>JAKLWX010000010.1:2641138-5282276 GCA_022702355.1 Cercospora zeina
TGCAGATGTGTAAAGAGGGGAGAAGTCTCAGCATCAGCTGGCTTCGCGTCACTCATTATTTGTTTCTTGAACTTTGTATTGTAGGCTTTCTACTATAGAATGCTAGAATTTGTTTTCTCTACTTTTCCCCTCCGCCCTTCTCTCGATGTGTTGCACACGAGTCTTCGCTGGTGCATGTCATCAGGTAAACACTTGATTTCGCGGCGCCCAAAGTCGGTTTCCACGAGGCACAAACGGATTAGCATGGCATTTATCGCCCTCGCTCGCAAGATCTTGAGGAGCTAAGTGGAAAGAACTAATTAACTATTCTTCGCATCCTTCTGTCTAACCCCAACAACGCCGTGCTCAACAGATGCAAGGAGCATTGTACCCACTCTCAACCCCTAACAGGAACTGGCGTAGCAAGAGTGAATGCCTGCGAACTGCCACTCAACGTCACCCACTTGATCAAAGGCTCCGAGCCCAGCTGATCATCAGTCGCGCTTCCACCACTTGCCGCGCCAGGAAACGTCACAGGAATCGGCGCGGAGCACAAATTGCCCTTTGCTGAAACGGTCACGCCCGTGATGCGCGTCCCATCCTGGCTGTAGCGATACACTAGATTTGGAGCACATTGCTCTCGTGCCATGCGCTGCACGAACTTTTGAGCGATATCGTCTTGCTTCAACGTGACGATGGGCCAGTTCGTCAGGCGCATCATTTCTTGCGTGACGGTTTCGACCCAGATTTGCACGAGTGACATCTGTCCCGTTTCAGAGCCGACGGTCATGGAAGGCAAGTCGTGGACGCGCAGGTTGGCTTGGTGGAACATGTACAGATCGTGATGCAGACCCAACAGGTAGCGAGTCGTCGTGCTTTTTTCCGACTGCATCAGGTCGGTGAAGGAGCCGGTGCCCTGGAAGAGCTCTGTCCATTCTTGCGTGGTGCAGGCCGGGGTGTCGCAATCGTAGTAGATTTTTGTTGGCCATCGAGGCAGGATGATCATGCCTTCGAAACCATTGTTGGACACGGTGGAAATGAGTGGCCACATGTCGGACTGAGTGTTGCGGAGGACCGGGCGGGAGTTGTCGCCCACGGCGGATCTGATGCCGTTGTCTGCCCACGCGCGTATGGCATCGCCGTTGTGTAGACCGGTGATGGCGGGCGGGATGAGGCTGGCTGGAGAGTAGTGTCTTGCTTGGGAGATGCCGAGTTGTCCCATCCAGACCTTGTTGAAGACTATCTCCTTGTAGATGTCGTCATAAGTGGCGTTGTTCTGGTGAAGATGAGTGAATGTATGAGAGACGTGTGCAAAGTGATCACGATTGGCAGGAGTCATGAACCACTCTGCCAGAGCATCCTTCGATGCGCAGGCCACGCTCCAGGTGTAATTGTTGGGTGTCGTTGGCCATACCGAGGTTCCGGTGCCCAGTGGCTTTTGATACTCAAGCGCCGTACTGTCGTTGGCGATGTAATAGATGGCAGTGTTCGGCTTGCAAACAGCGCTGTTGTTGGTTCCATTTGTAGCTGCGATGATGTCTCCATTACCATTGTGGCCGAGCTCGAGGAAGAAGTTGGATCCATCTGGGAGGCGGGCATTGAGGTCATCTTGCCATACAGCATGCATTTGGTAGTCTTGCGGCTCGCTGCGATAGTAGTTGTTCTGTGGCGTATACGTCTGAGTTCGTAGATGTACGTCGTCGATCTGTGCAGACAGATAGATTTTACGCGCTCCCACGAATAGACCACGAGTCATCCAGTATATGTAGGCATGTTGGAGAAAGGTCGAAGTTGCAGCCCATTCTGAAGCCCAGCCAGTGAAGAACACCATCTGCTGCCGGCCATCGAAATCGTTGATCACAGCTGCTGTACTGTCGCCACTAAATGTCCCGTCAGAGGAGGAGCCAAAGCGGGCGATCTCCCAAGTTGTCTTCGGGTCGGTGATTCGTGCGGGATAGTGCCAAATAGCCTGCGTGCTCATACTTGCGCCGGTCTTGATGTTGGCCGTAGCGAAGCCGCTGGTGTTGGTGAAACTGATGGGCTGCTCGACCTTGAAGCCACAGCAGCCTCCACTGGTGCTAAGTGACTCAGCACCAAAGGCCGACCAAGGGTATGTGTCCAGCCGTGTCATGCGAACGCCGAATGCCTTTTGATAATTGTAGATGGTCGTAAATTGAGTATCTGTCAGACCGCTTACCCAGTTTCCTGCCGCGTTCTGGTAGGACAGCTCACTGACCATGATGAAGCCCCCATAGTTGCCTTCTATAGTCGAAGAGTTAAGCGGAGGCAGCGAAACACCAGTTTGAGGTACTATCAGAACCTCATAGGGAATACCATAGCCTTGGAGTCCGGAATAGGCAAGCTCGGCATCAACGGAGTTTCGGGCTAGCACGAGGATGGTGTTCTTGACTGTCTGACCGCCGACCGTGGCATTCTGCAAAGGTGCTAAAAGTGGGGCGCTGGAGGTTGCAGGGACTTGTGCCGAGGATGGCCTTGAGTTGGTAGAAGTGGTAGTAACAATTCTGGTTGTCGAGCTTCTGGCTCATGTCAGTAGACTGATCCTGAACTTAGATGACGTTGTACAAAGGCCTTCTCACAGTGTGCTGAGAGTCCTGGTAGAGCTGGTGGAGCTGGATCGAGTGCTCGATACCAGACCGGTAGACTGGCAGTTACAAGCAAATGTCGTAGAAGGCCGGAGAGCGGTGGTGATTGTGGTGATGCCTCTTTGCGATGTCGATCGAAGGGAATTGGTCGGAGAAACGCAGCCACAGCCAAATCGGGTGTTGGATGCTGTAAGAGTAGTCGAGGTAGATATCGTCCTGGTGGTAGTCGATCTGGTGGTGGTTGTCGTCCTCTGTCCTTCAGCTAGACCCGCCAGAAGAACGGCGAATCTCACCAGCTCCTTGACAAGCATGATGGCTGTCGCAGAGCGGATGACTTCTACGGAAGACTTCCAATGGGCAATTCACTCCGTATGTTCGTAGCACAGCTGACCTACTGCAGTGGTGGGATGAAGGCATTGGAGTGCGAACGGAAGCACCTGGAAAGGACATGTTTCGTTCTCGGTCGCTGCCGGGCTCACGGAGCCTTACCTTGGGCGCACACGTTGACATCCTCGGCAGCGCTCGGGTTTAGTGCAGGTGTGTTGACAGAAAATGAATGGCGAATCCAAGAATAGTGACAGTGGGCATAACGAAACCCCCTTTATGGCAGACTCAATAAAGTGTACGCCCGGCTTAGCCACTGCCAGAGGGGCAGTATTCCAGCCGTGCGATCTCCAATTGGAAGCACCTGCTTTGTCTTTAATAGCAATGGTCACCAAGACGGTTCAGTGGGCCGATCTAGAGCTTTTCGGTCTGTGCGAGAGTGCCAAAGTGAGTGCCTCAGGCCAGATTTTGGGGCATATGTGAGTGGTTGCTTTATGCTCAACCAAAGAGTGTTGGCGAGTCGGCTCAGCACGGAATCGATGCCTTTGAGCATCACAGCTTATGCACTTCGATCAGGAGAGACCAGAATGGTACTTTCGAATAGGGAACGTCTTCCGTCAGCGAAATCCATTTGTTGGCGTACGTGCAACGGTCGTGAAAATTGTGGCTCGCGTCTTTCATGTGGGCTTGTCAATGACCGAGATGGCAACACTCCTGCCTGTGAGCATCGGGGCGTGACTTTCTTTGGCTCAACGAGGTCGGCAAAGCATACCGACTTGCCTACACTTTGTCCCAATGCAGTCCCAAAAGGACTGCGTCATCCAGACATCGGCGATTCATCCTGACGACTTGAATGACAAGGGTACGGATCAGGCCTTGAGGTCAGGTCCAGAACTCCAACTACTCCGAGAGACAACAGTCGCCATCGTATTCGCGCCAAGGATAGCTAAAGCAAGAGGCATGACGATCGGAGGGCATCACTGGAATCAACGATTCTAATGTCGATTTGTCCTCCTCAGAGCCATCCTCCTGGGCAATCGCAAACGAGAAGATTCAGCAAAAGGCTTGGAGCGAGGCTCGAAGTCTGCCAGCACTTTCTTTGAGGTGGAGCTCGGGATCGGAGCCTTTCGATCTTTCCACTCCATCCAGCTAAAGCGCCGAACGATTGTTTGGCATCTAACGCGCAAATTCAAGAAGCAATAGTGGTGCGGGCTCTCAACTGCTGTCCGCATAGCAAGCATTGACATCATGGAGTCCGTATTCCATTTGCTGCACTTCGGCTGGCCGATTCGGCCATGTTTCTGGGACCAAGTGATTAGCGTGGAAATCTTTGATGATGCTTCCAGAGAAATCGAGGCTCTGCTTGCTGCGTCCTGGAAGTCTCTCCGATCGATAGAAGCGATGTTGAGTGAATGGCTTTTGTTACTATCTGTCGGAGAAGCATCTGTCTCAGTGTCAATGGGCCCAGATGCAGCGTTTCGACTGTCAAGCAACCACTCGTCGACGATGCCGCGTCGCTCATGTGGAGAGCCTTGCTACTTCGGCAGAATGAAGAGGCCTGTGACTGCAGTAAGATTGCCCTAGCGGCGAGCGTGGCCAGTGGGAGCGATTACCTGGCGTCGGAGTCATTCATGTTCGGACGAAGATCTACAGAACCTGCTTCGTATCTGTCACCGGTCTTCATATGCCGTTATCAGAATCGGCCAGGGACGCAACCGATCTGGAATATCGTCCTTCCGTTCAGTCATTGAGCGAGGCCTCTCAAGCTCTCTGATTGAGTTGGAAATGGTGAATGATCCGAGATCGTCAGGCGACAATGTCTGGCCCTGGATGTTCAGCCGGCTGGCAACGTTACCAGCATGGGCTCCTGTTAAGTAGTGTTGTCTCATTCATCCCTTTGAATGAATGTCATACCACCGAAGTGCTCTCCGACGATTCCAGCATTGAATTCAATCTCCAAACAGAGAGCAACGCTATCATGCCTGCCACATTACGACCTGTTTCTTCCAGTTCATCTTTGGTGTCCCTTGATAGCTTGGACAGCAGCGGGCACTCAACATCGTTCTCCTCAAGACCAAATACTCCAGGGTTTGCTCTTACCGAGAGCTTCGACTACTTTTCACCGCAAGTCCTTCAAGCAGTCGAGCCGGTTCAAGAACAACTTCCAGCCCACGATAATAAGCAGTACGTCATGGTGGTTGGCGGGCTCGGATACATTGGATCCCATACCACACTTGAGCTTCTCCAAGAACGCTACAACGTAGTTGTAGTAGACGACCTCTCAAACTCGTACATCAATGTTCTGGACCGGATAAAGCTCCTTGCAGAGGACTACTGCCAGCATCAGGGTCTGGTCACCCCAACGCTTCGTTTTCACAAGCTTGATTATCGGACGTCTGCGATGAAGCATGTTTTTAACATGTATGAAGCATGTCAATCCAAGATCGTGGGAGTGATCCACTTTGCGGCCTTCAAATCGGTCTCGGAATCCATAGAAAAGCCACTGGCGTACTACAAGAATAACATCGCAGGCCTCATTGATCTTCTCGAGATAGTGCAATTGAACGGAATCAAGAATTTCGTCTTTTCTTCTTCTGCCACGGTATACGGTGGCAAAGCCAACCTTGGTGCACCGCTTCGAGAAGATGACCTGGTGCATTTCGACGAAAAGTACATCGATGAAGTTGGCAGTGAGCGCGTGCGGGCCAATGGGATCACTGGCATCACCAATCCATATGGCCGGACTAAATACATGGCCGAAGCCATTCTCGCCGATGTCGCAAAGTCCGATCCTTCGATGCGCATCACGGCTCTGCGATACTTCAATCCCGTGGGCTGTCATGCCTCGGGCCTCCTGCGAGAAGATCCTCGAATGAAGGCGACGAACCTTTTCCCGGTTATCGCAGAAGCAATGACGGGCATTCGACCAGCTCTAGACATTTACGGAAGTGACTGGAACACTCGTGACGGGACCGCCGTGCGGGACTTCATCCATGTCGTCGATCTCGCACAAGGACACATCGCGGCAGTTGCAGCCGCCAATGACCCGCAACTGCAAGAATCATTTAGAGCTTTCAACTTGGGCACTGGTTGCGGTATGACCGTTGCAGAGTGTGTCTCGGCGCTGGAGAAGGCCAGCGGCAAGAAGGTACCAGCTCAGATGGCGCCACGGAGAGCCGGAGATGTCGGGAGCTGTGTTGCTGCCACTGCGCTAGCAGAGAAAGAGCTTGGATGGAGAACACACAAATCTGTCGATGATTGTGCCGTGGATCTGTGGAATGCCCTAAGTTTGGTTGGTAAAGTGTAGGTGTTGAAGTTTTTCTCTCGAGTGATAAACAGTCGCCTCAGCGTACGATCTTGAGCCGATCGAATGGATTAATGAAATATAAGGGGATTGCACGAAAGCCTCACTTGTGAATGCTGTTGTGATCGCTTGTCGACCTCTGCATTATCGTCGTCGATGGTTCGATCCGGGAACTTTAGTGGTCGTGCAACAAGTAGTCAGCTGACAATCTCTGCCGACAGTTTCTGCCGACAGGGCACAGCACACTGTTGGCGCGGACAGCGAATGTATTACTATCCAGTACCAAGGTAGGGGTGCGTAGCTTGTTCGGCTTTCGGTAGTGAGAACCAAAACTTGTGATGAGCCAAAAGTCTTGGAGAAAGTGTCCTGTGTTCGAGACTGCACCGATGTTTGAATTGCGAGACAGGGTTTGGTCTATTATGTGTAGTGGCAGTGAGAGTTGGCGAAGTATTGAGTGTGGACTGTGGCAGGGCTGAATGTTCGCCGCCGGTTCAAAATGTAAGAGGTGCAGACCTGATTCATGCGCCAATGTGGAGTTTAATCGGCCGACATAGCATCGATGAAGTCCTTGAAACCAGCGCCGAATTGCTCGTAGAAGCGCTCGTTGGAGTCCGTGATGAAAACGTATTGTGCTCTCTTGCGAGCCTCGTGCGTGACATCCTTGACGCGATCTATTGGGACCGAGTGTACCATGTAGCAAGCATGTTGGCGCGAGTAGGCGGCCAATCTTTGGTCGTGACTTTGATCGAATCCCTTGAGCTGCGCATAAGAGTTTTCGAAGACTGCTGTGCTATCCGGCCGTTTGCTTGTGAGTTGAGAGTCCGGTAGCGTGCCAGGATTGTGCACGATCTGCAAATCATGTAAGTTTCAAGCCGACCGAGGTCCAATTGTGTGAGGCATCAGGTCGCACCATTTTAGTACCCAATATGCCTTCGGCGCTCTTCACATCGTGGTTGATCTTGTGCAAGAACGTCGTTTTGAATTGCGAAGACTCGTTGGGTGTTTCATCGAAGAAGATGCCCGATACGTGCAAGCCTTTGACGCCGAAATCGTGCGGCCACTTCGCATAACGCCGAATGTCTTCGAGTACCTCGCTGACATCTCGATTGCAGTAGTCAGTCCTGACATAACCGAGTGTCGTGCAGTTGGGTCTCGCGTTGAGCTTTGGTATTTCGCGCAAATAATCGAGGTTCGGCCACCATGGTGATTCGCCGGGGCCGCTGTTGGGATTGACAATGACAACAAAATCGAGAGATGGATTCTCGTCAATTCTACAACAGTCAGCCAGCGTATATAATGCAAGTTGTAGTGCGCCAATCGCCTCACGCATCGTAAAGTGGCTGCCACGTCGCAGAGTTTGCGGGATAAATGTACAAGGGTATAATGCAGATAGACTTTGGCGACCTGGTGCTCCCAGACCTCTTGAACCTGGAAAAGAGACCCATGACGGACGCAGAAGGCCTGCGAGAGCAGCAGGATGCAGTGGGGAGAATACAATTTGTTGTTGTTGTTGTTGTTGTTGTTCTTGTCTACGTCGGATTGGGAGGGAATAGCTCTGCAGCTATTTCCAGCCACGGGGAGCCACTAACGTCCACGATCGGCATCAGCCTCCTATCGCGTGGCTGCACTCGCGTTTGTGGGCATGACATCGACGAATCTCTGCCAATCACGCCCAAAGCTGCTATAATACTTCTTCTTGTTGCTGGTCACGAACAAATGCGCAGCGTTGTAGCTCAGTTCCGGCACGAACTGCTTGAGGTTGACGGAGCCTGCGGAGTGCACGATGAACGCGCTGGCGGTCCGGTTGAACGGCGAGTCTTTCAGCGACGCGTGCATCTTGTGGAACTCTTGCAGCGACTGCTCAAAGGTCACGGTGATATCGGTATTGTTGGTGGTCAGCCGGGCATCAGGCAGTACGCCGGGGTTGTGGATGACCTGCAAATTGCAACAATGGCGTGAGTGAGGCCTGCGGTAAGACGGCCGGGGCAGAATTGGATGAGACTGACCGTGCGTGGCTCGCGAATGCCGGTCGAGTTCTTGGCAAATTGATTGATGGTGTACAGATGCTCCACGTTCTCCGGCGTGTACTCACTCGCGGCCTCGTCGAAGAAAATGCCATGCATCGCCAGACTCGAATGGATCTCTGACCACCGAGCATATGTTTTAATGTCCTGGACTATCTCCATCACGGGTCGAGTGCCATAGCCCGTATCTGTGTGAAAGCTCAGAACAGCCGCCAAGAGCAATTACACGCGTCAGACTCACGAACATAACCCACTGTCTGGACATTGGAGTAGTTATTCAGCTTCTCTATGCCTGGGGAGAACTCGGCGCCAGGCGCCGTGTTCATGCCTCCGGGACCGCTATCTGGATTGATGATCACGAGGAAATCCAAGCCTGAGCTCGATTCGATGCTACGCATGATCAGACTTCATCGACTATGGCGCAGTACTGTCAAAACGCTACTTACGCAGAATACAGAGGATCCCAAGCGCTTTCCTCCGGGTATTCGTATAGAGGAAGCAGAACCTTGGCGGGAAGTCCATCTGGATAGCTGCGACCTTTCCTGGAGAGTAGCACAGCTGTGGTCACGATGATTACGACCAAGATGGCGAGGATGTTGGATATCATGCAGAACCACAGCGCCCTGGACCTTTTCCTCTGCTTGGCGACCAAATGTCGTGGGGATTGCATTTCGGACGATATTCAGGTTTTCACAGCGCTGCAATGCTTCTTGGGCGAGAGTATACAACATTATCCAAGATACACAAGAGGTTTGAGAACATGTGGCTGTTAACGCAGAAGATTGGTGTAGCTCTAGACGAGAGCTAGGCAGTCCCGTCATGGCAGCTCATTCACGCACGCCAGCTTGCCCTCGCCTTCCAGCGACTGAGCTGTCGATTCCAGAACGCAGATGTACAGAGTTCTAGACTCATGATCGAAGATCGTGAACAGTCGAACACGACATATGTTGGAAGCCGTGACGACCACCGCAACGCATGCCCCCACCCAGCTCCGGAGCTCCGGGACTAAGTTAGTCTCATATGGTGCCATTGGATCCTTTTGCTTGCACGACTGTGCAAGCTCCACAATCAGCACCGGATCACTCGTAATATGAGTTGAGCTTTATCTGAATGGCTGATCTTATGCTGAGGCCAGTTCGTCCGATTCAACTATCGCTCCCGGTGACTGCAGTGCGAGGCATGGTTGGCGAAACTCATCATTGTGTGATGCAATGATAGCTAAGCTGTGACTGAGTGCCATCATCCTGTCAATGTCAGGAGCGGCGGCTGAACAGTTGAGCTCAGGTGGCAAGCGGACGGGTTCTGCATTACGTCTATTCATTTCCAGACACGAGCACGAGCAGCTGGGCATCGCGTTCGTTCTGCTAGTGTTGCCGTCCGTACATCTCTTGTCTGGTACTGGTACAGCAGCAGATGAGATTGTCCTGCGCCCACCGCTCGCGATGAGGGTCGAGTACATAGGACTGTCGGCCGTGGGCTGGCACGTAATGACTGGCAGTTGGTTTGACGTAGTGAGTGGGCGAACAAAGTGATGGGAGCACATATCCGGCGCATGCGCTGACACTCGGCAGATACTTGCAGGACTCGCGCTCTTCGGCATCCTGTCTGGCCTAGTATATCTCACCGCGATACTGCTTATCAAATTCTGCCAGAGACGAAACGCCTCACATGGTCGGCTTCGAAAAGTGCCGCCAGCGGTCAAAGAATTCCTCGATGGCTTGAGAAGTAAAGGACAATCAATCTCAGCGGACGCGCGAGGCGGGCAAGATGCCAAAACATTCGGCGTGTATCTCGGTAGCTTTGCGACACCACCGAATCCGCAAGAAATGGCAATATTGAGCAAGTGGGATATTGTCGTGCTCGATCCTGCTCAAACTGGCGTGCTCGATGCTGCGGCATCGCACTGCTCCTCTGCACAGATCCTTGGCAGACTCGATGTCACATCGGTGGTTGACGATGGAACCGCGACGACGGAAGGGGACTTTGTGTTGGCTCTGGAGACTATTACTAATTTTGTGTCATCACGGTTTCGAGGATCGCATCGGATGTATTCACCAATGACAGCGATATTGCTCGCGAATTGGCAATCGAAGCTGCCACCAGTGATTTGTCAGGAGTTGATTCGGTACCTGAGAGGCCTCAACTTCGATGTGTTCCTCGAGCTGTCCGAGCCAGAGTACCTCACCGACGAAGAATGTCGATATACTGGCATAGACCTGATCAAAGGGCTGATCTGTAGGAATGGCACCATACTCCGAAATGGTGACCGCAGGGACTACTACCAGATGGCCAACATGCGTCGTGCGCAACGAGCGCTGGCCAAACATATGTCGCTTGGAGGTATTGTATTCGCGATGTGGGAGACCTTGGAAGATATGAAAGCCCTATCACATTCAGTCGCAAACAGAAGCTACCTGTGGTGCCGCTTCAACACTGCACTGAGCTGGATCGGTTCGGAAACGGCGCTTAAGGACACAGATACTGCCCAAAGAGACACGCTGGCTGGCCTTCCGCTCGGTGCTCTGATGTGGATGAAGGGCTGGGAAGTGATGATCATGCACGATACCTGGAGACTCAACGATAGTATCGTCCAAGAATGTTGTCATGAGAATGATGCTTTTACAGCATTAGAGGACTACGTGCCAGGAATTGTCAAGATGCTTGAGCTCCTCCCACCCGAAGATTCGCATACGCCAAGAGGCAGACAATCATCGGTCATTGACGCTAGATTTTCGATCAAGGAGCTGCAGCTTGCGTTCAAGAGCGACGCCCTTTCGTTCTCTCCCGAAGGAGATGACTACACAGGGCTCGGATGCTTCCAGACCGGGCTGCCGGCTTCGCAAGGAGTGTTTGATATGCTTCGGGATGGTCAGCGCAAACTTCGAGACCTGAACATGCTCGATCGTCTGGGCGCAGAAGCACTGCAAGAGATTGGGACAAGACTGAGACCGCTTCTCGAGCTCAGGGAGCAATTCGAAGACTTTGGTGGCATGGCTGAAGCCGTGGAAGAGCTGCTTAACTTGCTCGCCGTGAGCGATGGACAAGATACTGACCGATTGCGCATATATATGGGGATCCATTCTGGCTTCCACAGGAACACTAGCGAGCAGTTCTGGGGGCTTTATGACAATGGCGTGGCTGCCTCGACGATGGAGCGGAGGGGGAGCCATCCAGGCTACCTCGACCTGTTTATCTCGCTACGCACTGGTGATCGAGCACTTGCCATACTCCACACGTGGCTATCAATGAAGTGTTTCTCAAGAACACAATGCCTTAAAGCCGAGTGGCTCCTGTGTGAGCATAGCAAGCAATTGGAGGAGAGATGGGAATTGCCCAAGAGAATGGTTGACGACATCGTTGGCCTGACTTCGCAAGAGCTAATCTTGCTGATGCAGAGGTTGACGCTCTCCAACGATCCTGGAGTTACAGGCCTCTGCGCAAGAATGATCAAGCTTTGCCGACATCAGCTCACGGCCATCCCGACTCGAGATCAGCTCAGGAAGCAGAACACTGCGCAGTACCTACATGGTGAGATCGGTCCGGTAGATTTGATAAAGAACCGACTTGCTTGGTACCGAGACCAAGGCTGTCATGCTCCAGATGAAAGCGCAGCGCTCGAAGTGTTCAAAACAATAGATCGTCTTCTACCAAAGGCGCTGATGGACCAGGATAGTACCTTTGTGGGAATCATTGAGGAAATTTTGGGGAAGACTATCCACAAACTGCGCATTGATGGCGCAGTCGACATTTTTGCGCTTTCTGTATTCTGCGCATATAGAAGGCTAGCCCTGGAAGAGATCTATCTCGAAGTACTGGATCGAAACCCATTGCCCAACCGGCATCCGGACCAAGCAGCATGCTTCGCCGAAATGTTCGGCACAGGATCCCAGTGCGAGACATATCTCGATATGACCTCGAACGTGCTGGGCCGGATATTGGCAGACAAGTATCAGTCATACTACACCAAGCACCAACCGGCAGCACGGAAAGATGGCAGCAGCGAGCTGCCGACTTCCTATGCTTCCAAGTCTGTCGACGAAGACCCGGATGCACAACGACCAACGTTACCAATCTACTATCGAATCACATTTCTTGGTATATTCGCAGTACCGGCTTTATTTGACATCATGATGTTGACGATCCTCGGGCGTGGACTGTATCTCAGCAACTACATGGGCGAGAGCGAGAAGATTATGGCGACAGCTGGTCTTATGTCCGGTCTATTACTTTGCGGGGGGATTGGGACCTGGATCGGCTATGGGGGCAGCTACTATCTCCACGCCATGTCTTTCCCCGCCATGAACATGTTCGTGCTCACAAGATTTGTGGCTGGCGTTGCTCTGCTCACAATAATTGGCTTGGTTGCCTTCATCACCATTGGCATTGCACGTAGCTGGTACGATGGGTTCATATTCGTCTTCTATTTCGCCGCGCTGGATACCTATCTCACCATCCTGGCAACTCTGGCTATCTATCAATTTCCCGGCTTTATGTTCCAGTCTGGTCGAAATACCGTTGTCATGTGTCTACCCATTCTACTCGTCTCGCCCATACTGACTCTGTGGGTCCACAAGGATATCATCATCTATCCGTGCGTCGTTACTACTTTCATATGCTGCCTCATACTTGGGGCACGCAGTGTCCTATCGCAGTGGGGCACGTGGTATCTGAAAGTTCCCACAATCAGCGACACGGAAGTGGTGGACTTTTATACAGAACTCACGCCAGCAGAGGACGTCCCGAACATCTCTGACCTTGCAGCTACCCCGTTGCCTCGAAAGGCGTTTTTCGCTGCGCTTGAGAAAGAACGAAACAGATGGCCTTGGCAAAAGTCAGAAGCTGGCGAGCTTATCAAGAAGCATGTCGCTGGCTATGACGCTACTGTCTTCCTCATGGACTGGTACTGTAAGTACTCTCGCACGGCTACGCCATATCCGTACAGCCCGACCTGGAACCTCATGGTCAAGACTGCAATCGACACCATTCGTGAAATGCAGAAAGGACTCAAGCTTCACAATGCCTTCATTCACTGGCGTTTCGGCGGCGATGAAGTCTGGTGCGGCGTTTTGTACTTCCTCATAGCTCTCATGGACAAATGGGTCGCGCTGGTAACTGGGCACAATGTGGTGGGTCTATCAGACGCGGGGAATCCTGTGTACAGATTGGCAGTCGGTTTCAGTTTGGCTTACTACCTAATTGCGGCCGTCTGTCTTGATACTGTAGCTCAACCTCTTTGGCCCATGGCGAACAAGAAGACCGCTCAGCCGATCACGTCTCTGGCTTTCTTGAAACAAGCTGCGCTCAACGACGCCAAGGCGAGGCGGAAGCTCTACTGGACGAATTGGGCCAAGTTTTTCTTCTCGCATCTATGGGGCTTTGCGATTAGTGCCTCACTGATGTGGACATTTCAATCAGCCAAGAATGCAACGATCATGTTCATGGCATACACGGGGGCGTACTCAGGTGAGTCTGCCCGCATGGACCCAATGCTGGCGCTAACTCATAATAGGACTGCTGTGGTATCAGTACAACAGAATCTATACTGGTCCTTTGGCCATGAACGACCTTATTTGCGCTGCGATCTGCGGCATAGCCGTCGGTGTTGCTATTCGGACTTACTCGCCTGATTTTGTGTATGGCGCAGTGATCGGTCTAGCGACAGCTACTTGGCTGGCAGCGATTTTGTCGTGGAGAACGGCCAACGTTGGCTGGCCGAAGCCCCCGACTGATACAGAGAACGAGATCAAGAGCCACGATGTGTTCACATTCAGTTCCGTAGGACCCTGGCCTTTCTTCTCACAGCGGACCCTCGCGGACTTGTACAGAAAAGTGCAGAATCTCCCCGGTGAAGAGCGAATGTGGGTCGATCCAAGCAATGGTATTGGTGCTCAAGCAGTCCAGGTGATACAACGCAGTATTGGCCTAGAAAGACTTCCTGCTGTTGAGGCTGCCTTTCCAAAGACGGAGCAGATGCTGAACATGGCCATGATTTTCTGGAAACAGGACGCGCTAGAAGTAACGCTCGTGTCCGCGCGATACGTCACAGAAGACCAGAGGAAACTTCGGGCCATTGCTAAAGTAACGCAGGATCACACGCACTTGATCCTATTCGTGAATCGGTACGTTGATATAGGCCAACAGAGTCAAATCATTGCCGAAGCCGTAGTGAGGGTTGCAGCAGAAACTAAACTAGCACTTTCGAGAGACGAAGCAGCACTTGCCGAGTTACTAGTCACCGATGGGTCTGCGTCTGACAACATTTCTTTGCCCGAGGGAATCAAGAAACACTTGGATGCGATCGCCAGTGAGCGCACAAGAGTTATCAGATACAGCGACGCCGAATTCCTCCGCGGCCTGCTTATGGGTCTTGACTCGGAGAAACAATGGGAGTACTTGCCTTCAAACATTCGTACATTCCTTTTGGAACGGTGTCTGGGCCGTATCTCCGAAATGGGCGATGCCCAGATTGATTGGATTCGAGGCTCCTTCTTTGGTGATCGACTCACGACCATACAGATGTATCTAGCGCGTTGCAATCTCAGCATCATGCTTGGATATGCCACGAAACAATACGCCAGAGCCAAGAATGCAGAGTACCATGGCCCAGAGGACGATGGATCCGAGCTCACGTACAGATTTCAGCGATTCCGTGCGGGGCCCATCGCTTTGAACCGACCAGACACTTTCTTTGGTAAAATCAAATATCGTATACGGGCGACTTACAAGGGCTGGAGATTCGCTGTCAAGTTCTACATCATTGCGTTGACAGGCGAGCCGGAATATCAGCGGGAGCTCGACTACTTCATTGCGGATAAACCATGGTTCGCAAAATATATCGTGCGCTTCCTACTGAATGGAGCTTGGATGTACGCGAAGGCACTCCAATGGCTAATCATTCCTCAGTTCATGTTTCATGGCCGTGAAGACATTCACAAGCTACAGCAGTACATGAGGGGCACCAAATCCACGATGATTGGAGAAAGAGTCATTATAGAGAAATTCGATGGAACACAGACCGGCTTTCTCTACACTAAGGGCAACGGAATAACAACGTTCAGTTTGTACAACGGCAAACATGAGACGAAGCCCGCCGACACACGGCATTTGATCTCAACCAGCACTTATATCAGCAAGTGCCTGCAGCTCAAGGCTCGCAAAGAATATGTCAACGGAGAGGTCAGCAATTCCTACCGATATCTGTACGACAATTCCAAGGACGACCTCGCGAAACTACCGATTTCTCGAGTCTGCGATGGCGGCGACAAAGAAGGGGAAGTAATGCACTACGATGACCGCGGCTACGTCGTGTCTGGGTGCTACGTGAAAGACGACAACTTGACGCATTCCAAGTACCATTACCGACGCAAGGCCAGATACGACGATGAGCTGATCCGAGCTGAATTTTCCATGGCTCACATGACGATGAACGTCTCCTGGTGCTACCCTCCCCCAGAGAAGAAGGACGATCTTATGCTGTGGATACCTAGCCCAAAGGTGGTAGAGTGCACATATACACTGGGATCGGATGTGTACAGATGCTGGTGGAACTACGACCACCGCTCTCATCCAACGATACACACAACCATGAATGGCCAGACAGTCATGACGCCTGACAAGATACGTTTTGACCATTATCAGATCCTTGCAAAGCCACGGAAGAACAGTTTCTTAATTGACAACCCGCTCATCTCGTTCCGAAACCAGCGTAGTAACGCTCTCACACGTTTGTTCAAGTTCCATGAAAAGTGGTATCCAATCTCTACAGGCGCTGCCCGCAATATTCTGTGGAAGACATGGAAAGGCACAAAAGATCTTGACGCCGTGTCAATCAGATGGCTGGACGAGATGGCCTTGAGACGGGATCGCGTGTTGACTGCGTACTGGCTAAGACGAGACCTCGGACTGCTGCATAGTGCTCGATGGTACTTTCAATCTAATGCTGATTCAATTCTAGCACGTACCGATCTGGATCCTGAAGTCAGCTCCTGGTCCTCCATAGCTTTCAAATATGGTGATCTGGATAATTTTGGTCAAGGTGGAGATGCTCGCATCAACACAAGAGCTCAGTCAACGCAGATCAGAGACACGCATGATACGCTCAATGTTCTAGCTATGGACACTGGTACTTGGCCGAACGAGGGCGGAGGGGTGTCTGCTTGCCGGCGAGATATGGTCAACGATCTCTCCACAATCCGATGGCATGTTGTTGCCGAGAATGCCAATGACTTTGGTGTGCCGAAGTTTCAGACCGAGCGCAACATCCAATCATTGACGGTGCTACCTCTATGGGGAATGGACTTTTTGACGCCTCACCACGGCGTCTTTGAGGACATCTTGGATTCTGCCGTGCAGCGTCGATCGAACCACACGTACCACGCGGATATTGAGACAAATTTCCTCCCCATTCTCACAAGTCTAGTAAAGTGTGCTCGTGCGATCAGATTCGGGCCAGAGCATATTGAGGAAGCGTCTCAAGCACTTGTGGATCTGAGCAACTACTTTGCCAAGGACCGACACTGGACAGAAACATGGATGAGTGAGCCTGTCAAACAGAGATGGCGAGAATTGTGGCTTGCGGAAGATGTCGAGAATGCGATCCCTATCTCCAAGTGGTGGGATGCGGAATTGCCGACGCTTGCTCACATGGACAATGCTCTCGACATGTGGCATCGCTTCCTGTTCATCTTCACCCTGGATGTACCTGAGACCATTCCCGATGTCTTCCAGGCATCTCACCATTTCTGTGGTGCTTCCTACGGCGTCCTTTGCAAGCTGAAACGCAATTGTACTCTCCACGTTTGGGATCACTGCATATCCTGGCGCGAAGTAACAGTGTTCCTATCGTCCGCCATGTCTTTCGATGCTCCCTTTGTATGCACCAGCTTGATCCATCTCTCGCGTATGACTTCGGTCCTCATCTTGCACTACGCCGACGTAGTCTTGCCATGTGCGGACTTCTTCAATCCCGGTTGGGAAGTGGAGCACGGAACGCAAGAGGGAATTCTCGGTCATCGAAATGCTTTCGCGAGGAAGATCGACCCGGTCGTCAACGGTATCTGTAATATGGAGAACTTCATCCCCATCAAGAAGATCAAGAGTAAGAAGCCGACGATCACCATGTTGTCCCACGTTCGCTTCGTCAAGGACATCAAGAATGCGATTCTAGCGGCGGACATCATTGTCAATGAGTGGGGCTTCAAGGACTATCAGCTTGACGTGTATGGCGACATGGAGAAGGCGCCTGCCTACTCTGTAGAGTGTAAAGAGATTCTCGCAAGCAAGGGCTTGAGAGACTACGTCGCGCTCCGCGGTCTCGGGAGCCCAAGTAAAGTCCTGGAGGAGGCATGGATCTTCCTGAACTCATCAGTGTCTGAAGGGCTGCCACTGGCCATGGGTGAAGCTGCGCTGACCGGCGTACCCGTTGTTTGTACCGATGTGGGCGCTAGCTTCCGTGTGGTGACTGATCCTGTCACTTGGAAGAAGTTCAGTGCTGTGGTCGCTCCCAACGACTCGTACTCGCTTGCCAGGGCACAGGTGGAAGTCCTCGCGTTGCTGGGAGAGTGGAGTCAGTATGCTGAGGACGCGCCAGGCGAGCGCCACAAACTGCCCCTTCACCCAGGCAGGGAGGAAGTCGACCGAATCACGAAACGCATGTATGCCAAAGAGGACCAGCGCCGCAAGCTTGGTATGATGGGCCGAGCCAATGTCCTCAACAGCTTCTCCAGCCACCGATACCTGCGTGAGCATGAGCAAATGCTGTGGATTGGAAAGACTCAGAGTCCTAGCTACGTGGCTCGAAGCCGGTTCGTACCTGGAAATATCCAACCGGCGAAGCATGAGAGAGGATGGTCTGCAAGCGACCGTGGCCCGCATGATGAAGTTTCACCTGCGGAGTCGGTGCATCGTTCTGAATCGGATCGAAGAGGTCAAAGTGAAAAGGGGCCGCTCTCTGTTCGCGGAATGGTTTGAGTGGGAGCGCGCCAGAGGACTCAATGGGGATGGAGAGGCAGTATTTCGACAGAACTACGATCGACCCCCTCATCCACAACGACGAGGAAGGTGCCCAACGGTCACTATTTGTGCCTTGGCGCGTGATTCGCCTACGCCCTGAGCTCGTGACCCACGCGCTAGTGAAAGTTGATCTTGAGGTTTCTCCAGCCCTTCTCTCTTCCTCCAACGAACAAGCACCCACCACGAAGTAAGGCGGCCTCTTCATGACTGGCGACGGCTTCGTAGAGACATGCTAACGCGAGCAAACAGCACAAAAATGATCAACAAGCTTGTCGCGCTCTTGGGTGCGCTGGTGTGTCGCCCACACACCACCACCCTCACCACTACCACCACCAAACTCCGTGAGTCTGTCAAAAACCGCGAGCCGCTTGCATGACACATCCACTGACAGTGTCGCAGTCCGCGCCCACATGGAGGAGGAGGAGAAGAAGAAGAAGAAGATGGCTGGCCCCTCCCCAGCCATGAAGTGAGTCTTATCCCTTCGCCTTGCTATAAGTGACACATGCTAATTCTCTGCCTCCAGGAAAGAGCTCGAGGAGCTCAAGACGGTCTGGTGGGAGGGGCCACCATTTTAAAATAAAAATAAAAAAATACACCACTTCGGCCTGCCTGCCTTCGGGCGGCAGCGGCGCCGCCTTGCGCGGCTGACGACGACGACATGCTTCTCCTGTGCCTCTTCCATTCTCCACCGTGACTGATTTCGTGACGCCGCTTCATGTCTGCAATGCGCTGTGAACAGCGATCCACAGTGATTGGAGCCACAACGCTCACTGTGTCTCTGGAAATGCTGACTTTACAGAGCCAACGCGTGTGACGCTGACATCAGACGCTCAGAGAAGTAAACGCCAATGCGATGACACATTCGACGTGACAGAAGTCCTCACTCATTGATCGCCGCTGAACACACTCCATTCAACGCCGCCCTGTCGAGCCGCTCGGCGAACAGATGGTCCTGTCACAGAGGCAGCAAGCTGCATGGAAAAATTATACGCACCAGCTGTCGCTCCATCAGTGGGAGCACTTCAGAGCTACTGGGCATCCACATCAGTCACCCGCAATCGATCAATGAGTCACGGACGCCATCGCGCGACCCGCAGACTGCTCTGCGCAGCTCAGAGTATACGGCCCACTGAACGGGTAGATACAGACAATCATTTGAGTAAATCCACTAATAGCCAGGTGACAGGTTGCGGAAGCCTCTGAGCCACACGCCGGTAGCTCTGGTCGTTTATGCTTTTCGAGGGCAACGAAGGAACAGCTCTCACAGACATGTGAAGACGCGAGCGGACAGAGACGGTGGAACGCATCTTCCATTTTCTCAGTCCTCCTGGACACGTGGGAGCCACCCCATAGCACCATGGACCAAAGCGTTCTCTCGCATACATCTCAGAGAGATTCCGAGCAACACTCTCTGCTTCCTTTCCGATCGTCGTTCTGAGTGGCACTGCATGTGCAGACCGTTGCGCTTTCGAAGAGCAGACTCCGGCGGAAGCATCAAGAGCAGGAAGCCAGCGTCTCAGCGGGCAGAAGTTTTTGGGGACACTGAGCGTGCTTCAAGTCTAGTGAAGGCGTCCAGGCGTGCTTTGGAAACAGAGAGGTTGGGCACACTGCTTCTGGGCGATCAAGCACGATTGAAGCCATCAAGGGGGGAGACAGCATCGTTCCCTTTCTTGACACATCCTCAGAAACATAAGATCGGCACGAAGCGGGAGAACAAGTGCAGTGCTGCCGAATTATGGGTATCTCTCGTCACCAGTCAGCTACTGTGTTTGATAGTCTAACGCCATTCTATGCTTTACTTTCATGCCAAACCAGTGAACCGCCAACGCCATCGCTAAATCTCAGTAAAAGGCCACGCAACATCACCTGCAAGATAGCAGTACCAGGCACCCGATGCCATCTGCGCTCAGCCCCCATGACTGTTCGAGTTGCCGCACGGTGCTAACGCCGGCACGATGTGCGGTCATGGTGCTACATCATGCATGCAGCCAGCGGTCGAAGTAGACACAGGTCTGCGGGTTGATCGGTCCTCCTTGTTTGCAGACATCAAAGACTGGGCACCTTCCGCAGGGCGCCTGTGTCAGGCCTGTGCCCTCCGCCTGCTCCTCAATGTCGAACGCCTGACCAGGCTGGCGGAAAGTCACGCCGCGCTTTGTGCGGTAGCCCCAGCTGCCTCCATCGCTGTTCCACAGCTTCTCCAGCTTGTCGTCCCAGATGAGTACATCGAGACAGCCCTGCACTTCTTGGACAGTAAGCGAAGCGGATTTTGTTGCTTTGATGGCGTCCGAAGAGATGATGAACTGATGGACGTCTTCAGTCGTCGGGTAGTGGTGAACACCCGCGCAGTGTGCAAGCTGCGGAAAGTCCGTCTCAGGATCAAATTTGTGTGTGCGCTGGTACTGGGGAGGCTTGACCGAGAGGTCTTCAATGTCGGTGTCGTGCGCAGGTCGTTTGCGCTTCTGCCCAGCGCCCTCGTTCGCATCGTCAATCACGATGGCATCGTCCTTGGAGGCGGCATCCTTCTTCGAGGACTTGTCCTTGCGGTGCCGCTTCTTCTCAGCTTCGGCCCAGCTGTTAGCTCTGATCCAGAAGATAATCAGGTTCAGCAACTCATCGCGGAAGGACTCGTCCAGATCCCCCGCATCGAAAAAGGAGTTGCCCGTGACGTCTTCGCTCGGGACTAGATGGTATAGCATATACACCCTCTGCGCCGGAGCCTTGACGCTCTTGACCGTCTTGATGAGGCGCTGCGACTCCAAGTTCTTCATGTATTTCGTCACCAGCGGCTGCGCCAAGCCGCCCATCTTGGCCTTGATCTGCTTGATCCATATTCCCGTCGTGTGGCTGGCCTCGATGATTTCGTAGATCATCTTCTCGTCCTTGTCCAGAGCCGCGATCGCCTTGGCGGCCTCACGGGGCCGGATGGACCAGCCGAGGCCCTTGTCGGACTTGAGCGTGCGGAAGAGAGACCGGCCGGTCAAGTATTTGACGATGGGCAGCAAGTCCGTCTTTTCTGCCACCGACGGCGGCGCAATTTCCAGCAGCTGCTCTTGCGTGAAGGTGAGGGTGAAGCCGCCCTTGTCGTCCTTGGACTTGGACATGACCGCCTGGTACAGCTCTTCCGACGCAGCCGCCACCCACGAGCGGTCGTCCTTCTTGTCGGCCATGACGGCGGAAGTGATATTCGTAGGTTGTGCGGCGTGCACGAGCGAGCGGCGGCGTTATGGTGGAATTCTGCGCATTTCTGGCGTGTTGAAGCGCCAAAAGTGAGTCGGCATATGCAAGTCGCAGACTCAATCGCAGACAAGCTTCCGGCACGGACCGAGGCCCGACCGTGCAGGTCTCCCGCAACGACTTCACTTCACTTGCAAACCCGCAACGGCGTGATGTTGTCACCAGGCACACATTGTATTTTCGATGCGTGCGAAGCTTCTCGAATGGGTATAGTTGAGCGCAGATGCCGTGAAATCGCGTGTTCTTCGCAAGTGTGCGTTCCGTTCTTCTCGTCGTGGGCACTGCAATAATTTGTTATTTGCTCGCAGTTGCCGCGATTGTCACCATGCATGTCTGCAGTCAAGTGCTGGCTTACATTGCCGGCTTAGCGCCTGAATGTGAACCGCATGTGTGAGTTTATGAGTATGGACGCGCGCATTGGTATTCGATCCATGCCAATCTTCATCTACGGACGTCGATCGCTTGCCAACGGGTGTACTACGGAGAGCATCAGGGCAGGTGGACTACCACGATATCATCATGCAGTACTATGGCTCCTTCATATCCATTAGCCCCCTGTCTTGTCAAACTGCCCATATGGCATGTTGGAGCAAAACCTTCCAGCGCCTCGCAACCTGCAGACTCCACATCTCCAATACACAAGGCCCGCTTGGTTGCATCGAGCTGTTCCGCCCAGCCTGCCGTCACCTTGATGAGTATCCATTTTAGCCCAACTCGTTCTTCACCTTGTACCGTCAGCCCTGTCGCCCTGCTCTTCGGCTCTTACATGCCGCCGTTCCCCATCTTGCTGTCTCCATCATTGTCCTTCCCCTCGCTTTTCTTGTCCATGCGCTGACCCTGCACGACAGCTTGACTCCATGATCCGTCTTGTTCTTGTAAGCTGCCACGACCTTGCAGCTGCGTCTGACAGTGAATGAATCGCAAACCGAGTGCCCGATCTTCTCTGATCCGCTCCATCTTCATCTGCGTATCCTCAATGTGCTCTGCTTGTGCTCGTGTGTAAGCAACGTACTGCTCATCGAGGTTCTCGCCGCGGCGTTTTGTGCCCAAGGTAGGTTGTGTCTCCGCTGAGTTTCCCTCTCTGTCTCCGTTGGCGGACATCATGCAGCGATTGAATAGTGAAGAAACAACAGTGCGCAGAAGAACGAGGATCGATGGAAGCGCCGAAGACTTTGAATGCGGCTGCTGGTTTGCTTCAAGTAACTGGGTAGCCAAACTCGCCTACTTTCTCGAGTCTTCTTCGTGCGTTTTGTTGATGTGGTGGGTGAGAGAGAGCGTCGATCAGATTCTGAAGCGGCAGAGTTGCAAATGTGGTGTGTGCTCTCTATGGCGCTTGTTCGATAAGAAACGCTCCGCAGTTGGAAGCGTTCTTCTGCCTGAGTGCTGTTGCTTCTGCTCGCGATGTCAATGCAATTTATTCACGTGCTTCGCTTTGACACAGGGAAGCCCGCGCGTATCGTGGGCATGTATGGCACAAACCTCGAGATCCAGCGCGCTTGATAGATTGGAGATCGTTGGAGGTGCAATACCGGTGTTTTCGACGGTCAAAGCCAGATTCTATCGAAGGTATTCTCTCACTAGCATCACATCAATAGGTCAAATGTCACCCAAATCTTTTGACCACTGGCTACGAGTCATTCGGCTGCGCTGTTTAGTCACGCATCGCTGCGCCAGAGCAAGTCACGCGCAAAGGCGTCAAGAATTCGCAAGACCAAATCTCACAGACTAATCAAATCGATTCCACGAGCATAAAAAATGCAGTATCACGGGCTCATTACAGGTATTCTATCGATTGGCTAGAAGGGTAATGCTGTACAGGCAATGAGCCTCGACCTTCTATGGGTGCTGAACACTTCATCAGTCTCCCTGTCGACCCATTGAGCCACACTGCTATCTCCAGATCCCCGCTATGAGCCTCAAACAAAGCACGTAAGCCACAGCTTCAACCACACGGTTGCTCCGCCACCCCGCCTCGCAACCGGGCGCTTTCCAATGCATTCCGTCGTACAAAGACCCCTGCAACATACGTCAGATCAAACCCGCTGCCTGCCTTGATTCATGAGCGCTCGCGTTGATTAGCGCATGACTCCGTCACCGCGCTAGCGGCATAAATACCTTCTCCTCAACCCTTCCTTCCTCTTTCTTTCCTTCCCATCCGAGTGGTAAGTCGGCCCAAGTCACCCACACATGCAAACACCTTGACTGACATCCCTTCTAGCAAGGGCATTACGCATATCAGTGAGGAATCGTCCGAGATTGCGTTTGCTAGCTGAGACCTATCGGCTGACCGCTCCACTTGGTCTACGGATCGAGTGGGAATTTTTGGCAACATATCACTGAAGCTTCGGCTTCTCAAACCTTTTACCAAACACGCAGCTTCGGCTCGTCATTCTTTCCATCATATTCTCGCACCTGCGAGGCTGTGGAGAAGAGTCTCACCGTCACTGATCGAGTGCCTGCTGTCTACCATGCTGCTGTTGTTGTGACTCCTCATTGCCGTGACTTCAGTGCGTCGCCGACGGCCAGACGGCGCGACTGCCAGATCATATGCTGACGGTCAGACTACGGTACATCCGATGCCTATTGCTGTGTAATGGACAAGGAGGGTGTTTGTGGCAGATGCAAGGTACAACACATATCTTCCGACCGTCGACGCGCGGAATGATTCACGCGGTTGGCGCGCCGCATAAAGCGTCAGGACGGCCTCGTATCAAAGTACACATCACAAGATATCTTCATGACCTGTCGTACATGAACACATGGCTACTGTGGTTTCGAGGATCCTGATTGACGGCAGGCCCTGCATTTTGTGATGGTTAGCAAGCGAGGAGACCCGATCCGCCGTCGGTCGCGATCTGCTGTCTTGCGGTTTGATCATCACAAGAATGGTCACGGGCCTCTGGAATAGCATGAATATACAACGACTAACGTGGCTACATAGTTACTCGAGTACGGCGCATCGACTTCACATGTTTTACCAACACATGGAACACGCAGCCATCAAACTCCACCGCAAGCAGAATTACCAGGTTTCCATCAGAAGCGCTACATCTGAGGAGCCGCTGGAAACCTCACAGTAGCGGCGAGTCGCCAGAGTCAATGTCCATGTCCTGCCTCCTCGTATTGAACGCCTCTTTGATCAAAGCTGTGCCAGTAGCCTCGTGCTTCACATCTGCGTATCCACGCGCGCTACCGCCGATGGCCAACATCATGGGTTTCGGGGCGAAGTACAGCATTGTCGATTTGTCCAGCTCAGCCGCTTGCCTGCACTGTCATGAGCTGATCGGCCTCGCTGGTGTACTTTGGCCCTGACCACGAAGATCTTGTGACGTAGTGACAGGTCCGCTCCTGGGTTTGCTCTCGCGCAATCGCGTCGTTTCTGGGCAAAGGGCGCAATGTCTTCAGCTAGCAGTAGTCCGTCGCCGTCAGATCTTCTCGCGAAGGTTGTCTCCTTGTTTTATCTTGCAACTGTGATGGTCAATGAGTTGCTTTCGTGGGCTTTCCACCTCTGACAATCCACCCTAGATGCTGCTGGAAGATGAGCGTGGGAACGTTTTGCTGTGGTCATCATTGTCGGCGGAGTAAAGCACTGGCTTCTTTGAGCGCGCTGTCTGTAGCGGACACTGACTCGCTTCGCTGCTCGATGTGAGAATGTTAAAGCCAGGGGATCGTTCCTTCGAGCAGATTCATCGATCGTCGTTCCAAGCCATGGCTGCATCTCGTTCTCGCTGATGTTTGACGCGCCCAACAAGGTCCTGCGGAGTGTGCGGCTGAGAGACCTCGATGTCGTCTATGTCGTTGAAGGATGTCTGTGATATTGCAAGATGGCATTCGTCCGTTGTGCTGCAGCTAGGGACTGATGCAGGACTTGCGCTTGAACTCCCTCAGCCAGATCGCCCGGAGCATTGTTGCGGCCATCAGAATCTTGCGCTCCTCACCTGAACCGAATCATTAATCCTCAACACTGCTAAAACATTCCGTCGCGGACCTCGCGCGGTCGATGGCGAGGCAATGTTTCTGAAGCTCCAGCTTCACTTCTGGGGAAACGTCCCGGCAACGCGCACTGTGGGACCCGCACTTGCGCACACGACTCAAAAGGAGTCATAACGACTTTCGAGACTCGATCGCGCACTTGAATACCCAGACACTCCGCAGCACACGCATCGGCCGCGCCATCAAGCAGCAGAATCAGCGTCCAGAATTACGCCCGACATTCTTGAGAGACCACCGTCTGACGCACTCTCAATGCCTTCGAACACCAACACTGGCACCAACAAAGGCGACAAGAAAGCCGTGGCACCTCTAACTCCGCACGAGATGGGCCGCAAAGCCGACTTCCTTGATGTCCTCACCGGCGGCTGGAACTTCTTGCGCCACACACTGCCAGAGAAAGTGAAGGCGGCCAAGCAGAAGATCAAGGAGATGAACGAGGGCCCAAAGAGTCGCCCAGATCCGAGACTGGCAGGCGTGGGCAAGCGTAAGTCATCCACTTTGATCGATAGCGTCAAGCATTGCTCCACTCAGAACCATCGCTGACCACTCCGCAGCACACGAGAACTACGACGTGCCGGACCAAGACCACAGTCTCGAGAGCGAGCGTGAGGGGCCACAATAGGAGAACGAGGGGGATGGAACTTCATACTTGCACGATGGCTTGTCAATTGCCTGTGCTCTCGGTTGGGCTGGTCTGACAATGCGATTGAGCGTGGAGTGAGGAGTTGAGGTGCACCTCAATAGGCCGAGAAAGAAGCGTCGATTGCCGCTATATTGGTGTACCCGACGTGCTACGCATTAAATTGCTTACATTGGTGTTCATACACTTCCCTTGTGATCTCGTGTCGCTTGCTCCTGACAGCACTACCGAATGTTCTCTGCCCAATTGTTGTCACATTGGGCATCTTTATAGAGCCAAGCCCCATACTGCTTCTCCTAAAGAGGCATGGAAGCAATGACAGCTCAGAGTCACAGTTTTTGTGTGTCTGTGGTCTATCACTACGAGGCTGAGCCGTTACGACGGTAGATCCCAGACTGATTCCAAATGGCCTATTACCGAGTGATCGAAGGAATAACCAGTTGTGGCACAAGTCCGCGTAAATGGCTTCTCAGACCAGTTTTACCAGATCCCACTCGTCCATATCTATTTACGTTGGGTTGCTTGCACGCGTGATGCAGGAGCATTGATTGCGCAAAGGGATGTGCTCAAGTGCTGGACGTGAAGTCCGCGGCCAGCACGGCGATGACGAGGTGGAAACCTGTGGTAGAAGCACAAACACGCGGCAGATGGGTGACTGCTAAATTCAGGGCTAGGAGCAGAAATGTGCATGTGATGACGGCAATGAGAGTGGAGATATATAATACCTTTCAGAATCCTTGCCAATGTAGATAGCTGATATAGTCTAGATAGTTAAAGCGGAGGAAGGGAGGATGAAGCCTTGCTGCCGCTGCCTACTGCGTTCAAAGCAGGCGCCGTCGTCTTGAAAGAACATCCGCTAACGTAAATCAACAGATCAGCACATTACGCGCCCTGAGGCATTTGGAGTTAAATCTGCACATCAAAGCCTTCAAAATGCAAGACGAACAATGTTTTTCTGCTTCGCTGTTTGGAGTGCAGGTCGGCAAAGCAGCAGAGGGCCAAGGTTCGAACCCCTGAGACATAGTGACTCTTTTTGCACGGCATGCGCTGCCAATGCCATGTTTTCACAATGATCTGCGCTGCTGCATGCGTTATTATTGACCTTTCGACCGCCTCTTGTTGATGAGCGCTTGCAATATGAAGATTCGACCGATTGCAGGACGCGTATCGCTGTGTTTATTGGCCTTCATCGCGTACTCTTCAATTTCAATGCCTGTACGCACCGCCGGAGACATGTGTGTCACTATAAGAGCCTTCAAGTTACAATCCATACTGTTCGAGATTCAAGGAGGACGCATTGCACGAGGTCTGCGTCGCCACGCTTCGAAAAGCCATTGCGAAAATGGCTTAACACTGTTTCGACCGGCAAAAGTCTTCATCGCTCCATGAAATGCTTGGCATGATGCACAGAGATGTCAACTAATTCGCCGAGCAATCTTTGACCCATCGTGTTACCTTCAAGCTTTCTCCATCGTTGGCCCGTCAGCCATGTGCAGCAACACCTGCGTGCGAAGTGCGCCGGGAAGACAAACACCCACATCTCGCTGCATTCACCTCACGCGCTTGTTTCATTGACCCCTTGCAAGCCCACAGCCGGCATTGATCCACTCAGCTACTGGTCATCCATGGCGACTTCGAGGTCAGTGCACCTATCCGACGAGACTCCCATCGCCCCCGTCGCGAATAAAAACCCCCAGCGACAGCTTTTGGCGGATCAGTCCAGAGCCAGGTCGTCTTATTGTTCAAAGAGAAGGACGGAGATGAAGTCAGGGGGAGATGAAAAGACAGGAACTCATCGATCGAGCGGATACAACTCTTTGGCTTGGAGGCTGCCTCCTCCTCGTCCTCGCCCGCGGAGTGCCACATCGAGTGTTGGGTCTGCTATGGACATCACCAACCAGGCGCAGCGCATAAAAGGACATACCACGGCTCATGGGGGTCGGTCAGGACCGGGCCCGAAATGGCATTCTCAAGTATCATCTTTGGCGGACGAGCTCAGGCTCTCGCGAACAACTTATACATGGAGTCATTGCAGCATGGTTTCGAAGACGAGTCTACAACAGTGACTGTCCATAACAGCTGCAGGCGCCCGATCAGGGCTGAAATTTGAACGGTAGAGTATTCTGCGTTCGGGACTGGCATGAAGGTCTCCTCCATATGCCGGTAGCATGCCCGGATGACAAGAGATCGAAATGGTCGACCACAAGTGGCATATTGCGTGGCACCGAATTTCATCGATGAGAGTGGAACAAGACATTCAAGATCTCAGTGGGGTTATCAAACGGACAAAGGCAGAAGTGATTATGAGAGCCTCGAAGCCACCATACATGCCATGCCAAGCTCTATCTTCGAGTTTCTAGACACCTCAGATGACGTATCGGTACAAAGGACTGCGGTCACCCATCTCCAGCAGCTGCTGTTCCGTGTATTGGATATGAATGGACGACAATGGAATCTTGTCGCGCGCGGCATTGATCTTCAACAGTATGTGTCTGTTGAGCAAGGCTGCGAAGATTCCGGTGACCAGCACAGCAAGACTGAAGCTAAAGCCCAAAGGATATCTCGGTGCTTCTTTCTCGAGGTAGATGTTGGCTCCAATCGAACCACCAAGATTGGCAATCGTACACATGCCAGCCAGACCAATGGCTCTTCGCCATGAAGGCGCAAGGTTGTTTGCAAGCCACGCAATTTGAGCGTTGAGGCCGCAAGACACTGCGCATGGTCAGCGACGAGACTTCGAAAAGAGACACAAGAAGATACTTACGGCCCAGCGGAATGAGAAACAAGAAGCCATATGTCAAGCCAGGAAGTCTGGGATGAGGGATGGCCAGAAGAGCAATGAAGCCGACAGCGGCAGTGGCGTATGGATAGACGATGAACTTCCAACGAGTTTGGGCAGAGTCGGCGTAGATCGCAAGTACTAGCGTTGCGACACATGCGAGCAAGTAAATTGGCACCGTGAGGAGCTGAGCCTGCCAAGTCTCATATCCGAGTTCCTTGATGATGGTAGGGCAGAAGAAGCTAAAGGCGTAAAATGGGATCGATTGTCCGCAAACGATGACGCCGCCAATGATGACTCGCCAGTCCAGTACGGTCTTGAGGAAATATTTCCAGTTGAACTTTTCTCCGTTGTTGATAACATGACCTTCTTTAGTACCTGCATCCTGGTCGAGGCGACGACGGAGAATCACTTTCTCCTCGGGAGTGAGGAATTTGCAGGACTCGGGAGAGTTCGGTAGAAGAAAGCCGCTGACGATGCCGACCAAGATGGTAGCAGCGCCCTCGATGATGAAGCTATTCGCGGCATCAGCTTGTTACTGATCCTTCCAGTTATTCTGGGATACTCACATCCACCTCCATCCTTCGTATCCGGCAGCATGAATCTTCTCCAAGCCGTATGCGAGAAGACCGGAGAAGGCGCCGGCAAGTGTTGCCGAACACCAAAACAAAGCTACTGTCGGGAAATCAGATCTCTGCTCTGGGTGATCACAAGTCTGACCCACCTCTGAACTGGTACTCGAATCTGCAGTACCACAGGGTACACAAAAATTGTGCCGCTGGCATGAAGCCCGATTCAAACAATCCCAAAAGTGCTCTGGCCGCCATGAGCTCTCCTTTGGTCTGTACCCACCCATGGCACATCATGGCAGTGCCCCAGCAAATCATCAAGAATGACATCCAGAGCGACGGCTTCACCTTTTTGATAATCATGTTCGACGGGATCATGCCGAAAGCATAAGGGAAGAAGAAGACCGTAAGAGCGACATTGTAGTCATGTCCGGTCATATGTAACGTCTTGGTCATGCCGGCGATTTTCGCGTTGCCAACTGAGGTCTGATCAGCTAGAAGCTCGACAGCGAGGCACTTCTGTAGAGCGTACTGTTCGATCGATCGAGGAACGATAACAAGTACAGCACAGCCAGCAACGTCGGTAGTCGATAATCCACCTTTCTCAGGATCCTCTTGACCTCCTTGTCATGGTAGTCGGGCAATTCATTCTCGCTCAAGCCCTTATGTTCATCGTGCCTGATGATAGTACCAATAGATCCATACGGATCGTTCTTGGACATCGACTTGTCGTCCATAGTCTTCGGTATGCTGCGAATGTGATTGATGAAACGAACAGTTTCCATGCACAAAGAACATCAGACGCGAATTGAGAGTGATGCAATGGGAGGAAACACGGGACAACTTCTCGTTTATGCTCCTTCATCACGGTCCTTTCCGGTCGACCAGCTTCATCAGACCAGCTTTGCAAGACAGAACTTTGTCGCAAACAAGGTTGGCAGCCTGCAACCAGGTAAAGACAACAGAACCGAGGAATCCGGCGCATGGGACGTGCTGACTCATGAAAGTCTTGAACCTAGATCTGGGAACTTATGAAGAAATGACATGGGTTATCCCAGCTCCGGCTTGTTAGTTTCAAGGTCCACAAGGAATATCCATGATCGGCAGCTCAACCCGGTCGACCAACAATTACAATGATCGCAGTCAACCGATTGCAATCAATTAAAGGCCTTGATTGAGTTGCCAAGGCAAGTAATTGCAACCAGAGGTTATTTCAATTAATCGATTAAGCCGAATTATTTATAAGTAAGCAAAACTATAGTTCTTTATAGGCAAAAAGAATATAAAGAACCTAGGTTTTAATTAGCTAATTAAACTAATTTTAATACCGAATTAGGAAGTTTACTAATAATTATATATTTAGGCCGTACCTTTACTTACTAACCGAGCGCCTCTATAACTACCCGGCACCCTACATCGTCTAATAACCTACCCTCTAAGAATTCTTACTTTATATAGTAGCCTCTATAAATAGTAGACGTAGAAGAGAAGGTTAGAGGCCTTCTATAAACTATTTATTTACTTAGCTACGTTACTAAGCCTCTATTTAATTAATTATACGACTCGGTTGCAACTATTTACTTATTCTAGCATATAATTATAACTAATTATAGTACTAGGCTAGGTTAGAATTAATTAATTACTAGTTAATAGTTAACTATAATTATTAGTAATAAATATAGGCTACTTACCGCGAGTACTAATAATAGTAACTAGATATAAAGAGAGGGAATAAATCGACTTAATCTTTTTACTAATAGTAGTATCTAAGCTAAGCTACTATCCGACTACGTCTTTATTTTCTTCTTACTATTCGGCTTTAATATTATTTTAAGTAAATAGCTAGTCGTAATATTAAGCCCTACTCTAGTATAAAGTAAGAAAGTATATAGTAAAACCTTTATAACGCGATCTTCTAAAAGCTAATAACCTATTATAAGAGCGAAGCTCTAGGTACTAAGTACTAGCTTCGCTAGTACGAAGGCTTAGCGTACCGACTAATATCTCTTAGATATCTTAGAATAAATATCTTCCTTTCTATCGAACTTATTAAATACTACTACGAACTATTTACGTACGCGTTATTCGCCTATAATATTAAGTTTAATTACTCGTAGAAATAGATAAGCTATTATCTAATAGTACGCTCTTAGTAGTAATACTAGAGGCCGTAGTAAACTTATTAGAGAATATAGTCCCTATACTAAAGATTACTATAGTAGAGATATAACGTATCGTCGAAGAGCTTTATACTAGGTAGCGTAGGCTTAAGAGCGAGTTAGAAAACGCGCTCTATAATAGAGATACTTAGGAATCTACTATATAAAAAGTAGACTTAAGCTCGATAGTAGACGCTTTTTATATACTACTAGAAAGGCTACTAGCTATATTTATACCTAAGGCTTAACGAGAACTATCGAGCTCTAGGGATTAGAAGCTACTAACCTAGAATAGACGCGTAGAAACCTTTCGCGACTATTTATTATATCTCTAGAGTTTCTATTACGTACGATTTATAGTAATATCGACGCTCTTTATAGATTACTACTAGGATACTATATACGATATACTACTATTAAAAGAAAGAGCGAGAATAAAGTATTTCTAAGAAAGAGGAAGCGTAATAGGAAATAAGGATTCTAAGGCTTTCTTTACGTAGCTCGAGTACGTTTTCGTAAATAGTAACGAGAAGTCGAAGGCTTTAAAGTAACTTACTACTCTATAGTACGCGTAAGAGTAACTATAGTACGAATACTAGCTAGAATTCGATAGACTTCTACTAAGTATAAGTAAAGAGAACTAGAAAGATACTACGAAGATCGTAACGCTAAAGAATACGTTCTTAAATACTACGAAATTTTATATAGCGTCTATACTAAAAACGGAGGACTACTACGTATATTCTAAGAAGCTTAAGAAAATTATAACTTATAAGAGCGATAGCTTAGAGGGCTAATAGCTTAGGGGGCGTCTAAGTTAAACGCTAAAGTATCCGGCTTACGCTACGTATACTCGGCGTAAGATAAAAGTACGCTAAACGTATATAGAGGAATCGGTAAGAATTAGTCTCTTAATATCTCTAACGGGTATAGTTAGGGGCGCTTAATATATTACTATATACTAACCTTTTATAATACTAATTCTTCTACTTTACTAAGAGTAGCGATCTATTAAGGCCTACTATACTTACGCGAGGAGCATCTATATAGCTAAGTAACTATAGCGAACGCGCTAGGTCCGTAGTATCGCTATTAGGCTACGTAGGAGAGTTACTAAACTCTAAAGCCGAAGAAAACGAGGAGATAAACGATACTAATAATACGTAGCCGAGGCGCGAGCGTCTCGAGTAAAAGAACGCTACGCTATGCGAATAGCTCGAACTCTACGCCCTCTAAATAGAGAATAAACGCTTAATACGAGAAGTTAAGACGACTACCCTACTAATACGCTTAAGTATAATAGTAAGAAGCCTTAGCTCGAGATACTCTAGTAAGGCGAGTATTACTAGAGATACTAAGGATAGTACGCGTTATAGTAGCGACGAATATACGCCCTACGAATCTATTAAACTCCGCTCTCCTAAGCTATTTAAGAGTAAGACTATTAAGGAAGCCCGAGAATACGTCCGCGTATATAAAGTAAACTTTATAGCCGCGCCGAGGAAGTTTATAATAGAATACTAGAAAGTAATCGCTAGTATTATATTCCTCGTAGGCGAAGCGTAAGAAGCCTAGTATAACGAGTACTCTAGTATACTTCTAGTAAGGTATACTTAGGCGTAGTTCTATAAGTTTCTATACGATATCGTTAGGGATTAAATAAACTACTAGCTACTCGTAACCGTTAAATACGAGATAATACGCTAAGGCGAAAATTAAAGTATGCGATAATTTATAATAGATCTTAGTAACCTCGAAGTATAGCTCGGCGACTATACTAAGGCGTAGTTAGTTCGCTAGCTTCTTATAAAGTTAAAGCCGTCGCTATAGAAGGATATTATTAAGAACTATATTATCCTAGCGAAGCGCGCCGACCTTATTACTCTAGTACGATACCTTAAATAGGCAGAAAGGTTAATACTACGTAATATAGGCTTATACGACTATAATAAGGACGCGTCGCACTAGTAGTTAAAGCGTAAGAGAGTCGATAGTAACGCGTATACCTCTAAAAGTAGTTACGAGTCTAGCTCGAAAGAGAAGAACCCTTAAGATAAGCGTAAAGGTAAAGATAAGAACTAGTAACCTAGGTATTACGGTTATAACGAGGTAGGCTATATCTATCCGGATTATCTAAATAAGAATAAGGATAGTAATAAGCCGGCGGTCCGTAAGGTAGCCGTAGGTAAGTTAAAAAAAGTAGAAGCGATAGAGATATTACGTAAGTCTCCGCTACTAAAGTAGATAGCATAGGGTACTTACCTATATAATACGTGCTAGTAGTATAAGTACGAGGAGAAGTTAAATCTTAGAAGGGCTATAGGCTAGCCGAGTTCCTTCTCGATAATACTACGGATATTAATATAGTATTACGAGCCTTCGTGCTCTAGTATAAGTTGCCCTTACGGCCGAACGTAGCCTTACTACTAGCTACTACCTTTATAGGTAAACTAGGTTATTATTATAGTACGTACTATATACGTATAAGGCTCGCGGACTCCTTAGAGATCGAGCGTATAACTAGAGGGATCTTCTATATATATAATATACTAGATCCCGATATTATCCTTAGCTATCTATAGCGACGTACGTAATAGGTAAGTATCGATAGTAGTATAGATAAATAGCGTTATAGTAACGATCGTTTCGGCCGATTCGAAGTCCGAGAGGCCTATAAGTTCCTTAAAGACCTCTAGAAGGCACCCGCTATATTTATAGTTAGCCTAAGTAGAATAGGCGAGGAGCCTACTCTAATACTAGAGGAGTTCTATTAGTTTAATAATATCCTTAACCTAATAGAGAAAATACGAAGTAGACCTATTAATAGCGCTAAGTATACGATCGACCTAAAGCTAGGTACTATACTACCCTTTAGGCTACTATACTACTAGTTAGGTAGAGAGCTCGAAGAGCTTAAGGAGTACTTAAAGACTAAGCTCGAGTATAATTAGATCGAGCGTTTTAATAGTAAGGTAGGTACGCCTATTCTATTCGTACTAAAGAAGAATAGTAACCTACGGTTATATATAAACTACTATAGGCTAAACGAGATTACGATTAAGAATTAGTACCCGCTCCCTCTTATTAGTAAAATACTAGATAGACTTATAAGAGCTACGTAGTTTACGTCGCTAGATCTTATAGACGCGTATTATCGCATCTATATTAAACTAAGCGACCGCTAGAAGACTACGTTCTATACGCGATACGGTTACTACTAATACTAGGTAATGCTCTTTAGTTTAACGAACGCCCTAGTAACGTTCTAGGCGTATATTAACTACGCGCTAGTAGGGCTAGTAGATATAAGCTACGTAGTATATCTAGATAATATCCTAATCTATAGTAATACTCGCGAGGACTACGTACGAGACGTATACGCTATACTTAAGAGGCTCTATAAATTTAGACTCTACGTATAACGCGCTAAGTATAAGTTCTTCTAGAAATAAGTTAACTTCCTTAAGTTTATAGTTATAACTAGAGGCGTAGCGATAGACTCTAGTAGGGTAGCTATAATCGCCTCGTAGCCGAGGCCGACTACTCTAATAAAAGTTTAATCGTTTCTTAGGTTCGCGAACTTCTACTACTACTTTATCTTCGGATATTTAAGGGTCGTAGTACTACTAACTATACTCTTAAAGAGCGCGAAGAACGGTAGGAAGCCGGGGCCTATTAGTTAAGGCAAAGCCGAGGAGTAGGCTTTCCTAAAGTTAAAAGAACGCTTCTAGATCGCGCTGCTCCTTAGGTACTTTAACCTTATATTATACCTACGAGTCGAGACTAATACGTCTAACTTCGCTATCGCTAGTATTCTAAGCTAGCTATTCGAGGCAGAATAGTACCTAATCGCGTTCTTCTTATAAAAGATAATTAATACTAAGTATAACTACGAGGTCTATAATAAGAAACTCCTTATAGTAGTAGAATTCTTTAAGGTATAGAGGCCTTACCTCGAAGGCGCTATATATAAGGTAGAGGTACTAGTCGACTACGCTAACCTAAAGGCCTTTATAGGTATAAAGTAGTTAATAGGCCGATAGGCTAGGTAGGCTACGTTCTTAGCTCTATATAACTTTATAATTAGTTATAGAGCAGGCAAGCTAAACGTAGCCGACGCGCTATCGAGGCGTAGCGATTACGTAAAAGATACGTAGGCGATAAATAACTTATTACTATCGCTATAGCGGAAACTCTAAGTTTAGAGCGACCTCTAAGTAGGCGGACCGGTTATAAACTATATTAAGGCCGCCTATAACTACTAGTATATAATAAACTATAGGGCGGCAACGAAAGCGGCTAATAGGACGTAGTCCGCTAGCTCCGAACGCTACGAGCTAGGTCTATATAGATTCGCGCTACTAATATAGGTCGCTAGCGCTATTATTATAGAGGAACGGCCGTACGCTAATACCTTAGACCTAGTAATTAGGTACGTAGCTACGCTAGTCTAGCTAGACCCGATAGCGAAGGAGCTATATACGTAGGTAGAGAGTAATAGAGGCGAAAGCGATAAGTATACTATCCGAGATAGGTATATATATCGCGAAGAGGTATTATACCTTCCTTACGACCTTATATTATAAACGTAAGTAATTCGTATATACTACGACGACTTCCTAGCTAGCTATTTCGGTAAGGATAAGACTACGGAACTCGTTAAGAGGAAGTACTAGTAGCTAGAGGTTAACGAGGACGTTAAGTAATACGTCGAATCGTATAGTAGCTATTAAAAGGTAAAAGCGAGGCGCTACCGTCCCTATAGCGAAATAGTTGCGCTTCCTCTACTAGAACGGCCGTAGAAAGATCTATCTATAGACTTTATTATAGACCTTTCTCTAAGTAAGCGTAATAGTCGTATATTTAACGCGATCCTTATAATTATTAACTACTATTCTAAGATAGTAACTTTCGTTCGGACGATAAAGCGCTATATAAGTATAGAGCTTATAGATATTCTACTTAATAAAGTTATACGACTTCGAGGTATACCTAGTAGTATTATCTCTAATAGAGGATCTATATTTACTAGCTAGTTCTAGTTAGACTTCTATTTCGAGGTATATATAAAATATAGGCTAAGTATAGTATTTTACCCGTAAACGGACGGCTAGACTAAACGCGCAAACTAGACGCTTAAGTAGTACCTATATATCTATTATAAAGAGAACTAAGACGACTAGGCGTCTATACTAGCCTCTATAGAATTCGCGTATAATAATAGCCTAAATACGATACTAAAGATATTACTATTCTATATTATCTATAGGTTCGACCCGGACCTAACGATAGAGACTTATAAGAGAGACGTAACTAAATCTTAAGGCGTAATTCTATAAGGAAAAGTACTAGTAGTAAAGGATGCTATAGAAAGGTTAAAGTAGAACTATAAGGAGTTAATAAAGCGCTAGTAGTAAGTAAGCGAGTCGTAGGCTAAGTATTATAACTAGAAGTATTAGCTAAAGGAATATAAGGTCGGCGATATAGTTCTTCTATCTACGAAGAACCTAAAACTAAAGGTACTATTAAAGGAGCTAGCGAATAAGTTCGCTAGACTATTTAAAGTAATCGACGTAGTCGGGAAGTAGGCGTACTACCTAGCTCTTCTAACGGGATTACGTATCTATAATATCTTCTACGTATCCCTTCTAGAACTCTAGTATAATAGCGAATCTTAAGAGACTAGCTTGCTCCTCGTAGATAATAAGAGCGAGTAGATAGTCGAGAAAGTACTAGAAACCCGAGTCGAGAAGAGTAAGAGGAAGTAGCTAGTCTAGTAGAAAGGCTAGCTAGAAGAATACGATACGTAGGAACTAATTAAATATATTAGGGAATATAAAGCGCTCGAGGAATTTAAGGCGTAAGAGTAGAGTAAGAGGAGCTTATATAAGCCGTAAAGTTAACTATCGTAGCTACTATACTACTAATTAACTATCGCGACTACTATAACTTACGACGAGTACGCGCTAAGCGCTAAGGCCGCGATAAGACGTTATATTATAAAAAGGAATAGAGGATATCAAGTAGAGAGAAATTATTTATTTATAGCGCCCGTAGGTATAGCGTAAATAGGCCGCGGCGCTAGCGTAAAATAGAAGTATAGAATAAGGTAGCGGACCGTATAAGTAGCGCGAAAGAAGCGCGAGGAGAGAGTATAAGGAGAGCGCGCGATGCGCTAGCTTACTCCTCTATACTCTCGTTCTCCTCGTTCTTCTTATTCTTCTTATTATTCTCCTCCTTCTCTACTATAGAGGCCTCGTCGTTAGAGACCTCCTCTATTTAGCTAGCGAGGCGGTTAGTATAGGTAGTATAGACCGCTATATCGAGCGCCTCTTTCGAGGCGCTAAGTAGGCGTAGACGCTACGAAGAATATTAGTAACGCGTACGAGGAGTATATAACTCGTAAGATATACCTTATACTTAAGCTTAAAGAGCCTAGAGGATAGAGCGATCTACTTACTAGCTATAAGTAGCTTAGTAGTAGAAGGACCGCTACTAGCTAGTAGCGCGCTAGCTCCGCCTTTCTTTAGAGTCTTAAAGACTCTAGCCGACTTACTCTTATTAGACTATAGGACCTTAAGGCTATTAGCGATTAGGGCTTATAGATCGGTATAGTAGTAGTAGAGCTACCTAGCGCGTACGGCCGGCCTACCCTCGGCTAGCTTAGCGAGGTAGAAGTATATACGCTTCGACTACGTAATAATATCTAGGTCGGTATAGCGGTCGTAGAAGTAGTTATTATTATTATAGCACTAATAATTCTTCTTCTTACTTAGTTTTATAACCCTATTATATAGCTAAACGCCGGCTATATATACTATATTAGTAAGGAACTCGTAGCTAATATATATATAGAACGCTAGACTTACTCGTTACTAAATATAAGAGGTAATAATAATAGTTATCGTTCTTTATAGTAGGGAGGTTAGTAATAGTATAGGGATCGGCTAAGATTATAGAAGTAGAGATCTTCTTAGGAGGTATAATACTTATAGAACGAGTACTAGGAAAAGGCTAGGGAGATATATAAATAGTATAAGGTAGGAGTAGGGCGCTTATCTAAAGATAGTATACTAGAATAAGTATTAACGTAATAGGGCGCGAACTTATAGCCTATACCTACCTTATAATTAACGCGTAGCCTATATAGGGTCTATAATATAAAAGTCTCTTAAGATCTAGTACGTTACTATAGTACTACTAAAAATCGCGTACGACTATAGAGCGGTAGAGTAACGTAACCGTAACGTAATAAGAACGTAAGCGGCCGGCTACTATATTAATATAGACTCTTCTACGAGCTAAGATAGCTCTATAAAGAAGAGGAGATAATTATAAGAGCGATAGCTTAGGGAGCTAATAGCTTAGGGGGCGTCTAAGTTAGACGCCGAAGTATCCGGCTTACGCCGCGCATACTTAGCGTAAGATAAAAGTACGCTAAACGTATATAGAGGAATCGGTAAGAATTAGTCTCTTAATATCTCTAATAAGTATAGTTAGGGGCGCTTAATATATTACTATATACTAACCTTTATAGTTACTTTATTATTTTATATTCTAGAAAAGTATATAAAAGTAGAGATATATACGTAAATAGAGTAAGTATATAGAAAATACGAAAAACTAAAAATATAAAGTTATAAGATTAATATATCTATATATTTAGGCCGCTATCTTATACTTACTTAGGCCGGGCGATAGGGTAGCGATATTAATTCTAGGGTATATAGGCTATATTAACTAGTATTCCTTTATTTTAGTATCTCTCGAATATATCTTATAGATATATTATAATATCTACCCTACTTATAGTTCTACGGCTATAGAATAGGAGCTATAGCAGAATAGGGACTATAATTAGGAGTACTAAGTTAGACTAAATAGTCCTATAGAGCCTATTAATTAAGTATTATATAAGTATACTTAACTACTAAGCGCTCTATGCAGTCCTAAGCTTATTACTATATATAAGGTCCTATAAGAACTAATATATCGCACTCTATAGGTAGGGGAGTAGCGGAAATTATATTAACTAGGCTAGAGCCGGGCTATAAATTAGTTAGAAGTCTTATAAATTACTACGAGTCTCGTAGATACTATCGTATTTATTTTAATTAGACCTTTATATTCGTACTACGTCTATCGCATATAATTATATTCCGTCTCTATCGCTATATCTATTACTAACTCCTTCTCTCTCCGAGTCTCTCGTTATCCTAGCGATCGCTTACTAAATAGGAAGCCTTATTATAGCCGGTTATAGTCCTTGCATTAACGGCTAATAGGCCTACGGTACCACCGATAATACTATAGGAGGTTATCGGTCGTGTTAATAAATAGGTAGGACATTGTACATGAAACGACCTTGCCAGCGCGCACTAGTTAACGTAGGTTTAGAAACAGTGGCCTCAGGTGTCAAGCCTGCCACGTAATGGACAAGATACGGGACCCTGAACTTGGAATGGCAGAACGGCGGCACTGGACTGGGACTTGGCGGCAGCTTACAAACACGATCGCCTGGGAAGGAGGCAGGTGGGATCGCTTGAGGAAATGGATCGCTTGAGGAAAGTTCCTTTCTTATATTAATCCCTGCAGAAGTAGTTTCTTAGTCAGTCGCGGCATTGAGATTGAATATAATCCAGAGAGAGGAAAGCAGGTACGATTGCCTGAGGAAGGAAGGGTAGTTCTAGCTCTTATCATCCGAACACATATGTACATACAATCACTGTGCGATGGAGGTTTGCCGGATTATCGGAAATGCTACGTCAGAACGGATCGTTACCGCATACCAGGCATGCTTCACGCTTCATGATATCGCCAAGATTCTCCCACGCTCGTCGGGAGCTCTGAGAATAACCCAGCGCTTTCCTGTCTTACGCGTCGACCACCGATGCTGCGCGAACTCTATACGAGCGCACAGATGCAGCACTGGCACTGGCATGCAACTGCGACGTGACTTGCCACCTCTTCGCGGCAGATGGTGCCAAAGTGATGTACTGGAGCACTTCATTCACCTTCGACGCGATTCCCACAAACGACCGGCTGACAGCTATGCTGGTGTGATCTGATACTGTAGCTACTGGGGCAGCGGTCCAGAAGGGGCCATTTTTGCGCACAAACTCGATGCAACTCCGACAACAAGCAATTGCTGCACAGTCAAACTATTTCGTATCCCGGCGGAACCTTCCTACTTGCTACTCCCGCAGCTCACCGGTCGCTCCGCTTTCACTCGAATCGCGACGAAGCGATCACCTGCCGACTTGCTCTAGGTGACACTTGAGTTTTCGTCACTATTCTTCTCTATCGTGACAAGCTTTAGTTCTATGTATCACCGAATTTGCGCGCTGTGGCTACTTCTACGCATTTCGCAATAGATGTAAATTTTTTCACTGCAAGCGCGATCCTTTCGAAGGAGGAGAGATCGAAGGATGTGAGGCTCGGGCTCAGGTATGTCTTCAAAGGAGTTCGGATTTCTTTCTTGTTTTCTGCTGAGGAGTCAGAGGCCAAGATCCGAAGACACTTGGCGGCGACAACGACAACAACAATAATCCGTTGTGGATAATGCCTTTTGCGGACATCATCAAAGATCGTGACTATCCATTACGCGGCGCAGCTTTCCAGCCTGGATACTGTCCCTAAGCCCGGCGGGAGCACATAGTTGCTGATGGACTTGGCGGACCGTCGGATTACACCATGTACCTGCTAGGCCAGCACATCACCAGCTCCGAATGGGCTCGTAAGGAACACTTTAGAGTGGGCTGAATGATGAGAAAGTGGCAGACCGCAGGAACATAAGCCATGTTGCGCATTCGAGCTCCCCGTCGACAGAGGCCGTGAGACAAACCCTTCCGTAGGCTTAACCGAACTTCATGACTTGCAGGACGTGTTTTCGTGCGAAACTACAAGGCGGTCAGACAAAGATGCGGGATCGGAGGCAGTCTGGTGCTGGAAAAAAGGTGTTCATTCGGAGGTCAGTAGTTGAGCATTTGCTTCCTGGCACGGTCATAGCGATTATGGGTAAAATTGAGACAGAAATTGCTTGAACGAATGTTCATCTATGTCTTTCGATGTGCTCTGACCTATGTAGACCTTCCAGAAGGCGCATATAAGAGCCCCCACTGTTTTGGCACCCTTTCCGTCACCCAAATCCGGCCCCAGGGTAGCCACAAACTCTCCTACTTTTGCGGAACGTTCGCGGTGCTGAATTGCGCTATTACCCAGCCGCGAAAAGGGACAACACATCACATTCGGCGAAATTGTTCATCTGAATCGTTGTGAAGGGCGGAGTTGCAGCTGTCCCTTCAGTCTTGGCCAAAAAGGCAGCTTCGTTGCAAAGAGAGAAAGTCTTCCCAGTTCTTCTATCACAAGTCTCATCTCTTGTCGCCCAAAGCTCCGGGCTATAGCATAGCATTCTCTGCGCAATACTCTAGCGCAGAGTGGTCATCGTTTGTAATTGACGCGCTACGTGATAACGTCTCTCAGATGCATTCTCAAAATTATAGCTCAAATCCCTTCTTTGTTGTTTGGCAATCATCATTCTCCATACACTCCATCTTGCGCGAGGGTCCGTTTCTCGCCAACCTTCAAACACTTTGGGTAAATTATCTTACCAACAGCTCCAATTTCCTCTTTGTTCCCCATGCCCGCCAAGAGAACATTCTGGCAGTGCAGTGTATGCAACCAATTATCAAGATGCTCGTCGATGTGCCCTAGTATTGTATACGCTCGATGCATCTGCCGCCACATATACGTGCAGTGGACATAATGATACTCCTGGGTCACGTAAATGTCGTTCGTACCATTGAGCACTACGGACAGCGGGACTTCATGCTGGGCTCCACCATCGAGGTAGAACTTCCAGGTAGTTTCGATTGCTCCCTCGTCTCTTTTCTGCTCGATATTGGCCAGGTGCAGTGCATGTGGCCCTGAGCTCAAAGTCTCATGATGAGCGAGGAAAGCTGCAGCGTTCGCATGATCCATACACTCGTGGGTTTGCCATGCCATAGAGAGAACATCGAAGTGACAGCCTCGCCGCCGTGCTTCTTCTGGTGTTCCGCCACAGTCTTCCCACCGGTTTTCTAAGCCTTGCGGGATCGATGCAGAACCAAAAGGCCTTGCCGTGAAGGACGTTGACAGGCCATTTCGAATGGAGGAGAGGAACAAAGAAGCCACAGCTAGTAAAGCAGTACTGAATAGGAGTGTGTACACGAACAGCGGTCGGACGATGTGACGCTGAGAAGTGCCATGCTGGACAGGTTAGTCTTATCCATATATTCGGAGTGCATTAATACCTCTGGTCTAGCTTCTTTCCATCGGAAATACATTGTGTATTCCTGAGGCTCTCCAAGACCGTTCATGAATTCCAGGCCAAGTTGTCCAAAGGCCAATGGAAATAGTAGCTCATAGAACATGGCAAAGCTGCCTTGTAGAGGCTCTGGAGTCGGAGTATCCAACACTAAAGGGGCCGGCAGAAATTCTGCAATCTGCGTCATCACAGCTGATCAACTTGCATTAAGCTTCTTACGGTCACAACTTGAGCCATGTGTCAGGGGTGCTGAGACCATAATCATATATACCCAGTGCGAATCACTTCCTCACCTAAGCGCTAGTTCTAATGCTGAAGGCACGTGCTTACTACATCTATGATTAGGTACGTATGATAGACCACTATAGGGTTAGAATCATATCCGGGGTTCTGTCAGTAGCACGCCACCCCTGGGCATCGGAACGAGGGGAGACGTGTCGGACGGAACCCCGGATAGGAGCAGTCGCGATGCTCTTGATGCCAAATGGCCTGTGCTATGATGCATCCTCCTCAACGGCATCATACTCTGAAGGCTTTAGTCCCTGATGTAGTGAGAAGATCTGAGACTAGTTTGAGCGGCCGGATCGACTCTGCTTCTTGAATCGTCATTACAATGGCTCCTTCTTATCACAGTGGACTCGTACACACCGCGCTTGATACACCGCCAGTGTTGAATGCCGGAGCGAGAAAATTCCGCATTGTCTTACAGAACATATATGTTCAACCAGACGCCCAATTGTCTGCATTGAGAAGCAGATTCCCTCGACCATTTTCCCGAAAGCGCACTCAAGTCCTCCACGAAATCCATCTCTTACGATGAAGTTCTTTGCCGCCCTTTGCCTACTCGCGGGCTTCGCTGCCGCCTTGCCAAAAATCGTAGTCGTATGTATGCTTCGACTGTCCAGAATCTGCTTGAGTGCTAATTCAGTGCAGCGAGTACGCAAATACCATCCGAAAGAGCTCTGAGCCAGCTGTCAGCTATCTACTAGCGACCCAAGGACTCTAGCTCATCGTCTGCTCTGATCTCTGCTAACTATCTAACTCTTGGTGCATTAGCAACCAGATGATAGTGTAAGTCTCAATTCTGACATATTTTCGCCCCCAGACTGTCTTCTACTATCTGCTAGCGGAAAATGAGCCTCTACTGACCCTGTCTTTTTCGGAATTAGCGAGTAAGTAACTTGACTGCTGTTTCGAGCGATCTACTAGCGAGCGACAGGAAAGAAGAGACCATGCTGATTCTGATGTCTGTCGACTAGTATGGAGTAAGTACATGCTGTAACAGATTCTCGCAGCTATCTTGAAGACAAAATATATTCGCTAATGCCGTCGGTCTCTCTAAACAGACAGTAAGTATACGCTCCGAGATTACCTCCGCTATCTACTAGCGAGAGATAAGCCTCTGCTGACACTATCTCTACTCGAAAGACTACGGGAGTAAGTACTTAACTTAAAGCCAACCTAGTTCAATCTACTCGCGAGAAACAAAGCTCTGCTAACGTCGCTTTCTCTTGGGCGTAGAAAGTAAGTAGTTAACAATGGAGATTTGCCCTCTTTCCTCGTGGTGAAACTACCTCTGCTAATATGCGTTTCTATACACAGTCGGTAAGCATACATCTAAACATTTAGCTCGATGCTAGCAGGCAAAAGAATTTTGCTAACATTCGTTCCCACATAGCCGGTAAGCATACATTTGAACACTTAGCGCGATGCTAGCAGACAAAGGACCTCTGCTGATTTCTGCTCTTATACAGGATGCAGTAAGTATACATTCAAACGCTTAGCGCGATTCGCTAGCAGACAAAGCACCTCTGCTAACGTGCGTTCCTACGCATAGTCGGTAAGTATGCGTTCAAACGATTAGCGCGACTCGCTAGCAGACAAAGCACCTCTGCTAACGTCCGTTCCTACGTAGCCAGTAAGTATACGTTCAAACGCTCAGCGCTATTCGCTAGAATACAAAGGACCTGTGCTAACATCCGCTTCTGCGTACAGCCGGTGAGTATTCTCTCAAACGCTCAGCGCTATCCGCTAGTAGACAAAGGACCTGTACTGATGTCCGTTGCCACTTACAGCCGGCAAGTATATGCTCCGATACAGCTTCTCAAAGTATTCGCAAGGGAAAGATCTCAGCTAATGTCTCCCTAGTTGTAATCGGCCCCAAACTCGCGACGCGGCCCCTCCGGGCTCGAACACGAATGTTTCCGACATCGCCGTCGCCAATCGTAAGAAACTGGAGACAACTCTCGTGTAATTAGTACTTACGAACAGCACATAGTTCCGAGTCACTTTTGCTGCGGTGGGTGCACAAGGACTGTCCGATGTATGGAGTTCTCTGTATCTCAGAGTTTCAGCTCGGCCGGCTGTACCTTTTGGCAAGAGGTGGACGTTTTTTCAAGCTGAGAGACCAGGGGATGTATTTAGTCAGTCGCTTCAGTACAAGGCGAAGACAATAGAACGTCAGCACATGCTCATTTTGTTGTCGGCAATACGTGCCAAGGAGCAACGCATGTTGCGCTTCAAACGTGACTCGTTGAATTCGCTGGAGCTATTCCATGCATCGAGAAGTATGATGAGAGACGCGTGCGTATCTGATACGTTCAAGCTACAATAGACCAGCCGCGATCACTAGATTCTTGTGCAGTGATAACATGCCAGGCCACATTGGACAGTAGTCGCTATCAGCGTGTGTGCAATTGTGCGTACCCATAACAACATCTAAGTGCATGCCATCAGACAATCAGCAAAGAGGTACAGGGACAGACAGCGAGAGAGGGAAGCGGGATCAGGTGTCAACTTCCAGCTCAGTATCCGGCACAGTATCCATCATAACGCCGCGCAGCGACAGCATAGCGATGCCCGCCGACGAAGAGGCTGCGGACTAACATCCAGGAAACGATTGCAGCCATTGCCGCAGCACCTTCCGCCAGTCTGTCGCCCCTTCCAACTTTGATAGGCTGAAGGCGTTCACAGAGCCGTCGCGTCGAGCCTCGTGCGCAATTTACAGTGCCTGGCTACATGTCTTCAGCATTCTGCATTCTCTTCGGTCCCCTCAAGCCCAGCCGAGTGTAAGCAACCCCATATCCATTATTCGCAGCTCTCGACGTTGGCCTCGCCAGCAGTACGAACATGGCGCGCTCCGATTTCTGCGGTGGCTTTCTGAACCGACGCTGAAGCTGGTTGCTCATCATGACACCGCGGCTAAGTTATCATGCTTCGTTTGGCATCGAGCACTGGCTGCACGATGGTGGTGGGTACGGACTTTCAACAGTCGACTAGGAGGAATCGGTGTCCACAACTGTCCAGATGTTCACTGAGGACACGTCAATTCGGATCCATCTTCAACGCCGAGTGATAGATTACTTACAGCCAATCTTTCGCCCGCTTGTCACCGGCAAACCCTCATGCAAGACTTCAGGTCTACCTTGGAAATTCTCGTCCAGATTATTCCAGAAAAGTGCGTGGCCCACGTTGTTTAGGCTAGTGAGAGCTTGCTGGCTGCAATTGAAGAACTCGCACCATCTAGGATCTTCTCGTTCCCAATCCATCAACAGGTATGGAAACTGAGTGCCACAATTGACGCAATTAGCTTCGAGTATGGCGAAGAAAGTGGAAAACCGATTCTGAGTCCGATTTCGATGCCAGTCGTAATGAGCCCCATAGCGTTGCCCGGGCTCGTACCAGGTGACTTGAACCTCAGAACGATTCGAGATAATATAGCCTTGGAACTCAGATGCCCGATCCTTGATCCTCGCTACTATGTGGTTATCGGATGGCAAGAATGCCGTAGCGGATGATCTGTCAGAACGGTACACTAGCGAGCTTCCATTAGGAAAAAGCACCTGGGATTGCTGTAGCAGCGGCTCACTGTTGTATCTGTTAGTCTAGCAGAGTGAAAAGATCGTTGTAGGCCCCACGCTAGTCGTATAAGTTGCTGGCATTCCCAAGCCGAGAGAAAGTTTTCAATGTGAGCTACCACCGGCGTCCAAGAAAGAATTCTGACTTTCGGGGCAGATTTGCCGGGCGGCCAGAAAGAGATACCAGAGTAGAGTCCTTCTGGCGTGAAAACCCTCTGTTGTTGCAGTACAGCAATCGCTGCAAGTAGCAAGGCAAGTAAGCCGGACGCAAAGTATTTCATGGTACAATAATCGAAAACCCCGACTCTAGGACAGCGTGCGGCGCGCAATGTTGTGGTATCGAACTTTGTATATGCGTAACGACGTGAGAGTACAGAAGGTAGACGCTCTGCGCAAAGGGCCGAGTGTGAAAGCGCTCGTATACCCCAGAAGAAGGCATGTATGGCGACGCAAGCGCGCCGCTGGTGAACTAGGCTAATGAACTTCGCCATTCTCGACCGTACAGCCGTGCCAGATCTCTCGGGCAGAAAGCACAAGCCGCGAGCACTAGCGCTTAAATGAGGAAATGACGAATCGTGGGTAGCATCGTACAGGATGTGTTTATTAGGAATTGGAAGCCCCTATCATTGCACAGCAACACTTTTCCTTACCCCGGCGCAGCCTTGCCCCTGCCAGAACTCACCCTCAGCACTGCAGGCCTCGCTGTAGTGAGGTATGATGAAAACAGCAAGATGATTGCATGTACATCTCCCATGTTGTTCCACTCGACATGAAACGATTTCCACGTGTTCGCCACAGTCCGTGCATGAAGCATTGTCTTGAAGTTGGAATTGCATGTAAGAGCTAAGTTAGTTACTCGTCTTGCACGGACCAGTGGTGTAGCGCTGTTTCGTGGGCTTGATCTTCGATAGGGGTTGACAGCCTAGAAGGATCTAGTCACTGTACTGACGTCCTTCCCTGTAAGCACTAGCCAATGAGTGGCTCCCCAACACACGGTTGCTTGGCCGCCGTAAGCAGCTCTTCAACCCGTCAGACTCGCACCATGAGATTAGGAGTGTTTATTGGGAGGAGAGATGTGACCCGTGCGTCGCGGGCAATCGCCGATTGTTTTGGCTGGGCGCACCACCCATGGGTATCTCACCGCTCCCTTCCATCTCGTGTCTCTTCTCTTCTATTATCAACCTCGCCGTCGCTAATACGCGCTGAATCGTTCGAATACGCTGTCTTCTTAATTAATACCTCTCGTTATCGCACGCCTTTATCCTACCTCTGATTCGCTGCCGCCGCCGCTGCCAACCTCGCTGCTGCCAACCTCGCTGCTGCCAACCTCGCTGCTGCCGTAATAGAGTTCTTCGATTTCGATGCTGCCGCTATTAACGCTAAGACTAACGCGATTCTTAACGGAATAGATAATATAGTATTCGACGACGCGTTCGGCGAGGTACCTACATTGCCGTATAATATCGACATTAACGCGCTCGGTAACGATTAAGGTAAACTAGTAGAACAGTTAGCGCACGCTCACCTTATAGAGGCAGTGAATCGATCGTCTTAACTGCCTTAGCTATTAGAACTGCCTTAGCTATTAGAACCGCCTTAATCGCCTACCGCCGAGTTGTCTAATAATAACGCTATTATTAAATAGAGTAGTAGCTACAACGAGTTCGCGCCTTAATAAAGTAGTAAAGACTTCGCTAGCGGCAAGGTATTATTAATCGAAGAGCCTCTAGATATTATTTACTAGCGCTAGCGCCTCTTCTTAGCGCAGTTTAAACCGTTAGAGATAACGCCTAAATAGCGTTCGCTATATTAGCCGTAGTATAACAACGTATAGACTAGCGATAGTTACGCTAAACTAGCTAAAACTAAGTATACCCGGATATTTAGCTTTATATATCGCTACGGCCGTAAATAGCGTATCTCGCGGAAGGTAAAGGATTCTAAGTATCGTAATAAGCTTATTCGGTAGACGAACGATAATACGAGCCTTTGTCCGGCTCGCCTAAAGGTTATATATAAGTACGAGTATTATAGTAACGACGATCCGGCTAGCAATCTCGTAATAAACTCTAATAAAGTAATAGTTCGCGTGAAGCTAGTTAAGTACTAGTTTAGCCCGCCGGATAAGGTAAAGAGACGTAGAGGTGCCTATAAGCATAACTATAATTTAACTGCCTCTAATTAGCTAAAGGTTTACTCCGCCTTACGGAGGTACGTTAGCGCTAAGCGTTAGAAGGGTTATAGTACCTTAGCTATAAAGAATAACGTTATAGGAGCGGAGGATTCTAACTAGTATTCTCGCTTCCTCGAGATTAGCGGCGCTAGTTTTAAGCGCAATTACGTCTATAACGTAGCGCGTAGTTTCTTACGCGCGTATCCTAATTAGCGATACGCTAGCGGTAGGCAGTCGGTAGAAATACAGTTATATAAACTAGAAATATAGTATCTTAAGAGTAAGTTAATTCTCGTAGTTAGTTATCTAATAGTTACTAAGTAATACTAAGACTTCAAATTTACGGCCTCTAATTAGCTTTAATAAAAAGCCTAGTTTCGGATTACTAACTAAACTTTACCTTCTACGATAATTCTAACTCTTCTATAGACAACTTACTATATAAATACGTTAAAACTACGCGTAGCGATAAGCGTAACGTAGCTAGAGAGGAAACCGACAGAGTCGTATTCGCTAATAGCGAGCGCTTAAAGATGTTTAGTAAGTTTAGATAGCTAGTTTTAATAGACGCGACGTATAACACGAACAGCCTTAACTAGAAGCTATTCTCGCTAATAATACGCGGTACTATAGGCTACTAGATCTATCCTATATACTTCCTTACTCGTAGCGAAGACGGCGATATTATTACTAAATACCTAAAGACAATTAAGCGCTAGTACCGCGACATTCGCGTACGCTAGGAACTATAGTTCTTTATTACTAATAATAGCGGCGCTAAATAGAACGCCGTAGCAGCCGCGTAGCTAGGCTTAATCGCTAGCGAATAAGAAGTTAGTTACTTCCTCTACTAGAAATACGTCGACGCTACCCTCTACGAATAGTTCTAAGGGCTAAACTACTATAAAACGCTTAAATACTTAATCGTAGCCTTAAAGATTCGGAAGATAATACCCGGTTATAACGACTTAATTAAGGTAGCAATTAACGTACTACCTCGCGATAGTATAAAGGTACCTAATCGTTAGAAGCTAAAGTATATCGAACGAGAGCTAATCGCTACTAAATTAAAGTAGTGCAACGCTATACGAGAGTATTCGCCGCTCTATATATAGTATAAAACGACAAATCTAATCGAGTACTATTACGCCTACCTTAAGCGAGGTAATAAGAAGTATACTATACGCGGTTATTTACTCCGTAGCATTGCGTACTACGCTATATATATCGATAATAGCTTTATATACCGTATAAAATAAGCTAAATATACCTTCCGTTTAAAATTACACCCTATCGTAACGAACTAGCTATAGATAAAGGTACTACTATATCTAGTATAAACTCTAATTACGAAGGAGTTCGAATAAGGCGAACTTAATTACGCTACCGGCGACGTACGCGAATTAGACGTTAATAACTAGTGCGAATATCTCTTCTTCTATAAGTACGTTATGCTATATAGGCATATATTCGCGTAGAATAAACTCTATAACAATCTAACGCAGGCCGATTACGATAAATAGACGTACGGCTAGAAGGAATCCGAGTTCGAGCTATACTTTACTCGTAATCGTATTATAGTAGAATCGGAAGAAACACGGCTAGCGCTACTAGCGCGTCGCCTTATTAATATAAAGGAACGACTATATACGCTAAAGGAGAAGTTCTACGCTATTAATAATTAGCTAGCTAAGGCTAAAGTAGACGATTCTACTAGAGATTAGGTTCTGCGATTATAGCTTACTAACTTAGCGCTAGCAACGCAGCCGTCTATTAAATAGTTAGTCGCTAAACTCGTCTAGTACGTTAAAGATAAGACGAACCTTAAGCCTACGCCGTAGCGACAACCTCCGACTTTATCGTACGCGCCGCTACTAGCTATAACTATCCTCTCGTCCTACTATACGCTATAGTAAGAACGAGAGGCTTAGCCGCAATATGCGCTAGAAGAGGCGCGAGCGCTAGCTTAAGGAAGGGTGTTAGATTAATAGGCGGTTACGGATAACGCGTAGAAGGTTTATTCGTCGTAGAATCTACCTCTATCGTCTTAATAATAGTCGCTATTAAAAGGGCCGAATAAACGCGTTAGGTAGTAATAGCGGCAGCGAGGTTGGCGGCAGCGAGGTTAGCGGCAGCGGCGGCAGCGAATTAGAGGTAGGATAAAGGCGTGCGATAACGAGAGGTATTAATCACGGAGACAGCGTATTCGAACGATTCAGCGCGTGTTGGCGACGGTAAGGTAGTTAGGGAAGGTATACGAGGAATAGTAGATGGTAGGATTGTTTACTATGGCGCGTGCTGCGGAATTGATCGGCTTCGCTATCGCGGAGATTAGCTGGCCCCACCTCTCCTCCCAATAAACACTCCCCATGAGATTCCTTGGCAATCGCCAAATTGTCCGTACTGTGCCTTGTAACTACAGTTATCGTGCTACTACTGTCGTGAAAGATTCTGCCTTTTCGGGGACGACACTTAGTACTTTGAACGAAGGGGGAAACCACTGCTGGGGACCGGCGGAGACGCACATCATCATCGCTGTAGGTTATCTGCAGCATACAAGCTGCGTCCAGGCAGGTGAGGTGCAGCTTACATTTTCGGTCGCTTCATCGCGCGAGATACGGCCGCGAGATATCGTGAAGATGCAGCATATGTACCGCAGTGTCAGGAGCATTCTTTGCCGGCCTGGTGCGATCAAAGTCCTGCGCCGAAAACGAGGTATAGTCCAGCTCCATCAGCATCTGTGACACACTTGACTAGCAATATGTAGAGTAGGAACAGCAACGAATAGTGTGCGATGCGCGCTATTCTGCCGGCATACGACGTAGCGCTCGCGAGTATCGAGTGTCCGGAAATAGACGCAAACCTGCAATATGTCTCGTTGACAAGATGTATGCCTTGGGGTTCAGTTGCCGCCAGCTGAACCAAAGCTTTGTCCCTATATAGGATATAAGTATATTCTGGCATGCTTGTGATCTGCGTGGAAGACTTACCAAGTTGCTGCTGTATCTCCGGGAGATACCCTCGCGTCCCATACCGATGGGTATAGAAATCTTCCTCGTCGCTCTTCTTGAATTTCTCCTGCTCAAGCCAGGAGCGGAAGTGTCTTCAGACCTTTCAGTCACAGAAGCTCCTCTGCTCCTTGCTCGGCCCAGACCTCCAATCTCTGAGTTTCGTCTGCCTGCGTGATCGCCGTCCTCCCCATCGCTCATCATGGCCACCGAAGCTGTTGTGCTTGTGCGTGTCAAAGGCGCCAGACCGCCATACGATATTTCTGCCTCATCATCTTCCTGCCCTGCAATTTGCTTGGTAGCAGTATTCGCAGCTGGAACCCTACCTTGTGCTTCAGCTCCCCCTTCCGCAGCGGCTGCCAGCAATGCCTCTTGCCCATCTTCGTCTTCCTCCTCATCGTCTGATACTTCGTCATCTCCGCCAAAGCCTTCGCCTTCCACTAGCCACCAAATTGGGATAGCACCGATGATCGCCACTGCAGACTGAAGCCACCATGGCGCAATGACATATCCCTTCTTGACACCGAGGCTGAATACCGCACCGCCAATAGCTGGACCGGCCGCACGACCAATGGCAGAAACGCTGGTCGCGATGCCGTTGAGGGTGCCGAGCGTGCGGAGACTGGAGGCCGAGTTGGTGAGCATGATTGTCGAGCATGGAAACGCAAAGATTCCACAGAGACACTTGACCAGCATGACCAAGAACATCGCACACACTCGGGCGCGCGTGGTTGGGAGTAGCGCCTAGATGCGGCGAGCGCTAGTCAGTATTCTGCACAACATGGGGTACGGGCTCGTTTCAGTAGACTATTTGCTTACTGCGAATGGAATAACGAGATACACCACAATGAAGGCGATCGACACCACTTTGAGCCAAAACAGAACACCATACTTCCTGACCAGCGGCGGGAAGACGAGGAATTGAACTGGCAACCCGAAGAGACCGTACCCTGTACACATCAGGCCAATTTGAAAGTGGTTGAGGCCAAAGCCACCAGCAAACTTCAGCGGAGCTTCATAGGGTGTCCCGTGCGGGGCGTCAATGGGGTCATGCTGCAGGAACACTGGCAGAAGCTGGTCAAAAGCCATGGAGTGCATGGCAAGGAGCGTATAGACCACGAGATTGATCACTGCTTGGCGGTTGAGGACTTCTCGCCAAGGTGGCGGAGCCACACGAGGCTTGGTTTCGTGGGCGACGTTTGCCTCAGAGTCATCTGAAGACTTACGGCGTTTCAAAAGCGGGTCAGTCTCGCCGTTGGTGTGTGATGGTTCTGGTTTGGTCCGAAGATGCAGGATTTCCTCGACTTTCACGATGTGATATCTCACAGCTCTCGAGAGTTTCTTCCCAAGCAACAAGCCGTAGTCCCGCCGGCCCTTTGCTGTCTCCAGTGTCTCTTCAAGGAACAGAATGCCCGTTGCTATCGATATGGCGAAGAAAGTTGCGCTGACCAGATTGGGAAGTAGATAGGGAAACTGCGCAAAAACATTCGCACTTCCTACCTTCTCGCCCGGCTTGATGTTCAGTGGATTGGCGAGAGCGCCTCCGACTGTTGGGCCGAAGATACTGCCTGGGAGAGGTCGTAAGCAAATGCCACAGACACGGCTCATCCATTGTCCCAGCTACACTTGCCTATGTTCCACACTAGAGGCATCAGACTGAATGCCCTCGGCTGCAGCTCTTTGAAGGGCACCATTTCGGCCACTGTTGTTCTGATTATGCCCACGTTGCCATTGCCGGCTCCTTGCAATGCTCTTGCGACGATGGCTTGTGGCAAGCTCTTACTGAATCCCCACAGCAAGCTCATCAGCATGGTAGAGGTCAGACCGAGGAGGACGGCTGGCTTGCGGCCGTACCGATCCGAAAAGCGTCCCCATGGTATGCCCATCAAGGCCTGGAAAAGCGAAAAGACCGCGGCACAGGCGCCAGCCCATTTGCCAACCTCGTTTTGCGGGACGCCAAACGATTCGACCATTTCTGGGAGGTACGGGTACAGCGAAGTGGACGCAAGCGGTTCGGCGAAACGACATATTGCTAGAGTAACATGTGGTTAGCTGTTGTCGAGCTGTGCTGCCCGCACTGCTGCCATGGCGTTGGCTGTATCATTCCGGGCTTCGCTATGCGGTATGGGGTCGTGCAGGCTCAAATGCCATCCAGACCTCAGACACCGCCGGATGTTCCGCCGTGCCATGTGAACTACTCACCGAGGATTGATAGCTGCTGAACGGGCAGCTTCCGCTCGCGCCGTCTGGCAGAAACCATGATGCTGCCAGTGAGTCGAGCCGTCCTTCACGCTTGTGTGGTCAGCGAGTTGGTGTTGCTCGCCGCCCATCTGACGGCAACGAATCACAGAGGTCTCGAATGGCGAATGCAATGATGACCCACCCAAGCGTGGAACGAATCGTAGGTCGCGTGGTCGACGCCGTCTTCGGCCAAGCAGTGGCTTTAGTCTATCTTCGTGTCCGACTTCACCTCGTAGACTCCTCGCTGATTGACGGAGCATGCGATTGTTAGTTTACTCGTTCAGCGACACTGACGGAAAGATGGAGCGCCTGGGCCGTGTGTCAACATTTGTAACGATTTGGCAACCGCATTATGACGGTGTTTGAGGATTGCGATATCGGCGAAACGAAAATGGAGCATCCTGGCTGACACTCGATTCGACATTGAGCTGCATATTTGCTTCGACACCTGCATCTGACTGGCACTTGTGAATGGGTGGGAAGACTATTCTGTGAATCCGTGATACTCGGGCTAAAATTTAAGCACTCAGCTCTGGGACTCAATGTGGCCATGGCCAACAGCTACTGCCCGCAGAATACACCATGCGCTCGGGAAATTGATGAAGATAAGTTCTACGTTCCGTCTTGCTGCTACCGTCTTCATCTTCACCATCTGTGCTCAGGCTGACAGACCGTGTAAGATCCGAAGCGGCCTTTATGGAGGCAGCCTTGATGCATGCCGTTTCGAGGAATGCTCACGCTGTTCTTTCTCTCACTTCTCACATTCAACGATCGTGGCTCATGCTCACCACCGTGAGACCGTACTCAATGGTCTTGCCGCATCATCGCCGGATTGAAGGGTGTCACGGATAGTTAGCGCGTCGCTGAGGGACCCCGGCGGTCACTTCCGCGACCTTGTGCTTGACTCATCTCGAGGCGCGCACCCAAGGCTCTGCTTGACGGTGTAACGCCTGGCGACGCGTGTATGGTTAGGATAGGCTAGCGGCGACTAATGAGTAGTCGAGGCAGGTAAAGGGATCACCATCGAAACAGCGTTGCATTACGAACGATCAGCCATGCAAGCCAGGGTATGATCGCGCGAATCTAGTAGCCTGTGATGTTCATGTGAACTCAAGTGGATGCGTCAAAGGTTGCGCACAGCAGCTCGATCGAGTGGAGATTCCGACTATCAATACAACCTCGACGAGCTGGCATGATCTGACCGAACTGAAGCTTGATGAAGACGATCGAGTACATCTTTGCAGCTGTCGACTTTGCTCTGCTTGGTTCACTCGACCTCCAGTCGCGTGGCAAGCTTCCTGCCAGCTTCTTCGTTTGCCCTGCTCTGTACCAGCAGATTCCGCCGAATACACGAAGGGACTCCATGATTGCAACTACGCAGGCAAAGAAGGAAGTAGATATATCCACACTGTGGACTCGTGGAGGCTCCTGCTACCTTGTTGTTCCTCCAGCGGTAATTGTTATTGCGTGGGCTGAAATCGACGCTGAAGCGCACAAGGCGCGTTAGTGCCTGAAGATCCAACCCGCGCCGTTTGATAGCTCCCTGAATCAAAACAATCAGCAAGTGCGCGAAATTCTTCTGCCCCTGCGTCGTCTTTTGCACAACAACTCCTTCTCTTCGACTCCTGACCAAGATCAACCTTCCATCGGCTTCCATCCCTTCCGTCCATCTCCTCACCTCTACAATCTTCGTTCCACCTCTTCAGATCCCTCGCCGCCGCGTTCCATTAATCCCGCAAGTCGCCGTCAAAAGCGCCAATTCTCTCGATGGGCGAGTGCTCTGTCTCTTCCCCAACACCATTGTAACTCGGCAATGATGATGCCAAGTGCCCACGCAGTATTAACCATCGAACAGATGGGCAGCCTCCACAGCATCTGGCCTTTCCCGGGAGGCTTTGACCGCACACCACTAGCTTCTGACGCAACCACATCAGCGCTGCTTGGTCGCCTGACCTTGATAGTCGAAGACTTTGCTGACGCGTTTTCTTCTTCTCAAGCCACCGGCGACCGCCTTCACGAACCACCACGGCAAACACTGCGACTCAGGTGCGTGTCTCGACCCTCTCTCTATCCGTTGACATCGTCACTCGTCGGCCATGGGCAATAATCACAACAGTTTGCTACACGCACTACCTCCTACACTACTTGAATAGATGGGCGTCGCGACTACAAACACGATACCACGGACAATACAACGCGACATCGCAAACAATGCCACGTGACAATCACCAGTCTGAGAAGGAGACGGAAATGCGACTGCAATCTGTCGATCGTTCGAAGATCACGTCCCTGGTAAGTTTACTGTGACTCCTCAACAATCCCACCACATGATGACCAATACATGTTTTCCCATGCACAGAGGTTTCTGTTGACAACAATATTGACTCTGAAGAGCAAGCCCAGCCTTCGACCCAATGAACCACTCCTTCATCATACCACACTGACAATTCGCACCAGTCTTCCACCACGTCGGTCCATGACAAAGTGTCTAGAGACGGTTATATCGACACGCTGGCGCTAAATGGACGGACCTCCTACCTATACATGCTCGACACTCCATGGCTACAATGGAAGGATGTAAGACAGACCTCAAGGTTCTACTCCTAACCTCTCTGATGATTGGCTATACGTTCCTTGAACATATAGAGGATGTGCTGAAAATGCCGACGAGTCTGACGAGATCCCAACGCACACATTGCTTGTTGCACCCATTCGCAGAACATGTTCTAACCATCTTTTACCCAGTCCACCGATCCGTTCCTCTCAAGTTACCGCTCAAGGCACGTCCCAGAGCTATGGTAAGTCATCATGCCCTTCACTCTTCACATGATTACGTTGATAGATGCACACAGCTCACCCCACTAGGCTTCTCTGCTTTCAGGAGGCGCGTACCCGAGCGGGTCTGCATGATGAACAATCCTTTCAACACGCCCTTGATACCACTCAGATATATGACGCTTTTTCCTCGCTGGCTTCAAACCTCTGCACATCGTCGCCAAGCAGATGCTGACACCTCCAGTAGCGCATTCTCAGGACGAGGCATTGCCGCAAAAGGTGACTCCAGGAGCTACCCATTCTTGAGTGTTGCGTTTCGGGACTTCTGTTGGGACGTAAATGCCCGGACATCCTCTTCCATTTAGCACTGATGAGCACTGCTTCGATCTTATGCTATGCGAATAGCGCACCTGTCGATATCAAGACCTTCTCTGATCAGCAAGCCAGCAATAGCTTCAACTGCTTCACGAAATCTTTGACCGCAAGCTGACCAAATTCTAGACAGATCCCCGATTAGTGACCTTCCGACAAACATCGATGCTCGAGCTCGGAAGGACCGCTCTTCAACTCATATCCAAGCCTCTTCCCCACAATAGCATCCCCACTGAAACGCGAGAGTCAAGAAACGAGAATCAATACAACGACCAAAACCATCCTTGAAGAAATACAACGCAGAGGAAAGTCATCTTCCCCTGATCTCAGTCTTTCCTCTCCCACTCCCATGATGAGAACGAGCCTCGTTCGAGTGATTGCCCCTGCAAGATGATCATAACCAGACAAATCGCAAACGTTATTGTCCCTCTGATCCTGATTCTGCACTCAACCACGATAAACATCCTTTGACAGACCACTGCTGACCTTGTTACTAGTAATCCGACAGACAGCATTTCTTAAACGCGCAAATGCGATCCTCAAACGGCACGACCAGACTTTCTCATCGTTCATCCATCCCTTCGACTGTTCACCGCCTCTTCCAGTACTGGCGAGTAACATCCCGTACTCTTTACCGTGCAGCAATGATGATTCCCTGAGTCCATCGATGTAGTGCACAAATACCCTGCTGAGCAAGACTTTCCTGATCCCCTCGAGCTCACGCGCATAACACGACATATTGTGAAAGATTGAATTGCTGGCCAGTATCACAGCGCTCTCGGAGACATTTTTCGAGTACGAGAAATCTTGTACACGGAACTGCGAACATGGAATGGAAGGATCGATCACAATTTCTTGGTGTCTGCATTCCACCGACACATTTTGAATATGAATGGAGTTAGAGGGACGAAAGGTGTGAAGGATCAATATATTCGGAGGACGAGCTGCACTGCCATCACGGGAAATTCGTGGCGCAAGGCATTGCCTTACGATTGAACAGGGCGCGTTCTATTTTGTAGTACATGTATCTCTTCTGCACACAGCACCATCTCACAGCTTCGAATTACTCTCCAGCGCATCGGCTCGCGTTATGACTGCCAATCTCCTTGGTCCCTCTCTCTTGAAATCCACCAACACGCATTGATCATTCGGTCCCTTCCTCTCTGTGCCCTCCAGCTCAGGCCCAGGACGATTCAACGCAAGAACTTGTCGTCCATCCTCGCGCTTCTTGCCATATGGCGGGGGCATACTCGTCGGAGAAATGCACGCTTCCACGAAGGAAGGGTCGCCAGACTTGGTGAACTCCAGGAGCCTCTTGCGCCGCGCTTCCAATTCATCCCGCGGGACTGCTTTGCGTGAAATGGAGCCGTAATCGGAGGGTGAGTTCAGATCGTCGAGAAATTGCGCGACGTGGTGAAGGAGGAAGAATTGGGGCGGAAACAGAATGATTCGGCCTTCTTGAGCAAGTCTCAGCCACGCCGAAGCGGGGAGGAATCGCGCTGTGGTGTGCTCTTTGCCGCCGTCTGTTGTCGGTGAAGGGATGGACACTTCAGCTTCGGAATCATCGGGGTTTCCAGAGCCTTCTGAGATGGGCGCCGAAGAGAGGGTAGGTAGGAAATAAAGATACATCTGGGTAGTGAATCGTTTCGGGACATTCGTCGGTGTGACCCATCTCGTGAAAGGCGTCAGGCCGTCGATATCTGCGCGGCCACCCTTCTGAGCTAGCCATTTTGTGAAGGAAATCTTACTACCGTGGACGAGTGCACGACCTTCTTCGCGCTGGTCTTGGGGTACTTCAATCAGCCGACCGAAACCGTTATTTCGCGCCAAGACAATGCCAGACTCCTCGAATGTCTCTCGGATCGCGGCCATGCGGTACACATCGCTGTCGTTGTGGCGCTCTGGGTGATCTGGCTCAGGTGCGCGGCCATCGTGGAATTCGGAGACGTTGCCGCCGGGAAAGACGTGTGCCGAGGGAAATGAAGACGACTGCTTGACGCGTTGCAGCAGAAGCACTTGATTGTGGGGTGAGATTAGGAGAACACTGGAACTAGGTCTTGGTATGGCTGGGGCATTCTGGTCCTTCGGCGGAGTCGTGGAGTATGTCTTCACGGACGTCGCTGCTCGCTTCTCTTTCGGAGGCATGTTGATAGGCGTTTGACGTAGGATGCTGGTAGGCTGGTCTTGGCTCGTGGCAGTTGACAAGTTTCGGATGGGTATTGGCACGAACAACCAATTCTTCAATGGAGTGAGAGTTGCCCTGGAAGTTATCAGCAGTGACATGGCCCGAAAGAGTCAGTCTGCTAGAAGTCTCTGGCAATAAATAAGACAGATGTGGCAGCGCAGCAGGCGTGGCGTGGATGGACGGCTGGGCGGGGAGAGTTTTGCCGCCAGCCGAGGCCGAGAGCCATTCACTCACCGTCTGACACTTGCTGGTCTTCTTTCATGTGATCCCATACAGCGACGCTATGCTATACTATGCTACTCCATGACTTTCGAGCGTATCTGCATGCCATCACGTCTCCCTTTGGTCTGCGACCGTCTTCCGAGATGAAGTGGCTACTCTGCCGTGACAATTCAGATGCGGATCATGCATGCGCCCAATTACCGTAGGATCACGTATGCCCAGCGCCATTGGCACGCAGGCGAGTAGGTTCGGTAGCGCGCCCATCGCGACGAGTCGAGTATATATTGTCGCAAGGCGTGCTGCTTTTGCATCATCAACTCACACCGTACAGCAGAGAACACGCATCGAGCAGCATCGCAAGACCACCACGACATCCATCGCCATGTCTACTACCGCAATGTCCGCCGCGCCCGACGCGAGCCTGTTCGTGCCCTTCACCCAGACCTTCGTGCAGACGAGCGGCACCGAGACCTCGACAGTGGAGTATACGTTGGTGGGACAAGTCCTCGACAACGGCCAGACCAACTGGGTTGGCTATGATGAAGGAGGAGCGGAATATCTGTATACCGGCTCGGTGGACGGCGCACAACAGACAACACTCGCCGGCGAGGTGTTCTATGTGAGCAGTGGATCTGCGCCGGCGGGATACATCGCGACGGCGGCTGGCGATGATGGATCCATGACCACTCAAGCGTCCGAGAGCGACTCTCCAAGCAGCACGAGCGACTCTGGCGACGACAACGCGAGCGAATCGAGTAGCCCTACCGAGCGCGAATCGTCATCCAATACTGGATCTGGATCTGGCGCGTCCTCGGAGACGAGCCAGCCAAACAACAGCCACCGCATGTCCGCTGGAGCTGCCTTTGCTTTGGTAGTCGGTCTTGTGGCTGTCATCGCGCTGTAGACCTGAGGGTTGGCGAGTGGGTTGGGGATGAAGAGGCTTATGATGTGATGTGATTTGGACGCGAGCAACGCAGGATTGAACCAGATTTGACGACAGATGAGGAAGGGTGACAGGGCCCGTACAGTGAATGTAATAGTAAAGGCGCGCCGTAATGCTAATGCAAGTCTGCCCGTTGCTGCAGCATCACAAGAAGCTTTGGCCTCTGCAAACTGAAGCCGACTCTAGTGCATTTCCGCCTGTCCAGCGATTCAACCTGCAGACCAGCCCGCACCCTCACCACAGAAACGCACAGAAGCACCTCGGCCAGCCACAAGAAGAGCGGCAAAAATGGGCAAGCACAGCATCAAGAAGATGAAGCGAACGCTGGAGCATCGCGAAGCCCGTAAGCCCGCGATCCCGCAGGCCATTCGGGCTCCATCCCTTCGATCTAAAGCTGACACCGCAATCAGAGCAAAAAGAGCAATACCACCGGGCCAACAGGGTCGAAGCAGAGAACTCGGCCCTCGAAGCCGAGATCAGCATCTTGCGGCGGGAGTTGAGTGGACTGCGCTCGAGAGGTTAGCAACGCCTTCAGCCATTGCATCCCCCCTCGTTGAGAAGTGACTGACCGGCATCAAACAGAGCATTACGAAGCGAACGCCGCCGCCCTCGCCACCGCACAATCTTCCGCCGCCGATGCCCGCGCCGCCGCCGCCGAAGCCCGTGCCGCCGCCGCCGAAGCTCGCGCCGCGAAGGCAGAGCAGGACGCTGAGGTCCTGAAAGTCGCGCTCAAAGCGACAATTGCGCGCTCGTGGGGAGGTGGCGCTCCCCAGCAGCACCAGCAGCAGCAGCAGCAGTAGGCGCAGAATATGCCCTACTCCGCCACCACGACCGCCATCAGCGCCGCCACGAGTAGATAGGAGAACTTGAGCTAGCAATACGAATTCGAGAAGCATACCACCGCGGCGGTCCCTGCTCTGTTCTCCTATCAAAACCACTTGACAGAGCCCCTTTGACTAGTGATGATTGACATTTGGGCATGGCAATGATATGGGAGACTTTTGAGATTGCTGACTTGAACAGGATTGCGAGTCGATGTCGAGCTTCACTTCCGTATCCGTATCTGTGCGGCAATTCGCGATATCGGAGGTTTCTCTGCAAAATTGCAGCTACGAAGCGAACCACGGTGCGGATTGTCTGCAAGGGCATGTATTCGACTCGCTGAGGCGCACATATTCATGTATGTGGCATTCGAGTGACTCGTGAGTTCAGAAGTCCTGTATGCATTCCGATGTGCATATGGAACCGATTGTATCGCTTCCAAATTCAGGAGACACTGCGAGCGAGCAACCAGGTCAAGAATTGAGCAAAGAATAGACTAAGATTGGTGGATACCACGAAGTCGGCGGCCATGAAGTGCCTATTGAAGTAGCCTGCCTTCCGGAAAGAGCAGAGTCGGACGGCGATGCTCATGGGAGATGGATTGTGCGTTGTGAGACCAGATATTGAGAGGATGAACGTGAGAATCGACCGTGCCGTAGTGCTGATCACGTACTTCATCTTCTCCACACTCTAACTAATCTATCATGCTTATTAACCACCGCTGGATATCACTATCCGTCGGCCTGATGTCGCAGATGGCCCTAGGCCTGATGACACCGGCTGACCATCTCACCCAGCCAAGGGCGCCCCTTGTCCAGCCAGCGCCTGTCCCGTCAGAGCAGCTCCCTTCTCTCCCTGCACACCATTCGCAATCTTGCCCTTGTGCACCGCATGCGCCTTCTCAATGCGCTGTTTGTCATCATCCGCGTACGTCCCAGACCTCAAGTTTACTGGAAGGCGTCCCATGTGGTCAGCAGCTGAGATCAGGGCTGAAGTATTTGTGGCTCTACTGTGACTTCTTACCCTCCTTCTTGCCTGCGCTCAAGCTTGAGAAGCCCACGCCGTAGTGGTATGTCAGAGAGCCACCGATGTTCGCTCCCATCAGCAGCAAGGCGAGCGTGACGAACTCGGCGAACACGAAGCCGCTGGAGGGGGCGTATGCTGCAGCGGCAGTGCCGGGGATTTTGCCTGCAACTGTGTCGTTGACTTGCGAGCGGCGGCTGTACCAAATGTAGGTGGAGACAGCAATCACGATGTCGTTGGCGACGGCGTGGGCAATTGTGGCTTTGACCTTGGTTTTGACCGTCTTGCCATCGGCCTCGTGCATGCCCTGCTTGCTGATCATCATGACGAGCTCGCGGCCGCCGGTGACGACCGCTGGAATGGCCGTCAACAGGCCCAGAGAGAGCAGATAGTAGGAGCTGCGCGTGATGTCGTTGGGTCCGAGGAGGGCATTTTGGGCGAAAGCGGGGAGAGAGGCGCGGAACGTGTGCAGAATGTCGAGGGCGTAGGCGGTGAAGAGGAAGGCGATCGGGAAGTGAACGACGGCGGGATGGACGGGCCTGTTTGTTGTCAGTACGGAACGCGTTCGTGTTGCTGGAGAGCGTTCTCGTGCTGCGACTACTCACTTGCCCATGGTTGCTGAGGTGCTACGAGCTGTCGACGCTGCTGCTATAGGAGTCGAGAACGCGCCGGGAAAGTCGCAGGCACGCAAAAGGGTGGAGGTTGGGATATATACTTGGCCTCAATGCGTCGCTTCTTACGTTCTTCCAGCGCGCAGAACCGTCGCCTAATGTCGTGGAAATGCTTCAGCTCCGAAGCCTGTCGTTGCATTTCCCCGGGATGCCGAAGCATCAGCTCCTCTCTCGCCGGCATGATTGGCTGCGGCTGCTCATGTTCGGCTGGGGAGCCGGTGCTATTTTGGCGTCGACATCTTTGTGCACAACGCCGCAGCGAGAACGAGGACGGACGGTCGTTCATCACATGCTGTGCTGCTGCAACATGTCGTCTGTGTCGGTGCCGAAGAGCAAAATGGCGGCACCGTGTCAAGTTTTTTCCCAATGCTTGCACAGGCAAATCAGAGACTTCTATGTACATGTTCCGTCCGACGTCACCGGAAGACCACCACCTCTTCCAGCCCACATACTGCGGCTGCTCACCTCGGGCTATAGGCCTGGAAACATATGTCGTGCAGGCCAGAGGTCGTGATATCACACTTGGGAGCCATCTTCACTTTCTTCCCGTTGACTGCTTCACGCAAAGGGACGCGCAACGGTAGATTCCAGTCTGCAATCGTCCCGGCAGCTTCGTCCCAGTGTACACCATATCCTTGTGGGCTGCAATACCTTCAGGAAAGCCACAAGCGGCAGGCGTTGAGCCGGGAAGTACAAGATGACACAAGGTCTCAAAGCGAAGTCGAAAGTGCGCTAATCCCAGCACAGCAGCTAGCATTGTGAGGCTCTACATCTGCATCTACGCCCTATGCTGCTACACTTGCCGGAGGATCACGTGTTAATGGCACTACATGCAAAGCTTTCTTCGTCGGGCGAATTGATGCCGCCGCCAAAGGATTGCCATTGGAGCTCCCAGATGGAGCTTGAGATAAGCTCTCCGCATCTGGATCTTAGATCCTGCAGTGACGCGCCCTTCGCATTGACCGGATTGAAGAGCAGCATTGCAAGCAGAAAAGGATAAGTTGCTGCATGCATTCGTCTGTCCGTATCTCCTGTCCGCAAGAGTATTGAGATTGGACCGCAATGGCAGGGCTACCAGTACCCGTGCCAGCCCCAGCAAAAGAAATCATCCTCTGCATACCTGATCTGCAAAAAGCAGGCAGCGAGAAGCTAGATGCCAGCGTCAGAGGTATGATTTCCTCGGGGATGCCAGTGGCAGCCACTGATCAGTCCACAGGGTTTTACAACAGCGGGTCCACCGATCAAATAACCATTGCGGAGAACAATTCCGCTTACAACAAGTATCGCGTCCGTCCACGAGTCCTAGTCGATGTATCCAAAGCAGACACGTCAACAACGTGCTTTGGTCGGAAGATCGCCTTTCCGCTCTGCATCTCTCCTGCCGGAGTCCAGGCCGCAGCACACCCAGACGGAGAGCTTGGGACGTCGCGAGCATGTGCCGCAAAGGGCGTGAACATGGGCATCAGCTCTTTTTCCAACTTCTCCGCCAAAGATGTCCGCTCAGCTGGTCTCGCCATTGATAGCGGCATCATACATGCCCAGCAGCTGTACACCATGCAGGACCGCAAGCTTCAACTGGGGATTATACGCGAGGCCGAGAAGCAAGGCTGCAAAGCCATTCTCTTGACTGCAGACAGCCCCGTGCTAGGCGTGCGATATCATGAATGGAGGACTGATTTTCGCGTCCCGAACCATTTGAACTTTCCAATCATAGGCTGGAAGAAAGAAGATATTGCAGAGCGGACTCATGATGATGGATTCATGGGCTTCAACGATTCGGCTCACAGTTGGGTAAGCAGTCGAAGTAGTCACACGATCCAAGTTTGTTACTGATGGCATTTGAGGCTCGAGAAATCCCTTGGCTTCGGAGTGTCACCAACATGCAAATATGGATCAAGGGCGTCTTGACTGCGGAGGATACCCTCAAAGCTGTCGAAATGGGCTGCGATGGGGTCCTGGTGGGTCGAGCACACAATGGCAAATCGGCTGGCTCTCGCTTATTAGCCAACAGGTCTCAAATCACGGTGGCCGACAATTAGACGGTGTCCCGGCAACGATCGATGCATTGCCAGAATGTGTACAAGCCGCGGCCGGGCGTCTGCCTGTACATATCGATGGCGGTATTCGAAGCGGCACAGATATCTTTAAGGCTGTGGCTCTCGGAGCGGACTGTGTCTGGGTTGGTAGGCCAATGCTTTGGGGTTTGGCGGTGAGTAGGATTCTGATGTCCCTCTTTGTCTTTCGAAAGGTAAGAATGGTTCCGGCAATGATGCTGACATTGTTCCAGTACGATGGCCAGAAGGGCGTCGAGCTCATGCTCGACATTCTCCACACCGAGTTCAAACGCTGTATGCAGCTCGCTGGCTGCAACACTGTCAAAGATATCACAAGAGCTTCATTGGGTGTCGTGAAGAGTGATGGGCCATTGGCTCGGCTTTGATGCATTCATTATGCTGCTTGCTGATTCTTGAATCCTTCTGCCTAGTGCCTGATTTACAGAGTCATCGAAAGTGATACGTACAGCTTACAAGAAGAGCAATACATCTTGATATTCGCTAGTATATGCACCGATGTGAATAATCGCATCAATTTCAGCTCTCACCTGCCATGCTTGGCGCCATCCCTGAATTGCAAACACAGGAACACGCCCTACTGGAGATTCCTCTCGACAAAGCAGAGCGAGAAGCAACAGCACTTTTGATTCAATCTGGGCTACAGTAGCTACATTATCCAGGAAATGTCATCATAGATGACAGCAGCAGAGCTTCGTGGCGCACCCATCATTCGTCCATTTCATGCGTGAAGGGTGTCAGTGGAAGGCCCCGTCTATCCTATCTAGCACAGTGCCTGCCTGACTGCCAGTAAAGCCCGATCCATGCACCACGAGTAGGAAACCAACACCGACCAACACACCAACGACAGTGCATTCTCAGGAGGAACATTGCAGAAGTCATCCACACGCTCCAGGACACTTCGCTGTTCAGAAGCGATTCAAGTACTGACTACTGAATCGTCTGATCCTGCTTCGCCTCGATGGGTCAGGAGAAGTTCCCTCGTCATCTGATGTTGGTGAATAGGCCGGGGGCGCTTCGCCCGGCGGAATGATACTGTTGTACGCGGGTGGCGCTTCTTCATCGCCGGCGGCGCGTCTTGTGTGCATCGGTCGGCGTGGCGGGTACACCGTGCCCTCACTCTCTGCCCGCTCGATTCCCTCAATATGCCTCGCCCATATGCTGACGAAGGGCGTCGTTCCTCGTGAGCTGCCCGCGTTGCCAGCCACAGGCGGCGACGGCGATCTCGTAGGATCCATGGCACGTTGCTCCTCTCTTCTTGCGTCCTCCGCTTCCAACCTCGCCTCTTCTGCTTTGTCGTGTGCCACTTCGCGGTCCATGTCTGTTGAAGGTGTACTTGACGAACTGCTGGCGCTGCTCTCTCGTCGCTGCCTCATGAAGTCGGAGATGAATCGTTCCCGTTCTCGCGACTCCATCACCAAGAAGCGGACCCATTCCGACGAACTCAGCTCATCGGGTTCGATGTCGCGCATACGGAGCTGGCTTGCGGCCAGATGCCGTCGTTGGATCGATGCAGGTCTGTTGGTGACGGCTTCGACTTGCAAGACACCAAAGCCTCCATTCCGGATGTGGGGTGTGTTGTACATGGCCGGCCGGCGCGGTCTGTTCCGAGCAGGCATCGTGGCGATGCAGAGCGTGATGGGGCGGCGGTCAACAGGGGAGAGAAACGTGGCGTGGCAGTGCAGTTCTCTGCGAGCGAGAGAAGTCATCCGTGGAGTCGGAGCAGGTCGTGGGTTGATGACTCGCCGGGAGAGTGACGACTCCCAAGATTCACAAGAGCACCCAAGACGTGCAGCGAGGCCCTTCCAAGCCTCCCAAGTGGGACGTGAAGGCGCGCCGGCGACGCACACACGGAGGAGTGTCGCGTGGTCGGCAATACGCTAGCCGATGTCCAGCGGGTATCACGCGATGTGCTGGTATAACGGACCAGGACAGATACGATGATGCTGCTCGCCCGCGCCAGAGCGATCTGCGATCGTCCAGCCCTTCGTCCGCCTCTTGTCCGTGTGCACGGTATGGATGATCTGGTCACGGAGCACCAGCGAGAAGTGCGTGCCGAGTCCAGAAGACGGATGGAAGCTGCAGGTACTCCATGACAGCTGGATGTGCACGCCGAATCAGACGTGCTTGCTACCCCTCCGTATCCACCGACGGTCCAGATAGCTTGGTTCTACCGCTCTTGTGTACCACGCTGCTCCGGGTGATTCTCCCGTATGCGCAGCCCATGGCCACGCGAGTCGTTCTCGGTGCTGTCGTCGTGGCTATGGTCACCTCCGTACGCTTCAGACGCTGTTGTTCGCGCATCGTCCAGTCCGACATCAGCCCCCGCTCTTACGTCCTGTATACCATGGCGGGTGATGTGGAGAGAGCTCTCGCGAAAGTATGATGCAAGCTGGGGGTTCCCGTCTGCGATGTCGCCCGACGTGGTGGATGGAAGCGCGGCAAAACAAGTTGTCGTGAAGCGGTCCGCGGAGGCTCTGAACTTTGATGAATGGACGCTGGCACAGGCCGCGCAGCGAGGTACGATACGTGGTATTGTCTTGGCGAAGGCATGGATCGCTAGGTTCTAGTTCTACAGCATCCGCGGTCTAAGTTGCGCGCCTTCACTGTTCGGGCAATATGACCCACGAGTCGCCTTGGAGGACAACCAAACAACGTCGACAGTGCGCTGGGGTTCGGGGAAACAGCCGACATGCCGTGCAGAAAGGATCACCAACGGCGGAGAGCCGGTCTTGCCCAGTATGATGAGCGACCGCACAGCTCCCACACTGCCAGCTACAACACAAGACTAAAACCGGACCGACAAACTATGCCACGAGCACAATACACGACTTTCCATGTATCCGCGTGGCTCTAGGTCAATGACAACCACGTTTACCTCCTGCTCCGGGATCTGTTCTGACGGCCGTGCATACTGTCTGCTGCATCATCAGTCGGCCTAATATCTGACGTGCATATCGTCAGTAGCATCGCCCAGCAACCCCTCAGCACAATAACACATTTTTGACATCAACTGCACTGATTTCTAGCAACGTGTACGAGCTTGCGGGCTCTTGCCAATCTCTCGGCCCCGAATACTTAATACGGCACCACTTTGGGAACAGGGCAATAACTTGGCGCAAAAGCAGCGCGGGCGAGGGGCAATAATCACGCAGAGCCAGCACGCAACACGCTCCAACACAAGACAGAAAATGGAAGTATGGTATGAAATAAACCCCCAATTCTATTCCCTATACCCGGCTATCCCATAAGAGGAATCGTGGTCCGTATATCCACGGGCTGTCGTCATTATCACATCCTTGTCCATTCGAGCACACACTGTCCTGCAGATGCCCCGTTCGATATCATGTGTTCCTAGCGTTCGAACGCAGTAGCAGAAATCTAGTTGCCAGCAGCACCATTGTAAGCCAAAAGGTTCACCGAGCCCTCGCCAACATCCTCCAAAACGTCCTTCTGTGCCAGTTCCTGGATGCGCTCGCACAGCGCCGCAGGGCTCTTGGATCCCTCCAAAGCGATCAGGTAAGCGGCCAGGCCGGCAATGTGTGGTGTGGCCATGCTGGTGCCGGAGATGGTGTTCTTCGCAGAGCGGGATCCAATCCATGCCGAAGTGATGTCCTCTCCTGGAGCGAAAATGTCGAGGGCTTCGCCGAAGTTGGAGAAGTCAGCGCGGACGTCTTGGAGGTTAGTGGCGCCGACAGTGCAAGCAGAGGGAGCGGATGCAGGGGAGCTGTTGGACGCGTCCTCGTCCTCGTTGCCAGCTGCGACAGTGATGAACGCGCCGGCGTTGGTGGCTTCTTCGATGGCATCGTTGGTGGTCCGTGAGAAGGTTCCGCCAAGGGACATGGAGAGGACAGTGCGTTCAAGGTGGTTGTTTTCTTTGGCGTGTTGGACAGCCCTGCAGAGTTGGTGAGTCATCGATGACCGTAGAGGTGAATTTGTAGCAAGAAGGCTTACCAGTCGATGCCGCGAAGAACGCCACTGTTGGATCCACTTCCATCCGCGTCAAGAACCTTTACGGCAATGAGGTTGGCTTTCTTGGCCTGGGATACAGTCAATAATCCGATTGCTCACAGTGGTTCGTTCATGCGTCCACTTACGACTCCGTAGGTAGTCCCCGCTGCAGTCTGAAGCAAACATGTCAGCAACCATTGACGCAGTAGTATGCACTGGCACGCAGTAGTTTCTGCTAGATGCGGGACTGCGAACTTACTCCTGCACAATGAGTTCCTACAAGCATTGTCAGCTCACCGTCTCCCTGTTCGATCAATTTCAGTTCAGACCCACCATGCCCCTGATCATCCTCTCCGTCAGAGTCCTCAATAAAACTCGTACCAAGCGTCACTCTTCCCTCAAACTCCTCATGTTCGGTGTTGATTCCGGTATCAATAATGTAAATAAACGTGTCCTCTCCGGCAGACCGATCGTAAACGTAGCTGCTGCCATTCCCGGCATTCGTCTTGTGCGAGATGCGGCTCAAGCCCCAGGGAGCATCGTTCTGTGTGACCAACGTGCCGTTGCCAGTTCCGTTCCCGGGCAATTGACGAACTGGATGCAGCGACTGGCGTACGTGAAGCGGGACGTATGCGTGCATCATGACATCTGGCTCCACAGACTTAATAGCGCCGAGCTCTTGGAGGATATCCAAGATGGCATCGTCGCCATCGAAGTTGAAGCCTTTGACGTTGCCAACGCTGTAGTTTCCGGTAGACTGGATACCAGCGGTATCGAACACGGTCGAGAGGACGGCGTCGAGGATTTCGTTGTCTTCAATACGAGCGATCCATTTCCCCGGAATGGTCTGTGCCGTCTGGCGGCGGTCGATATGGGGGCGAGCAAGTACTGCCGGCAGTACAGCGGGAATAGTGCAGAGCAAGTTCTTGAGCGAAGGCATGTTGTTGCTATTTCGAATGAGTGTGATGGGCTGAAGTGAATGTGAGTTATGCGAAAGAATGACGAGAAACGATGATGCGTGAATGCAAAGGAGTGCCTTGGTGAGTGATGTCCAAGACAATGAAGAAGATACAGTTCGACTATATACCGAGACTCCCGCCCATCACGATAGCTTGCTGATTCGTGCTACATGTGGCCAAGACATGCGATAGCCAGTGGCAATGCGCTCGGCGACCAATGCCTATTGCTCGTGGGCTCATTCCAGCGCGGTCATGGCATGATGGGCGGCGCCCGTGAAAGGAGAAAATGGCGTCAACGTCGATTGTGTGTTTCATCGTATAGAAGAGCAGTGGAATTTATCAATCGGCAGAGTGCTACGAGACCTGAGTGGAAGCCCACACGGCCAAGGCAAATGAAGTTGATCTGCACGACACGGCGACTCCGAGCGCAGAGTGACGATGCAGGTCAATTGCTGAATCGTGTCGTCGGCAACCTGAACTGCTTGGGCCATTCTTCCAGTGTTCTTCGTTGCGTTCGCTGTGGGCTGCAGTTGAAGTCTTGGCCGGGAAGTAGATCCCATCCGCATAGCGCAAGAGTCAAGACCGCCAAGAGATGTGTTGGTAGAGCCCGGGCCAGTAGGGAGCGTTGGCGAGCACTCTCTTCGATGGCAAGCATTGACTGGATGAGAGAGGACTGGCTAACACGCACGGAGTGGTGTGCGTCAGGCACATTTGGTGGAAAGTTGCGGCGTTGCTTGTTATTATCGCGGCTGAGACGCATCTCGTGCTTGGCGGTGGAGGCGAACAATCTGTAACATGGCCAATCAGCGTTCAGAAATAGTACTTCACTCCGCTGCCAGCTCTGCAAAGCGCTTCGGACGGGAATTCTGGACTGATGATGAGAGAGGGTCACAGATGCAAGGAGGTGTTCAAGCAAAACGGGAGGTCGAGGGGCCAATGATTCAACTCCATGGTCTCCATACGGGTCGAACTCGTGGCGATCGAAGCAGCTATCGTCGCTGTGAGCCGCACGTTCGTATACGACGGAAGCTAGCTCCAGATACCATCTTTTCTACAATACAACGAACCGGCTGATGTATTGATGTCCATCGTCTCAAAAGGTGACAACAGTCAGCTTGTTAAGATGGCGAACAAGGTGCCGACTGTGCAGAGCTAGTAGAGTCAGTACAACGCTTTGAGTATCGCTTGCACGATGGACTGGCAGTGTAGCGTCTTGACTCGTTATTGCTCTCGGCCATCTGGCCCTATGAGATTTCAGCAGCATTGACACCATCTGCGGCTGCGGGACGAACCGCTATATCGGGTCTGTCGTCTCCAATATCAGATCGGTCTTAGCCAGGCGCGGCCTAGCTCGCGTTTGACCCTTCGCTCGCAATGAAACGGTTGCCTCCCTGCTCAACATGTCGCCACATACCGCTGACGATCCTCCAGCGTAACGTTCCCATTGTGGGGCTGCCTATGCCGCGTGTGAGGGCAGCTGAATTATTCGGATGGCCAAAGGATCGCCGGTGGTTGCTTTCGGCCAACCAGACTTGTAAAATCCGGCAGCCAAGTCCAAGGTCAGCGGGCTGCCCGCACGTACCCGATGGGGAGCCGGATCTCAATGCACCGTTGTCTGGAGATTGGTCGTCCGCCAGATCAAATAGCATTCTTGCCTCTCGTTTGCAAGACCCAGGGTGGGCTGAATTCCGTCTGCATCGTCATCTGGAGACAAATGGCGTGTCCCAGGGTGTTCATCGCCCTCAACAAGATAGCAAGATCGCAATGGAGGTTGTTGGGGCGCCTGTCCACGCTATCTCGCTCCGTCGTCCGGTATTCGTTGCGCTTGTCCCAATCCAAAAAGACCTGATCTTCAGCATGTCAGGCGAACTCTCAACCTCGTCGACTTGTGACAGACAGGTCCTCGGTGGGCGTAAGGGCGTCTTCAGCGCCGATGCCAAAGGGATCGCCTTCGATGAATTGGCCCGTCTCCTCGTCCCAACCCTCAATATCCCTCAGCAGACGAACATACGCCTCTGGCACCAGTCCCTGATCTCCATTCTCCTTCTCTGCCACCAGCCACCCTTGCCCATGACGATACGACACCATTATCACCTCCCCTTCCGTGAGTCGCAGCTCATTTTCGTTTTCCGGCTCGAAGCCGTACAGTGCCAGCGATGGCCCCGCGAAGAGTTCTTCATCCTCGGGGCCCATACTTTCGCGTTGCGGGGAGTTGTGATCTGATGGCTCCGCGTCCAACGGAAGATCCGACTCCAGGTCGACGGGTTGCGAGGTGTGAAAGCTGCGGTTCGGCAGCGTTGCGGCGAAGTGGGAGTCTCGTCGTGGCAAGCGTTCGCCGCTCTCGGTATACCCTCTGCTCTGTCTCAGGGCATCTCGGCCCGCTGGATCGTACTGCGAGGCGTACGACGCTTCCTCCTGCCCTCGAGTCCTGCCCTGCGACGATCTCCGCCTGCCACGCTCGTAGTTGGGCATGTCGTGGAACGACCTGCTCTTGCGGTGCTTGTTCACCTTGAACGATGTCTCGTCGTCGCCCCAATCGTCGCCTGCGGCGCCGAAACTAGTGCTCGGTAACGGTGCCATGTCTGGGGCTGGGTCGCCGTACATGACCCCGTCGCCGCCCCACGGCCCAGCATGCCACTTGCCGCCAGCGGTGCCGCTCTCGGCGCTGTCCGACATTCGACGACCCGACTCCCAGCCGGCGGGCGTGCTGGCGCCCGACTCCGGCTCGGGCTGGCCGCCGTAGTGCATGGGATGGTGTGGCGGGTAGGCGAAGTCGCGCACCAGCGCGTACGACCGGCTCGAGGAGAAGGCGGGGACTGCCGTCGATTGGGGACGTGATCGGTCGGCCAGCGCGTGCTGTGAGGGCTGGGACAGCGACATCCTGTTGGAGGCTTGCGATGGTCGTCGACGGTCTCGCTCTGATCGATCGGGGCGGGTCGACGACATGCTGGACGATGGCGGCTCGGGCTGGGGCGACAGCACGAAGGACGGCGACAGCGAGGATTGTGCGGCCAGGACCTGTGCCATGCTGTCCACGGCGCACGGCGGTGGTGGGTGGGTTGGAGTGTCTCTCTCTCGCTCTCGCGCGCGCGCGGTGCTACCGCAGGCGCAGGCCGAGCTGGGCGACGGCTCGCTCTAGTTAGATGACTGCTTGCTGCTGATGCAATCTCAGCTCCCGGCGGACGGCCTGGTCGATCGTCGGGGCGGACGATTGTGGGCGATCCTCTGCGATGGCGCTCTATGGTATGTCGTGTTGGGCCCCCGGGCGACTAGGTAGTCTAGCAGACACAGGGTAGGGTGTATCAGCGCGCCCGTCAGACCGGCTGGTGAAGCAAAAGAACGACGACTCGTCAATCCTTGCGCCGTGCCAGATGACAGCACGGCTGCCGTGTCCTGCGTCTCGAGTGCGCTGCGCTCCCTGTCGCATTGCGAGGCATGCTATATATAGCCGCGTGCGGAGCGCCTTCAAAAGTTAGTACGGTCGATGCTGAGAAATGCTTGCCTGTCTCCAGTATCCATACTGTACTCACATAGCGAACTAGCATTGCACAACGGACGCGATGTGGTGCTCTCCTAGCCTCACCGCCGTCCTCACCGTGCTGACGTGACCGACTCCAGTGGTCTACGCTCAGACACGGGCCTTGCGAGGGCAGCAAAACCACGAACATCTTTTCACCCTGCCGCCCAGCCCGTCCGCCATCGTCCAGCCCTGAAGAGGCGCCCAGGCCAACGTTTCAGATTCCCGCAGCCAAAACACGCGCCTAGCCGCTTCGGTAACTCGCCCGTCTCGAGCTCTCCACTTGCCCGGTGCTTCCAGCCACCGCTGCTGCCGTAGCGTGCTTCCTGTGCCGCACATTCCTTCTGCCGTACGCTCCTCGGCTGCGTGCTGCTCCACGCCTCTCGTCGTGGCGAGGACGGCAGCGGATGGGCAATCTGTATATCCAACAACCGCGCCGTCAGGACCAGCGGCGCAGTGGGCCTGCAACGAGGTCGACATGCCCGACGATGGAGCAGCCGACGAAGGCGATGACCACGTCGAGAGCATTCTGAAACGCCGCCTGGAGGATTTCCTGCAGCAGAGGCACCCGCCCAAGACCTTCTGCCCTTCAGAAGTCGCGAGAGCGTTGACCGCCGAAGAGCTACGCCAGCTGGGTTATGCACTTTTTCTCTCCGAAACACCAGCGGTGCACTCACGTGGCTGCATGCGCAACCGTTCGAACACGAGAATAGATGTTCCATGGAAACGGTCGGCTATTCTAGGATCAGCCTGCTCTGTTCAAGACAGTCCAGGACTCCAAGGTCACCAAAATAATGCAGCTTCACCATCAAATTTGATGCATCCCGCGTGCCGAAACGTGTGCGTCGTCTCGATGGCCCCGTCGAGACGGAGACGAGTCCTCCGCTGCACAAAGTGTCCGCGGTTGAACATGCGTGGTCTACCCGAGCTGCATAGCTGTGGGATCTAGTGAGACCTCATCAGTCGACATCTCTGCTTCTCTGGCGATATGACCATTGACACCGTTGACGCCCCTCTCGGCAAAGCACACAGTCTTCGACGACGGCCTCCACATCATCTTTGCAGCCGGATGGTCTTCGAACGGCTCATGCTGCCCGGCAGCTTCGTACAGATTCTCGCGATATGTGCCTCCTGCAACATGGTAACCCTCCCAGAACAACCCTCGTTTCCGCAGCTCGGGTATCAACAATTCGATAACATCTTCAAACGTCTGCGGCATCAATGCATACGCCTGAGTTCATCGTCAGTGCAGATTCGGTCTCCAGAGAAGTGCGACTCACAATATTGAAGCCATCAACGTCGCCTTCTCTCACCCATCGCTCCATCTCATCGGCGACTTCTTGCGGTGTTCCCACACAAGTAGCACCCAGTCCGCCCACCATGATATGCTCCGCAAGCGTCCGTTTCGTCCATTTCCCGCCATTCACGTCTGGTGCACTCTTTAACAGACCTTCGATATAACTCCGAATGGCATTGCTTTCTACATATCGCAGCTCCTCGTCGTCACCGTACGGCGCCATATCGACGCCCGTCCACCCACCAAACAAAGCCAAGGCCCCTTCATACGAGCCGTACTGGATATAATCCCGATACTTCGCTTCCGCTTCTGCATGCGTCCGGCCTAGGACAGGACAGAACTTGGCCAGAAATTTGATCTTGCTGGCGTCTCTCCCAAGCTGGGCCGCTTGAGCTCGAATATCGCCAATCGACTTCGCCACACTGCTAGGCGCGTGTGCGCTGACGAAGATGACTTCTGCATTCTTGGCTGCAAACTTCTTTCCTGCGCGACTCGTGCCCGCTTGCAAGATAACGGGTGTTCGTTGTGGCGAGGGCTGGCAGAAGTGTGGACCGGGCACTTCAAAGTACTTTCCTTTGTGGTTGATTTCTCGCACCAGTGAAGGATCGGTATAAACGCCAGACTTGCGATCGATTTTGACGCTATCAGAGCGCCAAGAAGAATTCCAGAGCTTATAGACGACGTCCATGTACTCTTCGCAGATCGCATATCGCTCGTCGTGTTCTGGCTGCGAGCCTCCGTTTGTGAGATTTCGCGCTGCCGAGTCGAGATACCCTGTGCACAACGTGGGAATATGAGCATCAACCGTCTTGCAATGTCCTTCCTCCTCATCATCAACAACACGAGCTCACCTGTCACCACATTCCAACCTATTCTGCCCTTTGTTAAATGATCCAGCGTGCTCAACCGTCTCGCCAGATGATACGGTTGCTCGTAGCTCGTCGAGACCGTCACCCCGAATCCAATACTTTCGGTCACAGCCGCCATGGCTGGTACGACGCTCAAAGGCTCATTCACAGGCCATTGCGCGCCGGAACGAATCGCGGGTCGCAGATTCCGGGGCCCTCCATAGACATCGTAGCCTCCGAGGACATCAGCGACGAAGATTCCATGGAAGTGGCCGCGCTCGAGAAGTTGCGCGAGATCCGTCCAGTGGGAAAGGTCGTTAAAGTTGGAAGATTGATCGGACGGGTGCCGCCAGAGGCCTGGAGATTGGTGGCCGGAGCACATTTCGACGAAAGCATGGAGGATTAGCTTCTTTTCGATGGGCGGAAGGGGTTCAGGTTGAAGTGTCGAATTGGTTTGGTGGTGACCATTGACGTTTGAAGATTTATTCTCAACCCCATTCGCGTGCGAGAAGGCTTTTGGCGCGATACGGGCTGATTTTGATGATGCACTCTTCGTTGGCCGTAGCTCCGACCATTGTGCTTGTCGTCGTTGCGAAATGCCATTGGGTTCGGTATAGTGACTGGTCCCGCCGTTTCTAGAATTGCTGGCCATGAGCAATCCAACGTGTGGAGAGTGCAGTTCTGTCGGATGTGGTACATATGTCGACACTCGAGCCGACAATCGCATGCTCCGCACTCGGATACTATCGGGCCGAGCTCGCACGATGGACATCCACCCCGCGAGTTTGCTGCGCCTTGGGACTGTCGGGCAGATACATGTATGGTCATTTGCTCGTGCACTACAGCAGCGAAGACCTTTAGAGATTCTCGAGAAATAGTCTGCGCTAGATTTCGCATTATATCGATGGCAAGATGTTCGGCTCCCAGCCCACAAGAGTAAGACACTGATCATGTATCTAAGATCACCCATATACACCAGCGACCCTGATATATCCCCGCTGCACTGCTTACTTTCTTGGATTCTCTCCATACGGCAGGCCGGTGCAATCGAACCCTGTGGGATCCACAACACTATCGCACAGATACTGCGAAGGTAAAGTGTTGTTGACGGTGTCAATGATGCCTTCCATTGCCTCAATTGTGAGGCCTGTGCAAGGCGCAGCAGCACTGCACTGCATCTCGCCAATGACATCGCTCGTAGTAGTCCCAGACCAGTTCTTCAAAGTCAAGTCTCTGATGTGGAAGGGCGAGGTCCCACAATTGCCATTGGCGCCGTTGTAAGAGGTGCACTGGGTGATAGCAAAGATACCACTCGCGTTCTTCAGCTTGAAGTCTTCAAATGTCATGTTCGCGGCGTAGCCTCGGCCACCGCCTCCTCCGTTCGGTGGAAAGCCAGTGCTAAGTCCTGTCCAAGTCTTGATGTAGGCGCCGTAGCGCATGTGGTTGATGGTAATGTTGCGCGCTGTGATGTTCTCGATTGTTTCGAAGCGGTCTTCGTACTGACCAATACTCCCAATGGCTACGCCGAGACCGGTGTAGAAATCGCAGTCTTCGATGAGGATGTTGGTGCTGTTGGCTTTGGCGCTGATTGAATCGTCACCATTGTCAACAGTGAAACGGCGGAAGGTGATGTTGTTCGCGTAAATGGTATCAGCTCCGTCGGTGTTGAGGGAAGAGAAGTCGAAGCCAACAGCTTGCTTGGTGTCTGTGCTGTTGATGTAAATGTCCTCCAGCAGTATATTTTCGGAGTGAATGATGGTCATTGTCCACTGGGATTATATCAGCGTGTGGCTTGGGCATAAGAGTCCAGGATTTTCTCACCATTTGGCTCTGTACAAATCGAATGCCCTGAAAATAACCGTCCTTGGTACCGGTGATGGTGATGCTGTGCGGCCGACCAGGGTAGTTGTTTGTCCCGTTGATAAAGTCATACCAGACTTGCCCATTACCTACGGTGATGCGTCAGCTCACATCTTACATGAAGTTTAACGATGTGCAGGACGTACCATCGAGGGTTCCGTATCCGAAGCCTTGCCAGTTCACATTCTCGCCCCCGAAGGACCACGCCGAAGACTGGTTCTGATAGCCCACAGGCAAAGAGTGGTTAAGCCAGTATGGGATATTTTGATCCCAGAGCAGGGTGCCGTGCAGCTCGATATCGACATTGCGAAGTCCAGTCGTCTTCATGACCGACTTGATGTGGTAAGTCTCGTTCTTGAACACCACGCGGCCACGTGCATCGCCTTCATTGTGTCCACAGTCCTCGAATGCCTTGATGATGGCTGGTGCTGAGTCGTTTTGTCCTGCTGGCTTGACGACACACGTTGGTCCAGCGTGACCGCCATCGTGTGGGTTTGGGGCGCACAAAGCCGCAAGGCTCTGGAGCAGAACTGCCGCACAAGTCAGCTTCATGGTGGGCTAGTCGTGCTTGCAGAAATGCGAGCTCTACGATGGCAGTCTCGCAAAGCACAATGGCAGAGCGATGCCGGTCTTGTACACTGCTCGGCTGTCAGAGCTCAATTGAAGTGCCGTCATGTCGTTTGGTGAAAAGACCTACGAACTTTGGAAGAGTGTCGGCATCGCGTGGTTGGACGATCTTTTGCCTAGTCAGGCTATATTGTTACGCTACAGCATGCTGTAGAGCACGCTGTCGCGATGCTGAACGGTGGGAAATTATCGGTCTGCGCACTCCACTGGAGCACCATGCGGAGGCCCGTAAAACCTAGAGCTTTCGGGCTTTGATGGCCAAAGACCAGAAGCCGGCAGTGACGTTGAGTTGTGTGTCGTCGCTGGAGAAGAGGTCGTATACATGTATTGTGGCCCTATGGGAAGTGCACATTTTACAGAAGACAGCGGTGGAGCCGAGAAAGAATGGCAGTTGGCAGCTTGCAGACATCGTCTCGAGTGCGCGGGGCGTGATCCGATGCTGCTGCTTCGTGCCGGGTCGAAGCTACGGCCGGCAGCTCCTCCAAACATAATCACCTTCACAGACTGCGATTCTCAGTCCCGCTTGATGCTATACCGCCCCGAGAACGCCCTGTATCACGTTAGGAGACGATGTTGCTGCTGCCAAGAACTATGCTGAGGCTGGACCTCGTGGTGGATGTGCCGGGATATTTGTGGAAGAGTCGGCCCAATCACATTCCTTGACCTCCAGGGACAAGCCTGCAGCGCCATCAACATCAGCGCTTGTGCTACACCGAAGGATGCGTCGGTTGCACGACAGATATTTCAGCTTCGGACATGAATGTGAGTGTAGGCGAGGGCGGAGTGCCAGGTGCAGCATATTCTCCTCTTCACGGTAGGCGAGTCTTCTCTCATTCTCCCCTTCATCTGCTTTACCAATTGCACCACTGTGAGAGGCAGGATAGACCGAAAGACGCATCTGGGGACATGACGACGAATATCACGATACCCGCACCGATCTCGTGGACACCTTCATCCTTCTGGGATGGCAATGACGGCACCTGGAACAGCTTCATCGTTCAAGTGGGAACGCCGCCGCAAGAGTTTAGGATTCTGCCTTCAACAGCGGATCAGGAAACATGGATACCAGTGCCGGAAGGATGCACAGCGGCCTCGCCGGATAACCCAGGTTACTGCGGGTACCTGCGAGGAACACTGCCAGTCAACGGAGTAAACAGTTCCGGGTTTGCCACGAATGAGACCAGCTCTTGGGAGCAGATCGGGAGCGGCATATACACTCTCAACTCTCAGGAAGCGGAGCTTGGATACGGAGGCAACGGATTATATGGCTTCGATACCGTAACGTGGGGAAATTCCAGCAGCTCGCCGAAGCTTGCCAGACAGGTTGTAGCTGGCATTGCAGAGCCCGCCTTCTGGTTGGGCATCGCTGGGATAGGGCCAAAGCCGATCAACTTCACAGAATTCAACGATCCCATCGACAGCTCCCTGAGCAAGCTCGTCAAGGACGACAAGATTGCCTCGCTGTCGTGGGCTTACACCGCGGGAGCATCATACCGAGAGCGAAGTCCGGCATCACTGACCTTGGGCGGATACGACAGGAACAGGATTCAAGGAACGCCAAAGTCATTCGATATGGATGCTGATAATTCTCGGCCTCTACAAGTCGCCGTGACTGCGGTAACGGGCCAGAACACTCTGAATGGGACCATAAGTCTTTGGGAGTCGGCGACGATGCACTTCATCGACTCTACGGTGCCTCACATCTGGGTTCCGGAAGATAGCATCGAACTGTGGACTTCAGCCTTTGGCTTGACTTACGACAATACAACTGACCTCTACGTGGTCAACGAGACCACACGCGATGAGCTTCTTGAGCTCAACCCTACTATTACATTCACTTTGGCAGCTACTTTGGGTGCTACCGTGACGGACTCGCAGACTATCAGACTACCATACGCAGCATTTGATCTGGAAGCGAAGTATCCGTCTTATGCCAACGCGACGAGATATTTCCCCATCCGTCGTGCGGCCAATAACACACAATACACGATCGGCAGAACTTTCTTTCAGGAGGCGTACATAATAGCAGACTTTGGTCGAAACAACTTCACAGTGGCTCAGGCCAGCTTCGACAACCTGGACACGGAGCGCCTGGTAGCGATCGACACGCCGCCAGTGAACAGCACTTCTCTTGAAGAGGAATCGTCCCCCAGCGGCCTCGGCGGCGGCGCGATAGCTGGCATCGTCATCGGCGCCGTCGCCGGCCTAGCCATGATCGCCTTTCTCCTCTGGTTCTTCGTCTTCCGCAAGAAGCGCGTCAAGGAACCCGCCGAGACCGTCGAGGACTCCGCATACCAAGCGGATCAGAAGCCCCCGCTTCTCCAGCACGATTCTGAATTGCCGGCAGATAACACTGCGGTCAACGAGGCTTACGGTAGCAAGGTAATGATGCATCAAGAGATGGAGAGCCCGCCTGTGCGCAGCGAAGTCAGTGGCGATCCTGCTAGATGGGGCAAAAATGGGGTGCAGGAGTTACACACTCCACCAGTTCCTGGCAATGCAGGATATGGCGTGCAAGAACTTGGCGCGCAAGCTGTGGGCCACGAGAGCGGATTTTTAGCTGAGGCGCCCGGAACTGAAGGGACAAGGGCAGAGCTCCCAGGGAGCGAGCCTGTTGACAGGAAGTAATGATCTATTCCTTTCAATCATACATTCACTTCAGTTTCCTTTGTCGAGCGAGTCATTGCAGAAAATCTCTCAATTACCCCAAGACCTCTTTCGCATCATATACAAACCCCACGATCTTTCTTCCTACTTTTCTCGGCGGAGGAATCACAACATGATCACAAGCCTCTTTTTCTTTCGCCGAGATACTTAACGCTAGTTCGCGCACGACACTCACCATCTCCCTCTGCCCAGCCATAAGTTCTCGGACTTGCGCAGAAGTAGCTTCGATCCGCTTGTTCAAAAGCGCATCCTGCTTGGTTTCGCTGTGACTCTGCCCAGCGGACAACGCTTTCGTGAGGTCTTGCAGTCTGTTATTTGTTTCTCGTATCATGTCTTGCATTCCCTCGCCCATCAGACGCGCGGATAAGCTCTGAGGCGAAGCGTGCTTCTCCCGCATATTCCTGATCGCGGCGGCATTCTGTTCCGTTACCGCTTGGATTTTGCTCAAATGTGACGACAGTGCTGACATTATGAACTTCGTGTCACCGGTAGCAGGGCTCTGTGTTTGGAAGTAATTGCTCGTCTTTTCCAATGCTCCGTGCATGCGATCGAGCCGATCAGTCATGGGACGGAAGTCTATATCTGTCGATCTGCTTTGAACACCAGGACTTGTGCTCTTCTGAAGTTCAATGAATTCTTTGATCTGCTGGGTATTTCCTGCCGTTGCTTCCCGGATCGCATCCATGTGTTCTGCCACGGGCCCAAAGTCGATCTCGCCGCTGTTATGCTCCATAATCTCATTCGTTTCGATGTGAGTTTGTAGTATGCGGTCGAGCGTCTCACCATTTGCTTTGCTAACTTGAAGTGAGCCGTCCTTATCGTCTCGCAGAATTTCAAGTACTGCGGTCGTATGCAAATTCTGCTTCTCAATTGCTGCGTGAATCTTCTCGAGCGCTTCTGAGATGGGAAATAGATCCAACTGATTTTTATATCTTGCCTCTGCATCCGTGTTTGCCCGTTCCTCGACGAGTTTCTTGTTGATTGACGTATTCCGTTCAATCGCTTGCTGCAACTCCTCTAACCTTGAAGTCACTGGGGTGAAGTCGATAGGCGGCGGTTTCTCGTTCGACGAGCGAACACTGTCTTTTCGCTGCGCGGCCGACTGGTCGAGCGTGCGATTGACACGATCCAGGTGTGCGGACAGTTGAGACAGATCTATGCGATCTTCCCGTCGCTTCCGCGAAACCTCCTCCAGCGCGTCCGTCAGGCGCTGCTCATGCTCAAATTGCTTCTTCGACATGCTCTCGATGTTTTCCACATTGCTTGCCAAGAGATCTGTCATCTTTCCAAAGTGTACCGCCAGAAGGCTTGTGTCAAAGTACCCTTGGCCGTGGTGTTGGCTGTCTGCTTGTGACTGTACGAGCTTGTCAATGCTCTCCGTGCTGCGCTCCATCATGTGCGTCACTCTTTCCAGCCGAGAATCAATGTCCCCGGGTTGACTGTCCTGCTCTTGGCGATGTCGGATTGATTGTTGGCGAGGAGGTGGGCTGGATGGCGCGCTCCCCCCTAGCATGTTCCCTTGCGCATCCTGCAGTGGTGTAATTCCTTGCGCTGCTCCGCCCAGCCCATTCGAGACGCGGTCCGACAATGCGATGTGCATCCACCTGCTCCTCAGATGCTCGAAAGCCGGGTGTTTCCACGTTCGTGATAGCATGTCGGGATCGTTCAGCGTAAAGAGTTGCGGGCTCGGCCGTGAAACGCCAGGGAAGTTAGCCTGTACGAGTAGCCACCATTCATTCGCAGTGGGCGTGGAGGCGAATGTGAGTAGGTAACATGAGTCGGAGTCGGAGTCCTGGTTATGATCAATTTCCCTCTTACATCCTCCGTGTGCGGTCTCACCTTGCGCGCATACGCGTAGAATAAGCCGCCATCAGCGCTGCTGCTGATCTGTGGCACATGCGGCTGCGAGGCCGGTCGCGACACTCCTGCTGGTCGTTCGGGTCCTTGTTGATACGTACCGTCCTCCATGATAGTCCCGAATCCTTTTTCAGCGACCGTCTTCATGTGGCCATTAGTCTTCAAGTTTCCTGTGGTCCTTCTGCGTTTTGGGGTCAACCAGGAGAGTGTGTCTCGTTCAGGCATATTGCTGCGGAACCGTGGTTGAGCGGGCAGTGTCAGTGCGCACGATGCGATTGTGCTCTTTTATGGTAGCAATTCGTCATGAACAAGGAGAGGAACGGCGGCCTACCTCTCACACTGCCTACTGCCACAGCGTCTGATGGCATCGTGATGTGGACGAATGGGGGATGAGGATGGAGACTTCGATGGGTGGAAGCAGGGAATGGAAACGCAGAGTGACGTTGTGTTTACTTTGACCCCCCGTCTTTGCACACCAGTCTAACACCATACAAATAAAAGTCGAACAGCAGACGTACACGGACGGGAGCGATGCAACACAAGTTTAGGCATGTATATCGGATCCGGTGATGTTGATGATAAGGTGAGTGTGTGATCTTATAGCTAAGTGTCGATGCAAAATCATCTGCATACGCAATTCTGGTCTTCGTAGAATGCTATGCGTTTGCACGGGCAGCGACGATAGTCACTGGCGCATAGTGATGCCTGATGTCTTCTTCCATCTGCCGACGGCTTCCTTGTGAGCGTGGCACTCCTGAGTGTTCCATCGTTTCCTTTCACACGCGACATTCCTGCAGCGTCTCCAGCACTTTGCGTTGGGTGTCGAGAGATGCGTCATCGTCGCCGGCCACAGGAGCTGCGTTACTTAAGCACAACTGAACCGCCTCGAGATAGCGGCGACCGGCCGCGTGTGAGATCTCCTCGATGAATTGTGGATTCTGCCAGAAGTCCACCAAAGAAGGCAGTCTGAGGTCTTTCCTTGTCCGTTCCGCATCCTCGATCGCTTTATGCCAATCTTCCGCGGTCAGTCGAGAAAACGTGCTGATCAGATCCTCCCACAAGGCAAGCTCGGCAAGTACGCAACCCAAGGCGAAGAGATCAAATCGCTTTCTGTAGCCAGTGGCGACGGAGCCGCGTTTGTCTGGATGTCGATACAGGTCACTTCGGAGGGAGGCTTCTGGCAGCTCAGTCAGTGAGCTCTCGGCTTCCGGTCTAGCATAGTCGTAACCCATCAAGTATGGCTTTCCCAAGCCATCCGATTCGGCAATGTCTGGGCTGTCCACCAGGAAGACGACATTGTCAGATCTGATGCTCTTGTGCAGCCAGCCTGCGGTGTGTAGCTGCAAGACAGCTTCTGCCAATTTACACGCTATACCCAGACGACTGTGAAGCGACATTCGACGCTGGCGAGCAATGACATCGTGTAGGATGAGTAGCGAGCGGTGCTCTTCGGCGGCGGAGACCGGAACCTCGTATACCAGTGCAAACCTGCAACACTCTTGCGAAGCAGTCAAACCTAGACAAGGCAGTGTTGCAAATGAGTTGTCCACATTGCCCAGCAGAAGTGCAAGTGCTTGCATGTGCTTCTCAAGCACATCGTACTTGGAGGCGTCCGTGTGTCGCCATTCGACAAGCACTGACTCGTTGTTGTATGTCGCGAGCTGTACGCCTCTGGTCCTAGCCAATGCAGCCCCGATCATCTTTATTCTCTTCTCTTTCAGCATCTTGAGCCGCGGCATCGAGCTGTATATGGCTGGTGTCTGAGGCGGACGAGTTTCGCCGGGGCGCTGGTCAACTCCGAGCACGAGGCGGATTCGCTTGAATCTTGCTGCGCTTGCAATCGATGCATCTCCGACACCAGCAGTAGGACGTAGCAGGGCCTGAAGCGTCTCAACTTGGGCTAGGTCCGTGGTATGGCTCAGCGTGTCACGCAGTAAAACGCTCATGCCCACTTTCAGCCATGTGCGGTCGGGGATATCCAGGAGGCGCTCGAGGTGGGTGTTCAGCTCGCCGAGGTCATCGATCACTTTCACGACCGTCTCCCTCCCTCCTGCTGCCCATTGCATGCGCTTCCATGGTCCGTTGGCTTTGGCAATAGCCTGGGATGAAGCGGAGTTGGAGTACAGCTTAGGTTTGAGCCGTCGAAGAATTGTGCCAAGCCCAACGTCTGCCCTCTCCTCCCCCTTCTCTTCTTCCACCACTTCCGTGTCCTGCAAGTTCAGGCCATATTTGCTCTGCAATTTCTCCGCCGATGTCAATATGGTGTACTGTTGCTCCAAGATGTCGTATACCAACGACCAATTCAGCCTCGCGTCGGGACTGGACGTGTTCAGCCGGGAGCACTGCGCCCACTCCTCCAGGCGATACCGCTCAATCTGCAGTTTCGTGCGGAGCAAATCGCCCTCCACCCCGATGCGCTGGGCAGTATGACAGAAGTTGTAGGCGTCAATGCATCCTTGGAAGACCTGGAAAGCCAGCGAAATCACCTGGGCCGCTCCAGCTGCTACCTCCAGACCCGCGGCCATGACGGACGAGCGACTGTCACGGTCGCCGTGCCGACATGTTGAACTTGCAACATAGGCGAGCAGAGACTAATAAGTATGCCCTAGCGCCTATATGCCGCCCCCTGTCCAGCGGGTAGGTTGCATCGTCCGGTGGAGCACATGCATCCACGGCGAGATGGCTGCTGCACACGGCACACGGTCACGCCGACGGCTGAATGAGTGCACTTCCTCGAGCCTGGAAGTACCATTCTTGGGTACGTCAAGCCCTGTGCAACCCATCACTGCGTCGAGCAGCTGCGCCCCTGCGGGCATCCTCTCATCCATCATAAACAAGACCTGCCCGTTAGTCGGCGTGCTCTCTCGCTTGTCGCCCTCGAATTCGGGCCCGCAAAAGTGCCAGCTCTCACGGCGTTGCGATCATGGAAAGCTTTGCGCGAGCATTCCAGATATCAGTCCCCTTTCGCATGCGACAGCGACCACGGGCCACCCTCTTCGGCGAGCACGGCGTAGGAACCACGCAAAGCAGGGCAGGTATCGAAAGCTCCCTGCGCAAAGTCTGCGCACTGGCGGGACGCGATGACAGCGGTCGAGTGGGACGTATCCCTTCGGAGCACTTTGTTCATATTCAGGTCTTCCTGCAGATGCTTGACGCTCAGGATGGTAGGATCTATCCAGATCTGTGGAGCCTGCGACCCAGACTCTACGCGCTGCTGCATGGCATCGGCGCTTTGACATATATGGACGACTTTGTCAAGAATACGATTTACGACATCAGTCTCCCATTCGATGCTTCCACGCTTCCGGCGTTCCTCGCTGATGCTGCATTGAGGGCCAGCTTTTTAGCCAGCCAGGGGAGCGTCATTACCGATGCGCGCCACCTCGAGAGCTCCTCCGAGGAGCACATCTACTTCAACGGCAGCGCCGAGGATCATATCGTTCCCCATCGAGCGCTCGGGCACGGCGGATTCGGCTACGTCGACGTGGTGATCTCTCGCCTCAGCGCGAAACCCTACGCCCGCAAACGTGTGGCACGAGGCAGAGACAGTGAAGACAACCGAAGAGTTCAACAGTACCTGGTGGATGAGATTCGGCTGATGAAGAACCTGCGGCATCGACATCTCACAAAGATTGTCCAGTCTTACAGCGACTACAAATACATTGGGTTCCTCATGGAGCCCATCGCGGACTGTAATTTGCACCAATTCCTGGCGCAGAGACCGTTTCCCGAATCACATCTCATGGCATTGCGGCAGTTCTACGGCTGTCTTGCGAGTGGTGTTGACTATTTACACGAGAAGAAGATTCGCCATCGCGACCTGAAACTCGAAAACGTGCTCGTGAAGAATTTCCAGGTATACATTGCAGACTTTGGGACCGCCATGGGTTGGACAGCATCGAACCGCGGAACCACACAAACCCGTGGCGTCCCCGCGACTCCGCACTACATGGCGCCCGAAGTCGACAGCAAACAGTCAAGGAATGTTGCCAGCGACATGTGGTCCCTAGGCATCGTCTTTCTCGAGATTCTTACTGTGTTGAAAGGACACACACTCTCAAAGTGGAAGGATCACTTGAAGAAAAAGGCCGATCGTACCGGGACCGATCCATGGCCATGCCGAAACCTGCGCGCTGTTCACGAATGGATGTCAACGCTAGCTACAACTCAACGACACGAATGGACCGATGATGAGTCCCTGGCTTGGCGTGATAATGAGCCTCTCACTTGGATCAAATCGCTCCTAGAGCAGAATCAAGATGCACGGTTAGGCTCGAGAGCGCTTGTCACGGCTATTGCTGATTCCATGTACTTTCGTAGTTTTGCGTGCCCAGATTGTGCCGAAGAGTTCAACGATCCACATTACCGGTATGGCAACGGCCACGAATGGCCCGAAAATTCGCGATATGCAATAGAGGCTGAAGTGACGGCGCTCGTAGGGAACGCTGCAGGAGCCGTGGAGCAAATGGATGATCGTAAGACAGAGATGGTCACGAGATGGTTGGGGCAGACCCAAGAACATTTCGACCCTCAGCCTGACGTGGAGCCTCGACCTTTCCCGATGCCCGGTGCCTACACCGACTGGCTCGAGAACCAATCTCCATTAGCACAAGAGTCGATCCGAGATTCAGAGCACAGCCCGATGTCGCGCGGGAACGAAATACATCATCCTGATGACTCCATGCCGCATGTGAAGCAGGCGCTCCACGAAGGTGGCTTTTTCGTTGACCACGAAGCCGATTCTTCCGACGCGACCTCGACAGCTGACGAGCGCCAAGGCACGTACACTCCAGGGCAGTTGTTTCCAATTGTACATGATGCAAGCTCGAATAGCTCGGAAGATTCGAGACGAATAGACTCACCCATGCTTGACCAAATCCCCGAGGAGGATGAAGACAATTGTTTCCCACATTCGCTACCGAAAGTGGACGAGCCTGGTCAAGATCCAGTCGCGCCCGTTCTCGAAGGGCGAATGGTACATTTTCAGGATGAAAGGTCGATTCGGTATCAGTACGTGGATGAGGATGAATCTGCACAGACCGTAGAGCTTTGGCGCGCAGAGCGCGCACTCCCAGCCAATGGACCTGTTCTTGAACCGAATGTACTGACCGAAGATGACGGAACGCAGCAGAATAACCTCGCGCTCCAACCGATCGAGTCCGCGCAAGACCAAATTGACGCATCTGCCGATCCGGACGCTGTGAGTGGAGAAATGCCACTTGATCGGGACATGGTCATGAGCTTACTCAAAGCGCCACCGCCATCGACTGTGAAGCCGACCAAAAAGCATACAAAGCCGGCAGTAAAGCCGAAAGACCCGTATTTGTTGCCATGGCACCCCGTGTCTACGCCAGACTCTGCGGTTGTGCTCTATCCCACCGAGACGCGACCTCACAGTTTGTCCAACACAGCCATAGGAGAATTGCAGGTCGTGGGCTTGTCGGCCAAGACCATTGATGACAGCAAGAGCAATGCAAAGAAGAAGTTGAAGCATGCTCCTGAAGCAAAGAGACCTGGGCCACGGAAGCTATCAGCACATAATGTGAATCGTCTCAACAAAGAGGACAGGGCGAAGCGGCTTCCGGAGAAACGATCGTTTGAGGATGACAATTTCGCCCCCGCTAGCTTCATTGAAGCTGCGTGGCAGTCTGCCGAAGCGGCTGATAGCTTCGCCACGTCAGTGATGTCGGACACAACAGCCAAGAAGCTTCGTGGTATCAAATTGATATGGGACGACAAAGCGTACTCTTACCTCGAGCGTTACACCAGAGCTGGCCGTGTTGCTCCTGTTCGACTTCTCCTAGACCAGGGCTGTAACTGCGGAACAGTGCTGAAGCCGAGACCTAAGCCGCTCATCAATGCCATTGAAGGCTGCAGCGCACGACACAACAAATGTGTGCGGGCGCTCATAAAAGCAGGCGCCAACGTGAATGTGAAATATCGCGGCAAAACGCCCATACATGTCGCGCTCGAGCAGAGCTACTTCGAAGGCTATCAGAAGCTCCTGGCGATGCTCCTCGCTGCTGGCGCCGAGCTGAACGTTGCAGATCCCACGGGAGAATACCCTCTCACGAAGCTCTTCAAAGGGTCAGCAGGTGACGTCCCGCTCGAGGACTACCACAAGGAATGCCTTGCCTTGATCTTCCATCCCAAAGTGCAATCGACTGTGGACGCCAATGTTCGACAGCCATTCACTCTCGACTCGCCTCTGCATCAAGCAGTGAGACGTCGTACCGCTCAAGCCGTGGCACTCCTGATCCACAAAGGCGCCGACGTTAACGCCAAGAACGCTTCAGGTACAACGCCGCTTCTGATGGCAGCTAACCAGTGGCGAGGCAAACTTAGCGACCAGCAAGAAGGCATGCTTCGATACCTTCTCGATGCCGAGAAGATTGATCTGGATGCCAAAGGCGGGACGCTAGGTCGAACGGCGTTGCACCATGCTGCTGCTGCGGGTTGCGCTGTTGCCTTGGATATGCTTCTCGAGAGCGGCGCAGACAAGACTGTCCAGGATAAGAATGGAAAGAATGCATTGTCGATTCTTGAGGATGGCCGAGAAGTGGGCACGCCGGCGACGGACTTTCAAGTCATGCTCGATATGCTGACGGAATAGACAGGATTGTGGGATGATGCTGCTCAGAGCTTCCCAGTACAAGCTAAAAGTGACATGTGTAGCGATGTGGTAGGTGTGCGATCGAGGGTAGCATCTGTTGAACATGTTGTGATTGAGAAGCCATTTTGGTATCTCCTTCGCTTTATCTCCTTCGCTTGACCAATTCGCCTATGGCTTTAGGCTGGTACTAGTAGCTCATGCCATCTCCTCTGCGAATCATGCACTAGCAACGAGGATACGCCCTTCGTTCTCCAAGTACTCTCGCAGTATCCGCACACACCGACATGCATTCCCATCAGCCGGATTCCCAAGCCAATTGCCTCGAGTCATTTTCCTCCGCTACCACGGCACGGTCCCGGGATCCTGACACATCCCCAACGATATGTCACGCTCTATGAAGCTGAGAAACTTGCCGATTGGCCGTCTCCTCCATACTAGATTCCGGCTTCGGTAGCATCCGTGTGGCCCAGGAGCTTATTAGATGTTCGAAGCTTCTTCGAGAAGAGGCCATCCCTCGCGAGGGGAGGGATTCTGACATGCAGCATAGCGCGGCATACTTTGCACAGCTGCGTCTACGGCGCTCGAGAGGATGGAGGAGGTGGAGGAGGTGGACGTTCGAGTAACGAGGGCGCATTTGTTATCACAATGACGCAACAGCTATTGTTTCACATGGACCGTTGGTGGTGAAGCAGCTGCACCACTGTTTGTTTGTTTTTTTTCAACGGAGGTACATGTGACTTTGGGGTCCACGTTTCTCGAAATCCTGACGACGGCATCCATTTTGTGGATTGCCAATTGCTGCGATGTGTGGTATGGTGATTCGAGATAGCTGTGAAATATAGGCCGCCTGTCGACGTGGTTGTGGCTGGTAGGGACAAGACTCGCGGATTGTTCACGATCCGCTATTTTTGGGTGGTACCATGGTCGACACCCTGCAGCACTCGGGATTTTCTTCCGGAGTGGGTCTTTTGGTCGCTAGCGTCAGCTGCGTGAACGTGCTCGGGCATGGTGGAGAGATGGAGGAAAAGAGAGACAGAGAGATCACTGCGCACAAGTGATGATGACATGCTGTAGATGAACAGCAGGTTCCGTCACATGGTGAGAAACGGGGCCGTTCGCAGCAGTTTTTTGATGACATGCAGAATGGTTCGTGTATCGTCGCTGCAGATAGCTCCTTGAACGTGCGTTCGGCTGTGATTCGTCCGTCGCCACGTCTGCTCACCTCCGCCAGTTCATCCGCAGATCGTTCACACGGTGGTGTGTTGCAGGTGGCGGACGTCCTCGGGGAGCGGCGTAGCAAGAGCCGGTGCGGTGCGGTGCTGATCTGATGATGAGATTATTGTCAAGCCGCCTCATTTCATCAGCCGGTCCTCTGCTGCCAGCGAGCTCGGCGTGGTGCAGAATGGCGAGCGGGAGGAAACGCCTTCGTGCAGCAGCCATTTCTTCCACAGCACAGCTTCGACGAGTCTGACCCGCGCCCCGTGTCGCAGCATGAGAGCATGCCCCATGCTCTTACTTTATACTGTACTGTACTCCCGGCCGAGCTGTCATCGTCTGCATTTGTGCCCAAGATCCGCGCTGTAGAACGGCGTGGGCGGACGGGGAGTCGGCGACGCGGGTCGCCACCCATCGTCTGGTAGAGCATGAGTTGGCAAGGTTCCGTGCCTAGTTGTTCCTCAGAGCCACCGGATGCATTGGGCCAGTTTCGGATCGCCGCCCTTCGCACGGGCTCTGCACCACCATGCCCGTGTCGACCTTCTCTGCAGGCCATCCGTCTCGTTCGCGCGGCGCTCTCATTGCGCGCTGGACCTCGACAAGAGACCGGATCAATGCTGACGAGCAACGGAGCAGCATGCAAGAGCTGGACGGGACGGGGTTGTATGACCGTCCAGACTGGCCGCTGTCGTTGCCGTCCGCAGAGGAGGAGGAGCAGCAGCAGCAGCATGGCAAGCGAGGTGGGCGGGGAGCATCGCTGGCCGAACTGGACGACGAGCTGGTGGAGGACGGGGCGGTGATGCGCCGCCTGGAGGACATCAGTCCCACGCTGGCCATCCTGAACGGCGGAGCATACACCACCGATCCCGAGGTGAGCGACATCGACGAGGACGACGACGACGACGGCACCGAGGGCGATGATTCTTTTGCTCCGCCCTCACCACCTCATCCGCCGCATCACCTCCACCATCAGCCTCGCCGGCTGCCCCAGTCGTACACCATCGGCACTCATCATCAGCAACATGAACGCCGCCATTCGCTTCGCGGATCACGGCGTGAGCACCGTGCCGAAGTGTCGCCAGTTCGGGAAGAGATCCAGTCCGAGTCTAGGCGCATCCGCGACACACCACCAGAACAAGAGCGAGTGCAACAAGAAAGCAATGGTCCCCAGATTGTGCACGAGTCCCAGGACGCCGACGACGATGACAACGGGGACGCTGAAGAGTCGAGGGACGTCGCCCGCCCGTTGTCTTACGTTGGCGGTTCACCGGCACCGCAGCAAGGGATGACTCCGAGCAGCTCTCCTTACCTGAATGGTGCTGCATACTCCGCTTTGACGACCAACGATCGAAACAACAACCGGCATTCGATAGCCAAGGAGCCGATGCATAGTCATGCGGACAGACGGCTGTCCAAGAGAAGCTCCATACATAACACCACACAGATACCATTTCAGAAGGACCGAGTGCGGTATAGCTGGCAGTCCATACAGGATGACGAGCCCAACCGGCCGCGGATACATGTGATCAAGCTATTCTCGCAGACGGCGACCGCAGCTGCAGGATTTCCCACGGGCGAGGCGTTCGGCTTCTCCACTTCACCTGGTGGAAGGAGAATCGCGGTCTACAACAGTGCCAGAGTCTATGTGCTGCAGACCAACGCCCTGCCCTTGGGCATTACCCAGGACTATGCCTTGAAACGGAGGCCGATCGATGTCGGATTGACAGACGAGGGCAACACTCTGGCCATCCTGGCAGATGATCACACCATCAACGTCTACGAGCTTGGCCATGAGCTACGCAGAACACGGGCCATCTCGCTGGACTTTCCTACGCACTGCGTTGCGCTTTCGCCCACCGGAGGTCTACTGGCTGCAGCATACGAAGGTGGCATCGAAGTGTTTTCGTTGGCATCCAATGCACTTCCGACCGACCGCAGAGCAGTACGGTCTGCCAAAATGGATCGCATGATGTTCTCCGATGATGGCTCGACATTGCTCGGCACTACGACGCGCATTAATGTCTCGTCAACGGTGACGGTCTCGGTGCCGGTATTCCCTTCACGCGGAGACGGAGTGCCCACACATGAAGAGCTCAAAGAAGCCTGGTGCACCGAGTTACTGCAACCCGAGAACATTCGAAACAGCAGCCATGCCACCTTCATGCGGGAGAGCAGGATAACATGCAACGAAAGACTGTTTGCCTGGAATGGACTGGAAGATACTTTTGGCATTTTGGACGTCAGCGACATGCATTACGGCAACTTTGACTTCCCAGTAGTCATTTCGCCACCCCTTTCGACATGCGGGGGGCTGGGCGCAGCGATTCACAGTTGCCCGTCGGTTGACGAGAATGGTGACACGGTGGCTATGATTGTGAATGACAGAACAATACGACTGTATATTGTACCTCAGCAGACGGAAGATGATGTTGCCGTGATCGAGGCGCACAGCATCGACCATGAGCTCGATGAAGGCTATGGTTGCCCATTCATCGAGGTGAAATGGGTGCACAGTTCAGCTTCACTGCCGTCCCCACCACGCGATGAGAGACAGGTTCGCGGTCGCTTGATCGTCACGAGCCCTGGCGGCGTGATCGAAGCGGGCGCGAGCGAGGAAAGTGTTGAGGAAATTGAGGGCGGAAGGATTATTCTGTTCGATTTCGATCCTCAGTTCTCTGGTCAGCCGGGGCAGACGTTCAACTTGACCCTGGGAAAGAGTCCTCCGGCACCACTCACCGAAGAGAAGAAGAGCATGAACGAGCAAGTGAATCTTGTGCGGAGGAGGACTGTCAACCAGAGCCGAAGCGGCTCATTGAACCAAAGGCCGGCGACATTGGGCCGATCGGCGACGACCAATGGAAGGCGCTCGACGAGATACCCTGCAGCGACAAATGAAGCGATGGCTGTCAGGTCAAATCGGAACAGCGTGCTCTCGGTGGGCAGTGTACAATCAGAAGCCGCACGAAGCCTGCCAGACCTGCTCGAGAATGCCGAAGCAGCGGACGAGGCTTTCGAAGCGCCGTACGTGCAAGGACAGCCCAGATCACAGGCATCTCTGCAGCGAGCAGCATCGAACGCCCAGCGCCATCGATTTCAGGCCCTGGAAGAGCGTAACCAAGCCCATATCGGCGCCGATTCAGCCGGTTGCTTTCTGCCTCTCCCAGAGTATACGGCGGAGCCGAATGCGCCATTACCCAGCCGCTTTCGTGCCATGGCTGGTTTGGATGGCCCGGCTGTGTTCAATCGCTCCAAGGCTGCCATCGTCACCAACGTCAATGGTGAAATGGCGGCACCGAGGGTGCTCGGCAACACATCATCTCAGACGCCTCACACCGCGCCCCCAGATGTGGGAGAGAATTTCAGCTCGGATGCTGTGTTCCGAAATGCTGGCATCAGCGAAGATGTTTCTGGCGAACGTGCACAGACTCTGGATGAGCGAACGAGAAGGGAAATCCGGAGGAATGAGATCGAGCAGCAAGGCATGCACGCTGCCGCTAGCTCGCAGAGCCCTGTCGGATCTACAACGAGTTCGATTCCAAGCAGCTTGGCGCGACTGGACAACCGACAGCACGCTCGATTGGAACAATTGGCTCGCGGCAATGGCACCTGTTCTTCCGCTGGTACGTTTGACTCTCGATCGCAGAGCCCTGTACCGCTCAGCGCGGTGAGCGCTTATGGCACATTTGCATCGATGCCGAGAAGTTTGCAGCGCGCGTACAGCAATGCCGTCGCAGCAGGAGGTCCTGTAGCCGCTGCGGCAATGATGGGAGATGGGCAGACTGCGGTGCCCGTCACTCGTCCTGCGACATCGACAACTGGTCATCTCGAGGACGAGGATGTGATTTCGCCTGTCGATTCTCACAACAACATGCCGTTTGGCAGGAATGCGAACGGCTACCGCAACTCCACCTCGTACATCTATCCTCCAGGTCATACGGTACATCGTACTCCGCCCAGCGGCGCCACTGTGGCCACCATGCCAGAGAGACGGTTTGAACCCATGCCCCCAGTACCAGATCACAGGATGCCGCCACATATGCAGGCGTTCCGTAATGCGGCTGCCGCTGCAAGTGCGTCGGCATCCTTATTTCCACCCGTTCAACCAGCTGACCATGTGCCCCTGCGCCGGCCGTCCACCAAAGCAGGTTCCGAGGGGCATCCAATTACAGGATGGCACCCACCTGCGCCCTCTACGTTGCCCAAGACTAGCCATGGCGCCATACGCAATAGCAACAGCAACGGACACGGACACGTGCGCAACCGAAGTTCGGGCGCGAAAAGTGCTTTTGCGTCCACGGAAAAGGCAAAGAAACTAGGCTTCTTCCGCAAACGGAAACAAAGTGATCCATTGACGCCCAGCAGGGACAGTGGCAAAGCATGGGAATACTCCGAGCGGCATGGCGAAGTCGAAAGCATGCTGACGATGAATCTAACGAGGCGTGGAGAGAAGTGCATTGTGATGTAGGAATATGGGATTGCGTGAGAGAACGAGACGCAAGATGTGCAAGACATGTTGCTGATGACGACCGTTATGACTTGAGAAGTATTGTGACATTTGAAAATAACAGCATTACACAATGGATACAGGGAGAGAGATGTATGGCTTTCATTTTCGGTGCATTGCACACAGAAGGAGATACCCGGTAAATATGTAGTGATATCACCGCGATGGATTATGACTTGTACAGGGTGTATGTTCTCTGTAACGACGAGAAATCACGATTACAATGCACGCATCGTGGCGTTTGGAGGGCGAAGATATGGTATCTCAGGCATATTGATTGGAAGAGTATCGATAGGCTCGGACACGCCTCAACTTGTTGTCTTGGCTCAAGCAGATCTCTCATTCCCAGCTTCTTCCCTTTTACAACCGCAGAACCTCAACTCTCTCTCTCATACCGTTATAAATGCCATATCCTTTGTACTTTGCTCTCTTCAACCATCCCTTCTTCGCAATCTCCTCTTCTCCAATTCAATACTGCAAATCCGGAAGCTTTCTCAAAAAGTGACTGGGGCACTCATACCCGCTGGGGTTGTGATGCAGATACATCTGATGATATTTCTCCGCGTCCCACCATTCACCCGCCGGGAGGATTTCTGTCACAATCTTTCCTTTCCACCATTGCTCATTGGCGGCTTTGGTGACTTTTTCTGCAATCGCCCTCTGCTCTTCCGAGTGGTAGAAGACGCCTGAGCGGTACTGCGAGCCGGTGTCTGGGCCTTGTCGGTTGGCGGTGGTGGGGTCGTGCATTTTGTAGAAGTATTCGAGGAGGGTTTGGTAGGTCACTTTGGTGGGGTCGAAGACGATTTGGCAGGCTTCGGCGTCTGGACGAAAGACACGTCTTGATCAGCCTGGATATCATTGATGTGGCAAGTGTGATTGAACTCACGCCCTGTTCGTCCGCTGCAGACGGCTCTGTAGCTGGGGTTCTGCGTGTCGCCTCCAATGTAGCCGACGCGGGCGTCTAGTAGGCCTTTGTCTTGGAAGTCTTTGCGATACATGTGTTCGACGCCCCAGAAGCATCCCGCGGCGATGGTAGCTTTTTGCGCACCCTCGGGGAGGGTCATTGCTGCGGCGGTACCTTGCTCGCCTGCAAAATGCATTGTGGAGCTTGAGAAGGGCCGGAAGATGCGTTGGATGAAGGACGACATGGCGATTCCTGCTATGAAGAGGAGTGCGATCCGGTATTTGTTCTCAATCGTGATGGGTGGTCGTGGGAGTCAGATAAATGGTAGTGATAAGTGGCAAAGGGCTGGAAGTGTTTGGAGCTACATGTACGTGATGCTTGGGGTGGTTATGTCATCATCACTTCGGTGGGGTCCATGTGAAAGGGACTTGGACCGACAGCCGGTCCGGTCTGGTGGGAGAGCACGTGGAATGGAATGGCCATGGTTATCGGGATGTTGTGGGCTGTGCATTGCAGTGAATAGGAGGAGATCAATATCGCAGTTGTGAATACCTCTCCGTACCATGGTGGCATTTGTTGTGGGCGCGATGAGCGACAGCAGATCTCGTGATGCGAGTGACGAGAATCCGGCAGAGCCTGGACTGGACACGGAACGTCGGCCAAATCGTATTCGTGGGAAGATCAAAGCTCGTATTTCGATACACAACTACCGTACGACAACGATGAACTGGAACTGGCACTGTGAGAGATGCTGCGGAGAGGGAGAGACGGGCGAGGATGGCGGTCAGCCCGTTGTCGCACGATCAATGCACGACGAGGAGAAAGAGCAGGTTTGTGGTGAGAACCATGAAGGTTCGGCGTCCACGTATGCATTCGCGCCAAGCCTCTCGCCTTTTTATAGGCTTTTTGCTGAGCCTCTCAAGACTGTCAAGCGAGAGCGCGTGGAGCGTGGTCCATTGGTGGTGCTGGTTTGACCCTTGCTGACGGTTAGCTCAACACTGTGCTGAGGACGCAACCGTCCATCGTTCTGTTCTGCTGCCGTCGTGTGCGATTCGCTTCTCTTGCTCATATTCACCTATTGATTCGCCACCTGCTCCGCATTCTGCCCTAGACGGTATCGATAGTACGACTACTCCTACTCATCACACTCGCTACGAGCGTGCTAGAGTAGACTGACTACCCAGCAATCTGGAGTGATCGACGCCGTGGCTGCGCTGCGTTCTGCATCTTTCGCTCCACCACGTCCGCCGACTGCTGTGCGGTCCCGCGAAGGGCATGAGCCGCGAGCAGCAGCGACTACCCCGTCATCACAGCTCGCCAGAAAACATTCTCGACGACGTCTATGCCGGCCGACGACCATCGCCCGCCGCCTCGCCGTCGAACCCGCGTTGCTCCAGGCGCCAATGCGGATGCAACTGCACGACACCCGATGACCGGACGGCAACCATGAGGACGCTTCCGCACAGCGTCTGGTCGACACTGTCGTGCTGCATGCTCCTCCTCCTATCGCTATCGCATCTCCCGAGCGCCCACGGCGCATTCATTACCTTCGAGAACTGTCTCACCGACAAGACGATCAACTCCAATCCGAAGCTCCTGCAGTTCACACCCTACTTCGTCGACGCAAGCTTCCTTCCCACCGCGCAATCGAGAAGGAGTCTGAATTTGACCATATATGGCAACGTCTCGGGGCAGCAGTTCTTGAGGGAGGGCGGCTACCCACCGCCTTCGGACCCGGTGTGGACAAACCCGAACGATACCTTTGGCAAGATCGCAGACATCGGCAACGACAATAAATACGCGACCCTGACGGCCGACTACGATGTCTTGACCTACACGGCTCATGACAACTCCGGCGAGAGATTTTGTCCCACGCTGGTCAATGGCACTGGCAGCTGTCCGCTGGGCCCAGCCTTCAGTGCTAGTCGCTATGATCCAGGCTCCCTGCCCGCTTTCAGCGTCAATCAGTCCTTCGGCAGCTCGTACTCCTTGAGCACAATTTCTACGACGGTACACGTCCTGAGTGGTGACCTGGGAGCTTCAAATATTGCGTGCGTGAGCGTGCATATCACGCCTGACCTGGGCGACAGCGTGCGAGGCATGCTCAGATGGTTTCCCGTTGCCATTCTCGTCGTGAAGGGTCTGGCGACGCTCGCTGCCGCCATATGGTCCCCATGGGGCAGCTCGGACATCTTCAAGTGGAGCAGCAACTATGGGAGAGACGAGGATCTGCTGCGACTGGTGACCCCGGGATTCGGCGACTGTCTACAATACATCCAATTCATCGTGCTGACAGGAAGCTTGACACTGCAGTACCCGGGTTTTTTCCGGCCTGCCGTCAGCCAGTCTGCATGGTCCACGCTCATGTTCAACCAAAGCTTCGTCAACGACGGTGGCACACGAAGCTTGGTCGATGGTCTCTACAAGACCAACGCCACCTATGGCTTGACGAGCATGAGCCAGTTGGTCGGAATGCAGGACCAGTCAGACATCTGGGCAGGAATGGTCATATGGCTGTCGGTGATTGCGGGAGTGGTAATTGCACTCTGCCAGCTGGGGTTCCTCGGACGCTGGCTCGTCCACCAGGCAATGCACACCACCGAGGAAGATCTCCGCCAGAAGAATCTGCCATTTACCCTTGGAAACATCATCCGACTGCTATTCAACTTCTTTATCCTCCCGATTGTGGCGCTGAGCTTGTTCCAGCTGGTCATCGCTCCGACCTCGCCTGCAAGCGTCGTGATCTCCGCAACCATTCTTCTTGTCATCATGGTCGTCTGGGCTGGCTGGATCCTACGTGTGATCTTTACCACGAAACCCAGGACGCTTCTGTTCGACGAGATGCCCACCGTCCTACTTTACGGGCCCTTGTACAACACCTATAGCGACAGCGCAGCACCGTTCGCTTTGGTGCCTGTCTTCATCACATTCATGCGTGGGGTGGCCATCGGTGCCATCCAGCCCTCGGGTATTGCTCAGATCATTGTGCTGGCCATTTGCGAGGTCATACTTATTCTGACGTTGAACGGCTTTCGACCTTTCCAGGGACAGACGAGCATGAATGCGTATCACACTTTCTTCGCCAGTGTCAGACTCGCGACGGTCGTCCTCATGATTGCCTTCGCCCCGAGTCTTGGTGTGACCGAGCCTCCTAAAGGCTGGATCGGGTATGTCATCTTACTGTTGCATGCCTGCGTACTTCTTTTCGGCTTCTTCATGAACTCCATGCAGGCACTGATTGAGGTCGTCGCTCGTGCCATGGGTGCTGGAGATGACAAGACCACCGGCGCCGTTCGAGGCAGTATCCTGAACTGGCGCACTTTGAAGAAGCGACCGAACCGGAAGCGCGGCCCCGTGGATCGAAGCAGCATGAGTAGTGCTGCAATGCTGACCACCAATCAGGCCGCGTACGGCACGCGGAGCAGGTCCATTTCGGCTAGCAGCCAGCAGCTTCTCAATCGAATGAGTGGGTTCGAGAACTTCAGCCAAGGAGAGGGCATCAGTTCGCCCGATCCGGATTTGGAGAACGCCAACCAGCTAGGACAGACCGTCTCACAGGGGCGAATGTCCTCCAATGGCCCCAGAGCTGATGGTGATGGGTACTATCGTCCCCCACGGCCACGAAAGGCCACCATCGAGACCTTAGGGGGTGCAGGTGTGAAGACCAGAGGTACCGGCGACTTCCCGTACCAGGATGCGCCAACGGGTCCTGGAGGTCACGTTCGCGACGCTAGTTACGACAGCAATACGTTCGGCTCTCCAGCTCCCGCATACTTGCGCACTCGCGCAGGCTCTAACGATGAGGGTGGCAAGTACGAACCAGCTAACCGGACCGACTATGCTGTGCGCGAGGTCGACCAATATTACAGAGGACCTGCACTCAACGAGCAAGCTACGAGAAAGCTGAAGACTGGGCCTGCAGATCCTACCGGTCCAGCGTCGACAGCGCAAAGCTGGTTCAACAAGCTCCTCTTCGGCGTCAAAGGCGGCAAGACAAAGGATCAAGGCAAGGGTTTCGAGGTGGTTCGATCGGCGAGGATGCCGCCAGACATGACCAAAGAGGAGGGCGTCGAAATGACCACTAGCCCGCCCATGCATTCGGATGAGCCTTATCGGGATATGCCAGAAACACCGGGATCGCCGCCTCAAGCTGTTGCAGGAGCTGCGCGTTCCGTTGATGGCACGTTGGACCGTTCTGCCAGCCCGGCCAGCCCTGAGATCGGCACAGGCTCCGCTACAGGCCCGGCAGATTTGACCAACCTCGAGACATCCCACAGGCGAGGCGACGACAGCTTTGACTTGCATTTCGGCATCGCGCGAGACAGCGCGTTGACTAATCGAAGTCGTGTTCGCCCGGACAGCGATGCGCTCGGAATGCCCGTCCTCGAGCCTATCACGTTCGAGCATGCAGATGCTATTGGCGTTGCACCAACACCGCCACGTAGACTGAGTGATGTGTCTGTTGCAAGCCGAGAATCATCGCAGTTCGGGCCTCAAGACCACGACCCGCTACGCCACCGATACTCGGATCACCCCGCTCCCATGCTCGCCCCGATCGAGACGAGTCCTAGCATCGATTTGCCCTCACGCTTCAATAGCACTGCTTCTCGCTTCATCACAAACCAGGGTACGCAAGGAGGAGTACCTGACACTGCGCCTGTGCCCTCTCGAATCAATTCAAGCAGGAGCGCAGGCCTCAGCAATATCGACGACATTGGAGAGACGGTCGGCGGGCAGGACTGGCTCCGGGCCGTCGACAACATCAGCTGGGGCAACCACTCTCGAGATCCCAGTGTTCGTGGCGGCGCAACGGAAGTCTCTCATCAGTCATCTAGACAATCCCTGCAGCCTGGGGCGCCTACCGTGCCGAGGCGAAGTTCGAGACGGGCATCGAGCCAGGACGTCAACGCCAGTAACAGACAAACGCTTGCACGACCGCAGTCGTCCAACCTTTTTGAAGGCTTCGACAGCACTGCAAACATAGCTGATGTCGGCGAGGAGAGGTTGAGAGCGGCCTCCGGAGGAGCCAAAGCAAGCTACGTCAGTCACCACCGCGCCCAAGATAGTATCTCACGGAACAGCATCGGAGCTGCTGCTGCCCTTCGAGAAGGCTCTGCGAGTGTGGAGTATAGCGCCACGCCGAACCAAGGAGATGATTATTTAAGCTCGGCTGGTCACTAGCAAAATTTTGAGGACCGCGAATCGGCATTTTTATACATGATGATGGGAGGACCTCGGCTTCTGAAACTTAGCGCGGCGTTCATGGCTGGGTTTCGAATGGGGCAGAAGACTCACGAGTACAGAAGTGAGCGGGCATGGGATGACGACGGCCTTATTCAAGACATTCTTTCATGGGAGCGCAAGGACTCGAAAAAAGCTCGGTGTTTGTAATTGCTGCTGTATGACGACGCTTGCGCACTGTATTTTAGATAAACGTAATGACAGAGTCTGTTGTGATGTAGCCGCCCTTAGAGGCCGTGCATTTCCAAGACTACAAGTTAGGAGGAACCAGAGGCTCATGTGTTTCAGATGGGCAGAGAGCGGTGCTGACGCTTCTTCGCGAGCAACATATGTGATCAACTAACCGCTTCACAACTCTGCTCGGCTTGGACATGATCGGATCCGCAGAGATATGTGGCCTACAACTTTTGTTTCTCTGAAGATCGGTCGCAGCCCTACCTTATGGGGATCTTCTCCGCCATGCGTGGTCGTGTCCAACAGGGCGCGGAGAGCCGATATGTCTCGTCCACTTCTCGGCGAGAGACAACATCGCTCTATCTTGTATAACGAGTCTGAGGCATCCCGTTTACCGAAGACAGGCGAGCGACATTGAAAGTCCGCGGCGAGAGAGACAACGGATGCGCATGCTTCTGCCTGGTATAGCGACTCTGAGGCATTCTGTTGCCGAAGGCAAAAAGCGACATTGGTACTTCACGGCGCGAGAGAGAGAACGAATGCGTATGCCTCTGTCTTGTGGAGCGGCTCTGAGGCATCCCTTTTACCGGAAGACAGACAAGCAACATTGAAATCTCGCGGCGAGAGAGACAACGACTTCTGCCTGGTGTAGCGACTCTGAGGCATCCCGTCTACCGAACGCAGACAAGCAAAATTTAAACTTCGCGGGGAGAGAGACAACGAAATTGAACGAATGCGCATGCCTCTGCCTGGTATAGCGGGTCAGCGGCATCCTGTCTACCGGAGAAAGACAAGCAATATTAAACTTCGCGGCGAGAGAGACAACGAACGCGCTTCCCTCCGCCTGGTATAGCGAGTCAGAGGCATCCTGTTTACCGACCGGTCTGTTTAGGTTCAGTCATTGAAGAAACAATGAACGTACCGCTCTTTGTGAATTAGGACCCCGAACAAATCGCCGGACTTGGGCAGCCCTTTGTTTACCGTACTGCGAGCCACGCTGCAAAACTGATGAGTCCGCAACAAGGTTTGTCCTCAAAAATATTATTATATCACTGTGCCCATATTCCACTTTTCTTTGTTTCCTATCTACACACAATCTGAACTACACACACACTCTCCTGCTTCCAAAAATCACACTATCCAAAACCGCAATCATGTTGAGCTTCTCTGCCCTCGAACGCCACGACGACGCTGGAGCGATCGAGGACCGACGCAGAGCCTACTCTGCTACCAAGCTGGCCGAACTATGCACAGACTTCATCGATGTACCGTACGCCAACTGGAACACACACCGCACAAAGGCCTGGAAGGATCTGAGAGACTGGTTCGCTGCATGGGATGCAAAGTGCGACGTTTCTTGTGCAGTGGTCCCCGAAGCAAGCGAAATGACAAAACTCACCAATCACATTGGCGAAGTCTTCTTCGATGGACGACTACACCACACCGCGTTCCAATGGAAGACTCTGGCGACACTGGTGAACGGCAAACCACAAGGAGACCTCACGTTTGGGAAAACCTGGATTCCAGATGAGGACGACATATCGGAAGAAAACAAGCCACGGATTGAGCTGGACCCGCGAAACCGCTCGTGGAGATACGATTACGACCATCGTGCAGCCATTTTCGGCACGCTTCTCCACGAATGCGTCCACGCCTATCTCGGAACTTACGCTTGCGGATCCGACACCTGTAATTGCAAGAACGAAAGCTCTCGCGACTTTGGAGCCACGGGCCACGGGCCAGCTTTCATTCAGATTGCGACGCATATCATCGACTTCTTCCAACGCCATATCATCGACTGGCAGCACGCGATACCGGACCTGGGTCTGGATTACAGTCTACAAGGCGAATATGCGGCAACTGGACATGTCTTACGCGACGAGGATATTGCTGGGTGTGCTCCAAGCCTCCACGCCCGACTGCGGGATTTCAGGAAGAGGGCGTGGAGGGTCAATGAGCGTCTGGAGCATTATGATGCTATGTTCCGGCGAGAACTCGGGTGGAAGGAGGTGAAGAGGGTGAAGAGAGAGGCACGGGATGCTGCCATGGAGGATGTGGAGCGTTGGGATAGGAATCCAAGGGAGGAGGAGTTGAGATTACCTGTGGAGGAACCGACTGGAAGACTTTGGAGGTCTGGCCGTGAGATTGTGAGTCCGGTGAGGCGATCAATTCGGATTCAAAAGCACCGTGGTCGGAAGCGGAAGCCTCGGAAGCAGAAGCATCGGAAAGATTCATGAGTTTTGGGTTCGACCATGTGCTGGGTATTTGTGGGCAGAGAATGGAATGGCGGGAGGAGCAAATTTCAGAATGGTACTTTTGTTGAAGATACACATTGTCTGCGGGTTTTGTACGGGTTTTGGGGGTTTTATTTGGCTTCGGGGTTCTTTTGAGACGTTTGCTTGAACATGAATAGTCTCATTAATACGGTGGGAAAGGCATTTACCACTCAAAGCACATTTCATTCACCGCTGCTCCTGATGCGACATGCGTGCACTGTGCGCGTGCTTGTGGCACATGCGTCTCACAAACATTGCAAACACTTCTCTTTTCTTGACCGACAACATGTCGGTACAGCCCCAAAAAGTCGAACAACGCTCTTTGGGAGCTGATATCACACTCCGTGTTAGCAAAGGTCTACCCGACTACGCCCCGAGCTCTCACATCAATCAATTCGCATCGAGGTAAAAGTCATCGTTAGCATGACAACTCAGCGACTCCCGCCGACACTCACCCTCGACCAGTCATTGCCTCAAGACATGCCACGCCCTATCCCACACAATGCGCCCCAAATCTCCAGTCGAAGCCCGTCTGAGACATCACAAGAGCAAGCCGACAGGCGGAGTAGACAGGCTCGCGAACGCCGTGTAGCCACTATGCTCGCCGCCACCGACAGAGGTACGTATGCCCTGTGCTGCGGAGGCACTGACAAGTCCCTCGAATGGTATACAAGTCTGACGACAAGAAACATGCAGAACCCCGGCGAGCCTCCATGCGATACCTACATGGCGCGAGATATCGACGCGTCCATGCCAGTGTCGAGGAGAACCGACTGCGAGAGGAGCGCCTCGAGGACGAGGCTGAGATGGAAGAGCTGCTCGGCCGCGGGAGCATTCATTTGAATTATGAAGGGACCTTGGCTTTGATGGAATATCTTCATCGGGCTCTCTCGGCTGTGTCAATTGAGCAAAGCGAGCGCGCCTAGTCCCTGCGTTAGTGCTATTGCTTGAGGTGTGTACGGGTCGTGTGTTCGGTTAGCTGTCCTGAGCGAGGCGTCGAGGACGTTGAGGAGGCTGCATATTGGTGGGATCATGAGATACGGCAGCCATCTTGTACGGCATCTTGTTTGCAACTTTGACGACGGTTCCGAGTCCACAGACGAGGACAGATACGCCATGATATTGCTCTTTTTTCGATGTGGCATTTCTAGCTGGTAGTTCTGATTTCGATGACTGTACATGAGAAATGGCTATCGGCACTTGGGAGCCATGACTTTGATCTTGTCAATGCCGATCGTGTTAAGTTAGCGATTATTACATGCCATCATGCCTTGCACATCAAACTCCTCAATGACCTTCAATCGCTCGCGTGACATAAGGCTTCTCGAGGTATTCTTCCTCTTCCGGCGTTAGTTCTTTGCCTCTTGCTGCCAAGGCTTCATCCAAGCGTGCATCACTGCTGAATCCAACAATCGGACTGGCCACTCTCTTGTTGATCCACGCCAGTGCAACCTGGGACATCGTCCAGCCTTTCTTCTCGGCAAGCTCTTGAACTCGTTTGATGATCTCCTTGTCCGCAGGACTTGTACCACTTTCAAACAGGGGAGAATCGATTTCCGACTTCGAGCGAGCGGTGTTGCCGTATTCTTTTGGCGGGCGCGCGAGGAAGCCTCTGCAAAGTGGTGACCAAGGGATCAGGCCGACGCCGGTTTCGTTGCAAAAGCGATTCATCTCACGCTCTTCTTCTCGGTAGAGCAGGGAATAATGGCTGTCCATGGGAAGCTCGGTCAGCAAACATTAGGTGCTTCATCGACCGCGATGGTCTTACTTCTGCATGCTCACGAATTTGGTCCATCCGTGCCTCTCAGCGACAAATTGCATCTGTGCAAATTGGTAGGCCCACTGGAATCAGGTGTCAGTAAACTTCACAGCTGGTCTTTGGCGACTCAGGATTGCAACCCATACCATGCTAGAAGCTCCAATATACCGGACCTTCCCACTCTTGACAAGGTCGTGAAGAGCCTCCATTGTCTCCTCGATGGGCGTGTAGGGATCGAATCGGTGTATCTGCAAGACATCCATGTAGTCCATGTTGAGTCTCTTCAGACTCGCATCCACAGTTCTAAATATCGCGCCTCGTGACAGCCCGCCATGATTGACGTATTCTTTGCTCTCCGCGATTTTCTCGCCATACACAATGCCTCTTGTGCTTACTTCTTCTCCCACGTATCCGTAGATCTTGCTCATGATGACGAGCTTTTCGCGATTGAGACCATACTTGCTGATCGCTGTGGCGATGATCTCTTCGCTGACTCCGTTGGAGTAGACATTGGCAGTGTCCCAGGTGTTGAGACCCTTGTCGTACGCGGCTTTGAGGAGGGGGAGTGCTTCGTCTTCTTCGATCACCCACGGCTGCCATTCCTTTGATCCTGGCACATTGTTCAGCTCTCGGTCTTCCAAGTCTTGGTCGTGCATGCTTACCGAAGCTCATGCAGCCGAAGATGGGATTCGACACGCGAAGACCTGACTTCCCCAGACTGACATATTTGGCCTTGGTGGCAGCGATGGAGCGGAGGACAATGTCGTCGCTGTCGGCCATGGTGTAATGTCGATGTCAATTGAAGATGCTTAGCAAGAAGAGAAGTGCAATGGAGCTACGGGAGGAGGAACAACAATGCTTCGTGAGCGTGAGACATTGGGATAGTCAACAAACAAAAAGCCTGCTCGAGCTACTGGAGCTCTTGCAGCATTTTACCCGTATCGTCGTCATTGACCGTGAGCTATGTGTCTGTTGCGGCTACGGGGAACGTGCTGCTGATCCGGCGTCAATGGACCAAATTGAGAGGAGTCACTCCACTGGATATAGCCTTTCGATAGGACGTTGACATGCGCCAATGCTCCAGCATGATGACATTCACAATCCATGTTGATGTGGGTGCGTGGTTTGCATACGGCGGCCTCAGGCATTCACTCGCGCGTCATCTTTCATCCGAGGCACACAGCGCCTCGGTCTAAGTTAGATCTAGGAGGTAACTAGTTCTACTTGTTGAACATTTCTCTGCTCACACATTGTCCCTGGCCCATTTCCACAGCTTCAGCACATACTCCTCACTCATGGGCTGCACGGACTGCAATACTGGCATCAGGCGCAGCGCTTCTGTCGTTTGGAACACGGGTGTTGCCGGCAACTTCTCCTGGCTCGATGCGTCTTTCCCGTATGTGCCTCTCCAGAAATGCAAGAGCTTCAGCGCCGGATGCGACTCGTGTCCGCTTCCGGGCGTAGACATGCCTTCGAGTCTCGCCAGCCACTCTCCGGGAGTCACCGCACCGATTCCTTCGGCATGTGCAAGCCAGCGCAAAAGTGCTTTCCATGTGACGGTCCGGTCCTGGTTGAGCAGATGAACAACCTGCACATCTTCCACATTCGATGCACGCTCTGGAGCTTTCCTCCGATCACTCAAGCCAAGCTGGAGGAATGCTTGCGCAGCTGTGTCCACCGGCAGCCAGCCGACACGTTCATGCGGCAAATCTGGCAGGCAGCCGGTCACCTTGGCGCTGCTCATCATCAATGGATACGCTTCGGTCTTGTTCCAGACGCCATTGACAGTGTCTCCACTCAGCTGACCGACTCGTACGATACTCACGGCATCCGCAAGCTCCGGGTGTACACGGGCCGCTTCCAGACACACGTTCTCTGCCACCCATTTGGATCGAGAGTAGCCGATGTCTCCGCTACATTGTGCATCACGTTCAATTCTCTCAGGCACCTCCTCTTCACTCGCGCTGGTCTGCCCATATGACGCCACAGACGCAGTGCTCGAGCAGAAGACCAGCTGCGCTGCCTTTCTTGACCCAAGACTAGACCCATATTTCGTATGCTCCAGCGAGAGGGTGAGGAGGTTCTGGAGACCTGCGAAATGCTGCAGAAATCCTCTCAGGGGCAAGATGAAGTCCACCGCCCAAGCGAGATGGAAAATGATGTCCACTTCCCGGGCCAACTTCATGTATATCTCTGGCGCGAGCCCGAGACCGCTGTCCGACAGCGTGCTAACGTGAATGACGACTTTGCGATCAAAATCCGCCGACACGGGCAACTTTCGGCTGAGTAACGCGTTTCTCCCTCTTTCCTCTGCTGCCTGTTGAGAGGCGCCCCTCACGAGCAGATGGATTCGTGATACTTGAGAACATCGGACAAGCCGACACAGCAAGTGGCTACCTAGTGAGCCAGTCGTCCCTGTGAGAAGTACAGTTTTGTTGGGCTCGGTCTGAGTGGGCGACGGCGTACGAGGTGGTGTGGGTATCGATCGATGAGGTCGTCTGACGAAGTTGGGATCAAGCTGACTGTACTTTTTGACAAGGCTGTGCATCAATCTCGACTGCTCATCGGTGCTTGGAGATTTTGGTTCTCGACCGTGGCGAAGATCGACCAACGCTTTGCTGAGCTGACCAATGCTACCAGTGTCCTGAACAACGGTCAATGGCAGGCCTTTACTGCCTTGCGGCAGCAGACGAGAGATAGCGTGCCTGATCTGCACGCATGCCACCGAGTCCACGCCATACGCAAACAAGTCCGTATCTGACTCCAGCTTAGACTGAGCATTTGTCTGCGACACAATCGACGAGACGGCGTTCGAGACGAAAGACTCTACGTCGGCATCGGCGACATTAACTGTGCCAGGCGTGTCTTTCTCGTACGCCTGCTTGATCTCTGAAGCATACCGCTCCTCTGCTATTCTGCGCAGAACTGTGCCTTTACTGCTCTTTTCGAGCGGCTTTTCGTCATACGGCATTGGCACCAACATGCTCCGTGGTATCCGCGCGTGAGCTTGGCTGTCCCGGTTAACCTCTTCGACAGCCGGAGCGAAATCTCGAAGCAAGTCCTCATCTGGGATAGTGGCTGCATCGGGAGATCGGAATATCAAAGCGCCAGGGCAGGGACGGCCATTACCAAAAATCAAGACATCCTGTACAGAGGACGACTTCACAGCCAGAGCGTCTTCCAATGGCGCAGGATCAAATTTCTTACCGGTGATCAGTGCCAATTGTGAGTCTGCCCTCGAATCATACCTCCAAGCGTTTGGAATACTTGAATGCCGTTTGAATAAATCGCGAGTGACGAAGGACCCATCTTCGCTGACCTTGTCAACTTTGGAGATGAATGGCCACGTGGGAGGTACTACGAGCTCGTACAAGCCATCGTCTCTCTCCTCAAATTTCAATCCTCCGTCGGGCCGCAAGTATTCCCATTCTCGATCGTGGTCATAATCGCGGTGAGACGACATGAGAAACCCGCACTCGGCACTGCCCATCCGAGATATGAGGTTGACCCCTCGGTCCACAAGACGATTGCCCACCTCCGACGGCAGGGCGGCACCTCCGACGGCGACGATGTCCAATTTGCGGAGGACATCTACGCCTTCCTCCTCTGCAGCCATCATTTCGAGCACATACGGGACCGCGGCGAAGTACTTCACGGGAGGTGCATCGAATATCGCTGCTACTTCCAGACATTTGATAATGTTGGATGCAGTGATGGGGAGATCCTTTCCTGGAAAGAGCCAGATCAATGCCCTACTCGTCCACGCTCGAAATGAGTCAGCAATACCGCCATGGTACAGAGGAGTCGTTGTGAAAGTGGCGTGCTTGGTCCCGTCGAACCTGGCGTAGACTCCAGCACCACCATGGTGCGTTTGCGGTATCGGCTTCGGCACACTAGAAGACGTTCCGGAACTGTGATGGAGGTAGGCAGTATCGTCCCTACCAGCACCGCTGTCTGGTACTGGGCTCTCAAGTGGTCGCTGTGCGAGCTCGAACGGAGTTTCATGAGCCGAGAACGGCAGCTGGTGAGCAGTTACCTTCCCGTCTTTGCTCTTGTGCGCCAGCTCTGCGTATGCATCGTCATGGAAGAGCTTGGTCACATTGCATTGCTCACATAGCCCAGCGATAGCACTTGGAGAGCACTGTGGCGCAATCAGTAGGACCGGATGGCTAAGCCTCATCAACGCAAGCCATGCAAAGAGGAATTCCGGGGTACTGGAGCATAGCAGGCCTACAGGCTCTCGCTCAGCCATGGTGAGCGATTGAGCCATGATTTGCGCTGCGGCACAAGAGCCTTGGAGTAGTTCTCTGAAGTTCAACACCCATGTTTGCCACTCCTGGTCGGCATTCGTGGATGGGATGTAGAACCCCACAGCTGGGCTTTCGGGGTGTGACCCCGCTGCCTGCCGAAGGAAGTCGTTGATATTCGTGAAGTCATCGTTCTGCTTGTGTGCTATGGCTTGTGCCAGGGTGCAAGTGAAATAAGTAGGATCAGGCATGATGACCACGGGAACTATCAACAGGCAAGTGAGGTAACATTTGGACAAAGTAGTGATGGCGATGATAGCTTATTAGAGCAGGTTTGGAATACCTGCAAAGTTGCCAACTCGCATATAGCCTATGACGCGTACATCGCTCCAGTGTGATGACGGAGAGAAGAGAGGTCGCTACATAGCTCATTAACTTTTGGCTAATACATGCGAAGGTACCGCTGGTGTTAGATCCGTACTTTGGTGGTGTTATGATTCGTTGCGTTGTTACACAACTTGTGGGTCACTCCCACCTGTGCACGAGCAAGCGAGCATGCTGCGAATCAAAGCCAGCTGTTATGGCGTAATTCGACTGTGTTGTGGAGCGAGGAGCGTTGATCCGTCGTCGATGGTCTTGTCACAATCGTGAGGCCCGGACGTGCTTGGGTGAAGCCAGAACAGCCTGGTAATGTGGCGAGTACGATTGGGCGCTATACTGGTGGAGAGTGTTAGTATTGAAGAAATGGAGAGTCTACGTGCTGGCATAGCAACCGTACTAATTTGATTACAGACATGACAAGTTGACAACACAGCCAAAGCCATGCCGTTATTGATCGATTCCATGCTCATCTAAACAACTTCTCCTCAACATCTGCAAAAGCCACCTGCTTATAAGAAAAAGCAAGCCAGCGGGTTCAGAATGCTGCAGTTACCCTTCTTGCCCGGCACATAGCATCCCTTACCTTGTGGTATCGAAGAACATCCACACTGTCCCTTGTAGATGGGAGTTTGCGGGCCAAATTGCTGAATCTCTTGCGTATTCGAGTAGTCCTGGCCGATGTTCAAGAAAGCCAGAGTGAGTGGGGTGAGGTCTTTGGCGCGAGTCCTCTGCTGGACCGCTGCTGCTGCGTCCGCAACGGCGACTTTGAGCTGGATCAGCCCAGGAGTAATAGCGCCCAGCGATCTCGCCAGAGGAGACCGTCGCCTGGTTAGCGTCTTTCAACAAGTCGGCGATTTGGCCGGAGTTCTCTGGCGCGCCGAATGAGACTTGCGCAGTGACGCCGAGGGCAAGCGCAGTGAGGGGGAAGAGTCTGAATGTGACCATGTTTGCTGATCGAGAGAATCTTGTTAATGGTTCAGAATTGGTGGTGCTGTGCCTCTTTGTAACATCTCTTTATTGAATAGATTCCCAAGGAGGAATGCTTGCCGAGTGAAGTTCCTGAACAGCCCGGAAATGCGTGACCGAGGACCGTGAGTGCTTCGAATCGCGCAGGTGTCCGAATGTCCCTTGTTGAGAGGGTGATGATGGCAAGATGCATCACGTTACATCTGTCTGGCGAAGTGTGGCATTGTCATCGTGTGTGTTCGGCGGCTGCCATCGGAAATAGAACTGCGGCTCGGGTCTGATTGTTACAGAAGCCGTAGACTTTACGGCAGCACGTGTGCATGCCACGTGGGAGTCGTTCTCACTGCGGCAAGTCAGATCTATGTCTAGATATAAGTCAGTTCACGAATTCTACGCATGTTCTTGTGACGGGCCAAGAACACCTCATCGGACACAGTTTGCCTGCGCAATAAGGTGATTATTCTTGTTGCTCGAATCAATACCAAGGCGTTCGAGAACTAATCACCTGACTAGAGCTTGTTCGCCGGCGGTCCGGCTTTGTAAGCGCGCAGCAAGGTCGAAGGCCTGGTCATGACTCGAGCAGTGGACTTTTAGTACATCATGCTGCCGTCACGTTCACTAGATCAGCAGGAGGGCTGGCATAGCAGATAGAGGGCCGTGTGAATGCGTTGTGCATGAGCAGGGAAAGTGCGGCCGAATAAACAACAGCATCGGTGGCGGTCTGTGAATCGAGCCGTACCGGAGATGCGGATTGCTTGCGATCTGTCGAAATTGTGGTGGCGGCCTTGTCGCGATATGTTCCTTGGTCTGCTCTGCTCGAGCGTAGAAGTAGGGTACACGTAAAAGCTTACCCTTTCCATGCTTCCAGATCTGCGTGTGAAGTACGGCTTGACACAGCGGTAGGTACGCCAAGATCTGGGAGATTGGGCTCGCCGAGATCTTTCACCTCATGTCAGCGTATAGAACAACCGGTGGAGGGCCCTGTGTCGCCAAGCATTAAGTCCACGTGCTGTGTGGTGTCGTTGGAGGTTCCGCAACTTGCGATCTGTCATCAGCGACAGGGTATCTCGACGATCGCGGACATAGCCATCAATAGTCTCTGGAACCCACCGAGACTTTTGGGAAATAACCGCGACCGACGCTTTCCGACGAGGATCTCTGCTCAGTCAGGCGCAAAGGCTGGTACGTTTCCAGTAAAGAAGTGATACACGGATCACGTGCTGTATTCACATGCTCTGCTGCGCATTAGCGTGGAGTCACGTCCTCAATAATGAATCGAGCCCTACCTGGCATTGTTCAGGCTAGCTCAGCCGACATTGTCGGCACGTATCTTTCTTCTGCGGTCGCCTGCTGAAGCGCCGAGATACGCGTTCGCGGGATCCATGGAATGTCTTGGACGGACGCTCTGACTGCAGGACTGTGGCTCAATCTTCATCATCTTCGTCCTTCCTCCGTCGAGCTCCAGGACTGGCGCTCCGCTCTCGGCCACCCTTGCGCAGTCCCTTTGGCGCGGCGCCCTTTGTCGGCGGCGGTCTGACGAAGGCATAGTCGACGCCGATCTTCTGCTCCAGCAACTCCTTGCCATCTGCATCCTGGATTGCAGCTCTCGCCTCGTCCGACGTGGGGTATTCGATGAGCACATATCCCTAGATGCCGAACATGTCAGCGGCACATCGGTCTGCCACCAGTCTTTCCCGACTCCAACGTGGCGTCTTGTGCATGTTCGCGCACCTGCCACACCCACTTCGTCCTCTTGTTCTTCCTTACCTTGACGTAGCCCGTCCGCCGGTCCAGATTCATGTGCAGGTTCTTGATGTCGCCGTACTCGCCAAACATGTCTTGGATGTCTTCCTCCGAGGCTTCCTCGTGCACATTGGTGACGATGACGATCCAGCCCTCGATGCTTCGCACCGCCGCCGCGTTCTCCGCCGTTTTCGTGTCGTGGCCCGATCGGCTGTTGCTGCTCTTGGGCTTGGACTCTTCGGCGTCGGAGGGCGCCTGAGGCGCATCGGCCATTTCTGCGTCGGCCATGGTCGAAGTGTGTGTGTGTCGAGTCGGCGGGGAAGGTGGTCGTGTTGTCGCTGTGGACGGAGCGATGGAGCCTGAGGATGTCAAACGCATTGACTGCCAAGCATTTCTCGGATTTTCCTTGCTCCACAACCTTCGTTTCCCTTCACTTCGCATTCTCTCCTCTCGACTTCACTTCATGCCACGCCGCTCGCTGTCATGAGCACGCGAGATATGCAGATCTCACCACGGGGTTGTGACTGGCGTGTCCGCGTCTACGAAAGCCAGGCGACAAGGTGCGCACCAATATGTCCATCACAACTCGGTTCATCCTGAGCAAGACTCGAGGCACAACTCGCTCCCATTCACGCAATACCGACGCATCCGGCTACTTTCCCTTCACGGAACTCCCACAAGGTCCTCTCTGAGGAGCGGCTCTCTTGATCGCGTCATGCGGGATGGAATCGGCCGTGGGCTGGATGCGTCAACCATGCCGCAAGGCGTTGTCCCCAAGCATTGCAAGATCAAGTTTACCACCGGACCTTCATAGTTCATACTAGCTCTCCGATCCTCTCGTCGGCGGCCCTGGTCACGACGAGACGGTCTCCGTGGGAAGTGTGACTCCTTGCGTGCCGACATCTCAATTCAATACTAGCAGCTAGCATTAAGCATGGTATTATACACTCTCGCTACGCCAGCAAGTTCTCTTTCAAGGCGATGGCACATCGCAGCGTTTTGGTTGGAGTATGCATTTCTGTGCTGCAATGCCCTCCCGCAGAACCCTCCAGGCCTCCCCGCCGCAATCTCTCACGCCGTGTGATCCATATCGGGGTCCACGAGCAATGGCGGCACGCCCTCGACGCCCGGATGATTCCTTGCGACATGAGTTCTCAAGTTATCCATTCGCGGCCACAGCTTCCGACAGGCATCACGCCCACCCATGGGACAGATGTACCAGACTCTCGGTCCAGCCTCCGGAATGACACCGTGCACACATTTCTTGTGTCTCTCCAGGTCGTTTTTGGATGCAAATCCACGCGTTGCGGGGCAATTCTCCTCTACACAGATGAACGGGCGAATGTGTATGTTGAGGTGGCGGCCTGCGTCGGATCGGTTCCTCGGAGCTCGGCCGCAGAATCCGCAAGGCAAAAGAACATTGGCATCTTGTTCTCCCGATGTCAATCCTTGCAGCAGGCTTCGATCGCTAGGCCCGGCTCTGTTGCTGTGCTGCTGAGAGAAGCGGTCTGATGTGGCCAATGCTGCGTCGTGATGATTCCCACCTTGCGGTTGCGTAGAACGGGTTGATTCACACAGCAGCTCCTGGGGTTCTGGATATGTATCAACTCCCCAGAGCTCTGTCTGCCAAATGGCCAAGCCACGGGTTGCAGATGCAGATGGCATTGGTCAATTTAGGCTCAAGGGGAGTATAGATCTTGATGTGCTAGCTTTGGGTCGTTAACGGCATCTTCCCAGGTGTCTGCTCCTGCTCATATATCATCCACGCGTGCAAGTTGGCCGACAAGATGGCGGACATTGCCCATGGGGGCAAAGTGTTGCGATAAGTTGTCCCATTGCAATCGGGCGCGCCCCGTCTAGGTACGGAACGAGGGTCGACAGTTTGCGCATGGGATAGAAATGAGGAGGGCTGCAAGCTATCTGCACACAGACAACATGCTTGACGCTGCGTCTCATCACATGACCTGCCGTACAGATTGCGTGCAAGTCGTCCCTGCAAGGTGCGAGTGGCGGCCTCTGGCGATCTTCATGCAGCTCATGCCGCTCGTGGCTGTTCGGCCTCGCGATCATTGGCTTCAATGCGCCGGATCGCATGGCAAGCTGCTCGACTTGGCGACAACTTGTTCGCGGCTCCGAACAGCTTGCACAGCCGTGTCTTCCCCGTTTCGCTTTCCCTCCTCCCACGCGAATGACTACCCACAGAGAGACTGTTGGGCTCAGCGCAAGGACCTCGCCGCAATGTCGCATACTGTCTTGGGCTCGATCACACGCCAGCGTCGTCGCCGAGCGCTCCCAGCACGGCAGCGGGCACTTCGTCGCAGTGTCCGGTGGAAGACGCAATGCAAGCAGGCCAACAGGCGTTCTTTGATCGTAAAGGCAAGATCCGCTCCTCGTGAAGCCGAGCAGATATACGTTCGCAGAGCGCTCGGACAATGGATTGCTTCTCGCGCACAGCCACCTCTTACCTCCGCCCCTGGCCTCGCCACTACGAGCCACCGTGGGCCAGCAAACACAGAACTCGCCGTGAGGACTGTTTCACCGTCGGCAGCTGGTCACGAGGATCGTGCATCCACCTGCACCCGAAGTGCTACTGGCTATGGCAGTCAAAAGCGGCGTGCTGGAGCCACGGATCAAAGCAGTCAGGATCGGGACAACTATGCTCGAGGCAGTGGCGATGACGAGCCATCATGCAATCCTCAGGGCCGTTCTGGAGCATTCCGGGGCACTCAAAGCGGCAAGTTGCCGTGCATTTTCTACGTGGGAGAACCTCAAACATACGCTCATCACACAACGCGGTATAAGTACATCAGTCAACTATGGTCCGTACCCGTACCGCTTGAAATTATCTCGCTGATCCCTCGTACAGCAAGCATCTACAATCACACGGAGTCTACAGCTGCTCGAAATGCTTTCATTGTTTCGATGGCAGGAATGATCTACGAGCCCACAAGTGCACCAAGTCATGTCAGGCCGCGCAATGTCGGCGCTTTGCCTCAGCCAAAGGGCCGAGCGACACCCCCCACGAATGCATTTTCACGGCGGAACATCAGTGGCAGGAGATATATCGCATGATCTACCCCGCACATCCCACGCCCTCTCTTCACGGCCTGAACATGGACGCTGGCAAGGCAATGTCCAGAGACAATAGCTTGACATCAGCCAGTTCGATCATGACGAGTCATTCGACTCGATCGCAATGTACCGCGGATTCGGGCTACTATACACGGCCATCCTCACCCTCCCAACCCGCAATGGCGCCTGCCAATGAGCTGTACGGCGACTTCAGTATCTTTATAGACGATCATTTTTCCAGCTTTATACAGCCCGGCCGCTCACTTGACTCCGCTTATTATTCCTCCGGCGTGGAGACTGATGATGCATCCCGGCTATCATCAGAACACCTCTTCACCCCGAACGTTTTCGATGATTTCGGCGATCGAGTGCCCGACGAAGTCCCAGGGTGCCAACCCCGGTATGCACCCTTCAAGGACCGGCCTCATGAGGTTGACTTCGGACCTTCCTCCCCATTCCACTTCGGTGTCGAGGAGCCCGTACGAGATCATTCGCATTCTGTAGCCCGGAGAGGGAGCAGTCTACCGACTGCCGAAGAGCCGAGCCTTGCTTCGCCTATGAAGTCCTGCGAGACCTGCCCAGCGACTGTCCGCCAGCTTCCCTCGCTGAAGATTTTACGAGATTCGATTTCGAGCACAATGGCGCCCAGCTGCGACGATGTGGTTCCAATGTGTAGCTCTGAGAGCAAAAGTCGGCACAGCCACTCTCAAGAGGGACTGATATGTTTCGGCTGTGGAGCCCGAGTTCCGAGCACCGACATACACGCCCATCTGGAACAGTCAAGCTGCAAGACCAGCTACCAGACTTTGGTTAAGAACCTCGAAGATCGCACAGCTGCCATGCTCCGATCGTCGCCGGAGTCACAATCTCCCTCTCCTGCCGGCTCATTTGCGTCACCTGATGTCCTCTCTGATGTCGATTGGGACGAACCAACACCAACGTTCGAGTGGCCGGATTTTCCGCGCACATCTCGCGCCCAAAGCGAGCCTGCCCGCTCGATATCCTCGGACACCAAATCGTCACTGAATTTAGAAACGTCGTACGATGCGATTGATCGCAGTCCTTCTCAGGATCAGACTTCTCAGGGGAGCAACGTGAGCGGTAGCCAGCCATCGTCAGGTCCGTCTGCGAGCGGAAGCAATGATCGTAAACGCGTTTCAGATGACAGGGATACCCAGAGGTTTCCACAAGGCCCCGTCTACAAGAAAGCAAAGAAGCTTGGCAAGGGCCTAGAAATAGACGAGCCCGTTCGGTGCATCTGGTATGTCCTTAATGGTCGCTCTGACGATAAGGACGCCCGAACGTGGCCGTCTTTGGCTGCGATGCAGTAAGTATCTAATCAAGCCCCTCATTCATGCTGCTGCTTACCCATACCGTGCAGTCGGCACATGCGAGTCGCCCATGGAATTTACCTCTGCGAAGACTGTTTCGTAACTTTTGACAACGAGGAAGGACGCGTCAATCACAAGCACTACGGCGCGGGTCCCTGCTTCAAGTCGTGCCAGGACATGTCTTGCAGAAGGAGAATCTCAAGTTGTGCAGCCCGAGACAGAGCTTGTGATCATTTATACACACGCCACGCGCAATGGCTGGCAGCATACCAAGTGGTCAAAGTGCTTCATCAAGATCGAGCTGCGGCCCAGGCGATCAGATTTGGAGCCATGCATCCACAGCAAACAGAAGACGAAGCTTCTCAGTCGGCCATAACTGAAACAGTACTTCCTCCGACCGATCAGTCCCAAGATGCTCGGCGACTAAATTGCAGTACGCCAATTGAGCCGCCGGGGCTGCTGGGGCCAGATCTGAGCTTTGACGCAAGCTCCATAAGCCGCGTGAATGACCTCCTCTCAAGAGTGACCCAACTTGAGCAGCAGCTTGCGCAATCACAATCGGGTAATCATTCGCAAGAAGATGAGATAACATCCCTGAGACAGTCGCAGGCCAGACTCCAGCAATTACTCACCACTGCCTGCCACGAATTGATGTCAGTCGGAAGTCGGTCTCTCGCCGAGGGCTCCATTTTCCGGAGGACGATGAGCGTCGATGCGCCAAATGTGTTGGCCGATGTTGATCGCGTTGCACAAGGCCTGAGAGCTACAATGGTGTCTCCTCTTTCTATTGAACATGGGAATGGTGCCCGCTATGGCACGTCAAATGCTGTGGATTTTGTTCCACCAGGGCCGTCCATGCAGCCCATGGCAATGGGTGATAATCTCCCTCCGCAACAATACGGAGTTATGAACAGTCAAGGCGCGTTCGATGTAGGTTGCATGAACACTTACCTTTTGTCGCCTCCAGGCATACAGTTCCCACAAGCACAATCCAACATTCGCAAATCTGCGATGCAACAGACAGTAGCAGGAGAGCCATACAGCTTCGGTCCAATCAACATGTGGGTCCCAGAGAATGCGAACTACCCAGCAATGATGCCGAATGGGCCTGGCAGTGACTATCATTCTCAGTCTTCTTCTGGTCCTCGCAAGTAATCTAGGCCCGTAAAAGGCCGGAAACCATTTTCGTGCAATCCAGCGGATCCAACGAAAACAACAGCAACGGGCTGGGCTGGTGGAGATGATCCTTGGCACAGTGACAGCTTTCTCCAGCTATCGTCGAGCAATCAACTCGATTCCAAAGAAAGATTGCGCTGCACCGGTCGTACCTGCATCAGTCGTCTCGAACGGAACGCGCGATGTCGAGCCGGATAGAAGCGGGCGCTCGTCGAATGGCGTTGCAGCCAAGAGGAAATTCCAGTAGAGCGATTTGCGGCTGAACCAGCTATCTCATCCTATTACTATGTATGTAACATCGACAAGTCCGTGTTCGTTTGTCGGCAAGTTCGGTGCTTTCCCAAGGGTTGATACATACACAAAGAGTGTTGGCGCAGATATGTGTAATCATTTGCAACGTTCCAAGCTACTTCGATACAGTGATGCGTTTTGGCGTTGAACCAGGGCATCTGAGTGGACAAGGGACGTGTTGTCGCTTCTCCTCGTGGTGCACTAGGTCTTGCATGAGCCATAATCGAACTCTAAGGAGGTCATCTTAGTTCTCAGCCAACAGTCACATAGTGTAATTCGATTGACCCGCGCGTACGCAAAGACTGCCTAGCTCTTCCCAAACCACTTGATCAGTGCATCAACAAACTCTCTTGGCTTCTCTTCCGCGATCCAGTGTCCCGCCCCAGGGATAGCCACAAACTCCACGTCATCGTAGAACTCGTTCGCCATACTTGTCGCCATTTCCTCGTTAGCGAAGCTTTGTCCACCCCACAGCGCAAGTGAGCGGACCTTGCACTTTCCATGCTCTTCTACCCTCTTCACATTGTCCTCGCCATCTTTCTCGAAACATCGATAAACGTTCAAGCCTGCCCTGATCGCGCCGGGTTGCGCATACGCTGTCGCATAGACGTCCAAATCGTGAGAGCTAATGGCATCAGGATTCTGTGCGAGACGATCAAAGAAGTGTTTGAGGTAGATGCGCTCACGCCCCTGAATGAGGGCCTCGGGGAGGTCGGGGACGGCGTGGAAGGTGAAGTGCCAGACTTGCATGGAATGCTTTGTGCTGTGGTATGCTTGCGTGCCTGGCAACGGATTCTCGCCCTGGGCTATGCTGGCCACGAGGTCTGGAAATTGAGCGGCATACGAATGAGCAATCATGCCACCTGATGCATTCGCGTCAGCAAGTCTGCACGAGTTGTTGCTGCTTTGTGCGCACCGATATCATGTCCGACGAGATGCACGTTGCCCTTGACCCCCAGCCGCGTGACCAGATGATGCAGATCTTTCGCCATCACTTCTTTCGTGTACCCATTCCATGGCTTGCTGCTGCTTCCCGCTCCTCTATAATCTGGCGCAAGAACGTGGTAGCCAGCGTCGGCCAGGGGTGTAATCACTCTGCGAAACTGGTACGAGGTCTGTGGGAAGCCGTGGATGAGGAGGATGGTCCCTTTCGCCTCCTTTCCCGCTGGCGGAGGACACACGATGGTGTGCAGATAGATGCCGTCTTCGAGCGAAGGTGAAGCTGGCTCGTTGTCGCCGACCCGGATGCGTTGGTGAACCCATCGGGTGTCGTCTATCTTGAAGGCTGGGGTCACGCCGGCGCCTGCTGTAGTCATGATATTCCGCTGTTCGTGCTATGGAAGGCAAAGAAGGTCGTGCATCTGCTCACCTGTCCTGCTCCAACGCAGGCTCTTATGCTGGAAGGACAACGAGGACGCTCGTGACGCTCAAGTTGCATACATGTACGGCGCTCGGTGACGCTCGAAGCGCATCATAACGAGCTGCCATTCCCGCCTGGCTTTGAAATCAGCTTCTCTCTGCAGCATAATGTTCTCCTGGCTGTTGCTGTATGGCACCATGCAGGATGTTGCAAGCGCTGGACAGAAATCCTACGGAGCTGCGAAAGTCAGACAGTTCCTGTCCTTGGCACTCGACCACCCACACCTTGATGGCAGCTTGATGGCAGCATTGCGTGTTCTCGATATGCTCCCTAAAAGAGCGTCATATGGCGCCCCGAGTCTCGATGAACACATGTCATGATTGTCATCACCGTCACACTTCATGTTGCAGAAGCCTACAACCCAACGACCAGGTTATCCAGCATCGCCAAAACCCTGGCTACGCAAACATTGGCTGCTCAACTTCGGCCGCTAGTGGCAGAACGTCGATCACATTGACAACCACAGCACTGACCATCTGACCAACCACCAAAGGCCGCACGAAAAACAACCACGCTATGACAGATTCGTAAACGTATCCGATCATTTCTTCTCAGATGTCAGACTTCCAGCAGCATCCTCCCGAAGAGTTGCGCTCCTCTCCCGACGATTGCATAAATCAGACTCTGGATGTTCGCTCCCAGGAGTAGCCGAAACACGCCTCCATCGATCATCCTCGCACATTCGACTCCATATACTCGAAAGCTCTCATCTACAACACCTTCCAAGCTCTCGCAGACCTCTGGATTACCTACGCCCTGCTTAATATCGTATTTCTACAACACGATGAGGTTCCCAATCCCGGACGGCTTCAGTGACTGAGGCGAGCCAAAAGCATTCGCTCTCAAAATCACTCTGCCGGGCAAAGACCTTGTGCGTCGCTCCATTTATACGGGACGCGGCGCCTACTCTTAGAGGAACAGCAATACTTTGATCGAGTGAAATGCGCTGAACGTGTGCACCAGTAATGACTTGAGGTGGTCTCATCTTGAAGCATGGCAGACAAGTGGTAATGGCGTAGCTCGACTTCGAATCCATGCTCAGCATGTACGTATATCCACCAAGCGCGAGACCTCCTCGAGCATTCCCATCGCGTGCAAGGCCTAGAGCCTCGTACGTCCTTGCCCATGCTTCACCAAGTAGGAGGAATATATCGGCAAAGGTAGTCAAGTTAGTGCATCATCACCGTGATGACTGTCGTCGATATTTTGGATCGAAAGTGCTTGTGCTGTCCGTGCCAAAGGTCTTGTATAAGTCTCGGGTTCACCGAAGAAAGGCTCCAGTGCCTCCCGCTCCAATTCCTATTGCCAAGTAGTCCCCAGCTGTTGAAATCCTACTCCGAAGCATGTTTCCGCCAGCAGACACTGATGGCCGAAGAGCCTCCAACCTGCTTGACGCGCGGGTGGGCAATGAAGTGGTTGTCAACGTGCTCTCGTGGAGTCGTGTAATAGTTGCAATTCTACCTTTCGGCGGAGTCAACAGGTTTGGCGCCATAAGGTTCACATCTTGCGGTCAGTCCTCCCGGTCTCCGAGCACTAGGAGTGTGATGCTCGCGTTTTCGCTGAGTCGGGCTCCTGGCGTGAAGCCTGCTATCACACCATACTCGTAAGTGTCGCTGGCGAATGCCCCGGCCGCGAGAGCAGCAGATGATGCGCAACCATGGTCAGGGAATCAGCGCGCTAGGCAGATGTGCTTGGTAGAAATGTTCATTTGTGAATCAGTAGATCATAACGGAGCAGAACGCAACGCCGTGATCCCATCTTCGCGGGTTTGTGATGTAGCAAGGTGTCGGTGGCAGGATTCAGGAACCTGCTGTTGTGGATGGATGTCGGCAAATGACAGCGGCCTGAATGTCCAGATGTATCAACCTCGCAACTTCGTGTTTTCGGTTTTTCGTATTTTCTATATACTTACCCTATTTGCGCATGCACCTCTGCTTTTATATACTTTTCTCGAATATAATATAATAAAGCGACTCTTACTTAATCGTCTCCGAAGCTTCTATAGCTATAGAAACGATATAGTATTTATATTTCGAAGAAATCTCGCGATCGAGAGCGACTTTTCCTCGTCGCAAAGTTATCGTTCGGCTGCCGAGAATTTCAGGGTCTAATTAAAATTCGATTAGTTAGTAATTAAAATTTAGCTAGAATCTCTATAAGAAGGATTTTAAAAATAGTATATATTTAAAAGCTAATTAAATATTAATTAGCGGTTAATAAAATTTTAATTAGACCCTAGAATTCTCGGCAGCCGAGCGATAACTTTACGAGGAAAAGTCGCTCTCGATCGCGAGATTTCTTCAAAATACGAATACTATATCGTCTTTATAGCTATAGAAACTTCGGAAACGATAAAGATAGCTTTCTTCTATTCTAGGATTATAGTACTTAGTAGATATAAGCATCCCTACGTATAGAAAATAAAGAAATACGATAAAAAGTCGATTTTAATCGAGAGAATTCTTCGAAGTACGAACGATATACTATATATCTATATTTCTATAAGCTAGGAATCGAAGGAGAGACTCTCGATATATATACTAGCTATAGTATCGAATATAATAACGCATCGTTGCGTACGCAATCGAAGAAATAATCCGAAAAAGTAGCCTTTTCGCAAGTTTGCGAAAATACGAAGTTGCGAGGTTGATACATCTGTACATTCAGGCCGCTGCTAAATCAGCGTGGCAAGAGTGCTCGAGACAAGACCCAGGACATGCTGGCTAGTGCCAAAACTCTGCGGATCATCGCTGCCACCCTCAACGCATGAAATCCAGGCCACTTTGGCCTGCATCTTGCATCACAATCACTTCTTCATCGCAATCACTTCTTCATCGCAATCACTTCTTCATCGCAATCACTTCTTCATCGCAATCACTTCTTCATCGCAATCACTTCTTCATCGCAATCGTGCAGTCATCATAGCATAGCATCATGGAGAAAAGCCCAGCAGAGCATCAACATGGTGACTTTCTCGCCAAAATTCCCCCGCCTCCCGAGGATGAATTTTGTGTCTTCGGCACGGTACGCGTCCTTCTCAGCATAGCGAACAGATTGAGAGCGATCATCACCTGACGCCTCGCAGGTCTACGCTCATCCGGAGCACGCAGATGCTCTTGAGAAAGTGTACGCAGAGACCACACGCAATTCGGCTTCAGAACCAGGCATCCTGTACTACTGCTTGGCCAGAGATGACGATGACCGCAACGTGTTCCACTTCTTCGAGCGCTACACTGGACGCAAAGCCTTTGATGAACATAACAACACGCCCACTGTGAAGAAGCTGCTGGCTGAGAATCTGATCAAAAGCGTGAAAGCGAAGTTTGTCAAAGCTATTCAGCCGACTGGAAATGGTTCGACCTGAGGACTTCATGGAACCGTTCAGGTCTGCAACTCATCATGGTCTTGCATTTGTGTACAGGGTCTGCTTAAAGACAACTGTCGCTGATGATGGACAAGAAATCAGCATAGCAAGGCGCTCAGACCGGATGTTGTCAGCAATCGACGATACATTCAACAGTTCTGCACCAGGCAGTAGTAGGGCGGAATATGGGCCCTCGGTTTTCACAGCGCTAAGCACTGCAGCAGTCACCATCAACATTTTAATGGCACTGCAGCTTGCCCGTCCGTCGAGCTTTTCTGGGGCATGGCCTAAACGACCGGTCGAATTATCAGGACCATACCCAAAGAACAGGCGGAGCCGCTATGATGGATCGGGCTGGATTATGGCGCATCACGTTTAGCTCGGACAGGCGGCGTATTGCTGAGCTGTCTGAATGGCGACATTGAATGCACATTTGGATTGAAGGTGGATGATACCACGTCTTGTAGCTGCGTCAGTCCTGCGCTTCGCAAGGTGTCGGACTTCCATCGAGGAGTGCGCCCAAGACTAGTCTGACCTGCCATTTAGCAGCTGTCTTGCAAGGAATATTTAGGCCTCGACCTACTTGAAGACTGAGCAGCAAGCCACGCCACGGTGGCAGAGGATCGTTTCGTGGAACTGGACAGCGCAGAGCTACTTCGTGCAGTCAATGCATTCCCCTGGCTACCCGACGCATTTACGCTGTGTTTTCACAACGGTGCATTTCTCACTTGCGAGTTAGTCGTTACAAGGGCATCCGTCTTCAGCCGAATGACATGGTCGAATCCGCTCTTGTTGTCCAGTCAAAGTATCAGCACGGAGACTGATTTGGGCATCTCCGGACGCGTTCCATGGCCTGAGAAAAGATCCAGCTGCTGGGCATGATAGCTCAACGTGAAGCCGTCTCATTCGGCCCATGGTCTCTGCACGACGGTTGGATGATTTGCATGGCAATCGAGCCCTGCTCGAACTGTGACCTCCGACCGTGGATTGCGCTGCAGCTGCAGCTCAGCACAAAGGCGAAGCGACCGAGAAATTGACTATCAAACGGTGTATGGCTGTGGATCATCTGTCCTAGACTCGGTATCACGCGCTTGCTCTTTCCAGCCCCTTGACCAAATACTTTGTGCCCTGTGCCTCGCTCTTCCCATGGACATCTTCTGGTCCAGGCCTTGGTCCTCAGAGGCTGTACGCAACTTCCGGTTGTGGTATCCATTGCCGACGCGACTTCAGTCTCTTTCTGCGCCTTCGGGGTTGAGAAGAGTCGTCTTGTCGCTGCTCGCTGTCCGTTGTGGCCTCTTATCATTGTAACCCTCATTGTCGACTTTGTTTGGGCAAAGCGTCGTTCGCAGCGTCACTGTCGGTGTGGACATTCTCCGGCAGACTGCTCCACCCTTACCGTCAGACGTCGAGCACGATCGACTCCGGCGCTGGTGTGATCACAATGTTGTACGCAGAGGCGCCTTGCTGAAGAGCAACGGGGTGTTTGTCAAGTCGGAAGCGGTCAGCGCTTTGTACGTCCATCACCTGTTGCGTCAGGTGGGCAGAGGCTATACCCGCTCCAATGTCGCGGCATGAGCTCGTTGGTGGTGGTGATGTTGCGGAGGTCCAATTTATGTTGGTGACCGCGAATGTTTTCTGCTGCTGGTGGAGGGAAGGCTACAGCGACACTTCACGCTTCCACGTCCCTCGCCCAAGCGCAAGATCTTGATCTCCTGTTGGCTCGAAATCTGTCACCTGGGAGTTGGTAACGAAGTGTCCGGATCACAGACGTTGGCGTGACGGGCGATGGTTGCATCCACGTACAGTTCGTCTCGAATGTGCTGGATGGGCCGATCGGACACAGGGATGAAAGCGTCGCGGCACGCACATTCTCGTTTGATCGTGCATCTTGCATCGCCGTAGCATCGACTCTCCTGTTGGCTCTAAGTCTTGCGCCTTGACGGAGCGAAGGATGGGCGCTTTCGTGATCACTCGCGCTGTCCTTGCGGATTGTTGCTGTCGCTGCTAGCTGCCAGCAGTGTACAGACTCATACAGCCAAGGCGAGCAATAAGGCTATAGTGCTTACTGTCGCAAAGCTGCTGCCAATGGCAAAACTCTTCGCCACAGCATTCGGACGTCATATTGCTGGACTCACGCGTTTCCTGAGGGCTTGGCGGACCATCAGCTCTGGCCGCAAATGCATGCACGACGAGCAAAACATAGTCCAGCATCACGCACACATCCTACATCGCAAATTAAAGCGGACGCTGACTGTCAGTGGCATCGGAGGTGTGTTTTGCAAGCCTCTGCGCGATGTTCTGGCGGTGTTGAGGCGAGCAGTCGCTTCATGAGGCAAAAATAAAAGCTATCTATCGGCAAAGGTGAACACTACTAGAGCCAGATTCGAACCCTGAACTACATGAAGAAACAGCAAAAAAGTAATAATCTAGTAAATCAGATACTGTCGAAGCTGTTTAGCTTCTCTTAATTGCAGTTCCGGTCTGTTCGATGTTAGCGACTATATTCTTTAGGAGGTATCTTATAATTTAGACACGCTAGAATGAATTGTTTAACCTCCGACTAACTAGCTAGGTGCGGTAATCCTAGCTAGTTAGTAATAGAAGCTGTATCTAGATCCCTTATAATGCCTAAAATTAGTAGGGCCGAAATTCGGGATTTAGCGGTTAGTAGCAAGTTCGTAGGTATGCTTATAGTAAGCTTAGGATCGATTTCTACCGTACGATTAATATTAGCGCCGGTTAATAGCACTACGCACGATATATAAGGATCTAGATATATTACGAGAAACCCCTAATTATTATATAAATACGTTAGTAAGAGTTACGCACTGCTTATTAGCTCTTTTAAATGCCCCTCTAACGGTAGGTTTTATAGCAATACGCTCGCGGCTCTACGGCTATCTTCTACTACTATAGATAGCTTATCTATATAATAGAAATAGAACGGTTTCGAGTAACTAAGTATTAAAGCGCGTTAATGCCTAACTGCGTTCTACTATTAATTACTACTAACGCAACCGAGATAGCAGATAAAGCCTCTAGAATAAGCGATAAAGACGCGTACCCCGAACTACTTCCCTATAGCGTAGACGCGACCTATACCTACGTCGTTCTCTGCTAACGCTAACGATACTAAGCACTCTGCGTACGCCTTAAAGAATATTACTCTTAAGCTTATTAAGCGTCCGAAACGCAATTAGTCGACGCACTATAAGTAGAAGGAGAACGGTAGACTAGTTAAGAATTATACTATAGTAGCACGAACGTTAGTAGTTCTAGGATAGCTACTAGAACTTACTTATATACTATAAGATAAGCATCGAAGCGAATAGCGCAATCTAGCGTATATAGTATACGGCTACGCCGACACTAGCGCTCGTACTATTATAATAATAAGATTATAGTAAGCTTTTACGAAGAGAAGGAGGAACAAGAATAATAAGAGCTATAGTAAGCGGCTAAAGATTACGAGCGACATCGCACGCCTCGGACTTAAAGTAGTACCGTATAGCTCCTTATAGGCTCTGCCTATACGGCGCCTATACGCGATTATATTACCTTTAACTATAGATAGAGTTATTCTATAGAGGCCTAGTACCTTCTACTCTATATTAAGCACCTAATTAAGGGGTTTCTATAAATAGGGTAGGCTCTAATAAACTATATAGGTAGTTATAGATAAGACTATTAGGTAATACGTTTCTATAGTAATTAGAGTATATTTATTTTCTATAAATATAATTTTAATATACTCTTCTAGGTTATATAGACTATATAAGACCTTATAAGGCTGTAGTAGTCTAGACCCGCTTAGATCTTAGGGTATATAACGTCGCTATATACTAAGTAGCTAGCTTCTACTTCCCTTCCTTACGCTAGCTCTATTATAGTTACCTCGGATATAGGTAATTTCGCGTAAGAAGGTAATAGTACTAGTAGTAGGCAGCAGCTATTATAGCGGCTATACGCGTAGATCGATAATAATATAGGTATAGATGCGTCTACGGTTTAGTAACGAGATAGTACGACTAAGGCGAAGTTATAGGCGAGCAAAGATTTAATAACCTAATAGGTAGCTATAGAAGCGGTAGATAACTAAAGGCCTCTAGATTACTATTTATAAACAATAGCGCAGCTAATAGCCCTCCTCTTTCTCTAGATTATAACCCGCTAGGCTACGTCCTTTATCGTAAATTCTACCGAGGGCGCTACTCTTACTATACTATCGCTATATAGCGACGTAGATAGATAGGCTATAGCACCCCTACTAGTATTAAAGCGCTAGCTCGTCGACTTGGTTTTTAGCGACGTATCTAATTATAAGTAGGTTAAGTTAGCAAAATAAACATAATAGGGGGCTAAAAGGGGATTAAATAAGTACTAACTATAGCATTATAAACTACGTACTATTATAGTTCTTATCGAAGCGCCTAAGGCATAACGATCTCGGCGCGCGCTTTAGCTAGAAGTGCTAGAAGGTAGAAGAAAGAAGAGAGAAAGATTAAGTAAGAGGAAGGGGGTTTTATAGTTACCTACGCTAGTGCGGCTAAGCCTTAAATTAAGGAAACTCGGCTAATAGGAGACTATACTATAATAATGCGGGCTTAGTATTAGCGGTAGTATTTGCCGAACGCCTATAGCATAGTCGGCCTGCCTTAAGTAGAAGCTTCGGCGTTTATTAGGGCTAGTAGTATCGTTTAGTCGAAGAAAGTAGGGCCTTTCGCATAGTACTAATATCTATAAGATAGGCTAACCGAGTTAATACTATTATTATAGGCAAAACATATAGTAGTAGCTTCCGTAGTAGGTTACCTAGGCAAGAATAGGTTTACTACTTACCCGTATCGATATTAAGGTACTAGCCTCTCGTAGTCTATTATACGATAATTATAGCTAGCTTTTAATTTATAAATTCTCGTGCCTTTTCGCTTTTAGTACTCGTAGGCGTTATCGATCTTTATAAAACTCTACTATATTATCGTTCGAGCTACGAGTACTTTAATAGATACTAAGAATCTATATAGAGATAAGCGGCTTAAGTATAGCATTCGAGGATATAGTAGTAGGTTTAAGCTCTATACGAAATAAATAGACTAAAATAAAAAGCGTTCGAGGCTTTTATACTCCGTTTAGCGTCGGGCGGCTTATATAGATCGGTAACTCGATTCTTAGTTCGATTTTAAATTAGTATAAGTTATCGTTTAAAGCTCTTTAAAAGGAAAGATCCCGATGCTAATTATATACTCGACAAATAAAAATTCCTTACGTATCTATATTATCGGTTAATGCCTCTTTAAAGGTACCTATCTTATATATTATAGGATATCTTACTTAAATTATACTACGGGCTCGAGTAGCCGCGCTAGAAATATATTACGTATAGTCGTTAGCTAGAAACGTATACTAGGCTTCTTATACTCGTAGGAACTAGTAGTTCTTAGATTCTCTCTCTTTAGTAGTTATTATACTATATAAATCGCGACTCTAAGCTATATCTTAAGGATTCTAACGAGCCTATCCGAATTAAGTAGTATTTCGGCGTTAGACTTATCTTCCTCGGTGCTATATACTAAGAAGGAGTACGAGAGCTAAGCAAGTATAGTTACGTAGGAGCTAAGACCTATTACGGCTATAACTGCCTACTATATCTCGCGTTTTAACTTTATTCGTAAGCTAGCCTTCGATTAGCTCCTCGATACGCGTATTACTACTATAATCCTCCCTCCGCCTTATAAGTATACTTAGAATAGTCTCCTTAACGCTATTATCCTCCGCTACGAAAGTCTATATATATTAGCTTATAGTAGGATAACGCCTATAACCGCTGCCTTATCTATAGCTTCCGCTAGCCGCCTACTACTACTAATACGAACCCTGCTATAATATAGCTATACTAATATAATGCTTATCCTTCCTACTATAAGCTCGCTAATATTAAGGCTAGCGATTATCCGATACGACCGTAATACTATATAGAGCCGATAAATAGGTATAAGCCCCTCCCGTTTATAGTAGAACTAGGAACCCTACGGGATTACTAGAGATATATAGTCTTAGCGCGTTAGGAGAACGAACCTTCCCTACTTTACTACTATAGGTAAAAAGAGACGAAGATTACGAAATTACGTAGTCGGACTTAATAGCTATACTAGCTAACTAGGTATCGTATTATCTAGCGCTTTATAAGTTATCGCTAGCTATAGAGCCCCGCTCGACGTTTAGTAATAGCCGAATCTTTCTACTACTCTTATACTAGCACCTACGATCTATAGTAGATAAGGTTAGACTAATACTTTTAGGCTCTTATACTACCGTAGCTCGCTAGAATTAGATATTGTCCTTTATTAGCAACTTTATAGCTCTATTATCGTCTTATTCGCCTCCCTTTTAGTCTCTAAGGTTATAAAGATTAGGAGCTTACGAGAAGTAATAATACTATATCGAAGCCTCTACGCGATATTCTAGTAGTATTAAGGTAAGTAGTCGCTTTATAAGGCAAAAATAAAAGCTATCTATCGGCAAAGGTAAATACTACTAGAGCTAGATTCGAACTCTAAACTATATAAAGAAATAGCAAAAAAGTAATAATCTAGTAAATTAGATACTATCGAAGCTATTTAGCTTCTTTTAATTATAGTTCTAGTCTATTTGATATTAGCGACTATGTTCTTTAGAAGGTATCTTATAATTTAGATACGCTAGAATAAATTATTTAACCTCTAACTAACTAGCTAGGTACGGTAATCCTAGCTAGTTAGTAATAGAAGCTATATCTAGATCCCTTATAATACCTAAAATTAGTAGGGCCGAAATTCGGGATTTAGCGGTTAGTAGCAAGTTCGTAGGTGTGCTTATAGTAAGCTTAGGATCGATTTCTACCGTACGATTAATATTAGCGCCGGTTAATAGTACTACGTATAACATATAAGGATCTAGATATATTACGAGAAACCCCTAATTATTATATAAACACGTTAGTAAGAGTTACGCACTACTTATTAGCTCTTTTAAATGCCCCTCTAATAGTAGGTTTTATAGTAATACGCTTACGGCTCTATAGCTATCTTCTACTACTATAGATAGCTTATCTATATAATAGAAATAGAACGGTTTCGAGTAACTAAGTATTAAAGCGCGTTAATACCTAACTGCGTTCTACTATTAATTACTACTAACGCAACCGAGATAGCAGATAAAGCCTCTAGAATAAGCGATAAAGACGCGCACCCTAAACTACTTCCCTACGGCGTAGACGCGACCTATACCTACGTCGTTCTCCGCTAACGCTAACGATACTAAGCACTTCGCGTATGCCTTAAAGAATATTACCCTTAAGCTTATTAAGCGTCCGAAACGCAATTAGTCGACGTACTATAAGTAGAAGGAGAACGGTAGACTAGTTAAGAATTATACTATAGTAGCACGAACGTTAGTAGTTCTAAGATAGCTACTAGAACTTACTTATATACTATAAGATAGGCATCGAAGTAAATAGCGCAATCTAGCGCGTATAGTATATAGCTACGCCGATACTAGCGCTCGTACTATTATAATAATAAGATTATAGTAAGCTTTTATAAAGAGAAGGAGGGATAAGAATAATAAGAGCTATAGTAAGCGGCTAGAGATTACGAGCGACATCGCACGCCTCGGACTTAAAGTAGCACTATATAGCTCCTTATAGGCTCTGCCTATATAGCGCCTATATACGATTATATTACCTTTAACTATAGATAGAGTTATTCTACGGAGGCCTAGTACCTTCTGCTCTATATTAAGTACCTAATTAAGGAGTTTCTATAAATAGGGTAGGCTCTAACGAACTATATAGGTAGTTATAGACAAGACTATTAGGTAATACGTTTCTATAGTAATTAGAGTGCATTTATTTTCTATAAATATAATTTTAGTATACTCTTCTAGGTTATATAGACTATATAAGACCTTATAAGGCTATAGTAGTCTAGACCCGCTTAGATCTTAGGGTATATAACGTCGCTATATACTAAGTAGCTAGCTTCTACTTCCCTTCCTTGCGCTAGCTCTATTATAGTTACCTCGGATATAGGTAATTTCGCGTAAGAAGGTAATAGTACTAGTAGTAGGCAGTAGCTATTATAGTAGCTATACGCGTAGATCGATAATAATATAGGTATAGACGCGTCTATAGTTTAGTAATAAGATAGTACGACTAAGGCGAAGTTATAGGCGAGCAAAGATTTAATAACCTAATAGGTAGCTATAGAAGCGGTAGATAACTAAAGGCCTCTAGATTACTATTTATAAATAATAGCGCAGCTAATAGCCCTCCTTTTTCTCTAGATTATAACCTACTAGGCTACGTCCTTTATCGTAAATCCTACTAGAGGCGCTACCCTTACTATACTATCGCTATATAGCGACGCAGATAGATAGGCTATAGCACCCCCGCCGGTATCGAAGCGCTAGCTCGTCGACTCGGTTTTTAGCGACGTGTCTAATTATAAGTAGGTTAAGTTAGCAAAATAAATATAATAGGGGGCTAAAAGGGGATTAAATAAGTACTAACTATAGTATTATAAACTACGTGCCGTTATAGTTCTTATTAAAGCGCCTAAGGTATAACGATCTCGGCGCGCGCTTTAGCTAGAAGTACTAGAAGGTAGAAGAAAGAAGAGAGAAAGATTAAGTAAAAGGAAGGGGGTTTTATAGTTACCTACGCTAGTACGGCTAAGCCTTAAATTAAGGAAACTCGGCTAATAGGAGACTATACTATAATAATGCGGGCTTAGTATTAGTAGTAGTATTTGCCGAACGCCTATAGCATAGTCGGCCTGCCCTAAGTAGAAGCTTCGGCGTTTATCGGGGCTAGTAGTATCGTTTAGTTAAAGAAAGTAGGGCCTTTCGTACGGTACTAATATCTATAAGATAGGCTAACCGAGTTAATACTATTATTATAGGCAAAACATATAGTAGTAGCTTCTATAGTAGGTTACCTAGGCAAGAATAGGTTTGCTACTTACCCGTATCGATATTAAGGTACTAGCCTCTCGTAGTCTATTATACGATAATTATAGCTAGCTTTTAATTTATAAATTCTCGTACCTTTTCGCTTCTAGTACTCGTAGGCGTTATCGATCTTCGTAAAACTCTACTATATTATCGTTCGAGCTATAAGTACTCCGATAGATACTAAGAATCTATATAGAGATAAGCGGCTTAAGTATAGTATTCGAGGATATAGTAGTAGGTTTAAGCTCTATACGAAATAAATAGACTAAAATAAAAAGCGTTTAAGGCTTTTATACTCCGTTTAGTATCGGGCGGCCTATATAGATCGGTAACCTAATTCTTAGTTCGATTTTAAATTAGTATAAGTTATCGTTTAAAGCTCTTTAAAAGGAAAGATCCCGATGCTAATTATATACTCGATAAATAAAAATTCCTTACGTATCTATATTATCGGTTAATACCCCTTTAAAGGTGCTTATCCTATATATTATAGGATATCTTGCTTAAATTATACTACGGGCTCGAGTAGCTGCGCTAGAAATATATTATATATAGTCGTTAGCTAGAAACGTATACTAGGCTTCTTATACTCGTAGGAACTAGTAGTTCTTAGATTCTCTCTCTTTAGTAGTTGCTATACTATACGAATCGCGACTCTAAGCTATATCCTAAGAATTCTAACGAGCCTATCTAGATTAAGTAGTATTTCGGCGTTAGACTTATCTTCCTTAGTACTATATACTAGAAAGGAGTGCGAGAGCTAAGCAAGTATAGTTGCGTAGGAGCTAAGACCTATTGCGGCTATAACCGCCTACTATATCTCGCGTTTTAACTTTATTCGTAAGCTAGCCTTCGATCGGCCCCTCGATACGCGTATTACTACTATAATCCTCCCTCCGCCTTATAAGTATGCTTAGAATAGTCTCCTTAACGCTATTATCCTCTGCTACGAAAGTCTATATATATTAGCTTATAGTAGGATAACGCCTATAACCGCCGCCCTATCTATAGCTTCCGCTAGCCGCCTACTACTACTAATACGAACCCTACTATAATATAGCTACACTAATATAATACTTATCCTTCCTACTATAAGCTCGCTAATATTAAGGCTAGCGATTGTCCGATACGACCGCAATACTATATAGAGCCGATAAACAGGCATAAGCCCCTCCCGTTTGCGGTAGAACTAGGAACCCTACGGGATTACTAGAGATACATAGTCCTAGCGCGTTAGGAGAACGAACCTTCCCTACTTTACTACTATAGGCGAAAAGAGACGAAGATTACGAAATTACATAGTCGGACTTAACAGCTGCACTAGCTAACTAGGTATCGTGTTATCTAGCGCTTTGCAAGTTATCGCTAGCTATAGAGCCCCGCTCGACGTTTAGCAATAGCCGAATCTTTCTGCTGCTCTTATACTAGCACCTACGATCTATAGTAGACAAGGTCGGACTAACACTTTTAGGCTCTTATACTGCCGCAGCTCGCTAGAATTAGATATTGTCCTTCATTAGCAACTTTATAGCTCTATTGTCGTCTTATTCGCCTCCCTTTTAGTCCCCAAGGTCATGAAGATTGGGAGCTTACGAGAAGTGACAACACTGCATCGTTCTTACGGGAGTCGTCAAGGGTGCTGATGAAAGAGAAAAAAATTGAAAAGGTCGGGCATATATGAATGCGCGACGCGCAAAACAAAGATGAGTACCTACCGGATAGTATTGATGTAATGCTGATATCATAATCAAAGGCCTTGTATGACTCCCATGTATGGTCTGCTGGTCAGCGAAATGGGATCCCAATATCAATTCGAGGATCTTGCTCGGTCTTTGTTATATTGCTGTCAAGCTATTCATGCGGCAAATTCGGTAGACGGAACAGCATGAGCGTCGCGAGCCAGCTGTGTCTTGTGTGTTGCCATGATCTTGGAATGAGGTGACGGAGCCTGGTGGGAATGGAACAGCCTCTGCTCAATGGATCTCTAGGAAGGTCAGTGTCACAGTGCGGCCGTCGGTTCCCTCGAGTCCAGTGCTCCGATCGGGAAAAGCAATGAGGTACGATGGTCTCTCCGCTAAGGTTGCGACAGTGTACGGCCATGGCTGCGCGGAAGGGCTGCGCGGCGGATCGGGTTTGTATGTAAAAGATCGTGGGGTGTTGAAAGCTTGAATTGAAAGCTTGGCGAGAGCGCAAGGCCTTCCAAATGTCGCCAGTTACAGCGCAGATGCTGGCTCCGATGATATCGAGTGTGTCCAGCATTCACATCGTTCGTGGGCGCCCAGATGGGGTAGTGGGATTCCTGTAGCACGTCACCGTCTCCAAATATCCACTGGTGTGTAGAACGGGGAGACGGCTGGAAGTTGGGCCTCGCTGAGGAGCAAGATCGACAAGATCGCTCGCATTCGTTGATGGACGGCGTTCATTTGGTGGTGAGTCTCGACCCAGGTACTCGAGCTCCCAACTGATGATCGCCGCCAAGATCAACGCCAATGTTCTTGCCTATTTCCACTGGGCGGTAGCCACTCTTGACTCTTGAGCCTATTCTAGGGAGTCCACCAGGCGCCTTCGAGACTGTCGATAATCTCCTCCTCTTTATTGACGTCCAACTCGTTTGATCAATGATCTTGGCCGGCCTTGCTGCAATGCTCATGTTTGGGACGACCGGGAATGAAGGCGTGCTTCTTGAACAGTGATCTGGCGCTTTTGGAGTCATAGCTCTGGTGTGGTGTTCCGCAAGTCGCTGCCGCTGGTGGTAGGGCTTCAGATTTCGTGACGAGACCGAAGCATTCTCGCGTGCTGCAGGCAAGCATTGACGTGAAAGCTCACACGATCGTTGTTTGTTCAGCCGCGCGCCGACTAGCAGCTGCGTAGGCGTGTTGTGTGACAAAAGCTTGAACAGACTGGTCGTCGTGGGTGTTGTAGATCAGCCAAGAGTCTGAATCAGCCATAAATAACTCGCTGATTATTCCCCTCACAAGATGTGGAAGCCACTAAGTTAGCTGTATATATACCTAATTAGGCAATGCTAAGTTAGAGGTTTCTAACTATATTATTAAGCTAGTTTTATACTAGCTTATAGTCTATATCTTAATCTACTTACTTTATATACTCTATAAGGATCTTCTCTAATTCCTTTAACTTACTCTAATTAGTTATAACCTATACTATAATAGGTTATATTAGGTAGAATAATTAGGTTTAGACTAGAAAGAAAAGCTAGTTTTATACTATACCTATTATATACTAGGTCTACTTAGTAATTAGGCAAGCATTTACTTTAAATATATAAAAACCTTAATATAAGAGCTATTTACTAAACTAATACTAGGTAATAAACTCTAGCAACCTTATAAGTAGCTAGATAATAATTAATATAAAGTATATTTACTAGAAATAAGCTAATAAACTAGTAACTAACCTATATAGGTATTAAATCTTTAGGTACTTACTATTTACTTTAAGAAAGAGAAAAAGTTATATAATTCCTAGACTTTAGTCTAAGAGGGAGTATTATAGATTAGCTAAGAGTCTAGAATTAGGTATAAATAACTCGCTAATTATTCCTCTAATAAGATATAGAAGCTACTAAGTTAGCTATATATATACCTAATTAGGTAATACTAAGTTAGGGGTTTCTAACTATATTATTAAGCTAGTCTTATACTAGCTTATAGTTCTATATCTTAATCTACTTACTTTGCATACCCTGCAAGGATCTCCTCTAATTCCTTTGACTTACTCTAATTGGTTGTAACCTGTGTTACAACAGTGGGCAGCGGGTATCGCCGTCGGGGTCTCCGAGATCGAAGAGCAGACGTAGAAGATGCAGGGAGCAAGGCAAATGCCGACGTAGTAACATCCGCGAGCTTGCGCCCGAAATGAAGTCAGAAGAAGCACGGGAAGCGTGCAACAGGTTTGAGCTGCGCTCATTTCGAACAGTGACTTCCCCTCTCTTTCTCGTCGCTGGTGTCAATCGCTGCTGGACAGTCCGCGGCGAAGTTTCGCGAGGTCGGTCCAAGGGAATTCAGGCAGCTTCAGAGAGGCTCCCGACGGCTTGAACGCGCCGGGGATCACGAGAAAGAACTACGGCGAAGAATATGTCGGCTCCATGTGCTCCAGCAGCAAAGTGCAGCTGCTTGCTGCCAACAGCGCGGCGAGGATCGGTGACGATTGCCCCCAAAGCTCTTCTCGTTTCACAAACACCACCAGAAGCAACTTTGTATCGAGGGGCACTTGATTCTTCCATCATCTGTATCGAAATCTAGTGAAAGACATGATTTCATGGCTAATATGAGTGTGCTGCAGGATTTGGTACCCAAGGATCCACTGTTCAGCAAACGCTATTGGTTCGCGACGCTAGAGTAGAAACAGCGTGGCTCACATTACTATTGACGGGTTGACGGACGTGGCCAGACGATACATATGCTCAATTCATCGTGTGCGTCCATCGTTATGAAGCCAGCCTCTTGACGCCGCATCACCCATTGATCGAGACGATCTGCATCTACGAGTGCATGTGACTAGCGAGTCGCTACGTACAGGACGAGGTTCTGAAGTCGGAGTACTCCTGTAGGCGAGAATGCGGCAACAAAGTCGAGCGATTGGCTCGGAACATGTCCATCTATGCTGCCATACTCATCACTCGTCAATGCGGTAACACGGGAGCCGCATCGCCCCCAGCTCCCACTGTTCTCAGCAGCGTTCATTGCAGGTCGTGATTAACGCAGTCGATGCAGCATACACTTGCATCAAGTGGGACAAAGTCACTCATATATTCTGTGACCGCCTCCACTGTCGCGATAGGGCAGTAAGAAGCCCCCGGCAACGAAAGAGTCACGCAGTAGAGCCGACAGAGGCCGAGGGCGTGGAAGCGGGAAGAAGGGATGGCATGATCGAAGATGTAGAGAGGAAGGATTGTCTAGTCGTTGGGATGGCGGATCTGATAAAGGGGGGCGGATGCGTGAGAGTCCGCGATGCATTGGGACGCGTTTTCTGCTGCTTGGATACGGTGGTCTGCTGCCCTCGATATATCTGTGAGACTCCAAATCGACAGCGGCCTGAATGTACAGATGTATCAACCTCGCAACTTTGTGTTTTCGGTTTTTCGTATTTTCTATATACTTACCCTATTTGCGCATGCACCTCTACTTTTATATACTTTTCTCGAAATAAAATAATAAAGCGACTCTTAATCTATCGTCTTTAAAGCTTCTATAGCTATAGAAATAATATAGTATTCGTATTTTAAAGAAATCTTATAAGAGCGATAGCTTAGAGGGCTAATAGCTTAGGGGGCGTCTAAGTTAGACGCCGAAGCATCTAGCTTATGCCGCGTATACTCGGCGTAAGATAAAAGTACGCTAGATATATATAGAGGAATTAGTAAGAATTAGTCTCTTAATATCTCTAATAGGTATAGTTAGAGGCGCTTAATATATTACTATATACTAACCTTTATAATACTAATTCTTCTACCTTATTAAGAGTAGCGATCTATTAAGGCCTACTATACTTACGTAAGGAGTATCTATATAGCTAAGTAACTATAGCGAACGCGCTAGGTCTATAATACTACTATTAGGCTACGTAGAAGAGTTACTAAACTATAAAGCTAAAGAAAACGAAGAGATAAATAATACTAATAATACGTAGATAAGGCGCGAGCGTCTCGAATAAGAGAACGCTACGCTACGTAAATAGCTCGAACTCTACGCTCTCTAAATAGAGAATAAACGCTTAACGCGAGAAGTTAGGACGACTACTCTACTAATACGCTTAAGTATAATAGTAAGAAGCCTCGGCTCGAAGTACTCTAGTATAGCGAGTATTACTAGAGATACTAAGGATAGTACGTATTATAATAGCGACGAATATACGCTTTACGAATCTATTAAGCTCTACTCTCTTAAGCTATTTAAGGGCGAGACTATTAAGAAAGCCTAGGAATACGTCTACGTATATAAAGTAAACTTTATAGCCGCGCCGAGAAAGTTTATAATAGAATACTAGAAAGTAATTACTAGTATTATATTCCTTATAGGTAAAGCGTAAGAAGCCTAGTATAACGAGTATCCTAGTATACTTCTAGTAAGGTATACTTAAGTATAGTATAGACCTAAACCTATATATATAGAAATTAGTAGCTTATTATACGTACGCTAGTTCTAGTAAGAGTAGTAGTATTATACGATATCCGCCCTTATATTATATCGTCTCTCTAATACTAGAGAGGCCTAAAAGACCTATAGACGACGCCGAGACCTTGTCCTATATCTAGAAGACGCTAATTTCTAACTTAATAGTAAAGTAAACCTCTCGATACGCTACTTCTTAATATTAGGCCTTATGCGCTTAACTTTCTAATTCGTTCTAATCTTAAAGTCGTAAGGTTCGAGTAGCGAATAGTTAAGATAGAGGCTAAAAAGTATAGGTATCCTATTATTATAAGTAAAAGGAGGGATCGTTATACTAGAGGTCTTTAATAATATAATAGGTAGTAGATAGAGAGGTAAATCGCTTTCCGAAAGTACTTAATCGTAGAAGAAAAGTCGTAAAGAGTATAGATAAAGTAGTAAGGTATCTAATCTCCTCGAGTTACTTAAAGGCTCGTCGTTAATATCTTCTTACCTTCCTTCTTAATTAATATCCTTTTTCTCTCTTTATTTTATATTTTAAGCACTCTTAGCTTTTTAGAACCCCTATTAGAACCGTAGTAGGCTACTAGCTAATATATCCCTCCCTTACTCGAATATCTCTTTAGAGATATAGCGCGGATCGCGAGTAATAACGTAGTTCCTATCTCTACTAGCCGTATTAGCTCCGAACGATAGTATATACTCTCTAAAGAGCGTAAGTTACTCGAATATCTTCCTAGAGATATAGCGTAGATCGCGAGCAACGACGTAGTTCCTATCTCTACTAGCCGTATTAGCTCCGAACGATAGCGTATACTCTTTAAAGAACTCGAGGTAACCCGAGGAAATACTACTACGCCTTCTACCGCGCGCCTAGAACTAGTTTAGAAGCCGTTAGAATCCTTAGAATTCTTTACTTATCTAATTTTCGCTATTTTATTTACTTCTAGAAAGTTATAGTTTATTAGAAGACTATATAAACCTACTACCTAGCCGGTAGCTAATTAGAATATCGGTAATTCTAGAATTAAACCCTTAGAACGCATTATATGTTTGCTATCCTATAATAAATACTTATAATAATTAGAAAACGTTAATTATATACTAGCGAGCCTATTAGAAAAGTAGCCCTTCGCTTCTAACTTTCTCTCGAATATCTACTTTTAAATAATAACTTCGATAACTTCTTCTAGCTTTTAAAACCCTCTCGGCCTAATAGTACTCTTTTTAGAAGACTCTAGAAAGCTTTCTTAATATTCGCGGTAGCTTATAGTAAGATTTCTTCGTACGTAAACCCTTTCTCGAGTATACTAATAGCTTATTAGAATTATCGGCTAAGATAACTACTACTTCGCGTCGGTCCTAGCGTATAGGTAGATCGTCTAGTAGGAAACTTACTAGTCTAAGCCTCGGTTCTAGCTCTAGTAGTAGTAGCGATCCTTTAAAGAAGCTAAACTAAAGCTCGCGCGCTCCTATATATAGCTCGAGTTAGATAGAAAATCTACTAAATATACTCTAGGAAAAGTAGTTCTACGCTTCGTTAATTAAATTTCTAAACTAAAAAGATCTACGCTCCTTTCTAGAAAGAATAGTTCTTCTAATCTAAAGAGGCGTATATTAGGGCGATTTCTAGAAAATAATCTATAGCTTTCTCGGCGGTACTAGTAGAAAGATATACTATAGTATCGATAACTTCTTCGATCCGAATTTTCGTCTTATCGATCTAGACTAGCTACTAAGACTAATCTTTTCTCTAGGTTAAGAAATAAATCTAAGATTAATAGAGTATCGACTTCCTACTTTTATAGTAGAGAGACTCTATCTAGTATAAGGATATCGAGCTATAGTAGCGCTTTAGTTAGGATATTAATAATTTCTATTATGTTTTCGACTATATTATTTATTTTAAGGCCTTAGGGCTTACTTATATAGATACGCTACTACTAGATAGCTTATAAATAGAGGACTATTACGTCGGTCGCGTCTACGAGCTACTCTAGAGAAAGTATATTTCCGTAGATTCTATATATAAGATATAGCCTACCGTTTTCGACTTTAAGAGAGGCGTATTAGACGCCTACCTACCTACGAGGCGCCTTTACGTACTTAACGAGTACTACGCTATAGTATACGGCTATTATATCCTTTATAGTAGCGCTAAATTCTAGAAGCTCTACGACTATAGCGCTAACTAGGACTACTTTATTCTTAAGAACGGCTACTTCTTTAACTATAAGTTCGCCGATACTATAAAAGGCGCTCGATATATCGGACTATCTACGTTCTCGGCTACTAGTAACCTCGTCGATTAGCCTATCTATATCGACTACGTAGATATCCTCCCTAACGTTCTTAATAATCTTTATTAGTAGCTAATAATACTAGTACTAAAGTACTTCCTTAGTACTATCTATATCTTAGATATCGTAGCGGACGCCTATAGCCTACTAAGGCGTAGTAAGTTAGTAGAGCTCGGTATTAACTCCTATAATTTCGACTATAACGTAAGCTCTAACCTCGACTCTTTTAGTTTATTCGCTTATTCTATTCGTAGTTATTACTAGGCTTTAACGCTTAAGTAACGCGACGACTCTATTCTAAGCGTCTACCTCGAGCTCTATTCTAGTATATATAGTAGTAGACGAGAGACTCTAAGTAGTAAGTAAGAATTAGATAGCGAGGATCTACTAGGCGACCTTAAGCGTACTACTATACTAAGTAACGACGATATTATAAAGTATACTACTATAGGCGACGACGATACCGTAACTAGCCTCTTTATTAATAATAGCAACGACGGCGACGCGTAGAAGAAAGCTCCTTCGCTAAAAAGAAAAGCTATAGCTAACGCTACTATACTTAAAAGAAAGAAGGCTAAGCTATTACTAGCTATACTTAAGGCGAAGGATATACTAGTACTACGTAGCGTACGTAGTACTCTAAAAACTACTAGAACTTCGAGGACGACTAGAGCCGCTAGTATAGCTATAATAAGTATATTAAAGAAGAATAGTAGGAAAGTAAAAAGCGCGACCGTTACTAGCTCTATTACTAAGAGGTAGTTATCTCGCTTAAACTAAAGTATAAAAAGAGTTTAAGAAGAGTATAGAAGGATTACTAGAAAATAGTAAGAAAAGCGATTAAGATACGAATTAATATAAATTAAGAAAGTTATTAAGATATAGATTAATATAGATTAAGATAGGGAGCTTTACGTCGTAAACGATACTTTTTTTCTAGACGAACTAGAGGAGATTATTATAGTCTAGTCGGGCTTATATAGACGGCTTAGTACTTAGTATATAAACGCTTCCTTTAATAGATATAAATAGGTAGATATTAACCTTTAGTATACCTAGTCGTCCGATATAGACGTAATAGTACGAGTACGAGGAGAAGTTAAGTCTTAGAAGAGCCGTAGGCTAGCCGAGTTCCTTCTTAATAATACTACGGATATTAATATAGTATTACGAGCCTTCGTACTCTAGTATAAGTTGCCCTTACGGCCGAACGCGGCCTTACTACTAGCTACTACCTTTATAAGTAAACTAGGTTATTATTATAGTACGTACTATATACGTATAAGGCTCGTAGACTCCTTAGAAATCGAGCGCGTAACCGGAGGAATCTTCTACGTATATAATATACTAGATCTTAATATTATTCTTAGCTATTTATAGCGACGTATATAATAAGTAAGTATCGATAGTAGTATAGATAAATAGCGTTATAGTAACGATCGTTTCGGCTAATTCGAAGTCTAAGAGGCTTATAAGTTCCTTAAAGATCTCTAGAAGGTACCTACTATATTTATAGTTAGCTTAAGTAGAATAAGTAAGGAGCCTACTCTAATACTAAAGAAGTTCTATTAGTTTAACGACGTCCTTAATCTAATAAAGGAAATACGAAGTAGACCTATTAATAGCGCTAAGTATATAATCGACCTAAAGCTAAGTACTATACTACTCTTTAGGCCTCTATACTACTAGTTAAGTAGAGAGCTCGAAAAGCTTAAGAAGTACTTAAAGACTAAGCTTAAGTATAATTAGATCGAGTATTCTAATAGTAAGGCGGGTACGTCTATTCTATTTATACTAAAGAAGAATAGTAAGCTATAGTTATATATAGACTACTATAAGCTAAACGAGATTACGATTAAGAATTAGTACTCGCTCTCTCTTATTAGTAAAATACTAGATAGACTTATAGGAGCTACGTAGTTTATATCGCTAGATCTTATAGACGCGTATTATTATATTTGTATTAAATTAAGCGACTACTAGAAGACTACGTTCCGTACGCGATATAGTTACTACTAATACTAAGTAATACCCTTTAGTTTAACGAACGCCCTAGTAACGTTCTAAGTATATATTAACCGCGCGCTAGTAGGGCTAGTAGATATAAGTTACGTAGTATACCTAGATAATATCCTAATCTATAATAAGACTCGTAAGGACTACGTACGAGACGTATACGCTATACTTAAAAGGCTCTATAAATTCGGACTCTAAGTATAATACGCTAAGTATAAGTTCTTCTAGAAATAAGTTAACTTCCTTAGGTTTATAGTTACGACTAAGAGTATAGTAATAGACTCTAGTAGGGTAGCCGTAATCGCCTCGTAGCTAAGGCTAACTATCTTAATAGAGGTTTAATTATTCCTTAGATTCGCGAAATCTACTACTACTTTATCTTCGAATATTTAAGAGTTATAGTACTACTAACTATACTTTTAAAGAGCGTAAAGAATAGTAGGAAGCCGGGGCCTATTAGTTAAAGCGAAGCTAAGAAGTAGGCTTTCTTAAAGTTAAAAGAACGCTTCTAGACCGCGCTGCTCCTTAAGTACTTTAACTCTACGTTATACCTACGAGTCGAGACTAATACGTTTAACTTCGCTATCGCTAGTATTCTAAGCTAGCTATTTAAGTCGGAATAGTACCTAATTACGTTCTTTTCGCGAAAGATAATTAATATCGAGTATAACTACGAGGTTTATAATAAGGAACTCCTTATAGTAGTAAAATCCTTTAAGGTATAGAGGCCTTACCTCGAAGGCGCTATATATAAAGTAGAGGTACTAGTCGACTATACTAACCTAAAGGCCTTTATAAGTATAAAGTAGTTAACGAGCTAATAGGCTAGGTAGGCTATATTCTTAGCTCTATATAACTTTATAATTAGTTATAGAGTAGATAAGCTAAACGTAGCCGACGCGCTATTAAGGCGTAGCGATTACGTAAAAGATACGTAGGCGATAAATAACCTATTACTATTACTATAGTAGAAACTCTAAGTTTAAAGCGATCTCTAAGTAGGCGGACTAGTTATAAACTATATTAAGGCTACTTATAACTACTAGTATATAATAAACCGGAGGATAGTAACGAAAGTAGCTAATAGGACGTAGCTTGCTAGCCTCGAACGCTATAAGCTAGGTCCGTATAGATTTGCGCTACTAATACGAGTTACTAGCGCTATTATTACGAAGGAACGGCTATACGCTAATACCTTAGACCTAGTAATTAGGTACGTAGCTACGCTAGTCTAGCTAGACTTAATAGCGAAAGAGCTATATATATAAGTAAAGAGTAATAGAGGCGAAAGCGATAAGTATATTATCCGAGATAAGTATATATATTATAAAGAGGTATTATACCTTTCTTACGACCTTATATTATAAACGTAAGTAATTCGTATATACTACGACGACTTCCTAGCTAGCTATTTTAATAAGAATAAGACTACGGAACTCGTTAAAAGAAAGTACTAGTAGCTAGAAGTTAACGAGAACGTTAGATAATACGTCGAATCGTATAATAGCTATTAGAAGGCGAAAGCGAGGCGCTACTATTCCTATAGTAAGATAGTTATACTTTTCTTACTAGAACGACTATAAAAAGATCTATTTATAGACTTTATTATAGATCTTCTACTAAGTAAGCGTAATAGTCGTATATTTAATACGATCCTTATAATTATCGACTACTATTCTAAGATAGTAACTTTCGTTCGGACGATAAAGCGCTATATAAGTATAAAGCTTATAAATATTCTACGATTCCTACTTAATAAAGTTATACGACTTCGAGGTATACCTAGTAGTATTATCTCTAATAAAGAGTCTATATTTACTAGCTATTTCTAGTTAGACTTCTATTTCGAGGTATATATAAAACGTAGGCTAAGTATAGTATTTTACTCGTAAACGGACGGCTAGACTAAACGCGTAAACTAGACGCTTAAGTAGTACCTATATATTTATTATAAGAAGAACTAAGACGACTAGGTATCTATACTAGCCTCTATAGAATTCGCGTATAATAATAGCCTAAATATAATACTAAAGATATTACTATTCTATATTATTTATAAGTTCGACCTAAACTTAATAATAGAGACTTATAAGAGGAACGTAACTAAATCTTAAGGCGCGATTCTACGAGGAGAAGTACTAGTAGTAAAGGACGCTATAAAAAGGTTAAAGCGGAACTATAAGGAGTTAATAAAGCGCTAGTAGTAAGTAAGCGAGTCGTAGGCTAAGTATTATAACTAGAAGTATTAGTTAAAGAAATATAAGGTCGGCTACTAGTAATATAGTCCTCCTATTTATAAAGAACCTAAAACTAAAAGTACTATTAAAGAAGCTAGTAGATAAGTTCGCTAGACTATTTAAAGTAATCGATATAGTTAGGAAGTAAGCGTACCGCCTAGCTCTTCTAATAAGATTACGTATCTATAATATCTTCTACGTATCTCTTTTAGAACTTTAGTATAGTAGCGAATCTTAGAAGACTAGCTTGCCTCTCGTAGATAATAAAAGCGAGTAGATAGTTAAGAAAGTACTAGAAACTCGAGTCGAGAAAAGTAAGAGGAAGTAGCTAGTCTAGTAGAAAGGCTAGCTAGAAGAATATAATATATAGGAACTAATTAAATATATCGAGGAATATAAAGCGCTCGAGGAATTTAAGGTATAAAAGTAGAGTAAGAGGAGCTTATATAAGCTATAAAGTCGACTATTATAGCTACTATACTACTAATTAACTATTACGACTACTATAATTTACGACGAGTACGCGCTAAGCGCTAAGGCTATAACGAAACGTTACGCTACGAAAATTACTAAAAGAAATAAAGGATATAAAGTAGAGAGAAATTATTTATTTATAGTACTCGTAGGCGTAGCGTAAATAGGCTATAGCGCTAGCGTAGAATAGAAGTATAAAATAAGGCGGCGGACTATATAAGTAGCGTAGGAGAAGCGTAAGGAGAGAGTATAAGAAGAGCGCGCGATACGCTAGCTTACTTCTTTATACCTTCGTTAACCTTAGTACTATTCTTCTTTTCTTTCTTTTTTTTTCTTTATTATAAAGGCCTCGTTATTAGAGACCTCCTCTATTTAGCTATTAAAATAGTTAGCGTAAGTAGTATAGACTACTATATTAAAAGCCTTCTTTAAGATACTAAGTAGATATAGACGCTATAAAGAATATTAGTAACGTATATAAGAAGTATATAACTCGTAAGATATACCTCGTACTTAAGCTTAAAGAGCCTAAAGAATAGAGTAATCTACTTATTAGCTATAAGTAGCTTAGTAGTAGAAGGACCGCTACCGGCCGGCGTAGCGCTAGCTCTACTCTTCTTTAAGGTCTTAAAGACTCTAGTCGACTTACTTTTATTAGACTATAGGACCTTAAAGCTATTAGCGATTAGAGCTTATAGATTAGTAAAGTAGTAGCGGAGCTACTTAGCGTATACGGCTATAAGAGCGATAGCTTAGAAGGCTAATAGCTTAGAGGGCGTCTAAGTTAGACGCCGAAGTATCCGGCTTACGCCGCGTATACTCGGCGTAAGATAAAAGTACGCTAAATAGATATAGAGGAATCGGTAAGAATTAGTCTCTCGATATCTCTAACGAGTATAGTTAGGGGCGCTTAATATATTACTATATACTAACCTTTTATAATACTAATTCTTCTACCTTATTAAGAGTAGCGATCTATTAAGGCCTACTATACTTACGCGAGGAGCATCTATATAGCTAAGTAACTATAGCAAACGTACTAGGTCTATAGTATTACTATTAGGCTACGTAAGAGAGTTGCTAGACTCTAAAGCTAAAGAAGACGAGAAGATAAATAATACTAACGATACGTAAGCGAGGCGCGAGCGTCTTAAACGAGAGAACGCTACGCTACGCGAATAGCTCGAACTCCGCGCCCTCTAGGTAGAGAATAAACGCTTAATACGAGAAGTTAGGACGACTACTCTACTAATACGCTTAAGTATAATAGTAAGAAGCCTCGGCTCGGGATACTCTAGTATAGCGAGTATTACTAGAGATACTAAGGATAGTATACGTTATAGTAGCGATAAATATACGCCCTACGAATCTATTAAGCTCCGCTCTTCTAAGCTATTTAAGAGCGAGACCGTTAAGGAAGCCTAGGAATACGTCCGCGTATATAAAGTAAACTTTATAGCCGCGCCGAGGAAGTTTATAATAGAATACTAGAAAGTAATCGCTAGTATTATATTCCTTATAGGCGAAGCGTAAGAAGCCTAGTATAACGAGCACCCTAGTATACTCCTAGTAGGGTATACTTAGGCGTAGTTCTATAAGTTCCTATATAATATCGTTAGGGATTAAGTAAACCGCTAGCTACTCGTAACTATTAAATACGAGATAATACGCTAAGGCGAAAATTAGAGTATACGATAATTCGTAATAGATCTTAGTAACCTCGAGGTATAGCTCGGCGACTATACTAAGGCGTAGTTAGTTCGCTAGCTTCTCGTAAAGTTAAAGCTATCGCTATAGAAGGATATTATTAAGAACTATATTATCCTAGCGAAGCGCGCTAACCTCGTCGCTCTAGTATAATGCCTTAAATAGGTAGAAAGGTTAATACTACGTAATATAGGCTTACGCGACTATAATAAGGACGCGTCGTACTAGTAGTCGAAGTATAAGAGGGTTAATAGTAACGCGTATACCTCTAAAGGTAGTTATAAGTCTAGCTCGAAGGAGAAGAACTCTTAAGATAAGCGTAAAAGTAAAGATAAGGACTAGTAACCTAGGTATTACGCTTATAACGAGGTAGGCTATATCTATCTAGATTATTCGAATAAGGATAAGGATAGTAATAAGCCGGCGGTCCGTAAGGTAGCCGTAGGCAAGTCGAAAAAAGTAGAAGCGATAGAGATATTACGTAAGTCTCCGCTACTAAAGTAGATAGTATAAGGTACCTACCTATATAATACGTACTAGTAGTACGAGTACGAGGAGAAGTTAAATCTTAGGAGAGCTATAGGCTAGCCGAGTTCCTTCTCGATAATACTATAGATATTAATATAGTATTACGAGCCTTCGTACTCTAGTATAAGTTACTCTTACGGCCGAACGCGGCCTTACCGCTAGCTACTACCTTTATAAGTAAACTAGGTTATTATTACGGTACGTACTACGTACGTATAAGGCTTATAGACTCCTTAGGGATCGAGCGCGTAACTAGAGGGATCTTCTATATATATAATATACTAGATCCCGATATTATCCTTAGCTATCTATAGCGACGTATATAACGAGTAAGTATCGATAGTAGTATAGATAAATAGCGTTATAGTAACGATCGTTTCGGCCGATTCGAAGTCTAAGAGGCCTATAAGTTCCTTAAAGACCTCTAGAAGGCACCCGCTATATTTACGGTTAGCTTAAGTAGGATAGGCGAGGAGCCTACTCTAATACTAAAGGAGTTCTATTAGTTCGACGACGTTCTTAACTTAATAGAGGAAATACGAAGTAGACCTATCGACGGCGCTAAGTATACGATCGACCTAAAGCTAGGTACTATACTACCCTTTAGGCCGCTATACTACTAGTTAAGTAGAGAGCTCGAAGAGCTTAAGAAGTATCTAAAGACTAGGCTCGAGTATAATTAGATCGAGCGTTCTAATAGCGAGGTAGGTACGCCTATTCTATTTATACTAAAGAAGAATAGTAAGCTACGATTATATATAGACTACTACGGGCTAAACGAGATTACGATTAAGAATCGGTACCCGCTACCTCTTATTAGCGAAACGCTAGATAGACTTATAGGAGCTACGTAGTTTATATTACTAGATCTTATAGACGCGTATTATCGTATTCGTATTAAACTAAGCGACTACTAGAAGACTACGTTCCGTACGCGATACGGTTACTACTAATACTAAGTAATACCTTTTAGTTTAACGAACGCCCTAGTAACGTTCTAGGCGTATATTAACTACGCGCTAGTAGGGCTAGTAGATATAAGCTACGTAGTATATCTAGATAATATCCTAATCTATAGTAAGACTTACGAGGACTACGTACGAGACGTATACGCTATACTTAAGAGGCTCCGCAAATTCGAACTCTACGTATAACGCGCTAAGTATAAGTTCTTCTAGAAATAAGTTAACTTCCTTAGGTTCGTAGTTACGACTAGAGATATAGCGATAGACCCTAGTAGGGTAGCTATAATCGCCTCGTAGCCGAGGCCGACTACTTTAATAGAGGTTTAATTATTTCTTAAGTTCGCGAACTTTTACTACTACTTTATCTTTAGATATTCGAGGGTCGTAGTACTACTAACTATACTCTTAAAGAGCGCGAAGAATAGTAGGAAGCCTAAGCCTATTAGTTAGAGCGAAGCCGAGAAGTAGGCTTTCCTAAAGTTAAAAGAACGCTTCTAGACCGCGCTGCTCCTTAGGTACTTTAACTCTATATTATACCTACGAGTCGAGACCGATACGTTTAACTTCGCTATCGCTAGTATTCTAAGCTAGCTATTCGAGGTAGAATAGTACCTAATCGCGTTCTTCTTATAGAAGATAATTAATACTAAGTATAACTACGAGGTCTATAATAAGGAACTCCTCGTAGTAGTAGAATCCTTTAAGGTATAGAGGCCTTACCTCGAAGGCGCTACGTATAAGGTAGAGGTGCTAGTCGACTATACTAACCTAAAGGCCTTTATAGGTATAAAGTAGTTAACGAGCCGATAGGCTAGGTAGGCTATATTCTTAGCTCTATATAACTTTATAATTAGTTATAGAGCGGGCAAGCTAAACATAGCCGACGCGCTATCGAGGCGTAGCGATTATATAAAAGATACGTAGGTAATAAATAATATATTACTATCGCTATAGTAGAAACTCTAAGTTTAGAGCGACCTTCGAGTAGGCGGACTAGTTATAAACTATATTAAGGCCGCCTATAACCGCTAGTATATAATAAACTAGAGAGCGGTAATAGTAGCGGCTAATAGGACGTAGTCCGCTAGCTCCGAACGCTACGAGCCGGGCCTATATAGATTCGCGCTACTAATATAGGTCGCTAGCGCTATTATTATAGAGAAACGGCCGTACGCTAATACCTTAGACCTAGTAATCGGGTACGTAGCTACGCTAGTCTAGCTAGATCCGATAGCGAAGGAGCTATATACGTAGGTAGAGAGTAACGGTATTACGTCTATATCGGACGACTAGGTATACTAAAAGTTAATATCTATCTATTTACGTCTATCGAAGGAAGCGTCTATATACTAAGTGCTAAGCCGTCCGTATAGGCCCGGCTAAACCGTAATAATCTCTCTTAGTCTATTTAGAAAAAAGGCGTTATCCGCGACGTAAAGTAATCTATATCTTAATTACCTTCTTAATCTATACTAATCTATATCTTAATCGCTTTTCTTACTATTCTCTAGTCCTTCCGTACTCTTCTTAAACTTCCTTCGTACTTTAGTTTAAGCGAGATAACTATCTCTTAGCGATAGAGCTAGTAACGGTCGAGCCCTTCGCCTTCCTACCGTCCTTCTTTAGTATACTACTAGCGGCTCTAGTCGTCCTTAGAGTTCTAGTAGTTTTCGGGGTACTATATACGCCGCGTAGTACTAGTATATCCTTCGCCTTAGATATAGCCGGCGACGGCTTAGCCTTCTTCTTCTCGAGTACGGTAGCGTTAGCCGCGGCTTTTTTTTTTAGTAGAGGAGCTTTCTTCTAGTCGTCGCTATTATTAATAAGGAGGCTAGTTATAGTATCGTTGTCGCTTATAGTAGTACGCTCTATAGTATCGTCGTTACCTAGAGCTTTTCTCTTTAGTAGAGGAGCTTTCTTCTAGTTATCGCTATTATTAATAAGGAGGCCGGTTATAGTATCGTCGTCGCCTATAGTAGTACGCTCTATAGTATCGCTATTACCTAGTATTATAGCGCGCTCGAGATCGCCTAGTAGGTCCTCGCTATCTAATTCTTACTCGCTACTTAGAGTCTCTCGTCTACTACTATACGTACCGGGATAGAGCTTAGAGTAGACGCTTAGAGTAGGGTCGTCGCGTTACTTAGGCGTTAGAGCCTAGTAACGACTACGGATAGAACGAGTAAATAGACCGAGAGAGTCGGGGTTAGAGCCCGTATTATAGTTAAAATTATAGAAGTTAATACTAAGCTCTACTAACTTACCGCGCCTCGGTAGGCCGCGGGCGTCCGCTATAGCGTCTAGGACGTAGATAGTACTAAGGAAGTACTTTAGTACTAGTATTATTAGCTATTAATAGAGGTTATTAAGGACGTTAGAGAGGATACCTATATAGTCGATATAGATAGGCTAATCGACGAGGTCGCTAGCGGCTAGGAACGCGAACGGTCCGATATATCGGGCGCCTTTTATAGTATCGGCGAACTTATAGTTAGAGGAGTAGCCGTTCTTAAGAATAAAGTAGTCTTAGTTAGCGCTACGGTCGTAGAGCTTCTAGAATTTAGCGCTACTATAGAGGATACGACAGCTATATACTATAGTATAGTACTCGTTAAGTACGTAAGGGCGCCTCGTAGGTAGGTAGGCGTCTAATACGCCTCTCTTAAAGTCGAAAACGGCGGGCTATATCTTATATATAGAGTCTACGGAAATATACTTTCTTTAAAGTAGCTCGTAAATGCGACCGATATAATAGTTTTCTATTTATAGGCCGTCTAGCGGTAGCGTATCTATATAAGTAAGCTCTAAGGCCTTAAAATAGATAATATAGTCGAAAACATAGTAGGAATTATCGATATTCTAACTAAAGCGCTACTATAGCTCGATGTCCTTATACTAGATAAAGTCTCTCTAGTATTAGTAGAAGGGGTCGCCCGACTTATTAAACGCGTTAGAGGAAGCCGAGGCTTCGCTAGTAGCGTCGTTAGCGGCGTTAAGAGCAGGCGTAGTAGCTTAGCTATTAGGTAGTAGGTCGTCGCTTAAGGGTAGAGCGAGGGCGTTAGAGACTATAAACGCGAGTATTAGGGTCTAGATAGGGCCTAGCCGAGTTAAGTTAGTAACGTCTATATTATTGCTATCTAGCTATCTATATACTAAAGTACTTGCCCGGCGGCCGGGCCCGTAGCCTTAGCCTTCGGCCTATAACCCCTATCTAGCTAGCTACTTATCTCCTAGGCCCGTAGCCTTAGCCTTCGGCCTATAACCCCTGTCCGGCTAGCTACTTATCTTATCTATAATAGTTATCCGCCCGCGCTATTTTAAGTCTAATAGCTATTCCTAGCTATATCTATTAGCCGCCCGTCCCTTATTTAGCCTCTAAGTTAAAGTCCGAGTCGGCCTAAACCGTAGGCTTTATAGCGTCTAGTCTCTTCTTTGTCTTTTTTAGAGCCGTAGGCCTATCTTCCTCTAACGTAGTATTTAACTTCTTCTTAGCCTTCTTCTTAGTTAGGGCCTTCTTCTTTCTAGTAGTCTTCTCGAGTTTCTTATCTTCTAATAACGTAACTATTACTATAACTTCCGAAGTCTTAGAGCCTTTCTTCTTAGCTTTGCTTTTACTCTTAGTCGTCGGATTACCTACTAGGGCTAGCCGTAGGTATAATCTCGTTAGAGGTAGTAAATAGTAAGCGAAGTTAAGGCGCTCGAGGATACGGAGACGCTAGTATCGGTTAGCGATAGCTAGTATTAATATAGCTATAGTATATAGCTAGCTAACTTAATCGATATCCTTTTAGGGTAGTAGCTAAGCCTAACTATCGGAGAGCTAGAGAAAGGTCTCCCTACGCTAGCTATTATCTTCGACCTCGTCGAGATAGGCTAGAGTATCTCGTAGATACTAGACGGCCTAGTCGGTAGCCGTAGCGGCATCGATGCCCTTATATATAGATCCTAAGAAGCCGTATAGGTCTACTATCGTAGCCTATTAAATTATACCCTTCGTCGCTAGAACTTTAAATGCCCGAATCTACTTACTAGAGGCCTAGCGCTTATTGCCGTTAATCTCGGCCTAGATGCCGGGCTAGCCGGCCCTATATAAAATATAGGTAGTATAAGTAATAGCGTAGAAGGCGTTATTATTCTTTTCTACGATATAAGAGCAGCCGGCTAGCTCGCGCTATATTCGTATAAAGTCCTTAGACCTAAAGTTAGCGGGCTATATCTTTATTAAGTTATCGCGGTTAAAGATACTATAGTCCTTAAGATCTAGTAAGGCTCCGACCGTATAATCGTCTAGTCGGACGCCTATAGGTAGTAGATTACCTAGTAAAATACGGCTAAGGGCGTAGTATAGTAGCAACTAATTAGTATACTCTAGGCTAGCCTTCGTATAAGTATACTTATTAATATTCTAAGTAGCGGCCTTAACGTTAATCTTTATACTTAGGTACTAGAGGCCGCCGGGTAGTAGTGCCCTACTATTATCGTTATAGTCGGCGCGGGAGGAGGCCTGCTTTTATTATACGTAGTCGAGCATCTCCGCCTTAGTAAGCGTTTAGAGGACGCCCTTCTTCTTAGCCGCCTCCTCTACCGCGTCCTTAGCTACGCGCTTAGTAGGTATAAGTAGGCTAGGCTATCTAATTAAGGCGGTACGTATGCTTAAGAGGCTACTAACGGACTATTCTATCGAAGTAGCTCGCGTATTATAATTAGGTAAGAATAGTAGGCTAGTCGAAAATAGCTAGTTCGGGAACAACTACTATACCTAGGCGTTAGGCTAGAAGTTATATCTAGGCGGCAGAGTGCCTATACCGCCGAAACCCTAGGCGAATAAGCGCGGGTCAAGTATTTAGCTAGTTATTATACTTAAAGTATAGAGGTCTAGGGGCAGTATAGTCTAGCCGCGCTAGGGGGCTTATAGTAGCGTAGTTAGGCCTAGGAAGCTCGCACTACCGGGAGCTTAGGGCGGCAGTAGTATAGGTATCGTAGCCGGAGGCGGTATCGTCTAACCCTAGGTAGTATCGCCGTTATCTTTAGACTCGATAGTCTCCGACTTCTTAGTCGCCTACTACGTACGTAAGGCCTTTAGTCGATCTTAGAACTTAGATCGGCCGCTGCCCGGCGTATTAGCTATCTAAATATCTTATATAGCTTATACGTTCTTAGCTACTTATACGTCTTTAGCTACTTATACGTCCTTAGCCGCCTACGCTTCTATAGCGGCTCTAGCTTCCCGTATAATCTTTGCTACTTATACGTCTCTAGCTACCTATGCTTCTACGGCGGCTCTAGCTTCCTATATAGCCTTAGTTACTTATGCCCGGGCTATCTTATCCTCCTTTTCCTACTAGAGTCGTACTACCTAGGCCTTAAAGTTAGCGTACTACTAGCTAGTAGCTTTCTAGTTAGCGATAATTTATATAGTAGTCTTAGGTAGCGGCTCGTTTAGAACGATAGGCGGAAGGTTATTAGCTAAGCGTAGGTTATCTAGAATATATATAGCGATAGGAGCGGACGGCCTATAGGCCTTAAGGCGAGTATTAGCTAGTTCGTCCCGTAGCTCTAGTTAGCGGATCTTCTAATAGACGTAATCCGTAATCTAAGGAACCGTATACGGCTAAGGTATTTCCTTAGACGGCCGCTAAATACTAGTATTAGCGCCTATAAATAGTACTAATAACGAAACCTATTCTTTCCTATTTCTATAAATATCGAATAATAGAGCTAGCCGACCTATATTATAGTATCTTATACGGGCTAGGATCTCTAATAGGCCTTTTAGCTATCTATCGGCGGACGGATATAATATTATCCGTATAGTAGTTATATTAGTAAGATACTAGACGTATAGTTCTTAGGAGCGGCTAGGGAATCCTAGGGCCTAGAAACGGCCGAGGTCGACGCTTATAGCTTTAGCTATAGCGTTAGCGTCGCTAAGAATCTTAAGTTAGTCCGCTTCGACCTTACGAGCTATATCTAGGTTAAGTAGAAACTTCTATACTAACGAGTTAGCTATATAGTAAGCACTTGCGGTAGCCTCTAGCGCCTTCGTATATAGGGACTAGATATAGGACTATATCTATAGGGCAATCTGCGCTAGCGCAGTTATAGCTAAGAGAGCGAGAGGGACGAAGTCCTTAGATAGTACCTCGTCGCGATCGAAGTCTATCTAGTCCTTATACCGGGCTACTATCTACTTCCTAACTTTAGTATAGTTGTCTTTCTCGAACTACTATACGGCTAGGAGGTCCTCGTAATCCTTATTAGTAGCCGTAGTAGCCTTACGCGTAGCCTTCTAATTAAATATAGCCTAAGTAATATCTAACTACTATTCCGTATCTAGCGGCTAAAATTTAAGGACTTCCCGGGCCTTATTCTAGTTATACTAGTAATATACTAGTACTATAGCGCGAGCTAAGTCGAGATTAGTACGGACTACTTCGCGAGTCTAATTAAAAAGTAGATCTAGTACTCCTATACGGTACTTTTCTATATATATTAGGATAATAGCTACTACCGCAGCTATATTAGTATACGCGATACTAGCTAGTAGAGGGCCCCTATATTCTAAAATATCGGTTAAGCCCTTTACGGCTAACTAGAGCTTAGCCTCGTTATAGCCGAGATTAAGAAGATCCTTCTTATTATACTTAGAAGTAAGCTAGTTCTAGATAGCGTACTAGCTAGCGATCTCGCTATTCCTCGCGCGAGAATAAAGATTATCTATCTTAGTAGAGTAGGGTAACGTAGCGTAAACGCGATAGCGTAATCGGAAGCGCGCGAATAATAGTGCGTTGCGGATATAAATACGTTATTCGAAGCGGCGGGAGAGTACGCGCCGGCGGTTTATTAGTAAGCGGCTGCTCTCTTATTACTAATTATAGTAGTCGAGCGTACGAAGATATAGTAGAAGGTAGGTACGCGATACGGAGGTCGCGGCGGTAGTATTATAGTATTATTATTAAAAACTATCGGTAGTATAATTCTAATAGTTTAGTAAACTAGAAGGAATAGTCCGTACGCTATTATTCGATAACGGAAGGAATAGTCCGTACGCTATTATTCGGTAACTTTAGTTATCGAATACTACTTAAACTATACTAGATACTACCTAAAATATAATATCGCGTTATTGCTACCTAAAATATTCTACTAAGTAAGGGAGGGGAATTAAGAGCGGTACCTAGCCGCTACCCGCCTATCGTAGGCTATAATAGCGTCCTCTTAGTAGATAGGAGAATATAGAATCTTAGCTTATAGAATAGGGGAATAGTCTCGTAGAATCCTAGCTCGACCCTAGGTATAGTCGTAGCCTCGACGGCGGTCTACTAGGTACGTACGGTTATATTCCTAGACTAGGTCTACTATATCGCGAAGGTCTTTCGTATTATACTAAACGTTATAAGCATAGCTATAGTTTAACTATTTAACTAGGTATTGCCTCCTACTACGGACCTTACGTCTACCTATTAATCTCTTAATCTCGTAATAGGGGGCCGGGTTATTATCGTCGGCCTCTATAGGGCCGGGCTCTAGAACCTAGCAGTCGTACGGGTTATTACTAGCTAGGTAAGATTCGAGTTATACTACGGATACTACTAGGTAGATTCGCTAAACTAGAGGAATAGCTAAACGATAGGCTAGTCGGCCTACCTAGTCTTCGATCTCGAAAGATCTAACTCTTTAGTATAAGAATTTACGATATATAATGCCGGCCGGGCGGTATCCCTTATATAGGCGAAGGAGAACTAGTTAGCTATAACGAAATATAATAGGCCGATAGATAGTATTATACCGGTCCTTTATAATAGTAGCTACCTAGGCTATCGAGTCGGTAGCCTTATCGTAGGCTTCCTATCTAAGAGTAGTATAGTCTATAGTAAGTAGCTCGGACAACGGGATTAATATATCTAAGTTGTTCTTAAAACCCTATATTAGTACGTTAGAGACCTCCTCTATAGATACGTTCTAGCTATTATTAAGGTCGGCTTAAATATAGGGTAGCGCCTCTATCTAAGAAGTATCTAGGAAGGATATAATAAAGAAGCGCAACGCGATTTCTATAGTCTAATTCGTACGCTTACTCTAGCTATCGGCCTATAGGTAGTAGGCGGTAGTAGCTAGGAATCGCGTACTAAGCTTATAGAATACTACCTATATAAACTTAGATATCTAAATCGGGTCCCGATCTCTAATTATAATAGAGGGTAGGGACCGCTCGTTAGCTATATAGCTATAAATCTAGGCTGCCCTATAGTCGGCCGCGGTCTAAGTAGATTTAGACTTCGTTAATATTACTCGTTTAGTAAATTTATAGGTCTCGGTTAAGAAACCGTTAAAACCGCCCTCGTTTATAGGTAGGCTAAAGACCTAGTTAGCCGTTACCGTATAGTCCGGAACGGCGACGGCCTAAATCGGCTATAGTTCCCTATTAGGCCTATAGCGGTAGGTTTAGTTTAGAAGATAGTCCGGGCAGAACTTAATATACTTCTATAGCTCCTTAGCTAAATACTAGATATAAAAGGAGGCGAAGACCCTAGTATAGGACCGATAGAAGCTAGAATAGTAGTAATTATTATAAGCTATCTTAAAAATCTCCTTATATAAGGACCGAGGAATATATAGACGCTCGTAGCTATCTAAATTATCCTTAAAGTAAATTAGGTCGTTCCTTAGAAAGAATTATAGGCTTAATAGCGCGGCCTCGGGCTCCCCTATCTTAGGATCGACGGCGTCCTCGCCTTATAGCGTATCCGCGTCTACTACGGCTTATCTACGCTATTCCGTACGTATAAGCTACTATATCCGACCGGCCTACTAGGGATTAGCTTCGTACCTATAGCGAAGGTTAGCTTTAAACTTATCGGACAACTCTACTAAGACCGAATAGAAGATTAATACGTCTACGGAAGTAAATAGCCTATCCGTTCGCTCGTTAGATAAGGTTACGTAGAAATAGTAGCCGTCGGCGTAGCTATAGGACTAGAGGCACGTCGGGTTATCTAGTATCTAGATCGTATCCCGGGCTAGGTCTTTATCGTTATACGCTAGCGAGTCTAAGTTGTCCGTACCTAGGTCTCGGCGAGTATTAGAGATAAACCGGCTTAGCGCGTCTAGGATAGCGTATAAGCGGCTAGGATAGTAAATAACTTAGAGACTATAGAATTAAGACAAGTACTGCCCGGCCCTAATTAGTCGCAAATTTAGCTTATCTATAGAAGTTATAGTAGTAATCGAACTAGCTATTATAATATTAAGCGTAGCGGTATAGTTAGTAAACACGTAGATCTGCTAGCGATAGGCCTAGAGGATATGCCTAGCCTTACGGGCCGTCTAAAGAAGGCTAGAGACTTCTAGCTCGGTAGCCGGGTATTTAGATTCTACTTCGAAGAGCGTCTTACTAAGAAAGAGGACTAGTTAGATAGCTATCGGCGTAAACCGTAGTAGTATCGCTAGATTAGGTATCGGGTCCTCCTATACTATATAGATTACCGCCGCGTAGCTATAACGACTAGAGTCTAGATCTACGTATAGCGGTCGGTCGGTATCTACGTAGTAGAGAAAAGTAGCGTAATAGTAAAGCTCTTATAGTATATTATAGGCACGGTACTAATAATCGAGATTCTCTGCCTTATTCTAGGCTAGTATCTTAGCTACGAATCGTTTACGAGGGTTTCCTTTATTAGAAGAGGCTAGTCGTAGGAGGTACTTCTTCTAGTTCTTAAATAGTATAATTAGCTAAGAGAAGTATAGGATATAGTAGCGCTACTACCCTATAATCCCTATATAGAATTCTAGATCTTTTAGAGAGCGTAGAAACAGTAGGTCTAAGATAGTCTTAACTTTCTCCTCGTAGGTCGTATAACCTAACCTACTAATACGCTAGCTAAGAAGCTTTATCGAAGGGAAACCTACGAAGGTCTTAGCCGAGGCGATACTAATATCGACTTCGTCTAGCGCCTAGAAGACCCTATCTAGGTCGTAGAGATAATTATCGAAAGTCCTAGAGAAAATAATAATATCGTCGATATAGGTACGCGAGTAGTAGTTAAACTTTTTTAAGATACGGTCTAGTTATCTCTAGACGTATTAGACGCTATTAGCGAAACCTATAATAGCTATACCTAGTTATTCTTAACCTCGGTAGCTATTAATAGTAAACTTATAGCGGTCGGCCTTAGCTACTTACTACTAATAAAAGAAGGAAACTATATCGATAGTTATAATAAAACGGCTTCCCTTTAGAGCCGTTATAATGTCCTCCTGCCTAGGTAACGGGTAGGAGTCCTTTACTACTAGTTTATTAAGGCTACGGATATTAACTACCGCTCGTCCTTTATAGATAGGTTAGCTACCGACCTCTATAGTCTTTTAGACTATAAATATAAGGAAACTAAAGAGCGTCGGCTAGGTAGAGTAGGCCATCTTCCCCTATTAATAGAGGGCGTTAAAAGCTTTATCTACTACCGCGCGGTCTAGTATAGATAAAGGATAAGTAATAGTAGGCATATAGTATAATTTACTACCGGGTAATAAGGTTACGGGCATATACTTAGAGTCTAGGACTTTAACCGTAGTCCCCTTATCCTAGAATAGTCGATTATACTTAGCTATAACCTATTAATATTCGGCCCTCTATCTAGAGGTGCCGTAGATAGTCGCCCTATTAGCTAATTTCTACTTAAGAGTATCGTCTAGTATCTTTAGTTTCGGTAAGGATGCTAGACTCGTCGTAGTAGACTTACGAACTAAGGGGTTCTACCTATAAAAATCTAATAAACTAGCTAGTTTAGGCTAATAATTAGGAAGGGCGGCTAGCTTATACTAGCCCGGATCTAAATAGTACGCTCCCTAGTAGCTAATATTAGATATACTTCCTATACGTATACCCTTAGTAAGCGTAGCTAGCCGGTCCGTATTATTACAAATAAAGATAAAGTCGGTGTCGGAGTCTATAATAGCTAAATATAGAGCTAGCTCTCGCTAAAGGCTACTTAAGTTACTAGGCTCGGGGGTAAACTAGAAGTCTCTACCTATAGGTATAGCTTCTCGTAGTTCGACGGCTACTCTAGCTACCGATCTAGCCGGAATTAATACCGGCTACTAGATAGATAGGATAGTACGGAAAGCTAAGCGATCTCTACGCTTAACTAGTAATAGGGCGCGGGCATTGCTCGCAGCCTCTAAAGTAACTAGTTTGCGGCCCGGGTCTATTTTTATACCCTACGGCCTAATAATATCTATAGCTACTAGGATCTTAGGCGATAGGGATTCTACTACGTAAACCTTATACTATATATAGACTAGGATACGCTTCCTATCGTAGAGAGCGGGTACCTACATATCTAGTTCTATATATTCGGAAGTATAGGTGCTCGTAGCTAGGCTAGATACCTATAATAGCTACGCTAACTTCTTCCGGAGGTAGTTAGGTAGTTAGCTAGCTAAGAAACCCGTATCGATTACGGATAATATAGCGCCTATATCTAGGTATACTACGTAATCTACCCCGTCTACTACTAGACGGAGGCAGATCCGTAGATAGAAGGCTATATAGAAAGCGAAACTAGCCTTAGGAACAAAGGCGGCTTTAGATTCTAGAATATTATTAATCTAAGTACTAAGGGGAGCTACCTCGTAGATACGGCGGTAGGCCTTTAGTATAGCTACTAAAGGGAAATCGGCTCGGTAAATAGGATAGTAGCAGCCCTAGGCTATTCCTCGCGATAAGAATAGTTTAAGACTAGAGGAGAGGCTATTTAAAGTACGGACTATAAAGTTAGACGGGCCCGGAAGAGGGTCTAACGCTCCGTTATCCTCTAAATCCGCGTAGTCTATAATGTCGTTAAAGAACTAGAGTATATTAGGTCTACTATCCTTATAACTATAAGTTATACGACTATAACTATAGCTACGAGACTAAGAGGGCGAGAGGCGGCGACACCTTCCTAGACTACGAGATAAGTCCTTAAGGTAGTAGTTCTATAGTCGACGTCTATAGTCTTATCGTAGTTTTAGATACTCCCTCGAATAGTAGCCGCGCTCTCCGTAGTTATAGTAGGCCCTATTATAGATACTAGGCTCGTTCTTAATCTTTATCTTAGGGCTAGGCTCTTGCTTAATATAGTCGTTTTCGCGGGGCTAGTAACGTCGACCGTTATCGTTTAGGCGCTCGCGTTCGTCGTAATTCTATTAGTATCTATTAGGTTATAGATTATTATAGCTACGGCTAGGTCTACGTTAGTTTCTAGGCTCGAAGTTATAGCCGCTTACGCGTCTAATATCTCTATACTACCCGGATCTCGTTATATCTAAGCGCCGTAGCTCCTACTATATCGAGCGCGAATACTTACTTATAGGGTAGCCCTTAGATAGCTATCTCTAACTAAATAGCTAGGTCTTTAGGTGCGTAGTAAACTAGTCGACCGTAGTACTAGGAGTCGGGTAGTCGACATTTATTCTTAACTCTTCGTAGAGCTTTATCTAGGCAAGGGTAAGTTAAGCCTATTAGTCCGTTATCCTAGCCTCTCTAGCCTATCGAACTATATTTAGGACGAAATCCCTCGGTAGACGGTTAGCTTAGATATTACTCTAGTCGTAATATTCTAGTTCTAGCTTAGCTAACGCCTCTGCCGGCGGTAACTAAAACTTGTCCCTTAAAGCCTTATCCTAACGATTAATCCTACTACTATCGCGTAGGGTGCGGCGGTCTGCCTTAGTTAGTTCGCCTATAAGCTACTATAGAGTATTCCCTCGAAAATACTTAGTTAGGTAGGTCCGCGTAAACTTGCTACTATTAAGTACTATATAGTCCTTAGCCGCGTCTAAGAATAGGTAGACCGAGTAGTAGTATATCTTTCTACCCCTATCCGTAATATTACTCTCTAGTAGGTTAGTAGCCGAGGCGTCTAGATAGAAATAGCTAATTTCCTTAGCCTTAAACTAAGTAGTTCGATATAGGCTATAGTATAGGAAGCGTAATAGTTCCTAACTACTATTCCTATAGTAATCGCCTTTAGACGAGGAAGGCGAGGATAAAGGTAATCGACGACGATAACGACGCCTATTACGGCCGTAGCTATTCCGGTCGCGATTACGCCTACTATTATATCTCGGCTAGGAATTACTATTATCTAGTAGCGGAGAACTACTATCGAGGTTCCGATTATAGCGTAGCCGTACGCTATCCGCGCGTCGTTAACCTTCGCCTAAGACTAGACTAGTACGCTATAGACGTTATTAGCGGCTATCGTCTAAGTTGCGCTAGGCTCGTCTAGCGCGATTATCTAGTTCTAGGTTAATAACTATAAAAGCCGGACCTAGAGGGAGGGCATTAGCTAAAGGGCGCTATTCTAATACTAGGAGACGAGCTATTACGCTATTCTTTAACTATACTACTCTCTCGTTCTACTAGTCTCTTAACTAATCGATACGATAGAGCTAGATAGTAGTTTATTTAGCTAGGACTCTACGAATCTAGTCTATTAGCCCTTCCGGTACTAGCTATAGAGCTAGTTTACGTCGATGCCGCCTACGCTCCTTAGTAGCCGGCTAATCCTCGGCTGCTAGTAGAGGTACCCGCGGGCCTTGCTATAGGAATTCGCGTAAACCTAGAAGTAGTAGCTACTTAGGAGGACGAATATAGAAACCGTAACGTTGTACCTACTCTTAAGCTTATTCCCCTTCTAGCTCTATCTCGGTACGTAGTAGTAGTAGCTATTATTATTACGGGCTAGAGTATTAAGGCGGGCTAGGATAAGCTAGTATCGGGTTAATATTCTCCGGATTTTCGCGCTACTATAGCCGAGGACTAAGTAAATACGCGCGGTAACTATAATGTCTCTACTCGGAAATACGTTCCTAATTATCTATTTCTGCCTCTTATATAGGCCGAGGCTCTAAACTCGGTAGGTTAGACTATATAAGGCCTACTAGTAATAATAGTAGAGAGTACTAGAAGCTAGCTTCCGAACTAGATATCTAACGTTATAGAGCTAGAGGCTAGGTAAATAGCTTACGTAGAGGAGTCCTAGGTAATAGAGTCCTCGGCGGCTAGGTATGCGGACGGACGCGTAGAGGACGCTAGGCTACTACTCGTCGGCGGATCGCGTTAAGTAAGCAGATCGGCCGATGCCTCTAGACTAGGCGCTATACCTACTCGTCCGGCTAGATTCCTAGTTTAGGTCGTACTAGCTATTCCTACGGAATTAGCTACGGCCGAGGTTTAGGCCGTATTTCTAGAGAACTCGCGAACTAGTAGAGTAGTTTAATTACTAGCCGCAAATAGAGAACCTACTTAGCGGCCTCTATTACTACCGATATATTTATTAGCTAATCTAGTAGGTATCCTAAGGTAGCTACTCCCCTACCTATCTATTTAGGAGGCGAGTATTCCTATAGCTAAGAGTAGTACTAGACTAGGAACTAGACTAAGGGTTAAAGAGCTAGTCTTAAGCGCTTAATTCTCCTAGATAGGTTAAAATTCTTAAAGAAGATCGAGAATAAGAAAGCGTAAGTAAGCGTAAGGGCGTTAACCTCGGGAAGTTTAGGAGCTAGATTAGCTATATACGGCGTACTTAGAAGATAAGTAGCGCTAAGAACGCTAATAAGCTTCTAATAGTATAGAGGTCTACGCTACTATAGGTTCGGCTAGTTTATAGCGTTCTACTACTCTAAGTAGTTGTTCTATCGTCTCGTCTAGTTAATAGTTAATAGTTAATAGTTAATAGTTAATAGTCGATAGTTAGTCGTCGGTTAGAATACGACGAGAAATAGGGTATTAACTAGACTAAAGGCGCTCCCTACTATATAAGAAAAGCACTACTCGCGATACGGTAGTTACTAGCGAAGCGGTAAACTCCTTCCTAAACTAGATATAATAGAGTAAATAAAGGCCTAAGGCTAGACTAGAGAGATAGTAGCAGGCTATAGCTAGTAGGAAGTAGAGTAGGTAGCTTCTAGTAGCTAGGTAATATAAGTCCCTCGCGGCTTAGTTAGCGGCCGAGAGCTAGGTTAGGCGAAAAGGTAGGCGATTAGCGGCCGGTAGGCTAGACGCGCTAGTCGCGGAAAGTCGCTAAATAATCGGTAGAAGATCGTAGTCGGTAGGCCGTCCTTTAGATATTTAGGTCCGTAGGACTAGCTAGATCGTATTAACTTACTTCGAAGCTACTAATTATTAGGGTCTAGGTAGGGCCTAGCCGAGTTAAGTTAGTAACGTCTATATTATTACTATCTAGCTATCTATATACTAAAGTACTTACCCGGCGGCCGGGCCCGCAGCCTTAGCCTTCGGCCTATAACCCCTATCCGGCTAGCTACTTGTCTCTCGGGCCCGTAGCCTTAGCCTTCGGCCTATAACCCCTATCCGGCTAGCTGCTTATCTTATCTATAATAGCGAGATTATAGACGTTATCCTCGTAGCCCGGTATATCGGAGGCCTTTACTAGGCTATCTCTACCTTATATACTATTATCGTCGAATAACGTCTAGAAGAAGTCGTTATAAACTACCTAATATCTACCGCCGTCTCCGGCTAAGGGGCGTAATAGTACTACCTCTAAAGACGAGTTCTCTATTAGGCGATAGGCTGCTCTATCGCGTACGGTAAAGCTAACGTACGTAGGCTAGTCGCTATTAACGAGATTAACTAGGTCGCTAGTAGTATAGGTATAGAGGTAGTAAAGTAAAGATCGCGCTCCTACTAGCTTACTCTAGTAAGGCTTAGAGAGTAAGACTTAGAGTTTGTCTATAATATACTAAATAATAGAGTCGATTATATACGGGCAGGTCCGGAATTAGAAACCTACTAAATAGACGTCGCCGATATCGAACCTAAGATCGTTAGCGATATAGTTAAGGCCGGCTAGTATACTAAGCTAGGAATTACTATTCTAGATAGCCGTCTACGTTAACTATAAAAGGTAAGACGTCGCGACTTATACTACTACCTAGCTATCGGCGTTAGCCTAGACGCCCGTATAGAATTATTAGTAGATAAGGTCGAAAAAGCTATCCTCGTTTATAGCCTAAAGAGGGATAGTACTATCGCGCTTACGCGCGTATTAAGCGTAGAGTACTACGATCTTATAGTTATATCGCTTAGTTATACTATTATTAGTAGCCTAGCGGGCCGCCCTCTCCTACTTTATATATCGCTTTATAGCGTCTATAATATAGTCTATTAGCTAGTCCTCGTCGTAGTTAGTAGTCTACTCGTGCGGCTATAAAAACTCGAGTAGGATAAAGGTTAGGAGATAGTCGCTATCGCGAAGGAGCGCCTAGCCAGTTAATACGTACGGATATATAGTAAGCTAGATAGTCTAGAGAGCGTTAAGGAGGTCTACTAGACCCTTAGCTACTATACTATATTATAGCGTCCGGGATAGTACGACTATTCGACCGCGGAGGATATCTATAGTAATTAGTACCGTCTACTAAGCTATATCGTTAGTAGGCTATAGGGTCGCCTCGTCGAAGGACGCCTAGTTAGATTCCTACCCTATAGTATTATAAATAAAGTAGCGAGCGAGTAGGTCGGTTAACGAGGGTAGTAGTAGTAGTATTAGTAGTAGACCTATCGAGGTCTTATCTTCGCTTATTAGTAGTAGAGGTAGTCTTATAATAGCCTTATCCTTACTAGTTAGAGCCTTATCCTTACTCTTGCCCTTACTTATTAGTAGTAGAGGCGGTCCCTCTAAGGCCTCGTTAGTAGCGTTATCTATAGCGCCTATAAGTTTCTCGTTACCCTAGCTTCCTCTATTACTAATTAACTAGTCTAGGACGCCGTCTTTGCCGACCTTATAGGCAAGCTTATAGTCCTCGTAAACCGTCGTCCGCGTAGTATAATATCGGAACACCTCGTTAAATCTAGCGGCGTTAGTCTACGCTAGTAGTAGAGTCTACTAGAGTAGGGAGTTAGCAAAAGAGTCCTACTTTAGTAGCCTACTAATACGTACCTAGTAAACGGCCGTCTTAGCCGCGATCTAGAAGGCTCGTATATCGCCGAAGGCGAAGGTTCTAAGCTAGTAGAAGGGTAGGGCTGCTCTAGGGGCTTTTAGTTTATCTACTAATCTACTAAAGTCGTAGCCTTCTATATAGGCGACTATAGCGACCTAGTCGACCGCGTCGTCTATACTAATAAGGTCGAGCTTCTAAGTCGGGTTAATAAGGATTAGCGCTAATAGATAGCGGACTATTAAGGAGGTAAAGTTAAAGCCGAAGATAAGCGTATTAGCTAATAGTCGAGCTATTTAAGTATAGCGAAGTTATAGGCGAGAGAGGAACTAGAGCGCGAGCTACGAGTTATAATAGAAGACGTAGGTATAACTATCTTATATATCGACGACTATTTAAATTTCCTATATAGTCGAGAGATAAATACGCGGCTTTAGTACCGACGTAAGCCGTATATAAGAGAGGAAGATAAAGTTAGCGCTATAGTTAAAGAACGCTATTAGTATAGCTATATTATCGAGTATACTATCGTCTATTAGCTAGAGCGGGAGCGCCTACGAGATACTAGTTATTAGCGGTATAGAGTCTTATAGTTAGAAAGAGAACGTCGTCGTATCTAGTTTCGTCGCCTATATCTCTAGAAGTAGTATAACTAGGCTATATATAACCGCGTTATATATTTAGAAGGTCGTTATTAGAGGAATACGGTCGCGGCTAGCGAATAAGACCTTAAGTAGCAGATAAGAGAGGACGAGCGAGGCGTCCGAAACCTCCTATAGGTAGAAGAAGTCGCGCGGCTCGTACTAGAAGAAGAGAAGGGTTTAAGTACTAAGGAAGTAGCAGGCGAGGACCTAGGCTTCCTCTAGTATATAGGCGTACGCTAGAACGACGTCGCTATAATCGAACGCTAGTATAGTAGCAACTATATCGAGGAATTCCTCTATCTCTAGTAGTAGCGCCGTTATCGGATTTAGTAGTATAAGAAGTATAACTAGAAGGGGGTATACCGCGTCGCGCGACTACTATATCTACTAGCTCTTAATCTCTACGACCCTAATAAAGTATATAAATTCGATAGTATACGTCGACGTATAGCTAGCTATTAAAGAGTCGACTTATAGTATTAGCCGAGTAATAATAGAGACGTATAGTAAGGCTACGATATCGATAACTATAGCCTAGCCGGCGTCGAACTTACTACGGATCTCGACGCGTATTCGTACTAGAGCGCTAGTATAGCCTATCGTTACTATAGCTAGAGTACGTTTAGAGTCGCGTTCGTAAGGTAGGTCGTATTACTAAGCGCTATTATTACGTAAGGCGAGGACGTAGCGCTAGTAGTTATTAGACTTTACCGAAGTAGTAGATTTACTAAGAATAATATCGCGGCTATCGAAATAGCTACTAGATATACCTGCGGCGATTTACGTAGCGGCGCGACAAGCGACGGCGGCGCGATAAGCGATAGTAGCGGTAGCGTCGTTAGGAGTAGTAGTAGCGACGGTATCGGTAGCGCTATATTCGGTAGCTATATAAATAATACTATTAGTAGTAATAGTAGTAGGAAGATATAGGGATAGAAGAAGTAATATATAGGGAGAACTATATTACTAGAAAGTAATAGGTAGACTATTTATTCGCTTAGTATACTATAAAACTAATACCGAAGTAGAGGAAGTAAATAGAAGAGTTAATAGCGTAGCCGGCGTTCCGCGCGTACGCGACGCGCGACGCTCGCGTCTACTAGCGAGGATCGGAGTAGTAATAGCGATAGTATCGGTAGCGCTATCTTCGGTAGCTATATAGGTAGTACTATTAGCGGCGATAGTAGTAAAAAGATATTAGAATAGAAGAGGTAAGGTATAGGGAGAACTATATTACTAGAAAGTAATAGGTAGACTATTTATTCGCTTAGCGTATCGTAAAACTAATACCGAAGTAGAGAAAGTAAATAGAAGAGTTAATAGTATAGCTAGCGTTCCGTATATACGTAACGCGCGACGTTTACGTCTACTAGCGAGGATCGAGGTAGTAATAGCGACGCTAACCGACGGTCTAAAAAAGAGCTGCGACGTTATTTATAGCTATAGCGCCGACGTAGCGAGAGAAAAGAATAGGCGCGGTCGTAAGCTACGATTAGGTCGGCTACGTCCCTAAGGTTATTAATATCGTACTAAACGTTATAGCCGTAATACTAGTCTCTCTACTTAACGAGGTACTATAGACGACCGCGAGACGTATAGCAGTTAAGTAGCTACTCGATCTCGTATAAGAGCGCCCTATCGTCGGCGTTTATATTAGTCTCGACCGGGCTAGGCTCTAGCGGCTATCGGTCGTATAGGTCTTAGCTCTCTAGCTAGGGTTCTAACTATACTACGGAGATAATAGGGTATATTTTTATTACTAGCGGTAGGTAGAGTTAGTACGCTAATCGTCCTACTAGGTAGTCGATCGTATAGGAGCTAGAGCGCTAGTAACTAAATTTCCGGTTAGTTTAGCTAGCGTTCTAGTATTCCTTATATAGGCGAAGTAGTACCTATTAGCTAAGATAGAAGCGAATAGGGCGGTATATCGCGTCGTACCTATCTTTTATTATAGTAGCTACCTACTCTAAGGCGTCTACTACTTAGTCCCTAGCCTCTTACTATAAGGCGATATAGTCGGCTATTAGTAGCTCTACTAAAGGGAGTAACGCGTCTAGGTTATTCTTAAAACCCTATAGAATAACATTTAGGATCTCGCCTAAGGAAGTATTTCTAGAGTTATTTAGCTCGGCCTAGATAAACGGAAGCGCGTCGAGCTACTTAGCGTCCAGGAAGGATATAATAAAGTAGCGTAGCGCGATCTCTACGGTCTAGTTTATCCGTTTACTCTAGCCGTCGGCCTAGGAGTAATAGATAGTAGTAGCGAGGAACCGAGTACCTAGCTTCTAAAAAGCTACCTTTATAAAGTCCGATATCTAGATCGGGTCGCGGTCTCTAATTATAATAGATAGAAGGGACCGTTCGGATACTACGTAGCTATAGATCTAAGCCGCGCTATATTCTATAGCGGTCTAAGTAGACTAAACTTTAGTAAGAATTACTCTCTTAAAGAACTTATACGTCTCGATAAGGAAGCCGTCGTAATCGCCGATAGGTAGTAAGCTATAGACCTAGTCTATAGTAACTATATAGTTAGGTACGGCGACCGTATATATCGGGTTTAATTCGCTATAAGGCCTATACCGATAAGTCTAGTTAAGTAGGTAGTCTAGGTAATATTTAATATAATAGCGGAGTTCCCTCGAAAGTTAGTAAATATAGAACAATATAAAAACGTAGGCGTAGGCGTAGTAGAAGCTTAAATAGTAGTAGTCGTCGTATACTATCTTAAAAACCTTCTTATATATAGCTATAGAGATATATAGGCGTTCGCGACCGTCTATATTATCCTTAAAATAAATTAAACCGTCCCTTAAGAAAAACTATAAGCCTAATAGTATAGCCTTAGGTTCGTTTTATTCTTAATTATTATCGTCCTCTTCTAACTTATAAACGCGTTAATCCTCCGCGGCTCTTAGTTACTATAGCCGCTATAACTAAGTAAGGTCGTCTTAGTAGCCCTATACTAAATCGGCCTTAAACTTAAGTAATAGCTCGACGAGTAGGGAATAGAAGACGAGCGCTTCTAAGGACGTAAAGGAGCGGCTGCTATACTCGTTAATTAAGGACGCCGAGAAGTATTAAGCGTTCTCGTAAACCCTTAAGTAGAAGTAGATAGGATTATCGATTATGTCCCTAGCCTAGTTAGGGTTATTATATATAAGCGGATCTAGAGTATTTATATTACTCTTTCTAGAGTCGTTAATAAAGCGACTAAGAGTATTAGGTATACCGTATAGCCGTCTAGGGTAGTAGAAGGCTACTAACTCGGGGAACTACGAAAGATACTAACTAGTCTAGACGAGGCGAAGGTTTATCTTATCTAGGGACGTAGTAGACGTTAATAAGTCGGACCCGATTATACCTAAGGCGGCCGTATAGTTAGTAAATATAAAGACCGGCCTCCTAGCCGTCTATAGAATATAACGGAGCTTCCGAACCGTCTATAAGAGCCCCGAGACCTCTAATTCTATAGCGGGGTATCGGGATTCTATATTAGATAAGGCCTTACTAAGGTATATTACTAGCTAGACCTTAGTAGTAGGGAATCGGACGGCTTTGCTACTATTCGTCGAGGTAGGATTATTCTAGACTATATACGCGACGGTAGCGTAGCCGAGGGCACTTAAATCTAGGTCGATATATAGTAGACGATCCGGATCTAAATAGTATAGGAAATCGGCTATCCTATATATCTCGCGTAGGATATCGTAACTATAATACTATCTTACTAAGTTATCGTTCTTATTCTATACCTACGTCCTCGTAGCGAATCTCTTTCTAGGATTATTATAAGTAGAGGCTCGATAAAGGAGCTATTTCTTACGCTTCTTAAATAGAGCGACGATCTACGAGAAGTACGCTATACGGAATATAGTATCGCTACTAACCCGTTAGGCCGACGTAGAATTCGAGGTCTTTTAGAGTCTAGAGAAAAAGAAGGTCGAGGATAGCCTTAACTTTTTCCTTATAGGTAGTATAGCCTAGGCTACTAACGCGCTAACTAAGTAGGGTCGCGGATAGGTAACTAATAAATATCTTTTAAGGGAAGATACTAATATCGTACGAGTCGAGTAGCTAAAATAGCTAGTCGAGGTATAGTAGATAGTCGTCGAACGTACGAGAGAAGATTATAATATCGTCGATATATATATAGTAGTAGGATCTATATAGCTTTAAGATTCTATCTAGCTATCTCTATACGTACTATATACTACTCGAATAGCCTATAGTAGCGACGTATATTAATTCCTATCCCTAGTAGAAGTTAACGGCGAGCTTATACTAGTCGGCCTTTACGACCGCCTACTAGTAAAAGAAAGAAACTATATCTATAGTAGTAATATACTTAGCGCCTCTTAGTATATCTACGATTTCGTCTTATCGTAGTAGCGAGTAGGAGTTCTTAACGGCTATCTTATTTAAGCCGCGGATATTAACTATAGCCCTGCCTTTTTATACTAACTAGCTATTTAATAGTATCGTCTTTTATACTACGAAGACTAGGAAGCCGAATAGAGTAGGCTTAGTAGTAAATAATATTTTACTCTATTAATATAAGCTATCGAAGGCCTTATTAACGACTTCTCGGTTAGGTTTAGATAATAGGTAGACTATAGTAGGGAGGCGATAGGTATCGCTATTAAGTAGTAGTAGGATAGGTATATAGTCGGTTTCCGGGACTCGGACTACTATGCCTTTATCGACCTATAAGCGTTACTACCTCTATACGAGGGCGGCGTACGTAGCCTACCTATCCGCCGTACTATATAGTATATAGCCTTCCGCTATTCTCTTTTCTATATCTAATAGAGGCGTAGCGGGTAGTACTAGTATAAGGGTCTCGGGCTTACGAGCTAGTTTAAACTCTACTATAGAAAATCCGGTATTATAGCTAGATCTTCCTAGTTAGATATCGGAGTCGTTACGAAGGCGCCCTTAAATATAGCCTCGCCTACTATACTAAGACGCGTAGCTAGCGGTAGGATAATCTCTATATTTATTTAGTTAGCGATTAAAACATAGGTTATCTACGAGTCTACTAGAGAGTAATAGACGTCTAAACTATTCTAAAGACCGCTAAGGTACTAGGGTTCTAGTATAAAGTTAAAGTCGCGGTCGTTTAATAGTAAGTACTATAGAATAATAAAGACCCTAGACTTAGTATATAGAGGGACGGTAAAGGCGTCTCTCGTAGTTAGTATAGTATAGAACGGCGTCTATACCTTCTTAGCGACTAGGAGGGGCACCTTAGCGCCTTCGTACGAAGCGAGGATAGCTTACCGTTAAGGAACGTTAATAAGAATACGCTCTATTACGATTACGTCTATACTAAGGAGGATCTTAACTAGAAGATCCGCGACGACGTACGTAGCGTAACGGAAATATACTAGGACGTAGTCGCTATCGATTAGAGCTAGGGCCTATATATCTACTACTATATATTAGATATACTCTTAGAAGCTAAAGATCCTACTAATCTTAAATAGCTAGTTTAGAGGACGAAGCTATACGTCCGAGTAGTACTTCGTTAGAAAGTAAAGATTAACGATAGAGTAGCCGGCGCCTATATCGAGTATAATCTTAAAATCGGAGCCGTCGATACTCGTACGTAGAGCTAGACGTAAATACTAAAAGGAACGAATAGAGGGACCTAGTAAGTAGCTAAGTATAGTAGACGAGTTAACTATACGAGACGGGTCTAGGTTTAGCTTACGGCCGCTAGGATACATACTATCCTTATAAGTAGATAGCGCTTTTATAGAAAGGAAGGTCTCGTCGTAAGTAGAGCATTCGTATACGCGTAATAATAAGGCTAGTATAAAAGGACCTAAGGAGGAGGCTATATCGGACGTATAAATAAGAGCGGAGGTCGCTACGAGTTCGGTACTCGTATCTATAAAGTCTACTATCTATACTAGTCTAGCGTACGCGTCGACGAGTAAGAGGCTACGGCTAAGGCTAGACGGCCGTAAGACGATAGTATAGTCGCTATCGCGTAATACTAAGCGATCGCCTTAGGCGACGTATATATTATTATCCTTTCTTCTATAGGATAGGTCTCTACTATAGGAGCGCTAACGTCTCGGTTCCTTATATTCGTAGAAGTAGTAGCTAGACTTATTATAGTTATAGTATACGGGCTCTCGCTTTACTAGTTCTAGGTTAGGAGCCTTAGCCTAACTATTATTAGGCGTATCTTCTTTTAGATAGTAGTCCTAGCGTTCTTAATCGCGTCCGCTTTAGCGGTCGTCTCGTCTCTCGTAGCGCTAAGGTCTGTCGTTAGTAGCATTCCGGTTATTCCGACGTAGACGGTCGTTATACTACTAGAGCCTATCCGAGTATCGTTTATAAGTATAGTCGTACTCGTAAGAGGTATCCTATTATTAGCGCCTATCCTTCCTATTAATATATTTAGTATAGTACTTACCTATTCTCGCTTTAAAGTTAAGATAGCGCTAGGAGAATATTCGTATTTCTATACTTTCTATAAAGGCGTCGATAGTCGTTCTATTTATAAGTAGGTCTATATTAAGCTAGAGGTCCGGATAGATTTTTATCTACGCTACGTTTAACTAGGCGGTCCGGTTAATCGTCTTAGCCTCTCTTATTTAGCGAACTACGTTTAAAACGAACTCGGCTAGTAGACGGTTAGTAGCGACCTTCTCTTAGCCGAAACGCTCGTCGGCTAGTTATATTAAAGCTTTAGCTAGGCGAAGAGAGAACTTATTACGGAGGGCTTTCTCTTAACGCTCGATACCCTTCCTACTACGAATTCTATAGTAGTCGTCTTCTATAAGCTCCGAGAAGAACTAGGTTATTACCGAACTATAGAGGTATTTAACTAGCTACTATTAGGTCGTCTAGGAACCTATAGTTATCGCGTAATCTTTAGCCGAGTCTAAGAATAGGTAGACTAACCTATAGAAGGTTTTGCCTCCTCGGTTAGCTATATTCTCTACTAGGAGCTTAGTAGTCGTAGTAGCTAGGTAGAAAAAACCTACTTCCTCTAGCTTAAAGCGGCCGTCTTTAGATCGACTATAGCTACGTAACTAGTTTAGCGAGCGGCTAGGACGCTAACTACTATTACGATACGGATCGGATAAGAAGCCGTTACTATTACTAGAAAATAACGAGGAATCTCGGCGTCCCTGTCTACTATAGTAGCTATCTCGCCTTCGGTCGCGGCTATAATTATTCCGACTACGGTCGTAGCGTTCTCTATAATATAAGTATATTCCTCTATTCTCTCTATATAGTAGTAGGTCTCCTCTACTAGAAGGAGGAACTAGCCCCGCTCGCTATAAGCGTTACTAGTAATTAGTCTCTAAGTTAATACTATATTATAGAGCGTCTAGTAGTTAGCTTCTAGCGTACGCTTTTAAACGCTTAAAACAAGCGTCGAAATTACGTTCTATACGGCCGAGCTACTTATCTTAACGGCCCTAGAACTCGTTAAAACGCTCCTAAGCTTATATAGCGTACGCTTTAAGCGTATCTCTAATTTGCGTTAGGAAGCGATCTAGGTCCGGAACTATTAGAGCTAGTATAGGAGGTCGCTATAGTAGTAAAGGTAGCGGAGCTAGGCCGGTATCTACTTCTTAGAGTAGTACGTCCTCTTACGATAGAGCGCCGCCTAGTAGTACGTTCTTATAAGAAGATATCCTTAGAGGCGTAGAGTTATAGCGAGGCCGGCGTTCCTAGAAGGCGTTATAGTAGTCGTTATAGTTATATCCGCGACGCTACTCGTCTTTATACTAATATAGGAAGTTAATATTATTACGACTAGTAGCGTTACTATATAGTATATCGTATAGCGAAGTCGAAGAGGCTCGACGCGGCGTAATTAGAAGATGTTCTAGTATACGCGCCCTCGAGCTAGAGGTAACTAGCGAGTATAGAATAGTCGTATTAGGTAACGCCTATACTAACGATTTCTAGAGTAGGGAGTTCGTCGGTAGTAAGCGTTAGAAAGAGGAATCGAAGGACGTCTCTACGAGTAGGTTATATAATACGTATAGCTACTAGACTAAGTAAACTATCTATCGTTCCTAGGGCGGCGCTACTAGCTAGTTCGAGGACCGGCTCTATTCCTATACTAGCGTCTATAGAGGTCGCTCGTACGGCTATACTAGTATCTATAGAGGTCGCTTAAGGCGCTACTAAATAGAATCGTCGGGCTATTCTTAGAAGGGATATAGTTCTATACGTAGGACTCTATTCGCTAGTTAGCGTAGGCGTCTAGCTACGCGGCTTTATTTACGTCGAGCTTCGTTCTAAGCCTTTATTAGGCGGTTACGTAGAATAACTACTTATAGTACCTTATTTAAGGCGAAGGCGGCCGGCTAAGGTATAGTCGCTATATACTATAGTAGGTCTTAAATAAGTAGAAGGTATATAAGGACGAGTTTCGCTACTTCGTTAATACTAGATAAATTTATAACCTAGTCTTAAAGATACTCTAGCTATAATATCCCGCGCTTCGTCGAAGTAACTAGAGGCTCGTACTTAGGTAGTAGTACGTAGTTATTTACGATAAACGCTACTAAGCGCTAGAGGTTAGGCTTACTATATCTAATCCTTCTCGAGAGCGCGTCCTATATTAAGAAGACTTAGAAGGAGAAGGTAGTTAATAAGGAAGCTACGTTAATATCTAGTAGGATCGAAGCCGCTAGGATAGGTAGTAGAGCTAGTTCCTACTCTTATAAAATAGGTATATTTAGACTAGTAGAAGCCGTTATTTACGCGGCTACCCGCGGGCGTCGCGACTACTTATAGACGGCTTTAGTAAAAAAATAGAGGGCGTCTAAGTAGCTAGAGGCCGCGGATAACTAACGGCTAACTCTCTAACCGCTCTACTCGTTCTTATATATATACGCCTCGTTATTCTCGTATAATCTTATAGAATATATAGAGTGTCCGCGATCTACGTAGAATACGGGTCCGGCTACTAGTTAAGCCGTTAGTACGTTCTTCGAAGTTCGGTCGTCCGAATAGGCGTAGCCTCGTTCGTTAATCGGTTAGGTATTCGAATAAGGTCGAGATTAACGCCTTCGAGCTACTAGTTATTACGTCTATATCGAACGACTAGGTATACTAAAGGTTAATATCTATCTATCTACGTCTATTAAAGGAAGCGTCTATATACTAAGTACTAAGCCGTCCGTATAGGCCCGGCTAGACCGTAATAAATAGAGGCGAAAGCGATAAGTATATTATCCGAGATAGGTATATATATCGTAAAGGGGTATTATACCTTCTCTACGACCCTATATTACGAACGTAAGTAATTCGTATATACTACGACGACTTCCTAGCTAGCTATTTCGGTAAGGATAAGACTACGGAACTCGTTAAGAGAAAGTACTAGTAGCTAGAGGTTAACGAGGACGTTAAGTAATACGTCGAATTATATAGTAGCTATTAGAAGGTAAAAGCGAGGCGCTACTATCCTTATAGCGAGATAGTTACGCTTCCTCTACTAGAATAGCTATAGAAAGATCTATCTATAGACTTTATTATAGACCTTCTATCGAGTAAGCGTAATAGTTATATATTTAACGCGATCCTTATAATTATCGACCGCTATTCTAAGATAGTAACTTTCGTTCGGACGATAAAGCGCTATATAAGCGTAGAGCTTACGGATATTCTACTTAATAAAGTTATATAACTTCGAGGTATACCTAGTAGTATTATCTCTAATAGAGGGTCTATATTTACTAGCTAGTTCTAGTTAGACTTCTATTTCGAGGTATACGTAAAACGTAGGCTAAGTATAGTATTTTACCTATAAATAGACGGCTAGACTAAACGCGTAAACTAGACGCTTAAGTAGTACCTACGTATCTATTACGAGAAGAACTAAGACGACTAGGCGTCTATACTAGCCTCTATAGAATTCGCGTATAATAATAGCCTAAATACGATACTAAAGATATCGCTATTCTATATTATTTATAAGTTCGACCCGGACCTAATAATAGAGACTCGTAAGAGGGACGTAACCGAATCTTAAGACGCGATTCTACGAGGAGAAGTACTAGTAGTAAGGGACGCTATAGAAAGATTAAAGTAGAATTACGAGGAGTTAATAAAGCGCTAGTAGTAAGTAAGCGAGTCGTAGGCTAAGTATTATAACTAGAAGTATTAGCTAAAGGAATATAAGGTCGGCGATATAGTCCTTCTATCTATAAAGAATCTAAAACTAAAGGTACTATTAAAGAAGCTAGTAGATAAGTTCGCTAGACTATTTAAAGTAATCGACGTAGTCGGGAAGTAGGCGTATCGCCTAGCTCTTCTAATAGGATTACGTATCTATAATATCTTCTATATATCCCTTCTAGAACTCTAGTATAGTAGCGAATCTTAAGAGACTAGCTTGCCTCTTATAGATAAGAAGAGCGAGTAGATAGTCGAGAAAGTACTAGAAACCTAAGTCGAGAAAAGTAAGAGGAAGTAGCTAGTCTAGTAGAAAGGCTAGCTAGAAGAATATAATATATAGGAACCGATTAAATATATCGAGGAATATAAAGCGCTCGAGGAATTTAAGGCGTAAAAGTAGAGTAAGAGGAGCTTACGTAAGCTATAAAGTCGACTATTATAACTACTATACTACTAATTAACCGTCGCGATTACTATAATTTGCGACGAGTACGCGCTAAGCGCTAAGGCCGCGACGAAACGTTACGTTACGAAAAGCTACTAAAGAGAATAGAGGATATAAAGTAGAGAGAAATTATTTATTTACGGCGCCTATAGGCGTAGCGTAAACGAGCCGTAGCGCCGGCGTAGAATAGAAGTATAAAATAAGGTAGTAGACTATACGAGTAGCGTAGAAGAAGCGCGAGAAGAGAGTATAAGAAGAGCGCGTAATACGCTAGCTTAATCCTCTATACTCTCGTCCTTCTTCTTCTTACTATTCTCCTCCTTCTTATTCTTCTTATTATCCTCCTCCTTCTCTACTATAAAGGCCTCGTCGTTAGAGACCTCCTCTACTTAGCTAGTAAAGTAGTTAGCGTAAGTAGTATAGACCGCTATATCGAGCGCCTCTTTCGAGGCGCTAAGTAGATATAGATGCTACGAAGAATATTAGTAATACGTACGAGAAGTATATAACTTATAAGATATACCTCGTACTTAAGCTTAAAGAGCCTAGAGAATAGGGCGATCTACTTACTAGCTATAAGTAGCTTAGTAGTAGAAGGACTACTACTAGCTAGTAACGCGCTAGCCCTACTCTTCTTTAAAGTCTTAAAGACCCTAGCCGACTTACTCTTATTAGACTATAGGACCTTAAGACTATTAGCGATTAGGGCCTATAGATTAGTATAGCGGTAGCGGAGCTACGCGGCGCGTATAGCTAGCCTACCCTCGGCTAGCTTAGTAAGGTAGAAGCGTATACGCTTCGACTAGGTAATAATATCCGGATCGGTATAGCGATTATAGAAGTAGTTATTATTATTATAGCGCTAATAATTCTTCTTCTTACTTAGTTTTATAACTCTATTATATAGCCGAACGCTAGCTATACGTATTATATTAGTAAGGAACTCGTAGCTAATACGTACGTAGAACGCTAGACTTACTCGTTACTAAATATAAGAGATAACGATAATAGTCGTCGTTCTTAGTAGTAGGGAGGTCGGTAATAGTATAGGGATCGGCTAAGATTATAGAAGTAGAAGTCTTCTTAAAAAGTATAATACTTATAGAGCGAGTACTAGGAAGAAGCTAGGAAGGTACGTAGATAGTATAGGTCGGTAGTAGGGCGCTTATCTAAAGATAGTATACTAGAATAAGTATTAACGTAATTAGGCGCGAACTTATAGCCCGTACCTACTCCGTAATTAACGCGCGGCCTATATAGAGTCTATAATATAAAAGTCTCTTAAGATCTAGTACGTTACTATAGTACTACTAAAAATCGCGTACGACTATAAAGTAGTAGAGTAACGTAATCGTAACGTAATAAGAACGCAAGCGGCTAGCTACCGTATTAATATAGACTTTCTTACGAGCTAAGGCAGCTCTATAAGAGAGAGGAGATAATTATAAGAGCGATAGCTTAGAGGGCTAATAGCTTAGAGAGCGTCTAAGTTAGACGCCGAAGTATCCGGCTTACGCTACGTATACTCGGCGCAAGATAAAAGTACGCTAAATAGATATAGAGGAATCGGTAAGAATTAGTCTCTCGATATCTCTAATAGGTATAGTTAGGGGCGCTTAATATATTACTATATACTAACCTTTTATAACGGCCGGCCTACTCTCGGCTAGCTTAGCGAGGTAGAAGTATAAGCGCTTCGACTACGTAATAATATCTAGATTAGTATAGTAGTCGTAGAAGTAGTTATTATTATTATAGCGCTAGTAATTCTTCTTCTTACTTAATTTTATAACTTTATTATATAGCTAAACGCCGGCTATACGTACTATATTAGTAAGGAACTCGTAGCTAATATATACGCGGAACGCTAGACTTACTCGTTACTAAATATAAGAGATAACGATAATAGTTATTATTCTTAGTAGTAAGGAGATTAGTAATAGTATAAGGATTAGCTAAGATTATAGAAGTAAAGTTCTTCTTAGGAGCTATAATACTTATAGAATAAGTACTAAGAAAAGGCTAGGAAGATATATAAATAGTATAAAGTAGGAGTAGAGCGCTTATTTAAAGATAGTATACTAGAATAAGTATTAATATAATTAGGCGCGAACTTATAGCTTATACCTACTCTATAATTAACGCGTAGCCTATATAGGATCTATAATATAAAAGTCCCTTAAGATCTAGTATATTACTATAGTACTACTAAAAATTACGTACGACTATAAAGTAGTAGAGTAACGTAACTATAATATAATAAGAACGTAAGTAGCTAGCTACTATATTAATATAGACTCTTCTACGAGCTAAGATAGCTTTATAAAGAAGAGGAGATAATTATAAGAGCGATAGCTTAAGAGGCTAATAGCTTAGAGAGCGTCTAAGTTAGACGCTAAAGTATTTAGCTTATACTACGTATACTTAGTATAAGATAAAAGTACGCTAGATATATATAGAGGAATTAGTAAGGATTAGTCTCTTAATATCTCTAATAGGTATAACTATAGTTAGGGGCGCTTAATATATTACTATATACTAACCTTTATAAATCTTATAATTAAGAGCGACTTTTCCTCGTTATAAAGTTATTATTCGGCTACTAAGAATTTTAGGGTCTAATTAAAATTTAATTACTTAATAATTAAAATTTAGTTAGAATCTTTATAAGAAGAATTTTAAAAATAGTATATATTTAAAAGCTAGTTAAATATTAATTAGTAATTAATAAAATTTTAATTAGACCTTAAAATTCTTAGTAGCTAAATAATAACTTTACGACGAGGAAAAGTTACTCTTAATCGCGAAATTTCTTTAAAATATAAATACTATATCGTCTTTATAGCTATAGAAACTTTAGAAATAATAAAGATAGCTTTCTTCTATTCTAGAACTATAGTATTTAGTAGATATAAGCATCCCTACTTATATAAAATAAAGAAATACGATAAAAAGTCGATTTTAATTAAAAGAATTCTTCGAAGTATAAATAATATACTATATATCTATATTTCTATAAACTAGGAATCGAAGGAGAGACTCTCGACGTATATACTAGCTATAGTATCGAATATAATAACGCATCGTTGCGTACGCAATCGAAGAAATAATCCGAAAAAGTAGCCTTTTCGCAAGTTTGCGAAAATACGAAGTTGCGAGGTTGATACATCTGTACATTCAGGCCGCTGCTAATCGTCCCTGGTCACGCTTTCGGCTTTCCCGCGGAACTGCTGCCCTAGCGGTCTATGCTGAAAGCAGAATTGCTATGCTGACGAGCGCTGTTCCCCTGGCGTGACCTGCAAGCGAGGCGTGCCGAGTAGCCGGGTGATGCACTTTGGTGTGAGCACTTTGGGGTGCGGTGCTGCGTGCGCTGGCCGGCGACAATAATAAAAGACAGGCATTAAGAACGAGGTGAATAGTGCCTGGCACGCGGCGTCACGTGGCACGCCAGGAGCGCGGAATTCGCTCTTTGCAACGCCCGACGACCACGGTGCCAAATACTCAACACCGACCGACTCGAGACGGCAGCCATGGCGGCGACAGCACCACAGCACATCGATCCCGCGCTGTCCGCTCCCGCCGCCAACACCACCACCACGACCGCCACCACCTCGCCGTCCGCCGCCGCGCCACCGCCTCCGCTGCGCTACGAGCACCACCCTCCGCCGCCGCCGCAGCCGTTCGCACAACATCCGCCCGGTGCCCACGTCGCGCCGTACCCAGCGCCGAGCGCGTCGAACCCCTACTACAGCAGCTATCCCACGCCGCAGCCCCCGACGCCGCACGCACCGAGCACCGCCGCGGCCAGCGCCGCCAGCGCGAGCAACCAGGCGAGTCCGGCGGCGGGCACGCCACAGTACCAGCAGCAACTCGCGCAGGACGGCATCGATAACAGCCAGCTCTCCGACCCCAACGATGCCACGCACCCGGACGACCCCAAGCGCCCGCGCGCCTGCGAAGCCTGCCGCGGGCTGAAGGTGCGCTGCGATCAGGACCCCCATCATCCCGAGCTCCCGTGTCGACGATGCGCCAAGGCAGGCCGGCAATGCATCATCACCGCTCCGAGTCGCAAGCGCCAGAAGAAGGCCGACAGTCGCGTGGCCGAGCTGGAGAAGAAGCTGGATCATCTGACCGCCGTGCTGCTGCAGCAGCAGCAGCAGCAGGGCGCCACCGTTCCATACAGCCCGCAGTACGCGCCCGCTCCCACGGCCGACTTGCAAGGCCGCGCCTATGCCCCGTCCGCGCAGCAGCTTCCCCCCTACGGCTCGCCCGAGCAACCGCACGATCCTCCGTCGATGCAACCGCCTGCCAAGCGTAGACGGACCGACGACCACGCGATACCATCTCCCGCCCTGCACGCTCCCGCTTCCGCGGCCGAACAAGATGCACGGAGCCACAGCGAGCAGGACCTGTCGAATCGACTGCAAGAGCACAACCGCACCTTCGATGGCGCCGCGCAAGCGCCGAACCCGCCGTCCGCGAGCAGCGCATCTCGGGAATTCACGAACAGGATCAACGCTCTCGTCACTCCCGCGCTGGGTGTCCAAATGTTCAATCGCTACGTTGAAAAGCTCGCTCCGCACATGCCTGCTGTGGTGTTCCCATTGGGGACGCAAGCGGAGCAGGTTTCGAGGGAGAAGCCCCTCCTGTACGCAGCCATCTTGTCTGCGGCCTCGTATGGCGTCCTCCATCCGTCTTTCACCGACGAACTCGGGCACGAAGCGATCAAGGAAATTGCCAATATTGTTGTTGTCAATGGTGGGAAATCGATCGAGCTCATTCAGGCAGTGCAAGTCCTTGCGCTGTGGTACAAGCCTCCGGAGCATTCGCAGGCCACGAACTTTTACCAGATCATCCACATGGCAGCCATCATGTGCATAGAACTTGGCCTGTGTCGGCGCCCGAGTATGATGAAATCCCGACGAGGACCGGGAGGCCCTCTGCCCGAGTACACCCCTGGTCCACCGCCCAATCACGCTGTTTTGACCGATAGTCTTGAGGCCCGAAGGGCGTACTTGGGCTGTTACTACCTGTGCGCCAGTGCCGCAATGGTGCTTCGTCGGCCAACGCTCGTGCACTGGACAAGTTATATGGAAGAATGCGTGGAGACATTGGAGACGAGTCCAGACGCGTTGCCGTCGGACAGGCTTTTCTGTGAGCACATCAAGATTCAGCACATTTGCGAAAATGTCAGCGTGCAATTTTCCATGGACGACAACGGTGCTAGCGTTAGCATTACCGATCCCAAGGTGTCTTATGCGTTGAACGTCATGGAACATGAGATCAAGGACTGGAGCTCGAAGATTCCGCCGCAGCTGAAGAGCCACCCGTCCTTGAAGCTCTTTGAGCATGTGGCGAGCCTGTATCTACACGAGATCGCCCTGCACTTTAATCACAATGTGGAGGACTTTCGCGTGCCATTCACGGAAGAATCGCTCAGATCCGTCAACAGCACCTCTGACAAGCTCTCACAGCATCAGATTTCAGCGCTCGAGGCGTGTCGTCATTCTGCACACGGCATCATCGACTGCATGCTGGCATTCGATGCGGAAGCTGTCATGACAATGCCAACGCTGATTTTCTTCGTACGCACAATATACGCGATTGTGATTCTAATCAAGATGCATGTTGCTGTCACTACACCCGGGAGCGAAATCGCGAAAGTCATGACGGCGGAGGACGTCGATGTCGACCGCCGACTTGATGGCATCAGAAATATCTACATCAATCTCTCGACAGCGCAAGACTTTCAACCTCACACTAAGGTTGTGGTGATTATTAATGTGCTGCAAGAGTGGTTCACAAAGTACAAGGAGAATGTGGCTGCCCAGGCGCGTGGTGAGGCGCCTCCGAATCCCATGCACCAGCAGCCGGGCACCTGTAACGGGCAGACTCCACTGCATCTCCTCGCACAGACTGCTTCCGACGTCAAGCAAGAGCAGAGGACGCAACAGCCACAGACTAATGGCGCTCCGACATGGCCCATGAATGCGTCCTATCCTAGCGACTACTTGGGACAGGCCCAAGGCCAGTATCCCGTCCAGCAACAACAGCCGGGTAATGGTTATTCGGCAGGTCATATGGGGCCTTACGGGATGGGCAATGGCGGTACAGAATTCGATTCAGGAAATCCTTGGCTCTGGGGCTCTAACTTCCAACAAGCAATGGACTTGAGTCTCGCGGACATGAATGGTGTTACTGGTGGCGGGATGGACGGCCTATTCTTCGGACCGGGTTTGGCGCCTTTTGATTTGGCTGGCGACGGATCGCAGATGCAATAGATATAGATGTAGCGGGGATGGACTATGCGCGATGTGGAGGGAAGTCCGCTTGGCCGAAGAGGACCTAGTATCATTATGTGTCACTCGTTGGCACGAATCTAGATTGCCGAGTCTTAGACTTCCGCATGGGGTTTTGGGTTGCTGGGAGTAGGGTGGTCATCAATAACACGGCGATACCCAAATTGTGCCTATAATTATTCAATAGCAAGAATCATGGTGAACCATTTCGTTTCCTTCCACCCCATGATGGCCTTGGACACCTCTTGTTCACAAACAACACTCGACATCTTCTCGAAGGCAGAGAGCAGGCAACAAAAATGTTGACTGCAAGTTTAGTAATCGTTCAAACATTGAATACATATACTGCATATATATATATATATATCCTTATTCGTTACGAGGAACCTTTGTACTTCTTCTCTTTGCTCTCTACTGCCTGCTAATGCTCTCATCATTTGAATCATTTCCGCGTTTTTGACACGTTACGGAAGGCGTTCTGAAGAAGCAGCAAGCTCCCTCCTTTTCAAAAGCAAGAATGCCGCCAACACCCGTCGCTATACCAGAAGCAATCCCGCTGACCATGCAAGCATAAGACCATCAGAAGCGTCAAACACATCACCTTCATGCATCCCATCGTCGTCATCTCACCCGCCCTCATCCATTCACCCATCATCCGTCCTTATAAAACTTCTTAAACACCAAATGCAACAACAAATTAACAGCCAACTTCGCGGCACCCCCTTGGGCCTCCTCAAAAACTTTGATCGTCGCCAGACCATCATACTGCGCTTGCAAAAGCTCGTCCAACGACAAAATTGCGCTTGCCCCAGGCAACATCATACTCCCGGAACTCGCTTCCAAGTGGAACACGCCGACCTCGTCCGAACCGATGACAATGTCCAAGTTGCCCCAATGCTCCTGCTGGTAATGGGACCACGTGAGCAAGACGCCTTTGTCCGCGAGCTGGCGCGCAGAGTACTTGTACGAGCCGAATTTGGGCTGGCGACCTGCGCGTTCAAGTTCGCGTTCATGCGACCATTGTTTCGTGAAAGGCATAACGAATTTGTGCTTGGTGCCCTTCTTGTTGGCGAGCGTGTGGAGGCATTGTTCGATGTAATCGTTGTAAGATTTGAGCTGGTCGTCCAGGAATTGGGCTTTGGCGTCGAGCTGTTGTATCGTGGCCCGCGTAGACTCGGTTTCTCGTTGACGTTCAATGCGCCGGCGGTGCTTTTGGCGGATGTCGGCGGCGAGAGCGTTGAGAATCTCTTGGTAGTTGTTGTGTCTCGACACGCGGAATTGCGGTGGTACATGTGGCTGCTCGAGCTGCATAATGTTCTCGAGAGCAGTGGCTTTGAGTTCGGCATATGTCATTCCTTGGAGATCGATGAGATCTCTTCGGTCTTCCGAGAAGGTGGACGGTGCTTCGCTGTAGACTGAGAGTGCCCGGTTCGAGCGCATCGAAGCTCGTGGGTCGAACTGCGACGGCGAGCGCTTGTGACCCGGGCGATGCTGTCGTCGTTCCTTTTCGGCGAGCTCCTCCTGGACGAGTGAAATCCATCGATCAGCATCCTCGTGAGTGATGGGCCGCAGAAGAATTTCCATCAGATTCGATCCCGACTGCACACGGATGATGTATAGCACAAGTCGTTTGGTAGCTGTGAACAGCTGCCGCGACTCTGCGCTCGGATCATCCTGGACAGTGAAGCGAGACTTGAGCGTCAAGGTGATTTCACCACCGTTAGTGGCACCACCGAGATCAGTCTCGTTGCTTTTGGCTGTACCAAGATCCGTCAGAAGCTCCCTGATAGGGTCGCCTCTATCAGGCGCCACAGCAGAGATATTGTCCGAGATCAAGCTGTGAAGAGCGAACATGTCCACAAGCTTGATGTAGAGCACTGGTTTCGTCATGGAATACAGATCGGAGAACTGGTCCGCGTGATACTGTTCCTCCGGCGAAGAGATGTCGAACATGTGCTGTAGGCATTCCGACCACCGGTCGAGACTTTCTCCGATCCAGTTGTTGAGCGGCTGTAGATAGAGATTCTCAACGCCAAATAAGCGGCCAGAGTTGCAGACTTGACTCAGGACCGTCACCACTTGTGCCAAATTGCGCTTGTGTACAGGACTGAGACCGCGGTCCACGACACCCCACATCTCTGGCTCCCGAAGTGCCGGCAGAAGGTATGTCTTCCACAACCACGATCCCACGAGCATGGCCAATCCGGCGGAAGCCTCTCGAGGGAACTGTGCACAAAGGGCACGGTGCTGCTCTGCGGCCAGATATCGAAGACCGTACGGCATGCGGTGTAGGGACTCTTCTAGGGACAAGAAGAAGCCGTCACCCAGATCTCGCAAGTCTTCCAGGTGCTCAACATATCTCGGCCTCACATCTTCTTGCCTGATAACCGCTTCTCGCGGAATGTCGCGTGGGCGTTGGGAAGGTATGCCAGTCTGCAGTTCTTCGTTGTTCAAGATGGCTCGGTAGATTTGCAGCGGGTCACTCTCCAGGTCAAGGTGATCTTGGCCGCAAATGCCATCTTTCACCATGCCGCCCAGTAGTGTCTTGAGGTAGCTTCGCTCGCGAGGATTTCGCAAGTAATTGAGTATCAGCCTGTGCTGGAATGTGCCGCTTGCTTGTCGCATGTGGTCTTCGACATTCTGGCATCGCGAGACGCTCTGCTGGTTGCTGGTGGCAAGAACTCTCATGAATAGATATTCTTCCCTGCTCTTCTGTGCATAGCCGAACAAGGTCATTGTGAGTCGCTCGTAGCTCTTGCTTTCTTTCTCGGCGAGACCGCGCTGTGTCAGCACAGAGAATGCCCTCGCCAAATATTGAGGTTGGGTCTGAACGAGGAAGAACAATTCTTCATAGCTGGACAGCTTCTTGCGAGAGTTCTTGTTGAGTGCCTTTAAATCCAGCCCGGACGGATGAGCAAGCTGCGTCCCGTTGCGGAGGAGCTGGGATGCCGAGCCACCAAAGTGTTTTTGATGTTTCACAACTTCGTCCAGAGTGATCTTGTTCTTGACCAGCAAAGCAATCTTGACGTCCAGGCCTTCAACGTAGCTCTCGACCAACTCATTGCGCCGCACACTCTCGATGACTTGTCTGCGCAACCTTTCCGCCTCAATCTCGCCTTCGAACTCGAGATTGCTGTCCGTTAGCAAGTGCACATGCTTACGGATGACAGGAAGCGGAGGATTTTTGCCATTGACCAGGCTCTTGTAGCTCTCGCCCTGCTGTTTAGCACGGACAAAGGACTGCAGCTTGATGACTTTCTCCATGTTCTCGCGGAAGTGTCTTCGCTTGTCAGCGAAATGCTTCCGCACAACGAAGGCCCGCGCTGCTGCTTGCAAGCCCTCGACAGCTGCTTCGTGCTCCTCAACCGCAGCAAGTGATTCACCGATACGGCTTCGCTCTAGCAGTCCTCGAATGGTAGATTGCGCTTTGATAATGCTCTCCTCTTCCTTCTCCATCTGGACGAGCTGGTCGAAGATGCGCTGTCTTTCCAAGTATGCACGAGCAAGCGATTGCAGAGCCGTAATATCACTCTCCTGCTCTTCCAGACTCGCAAGTTTCTCGCCAATGCTCTTACGCTGCAGCATCGCTCGCATGGCCGACTGGATCAATTTGACACCTTCGTTGTGCTTCTGCAGTTCCTCCTTGATATCTTGGTAAAGCGATTGTCCCGCCTTGGCGCGGAGCAGCGCTTGAAACTGGACAATTTGCTCGACGTGAGATCCAAGCGCATCTCGCGTGTCCTTGTGTAGAGATCTCGCTGCTTTGGCGCGCATGAGCGTTTGGAAATTCACAATGGCCGACTCTCGTCCTTGCAGGGCGCCTAGTGTCCGAGCTGTACGCAAACGCTCCAATAGGCCTCGCGCGGCCGATTGTGCCTGGACAATGCTCGGTTCTTCGAACTTGCGCTCGCCATGGGCCACAGATTGCTGTCGCCGCGCGATCATGGCCCGTGTGGCTGCCTGTAGCTGCACGATATGCAGGCCATGCTGTGTTGTCTGGAGCTCTTCTCTAGTGTCTTCTTGCAGAGAACGGACAGCTTGAGCGCGTAGCATCGACTGGAACTGGACGATGGTCGGCTCTTGATCCCACAACTGAGCCATGATGCCACCGACTCGCATGCGCTCGAGGGCAGCTCTCGCCACAGCTTGGAACTCCACGACTCTGGCTTCATTTTCCTCGTTTCGTGTCTCATGCCACAAGTCGCCTGCTCGCCAACGCCCGATTGCGCCACGTAGAGCAGCTTGCAGCTCCTTGAGGCCGTGTCGATGTGCTTGCAGTTCTTTGCGAATCGTTTTCGTCTGAGCTCTGGCCTGTCGGCCTCGCCAGAGATTCTGCACTTTGACGACTGCGTCCTTGTTCCGCCACCAGGCTTCTCGTTTTCGATGCAGTCTTTTCCGGACAAGATAGCCCCTGGCCGCCGCTTGAAATTGTGAATTGGCATTGTGTGTGGCATACTTGAAATCGAAGACTTCTCGTGCGAAGCCCCCACGAGCAATGGCCTGGAGATGTGCTATGGACTCTTCCACATCCCACAGGTCTTGCATGATGTTCCCTAGCCGCAATCGAACAAGTGAACCTCGGATTTGCGTTTGCAGGTCTACGAGAATCGGCTCCTGCTCTGCGAGCAATTCGTCCTCGGTCGGTGGAGGAGGTTCCGGCTCTTCTTCAATTTGCATTGCTTCTCGCATGCCACCAAAGTTGGGCATGGCCACACCACTCTTATCGATGCCCTTTTGTGCCGCCTCCAATTCGTGCTCTTCGAACTCCAAGTGACCAACGAGATTACCGATTCGGAATTCTGTGACGCCTTTCCGGAAGAGAAGCCACGACAAAGCGTGTATACAATAGATGACTTTGGGTATGTTCTTCTTCTCGTACAAGTCGATCAATTCGAAGCGAAACAGCTCTGGAAGTTCGATCTCTGCCAGGAAACGGAAGAAGAGCGCAGTGTTGTCGGTATGTCGATACGTGAGAGGCGAGCCTCGCCATATCCGTTTTGATCCCAAGGCTTGCTGTTGCGCGGGCGGCAGCTTTGGTGCAAGGCGAACGACCACTTCAGCAAGTGTGACACCGTCACGAAGCGCCTCTTCCAACTGCACGATGGGAGGTAGCTTCTCTGGTTCCAGCACATCCTCGATCCACGCCCGCGCTTCTCCGATGTGACAAAGATATTCGTATGCCTGCAAGTGCTTCCTTTGCGTATCCATCCATTTGGTACTTGAATACTGCGACGCGAACTGCGACTGGTTCGGCGTCCTTGGCTTGATCGATCCCGACCGCTGCAGCTTTCTCCTGCCCATTAGACCTGTCACCTGCTCTTCCGGCTTGTGCACGCCCAAGTCGTCCGTCGCACCCTCTTGTGCAGCGATCTTACTGAGATGGCGTAATTGGGGCGTTGATGACTTTTGCAGTTGGTCCAGCTCCTCGCCGTCCAGTTGCGGAGGGGTCATGTCTGTGGATCCAAAGCGAGCATGCCCTCGCGCTCGGGATGGCCGTGTGCTGGCACGCATTGAATCCGATCGCGATAGTGTTGCCAGGCTATTCTTGGTCGGAGAAGGGGGTGATCTGTACTCGGGCGAGGGAGACCTCATGGGGATGTCTTCGCTGGCAAATGTGACACGATTTGGGGTTTTCGCCGGCCGCAATGCGAGGTCTTCGCTGACGCCTCGCGTGTGGCCGGGTGACTTGGTGGGCGATGCCAATGGTGAATCCAGCTTCTCGCGACTGGGCGGTCGTTCGCGCATGTTCTCTTTGGACTCGGTCCGGATGTGAGTGAAGCCATTAGTGGACGGCGGCGGCTGTCGAATGGGCGGACTCCGATTCTCGGTGACTGGTCTCAAGGCGCTGCGGCTCTCACTTCGGCCCACGTTGGTGCGCCAGTCATCGTCACGCACTTTCCGGGGCGACACGTCCATCCTCGAAGGCGTGCGCTGCAGCTTGTTCTGTTCTTGCTCCGCCTGTTCGCGCTGCTCCCACTTGGCGAAGGCGGCGTTCTTCTTGACCGGAGACTCGGACCGATCTCGTTTCGCGGTGGTGGTGGTGGGTGTTGTTGTGCTCGGCACTACGAAGGGATCGCCGGCTGATGTGTCCAGGCCGGACAGCGCTGGTCGTGGGTAGGAAGAGGGCACATTACTGCTGAAGACGGCTTGGCGGCTGGCGATGGCAGCTCGATCGGTGTCGCTGTTGTTGGAGCGCGTGCTCATGTGCCGCAGCGGCGACGACTTGGTCGGGCTGTGGTCTCGGAAGCGATTGTGCGGCGGCGAGGTCGGCGAGCTCAAGGCCGGGTAGGAAGGCATGTCGGCGGTGGTGCCTGCCCCGAGTCAAGCCGGCAGTGAAGGACGAGGGTGGTGGTGGTGAGGGCGTGAGGTGATGAAAGCATATGCAGCAGCAGACTGGAGCGAGGCGCGTCGGGGAGCGGTTGCTATGCAAAGTCGGCAGGCATCGACACTCGGCTCAACGGCATGGCACGCTTTCCACGCACCGACTTCACGTGCATACGCGACATGCGAAGAGAGACTGCATGGCACGATGAAGATTGCAGAGAGAGGAATGAGGAACACGCACGACGGACACAATGGCGGCCTCGTTACACCAACCCGCGAAAAGCTCTCTGTTTATTTACTCCAATTTGACTTTCGGCTGCATGACGCAATAAGACAAGGATCGCGCGGATCTACCCGCAGTGGCGCAAACTCGATATTTTCTCGCTGCCGTCTGCGCCCTGCTTTTCCTTCCTTGGGGTAAGTACTGTGCTTGGATCGAGCGACTGAATTCCACCTGCTAATCCTCTGCGACAGACTGCTATCCTCTCCGCGCACCGCCCACCACCCGACACGCCACCATGAACGGCGTCGAGCAGCCATACGACGGCGTCACCCTCAAGAAGTCGCTGGCAGAGCCCGTCGGGCAACCGCATGCCAACGGCGCCAGCAGCAATGGCGAGGCCGAGGAGCGCTTCGAAGACCCTTCGACGGCCCTCGAGGCGCTGAAGGCGTACGGCGAGAAGGATGGCATCTCCGTCCACGACCTCATGGACAAGAAGAAGATGGGCGGCCTGACCTACAACGACTTCCTCATGCTCCCGGGCTACATTGGCTTCCCCGCCAGCGACGTCGACTTGACCTCCAAGCTGACGCGCAACATCACTCTCAAGACACCCTTCACCTCGTCGCCCATGGACACCGTCACCGAGCACAACATGGCCATTCACATGGCCCTGCTCGGCGGTGTGGGCGTCATCCACCACAACTGCTCCGTCGAAGAACAGGCCGAAATGGTCAGGAAGGTCAAGCGCTTCGAGAATGGCTTCATCACTGACCCCATCGTTCTCGCGCCTACTGCCACGGTTGCCGACGCCATCGCCTTGAAGGAGAAGTGGGGCTTTGGCGGCTTCCCAGTCACTGGTATGCGATTCGCCTTGCGCTTTTCCTCCTGCCCTTCCTTGCGTGATGCTCAACACAATTATTAACTTTCGTTCAACCGCACGTGCCTTGCCAGTGTGCTCGGTGCGCTGGGGAGAAACTGACTCTCTGACTCCTACACCTATCGCAAGATCACATCGCGTGAACAAACAAAACATTGGACTGACTGATGCACAGAAAATGGCCAGCTCAAGAGCAAGCTGATCGGTATCGTCACGCCTCGAGACACTCAATTCCACGCCAACCTCGACTCTCCCGTCACCGAAATCATGTCCACCAGCCTGGTCACAGCACAGCAGGGCGTGAGCCTGTCCGGGGCCAACGCCATCCTCAGCAAAAGCAAGAAGGGCAAGCTCCCCATTGTGGACAACGCTGGAAACCTCATTTCTCTGCTCAGCCGCAGCGATCTGATGAAAAACTTGAATTACCCGCTCGCTACCAAAGTGCCCGGCACGAAGCAACTCCTCTCAGCCGCTGCCATTGGCACGCGACCCGCCGACAAAGAGCGTCTGGCTGCACTTGTCGAAGCCGGCCTCGACGTTGTCATCCTCGATTCGAGCCAGGGTAACTCCATGTACCAAATCGAGATGGTCCGCTGGATCAAGCAAAACTACCCCAAGCTCGACGTCATTGGTGGCAACGTTGTCACTCGCGACCAGGCTGCGTCGCTGATCGCAGCCGGCGTTGATGGTTTGCGAATCGGTATGGGTGCTGGATCCGCCTGCATCACACAAGAGGTCATGGCTGTGGGCCGTCCACAAGCCACTTCCGTCTTCATGGTCACACAATTCGCCAGCAAGTTCGGCATTCCTTGCATTGCCGATGGTGGCATTCAGAACGTGGGACACATCGTCAAGGCCATCGCTCTCGGTGCCAGCACCATCATGATGGGTGGTCTCCTCGCAGCTACAACGGAATCTCCAGGTGCCTACGTCGTTGGTCCAGATGGGCAGCTTCGCAAGACTTACCGTGGCATGGGCTCGATTGATGCCATGGAGGATAAGAAGGCTGGCGGGTCCGGTGACAAGGCGAACAACACCGCCAAGAACGCTGGTACTGCACGATACTTCTCCGAAGGCGACAAGGTCCTTGTCGCACAGGGTGTCTCCGGCTCTGTTCTCGATCGCGGCTCCATTACCAAGTTCCTGCCATACCTCATGGCTGGTCTGCAACACTCGCTCCAAGATGCTGGCGTCAAGAGCGTCGACGCACTGCAGAAGGGCGTCCGATCGGGCGATGTGCGATTCGAGTTCCGAACTGCTTCTGCGCAGGCAGAGGGTAATGTCCACGGCATGGTGGGTGTGGAGAAGAAGCTCTACAGTTAGTTGCGAAGAGCTACTGGATGCATGAAGATGGACGACCAAAAGGCGTTTCTTGCGGCTTCGGGGTGGAGTTTGGGCTTTGTTTGCTAGGTCCATATGTTGGATAGCCACGCTGATATGACATTTTACAGTACTGCGTATTCTAATCGTGAGTTTTAACTTTTATCGATGTGACCTTCCCACGTTGTCTCTCACAGCTGCTGCTCGGCAAAAGTCTTGCTGTGGGTTCGAATTGCTACTCCATTCCGTGCATCCCTCGCTTATACGCTCGTAGATGTGTAAATTTACAACAGACTTGCGAAGAGTATCAGCAAGATACTGCGAATATTGCCCCACGCAGCACGTCCTCACGTAAATCATCGAATCCAAGGACACAATATAAATGAAAGAAACAGCACATACATCCCATTCCAACTCGTCGTTGTCGTCCCACGACTTGTTGCGCGTGTAACCCTAAGGCCTTGGCACTCTTTCTACTATGCATGTAGATCTAGGTCTGGTATATCATCGCCATTCGCTCCCCCATGCCAATCATCACGTCATCATCATCGACAAGTCATGCCAGGCCCATCATAAAAAGTCAATGTCTTCATGCATATGCTCCCCATTCCCATTGGCGAATTCCTCCTCTTCGCCCTCCAGATCGAATCCTCCGTCATCACCATCCCCCTCGTCCAAGTCCTCGATCGGAAACGTCAGAATCGCCGCAATGCCGCCCAGCCCCTCTAGTCGTTTCCCACTCTCATGCATGCTGCTCAACACTCTCACCTCTCCACCTTGGTCTTTCACTTCATCCACGACCCGCACCCACTTCCTCCTCGTATCTACCTCTTGGCTCCGGAAAAGCGCATTGGAAATGAGTAATACTCCTCCGCCTTTCCCTACAGCCCCTCGCTCGACAGCTTTCACGCACTCTCGCGGCCCATACCACGCCCTCGGATCATCCTGTCGCATCAACGTGAAGAATCTCTCCATGAGTTGCGTTTCGCGGAGGAATTTCGTTTCGCTGAGTTGAGATGTCACTGCGGGGGACAAGAGCACTTGATGAAGGGAGTGCAGGTGACCCGAGGCGGAATGCGCGACAGTGATTTTGGGTATTAGCGCGAGAAGAGGTTTATTGCTGCCGGCGGATGTTGACGCTTGAGCTTTGATGTAAGTATGGAAGCTTGAGGCTGTGAAGCCCGGGCTGGCGAGGAGAAGAGGGAGGGGGTCTTTTGTTGATGCAAGGTCCATTTGGCGGAGGAGAGAATCAAATGTCTCTTTGAAGAAAGACTGGAGCGACTTTTCGTGGTCGCTGGAGCCCTGCCGTTTTCTGGGAAGGGACTTTTCGATTTTCTGCCGTAGTATTGTTTGGTGTTCGGTTATGAGGCAGATGTTGGCCAGGCCTTCGGACATGACGACGGCCCACAGTACAGCAGTCTTGGTCTGGTCCAGCGCTTCTCTGAGAGTTCCAAGTGCGATGCTGTCCCAACCGTCTTCCTTCTCTAACGTGAAGTCTCGTTGCAGTTCGAGATCGAGTGTGTGAAAGCTGCCCAGCTTGACCCATTTGTTTTCCTCTGCTACCTGTCCTGATACGTGTAGTTGCCCAGCTTGCGGATCAAAATCGAGTTTGGTGACTTTGATTGTCAGGTGCATGTGCACTCGCTCGTTTCTCGTGCTGCCCGTTGCTGTCTCGGAGGAGATTTTGCGTATGGCGGAGGCGTGTAGGCGATCGGTGGGACGAATGAGGTTGTAGCAATGCCACATGTCCTCGGGCTCTTCTGGCTTGAGCGTTGCACTTCCGGAGCCATCTTTCTCGATGATGTTCTGCCGGATGAGCTTCATCTCGGTCGTGAAGTGTCGGAGGCGGTATTAACGTGGTAACGTTCGTGCTGATAAGCCGATGTGGGCTTAGTCAAGCTGTTCGGAAACAAACGAGTGGAAGATAAAGTCGCGGGTCGATTCTAGTATGGGATTGGAGCTCATTAGAACATCGAGTCAATACTGCACACCTATCGGGACAAGTCTGATCGGACTAGTCGGCCTTAGACACTAACTATAGAAATCGCTCTAGATACTACGAACGCGTAGTTTAGGCTGGAAATAATAGATAGTAGTCTAATATCTCTACTTAAGGCACTAATTAACTAGATCTTCTAATTCTATATTTTAACTTCTACCCTTAAGACTCGTAATTTAGATAGCCTTATACGTTTTAAGAAATTTTAAAGTTAAAAGAATAAAAGTATAAGTAAGACTAAGAAGACTAAGAAGACTAAAAGTAAGCGAGCGAACTAAATAGTTTATTCAAATAAAAAGATTTTAAATATATATAAAAATCTTACTAAGTTACTACTAATTTTACGTATTTAACTTACTCGAAATATAGTAAGTAATGCTTCTTACTATTTTTTTGCGCGTAGCTCGAGCTACTAAGCTCGAACCTTTAGGTCGCTATAATACTCGTAGACTGTTCTTATCGCGTTCTAAATAGTTCTTCTACTTCGCTTATCTGCATTTAATAGAGTCTTCTACATTAGACATTAACAGCTATATATGTTTGTATAGGGTGCATTTCACATCTTCTCCACTATTAAGAAACGCACCCGCTGATATGCCTTCACTATACTTCGCTGTGAACCCAGTAGCCGAGAAGTTGACTCATGCGCGAATGTGTGCGGCGAAACATTAATCTTTGCTGTGCGTTGATACATCGAGCTTCGAACGAGATGGGCCATACAGGTTGAAAGTCTCGCGTATCTCGTCTCTCGACCATCCCGACTCGCACAACATGCGAAGTTGCTCGTCGGTCACCTGCGGCCATCCTGCCCGAAATATCTCCAGTGTTGCAGCAGTTGGAACCTTGACTCCTCGATCAGTAGCGATCTCATTTAGGGGGCCACCCTTCGTCACTCGAGCTTTGAGTGCATTGTATTTGAGCGTCCATGTGGTACCCTTGTTCATCATTTGCCCAACCCGACCGATGATATCACTGATAAACTGCGCCGAAAGTCCATGTTGTCGCAGTAGGTATAACTCCTGGCAAGTCATATGGGACGGAGGCTTCCGCAAGACGGCAATGTCGACTTGCGAGGGTCGACGACTGTTCAGATACTTTTTTGGCACAAAGCCCTCTACTGGCTTTTCACCAGTATCTGCCAAACATTCATCATCGGTGAGCCCCTGCCGAGCAGCCACTGCTGCGGTCGCGGCCATTTCAACTTCCGCGTTGTATTCAGCCTTCGTGAGCTTTTCACCAAGAACAACTTTCAACCTTTCCCTGATGGCAGTCGGTGTCACTTCGGTTTTGTGGCGGATCTGTCTTGGCTTAAGTGGAATGAGCACCTTGGCCCCACCACGAGCTGGCTTCGCTTTGATTGCGTCTGACATTGTGTCTGTATACCACGCAACAGAAGATGTGACTGGTGTAGACTGCTTGATTCCTTTGAGGACTTTTGCAAGCAAGTGCCACGTGGTGTCTGATCGCAAAAGCTCGAGGGCTGTTTTGACGGGCTTGGCTGGTGGTGAGTGGTCGACGAGGTCATGTGCCAAGTAGATGGCAGCTTGCATTCCTTGCACCATTTCTGCAGAAGTCCCAGGCGCAGTGTCGAAGTTTTGAGGATGATACAATGGCAGATATAATCGCGATGGCGATTGACTGACCGCGAATTGGAAGGGTGCTCGCCACTCATTGCTAGTTGTCAACAGTTCGTGAACGACGAGATAATGGAGCTCTTCCGCAATGGGGAATTGATCCTGACCAGCGGTGATACAGAGCCTCACATGCTTTGTCTCGCCTTCCAACCAGTCGTTGAACTCTTTGATTCTGACCAACTTCTCGTCGCCAATCTTCGCTCGTAGTTCGTATCTCGCAGGTCATGATCTAGTGTGCTCTGCACGACCGGCTCTGCGTCCGAGAAGAGGATGGACTCGTCAAAGGGGCCAGTATAACAGGTCTGCATCCAGGCGATGGATGTGCTGACATTCTCCCGGCTAAAGCCGCTCATGGTTGAAGGGTAGCTGCCAATGATATGTATCTTTGCCACAGTAGGACAGCCGATAGGCGGATGGAATTTGGCCTCAGACAGGGGGCTGCTGTTGCCCTTGTGATCGTCTGAGTTCAGTATGATCCTCGCCATATCGTAGAATTTCTTCCACACCGATAGGCAATCGATTCCCTCTCGGAATCGAAACTTCCTGAACATTGCTTTGTCTGGATCTTTGTCGGTAAGGTCGTCTAGAGGGTGATATGTCCTGCGGGTTCCCGCTAGGTAGCGCAGCCGCTCGTGCCGCATTTTGTCGCTATCGCTCGTTGTCGCGCGACATATGGGCCGTCGTGAATCACGTATTGCTGCCTTGCTGCCTCTTTGCAGTTTGCCTCGTCGCATCATCGCATCGACGCAATTGCCTCTATCGCTATATGTTGTCGCTGCATTTCTCGCTGCACTCGGCCTGTCGCTATATTTTGCCTGTCGCTGCTTTCTTTCGCTATTTTCTGCCTGTCGATGTCGCATTCGATTTTTGAAGTTCTTCGGCTTTGGGTTCAGGTTTTCCACAGCAACGGATTGCGCTAATATGTTGTTGTGCGAGCGGCTTTGGGTTTGGGACTGGCTCGTCAATGGATCTGCTTGAGCAGTTGGGCGAAACGGCGGCTGACAGGCGTGTCGGTGTTAGCCATGTTGTTAGTCGTCACGCGCTGCGGCTGACTCTTCAGAAAGGCGAACGAGTTTTCTAGAGAGTCGCTCATGTGTGTGCACTTCTGAGTGCCTCCGATGGCTGCAGCTTAAGGCAGGCAGACACTGCGTTGTTGACAACACCGCCGAGCACTGACCACGACCTAGTTGCTAGGGCCCGAGCGCCTCTGCAGATAAATTAGCGCAGAGGGGCGTTCCGGTTACGACCTCTGCGCTGATTAGAATAGAATAGTATCATCAACTCAAAGCATACTAGATTACTATAATAAGGAGAGAGCGAGGTCTGTATTTACTTTAGTTATTTAATAGTTTCTCTTATTGAGTAGTATTACTTAAGTAATACTAAGTTGATAGTTCTTACTATCTAGAGTAACGTTACGCTAGCGCTTAAGCGTTATACTTCTAAAACCGTCTTTCTTAATAATACTCCACGAAATAAATATTATTTAAATTATAAAGTACTTAGTAAAATAATATTAATTTAGTAGAGTCCGTACTAATAAGCTAATATACGCTTAATTAAGCTATTTAAAAACGAAGAGTAAAAGAGAAGGTTGCGTAATTATTCTAGTAGAGGGCTAGAGCTCGTTAGAATGTCGACTTGATACTGCAGGTGAAGAACCCTGCCGATCTTGCTAATAAGCATAACGCACGGACAGTCGTGACGTATTTCTTTTCGCCATTAGCCCGCTCACTCAACAACATTCAACTACTGCGCACTGGAATGAATGCCGCCAGAAGATCGAGTCTACTTGCCAGACACCTTTCAACTCGGTCCTTATCTTCCACCGCTGCACCAATGTCTCAGAAGTTAAAGATAAGCTCCACAGTCAAGCTCGCCTCGGGCTATGATCTTCCCTTGCTTGGCTACGGCAAGTCTGCAACAACTTCTTAACTGTCCCGTATTCGCTGTCCTTCAAGACAAGTCTAGCTGACCGTTCTCAGGTGTGTATCAGACGTGAGTCTGTGAATTTAGCCTGGGACCCACGGGTTCGCAATTCTGACCTCCTTCCAACCACAGCCCCGCAGCCGAGTGCCAGGACGTGACCACCCACGCCATCAAATCGGGTTATCGTCATGTCGATAGCGCTACGGCGTACCGCAATGAGGAACCGACAGCAAAGGGCATGCTCGGGGCTGGCATTCCCCGTGAGCAGCTCTTTTTCACCTCCAAAGTGCCTCCGAAAGATATCAACTACAAAGATGCCAAGAAATGTGTCGAGGAGAGTTTGAAGAAGACGGGACTGAGTTACATTGACCTGTACTTGCTGCATGCTCCATATGGGGGCAAAGAGGGCAGGCTTGGGGCTTGGAAGGCATGTTTGATACTTCCCTATCCATGGTTTATAGATGTTGACGTGTCCGGCCTTTTTCAGGCACTCGTCGAAGCCGTCAACGAGGGCAAAGTCCGTTCCATCGGTGTGTCGAACTATGGTGTCCACCACCTGGACGAATTGGAGGCCTGGCAGAAGCAGCAGTCTTCGCCCAAGGAGGCCGGAATTCTGTCCGTCAACCAAGTTGAGCTCCACCCATGGCTGTCGCGTCCCGATATCGTCAAATGGTGTCGGGCCCGCAACGTAGTGCTTGAAGCCTTCTCTCCTCTGGTCAGAGCGACTCGCAATGAGGATCCAGTGCTCACTCCAATCGCTAAGAAGCACAACAAGACTCCCACGCAGGTTCTGCTCCGGTGGGGTCTGCAGCAGGGATTCGTGATTCTGCCCAAGAGCGTCACGCTGTCGCGAATCGAGGAGAATGCCAGGCTCTATGACTTCGAGCTGGACAAGGAGGATCTCGCAGCTTTGAGTACTGGAGAGTATTCGCCATGTGCTTGGGATCCTACGAAGGAGCCACTTGAGAAGTAAGAAAAGGATCTTGAAATCCGTAAAATCAAGTCGAACGATTCAGCCGTCCAAATTTGTGAACACTCCTTGAGAACGACTCTCCCGCGCATGACCACAGATCTGTCAATATGCCTCGAGCCAAGCCGTGCCAATACGAGATGGCTTGGAACATAGGGATAGGCACTAGTTTGCTAGTTAACAACGTTGTTTTCAGGTCACATCTCGCTCCAACTAATGGATTCCGCAGTGACCGCATTGTCGAAGTCATCGAGTCTGCCAAAGCTGCAGGCGCAAGTCTCATTCCCCTTCCAGAGCTATGCATTCCCGATTGCGCGACGTTCAAATGCGCAAGAACGCAGGACGTGACGGGTTTCGATTATTCGGAAACGTTGCCCTTTCACAAAGCCACTTACGCAGTACCCATCAGCCCATTCTCGCGTCTTACGTGTGTCACCTGCCAAAGATCAACCATACGATCAACATGAGCCTTCACTCAGGGTAGCAGTGAACACACCACGCCGTGTGACCTGCCGAGTCTTTCAACCCGAATATGACGGCGCTGAGGTCGGGTGACTGTAGGGACATGGCTGCAGGGCTGTCTATGGCGCCAACCGCTGCTGCGCCGCCCGAACAAGTCCCGCCATTGGCTGCGGCATGCAGATCGTGGCTTTCGGTGCTGTCGGGACTGCCGATCGCAACAACTTCGATCCCTCGACAACAGAGTGAAGTATGTAGCTAGAGCTATGCTGAGCTGATGAGCTGTCGAGACACCTGACGCTGCTGACATGCCTGACCACCGAGCCAGTATTCTGCTTAACGTACCCCGCAAAACAGGTGCAGGTGTGGATCTGGAGCATGTGGAGAGCAGAACACGCGAGGAGTTGGATCGTCGTTGCAACTCTTCGTGCCGCGGTCTCGGGATCGCAGGGCATGACGACAGACGATGACTTGTGTGACGTTGAGAAGCATGGCAAGTCGTACACAGTGTGGACGACGCTGGAGAACATGCCGTCTTCGGCATATCAGAGACACGGCGCTGCTGGCGATGAAAGTATTGGCCGAAACGTTCCGTTTACCGCTTCGAGGGAACGGGGCCGTGATGCTGGTCTCACAAAAAGTCTACTACTTCGACGCGCTTCTGTAAGTTCAGTTGTTTAGTGGCGGCAGCGACTTGGCAGTCTGCGCCTCGGGCGACAGCGCAACCAATGCAGCTGCCTTGTTTTGCGACGGATTATCCCTTGCTCGAGCAGCGACTCTGACTGGTTCTGGAGTGGGAATTGTTGCGCCTCGCAGCCGAGCCGGTGTGCTTGCGTATGTGGTTCCCAGCGGAGCCGAGTGCGAGGGAAGCGGAGCGCTGGCTTTCCTGCACAACACCTCCTTTCTCGATGCCGTTGCGCTCTTTGCTGTCCACAACAACGTTCGCATCGATCGCAACGACGCGGCGAGCCTCGATTCATGGGCAGACGATGCCGATGCTGCAATTCTCGACGATATCCATTGGCTAGAACTAGGTCGGCATACCGTCGTCGCACTTCCCTGCCGTCAGCCCGCATGATTCTTGTTGCCTCGCACAGCCAATGAACGACGGTACCTGAGCCACTGCGCTCCAACCCTGCATCTACGCTGCCTTTATGTCATGGCCCTCATGATGTGCGAAAATGCTGCCAGACCACACACGGCTGATCTGTCAAGCCATGTCTGGTCACCGTACCGAACCTCTTGCATCGTGGCGAGGCCGATGCGCCCCCTCCAACCGTCGACCGGCCGCGAGGGGCTTGGTCACAAGCAACATGGTTTGGAGGGGGCCAAGCGAACCTCTTTTCGCGTCCGGCCTCGCAACGTTTCAAGTCCGGTCGAGAACTGCGCGCTGAGCGCATGGCTCAGGCAGATCTGCGTCGACCGATGCTTGGTGGGTGTAACGACCGTTTCTGTTTGCGGGCGATCACTGAATTGTGCGTTTGTACTTAAGAATGGGTGCCCTGGTAAAGGCAAGCTTCTGCCATCTCCAATTCATTCTCGATTCATTTCGACGCACAAGCCTAAGACTCCGTGTCTAACATCTACTATTGACTGCCCATCTCCTTTGCACTTTTGCTGCTGGATTTCAGCAAGTGCACTGCACACACTTCGATTCGACCCTGCCATTCTCCCTTGAACCCGGGCAATTGGTAGAGGACCGTCATGGCGTTTTCTCACTTGGCCACACTCGCAGTGGCGCTCCTGGCCGACTTGAGCCAAGCGACTCCGGCAGGCGCGATCGAACGGCGACAGCTGAAGTTTCCCTTCGGGCAGGAGAAGGTTCGCGGAGTGAATCTTGGTGGCCTGTTTGTGTTGGAGCCATGGATTACTCCGTCGATATTCGACGCTACGCCAGAGAATGTCGTTGATGGTATGTGTCAGTAATATATCAGCTCGTTGTAGCGCTGACTGTCGCCAGAATACACTTTCTGCCAAACGCTCGGAAAAGACGAAGCGAAGAGGCGGCTGGAAGAACATTGGAGTACTTTCTACAGCGAAGAGGATTTCGCGCTCATGAAGCAATATGGACTGAACACTGTTCGCGTCCCCATTGGCTACTGGGCCATAGCTCCAGTGGATGGCGATCCGTACGTGCAGGGTGCATACGAGCACCTCCCAGACATTGTCCAGTGGGCCGGAAAGAACGGCTTGACTATAGCAATTGATCTGCACGGCTCGTATTTAAGTCAGAACGGATTCGATAACTCAGGAAAACGAGGGCCGGTCGGGTGGACTCAAGGTGATTCTGTTCAACAGACGCGGAATGCCTTGAATCGAATCCGCGACGACTATGCCAACAATCCCACTGTCTCTTCCATTGAATTGTTGAACGAACCGATGGGTCCGCAGCTGGACATGAACGTCGTGCGCCAGTTTTATTATGATGGATGGGGGGACCTCCGCGACAGCCCAGTGGCAGTGGTGTTCCACGATGCATTCATGGGCGTTACGAGCTGGAACGAATTTGGTGCCGGCATGCAGAATCTGGTCCTTGATACACACCACTACGAAGTCTTCAGCAGCGGCGAGCTTCAGATGAGCCCAGGACAGCACGTCAGCACTGCTTGCAGCTTTGGTGATCAAATGGCCTCCAACAACAAGTGGACAATCGCCGGAGAATGGACCGGCGCGCAGACGGATTGTGCGAAGTACCTGAACGGCCGCGGCATCGGTGCGCGTTATGATGGCACATTCAACAAGGACGGCCAAGGCTCCAGCTACATCGGCTCGTGTGATCGTAAGACCTCCGGCAGTGTGAGCGGGTTGAGTGGTGATGAGAAGAACAACATCAAGCAGTTCATTGCCGCACAAATCGCCGCGTATGAGAAGGCTGCGGGCTGGATTTTCTGGTGCTGGAAGAACGAAGCCGCTCCAGAGTGGCACTTCCGAGACTTGGTGGCGGGCGGGCTCGTGCCTCAGCCACTGAATTCGCAGCGTACGTCCCTCGTGGCTCTTTGCTCATGGTACTCCGATGCTAACTGTGCGATAGTAAATGCTTGCGGGTAAACCCAACGTACATGTTTTTCGTGTGTTTTCTTCGTCTCCGACACGGCGCAACGGATACATTTTAGACCATGACGACCCTCGCTAGCAGACGAGCGTTTGGAGTTGGGTGGCGTTGGACCTGCAGCAGGCTGGGTTTACGGTGGTGAAGAGTTGTATGGCAGGCAATGGGAGCACCTCTGTACATACGACAGCTTGGATAACGAACATCTCATACAATACTGTAGCCAGTCAGTCCGCTCCGATGGTCCTTCATCCATGGCCAGGCAGGGAGGTTGGAATATTGAAACGTGCCTTGTTGGGATTCATGAAACAAGTGCTGCGCTGTCTCGCGATGATGCGGTAGCACGAGCTCGGCACTGTTGACAGCTCCTCGCGTGCTGTGCGCGTGGAGGTCCCAGGTTTCCACACACCTGCAGAAGCTTGTTGCGGTCGTGCGATCGTTCCTGTTGGTCCTTCTCTTCACTTCACGTCTCTTGCTATACCACTGCATCGTCCCTCTGTCTCAATCCAGGCGCGCGCGATCGATTCGATGGGGCCGAAAAATGCGCTGACTCGAATGGAGCTGGCGAGAAGGATTTATTGTTTCGCAGGCCAGCACGCATGCAGCCGAGATTGGCACACTCCTTTCGCCCAGGTTGGCTAGTTCACGCTTCACACCACAATTGGGCAATTTCGCAGGCCACTACTGTGTGGATACCACTAGCACGATGGTTCTGAAATCAAGCAACCTGGTTCGCTGCATTTCATCTGCACAGCGCCGCCTCGACTCTCTTCGCGGTACGAGCTCATCAGTCGCCCGGCTGTAGATGCACTTGTGAACACGGACGCCACGCCCATGAGGTGATCAGTCATCTCCCTTACCGGCCTTGCCGGCCGCTATAGAAGGGCGCCTTCGCCCTGGGCGCGCGGCCAGACTTCCTCTGGCGTTCTACCAGTCAACCTCACGCTTCCACGCGCAACAATCATCGAAGACGTCCGTTCTTCAGCCTCTCTTTAACCAACGCGCTACCCAGCTCTAGTCGCTCTTTTTGCACACGCGCCAGCCGCATCGTCGGGTTTCTCCAATTCCAAACCCCACACGAGCTCGTCGAGATGTTCTCCAAGCTCTTCCTCGCAGGCCTTCTCGGCCTCGCCGCCGCATACACCAAGCCAGTCGGTGATGCGCCATCGGTCAGGAGACCAACCAACCATTTTCGAGGTGGTTCAGTACTGATGCAAGATGCAGGGCAACCCCATTTCCCAGCCTGGCTTGAACTCGATTGTTCCCGTTGGCAAGCCCTTCACTATCGTAAGTTGAGAAGCCAACTGAAGGCTTCCTGGAGGTACCGGAACACAGCTGACCACACGCTCGCACCCACAGACCTGGAACCCTACCACTCAGGGCACCGTCACTCTTCTGCTCCTCAAGGGTCCAAGCACAAACGCTGTCCCTCAATACCCAATCGTCGAGCACATCGACAACAGCGGTTCTTACGTCTGGACTCCAGCTACCGACTTGGAGCCAACTGAGGTAAGGATGCGTTCACTCAGTCCCGCGTTACTGAGGTGTGAGGCGAGAACCGTTGCTGATTCGCATGTGATGCACTATAGAACGCTCAGGGCTACGGCATTCAATTGATCGTCGACGCTACCGGACAGTACCAGTACACCACTCAATTCGGCATCTCCAACCCAGACTACAAGAAGTCTGACAAGATCGACTCGACCCCGGCCGGCTACGGTGCTTCTTCCTCTTCCTCCAGTGCTGCCCAAACCCCAGCTGCCTCCTCCAAGCCCGTCCCAGAGGCAACCAGCGCCGTTTCCAGCGCCGTTTCCAGCGCCTACTACCCAATTTCCACTGGCTCGGCAGCGCCAGTGCAGAACGTGACCATGATTCCAGGCGGAAGCACCAAGACCTCTTTGGTCACCTTCGGCTCCACCACCGCACCAACCGCCACCGCCTCGCGACCTGCTCAGGCCACTGGTGCCGCCGCCAATATCGCCGTCAGCCTCTTTGGCCTCGTGGCCGCTGGAGGTGCCGCTATCATGGCCGTCTAGGCACCCTTGCCCAAGCCGACGTCTCCGGACCGATGATAGTATATACACGGCTACCCATGAGCATAAGCGGGAGCAGCATCCCTTTTTTCTCACGTAATCAAGGAAAGCGAGTTGTGTGTCGCCAAAGCATGTTTCACTGGATGGGCCGGGCGATTTTGCACATGTATAATTTGGTAGCGCGTCGTCACGCTGGAATGACAAATCTAGAGACGGGAGAGCTGCCCCATGAGTCGGTCGGTTACTCTACCATCACGAACCCGCTTTGTTGCTTTCACCTTGCCATGGCAAGTCCGGCCTGGTTTATGATGACGTGTTGGCTCGTTCGCGTTGAGATGATGTCCTGCGTTGTTCCAGGCTATCTTGACCTTGATTTCAACAGAGATGCAGTATGCCGCAAGAACCACCTTCACCAACATGTGCTGCACTGTCATTCCGTCACTCGTGCACGTATCATATGCACGTAATGGTCATACCCAAGCCGTGTACGCGCTGTGTCCGAGCATCCTGAAATTCAACTGATCCGCCACAGTTTGCACGGGGAGTTCGTCTAGTTCGTTCTGGCAATTTGAGACCTTTATAAGGAAGTGAACGGTCTCAACAATGCCTAGAGTCTCGACAAAACATCGACGAGCAAGGCAGTGCGGGGTCTGATCTCGTAGGAAGGACTGCTCGCACCCATTACGGTGACGCAGAAACATGTGATGATTTTCGTTGCCAGTGATGAAAGCCCATGTGATCAGGTGAACCACGACACGACTACTGACTATGGAGAGCCATGATGTGAAGGGCAACGCATCTCGCGATGTGCTCCCCCAGGTCGGCGACGTATTCGTTGCATTGGCGTGAAATATCCCGTCCATCATGGACCATTGCCTCGAGCTCGCACGACCGTGTGACAGCTGACAATGTTCACAACAATGCTTCGCGTCTTGTCCCGTATCGAAGAAACAGATCGAACTTAGAATGCCAAAATTGGCCAAGAACTCCAGATTTGAACTTGTCGCTATATTTTGGACGGAATACGAAGATGTCAGCTGGGCTGGGGCGATGGGCCATTGTTGTATTATCACTTCGAATGCTTGTACGAGAAATCTCCCGAGAGATTGGCTTATATGCGTCTCGTCGGGAGGACCTGGCAGTACGCATGCTCATTAGCTGCTTCTCATGAACAGAATCTAATAAACGAGTCAAGAGGTTCATCAACTGCGTGGCGTCTTTGCGTGACTGTACACCTCGCACGCGAATGAACGCTTGAGTGTCATTGCAGCGGGCGTGGGAATGCTGTTGTGCCGTTGTGCGCGACGATGGTCTCACACCTTCTGCTGCGCTGATGAGCTCAAAGAAAGCCCTCATCCAATTAAACCTGCAGCGAAGATATTACACACGCAGCAGACCATAATCCCACGCTCCATCACCGGGGCAATTCGAGGCCAGTCTGACTGCCAGCAGGGCCTTCACACCGGAAGTGGCCAGAAATGAACTCAAATTGGTAGAACAAGGAAAGAATCACACTTAATTATCAGGACCTCGCGACGCCGCCAGGATCGTGTTTCAGGTTCCCGTTGCTGGGCGCAGGCACCAGGGCAACGGCAGCGGGCCAGCTAGGTCAGGTCCAGAGTCTCGGGATGTTTCTCCGTCCACCTGGTTCATTCTCCAGACGACATGGAATATGCTTACGGCCGGGAATAAAGCACTTGTGCTGTTGCCGGATGTGCGCAAGTGACATCCTGTTGCGGAAAAGAATAATTCACCACCGCCAGCACCGGAAATGGGTCAATTCTGCAGCAGCTCGCCCGCGAGAGGAGGTCCGTATTGTCATGCTGGGGATGGATGTGTGTCCACGGCAGTCACCGCCACGGGCCTAGCTTTGCCAGAGGAGTTGCTGGGGCTAATCATCGAGAGTGTCGTTGGGCATCAACAGCTTGAGCCTAATGAGGATTGCTGGCAGCGCATTCAGACGCTCAGAAGCTTGTGCATGGCCTCCAAGCAATTCCGCCGGCTGGCTGAACCGCTCATGTACCGCACTATCGTTTGGCCGCCTGAAGATGCTAGATCTGCGTGCAGAGCCAGGCGGCTTCTGCGAACTATCATTGCTCGGCCTGAGTTGCGCGGTTGTATTCGGGAAATCCACATTGCTGTGGATCGGTCCCTTCGAGTTGAAGGAAGAGACAATCCGAGTCAAGATCTTCGCAATGTGGACTGGAAGGCATATCGGACAGCTGCAAGCGAATTGACCACACTTGGCGAACATGGTATCAAATACAAAGAGCTTCTGCGCGACCTACGTGCCGGACAAGGGTATGCCAGCTTGACCCTCGTGCTCACTGTATGCAAGAACATACGCCACATGGACTTGAAATTGTGGCCGGGCTGGAAAGATACGAGCATAGGTCGAATATTGCAAGCCGCTGGAACATTTAGCGCGCAGAGTTTGGCCCCAGGCTTCACTGCCCCGTATTCTCTGTTGCCCAACTTGACGCAATACACGCTCACACACGGAGACTCCGAAGGCTGCACGCTCATGGACGAGGTGCAAAACTTGATCTGTCATCCATCGCTCCACGTTCTAAGAGGGAAATCGCTCAGTCTGCAAGAAGATGAGTTACAGGACTTTCTTGTGCGCCGATCCAATCTGAGGGTGATTGAATTGACTGATTCGTTGCTGGATGCTGCTGGGATTGCCGATCTTCTCGCAGCATGTCCCAGGCTCGAAGATCTCTCAATTCACTGGGGCTCACTGAAAGTAGGAGACTGTATCATTGATTGGCCATCTATCGGAGATTCACTGCGATCATTTGGACGAAGACTGACCAGACTGAGGCTCGAGCCTAACGATGCATTCCAGTTCGATGAAGCGAGCTTCGACACTGTACATTTTCCACTTGGCAATCTGACGCCACTGTCGAGGCTTCAAGTTCTCCAGCTGCCTGCCATGTGCTTGCTCGGATTGAATCTGCTGCGAGCACAGGGGTTTGACATCGCTGGAGTCAGCGACCTGATGCCAAGTTCGCTGCAAGAAATAGAAATCCTAGAGTTCCGAGCCAAGAGCACACCTCTGGAAAAGCTCATTGTCTCTATGATGAGTAGCACAAGACTTGGCAGTTTCAGAAAGATCGTGCTTGGAGCTACAGACGTAGATATTAAAACGCTTGGAATGCAAGGCTGGATGGCATGGCATCTCCCAGAGACCAAGGCGGGACGCATCGTATTGAGTCGTTAAAAGACTGGTGAGGTGGCGCTGGCACTGCCCTCTCTTCAGTGGATGGATCCGATGTCATTGTTTCTTCCAACCTGAGATCATAGTACTGTCCTACAACGAGAAAGAGACAGAGTGGCCAAAAGAGCCGGTCCGGTAACTGTGGTGGAACAAGTGCGAGACCTGGACGCATTTGCCGAGACATTCGTTGACCGAGGATGGCGAAGCTGACGACAGAGATAAATTTCTCACGCGGCAGCTCAAGGATGCAAGGGCAGAGAGCGTGGTAGGATGTTCTAGGTCACTGGGATGCATTTGAAGGTGATGACAAGCCACGTGAATGTCGTGCTGCACTACGCGGGGAATTATTATCACCTGAAACATGAGCTCTGATAGCCCTTGGCACTGTCGCATAGTTCTACTGTAGGTATTTGGTCAACACAGTATACATGTCGAAGGGCCGCAGGCTTACCGTCCCAGCAAACTCTGCCCCGATGCCTGTGACGCCGAAACCTCAGAGAGGCGGGCAGAGGCGTTTGACAGACGTAGCATGCGTCCAAAGCTTTGTGCCCGTCCGGTGCCAGAACGAGCATCGCGCAGTTGTGAGAGAGGACGTGATGCAGCCTATAGCTATTCAGGGCGTCGATCATCACGATCAGCATCATTTCTTGCCTGCTGCAGAGTCAAAGCGAGCATAGCGTCGGGCAAGGGATCTCCCAGTTGCGTATCAAACGTGCTGCCACGAGGAGTCGAGCTGCGGCGGGGTGTGGGGAGCAAGACGCACGATCCTTCACCCAGCTCGGCGGGGCTAACGCAGCGGGCCGGAGTGAATTAGCAGACGTTTGTGGCCTGCCATGTGCTATTTAGGGGGCATTTGGGGTTCCTCTTGTGGACTCGTCTGTCCCGAAGGATCAGTCTGCTCTTCCTCCTCATCTCAATGCAGGCGCGTGCGCATCCCACGTCTGTCTCAGAATAGCAACAAAGGAACCATGTCCGCAGCAGACCTGCGCACTCTGTGACAGCTTTCGTCGCCATCCACTCGATGCTGCGGTTTCAAGAGGCCTGAATAGGCTCAGACGTAGCGACGCCCACCAGGCACGTTCGACGCGCGCAGACGGCGTCGCTATGACCATGGCAGACGACTGCTCCGCGGGGCAGTGTACATGTGTGTATTATTGAGTGCCCACACACACCTCCTTCGAAGGCTCATCGATCCCCACTACTCTCTGTGCCGCGGGTGAGGAGTCGTGCTGGCACGGGCGCTGGCACCGAGTCGTCGTCAGCGAAATCCAATCCGGCTGCATCGTGCGATGGCGGTGATGCGTGAGACGGGGAATCGCTGTCGGTCACAGTGTGTCAGATGTGATCTGACACCGGATCCTGCCGTGAACAGCAGTTCTGGAGCACATGGAGTCGCCCGTGAGCGAAGACGGGGATGCAAACAATGCCCGCTAATTCAAGCAAGGGAGACGTGCTGCTCCGGTGCTCATCATGCTCATGCTTGCTGTGCGGCGCCCTGGTGCGAGGCACGCGGCTGCTGGGACCCGCCCGCTCGTCTGAAAATAAGCCTGCCGTCGCTCCCTCAGCCCTGATGCCCGTGCGTGCCCTGTGCCTTACGTTTGTCCATACTGTACACGCTCTCCTCGCCTGCTGCCCAGACTCGCAGCGCATCCTACATATTCACCAACACGTCCGCCTCGCACAACATGGTGCTGCTTCCCTTAGGCTTCCCGCAAGCCGTCTTCTACCAGCGCCATCTCCAGCAAACCTCCCCATCCTCCCGGTCCTCCCGTTCCATGCTCTGTCGCCACCAACAACACGCTCTCTTCTGCCAGACGACATGACCTCTGGTCAGGTATATCCATCGTTGCCTGGCACCATCGACCCAGCACACATGGGGCCCGATGCCGCTGCGGGCATCGCAGGCGCAGAGTGGTATGCACCGCCAGCTTCAGTATGTCAACTGCGATTGCTCCAGACCGCGCTCTCTCGCGGACCCGAGCTGCCCCAATACCCATTGCATGCGTCTAATGCCTCGCAGTATGGCTTCCACGACTCGTACATCACTCCCTACCCCACATCAACCGTCGAGAGCCAGCCCTGGACAACGTACGCGAGGGCATCCGTTCCCGACCTCAATCTCGCAACGTGTGGAATTCACGTACCTCTTCCATCTCAGCACCCCCAGATGATGAAAGATCCAGGGAGGCCGAGAAGCAGCCCGAGCACATTTGGCCCGTCTCCAGAGACCATCACATGGACAACGACGAGCGGGCTCGGGATTCAAGGCATTCAATATACGACTGCAGGCGGTCAACCCACACCACCCGTGACATCGACGTTTCCGCCCAATGTATTTCACACGTATCCGACAGATGACCACTATAGCATATCAAGCCCCCCAGAGCTCCGACAACCCCAACCTCGACGAGCATTTGCTTCGATTGCACCCAGCCCAGCCGGCGAAATGGTCAAGCGCAAACGGGACGAAGCAACGGAACTTGATCTCCAATCCTCAGCCGGCAAACGCCGGAAGCGAGCCACCTCCGTAGCCTCGCAGGCAGACTTGAGCGAAGATGATCGATTTCTCGTGCAATTGAAGGAAGACGAGAATCTTGCGTGGAAAGACATTGCAGCGCGCTTCATGAACGACAAGGGCAAAACTTTCCAGGTAGCAGCACTCCAGATGCGCTACAAGAGGCTGCGAGAGAAATTCCGAGTTTGGGAAGACCAAGACGTCCAGGCTTTGAAGCTTGCGCACGAGTATTGGGAAAAGTACAAGTGGGAGATCATCAGCGCAAAAGTAGGCCATTCTGCCCTACTCCCATATGGCGCGATAGGCATGCTAACATGCGAAATCACAGATGCTCGACTTTGGCGTCTCAGAGCGCTGGCCAGCACGCCACTGCGCCAGAAAATGGACCGACCTCGAAGCCGGCAGCAACACCACCGCGCAAGCGACAACCCTCAACATGACTCCCGCGTCCCTGTCCGCTTTTTCCAGCCCAGTCGAAGGCCCGGTACACTTTGCTTTCATGCCGATGTCGTGACTACATGGCAGTGCCGATCATACATCTCCTCCTCCACCTCCTCCGCCGCCGCAGCAGCAGCAGCAGCAACCTTACGAGCTGTTCTCGTGGCACGGCATGCGGACTGGCCCCATCTGCACATAACATCGACCCGACCTCGCAAGATTTCATGGAATCACACGGGAAGACACTACCGGACTACCCTCTTCCCTCCGCACCCCCGTCGTCGTGCACGGAAAACATCAAAGATGTATTTTTTTGAAAAAGGAGCTTACACGGATGGCTTTGAAATTATCTTCGCGGCGGATTTCTTTCTTCCTTTGCGGCGGGATATCGTTTGCGAAATTGTTTGATTTTTGTTCTTTCTTTTCCTCGAAGAGGGAAGCATGATACCCCCCCCCCCACCTACCGCTCGCTTGGTTTGTTTTCACCTGGAGCATCGATTCTGAGTCGCTTTTGGTTGTTTTCGGTTCTAGATGATACCCCATTTCATTCGTTTCTCATGAGGAGGGACGGCACCGATGATGTACGACATACATTTCACGGCTTTTTCTTTGGGCAACGGCAGAAAGAAAAAAAAAGAGAGCAAGACGCAACGGGTTGGCACTTTGGCACACGGGAATTTGGATGGCAAGGCATTTCGGGGGGAAAGCAAAAACAAAAACAACGCGAGCCGAATCTGTTTGAGCTGGCTGCATTGTTGGATCTCGTCGCATTTCACACGGGAGTTTGAGCAACGCATTCTTCACATACAACAAGAGTAGAGGCGGCGGCGAACTTTGTTGGAACATCTTTGCTCAATTGCTTTTTGGGGGAGAGTTGTACGAACAGTGCGGTCCTGTAAGAGTATTTGAACGCCGAAGCGCTTGTGATACCCACTTTCAAACCTCCGTTTCACTTGCTGCTTTTTCCATCTAAGCCAGCGCGATGGCCTCAATCTCAACGGGCACGCCCTTTGGCAGCTCCTTGACTGCAACGCAGGAACGAGCTGGCTTGTGCTCGCTAAAGTACTTTTCGTATACCGAGTTCTTGTGAAATAAGTGTCAGCGACAGATTTGCCAGACATGGGAATACCTTGTCAATCGAGGACTCACCATCTCCGCGAAGTTGTCCATCGAAGTGACGAAAACAGTGACCTAGCAGCACATTCAAAATCAGCTTCGCTCCCGAAAAATCCGGCGATCTGCAGCTAAAAAGCGGAAATTGGGAAGAGGATTCACAGGATCGCTTCGCCTTGCTTGTCACTTGTCCCGTGCAGATCAGATATATTCCTGGTGTCGATCACCAGCTGCACAGCCAATTCGCACGTGACGAATGAGTGACTGTGCACTTCGCATCCTTCCGTGAGCAGCATGATAACAGATGAGATTAAGAGAGCATACCTTGGTGACTTTGGCGATGGAGCTTCCCGCAGCCTCGAGGATATTCTTCAATCCCTCAATGCAGGCCGTGGTCTGATCGGCAATGCTGCCAGTGACCAGCGTTCCGTCGGCCTTGGCGGGGAGTTGGCCAGAGACGAAGATCAAACCACCGGCGTTGACTGCTTGGGACTAGAAAGCGTTCGATGCCGAAAAGTCAGCTCTTTGTCGCTACTGAGGACAGTGTTCGTGGTGATGATGCCGAGATCGGTACCGAGTGTCGTGTTCATGTATACAGTGGATGATCTTGGGAAGAAATCAATTGGATGGCGCGGGACAACTCACGTATGCAGCAACAGCTATCGAGGCACTTTGTTAGCACAACTTCTCGGTTCCGTACGTGATCCATCCGCGGTGACGACTACTACTCACGCTTCATAGCCTTGTCCGTGCTGACCTGCTTGATTCCGGTCGACATGTTGCTGTAGCTTCTGGATTTTGCGGAGACGGCGAGTTGCGGAAACTTTTTGGGGCTCGGTGCTGTACGAGTGGCGATCAGGAACTGAAGAACTGGAAGCTGTCGAGTGGTTCTGAGGAGCATTACCGGCGAAGAAAGCGACTTTTTTATGAAACTTTTCACGTTGTTGATGAAAGGCTTGTGACACACGTCGACAGAAGCTGCGGCCAATGCGGGCCGTAGCGGGGGCGGATAGCTTCGGCGACTTAGTCCGAGCTCTTATTAGCGGGGATTGTACTACTCAATATGGACGGAAGTTGCGGGATGGCGTTTGCCTACCACGGGAGGTGAAGATGCTGTATGGATTTCGTTCTGATGAGCTTGCAAGGAATTGATTCCCGCTGCATTTACAGCACGTCTTATCGAAACACGTATCTCCTCTTCGACCCTTGCATCACTTTTCATACTATGGCCGTGACAGGAGCCAATACGCCGCATCACGCCAATCGAGCCACGTCGCACCCACCCGCATCGAAGGAACAGAAGCTCTTTACGATCACTATCCTGTTGCTGGAATATCGTCCACGTTGACCCGTCGCTCGGCCAGTATGGACTCATAATTAGGCCATCGTTTCTCGACCACCACCGCGGTGCACAATGCCAAACGGCTACATTTCAATCTTTTTCCATTTCGTACATATTCAACACTTAAAATAAATCCGTCATAGCCCCCTGGCTCGCATCACCTACTAACCTCGCGTACTTGGCCAATACGCCTCTCGTGACCGGCATCTTCGGAGGGTTCCACTCTGCCAGTCGTCTCTTTATCTCATCCTCACTGACCTCGAAGTCGATTCGATTCTTATCCGCATCGATCGTAATCACATCGCCGTCCTGCACAACAGCGATCGGACCTCCCACCGCGGCTTCCGGACTGATATGGCCAACGATGAATCCATGTGATGCACCAGAATATCGTCCATCTGTGATGAGTGATATGTTCTTCAGACCAGCGCCCATAATAGCAGCAGAAGCCTTGAGCTGTTCTGGCATTCCAGGACCACCTTTCGGGCCTTCGTAGCGCACAACGAGGACGAGATTCTCACCTCGCTGAATTTCACCTTTGTTCAACGCGTCGTCCAGCTCGTGCTCCTTGTTGAACACGCGTGCTTTGCCTACAAATCTCATGCCTTCTTTCCCCGTAATCTTGGCCACAGCGCCGTTGGGCGCCAGATTACCTCGCAAGATCTCCAAATGTCCTGTTGCTTTGATCGGTTTGTCGATGGGTCTGATCAGATCTTGTCCCTGCTTCAACGAAGGCCAACTTTCCACATTCTCGGCCAAAGTCTTGCCGGTAACGGTGATTGTGCTGCCGTCGAGCAGACCAGCCGCAATGAGCAATTTCTGGACAGAGGGGATACCTCCGATTTCGTAGAGATCTACCATCAAGTACTTTCCGGAAGGAGCAATATCAGCAATGAAGGGCACTTTATCGGAGATGCGCTGGAAGTCGTCGAGCGTGAGTTCAAGTTCCGCTGTGCCGGCCATGGCCAGGAGATGGAGAACGCCATTCGTCGAGCCACCGAGGGCCATCATCATCGTCATCGCATTCTCGAAGGCTTTCTTTGTAAGGCAGTCGCGAGGTTTGATGTCCTGGTCAAGGCATACCTTGATGGCTTCGGCCACTTTGGCGCATTCCCGCATCTTGGCGGGAGAAGTCGCAGGCGTAGAAGAGGAGCCTGGAAGTGAGAGACCAATCGTTTCGATCGCCATTGCCATGGTGTTGGCTGTGAACATGCCACCGCACGCGCCTTGCGAAGGACACGAAGTTCGTTCAAGATCGGTCAATAACTCGTCCTTGGTTTGTTCTGGCTTGGTGGGATTTTTCAGATTGTCGTAAATGTAAGCACCGTGGGCTTCGAGAACTGTGGCAATGTTGACTGTACGTTCTTGTAGCTTAGAGTAACCTGGGTTGATCGTCCCTCCATAGATCATGATCGAAGGTCGGTTGTGTCTCGCAAACCCCATCACCACGCCCTGTCGCCTATCAATGCTCGTCCTGTACTGAGCGTGTACTTCTACTCACCGGCATATTCTTATCGCAGCCCGGAATGGCGACACAAGCATCGTGGTGTTGAGCACAAGTGACAGTCTCCACACTGTCGGCAATGATCTCTCGGCTTTGCAAGGAGAATCTCATGCCCTCTCCACCCATGGTAATGCCATCGCTGACTCCAATCGTGTTGTATTGCCATCCCAGCATCTCTTGCTTCTCGATTGCCTTCTTCACCTCTTTTCCGATGTCGAGCAGATGTGTATTGCAGGGATTGCCTTCCCACCAGACACTCGCAATGCCAACTTGAGGGTATGTCTTCAACGCTTTCTCATTCGGTACGCCAGCTGCGTACAGCATCGCTTGTGCAGCAGGGAAGTCATGTTCGCGAGTGAGTGTCGAGGAGAACTTGTTCAAGCCGGAGCCGGGTTGCGAGTGCTTGAAGTTGAGGTATCGAGGATCTTCGGGCTCTCGTTGGTTAAGTTGTCTGTCGGCGTTTTCGGGTTCCATGATGACAATGAGATGACCTCCCTGTGTGAATGAGTGGTCGGCGACAGCGTGAGATCAAAAGAAAGGTGTCAATGGATGGAAACAGCAACGCGCGAATGAGAGCAGCGATGATTTATGCGTCACCTGGCTAAGCTTGCCCCCGCAACAGAGCATCCGCCGCATCAATAGCCCGAAGCTGCGCAGCAAGTGCGCCGGTGGCGTGGAAATGGTTCCGAGCAAGGTTAGAGCATAGCTTTACGCTGCTAGTTCATCAGTCAGTCGTACATGTCCTACTCTTCGCATGATCGTCGCGTCAAAGCATGAGCTCAATGTCAACGCCGTTTGGCTGCGAGTTTCGCATCGCATTCGTGTTGCAACGGAAGCCACGTTCGCGAGCACTATGATACAGTAAGCGCCGGCTATGGATAAGGTACAACCCACACGATGAAGATAAGACGCCATGCAGCGATCTGGGTATCATGAACATTCATAACGCACTCGCCTATTTGTTGTCCCACTCGGCCGCACTACTTCCAACCGCATCCTCGGTATCTGGTGTCGCGACTCCGCTGGAACCAGCGCTGCTCGCGCTCTCCGCCGCCTTGGACCTTTGCTGTGGTGTGTCCTTTGCAGGTGGCGGAGGAGCGTCGTCCTCATCGTCATCTTCGAAGTGGGATGGGTCAACCATTTGGGCATCGCGAGAAGAGTGGTCGAGGTGTTCCTGCAGCGTGTCATCGGCAGAGACGCTGATGCCCCTCGCACCCCATCGATCGCTGGGAGTGCGGTTGTTACCTGGCCTGACGGTGCCCGACTCCTGCGCTGCCAAGCGATCTTCCTCCTCGGTGATGTCGTCGTCGTCGTCTGTGCCATTCCGATTGCTGCGTCGTCCAATGAAGCGCTTGACGATGAAGCTCTTGCTGAGATCCTCGCTGTCCACAATTCCGCCATATCGAAGCTTGACACGCTGTCGTGACCAGTAGACCCACGCAAAGTCCACGTACAGAGCAGTCTGGATGAGTCCAAACACGACGCTGGTCGCGTCAATGGTGTGATCTGCGCTGAACATCTTGACGATCCAGTTCAGGATGTAGAAGAAGCGGTAGCTGCCGAGGGTCACGAGGTAGAAGGAATCGAGTACGGTCGGGACGCTGGTCTGTCGCAGGAGGAGCAGTTGCGGGAGCACGCATACGGACTCGAGGATGATACTGAACGTCCAGAGGACCTGTGCAAGGAGAGCGCGTGAGTATGACGCATCCTGGCAAGACAGTGCACTGGGTTGCATACCTCTGGCACGGTGGACCGCTTCCAGCCCTCAAACAACAAGCACACGATGGGTGCGCCGAGCGTGCTGCCAGCCAAAGACCAGATGGCCAGCTTCCAGCCATACTCCTTCTCCCTCGTCCGCGCAAAGACTCTCATCATGATGAAGACAATGTAGGCGGAGCTGGCGATGTAGAAGAGCTTGAGCACAAAGTTCCACCAGCTGAACCATGGCGGCACCCAGAAGAGATCGAGGTAGCGCGTGAGGAAGACGAGGCAGTACAGCAGCTGGGTCAGGAGACTGACGCCCTCGGCGGACTTGTTGGTGTGGATGGCCCAGATGAGGATGCACTTGGACGCGGTGTGCGAGACGTCGCCCAGGATGCGGAAGATGTTCATGTGGAAGGACGAAGCCATGACGGTGATGCGGCGCGATGAGATTGGCGGTGGTCAGTAGTCGAGCATTGCCGTAGTCGTGAGAGTTGTAAGTTGTAGTCAAGGGCGGAGAGGTGGCCTTCCGGGTTTGCTGTCCCAGGCTGCCCGCGAGACATGAGCTGCGTGAGTTGCCGTGGCCGGGTTGACGCGGCTTGCAGCCGCGAACCAGGGGTCTGTTTCTATTCTGTCTATAGTATCTACCGCCCCTTTCTGTCTGTCATTATCTCCACGAACAGACTGCTCAACCGTCAATCATGCGTTCACAAATCCGACATCACCGGCATGCTATCGCCCAGCCGCAGCGGAATCCTCCGCACTCTGAACTGCGCAGCGGAGAATGACGCCCAAGGCTCCAGTGAGTCTGCCAATTTTTCATCGCAACTGACACACGCCTATACAGGAGACAAGTGCTGGCGTCTCGTTTGAAATGGCTCGACTCGATGGACAGCACGCCTCCCAACATCGCATACTCCCAGCGTGCAATGCCTGTTTGTTGGACAGTAGACGTGCATCACTAGTCCTCAAACCACGAATGGTGAAAAGATGCATTTAAGAGATGAAGCGTCAAGCCCTTTAACACCCTTGATTGATGATCTTACCAGCTTTTGCCAGACTCAACAGTCTCGAAGCTATCTGCACTAAATTTGGGTGATCATTTCCACTTCATCGAGTGATAATGCAGGTGCAGGTAGCTTCCGCACAACGATGGTCGCGCTTCAGAGACCACAATGTATCAGGCGTCAAACGTGAATCATGCCGCGTGGGTCAGCTCAGGTGCAGTGATTGGAATATATGAGAATCGTGCAGTAGCAGCCAGCTGCCTTGCGAAAAGGCGTGAAGGCGCCCGTCATAGCTGTTGTAGAAGATTCATGCCTGCGAATGTGAGCACGGCATCTGCGCTCGTGATCAAGCTCGCCGTCGCCCGTGTGGATGAAAGCTGCAGAAAGTGAGGTTTGGGCCATTGCTGCTTCGGCACTGAGACCAGTCCAACAGTGCCAAGTTCTTCGCCGTCACCAACACCACCCACGAAGCCATGTGTGAACAGCAGTGCTTTCCAGACCGCTGCCATCAGACGTGCAGCCGAATGAGCACGGGCTACGAGAGCTGGCACGGAAACAGTGTCTCTCCTCGAGTTCACGGACGACTGGGGCAGGCCTCATGGCTCTGCTCGATGGTGGTGATGCACGAGTGCAGCGGAGATGACATTGAGTATTGACAGAGCCGATGCAGGTGGATTGCTGACGTGAAGTTGCACAGACGCACCATGCCCGAACAGAGACCGGATTTGGGTTGGGTGTAAGGAAAGGAAAGGACCGGCTTGGCACGCATGCCGACTTGACCTGGTCAATTGGACGAGCAGGGACTCAGTCTCTGCCTCGCGCAGCCGTGGTGGGAAGGACGCTGCACAGGAATGGACCATGCACTGTCCGCTGCCGTCTCGTCTCCGCGCCGGCGACGTGTGGGCGTTGAAACGGACGGGCAGCCACCATTCTTCCACCTCGTCCGACATCTTGGTGGCCGGCCCATCATCACCATCGCAGCAACAACCACAACAACAACACAACACGCACCATCGACCGCCCTCGACGCCCGTCCGCATGTCGCGCTCCAACACGTCGACGCTCACCCGAGCCTACACGCAGTACGGCCACTTGACCGTTCGCTTTGCACCGCGCGCCGCCCGAGATCGCCTGAGAGCCATTCTGCAGTCCACGCCCCAGCCAGACTTTGCCAGCTCCGACGACGAGAGCGGCCATCGACTCGAGCAGCCGAGGCACGACGCTCACCATGATGTCGAAGGCCCCAACGAACGCGGCACGTATTCCAAGCAATACACGCTCAAGCACCCCGAGATCAAGTGGGTCCATCGTGGCCAAGGACGATACCTGCCGGCCTCAGAAATCAACCCCGACCCGGACCCGGAAGACTGGAGGTATGTCGTGTGGCCTCTGCCGTTGCACCTTCACATCAGCACTGACGCACTCACTTCAGTGGCTATCCCGTGCCGCCGCCCATCAACTCGGAGTGGCCACTCGAAGCCATGCTCCACCAACTCTGGAGCTACTTCGATCGATGGCGACAACGCCAAAAAGATGCAGACTCCCGTCCTAGCTGGAGCCCGCAACTTCGGTCAGCGTACAACAGCTGCTTGGTCCGTTTCCGTGCGGCCCCGCGGCACGATTGGTCGACAACGATCGACCATGTTGAGAATCCCGAGCACCGGGAAGTCCTCCGGAAATGGAACAGTGACATGGAGCGCAAATATCCCCTGCAGAGCACCTCCAGTCCCGATAATGCACGACCTAGCAGATTGGCCGCCCGGCAGGCCAAGACGGTCGGGTACTCTAACAGCGATCAGCGTCGCAGCTCGCGCCTCGTCGATACAGTAGTGAACACATACGACGAGAGCGAAGACGATGTTGATATGGCCGAGGACGACGACCACGATGACCATGACGCCGAGGAAGCCGAGGAAAGCGAGCCAGAGCACGATCCCGATCAGACCTACAGCAAGAATTATGTGGATGCGCACCCGCACGAGTCATTCTACCACACCGGGGCTGGACGATATCGACGCGGATCCCGTGCCACCATTCCGAGCAAACAATCGACACGACGAGGCTCGACTACTTCTCATGTCATCAAGTACAGCAGCAGCGAAACCTCGCACGACCTCAGTGCCGACATGGCCGTGAAGAAGGAGGACCTTCACAAGCATGCGGGGCGCATCTTTCATCACAGAGGGAATCAATTCTATCGACCAGGCGTCAGTCCTCACGGTATCAAGGGCACGAAGCTGGTGCTCGCGAATGGCGAATTGCTTGGACTCCATGATCTGGACAAGAAGGATGCCGAAGATCTACTGGTCAAGGCGAGTAAGAAGAACTTCGGCTTGGCCGATCCGCGAACAGCGTCAGGAGTAGGGCAGAATCGCAGCACCGGGCGTCGGAAGAGTATCGCCTACAGTGCAGTTGAGCCTCCCGCCACCACCGCCGCATTGGGGCGGAGGGCCAGCAAAGCCGAGCACCACGCGAACGGCGACAGTCGCGAGCTTTCACTATCGCGGACGGCCAGTCGCAGGTACAGCTCCAAGTCAAATCTGGATGTGAACGATGCATTTGCACGCGACAACAAGCTGAAGCCGGCGCGATCGAAGAGCGACCCAGACATGCTTCTCGACAAGGAGTACGTGGATGCCCATCCTGATGAAATATTCCATCATCGCGGACAAGGCAAATGGGCGCGGGGACTGCCACCCCCGGGCTCGTCGAACAAAATGGCAGTCCGTGGTCCTGGTGCTCGAGAGATGTTCGACGCCATGCAGCGCGGCGAAGAGGTCGACGGGAACGGCAAGCCGCCACCGCCCATCACCGCTCTGCTCCGCAAAGAAGAGGGGCCAGACCTGTATCCGCAGTATCAATGGCACTACCGAGGAGGCGGCAAGCACTGCCGGCTGACGAAAGAAGAGGCGGAAGCGTATGAAGCCAGTGCGAGACCGACGAAAAGACCGCGCCTCTCCACGGGCACGCGCGGACGCGGCGAGGGCCCCGAAGCACAGCTGCAGCGCGAGAGTCTCGCAGCCCAGCAAGGAACAGGCAAAGGCAAAGCCAATGCTCCCATGCGCCGACCGGGACGAGTTTCACGCAACACATCCCGGTACGGCCTCCCGTCGAAAGCGTCTTCCCACTCCGAGTCGAAGGCACCAACGCCCCGACCACCGCCGCTCGGCCCGGAGGAAGATCGCCTGACGGAGGATGATCTCCCCAGCCTGTACAAGGACGAGTGGTCGGACATGGACGAGCAAGATGCCGACGATGAAGCCGCACACACCATGCGAGCCCGCTTCCGACCCATTGTGGGCGCCGAGCCATTTGTCGCGGCCCTCACCAAACACGAGCCGGCCGTGCGCTCACTCGACTCGCTCAAAGCTCTCGCCGCCAATGCACAGATGGCGCTCATGTCGCTGCAGGACGAATACCTCGCACTCGACCAAGTGGTGGCACGCCATCCGATGAACGGCAAGAAAGAGCGCAAGCCGGTCCACGGAGGCCGCGACCCCATCGCACATGCGGTGTGGGAAGACAAGAAAGAGGCGGCACTGTACGACTACGCCTTCGACGCGCGCAAAGTCGGCTACCAGGACCCTGACGCGCAGCGCATTATCCGTGACGCCGAAGGCCGCGAGCTGCGTCGGCGCCGCAACCGCATCGATCCGCACACCACCCAAGTCAACTACGGCGACGGCGAGATGACCACGCGCCGCACCATCAAGCCCGTGTCTCGCTTCGACGGCGTGGTCGTGACGATGCCGCGCAAGCGCTCGCGCCTCAACGTTGCAGAGACTACCGAGACCGACCATTCGGCAGGCAAAGCGGGCAGCGTGACCCCCGAGCGCACGTCGAATCCCACCGACTACGTCCCACCGACTCGCGGCCGCTGGGCCGGCCACGTCCCCAAACGCATCCAAGAGCTTCGAGGCACGAGCGTCTCCCGTCGCAGCGAGAGCAATTCCCCCGCGCCGTCTCTCACCCCAAGCAGCAGCGGAGGCGTTCGCAAGGGCCGCCCTCCCGGCAGCAAGAACCGCGAGGAGCGCAAAGACAAAGGAATCAAGAAGGGCCCACGAAAGAAGAAGACTGATCCAGCTTCCGATGGACAGCTGACACCTGGTGGGAGCGGCACTGCAACACCCGCAGGCGAAATTTCGCCCGGGACTCCTGGCGCTTCCCAGCCCGCCGCGGCCGCAGCTTCTGGAAGTAGCACTACTACCGAACCCCGACATCCCAAGAACCCCATGTCTCTGGCTACCATCATCGGGTAGCCGCATGTGTCATGCACGGGGCAGCAAATCAATCAGTAGCGAGCAATACACCAAAAATGACTTTCTTTTTTTCTTGTCGATGAGCATTCAGCGAGAGCATGGAAAAAGTCTGGATGGAGCATAGGGGGGAATCGGGGAAAACCTCAAGACGGAAAGGCGGAATAGTACTTGTCTTGTACAAGTATCTCTCATTGTACTTTTACAACTCACTCCCTCACTCACTCACGTACTAGCAAAGCTAGCCTCGGGCGGGGCCATTTTGGCTCACAGAGAAATTTATGCAAACGGGAACGAGACTTCCAAAAATACGTACGTTGTTTCTCTCGCCCAATCAATAGTGAACAGGAAACGCTGCAAAAAAGAAAAAAAGAAAAAAAGTGCTCAGATCAGCAGCCATGATCGTCGAACGTGAGCAGATTCCGTATTCACTTTCCAAGTATCTATCCCAATCAATGCCTGCACACTTTCTTCCCCGATGATACACTGAAAGTGAACGAGCGCCTAGAAAGAACCCTTACCGTACCGGAGAATAGCCACCCCGTCCGCGGAAAAAAATCAAGAACAAGGATCTGACTTTGGAAACATGATATTTTTCTTTCTTTGAAATTCTCTCTTTCTCTCTGCATGCTCATATGTCTGTCTTGTCTGCCTACGAGGCGCGATTCTCTTCCCCAATCAAACGATAGAGAGTGTAGAAATAATCAAAAAAAAAAGAGAACATCAAAATTCCTACGCCGGCCCCCGTCTGTCTGTCACTCTCTCGCGCACATGTCTGTCGTCTCAAGCCCACTCCAGCGGATGTGTACTGTCCGCCACTCACTTCGCTCCGAGATAGCCCCAACGCCGCCCATCATGCTGTTGATTGGTGGGTGGGGGTGATGATCTCTGCCATAGAGCCCACCCAACCCGATCTAGAAGCAGGAGCATAGAAAGAGAAAGCAAAAAAACACCGCGCTCTGGATTTTAATTCGACAACGGCGAAGAAATACAGGAGAAACGTCCATGTTCTCGACAACGACGATTATCTTGTCCTTGTCATTAACCATCTGAACGTCATTACCACTTAACGAATCCGTGAGGTGAGCTAGCAGTTTTGCAACAACGAAAGTCGTACGAGTGCGGTCATTGTACGACTTCCGTCTGCCTAAGACTGCTCGGCTCGGGCTTCTTTCCACGTCGGCCGAGAAGAGTGGCGTTGTCCAGGCTGAGCTCGAATGCGCCGGCCTTGTTTCGCACTTGACGCTTGGCGGCAGCAGCGACTTCCGGTGAGTGTTGACCATAGCCGCGCGCCTGACTGGACTTGGGTGCGGCCGCTTGGCGAGCCTGCGCCGCAGCTGATAAGCTTGTGTTACGCATTTGCTTCTCCACACCACCCACATCAGGGGCGCCCGACTTGGGCACCTTCGCCGGCGGATGCTGCGAGCTCTCCGATGCACCTTCGTCTTCGTCGTCATCGGCATATTCTTCATCCAGCGCGTTGAGTGAGTTGCCGCCGCGGAAGCCTTGCTTGAAGTTCTTCCTTCGCTTTCCCTCTTCTTCTTGTCGGTGCACTGAGTACCCGACATCAAACACTTCCCGCAGGTTGACAGCACCAGGGGATCGGAAGTCCATGCGGCGGCCACCAGGGGTTTCCTCGAGATATGTAAAGTCAGGCTTCATCGGCGAACCCTTGTCGCCCGCAGACTGTTGCCCTTGTCGCACATGCAATGGCGTCGCTAATGGTGGTGCGTCCGCAGCTGCATATGTTGGCTCGTTGACGGCACCTCGGATCCAGGGGTGTTCGAGGAATTGGTTGATGTCGTAGCGCTTCTCCGGATCGACCGTGAGCAGATGCGAGACGAGGTCCTGCGCAGACTTGGAAATGTCGTCCCACCAGGGTGACAAAAAGGTGTACTGTCCGCGCGCGACCTTTTCGGTGAGGACTTGAATGCTCTCGTCATAAAAGGGCGGGAATCCACAGAGGAGCGTGTACAACACGCAGCCCAGTGCCCACATATCGACGCTCTTGGAGTAGCGCTCGTCCTTGACGATCTCTGGGGCAGTGTAGCCGACAGTTCCACATGGCGTCATCGTCTGGCTATCCCAGATGACTTTGGAGAGGCCAAAATCTGCAATCTTGACGACTCCGATGCCGCCAGAGCCCTTTCCGGGAATGAATTCGCCCTCATCGGCCTTGTCCTCGTCTTCGGGGCGCTTTGGCTTGGGGTGCTTGGTGGGAATGAACGGTATGGGGTAGAAGAGGAGGTTCTCTGGTTTGATATCACTGCTCCCACGTCAGATCGGGCTCGATGGGTTCAGCACTGTCGACTTACCGATGGACGACACCGGCTTCTTCGTGCAAGTACTGCAGCGACTTGGCGACCTGGTAGATGACGTGGCGTGATAGGTCCTCGCTGAAGTAGGTCAGGCGCACAATCTGGTGGAAGAGCTCGCCGCCGGGACATAATTCCAAGACAATGTAGTAATATTGTCGGGATTCGGAAAAGTCGATCAGCTTGATGATGTTGGGGTGGTCGAGTTGACGCATAATCTGGACCTCTTTGAGTATGTTTGCCCTCTGCGAAAAGACATGACGTCAGCAGCAGCCCTCGTGTCAAAGTGTGTGTGTCGTGTGCGGATGCAAAGTCGGCGGGCGTCAATAAAATGTGCAGGACGAAAGAGATGATGCGCACCTCTACGCCCTTGGGAGCTTTCTTCTCGTAGTCCGGATGCAAGACTCCCTAGTGGGCACACGTGTTGGTACATACAACAACAAACGAATGACGCAAGATGACATGGTGGAAGAAGCAAGGAGAAGCAGCGGCGGCGGCGGCAGCAGCAGCAGCAGCAGCAGCAACGACGGTTAGCATACCTGTGTGGAGTTCATCTCGAACTTGCGGACGACTTTGATGGCGACCTGGTCGTAGACGTTCTGCGTATCGCGCGCGCGGTAGACGTTGCTGAAGGCGCCGTCGCCCATCTTCTCGAGCAGTGACCAGCGCTCCAGGCCGGGGTATCTCGGCATCTTGCCCTTGCTTTCGCGCTCCTCGGCCACGATTCGCTCCAGCACTTGCGGGTCATAGTCCTTTTGCTTTTGCTGTTGTTTTTGCTGGTGGTCCACGGCTTGGCCAGCGGCGTGGCCGGCCCTCGCGGCCACGTTGCGGTTGTCGATGACGGCGGCGGAGAAGTCGCCCTGGGGGGCGTTGGCTTGCAGGGGCTTGTGCTCGTAGACATTCGGATCGCTGTAGCCTATGTTTTGGTGTGCTTGCTGGACGGTGTTGCCGCCGGGACCGAAGCGCTGTTGCTGGGCGTGGACGTTCGAGACGTGGGTGGTGGCCTGATCTTGCGGCGAGCGGGCGTCTCGAGCCTGCTTGCCATGGCGAATGAAGTTTTTGAGGTTCTGTATGGTCGACATGGTCAGAAGGTCGACCGGGCTGGCGAGAAGACGACCGTCTCTCGGGGGAGGATGGGTGGTGGAGAGGCGTGCAGGCGAGAGGAAGGCGCGCGAACAAGAGGCGCGTGGACTTGGAGGACGCCTGGGGCCGGGCGAAGGTTGGTGGCAGGCAGGCAGGCAGGCAGGGAGAGAGAGCAGCAGCAGCAGCAGCAGCAGCAGCAGCAGCGAAAGTGCAATGGGATTGGTCGCGACGAGACAATCAGGGTATGGTGCGAGGTATGTAGAGTCAAGCAAGAATCCAGAATGACGACGTCGTCGGTTGGCCCGAGGGCTACGTCATTGCTGTGAATGGGCGACTGGCAGCACACAGAGCATCATCATCACCGTGGCGAGGACTGGACTGTGCGACGGAGTTACTGACCTCGATTCTCTTGCCCAGCATGATAACAACCACCGGAATCGTCGTCTGCGGTAGTACGCTCGTGTCCACTAGAATAGTTAGCGAGCGATCGTGCGGACCCTCCCTCGTCTGACCAGCCGGCTCCACGCGACCAGGAGGGGACGAGTGCACGATGGAGGGGAGGAAGCGAAGGGAGGTGGTGGTATAGAGGGGACGGTGATGATGCTGCTCGTCACGTCTGCGGCGAAGTCGAGAGCGAGTCGTCTATACCGTACAATCGGCTAGAACTATTCTACAGCTTTTGCTTCGCCCACCACGTGCAGCGCCCGTCACGGCGCGCGGAAGCATTCACCACACCTCCCGCAATACCGTACCAAGTACCATCCAACACCGACCACTCTCATCGCGAGATCGACGGGCGTGCATCTGCATCTGCTGAAACACCCCACAGCCATTATTCACGCACATGGAGCATGACGTCTTCCAACGCTCCAATCCTCCTTCCTTGCGTCACAACCGCGCGCCAAGTGACGACTGTGGGCGCCACCACCACGAGCACCTCTCGACATCATACCTTCCAGCGTGCATCCGCGGCTCTGGCTGATGATTACACTTCATCCGACCCACTTTCCAATACTGGCGTCAGTGACTGAATCCCAACGCAAGTGAATGGCGTTGTCGACGTAGTTTGAGGGTCATGACTTTTCGTCTCGACATCTGCATTCTTATCTACATTTCCTACAGGAACGAACCTGTTGATTCCGTGCTACCTCCGGACTGACCATCCCCACGACTTGCCCTGAGAAACGAACTCACATCCACTCCATATCATCCGCTCGAATCTCATCCATATCCTGCAACACAGCCTCCCAATCCAGCCACGACGTATCATTGGGCAGAGAAGCTTGCATTTCCGACGGGAAATCAAACACTGCAGTATCCAATGCGACCGGAAACGAAGCATCAGGCGGAAGGAAATTCATCGCAGTAGCAGTCGACGATATCGGTAATGTGGCTGCAGCTTCTGCGGCAAAGTCCTCGCCTGGATCGAACTTCCGAGGATGTGCGGATAGAGACCGTTCCATTGCTGCAAGAATGGTGTTTTTGTGCTGCTGCTGCTGCTGCTGCTGCTGCTGAAAGTCCACGCCATCGCGAAAAGCTGCCGCTTTGATGCGTAGCTTCTCCAAAGGCTTCCAGAGGCTGCCGTCTTTCGTATCTGCAACATCGGGAGCGTATCGCGCCATACATTTATCGATCAACGCCCACGCCTCGTTCGCCAGTTCGGTGCCTCGGATCGAACATAATCCTGCGAGCGTCACGGCCAGAGCTTGCCACGGCACCCACGGCATCCGTCGCCAACGTCCGGACATGTTCGTCCACAGCTCATCGCTGTGTCGGAGGATGTTGAGAGCCAGATTCATGACCCAGGGACTATCGACTCGAGGAGGGATGCTGTTGGGGTTATGTTGCATCGGTCGTACAGCACGCAGAATCATCGAATGACATGCCGCAGAGCCGGTGTCCAACATCATTTGATGTTCGGGAATAGCGGGATCGCAATGGCTGAGCACTTTCTCGTAGACTTTCTTTTGAAAAGAATACGCGACTTCGAGACGTTGCTGCCAGCCTTGGCCCGAAGCAGCATCTTCCATGGCTGCCATTTTCAAACTCAGCGCAGAGCCTTCCATGGCCACGAGCGCGAGAGACATGTCCGTGATTTCATCTCGTCGAGGTGAGAGTGTTGTGCTGCCGGGACCAAAATCGGCATCGTTGACGTGAGCGGGAAGCATTCGCGTGAAGCTGTCGGGGTGGATCGCAGACTCCGACCCGCGATCGATGGACGCGTAGCAATCCAGGAAGACAATGTTATACCACAGTCGACGGCGCAGCTCACCGAGGTAGATGGATTCTCCGGGAAGTTCTCGGTGTATGCTCATTGCGCGGGCGATGCGAACGAGCAATCCAACCATTGACCACGCTCGCCGGCTGGCATCGACCACTCGTATCGACTGCACGTACATCACCAGCGCTTGCAGTGTCGCGATCTCTGTCGTGTTTAGCGGATCGGTCTGGTACAGAGCTATGTCGACCATCCGGCGATACTCTGTGACAAGCTGCTCCTGAGGCTTGCCGAAGCTCCTCTCCGACTCTTCATCGGTGAGAGCATTCGCAGCTGCAAAGAAGATTGAGGCTCGCAAGGCGCGGTTGCAAGCAGCGTCCGGCGGCCTGCCAAGATAGCTGTCTCCCTTTTCAATGAAAGCCGTGAGAGTTGGCACATGGAAGAGTTTGTATAGAATCTCCACATGAGTCAGAAAAGCAGACAGTAGCTTTTGCGCATCTGCAGGGGAAGGTTCTGTCACCGCCCCGGGCATCATGTATATCGCTCCCGGGGGACAGAGAATCAGTTCATGCTGTGTATTGGCGCCAGTCGTAGAGTCGAGGGCGGAGGGCCCGGTCGGAGCCACCGAGTCGGGTGTCAGGCCATCGTCGCTACGATTGTCCTCTTCGAAGACCTCGGCCAGAGCCTTCACTTCGGTCGTGAGCGAGGACCAGAATGTTCCCGCGATGTACTTGCTCGTGTCTGGAGAAGGAGCATCTCGCGGACTGCCAGGACTGGCCGTTCCAGCGGTAACACCAGGCGTGAAAGCTGGAGGTGCCGTGAAGGACGCAACACGCTCATTGCTGCTCGAGCCGGCGGCTCTCGCATTTTCGGGATTGGTCAATTTCCCGTCGTCGTCGGCGAAGCTTTCCACCAGCTTCTCCAGCTTCGCGATCCGGCTTCGAAGTTCTGCATCAACGGCCCTGCTGCCGGTCTTGGTTCGTGGTTTGCGCGTGGAGATATGGCACGGGAGTGCCGCCTTCTCGCACTGACCGCATGGGTACGTTCTATCGCACTTGATCTTTTTACGTTGCTGCAAGAGAGGTCAGATTGGAGCCTTCAACGACGATTATCAAACGTACACATTCGCGACAGGCGAGGTGTAATCCGTTGGCCGACTTGCTGGCGGCGTTGCCGGGCGAGTCGTTCTCCCTCATGGCGTGCGGAATGTGCGCATCCCTCTAATCGTTCAGACGTAGACTACTTCTGGCCTGACTCGCGATTGCGCGTCGAGCTATGACTGCGTCGACCTCGTGGCATGCACGACAAGGTTCAGCATCTAGTCTTGGCGTTGGATCGTGTGAAACAAGCGTCATGGATCTAGACCGCGATGCTGTGTACGGATTTTGAGTACATACATGGACTATACCGTATTGACAGACAACATGAGTTGGGCCGTGAATAAGTAGGTAGTCTCTGCATGCAAGATCAATCCTATCACAAACCGCATAGCGAGATTGTAGCTCTCGGCAGTACGTATCCACAGTCTGAAGCTAACTAGTGTGCTGATCTCGCGCTCATTACCGTCTCTCTGCTCGAACATAGTTCCTCGCCAATAATATGAGGCCTCCTACCAACAGCGTCACGCCAACCAAGATCTTTGCGTTGTCGAAATTATAGCTCAGAGCTGCCGAGTCTACAGCCCGAAGTGACTGAATCAGAGCACCCGCAAGTGGATTTCCCCCAAGTGCTGCCAAGCTGACGATAGTAGTCAAGATAGCAAAGCCCGGATTTGGTAGTCGATCAGAGATCCAGCATGGAAAGTCTGTCTGTTGTCGATATCCAGCAATGTCATTCGATTCTTGACCGGAAGCATATAGCCCCGCCAGGAAAGATACCTGCATTCCAGAACTTGCCAAGCCGTAGAGTGCGGACATGACGGCTAGCTGCCCAAAAGAAGATCGCGCGGGAATGCCGAGCCATACCAGCACAGCAATGCCGCTGAGAACGGAGCAGACTGCACCAATGATAACATGTTTGGCCCCATGATGGATGGCCAGACTTGCGAGAGAACATCCAAAGACAGCTGCGGCGCACATGATCGCAAGCAGATGGGCGCCTTGGCTGCTTTTCAGGTCTGTTGCTGTCGCTGAAAACACTGGCATGTACGATGGCAAAAATTGCAAGCCAAATATCACAAGGATGATGCCGAGTGCTGTGAGGAGCGTCACAAAGTCAAAGGTCCTCGTCTCCGGAGAAGATTGCGGTTTGGATGCTTCCTGATGTGCTTCCAAGCATATCATGACAACTGGAGGCAGTAGAGCCAGTAGAACCACTCCAGCCAGAATTCGTATAGCCGTGGCAAAACTATATCGCACCAGCAGCTCATTGGTGACAAGTGTGTAGAAGATACCTCCAAGATAACCACCGGCGGAAAGTAGAACCAGAACGAGCAATGCCGCACGGCCTGAGAATGAGACCAGAGTTGCAGTAAACCCAGCTTGAAGTGCCAGCGCCATTCCGAAGCCAGCGAAGAAGCCTTGAGTGAGCCAGATCGACAGCAGAGATGTGCACCATGAAGTGCAGAGTATGCCTAGTGAGAGAAGCGCTGTACCAAGCACGATGCCCGTCCGAATGACGACCCTCATGTTGGCTGCCAGCACGCACAGCCCGATCACTATAGCCAACTGAGTACTTCCCACAAAGCTGATGCTCGTCTGGTTGCTGGCTGGGTAGTGCATTGTGTAATAAGCCTGGAAAACGCCAAATGAGTGGTACAGGCCCAAGCAGGTGAAGCAGATCATGATGCTAGCCAGCACTCGGCGCCTTTTGAGCTGGCCATGTGCATCCTTAGTCGCGGCTACCGCGGGCTGATTTGTGTTCGGCTCAACAGACTGGTGCAGTTCAATATCGTGGAATGGCAGTGGCTTCTTCAGCAAAGGCCTACGCTCGACGCGGTGGTAAACGTCCTTCGGAGTGGCAATCGTCGGCGTCCAGTAAGGCTGATTCCAGCCGAGTGTTTGGTGTGGGCCACTGCGCTTCTGGCGCAGCGCTTGGGCCATCTGTGTTCCGAATGGCGCATTCGCAGGTTGTGAATACGGCGAAGGAGGCCACTTGAACTGAGGGGAGAAGGCATTCGGCGCATCTGGACATTGCCAGTCGTACCTAGTGCCACATCTACCCCAAGCTTTTTCTTTCCGGCTGTGTGCCAGACGCGCTGCACTTGGTATCCTGGGTTCAGCCAGCCCGCTACTCTGGTCACTCCCATTGCTGCTCAGTCGCAAGGCGGTCTTGATGTGCCTGCCGAAGCTGCTGTGTTTCGCCGCTGGGCTAGGCAGCCCTTCCACCTGGCTCCGTAGTGACGCAGTGTTGTCGAGGTTGTGACATGTTGTTATGGTCCGAACTGTCGCCGTCCGCGTATGCAGGGTGAGAGGCACTTCCTTTTCTTGCATTTGCAGCTCGCTTTCATTTGAGTACCGCGAACTAGCGGAAAGTGTCGCTGACCGAGCTTTCCCGCGAGAACGGCCCAGGTCAGGCAAGTCTTCAGACCATGGATCGTCGTCCTCACACTCGCCTTCAGACTCGCCTTCAACAGGTTGAATGTCTCCTTGGTTGCGATACGATGGTCCGGTCAGACTGGAAAGCCTCCTGCCTTCCAGACATTTCAACGCTTCTGCTCTGGACCGTCGCTTAGTTGAAGCTCCAGCGGATGCAGTGGCTGTTGCGGAACCGACAGAGAATGCTCGACCCGACCGCACTTGCTGCTCAGAACAGGCTTGATCCATTTGGAGCCACGACGGCAAGGCACCGAACCATCCATATACGCCTCCTGCTCTCATGTTGTGCCGGAGGGATGATGAAGTCGGCGTTGACGAGAGCTTTCGTAGTCAGACAAGGGGCAGCAGTTGTTTCGTTGGAGCTTTGAATGTCCCAAGCATTGAGAATGACATGGTACTCAGCACGTGTCCAGGTCATATTGATGCAGTCCTGGTGGGAGCCCTCGCGTGCGACCATGCTCACACTGGTGCCGAAATGTTTGTCCCAGAGCAGATGACAGAAAGCTTGCTACCTTTGCAGCGAGACGCTGCCAGTATCTCGTAGCAAGTGATATTACTGGTATCGCACAGCGGTTGTAGATCGAGGTCAAGAACTCGCCTACTTCCAAATTGCGCACCGTCTCCCACACGCTGTATTCAAAGAAGAACGTTACGTACCTCATGGATTTGCGGGCCATCGGGCTGACACAAGCCCATTGCGTGCCCAAGGCGAGCAGCGTGTCCTATGAAGAGTAGCTCGCAGGGTTAATGGCGTGTCCTAGGTCATAGAGCGGAAGCAAGAGTAAGGCTTGCATGTCAGAGACGATTTCACGTCTGCGTACAGTTCCGTTTGTGGAGCGAGTCGTTCGGGCAGTTCACTGGTAACTAGCTTCATGGCCAACAAGAGGAAGGCAATGTCGGCGCCCGGCTTGATTGCAGCGTATGCCCGGTGTTGAGACGGCCTGATTTGGAGGATGATGTGACAGTAGGTGTGCACAGTCGCAAAATAGGGTTCGATCAAAGCGGACAGAGCTCCTGAAGGCACCGTGCGGCGTGAGTAACGGCGGCTGGAACTGTAAACGTTCAGAATCGAAAATGGCGGAAACGAGGAAGAAGAGCGAGGAGAGGACACTTTCTGCTGGAGCATTGCGAAGTCTTCAGCCGTCGACGGCGCGGACGGGTCGTTCGTGCTGTTGTAGTCAGCGGTTGACGGAGCAGAGGAAAGGAGGGGGAGGGAGAGGCGGAACGCTTGGCAACGCCGTCCTCGGCACGCGGCTCTTCCGTCTCCCGCTCCGCCGCGCAATCAAGAATGGAATGCCAGACACGCGCCGCTCTCGTCCGCCGTAGCAGAAACACGCTGGGACAGAATTAGATGCCACCATGGAGAACGCGCGCTCCACCGACGACATCGAGCCGCCCAAGCGACGCGCCGGCCGCCCGCCCAAGTACGACTGGACCGACAAGAAGGACATTTGCTGGAAGCTGTACGTCGACGAGCACAAGAGCGCCTCGGACATCCAGAAGCACTTCTCGCAGCACTTCAACATCGCCATCCGCGATCTGCCATGGTATCACTTGCCCTCATCTGCATTGACCTGCCTGTGGACACCTCACTGACGCTCTCCTCAGTCGCAAAGGCTTCCTGCGTCAGTTCGCGGCCTGGGGCTTTCCCAGTCACACTCGCAAGCTCACCGAGGATGAACTCGCTGCCGTGTCGGGCCGCATGCAAGACTTATGGAATCAGAACATGAACCAGAAAGACATCAAGAGCACCATCGCTGCCGAGGGCTTTGAGATCAAGGACTACGACTTTACCAAGATCTGGAAGAAACTTGGTCTCCGCCTGCGCAACGAGTCGGGCTACAAGCCTCCGGGAGTCGGAAAGGCCAAGAAACGCACCCGCAGCACCGATGCAGTGGACGAAGCTTCCGTGCAGGCCATCTTGCAGGCTGAGCTGGAGCAAACCGTGCCTCCTTCCGATGCCGAACCCATCGCCGTAGATGGGACTTCCATTGCGGCACCGCTGAATCCGGGGCAGGAAGCTCTGCGACAACAGCGTCTGCTCGAAATACAACTGGAAAGTGATCAGAAGCTTGCGACGAACAAGCGTCGTCGACGAATTCGAGGCTTTGGGCATCTCCCGCCGGACGCGCCGGGTCTGCAACCTCGATATAATTCAGAGACTAGTCTGGACGAATGCAAGGCTATCCTGCATCTTGGCAATGAAATGTATCAGACGATTCGGAAGGACTTTCAAACTATCTGCGAGAATTTGAACATTGTCAAGAAGACCAAGTGTGCCGATGGTGTCTGGGATGAGGCCAAAAGCATCCTCATCCGAGAGAATATGCATCTCAGCGCCATGATGCACCCTCTCCAACCGGACCAAGAACGCAAAGCCATCGCGCTAGACTGCCTTTGTCAGGACGTCACCAAGAGGATGCGTGTTGCGGACAAACAGATCACCGTTGCCGAAGCCAACAACATCATCGGCATCAATCCGACTGAGAGCAAGGCCATCCGCCGGTCGCTGTACGAAATCTTGGCAGCGGACCACTTCGAATCGCGCCTGTTAAGTGGTGAAGACCACTTCCAAGAGCTACGTCAACAGTGGCTGACTGCAAATGACGAGCGTCTGCAGCAAGCGATCGACAGTCAAGATCCGCGCAAAGTGAAAGCGGTCGAGCTGCTCAGCAGAGATGCGATGAAGCGGTTCCGCGAAGATCGGAATAAGCGTGGCGAGCGGCAAATCGTGCAGCGCAACGGAAAATATGGTCCTGGTCCAGGTCCTGCCTGGGCAGCCACAGCGCCACGTTCGAAGGCTGGGGCTGAGGCAAGAGCATTACGTGAAGCTCAGCTGCCAGTGCCAATGCCCATGCTACAAGGTGGCCAGCAGGCTCGAGGTTTCTCTCAGCAAGATGGAGCCAGCACGCTGGCCCAGCCTGTGGAGCCCCACAATCTAGATCCTGCGCTATCAGCGCCAGGACCATTCGTGATCGAGCAGACACCTCAGCCCATTCCTGCCTGGTTCCGCCTGTCGCCCAATTCGAAGCTCGCTGCAAGCCATCCAAAACTTTGGCACGGAAAGGTGGCCACGGCCACTATGAAGGACTTACATGCAGCTGCAACTGGCAAAGCGGGCGTCGCCGTAGTCACGAAGATCAGTGGGGTCGTCAAAAATCCCGATGGGACAGAGGATAGCTGGCAGATTGACCTCGATGACGAGCTTGAGGTTTATCTGGAAGCTGCGGGAGAGAAGCCAACTTTCATGGTCGTGCTAGATGACGGACGTGGTGTCGGTCGCTCGTGAAAATGATGTGACCTTTCGAGATTGTGAACCACAGCCATGTCGACCAGACGGCCTGACTGGGTTTCAAATCGCATGTGTGTGTCTGAGGAATTCGGTGTCTATGGAACTCCGGGCTATATGGCACCAGTATGTCGTCGCCTTAAACGCCTCATCTATACAATGGATTGTTGATTTTCGATCTAGGAGGAGCTGGGATATCGAGCAGCCGGTGGTGATGAGTCGGTCAATTTGAGTTCCGCAACTGATGTATCGAATACTGAGAACACCCACCCTGTCTCAAGATAAGCTGACACGACGTCAGGTCTATGCAATCGGAGCCGTATTTTACGAAGTCTTGACAGGAATGCCATTGCCTTCAATAAGCGACGAAGAGACGGGCATTGACCTCTACAATCCCGAAACTGTGCGCCAAATGCAATTTGAGCCCCCAGCTCTCGACGCCACTGCTCGGGCATATTACAGCCAAGAAATGCGTGATCTCATCTACGCCATGATGCGACACGTTGCCACCGCGCGCCCATCCTTCCGCAAGATTTTGAAGACAGCTCACAAATTCGCTGACAGCCCTCGAAATCGTGCGCGAGGACTCCGAGATGCCCCAGCAGATGGACCCCAGATATGAAGGGCCATTTCGTCTTATACTTCCCGAAGTGTACCCAGACGAATATGCTGTCGGCATGTCGCTCGATTAGTTGGATAACGAAGCTTACGAAGGCACAGAAGACTTTCCACCTCCGTTGCCTAACAGCGATGATGAGGACAGTGACTGCACCGATGACTTGGGAGGCGAGCCTGGAGCGCCATTGACGAGCCCTACTTTGAACGATGATGGCGATGATGATGAGTACGAGCCGAGTGACGACTTATTGCCGTACTGATGCGGTGGGTTCGGGGCACTTCCAGCAGAGACAGTCTTTCTCTCACACAATTGTACTGAAACTTCCATTCAGTTCGCGCGCGCAGACCTATCTGAGACGTGGAAATGTGTTGGACTCTCTAGGAACCACTGTACTGTGCTCATGCACCATCGTTGACTTGGGTGGAGGCCTCCAAACAAATTAGAAGACAGGACATACGAACAATTTGGGTCAATGTCTCAGCTTCATTGCGACATACGCACCTGAGCAAGACTTATACGCGACGCAGAGCACTTCAGACAAAGATAATGGACTGGATGGTATATGGGAAGGCTTTTGGAGTCACGCGTGAATTTTGAAGCGCGCTTCACTTGCTTCACATGCGCATTGGCAACGGTTTGCCGCTTTTAATCGCCGCCCACAGCTTCAAAAACAAAACCTTTCGATTTGGCTGTTCCGATTTTCACACTTCGCGCACTGCCATATTTCCACCAGTTCTGGAGACTCTCTCACCAACTCGACTCCGGCACCTGCCAACGGAACTCGATTTCCAATGTCCTGAACGGTGATCGCACTCTACAGCAGGTTGAGCCCGCCCACCTCGTCGACGTCGCCAATACACCCATACACAGAATGGCTCGCACTAATGTACGTCTCCTCTGTCGCCTTGTGATCCAAGGCGCTGTCACGAGCGAAGGGCATTTGTAGCCCTACATACACGTGCCAGAGTGCTCCCAGTGAATGATATTGACATGTGATCCAACAGGCTGACCTTACCGCTTCAACAACTGCCAACCTTCTGCGGCTTCTCTCGGACGGCGAGCAAGGTCTTTATGACCGTTGCGGACAGCGCTACGTCCTCGCGCAGCTCATCGCCTGCTTTCAGCACATCGTAAACGAAACGGAGGTGGAAAAGGAGGCGTGGGTGAGGGATATTTCGACTGCTGTGCCCGCTTTGAAGAGCCAGTCTCCGATCGTTGACCGAACGGCACTCGTCATCATAGCAGCCATAGAAGCGGCCCCTTGGAGCCTGGAGAACGGCCAGTGGATTGGCTCGGTGAACGCCATCGCCTTCGCCATGAAGCACGCCGCGAAGATCATCGAGCAAGACTTGACACGAGCGGAGAAAGATGGCACCGACCTCGATCTCTACCGCGATTCAGCCGACCACACGCACGAGTCAACCGACGAAGGCAGCGACGAGCCATACGACGACAAGGAAGAACGTACTGCCACAAGGAAGAAATCAGGCAGAAAGCCCGGTTCCAAAATTGCCGGAGGTTCGCGAAAGTGGAGCACCGACGAGATCCTTCACATGCTTCGCACCGTTCGCGACAACATGGATAAGACCTGGAATGAGAGGGTCAAGGCCCACAATGATACGTACGTCGTGCCTGCTGGGATTCTGCAGAGGGGCGCGCGGACGAAAGAAGGCATTCGGCAGCGACTTGATGATATGACGAGGTTGACGGAGCACGGACTGAAGGAGAGGATTGAGGTGAAAATTGCGGAGATTGAGGCTGCGGGAAGTGAGAGCAGTGTGTGAGATGGAAAAGGCTACGACGACGCGAAGGCGCGGAGAGCATCCGAACATTGAGCAAAGAAAGGGCCGATGGAAGCAATACTTGTGCGGCTATGTGCCTGCGCACAACTATCATCGTATGGATTCGTCATCCACTTTCGAGATTCCTCCATTGTCCGCCATGTCAACTATGCCGCGACGTAGTGAACAACACTGCATCAGGGAGACTGCGCTAAACCGGAGACTGTCGTGTGATCACCTCTGTACTCCAAACTTCAACCAGACGTATTCAACCTGCCATTTTCGTATCTTCTCTACACAGTCGTCTCCCCCGCTATCTTCCCCACTACGGCTCGCAAGCCACCACGTGCAGCCTGCCCGATTTCATCAGTGATAGTGAGCGTTGTTCATTGCCCGATGGTATTCGCAACAATTGGTGGAAATGCATTGTCGCGCTGCATCAGAAACCTGCCTTTCTTGGTGGAAGTAAACATAGATCAAAGATCATCTTGCGTAGAGCAGATCATTGCAAGTTTTTCGCTCTGCAGCACAATGCCGTGTTGTCATCTGCTTCGATTATGATACCTCGTACGAGAGATTTGTTTTCAAACAATCATGTTAGTCCTGTGTTTCTCCGGAGTCGAGGATCATGCAGCGTAGATTACGATGAAGAAGGCCTTGCCACACGGGGTCGTAATTGCTCCAATTGGCGATTGGCGATAAAAGAAGGTCGTAAAGGTGTCTCTGAACTAGGACGCACGCTGTTATGCCTCTCTCTGCCAATAATCCTCCACCACTCCACGTTCCTGTGTCAGTGATCTCGCACCCACATATACCAGAACACCATCAAACCATTGTTGTGTACGTCATTTGCTGCCACGTGATTATCCCAGTCCGTTAATAGTATACGAAGCTTGTACTTTCGCACCAGAATCCTCCGCACTTCAGCCACAAACCATGCTAGTCAATCTTGGATGCCCAAGGACGATCTCACGGAAGTCCAGATGAAAGGCCGCTAGTTCGGCGTACTCAAGTCGATGTTCGACGCTAGATTCACGAGCTTTGCCATGGCCACTGAGATAAAGGCCGCGCACGGAGAAGATGACTGCCGTGAAGGCACGCATTCTCTTCCCCCTGGCAGTCGTCTCCTTCGCAATGCACAGTCTGGGTCCTGATCGCATCACAAATGCGGCACCTTTGCACTTGCCAGACCCAGATTCACAATACTCAGCAGGCCTTCGCCAAGAATGAGTCCGCTGGCAAGGACGATCATCGGAGTCTCCTCTCTCTTCTTCCAAATCGTCCAATACCAAGCCATCAGGCCGCCCACAGTGCGAGCAAGCGTGAAGGAAGGAGTATTGTACATCCCTACGGCAACTGCAATACCCCCGGGAATATAGCTTGTCCACCACGCCTTTTTACCTTGACCATATATGCGCAATGCAGTAAGCAACGACCAGATGATGGCAGCTGCGATCGCAAATTCGAGTGTCTTAGGAGGAAGTCCGCTTCCAGTGACGAGCCGTGCAGTGAAGATCCATACGTAGCCAGTCGGGATCTGGAATTGGCCTCCTGGGATAGTGTATACGTTTGTGTAGAGTCGGTAAATACAGGCTGATACGATCGCACCAACTCCTGAACCTATCAGCTGTCCCCAGAATTGAGCTTTGGGGGAAGCACCAAGCAAATGGCCACATTTGAGATCTTGCAACAAGTCTCCGGCTTGCAGTGCTCCGGCCTCGCTGATGCCACCTGCGATAAGATTGATGGTGATGGCGTTCTTTGCTGTTGCAGGAACAACAGCGGCAAAGATCAGCTGTGTGAGTTTGCTGATACCGGACACGGGATTGAGGTCCGTTTCACCGAGGGCTCTGACACCCATGATGCTGAGGATCATAGCCAACAGCAGGGCGAATACTGTGAGACCGATGGAGATGATGCCTGCGAAAGAGTATTGCACTGCGAGGATGCAAAAGCCTAGAGTCAAGATCAGCCCGACCAGAGTGGTCTTGACGCCAATCTGATGCTCGGGTGGCGCATCATACTCCTCTTCTTGTTCGTATCCCGCAGACTTGCTACGTCTGTCGCTTGGATTCTCTGACAGGTCGACTGGGCTGTAGCCGGGCACAATTGGTGAGGCAAGATCGCGCAACTGGCGTTTTATTCCTTGGTGGATTCCATCAATAATTGGTGGGATGTAATTCCGCGCGTACCATATCGTAGGGCGCAAAACCAGCCACCCCAAAGACACAATGGCATCCGCGAGCATAATTGCCAGACTGACCCAAACGATCCAGCCCTTCGACCCAGTATTCCAGTCATCGACCGGACCAGGGGCCCAGCCTTTGTATTTCGCGATCGGCGAAAGAACAGCCCATCCAAGTACTGCGCCGAGAAACATGTGTATTGTTGTTGCTGGGCCCATGATAATCCCCTGTCCCACATAGGCTGGGCTTGGATTCAGGTTCCATACCCATTTTTCTGACAGATGAAGACCCAGGAAGGGAATCGAGTGAAGTTGCGGAAGGAAATAGGAGATGAGGGTCTACTTACCATCAGCGCCAGTTGCAGGCTGGTCTTTTCTATGATGCTGGTGGTACATACGTATGCGCCAGAGACGCCGAAAGAAGTGGTCAGCAAGCGAATCTGCTGCTGCCAATCTTTCTCCTGCTTCTCAGTGCGGCTTTCCGTCCTCACAATGGGATCCATGTCGTCTTCACTACGTCCAGGCTGTGCGCCGCTGCTGATTAATCCTTGAGCCTCCTCGTCGCCATCGGTACCAGGTTCTCTGGCCTTTCGCCTTCCGGATTTGGCGTGTCTCTCGACCTCACCTTCTGCGCCTGTCTTCTTCCCACCGTGGAGGACACCAATCATGAGCGCAGTGGCAGTGCCTGACGGAAATTTCAACTTCTCTCGAATAATGACTTCCTTTCGCAGAGGAACAGCGAACATAACGCCAAAGAAACATAATCCCAGGGACCATATGATGAGGTGGGCGAGAGTCAGGTGAATGCCACCAGTGGGAGTATCCAGTTCTTGCGTTCCAGCATGATACACAGCTTCCGGCGGTGTCTCACTGGGCTTCAACAGGAATTCCAGCGCAGGCACGACACCTACAAAGCCGCAGCCCAGTGGCATCGTTCCTACAGATCCTGCCACAGTTTGTACCAATACATTTTCCACTTCACTGAAGTCTCTCCCAAGGCCCAGACTCTCTATTCGGCCCCCTATTGCTCGAGACATGGTGCGGAGTCCTTTGAAGTATGCAAAGCCAATCAACGCGCTCGGCATGGCCATGCCTGATATCCACCCTGTCTGCAGGCCGAAATATGTGTTGGAGAAGGCGATGAGGATGCCTATCAGCGTACCCACTGCGAGTGCGCGGAATGTACATTGTGGCTGTTCAGATTGTCGCGCGAGGAAGTCGATGTCTGGCTCCTGGCCGATGGGTTCGTTCGTGATACTGTGCTGCGGCTCGAGCGCATCGTCTTCCACGTTGTCGAGAAGACGTTCCCGGTCCCCTCGATCGGGCGCCATTGCGTCCAGTGATATCACAAATGATGAGGAGGAGGAAGAGGGGGACGGGAGAAGCTTGCGTCAAGGTAGAGCACGTGCCACCGAACGATCATCACGACATCGCGGCTCCACAAAGCTGTCACGGCCCTTGCCGCTAGAACTACCCGAGACCCTATCGTCAAGTGCTATCGGACGATGAAATTTCCTTACATAAATTCGGCCTGGTCTTCCGCCGTTGTCAGCTTCGACATGCCCGACCTTCCCCATGGATGGCGGATGAGAAACGCCCAAGGCGAGAAGGTTGGTCCGCCGGTCGAGGAAGACGGGAACTATCAAGTTTCGGGGGATGACGAGAGTGGTAGCGAGCCGGATGTTGAGCTGGCCGGACTTGATCTGAAGCCCGACTCGGAGGGATGGGACGACGTTGAAGATGATACCGAGGACGTTAGCATCAAGTGCCTCTTTTGCGATGAAGTCTTCGGCGGAGCTAGTGCCATGAACGAGCACTCTGCCAAGACACACGAGTTTGATTTGGCAAAAGTGCAGGCACAACATGGTGAGATGATTAGAGTGCTCGCTGCTCATAGACCTGGGCTGACTATTTCAGACCTCGATTTCTACTCCTCCATGAAGCTGGTCAACTATCTTCGCGCACAAGTCCAGCAAGGCGAGCTTAAGCCGGATGTGAGCGATGCGAGCGCGTGGGCCGACGAAAAGTATCTCCAGCCGACGTTGGAAGATGATGCGCTGCTATTTAGTCTCGACGACATCGATGAGCGGCCTGTGCCAGAAGAGGAGCAAACTAAAGGCGGAGCTACTCCTTCGATCGATGCTATCATCAGTCAATGAACCTCCGCTATGAAGGGGTTCTAACACGACGGCAATCTGTGCAATCCCTCAAAGACGGATACAATGCCGCACAAAGCACAACCGCTCCAACATAAGAAGAAGTTGCTCTTCGAATTGGATCTGCGCACACGTACCATTATGTGATCCAACCCCAAGCCTTAGCAAATCTGGAGTCCGAGGCATCGCAACATGGTCGCATGCATGTACCAACCCGATGATCTGGCAGGAGTTTGATTCGTAGTTGCAGTAGACAACGCATACAGATAGTGTGTGCCTCTGGCTGCGAAGGCTCCCAAATTCACTTAGTGTAATTGCTCATCGTCGACGTAGCGGTCTTTGGAATGTTAAAGTCTACCACATCCTGCCAGAACTTGTCATTATGGTGCATTCGAGCAGTGCTGGCGGCTCAGCCAGGCGAAACATCTCTGTGCTACAGTGAAAAGCCGCGTGCATCGCCGGTGAGAGCACCCGGGTGGGTGCGTGCATTGATGTATGGCACTTGCCATGTCTAGCGAGCGGCGCTTGAATGTTGATTGGTAGTTAGTTATCAACTTTGATCCTTTCGCGATCCGCCGGCGCGTATCATGTTGCGAAGGATCCCGCTAGGACCGTTTACTCAGCCTCAGGTACAGGTGCATGCATGCTCGGTGCCGTGCACATGGTCGCACAGAACACAGTCCATCTTTGCCTTAATAATAGGATGGACCCGCAAAATGAAAGTGCCGGAAGTACATTGCTCGTTCTCTGCGGCCTTATTCTTTCGAGACTATCTACACCAACGGCATGGCCTTCAAATTGTTGACAGTCGCTTTCTTCGTATGGCATGCCAAAGGCGAGACAGACTGCTTCTTTCCCAATCACCAGCCAGCAGAAAATTTCACGACTTGCAATGCCGGCGCACCGCACGCCGCCTGTTGTCGCCCAGAAGATGTCTGTTTGTCAAATGGATATTGTCTGCAGCAAGGTGCTGGCCTTCCCAACCGTCTCATCCGAGGTGGTTGTACGGATTACACATTCTCCAGCCCAGCGTGTCCAAATAGATGCGCCGATAGTAAGCAACGTTATGGGCAATGAAATGATCCCTGCATACTGACAATGCGCCAGCTGCACAAGGACTACCAGTCACAATATACCTCGCGCGCGACAGCAGGCCGAACGGGGACTTCTGCTGCGTCAGCAATTTCAACGTCACGTCCGGAAACTGTATCGTTCCAAGTGGCGGAAGCTCGCGACCGTTCCAACTCAGCCCAGGCACTGTAATTTACGACCGCAATACAGGGAGCTTACTGCCACAAAACTGGACCAGTGCTGCGGAAGAGCCTGAGGTGACAGTTGCCTCGCGCAGCGGGAATATGGTCAGCTCGGGAGCGATCATCGGCGTTGCCGTCTCACTTGGTGTTCTCCTCTTGGCGGCTCTGGCAGGATGTCTAGTGCTTTGGAGACAGTTGAAAAAGTCGAAAGCGGCGATTGCAAGCACACATGATTACGGTGACTGGTCGGAGGGGAAAGGTCCAAGGCCGGAAGAGGACGATTATGGCACTGCGCCAGGATACGTCGCGGTAAGGAATGACAAGTCCGGTAGGTTGCAGCATCACCCTGCACTGCCATCGCCGGGGCAGCAGCCATCCCAACCGCAATACTCTCAGACATATATCGCCGAAGCGCCAACGGAGAGTGAGGTCCAGATGGCCGACAGCAGAAGCGTTGTCAGGTGACGGTAGTTCGGAATGGCATGATTATAATGCTAGTTCAGATGTAACCAGAATGCAGAATGGTACAGAACGGCGCGATAGGGTCCACAAGCCAAAAGTTGATTTGGTCCGGCCCCAGTATATTAGTCTCCCGATGTCCTTAAGCGAAGGGAGGAGGTGATATTCTCGACAATGGTCGCCTCCCTCTTGCGCAGTGGCGCTGGCGCACTGCTGTGGATTGAGAGGTAAATGCCGAAGCGAGATTTCTGTTGTGTCCAATGCAAGCTTTCAGTGCAACCGCGATGGAGGAGACATAATTGTCCTATAATCTTGTCGAGGTTTCAAGGGAACAAGAGCTGCGCCCCGAATGATGTAAGCTTGCAAGAGCAAAACGCACACCATATTCAGCGCTGTTGCTGGTAGGTATGCACTGCTGGCCACGTTCACGCAAGGCGTCATTTGCTCATGCGTTCATTCGTACCACGTAGCACCATTCCACATGTGCTTGTTATGGAGAACGCGACAGTGAGCTCAGGGGTCCGAATAGAGCAGATGGCGCGACGAGTAAGGTGATATGCTGCCGACCAGGCACGAACTGTAATACGGATGAGGTGAAGTGAGTAGGTCCGGTCGCAGCGATTCGGAGAAAAGACGATGGCAGCAATCTCTTGGCGGCGCAGCCCGGGATCTGCCGCAGGAAGGAGCAGCGACTGTCAACCTGGAAGCTTCAACATTGCAACAGCACCTCACCACCACTCCGCTCTACCACAATCGCCATGTTCCTCCGCCGCGCCGCTCCTGCGCTCGCCAAGCGCGCTGTGCTTCGGCCAGCGGTGACCCGCTCATTCGCTCTGACCGCCCGCCAACGTACGCTCGCCAATGGGTTTCCCGAAAAAGGCCGACCGTCCACCAGCATATAAGTCACTAACAAGCTGTAGGAAGCGAGCGCGATCCTCACATCGGCGAGCCAAGCGGACAGCTGAAGAAGTTCGAAGGTGAGCGACGGAGCTTAGAGCGGGGCAGGCAGCGGAACGAGCGCAATGGCTGAGTCCAACGCGAATAGACATCAAGGATGAGCACGACCTCCTCCCTCCTGGAGCCCAGCCAGGTACTATTCCTACCGATCTCGAGCAAGCGACCGGTCTGGAGCGATTGGAAATTCTCGGAAAGATGCAGGGTGTGGACATTTTCGACATGCGTCCTTTGGATGCCAGCAGGAAAGGTCAGGCATAGTGAAGCACAGCAGCCGGGAGAGGAGAGACGCTGACACCTGGCATAGGCACGCTCGACGACCCCATCATCGTAAAATCTTTTGGTGACGAACAATACATTGGCTGCACTGGTTGTCCTGCCGACTCCCACGTAGTCATTTGGCTCGTGACATCTCGTGATCGCCCCGTTGAGCGCTGCCCAGAGTGCGGTAGCGTGTATAAGCTGGAGTATGTTGGCCCTCAGGATGATGGCCACGGACACGGACACGATCACGGACATGGACACGCGGATACCGATGGCTCGCACAACTTCGAGGGAGAGCCAAAGACCATGGCTGATTTCGTCAAGCCAAGCTACAGATAGGCTCACTAAAGGCGCATGAGAGGCGAGGACGTAGAGGGTTCTGCGGCAGGCGTGCTGACCGGAGCAGAGCTGTAACATATCATCGTGTGGATAGCTGCAACGAATGCTAGATGTGCACAAGAAAGGTCGCGATACCGAGGTACGCACCACTTCGTTACTGACAACAACGTCTCCAGAGCAAACTCAGATCGCGCAAATGACGACCACAACAAAATTGGAACGCCGATTCATGCACCTCTAAGTGAATCTCCTCGGCCGACACATCACGTTCGCCACAGTTTCCCTTCCACCGAACCAAGTGATCGCACTGGGGGTGTAGAAAGTATCCATTTCCTCCTCTAAGCCCCGTCTCTTCTTTCCTCCGCGGTCCATCTCCTTGTACACCAACTCCTCGCCCCACATGTTCTTTGTGGACTGCGGAGCGTCGAGCAGATCCCACCTTCTCCATAAGTCACCAAGCCGCTCAGCTCTGGCATTGGGGCCCATCCAGTTGCCGAGAAGCTGTCGCATTCTCGGACTGATCGCTTTGATGACGGCTTCCTTGGATTCACCTTGTTCAAGACGAAAACTATAGGATGTCCACATGTGAGCAACGTGGTCGACAACGGCTTTCTCGATGTTCGAGTTAGTGACTTGCGTGTTGTGAGAAACGAGTCTCTCGGCAATCAACCTGGCTGCTGTTGCATGAATGTTGGGGAACTGATCCAGAACTTTGCGATAGGCATTCCAATGATCGGTGCGAATCTGGGCGGGCAAGTCAGCCCACGCCAGACAAGGGTCGTTGCCTTTCCGACAGTTTTGGTTCGCTTCCAAGTGGATGTGAGAGGGAACAGCATAACCGATCAATCTCCGCTCCTGGTTACTGAAGATTTCGTAGATTATTCGTCCTCGTGCGAGGGTCATGTCGCGTGCGTACTGGATGATGGCCACTGGTTCTTGCATGCTGATGATTGTGAGCCCGGCTGGGATTTGCATTCTGCGATCTACCCGCACGACGTGCCCCTCTTGCAATGAATCTTTTCTCGTGTCAGACTCCATAGCGGCTTTCTTGGAGTGCTTTTGTTGCACGCTTTCTGAGTAGCAATACGGCGTGAATCCCAATCAGGAGTAAGGTATTTCTGAGAAGCACTGCACATGCTTGTGTCGTTGCTTTGTCTTTGTTCACAAGCCACCGCATTCGGACGGTATTCATTGCAGCCCTTTGTTGACCACAACACGCCCTGTTCTGTCAACCACCTCCTAACGTATTGGCTACCGTGTCAGGGTCATGGATCGTGAGCACCTGATCTCGCGTGTGAAAACAACAAGTTATCCATAATAGAGTCCTGCAAGTCAGGTCATTCAAATCATCCAAATGACGCAGATTCAGGATTGGTATCGAGGGCCGACCAAGCAGCGACATTGTGTCTGGTCTGACGCGCAAAGAGATTGCGGAAATGTTCTAAGTGAAGCCCGTGCAGAAGTTGCAGTGGGAAGGTGGGATGATGGTGCCCAGTCTTGGCACGTGCTCTCGATCGCGTCTTCCAACTGCACGCGACATGCTGTGTTCCGTCGTCGCAATGATATGCCGCTCTCGCCCTTCAAACCCGTACCGATGTCGCGATGCCTGATGCCGTGAGAAAGCAAACCATCAAACAGGCCAAGGCCTCTTTCAAAGCTCGCGGTCGGCCGACACTCACCGAGAAGGAATTAAGACAACTGCAGCGCGCCACAGAGCTCGAGGAACGTGCTGATCGGGCCCGAGAGGCTGAGAAGAGACGCTTGGAAGCAGCGAAGAAGCGTTCAGAGAGGGACAAACGCGAGCAGGCACAAGGCAAACAGCAGATCCAGCTGGGAACACAGCGACGATGCGACCGTTTCGGCTACAAAAGCAGTCAATACCACCTAGGCGCCTTCTTCCGCAAACAAGCGACTGAGAAGCGCGGGCTGGGTGAGAATACTCGGCAGTGTGCACAGGAAGCGTTTGAAGACGAGGATCTGGACGACGCGTCCCTACTCATGGCTCTCGACGGTGCTGCATGCTTCTCTGGCCCTGCAAGCAAAGAGCGCAAATTCGATGCGAGTCTAATGCCTCCACCCCCACTTCCTGCTGCGGCTGTGAGCTTATTCAAAGCCCGTCCGCCCAAGCAGCAAGAAAACTTTGGCGATTTGTTCGATGGTCTCGATAGCAGCACGCAGATTGCTAAAGCACTGGACAGTCCCCCGTTGAGTGCGACCTCGGCGTTCAAGTTTCCGGATCAGCCAGCTGCAGAAATCACGAGCCGTGCAACCACGTCGCGAGCTGGAACCCTTCGCAAAGACTACCCGATCCTTCCAGAAGATATGAGCGACTTCTTTGGCGATCTTGCCAGTGGCACCCAGATCGCTCGCGAGCTTGATGATGGCGTCAACCAGGAACGAAGGGCATCAAATGCAAGTAGCAGCTCTTTCGGTTCAGGCAGCCTCGACTTGACTATCGAAGACATGGCAATGATCGATTCAGCCAAACCTCTGAACAGCCCGAGTTTGGCAAGTACTGCTTCGTGGCCAAAACCGTCCAAAAGTTCTGTAAAAGTTATGCATGTCAGCGGCCCCGATAGACGCGGGACATCAATTAGCCCAGGCAGTCGCACTATCACTCAGGCAAGGTCCAATTCAAAAGCGGCTCCCATGCCGCCGCCTGCATTATCATCGAAGGTTGCTCGACCAAACATCCCACCACCAACGCCTGTTCCCATGAAGCACAGAATTTCCAGCATCAGGGGCCCTTTCCTTTCAGCATCAACTCTATATTGCTCACCGGACCTCGGATTCACCTCAACTCAGCTTGAGAACTTCATTGATGATGACCTACAATTGACACAAGTCGGTTAGTTTTGGCTTCGCTAGAGGCTGGCGCTGAATTTATGAAATCGAGATACCCACGAGAAGGAATGAATAATGATACAACGAAGCCCCGCATGTTGGAGTGCTCACCCCAAAGCAGATTCTGAAGCAATTTTTGCACTAAGGCCCTTGTTATCACCAAGGCCACGCTTGCGACTATAATGCCCTCGATTCACCATTCGAAGCTTTCAGAGCAGACAAAGACGTCCGTCTATCAATAGCCTGTCCACGGTTTATGTTCTTTCATGGAACAATGACATGTGACACAACAAAGCCCTGTCAATCTTTGTCGTCTCCGACAATGTCACTATATATGTATGCATAGTGCCTTCGATGCTAATCCCTAAAGCACTCATATTTCAGATCGAAGTCTGTCCACGATGGCAACCAAAAACAAGCATTTGAACAAGAATATCATGGAAACTTTCGGGCTGGACCCGAATGAAGCCAGGACCTTTTTCCTCGATGAGGGCGAAGAGATTGCTTTCGGTGCGAACGAAATCGTGGACCTGAATTCAGAAGACGATCGCGATATCTGGGATGGACGAGCTGACGCTTTCAAACAGCATCATACAGTTGACATTCAATATCCGTCGCTGGACCTCTTGACTGAACCAAATCAAGACTTTCTACTCAACAAGCCACAGCATGCACACCGACGGTATGCGCCATTTCCTCTCATTCAAGACGACCAGATTATAAGGAGAGCTGCTCGCGATGGCTTAGCTGACAACGCTTTCTACTCAGTGCACAGATGCCACCAGAGCGAGCCTAACATCAGCATCCGTGACTTCACTGGAGAGGATATTTTCACTGACGTAGAGGAAGCGATTCAATGCCATGGTTCTACACAGCTCAGTGCCGTAGTTTACCGGAATACTCTACGGCCAGACCTGGGACCACTGATTCGAATTCGTCGCTCGACTCGTTTCCGCTGGAGAGAAGTTGTTGACTACAACGAATGTGACTACGACTATTCATTGAGAGACTTCATGGCTGCTAGAGGCAGACCAGCGTGGTACCAGGATCTGGTGCACCTCATCGCCATTGAAAGCGACAGAGCGGCACGTTTGATCGCGCTCAAACTGCTCCATCACAAGCACACTGGCACGCCACGCAACGAGCTTAAACAACTCTACCCAAAGTTCTTGAACAGCTTTGGCCTTCAACCCAGGTGGCTCGAAGACTATGAGATTTTCCTCCCGCATTCCGTGACGCCTTACAAGAGCTCTATCATTCAACGAAGTCTGAAGTGCATGCACTGTCATTCGGAGTGCCGTAAAGGAGTCTCTTTGCCTTGCTCTGCGAAGCACATAATCCATTGGGACTGCCTCATCCAGATGTGCCATCACGTCGATCCAGAGCAGCTTGCATGTCAGACCTGCCAAACGCGAATCTTTCAGAACCCAGAGCACATCAACAAGTTGAAGTTCAACGTTCACGCGGATGGCACTTGCTTCAATGACGATCGACTCAGTCGCTGGGAGAACTTTGAGAAATCGTGTTCCGACCTCGATAGTACACGTGCAGCCACAAATGAAGGCTACATCACCATCAGTCGTGACTTCATGATTGATCTTTGGCAGAAAATGGTCGACTCAGGTATCGATGCGAGCAGTCCTGCCCATCTTTGGTTTGACAAATCAGACGAGTACATCCTGCTTGAATGGGAGATAGATTTACAATTTACTCGACTCGAAGGCGTGCGCACCGGGATCTGGGTCTTTGAGCGTTGGATCAAAAGACGGGTCTTCTTCCGCTTTCGCCGTGAATTTCTCAAGTCCAGGCTTGAGCGCGGACTTTCAGCTGGCGAGGCGGCGAAGATGAATCGGCACGAGTTCATGCGAAAGATCTTGCGACCGGGATGGTACGATGCCTATCTTAGGAATCTGAACCGCACCCTACAGTTCTTGTCACACAGAGCTTGTCCCTGCGCTGCAGGCCACGGCACTGTGTATCACAGCCATGGTGGCAGGAGTTACTACAACTCGGAAGTAGTGGCGAAAGAACAGGCAAATATTACACCTGCTCGGCACGCGGTGTATCAGTGGCAAGAGACTCCGCAAGCAAGGGAAATGATGAAGGAATTCCAACGAGAAGTGCGAAGAGGTGACGTGGAGGCTGGTCGACTCATAGGAGGCATATAGCTCGTAAGTGATCAAGCTAGTGATTAGTGGGGTACAGGGATCATTGTTTGACATGCGTTGCTAGGTGAAATGAACTTGGCGACGCTGCTGGCCCACTATTTCATGTTGTTCCTTGCTGCTTTCTCCATTTTCTGTACAATCCCCACATGACGGGATATTCTATCACTCGGTGCACCTTTCCTATGGCAATGGTGTTGAGTCGCTGTGGATATCTCGCCAAGTCTCGCCTCGCTCAACATAAGGCCGACAGCAGCAGCTGCTGCGCCAGAGTTGCCTCATCTAGGAGCAGCAGCAGTCTTCTAGCTCCCAGCAGACTGGTTCCACGGGTCATTCGCATGGCAGCGATACCATGTTTGCCAGCATGATTCTTGCAACCTGGCCCGCCTGCTTGTCTCGATGCAACAAGAGCAGCAAATTAGTAGCTCGTTTGGCTACGAGCACAGCTGGTACATGGCTCTCCGCGGCATTTTGGACGGAGGTGCACCGTGCACCAAGTCGCGAATGGATAATCCCTGATGTGGCGTGCCTTATGCCAGATCATGTGAACAAGACGCCGCTTACTATAAGAAGACATCGTGCTGTCTCTTGTATTGACGTCCAGATACTAGCACTACGAAGTACACAATGCAACGCACATTCAAATCTTACATCAACGGGGCGAATGGTTACGCCAACGGCACAGACGGGTTGGACCAAGGTGAACTTGAGCTTGATGCAGTGATCATTGGCGGTGGCTTTGCTGGCATATATCTGCTCCATCGCCTACGCCAAAGTGGTTTCAAGGCCAAGATCATTGAAGCGGGCTCAGCGCTGGGCGGAATTTGTAAGTGATGTCGCCAGAAGGCATTTTCAAACCCCAAAAATTGTCTCAGACATTCCCATACCATTCACTGACCCTCTTTGGTAGGGCACTGGAATAACTATCCAGGCGCACGTGTCGATTCTCCTTGGCCAGTTTACCAGTTGAACATCCCGGAAGTCTTCGAGACATTTGTGTGGAAAGAAACTTACCCAGGCGCCGCAGAGCTGCAGCGCTACTTCGAACATGCGGATCAAGTGCTTGATTTCAGCAAGGACACGATTTATAACACACGCGTCGAAGGTGCCACATGGGATGAGAGCCAGAGGCAATGGAGGCTCGCATGCCAAACCGGATTAAAACTTAAAAGTCAAGGCCCGGTATTTGAATTGCTGTCTCGGTTTCGCTGCTAAACGCCATTTCCCTGACTGGCCTGGAATCGATGACTTCCAAGGCTACATCTGCCATTCTTCCTTCTGGCCGAAGGAAGGCGTTGATATGCGCGGCAAACGAGTGGCTTGCATAGGATCAGGAGCTACCGGAATACAACTCGCTCAAGAGTCTTCCAAAACTGCCGAGCATCTCACTGTCTTCGTCCGCACGCCAAATACAAGCATTCCCATGCGCCAGAAACTCATCGACCCCGAGGAATCGAAAAAGTACCTCGAAAGCAACAGTGCACTGCTCCGCAAAGAAATGAACCGCCGCTATGGCACCAGTGGCGGATTTCTCTTTCCAGATCCAGTGAAAATCCTTTCGGAAACGCCAAAAGAAGAACGTGATGCTATCCTTGAAGATGCTTGGGCACAAGGCGGGTCCCGGCTTCTTCACACGTTCGCTGATCTCCAAACCGATGAAGCTTCGAGTCGATACGTATACGATTTCTGGGCCTCTAAAGTCCGCGCTCGAATCTCTGATCCTGTCAAAAGGGACATACTCGCCCCTCTCGAGCCCCCTCATCCTTTTGGGGGAAAGCGGCCGTCGCTTGAACAAGACTACTACGAACAACTGGACAAGCCGCATGTGAATGTGGTGGATGTGAACAAAACACCGATCGAAAAGTTCGTTCCCGAGGGCATTGTGACTACCGACGGACAGCTGCACAAGCTGGATATCGTGGCAATGGCGACGGGATTCGATAGTTTGACCGGGAGCTTTACGCAAATTGACATTCGAGGCGAAGAAGGACGGGGATTGAAGGAATACTGGAGCGGAGAACAAGGTGCTCTGAGTTATCTAGGGATGACGGTGAATGGGTTTCCAGTGAGTCCACCGAATTCCCGAGAGACAGTTGCAACGATGCTGATATATATACAACAGAACATGTTCTATACGTATGGTGCCCATGCACCGACTGCCTATGGAAACGGACCGAGCGTTGTGGAACCGCAACGCGAATGGATTGTGGAGACCATGAAACGCATGACCAACAATGGGCAGACAAAGATTGTTGCTGATGCTCACGCTGAATCAGACTGGAAGAGCATAGTCAACACTCTCCATGCCATGACGCTTCGGGACAAGGTTGATTCGTGGTATATGGGTAAGTCACTGATTGACAAAGACATTTTACTGCGTTGAAACAACGTCGCTAACGAAAACACGATAGGCGCTAATATACCCGGAAAGCAACGCCAAGCACTCAATTAGCTTTATAATGAAACAATTCTGGAGAAATTGGAGAAGAATTGGGAAGGCTTCCACGTCTCGTGAATGCGCTAGTGATTCATGCTGCCGTGTCGGGCACTGATCGGGAAGTGGGCGTCGGACGTACGGTAGGGGGTAGGATCAAGTTAAATCTTATCACTCACTACACTACCATGAATATAGTATCACATAAGCACTGTAATAATCCACCAGAAAGATGTTCCACCCGTCCCATTAGGCTTCGCTCCTAAATAGAATGCAGAAGGTAGATGACGAAACTAACTTAGAACTGCAGAAGCTGGAAGCTTGGGGCACGAAAGCTTCGCAACGTCATACACAAGTTTTTGTTGCTCTCATTCTCTCATGTTCCCGCAACGTGCCTACAGCACCTTCAACTTCAGCGTTGACCTTTGTACAGTCATTTTCATGCTGAAGACTGCGCTCATCACCGACGCCGATGGCGTAGCCGGCGGCGCACTACTCGAACATCTTGTGGACAAAACGACCAAAGACGAGTGGGCCCAGATCATCGTATGCTCTACTTCTACACCCTGTGGCAGAGTGCACGATGATCGGATCCACTCCATCGATGTCGACTTTTCGCAGCATCCTGGCACCCTCATAGAGCAGATGAAAGGACCTTTCGCTAACATCACCCACGCTTTTTTCTGTTCCTGCATGCACAAGCAGGACTTCGGGGAGCTGAACAAGGCGAACGCAGCGCTCTTTGAGAACTTTCTGCTCGCATTGACAGCCATTGCATCAGGATTGGAGAACGTAACACTTCTGAGCGGCGCGGATTATTACGGGTCCCATATCTCCCCCGTGCCGACCCCGTGCCGCGAAGATGACCCCAGGCGCGGCGACGCAGCGGACAACTTCTACCATGCCCAAGAGGATTTTTTGACCATGCTCCAGATGAACCAGAATTGGACCTGGAACGTCATTCGGCCAGAGCTCATCCTTGGGCGGGCACTTGTTCCTGGTGGATCCAATGTTGCGCTGGCCTTGGCCATATATTTTCTCATCACGCGGGATGTCATCGAAGAAGCTCGTATGCCTACGAATGAACGCTGTTGGAACGGTATTGCAGCCATTAGTGACGCAGGGTTGCTCGCAGAGTTTAGTGTTTGGGTCGCGACCAATACTGATTGTGCAAATCAAGCATTCAACTTCAGCAATGGCGACCATTTCGTCTGGCGTTTCGCGTGGCCCGTTTTGGCGCATCACTTTGGAGCGTACTCAACCCCAGACCAGATATTCCACAAAGTGGAGCCAAAATTTTGGTATGCTGCAGCAAGAGTTCAGCCTAGGGGAGTGAGCAAGCGACAAAAAGGCCGTCTGGGAAAGAATTTGTGCGAATTCAGGCGTTCTGCAGGCCGGAGAGAGCTTCGAGCGTGCCTCGTGGAGTGAGCTCGACGGGATGTTCCAGCGTTCGTGGTCCGCCAGCGTGAGCGTGAACAAGGCTAGGAAGTTTGGATGGAATGGGTTCAAGGACTCGTTCGATTGTTTCGTGGATGTCTTCGAAGCTTTGAGGCGAGCAAAGCTGCTGCCCTGACCTGGCGCCGGCGGTCGATTCTGGGCTCTGTGTGAGTCAAACCAAACCACCAAGGGAGCCATGCTTCCGGGGGCTCAGCGGTGCGAATGCGGGCAATACGACCGCACGAGGACAATGCGTCTCCGCCATACAACCGAATGCTGCCGCTGGGCTGATAGATGGTGCTGATCGCCAGGCAAGACATTGATCAGTCATCCGACATAGACTTCTGGACCCGGTGCCGTCCTTATTGGACCTACGCCGACGAAACCAAGACAGACGTGGTCCAGAAACGAGCGTAATCATCTCGGGCGGTCCCGAGAAAAACAAAAGCCTCCATATACGTCTCCAAATCAACGGCCGGGAGCTGGTGCATCTGAAGGCGATGCGCCGTAGTGCGAATGATCTCTATACCTTGCGCAGGGGCTCGGTGGCACAGTGCGAGGATAGTGACGAGCGCCCACAGCAGGATCTGATCGTACAGCGGCAAGCAGACTACGCTTCGGCCCAAGTCTGAGACCTCCTCGCACATGCCGGTGACGTCGACGTCTTCAGTTCCTGCTTCTTTCTCGCTGCCGGCTAGACAATTGAGCATGCTTACTCCCGCAGCCTGGAGGATAATATGCATTTCGAGGTTGATGCGATCGCCGTCTTGGTCACGGGACCAATCGTTCTCAGTGAAGACGGCCCTGAGCCGTGGCCTGCGCTTTGGTCAGAGATGCCGTTCGATAACTCAGCACTCCCAAGGGTCCTCACTTAGTATTAAAGCTCATAATAACCGATGCTAGCTCTCGAATGACCTGGTTTCGCCCAGGGCCAGGATCCATCCTTTCGATCTCCGAGCAACTGCACACACTGCGCACGAGGCGCTGGTCCAAATGCACTGTGCCCGCAGTCCTTTCGAATCCAATGTTCACGTTCATCTGTGACTCCACGACACTCGGGAGCGGCTGCGCGTATTTGGGTTCCTGTGGCTCGGTGTAATCTTCAGAGCCAAAAGTGTTGGCGAATGTCATCACTTGCGCGAAAAGGTCGTGAGGCTGGTCTTGGTCCTTGAAGTGCGGTCGTAACATGCGAAGACCGTCGCAATGAGCTCGACGTATTGCTGGTGAGCCCCACCAATGTTCCCAGCTGCCAAGTATTGCAATCCCAACGAGCAGCCCAAAATCATTTCGGAATCCTGTCGAGGAGGCATCGAGGCGTTTGTTTATGCTCCTGATTGTCATGTGCCGGAATTTCAACGTCAGCACTGATTTCGCGGGGCTGTTATTCGTCATGTAGTCCATCTGGCCCGATGCAGCAAGCATCAGTGCCCAGAAACATGGTGGGCTCGCAAGCGCCATCTGTGGAAGTTCTTTCTGCCACGAGTATCGACGGCCATATCTACGATCGTCTTGGGTGGGCAGTCGGAGATCCAGCAATGGTGCAACGTGGGCCATGAACACATAGAACAGCGAGCGAAGCATTCCGGAGTCTTTGATGGCGTCGAAGTCGACAGCCTGCACTGCGAAGGGATCGAAACGCTCATTGGCGATTGCAAGTGCACCTGGGCTTGGAAGAAATTCTGGTATGTGCACCGACCCATCGTACGTCGGGCTCAACGGTATCGAACAAAGGGCGTGTTCTCGATGCTGCAGCTTCCTGGTTGAGCGCTTCTCATATAGCGCTGCTAATGTGGCCTTGCGCCGCCCCGCAGATGCAAGAGCGGCCTGTCTTCGTACGATCCGGCGTATGATCGCCGGATCATCGCTCTCTGGAAGTCCATCTATTGCCTCAAACTCCGGATCGGACTTTGAGCGAGTGGTCAATAAAGGCCGTCGCATAGGATTCAGCACGATCACGCTGCGTTTTCCGCCCGGCATTTTTGCCGCAGTAGACGCAGCATCTCGAACCATGGTGCCGGACTGCACTAGTGGATTCCCAATCGTTAGTCCAGATTCGCCTGGTATGACAGTACTTGAGATGGCATGTCGTCGGGACGCATTTGTATAATGCGCCGGTGTTTGCCTGTGTGTCTCACTGCTGTCCACAGTGAGGATCGAGACTGGTCAGACGGGAGCTCGTGTAGGTATTGCATGCGCTGGGCCGAGGATACCGGGACTGTATTTACATTAGTGATGATTCCGGCTGAATGGGTATCTCGTAGAGAATCTGGCCTCGCTCATCAACAGCAAGTGTCGTCACAGAGGTGACAAGACCGCAGTGCGTGCCTGCAAACCTTGATCATCCCTGCAAACCACTTCACCCGATTGGCAATAGTCTTGTCAGACTCAGATTGTGATTCGAAATTCGACTGCAGCCACGTTACTACAAACTCACGCTTTCAATTCTGATGAGATCACGGTTGATTGTGGAGCAGAATGATTGCTGAGGGTGTGCTCACGCAACCACAGGTCTTCTCATCGTCCCCTCGACGCATAGCGAAACGCGCTCACCGCAATACCTGGCAGACTGGATACAGTAGATGCAGGGTTCATAACGTGCTCATCGATGCTCACTCAACCTTCGGGAAGGCTGGGCTCTCGTGCATTGTTTTGGTGCGTACTCCGATGAGCTATGAGAGCCGAGACTTACGCGCTAAGAAGATCTAATTGGTCCAGCAGCAGTGTGCCAGCGCGGGATTATTAAGTGGATTAATTATCACGAGCCGGAGCCATCCGAGAAGCCCTTGCGGTGTGAGATCGAGAGGAAGGTCGCGGCCGCACTAGTTTCTGTATTCCCCGTTTCCACGATGTCATCAGCAGGGAAGTTGGTATGAACAACATTCCCATGTTGTCAGCTATTATTCAGTTCTCGGCTCGAAGCAAGCGGCCGGTTGGAGCAGCAGTCCTGGCCTTCCATCTCCCCGTGAATCTTGATCTCACCTCGGATCTTTTCGTCGTTAGCAGAGATCTGAGCGGCATGTGAGAGATCATTGCATTCGCGATACCCTGGATCGCTCGGAGCATGATCGGGGTAATTGCGTCTTTCGCGAAGCTTCTGCAGAAGCCAAAATCATGACGGCAGTGAGAAGCGTCCCTGGTAAAATAGGTTCATCTTCATTGGGCCAATCACATGTGCTACGCTTGCTGCGATCAGAGACAAGAGCCCAATTGTGAGAAACAAAACAGAGCTGGGCCACAGGAGTAAATTGGCGGCAATGTTGAGGCTAGTGGCCATTGTGGTCAGCGCAATCGACAGCAGGCCATTACTGGAGCTGGAGACGGAATTCACGCCGCATATTTGGGTGATCACAATCCAAGCTCGAGACTTTCTCCGGTGTGGATAGGCGTCCTCGACGATGCTGGCAGAGAGGAAAGGAGCATTTGACAACGGCGGCGTCGCATCCGAGATTTGCCGGGCGGGAGCCGGTTCAACTTGCGTAGTCTTTGTAAGCGCGATCGGGTGAATCTGGTTGTCCAGCTCCATGATCCCCGTTCGCTCTCGTGGCTAGGATATCAAGTGAATGGGAGCAGCTACTTGTTGTTTGGTGAAAGCCCATCAATGTAAGACTGGAGGAGCGAGAATCTCGCACCAAAATTCATTACGAATCATGTTCCACCGCGGTTCCGGTCGTGGTATTTCCAGTCATTGCGGTGTGTTCGACATAGGGCGGAAGGCTCGACCTTCGAGAGCTGTGGTCGAAAATCGATGCGGACAAACAGAGCACCCGGCTTGGCAACCTGGCGGTGCTTTCACTCTTCTTTTCCACAACGATCGAGGATATCACATTCGTTCCACCCCACCACCATGTCTCAGTCCAAAGCAGCAGTGCGCAAACTAACACTCCAGCCCCCAAAACACCGAGTCGATTGCCACAAAGTTATCCCACCAGGCGACTTCGTATTCGAGCTGCCGCGGGGCAAAGGCAAGAGCCAAAGAAAACGTCAGGACAGGATCAAAGAATTTGATTCCTCGAGCGCGTCTTCCGTCTTTTTGGATCATTCGATTCTAGAGAAAAGACAGAAAGCAGCTGCACGGGCTGCGAAGAGCGGAACTTGAATGTGCTTCATCTACCGTTGTCGAATCGATGCTGAAGCTACTGAGACGAAGCAACGCAATCCCCCAAGTTTCGGCACAAACACATCTCTGCCAGGGCGAACGAGTTCAGAGAGGCCGCGGACCCCACCGTAAGCCACAAAGGCCTGGCGACTAGAGTCAAAACCGTACTATGAAGTACCGTCTTCGTATTATAGTACAGACTACGAGAAAAGGCGCTCAAATCTTCAACGGCGCCTTCTACAGCAGAAGAATGTCGCGCTTGAACGCTCTCATCGCGCAATTTCAGGAAGCACATCGAGCGGCCGTCATCGCAAACACTCCACGAAAGCATCCCACCAGATTCATCATCGACATTCCGCCGTGTGGCGTACTAGTCTTGTTGCTATGCAGACACAAATCCCAAACGCCGTTCTTACAAGGAGCCATATCCTGTGCACAGGCATGCCAACAAATTCCAAAAGTTCCAATCAACGCCAGACAGGCTTCGAACCCCCCGCGCTCCCGGGAACAACACTGCTCACGCGAGAATGGGGACGACCGTTAGGGCCTGTCGGGGTTTCGCGCGGCGTATGATTGATATCAATCATACTCTGGCGAACGCGAAGTGGCTGCGCAGCGCGAACAGCCGGTGGTCCGCTGTTCTTCACAATGGAGCCGGTACGCGGTGATAATATACTGCTGTGGCCAGAGGACTCCCGCGAAGCACCAATGCGACGAGCGTGCGAGGCAGAGAAACAAGAATCCGATGGCGGCGAGCCAACGGCAAATTGCCCAGCAGTCGGGCTACGACGGCGCTGTGCGCGATCGCTGGCTCGTTGACGGGAAGCACTGAGTCCGGCGGAATTGCGAGTTCCATGAGAGGACCGCCTCCTTTTCGCCATGGCTGCGCGAATCTGTTGTGACGCCTCTCGGTCGGTGAAAGATTGCTCGGCGTCAGATCCGCCCGTGGAGAATGATGCATCGCTGAGGTCCGAAGTATTGTTCACGGTGCGTAGAGAGCTGCTGTGGGGAGCACGATTGCCGAGTTCTCTCAGCGGGCTAGACTCATCGTCACTAGAGAAGGAGCCCATACTCGTCGAAAACTTTGGTGGCGGCATTAATGTAGGCGAATCAGAGCCTCCCTTGATTCCCTTCGTCAAAGCTCCGATGGCGAACCGACCAGTGCCGGCTGGGGTTTTCCGAATTTCGCTGCTTTGTGTAGGAGGAAGGGGAGGGGGACTGGACTCCGGATCTGCGTCGTTGGCGTCGATCTCGGAGGTAAACCTAGGTGGCTCGATGGTCACACTGTCATCGTAACTGGACGATGTAGGAGTGGGAGGTGGCATCTTCGGAGTGGGTTGGAACTCGACAAGCGCGCCAGGCGTAGACCCGTCTTCGGCACCTTCGTCTCTCCATCTCACGACACGCTTCTTCTGAGGCGACCTCTTCCTCGGAGTTCCCGATCCAAAGGCAACTCCTTTGCGTGCCAGACCTCCAAGCTTCTTGACATGTCTTCTCGGGCTTGCTGAAGTGCTGCGAGCAGAGCTCGATGATAGGCGGGACATTTCTGCCGCAATGTGCGCAGGGATCGCCGAGGCAGCAGTGGCTGGCAAAGATGGCTGCGGCTGTGATGAGAGCGAGGCGTAGCTCGAGACCGAATGCCTGATCTTTTTCTTCATGGGCGAAGGTCCAATCAATGACTTCTGCTTGCGCGGCGTTCCGGAGCGACTAGGTGCCACAGCTGCTGTGATTTGGAGTCCTCCGTCTGGCTTGATGACTTGACCAACGGCATCGGTGCAGGCTTGGAGGAGCTTACCCATAATTTCGCGGCCTGCTTGCATTGCCTCCTCCTCACTCATTTGTGCGAGCTGGTTGACGATAGCGATGGTCTCGAAATGAGTTGTGAGCATCACATTCATGAGACCCGATTCGCCGGTCTTCTCAGCATCCAGAACGATCGCGTTCATCTCGATGTCAGCGCGATTCTTCAACAGCTCCACTTCCTTCAGCAAGCTCGATGCTTCTGCGCAATCGGCACTAAAGCTTTCGTTGCTTTCCAACTGACGAAGCCCATCTTGAAGTGCGATGTCAATCGCGCGAGTCCAGTTGATCTTGCCCAACTTCTGATGGTGATGTTGCCTGCTGTGCTCCAATTCCGCCAAGATACCAGTCGCGGTCTTCCTCATCGCTATCATAGCCGCAGCCGGTTCCTCTTCTTCTCGGCTTTCGCAGACCTGATCGAAGGCACCAACCCAGCCACTGATGGCGCCGATGCGGCGCTCGGTTTGCCGTAATCGCACTGTTGTGTTCACCCTCTCCTTCCGCTCCGAAGCTGAGTGATCGTATGCAAGTCGAACGCGCTCGATGCTGTCTCTGAGGACGGCGTCTAATTTGGCTTCCGTCTTTTTGAATTTTGCAAAAGCTTGCTTCTCGTAGTCCTGGAGCTGTGCTTGGAGCTCCTTGATCAAGAGCATCTGTTCGTCAATCTTCTTGAGGTAGTCCTTCACGTGGCGGTCGACATTGTACACGTTCCGTACGCTCTTCGTCTGGATGTTCTTGGCTCTGTTTGCGTATCGTAGCGTGTTTTGGGTTTCGTCAAAGTGTGCGCTGCTCGGCGACACGCACACAATCATTACTGTGCGACAGTTGCCCCCTAGACTGAACTTGAGCAGGCGTGTCAACTTTGAATTCCGATACGGCACATGGTTCTTCTTTCGTGGATCACACAACGCGTTGATGCAAGACCCCAGCGCAAGAAGAGATTTGTTGATGTTTGCGCCCTCGAGCAGCCGTTCGCCCTTGTTCTTTGTCACCGAGGCCCGTTCTGAACCTGCGAGATCAATGATCGAAAGGGTCGCAAATGTGACGGGTTCGTTGACCGCGGCATTGCGGTCTTTGAGTGCAACGTTGACCTGCAGCACTGCGTGGGACCGGGAGGATGTGGCATTGGCCTCTGTAGGTGACTGAGTACGTTGCCCGTTGCCCTGTATGACCATATCCATGACCTCTTGAACTGATTGCGGCTTGTGGGAAGTGAGCCCAGCGACCGATACTGCCTGATGCGAGTCCTCTCGAAGCATGAGTCCCTGCTTGCCGCTGGACCCCGGAGGCGCAAGAAGATCTCGAATGGTCTCGTTGTAGATTTCGAGGTAGGAGAGGGTGACATCCACCTCCTTGGTCTCCCTCAGCTCTTGTACTCGCTCGAACAGCTCCTGCATCGTCATGAAAATGATTCCCGGCGACTGGACAGTGCCAGTAATGGTGTGCGTCTTTCCACACCCCGTCGCGCCGTACGCAAACACCGTCGCGTTGTACCCATCGAGCATCTGATCCAGCAGTGGCTGTGTGGTCGCGGCGTAGACGTCGCATTGCGTGGTGTGTTCGTCGAAGACGCGGTCAAAGGCGAATGTCTGGTCTTTGCAGCGCTTGCCCTGAGGCAGCATTGCACGGCCGAATCGCTGCACCGAGTGCTCTTCGGGTGGGTCGAAGACTCTGTGGGCACGTTCAGCAGTGGAGACACATCGATGTCGCGCGAAACTTACAGGCATTTCTCGTCCATGACCTTGATAACAGGACGAATGCCCTTGCCCCCAACTCGGGGCTTTGGCACGGCAGCCATTGAGCCATCGCCGAGCAAGAGAGGCCCGTCATCGTTTCTCGTCAATTGCGCAGCTTCGTGGATGGTGAATGGCCGCACCCGCACAGCGACACTGATGCTCGACGCGCCGTCGACTGGGAGCGCGGCGGCCATGGTGATTTTCCAGCCGTCGTCTACAGCGCTGCGAACATGAAGGAGCGGGTCGTGTATCGGGGGAACGTGGATGGAGGATGTCGGTCAGGCGGAGACAAAGCGTCGTTCGGGGGTCTGCTGAAGCGAGCACTTCCTATATGCCGTAATGTGGAGTGTCCATGGTGGTGGTGGTGAGCTCCTTCCGCTTTCCGCTTCAAGCTCGTGGAACGTTTGTGTTGTCCTAGCAACTGGAAACTCTCTGCCTGAGGCAAAACTTTCCGTATTGCGTGCACCTTTGCTCACCAGAGTCACAACAAGGAGCGGTGGTGAAGAGCGAAAGCCGCCGTGAACTGGATGGGAGTTTCACCACGCCATGCGAGTCAACAATGCTGCAGGCGACGAGTAACCGCGTTCACGCATCTTCGGTCGCCACGGGACGACACGAACCACACTCCCACCGCATGTCCTGCTCACGATGCGTCCTCAACCACGTCTCCTTGGAGCTGCCGCCTGGCTCGTAGCGTCTTGTTCCGGAGCTGGCACGGAATATTCCACGAAGTATGGCGCGGGCCAGCTGTCGGTTTCCCGGCTGCTTGCCAGCTTGGGCCTGCTATCGTTTCAGCTTGTGCCACTGTTTTCCTGCAATGTCACGCAGTCATCACATGCATCGAGTTGCGAGGGCGACAGCCCGCGAATGGTGGGCGACGCAGACCTCGGGCTCTGATGCTGCGGCTGACACTGCCAATGTCAGCTTCGCCGAGTCCAAGTCGCCATATCGACTGGACGCAAAAGGGCAATCTGATCTCCGTTCGATTATGCTCCCTGCCTTCCGCATGTCTGCCTCACGAAGACTCTCCCAGATCACCGCGCACACGCGCAGCACGTCAAGTGCCACCATGAAAGAGGCCATAGTGGCCAAGGGCCCAAAGGTCACCATCCGGGACGTGTCCGTCCCCAAACCAGGTCCATATCAGGTTGTCACAAAGGTCGTCTACAGTGGCTCGAACCCGAAAGACTGGTGGGTATCCGGCAGCAGACGGCCTCGGTAACATGTTAATCAACGGCATATCAGGAAAGGGCCGGAGTTCATGCCAAAAGCCGACCCACTGAACCAAGGCGACGACATAGCAGGAATCGTGCACGAAGTCGGAGAGAATGTATCCGAATTCAAGCCAGGCGACAGGGTATTTGCCTTCCACGAGATGAGGAAGCCGGGAGGCAGTTATGCGGAATATGCGTTGTCATGGTCTGCAACAACAGCACATCTCCCCGCCAACACCTCGTTTCAAGGTATCTTCGATGATCATGTCCTGGTCAGCCAATGCTTACCCTCTCGCACAGCTGGTGCCGCCATTCCACTCGCAGCTTTGACAGCAGCCGTCGGTCTATTCGCTCGTCTCCAGCTCCCCTCGCCCTTCACCCCTCCATCCGCCGCTATCAACAAAGCTTCGAACGACTCTCGCCCCGCCACTCCTCTCATCATCTACGGAGCTGCTTCTGCCGTGGGTTCCTATGCTCTGCAACTCGCTCTCCGAGCCAACATTCATCCTTTGATCTGCGTAGCGGGCAAAGGCATACCACATGTGGAGAGTTTCATTGACCGAAACAAAGGCGACATTATTGTTGACTACCGAGACGGCGACGAGGCTGTCGTAAAAGCATTGAGAGCTGCAGCGGACAAGAATGGGGGCAAGATAGAGTATGCCTTCGATGCAGTCTCAGAAAAGGGAAGTGTGGAGAACCTTGGTCAAGTCTTGGACCAGGAAACTGGTCGGGTCACATTTGTCCTGCCTGGCAAGAAATATAATGTCCCGGGCAAGATCAAGCATTCTTTGACAACCGTAGGTAGCGTTCATGGACTTCCAGACGACTTAAAGGACTTTGGGCATGTATACCTCCGCTACATTGCGAAAGGGCTGGAGGAAGGCTGGTTCAAGGCTCATCCGCAGGAGGTCGTGCCTGGCGGGCTACAGGGCGTGGAGACTGGGCTAGGCAATCTGAAAGAAGGGAAGGCGAGCGCTGTGAAGTACGTGTTCCGGATCGCTGACACGCCAGGCTTGGAGGGGCATGAGAAGCAATAGGAGGTCTCGTACATGCACTGAAGTCAATGTCCCCAATCTCTGAGATCGCTCCGCCATATCAGCGTACCAGACATCTGCATTGCCCTAGAGAGAGACCGTGGGGAGCCGTTTAAGACGATGAGTAATGTTGTCTGCTCACGCCGGACTGCCATGCAAACGGAAGAATCATCGAAATGCAGTGGCATCAAGCCAGGTCTCACGAAGTGTGAGCAGCTACATGTTTCCCGTTCTGCCGCAACCACGGCGCCCGACGCATCACCCCAATTTGCTGCGCTGACTACATCAAAGCCACATTCTCCGGGCCGCAGCCGCATCGCGACAGACATGTCAGCTATCTGTATCAAATAATAATACACGAACTCACGTAGTTCTGACAGCTACCAGGAAAAGTGACTTTGCCTGCAGCGATCTCGGCCCTCTCACCCTGTCCAGCCCCGCCACCTCGGCGAGATTGCGTGATTGCAGATACCGAGAACCCACTTGCTGATCTGCTTTGTTTCTTATTATTGAACTACCGAGACGACTATGCAAACAGCGAGCCACCACAACGATATTGCTGATCAACATGTCGTTCAATGGCAAACGAAAAGCCGAAGACGTGACCTTCAATGGCTTCTACGCCGACGACAGACCCACCTTGAAGCGTCGAGGCACCGCAGCCCCACAACTTCACATCCAAAGCCGGGACTCCATCAACCACAACCACACATCGAAGCCTGAAGAACAACCGAAATGCCATGACCGCAATGACTCCGCAATGTCAACCCACAATGAAGAATTCCCTCCTCCTTACCATCGACAACTCCCAACCCCACCTCTCGATCAAGACGAATTCATGAACGAAGCGACTGAATACCCATTATCCGGACCACCGCAACAACAACAACAACAACAACAACAACAACGACATCCCCCCTCCGACCATCAACAAAACCAACACCAACAACAACAAAGACTCCAAACCCTCCACACAACCCTCAAACTCTTCCTCAACACCCAAAATCTCTCCTCCTCCCCGGACCCCCACCTCCCAACATCCCCCCAACCCCAAATCTTCCTCACTCAAACCCGAACCCTACTCCACCATCTCAACTCTCACCTCACTTCTCTCCAAAACCTCGCAATCTCCCAACTCCAACTCCGAACCCAAATGTCCTCTCTCGGAATCACCCCGCCCGTCATCGCCAATCTCGACCTCGCGCTCCAAGGTCTCGATGCGCAAATGATGGATTTCATGATCGGTTTGCACGGGATCGAAATGGAAGTGGGAGCAATCGAGGCAGAATTCTCTTCCTCCTCAGAATCTCATCATCATCATCATCAAAGTCCGAGCAATGTCACGGAAGTGGCCATGTTGGGATGACATGGTAAGATGAGAAAGGTGTTGGTTGCAGTTTGGCCCATCATCATAATTGATTGCATTTCGCTTCCTGCGGTTCGATCTTCGACCGCGAGCACATATATAGGCAGCACGTTCCCCGTGTAAAATAGAGGAGGAAGTATACGAGAGCTTTTTCCCCTTCATCAGACAAACGAAGAACGAACCAACGCAAAGGATAAGACGCGCACTCCGTCTCTTCTGCTGTCACGTTCGATGTGAGACGCCGCTCCACGCCATTAAGACTTGAAAACATGGCAACCAACGCCTGAGAACTGCTCCCCCCCCATCATCAACACACTGTCTCAAGGGTTTCTCCAAAATGCCCGTTTTGTTTCCCGCCCCACTCTTTTGACTCCCAAAACTCCACGCTCGCGCAAAAAGCTCATTCGTCGCTGAAACAATTTAATCTCCCATCTTCAATGTCTGTTCGCAAAGGTACTGGACACCCTTCACTCAAACTTCTTCCGTGCTGTCGTTAGGAACTAGTCGTGACACTCCCAAGCATCGCCAGTTTATACAGCTCTGGGTGCTGTTCAGGCCTATTTCCTGGGCTGCTACCGTTCGTGACTGGCTACACGATCGTTCTGGGCGATGCAGAGCGATCATCGTGAGCGTCTTACGAGGGAGATGTTGCATGGAAGGACCGCCCTGTAATGTCAAATGTGGCACTGGCACTCTCTGTAATGCCTTCATGCGTCGCAACCTCCCGCGGACTTGGTGCATTTAACATCACGATGGTCGTGTTGTGCGAGCCCCGGCGCTCCTCAGGCGGGGTGATCTGCTCCTCGGTTTCTTCAGGTATTGGCGTAATATATTCTTTGAGCACTTTCTTGAGCTGCGGTCTGCGAATTGGCTTCGAGCTGTTTGAATGTCAGTCCTCGGCATACGGCATTGGGACATCCTGCACTTACAGGAAATAAGTCATGCCAGAGTCCATGCAATCTTTGATGTTGCTCTCCTCCGCATACGCAGTCAACGCCACAATCGGTTGCTGATAGCCGATCTGGCGGATGAGTCGTGTACTGGTAAGCCCGTCCACATTCGGCATTTGTACATCCATGAAGATGAGGTTGAACGGCTGGTTGCTGGGGCGCATCGACTCCTTGACCATGTCTAGAGCTTCCTGTCCGTCTTTGGCGACCACAACATCGTAGATGTCTTCCAGTTTGAGCATGCGCAACACCACCTCTGTAGATATGTCAGTCACTTACTTTTGGAGCGAGCTTACACCTCGAGTGGAATACACTAACCTTGATTGACTTTGTTGTCTTCTGCTACGAGCACCCTAATCCTACCAGTCCTGCTTGCTGAAGCAGACATCCGTCGCATGGCTTCGCCTTGTGCATCTGTATCATCGAGTGGCTTGTTTGATGCGAAGAAAGGCTGGCTGAGACCAACGAGCCGAGGTTTGGACTGAGCACTGATATCTCCAGGAGGTTGTGCCATGGGCTTAGTGGTCTCGTTCATGCTTTGACCCTCGGGATCGTACTCCACGCTGCCATGGGAACGCTGCGGCGAGCCCGAGCGCGAGCCCGGATCGAGTGAGCTCGCCCTGCTGGACGCGCAATTTTGACCTAGAACAGAGCTTGAAGCACTGTCGGCGCGGCTTTGAACGTGGCGCAACGGGATCTTCATGGAAAAAGTGCTTCCAGACCCGATTCCGCTGCGTACACTCATGGTGCCTCTCATCAAGCTGGCCAACTGCGAACAAATTGAGAGCCCTAAGCCGGTACCACCATACTTTTTGCTCAGTCCCAGATCGCCCTGGACGAAAGGCTCAAAGATTTTGTCCTGCAAGTCCTGTGGGATCCCCGGGCCTGTATCGCTCACCTCAAATTCGAAATAAATGTACCTCTTCGAGGTCGGCGATCGGTTTCGTTCCGCGACGTGTACTATAGCATGCGGTTTGTCGAGGACATTGATGGCATTGGCCGTGCCGAATCGTTGAAGAGAGGCATCCGAGTTTCTATGGGGCCCGATTCTTGGTATGGACAGGTCGGAATCGCGCTTTCGAGGGAGAACGTGCAAGGACTGCCGCGAATCGACAGAAGTCGTACGGCTGCCGATGTCGAGCAGCTCAGGAAGAGCACGAATCGTGAGTGTGACAGTCCCTCCAGGTGGTGTGAATTTCAGACTATTCGATACGAGATTGATGACAACCTGAAGAATGCGATGTATGTCACCCCACAAGATCATATCCCTCATGCGTCCGCTGCCCCTCGGCCCGTGGCTGGAGAGTTGGTCGGCTGTTGCATGATCATTGTCCTTGTCATGGGTCCCCGCAAACTGCACTCTGAGGTCGATCTGGCCTTCTTTAGCTTGTTTTTCGAAAATCGCCAAGATCTGCGAATTGACGTCGCGCAAGTGAAACTCCTTCTCATCCAACGACAAGTGCTGGCCGACTTGATTTTTGCTGAATGTTAAAAGGTCTGTGAGGAGATTCAACAACAGATCACCGGACTTGTAGATGATGCCGAGGGATCGCTTCAACCGGAGAGGATCATTCTCCTGCATGCACACAGCACACATGCCAAGGATCCCATTCAGAGGCGTCTTGAGCTCATGGCTAATATTAGCGATGAAGAGCGTCTTGCTCTCATTTGCTGCCTCGGCGGCTTTTTTGCTAAGCTCGAGCTCGGCAGTGCGCTGCCTTACGCGCTCTTCCAGTTTCGAATACTGCATTACGAGCTCGTCGGACATCTCATTGAAGGTTTGTGTCAGGTCTGTGAGCTCGTCTTTGACCCAGCCTTTGCGCTGTTTGACGCGACCCGGGATGCGGAAGTTGCGCTTTCTTCGCTCGAGACGCTTAGACTCGGGATCCTCAGTCAGCGCGCGCGTCCATCTGGAGAAAGGGGCCTTCAAACCCCTCTCCACAAATCCCTCTTTCCGGGCGATGGCATCGCCCGTGTCCTTCACGTCATTGTTTCCATCCGCGGGAGCGTCTCGTAAGTACCCAGAAGAGTCCATTTCTGACTGCCCGTCCGTGCTAGGGGGATCGACGGACCTCAGTGTTGCCTCACGCAGACGCAAGATGGGCAGCGCTGCAAAATGCGCGAGTGGAGCTGCGATCAGGGCCATCAAACCAGCAGTCGCGAACAGACAGGCCAGTATAACTTTGCGTAAAGTGCTGATGGGCTGCCACACTTCCTCTCGAGACATTTCGACCAGAATGGCCCAGTTGACCATGCTGTTGGCTGGCATAGCGAAGCCAACGCTGACCTTCTTCCCAGCCTCGTTCTTCGCTCTCAACTCAGCGCCCGACTGTCCCGTCCCCTCGGTGAGCGCCAGAGCTCGGTACAAAGCTGGATAGGTACTGGCACTGAACACAGGATTTGTGCCACTGCTTGTCTGGCCGGGATGCCGACCACTGTGTGATTGATTCAACGGCATCACATACCGCACGTTGAGTCCAGGCGGCAGGTCAGACTCGAGATGAACATTAGCCGGAAACAGATTGGTCGAGTGGGCTGGCCCGATCAACAAAGTCGCTCCGGTGTTGCCAAGTCCTTCTGAAGAATCTATGACTTGAGACACCAGCCTCGCATCCATGACCAATGTCACGTATCCAAGCAAACCATTGGAACCGTGATCGGCGGTATTATTGTTCACTGGCATCGTGATGGAGAGGAGCGAAAAAGTATCGTTCACAGTCCATGGGCCCAGTAGCAACGCGCGGTCGCGCTCGAAGACGAAATCGTTGTATTGTGCGGACTCGTTCGCGGAATAGGTCAAATTGGGATACAACTGAGGCGGAAAGCCGTGCTCGAAATCTTGGTCGCCCAGGTAGACAGTCGTACCGTTCGGTGAGGAGTATGGCAGGGCAACTCGCTGCACGTCCGATGACAAAGTGGTATTCATTAGCGCATATGGCCCATTCGGGCCATTGGCATCGCGTGGATACACTCGAGACTGCAACAGCAAACGTTGTCCCAACGAAGCTTCACCCCCGACGGCAGCTCGCATATCGGCTTTGGCACGCGTCCAGTTCTCTGCGGTGTTGTTGGCCTCTGCATAGTACCTAAGCAATGCAGTCTGCACCAACACCCGAGATGCTACAAAACTGGCCGAGGTCTGCATGACGTCCAGGTTGCTGGAGAGCTGCCCAGCCTTGAGGGCGGCGGTCAATGCCAGGCGCGAGGCTCGGATGTCGAGCACGAAGTCGTGGACGGTGATCCATACTGCGACAGAGATGACTGCGAGGCCGACGAGGGACGAGATGAGCAGCAAGCCGCCCAGTTGTAGCCGTATCGATATCCGCATGGTTCGCCGCGGGCTAGCTCACGCGCTGCAGCGAGCGTCGCCGGTGGTGGTGGTGGCTTCGTTGGAGTTGCCGTCGTGACATGAAGTGCTGCTGGCGGACTCGTCGTCGTCGGAGCGGAGCGGCGTTCAGCGCGGGTGGATGGAACTAGGTGCTGTCGCAGGTGTCTGTCGACGGTGGGCGCAGAACTGGGTGCGACAATGGAGGGATGGTCGGTGGATGGCGGAGGCAAGACCTCAGCTGCTGTTGGCAACCTCCAGGCGAACCCTGGGTCGGTTCGGGCAACGCTCACATTCTTCGCATCAGCCCACCGTCTTCCCCGCGCCCTTGCCGATGCCTTGCTGCACCTCTCTCCGCATGCCGTCGTCTCGCTCGTCTAAAATAAACAAGTCACCTCCACGCTCGCCAGCCTCGCCTGACTACAGTACCTCCAGAATGCTGCCAGCAAGGATCTGCGCAGACTAAGTTAGCTAGCGCCACGCTAATCTAAGAGCCTCGTCCCGAACGCCGATAATCCACCCTTGACCCTGGAGGCTGTCAGCGCATCACCACACACTCGAACAGTCGAGCAGGGGGCGAGGCAACATCTCATGATCAACATACGGTACTGCTCCGACGACATCAGTCGCGCAACTGGAACCACCAGAAAGAGACCTGGAGTAGACGTCGTCCGATCGGAAGTGCAAAGCCATCGCCGCAGCGTCTTGCTCATGTTGATGTACAACTTTAACCCGAACCAGATCAGAATAACCATGGCTTCCATGAACCCCAGTCGGATGGTCTGCGATGCGCGTTCCATAAATGGCATTGTCTCGCATGCGAGAGCCGGAAAGGACCCAGACACACACAACAGCAGTGCCCACTACTACCCGACTTGCCATGCACGCAAAATGGAAGAAGAGCCTCCTTTACACTGAGCGTCTTGTTCAAGCATTGATGGCCTCATCCGTTCCTTCTTTGGTCGTGGCATTCTTGTCCTTAGTATTCGCCGCGAGTCCTGAGACAGCTTGCTTCTGGGAGGTGGGATAGTACCAATGATACAACAAATGAACCTTTGAATCTGCCGCACTGAAGAAGCAAGAGGCACCACTACAGGTGGTAGATTGTAACCCTAATCCGCGACATCGCGGTCTTGGCATTTTTATGCATTCAGCGGCAAAAGTGATGAAAGAACCAATTTTACATTTCAAAATGCCATTGCTCTTCAATTCGACGGCTGAGCAGTAGCTCCTTACACGTGGATAGCTTGCGCTCACAAAAACGTTTGCGGCATTCGACAATTGTCATTCCTCGAAGTACCTGGTGGTGTGTATTGGTCCAGCCTGAATCTGTTCGCTCAAACAGGTCCTTCTCAAACAGGACCTTCCACCGTTACCAGAGGAACGTGATATCTCTCCACTCTCTTCACGCCAACGATGAGTTTTGGCATACACTTTTGGAATGTCTCACTCGCCGTGAACGCCGCATGGGCTTCCGTTGACTCCCACCCAGCAACAAACACCACAGCTTTGCTGCTGCTATCCTCATCTTCCACCTCCTCGTGCGTGATGCCGTATGCGGCCGCGAGCGGCCTCGGTCCAGTCTCTTTCAACCCTGATTCTCGAAATGCTCGAGCTCGCTCCAGAAAGTCCTCCGGGGGATCATCCTCGAAGTGGAAGAAAGTGATGGCAGTGACGGGGCATTTCGCAGCTTTCTGAAAATCTTCGTAAGGCTCGAGTGCAACGTGATACATGTCTCCGCCGAATGGAGCTACATCAGTTGCGATGCGTTCGGCGATGGGCGCATAGTTGAGATGTGAGAGGCATGCGAAGTGGCTCTGGACATCGTCCCAGTCTTGTTTGGTGTGTGTGGTCAGTTCACGAAGATGGGGGACTAACGAGAATCATACCTATGACAACGACCAATTTACTCGCATCCTCGACTTTCGTCCCCATCCTTGCCCGGTGGAATCCTTTGTGTCTGTGCAGTTCCCCCGTCCACTCTGATAACAGGACAGCAAGGTTGGACTCTGAATTTTCGAACAAAGCTTCGGTGGTGATGCCATCCTTGACTCGAAAGTCTGCGATCTCTGTAATGGGCATGTTGTTAGGTTGATGAGAGTACAGGAGTATGGGCTCACAGCATGCGTCAGCAGTAGATGTTTAGACTAGCGGACTTGCTCGAGCGGGCACATCTCCTATGCAGGATCTAGACGCCATACCCCACATTTCAGCCAAGGAACTGAGGCCATGATCGGAGATGTTGCCGTGCAAATACGCTCATGCTGGTGGTGATGATACTGTAGTCGCGAGTGTTGATGAAGGGGGCTGATGGAGGTCGCACGGACAGCAGGGTACATATCCGATTGGGCACGTCCCTCGGCCCGCATGGCCTTGCGACTACCTATGACTGAGCCTCGATTTCAACAAGTTCGCACAGTACCCTGGCTCTTGTCTCTAGTAGAAGTAGAATCCAGGCCTTTTCCACGCGGACAGAGACAGTGTATACTGTGCTTTTCTGGGCGCGAGAATAGACGGGAATGTACCCACAGCTCGCATTTTCCAAGACCGGTCACGATTCACACAGCGCGCTCAACATTGTTGTGGTCGGCGACACGCGCAAATTGGTCCTTCTCCGAGCCGTCATCGCACCATCTTGACACTTGCTCTTCCAACCAATACATAGTGCCCTTTGGCAAAATGAGACCTGCATCCGACGACGGAGAAACCTTGCCAGGCTTTTAGTAGACATCTGTTTGCTGCAATCGTGCGAACCAAATTCGGCGTACAGAAGCACGACCAAGCATTCCCGATTGCAAGCTTCGTCGATCAGGTTCGCGGAATGCTTCGATCAGCCATTCTGCAGCGGCGCACAGGTTTGCAATACTGGCCGTGTGCGTTGCTAATAATTGACAAACGCACGCGATCAGGATCAGGGCTGAAGCTAGAGATCTCAAACTCAGATCTTAAGGACGGTTTTCGAACGCCCGTTGGTGTCCGCTCCCGGCAAACGAATAAGAAGACATTGACAAAGTCAATGCGGGACATCACGGCGAGGTCTAACTTCACTAATATACCATATTTCCGCTGCCGTGAGGACATTGCACTCAGGCCTTCCTGCCTTCGTGATTTGACGAGCGAGCACAGCTCATGGGCATTGTAATCGGACTTCCGTAAAGGTTTGAGTGAGCTCTCCGTGGCCCTGACATTAAAGCGGGTCGGTGCGGGGCCTAATCCTAGCCAACCTCACCTGCAACGACTCGCTCTGATCGACAATGATGAGACCCATCGAGCACAATGTAGTTCTCAGCTATCGACGTAAGCACTTACAAAGTGTATCCTCGCACAACATCCATATACACATTGCCCTCTCCACAACCACGGCCTCAAGAAACATTGTAGCAACACCGACCAGCGACAAGAACCGGAACGCAACGCAACCATGACCCAAATCAAAGACTCCCCAGATGTCCAATCCGTCAAATCTCTCATCCAAGCCTTCTTCGACGCCATCAACGCGGCCGACATCGAGGGTCTCGGCACCTACTTCGTCCCGCACGCCAACCTAACCATAATCCGACAAGAACCGCCACGAGCTCCCTCCTCCTCCGACACGGCCTCCTCTTCATCATCATCATCATCATCATCATCATCATCATCAACATCTACTTACCCTCAATTCGCCCACATCCCGTCTCCCACCCCACCAACCACCACCGAACAATCGCAAAGCGACGCCAACAAAGATTCCCTCCAAGTCGTCATCCGCACGGAGATAGCGCACTTCCTCGCGCTCCTGGAAGAAGGGCGCAAAAGGCGCAAAGGACAACCGGATTTGCAGATTTTGGAAACGCCGGATTTGGATCATACGGAAATCAAAGTCGATGCGTTGTTCGCGATGGCATGGTGTCCGTTTCGCGTGACGTTTGCGGAGAAATTGCATCATTATGGGACGTTGGTGTTTACGGTTGGGAAAGCGGAGGAAGAGGCCGAGTGGAGGATTGAGGGTTTGACGCAGAATTATCGGAGGACGGTGGGGTGGGAGGGCGAGAGGGAGTTTTTGTGAAAATGGACAGGGACATGGGAGATGGACGTGAGCGCGGCGGCGGCATATGAAAGTTGGGAGAAGGCGATGGCCCGTTTCTGCGGACTGCGGCAAGAGATTGTGCTATCAACTGTCGAGGACAGTCATGAAAAAAAAGCTCTTTCCAATCATTCTCTGTGCAGCATCAGGAATCTCCGCCCACGTTCCATGTCGCTGCCCATCTCTTGGTATTGACTTATGACACCTTCTTCACCAACCTCCCTGTGTACCCTCAATTGCCATTCATCATATACTGCACCCAACGCTCCTGCAACCACTCTCCCAAGCTCGAATCCGGACGTACTGTAGCACCGCCTTCTCGCCCACCACTGGGTATCATTGAGAGTTTTTCTGAAGCACGAGGAGACAGAGTGAAAAGCTGACCTACATGCTGGCTCAGCCAAGTGACCATGCCTTGACCATACCGTCCTCTCCACAGCTGAAAGCCCTCTTCTCCATCAGTAAGACGTCTCGCACCACGTCATCGCCATGGGCACCCGGGAGGTCGATCTTCTGCCCGAAATCCCATGCTCCGGGGGAACCGAGTGAAGAAATGCCCAGTGTTCGCTTCTCATTGTGCCCGTATGCAATCAATGGTGGTCCATCGGGCTGCACAAGCACATCGATCACGTACATGCAATCGAGTCTTTGGCGTACGTCTCCAAACTGCAGAGGTGGAGGGAGCTCTTCTTCATCGGACGCAGTCTTGGCTAGGGTGTAGATGGAGTATTGCTCGTCTGTGGACACCACGTACGCCTGATGTTGCGCGATGAAACCGGCGCAGTGGACCGCTGATCTGGGGTTCAGGACTTGCAGCAGGGCATCGTCCTCGTCGTCGTGATTGACATCGAAAATGGAGACCAAGCCATCCGTACTGCCGGACAACAGCACGTGCGGCTGGGCAGGATGGAACTGCAGTTCCGTCACGGTATCGGTGTGCGATTCGGTGTACAGTCGCAGCGGTGCACGTGTGTTCCGCGTATCGAACAACAGCACACTGACATCGCCGAGGCCCTCTTTCAGACTCTCCGTGCCGACGGCGATGAAGTGGCCATGGCATGCCAACGAAGCTATGCCGTTTGCGTTGGGGTCGGCCATCTCCGCGATCTTCTGCGCGCGACCATCCCAGCATCGCACCACGCCATCACGACCGCCGGTCACAAAGGTGCAAGCAGGGCCGCCGGCCTCGAGGCACGAAACGCCGGAGTGACAGTTTGGGAGAGTTTTGGTGATGTTGCAGGTGGTGGCGTCAAAGGTGCGCAGCGCATCATCGGATCCGATGGTCGCTAGTTGAGTTCCCGTTCCCCTCGCCAGCGCAAAGAGGTAGTTGTCGGCTGACGTGGCCAAGCTTCCGAGACACTTTGTGGGCATTTTCGCGCAGATTCTGGAGCAGCTCGGGGAGCGGTGCGGGCGGCGGTGCGGCGCTCGGGTGCGGCGGTGCGGCGGTGCGGCGGTGCGGCGGTGCGCTCGTCGCCGGAAGATCGGTTGCTGGAGATCACGTGGGCGTGCGCGGAGGTGTCGTGTGGTGGCAAGGCGGGGATAGACGCCAGGCACATTCTGCGACATATGCACACACTACTCGCCAACGCATGAATTGGGGTCCGGGCAGCGCGTGTCAGCACCGCGACACTGCCGGACCACCACGAAAGCGCAGCGGGATGGTGGATGGGATGCCTGTCGTCGCGCGGGTGATGACACAACCGTCACAACGGACAGCGGACGCATCTTCCGTCGTCGCTCCCACGCGCTGCTGGTGCCGGTGCTGACGACGATGCGGGTGCCAGCGGAGCGGCGTTCGTGGTGCTGCTCGGTACAGTAGCAAGTAACAATGCTGGGAGCGAGGATTCCGGGCTGCGCCGTGCTGCGTCTTGGCCCGCTGTTGGTCGTTGTCGTTTTCTCCCTCCTGATGAGAGCGTCCAGTCCTCTGGCTCTGACCATCACACATCCTGCTCCTGCCCCGGTCGACGCTCCCTCCGTGACGGTGCCGTTGGAACACCGTCCCCTCCCCACGTGCGGTGCGGTAGTCCTTGCTCTGCGAGGCTTAATCTCCGCTGCCACTCTCACACACTCTTCATCCCGTCCACCACCAAATTACCTGCTCATCTGCGCGGCCGACGCTGAACGCTGTCCCATCCCACCGGCCGACTCACACTTCCCGTCCGCGCCGCCGTCACCTTTCACGCAAACCCACCGCCCTCCGACTGCCGCGCCGCTCCTCCTCACCGGTCCCAATCCACCCCACAAACCACCACCACCACCACTGCCTCCGCCATGAAGCGTCAAGCGCCCCTCTCCCACGTCGTCTACGCCTACCTGTTCCCGCACCCGACTCCGAGCGACCCGCCTTCATTCTCCGCACATCTGGCTAGGAACCTGGTGCCCGAAGTGCGCATCGAAGTCGCCACCTTCTACGGCGACTTGAACTCGGCCGAAGCTCGCTACCCCGGCCTCAACTACTGCCATCCGCCCCATCGAATGCGTCTCGGCCGCTTCAAGCATCACAAGCGCCTATTCGACGCCTTTGACAACCTCGGCCTGACGTACGGCGAGATCCAGGACTTTTGCTGTTGGGAAGGCACCAAGTGGGCCCGCGAGCGCTACGAGAAGGATGAGGGCGTCCACGTCATCGACACGACCGGAGACGAAATCGGGCCATGGGTGGACCGCAGAGAAATGGCTTCGGCCGACGACAGGAGAAACTCGATCACGCGCAAGACGGACATTTCAATCGTCGTCGAAGATGCCGAGACGAGTCGGAATCGACAACCCACCATCGACGAGGATGACGACGAAGACATGGAGGACGACATCGGCTCAGATGCGGACGAGCACGAGACCGCTGACGCCGAGACGGAGACCGAGCGAGACTCGCCGTCAGAAGCCGCTGCTCGCGAGCAGCACGTAGCGGAACTCGGGCGACGCCGCGACCACGCGCTGGAGCAAAGTTTCAATCAACGCATCATCGCCGCTTGGGAGCAAGGACAGAGCCTGCCGCCGGAACTCGAGCAATACCTGAAGGAGCAAACCGAGCGCGGCAATCACCCGGAGCTGAGCCGCTTGTTGGCTCGCCGACGTTCCTCACGGACATATTCAGTCCCAGACAACAATGCCCTAGTCGCCACCCAGGCATCCCGAGCAGCGGCATAATCAAACCACATCACCCGGACAACCTGATCGCGAGCAAGTAACACGACAACGACATCAACCATCACGAAGCGCGGAGCAGATGATTAGTCTCGCGCAGAGTTTATAATGCATACGACAAAGAGGCGTTTTTCTTTTGGTTCTTTGGGAATCATGGAGCGATTACCACCAAAGCGGGGCGGCAGGGATCATTGCACAGTGAAGCTCGCTGTAGAGTACTTCAACATGGCGTTCAACGAGTTTTTTATGGGCATTGCGCGGCGCGAGGATTTGCGAAAGAGCTGCTGAAATACATCCGTCTCATTTCGCGTTGCGATTGTGTATACATCAACGTTGGCAATGTCATTATCATCATCATCATCATCATCATCATCATCATCATATTTCCCATCTCCGCGAGCTAACTGTTTGATGAGCCCTCTATATGCCCCCAGTCGAGCCTGCGATTTGTCTCGAAAGAAACGATGTTGATGAGTGAGGCAATCTTGTTGTATGTGTGTATGTGTGTGTGTATGTGTGTGTGTGTGTGTGTGTATGTGTGTGTGTGTGTGTGTGTGTGTGTGTGTGTGTGTGTGTGTGTGTGTGTGTGTGTGTGTGTGTGTGTGTGTGTGTGTGTGTGTGTGTGTGTGTGTGTGTGTGTGTGTGTGTGTTTGTGTGTGTGTGTGTGTGTGTGTGTGTGTGTGTGTGTGTGTGTGTGTGTGTGTGTGTGTGTGTGTGTGTGTGTGTGTGTGTGTGTGTGTGTGTGTGTGTGCTGAAACGACGGTTGACGGTTTTTCATTTTGTGCCCATCAACGGGGCGAATCAAGAATTGAGAAAATCTTTCCACCATCATCTCACATCTCTCATATTGTTGATGAGACAACTTGCAACAAATGTGACACTGATGAAACTGGCCCCCACCTGTCAACAACTGTCACAACCCTTCTTTTTTTTTTTTTTTTTTGGTTTTGCCCTGTCTGTCACCAACGCTCTCTATAGTATCTTCTCCAGTTTTTGTTTGAGGGTTTTTTTTTGTACGATATATGTGTAATAATAGTCAGCCCATCAAGGCGCCAGTCCCGGTTCCTGAAAACGGGAGTTACAGTAGTCTATTGGACCCCCCCCCCCCAAATTCATCTCATCAACTGCAGTAAAGTTCAGCAAGAGCAAGGATTCATTGCTTGAGAATTCTTATTTACTACGCGCATTACTAAAACCCCCTAGCCTCCTCCCAAAGCCTGCCACCGGGTCGGGTCCTGGTACCCACAACCCACCAGTAGTGACCGGCACCCTAGCTATCCATCCCTCGCCAACGCCATCAAATCCGTCCAATGCTTCGGTCTCTCGCGGCCACCCTCGTGGATTTCATGCAAATACCTTTCCACATCGTACCCAAACGCGATCAAACTGTCCTCCTCACACCACTCGGCCATGCCCATCAACCCAATGGGGACTTTGCCATCGGGATCGTTTTCGTATCCCACGGGTGCCGTGATGGCCGGACAGCCCGTGAAATTCGCAAGCCAGACGTATTCCATATTCCGGAGTTGCTTGTTCGCGTCTGTCACGCCGTACGTGAGCTCGCCGGCGCCGATCCTCCAGCCGGCGTTGGGTGTGGTCGGCGTGACGATGATGAGGCTGGGGTGTTGGGTGTACAGGTGAGAGAGATGTTGCATGAGGAGGTTTCGGAGGCGCTGGGCTTGGAGGAGGTCTACGCCCGTTGTTTTGCGTGCCACGCCGAGGAGAACTTTGTTGGCTGAGGTTAGTTCGGGTTGGTCGCTTTCGAGGACGCCCGTGGCGAGCTCCGAGAGAATGGTCATGGCGTGCGCGAGCTGGCCTTCGCCGGTTAAGGGGATGCTGATTTCGACGAGTGAATAGCCTTGTTGGGAAACCAGGTGATCAATCGTAGCTTGGCATGCCGATTTGACGCTGGCGTCGGCTCTTTCGAACCATGGGGTGTAGATGCCCAGGACTTTGTTCCTACTGGCTGTAGGTGGTATCGATCTAGGTGCCTGGAACAGTGAGGCATCGCTGTCTAGCGCATCAGGCTGGGCCATGATCCGATAGCCAAGCTCCAGGTCAATCATATTGCCTGCCAAAGGTCCCGAGACACCATTGCTCTTTGCCAGATTAGTGGTAGGCCGACCGGATATTCTTCCTTGCGATGGCTTCAACCCATACAGGCCTACGGGGTGCAGCAGTCAGCTGTCGGTCGTGGATCACGAGTTCAACAACACCAACGCTTACCACAGTAGTTGCTGGGCAATCGAATACTTCCACCTCCATCGTTGCCCTCGCATAGAGGTGTCAAGCCAGCAGCAACGCTATAAGCGCTACCACCAGAGCTTCCACCACAATAGAATTTCTCATTGTTAGGATTCAGTGGGGTCCCAAAGTTTGGATTGTTGTTCGTGGTATCAGCACCAAGCTCATGCATGTTGGTCTTACCAACAATCATGGCCCCGGCGTCGAGCCATCGCTGCACGCAGTAGCTCGTTGCATCGTCCTTTCGAGTATAGTCAATTTTGGACCCAAAGCACTTCTTGTAGCCACTACGTTCATCTCAGCGGGTTCATATCGGTAGAGTCAACGCCAAGCCATACCTGAGATCCATCTCATCTTTAATCGCTACGGGAACGCCATCGAGGAGGCTCCACGATTTGCCCTCGGCATATCTTTTGGTACTTTCCTCGGCAGCCTTCAGGACCAAACCCTCCCTTACCTGCAGATACGCTGTTGCGTGCTTCTGCGGCGTCTTCACATCGCGTTTGATGAGCGGCAAGAGAGCCTTCGCAACCGCCGTAGGAGTGAGCTGCCCAGAAGCGTAAGCTTCATGATAGTCCAACGCGCTCCAATGGACATTCGAAGCAGGACGGCGAGCAGTCCAGTCCTCCTTGGACAAGGTTGTGAGATAGTCTGCTTGGTCGGCCACGTTCGCAGCAGCACCAGCAGGCCTCATCTTGATCACGAGCGGCTCATATCGTGGTTCGAAAGCCTCCAGCTCAGGCCGATCGCGCAGAGCACCAAATCCGGCATTGTTCCACAACAACTGCTGCAAGGCGCCCAATTTGGAAATCCTACCAGTGGAGAGAGTCAGTCACGACAGGAGATGTCATGCCGATGCGGCACCGGAGAGCGAAGGCGAGAGGAGCGATGGCGAGAGGAGCGATGGCGAGAGGAGCGATGGCGAGAGGAGCGATGGACGTGCAAGACAGCACCGTAGTGCAACGGTAGACCCTTGACGACGGGGTTGGCGGGCTTCGGAGGCTCTTGCCAAGGAACACGCGTCTCATGCGGCTGCGGTTTGTTCAGATAGACGATGCCTTGCGTCGTGGTGGAAGACATGTCGTCGAGCTTGCGTCGCATTGGATCCCGTATCATGCAGGCGCAGTGTGATTGGAGATCAATGGCGGTCGGGACTCGGGTGCGCGCGGCGGCTCGGAAGGGCACCGGGTGGCGCCTTCCACGTTTGCCTCGCGTGTGGGAACATGCAAAAACGACCAAATGTCGAGGACAAGCGGAGAATTGCGATTTCGTCCAGCGGCTCCATGTACATCTTCGTGCATGGTGTCCTCTATCAAACTAGCTCGCGCAAGAGTGTCGTTGTCTATTCGCCGCCAGTCTACCACGTTCTTCCCGTGCCCGTCCATCCAAGATAATAACATGCGCTAATAAACAAATTTTGAAGTAAAGTCGTTGCCGTCGAACATGGCCGCCGTGCCATCATGAAAGCAAGAAATACCAAACGTGCGATAGTCGAGTTTTGTGCAGTAACCGTCTCTTTCGTTCCCACTGCAGAATCCTCGCGGCCAATTGCTCAAAATAGAAAACGGGGGGGTATCATAGCAAGATGTGACTTGCGAAGCCAGCTATCTCTCCCGAAAAAACCGCTCTCCCGGGGAGAATCATCCCAAATGCTCCTGAACGCCTTGCTGAAACGATACTCTGTATGCCGACATGAAATGAAACGTGATGGTGTGTGTGTGCGCCCAACCCCCACAAACGAACGCCGCCGATCAGACCCTGTGTGCGAACGGTATAGCATCGCTGCACCCGTCGTGCATCCGTGCCAGGAATTATGCGTCGAATAACGCGGGATGTGTTTCCAACAGTGAGCGGTGAGTGGAGTCCGTGCCGATGCCGCAAGCGAGCCGCGGAACTAAGCCGCTCCTTTTTTTTTTTTTGGTGGGAGAGCGTGGCTCTCAGTAGCCCATCGCCTCGCCCATGCCTGGAAGGCCTGTGCCGGCAACGTTGGCATTCAGATTCTGCATGCCCATCGGCGTGGCAAGTTTGAGGTCCGGATTGCAAGGCGGGCTGTGTTGGCGATGGTATTTCAATCCGTTGAGATTCTTGTAGCGTTTGCCGCACACCTCGCAGCGGTACGGCTTCTCCTTTTCCATGCCGACCGTGCCAGGGTATGGTATTGACGTGGCGGGATCCACAATCGAAAACGTGCCATCCGGGTTTTCCTTGAGCTGCTGATTTTGGTGGCCATGTTGTTTGTGGTACTTCAGGCCGTTCTGGTTCTTGTACGCCTTCTCGCATCCGATGACGGGACACTTGAACGGCTTGATTTCCTCGCCCACGAACCCGCCCACGCCCGCCAGTCCGTTGAGGAGTTGACTCTCACGCACACGCTTGGCAAGCTCGCTGTTCTGCGCGTTCGTGAATGCCGGGTTGGGGGTGAAGGCCTTGTTACCATAGCCTTGTTTGCTCAGCAACCGTTTCTCGGGGTTATCGATCGTTGCTGACCCACCATTGTTCATGCTGCCCATGTTGAAGCCATTGAAATCGAGGTTTCCGGCGTGGAGACCGTTCACGTCGAAACTGTTCAGATTGCCCATGGACGCGAGGAAGTCGGGATCAAGCTCTGCGGGAGTGCTAGGCTGTGAGGGATCAGGAGTAGCCGTCTGCTGAGCGCTGGTCTGTGTGGTCAGGCTGGGAGTATTTACCGAAGAAACCGTCGGGTTGTGAGGGTAGCCCATGTTCTGTTGCGGGGCGTGCGGCGTTGTGGGCGTCGCTGCATTGAGACCTTGACCTTGGAACGCATTCGCCAGATTCACGTTGACCGATGGTCCTCGGGGTTGCTGTCGCCCGAATTGTGGCTGGGGCTGGTATTGTGGTTGTTGTATTTGCGGTGCGGGGGCTCCATCGTCCATGTCCATATCATCGAGATTATCGAAAGTTCCGACGTGATCTTGATGTTGGGCGCCGAACATTGGCGAGGCGGTTGGCATGGGAGGTGGCTGTTGGTACATGGATTGTTGGTGGTTCATGCCGCCGTTTTGGCTGTGAGCTTGCTGTTGAACAGCCTGGGCGGTGCTGGTGGCGTTGGCAGCCCTGCTGCTCGGATATTGCTGATCTTTGGGCGTTCGTCCCATTGTCTGGGTGGGCTGGGCGGCGTGTGCCTCTTCGTAGTGCTGAAGAAGCTCGTGCATCGAGTCGAGGTGGATGTCGCAGCAGACGTAGTCTCGCATGTAGTTTGCTTCCATCTTGGGAAGATAGGACGACGAGTGGAACGAAGGGGACTTCATGCCTCCATACGGGGATGTGCCGGCCATCATGACGCTGTTTCACCATCAGTAGGGACTTCACGCGATCGCGCGGCGTGGGATACTCACTCGTCTCGGATAAAGCTGCCCATGGAGATTCCGCCCCAGCTCATGCCGCCGACCAGGCTGTTTGACAGGTTGTATGCGCTCTCCCGCCTGTCCAGGTGTCCACCGATGGGAATCTGGCGCGCGCCGTATGGCGTGGTGCCGAGCATGCTCACGGACTCTTGCCGAGGCTTCGTGTCGTGGGCGTGGTCGGGCAAGGCGGGCGCGGCCATGCTGTTGGCGGGGCGTTCGTGGGAATTCGACTGTTGGAGCTGGGTGGTCAAGTTGGACTGCTGGGTGCGCGGCGAGCCCGAGGACTGGCGGCTCGTGGCGATATCGATGGCGGGCGTCGGTGCAGGCATTGCGCCGACGCGGACGCGTGGGAGCGGCGATGCGGCGGGGAACAGCGGGAGGTTGGCGTCGTCGTCGTCGTCGTCGTGCGGGAACAAGATGTCGTCGGAGGAGAAGTCGTCAACAACGGCGGCGTTCTGGTGCCAGCGGAAGAAGGCCTCGTCCTCGCGGGGCCGCTTGTGCGGGTAGGGGGCGGTGGCGGATCGCGGGGTGCTGAGGGAGTCGAGGCTGGGAGACTGCCCTGGACTGGACTGCAGGGGCGGAGGGGGAGAGGTGTCGTCGGAGGAAGTGGTGGACGCCAGCTTGACTTGACAGCCCGGAGGCGAGGGAATTGGGTGGATGCGCGGTAGTTTTTGAGTGGATCTGCGCTAGCAGCGAACGTGGTACGCAAGGTGAGGCTGCCGAGCACGCACAGGCGGAGGCGATGATGCGGTTTAGCGTTGGCTCAGCGCAGCAACATGAATGGGGGCAGCGAGACGAGCAGCAATGGCGACGGCAGCAACAGCAGCAGATGGACACGCCAGCAGTCAGAGACTCAGAGGCAGTCGGAGAGATTCAGAGGCCAGCCGGCGCATGAGCTATCCTATATGACAAGTGCTCGACGGGGGGGCGCGCTGGGAGTGAGATCACCTTGACTTAAGCTCGCGCGGCCCTGCGCAGCACGCGCCGGCCAATGAGGCTAGCATACAGTCATGCCCCTTCTCAACCGCGCCGTGGGTCGGTGGTCCGGGAGCCAGCATGTCGTTGCGGCGCAACTCGCCCCAAGCGCTGCCGTGACGACGACGATGATGAGGAGGAGGAGGAGGGGGAGGAGGAAGAGGAGGAGGAGGAGTCTGCTCTCGTCCCGTCTCGTCGCCACTGCAGACGGAACATGCACGTCGAGACAGGAGAGCAGCAGCAGACGGAACATGCACGTCGATACAGAAGAGCAGCAGGCGGAACATGCACATCGAGTGACGGGAGAGCACAGCACAGGAGCCTGGAGCCCCCGTCACCGCCCACGCACGACAAACGCCGCCGTTCGCTTGCCGCCTCGCACCAATGACGCGCCGCCCGCCCCGCGCCCGCCTTGGCACCTCCGTCTTCCAGAAGACCAGATCGAAGCCGCCGTTTCTTCGCGATGCGGCCCACTCCACTCCCTCGGACCAGCCCAGCATTATCGTCACTTTCCACTTCCCACCTTCCATGCTGGTCATCGCTGCTGCGCTGGATGCGGATGTGGACTGTAGCTCCCGCCCGGCACCACGCGGCACCTCAGCAACAACCACATCGCGTACCTGCGCACACCCACCCACGCGGACGATTCGGCGGCGACAACGACGACTGCACCACTCACTGCCTTCTCCCGCCGATCCGTGTGGAAAGCGCAGCCGCAGCGCACTGCTTGGCGCTGCTGCTGCATTCTGACTACTGTATTGCGCCTGCCTGCCGCTCTCGCCACCCACCACCACCACCACCACCACATCAGACCATCTTGCCCAACTCACGCCCACTCCCTCATCCCGTCCATCCGTGCCATCCATCCCTCTACCGTCTGCCCTGCGCCACGCCAGCTTCCCACCGTCGCTCCCTTGCCGTGCAGGGTCGCACTAGCGTTCAAGGCTAAATTGCCAAGTGCGCGGAGGTTCGTGCAAGGCCCGCGGCTTCAACCACGATGCTATGTCGGCTGTTTCACGGACATGCTGGCTTGTCACGCTTATGCTTTATGGAGACGGAAGCACATGCGCGTGAATCTCGGTCCATGCGCGTAACCCACTCCACCTCGCACCAACACCATCGCCATCCCCATCTCGCTTGTTGCCTCGAACCTCAGAGACCGCCATCTACTTGCCGCAGTCGCGCGACACTGCGAATACGGGCCACCGTCCGCACCACCACAGCACCAACCTCCGATCGTGCTCGTGCCCGGCGAACGTGACAATCAATTTCGACCTTGTACGTGGATTCCCGGCGTTGGCAAGTCATTCTCCAGGTAACGGAGCCAAGCTACGCTCAAGCCAATCAGAACCTTCATCGCTTCGACGGAAGTTATCATCCATCATGCTGTTGTCGCACCGTCTTCACATCACCTTGAGGAATCGCGATCGAACGGACGTGCAACAACAATGCGACCAACAATCTGCCGGCCATGCTTCGCCGTGGTAAGCGACATCTTCGTTTCGTAATAGGCAACCCGCACGGGTGGATCCGATCGACCAACTTGTTTCCCGCCCGCCGCCCTTGCTCGCCCATCATCACTCGCCTCGCAAAGCCCGGCTGGGCAACGACCAACAAGCCAAGCCGAGCCGATGGCAAATGGCTGGCACTGCGCCGAATACGGCCAGCAATCTTGCAAAAAGCTGGGTTCTCAGGATTCCATGGCCATCGCTTCACTCCACGAATCCAAAATAACACACTGCCCAACGCCGGCAATTCCCCTGGCCCTGACCTCTACTCAGGTACCAATCCAGGGTCTGGGATATGCTGGCCGGACTGACTTCACACGCACCGGGCATCTCGACACCCCCAGCCTCTAATCGCACATGCTGCCACACTACCACACTACCGCCTGCTAGTCAACGCCTCCGATAGAATTATCCGGCGTCTCAGCCCCGCGACTACAGACACACTGCTGCCTGGCGCGAATGTGAACGCACACCTTGCAAGCCACGCGGTGATGCGTCTCGAGTGTCACCCTTTCCAGATTCCGAAACGCCTACAGCTGCATGCCATCTCATCGTGCAGGCCAGCTGAGCGGCAAGGTGCCAGATTCCCTGTCACGATCACCATACCATAGATCAAGCCTGACGTCGAGCGTCCACTCGTTCCCGTGAAAAGCGACAACTCAGCTGAGCCGGCAAGCGCGCCGAAATGGCGCCAGTGCACACATCCCGGCCTCACAAGCACCCCCTGGGATCACATGGCCTGGAGCCTCGTGCCCGGCGCCCGTGTCGTGGGCTCAGATCTGGTATCATCACCACCTCTCGCGTGACAACGTCCAAAGGCAGATCATCTGGAAATTATTGACTCACGTGCGAGCGGGACGGTCCATGTTCCCCCATATACACAACGGGGGTCACTCGCGCTCGTGCCGTATCTGCCTGTACCACGAGACTGCATACACATATCGGCAAGCACCATTCGAATGCCTCTTGCGAGTTGTCACAGCCTGTTGGCGGACTTTCCGTGCCCTCGAGGCAAGCGCAGGCACAACCACGGCTCACAACTGCAGGCAACAAATTACTGCATATTGATATTCTCATGCACAAGCGCGCTATGTTCCCGCATGCATACTACAGCATCTCGGCTGTATCGACGAACGCACGACGCCAACGATGATCAGCAACCAACTCGCAATCCTAGCTGCATTGAGCCAGCTATTCGGCCCTGTACAGGGGAGGCATGCAATCATGTACACCAAAACAAATGCTACAGCAACGTTAGCGCCACTGCGCGAAACCCTGTAGGGTGAAGCTACAGCACACAACCGAGTAGCACCTAGAGTTGCGTCGCTGTACGGAGCCGTGAGTACGACCTTCTGCTATCGATCGTGAGGATGGCTGCATCCCTCAACGCACATTGACGTCAGGAGGTCCATCTACGGCTCTCGTGCGTTCCGAGACAAGGCTGCGAGCTTGGATCATCCGATAATTTCGCTGCTAAGCGCCGCATATCCCCTTCAAGTATACCGCCAAGGCTGAAGAAGCATTCGAGACGAAGACCGCGCGACAGCCTACTGTGGCTAGGCAGTATGTCCCACTCACAGACCAGCGGAAGATCGCCGAGTGAAACAATCACCTCGAGTTCCAGAACAGACAGAGTCACAGACTCACAGGGGGCACGGTGATGGAGAACACCACGAGCACACACCACACTGATGACATCTGTCCGACCACGGACAGTGGGATGCGTGGCCCCTCGCCAGCGCCGTAGATCGCCAAAATGAGGGTCTTTACCGTCACCCTCCGCTCTCGACTAACACAGACGACATCTGATCGGGCGACGAGGATACCCAGCGCATTGCATGGGTTCTCCACGTGAGGTATACGTAGGTCGATACAAGGACGTCATGATGGAGCATGTTACGTCGAGTCCCGAGGCATTTTCAACATCGTCGTTTGCTTTGATGCCAGATGCAATATGCCACGGTTTCGCAGCCGTCGATGGCAATGTCGCCAAAACAGGAAGCCACGTCAACATGTCGAAATGCCCTTGGCCGCTGCTGCACATCACCTTCCCCAAGCGACTCAAGCTCGGGCTGCAAATGGAGACGCCTTTAGTGGTACGACGTCAAGCACTGACGATCGACATCCAGCGAGGCATCGCAAATGCCTCCGCTCTCCACGCGCATACTGCAAGTACGACTTTGGTCAGAGGCCACTGTCCAGCATGCTAGCTTGTTGGCTTTCTTGATCTGCACCCTGTAGTCATCACCTCGTCCGCTCCCGGGCGGTGTGACTAGGGTGGTGCCAGCGGCTTCGGATGCCAACCATCTGCGATATCAGTCGGGCCGCATCTAGCGCATATCACTACAACACATCGGTGAAGCGTCGTCGCTGCACGAACGAGACCTGGAAGTCGGTCTTCACAAAGGGCCTTGAGCGGAGGACGTGCCGCGGGAAAGTGCCTTTGCCATGAAAAGTGCTATATGCGGACAATGTCTCACGCCCGTTTCCTTTTGAGGGCTTGGCAGACGTCTGCCCTTGCAAGCGACATGGATGTTGGTGAGAACTGGTGTCTGGCTGCGGTTCCGATGACTGGCCATTCGGTTCCGCAACATTCGCGTCGGTTCATTGTATGGTATGGACGAGTGCATTGTCTTGTCCAAGATGATTGCTACCATCGCGCAACGCGTCGAACACGATACGGCAGTCGATGATCTGGTAAGCTACAGTATACAACGAGGCACAGAGTGCTTACTTCTAGATTGATTACAATCGTGCCACTCCTAGTACGAGTCTTACTAACCATCTAGCTTGATACGGGCATTGCAAGCCGAGACACCTGTTCCTTTGCCCTGGACTGGCTTTTTGCCACTCAGTATCAAGCTTGTTGAAGACGTGAGACAAGACCGACGCTGACTTGCAAGGTTCAACGACCGGCATGACATGTGAATGGTCCTACTCGACTGGTATTATGGAACAAAACTAGTTGAAGTGTCAAATATTTGGCAAGCTGAACGAGATATCTTCAAGTCATGATCCAGCCAGCCAATATCGAGTCCGTTGCGGCTATGGCATATTTCCCGATCACACATGCGAATGTCCACAGCGAATCGAGCTGACGATGTAAACGAGCGACTCGAGTTCCTTGATCCATCCAATACTATGGCCCAACATTCGCAGCTCCCGCCGCATGACGCTCCCACATCCACCTGAACTCTTGAAAGAGGGACATGGCAGTCAAGTGAGCTCGCGGAACATATCGTTCACGATATTTTACAAACCACTACAGCACCACTCCGAGACTCCGACCACGTTCCCTACACGCCCCATGTGACACCTCTGTTGTTGCGCGCTATGCGCGGACCGAGAACGAGCGTGGGACGGCAGAGGCCCGTCGCGCGGTTTGTCTCATCTTTTCCGAGCAAGCGGGGGCGGCTAGAGTGAACACACACTTGATTGCACAGGTCGTTCTGATGCAGAACGCCGAGCTCAGGACAGAGCCCAGTGATTGTGCAGGCAAGAATGGCGTGTTGCGATGGGCAGGGGAGGATTGCCTCACAGCGTCGCCAGAAGGTGAGAAAAAAGAGCAAGGAGGAAATTGAGCGAAGGAGAACGGTACGCGCGGTTCCCGACCTCACGGTGAGGGCACTCGCGGAAACGGTGATACGTCATTGGATGCATGCGCATCTTGGACATTCTTGCTTTGAGATGTGCCCTGCCAGGAAGAAGAAGGACGAGGAGGAGAAGGTCTGGTCAAGACCGGTCGGTTTTTCCAAACAGCTGAGCAGGAACAGCGAGCTGGGAGCTGGGGAGACATTTTCAAGAAATGTCACCGCCCGCGGGGTTGGCGACTCGATAAAAAAAAAAGGTTCAGTCGCATCAAAAAAGTCAGACCTGTATCGTTTTGCGCCTCAGTTCCCTTGTCTCTGACGATCTGCTGACATTGTACATGCGTCACATGCTTTCAACGGGGGAAAGACACATGTTACCCGCGCCTCATGTGGAGGATGAGATCCCTACACGTACGTACAGTCGTCATTCGAAACAAGATATTTTTGGGGTATCAGTGAGCGGAGAACGAATAGCGAGGGAGGTGGAAGATGAGAAGCAGACGAGTGCTGGGATGGGGCATGCAAGCAGAACCGATTGAACAGAAGGGAAAAGTGACGAGTGTTGATTGTAATGGCGTCCACTGACACAAGTTCAACTCCGAACATTTCATCCGAACATTGGGGTCTTTCATCTCGCTATGCAAGTCTTCCATTCAGTCGACCGTTACTTCGTTCCAGGACCATTCCCAAAGACCGATCGGGCGCACAACGTCACAACGTACGCACGACTCGCCACAACTTCAATTTTTCCAGTGGCCTAAGCGGTGTACGGTCTGTAGGGGAGCTCATAGTGCTCTTTACCCTTGCTCTGCTTGTTGAGCCGCTCCACCCACTCGTCAAGTTCTCTCCGTTGCGCATGAAAACTGCCATTCTGGAGCGCTCGACGGCATTCCTATTGCCGCATAGCATCCAGGCCCTGCAGCTCCCGTTCCAGATCATGCTGTGCTCCACCTGGCGCTTGGGCCAACTCTTGTGGTCGAGGGTCCTCGTAGGCGCGGGGGTCGTAGTTGTCGGGGATCGGAACTTGTTGCTGCTGGCCCTGTTGCTGGCTGTGGGCGTATTGTTGTGGCTGGCGGACGGAGTGGCGGAACCTCCGCACTTCATCGAGGATCATCTTGCGCATATCCTGCACTTCGTCGACGACTTCGAAGCCGAAATCAAACGTTGTGGGGCACTTGGGCTCATCGGATGCATCGTGCCAGATGGCGAGATAGCGGTGCTCAAGCGCATCCTCAACACTGATGCGTTGTGAAGGGTCGAACGCAAGCATGCGGTCCAGAAGATCTAACGCATCGGGGTTCGCTCTCGGGAAGAGCTGTTGGAATGGAATCTTGGACATGTATGGCAGGTTGCGAACGTATTCTTGGGCACGTGGAGAACCAATGCGGGACAAAGTAGACTCGGATGGGGTTCCAAGGTAGTGGAGGATCTGGTTGAGTTGATCGACATAGTCGCGTCCCTTGAAGAAGGGTTTGCTGCCCAGCAGCTCGGCGAGGATGCAGCCAACCGACCAGACGTCGACTGCGATGTGTTAGTAAGGGTGGTGGTCGTTGGCAATGGGGTACATACTGGCTTTGGTGTAGCTCTGGAAGCTCAACATAATCTCTGGCGCTCGGTACCATCTTGTGGCAACATATTCGGTCATGTATCCCGCGTTCTCTTCTGGGTCAACGCTGAAACCTCTCGCAAGGCCGAAGTCGGCAATCTTAAGCTCGCAATCGGCATTGACCAGCAAGTTTCCTGGTTTCAAGTCGCGATGCAACACGTTTGCGCTGTGAATGTATCTGGAGTCTCGCGATCAGCACAGTCGAGAGTTGCACAGAGGCGGCGGAGAAACGGACTTGAGACCACACAAGATTTGGTAGATGAAGCTCTGGAAATGGGCATCGGTCAACGCCTGGCCAGAGCGAATGATGGCAGCCAAGTCGCACTCCATGAGCTCTGTGCAAGGTCGTCAGTTTGAATACCTGATGAGTCTGACGCTACCCACTCACCCTCATACAGATAGCACTCGTTGAAGGTTTCGGGGCGAGGAATGTCCATGTCGTACAAACAGGTGATGTTCCTGTGGCCCCGGAAGTGTTGCAGCAGCTTCACCTCGCGGAGCGCGCGCTTGGCGAGAATCTTCTTGCTGAAGACATTCGTGATTTTCTTGATGGCGACGCCCTCGCCGGTCTGGTTGTTGGTGGCAGCGCAGACAATGCCGTACGCGCCTTGGCCCAGCTCTTTGGTGACCGTGTATCGCTCGTCAACGATGAATTCTTGATTGAAGACCTTGAACGTCTTCCTCCCGCTGAGGTCGCTCATGATGTGGTGGGCGGTACGTGGACGAAGTGGAGTGGTGGTGACCACGGCTCGCTCGGGTGGTGGAGGGAGGGGTGCAGGCGCGCTGCTGGAAGAAGCTGCGAACCAAAGTGCCTGCTTTCTGCTCTGCACTGTCGGCGAGGCGGTTGGCGGGTGGAACAGGTTCGATCGGAGGCAGCAGACAGGAACGACAGAAGTTCAACAACGAGTGACTGATGATTCAGCCGCAGCGTAAGCAGTGCAGTCTTCTCATCAACAGCTGGAAAGCGACGAGAAGCGGGGGACACATCTCCGCCAAGCTGCATCACTATGGAGGCCTAAACCTTGGTAGAGGCCACTACGAATTTAGAGGTCTCGCGACACATTGCGACGGTTTGCGCGCGCAACAATCGCCTAACCGATATGCAACCTCTCGATAGAGTTCTCGATATACTATTACCTAGGACAAGCTAGCTAGCGACTCTAGAGACGATATATAGCGTATATATTCTTAAGAAATCGCTACCTCGAGAACGACTTTTTATCGCGATTTTTGCTAGGTAAACTTTAGGGCTAAGCAAAATTTTATTAGCCTTCTAGTAAAATTTTAACTAGACCCTATATTTCTTTTCGTAGAAATCGCGATAAAAAGTCGTTCTTAAGCTAGCGATTTCTCGAGAATACGTATACTATATATCGTCTCTAGAGTCGCTAGCTAGCCTATCCTAGGTAGTAGTATATTAAGAACTATATCGAGAGGTTATATATCGATTAGGCGATTATTACGCGCGCAAACTGTCGTAATATATCGCGAGATCTTAAAAAGTTATTCTCGAGGCGTAGATTTCCTAGGAATGCATATGCTATATATCGTCTCTAGAATCGCTAGCTAGCCTCTTCTAGATAGTAGTCTATCGAGAACTATATCGAGAGGTTATATATCTATTAGGCGATTATTGCGCGCGCAAACCGTTGCAGTCGAGAAATCCGACACCTTAGATTCGTAGTGGCCTCTACCAAGGTTTCGGCCCCCGTCCATCACATGCTTCCGCGTCATTGGACGGAATGCGCCTCGGCCGATCTTGTCGTACGGGTATAATTGTTTAATCATTCATGACTGCTCTCTGCTCGCTCACCTCCCTCTCCCCTCTGTCTCGCCATCATGCCCATCCATCTGACTACGAAAGACCTGCCGGACCTCGCATACACGCCCGAGCCGACCATCCCGCACCTGCATCAGCGCGTCGTCGATCAGTTCCACTCCCATGCCACCCGTCCGATCGAGTACCGCCTCAAGCAGCTGCGGTCGCTGTACTGGGGCCTCAAAGATGCCGAATCCGCCGTCATGGAAGCGTGCATGCTGGATCTGAAGAAGAGCGCCTATGAGACATATCTGACCGAGATTGGCTGGCTATTGAACGATATCATTTTCATGTCCAAGAACCTGCAGCGCTTCATGAAGGATGAAAAGGCGGAGGACACCTCTCTTCTGAACATGCCCATGCGCCCGCGCATCCGAAAAGACCCTCTCGGGGCTGTGCTCATCATTGGCGCATACAACTTTCCCTTCCAGCTCTCCCTGGGCCCGCTGATCGGCGCCATTGCTGCAGGCTGCACTGCCGTCCTCAAGCCATCCGAGAATGCCCCAAATGCTGCACGTGTCATGCAGCACATTATTGAGCAATCTCTCGATCCGAATGGCTATCAGGTCGTGCAGGGAGCCATTCCCGAGACGACCGCTGTGCTCGCTTGCAAGTGGGATAAGATCTTCTACACTGGAAACGCTGCTGTGGGAACCATTATTGCGAAGAAGGCTGCCGAGACACTGACTCCCGTGACTTTGGAACTGGGAGGCCGCAACCCTGCCATCATCACCAAGAACGCCGACGCACGTCTCGCAGCTCGTCGACTTCTCTGGGCGAAGCTCATGAACGTGGGACAAGTCTGCGTGAGTCAAAACTACATTCTCGTCGACAAAGAAATTCTGCCCGAATTTATTCGCCAGCTCGAAGTCGCCATCGCCGAGTTTCAGCCCAAGGGTGCCGAGCAATCCGCAGACTACGGCAAAGTCATCAACGAACGCCAATGGACCCGCCTCAAGAAGATGCTCGACAGCACTAATGGCAGAATTCTCCTCGGCGGCAACACCAACAAGTCTACCCTGTTTTTTGAGCCTACCGTAATTCAAGTGAATTCACATGACGACCCGCTCCTCGCCGACGAATCATTCGGACCCCTCATTCCTATTCTTCCCGTCCAGGATCTCGACGAAGCCATTCGCACAGCAAACAAAATTCACTCTACCCCGCTGGGTATCTATCCCTTCGGCACCACTGCTGAGACTGAGAAAGTCTTATCCCAAACCCGCTCCGGTGGCGCCTCCGTGAATGATGCTTTCTATCATGCGTCGATTCCCACATTGGCTTTCGGAGGCGTTGGCGACTCTGGGACAGGAGCATACCGCGGCAAGGCCTCCTTTGATTGTTTTACGCATCGCAGAAGTGTCACAACAACTCCCGCATGGTTCGAAAGCCTATTGGCTGTGAGATACCCCCCATACACGGATGCGAAGTTGAAGCAATTCCGCGGTATGTCGGAACTTAAGCCGGATTTTGATAGAAATGGCAACCCTACGGGCAGCGGCTTGTTGTGGTGGGTTCTTGGTAAGTCGAAATATCCGGAGCTGTCTTCTGCGTCAGCTGTGGACGGGGGTAGAGTGAAGAGCAAGTTGTAATCTTCTCATCTTCACTTTACCTGTTGCCTTTTTGCTCGTTCTGTTCAATGTCGCAGCCAGCTGACCGTTGCTGTTTTTTGCACTTGTAGGGTTGGGAGGAAAGAGTCTGACTGGTGGCATTACGAGATGGCTGCTTGTTGCTGTCGTTGCAACGTTCGCGAAGTGGTATCGAAAGAGATACGCGTGATGGGAGTGAGGTGATGGCATTGTGGAGCTTTGCTACGGCAGCAGGATGAAAACTCGCGGCTCTGGGGAGGAGCCGATATAGGTGTACATATTATATCTGGTCTGGCATCATTGGAAAAGCATGCTGTATGATGATCTATAATCCATATATTCGTGCTGTTCTCTGCACCCAATGCTGTCTTTCCACATTGCGATCCTCTTCTACACGGCTGCGTGGATGCATTCGCTCGGAATCGGACGTCTTCGTCGCATTCAACTGCAGCGGTCATCAACTGAGCTCATCCTTGCCAAGAGCCAGCAGCGGCCCACTTCCTTCCGTCACGCTCACGCTCACGCTCCTCTCCCCTGCTGATCCGTCCACAACATGCAACACCTTCTATAACCCCCGACTTCCAATTTCCTCACCTCTCTGTCCAATTCTATCTTCCCCGCATGCTCTTCTCCAAGCCTCTCAGCTTCAATGACCTCAAACCCCTTCTTTTGATACCAAGGTCCATTCCACGGAACATCTCTATAACACGTCAATGAAACTTTCACTTCTTCGCCTTTCAGAGCACTTTGCCCTCGCGTCCATTCGAAAACAGCATTCAACAGCATACTCCCAATGCCTTTCCCATGATGTTCCTCAAGGACAGAAATCTCGGCGATGAATATGGAATCGTCCTTCGGGAGAGTGGCGATGACACCAACAACTTCTTCTTCCGCTTCTTCCGAAGCTGAACAGTTCACAGCGAGAAAAACTTTGCCACGAGAGAGCCATGCAGGCAGTCCGGACAGAGAGTTGGGAGTGAATGTGCCTGGTTGCGCGAGATGTGAGAGCTCGGGAATGGTGCTGAATTTCTGGATGGAGGACTCTTCAATCGCTCGGATTGCAGCTGCATGGTCCGAGGTGGCGGGGCGGATGGAGTAGCTTGGAGGTTCTGCAGTCATGGCCGGCCTTGATATTTTGACGAGGGTTTGTGTTGGTCGCTGAGCGCATATCCTCCTGCAGCTGAAGGATTGTGGGGTAGGGCCTTCTGCGGGGCATTGTGTCATGTTGCCATGAGTGCCAGTGTCTCTCTCTCTCTTCTAAGCAGGAGAAGCCTTAACAAAATCCGTAATTCTACGTTCGATAGCAGCAACGGGACGTGTCCCTCTGCTCAGCAAGAGAAGCTGTGGTAGATCTGCCTCGAAGCATACCATGGGCTCATAGAGTGGCAGGTACCAAGATCAGCCCGTCTGTCCTACACCAAGATGCTCACATCTCATCTCATAATATCGACTCCAGAGACGACTTCTGCATATTCGGCGCCAAAAGTCTCGCCCTCAAGTGTAGTACTCGATATTGCGATGAATGCGGCTTTTGCACGGAGTGGCCCAACGTGCTATGCCAGCACAATCGCTCCGTGCCGAGTGCATTCTTTGCCACTAGCAGCACCGTATCGCTGTCCTCATCACCACGACTGGCAAATAAGTCGATAATTCTACCGAGCCGCCAGAGAAGGCTGGCGATTTGATGAAGAGTCTCAGGATGGAGGACTATCAATATAAGCGATGGTCCTTAGTGACTCTCGACGGCACCCAATTCAGCGTTATGCCAGAGCTACGGGATGAACGCCGCTGCTCTCTGCTGGTCCCTTTTGAGTGCATTCCGAATCCATTATCGAGCTTGTTGCCCCTCATGCGGGCAGCTTTGTAGAGCCGAAAGGAGACCAGAGTCGAGCAGGCGCTGTGACAATGACTGTGATGATTGTGCCTGCCCAGTAAACAAGGGGGAAGGGGTTACCAATCAAATTTTGAAGGCTGTAGGGAGATCCTGGCGCGGGTGCAGCCGCTAGCGTGGTTGCCCCCGGAAAACGCGACGCGACTCCCAAACGTCGAGCTTCACTTCACTTCATCGTACTCCATTCGCTTGGTGCAAGGAGACGCTTGCCATTGCGCAAGTAGATGGGTGAACATGTCGAGTGCGATACTCTGTGCTCGCTATGGTAAGAGCAAGCTGAAGGATGCTGACAATGTTGTATTCCTTCATTGCCTCACATGTGCTTCGGCTGTGTTGCTTAGCTACGCTCCTTGCTTCCTTCGGAGACGGCTGATGAACAGGCTCATTCGCATCGCGTTTCTGATCAACCGAAAGCGCAATGCAGTGAAGTTCACTGCGCGTGTCATCAGTAAGTGATGCCATGGAATTGCAGTCACAAACACTAGCCAATAACAAATTACGTCCGGCCAAGTGAGATATCACCGCAGTCCGTTATCCACGAACGCCAACATGGTCACCACACACACGCCCAGCGAAAGTCATTGGCGAGAAGAGTAGGCACCTTCCTCCGACACCTACTCTGATACAGATATGTTGTTCTCGCACCGCCTGTTTGCAAACGCTCCGCCTTCACTTCATCCCAGCGCTCATCTAGCGCGGATTCGTGCATTAGCGCGAAACGACCTGTCCCAGCTCGGCATGCCGCACAACCAAATTTCGCGCTCGACATGGCCACGCACATCTCGACTTAGCCCTCGCCTGCAGCTCGACTTGACGACAAGCGCTACTCCATCATGGCGCCCTTTGTCAGCGACCCGGACTTGTTCGAGAGAGTGGTGCATCACGTCTTTATGCCCCCACAACTGCCGCAAGCTGAGGACAATGCCGACATTGACTGCGAGCTGCTGAGCCTTACCTCCAAGGTTCTCACCGCGTTTCGAGATGGACTTTCCACTGCCGACTCAGCGCGTCCTGCTATCGAAAAGACCATCGTCGCCATAGCAAATGCCACTCGCTGTCACTCTGTCATCGACGGCACACTGAGCGAGACGGAAGTGCTCAGTTGTCTTGAGTTCCTAGAAGTTGGGCAATCACTTCCGCTTCGGATTCAGGCTCAAAATGCCGGGCTTTTCATTACACATTCGGGACGAGACGTGCTGTTCGAGGCATTCGAACTCGCCCCGCGGAACCAGGATGTCTTGAGCGCGAATTGCATTGTGCGGCAGTTTCCTGCTCGCGCCGTGTCAATACCAGCAGCCACCTTTAAATCTTCGCAGTTCCTGGCTGGCTTGGCTCAAGCTCTTTCGACAATGAGCAGCCAGGCGGCTCCTCACCAGCAGCCGCAAGTGCGCAAAGCGACTGAGAGCGTAGATGAAGACCGCGATACGACCCATCCCGGCATCGTCTGCGAGCTGTTAGTCGCAGGCCTGCTAGCTTCGTACGGCAAGCCAGCAGACGGTCGAGTGACAACGATCTGCAAACGCACACGCGACGATGTGCTGTGGGATGACGCCGAGCGCCCATGGCGTCGCTCGCCCATGTGGTTACTGATTCGCGTAGCTTGTCAGCTCATCTGCACGCGGTCAATGAGCACCGGGAGGAATGTGCTCTACAAAACCTCCATGTCATTTTTGGTCGCTCAGCTTCTGGAGAACTCATTTCGCTTCAACGTCTCTGCGGACCTTCAATACGCCATGTCTTGCAAAGTTGCTCGCAGACTTCAGAAATTGGGCCCGAGTGTACCACCATATGTTCAGAACGAACTGCACAGAATCCAGGGTGACTGCAACAAGACTATCTCCAGACGGTGGGCGCATGTGCGGGCAAATGAGCCGAACTCCTGCCACAGTCTACCCACGCTGGCGCGGTTGAATTTTGAAGAGGACAGCGCCACCTTGATACCACAGCTCGATGAGTATCTGGACAACCTCGACCGTCGCGCCACCTGCGCCAAGTCGAGCAATTTTCAGCCTCAGTCAGAGTTCACCGAACACACCTCCACGGCGATTCCTATCCTGGCCATTGATGGTTCAGATGCCCACAAAGTGGCCAACTTGAAAGAGTTCGAACAATGGAGTCAGCGTAGCTTGAGTGACTGGGCCCGTTTCACGACTGCTGCAGAGGCCGACGCTGTTTGCTCGCAAATCGCTGTTGCTCTGAGACGCTATCATGAGCTCGCAAGGTCCATATTCGATGCTCATGGCAAGAGTGAAGAGCGACCCTTTGGCCAGCATCGCAACCCCGAGGGCCTTTCAGGCGCTTTGCTCACAACTTTGGAGACGTGGATTGCCCTCGATCAGTGTGCTCTTACCGCTTGCCCACTGCTTGCCGGCTACGACTCTTGCATACCCACGGATGACCTGCAGCATTTGTTATTGCCATCGCGAGAACAAATGACGAGGCTGGCCCGTGTCGACCAGTATTTGACGGATCGCAGAAGCAATGCCATCACGAGCATCTTCACCCAGCCAAATGACAAGAAGTGTTTCGCGGTACAGTATTTTGATCAGAGCTCAGTCCTCAAAGAGCTTCTCCAAGAATACGAACGTATCGGCGAACAAGGCAGACAAGCGAAGCTTTTGGAGCTGCAACAACAGATATTGAAGTACGAGCAGAAGAAGAAGACGGCATCTGAGCTCGAACACCAATACCTCGAGAAACTGAACAAGAGCGCACATTGGCCATACAAAACATACACCACACTCGAGCATGACTCGAATTGCCAGAAGTGTTATCTGGAGGCCACCGCGGACAGAATGAGTGTGGATGTGTTCGAAGATCCACTTCCATTCAACGAGCAAGAAGCAAAATCGGTGGTGTTCGAGCTCCGCATTCCTCTGTGGTTTGCGGAGTGGCGGGATTCTACTATTTTCGTGCTCACCGAAGTGCTTGGTCTGGAGAACACTGGAGGCACTCAGCCGAAGAATCAATACTCCCTGCAGGACGACCCCCATTTGTCCCAGGAATACAGCGCCGATCCTAACCAGCGCATCGTCATGTGGACGAAGAACAAGATGCATACCGCTACACATCGCAGAAAAGTTCGAGTTTCCAAAGCCGAGGAATCGAATGTGTGTCGTCGCAACGCCACCCAGTATAGATACCTGGACACAATCACCAAATCTTTTGTCGAGACACTGGCCCGAACGGATGTGGCTGCGCGCCAATGCACATTCTCCTTCGCTGGTCGGTCGAAGGCTGTCTCTGACTTCTTGCATCGACCTGGGCAATGCTCTGCTGCCTGCAGCCCTAACGACGTTATTGCAGCGCAGTCAAAATGCCCGGAGCACATGTCTCTCGACGAGTTCAAGGAGTTATGCAACATTCCCGTGGATCAGCTGCACTGGCACAATATGTTACTACAGTTGGCGATGCCGAACGTCGATTTCAAAAAAGAAGAGACTGTCTTAGTTTTTCTTCAGTGCATATATCAAGCTGGTCCGAAAAGCGATCAGCATGACGGAGCCTCTGGTTATCAGGCTCATGCCGTGCTTCGCCATGGCAGGTTTTCGAAGCGTTTGCTGGACGCTCTTGGCGACGCTCTTCTTCGGGTGAAAGAGAATTGGGAATCGATGAATGCGTTGGTCATCTTGTCGTCTATCACATCTCGGCTGCTCACTCTTGCCGGCTCTGGAGTCATCTCCCAACAGTGTTTGTCGTTTTTGAAGCAGATACGTTCCGCAGCGTATAACTGGCTGCTGACTTTGCGAAGCAAGGCGCAACAGACCCACAATCAGACCGAAAATCGTCACTTCTTGTCCAAGAGCGTGGAGGTCGCACTGATTTGCTCAGCAACGTTCAATGTTGGGCGTGATGACCTGGATGACATCCTCTCGGATGCAGAAGGCGCTGCTATATTGATTGATTGCGCCATAACGGTGTGCGAGCGTCCGAAGAGGAACAAGGGCTCGCTGCTCACGGTGCTCGATGGTCAACTGAAGCAAATTCTGTTCCTCAGCCGTCCTATACTCCAAAAGAGCCACGGAGGACTGGACATAGCTCTCAAGCGTGCTTGGCCTGGGTACGAGGCAAGTGCCAGCGGCTGGTCCTCGCTCGGAGGGAATGTAGGGTATTGGCTGGCTACCCACTCCTCGCCATCCTCGCCATCCGACGAAGCTGGGGGCTTGGACGTCCACTACGACCTGCTCTCGGGAGAGCTTCGAGTGGCAGGCCTTGGTCTCAAGGGGCTGCCACTTGCATATTCGGAACATGAGACTTTTCAAGCTCTCTTCAAGTCAAACGTCGAAGTTCTGGCTTCTACTCAACCTGGGATGTCCTTCTCGGCAAGGGGTCATTTCGGTAAAGGCTTCAGTGTCGATTTGGGGTTGACCGCCAGAGAGACACTACCGCGTGACCTGCTCGTTCTCGCGCGCAACAGCAGCGGCACTTTTCAGCTGGTCCCACGTAGGATCTTTGAAGGCCAATTTCCGGATCATTTCGTTCACGGAATGGTACACTGGTTTCACCTTGAGAGCGGGACTGTGCAATTTCGCCCAGCCCACGCGCCCTGGAGTACTTCTGGTCACGATATGTGGACTCTGAGCCGGAAGCAGCGATCTCTTGGTTGGGTATTAGAGCATGGAAAACACACTCGACCACGTCGCGTTTTGAGTGTCACGAGTCCTTCGGCAACCGCTATAAGCACATTGCTTGCACCATTGGCCGAACTGACGAAGATAATCGTTTCCCTCATGCCTGATGGGTGCACCCTTGACATTCAGCTGCCCACTGTCCAGCTTGGGTTCACCTTGAAAGCTCGTTCAAAACTGCTCTGGTCCAAGGAGTTTCGTGACATGGCTGTTGACGAGGATCAGACTTCCGGCGTGCTCATTGGTCTCAAGAACAAACTGGTGTTGCACAAGCCAAACGGTGCCCGTAATCGACGCTTACTGGTGCCCGAAGGCAAAGTGCGCTACGAGCGAGTCAGCGATCATATGAGCGTCACCATCGATCATCGTACAGTATCGAAAGTTCACGACCTCGAGATCGACAAGAGACTTGGCCGTCTGGTTGACCACGGAAGCCTACAATCGAAATTGTATCTTGCCTATCTCCACGCACTAACGTCGTTTCCCCTGGCTGATCCACTCACCAGGAAGACTGGCACAGAGCAGGCGCTGTCCATACTTCGTTCTGCTGCTGTGTTTTCCTTCGAGCAGCTCACCAAGGACAACGTCGCTCTCCTAGCCAAGATTGCGCGGCTTACGCCATCCCGCTCTTACTATCCAGCAGACGCCAAATTCATGCAGAATGTCCAGTGGAATTCCAAGCTTAGCTTTATGTCACAACATAGTGGGTTCTACAAGGCTGTAGAAGCGCTTTTCGCTCAGGCGCGACGCTCAACAATCTTTTATCCCGCATCAGATGTCCAAGTTCCGGCCACGGACCATATACCACCTGAGCTATTAGACCGGGATCTTACGCAGACCGCGATGTTCAGAGTCGCCGGGTTTGGAGCTGAACACGACAGTCGCGGTAATGATGCACTGAATACTAACGCTCGCGATCAGGCCAATGACACTCAACGCTACTCTAGGCCCTGGCGGATGGCCTCAATGCTGTGTACGAGGAACGAGCTCTATTGGCAGCCTCCAGCACAAGGCGTTCTGTGGTCTCACTTGGAGGGTCTGGACAATGTTTTTGGTGCCCTCAAACCCCTTGAGAAAGGCCTGTTTCGCTACGATGGCGCCTTAATCCAGACTGCTGAGCAGAAGTCGATCGCGCCGCACCTTCTGGGCTTGTACCGAACGCTCACGCAGGAAGGTGCCAATGTCGACCTTCATGGGCTGCGAATGTGGTTAGCAACGATGGCTTTCTCAAAGGACGCGAACCTTCGAATGGTCCAGATTATCGCGTCATTCTACACCGCGGACTCCATGCGTGGTATTGTGCCTCCGGACGCCGAAAGCTTCTGTCCAGTGGAAGGTGTTGAAGCAACGTTGGATGCGATTTTGGAGCGAGTTGAAATTGCAAAACTTTCGTATGACGAGAGCCCGGATGCTACCGCTCCGCGCAAGAAGAGCAAGATTCGGCTTGGGGCAGACTCGCTCGAAACTGAGACAGAGGCCCAGTTGCGCCGGAGAGACGACTACGAGAGACGCAGCGATGGCGCCGTGAGGGCTTTGTCGCATGCCTTCATGAGGCAGTGGAAACAATCACCCGGTCAGCCACCTGTTGCATCGCCCGTGACAGCAGAAGCTCGTTGCAAGGCATATATTGATGTGCCTTCCGCCATTCAAGCCGTGGCCGAGATCTTCAAGATATGGAGCAATAATCGAGCGCTCAAGCTATTTTGCGAACAGCTCGAAGGTGCTCTTGATGTTCTGCCGGTCACTCGGCTGGTTGTGCCTGATTTTTCACGCGAGGAGGCCCTCCGGCCTACGTACATAAGCAGTCATGTTGGAGTGCAGGATGTCTTCACAGGAGTTCCACACATCGGCCCCAACCCCACTCCCCCAAGCATCGCCCTGCAGATGGACTCCTCAACAAGCCATACCGTCGAAAACAACATCGCTGCCCTGAGTGGTTTCATTGACGGCCTAGTCACTCACGAGGCTGGAGCCTATAAGCAACAATATGTCGATGATTTGCGACAGAGTCTGGCAGCCCTTCGGGATCACAACGAACGCGAGCCCACCGCTTTCAGTCTACCCAACAAGACTGTACTGGATGCCCATCTCCGTGCCTGCAACACGCATCTGTCATCTATGTACAAGACTCTCGAAGATACGGCCAAGTTCCAGCTCCGGACATTATCTAGAGACCGTGAGGGCCTGCAATGGCCACGGATTTCGCCTTCTTTATTCTTGGAGCAGCTGAGTCGCAATTGTTGGCGCAAGTTGGAGGCTGTGCCTCAGTGGCGAGAAGCCATAATCCAGTATGGGATCGCTATCACTGCACTGCAGCGTGCTGAGCGCATGCTCGATGCGCTGATGTCCGAAAACGAAGACGATCTGAGAAGAGAGCTGATGAATGTTGGCCATACGAATTGGGATCCGCGATCATATCCTGAGTCCTTGCTGTTAGAGATTGAAGGATCGATACTCATCCGCCAAGTGCAAGAGCACATCGCCTCGGAGGTGCGCAAGACTTCTGGAGGCAACCAAGTTGTTCAGCTCGTGATGGGTGACGGAAAATCCTCCGTCATCACGCCTATGTCTGCTGCCGCCCTTGCCGATGGAGAGCAGCTCGTCAGAGTCATAGTGGGCAAAGCTCAGAGCAAGCAAATGGCGCAAGTTCTCATCTCGAAGTTGGGAGGGCTCATAGGTCGCCGTATCTACTACCTTCCCTACTCTCGCGCTCTCAAGCTGCGCAAGACAGGAGCCGAGGCGGTCTTACAGCTCTGCAAAGACTGTATGAAAGAAGGAGGGATATTGCTGGTGCAGCCAGAACATCTTCTTTCGTTCAAGCTGACGTCCACGGAGAACTACATCGGAGGCAACGAAGACGCTGGAGAAACTTTCTTGCGGACGCAGGATTTCTTCGATCAGAAATCTCGGGATATCATCGACGAGAGTGATGAGAACCTGAGCGTCAAGTTCGAATTGGTGTATACTATGGGATTGCCCGGCCCGATTGAAGGTAATTCGGACAGATGGAGCATCGTTCACCAGATTCTGGGTCTCGTACAGACATATGCGGTCACCATTGACGACGCACGCGCTGGTGCCATCGAGTGCATCAAAGGCGCTGCTGGGAGTTTCCCACGGACTCGACTGCTCGACGAGGCAGCGACATCGCAGCTGATACAGTGTATTGCAGATGACATCTGCGAGAATGGCCTGCACGAGCTGCCTGCAGCGGCTGATCAATGTACGCGGGCGGCCGTCCGGGCGTTTATTGGCTCAGATGATCCCAGTCCTTCCGCCATCGAGGCTGTCCATCGTAGTTCCTTCTGGAGCAAAGAGTATAAGACAGCACTGCTGCTTACGCGTGGCCTGCTCGCTGGGGGCATCCTAGACTTTGTGCTACGGACGAAGCGTTGGCGTGTGCATTATGGACTCACTACGCGTGTGCCGCCGATGAGATTGGCCGTACCATATAGAGCGAAGGACAACCCCACTCCACGCTCCGAGTTCAGCCACCCTGATGTTCAGCTCATTCTGACCTCGCTTTCGTACTACTATGGCGGCTTGGAGGATGACGACTTGTTCGCCCTGCTGGGCCAATTGATGACGTCCGACCAAGCCGAACAAGACTACCATCTGTGGACGCAGAAGACAAAAATGCCACCAGAGTTCCGCAACATCAACAGCATCAACCTTCGAGACGAGGCCACTTGCAGAAATAAGATCTTCCCTCATTTGAGACATGCCAAGACTGCCATAGATTGGTTCCTGTCGCACATCGTGTTCCCCAAAGTGAAGGAGTATCCGTCAAAACTTTCCTCTTCCGGCTGTGACCTAGGAAGGAGCAAGCTTCTACCGACCAAGGGCTACTCTGGTACCAAGGACGCCAAAATCGTTCTACCACTGGATGTCGAACAATTGGAGCTGCCCGCGCAGAAACATACTGACGCACTTGTCTTGAGCCACTTGTTACACCCGGCGAACTCAGTGACTTGCATGGCGCCGCCGGAAGATGTATCGATCACAGATGCTGATCAGCTACTCGACATGCTCATGCACCTGTACCCACCCATCGACGTGGTGCTTGATCCTGGAGCGCAGATCTTGGAGCTTGACAACCTGGGCGTTGCGGAGACTTGGCTTGCTAGATGTGATGCGGCAAAGAAGGAGGCAGCCATCTACTGCAACGACAATGACGAACTCTGTGTCGTGGACCGAAGTGGTCGCTCAGAGCTTCTCCAGACATCCTCATATGCAGAACGTATGGACCGCTGTGTCGTTTACCTCGACGAGGCTCACACCCGTGGCATCGACTTGAAGTTACCTCCAAAATATAGGGCCGCATGCACTTTGGGCAGCGGACTTGTCAAGGACCGTCTTCTTCAGGCGTGTATGAGAATGCGTAAGCTGGGCAAGGGCCAGACCGTGGTATTTATCGTCCCTCAGGAAATCGAGAGGCAAATCCGCAGCACATCGGCACTCTCCATCGGACAGCACATTGGCGTGCCGGACGTGTTGCGCTGGTCCATTGCCCAGACACACCTTGAAACCCGACACCATATGTCTTTGTGGGCGGCCCAGAATGATCGTTTCAATCGGCAAGAAGAGTTGTGGGAGAAGACAAAGTGGAGCGGAAAGCGTACTCTGACCAAGACTACAGCCCACAAGTTCCTCGAGCCGGAAGGCCGCGACATCGAGTCCCGCTATGAGCCAAAAGCCAACGCTGATACGCCGCTTTCCAAGCTAGCAAAAGATTCAAAGCTGAAATCTGCCGAGGGAATCAGTCGATCACAGGCAATCATTGACCGGTGTCAATTATTCGGCTTACTTGAATGGACTGGTCGCAAGCTCACGGAAGAGCAGGAGAGGGAAGTATCGAAAGAGGCAGATGTTGACGCCGAGCGTGTCATTGAGAAGCCTGAACCCGCCAAAGCTGCTGCTCACGCTCTCTGGAAAGGCTGGCGCAAGTTCATGGACACCGGAATCTTGAGCATTGCTTCAGCAGATGCTCCAGTACCGGTCTTCGAGACCCTGCTCAACACCACGGCGGGTAAAGAGTACGATGTCTCGCAATTACGCCCGCAACTGCTCCTTGCCTCTCAAGACTTCGCGAAGACAGTGATTGCCCCTGGCAAAGGTTCCCTCTCCGACTCTTTCCTCCGCTCAGTCCAGTGGATTTTGACGGGGCGCAAAATGAGGACACAACATCACATCGATTACATGATCGTCATCAGCCCGTTCGAGGCCGCAAGGCTGATGCAAAACGTAACAGCGTCACCATACGTTGCCCTGCACTTGTATCGTGCGAGGAGTAGCATGGCGTACAAGCCACTGGACAGCCTGGATCTGTACACCATTTGTCGGGGGCAGCTCAGCCTTAACATCCACGAAGACTACATTGTTCAGCTCAATCTCTTCGCAGGCCAGCTGTACTTTAGCTCATACGAGCAGTACCTCGCAACGGGTCGCCTCCTCGGGCTCGCCACCGGCGGCATCAAGGATGGATGGAAAGTCACCGCTGATGGTTTTGTGGAAGAGAATGAAAATGGTGGTATCGGTCGACCGGACAGCTTGGTCAAAGACAATCCTGTGCAATTCTTCAAGATTCTCATGTCGAAGCTCCGTAGGAATGGCGAGGACATCAGCAGGACGCATGTCGGACATATGTTGGCGAACAAGACCTTGCAGCCATCGGACTTTGAGTGAGGCGCACGATTGGTGGTTGCATGTCCGCTGTTGATTGGGCAAGCTGCAAGGGCAGGTGAAAGCTAGTCATGGCAGAACGGCAGGTCGAAGGTGTTCAAGGAACTGTGCGAGTGAGAAAGTTGTCATCGCAGGATGCAGGATAGCACGTGAGGTCGGATCGAAGCCGGCTGAAACGTGGAGTGGAGGTGCGGCAGACCGGGCACTTGTTGTCCCGTACGAGCCAGTCCTTCAGGAGAACTTGGTAACTTGAGAACAACTTGACGACGACTCTTTCCCTTTCCCATTTCTCTTTCTACGATGACGTAATCACCTCCGATCCCCATGACCGTCCTTTCCCAATGGCTGACATCTCACACCGACGACAAGTCTTGGCTCTCCCTTTCTACAGTTTGGAAGATGGTCTCTTGACTATATTCTCTGCTTGTTCTACTTTTAGGCGTCGCCACCGCATGGGCTCTCCACAAACCGATTCCATCGCACACGCCTCCATGATGAAGCTGACAATTGTGCGGGCCTCCATCTCGTTCTGCCAGGAAGTCGAGCTCTTGGCTTGCGTGGCATAAGCCATTCTCAATTGCTTCTCACCGGACGCCTGGTACTGGCTGACATCGATGAAAAGGCGGCGAGGCTTGTGCTCCGCGTAGGCAGGACCCATTCGCTCCAACATCGCCTGCAAGGTGTTCCACTTGCCATTTTCTCTAGCCACGGCGGGATGACTGATGAGACCACCTTCGAGCTGTGGGTAGAAGAGCTGCGAAGTCAGATCCACAAGAGTCGGGTGCGCACGATGCTGCATGTTCAGCACGATCTTGGAGTTCTCAATGTGCTCGTTGTTCCAAACGAACTGGAAGATCGACAACCCGTAGGCCGAAGAGAACTCGTTAGCCTTCTTGGCCACCTCACGAGTGCCCTGCTGATAATCGTCTCCCATGAGGAACACATGCTCGCCAGTGTCCACGAATGCAGCAATCGGCGTGATGGAGTCGACGATTGTGCTGATGGCTGCCTCGTCGATCAGCAACACTCGGGGCTTGAAGTTGTCGAGCAGCTTGGGATGAGCTGCAGTGCTATTCGTGCAGAAGACGACATCGACCACGTTGCCGAGGAAGTACGCATCCAGTTCGTCCTCCAGCTCCTTCAGTGCGGTCTCGATAGACTTCTCGCTCTTCCCTCCGGATGGCGGAATCTTGTTGCGGAACGCAATGATCTTGTAGCGCATCGGGTGTTGCCCAACGTGAGCCAACACGGTATTTTCCCACTCCTTGCGGGCTTCTAGATAGCCCATTGCAGCGTGCTTCTCTTTCTGCAGTGGCTTGGCTTCGGTCGCGATGAGCTCCCAGAAAGACGCCTCCATCTTCGCGTCCATTTCTGCTGCCGCGACATTGGCCCCCTCCTCGAGCGCGCCGACCAACCTCTCACGGATCGTCCGCTCTCGCTTCGAAGCGGGGTCCTCACCAGCATCCATCATGCCCAGATCTTGATTGTGGGCCTTCAGCGGCTTGGACAAACCATCGGTGAAGCGCACAGCATAGAACTTGCGATGTGTCGAACGCAGGCCATCGAGGAACTTGCTGGCGAGCACATCCACTGCAGCGTTGAACGGCGCGGTCACCAGGCATTGGCGCTTCTTTCTCGTGGCATGACCTGCACGAACGTGTGCTTCCAAGACAGAGGCCGCCAGGTGTGTCTTGCCAGTTCCTGGAGGTCCTCGGACGGCCGTGATGCCAGTCTTAGAGTCACGAGAGTTACGCGCAGCTTGCATTTGCATCTCGTTCAGCCCTCTGTCTCGGAGTACGGCATCGAAAGCAAGGCGCCCATCCGCAACATGCTCCAGCTCTTTCGCAAGCGAGTCCTGATTTTGGGACTTGATCTTCGGCAGCGATCGCAAGAATAGGAATGGCGAATCAATACCCTTGACACGAGCGTGGTCTCCAGCGAGGGCGTCTTGTAGCTTGTCCACAGCTGCAATGTATCGATCTGCTGGAGTCGGATCATCGATGAACTCGGCGTTACAGTCCAGCTCCAAAATCTCGCCAGGCTCCACGCCTGACGAAAGGGCTCCCTCGGTGCGAAGATAGCACGCGAGCTCACCAGAGAGGCCAAAACGCTCGAAAAGGTCCTCGCAGAGTTGGCCCACGAGCGTATGCTGAACCCCATCGGCTTTGACGTTTACCTTGATGCGCGCCTTCAGTGTTGGGCGAACCGTCGTGTCCGTGGGCAAAAGCGCTGGTTCCACCTTGGCCTTCAAGCAGCACATCCAGAACTCGGGATGTGCTGGGTCTTGCGTCAGTCGCGCTGTGATCGTCCAGTCGCGGCGTGTTGACAACCAAGCCTTCAAGATTCTGCTGGTCCACGCGCGCTCCCTCTCGATTCCCACTTTGAGTTCGAATGGGAAAGATCCCGACTGTGCGTAGAAAGGCGCAACCCTGAACTGCGCGCATTCGGCGACCCCGAGCACATTGTCGTTCTCGTCGACGCGCCACTTCTTGACCATATGGCGCGGAATCACCAGTTTCGAGACGTCGAATTGTGCGTCGTAGATATCCTCGCCCTCCTCGACACATAGCTGCTGAGAGTACACCCAGTGCGATCCCCAGTATGCGACACAGTTAGTGGCCTGCCTGTACCAGTTCCAGAAATCAGTGGCGATCTTGCTATCTTTGGCCGGCCAGTAGCGTGCAAACGTGTAGTCCGCGTTTGCCGAGTAGAGCCCGATGACCAGTCTCTCCCAGTCCTTGCAAGCCGCCGCATTCGCAAAGAACTTGTCCTCGATGGCCTCCAGCTCAGTAGTGGAAATGCCAGTGACGAGTGGTCTGCACTTTGGAAGCTTTCCATGGTTTCCAGGATCTGGTTCGTTCTGGTGATTGCTTACACTCCACAAGGACAGCACGAGGGCACAGATGTCCCCGTTTGCCGCGTGCGTCCGAGTTTGTTCGCCCGCCCTCGCTAGTGCCGTGGCCATGAACGAACTGCTGGAGGTATGAAGGGCGAGAGAAGTTCGCCAGTCACCGTCCGCCTGGATTGTTCGACGCAGGTTATCGGTGAAGAGGTGGACAAAGATATCCTGTCCCTCGTCATCGCGCTTGATGCGAAGGATCATCGCCGGATGCTGGGAGTTGAGGTGCCACTTCATGGTGACCATCGCATCCTTCACTTTGGCCTTGAGGTCATCTTGCCAGACCGGGGAGACGTTCAACTGCGGCGGCGGAAGGTCACTCGGTGGGTCCATACAGATGACGCTGACCGGAGTCTCGTCAGTGAAGAATCTCCCCCCACTGCCCTTGCCGTGAGGTGGCTCGTCTTTCCCGCGATACTGGCCTGTGATGAGGCCGGTATATTGCGCGTCATAGCACGCGTCCTTCTCGGCGAGTCTATCGCCAAAGGGAAGACCCTTCGCTTCGACGATTCGAATCTTGCTCGTCTCTGCCAGCTCGAAGGAGCCCTCGTCCTGCTCCATCGGGACATCCGGATCCACAGGAGGGTCTTGCTCTTGTGGAGGCGTGACGCCCGTCTCTGGTGTCTCCGGCGCCGGAGCCGGTATCTGAGCCGCTGGGGCTCCATGTGATCGAGGACGGAAGCCTGAGAGAGACATGGTGTGAGGGTGGTCCTAAGGCTTTGCCCGTAACCCAGAGAGACACTGACAGTCGAGCAATGCTCAAGACTGCCGGGTCGAAATCCAGCCAACTGGCTCCCCGAAGGGAGGCGTCGGTGTCGCGCGAGTGCTGCTGTGTTTTACCACAGTGGCAGTGATCTCGGGAACTGTCGCAAGGCTATACAGGGGGTATGGCCGTAGCAATTCGTGATATGGGGAGGAAGAAGGTGGAAGAAGCGCGCAGCGCAAATTTTCAAAGCTGGGGGGAGCGGGCGGGCGCTAGTCGAAACGAGGCGCCGACAGCGACCCTGACAACGCCAACGCGACGCGTTTCGACCGTTGGGAACTTCACTTCAGATTCGCGGCGCGCATCCTCGCGGCATCGTTCACGCACGGCGCGACTCTGTCGAGCAAAGCCTGAGACATTCTCCAAGATTCGAGGGAACGGTTTTGGATATTGCATTTTACAGCTAGATGACACGCTGTGGTCTTGTCTCATGTAGCAGGGGAGGAGGTATGACTGCGCAGCTGCTCATGATCATCATCTCCAGTTGATGCAGCTCGTGGCACGAACGTCTTGTAGCCTTCCACGTCGCCCCAGGGATATCGGCTACTGTTAGCATCGAGTAGGAACAAGTTGCAATCGAAAGGCTCCACGACATCCCCACAAGTTTATGCATCTCCTCCATGCACTTCTTGATCGTTCGCGGCATCGGCGGTGCTCTGCACTCCTATCCGAAGCGCCGGTCCTGGAAGACGTATCAAACGAAGACTCCTTACCGTGGGCCTCCATCGCTCATGAGCACTTTCACTCGCACCTATTCTCCATTGACTCGATTGCGGCTCTTATTCGACATGGATTTGATTCAAGCTCTTGTCGCATCTTGTAATTTCGCCCATTCCTTGCCGGTCGCGACCCTTGGACCAAACCTAGTGGGAGATACATTTGCAACTTGATGTGTTACAAACATTCCAGATCTGATGGCACGCTGCTGCAACGTGGTGGAATAGTATAGCCGCCGATGCAGTGTCGGGTATAGAGGTGAAGTCAGGACTTTCCAGTATTCGATCCTTGGCAATTGACGAGTTACGCTCCCCGAGATCGCACCTGCCAGACGCAGTCGAGCTCTCAAGTTAGCTGTCAGATACAGGAGCGAGAAGGAAGGTGGAAGAGGAGATTTGAGAGATGCACAGAGTCCTTTGATCGCATTTTGTCATAATCTATGATTATTCATGTATCTGGGAGCCTGGGATCACCGGTTGTGCGGGTACGTGGCATGCTGGGCGTGGGGGATCGGTCGGAGCTTGTCTTGGCAATCGGCATACGTTAGACCTTACTTTTGTCCTTGGCGATTAATAACTGCGCCGTCCTTATAGCCTTCTCTGTTCTCCTAGTCGGGAGCTATAGTAGTCTTACGCTTCTTGCTTGCGCCGCCAGCCATGGTGCCTTCTTTGTTGATAATTTCCTCCGCCGCAGCCACGTCCAGAAAGTCCCATTTGACGCGTAGCGCTCAGTAGTCTTCGACTTAGGACGGATTGGAAAAGCACCGTTGTTGGCATTGCGCAGAATCCCGACGTCGAGACCGACGCCCTGCACCCACTCTAGGATCCATGGCCGCTCAGGCTCAGCAGACTGGCCATCCTCATTGAACGCGCCACGAGCGTGGTATCTGCCACTGTTGGTGTGCTCGATTTGTCGAGTTTGATGTGGCACAGCTTCATCATCGCGGAACCGAAGCCTGCGGTACGGTTGAATGCGTCGTCCTCGTCGTACATGGTAGCTGGCAAGAAGAAGTAATGCAAGACTCGAGCGAGAAAGAGTTCGAACGATGAATGCGGAAAGGAGAGCGGCGCGGGTGAATGGTTAGAGTGAACGCGGCGCGCGACCCGTGCGGCTGGTGCTGGTCAAAGAGTCAGTTGTTTGGGGGTGGAGGATATCGAGTTCCTATGACCTGAAGTCCACGGCGACTGCTACATGTTTGCAACTCCTCACCGCCGTCGTCGAACTGGGCAAATTATGCGATGTCCTCTTCGAGATTAAGAGTAACTTCGATGATATAGATAAAGTTGCGGAGAAGGCTATATCTCTGCGAAAGAATCGCATCGATGGTCTTCTGCAGGTGCAGCGGTTCGTTGACTCTTTGAGCGACAAAGAGATAAGGGAGCAGTTCGACAGGCTTCGTAGCTTCGTGGCATCGTCGACGGCCAGGTGGAAGAGGCAGGCTGGATTTGCAACATTTGTAAGCGCATCTACGACAACGAAGGCTGCTCTTTAAGCCACGAAGAGATAAGGGAGCAGTTCGACAGGCTTCGTAGTATCGTCGACGGCTAGGTAGAAGAGGGAGGCTGGATTTGCAACATTTATAAGCGCATCTACGACAACGAAGGCTGCAAGATGAGGACTTGCCCCGGTCCTACTAAATCCACGAAGCACCGGATACCCAAGAAGTAAACTAGCATGAGGACTTGCCCCGGTACTACTAAATCTGCGAGGTACTAGACACCCGAGAAGTAAACCAGCATGGAGTTTATTTCATTAGTCCGCTGCTTTACAGGATGGGTCGATGCTTCTTGTACGCAGTTCGCTATTGGCGGCCTTTGATCTGTCCATGCGAGTTGAGGGGAGATGTAGCGGGAGGTACTTTGCGGCAACAATCCAAGCTGGAAAAGCTGTTGGCTCAAGGGATGCAGGTCGTAACTTTTGGTGCGGCCAAATTTCGTGGCCGGACTTGCCGTATTTGGCAGCAGCTCATTGGCAAACACATCGCACATGGCGAGGCTGGCATGTTTATCGTCGCCGAAATCATGTTCGAGAAGCTTATAGAAAAGCTACGCATCAGACACGAGGCGCGTGGTTTGGGGGACCAGTAGGAGTGTTTATTAGGAGGAGAGGTGGGGCCAGCTAATCTCCGCGATAGCGAAGCCGATTAATTCCGCAGCACGCGCCATAGTAAACAATCCTACCATCTACTATTCCTCGTACACCTTCCCTAACTACCTTACCGTCGCTAATACGCGCTAAATCGTTCGAATACGCTATCTTCTTAATTAATACCTCTCGTTATCGCACGCCTTTATCCTACCTCTAATTCGCTACCGCCGCCGCTACTAACCTCGCTGCCGCTAACCTCGCTACTACTAACCTCGCTGCTACTATTACTACCTAACGCGTTTATTCGGCTCTTTTAATAGCGACTATTATTATTAAGATAATAGAGGTAGATTCTACGATAAATAAACCTTCTATACGTTATTCGTAACTACCTATTAATCTAATACCCTTCCTTAAGCTAGCGCTCGCGCCTCTTCTAGCGTATATTACGGCTAAGTCTCTCGTTCTTACTATAGCGTATAGTAGGACAAGAGGATAGTTATAGCTAGTAGCGGCGTATATAATAAAGTCGGAGGTTATTACTATAGCGTAGACTTAAGGTTCGTCTTATCTTTAATATACTAGACGAGTTTAGCGACTAACTATTTAATAGACGGCTGCGTTACTAGCGCTAAGTTAGTAAGCTATAATCGTAGTATCTAATCTCTAGTAGAATCGTCTACTTTAGCCTTAGCTAGCTAATTATTAATAGCGTAGAACTTCTTCTTTAGCGTATATAGTCGTTCCTTTATATTAATAAGACGACGCGCTAGTAGCGCTAGTCGTATTTCTTCCGATTCTACTATAATACGATTACGAGTAAAGTATAGCTCGAACTCGGATTCCTTCTAGCTATACGCCTATTTATTATAATCGGCCTACGTTAGATTATTATAGAGTTTATTCTACGCGAATATATACCTATATAGTATAACGTACTTATAGAAGAAGAGATATTCGTACTAGTTATTAACGTCTAATTCGCGTACGTCGCCGGTAGCGTAATTAAGTTCGCCTTATTCGAACTCCTTCGTAATTAAAGTTTATACTAGATATAGTAGTACCTTTATCTATAGCTAGTTCGTTACGATAAAGTATAATTTAAAACGGAAGGTATATTTAGCTTATTTTATACGGTATATAAAGCTATTATCGATATATATAGCGTAGTACGCAATGCTACGAAGTAAATAACCGCGTATAGTACGCTTCTTATTACCTCGCTTAAGATAAGCGTAATAGTACTCGATTAGATTTATCGTTTTATACTATATATAGAGCGGCGAATACTCTCGTATAGCGTTATACTACTTTAGTTTAGTAGCGATTAGCTCTCGTTTAATATACTTTAGCTTCTAACGATTAGGTACTCTTATACTATCGCGAGGTAATATATTAATTACTACCTTAATTAAGTCGTTATAACCGGGTATTATCTTCCGAATCTTTAAGGCTACGATTAAGTATTTAAGCGTTTTATAGTAGTTTAGCCCTTAGAACTATTTATAGAGAGTAGCGTCGACGTATTTCTAATAGAGGAAGTAACTAACTTCTTATTCGCTAGTAATTAAGCCTAGCTACGCGGCTGCTATAGCGTTCTATTTAGCGCCGCTATTATTAGTAATAAAGAACCGTAGTTCCTAGCGTACGCAAATATCGCGGCACTAGCGCTTAATTATCTTTAGGTATTTAGTAATAATATCGCTATCTTTACTACGAGTAAGGAAGTATATAGGATAGATCTAGTAGCTTATAGTACCGCGTATTATTAGCGAGAATAGCTTCTAGTTAAGGCTATTCGTATTATACGTCGCGTCTATTAAAACTAGCCGTCTAAACTTACTAAATATCTTTAAGCGCTTGCTATTAGCGAATATAACTCTATCGGTTTCCTCTCTAGCCGCGTTACGCTTATCGCTACGCGTAGTTTTAACGTATTTATATAGTAAGTTATTTATAGAAGAGTTAGAATTATCGTAGAAGGTAAAGTTTAGTTAGTAATCTAAAACTAGGCTTTTTATTATAGCTAATTAGAGGCCGTAAATTTTAAGTCTTAGTATTACTTAGTAACTATTAAATAACTAACTACGAGAATTAACTTACTCTTAAGATACTATATTTCTAGTTTATATAACTATATTTCTACCGACTACCTACTACTAGTATATCGCTAATTAGGATACGCGCGTAAGAAACTACGCGCTACGTTATAGACGTAATTGCGCTTAAAACTAGCGCTACTAATCTCGAGGAAGCGAGAATACTAGTTAGAATCCTCCGCCTCTATAACGTTATTCTTTATAGCTAAGGTACTATAACCCTTCTAACGCTTAGTACTAACGTGCCTTCGTAAGGCAGAGTAAACCTTTAGCTAATTAGAGGTAGTTAAATTATAGTTATACTTATAGGTACCTCTACGTCCCTTTATCTTATCTAGCGAGCTAAACTAGTACTTAACTAGCTTTACGCGAACTATTACTTTATTAGAGTTTATTACGAGATTGCTAGCCGGATCGTCGTTACTATAATACTCGTACTTATATAGTTAGATTAATCTTATTACCGGTCTACCTCTTTATCTAGAGTAAGTAGCTTTGCTCTAGTATTATATAAAAGGGAAAATTCTATAAAAAACCCCTTATCTTCCTCTTTATATTTATAGTTAGTAGTTACTTCTTCTATCTTGCCTTTCCTTAAGTAAAATTAGGCTCTCTTATTACCTTACTCTCCTTCTTAGACTCCTCTTTATCTCCTTATCTCTTTATAGCTTCGTTCTCTTTTATTAATCTCTTTTCTAGCTAGAGAGAACTAGTTTAATAATCCCTCTTAGATTAGCTATCTAGCTATAGTATTAAGGCCTCTTAGTATTAAGTATATATCTTCCTATAAGCTAGTTCCTACTGCTATAAATAGCTAATATCTATTACTCTAATAGTTTTAGTAGGATATATAAATATACTTAGTATCCTAGATACCTTAGTTATATAAGTATATTAGAATAACTCCTAGGACTCTTCTCTTTATTAGATATACTTTAAGTCTAATATATCCTATCCTAATTAGGGTAATTATCGTGCTTATAGGCCTTAAGGCCTCCTTATAAATCTCTTTAGCTCTAAATTATCCTACTATAGCCTATACTACTAGTTACTCCTTTATTATACCCCTCTTTTATCTAGCCTTCTCTTATTCTTAGTCTTATTTAGTAAGCTTCTACTAGTTCTTAACTTCTATTCTTATCTAGAGTAGCTTCTAGCTTAAAGTTATTTCTTAAATTTCCTATACTTTTATCTTATATTACCTACTATACTAGTTACCTCTTCTTCTTACTCTTTATTCTCTCTAGGTAATTCCCTTATATACTTACTTAATATACTAGTAGGTTAAGTTGCCTACTTTATTTCTTATATATTATCTAGTAAGGTCTTAAATATAGAGCTAGATTAGAGAGATACTTGCTTCCTTCTAAAGGACTATAGCTATAACTAACTTATATATACCTATAATATTCCTTAGAGCTTAGTTCTAAACTTACTTAATTAGTTTAGTAAGGCCTTTATTATATTTACTTATTCCTTCTAAGTTAGACTAGGTTTAGTATCTATATACTAGGGCTAGCCTAATAACTATAGTATAGATATATCTTACTTTCTTAAATAATACTCCTTAGGTAGACTTATATAGCCTCTATAAGGACTAGATCTAGTATATACCTTTCTTAGCTATCTTCTTAATATATAGGCTCTACTTAAGTTTAGTATCTACCTAAACTCTTAATAGTCTTAGAGATAGGATAGGTTTACCTTTAAAGCTAGGGATCTAGACTATAGCCTAGAGGTTATAGTTCCTTCCTTTTATAAAATAGATAAGCTAATACTTCTATAGTATAAAGGCTACTTTATATCTTATTACCTACTCTATATATTTATTATAGGCTTTCTCTAGTTATTTATAGTTCTCCTTTATAGATATACTATATATAAGGATATTAGAATTATTAATAAACCCTATTACTATAGTATTATCTTCTTAGAGTAATAAGAGAAGTATAGATATAAAGAATAGAAATAGAATTAGTAATAGTATTAATCCTTAGGGGATTCTAGTGTCTTGCTTTTTCTTCTAGTCTATAAATTCTCCTAGCTTAAAGCAAGTTATCTTATCTTAGAGGAATAACTAGATAAACTTAATTAGCTAGTCTAGATAGCTCTATATCCTAATATTATAAAGGAGTCTCTAGTAGGACACTTTATCGAATGCTCTAGATATATCTAGGTAGAGCATTAAGGCTACTACTCTAGGCTTAGCTTTCTAGATTATCCTAACTTATTTAGTAATAAGGTTAAGTACTATAATCGTAGATCTTCCTAGTTTTATACCTATTTATAATTCTAGTAGTATGCCTCTCTCTTCTACTACTTTAGATATTCTCTTTATAACTACTACTTCTAGTACCTTAGCTAGAGTATTAAGAAGTACTATTAGCTTATATACTCCTAGCTTAGTATAGTTAAGCTTCTATAGCTTCTTAATAACTATAGTAATAGAGTATTTAAATAGCTTTAGGTAGTATACTTAGCTAATATAGGCTATAAAGAGCTTAGCTAGGAATAGTATAATCTCCTATTAATATTTCTTAAGTAGTATATTCTAGATCTAGTCTAGGCTTAAAGCCTTCTTACTTAAGATCTTTTTAAGTATTATAAGGACCTCTTCTTTAGATACCTTATCTTCTATTTAGAACTAGGCTAAGAGGTCTATATTTAGAATATCTTTTAGGTCTACTTTAACTAGTAGTAGGAGGAAGTAGTCTATAAGGATTCTTACTTTACCTTCGTTTATATAACTATCTTAGTATATACTACTACTTAGTATAAGGAATTATAGTAGTATATATCCTTATTATACTTTTTCTCTTACTTATCTTACTAGCTTCTATATCCTACTTAGGTCCTTAGTAATCTTACTAACTATCTACTTTTAGGATATATTTATTGCCTTCCTAACTAGCTTATTCTTCCTATAGCTAGTATTTAGGTAGTATCTATAGTTCTCTTTAGACTTTATAGCCTTTTAGGCTCTTCTTACTACTCTAGTAGCTTTAATTACTTTACTATACTTTACTAGCTATTCTACCTTTATATATTATAATAGCTTTATATATAGGACTACCTCCTTTACTACCTTCTAAAGGGCTTTCTAGAGAGCTTATACTACCTTATCTAGCTCTTAGTAGTTCTTAAGTAGTAGTAGCTCTAGCTTCTTTATAGCTTTTTAAATCTTCTACCTTACCTTCTCTTACTTTACTTTTATTTATTATAGTCTTAGGCTCTAGTTTTTCTAGTATAGGTTTATAGGCTAGTCTATAATAGTTAGAATTAGGATATAGTCTAATCTAAATATATTATTAGCTATTACCTTATAGCTCTATAGTCTCTATTAGATAGCTTAGCTAGCTAGGATTAGGTTAAGTATTTAGTAGCTAGAGTTATATCTCTCCTATATAATAGTTCCTAGTTCTAGTAGGAGATATAGGCCTACTTATATAGCTATCTAGATAAGAGTATCTACTATATTATATTATAACTAGACTAGGTTTCCTCCCTATAGTAGATAATAGAGATTAAAGTCTTTAACTACTATAGTCTTACCTATAGCTACTTCCTAGGCCTCTTAAATAGCTATTTCTAGCTATATAAGTATACTTATTATATTATAGAATTTAGGGCCTAATAGGTTATAGTAGTTATAGATAGTAATAGGTTTCCCTTAGGTTATTACTATAATAAAGAGAAGGTCTCCTAACTAGCTATCTATAATATCCTACTTTAATATATCTAGCTCTTTTAATACTAGGAATATAACTCTTAGGTACCTATTCGTTAGAAGGACTTAGTAGTAACCCTTTTTTATTTTAGTTTTCCTATTTACTAGGTTAATCTATAGTTCTTATAGTGCTATAATCTAGGTAGTTCTTAGGTTTAGGCTATTTACTAGTAGTACTTAGGTAGTAGGTATATAGTTTATATTATATTAGTAGATTTATAGGTTATATCTATTTATCTTATTTAGTTATAATAGTCTTCTCTAGCTTAGCTCCCTCTCTTTATTAGGCCTCTTATATACTCTTAGCTTATATATATATTAGGAGCTTATTTATCTATCTTCTACTATTTATAATAGTAGAGTTAGATCCTAATAGCTTTCCTAGTAGCTTGTTCTATCTTGCTTAGCTACCTTATAGTGCCTTCTTAGCTTAAAGCTATTCTACTAGGCTTATTAGTTTCCTCTTCTTATTAGTTACTATAATAAATCCTTCTTTATTATAAGTTAGTTATACTAGAGTTTACTTTCCTCTAAAGAACTCTAAGAATATTCTAGCCTTAGCTATTATTACTTGTTTATATTTATATATCCTTACTTATACTAAGTAGTCTCCTTTATAGTTATAGTATTTCCTCTTTTATATAGTATAATTAGATATTTTATAGTTTATAGAGTAGGCTCTATATTTATCCTTAGCTTCCTTATAGTATATAGTAATATATCTAAACTTATTATACTTTATATACTATATAACTCTTTATTATAAGTAGTAGATTTCTATTAGGTAGAAGTTTACTTTAATAATAAATCCTTTTTAAGCTATAGCCCTTACTATTTGCTTATCCTAGAACTTAATAACTATTATAGAGTATCTCTAGCCTTCTCTAGCTTTAGGGCTCTTTATCTATATAGCCTACTTAATTCTTATATTTAGGAACTATAAGATATTCTCCTCCTTTATTACCTTAATATATTCTTTAGCTTTAGTATCTTAGTTTGCTTTAACTCTATATATAAGTACTCTATATAGATATTTAGTAACCTAGGCTCTAGGCTAGGCTATATATATCTAATCTTAATTTTCCTCTAGCTTTACTCTTTCTTACTTTCTATAAAGAAGTACTTTAAAGTCCCTACTAGATAGCTTCTAGACTATAGCTACCTACTAGATTCTAAGCTTTACTCTAATTTCCTTCCTACTTATTCCTCTAATCTTATCTCTTTCTTCCTATATACTTATCTTAATTATAATTACTATAGTTACTTAAAGTTATTATCTATATTAGAGTCTAGATTTAAGCTACCTTTTAGGCTTATAATTGTCTTATATTATAGCTATCTAGCTTCTTCTAAAGGGTTCTCTAGATATTCTAGAGAGTAGAGGAGATAGCCTAGGTCTAGGCCTAATAAAGAAGAGCTTATTAAGCTCTTTAAAGAAAAGAAAGAAGAGAGGAGTTAAAGTAGTCGTAGGGAGAGTTAAGGGCTTTTTAGATAGTTTCTATAAGGGTTATTAGGTTCTTTTAGAGCTAGGTACTTACTATATTAGTCTCTAGTAGTATCTTCTAGCTCTAAGGGCTAGTTTAGTAGTTTCTAAGAAGTTATTGCTATTCTTAGGTTCTAAGAGTACTAGCCTCTTCTCCCTCGGGCGCTATAACCTCTCTAAAGTTCTTCTATCTCTCTAGATAAATAGTCGTATACTATAAGGCCTTAAGGCCTCCTAGTAGCTAATTCTTCGGCTACTAAAAGTATATATTTGCCTTATCTAAGGAAGTTTATAATCCGTACTTATATATAATCTTTAGGCGAGCTAGATAAAGGCTCGTATTATCGTTCGTTTACTAAATAAGCTTATTACGATACTTAGAATTCTTTACCTTCTACGAGATATACTATTTATAGCTATAGTAATATATAAAGCTAAATATCCGAGTATACTTAGTTTTAGCTAGTTTAGCGTAACTATCGCTAGTCTATACGTTATTATACTACGGCTAATATAGCGAACGCTATTTAGGCGTTATCTCTAATAGTTTAAACTACGCTAAGAAGAGGCGCTAGCGCTAGTAAATAATATCCGGAGGCTCTTTAATTAATAATACCTTACCGCTAGCGAAGTCTTTACTACTCTATTAAGGCGCGAACTTATTATAGCTACTACTCTATTTAATAATAGCGTTATTATTAAATAACTCGGTAATAGGCGATTAAGGCGGTTCTAATAGCTAAGGTAGTTCTAATAGCTAAGGTAGTTCTAATAGCTAAGGTAGTTAAGATAATTAATTTACTATCTCCGTAAGGTAAGCGTACGCTAACTATTCTACTAGTTTACCTTAATCCTTACTAAGCGCGTTAATATCGATATTATATAGTAATATAGGTACCTCGCCGAACGCGTCGTCGAATACTATATTATCTATTCTATTAAGAATCGCGTTAGTCTTAGCGTTAATAGCGGTAGCATCGAAATCGAAGAACTCTATTACGGTAGTAGCGAGGTTAGCAGCAGCGAGGTTAGCAGCGGCGGCGGCAGCAAATTAGAGGTAGGATAAAGGCGTGCGATAACGAGAGGTATTAATTAAGAAGATAGCGTATTCGAACGATTTAGCGCGTGTTGGCGACGGCGAGGTTAATAGAAGAGAAGAGACACGAGATAGAAGGGAGCGGTGAGATATCCATAGGTGGTGCGCCCAGCCAAAACAATCGGCGATTGCCCGCGACGCACGGGTCACATCTCTCCTCCTAATAAACACTCCCGGACCAGTTGCGATCCAGATCTTACTTGGGTTAAGCTTGGGGAGGAGTTCATGCCTCAGAAAGACCGCATGAACGAGGATGCCGGAGTCAAAGCGCTCCGGAAGCGCACCATCATTACGGATTCGGCCCTCAGTTTCCCCGGAGCCGATCCCGCAGACGACAGAGATATGTTTTGGGCGACCAGACTTTGCAAGAATACGATATGGTCATCTTCATGCGCCCAAGCGAGTCGCTTTCCGGCGTAGGTGCGATTCTCAACCGCCCCTGCGCGCTGATGGGCCATTCTTCGAGATCAAGAAGAGCAAGGTGGTGATGGACGTGTAGAGCATGCCAGAGCAGGTTGGAGCAGCACTGCAATGCGCGCTCCAGGTCGCTCACAGGTTGTAGCTTTTCAACTCACTTTCACATGCCTATCACGTCTGGCTCTAGTGTTCCAGCTGAAGCTTTCAATTCTTTCCGTGGTATTCACGTGTGCAACCAACTTCGCTTGAACCGCCCCAATGCCTTGCCAAACAACGACTTCTTTTCGCAACCGATCTCACTGCAGCTCCGATAGCGACTCAGAAACATCAACACTGTCGCTCCACCAGCACCCACATCACAAAACAGCAAAAAGAAATGCCCCCGGAGAGGATCGAATTCTCGACTTCTAGTGTACTGTTCCGCCCGATGAGACCCCACGAAAATGCCAGGGCCGCACTGGGACGCCTTGTAGGACTTGACGTGCTACTACTACACCGCAGAGGCGTGTGCAACGGCGACGGCAGAGGCTATATAATTGATGCAAGTTGCGGCGGCGGTAGAGACGTAGCAGCGGTAGTAGTAAGAGGTACTTGGCGAGGTAAGTTTTGATTGAATGAACGGATGGCAACGACCTCGCAGCTTCCGACGAGTCTGCGATATTTTGTGCTATTGTGTACTAGCATACATGTTGCTGGCGTGGTGATACACACCTAGTTGCCCTGAGGCGACTGGCAGACCAAGCCCTGGCCAAGAATCGGAATTGAACAGCAGTTGTCGGAGAGGCCTTGGTCAGCACACTGGGCCTTGAAGTTATCCCTGGAGGTGATGGTGTCGGGGACTGAAGCATCGTCAGAACATCGTCACATAAATCATTATATCTTCAACGTTACCTTGGGAGCACTCGAGGGCTGCAACGCCCAAGACGTTGGTTGCGCAGCACTGAGCAGTGTAGCCAGAAGTGCAAACATCGACAGAGCCGGCCACTGGTGGAGTGAGAGGGTGGTCGCCTGGATACTGTCAGTGTCTTGAGGCGTCTCGTGTAGAGACCTCGACACCATTCGTACCGTTAGTGCTGCCGTGATCGCCTCCCCAGGGAAGGGCGGCAGCGAGAGTGGCGAAGGCAAGGATCTGGAACTGCATTTTGGATAGATGAAGAGATCGGGTTGGATGGGATGTGTGGAGTTGTGGTGAGAACGATGAGGAATAAGACTTCACGGGCAGAGTTGCGTGCTCTTTATAGCTCGTCGCAATGAGGAGAGCCCGGCCAACGTTCAGGGGATCTCCTGAGCCACGAGAAGGCCAGCTTCGTCTCCGTGCATGATGTCGGACATGAGCAGTGCGAATTGCTGACCACTGACGTTGACCCTCCAAGCGCTGTCAGGGCAAAAGCCATGTTGCCGAGAAGCGTGGCGAGTTCACCAACAGTCATTAGCGGCGGCGACGTGTTCCTGCATGATACTTACAAGGCTCTGCGTAATCACGAAGATGATCGCGAAGAACCTTTCCAGGATCTGAAGACGTAGAATTTTCAGGAGCAAGGCGAGTGGATCCGCTCAGTCGTTGGGGCTGCCAACTTCGTGCGCCAATCTGGATCGATCATTCACCACAATGCCATTGCGAAGTGGTCATTGTGGAATCATCGAGCACTTGTAGAGGCGGGATCAGCGCCTGATCTTGCTTTGCAGACATTGTTGTCCAGTACATTTCTTTCGTCTGTCTTTGACATCCTTCGCGTAGCAGTGTCGACGCCGCGGACACGATATGCGACACACTCTTGCCGTCTGCACCTTTGAAGCCGTGTGACCTAACACGAGGGCAATTCGTATTTCGAGGATGTTGATGACTACATCGCTGTGATGGTGAATGTGCAATTGATCCGGGCACACGTGGCTAAGCATATTCTTCACGCGCCTTGGAGCGCAGAACAGCAGAAACGACCAGCGTTATTTCGGGCGAGCCGTGGGGCGTAAAAGAGGAGCTGCTGCCAGTCAGGAAGCAGATGGACAGCTTCCGCAGTGAAGCCGTGTACCGACGCGAACGGCCCTCGCGCATATATATTGCTCGTGATGTAAGGCTGACTTGTAGCTGATTGTGACTGGTGGTGCAACGGACACCTTCCGTGACGACTGGGCCCTTTTGCAGCAGTGGAAATGGCTGAACAAGGCCATCAATCTCCGGTCGTGGCATGCAAGGCACTAGCGAGGAAAGTGCACGGCTGTCAACCGATGCATTGAGTTGCGTGTGACTTCCTTTCTCGACAACTCTTGCTTGGACATGAGCCGGACGGCGGACGTGCCGATGGGCATGTGGCGAAAAAAGGTAAGTGTTGTACAAGGAGCGCAACCAGGTGAAAAGTTGGCAAAGCGAGGATGTGCCGAGCCAAGCCCCACCGCTTCACCGCGCAACGTTCAAAACACGCCTTTCTTTGCCGACACCGCACCGACTTATCGGTGGCACTTGGGAGACAATCCGGCTCCTGCATTATAGAGTCTACTCCGGCGCAGGCGGCAGCGTCTCTACGAACTCGTCCACGGCCAGCGGCGGGCTCACCTTCAGCTTCACAAACTCCTGCAGCGTATGGAACATGCTCTCGTACGAATCGACCGTCCCGTGAAAGCCCAGCTTCCTCGACTTTCGCATGCTGAGCGACAGCGGCCAGCCGCCGATGACCGCGCTGTCGGTGACGCCGAATATCTGCTCGCGGTCGGGAAACGGATCGAGTAGCAAACCATGCTTCTCTTTCAATTCCTCCCACGCATTCTCAACTTCGGGCTGCTTGGACCATTCCACGAGACTGAATGTACAGCGCGTGACGCCTCGGGGGCCAAATCTGCTCCCGTCAGGACGATGATAAGGGAGGAGGAGAGCGTCAATCACATACCCTCGAGGCGTCTCGACACTTCGAGACGTAAATGTCTGATACTTCGCAGCATCCACCTCCGGAGGCGACCAGGACACCCCATACCAAGATGCCAAATAAGGCCAGAAGCGACTCCAAGTAAATGGTAAACTTGCGCTTGTCAGCAAGCTCGGCTTACAGATTGGACTGAGACCTACCCATCCTGGACATTGAAAGCCTCGTTCTTTGCCTTTGGCGTCAGAACTGACCACTCCATCATATACGCGTTGAGCATTGCAGACGAAGCCACAAATTCCTTGTCAAATGCGGGATAGTCTGCCGGAAAGCGAAGTGTCTGCTTGAGATGTGCAGTCACCGCTCCATACACGACGAAGCCGACGAGATAATTCAGCAGATTATCTCTCACAGCGCCAATGATATACGAAGGGCGGAACACATTCCAGCCGAGACCAGCTTCAGCCGCATAGCGAAACAGCGTGTCTTCCTGTGGGTAATAGAAGTTGCCTTCCAGGGTCACCCGTGGATCTGTCTCAAACGAGGGCGTTGTCGCAGGTCCGATGTGGAAGCCGTAGTGCTACAACATAAGATTCAGCATCGCTCGGACACGGACGATTACGCCAATAGCTCACTTTGGCTCCCGTCTGCAACACGAACCGCTTCGGAGTCAAGCCTGCCAGCTTCAAACCTTCTATGCAATTCGTGATCAAAGACGTGTTGACTTTTGCCAAAGCATCCGCATCCGACCACATCCCCAGGACGTCTCCCTTCTGCTTGGGCTGTGTGTATGAGAAAAAGAAGACATGGTCGCTGTCAAATGTGTCAGTCTCGAGACTCGATGCAGCTACCAGTCTTACATTTTGTCAATATTCTTCAAGCCTTCAGCGATGCTTCTTGGCTCTGCGAGGAAATCGACCTCGACGTGTTCGACACGATCCTTGCCGCCCTCTAAGCCCTCGTAGAAGTATGCTGGCGGCGGCCGTCGCGAGAGACAATAGATCTTGGACCAGCGCTCAGGAGCAGAGCACAAAGCTTTGACCTGATTTTCGAGTCGTCAGTCGAACTCGTCTTCCTTCACTGAGAAGCATGTCCGACCATATGGTAACCGCTAATTCCATTAGCGCCAGTGACGACTGCGGTGAGTCCCTGGATTTCTGCGGGATACGTCGGCAAACCGTGATAGATGCCGACTGATTTCACGATTTGTGTTGTCATTGTGACACGATCGAAATTAGTGTGCCTGTGTGTGCAGAGACTGGTTGAGCTCCAGAGCGTCCATGGAGGCATGTACGGTAACGGTACTGAAACAGTTCCCCGCTCTGCGGATGAGAACGCGAATCCGATACAACTGCAGCTCATGCTGATCCATCCCACCCTATGCAGATGTCAAGCCGGCAACCACAGCTCACGATTCGGATGAATGTTACGGACGATGCGGTGTCTCCAGGTGGGAAATGAGAAGCTCTCTCACAGAATCCTGGGCAGACAACCTCATCGACCTCTTTATTAGCCGTATCATCGCTGGTGGCAAGTACTCACTCATACTCAATGACCGCCCAGTCCTAACGTCCAACATGAATGCGGCTCTCCATGGGAATTAGAAAGCTGGAGTGCATCATGGAACGAAGAAGAAGAAAGCAAACTCATATTGCAGTCCAAACTCTCCGCCGTCTCCTGGTGTGGATGGAGAAGGGGTGCAAGTACTATTGGGGCGAGGACTGGACAGATTGGATTGTGTTGACGAATACGAAGTCGTCTGTTGTGGAGGACGATGTGCAGCATGTCTTGGGCGCGAATGAGGAGATCTGAGAGTTTGAGCAGAAGCGCTGCGTAGCGTTCGTTATGACACTCGCTTGTGAAGGATCCCGATCAGACCTGTTTTTGAAGGTCTGGATGAAGTACACATGGAATGGTGGTAGCCTCTCGAATGTTGCTCCAAGAACGAGGCGGCGCGCGCGCATCTTGGTGCGCTCATCGCCTCGTCAGCTTCATGAAAGGCCAATGACTAAGTGCGGCATGGCACCATGGCCCGTCGCTGGTATCATTCGCTCTATCTGCGCCGCAGACGCGCGCTCACTTTTCTTGCTTCATGGCCGAACGTGCCTTGCACCACAACGCCTTGCCATGCCATTTCCGCCGCCATCTAGCTTCATTTACTCGTGAACATGCCCTTTACATCCTTCCATCACGCTCGAGTTCCCGCTCAACCTCAAACTTGAACTCAAAGAAGGGGGGGTCGAAGTGGTGGACACGCACATATCCATCCTCTCCGCCACTGCAGTACGACTTTCCACTTGGGTCCACAGCAACGTAGTTGAGAGGACCAAAGTGACCCCTCACTCTCCCGACTTCCTCTTCAAAGATCTTGTGGTAGAATCGCGCCTCGAACTTTCCTTGTCGTGCAGAAGTGGTTGTGACGTCCATGGCTGCTTGACCACCTCCCAGAATGACATAATTCGTTGGCTCGGGTGTCATGGCGGCGCTGTTCAGTGGTGTGTCGGCGACGTATGTCTTAAGCACATCGAGAGTCTTCGCATCGATAAGTTTGGCGGTCTTGTCCTTGGACGAAGTGATGAAATATGTGCGATCTGAGCTCCATTGCAGATCTGTGACCAGCGAGTTCTCTTCATGTGGGAAGGTATGGCTCAGCTCGGAGCCGTCTTTGGCATCGTATTGTGTCACGCTGCCGTCTTCGTGGCCAGCAATGATGAACTTGGTCAGGTAGGAAAACCCGGCAACCGTGACTTTGGGGATGTCATCAACAACAATGCGCATGCTGTACTCGTTGGCCTGTTCGCCGTCCGGGTCCTGGTTGATGTCGTAGACGACAATCGAGCTCAGTTGTCCTTGGCGCTTCTCCGTCACACCCAACAATTGTGTGCCATCTTCGTTGAACTCCACGCGCTTGATGGCAGTTCCAAATTCCCACGTCTTCAACAGTCTACCCGTTCGCACTTCCCATAACCGAATGGTGTTGTCTGCGCCTCCCGAGGCGAGGAGTGTGGTGGTGGGATCGACATCGACGGTCCAGAGCGCACCCTGGTGCCCTTTATAGACACCGAAGCGCTCGCCGTTGGTGCTATACCACGCGCACACGACGTGGTCCTTGGAGACGGAAAAGATGAGATCGCCTTCCTTGGAGTATTTGACCTGGGTGAGCGCGCCTGGAGGATGCGTTAGCCCGAGTGCGTCAGGGGCAGCGATTCGAACACTCACGCTCGTGGCCCTGCAGCAAGATGGGTCTCATGTTGGCGGTTTGTGGTGCGAGGGGTCGTTGGCCACGCCGCGTGCTCGCATCGTGAAATCTGGAGGATGCCAAGCCTCGCGCCTTTCGCTTCCGCTGCCCTGACTCAGGTCGGTGATGCGGGGCAGTCGGCCATCAATATTTGACCGGCGACTTTGATGGCTGAGACCGGGCATTGCGGGCCGCACGAAAACGAGGATGAATCGGTGTGCGTGCGGTGTGGAAGTGATTTTATCGGTTTCGAGACATACGATCCTGAAACATCCCGCCGTGGCTTCAACAGCGACGCGTTCTCTTGAGGGTTGTTTGGGCGGATTCGGAGTTTCGCGAAGACACGGACGCGTCTTGCCTTGCTCCTTTCTCGCGCAAGCTCCATTTGCTGCCCACCTATTCTACACAATGCGGATGCGACCGTCACGACTTTGCCTCCTGCCCCGCGCCGCTTCCCGACATCTTCCACGCTGCTCGAGTCACCGCCGTGGATTTTCTTGCCCGCCATACCAGCCTAGCTTCCGGCCAGGCGGTAGTATAAGAAGACCTCCACATGAGCCTGCTGGCGTCCGCTCCTTCAGTCACACTCCCGCAGCCATGACGGCCACCAAGATCGATGGCAAGGCCATTGCCCAATCCATTCGCGAGCGCATCTCCAACGACATCGCACAAAAGCAGGCCAACAATCCTCGCTACAAGCCCAGCCTCGTCATCATCCAGGTCGGCAGCCGCGAGGACAGCTCCACCTATGTGCGCATGAAGCTCAAGGCTTCGGAGGAGGCCAACATTGCTTGCAAGCTCGACAAATACGACGAGAGCATCTCTCACTACGAGCTGCTGGAGAAGATTGAGCAGTACAACAATGATGCGTCAGTGCACGGCATCTTGGTGCAATTGCCATTGCCCAAACACATCGACGAGTACGAGATCACATCGTCAGTGGCCGACGAAAAGGACGTCGACGGCTTTGGAGCTCTGAACATTGGAGAGCTCGCCAAGAAGGGAGGCAAGCCATTGTTCGTGCCATGCACCCCCAAAGGTGCCATGGTGCTCCTGACAGAGAGTGGAGTGGATGTACGAGGCAAGAATGCGGTTGTCATTGGACGATCGGACATCGTGGGTGCGCCTGTCAGCTATCTCCTCCGGAACGCCGACGCTACGGTGACCGTATGTCACTCCAAGACCGCCAACCTCAAGGAGGTCGTCAAGCAGGGTGACATTGTGGTTGCTGCCATTGGCAAGCCGCACTTTGTCAAGGGCGACTGGATCAAGCCAGGCGCCGTTGTCATCGACGTTGGCACCAACTCCATCTCAGACGACACCAAGAAGTCCGGCCAACGCTTGGTTGGAGATGTCGACTACGACGCCGCGGTCGAGGTCGCGAGCCAGATCACCCCTGTGCCTGGCGGTGTGGGGCCAATGACAATTGCCATGCTGCTGTCCAACGTGGTCGATGCTGCCGATGCCTCTTTTGACAGGCAAAAGTCGCGCAAGATTACACCTCTTCCACTCAAATTGCAGCAACCAGTGCCTTCTGACATCGCTGTCTCCAGATCGCAGCACCCGAAGATTATTAACAAAGTCGCCTCAGAGATTGGCGTTGCACCACACGAGCTCGAGCCATACGGTCACTACAAGGCCAAGATCTCATTGGACGTGCTGAAGCGTCTGGAGCACCGCAAGAATGGTCGTTACATTCTGGTCGCGGGCATCACCCCAACACCACTCGGTGAGGGCAAGAGCACTACCACCATTGGGCTCACACAAGCGCTGGCTGGACAGCTTGGTCGGATAGCATTCGCCAACGTTCGTCAACCCTCGCAAGGTCCCACCTTTGGTATCAAGGGCGGTGCTGCCGGTGGTGGCTACAGTCAGGTCATCCCCATGGACGAGTTCAATTTGCACTTGACAGGAGACATCCACGCCATCACCGCTGCCAACAATTTGCTAGCCGCCGCGATTGACACTCGTATGTTCCACGAGGCTACGCAGAGTGACAAGGCACTCTACAGCCGCCTGGTGCCAAAGAAGAAGGGCAAGCGAGAGTTTGTCCCAATCATGTACAAGCGACTTGAGAAGCTCGGCATCAACAAGACAAACCCAGACGACCTCACCGAAGAGGAGGTCACTCGCTTCGCTCGGCTCGATTTTGATCCAGAGACTATCACCTGGAGACGTGTGCTTGATGTGAATGATCGCCACCTTCGTGGCATCACTATCGGCCAGGCCCCAACAGAGAGCAAGGCGGAGCCTCGGCAGACCGGCTTTGACATTTCTGTTGCATCAGAATGTATGGCCGTGCTCGCCCTAGCGACTGACCTCGCCGACTTGCGTGAGCGTCTTGGTCGCATGGTCGTTGCATCATCGAAGGCTGGCGACCCCATCACTGCCGACGATATTGGTGTCAGCGGTGCTCTTGCCGTGCTCATGAAGGATGCTGTGAAGCCCAACTTGATGCAGACATTGGAAGGAACGCCAGTGTTTGTTCACGCTGGACCATTTGCAAACATCTCGATTGGCAACAGCTCCATTATCGCCGACCGGATCGCCCTCAAGCTTGCCGGTACCGAGCCTGATGAAGCTGCTGAGCACAACGACAAGGTCGGTTTCGTCGTCACTGAAGCCGGCTTCGACTTCACCATGGGTGGAGAGCGTTTCATGAACATCAAGTGCCGTGCATCAGGACTCGTCCCAGACGTTGTCGTCATCGTTGCCACTGTGCGTGCGCTCAAGGTGCATGGAGGTGGTCCAGACATCAAGGCTGGCGCACAGCTTGACGAAGTTTATCGCACTGAGAACGTCGAGATTCTTCGCAAGGGTTGCACCAACCTTGCCAAGCACATCCAGAATGCAAAGGCGTACGGCGTCAAGGTCGTCGTTGCCATCAACAAGTTCGAGACCGACACCGAAGCCGAAGCTCAGGTCATCCGCGAGGAGGCCATCAAGGCTGGGGCTGAAGACGCCATTGTTGCAAACCACTGGGCTGAAGGTGGAAAGGGAGCCATCGATCTCGCAAATGGTGTCATCAAGGCTGCCGAGCAAAGCGAGCCGGAGAAGTTCCAGCTTCTGTACCAGACCGAGGGAGGTTCTGTGCAGGAGCGCATTGAATCCATTGCGAAGAACATGTACGGCGCGGCGTCCGTCTCCTTCTCCGAGATTGCCCAGAAAAAGGTCGATACGTATACACGACAAGGCTATGGCAACCTGCCAATCTGCATTGCCAAGACGCAGTACTCCATCTCGCACGACCCAGCACTCAAGGGCGCGCCGACGGGCTTCGAGGTCCCGATCCGCGATGTCCGCATGGCAGCCGGTGCCGGCTATCTCTATGCTCTCGCAGCCGACATTCAAACAATTCCAGGCTTGCCTACAGCACCTGGATATCTCAACGTCGACCTCGACGGGGAGACCGGGGAGATTGATGGGTTGTTCTAGGCTCGTGAAGTGGCTGCCTCGGGCTTGCAGAGGCATGGCGTTGACTTCATTCCTGGACCTTGATTTTCTAAGATACCGTGCCGGCTGGTTCATCACAGCGGCAATGTTTTTCCGCGTGCGGCTATCTCGACAGGAGACAACGGATTTTTCACTCAACGTGATTTCATAGCGCGGCGTTGGTGGTAGATTTACAGACAGCATATGTAAAAACGGTGGAATGAGAAGGGCCATCCTTGTCCTTTAATTCTCGAACCCGCGCGGCTCCCAGACCCTTTGCAACGGCTCGTCAGGTATTAGAGGTTGTTTCATCGGCACTCTGGCCTGTCAGCAAAGTCAATGATGAGTGGCCCTGTCACTGCGCCAGTATCAAGATCAGGCCTCCCATTCCTTTCAGCTTCGAGCTCAGTTCAGATACTTTTTACTGTTTCGGGTTAGATCAGGCTTTCTGAGATATGCCGTCGACCAGACACGAGGTCCAATCGCACTTCACCACGCAGAGGCTTTCGACTTACTTTCACTTTGACGTTACGGTGATTGGGGGACGAATAGATCGAATCATGAAGTACACAGTGCGCTGTGCTTCCCGCCTCTCGAAAATTGTTGACGTAACGAAGGGTCGTGATCATTTGAGGCTTCTAGCGCGGATCGACAGGCATGTCTGTATTAAAGTGAGTTTCGAGCCACGAGTTCTGAGATCTGATCAATTTACGTTCTGTGAAGAAGAAAGGATATTGTCTATTTTTTGAAGCAAATTGTGACTATCTTAAATTAGATTCACCGGAACGTGTGCTTGAGGAGAGTTGAGAGACAAAGATAGAGATATCCTCATCTCTTGGTCGGACTGGACAACATCACAATTGCCCATCATCGACAATCGAATCCACCCACCCACCTTCGAACTCCATCGTCACACATAATGTTCTCCTCAACCACAAGATCCAATGCGCAGCAGCTACTCCTCCTCTCCTCGCTCGCCGCCTCAGCTTTCGCCCAAACAACCACTGCACCATCATCATCATCATCATCATCATCATCATCATCATCATCATCATCATCATCATCAGGCAACCAATGTCCTTCCAATGAACTCAACTACGTCCACAACGGCAAACAATGGTGTTGTCCCGGAGCCATCTACGGCGGCGGCTCCGACCACATCAACGACGATTCCGCAGCATTTTGCTGCGTTGGGGCAACATTCCAAGTCCCCGGTCCATCATTCGCACCCTGCTTTCCATTCTGCAGCGGTTCGACAAACGGAGGCGCAACGGCCACGAGTCCGGTGAGTTCGTTCCCTCCGCATCGCATCATCGTCTATAGTCATTCACGCCAAATTCAATCCATTTTTTTGCTGTTGTTTTTCTTTCTGGAAAGAAAGAAACAAAGAAAGAAGTTAGGCTGATTGCGCGTTTTTTCTCCCCTTGTTCTAGACCTCACAAGCTTGTTCTGCGACGGTCTTCTTGACGGATTCGGATTATTCGGCCAAAGTCACGAGCGCGGCCGCGAGTGTTTCCTCCGAGAAGGGGGCGAGTAAAACAAGTCAAGGCGGTGGTGCGGCAATGATTACGAGTGGGCCGATGATGGGGTTGGCGGTTGCTGCGGGTGGATTGTTGTTGGCTGTTTAGAGGACTCACATCGAGAGGAATCGTGATCGCAGGTCGATTGGTTTTGTTCGTTTGGAGGTGTGGGGGAAAAAGGTTTCGTGGTTGGATAATGTGAGCATTGCGTCGGGGTGCTTGAGGTCAGGTCGAACAGTGACCAGTGCTTGATACCCGAACAATTTTCAGCTGGTGTGAGTTGGCAGAAAGCGAGTGTGAATTTTTCATTAAAACGCAGCTGTACATAAGCTCCTCTCGACCATGCCCTGAACTTTCCAAGTGCGTAGCCAATGCTACCAGATACAAAAGCGCCAACAACGGAAAACATCCCAGAATGCTAGACGTGCGTTCAACGGCCGTCGTCGTCGTTATCATGCGTCAATACAAACGCCGAGCTAGCCGAAGTGTCATCATAACAGACTAAGCACTATGTCATTCTTTACCGAATGGTGGTGGCCTTGGTCAAGCTGGCCTTTGCGGTGCCAGAAGCACCACCGGCCAGGGTACCAGAGCCAGCCTTCTTTTCGAAGACCTTCCAGAATTTCAACGACTCATCAGCAGCGGCAGTGGCGAGCATCTGTCCGTCCGGGGAGAGAGCAGAGTGGAGGACGCGAGACTCGTGTGCGGGAATCTCGATGTTCTTGACCAGAGTTGGGTAGCTCCAGATGGAGAGCGAGTTGTCTGGGAAACCAGAAGATGACACGATCTCCTTGTAACCCATGCTCCAGCGGAGAGAGGTAACTTGGCTGCCAGTGTCGATGCTGTTGGTGCGGGCACCGGAGGTGGTGTTCCAGAAGTGGATCATGCGGTCGTGAGAACCACCACCAGTGGCGAGGAGGTTGGATTGCCATGGGCACCAAGCGAGAGCCTTGACAGCAGCCTTGTGGTTGGTCTTCTGGAACTTTGGTGCAGTGAGCTGACGAGCATCCCAGATGGAGACGAGGTTGTCGTTACCACCCGTGGCCAGCTGAGCACCGTCTGGGCGCCACTCGAGGCCGCAGACCTCCGAGGTGTGCGAGACGAGCTCGGCAACCTTGTGCTGGGCGATACGAACGTCGTGGTTAAAGACGAGGCCAGAGCGGGCGCCGGTAGAGAGAAGGTGCTTGTTCCAGCCCATGACGCCGACGCGGGTGTCGTGACCGTACATGGAGCGGAGCTTGGTACCATCCTCCACGTCCCAGATCTGGACCTCGCCGGTGCCGAGACCAGCGGCGACGTACGCACCATCGCCGGACCACTTGACGGAGGAGATGTAGGTGTCAGCTGGGCACTCCAGCAGGCTGGAGACGGTGCCAGACTCGGCGGACCAGACGTAGACGTTGCGCTCAAGGCCAATGGCGACTTGGTTGCCGGATGACCAGTCGAGGAGGTTGAGGTAGTAGTCGTCGACCAGACCTGGGGCATCGAGAACACGCTCAGGTGCAGTGAGCACGCGGCGGCGGAATTGAGATGCGGATGCGGCAGCTGGCTTGAGTGGGCGGTTGTACTGGGAGCGGAGGTCAATGGGGCGGGAGGACTCTGGAGCAGCAGGCTTGAAAGCAAGAATGCGCTGCTTCATGCTGACACCGCAAGCCTCGGCAACGGACTGCTGGTAGGCAACGGTGTTGGGGCTCTGCTTGGTGCGCGGCTCATCGTCTTCATCATCCTCGGTGTCGTTGAGGTTGAGGCCCTCGAGGGAGAGAGCAGTGTCGGAAGTGGAGTGGCGGCCGAGGTCGAAGGCGCTGGAGACGCTGGCTGCGAGCGTGGCCGAGCCATCGGAGGCGCTTGACTTGGGTCGGCGGCCGGGGGTGCGCTCGGCGTCGAGCTTGACGGCGGCGCCGGAGGAGGCAATGGCCTCGCTGGCCTCCCGGTTGGGGATGAAGCGGTCAGCGGCCGTGTAGTTGATCTTGCCCTGGCTTCTCTTGGGCGTGCGGTGCGTCGAGGCGGAACGCGCGCTTCGTGGGCGGGACGGGGTGTTCTTGGCGGACGGAGCGGCGCGCGGGCCGGTGCCGGTGAGGGCGAAGTCGCTCGTGGCGGCGTCGAGGCTGCGAGGCGACTGCGGGTGACGACGGGCAATGTTGGACTTGGGCGAGTCGCGCACATTGGTCTTGGACTGGGCGCGCGCGAAGCGGGCGGTGAGGTTGACGTTGCCGTGGTGGATGCTCTCGCCGGCCTCGACGTGCACCGACTTGGGCGTCGTCTGCGGCGAGGGCGTCAGAGGCATGCGGCCACCAGCGAGGCGCGTGGAGAAGATGCCATCCCGGCGGTGTTTGGTAGGGGTCGATACTGATGCAGTTGCCATATCCGCTGTGATGAATGCAGAGTGCGTGTCGAAAGGTGCTAGATGGCCCAGTGAAGGGATCCGGTTAGTATGGTCGCGAATATATTGCAGTATGCCGTGGATGGGAGAAGGCTGCGAGAGAGCCTCGAGTGCGTGGAGAGCGCGTGGATTGGAGGATTTGTTGGACTTGTGGGTGCAGAGAAGAAGCAGAGACGAGCGACAAGTGCACTGTTTTGACGACGCAGCCACCGTGGGCGCGTGCGCCGTTGGCCGGGCAACGCGGGCGGGTGCGTGCGAGTTACGCAAGATTTCCAGCCCATCGACGACGACATCCTCCCCTTCTGCACTGCCTCGCACTGCCCAGCACACCGCCCAGCAATCTGTCGCGCACCCCAGGGACTGCCACCGCCGTGCAGTCCGAACTATGCGCTCGCTGTAACAGCCGCCCGCGGCAGCCTTCGCACTCGTCATCCCCCCGCGCGACAGGCATCGCTTCTCGCGCGCGAGCATGTCGTCCTCGCGCATCTCATCCATGTCGAACAATACCTATGTCATGAGCCGATCGCCCAATAAGAACAGTCGCCGTCGCACCGCGGAACCGTACATGCCGAAAATCATCACCACCGTCGGACAGCGGCCGGCGTGTCTCGTCAATGCTTCCGTCACATACGTCGGCAACGATCTCATATATGCCTTCGGCGGCTTCGATCAGTACACAGACGAAGTGTATAATCACGTGCTGAAACTGAACCTGTCCGCGCGACAATGGAGCCTGGTCGACAACTACGGTGATATCCCCGGCGTACGGATGGGCCACACTTCATGCTTATGGCAAGGCGACAAGCTGCTCGTGTATGGAGGCGAGAACGAGCACAGAAGGCACCTGTCCGACGTCGTGATTTTCGACATCAAGACGGCGCACTGGACACAGCCCGATGTGAACGGACCCATACCCAGGGGAAGAGCACGACACTCTGCAGTCATCCACGACGAGAAGCTGTTCATATGCGGTGGCATGAGTGGAAGCGACAACGGGGTCCTCGATGACATTTGCTATCTCGATCTGAAAACCTGGACTTGGAGTCGGACATGGAGGTTCGTGCCTCGTTTCGACCACGCGAGCTGGATTTGGGGCGGCAAGATTTGGGTCAGCGGTGGCATGGGAGAGGAAATGGAACGCACAAGTGAGATCTGGTGGCTCGACTTCAGAGGCTCGCCCGCATTCGAGGGAGGACCTTTGTACGGCATAGCTGGGTCCGATGAGAGCCGGATGCTAGGGACGAGCTTCGCCAGCTATTCTGCCCCGGCTCCTTCTTTCAACGGCAATGGATATGCAGCCAACACGGGGATACAATCCAACTCTGCGACTCCAATCCGGCGAGCTCCTCCGGTCGCTCCGGGCTCGATTAGCAGCTTGAAGTTCATTTCATCACCGAATTTGCCCATGCAGAACGTGGGCACTCACTTTCACGTTTTCAGTTCGGGATGCATGCTTGACTTTGTCACTCCTGCGACCAACATGCCTCTGGAGACATCACTTTCAGCGCTCGATTTAGACACACTGCGATGGCAGAAGTTGGCAGATGGAAAGGACCTTTTCAGCCCGCTCTACAGATGGCACTACTGCTGCTTAAATCCAGACGGTACACATGCTTGGCTTCTAGGCTCACCTAGGCAGGGGCCAACTAATGGCGCAAACGGGGACACGGAAGAATATCTGTCTGACGTTCTGCCGATTGATCTCCGCAAGTTTGGCTTGCTTGGCAACAAAATGAGCCAGGAAGCGCGCGATGAACAGAAACCTCCTACGTCAGACTTCCACGAAAACTCACACCTATCCGCCATCGGAGCGGATCTTGCGCGCACCTTCAACGTGGCCCCCGAGACTGGATCGGGCGCCGACTTTACCATCACAGCGCTCAAGGACGGTACTTATGACCTCGAATCAATATCGGACGACGATCCCGTATCGCCCATCGCAGGCTCATCCTCCGACAGCAGCAATACATCACCTCCGATCCATGTGCATCGGCTCATTCTCAGCGCCCGGTGGCCTCACTTTGCGCGACTCTACAACGCCCAAATGTCCGAGTTCCACACGCGGCGCATGCATATCCCCGAGCCATACCCTGCTGTGAAGGCGTTCTTGTACTACCTTTACACCGACTCGATTTCATCGCCACCCGCAGAAAGTCAGGCTGTCGGCGGACCAACGCTCGAAGACGTTGCGAACATGCTCGTCATGAGCAACATCTACGACATGCCTCGCCTTCGCCACTTGTGCGTGAACCGCCTGGTGCGGGATCTGGACGTGCAGCACGGAGCACTCATTTTCGATCGTGCGAGCACTGCACAAGAGGACTGGTTGAAGAGAAGAGCGGCGAGCTTTTGCATGACACACTGGGGCCGCATCGTGCGAACAGATGGCTTCAGACGTCTCAAACGCACGGCAATGCTGGAGCTCTGCGAGGGCGTCGATGCGGAAGGCCGCGTGGTCGGCGGCGATGAACTGGAAGCCGTGGGCGGCCTTGGTGGAGCGAGGCTAGGCAGTGGCATGGGCATGCTGTGGGGCAATGGTAGGAAACGAGGTCGACTGGGCAGCACGAGCGGCACCACTGTCGATGGCGAAGAAGGTGAGGAAACGATCGAAGACGACGACACCGGGATGGAGCTATCTTAGTATCGCTCACCCGTCGCAACGAGAATGGTGGCGAGACGTGACTTGAGGAGGAGCATGGTGTTGTGGACGGAGCCGTTGATGAGGGGAGTTGGAGTTGATTCGACATTTCCGTTATTGGATTCTGCGCATTTGCTGGCATTCTGGTGGGCTGTCATATGCATGAGCCGATTCGACATGATCGGTCCGCGTTCTCCTTTGCGTTCTCGTAGCATTGTAGGAGCATTCTCACTAGAGGCCCGAGCATACATCAGAATCATAAATTCATCCGCAGGGCGATGAGACCGGCGGCACCTGGTTGTCCAGTGGCGCGTCAACCCACGACGGCGTTGCATTGCCGTGCGACGTGTCCGCGACAGACAGCTGCACTTGCCGGATGTGATGGACGCCGCGCCCCGCACAACAACCCGGCCCTTTCCAGCGAACGGCCCTCTCCAGCGAACCTGGGTCTATTGTTGTATGCGCGCAGCCAAGCCACCATGAGTCGCGAGCGCCGGAGCGGCAAGAAGTAATTACGCTGAAGATGGTCTCCGATACAATACCAAGCACGAGCTACGCCCAAATGAGCCAAAACCAGCGCACATGCTTGCGCTTGCGCACGACTGCTCGAATCCTCTATATTGAGGAGCGCCAATGCAAGGCGGGACAGTGGAGACACTGCGAGAGGAGGATAGCCGACCACTTCGAGCAACAACTCCATCTTCACGCGCAATTGCAGGGAACTGCTCTGACCGATTCTCGGATATCAGCGTGCAAAAACAGGAGATCGGGATCTCACACAGACGCAGCACAAGAATTGCCGAAAGCCTTACTCCTCGTCCAGCTTTCCAAACAGACTTAGTGCCTGCAACATGCTTTTCCTCTACGAGAGTCGGAAGCTGATAACGCGGACGGGATGGCCGCTAGAAACGCCATGGGCCACGTGCAAAACTCTAAGCGGCATGCCGATCGAATCACTTCCCACCCAGGCCTCCGCAACTGGAAGCCAAGTCGACCAAAGGGGAACCGCTTCGGTCAAGCCTTTCGTGTTGGCGCAACATCGTGTCTCGGAAGGGCATAGGCACAAGCACGCCGGCATAAGCTGCCGACGGGGTGAAGCAGAGCGAGCATATAGGTCAGCCAGGTACCGTCAACTTCATTCACCCGAGCGACTTCTTCTTCGTAAGGCTGACACTATGCGTGCAGAGTGGGCTATCTTTCTGGCCCTGAGCCTACAAGGCTGTCTGGCTCAAACATGGACGTATCGAGGCTGTTATCTTGATGACCCCGCGAAGCGTACTTTGAAGTTCTTCACCAACACGAACAACGACAACCAGACGATCCAATCTTGTACGGGCACGTGTGAATCCCTGGGTTATGCGTGGGCCGGGGTGGAGTTTGGGTAAGAACACAGCTAGTGATATACACAAGGTCGCCCACTGACGGCGATTTGTTGCGTGATAGGCACGAATGCTATTGTGATAATCAACTGAATGGCGCGACGCAAGCGCCTGAATCTGACTGCTCCATGCCTTGCCGTGGCAATTCTTCTCAAGTCTGCGGCAATGGCAATCGGCTCAGTGTCTATACCACAGGCAAAGTCTACACTCCTCCCACCACGAACCCTGGGCCCAATGGCTGGACCTCGCTCGGATGCTACACGGACTCTGTTAGTGCAAGATCACTCGGAAATCAGCAGTTCATCGATGCCGGGGCGAATGCCATGACAGTAGCCGCATGCACACAGGCCTGCAAGCGTGCAGGATACTCAATAGCGGGCTTGGAGCATGCGAATGAATGCTTTTGCGACAACAAACTGCAAAATAGTGCGGCTCAGGCCAGCAATGGGTGCGATATGGCTTGTGCCGGCAACTCGACTGAACTTTGCGGAGGATCGAATCGCCTGAATGTATACAAAACCACCGGCGGCTCAACGGCACCCCCAGCTACTTCCATTCCCTCTGGCTGGAGGTCCCTCGGCTGTTATACCGACAGCGCAAGTGCGCGCACATTACCAATCAGTATGGGAGTTCCAGGAGACTTCAATAATATGACGATCGAAGGCTGTCTCAACGCCTGTGGCAACGAAGGCTACTCTTATGCTGGATTGGAATTCGCCCGAGAATGCTACTGTGCAAACAGCGTGCAAAATGGCGGCAGTTGCGCGTCTGATCAGTCAACATGCAACATGGCGTGTACCGGCAACAAAGCACAAACTTGCGGTGGCTCCAGCCGGTTGAACGTCTACTACGCAGGATCTAACAATAACGTACGCGCTTGCGCTGCTGGAGGTAGCACAACGAGCAGCACCAGTTCCAGCACAACCACGAGAGCTGCTTCTACCAGCTCAAGTCTTCCAACCACGTCACGATCAACCACTACACTCATTTCGACATCTTCTGCAACCTCTGTCACGACATCTAGCTCAAAGCCTGGTTCATCATCTACTACTTCCTCGGCTAACCCTTCAACGACCAGCGCCACAGGAACAACTACGACACGGTCAACTACCATATCTTCATCGACCACAACTACGACCACCCCTGCGTCTACGGTCTGCCCCGATTTCTGGCAAGCTGTGGTCGCGGACTTGGCTTCGAACATGCGCACTGACGGGCTATGTAACAATATCTCGCGCGCGGCGATTCGATATGCATTCCACGACTCCGCCACGTTCTCCAACAAACTGCCATTCTATCCCCCCGCAGCAGGAGGCGCTGACGGCTCATTGCTGCTTTCTACAGAAGAGATAGACCGCATCGATTCCGAAGGCCTCCACGACTTTCACAATTTCATCAGAGCCAAATTCAGCAGCTATAAAGCTGCAGGTTATCAAATCGGCGCGGCAGATCTCATTCAAGTCGCTGGATCCGTAGGTGTTCTGGCCTGTCCCGGTGGACGTGTAGGCCGCATGTTGGTCGGACGAACAGATACTTCTACAGCCGCTCCGGATGGACTCCTTCCTCAAGCCTTTGGTCCCGGCTCCGATCACGATACACTGTTTCAAATGTTCGTCGACAAGGGCTTCAGTGCGCGAGATTTGGCGGCTTTGCTCGGTGCGCATAGCACTTCGATCGCCAATTTCCAACAACGATTCGGTATGCCGGCCAATACTGCGCAAGACACGACGCCAGGAGAGTGGGACGTACTGTATTACAGCCAGACATATTTCCCGGTTTCGGGCATGGGACGATTCGATAGCGACATCAATCTCGCGAGCAACGAGAGCCGGACGGCTGTGGGGTTCCAATTCCGAAGTTTTGTTGGGAGACCTGCGCAGTGGGGATCTTCATTTGCTAGTGCATGGCAGGCTTTGGGGTTGTTGGGGGTGCCGCAGAGTGCGAGAAGTAATATGCAGGATTGCACTTCTGTTGTTTTTGCCGCGTTTCCTTGATCGCTGTCTGGTTGATGAGAATATAAAGAGAATGCGAATTAATTCGACCATCACTCCACGTTGACATCTCCAATATTCTTCTCGTGTGGACTATCGGACTCAGTCGAAGCGGAGTGAACGGGCATTTTCATCCCACTGTATATCATCCCAGCATGGGGCACAGCTCATATGCTGTAGAGACGAGGCCACTTCACAACAGATGACACTGAAAATATCCGGCCAACAATGAGTGACTCTTTGTATTTGCGTAACGATCGACGGTCTAGGCAAATTGTTTCTCTGTCAGCGCTCTGCCTTTTCTCAACGCCATCATCCTCACACATCGATCTCCTCCAGAGAAAATCTTCATGTATTCCACGTCGCCAAAATCCAGTCCCTCCGTTCAAAACCTCGCACTGATCCTCCATCCCACCATTCTCACCCGCACAATCGTGTAAGCCAGCATAGACAGGACATAGCAGAGGCCCGTGAAGAGCGCAACGCCCCAGAAGGCCCCATCACAAGCTTCGATCAAAGCACCAGCAATAGGGATACCCGTGAGAGTGCCAACAGCCACGACACAGTAGCAAGTCGCATAATAACGACCATATTCCTCCGTCTTACACAGCATGCCCACACAAACCGGCGTCAAACTAATATTCGATCCCGACGCGAAACCAAAAATGACGCAAAAGCTGATGGTGAGAGCAAAGATGGTATTCACATAATCCTCGCGTGCACTGCTCGCGGAGAGAATCGTCGCGGGCAGCCAGAGGCCTAGAGAGGAGAGCATGCACAGGAACAAAGTGAGCAGCATGGCATTGAAGCGTCCGATTTTGTCCGCGAGTACGCCTGGCAACCACCTTCCGAACACGGAACCCGCGTTGAGGATCGCAATGATCTGGTACGCGAAAGTCGTGCTCATGGCGCCCGACGACAGCGAGTACGCCGTGACGTAGGAAATGGGCGCAAAGAGTCCCCATTCCATCATGAACGTGCCCATCGTCACCAGCGCGAAATCGACCTGTTGGAAAATGGTAAAGTCCGGCAGGATCGACTGGTTCGGTTTCGGCGGGAGTCGGGAACGGACGAGCAGGTTCGTCACGATCAGCAGAAGGAGATACACGAAGCCTTGGATGCGCGTCGACCACGCCCAGCCGACCTTGGGGAAGAGGTCCTGGAGCATCAGAGGGAAAATCACACCTCCGATGGCGCCGCCCGTGGCAGCGAAGCCCGTGGCATTGCCGCGTTTGGCGTAGAAGAAGTGGCCCACGGAAGCGATTGCCGGCGTGAAAACCAGCGCCGTACCGGTTCCGCCTAGGATGCCGAAGACGACGATGAAGTGCCAGTACGCCGTACACACGCCCAACAGCATGCTGGCTAGCACGATGAGAATCGTCCCGCCGAGGACCAGCAACCGTGGGCCGTAGACGTCGAAGATGGGGCCGATGACCAGGCCGGCGCCGAAGGATAGGAAGACGTAGAGTGAGATGATCCAGCCGATCGTGCTTTTGGAATAGTCTGCTAGTTGGTGTTCTGCCAAGTAGGACTCGTAGACGCCGATGGTGTTCATCCATCCTAGGGCGGCGACCATGCCGCAAAAGGAGCCGAAGACGACCAGCCAGGCGCGCAGGCCGCCTTCGGGGTAGATTTCGCCATCGGGTCCGATGGTAGACTTCGTTCTGCGGAGAGTTACAGCGTGGTTTCCGCCGCCTTCGGGGTCCGCGGCAGAAGAGGTGCTGTGGTGGTGATGGTTGTTGATCGATTGCTTGTCATCGTCATCGTGTTGATGGGATGGAGTCGTCCATCTCTCATCCTGGGAAGATGCCTGGGACGCAGACACCGGTGAATCTGTAGCCTCGCATGGTTCCGTGGTTGCTGATGGTGTTGCGGTGTGATCGAGGAAGGAAGGCGAAGAAGATTGTGCAATCGAAACGAGCCCTGGCGTGCTGCCTTTGGGATGCTTGCTCATGCGCCCTTTCGCGGGAGTATGCAGTGTGAGTCTGTGGTTCAGACTGCGAGTGACAGACAGCGTTGATCATGCGCAAACGCTGCTTTGTGAGATTGGAGAAAGAAAAACAGAAGAAAAGGAAAAAGAGAGAAAAGATTTGTGAGCGAAACCTACACCGACGGCTCGTCCCCCCGCGCTATACGCCCTTCCTTCCGTTCAGTTGGTCACGATGAAAAGCGTCGTCTCGTAAAAGTTTGCCTCTTTGGCCGTCTTGGTCTTCTGCCGTCCGTTCTCGGCAACAAACGACGGGCGCAATTGGCCCGCACATCTCCGATCATTCGGTGCAGCTTATGCATCCAATACCAGCCATGTGAAATATAAAGACTGAGACTTACTGCTACGATCAATGAGATACACTTTGTTGGTATTGGATTTCCTCGACAAAGTTCTGTAATGTGGGAAGACGATTTCCCGTTTCCGTTCGCATGTGTGCCACGTGCTCGCTGCAAAGCTTACGCTCCGTACATCGGCGCCGAAAAGCTTCAGCATTCGTCCGGCGCAAAATACTCTCGCAGCCGAGTGTCGAGCCATTCTTTCTGGTCCTTGCGGTAGCCATGCTCGCCGATATGGCTGATGAAGACGTCTTGCACACCGCCGAGACGCGGGAGGATTTCTCCAAGCACGTTCGAAACGAAGCTCTTCACGTTGTATATGTGTTCGCCCGATCGTACGAGGGCAGAGTAGATATGACTCTTGGATGTGAACCTCGAATCGTTCTTTCCCGGGCACGCCTCGCGTATATAGTTGCTGTAGGCTTTGCGGTATTTGTCGAATTCATGGGGTTGAAGTAGCTGCCTCGAACCTTCTGGAGTTGGCCACACATACTCCGGCTCCCAATCTTTGCGCATGAAATGTGGCAACGAAGACCAACCGATTTGGCGTGGTATGGCTTCGAGACAGTCCCAGTCGATGAGACCAGTGACATTTCCCCTCTCATCGACGAGTATATTCTGCGGGTTGAAATCGGAAAGCATGAGGACGAAACCGGGCTCACTCGGCTCAACCTTGACCACATCCAAAAAGCGCTCACAGAACAGTTCCCAAAGCGAGAAGAGCCCTTTGATGAATGGGTCATCGTTCTCGTGAGGATAGTTGTATTCGTCAAAACGCTTGCGTCTGGCGGCGCGCACGTAGTCCTCCAGTGATGACCTGATCGGCACGGGCTTGAATTTGCGCTGCAGTACGTAAATGTCATCGGTCGTGAGGCGTGAACTATCGCCCACGGTTGGCTCCGAATCTTCAGTGTCGAAGTGCATGGCGCCATAGCGAGAGAACACCGTCGACTCGAGGAAAGGCATCGTCTTGGCCAGGCTGTGAAGGATGTGATGACGCCTAGCATCCGTCTCGATGAAGTCTTCGCCTGGTCGCTGGGGCCACACCTCTTCGACAGGTCTCCCACCAAGGAACGACATCGCGATAAATGGGGCCTGAATTTCGTTGTCCGGCGTGTTGTCATACGACAACAAGCGTGGGACAGGCAGATCGGTTTTGTCCCGAATGTACTTCATTCCCAAAGCAGACTCCCGCAGCAGTTTTGCGTCGAAGTCGTTCCATCTTTCTGGAAACCCATAAGCGGGGACTCGAATGCAAGTGCGCTCCTTGAAGCTCGACTCCAGAATATAAGCGCAATTGTACGAGCCACAATGCTTGCTGATCAGCTTGTAGTTGGCATCGGCCGCGCCATCCGACTTCTTGCCAATTCTGTCCAGCAGCTCAGCCAGCTTCTCGGCTGCGATGTCTCTTGTAGGTCCCCAATACAATGCCTCTTCAATCTCGCTTGCTTCAGCGAAATCTTCCGCGACCAGTAGCGGACTACTGACTCGACTAGGCGGGTGTTTGGTGGTGAGACTGCCACCTGCGCCATTGAAGGGACTTTCTTGCACAGTGCGACCGCTCACCTCGCCATTCGTAATTGGCTTTTGGTGGGCCTGGGCCTGAGGAGCACTCGTGGCCCGGTCACGGCGCTTTTGATCTTGCGCCAGACTATGGGTGGGGCTAGGAGCGCCGCCATTCGACTGACCTGCAGCATCATCGATAACTTGTGCAGAGGTATTGCGATTCGCGCGTTGGTCTGGGACACCGCTCGTCGCCCCGTTTGTGACTATGCTGCGTTTGGACTGGCTGCGCTGCGCGCTTCGTAAAAACCACTCGCCCAGACGCTCGCGCTTGCCCTTCCTTGAGGTCGTATACACGGTCTGGATCTTTCCGGGCCCGGACATGGTTGAGGAGGGATCGCGAAACTGGCTTGCTTGTTAATGACTGGTGGTGGTTGGGAAGATCGAGATAGCGATATAGCTGGCTACGATCATTATTCCCTGTCGCGTGTACCAGCTGTGTGATTGCTGCAGTCGGCACGCCTCGCAAAAATCATCGTCATAGCTTTGTCGTGAGCAAACATTTCAGCTTGGTCGCTGGCCATCAGTAGCCTTCGAGTGAAGAAAGCCTCACTACGATATACCTCGACCTTCATTGTCACCTACTCTGTTCATTTTGCTTGCCTACATGTAACCTTCCCAAGCCGTGGACGAGTTGCTTGGTATGACTTCTCTTCCCTGCCGACAGCGTATTGCAGATCATCCAAGAGTCTTCCTTTCACAGTCTTCTCTTTATTCAGTCTTCTGTCGACAGGTTGCTCCTGGTCCGCTGGTCGCACATGGGACCATGGGCTCTTTTCCATCTTTCGTCATGGCGGAACTGCGAAAGGCAAATTGGCAAGACCCATTGGCGCTCTTGCTATGTGCGTCGATGCTGTGGGTGATGTCGGTTCCATTGCGGATTTGTATTGCGGACTAGCACGCCCGCGTCGTGAGGTGTCCACAACGGCATTTGTATGGCGGATTTTTGATACCAGAAGTGCAAAAATCCAGAAATAGATTCTAGCGCAGCGCGGGACGCAGAAAGCGTAGCACTAAACGTAGAATCCTGCTTTCCTGCTATCGCCTTCCGTAAGTCGTTGTCGCAATTCTACGTCGTTGTCGTCGTTTCGTCGCGATTCTAAAATCCAAGCTAGACTTCCACTAATATTTAGTTAAGCCTGCTCCAAAGCTTAATTAATATTCTTTCTAAGATAGTTAGACTATAATAAAAAAATAATTACAGGGACGATTATAGAACAGAATTATAATAATAACGATATAGAATTATAACGACGATATAAAACTTCGACGACGACGTAGAATTATAGCGACGCCGACGTAGAATCGCGACGACGAGGTAGAATCGCTAGAATCGCGACGACGACGTAGAATCGCGACGACGATACGCCGACGTAAAACGGAAGACTATAGCAGCAGCACTAAGTTACAGCGATTTGTCCTTAGCCTTATGCTTGAATCTATTTTTTGGGCTTTTTGCACTTTTGGTATTAAAAAATCCGCCATACATTTGGCGATGATTGGCAGCGGGAGCTTCCACAAGGTCAGTGCAGTCGTCTCAACCACGAACATCACTTCTCCCAATTCCTCCTCCTTCGCCAGGCTGCGAGAGTACATGAAACAACGTGTTTGAGACAATCGCGAAGGGTATGGAGTTTCGGGGCGAGCTCCTCCGATCAAGCTGTTGCCAGCGTTATTGGCAGGTGGGGAGCGTGGGGAGCTGTGTAGACACGTCAAGGGTTGGGGGTCAATACTATGCCGACTATCGGCCTCTGCGGCGAAGTTGATTGGCGTATCGTGGTTCAAAAGCCTTGTATTTGCTTGCATGTGCTGGTCTTCTGCCCGTACATGCATTGACCGTGACCACCTTTGATGGTCGCTACCTTCATCGAAATACCGAAGAATTAGTCCAGCATGACGAGCCCTCCACCAGCAGGAATTTACGTTCCAGTGCCCACTTTCTTCGCGAAAGAAGGCAGCGCCAACTACGACGAAGTTTCTCCCCCGATTGACATTGAGACGCAATCCGAGCACTCCCTCTTCCTCGTCAGAGGCGGCATACAAGGTCTTGTCATTTTGGGCAGCACAGGCGAGGCAATTTTCGTGCGGAACTCCGAGCGACACGAGTTGATCAAGAGCCAGAGAAAGACATTGGATGATGCAGGATTCAAGGACCGACCGATCATTGCTGGCACAGCGACGCAGAACGTTGATGACACGGTAGAGATGATCAAGGACAGCCAAGCGGCAGGTGCAGAGTACGCCATGGTGCTCGGACCCGCCTACTTCGCAGCAGCGACGAGCCAAGCCGGGATCCAGAAGTGGTTCGAGGTCGTCGCAGATCGCTCACCTATTCCGATCTTGATGTGAGTGGTGCTTGCAATTGCAGGACGCACACGCCATGAATTAAAGTCTGACGCCTCCACAGCTACCACTACCCGGGCGTGACGAATAACCTGTACATTGCTCCCTCGACGTTCGAAAAGCTTGCGGCACACCCAAACATTGTTGGGTGCAAGCTGTCTCATGGGATCATTGACGACCAGACTTTGATTGCCGCTTCGCCAAACATCGACCATGACCACTTTTACGTCTTCACCGGTCTCGGGCAAAATCTTCTTCCCGTGTTGACGATTGGCGGTGTTGCCGCCATCGACGGTCTGGCAGGATGTTTCCCGCGAGTCATTGTCAGGCTGTTCCGCCAGTTTCACGAGAATTCCGCCAAGGGAACGAGCAAGGAAGATCTCCAACTGCAGCGCGACTTGCAGTTCCGCATTTGCGAGGGCGAGAAGCTCATTGCCACTTGGGGTCCCGTTGGTATGAAGGAGGCGATCGCCCGTGTTTGGGGTATTGGCAGTGGCAAGGGCAACCGTTTGCCACTAGCCGGTGGTTTCCAAGATGGGGACAAGGAATGGACCAAGTGGGAGAAGGTGTTCAATGGTCTGCGTGACTTGGAGAAGCAATTCGAGGCCGAGGACAAGTGAGAGTTAGAATAGATCGCTCGTACCGAATTTCTGTCGCACTCTCGCAGCAGATCGGATGTCGTCTTCCACACGCTGAATGTATCGTTCATGGACTTATTACATATTAGTCAGGCTGACACGCTCCGTCTGAGGTCGCGCGACCACATCGTCGCTGACCGGCCGCTGAGGAGTCTTACACGAAGCTCGTAAATCTACCAGAGTTTACGCAAGTCAGCACGCCGCGAGTTTCATCATAGCTCGTTTCCTTGCGTACGACTATCGTCCGATGGTGCGTGCTGTGTCGTGAGCGCGGTTGGCGCGGGCATGGAGGCGCAATACGAGTGTGCAGCATATGAAGGGTTCTGGACTCACAACCGGTCGAGGGATGTTGGTCGTCAACCCCTGCAAGACATGATTCTTGAAGCTGCTCGTGCAAGCTTCGTTGCCGAGCATGTGATACTCGAGCACTGGGCGCTCGGAAATGCTGTGCGCGCCACCACAGGTGGGGCCGAAGAGGGCAGGTACAGAGATACACTCATCAGCGAATCGATAGTTTGGGCGGTTGTCGATACTTTTCTCTCAGCTGACGCACGCTGGATCAGCGGGAGGAGTACTGGAGAACAACCAAATTCAGGACACGGCCTTCGTACGTCTGATGTTGTGTCTCCATGCCCAGCCTCCCGATGTGAGACATGCGGAGAATCATGCCCGTGGGACACACTGGACAATAGCAGAATGCCCGAAGCGCTGCCTGTGTTGCCCCTTCAGCCGTGTGGGGACTCCGTTACTTAGTACAGTGGTAGTTTGATGACAGGCTTTTTTGCTTACCATCCCCTGTTCGGCGATCATGTTCGGAATGCTGGCGCCATAATTGTGGAGCAGCCGGACAAGGTACGGCACGGTCGTTCGTGCTCGTGCGCAGCCGGATGGTTTCGCGGGTCATTCTCATTCGGGTGGAGATAATTTGCGGCACGGATATCGTCGTGGGTGGAGGATCTGGGGAGGAGGATTTGGCGGCGATGGGGGTGCAATTGCCAAAGGAGTGTCGTCCTGCACGTCGGCCGTCGGTACGACGCGCGGTAGAGCATGGATATCGGCAACGCACCGCAATGCACATAGACGAGCAGTCGCAGCGGATGATGGAGTGTGCTCGTGCTCTGCGGCGTCGCCTACGCGTGTCCGCATATGCGCATTGGAAGCACAACGCTGGGTCGCTTCCACTCGGTCGGGAGTACATAGGATGAGGTGCTCCTTCGCACACCACGACTTTTGATCGCGCGCCGACAAGGCGACTGGATGAGGAAGTTGAGTTTTTTGCGAAAAAAGACACGCAAGCAGCCTCGGCGCTAGACCGGGATGTCCTGGCGGGCACACGGGAGTCACTGGTGGAAGTCTTCCGCAACTGCGCGACGTGTGGTCCGACGATCGCAGCTGCCGCCGCTGCGTTCTCACGGAGCGACCGGAGTGGCGATGGCGATTGGCGCGGTTGGCGACGGCAACAGCGCTCGCTCGAGACGTCTCGTGCCTGTGATCCATACAATACCGCCGCATGTCGATTCACTGCCGATCGCCAGTCGAACCTCCGCGTGCACATGCTGCTGTGGGTGCTGAGAGAGGTGGCTGGGAAGGCGTCTGTCTTTCTCGTGCTGCAGACAGACACACGGCCCGCTGACGTCCATTGCAGCTGCAGCTGCCGGCCTGCCTGGTTTGGTCAGCCCCAACGTGACACCATCGCGATGGCGGCGATACTGACTGCTGCTGCAGTGCTGCTCGATCATGGATGCAGCACCCTCCCACGCCATTGCTCCCGCATCCACCTGCCAGCAGACAGACACCATGTGGCGAGACCTCGCACATGCCATTCCCCCCTCCGCGCCTCGGAAACACATCGTCGTGGCCCACGTCGCTCGGTACATGGTTCACTGCAGGTACGCGAACAACGCACCGTCAGGGGACCAACATGCGTGGGCAAGACGGGCGAGGCAAAAAAAAAAAGGGCAGTGGTCGGCTCGTGTGGTGCGGTGAAAATCTCGAGCGGAACGGATGCCTTCTCGCTCCATTGCTCGCAAGTGCCGTCGCTCGTCGATGGCTGTGTCCTACTCTGTACAAACGCTTAAACGCTCAGATGAAGCTGTGTCCAGCAAAAAGCACCCAAGCCGCCCCCGTGTCGTCCGTTCAATTCATCATTTTCCAAAGCCGTGCCGGCGTTTGCAATCGTGCCGCGATACTTCTTTTCAAACCCTCTACGCCGACTTTGCGTGCTAAAACTTTTTGGTTCTTCTCGCGACTGGTGCCGTGCAGTGGCTGCCCAACCGTGTTCGCTGAATACGACCGTGAACTTTTGTGTCTGCTGGCCGGGCACAGCCTTCCCGTCCTCGTGGCATTGGCTGCCTCTCCTCTCTCTCTATGTGCGTGCGGTGCTGATGCAAAGAACCGAATGATGCCAGGGTATCGTGCAACAAATGTGTGAAGGGGGTTCATTAGTCGTGATAGGTAATGTTCGTCGTCGTCAGCGCCACTGGACGATGTTGGTCCAGCGCTATGGCATGGTGTTTGTGGTGGGTGTCGTACGCGGGGAGTTGATCGACCTCGAGCATCGATGGGGATGTTGGTGGAGGTGGGTAGTTGAACGAGTCCGACTTGCGCCCATCGGGCACGTCGAGAGGCCTCGAGCCATACGGCGGGAGTCTGATCATACGCACGCGGTTGTCGGTATCGGCTCCGTCCCTACTTCCCCATGTGGTCTGAAAAGGCGGTCAGTGAAGGTGAACCATAAACCCAAACAGGAAATTTTCGAGCCTTACCGCATCGAGCGTCAACATGCCATAGAGCTTGATGCCGCCGTGGTAATAGCCAAAGGCAATGTACAGAGGAATGTATACGGCGTCCGCTGGGTAGCGGGAAAAGTGGCCCCACAGCTTGACAGTCTTGCTGAAGCCATATGTCCATAAAATGAGGAACGTGAATAAATACCAACGCTCTTCATACGACCACCCCTTTGATGCTTGATACCAAGATGTGAATATCAAAATATCATAAGGCAGTGCCCATGCGGTAATTGTGGTTTGCAGCACCGAATACGTGCTCCACGGTTGCGATCTGGAGCGGTGTCAGTCGCGGGGGTCGATTGCTGAGGCGGAGAACGGGCGGCATACCTCCAATAGTGCCGTTCCACGAACAAGCTGGTCAGATTGCTGCGCCAATTGCTGCGCACCCACCGCAGACATTGCCTCAGATATTTCGGCCCCTCCTCCAGGGTCGTCTGCACTTCGCATTCCTTGTGGTACTGCATCCTAATCTTCCAATCGTGCGAATACAACCATCTCGTGATGAAATTGTCATCGTCGGCGTTGAGCTGCATCGTTCGCCACTCCTCGTGAGTGAAGCCGTGCGTGAAGGCCTCATCCTGCAAGATGTGCGTTCGATAGGCCACGGTTCGGCCGGAGAGGCAGGGCAGTCCGCCATCGACGTGGAGACACGCGGAGCAGTCGAAGTTCCGTCGCTCGAGATAGGTGGCGCCGAGGAACCCCCAGGCGCTCCGCCGCTCCGGCCTTTTCAGGCGCTGCGAAGTGCCCACGCCACCCACTTTGGCATCCTCGAAGGGAGCCAACATCCACGGCACGACCTTTGCCGGCCACACGACATCGTCGTCGACGAAGACGGTGATTTTGGTGACGACCTCGGGGATGGCTCGGCACATCTGGCGGCGCTTGTTGGCCTCGCGGATGCTCAAGACGCGGATCTTCTTGGCATTGATCTGGCGGGCGAGCTTCGCGAGAGCGTCGCGGTTCGCGTCGATGGTGACGAGCAGCAATTCGTAGGGCTCGGAACGGAGACACGTGGAGATGGTGTCTCGGAGCTCGGCGCCGCCGGTGGCGATGGTGGGCAGGATGATGGTGACATCCTGCGCGGTGTAGGTGGGATCTTCGGGAATGGGAATGGGCCGGAAGGTCCAGTGCGCGAAGCAATTAACGATCAAGCGAAAATATCGAAACAACCTGACGAGGCGGATCAGCTCACGTGGCGCGGGCAGATTGAGTTTGGGATAGCCGTGCCGACGACAGGACGGTTGGCAACATACCATGCACAGACGGCGACGTGGGACCAGGAAACCATGCTGCCGCCCCGAAACGAGAGGAAGTGGTGGCGGGCCCAGTCACGACATAGGACGAGAGAGGAGCGCAGCAGGCGGTCGGAGGAGGGACGGGGCGTGGTGGGAGGGGCAGTGGCAGAGCGAGGTGGGCGTGGGCGTGGGCCGGGCAGCGGAATTATAAAGAAGTAGGAGGTAGCATTTGCAGCGCAGCACCCTCGGCTGGGGCATGCAGCGCTTAGCATGCGCAGTCGATGTTTCATTTGGCACGGGTTTTTGAGCTGGTGGATGAGATCACCAGGAATTAGGCAGCGTGGTCCACCTGCGCGCAAGAGGCCAGCTCGGCGCATGCACACGCTCGTCGACGAGCTTTGGCGCGCCCCTCTTCGGTCGACGTGAGCGCAGCCGGGTGGGGTCTCGAAATGCCTAGCCCGCATCTGGCGCGCGTTGTTATGCAGGCCGCGCTAGGGATGGGCACGAAGAGCACGAGCGGGAACAGCGCTCGTGCACTCCTGTGCTCCCGTCGCGATGCGTTGTTATTACTGTAGAATATCCTGTGGATAACCGTCGTTATTGCTGGCGCCGACGCGCCACATTGGCTGGCCGGGCATTATCCGTCGCGCTGCCCGCCGCGGATTAGCGCCTGCACCTCAGCATGCTATTTCCCTCTCGCGCCCGGGTGTGGTGGGTGGTGGTGGTGCTGGTTGTTTTGATTGCTGCGGCGCTCTCTCGCGCCATTGATGGCCTCCACTTGTCGCTGCTGCCGCTGCCCTGGGCCAACCATCTCGGGCGCGCTGGCTCAAGGTCGGCGCCACGCACGGCAGCGCAGCGGCCAAGAAGAACACCACACCACCGGCCTCGCCCTCCACCGCGTCCAGCACGCGCCAGGCCTGGCCGGCCGGAAGGCGTTGAGACGTGAGCATGCTCATCGATTCAGGGTTTGCACCACGTCTGCGGTAGACTATCGACGATGGCTGGCCGGCCCATGCCACAGCTGGGGTACAGAGCCACGCCCGGCACCACCCACGCACGCATGCACGGCTATAGAATGACGACTTCGAGAGCAGCGAACTGCAGAAAGCTTCGACACCACCCTCGTTAAGGTGCGTATGTACCTGTACCTACCCGCTTGCCAAATCGTGCTGTCGGCCGCCAGGACTTCTCCCACGAAAGCGTGCAGCTCCATTCTCCCATGTGGTAAAAAAGCGATCCTCCTCCTCCCGCGCTGTACCATACCATGCTCAGCATCATTTGCCCGTGGTGACCAGCACCCTGCCCTTCACACTACGACCACCACCATGTGCCCATCATCCGCCGCGAGCAAACACTAGAGACGTGCAGCTGTAGCATCCATTAGAGCTGTTGAGAGCTGTGTCCGCCGCATTGCCCCTTCGCGCTTGGTCGAGCGAGATGTCCGAAGCACACACGTCGGCCAGCTGCTTGACGTCAAATGCCCATCACCATCGGGGCATGTGCCCTCGCTGCGATGGTGGTATGGCCATGTGCACACAACACAGAAAATCATGCCCGGGGTCTTTGCTGCTCGCACCCGATCGCCGCGCGTGGAAGCAGCGTCCCGCATTCCGCTGCGCCTGTATGCCTGCCATCTGATGAATCTCCAGCAAGACGGCCGTCGCGTAAACGACGCACACAATCCTCCATCGCCTCTCATCACGCAACAGCTGCACGAGCTGTCCGTAGCGTGGACCGTCTTCAACCACCGCGCGCGACTAGGGCCTGCATGCAGCCACCATCACGATCGTCATCGTGACTGTCGCAATCTTCTGTCTGCTGCGCTTGGAACTTGCATGCCGCGGCTTTCGCGACGCCTAGGCGCACACCTCACCCGCCGGCTGCAAGTGTTTTTTCCTCCTCGCCCGGTGCCTGTGACTCCGAGCAGGTACATTCCCGCCTCGCCCGCCCTCCTTGGTGCCTATCGTTGACGCAAGCTCCAGGCCCTCGCCTCGCCGCGCCGCGCCGTCTTGTCCACATGAGGCGATACGGCCTTGCGAGCACGTGCGGCGACGTTGCCTTGTGCCTCCAATGCAGCCGTTGCACGACATGAGAAGCAGATCATTGTCTGCAGGTACCTGCCAGCGCACTTCTCGGATTGCTTCCCCCAAGCGCGACTTTGCCGCCGGAATCACTTCCCATACTTCCCAGCTGGCGCCGCTAGACAACAAGATCTGCCACAGGCAGCAGGGTGAGCGTGAAGGTGCTGCGGGAGGACGGCTGGCAAGAGGGACTGCCTAGCCGCCTTGCTTGGGCTGTTGGCCGGAGACGCTGCCGCCGTCTGAGGTCGGTCTTGCGTGTGTCCAGTCTGGTATACACTGCATCGCCCTCCGCCCCATGCGAAATGCGGGCTCTACGGCATGATTGGACGCTCGACCAACACCGGACGCGATGGCGGAGGAGTTCGAAGGCCAAGGTCCATAAAACCCAACTCAACTGTGTTGATCTTCACACGGCATTCGTCGAAGCATGCGAGCGACGAGACTCGTGCTTGTCCGACCAACATACCCGATTGCTCGTCTCTCCAGACGTCGCGCCTCTCCAACGCCACTCGACTCTGCTCACTTGTAATCAGCTGCTCTTTCGCCCAGGTAAGCTCTCTTGCACTCCTCGGTCATGCCTACTCTTCGTCCGCCCCTTCCATCACAGACTCATGGCCGTCGTGACTCATCAGCCCTATCGCATACAGTAAAGCAGCGCTGGCACCACCTGCGCCGCAATATCCTTGTGATCGACGAGCAGCATTGTGAATCGCATGACAAACCACCAGGCCTTGCGTATGTAAGATGGACATGTTCGTGTGTGAACTGATTAGGTTAGACGTCGCAACGAATTCGCCGAGACTTTCTCCGCCCTACAGGGTGGACAGGCCGACAGTGGACAATTGCGCCACAAGTCTGCCGTGCCCTCAATTCTCCGTGCTGACAGTACTATGCCTCTGTTCATGGCTTCCACAACGTCAGCCATTCAATATGACATTGCCAGCACGCACGAGGGCGTAGGCATCCCCACGATGGCGCCCGCTGGTGGAAATACCCGCGATATTCCAGGCTCTACTTCAGTGTCGGCCGGCATCAGTGCGAAGCTATTTATCGAGGAAGCTTGCGCCAGGCCACGCTAGTCAGAGCTGGGCACGATTGTGTCGTTATGCTGTCTTGACTCTTGAAGGCACACATGGAATCATCGTCTGTATCTGGTTGCAGTACCTCGCATTTATGCACAATAGTACACGCGCCAGCCAACACTGCGCTGGACGCACCTTGCCTTCTCAGAGACAGCCAGATCGGCATCATGACTTGGCCTCCTCTAGCAGGCATAACGCACTTTCCCCCAACATCCCTTGTTTGCTTTGGTATTAGACTCTTTTAGTGGTGTTCCTGCACTGCATTGCTCCTGTAACCAATAATCTTGAAGCGCCCGATGATTTCGCCAATCGAGAAGAAGCCAATGGTCTCGGCGGTGACGATGCCAACCTGGGTCAAGGTAGCGGAGTCGAGGTTTCTTAACCTCTCCAGGAATGACTGGGGGCTGTTGATTGCTTGGTCTGCGGTCTTCTCGGCGGCCTTGGCCGTTCGCGAACCGACGCTGGCTGGGTTCGATACTGCGTTTCGGATCGGTGCGATTACATTCTGAACAGTTTGTGCGTTGCTGAGGAGACTCAGAGTCAGCCATTTCTGTCGCGCATCTCTCGACGCCTTGTGCCATGCTTACGGTGGCTGCATGCCGCGTCCAGTGTAGATGATCTTGCCGAGCTCGCCAGCGACCTTGCCATAGTAGACTACATGAGGGACCATGCCTAAACAGTACTCAGTTGAATGCCGTCGTTGCTATGCCAGCCACTCCGCCGACTGACCTTGCACAAAGCCGATGAGCGCTCCTGTGCGCCCGCCGACCTTGGACAGACTGCTGCTGACACCGGCAGCAGCCTTGCTCAGTGCTGGGCCGGCAGAGCTCGTCACCTTGGACAGCCCTTGTTGTGCTTTTGATACGGTGCTCTGGGCCGTCTCCTTAGCCGCTGTTGCGCCCTTGGACGCGGCAGACGCAGCCTCCGAGGTCGTCGAGGCGGCGCGTCGTTGCAAGAGGAACTTGGACTGGCGCAGGACCATCCGGGACACGGCGGGAGATGCCATTGTGGTGTGGGAGTGCTGGTGTTCGGAAGCTGGCTCAATGGCTGAGCTCTGAGAGCAAAAAGCGAAGTCGACAGCTTCGGAAGCTCGGGAAAAATCGCGGAGGTAGCCGAATCGCGAACCAAAACTTTAGGTCTCCCTCTGATTTTAATTCATAGCGAGATATGCTGCGCCATACCTGTACCTGGACGCACACATGGACCCACTCAAACTGCTGTCGCGATCGACCAAACGCTCGAAGACTGGAACGGTGCAGCGAAGTACGCCGTCCGGCGGCCAGAATGCCGCGCCTCAGCTTTTCGCGGTGAACAGCGAGGCTGTCGTACCCGACTCGAAGAAACGCAAGCGAGGGGAGGTTACCGTCGATGCTCCTGCAGAGCTGGACTTCTTCGGCGGCGGAAGATCAAATACGAACGGCGATGGAGCTAGGGCACGTTCGAAAAAGGGTGCGGACGCACGACGGTTGACTGAAGGCGAGAGTGACATTTCACCAAGCGCATTACAACCTTTGTCAGAAGGGGAGCGCAAGACGATACTGCGACAACACAAGCTCAAGATTACTTGGCTGAACCCACCAACGATCGAAAAAAAGGCGAAAGTGAAGGGCAAAGAGAAGAGCAACAAAAAGCACGAAAAACCAGAGAAGCTGTCTGTATTCCCACAACCACTACAATCATTTTCGGAACTTCGGGAAAGATATGGCGTCTCAGCTAGAATTGCAAGCAACGTTGAAGATCAAGGCTATTCCATGCCAACAGAGGTACAGCTAGGCGCAATCCCGCTTTTGTTGGAGCCACCTAGCGCCCTATTGTCTGCCACCAGCGCTTCCCCAGCCGCGCCATCTGGGCATGTTGATCTGTTGACAGTGGCACCTACTGGAAGCGGGAAAACGCTTGCTTTTGCCATACCTCTAATGCATAGGCTTCACCAATCGAAACGCGAGCGCAATGATGCCCCGAGATCTATCTCTTCCATTATCCTTGCTCCCACAAAAGAGCTCGCCGGCCAGATTGTGAATGAGTGCAAGAAGCTTGCTCGCAACACTGGATTACGTGTCGCGCAAGTTAGAAAAGGAATGAAACTGGCCATGCCCACGACGCCAGCAGACGACAGTGAAGACGAAGACGACCAGACCGTGGAAGTGGGGGCGGCGTCTGGCACTGCAGTCAAGGCTGATGTCCTTGTGTCAACGCCTGGAGCGCTCGCTGCGATTGTGCAAAGCCTGCCACGAGACCAGTCTAGAGCGCTCTCCAACGTCCGGCACCTCATTCTCGACGAGGCCGACGTCTTGCTAGACCCACTTTTTCGTGAACAGACATTAGCGATCTGGAACAGTTTGCCTCGTCCTGACTTGCGTGTCACTTTGTGGTCAGCGACCATGGGAAGCAACATCGAAGAATTGGCACAGTCGATCATACAGGAGCGGCGTGCTCGGCTTGCGCGGGGAGACAGTGGCGCAGTCACCGACGTGCCCCTTCTACGACTCGTGGTTGGCCTAAAGGACTCAGCTGTACCGAATGTTGAGCACAAGCTGGTGTACTCGGCTTCAGAGCAGGGTAAACTCATGGGCTTGCGGAATCTTTTGCATCCTGCCACGAGTTCAGCGGAATCGGGACCTCCATTGCTGCCTCCATTCCTTGTGTTCACACAAACTATTGAGCGTGCTGTCGCACTACATTCAGAACTGCTCTACGACATACCCGCGGAAGCTGGCGGCATCAGCAGGATTGCTGTGCTACACTCAGACCTCTCCGATGCGGCACGCGATAGTGTCATGACTAAGTTCCGCAGAGGGGAGGTCTGGATCCTGATCACAACAGATCTCTTGTCGCGAGGCGTGGACTTCCGTGGCGTGAATGGGGTGGTCAATTATGACATCCCCACGTCCAGTGCAGCATACATCCATCGCGTGGGACGCACCGGACGAGCCGGACGCGATGGTGGCGTGGCTGTGACACTATTCAGCCAGGAAGACATTCCGTATATGAAATCGATCGCCAATGTAGTTGCGATGGCACAGAAGCAGAAAGGCAGTTCTGACACTGGGATTCAAACATGGTTACTTGATGCTTTGCCAGACCTCAATAAAAAGGCAAAGCAGGATCTGAAGAAGCATGGGGTGGAAACGAGAACCGCCCGCGGTATGAACAAGGATCCGCGAGCAGCTCGCAAAGCCAAGATCAGCACCAAAGCTGGCTTTGTGCGACGACAAGAGAACAAGCGGCGGGGAGCGATCCTTGGGAGTCGAAGACGACGAGATGTGGCCTCGGCTGAGCCGAGCGACCAAGGCGGAGATTTTGATGGATTCGACTGAATTGCTGCTACTGCAGGTTGACGAAGAGGCCTCCATCAACAAGAAGTTGCGCCCCGGAAACGTATTCGCTCAGATCGCTGGCCAGGAACACTGCTGGTCCAGCCAGGTCTTTCGGGCGTCCAAGCCTGCCTAACGGTATGCGGCCCTCCATATACTGTCGCTTCTCCTCGCTTGCCAGATCCTCGTCGTTGAGTTGCGTCCGGATCGTGCCCGGCAATAAAGCATTGCATCTGATGCTGTACTTTCCTAATGCACATGCTGTACTCTGCATCAAGGATAAAACGCCAGCCTTGGTGGGGGTATAATGTGTCTGTCCTGCACCGCCCACCAATGCAGAAATAGACGATACGGCGATGATACTGCCACCACGTGGCTCTTGCGCGGCCATCTGCTGTGCTGCGGCTTGCACGGCAAAGAATGCGCCGTTGAGGTTTGTCTGTATCGTGTGATTGACCAGCTCAGGCGATATGCTGTGGCAAGGTCAGTATTGCAGCTCAACAGCGAAATACATGTGATCGCATACGTGAGAAAGTCGGCAAATTGGCATACTCCTGCATTGCTCACGAAGACGTCTAGCTTGCCGAATTTCTCAACAGTCTTCTTGACCAACTCCTGGCCAGTATCCGGTTTGGTAATGTCTCCAGGAACTCCGATCAGGTTTGCATCTTCACCGAGCTCTTTCGATAATGCCTCAAACTGGCTGGCCGATTTGGCGTCTGGATAATAGTTCACAGCAACACTGGCCCCGTGTCTCAAATAGTCCAACGCAATGGCTCTGCCTATGCCCGTCACGGCTCCTGTGATGGCCGCAACTTTGCCTTGCAGTAGTGCTGCCATGCTCGATTGCTCCAGTTATGGTATACTGTCGGGAATTATTGATATATACAGACACGGCGTATCTTCTACGTTCACTACACATCACCGGCAACAATTTTTCACAGCCGTACTGCCTGATGGCAGAGGGGTCTGGTTCGGCGCAATGCAGAGCGAGCCGGCAAGCCGCGTTGATGCACGTTCCTGCAATCCCGGCAGCAGACACCGAGCTCTCCACCTTGCAGCCGACTGCACTGGTCTTTGGCGAGTTCATGGCTGAACGGAAGACCGAGCCGGCACTGCAGCAAGCAGCAGATATTGACTGCATTGCGCGTCTTGGTATCTCATCTGCATCCACGATGCAATAATTTTCGAGGCGATTGGGAAACGACAGGGCTTAGCATTCTTCTTTGCAACCATTCTTCTCTACGCTGTCCGTCTCTGCAGCACACGCCGAAATCATGGCGCCGCTTCGCATCATCGATTCTCACACGCATCTCTGGCCCCAGAGCATGTCACATGCAGGCGAAGGAGGCCACGCCTGGATGACTCCGGGTATGCCACTGGCGAAACAACACCTCCTCTCCGACTACTATCAAGCTTCCAAGCAAGACGAACGACGCAAGCTAGACGTCACCTTTGAGGGGGTGGTGTACGTTGAGACGGATGTACGGTATGACAAGCCCAATGCCGACTTGCGTTCATGGGCAAGAGGTCCACTGGACGAAATCAGATTCCTACGTGATATAGCAGAAGGCAGATATGGCGAGCGAGACCGCCAAAGTCTCATCGGAATCGTCGCCTGGGCCCCGATGGACCAACCAACGAGTGTGCTCGAAGAATGGCTGCGTCGAGCTGAAGAAACGGCCGGACGAGAAACGTGGAAGCGGGTCAAAGGATTTCGATTTCTGCTACAATTCATATATGATCAGAAGGAATTTGAGACGCTGGTTTGGAGTGACTGCTTCATGCACAACCTCCACCTACTCGGCAGACGGGGCTTTGCATTCGACGTGGGCGTTGATCAGCACTCTAGGGGTGTGTGGCAATTGCAGGCGATGGCGACTGCAATGGAAAAGGCACACCTGGGCGTCCCGGAGGCGGAGAAGGTCACATTCGTGATCAACCACCTTTGTAAACCGGACTTCCTCAGGAGCAGCGCGGAGTTGGGGGCTTGGACAGAAGCGACGCAAGTCATGGCCGCGTTGTCCAAAACATACATGAAGCTCTCGGGTGGTTTGAGCGAACTTCCAGAGGAGGTCCTCGCGAAAAAAGACGCCATTGCCATTGCACAACATATGAAGCCATGGGTCGAACATGTCTTTGCAGTGTTTGGGCCTGAAAGAATCATGTTTGGGAGCGATTGGCCTGTGTGCAACGTCCGAGGACCAGGGGAAGACAATTCGTGGACAATGTGGAGAGAGATTGTCGCAGATCTGATTGAAAATCAAATTCCTGATCTTTCATCTGCGGAAAAGGCTTCGGTTTGGAGCGAAGCTGCTCGACGCGCTTACAATCTTGACTGAAATACATTACAGGCCGGCTAGCGCATCAGGCGGTGTAGTTGTATCGATGAGCCCCTCAAATCCCGACTCTGCGTATGATAGGCCAAGAGCATATTTGTCGGCTGCAAACGGCACAATGTGCGCAGCGCACTTCGCTGCATAGTCGGGATCTTTGGGAGATGAACCTCGCAGACCGTAGGCCCGGTCGTTCTCGCCGGGAGTGGTGTGCTTGCGGATTTCTGCGAGGAGATGATCGAAACTCGGGCGATCAATATCCTTGAACCGCATACAAGCCATGACCAAGTTCACCAGCTCACGGCTGTAGAATGCTTGCGCCGAAGCATCCAGCTCCGGCGGTTCCCTTTTCTCCTGGTCTCCCCAGTCGAACCAGGTCTCGTCTTTGGCACATGGCCCATATTTTCCAGCGAGTAGCGAAAACATGACTATACCCACGCCCCAGACATTGGTCCTGGTCGACTGTCGTCGCTTGACCCCTGCGATCTCGAGTCGGGCGTGCATCTCCGGCGCTGCATGATCTTCAGTTCCGCGAGTGCCGAGAGTTTTCAAGTCACGCGTGTCGTTTGGCGGTATGGTGATTGCAAGGCCAAAGTCAGCGAGTTTGGTCCGGGGGTACATTGGGAAATTATTGACATCTCGCACTCCGTAGAAGGTATTGTCAAGCTTGAAATCGCGATGGACAATGACAGGCCAGTTGGGATCGGCTCCGGTCTTTTGCAGTTGACCTCGCTCCATGAGAATGCCAGCGGTGACCAGATTGAGGAAGGCAGCCCAGCAGAAAGGCTCTGGGTACAGCCTGTATTCTTTCGAATGGTCCTCCCAGGGACGTTCGAACCGCTTGCGCTGTTTCGCGACGCCTAGAAAGGAACGGTCAGCACTATCACTTGCTTGTTATGGTGTCCACTGCTCACGATATCCATAGCCCCCATTGTAGTGCTCGAACGCGTCGCCGAATGGACAAAACTCCAGGTACAGATCCGCTGCTTTTGCCTCCAGGCGAAGATTATAGTTCAGCATCTCTACAGTGCTTCTCGATCCAGGTCTGCCACGAAGGCTGAGATGGACTTGTATTCTATGAAAGAAAGCTACGTCAGCCAGAATTCATCACGAGGAATGATATACGAATCTTGCTAATCTTACTCTGATGGCAAAGTGTCTGAAATGTCGTCCGTAACTCCAGGAGCTCCGTTCGTCCAGTAATGTGGAGAGTTCCAAAGCTGCGAGTAACTTGCTTTCTTGCATACAACTCGGTTTACGATCTTCCCGGTAGTCTCGTCGACTTGAAGCCAGAGAAACGCTGCGCCGAAGCTTCCGCCGCCGAGGTACACCGTGCCGTGCCAGACTAGACGAAAGATGTCAATAAATGATGGTCTGTTAGCATTACTCCAAACTTACCACGGTTGTCATTACTTCCACTTCCATCGCCTCCATTCCCATCTTTACGCTCTCGGGAATCATTCCGCTGCTCAGTTGCGGACCAATCCCCATCAACCATTTCCACATCCTCCTCCTCCCCACCACCCACCCTCCTCTTCTCCTCAACCTTCCTCGCCTTCACCTCAGCCTCCTTCCGCAACGCCTCAAAATCCCTCCGCATCCAAGTCTCGATCTTATTCGCCTCCCTCATCGCCTCCGTCAACAACCCCGCCAACCACTTGCCCACCCCATCATCCCGCCTCTCCATCTCCCTCGAGTTATAAACCCGCTCACACTTACTAACCACATCCCTCAAAGCGCTAACCAATCGTCGGACTTTCTCCTCGTACAACCCAAACCACGGCCTCCAAATATCTTTTCCCTCATCATCCGATGCTCCGCGATATCTTCGCGCGTAAGAGACTTGTCGCTTCGCATCGGATCTGGCTTTTCGTGCCTCGTGGAATTCTTCGATGAGACGACCGCGTTCGTTGCGGCGGAATTCGGAGGTGGTGTCCCAGCGGGTTTTGATCGCGTTGGTGAGATCCTCGAGTTGGGGCGGGGAGAGAGTGTTGAGGTAAGGGGTGAGTTCGAAGTCGAGGAAGAGTTGGGGGTAGCCGCGCTCGTCGCTGGGAGCGGCCATTGTGAGTTTTGAATTGGGATGTGTGTGTGCTATTGAAGAATCGATCTTACTTTGAAGTAATATGAGCGTCTTACCTAGAGGCGGAGAATGATATCTTCTTTGTTCGAGCTTGACTTGAGGTGCCGGATCCGTCGAGGGCAATGCTCTCGTCTGTAGTATGGCCTGGGAGACAAAGAGAAGCATTGCTGTAGGCCAGCCTTTCGTGCCATAGTCGCACCGCGAAGAGAAAAGTGATGATATGGTGCTGGCAATGTGGTGGGAATCAAGTTCCGCATCAAGGGGAATCGTGACCAAGTATATCAGTGAGAGAAAATAGAAATGACCAAAATGCTGTACAAGAAGCTGTGTCCTCCTATCATACAAAAATGCGGTATCCCAGGGTATCATGTTCTGTCACCTCCATTCTTCAGATATACAAAAGTCATATCAATTCGTAACCTCCATAAGCCGCTTCCTCAAAGCACGTAGGCCGTCGCAAATGCAATAGCGACCATCGGCCAATATCCAGCCATCTCAAGTGCATTACGTACAGCGGCGCTGTCACTACCACCTGGCGCCGTCGTACCGTTTGGTAGTGTACCGTCCACAACCAATGTGTCGTTGTTCTCACCATCCAACCTCACCAACTTCGCCTGAGTCGCGTTGTTGGCGACACTATTTTGATAATCCGTCTCGTTGTTCGGGTCGCAGGAGCAGGGTTGAAACCTTGAGCACCAGCATTGTGCGGGGTGAGATTCGTTTCGTCCAGAGCTTTCGTTGCGATAGTTCCAGTAGTATGGGTAAGCGTAGGAGTAGGCACCGTATGCGCCGTAAGCTGCGAAGGCGGGGAAGACGAGGAGAGCGCCAGCGCCGAGGAGGAGAGGTGCGCCGATGCCGACGCGTCGCTGGCCGGCGGTGTAGGGGATTGGAGAGCCGCCGCCGTAGAAGCGTCCTCCGCCGTAGCCGCGGGAGGGACCAGAGCCTGCGCGTGTCGCACCGCCCGTGTTGGAGCTTCCGGATGCGCGGCCGCTGCTGGAGGAGGAAGAACCACGAGAGGAAGAGGAGGAGGATGATGAGGACGAGCTTCCTCGCGAGCTGCCTCCGCCTCCGCCGCCGCGTCCTCCGCCTCCGCCGCCGCCTTTTCGCTTGAAGAGTTGCCTCGAGGCTTCTGTGATGTCATTGAACGTCGCGGGAAGTGCCAGCGCTTGGCCGAGGGCGAAGAGCGTGACGAGGTAGAAGATGGATTGTAATAACCTCATCTTGGCTGTTGGTGGTATGTGCAGTCGCGTGGATTATAATATTACTGCGCTGGTGTCGACGCTGTTGTACGTCGTTCGTCGTGTCGTGTCGTGTCGTCAGAGAATGAAATGCCCGCTGTCCGGCTAATCGGTCAGTAATCCGACGTCAAGCAAAGTGAGCGCTGGCCCCGGTCACTTTGAATTATAACAATGAGCGCGATGGGGCGAAGTAGGCTCGAAGGATGCGAGATGCTATCTATGATGATGCGCTTCCTTCGACGGAGTGCCAAGCGTAGGTGCTGCCACTCACACAAGGCGCAGCCTGCGCCTGGTGCTTTTGCCACCAATCAGAGACAAAGTCGCAAATCCAAACCTTCACTCGCCACCAAGATCCACGTGCCGGACGTCATTGTGAATGCTGCTGGACGATGATCGCAGGCAGTGCTTCACATACCTTTCCTCTTTTCCACGGCTACCGGCTATGTGCATGTCTTGGTACGTGCCGTATGCGAGGCCGCAAAGGATGCAAAGCTACATAAGCCACGCTCATTTAGTTAGATCTGGACTACCACCTTCCCCCTATCGCGATTGGAATGGTTATGTCGTGGTTGCTTTTGCAAACAGTTATTGCTTTTCGCTATGCTACATATTTTGTGCGGTATGGTTGATCAACACGTCAGAGTCGAGGGGACAATGCACTGCCTCGATGCCAAACTCCTTCGCTATGCGTGCCCGTAGTCTTCTACATTGCCGTGATCCAACGGCCGTCTGTGCTGTTAGGTTCGAATTTATCGGATTCTCTTCTTGGGTCGATGGCTGCGATCTCTACCGTGCTTGTCCAGTCGTGCTGGTGGCGGTGTATACACCCAGCCTTGCAGCAAATGCTCCATCTGCTTGATCATATACAGATCAACGTGACTCTTTCGCTCTTCTGCCACCTCATCGACAACATCCTCTGCTGCGCCTGGCCCGGGCGTGTTGGCCTTGGAGGGTCCCTTGGATGAACGGTCCCCAAAGTCAACATCATCGGTGCGATCTTCCTTGCCAGCCTTTTCCGCAGCTTGCACATCTTCTTTGTCTTCGACAGAGGCAAGCGCATTCGTCGTGGCTTGCTCATCTCCGCCCAGCAATCGACCAATAGCGCCGTCAATCTCATCTTCTTTGTCATCGGAACTCCGCTTGAGTTGATATTCCGTCGTAAAGTGGCCATCCTGAATCACAGTCTGGTCGAGCAGACTCTTTTGATTGGCACGCCGCAGAATGTTCTCCTCGACCGTCTTCTCGCTCACCATCTTGTACACCTCGACATCCTTTGTCTGTCCAATACGATGGGCCCGGTCCATGCACTGCCGGTCCATCTGTGGATTCCAGTCAAGATCGTAGAAGATCACCGACGATGCGCCGGTCAAGTTCAAGCCCACTCCTCCAGCACGGGATGACAATATCATACACTGGTACTTTGAGTCGGCGCGGTTGAACTCGGAAGAGTAGAGTTGTCTGCGCTCAACTGGGGTGCTTCCATCCAAGCGCAAGTACGGCAGCCCCATCAAGCTGAGGAATCGTTCCAGCACGTCGAGCGTACCCGTCATTTGGGTGAAGATCAGACTGCGAGACCCTCGTGATTGCAAGTCGCGTAGCAGATATGTCAAGCGCTGCAGCTTCCCAGCGTCGTAGATGAGGAGGCGCTTATCCGGGAAGGCAATAGACGCCCGGACTCGCGCTTCATGGCCATAGTCATTATCCACGGGGTACATTGGTGAGGCGCGTATCGCCTCCTGCGCCTTTCGCGGAATTGCATAGTCCAATATAGGCACCGTTGCTGCAGGCGGCACGAATGCAAAACGAATGATGGCTTCTTTCATACCCTCCGCATAGCTGTCCAGGGTGGCAACATCGCGCTGCAGCTGTGTGTCCTTCGCCACATGCCAATCACCGAGATGTTCGAATCGCAGAGGCCTTCGACCCAGACGAGAGTGTCCTTGCCATGTTTTGAGAAGCGGTTGCCCTTTCGGCTTGAACACATAGGGCTTGTTGCTGTCGACAGTGACGATCTCCCGAAGATCCGTGGGAAGTAACGGCTCCTGGTCCAAGGCAGACTCGGTGATTGCGATGCAAGCACGGAGCTGCTGCAGCCTGCGCTGCCGCACGCGAAGGCGCTGGAGAGCGCGGGAGCCCGCGATCGTTGCGCGATCGGGTTCTTCACTGGGTATGGCCGACTCGACTTCGCTGAGTTGACGCGAGAGCTCATCGCCCACGGCAAGCTGTCGCGAACGGTTCAACGCAGACCTCCTCAGAGAGGTGTTACCGACAATCCGAAGTTTCGCTGGGATATTGTCATGAACACCTGACATGCGTCGGACCAACTGCTCAGATCCGGCGTAGCCTTCCAGGGGACTGTAGTCCATTGCAAAGCTCGTCTGAATCGGCCGCGGGTCGAAGAGGTCTGGATGATTACAGACCCTTCTCAGACTGAGTAGGACGGCCCCTGCCTGAACACCACTGCCCTTAGTGAGTGTGTCGCGAGTGGACGCGAGCCCCATGTAATCCTGATATAGCTGACGCTGACGCTTGCTGAGTTTGCACACCACCACAGACTCTGTTTTCTTGGGAAGGTCCTTCTCGACTTCGTCCTTCTTGCGGCGCAGCAGGAAAGGACGCAGAGAGATGTGCAACTGATCGACCACGCGCTGAGCATTCTCTGTCAACTTCTGAACTCCTTGATCGAAAATTTCTTTGACGGGATCTTTCCAGTGGCTGAGGAACTCCTCGAGCTCGCCGTGAGAGCGGCTTTCGTCGCCCGCAGTCAAGAAGGTGAGCAGGGACCAGACTTCGGCAAGATCGTTCTGCAGCGGTGTGCCAGTGAGCAACAGGCGCGCTTTTGTTCTTAGACGGATCAGCAGCTGCCACCGCTGACTATTGAAGTTTCTGATGTTGTGAGCCTCATCAAGGATGAGGTAGTGCCACTGCTGACCACGGATCGCGTTGATGTCCTGCGCTGCAACATTGTAGCTTGTGATGACTACATTATAGCCTCTCTTCGAACGGTCTTCGTGGTGTGGATCGTTGGTCCAACCTTTACGCTTCAGCTCGCGCTCCGATGCAGAGCCATAGTATCCCAACACACGAAAGCCAGGCAAGAACTTCTGGAACTCAGTGACCCAGTTCAGAATTACTGACGTTGGCACAATGACGAGATGTGTCTCCCAGACCTCGTGCACCTCTGCCAAATGTGCCAGCAGGGCAATCGTTTGTATTGTCTTGCCGAGACCCATTTCATCGGCAAGTATGCCGTTCGTGCCGTTTCGATACAACGAGGCCAACCAGTCCAGACCAGCGTGCTGGTATGAGCGAAGAGTGCCACGTAGCAGAGTGGGAACCGGCACAAGCGTCCTGGTGAAGCCCGGCTCTGGCGTCTCTGACAATCTGTCCACTTCTCCAATCTGCTCGGTTTCCATGACATCGTCACCTCCCTCCGTTTCCGTTGGGGGAGTAGGTTTAGCGTCTGAGTCCAAGACGCCTGGAGCCTCGTGTGTGCCGTTCACAAGTGCCTTCTCGTCAGTAGAAGCACACGCATCTGCTTGGGCCTCGGATCTGGGTTCAGACTGTGGTCGCGCGTTCTCGTCGTCGCCTCCGTTCTCCACACTGGTCATTGGCGTTGGAAGACCACCCTCCTTTTCCTTCAGTATTTCTTTCTCACTGTAGAGAGCCATCAAGGAGTTCCGCAACTCTGGGGGCTTTCCAACATCCTCATCGTCGGCATCGGCGTCGGCGTCTTCATCATCATCGCCGTTGTCGGCTTCATCGCCGGTACTACTCATGTCCTCGTCCGAATCGTAGTCTTCCGAATCCATATCCACGGACTCGTCGGAAGTCTCATCGTCATCTGCATCATCATCGTCCTGGAACAGAGACGCCAGTCCAGTCTTTGAGCGGCCGGGTGGCGCTGCTTCATCGACATCCATGGCATCTCCTTTATTGTCGCCAGCGACCGTTTCAATGTCCCTTCCGGGCTCCGTGTCATCACCCTTTTCCTGATCTTGGACCGAGGAGACAGAATTGCCCTCCTCATGGCTGTCCTTGTCGCGCTCGCCCTGGTATTCTGCATTCAACTTGTCTTGGGGTTCAACGCCTCGGGAAGCTCGGCGTTCTGCTTCCAGCTCAGCTTCCCGCTGGGCCTTGTATGCTGAGAAAGCTTCTTCGCTCATAGTGCCCTCCTCCTCTGAGTCGTCTGAACTGTCCATGTTCTCCTCCGAATTCTCCTCGCTCTCTTCACTTGATCCTTCAGTATCACTGGCACTATTTTCATCCGCGCCCGAATCGCTGTCGGCTTCGCCACGTTGCTTTGCTAGCAGGTTCTCACTGTATTCCAGCTTCTCTTTCAACTTTTCAGCGCGTACACGCTCTTGCTCCCTTTCCCAGACTCGCCGCTTCGTTTCTTTGACATGTGCCTCCACCATTTCCCACTTCGCTTTCATATCCGCAACGATCTGCTTCTTGATGTGGTCAATGACCTTGTTCCGCTCCGCAATCAGATCCTCTTCGGTGGGTCCATTGCGCTCCTTCCACTTCTCGAGAGCCTCTTGTGCCAGCTTTTTAGCCCATCCGCGGTGAAGGGTCTTTTCCTTTGTCTGAAGCGTTCGAAAAAACAATGCGTGGGACATTAAATGATCGTGATGACCATATTGTTGCGGCGGCTCGGGTTGCTTGTCATCGTAAAAAAGGCTCAAGTTTCCCTCGCTCAATGGTCCGCCGGACTGCGCTGCTTCGAGGATCCTCTTCCTCGTTGCAGCTTCTCGTGATACATACTTCGCCTCATCTTCTGCAAGTTTCTCAACAGAAAGCGGTCCGCGATCGTTCTCAGCGGAAGGTGCTTGCCTTTCTTGAAGCTCGAAATTATCAAGCCGCTGCCAGATCGACAATTTGGGCGGTAGTATCGGCGACGGCACCCTTGCCTGTGGATGCGGTGGAGGAACGAACGGTCGGGGTGCAACTTTCAGTTTGAGCCTCGGAGACGGCTTTACAAGTGTTGGAGAGACAGGAGCTACGTCGCTTGTCCTATGACTTTTTCGACGCGCAGCCGGGGATTTCTCTCGCTCTCTCTTAGCCTTTGCCTTTGATTTGCTCGAGCTACTCTTGACGCCGTTCGTCAAAGGCGGAGTCGATTCCTGCGCAAATGAGCGACTGGGTTGCAGCGCGGCTATCTGAGCCTGAAGATCCGCGATGCGCTGTGCGCTGTCGGCAGACGACGATGGTCTATCAAGTCCATTGATCTGCTTCTTCGACTTCTCCGAGCCCAGCCCGCTCTTGCGGGTGCTTCCTCCCATACTCTTGCTCGCAGTTGACTTGGTGTCCGCATGCTTTTGCTCACCTAACCTGTCCACCTGCTTTTTGCTCCGAGGACTGATGCGCTTGGGCGTAGCGATCAGATCCTTGTTGGCGCGGCCGCTCTTACGCTGGCCGTCAACGTAGATGGAAGTTGGGCCCTGCGCTTCGAACCTCTTCCACGGTGGGGACGGCGGACGGGAAGCTGCAGCAGCGCTCTGACTCCGGCCGCGAGAGTGTGCGATGTCTGCGCGTTCGGCCTCGGATCCAGACAGACCGGGGGTGCCTACGTTCGAATGCCGCGCTGAAACACGGCGTCCGTCGGCGGACTTGAGAGTCGACTGCGCGGCGACAGGAAACTGCCTGTTATCAGACGTGGATCAGTCAGCAAGTGTCTCATGGTAGTGTGCTGTTCCACAAGGCGGTCCTACCAAGGCGGACTGGCGGCCCTCCTGCGTTTCTTGGGCGGATGCGTGGGCTCGGGGCTGTTCAGTTCGACCTCAGACTCCCGCCTCTTCTTGGTCGGCGGTGGTGCGTCTTCCGATGGGAGAGCGGGTGGAGGGGCGACGGCGTCGGCGTCGGCGGACGGGAGCTGGACATCGCTGCCATGGTCGACGGGCTCGGATTTGATAGTCGTCGTCGGGACGGCTGCGGGGTCGTCGCCGCGCGGTGAGGCGAGTCGCGCGTGTTTCTCTCGTGGTTCGGCGTCGCTCTCGTCAATCACAGCGTCAGTCTCGCGCGTGGGGAGATCAGGAGGGTTCATGGCCAGAAATCACGACCGTCGCGTCTCGTCCACCAACGCTCATCATGAACCTCGCGCATTCAACGGGCGCGTGACGCGATGCAATTGCTGTAGACAGCCCTCAACTCCCAAACACGCCAAGCCCATGCGATTAGTGCAGACAACAAGTCAGAAGTGAGCTATCCGACGTCGTGCTGGCGTGTTCGCTGCAACTTTTAGCTCGACTCGAGTCGCGCTTGCTACCGGAGCCACTTGCGGAGCGAAGAAGGAGCGAACCTCCAACGGGGCATCCCGTGTGCCAAGCCTGGCTCGACAGCATCGTCGACCAAGGAGCTCTCCGCCATAGTCGGCAATTGAGCGACACGCAAGCTCTCCACGCGCTCACAACTCACTGCACGCCTTTCCGACGACCTCCTACAGCCATGTCCGGTCTTCGTACGGCGCTGCGCCTGGCGCCACGAGCACAATCCGTCCGCCCTTCCACCCTGTCCTCCAACCTCGCGAAGCGCACCTATGCCTCAGCACCCGCAATCAGACGACCAGCAACGGACGATAAGAGCGCGAGCGATGCGGAGCAGGCATCAGAGGATCTGGGAGATCCCAACATGGTACGCAGAGCCCGACAGCACGTGGGAAGGACAGAGCTGGGGATACGAGGATCCGAGAGACGACTAGGAGGCAGGAGAGCTGATGTTTGTGGTATTAGAATGGCAACTATCCAGACCCAAGCCTCACGTCTGCCCTGCCGATCAAGAGGCAATTCCGCGACCCATACGGCGATTGGTGAGGACAATCATCACCCATCTCTCCACCAACCTCGGATATGCTGACAGCAGGCCAGGTGGGACAAGCAAGAACGACGAAATTATGGCGAGCCTGTCCATGAAGATAACGATATTCTCGGCATCTTCTCTCCTGACGTCTACACACATGTTACCCCCGGTTGGGGTGGTGTGCTGCTCGGCACCTTTGTCGGCGCTGTTGGAGTGCTTTGCGCTGTTGTCTACAGATTCTATCCAGACAGAGTGAGTGTCCCAACTCTTGAGCTGACTGTGAACGCTGACACGTTGCAGCCTTCTGTGTCACGGACGTTTCCCGATGGATTAGAGACCGAACTCGGCGGACCAAAGGCTGTCCGAGCACGCAACGAGAATGAGGGCGATGTTGCCGTCCTGGACCGATCTGTCGTCTAATCAGACAGACGGGACTTGTATATATCCAGCGAAGCCTTCCTTTTGTACTATGAACACAAGAGCTCGCTGAGAGCTCAAATGACCACTACCCATGCCAGAAGACGACCCTTTATTGCGAGAGACCTGAGCATAGATACTCAAGTTTCGAATTGTGGTCTTTCTATGGCATGGAATGGGAATACGACACTTCTATTGAGATGGTCGACCCTCTTTCAGGCCGTTGCTAGACGCCTTAGCCGGGTAGTCGATCATATTACTAACCGCAGAGACACGATAAATGCTTACCGCATACGCATCAAGTGCATTTGCTCAACAAGATACCAACCGACCTCTAGATTGTCCACTCGTACTCAGATTTGCCAGTTGAGTTCTGGACAGGCATCGCACGAGATCGCGAAGTATTAACCAGGCAAGCTCGTACGCCATGCAGTTCGACATCCGTTCTCGAGCACAAATGGATCCGAATGAGTGACCCTAATAGCTCACATATCAGTAGACTGCCGCACTGAGCGTTCGAACTTCTTGCTTCATACAAGTAGACCCCTTCCCTCTTTGTGTGGATTAGCCGTTGCAGGAGATTAAGCTCTTTCTTCATCGGGAGTTGATTCAAGTTTATCGGCACTGCAGTCACACATTCCGCCGGCACGTGGAATGTTTCTGCTCGCACATCCTATGCAATAAGCCGCCAAGAATGACCATTTCTTTGTTTCCGCTTCTATGGCGTCAAAGAGCAGCCGATCCGGTGACCACAAGGCCTTCGCAGCATAGCGCAATGGCTGAAAACGGGCTTCGACGGATCGAATATTCTGAGTACAGCTTAACATCAACTTCAGCGAGGCAAACATCGTTCAACATTGACATGTTTCGAGGATCACGACTCGTCCAGCAAAGCAACATGGCCGTATTCCGCAACATCTACCTCCTATGGCTCCCCATAGCTCTTCTCTGCCTCGTCCCCCCCATTAGATCCGAATACAACGCCCATCAGAATTATGTTCACAGCGCACTCGCGAACCAAATCTCCTCCTTGGAAGCTGAATTTCATGGAGCAATCGACACTTCCCTCGACGGCTACGACCACGAACCCATCGCGAATGCGATACATCAAGCTCGCGAGAAGCGACGCGGCGCGATTCTGCAAGCGCGAAGTGCAATTTTCGAGGAAGCTGAACTCGTGAAGCGGGAAATGGGCGACCAGATCGACACGAGTCTGGAAGGTTACGACCTGAACGCGATCGACGTGGATGACGACGAAGCCGAAAAGTATTCCGCTGTTGACAGACGAGACTTCAGCGCTGGATTCGCCGATGAAGACGACATCCTTGGCCACCGACACTCTGCTCGGTCAAGCACTCCACTAAAGAACTACGAACCCGTGCAACCCGATCAAGGCGATTCTGACGATTCAGCAATAGAAGATGACGACGACTGGCCAGCAGACGTAGATCTCAGTCTCGAAGGCTATGATGTTTCTTACTTGACTCGACGAGGTTTCCACGAAGGTGAAAATGATCGGTACCAAGATTTTGATGACGAAGCCTGGAAAGTCATCGACGATGATATTGATGGAATCTCAGCGGAAGCTGCTGCCGCCGCGGAAGCTGCGAGGACAAAGGCGAAGCGCACGGCGGATAGATGGTATGTGAATCTGAAGAGATGGATAGCCCTACCCTGAAAAGAGGGAAAAGTGGGTAAACAGACTGTCTGTTCGAGGGTCTCTGTTGGTCGGGTTTGTTGTATCTTTATCCTGAGTCTCTGCAAAGATATGTAAATGAGTAACGTGATGACTGTAATTAGATGCGCTCCACTAGTTGAGATCTTGTGTCAATTGAACTCGCTGTAGCAAGTAACTCAACCTTATCTGTCATCGCTTAGCTCATGATGTACGACCCGAGCTCTACATTCCACCAGATCTATGCAATTGGATGCTATATCCGTATATCTGCATGGTGTAATGGTGTAATGGAATGTAAAGTGAGAAATCGCATTGCTTGATTCCATTTTGCACACAGCGGATGCGGAGGCCTCCTTCGTTGCGCCGGTGTTCATGTCATCGCTGGACCTGGGCGGATGTTCTGCTGACTTGTCGTGTGTTATGTGGATGGAAGCCGAAGCCGAAGACGAGCTCTGCGTGTTGACTGGATTAGGAGATGCGCCTGGTGCTGTCACGCGATAGAGACGGTCTTGGATGAGCCTTCGACAGCGGCCATAGCGCGGCCACTTGTACACCAGGTTTGCAACCTCTTGCGGTCCTGACAGACGATAGACACATTGTTTTCTTGTAATCGCAGAATTGCGAGCGCCAATGGCCGAGGTATCACAAGGCTGAGCCAAATCGTGGCATGGGCGGCATTTGTGCTCGATGATTTAGATTGCATCAATGGACGTCTTCAATCATCTTCCACCCGAGCCTTTTTAGCGCTCCCGTTCGGAGTCTCGTCACTGCGCTTGCGTTTCCCTTTGCCGGTTGTGGTGCTGCTCTTGCCTCCTTTGATCCTATACGTGCTGTCTGGATCACGTCCGCGCTTCTTGGGATGATCATCTACGAATCCACCTGATTCATCGTCGTCGACGAACGAGGCAGCGGGGCTAGCACCCTCTCTAGCCCGTCCAAGAGACCTGTCGCCGACCTGTTTGGCAAGATTGCGCTTCGCGGCGGCTCCACGAGCAGGTTTCACGTCGACACTGTCGTTGTCGTCGATATCTGCTGTAGGTCCTGACTGCTTTGCATGCGTCTTCAGCCAGTTGTGCTGACTCTGGGGGTTCTGTAGTTCTGTTTGTCGCTCGACTTCCCGTGGAGTCAATTCAGCCCAATGTTTGATGTCCTCAGCGTGCTCTTTCTCCTTGATCTGTGCAAGTGGGTCACCTAGGTTCGCGTCCAGCCGCAGCAGATAGTCATCTTCTTCTTGAGACGTCAAGTAGCTGGACGCATTGTCGGGTTTGATGTCGTTGGGCAATGGCTTTTCGGGTGATTGGCGCGCATGCGAGACCTCCTCCTCAAGTTGATCGATTGAAAGAAGGCCTTGTTGCGCGAGCTTCTTGTCAATCTGTTCTCTTATAACATGTAGGTCAAGATGCGGGATCTGGCCGCTTTGGACAGCAGTCGTGTACTCCATCAAGAGCGCGTTCGCTTCTGTCGGGCCGATCTTGCTGTCAACCACACTGGGGATGTTAGCCACGGCGGAATGCTCTTTCGCTAGGGAGACATCGAATCGCAAGTCGGTAGGGAGAGCCTGGTTGTGGTTCAAATCCAGTAGAACTTCCAACACGGAACTGTCGTACGGTCAGCTTCTGCGCAGTGCGCCAGATGGCTACGCGAAGAAGCACTCACTCCAGCTCCTCGCGCAATCGGCGTGCGGTGCCCAGCATCTTCTGCTCTTCCTTGAACAACCTTTTATTCTCCTCCAATACGCCATCAAACTTGTGGCGCAGCTTGCGGTACTTCTTGCGGTATGATTTGTATCGCGCGCGCTCACCCGTTGCTGCCAGCGACTTGCCGCCAGTGTCGGGATGCTGCTGCGGGCCAGCTGCTGCGGCGTGACCCTCCGTGTCCGACATCGTTCAATGCTGAGTTCGTCGGGTAGACGGAGTACATCAATTGCTGGTCGATATGTAGTGATGGCGTAGTGTGTGGCATGAGATGCGAAAGTGGGACGACGTGATGCGTGTGATGCGGTGGATCCCTGTCGGAAGCGGCAGCCGATGCTCGAGCTCCACTCAGAATTTCATGTTGATCTTCAGATGAATATTCGCAACAATTACTGAGCAATGCCACGGGGACCCATGGCTTCGAGCGACATCAAGGCCGAGAAGCAGAAGCGCAAGAGAGCGGACAAGGCGGAGGAGGAGGAAGAACTCGAAATCGATGTCAATCTGCCCGAGCCACCGTCGAAGAAAGCGAAGCGCAAAGAGAGAAAAGCCAAATCGAAGCCAGTCGAGGGCGAGAAGACAGAGGCCACAGCATGCGCACAGGAGGACAGTATCCATCCTTCTCGCAGTCTGCAGGTGCCAGTCGCCAAAGGAGAAGAGTCGGGCAAGCGGTCAGACTATGGCGTCTGGATTGGCAACCTCTCTTTCAAGACCACGAAAGAAATCCTCCGCCGATTCTTCCTCGACCGCGGCGGCATCGACGAGACTTCCATCACCCGCCTACATCTGCCCGTCGACCACAATACCAAGCAGAATAAGGGCTTCGCTTACGTGGACTTCACCACGGAGGCAGTTCTACACATCGCTCTAACATGCACAGAGAAGTTGCTCGATGGCCGTAAAGTGCTCATCAAGAACGCCAAAAGCTTCGAAGGCCGTCCCGCAAAAACGAAGGCCGAAGAGGAGGCTGCGAAACACGGCAACACCAGCACGAAAGCCCCGAGCAAGCGTGTCTTTGTCGGAAACCTGAGTTTCGACCTCACCAAGGACGAATTAGCAGAGCACTTTGCACAAGCCGGCACTGTTGAGGACGTCTTCCTCGCGACATTCGAAGATAGCGGAAAGTGTAAAGGTTTTGGCTGGGTGACTTTCGCCGACATCGAAGCTGCAGAAAAAGCCGTGAAAGGATTTATCTACAAAGAGCAACAACAAGATGACGATGAAGACAGCGAGGCTGATAGCGCCGAGGAGAAACCAAAGGGCAGCGATAGCGATGGCGAAGAGTACACCGCCGAACAGAAGAAACGCCATGCGAAGAAGAAGAAAAAGCCCATGAAATGGTTCATTAACCGCATCCACGGCCGCATGATGAAACTGGAATTCGCAGAGGACAAACAAACCAGATATCAGAAGCGGTTTGGGAAAGGTAGTGGAGGTGGTGGGGCCGCGAAACAACACGGCGAGGATCAGGCAGGCAATGGTGCCGAAGAAGAGAGCATCGAGGCTTTGGCCGCACAGGCCGCAGCAGCGCGAGATGCGCCAAGAGAAAAGAGCACCAAGAAGCGAGATCCGGATCTGAAGAAGATGAACAAAGATGAGAGACAGGAACTTAGAAGGAAGAAGCATGACGCCCGACTTGTGGCCCCGGGCGCGGCGCTGGCGAAGGCACAGAGGAGTGACAAGGCTTCTGGGACTGCTGTTGCCGGGACGGGGAAGAAGATTAGTTTTGATTGAGGTAGACTGGAATCATCATGTGGCACATTTCGGCTTCCGCAGACAACTTACATCCACGTTACGGTGGACATTCGAATGTATGAAGCTGTTTGTAGCGTGAAACTGGAGAACAACGCGACAGAGCAAATGAAGTGAATCAATCGTGTTCATTTTTCATCGTCTCATCTATTTGGCACGTGCACCGCTGCGACCTGTCATACTCTCAGTCCAGGACATGCTTCCCGCAACCACATGAAGTAATACCTGGCGAGCCTCGTATCGCAGCACCTCATCATGCCGTTTCCAAAGCCACCTTCGTCCCCGTTGAATTGTTCATATCTCCGTTGCTCATGGGTAAGGATCATCTACACGCGTTTAAGCGCGAGACATGACGCCCCAAGCACGGATCTTGTTGTCGGTGTAACCAGCGAACAGAGTCTGGCCATCAGCAGACCAAGCGAGCGAAATGCACTCTGGGTCACGGGCCTTGCCGCCGGACTCGACGAACTCTGGGCGGAGCTCATCAACCTTGCTCTTCTTCTCGAGGTCGAAGATGACAATCTCCTTGGCGGTGGCAGCGCAGAGCCAGTAGCGGTTTGGCGAGAAGACGAGGGCGTGGATCTCGTCACCGGCGCTGAGCGAGTAGAGGTGCTTGGACTCGTTGAGGTCCCAGAGCATTGTGGTACCGTCCTTGCCGCCGGAGGCGCAGAGGGATCCGTCAGGGGAGATGGTGACGGTGTTGATGTAGCCAGTGTGGCCAATGTGATCGGTCTGCAGGCGGCAGGTAGAGAGCTCCCAGACCTGAGTTTCGCAGTCAGCGAATTGCCTCGATTCGAACGTCCACCGTCTGATGTATGCATTGATCGACAGGGAATCAGTACGCCTTAAAGGCAGGTTTGTTTCATAGCCGTAGATGGCGGCTCTAAAGTAGCAAATACTTGTGTAAAGCATCATGTCAAGGGAAAGGCGAGTGCAGGATGTCTGATTGAATATACCTTGACGAACTTGTCCCAACCAGCAGAGACAATGACTGGGTTTTGTGGGTTTGGCGAGAAGCGCACGCACGAGACCCACTCGGTGTGGCCCTTGTCGGTGATGGTGTACTTGCAATCACCGAGGGTGTTCCACAGCTTGATGGTGCGGTCGCGCGAACCGGACACGATCTGGCGGTTGTCGGCAGAGAAGGAGACGGAGAGGACGTCGTTGTTGTGTCCGACGAAGCGGCGGGTGGTCTGGCCCGAGGACAGCTCCCACAGGCGCAGAGTCTTGTCCCACGAGGAAGAAAGAGCGTAGGCACCGTCAGAGGAGATCACACAGTCGGAGACGATGTGGGAGTGGCCGTGGAGCGAGCGCTTTGGGTAGCCGTAGCTGGTCTCATCGCGGGTCAAGTTCCAGACGATGAGCGTCTTGTCACGAGAACCAGACAGGAGCATGTTTGGGCTGCGAATCGCTGTTAGCCAAGCTGCTCTGCCCACTTGCGCCGCGTGTATTCTCACTTCTCGAGAGACGTGGCCAAGCTGGTGACCCAGCCGGAGTGGCCCTCGAGGGTACCGCGGAGGACGAGCTGCTCTGCCATTGCTGCTAGAGTGTGAGAATGGGTGTGGTTGGAGAGGTGGGGTGGGCGTGTCGAGCGAATTGCGAAAGTTCAAAAGTTCGAAGGTCGAATTGCGAGTGCGCGACTAGCGTAAGGCAATCAGGCAGCACTGCCGCGGACTTTCGCACATGCACAACTTACGAACACCGAGTCTTGCTCTATTCGTTCTACCTATCTACACTTTACAAGACGGAACTGGCTCATATGCTGGCATATGCTGCATCTACCCAAGGTCGCGGCTGGCGATGCTTTTACAGCTTCGAGCTGAGCACAGCCCGCATTCTCTTCTCCACTGCATCAAGGTATTCAGTCGTTGTGACGTAGTCGTTCTTCTTCCCACAACTGATAGCCAAGTCCTTGGTCATGATGCCTTGCTCATCAACAACGTGGATGCATGCCTCCTCCAAGCTCTCCGCAAACTTCGTCACTTCGGGTGTGCCATCGAGTTCACCTCGCTTGGCAAGACCTCGTGTCCATGCGAAAATGGACGCGATGGGGTTCGTCGACGTTGGGTTGCCCTTTTGGTGTTCGCGGTAGTGACGAGTGACGGTGCCGTGAGCGGCTTCGGCCTCGAAAGTCTTGCCATCTGGGGTGACCAGGACCGAGGTCATGAGACCAAGGGAGCCGAACCCTTGGGCAACGATATCGGATTGCACGTCTCCGTCGTAGTCTAATTATTGCCGTTAGTAATTGGCACATTCAGGTACGATTGTCAGCAAATACATACTCTTCATGGCAATGACCATGCCGCCCTCGTTCTTGATCATTTGAGCAACCATGTCGTCAATGAGGCGATGCTCGTACCACAGACCCTTGGCCTCGAAGTCCTTGCGGTAATCCTTCTCGTAGATTTCTTGGAAAATGTCCTTGAATCGTCCATCGTAGGCCTTCAAGATGGTGTTCTTCGTGGTCATGTACATCGGGTAGTTGAGAGAAAGAGCGTGCTTGAACGAGGAGTGGGCAAATCCCTTGATACTCTCCACGGTGTTGTACTGCGTCTGAGCAACACCACCCTCATGCTTATCAGTGAACTCAAAGACCTCAATCTTCTGTGGCTCCCCACCCTTCGGCGTGAAGACCATCTCCAGCTTGCCAGGACCTTCGATAACTCTGTTTTGTGCACGGTATTGATCTCCGTGTGCGTGACGGCCAATCACAATTGGCTTCTTCCAGCCTGGCACGAGTCGTGGTATCCGCGGGATCACGATCGGTTCTCTGAAGACAGTGCCACCCAAGATGTTACGGATCGTGCCGTTTGGAGACAACCACATCTTCTTGAGCTTGAACTCCTCCACACGCGCCTCATCAGGCGTGATGGTCGCACATTTCACACCCACGCTATACTTCTTGATGGCCTCGGCGGCATCAACGGTGATCTGGTCGTTCGTCTCATCACGCTTCTCCAACCCCAGGTCATAATACTTGAGATCAATGTCCAGGTATGGATGGATGAACTTCTCTTTGATGTCCTTCCAGATGATCCTGGTCATCTCATCGCCATCAAGCTCGACGACCGGGTTCTTGACCTTAATCTTCGGAATATGCTGTGACGCCATGTTTCTGCGTTGTACAACCTTTGCCGCGATTGGTCGTGGAAATGCGCGTGCAGCCGGAATGACTCTGGCGGATGTGTGGGTGAAGGAGGGTGCGGCAGCGGTGAACGAGCGAAGGGCAGACATGATCAGTGATTATGTATGTACGACGGGCGGGATCGGTTGGGTAGTTGGCGCCGCTGAGTGGGCGGTTGTTTTGCTTGACGTGGGAAGTCTCCTTCACGACAGATCTTACCCGAGGGCAACGCTGCTAAGAACGTCAATGATGCGACGCGACCGACGTCGGAGCCCCGCTTGTCGTGTTGCCAGCAAAGTGCCGCCCCACGGCTATCGCGCCTCTAATTCTTTTATCAGGCGTAACAGTCGCTACCCTAGATACCCTCTCTGCGCTCGCCCGTTGTCTTGGTGCTGACTTTTGGAGAGGCGCGTACGGATATCGCGCTCGGATAGTCGATGTCACTATCATCGCACGCGAGCTTGTTGCATCATCCGAAGGCAGTGGGCGATCGACTATAACCCTTAGAATTCACTGTCCTGCCCAAGCTGCGGTACGCGAATTCATTTTCTACAATATCATACACCCTATGCATCGGTCTCCGAACGCTTACCATCGAGGATCGTCGTAGACGGTTCAATGCAAGCTACACGCAATCAAGCTACAACGCCGACCTGCCCTTGTGCCCTGCTTCCGCGCGTGCATCGCTCTCGCGGAAGGCGCGCCGCTAATGCATATTCTGCTCTACAGGCGCTCATATTCACGCCTTTGCTTCTCATCGTGTGCACTTTGCGGTCGGTAGGTTAACTGCGGAGCTTGAGATTCGGATGACTCTCTGTCTGGGTATACGCATTGGTGAACCCATGTTCGCGAGAGTGCTCCGGCCGTGGCATACGCGATCTTGAAGCCAGGGTTCTGAACGACAAATCTTCTTCGTTGGCTCCTACGATGCTGTTCGCTCATCTTCGAATCGCCACGGTCCACTGCTAATGTTCTTTGACGTGAAAGTGGTGGCATAGCATAATTAGCTAGATCTTCTAGCATCATTTCCAGCTTTTCTCGGACGGCGGGAAACTGCGGGAATTTGCTGCAGTAAAGCGCGAGCACAAAACCTCTTGTGTTGGTTGATATTGGTCTGACATCCCCTGCGCTTCTTGGTCACTCGACTGCATTCCATGCATCCAGGTGCTATACACACAATCTTCTCTGCATTCCAAGTCGAGATACAAATCCCGTAGAAGTCCATCGTTGAAAGGTTCCAAGGTGAATAGCGGGACCTTGTGACCAGCAGCAGCGCGTAATGGTGAGTTGCGCAAATATAAATTCTACATGCTTTTGAGAAGACGCGGCAGACACGCTGCTTGCGGCGCACACGTCTTGAAATGCAGCGAGAGTACTGTCGCATGTTTCCCTGACTTGGGAGCCTGCTCGACTGCCATGTCGTCCTGATGCAGCAGAGCTTGTGAATGTTCAAGTATGTTCCAAAGCTTTCGGTGATGCTGCAAGTCTTGCCGAGAAAAGGGGGTGAGCTCGCAACTCGTCTATGCTACAATGCGGCACAGTGCATTGTGCGACCTGCAAGTGAATTCTCAGTGCAATCATCTCTCGCCGGGACGGCCAAGGCCAGATGCGAATCTCGCGCCAATTTATTCTTGTTGGATTAAGGATGGCCTGATTTGCTCGATATAGATGGGGCAAGGGCCAGGAGAAATGGCTTCTACTTGAGGATCAAGAGTCTCGCAATAGACTGTCAAAATTGGCCCACGAGGATTGACGCCATCGCAGATGCAAGTATAGCCTCCGATATCAGAGTCAGAGCTCCTCAACATCTGAAAGGCGAAATGCGGCGAGCAATCTGCCGGCGGCAGCGCTTGTGAGCTGTACTTGCAATCGCCGAGTCGATTCTGTGCTTTAGACATGATGAGTGATTGTAGCAAGTATATTCCGTCGCTTCGACCATTCCGCGCCACTTTCTGCATGGCACGAAGCGGCACGGCTTTCAACCAGCTCGCCTCATTGCGTGGCTGCGTGTAGGGATGTGCTAAGGCCTTACATACACCCTTATAAGGGCGAAATCCCCTTGTAAGCCGTATGTAAGCCCTGTAAGGCTATAAGGCAGCTAAGGCTTGGCTTTTTTGTGCCGCCTAATTAGGGCATCAATATTTGATTTAGACTTATTAAAATATCTCGCAATCTAGAGAATCCGACGAACTTTATTTCTAGCTCGTCGCTTTATAACGCTGCATCTCTGTCTATACTAGAGATATATACTTTAAAATACTAGGCTATAGAGAAAAAGTACCTCTCTACTATACTTAAATATTTATAAAGCGCGAAAGATAGATCTGCGCGTATAATAGTGTCCTTACGTAGCTTACAAGCGAGTTTTAGCCCTTACAAGGCGACTTGTAAGGCCTTACCGTAAGTTACCCATCCCTAGCTGCGTGTGCTTAGATATCCCAGCTCAGGCGATACTCACGATTGGGAAGGCGCGAGTGTGGGCCGTCGTAGTTGTTGTCTCGAGGCGTATAGCCTTCCTGCAGTCTCGTGTCTAGGGCCAGCAATGCCATCACGTCCGTTCCTCGAGCATTCACATACAGCCACATTAATACACCGAAACTTGAGTGCGTGGTCCGGATCGTCCAATTCGAGGAAGCACGAAGCTCTTGTGGCAATAGAGCTCGTCGATTGTGTGCAGGGAGGGCATGGAGCAGGCGTGAGCACCATCGCCGAGGGTGGACTGGTGTGATGATGGAAGCTGTGAAGCTGATGCGAGACCCAGTTCCGGCTGCCGTGGCCTCAGGCAATATTTGCTCACAAACATTGGAAAGGACACCACGCAGCTTTTGGCAACTTCTTATTACTATTATTGGAGTAGCCTACTTGATTCAGTCCACCGCACACTGTCGAAGAATGACATGCGCTAATCAAGGACCGTTATGCATTGCGATAGAACCTTCGGAAGATGGCCTGCATGGAAATGAGTGTGCGCCTTGAACTTTCAGATGGAATACATGCACAGGACAGGCTGCTGAGATCTCTACACTACTGGAAAACATCGAACATGATTCAAGCTCTCTCATCGACGTGGCTCTCGTAGTTCGAGCCCGTGGAGGGCGCCCCACGCAGCCAACCTCTGTAAGAGGAAATGTGGCGGACACGCTACAACTCGGTTGCAAATTACTTGGTCGAAGTCAAATCGCAGTCTTCGCCAGCCACGACAACAAGAAGATGCACAGGAGGCCCCTGTTGGTGCCTTGTTCGCCAGCAACGGAGCATGGTTTGGTGCTTGACACGCTGGCCTCGCGGTATGTTTCAGGCGAGTCGGCAGACAGTGATGCATGACTCGCAGCCATCAAATAATGTTGCCCACGGCCCCACGGTTCCAGACCAGATACATCAAGCACCCTTCGGATACTTCGTGAAGCTAGCGACACTTCTATTCTAAACTTGATTCGCCCAGCCTGGAGTTCCAAGTTACGCATCGACAACGCCAATTCTTCGTTTCTTCATCATCAGATCAAATTGCACCGCAAGACCACGAGCAACTTGCTGTGAGCTGCATGCTGCCGGATATTACGGATGACAATCAAGGACTGGTGTCGCGCTCGTTGACCTCCCTTCTCGTTACGTAGCATCCACTGGAAATGCTGGATGGTTCTATTATGTTACGACCTTTTTTCCTACCATAATTTGATCGAGAAGACTTCCGTGTGGTCATCATTGTGAAGCACCAAGATCGTTGTGGCGAGCACGACCTCGAGGACTGTTGCGACCTCTCCCGCCTGCCGCCGGGCATTATTTTCTGACTGGCGATATCTTGCGGGATTTGAAAGGTACAATGCTGGGGAAACGGAGGCATGTGTCGCTCTGCTCGTTGGCATTGACAGGGTTTTGCGTGACTCTGGGCCTTTTGTATTTGCGACCTCTGTCTTTGGGAATCCCCTCAAACACGGTAAAGACAAACTGGTCGGCAGGATTAACCACATACCTGCCCTCGATAGGGACCAAAGAACATCCGATCTTGACCATCTCGAAGGCAGCTGCTCGCAAACACGAGCAAAAGATCGCACACCAGTCCGGTACCTACGAGCAAGCTGTCACAGAATATTCCCGCAGATATGGACGGCTTCCGCCACCACACTTTGAGCACTGGTTCGCCTACGCCAAAGCAGTATCCTCTCCAATCATAGACGACTATGACGTTCTCGACGATGCGATTTCTCCGCTCCTACGAAGCAGCGGTGCAGAGATTCTAAGAGCTATGGACAGCCCGAACGCTCGAGCATGGATGTCACAATGTAAGATCGAGAATGGCCGATTGCAACCCGGCTGCGAGTGTCTCGGGGACGTGACCCTGCGTTTGTTTGCCGATGCCAGAGTCATCGGTCACCTGCCTGATGTCGAGATCCTGATCAATCAGTTTGATGAGCCCCGTATCCTTCTGGACGCCAAACGGGCGACTAGCATTCGCTCACGGCATCAACGGCGCGAATCAGAAGCAAATGGCATCGAATGGCGGGATCTTCACCAGCGCAACGTCTGGCAAGAATTGGTCGTTGACCAATGTCGCGGATCAGAGGCTCCTCAGAGATCGCATCCAGACCTGGTATCGCTTAGTAGCGAGCACAAGGTTTTCGGTCTCGTGCAAGATAACTTTAATTCCCTTGCCCTCTGCGACCACAAAGATTGGGAGCACGCGCATGGAATTTGGGAGTCGGCAACATCACTTCAAGTGACCCGTTCGCCACTGCCCGTCCTGTCGGCTGCAGTCATCTCTACCATGAACGATATTCCATTTCCGGCGGGAGCATATACCAATGGCGCCTACGCTTACGACGAAGCAGAGGTTGTCGAGTACGAAAACAAGTCTCATGCGCTGTACTGGGCAGGGAAGACCACAGGCGGACTTCAGGACGTCACTGCAACCGACTGGGTGCCTCTTCATCGGCAGCGATTCGTCAGTCTCGCAAACGATCAAGATGCCGAAGCTCAAACCTTTCTGCGCAGAGAAAAGGAGAATGGGCTCTGGAAGCTTGTCAGCGGGAGCCTGAACAAGACTATGTTCAACGTACATTTTACAGACGTTTTGCAATGCACACCAGACGCTTGTGAGGTTCAACGAAAATACTTTGAGATCATCGAGCCTGAGCCAAGGAAGAAAGCCTTGAAGTACACCCTTGTGTTTGATGCTGATGGCAACGGTCATTCTGCAAGATACTATCGATTCGTACAGTCGAGATCCCTGCCCCTAAAGCAGACCGTATTTCGCGAATGGCACGACGACAGGCTACAGCCCTGGCTACATTACATACCTATCTCGCTCGAGATGACCGAGTTGCCGGAGGTTGTTCGTTATTTTGTTGAGGAGGAGGAGGGCAGAGCTCTCGCCAAAGAACTCGCATTAGCGGGGCGTGAATGGGCTCAGAAGTCATTGCGGCCGGAAGATCAGGTCGTGTATCTGTACCGTTTGCTATTAGAGCTGGCTCGCTTGCAAGATCCGGTGCGCCCGGCCTCGAAGTGATGAAGTTTCGTTAATAAGATAGCTAAGTTGTATCATATGTTCACCTATGCACCGAGTCTTTGGGACGCACTTCCTGGAGGTATCCCTCAGGCTGAGAACATGAACAAGTTGTGCTACCCGTGACTACCAGTCTCGTCTCGAGCGCACTGGTTCGCAGCGACACCCCTACTAGCGCGAAAGTTTACGTCATAAGTGAATGAGAACCTCGCGTGATGCCTGCAGCAGGTCAACAATACGCGTGGTGGCTGGAGCAGACTATGGATATCCAACTTTTGGTACACTTTACCCAATTCCCCTCGACCACGTATCAGCAGCGCCGCGAGCCTCTCGACAACGGTTGACCAGAAAGTCGGACCATCCGCGCTGGAAGAACACGGCCGTAGCAACTCTCAAAATGGCACGAACGCGGCGCGCTCGCCCCACCGATTTGACGGAGTCCTGGGACGACGTGAGCGACTCGCAGCACTCGGAAGGAATATACGATGAACAGACGGAACGCGACGAAGTTGGCAGCGCGTACAAGGCTGCCAGGAACACTCCACAAAGAGCTGCGAACAATGAAAATGAGAGCCCACGACGGCGGACATTGCGTTCCTCAGTCGAGCCTGAGCTAGTGATGCCATCCGCTCCAGATGCCCGAGCGCATCATACTAAAGATGGCAGGAAACGAGACGCGACACCGCGGCTCAGGCTGAATGAGAGGAGCGCTACGTCGGATGCTGGACAAATCAGAAAATTGACGAGAACGACGACGCCTAGAGCGAGGATGGCGGAGCGGAGTATGACAAGTGATGCTGGGCGCTTTCAAAAGAGCAAGCTCAGTCGACATGACGAGGAGGACTATGCATCGGAAGAAGAGACGACGAACAAGACTTTGCAGTATTCTGCTATTGCTTGGAACAGTGTCTTCAGACCGCTGCTAGCATATACGGCAGATGTTGCTGGCCTGGTGTTGCACAACATGAAGCCACTTTTTGGCTGGGCGCTGCTGATATATCTTCTTGCCGCTGCGCTGGTATTCGGGTCTGGTTTCTTGAACAACACAATCAACAATGCGCTGACACCAATATGTCGATTGCCATTCACAGGAGGCTTGTCATTCTGTCCTACCGTCAATGCTCCGGAGCTTAAGGGCCAAGCAGAGTTTGGACAGCTTATGCAGGCGCAGAATGCATTCGAGGATGTGCTGAAGAGTTCCTCCGTGGGTGCAAATTTGCCCGCAGATATGAAGAGAAGCGAGGCCAGCATCCGCGACCTTAAGCATGTCGTACAGTATTCCAGTCTTCCCTCGAAGAACGAGCTTGTGTTTGAATTCGGTGGCTTTGTCGACACAGCAAGACAAGCAAGTGGAGACCTCAGTCGTTTCAACTCCCGCATCGGCAGAGCAGTCGACCACATACTTTCCACCAACCGCTGGACTTTGAGTGTGATTGACGGAGTTTCGGAAAAGGAAGCACAGCGCGGATCCATTGCAAGATTTTTCAGCGACAATCTGAACATCTTCGCACCATTTCAACCCCTCAGCCTCTCAAGGGATGTTCTCCTTGATCAGTACCTCCGCCACACCGGGGCCGTGGAAGAGCAAATCATGTCGCTCATCGACGAGGCGATGGCTCTCCGCGACATTCTCGACAACCTCGACAACAGACTCGACGTTATCTCAGAGATTTCCACTCGCGATGGCATCAGAATCGAGTCTGGCAAAGACGAGCTATTTGCAGCTCTGTGGACCAAGCTCGGAGGTAACCGCAGAGATCTCAATAAACTGAACTCCCAGCTCGAGCTGTTGCGCAATGTGGTCGAATATCGGCGACTTGCTTGGGGACATGTGACAGCTACTCTGTTGAAATTGCAAGAGATTCAGCACAGCCTCGAAGACTTACGAGAACGGGTCGCAATGCCTGAAACAGTTGGCACCGATAAAATTCCCCTGGAGATACACATTGAAAGCATCAATTTGGGGATTGAGAGACTTGAGAAGCAACGAGACGCGAGCAGGCAGCTCGCTGCACAGAACTATGAGAAGATTGTTGGCAGATCTGAGCAAGGGGATAAGAAGATGCTGGGTAGCAGTAAGCAAGAACGAGAGTTGTGAATGAGAAGACAGGACGTTGGATACCACAGATCATGACTTATGAGAAAGTCCCGCAATACAACGATACCCACGGTAGTTGGAAGAGTAGCGACACCGCAATCGGCATTATCATCTTCTTTCATTCCTGCGCTTTCTCCCAATCGCTTAAGACACGCAGCAATTAACCCTAGTCCTCCGCTGGCAAGCCGAGCATTTCGCAACTCAACTTCCAGAGCTTTTCTTCGTCGGCCTCGTTGTATATGTGCGTCGCGTACCCAGGGGTCATGGTATCCCACTCTTTTGGCAAAGGTGAGGATTCGCAACAGTCTTCCAGATACCTGCTCGAGGGAATCAGCATTTAGCCATCGGGTCGGGGTGCGAATTGATCCTACTGACCTCCCTCCATTCTTTCCTTCGAAATGGCCGCTTACAGCAGCCCACACCGTAGTTGCAGCACCTTGAGGAGGAGATTTCATGATGTCCGTAAACTTGTCCCAAGTTATCTCTGCGAAATCTTCCGGGCTCATATGCCGGCCGAGCTCGGTCGTAATGCCACCAGGATGAACGCTCAAACCATGTAAGCCTTGAGATGCGTAATGCCGTTCAATCGAAGAAGCCATGTAGATGTTCGCAGTCTTGGACTGGCCGTAAGACGTCCACTTGTTGTACGAGTTCGGCTCGGTGAAGTTGATGTCGTGGAAACGAATTGTGCTGAATCGGTGGCCTGCAGACGAGAGATTGACGACGCGGGAATGGAGATCTGGTGTACTGGAAGAGAGTAGGAGAGGCTTCAGCAGCTGGAAGAGCAGGAAATGGGCAAAGTGGTTGGTCCCGATTTGGAGCTCGAAGTCGTCTTTGGTCTTTGCTTGTGGGCAGGCCATCACGCCAGCATTATTGATGCTGCACTACCCGTCAGCGGTCGTCATGTACGACGAATTGAGACAGTTACAGAATGTTCAATTTACTGGATTGGTTCTTGAAATCTTCAGCGCCTTTGCGAATACTGTCCAGAGAGTCCAGATTCATCTCCAACGGCTTTGGATGAGGTGCATCTTTGATCGTAGCGTTTTGCACAATATCTTCGATGACTTTCTCGAGCTTCGGCATGTCTCTCGCTGTGAGATAGAGCTGTGCTCCGGACTCGTAAAGTGCTCTCGCAGTTTCGACGCCAATTCCAGAAGAAGCTCCTGTGATCATAATGGTGTTGCCTTTGTACTTTCCCTCCGCGTTGTTGTCTTTGAGTATTTGAAGTGCTGTAGGACGGGCATCTCCGGCTCCCTGTGGATTGCTATGAGCCTCCGCGTATGGCTTGAAGGGCTTTGTTGGTGCGAACGACATTGCTGTCTGTCTGGTTCAACTGAATTGCAGTGAATGTTGCTTGCGATATGTAGGGTCAATGGACCTTCCACCTTATATGCATTTCTTGATGCAGTCTACCGAGCTTTCCAAGCTCAGGAGCTACTCGGATTTCGTTCTTACGCCTAGGCGGTTCACGCGACTGATTAAGACTCGCGAGTGCCTGTGGATGCTGGCCCGCTCATGAGCCAATCGAACAACACGAAACCAAGATCTTGGTGCTTGGCAGGAACGGACGTAGCATAACTCCGAAGGCTTTGGCAATTTTACGCCGCTCTGATATTGTACAAGTCGGGAACGGCATGGCTTTCTCCTTTGGCTTTTCCGACGACGCAGACAGCGACAATGGAGACGATATGCAGGCCGCACCTGTTTCTAAGCAAAGTGCATCGGTCAGTCAGCAGGTCCCTGTTCACGCGCACAAGCTCGACGACCTGGTAGGTACGAGAGATGATGAAGGAACGAAGGAAGGATTGCACTGTGGTGCCGCTGTCAGCATGCGGACAGCTTTGCGTTGAACGATTCCAAGACCTCGTAGCTGATTGTCGCTAGATCACTACGTTGCCCGAACACCTGAGCTACAGTACCGTACGCATTGAGTCACCCTTGGGTCGTACTGTGTACCTGCCGAGACGCGAATTGTTCGATGTCCGTGCACAGCTACTGCAAGAAGACTCTTCGACCAACGATCAAGTTGTGGAACAGCTCGACAAGTCTGACCTGCGGTCTGGTGTGTATGAAGGTGGCTTCAAGACTTGGGAATGCTCGGTCGATTTGGCTAGCCTTATCCTCGACCGCGGACCACGCAAGGACATCGATGAGCTTGTGAAATGTGGTCAGATTGTGGAGGTACGTGCTGGACTATCCCACTCATGAATTTCGACTGAATCTTAAGCAGCTCGGAGCCGGGAGTGCTCTACCTTCTCTCATACTGTTCCGCCATGCTCTGCTCAACTCCATGAATGGACTGACCTTCACACTTGCGGACTACAATGAAGAAGTCCTGCGGCTGATCACCCTGCCCAATCTCATCTTGACATGGGCTGCAAACACAGAGAACACGGGCTTTGACTTGTTCAGCCAAGTTCCAAGCACAAATGGCGACCTGGAACTGACACCGAGTCTCATCGACTGCTTCAAGGCCGACCTAAACAACGCTGGGATCGCATTGAATTTCATTTCTGGACCCTGGTCGCCTTCACTGGCAGATCTGATACCAACTTCAGCTCCGGACATGGGACTAGTCATACTAGCCGCAGAGACAATATACAGCCCAGAGTCCACAGAAGCCTTTGCCGATCTACTAGCCATTCTTTTGAAACGTGTGAAGATGGCAAAGGCCTTGATTGGAGCGAAACGGATGTATTTTGGTGTCGGAGGATCGGTTGACGGGTTCAAAGAAGCGTGTCGAGATAGGCAAGCGGTAGCCTACGAGGTGGAGAATCACGGCGTACCAGGGCTGGATGCCGGTGTAGGGCGGGCTTTGCTCGAAGTGCAGATGTACTGAGGTGTGCTCTGTCAACCAAACGAGCAGCGTCTCCGCCAGGGGGGCTATCATGGAAGAGTGACACGCGAGCAGCACAGACTGTACGTTGACAGATGATGGCTGAAGGCACTGACGGAAAAATGGTCAATACCGGGATTGTATCGCCTGTATCTGTACCACAGCCAATGAGCTCAACGGCCGCAGACTTTTCCAGCGTCTTCTTATTCTTGGCTGGCGAAGCAAGCAAGGAGACGCGGTTTCCGAAGACACCAGCATCTTCAAGCAATACTTCTTGCCTTTCCTCCTTCTTTCATGGCCAACTCACCTTGATGAGAGGGAAAGAGAAGGCCGTAATCAGCCGTGTGTTGTGACTTGCACGCCAAAGGAAGGACAGGACTGGAGAACACATAGACCAGAGAAAATGGATATGAAATGAAACATGACATATGTCGTGAATCGTGGAATCTGTTGTGGTGCATTCTGCGCGTGGCGCACTCCGCACTGGTCGGGTGTCGCCAGGCCTGAGCTATGAGCAAAGCCACTCTATGTCGTTATACCGTCGCATGGCCGATTCCGAGTTATAAACACCATACGCCAGACATGAGCCGTCAGCAGTAATGCCCCTGTTGCATTCCCGATTAGCACAACCACTCCCCAGCAGCCAACCAAAAATGTCTCCCACTCCTCACCTTCCGCCTTCGAACCGGTTCATCGCTCCATGACCATTTCAGTCCGTCTTCCTCCGTCTATCGGGAAGCGCTCCAGACACCCTTCAAGAAGCCATCGCGCTGCGCAAGTCGGTTGATCGCATCGTCGCTCTCGCCCATGGCACGAACGAAACCGCAAAGGGCGTAGGTCTGGTTCTCGCCGGTCGCGCGGCCGTTCTCGTCAACCTTTGCCACGGAGATCTGAACAGAGGCGTGGTCCTTGGCCTTGATAATGCGGTTGGTAGCAGAGCACTTGCGTGGGACGTAGCTATGAGAGAGAAAACTGTTAGTCGCTGCTGATGCCCGTCTGGAGACTTTTGGGTAGGGTCCGCGTACAGGTCAACGAGCTCGCCGCGTTCGTTCTCCATTTTGACGGTGGTTGAGAGTGTTGGACGGCCGGTGGAGGGATGTGTCGGTGAGTGCGGTGGTCGACTGAGTGTTTGTCTTGCAATTCGACGTCCTGCGGTCGACGTCGGCACCCGGCGACTTCGAAAAGTTGTGGGCGGCTTGGCAAAACTAAGCCGCGACGCTACACACCAACGGTGCCACGCGCACACTCTCCGACACAACCTGCTCATCACTACTTGCTCGTTCATGATTCACTTCACCACTGAACGCAGAGCTGACGCAACGATCACGGTTCGTCGCTTGCAACCACGGTGCACGCTGATGCATCACGTTAGGATGTCCGATCCTGACGAGGCTTCTACTGCACAATTTCATTTTTGATAAGGGTGCTGAGCGCGATAGACTTTCCATGCATCATTTGAACATTACTTTTTTGATGTTGCTAATCAAATGCAACTAGCTATGAAGTCCATGCGCGAAGGAAAGAAATCCAATGAGTCGGCAGTCAAGGGCAAGGTACTGTACACACCCGTGCGGCCATCGACTGATACCATCCGCAGCGCTGAAGGAGTGAAAGCCGTCGTGACGGGCATTAATTCCGCCCGCTAGTCCAACGCGCAACATATTTGTCAAACTAACAAGAAATTAAAGCATAAGAGCGGCAACAAAGAAACCAAGCAGAGCAACTGCGCTGCTAGTGGCAATCATTCTTGGTGCTTCACCGGTAGTGGCGCCAGTGCTGCCACCGCCTTGCGAGAAACTCGAGCCGCCATTGGAGCCACCGCTGCTTGATCCAGAGCCGGAACCGGAGCCAGAGCCAGAGCCTGATGAGCCTGCATTGTCGCTGTCGGGATTGACAGGAGCTTGTCCTCCAGATGCGATGTTGCCACCACCAGTGATACCTGGCACAGATTCAGGAGTGTTGGTCATCTGAGGAGCAGAAGCAGTGGAAGAAGAGCCAGGCTGAACTTTGCCGAAGTCTGGATTGTTGCCACTCGCCATCATGGAGCCGAGGACAGTGTTGTTGCTGCCGATGGCAACAGTGTTGTTGTCGAAGCTTCCGCCAGTGTAGTAGTACGCACTTCCGCCCGCATTGCCGGAGAAACCGCTTGGAGGATCGTAACATTCGACGGAGATGTCCTTGACCATCGCATAATAGTAGCCGTTCTGCATGTATGGGCTGCTGTCCCAGTTCACCAGGCCACCAGCCCACTCGATGGTTCCTTCTCCGTTCGTTGGGAGACCAGCCGGCCAGAGCGAAAGTTGCACACGCGATGGAGTCTGTGGGTAATTGAAGCTGTTGGTCGTGTCGTTCCACGTGTCCGACTTCTTGAGCGTGCGCAAGTCGTTGCCATCGATACTCCACGTGATCTGGTCTGGAGTCCAGTCAATGGTGTAAGTGTGGACGTCCGAGTCAGTATTCGATGCTGCAAGTGGCTTCATGTTGCCGTCTGTAGTTGATTAGTGCATACTCTTCCAGGTCATGACGGACGGGGATACTCACAGTTGGTGATGCCCTGGTAGTAGTAGTTACTCTGTGCGGCGTTGACATTGTTGCCAACAAATTCGAAATCGATTTCGTCCTTCACATCGCTCATCAAAATAAAACCAGTCACGACACCTTGTCCACGAGAAGAGGTCATTGTGGCACTGATCTTGCCGTACCAGACATAGTGAGTGCTCGAAAGCAGAGTTCCTACTGTGCTCGGTGCCATGGTGAGCAGCAAGGAATCGCCATTGTACGCAACGGCCGTTCCCGAGCTGACCCAGTTCGTCTGGCTGGCGTCTCCCAAGTATCGCGTATTGGGCATCACATCGTCAAGCGAAGTAAGCTTGTAATCCGCGCTCTTGCATGTCGGCGCGGCCATGCACGACTGGAGGGTGAAGGAGGACTTGGGATCGCATCCTCCCAGACAGTATGCGCCGACACCACATTGGCCATACTGCGAACAGCAAGGCGCGTCTGCTGGACAAGGGCTGCTGGGGGAACACTTCGGAGAGCTCTGGGCGCTGACAAGGGCGAGACCAGCGACGAGGGCGGCTGCGGAGAAGGTCGACTTCATGGCCGCGGTGGACGTGCAGCGGCACGGAGTGCTGTAAATATGCAAATGGGATCGGTCGTTTGTCGAGACGGGTATGCGAACAATGGTCGAAGGCGGGCGCCCGAGCAGTGGATGCTGTGCAACGCGGCTGTGTTGTGTTTGTCTTCTGCAGCAGCGACCGGGTTTCAGGAATGCCGGGCGTCGATCGCAATGGTCACCAGTGAGTCGGGCACAAAGCGAGGGTCGATAATCAAGGTGGATGGGGCGACAAAGCGACGGTGGGAACAGAGGTGCGGCCTGGAACGAGTGTGGCACCAAACGGCTGTACAGTATGCAAAAGATGCACGGAGGGTCAGAGAGAGGAGAGGAGATGGCGCAGGAGATGCGCGAGTCTGGCCTCTCGACGCTCACTGGCCGACACGCGGCCTGCAGCACTACGGTCCATTGCGGTAACGCCACCTGAGACTTGGCCGAATTGGACTCTGCCGGTGTGCCGGGGGCTCCTTGGCTGGAGAAAATACGATCCGTCGCCGCTTCTCACTGGCTGCTGCTGCCGTAGCGCCATCTCGTCGCTCGCTTGTGGCGTAGCCGACGGCACAGCGGGCGGAGCACGTCTGCACCGACACCCGAAATAACACACGATACTGTGGTACACTGCCGATGCTACGAGAACGCACCGTCATTGATGACTGGAAGATGCTGCTCCCGACTGCGCTGGAGGGTGATCGAATCAGCGAAGTTGCACAGGTCCCGCGGCTTCATCAGCACCAACTCTGTGCAGCTTCACGGCCCGCGTCAGCGTGTTTTACGATTATAAAGATGGCACGAAGGCCGGCCAGGGAGGCAAATACCGCAAATACCACATGTATGCTCGTATTGCAAAGGCTCCCAACTCGACCATGGCCAAGTTTCACTTCGTACTGATTCACGGCGCGTTCCACCGCGCATGGCATATGAAACTCCTGGTCACAAGGTTGGAGGCTGCCGGCTTCGCGGTATCGACTGTGGACTTGCCTTCCGTCAATCCCAGCATTGACAACCTTCTGCGGGAAGGCGCACTTCGGGCAGACGTCGAGGCCGTCAAAGCCGTGCTGGAGCAAGCGGCGGCCGGGTCTGATCAAGTCATCCCTGTCTGCCATAGCTATGGCGGCGTGGTCGGCGGCGAAGCTGCAGCAGAGCTCAGTGAGAACGCGAAGACCAAGGTGCAGCGCCTGGTCTACCTATGTGCTGTAGTCATCCCGCAAGGGACAGCAGTGACCACACGCACGAACGGCCGAGTTGCTCCATGGGCTCGGCGCGAGGTACGTAGGCAACTCATCGGTGTCAGCGAAGCGTTCACGTTGCTCACGAGCGTTCCAGGGACACGCCGTGGTCGTGCCGGATCCTGTCTCATGCTTCTATCAAGATGTTGGTCCCCAGCTTGCACGGGAGGCTGCGAACCACGTTCACCCAATTTCATATTCGGCCCTTGCCGAAGTGACCAGACATGCGCCTTGGAGGCACTTTCCATGCACATATATCTACACGAATGAGGATCTTGCTCTGCCGCTCTCGATCCAGCAACTTTCCCTAGAGCGTTTGAGCGAAGAGGAGTGCGCCAACTGGACTTTCTTCACAATCGAAGGTGGCCACAGTCCATTCCTGAGCAAGCCGGATGAGTGTGTGAGGATATTGAGACAGCTGGTGGGCCACTGAGCAATATGTGAATGCACGGCTGTCGTCAGACTCGCTGAAGGACGGTTGTGGGTCGGGCTTCTGGCGACGCGAGGAGCCGTGGGCGTCACATTGGCAATGGTTGAAGTCCGAAAGCAGTGGCCACAGCAAATAGCAAGTGCACATACAGTACATATGTACACGATACATGAGAGGCTCTATGTGCGGTGGAAGCGAAGTTTACCCTTGGCTGGCCACCGGCCAAGCCTTACGTGATTCCCAAGCATCAGATTCCCGCCCTGATTGGGAAGGGCGGAGGCCGTTGCCCAAGAAGCATCTCCAGAGCGTCGTCCGCCAGTCCCAAGTTGCCATGTCGTTTGTTTGAAACGGCGCCTCTTTGGCCGTGAGACCGCGGCGTCCACCCTTCCTACTTCTTTGTCCCGTATCTCTATTGACACCTGCGTAGAGCGCACTGCCCGCGGCACATTGCACCCGCGACGATTCCTGCGTCGGCTTCACGATAGGACTCGTTCGCGATCCTCATTCACGGGTCTATGGAACATCTTGGAAACGTCTGCTAGCGATACCATCACTGGCTGCGACCCAGTAGCGAAGAGTTGTCTCCGTCGCTCAACAGGCACTCCCTCCGAAATGGCGCCAAACACCGCGAAAGCCTCGCCCAGTATGCATGTGACGACCACGACGTTACGAGTGGAGGGAATGACATGCGGCGCTTGCACATCGGCCGTGGAATCAGGGTTGAAAGATGTAGACGGGGTCGGAAGTGTTTCCGTGAGCTTGGTCATGGAGAGAGCAGTCGTCGCTCACGACGCAGACAAGATCGGCGCTGAGCAAATACGAGAAATCATAGACGACAGAGGCTTTGATGCCACTGTGATAAGCAGCGATGCGCCAGAAACACCACTGTTCGACTTCTCTGACGAAGACGACCCAGTCGCCAAAGAGACGGATCTTCTGGGCAGTGCCATATCCGCGACCACGCTGCACGTGGGAGGCATGACATGCGGAGCTTGCACATCCGCCGTGGAAGGCGCATTCAAGGACGTTCCGGGCATCAAGAGCTTCAGCATATCGCTGCTCTCGGAACGCGCTGTGATAGAACATGATACAAGCATCATCAGCCCCGAGAAACTTGCAGAGACGATCGAGGATACCGGATTCGATGCGGAGATCCTAGAGACGAAAGCGAGCGAGACAATTGCTGCAAACCCCAGGTCCGCGGGAAAAAGCACAAGCAAGCGGTACACGACCACTACCATAGCGATTGAGGGCATGACATGCGGTGCTTGCACTTCTGCAGTCGAAAGCGGGTTCAAGGATGTGCCTGGTCTTGTTCAATTCAACATCAGTCTGCTCGCTGAACGGGCAGTCATTGTCCACGACTCCACAGTGCTTCCCGTTCCCACAATCACCGAGATGATCGAGGACAGGGGATTCGACGCCACCGTAGTGTCAAGTGTGGACGAAGGCGTGCAAGCATCGACGTCCAATTCTCTAGCACAATTCAAATTGTTCGGCCTGCCTAGCCCTGAATCCGCGGCAGAACTGCAGACTAAGGTAAAGAACGTGCCCGGAATCGTCGCAAGCAACATCAGCTTCGCAAGTGGCCGGGCTTCGATCACGCACACTCCTTCTCTGATTGGTCTACGGGCGATTGTAGAGCTGATCGAGCAGTCCGGTTACAATGCACTCGTGGCCGACAACGATGATAACAACGCGCAGCTGGAGTCATTGGCCAAGACGAAGGAGATCCAGGAATGGAAGCGCGCCTTTCGAGTCTCCGTGGGGTTCGCTATTCCAGTCTTTCTCATCAGCATGTTCCTGCCCATGTTTGTTAAGCCTCTGGACGTGGGCAGCATCAAGCTGCCGCTCATTCCTGGCCTCTGGCTTGGTGATGTTGCGTGCCTCGCGTTAACGGTACCCGTGCAGTTTGGAATCGGGAAGCGGTTCTACGTTTCGGCATACAAATCGATCAAGCACGGCTCGCCAACGATGGATGTTCTCGTCGTGCTTGGAACTTCGGCGGCTTTCTTTTTCAGCTGTGCGGCCATGTTGGTCTCAATCTTGATACCCCCTCACTCGAGACCGTCAACAATATTCGATACAAGCACCATGCTGATCACCTTCATCACCCTGGGTCGTTTCTTGGAGAACCGTGCCAAGGGGCAGACCTCGAAAGCGCTGTCAAGGCTCATGAGTCTGTCGCCTCCCATGGCCACCATCTACACAGACCCCATTGCGGCTGCGAAAGCCGCTGAGAACTGGGATGCGGAGCAGGAGATCAATGAGAAGAAGACAGCGGACAATGAAGCCTCTACATTTGCTATGGAGGAGAGAACCATTCCCACTGAACTGATCGAAGTCGGCGACATTGTGATTCTGAAGCCAGGAGACAAGATCCCGGCAGACGGTATTGTTATGCGTGGGGAGAGCTACGTGAACGAGAGCATGGTCACTGGTGAAGCTATGCCTATCAACAAGAAACCTGGCTCAGCCCTCATGGCCGGGACTGTCAACAATGCAGGCCGACTGGACTTCAAAGTCACACGAGCAGGCCGAGACACACAGCTCAGTCAAATCGTCCGCCTCGTCCAGGAAGCACAGACGAGTCGTGCACCGATTCAACGCATGGCGGACATCGTCGCTGGATACTTCGTGCCCATCATTATCACGCTCGGCCTAGCAACATTCGTTGGCTGGATGATACTTAGTCACATTCTACCACACCCGCCGTCGATATTTCTTACCGGTGCCAGTGGCGGACGACTGATGGTATGCGTCAAGCTTTGCATTGCAGTCATCGTCTTTGCCTGCCCGTGCGCCCTTGGTTTGGCAACGCCCACTGCTGTCATGGTCGGCACTGGTGTCGGCGCAGAGCAAGGCATTTTGGTAAAGGGTGGAGCAGCACTCGAAACTGCCACAAAGATCAATCACGTTGTCCTTGACAAGACAGGTACTCTCACCATGGGCAAGATGAGTGTCTCGCAGTCTGAGCAGACAGCGGCGTGGAAAGCCCGGACAGAGCTCTGGTGGACCCTCGTCGGGCTTGCGGAGACTAGCAGTGAACACCCGATCGCCAAGGCAATACTTAGTGGCGCGAAGCAAAAGCTGCGTCTGGCGGCCGACGAGCAGTTGGAAGGGCACATGGGAGATTTCAAAGCAACGGTGGGCAACGGCATCTCTGCATCGATCGAACCAGGGATAAAATTCGAGCGTCGCCGATACGCGATTGTGATTGGTAATGCTTCATTCTTGCGCAAGCAGGGTATCGAAATGCCCAATGGCGCTGATGAGGAGTACGAGGACTACGATCAAATACGACGTCGATCAATCTCCGCGCCATCGTCTTCCAAGGCTTCTCAATCAGCAGGCATAACCACAATCCACGTCGCCATTGACGCTGCTTACGCTGGCTCCGTTGGCCTGTCGGATATACTCAAGCCAACTGCTAGAGCCGCCATCACTGCGCTCCACCGTATGAACATCGGAACATCCTTGGTCACTGGAGACCAAGCAACCACAGCCATTCACGTTGCCGCTCTAGTGGGCATTGAGCCTGAAGACGTGTTCTCCGGTGTATTGCCCGAAGGCAAGAAGGAGATCATTCAGGATTTGCAAAAACGAGGCCTCACGGTTGCCATGGTGGGAGATGGTATCAATGACTCTCCTGCGCTCGCCACGGCGAATGTAGGAATTTCACTCGCCTCTGGCACTGATGTGGCCATGGACGCCGCGGACATCGTGCTCATGAAGCCAACTCAGCTTATGGACGTTCCTGCGTCGCTTCACTTGAGCAAAACTATCTTCAGGAGAATCAAACTGAACCTACTACTGTCTTGCGTCTACAACGCAATTGGTCTGCCAATTGCTATGGGCTTTCTCCTGCCATGGGGCATCGCCCTGCCACCGTTAGCGGCCGGTGCTGCGATGGCTTGCTCAAGTGTCACTGTGGTGGTCAGTAGTCTCTTGTTGAAGCTCTGGAGTAGACCTGACTGGATGGTGGAAGAGGGCGTCGATGAGGTACTGTCGCTCCGCAGAGCGACCATAGTATCGCGACTTCTTGATTTGAAGGACATGATGTTGGGGAGTAGGCATGATGCTGAGGAGGGCGACAGAGGCGCATATGTACAGCTTGAGAGCTACGAGCCTGTATAGCGTGGAGTGAATGTTCACCGGAAGCGTTGGTGGGATTGGAATCGTTGATGGATACCCCAGAAGCGGTCGTCTTTGCAATGTAGCTTTTGCCTGCAATTCATTTTTCTCGGAAGCCAAAGACGCTGAACGACTTGTGACGATTCTATTGTGCAACAGCAAAGACATCGGTCGAAGTCCCCACTTGAGCTTGGCACTTTGTGAAACGTTCAGCATCGACGTCCCTTCTCTATCTCCTATGTGAATTAGTACATGCAACGACAGTCTGCAACAGATGCAAAGGTCTGGTCACCACGACGGATAGACCGTAGACGCGACGAAGTTCTCCTTGGTCGTACCCAGATACTCAGCCACCCTTTGACGCGCCGGGAACAGGCTCAAACATCCGCAGACGCTCATAGCTGACGATCCGCTTCCTCCATCGAGACAATCGGTTTCAAGCTGATTTTCACAGAGACAGGTACTCAGAGCACGTCCTTATAGCGACGAACAGGAATTGCCAGATGGCTTTTTGAGGTCATCTTGGTTGTCCGTGCGACTGCATCTATTCTCCTACGCGCCGAGTCCACCTCGCTAGCCGCCGGACTTTATTGGCCCAGATCTTCCCGTGACGGAGGACCACGAAACCACTCTATACCAAGTCTGGGTCTTGAATAGAGACAAGAATAAATCCAGATCAATGTCTGGGCGTTGTTGAGTCTGCAGAAGTCGTGAATATAAGAAAGGGTTTGCAAGACTCCAGCAACGAACATAACTCCAGGTTAACGACTCTCCTTTGTGTTTCCTTGAGCACTTTTCTCACGTCTTATTTCTCTTTTGCGTTTCGAGCATATCATTAGTGCTAGACACCAATACCCGCTGGCAGGGACCATCACGACGACGAACAATACGGCAATCGACCTCACGAACACCACGATCCAGAAACGTCGATCTCGAAAAGCACTTCACATTTTCGTACCAATCTCCGCAATACCAGGTACACAAACAACCATGCCTGTCCCAGAATATGGCGCCGCTCCTTTGGCCAAGACCTTTGTCCTCGTTCGAGGTCTCTCGCTCATCTCCATGATCGCCATTGTCGGCATGACCGCCAACTTCGTTAGCCAAATCGTCAGCTCCAACATCGAGCCACCAAAAGAGATCGTAGGAACTCTAGTCATTGTGAGTTCACAACAAAGCCCGAATCGATCTCAATCCTGTCTAATGCATCTTCTCAGACCTGCATGGCAGCGCTCTACTGCCTCGTCAGCATCCCCTTCTTCTACGCCCAAGCCAACCTCGGCCTCCTCATCATGACAGCAACCGACTTCCTCCTTCTCATAGCCTTCATCGTCGTCTCCGTCGTCCTAGGCAGGCCTCTCTCTTTCCTGAACTGCACAATCGTCGCAGACAAGCACGCCGCAGCCAACGCTCAGTCTGCAGCAGCTTTCACTCAGGCTCTAGCAAGCAATATCGGGAAGTCTGGAAGCACTTTGGGCTTGGGGAACTGGGCAGGAAGCACAAAATCGAACTGCTATGAGACAAAAGCGATCTGGGGATTCGGAATCAGTTTGGCGATTCTGTTTACTTGCTCCTCTTGCATTTTGCCCACTCTGTGGTATAAGGCGAGGAAGGCTGGCGGTGGAGGTGGAAAATCGGTCGTCTGAGGAGGATAGACTTCTGGTTCGTCACTGGAAAAGCTGCATGATGCCGAATCTGCAACCATAAGAAACAGCAACATATGTTCGCATCTGTGCGAAGAAAGACTGCCAATTTGAAAGGACAAAAAAAGTCACATAGATTCTCGAATTCGGCGTTTTAGGGACAGGTCTGGCTGGGACAGGTCTGGCTGAGCCAGATGGTAATGTGTGATGTAGCGAAATAAATGCAACAGCGGTAGTACTACCTTTCGCAGTAGAATTTCCTACCCCAAGTCCTTTTCATGATCCTACAAAGCTCTCTAGGCAGACACCAGAAGCTCTCTCCCCTCCCTACCGTTACATGCAAATATTTCCCGCAGCAGTATCAGCGGTCAGCCCATCCTCAGGCACCAGGCAACAGCAATGGCCCAACCAACCGCTGGCTACTACATAAAATCCACACACTATCATGTACAGTAAAGATAAAATCAAATCGATCCCTCTCGAGCTACATGACTAACAAGCTATAGAAAATCAAATCATCTCGTCTAGCACAGATTCGCCTTCCCAGTCATCCATTCTCATTCTCATGACAATCGCAAACCCTGCCTGCAGCAACATCGAGAATTCTCGGATCTCACTCCTGGCTCGACACCGCAGGAACGATGCCATATATTCACCACCTCCCAGCGCATCTCACAGGCGCAACTGCACCATCAAGTCTACCGACCTCATCAACGAACTACTCCCAGCCAGCTTCGTCAACGACCTCGTCTGCTTCGGATTCGCAACAATCAGCAGCCACTTCCTCAAAAGAGAAGCCATCGTCGTCGAGGTGAGGCAAGAAACATCGCCATGTGGAAGTCAGTACAGTCGATTTCAATATATATACCAGCCCGTCAGCTAACAGGAACAAATAAATAGAAGACACATCGCAGGACAAATCTCTTGCTTGTAGATGGAAACACATTCGAGAGAACAAATAATGTCGATCTTGATCTCGTCGGCGTATATAAAATGCAAAGAGAGCAAGAAACCAAAGCGACATGGGTATCGGCCACACCATCCATCATATCCTCTTCTCCAATCCGAGAAGGAAAGTAAATCCTTTGCGACCAAAGCTGATGGCCGAGTAATGACGCGATCATATAGCGCTCGCTGAACAGGGAAAGACGCCTTCGCTGTGTGTGAGGCCTAAACATAGTAAACAAAGTGGGAGAAAATCCCCTCCAGATGTGTGACCTTCCTCTCCTCTGGCCAGTTCCCTCTCCTTGCCTGGGTCATCATGAATAGTAAACATCATATCACACATTCTGTGCAGTAATTGGTCGTTCTTCGTTCACGACACTTTCGGTCGCTGCAGTGCTGGGCGCGATCGATGATGCATCGAGTATACTGTCGTCCTCTTGCGCACCGGCTACTGTTGAATCTTTGTCATTCAGTCCGTTGATTCCCAGGCCTCGATCGCTGAGATCATCATTCCCAGGAAGCTCAGCGATTGTCTCAACTTCGATACTGTTGTCTTCCTCCTTCAGAGCAGGTGGTCGCTCGCGACGAGCTCTCGCTTTGGCCAAAGAAATAGTCTTCTGATTGTAAGTCGTGGTAACGACACCATTATCATCTCGATCGATCGTGGCTTTCATAAGCGCGGCCATCCACAGACGGCCTTCTTGCCGCGAGTTCACAGCAAAATAATGAACAGCAGGTTTGGTGAAGTTGACACCCTTGGACAAGCCAGCCTTGGGGGGCACCAGTTTGAAAATGAACATTCCCTCTCCTTCTTCGCCTTGTGGAGGTGGATTGTTCCGGAGATCCTGCTGCGCAAGTGTCGGCGTCGAGCCCTGCATGGGGCTTGTTGGCCCTCCAGAGGCCCCAGTCATTGTTGCATGCAAGCCAGTCAAGGTCTCGTTATGCGCAGGCAATACTCGGTGGAATGAAATATCTATCAGTCCCTTCTCTTCTGTGTCATCGTCCGAGTAGTAGTACGACAATCGGCAGCCACGCAGAACGAACAATCGAGTCTTCCATGTGGTCATGAGCGACCCGCTTTTCTTCTTCATCCATCCCGAATAGTCGCAGGTGATCATCGCTTCCTGTGGCGTCTTCTGTTCCAACCCACGAGTGTATGCAGATGTGGCCTTCTTGGTCTTCGTCTTGGCACGTGGTCGCTTCGCCGGAGGCGGCGGCAGCAAATTGCCAGCGGAGCCCGTGGAGGCGCGCGAGTCGCCGACGGACTTGTTGCTGAGGTCAAAACTCTTTCCCTCCGTGCTTGGCGTGGACGAGCCTGTTCTGGTAGGCGATTTCAAGGGTCCGTCGTTCTTGGTAGGCGACTTCTTTTCATCTTTCGTGACAGCATCGCTGATCGACCGGAGCCCTGTCATTTTGGCTTTGGCGGAATTGAACATGCTAATATTGATCCGTGGGCTGGCTTTTTCAGATAGTACTCCTGGGACAGCCTTATCGCTCGAGGCTTCGCTCCCGTCATCTGCCATCTTGGTAGGACTTGCAGCGATTGCACCGAGCGAATGGGCATTGCCATGGTCCAATTTCGTGACGATCGGATTGGCCGAACTTAGTTGGCCTTTTGCCATGGGAGCCGTCACAGAGCGGTAATTGCCAAACTTGCTGTGGATTGCATCGAGCGCGCTGGCGTGGTGGGAAGAGGGACGAATGGGGCTAACATCCTCGCCCGTCTCCATGAAGTTAGGGAGGCGTGAGTCCAGAGGACTGATGCCAGAGGCCATACTAATGCCCGTCGAATTTCTTTTGGTCAGGATGGATCTTCTTGGTCGCCCATCCAGTTCATTCGAAGAGAAATAACCCCGATCCAACTCCTCTGCTGGTGACATGCCTCGTGGCTGTCTGTCCGGGAGCTGAGAGTCGGTGCTCGCAGTGAACCTGTGCCCTCCGTTTACCTTCTGTCCAGGCTCCCATTTTTGGTCCAGAGAGGGCTTCTTGCGGTGTCCCGTGCGGGTTGCTCCGTCGGTCGATGTCGAATCGATACTCGAGTGTCGACGCGAGTGATTGAGATTGCGGACGCCTTGTGCTGACGGCCGTTGGCTGGCGTCCCTCTGCGCAGAAGTCATGGTTTGCAGCGGTGACATGCCGGAGCTCACACGTCTGGTGCCACCGGGTACGAATGCCAATTGGTTCTCACCACTGACTCGTTTGCCGGTGCTAAGGCCACGGGGGAGCGTGGCGCCTCCGACAGTCGAGCTCCGGTTGCGAGCAGGCGCCGCGGTATCATCGCCACCCTCCTCCGCGTCGATGCCGAGGGAGTACTCGGAGGCACTTCTTTCCAGATCCACAGGGGCAGCGCTGCGCTTGACTTCGTCTTGCAAGGACTTGATCTTGTGCCTGTCGCGCGCAAGATGGATTAGTAAGTTGTCGATTTTCCACCTAACTACTTCCTTACCATGTTCGGAGCCTCCTTCCAATGGCGCCCAAATCGAACTCTTTGATGAACAGACTATTCTGGTCCATTGCGAGCAGGACCTCACCGCTGATCTCTTGGTCCCGGAACACGTCACAATGTGACTTCTCCACCCCGTTATCTTCCAGATATTCGGCCACACGCTCCGGCCCCCACGACATGACCTCTGCTTCCGTGTGCAGCTGCTGCTCTTCCTCGTCAGTTTCCGCTCCGGCAATGTACGACCTTCGAATGGACTGCTGTGGTGGATATCCACTCGATGAGGTATCTCGCTTGTGGCCGTTGGCGGCAGCGTACGATGAAGTCCTCGGGGACCGCAAGTCTGTGATATGCTCATCAATGACGGATAAGGTTTCGCTCATCACAGGTGAGTCGGAGGTGATGGTGAAGGCTCGCCCAGCGGCAGCGCCATTGCTGGGCAACGAGCTTCGCAGAGCAGCGAGGGCAGCCGGGCTCTGCGCAGCGCTCGTCGTGGGCGGAAGAGAGTGGGTGGCAGAGTGAGGGCGGCGTGCTGCTCCTGACCCGGGATCAGGCGTGGCCAGATTGGATGCCGCGGTTTGGGCCGCGAGCTTAGCAGCGGCATCGTTGGAGCGACGCCTGGCATGGTTGTTGGTCAACGTGCCCTTGGGCGCGGGCGTGGTGTAGACTGCTTGCAGCGTCAGCGGAGGCCGCGTGGGGAACGAGAGGGTGATGCAGCGCACCTTCTGGGAAGAGGCCACTGCTTCCGTTGGTGAGATGCTTCCCGAGGAACCTGCGCGCGGTCAGAGGCGAGGGCGCTGGGCGCGGTGTGTGCGACATACCATCCGTCGCCAAAGTCATCGTCCCTGCCGCGAGCGCATTAGGCCATGTGTGGTGTCGGGCATCGCCATACGCACCTTTCAATCAGCTCGATGCGGTCGCCCTTGGCCAGGCTGAGCTCGTCGGGGCTGCGGGCCTGGAAGTCGTGCACGACGAGCAGGAGGGCGCCGGGCTGCGCATCGCGCGCGCCGCTCTTGCTGGCCATGGCGGGCACTGTCGTCGTGCGGTCGGAGGTGTGGTCGTCGTCGTCGTCGTCGTCGGGGTGCGAGGCGTGGTGTCGCCGCGGCAGCACGATTGCGGGGACGGGTGGAGTGCCGTTCGCAGGGCTGCGCTACAGCGACATGCCCACCGCCGGTTGTGGCCGCCGGTAGCGTCGCAACATCGGCGTGCGTGGAGGGAGCGGGAGGCAGCGTCGGCGTGTCGATGGGTGGGTGGCAGGATGGGAGGTCGCTCGATTCGCGCACGCAGGAGCACGGAGAACAGTAGCTAGGAGTAGTGGTGGTCGTGGCTACAGACGCAGAGGAGAGGTGATTTGATTTCTTGCACGCGCCCCGACTCATGCCAAAGTTCGATGGGCGCCGACAAGGTGAAACGACCACGGCAATGTGCAATGGACAACGGGCAGTGTGCCAACGCGCCAAGCAGAGTCGTTGGACGCTGCACCTCCACATGCTCGTCGCTCCTTGCGTCAGATGTGATAAGATCACGAATTGACGCGCTACGCCCGAATACGACTCGCTCTTGCAGACCAAACATCGCTCTGGGCCTTCACTTCCGCCCTCACCGCGCACACACACACACACACACACACACACACCCACCCGCCCACCCACACCCGCCCACCCACACGCTGGAACGACCGCCCGCACTCTCTCGCCCCGCGCGCTTCGCAACGACTGCGACCCACTCTGCGACGCACTTCTGGAAAGAGTTCGGAAACGCACTGCTTCCCATGTAGCAACTTCGTCGCCCTCACTGTTGGGCTCCCAATGTCGACGTTGAGAGGCATCGCACCAGGACAACATGATTGCCCCTGGCGAGCCTCCAGCCAAGCGGACACGCCTTGTAGGACCTACATCCCCCGGCGCCGCCCGGGATCCTGCAGCGCGAGGTCCACTGTCCACGAGCAGCGTAGCACAAGTCTTCACAAGTCCTCCGGGGATCATCAACCTGGACGATGACCCCGTCGAGCAAGAAGCGCAGAGCGCGCCTGCGCGACATCCAAACCTCTCCGAGGCAGGTGCACTAGGCTCCCACACGCAAACGGGGCAGGCGCTACCAAACTCAGTTCCTGAACTGGTACGATATGAACTGCCATCCACCATGGCCGGTTACGAAACTGCATCGCCGAGCGTCCAGTTGCCTGCCAGAAAGTCGATGGACCGCACATTCCGTCCCGCGCCTTCGCTGCCCTCGCCAGCTCCAAGCGACGAGAATGCCAACTCTCGATCTCCGCTGACCATGCAATTGCCTGGACTCCCGCAACAGCAATTCTTCCAGCACGCCCTTGGTCCAAACTCGTCGCCTCTGCCTCGGACTGAACCTCCACCAGGCCAAACGGCACAGCCTCATCAATCCATGGTCTCCATCCCACAGCCTTTCTCTCCGTACCAACTGCCACCGCACTTTCAGTGTAAGTCCTCAGATCAGCCCTTCACATCATGAGACTTACAGCATATAGACTTGCACCAGCGTCCAAGCGTCCAGGGACATCCACAGAGACCCAAACTTCCCGGTCCAACGCTGCACTCAAACGCTCCACCCCTCGCGGCGACAGGGCATGGCCATCCCCAACAAGGCCAGCGCGTCCATCCGATTCCCGCCGCTTCGCGCATCCCGAAGGAAACGTTATTTGCGCGACTCAATAAGGAAGCGGAGCGCGCTGGGCTGTCGGGCGTGGACCATGGTCGTATAAAGCTCATGCTTGGTGCTGTCAACCAGGCAGACTGGTTCTATCAAGTACTGAGCCAGTTGTTCTGCCTGCGCTCTGTCATGCCGAGCCTGCTGCCCAATTCCCTCAAGGACGTCTCTGCAAGTAGCTGGGATGCTCTTGATGGCCTTATTGCCTCAAACGACGCAGTCAGTAACGGCCTCCTTGCATTTTTCGCCGATTTTCCCGAGCCGATCATGGAGATCTATTCCGATGCCTTGCAAATCAGAGAAATATACGAACGGCGAGTGCAAAGCGTAAGGGCTTTCCTCATAGCACTTCCCCACCATTGGCAGCCAATGCTTGACCAAGGCATTGAGATGAAGGCCCCACCGCTAGTAGAAGAAATGATCGATGCGCTGCGACTCCACAGTCCCGTGCTCCAGACTGTATGCTTTCGTGCAATTGCGCGCCGGCTTTTAGGACAAGACAATCCAGGAATCGAGGCTATCATCCACCTGCATGAACTCGACCAGCAAGCATCTGGGCATATCCTGCAAGGTTGGCGAAGAAACGAGCTCGAGAAAACCCACGCACGTTCAGCGTTTCAGAGCCTGCACACGATCTGGAAAAGCCACCAACAGCAATGCGAACAGCTTGGCGATAACTCTGGTACCGCCTTGCCCTTTTTAATTCCGCCGGATATCGAAGCAGTGTTTCAAATGATGCCCCCAAGTTTGGTATCTAGAATACAAGCGCAAAATCCTCAACGAGCGATACAGCAGCGACAGCGACAGCAGATCCTATCAGGACCGATGCATCAACAACCCCAAAATCACATCTCACCGCTGCCGCTGCAAGGACCAACACCGTGGGTGCAGCCTCAGTATCAGGTCAATCTGGCGACATTCTCACCTGTGCTCGCATCTCGTAGCGGACAATCGCACCTGCAGTCACCTATGCCTGTGGGTCAGAGCAACCGAGCACCCGATGCGCCTTCGCCTCGCATACCACCATACCCTGCACCTCAGCCAGGGAATGCTGGTCCCGCGAAGGTGCGAGCCTTTCCAACCATCGGAGAGACTCCCCGACCACAGCCCACGCAACCGGATTCCAATCGATCCGCCCTGCATCAAGCCTACTTGCGCAGCCCAGTCCTGGTCGCCTCTGATCCGAACGTCGACGCATCGAAGATGTTCCGCCATGTGGTCGGCTACGCTCTGCCTCCAGCTACCATTCGGAAGAACGTATCAGTGCAGATCGCGACTTTCGAAATATCGGATATGGCCTTCGGCAGGGTCCCAAAAACAGTGGCTTCGACAGTTCCAGGAGCACCGGGATCTCGCGGCATCGATGAGGGATCGCTCTTGTTTCGCCTTCGCTGCTGTGCTGTTCCTCCGTCTGGTTATCAGACTGAGAGTAGTTGGATTGTAGCTGACAACACTTGGCCCGAGCAGCTGTTTTTTGAGCTCAACGGCGTGCAGCTTGACTGTCGACGCAAACTACATCATGGTCGTTACCTTCCGATTGATGTGACATCGCACGTCGTCAGCGGTGAGAATAAGCTCAAAATCTTAACTAATCGCCTCGCAATTGACAAGCGCAAATGGGACTTTGCTGTTGCCGTTGAAAGAATTGGCATTTCTAGCTACGACAGTATCAAGCAGAGGCTCGGCCGGCTTTCTGCACCAGATTCTCTAGCTGCCATCAAGGAAGCGCTTGCCGGTAGTGATGAAGATGCGGATGATGAAATCGCAGTTACGTCTAGCAATATGACCATACGGATGGTGGAGCCATGGTCACAAGCGCGGCTTGTAGAGACTCCTGTGCGTAGCGTCAATTGCCTGCACAAAGATGTGTTTGACTTGGACGTCTTCCTGTCTGTTTGCAAGCGCCCCGGGCCCGATTGGCCGACGATCGTGGATTGCTGGCTATGTCCGCTTTGTCGAGGCGACTGTCGGCCACAGAGGCTCATAGTCGACGAGTTCCTGGCCAACGTGCGCGATGACCTAAAAAAGCGAGGCGCGCTGGATACTAAGGCGATTATCGTTGATGCTGATGGCTCATGGAAACTGAGAGTCGAAGAGCGTACTGGTGTTCGGTCCTCTAGCTTGGACCGCGAGGAATCTAGTCGAAGGACACCAGTTGCACCACCAAAACAGGTGGAGGTCATCGAGCTTGATTAAGAGCCGGGCGATTTGCGCCGTTTTACCAACCAACGAATTTTAAGAAGAACCATGGCGCGCGATCCTTCGCGACCATTGTTTGCAAGCTCGGGACTTCCCTGATCATGCATCAACGAAGGGACAGAAATGAATGAGGACACCCTCGGATTCGATACGTGCGCAACTATGGGCTCCAAAAGCGGCACTCACGATTGGCGCCAACGCTCCCGTTCCTGCATAACACCCCAGTGGGTGTTTCTGTCTTTGTGGTTTTTACTTCCTAACTTCTCCATCCGAGATACCACTTCGCGAGACCTGCATCCCGTGAGAAGCTGGCTGCCAGCGCGGTACAGCAGCTTCTGCGGAAAGTGCTTATGTATGTATAATTAGGTCGGCAAGTTTGTTTTACGAGACTACGAGGAAGGGAGCAAGCGCATGTCCTTTGGTTGGTCATAGCGATGCATTGTACTGATAATTATTACATTACAAACAATAATGGATTATTGTCTACGGGCAGTCACACGTACATAGAGAATCCGAAGCCGAGCATGGAAAAGGACGATAGCACGACATGCATGTGGATTCACAGGTCTGCAGCGCCCTGCGCGGGGTTTGAAACGTGCTGTGCGATCATCATGGTGCACCCGCTATATTTCCCATCATCATGTTGCCTATCTTTCCTTGACCCTAGCAAGCAACTCCTGCAACGACTCCACCGCATAGATACACGTTCGAGGCGCAAGAACAACAACAAATCAATCTCGAGGTTCACGTAGACGTGCAAATATGACATCACAAGAATCCTCCCTGTACGCCCAACTGTCCACCACAGCCCACAACTTCCTCTCATCCACAAACCCATCGCCTCCCGGCACCAACACTCCCAACTGGTCTCTCATCCGCTCGCTGTGTCACCAATCTTTCCAGATATCCTTTGGTCCTTCCCTGTTCGCCTCCGAAACCCCTGGGTTGGACTCGGCCAAAGACGTCGAAGGTTTCGTTGAGCATCTCGAGAAGCTATGCGGAGGGATGCGGACGTGGGAGAATAGTGTGCGAGAGACGGTCGTGGATGTGGAGAGGAAGACTGTCGTGGTGAGAAGTGAGTTTTGCATGTGGCCGCGGGATGGAGGGGAGGTGGTGAAGAATGACGTGGTGATGTTTTTGAGGGTCGATCCCGGGGACGACGGCGAGGAGAGGAGTGGAAAGGTGGTGCATGTTGTGGAGTATGTTGATCCCGTTGCCAGTGGGAGGATTCGGGAGAGGGTCATGAAGTTGAAGGCAGCCCAGGGGTTTGAGGATGCGTAGGCTGGTTTGTGCTAGGATCGCGATTGAATCTCAAGGACTTGATGAGCTCTTCGACTTTGAGCGGTTGGTGCTTCTGAAAATTTGAAAAGTCGCGTTCGGCGGGCGGTTGCATCTCCGTTGGATTAGAGTGACCATTTGCTGACGGAGAGCGATCGACATGCAAATGTGTTCGTTGCTCCTTCTTACGCTACGATATCCGGCAAATCTACACCTCTAGCGGTTTCTTTCCGCTCGTGAAGCGCATTGAATGAGTGTCAGGTAAGCCATGTCTTGTCCAGAGCTCGCTCTTTGGGGCGAACTGGCCTCTCAATTGGTACACTCCGAACTTCTGCGCAAACCCTCATTGCAAATCGTGACATGTTCAATGTTTACCGCCTTGCTCTTTACTCATCTCATTCATCATCACCTTTACGTGCAGCTCGCTCATTTCTGCTCCTTAGATACTCCTCATATTGTCGCCTCCGTTCATCAATCTCATCTGCCAGACCAGGATCAATGAAGCCACGGTAAGGATCGCCTATGGCTCCTTGCCGCGCATCGAAACGCCTATCACGCTCCTGGTACCTTTGTAAGATCTTAGGAGGGAGCTCTAAAGCGATACTGAACATTCGCGGTAGGTGCTCATATGCGGCAAGGTAGAAGATGCTTCGTGTTGTTTCGATGATGGAGCGCGGCGAGCGCGGATCTGATGGATCAGAAGACATGACGTTTAGTGTCCGCTATCGAGGCATTGTGCGTTGGATATCGATGAAGGCGGTGATGTTGGTGTTGTCAACGGCGGGTGACGTGTAGCAGGTGCATTGTGACAGTCTTGGCAATTCAAGTAGCTCGAAGGTCTGATAAGACTTCAACGCAGCACCGGCCTCGGCTTGTGCAGCGGCGCAACCCTAAAGCCAAGGCCATCCTGTGAACGCACCCCCTTCGCAGCACCGCCGCTCTGGTAAGCTGAACTCCTACGTGGCGGCCTTGTTACGACACGACCACTAACGGTTGCCGTTTCAAACCCGGAACCACACCTCCTACCAAGAGACACGTTCCTTGCCTGTCCGGTGCAAAGGCACTGGCACGCAGGCACCGGGCGGTGCATATGGCATCTTCAGCATTGCATCTCCCAGAGGAGATTCTGGCAGTCATCGTCGATCACCTTCACCTCCCGTCCGCGCCGACCATTGGAGAGCGGCGAGACCCGGACTTTAGCAAACTGAGCGACTCTGATAAAGCAGTCAAACTCCATCTGACCACATTGGCATCTCTCGACCGGACGTGTAAAGCGTTGAATCGCATTGTGAAGCCAGTTCTATATCACACATATCCCGGTGCTTACATTTCCAACGCGAGGACCTTCGTCAAAACTTTAGCCAAGGACTCCGTATGTGCTGATAGCGTCCGAGAAATTGTCATAGACAAATGGGCCGCAAGATGCAACAATGGCCCAATCGACCGGGCGCCCCAAAGCCTCGATACGCAATGCTTGCAATATGCAAGAGGACTGCGCCGGACGAGTTCCCGGTACCCCATGGGTCTTGGATCAGCCATAGGGGCAGAGTTGGAGAGTGGCCGAGCTGATGTCGTGCTCACTATGCTGGTTCTATTGTGTGACAACATCGAAGTGCTCGAAGTTTCAGTGCCCTGTGTGAACGAAGCGACGCAACAGGAGGAGTTCTTGAGAGCAAGATCGTCCTTTTTCCTTCTTGATCTGCTACCCGTTTTCAAATGGACATCAGAATCGCATCAGCGGTATCGTGGCATCAAGGAATTTGCCATGCGGCTCGAAAAGCACTCTGGCACGTTCGGCTGTACATTCGCGACGCGAATGCTCTTGATGCCGAACGTTGAGAGCTTCAGTGCTTGGCGCGTGAGCTGTAGTAGGCTGTTTACCGTGCGAGAGCCGGCCAGAACAGGTAGGCCTCACTCGTGGTAGTTTGACAGCAGACGCATTCATGAAAGGATTGTGTTTTTCATCGTCGTGGAAACCGAGCTAACAGCTATTAGAACATCCTTGGCATGGGCTAAGAAGCATAGAACTACATGATTGCAGGATCGACAACGCAATGCTCGCAAATCTCCTACAACGGGCCCCAAACATGAGACGGATCAATCTTCAATGGGCTGTGCGGCATTACGCGCTCAACTTCCGAACCCTCGCTGCATCACTAAATACTTTCGGCACGCAGCTCGAATCTGTCAGATTAGACACTCGCAATAACTACTGCCACACTTATGATGCGTCCGGATTCCAAATGATACACGAAGGCGGCGAGGAACCGCTCGGAGACTTGCAGCAGATGATACATCTCGAACACCTCGCCGTGACCCCGCGCGCATTGATCGGGCGTGTTGATGTGCAGGACCAACAGCAAAAGCTCGTGGAGTGTCTACCAGCGGGTTTGAAAACATTGCAGTTCATCGGACCAACACGGGAAGATCCGAGCGACGTGGTGAGCGAAGAACTATTCCGGCAATTCGATATGCTTCTTCGCGCAGTGCAGCCGACGAGCTCTAGTTTGGAAAGAGTAGAATTTCAATGTCTGTCATCCTGTCCAGCTATTGATGATACGCATGGCTGGCGGAGAAATATTGTCGAGCTTTCCCATGTTGGTCCGAAGCAAGGATACCATTGTACATTCACAAAGTCATAGTACGGCATGAAACGCGAATATGACGATTGAGGAGATGATTGTCCGTTTATTTCCGCATGGGCCGACTGTGCCCGATGGTGGCCGATGAGCTCTTCATCTACAGTTCCACATACATCCCACTACTTCTCAATGCCCTCTGTCAGGGCATACTTCTTGCCAGCCTCATACAACTCTTTCAAACCCTTGACCTGACCAACAATCACATCCCTCTCCCGCTCACCCAACATTTCCATGTTCCTCACCAGCCCCACAAGCATAAAATCCGCGTAGCAAATCTCCTGACCCATAATAAAAGGTCCATCATCCTTCTTGAAATCCGTCAAAACTTTCTCCAACATCTCAAACCCAGGCTTCGCCTCGGCAAGACAATCCTCTTCGCTCTTCGACTTCTCCAAATCATTCATATTCATCCCAAACCTTCTTCCACGATCATCCTCGAACCAGGGAATATCTCCCTCGACAAGAATTCGGGATGCAACTTTAGGAAAGAACCAGGACATCAGCGGCGGGAAAAGCTTTCCCATGGCAGCTTTCTCGGCATCGATAATGTCCGTGCGATCCAAGTGAAGCGATGGGGAAGGATAGAGTTCGTCGATCTTGGGAATGATCTTTTCAGAGTCCATGATCACTGTGCCATCGGGAAAGCGAACGGTTGGAATGGTATAGTCGGCCCAGTTGGGCTTCGGGTGCGGTGTCACGCCAGTCGCGGCGAGAGTTTCTTGCAGACGAACGTAGGGAATCCATTCAGTGCGGAATGGGATCTTCTTGTAATTGAGCACTATGCGAGCTGTGGTTGCTTAGTTTCAAGATATCTGAAAGGTGGTACATTGAATTGTTCACAACATACCTTTCAAAGCATTGGCCGACCAGCTGCGACACGGCTCTTTACTGGGTAGATCGTAGAGGATAAATTCGGACATATTGAGATGGCGTGGTTGCTGCTGTTGGAAGTAACTGAAAGTGTCAAGCTGCGTGGGTGACATTCGAGATTCTTATAGCTGAAGCAATTAGTGGAGCTACAGTGGAGCGCTAAGTCCTTCCAGGGCCGTGCCATGGAGTCTTCACACTGTGCTTAGTAAAGCGGGAGAATGCAAACTCCGACGGCGTGACAGCCGTTATCTTGGCATGAATGTGTGAGCGTGTAATAGATCAATGGGTGATGGTCTCTCTCCTTTTGAACCTCCCAGCCTTGTATCTAATGTACAGCTCGTTGACAAAATGATCGTGCTTGACGCCTGGTTCACGTTTCCTGGAGAATTCACCCAGAGCGTCTTCGAGGTCCCAATCGAGTCGTTCCACAAGGTAGCAAATAATCAGAAAACCTGTAAACGTTAGTTTGAATTCCGACTGGACCACTCACATTCACAGTTACCTGTGCGATTGAATCCGTAGTGGCAATGCACCCCAATAGTCGGTCTAGGCCTACCATTCTCAGTGACCTGGAATTTGGGCGATTGTCTGAGCGTGTCGATAAGTGCAATGAATTGTTCGATCTCGTCTGCTCCTGGAGGCTGTTTGCTCACTGTTGGAAATTTATGATATTCGACATCGCCAATCTCCAGCCCTGCTTTGTCGTACACCGGTGCATCAAGGCTGATATCAACGACCATGGCAACACCATCTGGTATCACTTTCCAGCTGTATTTCTTCACAAATGCAGGCGGGCTGTGATCTTCGTCGACCTCGCGCATGGTCTTCATCGCGCGAAATGTTTGAGCAATTGGGTCTGAGCAGGGCGCAACTGCCTGCCATTTCTTCAGATTCTTCACGTCCCACTTGCCAGAGGTCGAGAGATGTCGAAGCTGCCAACCGGGGGAAAGCCGCTCGTCCACATGTCGTGCCAGAAAGTTTTCGATGTACCCGGATAGGATGCGGACGTTAATCGTCGAGTAGAGCAAGCCATGCGACGCTGGTGCTGCAAAAATGCATGTCTTCAGCGGAATTGAGTGTTTCGTAGACGACTCCTCATGCTGCACGCCATCCGCAGGGGCCGAACTTTTCAATGAGAGAGCGTCGTTCATGTCCGTTCGACTCAGCTGTTCTGCAGCCATTCCCGCATCTCCAGCAGTCGCGGGCAAGTGTGATGTGCTCGTGCCATTTTCAGAAGCAGGTGGGTTGGTCACAGAACCCTGCCGCACTGTTGTCAGCCATTCCTGGATCTGCTCAACCTCTGCGGGCGGTGCCAGCCTGTCGTCTTCTCCTGCTACAAGAAGCAGTGGAACTTTGATGCCATTCCACACCCTTCGTCCGAGAACACTTTCTCGCCCTTGTTTGGCCGCGCTGGTTTCTTGCTTCGCCAGTGCCGACGTGATTCTCTGGAAAACGGCCGATTTCGATTGCTGGTTATAGCGAAGCTGTAGCTTTTTGGTTTCGAGATCAGCGTCCTTGCCAATAACGCGTGTTACCGAGACGCTGTCGACTCCGCCTCGACGATCCGCCATTCGGATGAGATCGAACAGAACCGAGGGCAGATAGCTGACACGCCGAATGCCCCGCAATTCCTCTGCAGATACACCTCTGGAGCGAGGGCATATTGCAATTAGTGAGATGATGCGATCTGAACAGAGGTGGCGGAGAGGTGAACTGGAAGATGCAAGTAAGGCTGCGATCGAACAGCCCATGCTATGGCCAATCAGTACGACTTTCTGGTTAGCCTCCTTGTTGCGATGTTCTTCGATAGCCACATAAAGCAGTTCGGCGAACGCAGTAGTCGTGTAGGCCTCGATATCATCTGGCTTGAAGTCTGACAGGCCACAGCCGGGGAGATCGATGGCCAGACATGGCGCGATTTGAGTGAGGGAATTCAGTAAAGGAGCGAATTGGGCGGCCGAGCCTCCAAGGCCATGGACCAAAACAATGAGAGGCAAATCTGCCGGCAACTTGGTCGCTTGCGTATGTTCGTTGTAAAAGGTTCTGATGCGAGGGTATACATGGCCAGGGGTCTGGTACTGCTTGAATGTCGTCCGAGCTTTGAGCAGACCAGGATCTGTCGAGGCAGCTGGAAGTTCTGTGAGCATTTGGGGCGCGCGGGCAAGGACGGGAGGAGGGACGTACCGCCTTTGATTTCTTGAAATACAGGCAGCTTGCGAACGGCGCACGTGAATGCAGCTATCCCGGCCGCAGCTGTGACAAGCAGGCAACGCAGGGCAGGCGTGCAGAGGCTGTCCGACGTTATTGCTGGGGCCATGAAGCGTCGGCAAGTGTGCTGCAAGCTAGTGGATGCGAGTCAAGCCCCGGCCGGCTTGTAAGGCTGAAATCAGTACGTGAGCAGTCGGTGTAGGAGAAGTCAGGGAACGCTGGAGTAGGCAGTGGGTGGAAGAGCCAATGGGACTTGCTGCTGGATGCACCTGCTCGCCGGCCAGCTGGGAGGCGGAGTTGCGAGTGCCTGGGCGGGCAGGAGCTTGCTGGAAGACGTCAATGCGGAGATAAGCACAAAAAGACAGACGGGATGTATTGAAGTGTGTTGTGTCAGCATGAACGAGACGTCGTGATAAACTTGAAAGCACCCACGGCGTTGCGGGTGACCTCATCGTCGTCGCGGAGCACCGCCAGTACAGTACAGGCAGACGGCCAGCACCATGGTCGTCATCCGGGCATATGAAGGGCGGCGCTGAGCGTGCGGACAGCATCGCCATCGCACACAACGGCGAGTTTCGGTGAGGAGAGGTGCTGATGAGCTGATGCGCGCCAAACTGATCCGAGTTCTGGCAATGTGGTGGCCTGAGGCAGCAAGCCCGAATCTCTCCTTGGCGCGAATCCACTCCCACATTTTCGCATATCCGACCGACAGCGCTCGGGTTTCTTCAGCACCGCACAAGCACCACCAACGCTCTTCCTCGCCAATCGACCCCAAGAGCCTCGCTCGCCACGACCGTCAAGATGCCCGGTGTTTCCGTTCGCGATGTCCCTGCCGACAAGTTCATCGACGCCTACGCTGCTTTCCTGAAGCGTCAGGGCAAGCTCCCAATCCCAGGTACGGAGTGAACACCACAGCAAGAACAAGAGACGGAATCGCATTGGCACAATGATATCGGAGAAACCTGAATCCCGTGCGGAACGGGGGACAAGTGTCAGCAGAAATACTGACACAGTCTACAGGTTGGACCGACACCGTCAAGACCTCCCACGCGAAGGAGCTCCCACCTCAGAGCCAGGACTGGTAAGCATTTTCATGCCGATTTTGTCTAGCCGCAACACGAATTGACCTGATCGTAGGTTCTACATCCGCTCCGCTGCCATCGCCCGCCACATCTACATGCGCAAGACTGTCGGTGTCGGCCGCCTCAGGAAGGTGCACGGTGGCACCAAGAACCGAGGCTCGCGCCCATCGCACCACGTCGATGCCTCCGGTGCTGTTGACCGCAAGGTTATGCAGGCTCTCGAGAAGATTGGTGTCCTCGAGCAGGACGAGGAGAAGGGTGGCCGCCGCATCACTCAGTCCGGCCAGCGCGATCTGGACCGTATCGCCCAGACCACCGTCGAGGCTGAGGAGGAGGATGAGGATGACGAGTAAATGTCTGAATTATCACGACCAAAAGCATTTGATACAGGGTGACTGGCAGGATACTCGATGCATTTCAATGGCGCGGCGTTCCGGGATGACTGGCAGCGTAACATGCTGCTAGCAGGAGCCGGCTTAGTGACTGAATGAACCAGCTTGATACCCAATTTCAGTCTTTGCCGTCTCTATTGATCTTGCCTCACGTCCAGCTGCTCAAAGCTCAAGCTTCGCGGAGACCGTTCTCGTGGTACTGTGCTCATACCAGCCACTGCTGCAAACGATAAGGATTCGCTCTGTCGTTGAGTGCTTGTCGGGCGATAGATATGCCAGAGCGCATGCGTACGGGGTGTGTGCTCCTAGATCGTCGCCGTCCCATACGGATGAGATTTTCGGAGAAGCGTGGACGCAGAGATATGAGAATTCTGTATCGTCAATGTGTGCCCAATGTAGAAGCAGCCCCTCTGAAGGATTTGCAGGTCGAACAGTAGAACCATTGGCGAACTGATATTTAAAGACCGTGAAATCTAGCCATCGGCAAATACTGTAGCATTGGAAGGACGAGCTGCCAGGTTCGATGGTTAGGCCCTCACGGAGATGTCGGATACTGAATGGTTTCCGAGACCTATCAACGAGTGATATTTCAGTCCTGCGGACTTCTTCTCTGGTCATTGTACCTACACGACAGGACAGGACAGGACGGACAGATGATGGAAGCGGGAAGTCAAGCTCGGACCCACCGGACTTCCGCCCATGTGAACTCCATGAACACATTACCATCGCCCTGACACCGGCTTGCCTTCGACTTGCCATGGCCGCAGTAATGTCATCAGACTCGCCCACATCGTCCTCAACGAGCAAGCCCATCGTCCCCAATCCCTCGCGCTCGCCACTCCCTCTCTCCGCATCCCAAGAATCCCAAGTCCGAGAGCTATACCACAAACGAGTCCGCCAAAAATGCGCCGATGAAGTGAGAGGTACTGATGCAGTCAAAATTCTTCTCCACTTGAGCGGAAGCACCCAATACTGACAAAGAGCTACGCGTCGTGTTGCAGAATTCGCAGCGTGCTGCACATCCCGAACCTTCACAGCCACCATCATGTGCCGCAAAGAGCAAAAAGCCATGAACAACTGCATGATGCTCTACGCCACGCAGGCAGAACAGGACGCGGCGCGAGAAGAATGGTTTGCGACGATGGATGAGAGACGGAAAGAGCGCGAGATGAAAGAGGCGAAGAGGAAGGAAGATGAGAAGTTTTGGCGCCAGTGGTGGGATAAAGACTCCAAAGGGGTGCCATCTACGGAAGGCAGAGATGACAAGGGAAGACATGTTGAACCCAGTGGGAAGCCGTGAGAAAATGCATTGCCATGAATGGACGTTGACGTTGGGAAACTATGGGAGAGCAAATGCATTACTGGACACCGGTACCTCGGATTCGTCTCGTATCTTTACAAGCTAAAGCGACAGACTGTGAGCGACCCTCTTCTCTAGACCAGCGGTGCTGAGAATGTTGACTCTACAAAGCTTCGCCAACTCTGCGTCCGGCGCCTGCACCAGGACTATTACTTCCGCGCACCTCGAACATTTCTGGCTCGACCACAGGGGCACACGCGAGACCAGCTCGCGACTCCGTCAACTCCCTCTGCCGAGCTGGGCTTTCCCTGGTCATATAGCTGGGCGGATTACTCAGAGGCGAATTGTCGACAGCAGCCATCGCTTCTTCGTATGTCGGCGAAGGCAAGGTGGGAGTGTCTGGGCTGATCGGCGATGGAGCCCAATGCAGCAAGTCGGGGTTTGCTCGCACACTGCCTCTCCAACGACCATACGCCGGAGGCGGATTTGCAATCTTTGGAACATCTTTGTCCCATTCGTCAGGGGTCTGCGTGGCTGCTGCTGTGTTGGCCACGATAGGATCAGGTTGAACTTCATCGCTCGGCACATGGACCTCGATGGGCATGGGCGGAACGAAAGTCTCTTCGGTGGTGTCTCCTACGGTCGGTATGCGCCGGACATGCGGATGCAGGTGATCCCGATGATGGCGGTGTCGTCGCTGGTGGCCATGCCGTGTCACTCTGACGAATGTCGGCAGAGCCTTGTTCCGCCGCCTGCTGTACATGAAGAACCGAATGAGTGCGTGCGAGAAGACAATGGTAGCCAATAGTATTCCCAAAATGAAAAGGACATGGAACGTCATCGTCACTCCGTCCACGGTCATGGCCAGAGCAACGTCTATCCCATCGGTCAGCCATCGTCGAGGTTCGGTGATGATAAGACAAACTTACAAGTGGCGATAAGAGCTGCAAGCAAGACCGCCGCCATGAAACATAGAAGGCCAAGCGACCCTGCTGCTCGATGTGCTCTGCGCTTGTGCTTGCTGTGCGATCCCCTCGACCCATGCGAACCGGCTCGATATCTTGTCCATGCTCCGTGGTGCCTTCTATGCTGAGATTTTTGCTGCGACAGATCTGTAATGGAAGGGTCGCTCAAGTCTGGATGGTTGAGTGCCGCGACTGCTCGGGTATTGAAGAGAGCTGATTGATGTGCCATTTGTTGGACATTGCGTTGGTAGCTCGATGGAGGACCGGGGAAGTTGGCTCCGATTCCTGAGCTGGTGGTGCTGATCGTTGATGCCGAGTTGGGTGGGCCGGGCAAGACTTCCGGTCGCGCAGTCGAAGCTCTGACGGGAAAGCGAGTGTGTGCTGGATGTCGTGGGGATCTGGGGGCTGGCGATGGTGGATGGGAGCGGAGTGGTGCGTCTGGTTGGATGGCCCGGAGCGTCGGCTCATCGGGCGACCTGCTCGTAGCTCCTCCCGCTGATCGAGGGTGTACCGGTGATGTTGGAGAGCTTGCCACTGATCCGAATATTGACGTTCGAAGCAGCAGGCGAACGTTGTCTTGCACTCGTGACAAGCGCGAAGGCGGCGCGTCTTCGATAATGCCTGCTTCCAAGGCCGTCGAGTCTGGCAGTGGCGAAGTGGGAGGCATGGCTGTGCCAAAGTGTTGCATTGTGATTGTCGATCACAGCATAAGCCGCTCGTGAACGAAGGACAGGAGAGAAGATATCAACAACACCTCCAACAACTGATGGAGCAGTGAAGCAACGAAGGGAAGAAAATAACATAGCCCATCTGCAAGGTGCCAGCGCTCGTCTAAAAGGAAGTCAACAATACATTTCCAGTTGCTGCACGATCATGCCCGTGAATGCCGTAACGGGGCGCATGCTCGCCACAGAGTCACTGGCAAAGGCGGCCCTAGCCCAAATACAACGACGACACCTTACTGCAGCTCGGCCGCCATGCAGTCACGCACAGCCAGTCGTGCGCAGCGAGCAGCGCAATCAGCAGACACACCAGATGTTCGTGTTGCACAATGCATCTCCAGCGTCGGCGCTGTTTCGCAAGGGCGCTCCTTGTTGACGCCGCTGCGCCAGGGCAAGTCAGAGCTCATCTGCTGTTGTCAAACCGACGCCGACGGGCAGAGACGCGTTCGTGTTGGCGGCGACGTGCGTTCGTCGCGAAACGGCGTGTGGTGATGTTTCAGGTTGCAAGGCCGCTAAGTTAACTTAGAGCAGACACGCAGGAAGCAGGAGCGAGCTCCGCCAATCATCGCCTTTCCCGCGCTTGACCTGAGGATACCAGCCGACTGTGCTTCTCTGTCTTGACATCGATGCGCCAGTGACAGTGGATGCAGTGTCGGCTCACCAGCACACCTGCTTGGGACGCGCATGGCTTTCTATGTACCTCGAGACTTCAGCCTTGGGTTACACGCTACACGCACGCCGCACTCCAGATCTCTGTCTGGTCGACGCCCTCGATCAACGTCTTGATGCCCTTTGCCGCCTTGACATCTCCAAAGGCCTTTTCTGCGTCCAAGAACTTCACCGTTCCGGTGATCAGAGACTTCACATCGACTCGTCCGCTCTCGATCAGCTGCAGGGCTAGCTGATAGTCGCCAGCAGAGTATCTGAACGACCCCTTGACGTTCAGTTCTTTGGAGCACATTGCAGCAATGGGAAACACAATATCGCTCTTCCCCATGCCACCTTGCACGTAGTTTCCTCCTACTCGCAATGTGTGGATGGACGTTTGAATGGCGGGCTCAGCTCCACTCGCATCCATGACAACGTCTGCACCAGGTCCAAGGCCAGCACCGGCAATAATGCGTCGCGCAGCATCCTCTGCAGACTCCTTTTGCGAGAGCACACCATGGGTGGCAGCGTACTTCTTGGCGAAGTCTAGACGCTCAGCGTTGATGTCGACTGCAACAATCTTGGAAGCTCCAAAGGCCTTTGCTACAGCCATGCACAGAAGGCCGACAGGTCCCGCGCCGAACACCACAACGCTGTCCCCCGGCTTCACCTGTCCCTGTTTCGAGATGTGCACACCAACTGCCAATGGCTCCATCAATGCTCCTTCTTCCAGAGACACATGCTCCGGTAGCTTGTAGCAGAAATCCTCCGGCAACGCATAGTATTTTGCCAGTGTACCATCGAAGGGTGGTGTAGCAGCGAATGCCATATCCGGACATAGATTGTACTTTCCTTCCCTGCACCTCACACATCTTCGGCAAGGAACACCAGGCTCCATAGCAACTCGATCTCCGACTTTCAGGCTCTTGACACCCTCACCCACCTTTGTGACAACACCGCTGCTCTCATGGCCTAGTACCATTGGTTCCTTCACCACAAAGTGCCCTATGGCTCCGTGTACCCAGTAATGGACATCGCTCCCGCAGATGCCGGTGAACTTGGTGTTGACAATGACATCGTAGGGCGATTTCAGCTCAGGTACAGGACGATCTTCGAATTTGACGCTCCCAGCCTTTTCGAGGACGAAAGAGAGGTTCTGAGATTCCTGTTAGCTTCCAATTCTTCCTTGGGTTGTGTGACCTTGGTGGTTTCGCGGACCCCGCAAAACAACAGCAGCAACGCACCTCCACATCCATCTTCAGCTCCGTGAACTTTTCGAAATGCAGTCTAGGATTGGGGTGTTTGACGAGAGACAGTGCTTTGCGATAAAGAACTTTATGAACTTGTTGCCGAATACTTCAGCCGTACTCGTTGAGACTACATTTTGACAACAGCCCACTGACGAGCTCGTGACGGAGCTGGAAACTCGGCGGGACAAATATGCTGTTCAAGTTTGGCACTTTAGGCACGAGCCGAACTTCAATTCAGCCGGCTTAGTCATCTGCGCCTTCACAAAGTTTTGTCGTCGGGTCAGGTCTGGAGAAACATCTTCTGGTCATGTTCCTCTTACGATCCCGCACTTCAACGAGAGGGACCAACCAGCAGGATACAATCTATGCAAACATGTCAAGCTATCTTGGAGAAGCCACAGAACGAGAGCAACAGCCACACAGATCATCACCGCGATTCTCATTCGCCTACAACAATGCCAAGATTCTCCTTATCAGCTGCACAGTCTGATTGCAAGAGCATGCGAGCATGTGCTGATGAAGACACACGATAGCGAGCTTTTACTGTTCGTGTCTTATCGCAAGGCAATCCCATCGAATAACACATGGCTTTGCCCCAATGATCTGTCAAATGCGGTCTCCCCGCGGCCGCGTTTTCGATCCAAGCGCAGAGCCACGAGCACGCTACACGACTGGTCTTACTGGACGTAGGCGAGGCTGTACAAAGTATAGATAAGTATGGGCTGGAATGGACGCCACTCTCTATGCTCGGCACAGAAGTGGTCTAATAAGACCCCCCTGACTGCTGGGGCGATCTTCCTTGTCTGCTGTCTACACATCTTCAACACTTGATATTCTCTCGCAGACTTCATTGCTGATCAAGAAAGATTGAGCAGCAATGGCAACAAGTCCGCCGCTTAGCCAAGCTACTGGCTATGGAGTGATCGTTGGTCTTGGATTCCTCTTTGCGTAAGGAATGAGCACTGCGGACTAGGCATGTCTCAAAGCTAACCACGGACTCCTAGCTTCGGCATGATGCTTACGACGTTTGTTCTTAAGCGCTACAACAACGAGCTCCAGACTTCAGAAGTCTTCAGCACCGCTGGCCGAACCGTCAAATCGGGTCTCGTCTCCTCTGCCGTAGTTTCATCCTGGACATGGGCAGCGACGCTTCTGCAATCTTCCTCAATCGCATATCAATATGGCGTCAGCGGACCGTTCTGGTATGCGTCTGGTGCTACTGTCCAAATCATTCTGTTCGCGACAATCGCCATCGAGCTCAAGCGCAAAGCGCCGAATGCTCACACCTTCCTCGAAGCTATTCGTGCTAGGTACGGACCCGTTACTCATGGCGTCTACATCGTTTTCGGTCTGATGACCAACATTTTGGTCACGGCCATGCTTCTGACTGGAGGCTCTGCTGTCGCCACCTCTCTCTGCGGAGTGCCTACAGCCGCCGGCTGCTTCCTCCTCCCTGTTGGCGTCGTCCTGTACACAATATTCGGAGGTATTAAAGCGACCTTCTTGACGGATTACGTTCACACTGTGGTGATCTTGGCCATCATTCTGACCTTTGCTTTCACTGCTTATGCTACGGGATCTCAGCTTGGAAGTCCAAGCGCGGTATACGATCTCTTGATGGAGGCGACTGAGCGACACCCCGTGGAAGGCAATGCTGGTGGATCTTACCTGACTATGAGGTCCAAGGAAGGCGTCATCTTCTTCGTGATCAACATTGTGGGCAACTTCGGTGAGCGTTGGGTTGGTAAAAGCGTATGAAATATGCACTAAGGTATTACAGGCACGGTGTTCATGGACAATGGCTACTACAACAAGGCCATCGCAGCCTCGCCTGTTCACGCTCTTCCAGGCTACATCGTCGGCGGTCTGTCATGGTTCGCCATCCCATGGCTAGCGGCCACCACCATGGGTCTGTCCGCCCTCGCTCTCGAGAATAACCCAGTCTTCCCAACATACCCCAACCGCATGGATCCAGCAGATGTCAGCGCAGGTTTGGTCCTTCCCAACGCAGCCGTCGCTCTCCTCGGTTCTGGAGGAGCAGCAGCGACGCTTCTCCTGATCTTCATGGCCGTGACATCTGCCATGTCCGCAGAGTTGATTGCTGTATCTTCCATCTGGACGTACGACATCTACAAGACGTATATCAACCCAACTGCGAGCGGAAAGCGACTGATTTACATGTCCCACACCAGCTGCGCGGTCTATGCACTCTGTATGGCGGCCCTCTCTACTGGTCTACACTACGCTGGAATCTCAATGGGCTACCTGTACCTTCTCATGGGCGTCATCATTAGTGGCGCAGTCCTGCCATCGACTCTGACACTCCTCTGGAGCAGACAAAGCTGGGCCGCCGCAACCTTTTCTCCACCACTGGCCTTGTGCTGCTCCGTAATCGGCTGGCTAGTCCAAGCGAAGACCCAGTATGGAGAGCTGAGTGTAACGACCACAGGCTCGAACTACCCAATGCTAGTCGGCAACGTAGTATCACTCCTTGCGCCCGCAATCTTCGTCCCCGTTCTCTCTCTGGCGTTCCGCAGCGCACCATACGACTGGGTCAGCATGGCCCAGATCCGCAAAGGCGACGATTCAGATCTCGCGGCCGCCGCGCAAGTTGATCTCGAAATGGTGCCAGGCGAGCACCAGAAGCGAGAAGAAGAAGAAGCCGCAGAGCAATCGAAACTGCTACGTGCTAGCAAGATCGCTCGCTGGTTGACGGTCACCATGACCTTGTCTTTCCTCATCCTGTGGCCCATGCCCATGTATGGAAGCTCGTACATTTTCTCCAAGAAATTCTTCACTGGCTGGGTCGTGGTCGGAATTCTCTGGCTGTTCTGTAGCTCCTTCTGCGTGGGAGTGTATCCGCTATGGGAAGGCCGCAAGACCAGCGTCAGAACAATCAAAGCAATCTTCAAAGACATCACTGGTCGCGGTAGCCCACATGTCCATCACGGGCGACCTGTGTATCGGGAAGAAGATGAACCGGAGAAGGAAAGCAACAAGAAGACTTCCACCCCACCACAAGTCGAGATCGAGAATTGAGGCCTCGTTGTGATGGTGATACTGACCTTGATTTCTGTGATTACGAATCGATGTATTGCGAACGCTTTATCCAAGATAGCTTCAAAGAGCCTCAGAGATAACCTTACGACCAGTCGCTACATAGACACAATCTGATGATGATCGGGGTACCTCTTCATGTTCCTCACGACTCGTCACAAACTTCCACAACACTACTCACAGGCCAAATCCCGTACCCCAGCACACCCATCTCCGTCAACACGGGACTCTCCTCACTATTCAATGCACACGACTTCCGATCCTCTCCCTCTTCGCAAGCATAACCCGTTGTCTCCTGATCTTTGACGACACAAGTCGCATTCTGCACCACGCTATTGCGGTAAGAGTAATACTCAAGAATGTCCTTTTTCCAAGCAAAATTAGTTTCCAACTAGCTCAGCATCGCCAGCGACGTGAAGTTTTGTTGCAATGGGGACATACAATCGAGACATCTCCCGCTTTCTTCTTATCGCTTCCTGGCGTGACGCGCGCCCAGTATTGCGAGTTGTGGTAGCCCAACGCAAAAACGGGTGTGCAGGACTGGTAGCAGGTTGGGGGATCACAGCCATTCCTGTTCGTCGGTGTCAGTTTGACGGCTCCGGAATCTACTCGCTCGCGAGAGTCAAGGCCTTCTCCTTCTCAGCAGTGGCTGGAGCTCACCATGCTATCTCACAAGTATGAGTTCCATCGCCGCCTTGTTGAGGCACGGCGCCGGGACGGGAGATGTTGAAATTGACCGAGTGCGATTCTGAAGGGACACGGATATCTTCGGCTTGAAAAGGAAAGATTTGGAAGTTCTGCTGTGCAAATGAAGAAGTGACGGAAAGGAAAGTAGGAAGTGCTGTTGATGAAATGGTAGAGAAACGCATGATGAAACGTAGCTGATGCGATGTATTGGTTCACGGTGCAAGAGTTCTCGAGCGCCGGCAATACTTCTATCTGTACCTGTCTGCGTTGACTACTCGCCTACGGTGTATTATTAGCCTGGGGGCTGAGCTGCGCAGAGAATTCCATGGTAATCTGGATGGCAACACGAAGGAAAAGGTCGCACCAGAAGGATTGCCAAGCCCTCAATGCGGGTACCTGGCAGACTGATGTGGTCACTTGTGGCTTCAGAACCCGGCAACTGCATTCCAGGCGGCTTTTACTGTCCTCTTTGGAGCAGTCGCATGTTCTGTCATGCAATCGTTACTTCATGCTACGTGATGCCTTCTGTTGTTGTGGTTGATTCGAGGCGTAATGGCATGCTCCTTTCACAGCCCTCGTGTGCAAAACGCTCGAGCCGGCACTCAATGCCATCCACAACGTTTGACGGAGTTGCCAGCGCAGCCGGTCTGCGGGAGGTCCGGCCGGTTATGGATATGTCGAAGTCATGTATGACAAGATCTGGCTGCGTGTGGACGCTGTCGCATTACGCTTCTGAGCGCAAGCAGCGCCAGTTGGAGTGTAGGCCGCTTCGTCCGAGTGAATGCCAGACGAACGTGGCAAGGTGATTTCATCGGCTGATGGGAAAGGATCAGGGTATGAAAGGGACTCCGCCTTTTATTTGGATCCCTTCCCCGTCAACTTGCCGAAGAAACCCGCGCTTTTCTTTTTGCCTCCTCCGGCTCGCCCTCCATCGTCAACGTCCATGGCGTCGTCGTATTCTTCATCCTCGTCTCCTTGGTTATGCTTGCTGATGCCGCGAGTGTTGAGGCCTGATCGAGAGCCCATGATGCCTCCGTCGCTCTTGCCACCCTTCTCGGCTTGTTCAGTGACAGCCTTGATCTGCTTCTCTGCTTTCGATTCTCTCTTGGCGCGCTTCTCTGCGTCAGCCTTGACCTTCTGGATATCTTCTTCTAGCTGCTCAAGCACGGTGTCGCAGCGCCCGCTCCAAGCGGCCAATTCTGATACCATGGTCTGGATGCTTCCGGGAGCAACGTCTCGGAGTGGTGCTACCGAAGTGATGACGACCGTTTGAGCGGCTGGGTTCAGTGTGGCAGTGATGAGATTGCTGTAGATGGCCTGGGTGACGAGGTGTTCGAGGTCGACAGTTGAGGAGAGATCGAGGCGAGAGCAGAGTGAGGTATAGCTGAGATTGGAGGCATTGCCCTTCTCGGCGGCAAGGCTGAGGAGGGAGAGCAAGCGCAGCTTCAGTGCTTGAGCATCGGAGAGGCCGGGCAGGCCAGAAGTGGCTGTTGCTCGGTCAGTGGATGTCCTGGTGGCGCCGTGGGGAATGCGCCTACACTTGTACGTTTCCCACGTGCCCCAGGCAAAAGTCTGCAGCAGCGTGAGAGCAGGGGCGAAGTGCTCGTGGTCGGCGAGTTGGCGGATGTTGGGTTGTTGCAGCAGCTCGGCGAAGACGTACGTGTTGGGTGCGGACGTGGCCTGCTGCACCAGGTCGGCGGCGGCGCGCGGCGAGTTGGCGGACTTGGCCAGCGCCACAAAGGGCGCCAGCGCGTTGATGGCGCGCGACTGGTCCATTGCTGTTGTCGTGTCGTGTCGTCTGCCTGTTCTCAAGACAGTCCTCAAGTTGGAGGGGAGAACCACGAGAGCTCATGGGCGCCAAGCCACGCGGGCCGACGTTCACTTCTCTTCCAAGTTCCAACCTCTACGCGTCAATAACATCAAATGCACATTCATTATCACGGGCGGCACGCGGATAACTACCACCAACAGATTGACATCATGCAAGGTCCTATGAGATGGAATGCTCTACCACGAAGTCAGAGTCGCCAGTTCTTTCGCGCTGCTCTCCTTCGCCGGATGCGTCTTTTCGACTTCCAGGATCAGCTCAGCATGTCTGTCACTGCGTGGCACAATCCGTGCCCGGAAAGGCGCCGGGTGACTGACTAGCCCGGCCTCCATCTGCGTCTCTGGCTCGACAACATCGCCCTTTGCATCGACTGCCTTTGCAATGTCAAACACTGCCAGCGTTTTCGCTACGGTCAGGAAGACCGACGACTGAGCGAGCAGTCGACCAGGGCAGATGCGCCGGCCGAAACCAAATATAATGCTGCGTGGATCCTGCTCTGGCTGTGGTCCCATGAAACGGTCGGGATTGAACGCGCTCGGGTCAGCATATAGCTTTGGATCCATGACCATGGACCTGGCAATCATCAGCGTTCGTCAAAGGAGTTTGTTCAAAGCCCACATACCACACATCCGGAATAACTGTCGCATTCTTGGGCAAGGAGTAGCCATCGTACTCAAAGTCTGCTGTCAACTTGTGTGCTAAACCCGCTGGAAGCACAGGACGCCACCGTAAACACTCTTTGACGATCGCTTCGATGTACGGCAGCTGTGTACGATCACCCATCTCCGGCAGGCGCTCTGAACCGATCACCCGGTCGATCTCCTCCCGAGCTTTGTGCTGCACTTCCGGGTGAAGCATCATTGCCATGAAGAAGAGTGCAGTGGTACTGACGGTCTGCCGTGGTGTATCAGTATAGCATCTTCGCAGAAACCGATCGTCATACCGTATCTGCGCCTCCAGCGTACATTGATTGTGCGGTCCACATGGCACTATGCGCTGCCACTCCCTCCAATCGGCCTCCTGCTTGGTCGTGAAGGTTCGAGACGAAAGAAGGGACTGCAGTTCCGTTTTCACGCTTCATCTCAACGAACTTGAAAGGTCTTGCTGCAGACGCATCTGCCGCTGCAGCGAAATCTTTTCCAGTCCGCTTCCAGGCGGTGCCAGGAAACCAGTCCGGAACATACTTGACTGCCGATCCGTCAGAACGAGCTGGTATCGAAGCTTCAATCACTTACGCCAGGGGAAGAAGTCAACAGCCCACGCACCCGGCTGCGCGGCGACGCTAATCTGCTCAAGTGCTGTTTCTACTAGGTCCACCAAGGGGTCATTCGTATCCGGTTCGGCAGTATACCCATATGCCAGGTCGAGAATCACCGAACCCGCTTCTCTTCAGCATCATTAGCGACTACCGCAGCTGTGCCTCATCGAACATACTTTCGAATCTGCTGCCAAAACGTCTCTGGTTTGCGAAGCACTCGAAGCAGAAATCTCCGCGTCTCAACGTCTTGGACATCTTCGTGTCGCGACATCGCAGTAGCCGTCCCCATGAAGGCATGCAATTGCCGTCGCGCGGTACGATGTCTGTAGTCGTCCTTCGTCTGCAAGGCGACGTTGTGGCCCCAATGGCATCTGTGAAGACTATCAGTGGGCCAGCGTCACTCACCGTAATCATCCATGCTCACACGTTTTGCATGAACTCTGCCTCTGGACGCTCCGCGCTCGAACCACATTTCTTTTCGAGGATCTCGAATGCGCTCTCATAGTCGTGTAGGACAATGATCGTCGAGCCAAGGACGGTCAGAGACGTAACGGATCCTAGGACGTCAGCATGGCCAGCATGCAGTGGCATCACACCTAGTGCACACCGAATTGCTCCTTGTGCGATTGCCAATGCACCCAATCTCGACTGCCTTTTGGTGGCAGGTCGAAGATGTTACCGAGAAGCGGAACACCTTTTGGACCAGGAGGTAAGTTTTTGGGCTTTGCGGTTGCAAGCTTGAAAAAGAAGAACGCGATACCCGCGAATGCGACAAGTGCAACGACTGTGAACATGGTGAGCTTGATGTGATCGAAATCATGGACGCGCTTCAACAACCAGGAAGATGCGCCCTTTCTTTATGGTGCCTTCCTCCGACGATCGTCGACGTTACACAACATGCTCAAGCAGTTGAGAAGTGGAACCGCCCCTCACTCAGCTGAGAACAACATATCAATGACTGGAGCGCATGCAGCACACACAAATTAGGCGAACGAATGTCCCAGCTGCTGAGCTATTGCAGCAAATCGTCCGTCAAATACTGCCTTATCTGTACTTAGCTTAGTGACAGCCTGCGAGAAGCTGCTGGGACAACACAACTTGCATGTGCAGCAGCCCTTTGCAAAGCACACGCGAACTTGCAAGTACTTTTGGAGCTCTGTGACCCAGTTCAGTTCTAACAACAGTGTCCGACTTGGCACTTTGGTTCGTGTGACTGTTACGACCAAGCCTTAGCTGTATCAGATGAACACCGCCAACCGATGCGGAGGTGCAAAATCGAGAACTTCAGTGGTCAGCGGGTCTTGCCAATATACACTGCATCGATGATCAGCTACAACGGACTTCCAGCCCTTAAAATTCGTTGGGTCGAGATCATGACTCGCAATGTCACTGTCGTCCCCAGTTCTTCACTGTGATCGGTCATAGCTCGCCGCTAGCGTCTTGGGAAGCACAGAGGTGAACGGGCCAGCCAGATCTCGTGCGAAAACGTCAAATGGGTGAAGATGAGCTTGCTGGAATTATGAATCCGTCTCGAGGGTTCCCTCAGTTATGGGGCATTGCGGTCCACTTCGCACTTTCCGCAATGAAGGACGGCAGCAACGACATCAGGTTTGTGGCAAGAGCGCATCGCGCTCGACATGTTTGAGCAGCATGAGCAATGGTTGCAGGAGCAATGGCGGTGTTGACATGGTACCTTCGAGCAGAACTCTGCTCCTCATCACAAACACAGACACACCGCCCAGCATCCACTCCAACATCAATACATTCGATATAGCTCCCTTTCTCCAACACAGCCACCATGGTTCGAGCGGGTATTCTTCAAGCGTTCGTTGCCACAGCACTCGTCTCCGCGAGCGTCCTCCCTGTGGAACACTGCAGGAATGCATCGGCCACAATTTCGAAACGACAGCAAGAGCTCAAGCCCATGGATTCTAGAGCGTTGGAAGATGCCATCAAGGAAGAGGCTCTTCTTCAAAAGGCCCGCGAATTGCAAGATGCTGCCTTCAAGTCTCCGATGAGGAACAGGGTGTACGGGACGCCTGGGCACGAGAACACCTTACAGCTCATTGAAAAGTATCTGAAGACGGTTGAGGAACATTACACTTTCGCGCGGCACGAATTCGGACGCGACGATGACAGCTATAAATATCCCGAGGTGAATGGGACCTTCTCGGCAGCTGGAAAGCAATACGAAATCGCGTTCCATCAATATGACTACAGTTCCAGTGACTCGGATCCGATCCATAATGTTACTGGTAACATTGTGCTGGCCGCGAACTTTGGTTGCAATCCGTCAGACTTTCCGTCAACTTCAGACTCTCGATCGCGCAATGACACCATTGCTTTGGTACACAGGGGAAATTGCACGTTTGATGAAAAACTACGTGCAGCGGCAGCGTACTCCTACCAAGTAAAGGCCGTGGTCATCGTGAACAACTCCACCGATCCTCTACTAAAGGCCGCTGAATTGACTACACACGGCTGGCCAAGGAAGGGTTCGCATCCACTCATAGTGACTTCTCAAGCAGATGGTCAGGCTCTTGCTGCCATGGCTGCCAATGTCTCGCTTGAAGGTGTGCTTGAGATGCGACCGTTACGGCAGAGACAAAGACAAAAGACATATAATCTCATCGTGCAGACCAAGCAAGGGGACCCGAACAACGTGCTTGTTGTTGGGGCTCACTCCGACTCAGTCTTCGCGGGGCCTGGCATCAACGACAACGGTTCTGGTCTCATTGCAGTTCTTGAGGCAGCCCTTCAACTGCCGAAATATGCAGTCAACAATGCTGTCCGCTTCGGCTTCTGGTCGGCAGAAGAAGTTGGGTTGGTGGGTTCTCACGCCTATCTCGAGAAGCTACACGACAGCGCAAAGGACAAAATCAGGCTTTACCTGGTAAGACACGGCAGTTGATATGCTCGACTTGAGATGTTGCTGACTGTTTGAAAGAATTTCGACATGATCGCCTCGCCGAACTTCGTCTACGGTCTCTATGACGGAGACGCGAGTGTATTTGACGAAGGGTTCCCTCCACCAGGCTCTGCGGAAGCAGAACGTTTTTTCCAAAGGTAGTACGACGGACACGGACTTTCGCACGTGGACGCCGAGCTCGACCAGGGCTCAGATCACGACTCCTTCATGCGGGAATGCATCCCGTCAGGTGGCATCTTCACTGGCGCTGAGGATAAGATGACCGAGGGAGAGGCCTCGAAATTTAGTGGGCGAGCAGAGGTCGCTTACGATGAAAACTACCATGGCTTTGGAGATACCGTGGAAAACCTCAACATGACTGCGTTCGTCAACAACGCGAAAGCTGTTGCTGCCGCTGTGGCGCACTTCTCCACGACATTCGACACAATCCCGCCAAGGAATCGCAGCTGTGACTATGCTCGAGAATATCAGGAAGACGATTAGTGATGGCGGGGACCATGAGCATTGCTTCCATCATGTCGCACAATACATGGGCTCCAAAAGCAGCATTGCGACAGCAACTTTTCCTGGGTCCTGCGACGACTTGTTCATTGTCAATCGATAGGACATAATAGTTTCTCCATGAATGTCAATTCATACGTTTCGTGACTGCCACTGAAACCGTTAACCCTACATGGCAGTCATCGGCGACCTCTTCGCTGGCAAGACCGTAGGCACGGGCGGCCGACTGGTAGTCCTCGGCAACTCCGGCACAGCAACAGTCGGCACACACCCACAAGCACTGCTCACAGCTTCCACGACATTCTCCCCAGCGCACCCAGTCCTCGCGTAATCTGGAATCAAACTCTCTTCGCTCCTCTGCCTTTGCAACCAGGTATGGCAAAACTGTTCAGACTGCTCCAATCTTCCCTCGATACTGCTCGCCCTCAACGAGCTCAAACAAGCATTACTCTCGCAGACCTTTGGTTTCACGCACTCTTTCGAATGCATCTTCACGACGAACGAACCTCGCTCGATGGTGTGCACGAAAATGAACCCGGACTTGAAGCGCGGCCACGAGTGCCATGATCCCAAGAAAGCGACGGTGCCTCCGCCTTCGAATTCGTCGTCTTCGGGGTAGATGTCGAACCAGCCGGCTTCGCAGATGCTGTCTCCGCTGGAGTCTTCGGTGACGGAGGACACGTCCCAGACGTTGAGGCCGTTGCCGTAGTTGGATTGGTAGAGGTAGTTGTCGACGATGTATTGGTTGTGGTCGATGCTGCGTTTGCGGCCGGCGAAGTTTCCGCTGTAAAAGGGGTTTTCGAGGTCGCGGATGTCGAAGATGTGGGTTGTTGGGAGGCCTCGGGTCATGGGGCCTACGTCGGCGTCGCGCTCGTCGAATTCGTCGTCGAGGAAAATGTATTCTTGCCAGGTGATGTTGTTGACGCTTCCTTGGTGGATGTATTCTGCACCGGGGTAGTCTGTGCGGGAGATGATGGTTGTGGTGTTGCCGACTTTGTTGGTGACATCGTAGATGGTTAAATGGTCTGAAATAGTGATTAGCATACAATTTTGTCTCATACAGACCTCGAAATCTCGTTGGGAGAGCAAGTGTCTGTCGACGATCGATTTTACCCTCCTGCAATGATGGTCAGCATTTCCAATCTTCAAATAAGGTAATCAGGACGGAGCAAGCGAACATTGTATCCATAGCAAATGTCTCTACCGAAGTAGCGGGTGTCCGGACCTCGATAAACTACACATTCAGCGTCGTGGACATATCCGTCACCTGGTGACTCGTCAGATGGGATCACACTGCATGTTTCTGTCAATGACAAACCTGCTGCGCAACCTGGAGAGGTCACGTTCGTCGGATCGCTCATGTCGAGGAAAATGAGACCACCGCGGCAGGGAAGATCTCCGCGGACCCGAATCGTCTCGTTGCCACCCACGGAGCCGCAAGCAATGGCGTAGTTGAGCTCCTCATTGACCACAATGTTGTGCGTGCGACCGACTGGGAGCTCATCCCAGTGAGAGCTGAGGTCAGCCTGCGTGAAGTTCGTTGGGTTCGCCGGATCGAGATCCAAGGTCTTCTTCATATCGAAGATCTGTTCTACCATCAGCTTGCTGACAGCTTCCAAAAGGTCGATTGAACTTACCTGAACACCGTGTTTGATCGCCTCAGATCCAATGACAGCGTAGTCGCCCACGATGCGAATTTCTCTCCAATTCGACCCGATAGCATCAAACTGCGGAAGACGACCCAAGTACGAAATCTTGCCTTCCGAAGTGATCTCTGCGAAAGCCGTGCCGTCGAATTGTCCAATTGCCACAATCTCTCTGCCACACTCTGAAGTCCAGCCCCACATGCTACTACCTCGACCGACACTGCCGAGGGCTGAATGTGGAAGAAAGTGGTATAGATCGATGTTATGGCAGCTAAACGTGTTGTTGACATCTCCAGGAATGGCAGCAGCAAAACCGTTCTCGCATCTGGTGAAGCCAAGCTCTGGGTACTGTGTGCTGTTCATCGCTCCGGTTTGCATTTCTTCTTCCCATTGTGCCTGCACGCGCGTCAGCAGGTCGTAAAGTCTGTGATTATGATGTCTGAGGTACCATCTTGATGCCCATGATTTCATGGTGCACTTGCCCAGAGCTATATTGCTCAGCGCTGAATTTTGCCGCACTGCTCAAGCCAATGAAGGCAGAGCAGAGAGCTGCTGCATAGAAACTGCTGAGCACCATGCTGTCGGCCTTTGCAATACTGGGTAAGGGAAATGGCGGTAGCAATGGGAAAAGCTGAGAAATGTGCGGACACTAGCTGAACAAATACCTACCTCCAAGCCACAGGCACCTACCGTCATGGTCGCCACGGTCGAGGAACTCTTACGAGCGTAGTCTTGCTTGGTATGTCACCCAAGACGGGGCATGTCTTGAGTGCGGGCTTGTCAGATAAGACGGCGTGGAAAGTTGTTCGCAGATGTATAAGCTCGCATGGAGCGAGTAGCGACGCCATGCTTGCCACGTGAGGAAATCTCTTGGCTAGCCCACTTGGATGCAGATACCGTCTTATTCGAGAAGGTCGCAATTGCGCGCTAAAAACGCGTGCCCAGCAGCCAAGATGAGGTACAGCCGGGGTAAAGAGGCGGGTATCAAAGGTCTTGTGATCGCAGTGAGGGCTGCATGCACGTGCCTTCGGGGTGAAGTCTGAAGCTCGTGGTCCTGGATGTGCAGGTGGACAGCTGTCGTGCTCTGTAGCTTGGGTGGGAGCGAACGTCGTTGAAATTGTTCTCCTACGAGATCCATAAAAGGGCCGGATCTCACCAGAGCTAGCAACACAAGGACGGAGTCGGAGTCGAAGTGGTCGCAGGCTTCAGACAGGATCCAATGAAGCAGACTAGCAAGGCTGAATAGCGGCCGTCGCGCCTTGAAGTCCAACTCTGGCGTGCAGAGGTGTAGTACGGGCGTAGCACAAACACGCCGCCTCGCCCGCTATGCCATCGACAGAATGATGGATATCTTCATCGCTTGCTTTGCAAGGCTTCTCACGTAGCAACCGAGCTCTTTCCCACGACGTGTTGTTCCCTGTCCGTGTCCTGATAACGCCTCCTCCTGTACCCAGCCCAAGCTCTTGATGATAATGCATATCTGCAGTGAAGCAGCGCGTAGGCTCTTGCACCGCTTGTTCCAGCTTGCTCCTAGTGTATCCATGCACTGCGGGACGAGCAAGTACGGCTGGCTCTATTATAGCTGCGTTCGCTTTCTGCTCAAACGTGCTCACCGGGAGCCGCAGCTTCACAGCTAGTCCCACTGCTGCAGAGCCGGGATGCAGGAGATGGCGGTACGGGTTTCGACCAGGTTCGATGCCTTGTCGCCCGCCGTCTTCGGTCGGAAGTTCGAGGCGTGGGCCAGCTCGTCCAGCATGACGGTGGGTTGTACTGTGACGAATTTTGGACGTGTCCATCTCGACGACTCACCTGCTGATGTTATGTCGCGTCGAGTCAATTGCTGTCGACGCGTCTGCCACGCGCGGAACATCCGGGTTGTTCGCAGGCCTATCGCGGAGCTCGAAGCAGGCCCAAGGTCGGCGGTATCCAGGCTGCCGCGTACACGTGACGACGGTGAGGCGTCCACTACGCGTCACTGCCATCAGGATATGTAGACGACTGTGTGCCGTCATGTCCAGCGGCCGTAGATCGCGGCGGACGTGGTGGCCATCAAAGCTCTCTACGTACTACTCCATGTCGACAGCTGTCTCGGTCCATCGAGCTCGCACTCGGACGACACTCCTCGTCGCCCATCCTTCTCCAACCACCAGCGCGAGCCAGTGGACTGATGAAAAACGCAGCTCGCCAATGTGCGACGAGGGTGGCCATCAAAAATTGCGCCAGCTGAGCCCCCGAAGGAGATCAGATCCAGTCAGCCACCGCGCGGTGCAATGCAGGGCCTTCTGAATGGCTCTGGAATTCGTGTGCTCCAGATGCCCCAACAAGGTAAGTATGAAGAAGAGAACAGGAAAGTTGCGAAGGGAGAGCGGAGTTTTATGTTGGAGAATTCACTAGCGCGCTTTCTTGATGAGTCAGCCCGCCCGCTGCCAAGCCGGGATCATCTCAGCGGGACATGGGAACTTCCGTCTGGGCGTGTCGCTCATCAGCATATTGTCGGCTGCTGGCATGGCCTGGGCTGTGCTCAACCCACCGCTCGAAACATGAACCGTCCTGTATCGTTGGTCGGCTCAGGTTTCACGAGGTCGCATCACCTTTCCACAGGTCACTTCATCTTTCAAGAGGTCGCCTCAGATCTTTCAAGAGGTCACTTCAATTCCCAAGCGGTCGCCTCAACTTTGTCACTTCATTTTTAAAATGCTCTCTATCACTTCGCGACCCAACCACATATCACGATTGTCTCCTCAAATCACGGTGAGCGCCATCAGACTCCGCATACAACTGTCTGTAAACACGAATGATGCTGTTGCGGCAGTAAGAGGTGACAGAAAGACACGAATCGAATATGACAGCTGAGCTTCCCGAATGCTCACGTGAACGGTGCTCCCCGAGGTCCGGCTTTGGTCTTTGTGATAGCTGTACGCCGGCAGGTGAATACGACGCGTTTGTGATTCAGCTACTCGCTGCTTCAGGCGGAGATTGTATCGTTCCCTATGCTTGTACTCGGGATGCGGCAGGTATCCCATGCACTGTCTACAACGGCACAGCATGCCCATCACCCCTCGGATCACTTCCCGCGCTCCATACTCCCTGCTCCTCAACAGGATCCAGCGCCCATCGAATGATCTGCCCTCTGCCGAACAAACCTCGATCGTGCCCATACACCACTTCCACCTTGTGGCCAAGCTTCTTCATTCCTTCCACAGTTTCCGCCGGTATGCCCTCCTCGAGATATACAGTCCGATCCATCACGTCGCCAGCATCCGGCATTCCAGCTCCAATGCATATCCGTGGCGCATCCAGAGCCGCTTGCGGAGTGTATCCGAACACGAGCTGGTTGAGCAGAACCTGGACGTGTCCTTGCGGCTGCATAAAACCGCCCATGACACCGTACACGCTATGTAAGCTCTGATCTGCAACATTGGTCACCAGAGCTGGAATGATGGTATGGTACGGCCTCTTATCTGGCTCAAGAATGTTCGGGTGGTTCTCCGGTTGCAGAGCAAAGTTGGCCGCGCGGTTCTGGAGCGTGAACCCACAGCCCTTCGGGATGATGCACGTTCCGAATCCGCCGTAGTTGCTGTTGATGAACGAGATGCCGTTTCCTTCGCTATCTGTCACGCAAAAGTAGACGGTGTCAGAGTGGTTGTGCGCAGGTGATCCATGGTCGAGCACGTCGCTGGCTTTCTCTGGATTGAACAGCTTTGCCCTTTCCGCGAGGTATTCTGGACTGATCAGCTGTGTCGTGGGCACCTTGGACACCTTTGGATCTGCGATCCACCAGTTGCCATCGGCGAAAGCGATCCGAAGTGCTTCCACCACGGCGTGCACATAAGCTGTTGAGTTGTGGTCCTGCTTTGCAAATTTCGGGATCTTGCCCGATTTCTCCAACTGTTCGATGATGCCCAACGCCATCAGCGCTACAATGCCCTGGCCGTTCGGAGGATGCTCCCACAGCTCCACGCCTTCGCTGCTGCGATCATGCATATGCTGTCCATGCGATTGCGCCACGTCCTGCGCCTTGAACTTCAGACTGATTGCTTCCGTGTCTTCGGAGCCGATTTCCGCATGGTTCTTCAAATCCTCCAAAGTCAAATGCCCGCCCAGGTCTTGCACAACTTTGACGAGCTCTTCCGCTATGCGTCCTTGGTAGAATCCAGCCTTCTTTTCTCTGCCAACAGTTCGGAAAGTCTCGGCCAAAGTTGAATTCTTCATAATCTCACCAGGCAGTGGTGGCCGGCATCCATCTTGTGCACTTGGATCCTTCTTCAACATTTCCCGAAAATTGGGAGAAGCCTTCCGAATTCGTTCGCTGGAGGTTTCCCACTGTAGCAGGTCAGACGGTGTAAATCACAGCATTGCCCTCCCATCAGACTCACCCAAGATGCCATGAGCTCGCTAACGGGAAAGCCTTCCTCCCCCAACTTTGCAGCTGGCTCCAAAATCTCCTCCAGGCTCACCTTTCCGCTTCCAAACTTCTCGTGGGTATCGACCCATCCAGCAGCAGCACCGGGAACACTGACAGCATGCACGCTGGTCATGGGGATCTTTCCCTTTTCTCCATCCTTGAGGCCTAGGCTCTCCCTCACATTGGCCAATGTCTGGTTCTTCCCCGATCTCCCAGATGCATTCAGCGAGTGCACTTTCTTCGTCTTTGCGTCATAGAACAGGCAGAACATGTCCCCTCCGATGCCCGTGCTTCCTGGCTCTGTCATGTTCAGACCGGCTGCGACTGCTACCGCTGCATCGGCGCAGTTGCCGCCTTTCTGGAGAATGTCGATTCCGCATTTCGCTGCCAGAGGCTGTGTGCACGCTACTATTCCTTTCGTGCTGTGGACCACTGATCGACGAGATGGGAAGCTTGCGAAGTCTGCATCCGCGGCCGGGTAGACGCTTGAGGTTCGGAGAGGCATATTGCCGGTCGTCAGTGTACTGAAGGGAGAGTGAGTCTGGGTGGAAGATGAGGGGCAGCTCTGGAACCGGTGTGGGTCGAGCACCGGGCGACATGTTGGTCGACTCGAACGAACATCTCTCGCAGCTCCACGCCGAAGGCGAGATGGGCCGACGAGTGATCGGATAGTGCGGATAGCATCGTGTGCAAACAGCAACAGAGGCAGCGCCTCCTATTACGTAGTTGCAGCGTCGCTGTCAATACATATTTGGTGGCTTGCTTCTGGAGGTTGTCGTGAGCCGATGTCGGCGATCGGGAGAATGCAAGGCCGCGGGTCGCGTGTGGTTGTACAAGTTGTTCCTCGAGCAACACTCGCTCCATGCTCCAATGCTCCCATCTCTCCCATCCGATCCCCTCCCAAGACACAGCACAGCGCACGCCCGCGAGGATCGAATCCGTTGCAGCCCGACACGCGATGGAGGAAGCAGAAGCGTTCGACGCGAGCATGGCCGACCCGGGACGCGCCTTCGTATTGCTTGACACGCCATCATCAATGTGAGGCACTCCTCCCTCTCGGCACGTCGAGATCTCTGCTCTCACCACGCTATCGCTTCACGTCGCCAACAACATGCCCGATCGGGCGCTTACCGGCTACCGAGCTGACACAGCCGTCATGTGCGGACGGCGGCAAGCGCACACGCGACAAGCAGCCCCGGCGACAACTGACACGCGCTCCCCACCAAATCCTCGGCGCTGGAACTCACTACTGGATCCCCGGATGCCCATGGCGGAGACCTCTCCGCGTTGGGGACACTTCGCGCCACTCACACCTGGTGCAGCAATGGCGCGCTCACCTCGGCTCGTCGCCCAGACACGCATACGTCTCGGGCTCGACTCGCTTTCACCACGCGCCAGGACACAACGTGCCTCGGAATGCGAGAGGACGGCAATGCCAGCGCCGCATGGGTCGAGCGAGGACACCGCTGGTCACGCAAACACGAGGTCCCCGCTCGCGGCATGGTCGTTCTTACCTCCACGGTCCATGTCTCATGTGCACACGCGAGCCACTTCAATATATGTGACGGTCTTGGCACCGCGACCCGGCGACCAAGGGCGCTTTGGTGCGGCAAGGCACGTTGGATCTGTCGAGACCTCAAGGCCATCGAGGGGCACCGCTACGACGGAGGTCAGGGTATAAGTACCCCATATCTGCTTCGATTTCTGTCGGCAGTCCAATCACTGCCGCTTTCACTCTCGTTCACTTCCATCCATACCTTCTTTTCAGCTCGCCGGCACGAGTCTTGCAACGTCTTTCGTACCACGCGAACAGAGTTGACTCTGGGAAAATCGCATCGCGCGATCCGACAATGCATTCAATCGCTGCAGCTCTGGCCCTGGTGGTGGCTGCGCTCCCAGCGAGCAATGCGCATTACACTTTCAGCAAGCTGACTGTCAATGACCAAGATATCGGCACTGACTGGCAGTACATCCGACAGCACACCAAAGGCTACATGCCCAACAAGATTCCCGATATCCTGACAGACGACTTTCGATGCCAGCCGGGATCATTCGCAAATGCGGCCAAGACTGAAGTCTACGAGGTGAAACCAGGAGATCATATCCAGTTCAAGCAGGCTTTTGGTGGGACGGGAATGAAACATCCAGGTATTCCAAACAATCCGTCGCCGCGTCGATGGCATGTCTGACCGTCCTCAGGTTCCACCCAAGTCTACTTTTCCAAAGCACCCAACAACGACGTCAAATCCTACCAGGGCGATGGCGAATGGGTAAAGGCCGAAATGGGCCTGCTCTGCAGCCCACCCGAGAATGGAGCAATCTTGAGCACAGCATGGTGCGCTTGGGGGCAGAACGGCCCAAAGTTCATCATCCCAGACACTCTCGAGGAGGGAGAATACCTGGTGCGTGGAGAACACATCGCGATGCATGGCGCGCACGCCAATGGCGTCGAGTTCTACTTTGCGTGTGGACAACTCAAGATTACTGGCACCAATGCCACAGGCATTCCCGGAGATAAGGTCAAGATTCCAGGTGTTTATCAGCCAGACGATCCGGCAATTCACTTTTCGATCTGGAATAATGCCATCAAAGAATACACGCCGACTCCGGGTCCTGCTGTCATGCCAGGAGGTTATATCACCGGCTCGACCACTGGTGATACCACCGCGACCGTCCGAGTCGACGGCTCCGGCGGCATGTCTTCGAGTTCATCGAACAGCACCACTTCTGGTAGCTCGTCCTCGAGCGGTTCTTCTATGAATAAATCGCAGGGTGACCAGTCTAGCCCGTCTTCCGATAACTCACCATCTGGCGGTGCTTCTTCACCAACACCGCAGAATGGCCAAACTAGCACATCCCCAGAGAGCTCGTCCCCTGGCAGTCCTTCTTCTCAACAACCACAGGGCGACCAATATGGCACTACCTGCGGGAGCCCACCTTCCGGCGGCGCTTCTTCTCCTCAACCGCAGGGTGGCCAAACTAGCACATCTCCAGAAAGCTCGTCCCCTGGCAGTGCTCCCGCAGGACCGCAGGGTGATCAGTCTAGCCCCGCCTCCAACAACTCACCCTCTGGCGGTGCTTCTTCTCCAGCACCGCAGGATGGCCAAACTAGCACCTCCCCAGAGAGCGCGTCTCCTGGCAGCGCGTCTCCTGGCAGTGCTTCTCCTCCAGGACCCCAAGGTGGTGACCAATCTAGCACCCCCAACAAGTCCATGACCGGAGCCAACAACGGCGGTGCCAGTCCTGGCTCAAACCCAAGCGCCTACTCGCCACCCAACAATGGAGGCCAGACTGCAGACGGCGGTAGCAACACCCCAGGCAACACGCAGCAATCCCCCGGCTCAAACTCTCCATCTGGGAACCAACCCCCACCACCACCAGGAACATCGACATCCCCTCAATCGAACATGCCACCTTATCCTATTCCCCAAGGCCAAAACCAAACCAGCGGCTCGCGCCCACAAGACTGCGACGACAAAACGAAGGGTCAACGAGGTTTCCCGCAAGGCAACTGGTGGACACCGCCTCCCGGCTCCGGCGGCAGTGGAGCCACTCGCGCAAGACCCGTGGTGCAAGCACGTCAGCGACGTGTATAGAATGACTGACCGGGGGGAAGATGAGGAAAAAACGACCGAAAAACTGCGTCAGCAGCAGCAGCATGAGCTTAAGCACTTGAGAGGAATGATGATGCTCAAGAGTACGAACCAAACGAAAAAAAAAGGGGCTGGCTCGATATTTCTCTTCTCTTCTCTTCTACCATCTTGTACATTTACATACACATACGTGCAGGCATGTACTTCTTGCCTGTTCTTCTTCTTCTTCTTCTTTTTTAAAGTAACAGGCAACTACTCTATCCAGGCGTATTGATACGTCTCCTGATTTGAAAATATTCTTCATCTGTCGTCAAAACATGTTTTCTCCATCTGTCGTCTTTTCTTCATTGGAAACACGACGAATAATCGCCCAACAGTGCATTGTTGATAAAATCGCATAGAAATATCCGCCCCCCCCCCCCCCAAAAAGGATCGTCGCGGGCGGGATGAGAAGGATGCATGATGAATCGATTAATAGTTGGATGGGATTTTTCGTTGAATCTTAATAACGTGCACTGCCACTTTCCATTGTTGTCCTGTCCTGATGACCTGTCCCGTGTCGCGTTCCACATTCACATTCCGCGCGGCAATTTTCTTCGCAATCACCCTTCTTCGCGCAGGAATAGTCATTGCACAAGAACATTCATCTGCCTGCAGCTGTGACTTGGTCCGCACTCGGCGCCACTTTCCCGAGATTCTATCCCATCCCGCAATGGCCGATTCCCAGCAGCCGAGCCGCCAGTCGAAAGCGGCAGAGTTCATGCGTGGAGCTGGAACGGTGAACGACCCCGAAAAGAAGCTGTGGGCACCTGCGAGATGGATTGTGCAGCTCGTGCAGTATCTGATTGCCCTCGTCATGATCAGTGAGCATTTGTCATTTCTGTCGGAGCCCCAGTGCGACTTCTGACGGACTCACAGCAACCGCCGAGGCCTTCAAGTCAATTGTGAGCGGCGAAGGTTCACGAAGGCGCAGGCAGAAGCCTCGGACTGAATGAGAGCTGCGGTTTGGATGCATGAGAATGCTTGTTGGGGGTCAAGCGGCAGTCCTGGGATGCAGTGGGCGGAGAGCAGGATGCCGTCATCACCCGTTGATGGATTCCAGATCGCAAAGCATGATATTATCCCCAGTTGCATCGTGCGACATCTGGAGTCGGCGATGCTGTGCGACTGAATCACCTAGCGCAACCCGAACGACCCCGAAGTGCATTTGCTGCAATCGAAATGCACGAGACATGCTCAGAAGCTATGAAATTCTTTTGTCGAATTGCAGCTGCTGTGAGTTTAGCGCCAGATTCGCGATGCTTCGTGGCAGCGTAACGTAGGCCTCGAGTGGTGTCGCTGCTCCGGAAGAGAATCATTTCAAATGAAGCACATCGCTTCCAGGGCCATATATCTCGGACCAGTTGATGCTCGAAGCCGCATTTTCAGAACCGAACGCCCGGATCAATCTTTCGCTCTCTGCGGCATCGCCATTGATCACAGGTCGTGCGTCCGACTTCGACTTGCCAACTGCACCATCACCCCATATCAAAGTAGAGTCGCTGTTGAGATGGGTACCGATGTGTCGGAATGTGAGGCTGATGCGCTGACCGCCGTATGCCTTCTCGGCGTCCGTGAGTTCACACGCAGGTCGTCTGTCCCAATTGATCGCGTGCAAGTATTCGGCATTTGTGGGAAGCGACATCATGATCAAACTGTTGTGCGGCATGGGCACACGATATGTCGTACGCGTAGCCCGGTCTGTACTACCCTTGTCCTGCTTCGTTCGGATACGCCTGGTAGAGGTGAGCACACTTCTCACGATTCCTGCTCGTCTGAGCTGGTGACAGCAGTCTGCGGAGCGGAAGGACAGTCATGCCATCTGAGCTGAAGTGGACTTACATGGTCCTTTGCGCGCCGAAAGACGCATTCATGATACGGCTATCAGCAACGATATCCAGCGTCTTGTCGGAGTGCTCCGAGATGAAATCGTTGCCGTCGCGGTACAGCTGAATCAATGCATGATTGAGTGGGTGCCCGGCCACCTTTTCTGCTTCCTGGCGGATCGTCTCCACGGTAGGAGTCCACGTTTCGACCGGAAGCGTCTGATCAGATGGGTGCCTATACACCGGCGTGCTTCCATCTTCATCTATTGTAGCTTGACAGCAGACAAGACGCGGTACTTGTCCCGTCTGATGGAGCATCGTCTGCCACGTGATCTCATTTTGAAGGTCATCGAATACTTTCGTAGCATCCGGCATGAAATCATGCACAATACGAGATCCTGCACTTTCGTGTGCCTTGTCCTCGCCAAACAGTGGCTGGCCCAAGACGGAATCGGGCATGATTTCGTCGAATTCTTGCGACTCACTCAGATCGTCAGCGAAGTCTTCTGCGTCGATCACCGCGAGCTCGGGTTGCTGGAAAGGTGCACTCGGGCGAACCACGTCGAATGATGCTTTGTAGTCCAATGGAACGATTTCCAGCCAGGGTTGACCGGGGATCCGTTGCGGCGAGTCACGGGCAATCAATCCAATCCTACTGCACGGCGGGAGGTGCGTTGGCTTGGTCTGGTTGCCTTTCCGCGCCTTGTGGGCTCGCTCTTCTGGCGGGTCACTGACTTGCCGGTGGTGAGGCTGAGAGCTTGGAGGTGTTGCATGCTGAGTGGGAGCGACGCGGGGTCGCGGGGCTGCAGAACGTGAGTATGTGGCAGATGGCGTGGTGTGGCTTTGCTCAGGCCTCCGTTCGAGGAGGGTTCGGGGGAGACGTACGGTGGCAAAAGAGATGTCGTCGTCGCTGTCGTCGTCGCCGCTATCCGCGTCCAGAGTGCCGCTCGGGCGTTGGAGGGTGCCGGTGTCTTCGGCGTCGGCAGCGTCGGCGGCAAAGCGCGCAAGCAGGGCATCCGCGGCGACAGTTCCGGCGCTCATGAGGTCACTGAGTTGTCGCTTGGCCATCTCATGCCGGTCGACGCGACGATAGCCAAGACAATCCTCGACCAGGGTGATTTCGATGCCGTAGCGGGCCGCGTCCACGGCGGTGGCGTAGACGGACAGGTTGGTCATACAACCGCAGATGTACACCTCGGTAATGAGCCTGGAGCGGAGGGTCATGAGCAGTGAGGTGCCCGCGAAGGCGGAATAGTGGGTCTTGGTGACATGGATATCCGTGCCTCCCATCAGCGGTTTGATGCAATCGGCGTATTCGGCTCCGTGGCTGCCGCGGATGCAGCATGGCTCTCGTGTGCTCGTTCGGGACAGGAAGAGTTCTTCGTCGTCGTGGCCGATGTCCGGCTCGTCGAACGAGGCAGACGACTGGCAGCGGTCAGAGCTCATTTCGTCGCACACGCCTGCGGCCATACCTGGTATTGCTCGTCGCCCGGGGGCACATGGTCGTCGCTGGGAACTTCGGGCTCGGCGCCGAGGGAGCGTCCAGCCACGACGGTGTCTCCGGGCGTGTCGTCGCCGTTGACCGGTCGCGTGTCCAGGAATTCCGAGCGCACCCAGACCACGTCGCCGTGGCGGCGGAAGGAGGGGACCAGGCGGGCAATGCGGCCGAGGAAGCGCGCGTCCGGGACCGGCAGTTTCCCCGTGGGCAGCACGAAATCGTTCTGGAGGCCCACGACTATCACGCCCTTTCGCGTCTGCAGATTGGGCGAGCGCTGGGAGAGCACGGCAAACAGTGACGACATGGCCGCGTACGGAGGAAGAGGTGAGAGGCAGTCGGTCAGGCAGGTGGGAGGGCGCGACTACATTGTGCGGTGCAGGTCATCATGCGACGTCGGCGTACCAACAGACTGGATCTCTTATGATTGCACGTCGAGCAGCTCGCGTGCAAGGATGGCGAGGTGCACTGGACAGTAGTGAGGCGTAATGGAGTCTAAGTTAGGGCCGGGCGGAACGGCCATCCTGCAGCACCTGCGCTTGGTGGTGGTGATGATGATGATGATGCTGCTGCTGCTGCTGCTGCTGCTGACGGCCATGGTCGTTCTTGCCCGCCGTCGCGTGAAACGGAGCGTGCAGCTGCAGCGGATGTCAACAGGCAACCATGCCGGCACACGCGCTAATGGCCGCCGCGGCAAAGCTAGAAGCATGGTGGAATTCCACGCTTCAGCTTCCTTCTCATAGCCCCTCGAAACACCTGAAGCGAGCCCGTCGCAAATCATCGAGAACCGGGGATTGCCGTCCGCGCGGCGATGACGAGCCGAACACTGGCCAATGCACGTCCGACCATAACATCGTGTCATTATCCATGCCATTAGGTGTACCATGCTGCCTCCTCCACCACCTCCACGCCCTGGCTCATTACCACGTGTTCAAGCGCCACTTCGCTTCTGCTAGCTGTGCTAGCACCGTCTAGCGGCAGATTGACGAGCATGCCTGCACAGCCTACTATTTTACCGAGCACTCATCTTCTTTTTCGCAACCACGCTCCGAAAAAACAAGTCTCGTTCCGCCGAATGACTCGGACGCGCATGTGATGTTGCCCAACACGGAAAACGCGAAGAACAGACTTCGTGGCCGCCCGCCGACCAAACGCCTGTCGGGTTCACAGGCGTTGATGATCGACAAAGCTTGCAACAACGCCGCTTCGCCGAACACCCCAGTCATCAAACGCGAATCGTCATCATCATCAATGCGAAAAAGACGCAGCACCAGAAGCGCGCCAGAACAACACACAGTCCTGCGAGCGGCCTGCGCTAGCCAATGCACGCGCGCCCCCTCGCATGCCGCTACTGTCACATGTGCCCGCACCATAGCGCTCCGTTCGAACTTCATACACACGACGATCATTACACCGTGACCAAGTCATGAAACATCGTCTTCCACGAAGACCATCTTTTCCGCCTCTTCCTGGCGGGGGGCCATGCCGGCCGAAATCTGAGCGACAACCAGCCCGTACAGTACAGTAATAACAAGGACCTTGCCGTCTGTGTCGGCCGGCCGGCCGGCCGACGGCCTGCTGGGTCTGTGAGAGGGAAACAGAGCTCCCTGGCAAAGTGAATCTGTGCGGAAGCTCAAAGATCGACGAGAACCCCAGGACCCGAGCCGCAAAATTGTCAGCGTCGTGATGATGAACTGCTTGCTGGGGAGTGCCATCGTGCGGTTGGGAGAAAGTCACCGTGACCAACATCGATACGATCGCATTCAGGATGCAGCCTGCAGTATGATCCTGCTGTCCCATTTAGAGGCAACGCACGCCATAGCTTCATAGACTGATGAGATCGTCTAGCGGCAGGATCCGTGCCAGGGCTGTTCGGTCAAAGTGCGAGTTCGCCTTCCCTCTCACTGCAGAGATGGACAATAATCATATACTATCTCGTAAACAGTGGTTGTCGGTGGTTTGAGACATCCGTACCTGCGCGGCGCAGCCCGTGTAAGCGAGTTGCGGACGCACGTCATCAACACATCCTTGATCAGCACCTTCCGCTTCATACGGCAAATGCTTGGATCCTTCACGGCATTGACTCTATCCACTGCAGCGTCGGCACACGGCGCGTGCCAGGATATGGCGCTCCAGTAGGAATTACTTCCAGCGAGATCCCCCGACGTTCTGCATGCCTGCTTCCCTCATCACCTACGCCACTATTTCCTCCCTTCCAATTCCCATTCGTTCTACCAAATGCTTACTTGCACAAGATGCGTGAAATTTCAGCATCGCATGAATGCGGTGCTGAAGGAGCTCATCCCTGCATTGGCGCCTAGCGGTCGTATGTCGGCAGATTCACCGCTGCCCACATTCACGTCCCTTGATGGAGAGCTCATTATGCTGGCATCGCGGACTCGGTCCCGGGGCACGCAACGGTAGACATGTCGCAGCCATCGAGGAGAGATGTCGTCGGATTGGCAGGACCGATGCAAGACTTGTCCAGAACATGGAGTGTCCTTCTAATGACAAACCAATGGCATGAACACATGAACACGACATATGCGCGTGGTTGTGTCAACCAAGTCGTCTGCCCGAAGAGTAGCTCAGATCGCTCAACCAGCGTTTGCTAGCTCTCGCAGCCTTGCACTGCTCTGCTCGACTCCTTCTTCGAAGCCAATGGCCCGAGCAAGGCTAATGGCCTCTTGGTACTTCTTCTTCGCCAGATTCACGTCGTTGCTCATCTCGGCAAATTCCCCGAGGTTGTGAGTGGCCACAGCACAGCCAATGTCGCATTCTTCATTTCTTTCAGGCACTGCGATGCCAGCCGCTACGTCCAAGGCTTTTTGTGCCCACTGCTTGGCGTTGTCGATCACGCTCTCTCGTGAGGCCGCAGGACCTGTAGGACGCTCGGATGGGTTCTGCGAGGCCGCGTATGCCTGGGCGGCTCGTGCTGCTGTGGGAGATTGTTGCACCAAGCAGGAAGCCAGGTTGTTCATGAGGACGACTGTATGACAGTCTTTTGTGGGATACAAACTCAGCGCTTGGAGGAAGAGCGGCGTTGCCAGGTAGTGCTGGCTCTTTGCCTCGTAGCTGTGCGCGAGTGCTTCTAGTGCCGCTCCGATCTGGTCGTTGCTCATCCATCCGCCTTCCTCGTCGTCCTTGACCCTGTTATCTACCCGTCTCTGCTGCTCTTTCAAGACCGTTTCCACTGCCCAAACCAATGTCTCTTGCGCTGCATCTCGATCGTAGATGGCCGGGTGGCCGTACAATTCACCCAGCTTCACGGAGATGCCCACAGTCTTCGCCAGAACGCTTGTCCTCTTCTGTTTATTGTGCTCGATGTCTCCGAATTGCTTGAGCCACTCCAGATTGTCCGATCGTGTGCGCTCCAGCACTTCAATGGCTTTCGGCCACTGTTGTATGTCCTCAAGCAGCTTCGCGACCTGAATCTTCACGCCGATGATTTCATTTGAGAATGGGTCCATTTGAATCTCTTCCGCCTCGCGCAAAGCTTGCTTGTAGTATTTAAGCGCCTCTTTGGGCTGCAAGTCCACGTTGGTGTAGTACAATGCCCGGCGCAACTTCTTCGCCACTGGTTCGGGGTACTTGTGGAAAGCTGCCAGAATGTATGACTGATAGACATAGTTTGCATACACGACGCTGCCAGCTCCGGCAAGGATAAACACTACTGCAAGAGCCACTGACAGTGGGTTTTGCTGAGTGAGGTTTTTCGCATTCTCCATGAACGAGGCGTGTCGTCTCTGCTGGCCATGTTGCAATGGCGTGCGCCGCAGAGCCTGCTGTGGTCGGAGCGGCGTTCGTTCGGAAACGTGGTGAAGATTCCGTGCTTGATGGGAGATTTGTCGGGCTGCTTGCCGCAATGGCAGCCGCAGCAAAGGACGTCCGGACATGATGGCGATGAAAAAGGCGAGGCGATGGAAGAGACGAGACGTCGATCAAATTTCCAGGGACCCGAGCGGAGCTGCCATTGATGACGACAACGCGTTCGACGGCGCGTCTTCCTCCTGCAGCGTTCCACTTCGCAGAGATCACATGTAGCCACGTTCAAGATTGCAGAGTCATCGCCATGTGCGGCCGCTACGCCATGTCGTGGCATCCGTCGCGCGTGCGGCGGCATCTCGCGGAGCAAAACATGCTGGTCGACGATGCTCCACCTGACGACGACCAGCGTCTCAGACAGAGCTACAACTTCGCTCCCGGCTACCACGGACTCATCTACCGAGCTGACACTGCAGCCCGAAACAACGGCGCCGGTGACGACAATGGCGAGAAGGGCCAAACGAGCAGCGAAGCGTCTCCAGACGAGACAAGTCCGTCGCAGACCGCAGCCCAAGGAACAACGTACAAGCTCCAGGCCGCGAAATGGGGACTCGTGCCCTTCTGGACCAAACGGCAGCCAGACTATGGCAGCCAGCTGAAGACCATCAATTGCAGGGACGATAGCCTGATTGAGAATCGAGGCATGTGGAATACCATGAAGCAGCGAAAGCGCTGTGTCGTCGTTGCCGAAGGCTTCTACGAGTGGTTGAAAAAGAACAATGGCAAAGAAAAAATACCACATTTCATGAAGCGGAAAGATGGTCGTCTCGTGTGTTTTGCTGGCCTTTGGGACATGGCTCAGTTTGAGGGCAGCGATGAGAAGCTGTACACGTTCACCATCATCACGACAGATTCAAACAAGCAGCTCAAATTCCTGCACGATCGAATGCCAGTCATTCTCGAGCCTGGTAGTGACGAGCTGAAAATGTGGTTGAACCCAAATCTCGTGGGTTGGAATAAAGAACTGCAGAGCGTGCTGAAGCCATATCAAGGCGAACTTGAATGCTACCCTGTTGATCAGGCTGTCGGTAAGGTCGGTAACAACAGCCCTCAATTCATCATTCCGGTCAACAGCTCCGAGAACAAAAAGAACATTGCGAACTTCTTTGGCAACCAGAAGGCAAATGCAAAGCACATGGCTGCGAAGACTGCAGCCACTCGGTCGCAACAGAATGCAGATGTGAAAGAACACGAAGACGAAGACAGATCCACAACATCCAAAGTACAAACCACAGAAGACAACGCTCCTCTCCCGAAGCCGAAGGAGGAGAGTGAACGAGACTTGTTCCAGAAGATCAAGGCAGACGCAGCTGAGCTTGACGATGAGGACATGCTCAAAGCTGCAGACGAGCAGGTAGAGAAGGGCATTAAGCGCGAGATCTCCGAGGTGGACGACGAGTCGCTGCATGCCGCGGCCGAGAGTCCTATTAAAGCCATCAAAGTTGAGCATGCTACTCCGTCTCCAGCGAAGAGCACCGCTGGTAAAGGTACCAATGGCAGAAAATCTAGAAGTGCCACCTCCAATAACACGGTCGCCAAGACGCCTGAGAAAAACGCGAATGCAAAGATCACCAGCTTTTTCGGCGGCAAGTGAGGGCATGGGGATTTGCTTGTCGACACTCGATGCTGACGACCCTTCGTTCGGTTGAAACGTGATAACAAACTTCCACGATCCCAGCAGGAACAGGGAAGCGGCAGTGTTATACGACAACAGAGTCAACATGGCTACCCACCCGTACGCCTTAAGCAATCACCATGATCGTTCGGACGCCAATGTGAGGGCCAAGCCATCAGCATTGATGATATCGCTGGACTTGAAATATATTAGTGGTTGGCAATGAAACTCTTTAGCGTCGTTTTGCCCGAACGATGATGCACACTGGCTTTCAAAGAGGTGGAAGTTCTTTACGCTGCTTCTTGCTTGATAACTTCTCACCAAGGACGATCATGTGCGACGCACTCTGGCTTATCGGTGAATATGTCTGGTCTGGTATCGACTTTCAGAAGTGCTATTGGCAATTGGTTTGTTCTGTCCTGCCCCACACCCCTGTTCCCCCTTTCGGCTAAAATCTCGTAGTTCGCTTGCTACGGCTGTCGACCGGTTTCATGTAGAAGACCATATACTCGCTTCTCCCACCTTTGTGATTCTCGACCGCAGCGCACGCAGGTCTCTTGATGATGACCCCTCCGCTCCACGGCAATATGGGCAAACATGACTAGACTCCGAACAGACATAGTCGAAGCGGCATCCTGGACAGTGCGCGTCGCGTGTCGCAGAGCCTACCTCCTATGTACGGAGTATATAGAGCCAAGTCTGTCAAGATCGGTCAAGCACTCGTATCTGTCTGTTGTTTGCACGCCCATCCAATCCGTGATCCGCAAGGCTGGCCTCGGTCTATCCATTCACTCTATCCTGAGGCTTCTTGGCACAGCCAACCTTTCGCTACACTCATTATCATAGACCCCGGTGGTCTTGATACGAGACAACATGGTCTGCCAAAATACATTCGTTTCGCTGCTCCTCGGAGCCGGATTTGCCGCTGCGCGGCCGTCTTTCTGCTCAGCATGCAGTACCAGCGCAAGCAGCAGCTGCACTTTCACTGACGCTGGGGCTGCGATGGCATCGAAGGCCTCTTGCTCGTAAGCCACGCTTCGCAAAAAATTGAATGCTGTAGCGGTAGCTGACGTGTTCCCACAGCAACATTATTCTCAAGGATATCGCCGTTCCAGCTGGCGAGACTCTCGACTTGACAGGCCTCAAGGATGGAACTACCGTCGGTGTCATCAGAATACAGCACGTAGATACATGTACTGATGAGTTTTAGGTCACCTTCGAAGGCACCACTACCTTTGGCTACAAAGAATGGGAGGGGCCCTTGATCAGCGTCTCTGGTACTGGAGTCCAAATCAACGGTGCTTCTGGCCATGTCATTGACGGCAACGGTGCCAAATGGTGGGACGGCAAGGGCAGCAACGGGGGAAAAGCAAAGCCAAAGTTCTTCGCAGCACACAACATGGCTGATTCAACCATCTCGGGTCTGAACATCAAGAACTACCCTGTTCAGTGCTTCTCCATCGACCAGTGTCAGAACATGAACGTGAAGGGCCTCACGATTGACAATTCCGCCGCTGGCAGCCTTGGACACAACACCGATGCCTTCGACGTCGGGGACAGTTCCGGAGTCCACATAAGTGGATGCAATGTCAAGAACCAAGACGACTGCCTTGCGATCACTTCTGGCTCGGACATTTCCTTCACCGATGGCACCTGCTCTGGCGGTCACGGTCTATCCATTGGCTCCGTCGGCGGCCGCGACAATAACGACGTCTCGAACGTCGTTATCGCCAACAACGTCATCTCTGACTCTGTCAACGGCATCCGCATCAAAACCGTATCCGGTGCTACAGGATCTGTCAAGAACGTCACATATTCCGGCATTACGCTCCAGAACATCGCCAAGTACGGTATCGTCATTGAGCAGGACTATAAGAACGGCTCGCCAACTGGTACTCCAACCAAGGGGGTTCCGATAACCGACATTACTGTCCAAAATGTCACAGGCTCGGTTGCTGGCAAGGGTACTGCGGTGTACTTGCTCTGCGCTTCGTGCGAGAATTGGACTTGGGGGGGTGTTCAGATCACTGGTGGGGAAAAGAGCTCGAAGTGTGAAGGTGTGCCGTCGGGAGCTTCGTGTTAGCCGCTTCTTTGTCGGAATGACATTTCGATTGCGATCACAATGTAGTACAGAGATACTGAGGCATTGGCGCATGGCCATGTGTCGCTCTGTCGTTGGCAAAAGCGCTGCCGATCGGCTGTCTGAGACTCCGCACTCAGGCTCCTTTGCTCTGTGTGTTTTGTGTGTTTGGTCAGCAAATATCCGCAAGCGATATAGTCTCTGTGAGTTCGCAATTTCTGAGGAAAACACCTCTAAGTTCTCATCACTTCAGCGTTTTCAACACAATCAGCCGATTTTGACATGTGTCGAGCGAGTAGAAGGTAATTTCGAGATAGCACAACTAGCCATCACTCAACCACCTTGTCCCGGAGGGGCACTCCACGCTCGCACTAACACGCAGAGGGCTCGCACATGTGGTATCTGTACAAATGCTGGATTTGCAGGTATGTCAAAACTTCTTCTCGACCGCCCGATCTCAAAGATCTCGAGGAATAGCAAGAGAAAAGCAGCGTATTCACCTGAGGTTGTAAGCTCGACAGGGGTGTCGTATTTGATGCCGGTCGATTTGCATGTGATCGAGCGTCACGTATAGCAACCACATCCATGCATGTGCTTGGAATGGAAATCTTCTAGTCAATGACGGCTGACACATTGCTATGATCAAACGTTTTACTGCAGGTTTCTCCATGCTCAGGTGTATGTTGTACAGAACAGGCAACGCCAAGCCTGCAGGAGGCAGTGAAAGAGGGCGGCGGGCGTTGCTGCCTGGCACAGCTGTATAAAGCAAATGATATGCACCCCCACACATGACAGCCCTCTGACAACAACACCTCTTGAATTGTGAACTCGGCGCACTCACACTGACATCGGAGCCCACGTATCACTCTACTTGAGATTCATACTTGAAGGCAACATGACTGCCCAAGCGAGCAACTCACATGCATTTCAGCTAGTCGTGACGGGCAAAGCTTGTATCCCACATCCGGCCGAACGAGCACTGATCAACGTCTCGGTCTCCAGCTCCGGCAACAAAAAGGCTCAAGTATCAGAGGAAGTCCTCACCACAGCCCGACACATCGAGTCTCTACTCCGCCCTCTCTGTCCCCAAGACGAGAGCCCCGAAGCCAAAGCGGCAGCTCCATTAGCACACTGGTCCAAGACCTCACTGAGCTCGACATCGTACGTTCCCTACAACCACAAAAGTCCCGACAAAGAACTCCCACGAATCTACAACGCAAGCGTGAACTTCGATATCCGATTTCGAGACTTCGTGGCTCTGGGCTCGTTTGGAACCAAATTGTCTAGTCTCGCTCACGTCGAAGTGCAGAATATAAATTGGATCTTGACAGAAGCGACGTTGAAATCGTTCACTTCGCAGCTGCGAAAGGAAGCTGCGCAGGACGCGGTCCAAAGGGCGAAAGATTATTGCGAGGTGCTGGGATGTACGAGATTGAGACCAGTCGAATTGCAAGAAGGTGATGCGAGGAATGTCATGACTGCTGCCTGGGGAAGTACTTCCTCTAGTGGCGCGGCGGCGGTTGCGAGAGGTGGAGGGTTGTTCGGCTCGACTGCGCAGCCTGTGGCTCAGATGAGTATGCAGAGAGCGAGGAGGGCTGGCCCACAGGCTGGGGAAGAGGTGCAAGCGGAGGATTTGAGTTTTGATGCGCAGGAGGTGAAGATGGCAATGGACGTGACAATCAAGTTCCACGCGGACCATGCTCTGTAGAAGATGTGGTTCGGGTATAGGGCCGGTCATATTCGACAGAATGCGAGCGAGAAACATAGTTCAGAGCCTCTCTGGTAGCTGTACACTGACACGCAAACCTTCCAACGATATACACCGCGTGCCACTACCGACCCCTTTGGCCCATCTGTCTCCCTCCTATCTTCCCGACAGGTAAAGGCATTTTCTCCTCTGCCATTGCAGCTTCCTCCGCCTGTTTCAATTTGATCTGCCTATCAGCCTCAATAGCAGCTGCACCAGACACAATCTGCCCTTTCTCTACTTTCTTACCCTCCGCCAGCAATGCTTCCCTTCTGACCTTCTCCAGCTTTTGTCTCCTCTTCTTTGTCATCTTCCATTCCGCCGGGAAATATAACTTCGGCTTAAATTTATGATGTCTCGTGTCCAGCGGCACATCCTCGAACGAATCTGTCTCCAGGTCCTTCGCTTCTGCGATCAATTTGTCCAACGTATCCGCCAAATAACGCTTATTCTGCGCGATTGTCTCAAAGCTCTCGCAGCTCATCTTGACCACCTTCGTTTCGGGATTGTAGCGGCTTCCAGCCAATTTCTTGAGTTTCTCTTGCTCTGTGGGCCGGAGCCCGAGCGATGCCACTTTGAAATCCACGACCACTTTTCGCGACGCAGGATGCAATTCAGAGAAGTACGTGGTGTAGCGCCACCGCAGAGGTGTTTTATCTGCGGTTCGCTGAGGTCCAACGAAGGGTTTGGCGTATCGGGCGAGGAAGGGCATTTCCCATGCTGCGAGACGCATCATTTCTCGCAGTTCGCGATGTTGATCAAGTTCGGCGTGGGCGGCGGTAGATAGCTCCGATTCAGAAGGGAGATTCTCGTCGAGAGCTTCGAGGTAAGTGTCGAGGTCGTTTTCGACCAGCTCCTGCTGGGCCATGGAGCGGAAGGTCTGGTGCAGAAGCCGGCGTTGGTGCCATTGTGCGTTGCGCACGACACTCGTGCGCGATGAAGTCGGCGCGGTCCATCTGGAAGTCAACTGTGCCACTTGTCGGCAGATTCGTTTCAATGGCGTCGCCATGATGTGGGCATGGAGTGTGGAAGCATGCCAGACGCTCACTTGGACTGGAGTTCACTTCCGCGCGCCAAGACCTCCGCTTCGCCGCATTGACCTTCACAAGCAGGCAGCTCCCCCACAGTAACTCTCCTTGCCTCCACAACAGGATGTAGACGGCGCACGATATTCTTTGCAATGTCTTCGAAGACGTGCTTTGTCACTATTGGTGCTACAGCTTCCTTTAGTGGGTTGGTGAAAGGCGTCCTTCAGCAAGACTTCCTGGAAGCACTCGAGCAGCAAGGCTACACAGACCTGCTGGTGCAGTACGGAGAAGATGGCCAGAAGCTCTTTGACTCTCTCATAACCTCTGCGAAGAACAGCGAAAGCGGCAGTGTGCTGAATATCAAGGGATTCACCATTGACAAGGCAGGTTTGGCCAAGTATATGAAGCAGGCCAAGGGCGGCGATGGTGGTCAAGAGGGCGTTGTAATCAGCCACGCTGGTATGCGGCGTGTGTCAAGTGATTTGCAGAAGATCTAAACTGACCCTCAAATGTCAGGCTCTGGCACAATCCTTGATGCACTTCGCATCCAAGTACCACTTGTCGTTGTCCCGAACGAAGCGCTTCTCGACAATCACCAGGTAGAGCTCGCCGAGGCTCTCGCACAGCAAGAGTATGTGGTTCATGGAAAGCTGGGAAACCTCGCCCAGGCGTTGGCAGATGCTGAGAAACTACGGTCGAGAGCACGATCATGGCCACCACCAAATGCAGGATACATGAGACAGCCGAAGGGCCTCAAAGGAGTCATTGACGATGAAATGGGATATTTGGACTAGAAGTATTCCTGCGCTACACGCCTACAATGCCCTGGGAAAAGACTGGACGAATGCCACTCAGAGCAGCTTGCAGTAGATTCCACGCTTCGTGTCGGCTCTTGCTCGATCTAGGCGCGCTCAATCATGCACGGAGCTGGGTATGAAGCTGTCATCCGGAACGACACGGGTGCATGCGAGAAATCACCGGACTGAGATCGTATTGCCCCAACATATGTTGGAAAGCAATCAATCGCTGTCAGACAGCCTTTCCTTCGGATTTCGACTGCTCTCCGTCTCAATAGCTTTCAAGGATATCTCCTCGCTGGTACGCTGCCAAATATGCTCGAACGCAACAATGCTCCATGCCTCCTCTTTCAGCTCGCGATACAAATTCTTGCCAATACGCTTGGGAGGCTTATTGAGAACGTCCACCCGGCATTAGACCTGCTCGCTCCTGTCACGAGTGCCTTTGTCGATACCTTGGACTATCCTCGGCGGGGTGTGCACAACAGAAATGATATCAGAGCTACTCTTTCCAAGTGCTCGGGCTGCAGAAAATCGTAAACGGATACAAAGGCCTCGGGTTCAGGCATCCACGCCGCTTGGTGGTCTTTGGCGAAGACTTCTGGAAGGAGAACATGCGATTTCATTCCTGCTGAGCCATAGTATTATCAGCACCATGTGGAGTCCAGGATCCCGTTCATCGCATTCCTTCGCTCCAGGAATACTGCAGAACGGTGTTGAATCTTGCAATGGACGCAGTAAAACCTATTGGCGATTCGGCACTCTCCATGTGCGGAACTCGGCTACGTAGTGTCAAAGAAAATGCAGCAGGATGCCGTCGGCGAGCCCGAAGTACGTCGACGGAAGTTATGCTGGCCACCCACAATGAGGTTACACTGCGCCTCGTACGCAGTTCTTGGGCCGCTGCGCCCAGCTCCCAATACTGGCAATGTCAAAGGTCGCAAGTCGCCTCCTGGTCCCAAGAGATGGAGTGGTTGGCATGCCAGGAACTCCACTCACCGTATCTGGAAGGTATCCGAACGACGTATCCCCACTGGCAGGCTCAAATTCATGGCTCACGTCCAAGAGCGATGAGATCAGCGTCCGCTATCAGGTCATATGTGCCATGCATCTTGGGCAAGGTGAGCCAAGACATCCATTGTTCTCGGCATACCATCCACTTTAGGAAGGTGGGCCTCGTGTGCGTCTTGACGGTGGATGGCAAAGAGTTGATCGTTGGACAACAAGTTACGAGCGGAGATCGCAGGAAAGCGAGCATGGCACTACGCGATATATAACCCACTTGTACTTGCTGAAAGGAGTTTGCTCAATTCTGCTCAACACTATCTTCTTAGGATTCTTCACCTCGCAGTGCCAAGATGGTGAAGTTCACTTCGGCTGTGCTGGCTTTGCCGGCTTTCGTTAACGCTGCCCACTTCACACGGGAGCAATATGATTCCGGCGAGGTACACCAGAGGATTCTGGATATGAAGAATGTATGGGATCTGCAGTAAAGTCAATGATGCAACTGTGCTAACACTCCCAAGGCACAATGGGATGCTCTCGAAGCCGCAGGTGCACTCAACTCCAGCCAGTGGCCATCATGGAAGAACTGGGACCAGCTTGATCGTCGCGTGAAGCGTGACCGTCTGCGATGCCGTGATGGGCAAGCTATCGCTGAGCCAGGCAACCCTATGCAGACTTTCCGTTGTGACAATGTGAGACTTCCGATCCCTGGCGAGAAAATTGCATGTACTGACCGCTGCTGCTCATCCAGATGGACTTGTACGATTTTCTCAACCACAACGACATGGGCGGCGGCGAAGCCGACCCGCGATTCCCCAACCGAAGAGGCTCATCAGTCTGGGGCTGGGTTGGTCCACGAGGACGCCAAATCGCCCTGATCGGGCAGCAAACAGGAACTGCATTCGTGGAGATCGACCGCCGCGGGAAGATGACTTATCTCGGACGCCTTCCATCCAACGATCTCATCGGGTCGTCGTGGAGAGAAATTCGAATCCTCAATGACTTCGCCATCATCGGTTCCGAGGCCGTGGGCCACAACGTCCAGATCTTTGACATGAACAAGGTCGCCGCAATCGACTCGGCGAACCCAGTGACATTCAGCAGGAGTGATGTCGAGAGTGTCTTTGACGACTTGCCGATCGGCCGTGGTAAGTGCGATACTTGAAACAAGGCCTCCAGAATCTTTCGGCTGACTGTCCATGTTTCTCAGCACACAACGTTGTCATCGACTGGGACAGTGAGTACGCCATTGCCGTAGGAGCTCAGCCTCGCAACCAGACCTGCGCCGCCGGTCTTGAATACATCAATTTGGACGATCCGAGGAACCCCTTCAAGCCCGGATGCGCCAGCTCCGATGGCTACACACACGACGCGCAGTGTGTGACGTACAATGGCCCGGATACACGCTACGTCGGCAGGAGCATTTGCGTAGCGTACAATGAGTCAGTAATTGCCACTCTTGAGATGCAATATTGATTATGCTGACACTCGCTGAAGGGATTCGATCACCGTCTGGGACAGCACAGACCAAGCAAACTCCGAGATGCTCGGCCGTCTCGAGTACCCTGGCGCCACGTACACCCATCAGGGATGGTGGACTGAGCGCAACTGGCACCAGTTCGTCCTGCTGAATGACGAGCTTGATGAGGTGGAAGGTGTCGTGGCCGATGGAGTTCCAATCACGCACATTATTGACCTCTCTGACCTGCGCAATCCCAAATGGGTGAGTCTTGAACGAATACCACGAGAGTATTCCACCAAAGCCATCAAGTGTAATGACTGACTTTGGTTTGCAACCAGACCGGCACATTCAAGTGCACTGACCACCGTGCTGTCGACCACAACCTTTACATCGAGGACGGCGTGATGTTCCAGTCCAATTACGGTGCAGGTGTCTGGGTCAAAGACGTCCGATCGATCGCCAGCCACCCAGACGGAAGCCGTGTCAGCACTCTGGCATTCTTCGATATGCATCCCGAAGACGATGCCGCCGGTGGCTCATTAGACTTCGTCGGTAGCTGGGGCAACGTGGGTGCTTCCATTCCACCAGGCTGTTACATCTTCAGCAGCGAAGCTAATCTTTCTAATCTTTCTAGTTCCAATTCCCATCGGGTTATATCGTTGCGAATACATTCGAACGTGGTGCGTATGTGCTTCGTGTTGCTTCGGGTCGTGGTCGGGATGGTGGTCGCGGGTTTGGTGGCAAGTCCACGTAGAGTGCCTTGCAGGTTCTATAGCAGAACATAAAATAATGACTAGATGTGCAAACAAAAGGCTTCTCACTCCTAGATCAGTTCATCAACATGTTTAGCGTCCCTTTAGTCAATGGCTTGCACTAACAGTAGCTGTCTCTGATTGATTCGATTTACCAGCATAGAAGTACTGGCGGTGGACTGTATTGCGCTGCCTCGTGGAGCACCATCAGCCAAGGCTACGAACCAGATTTGGTGCTGTCCTAGGGACACGCGGTATCCCGAATGTTCCACAGAGCTCTGGGTCCTCGAAACAAAGCGAAGACTTCGAGGATGTCTTCGACTGTCGGCGGCTCGCAAGGGGACTGCAGTGCTCCGAATGCAAGCATGATCAACATGATGGAGAACATGAATACAACATTGTTCTGGGCCGGAGCCTGACGGGTGAGCATGTCTTGGAACATGGGCAATGCGACCTGTTGGTGATGCAGTCCCCGGGCACGATATCTGGACGATAGAACACATTCATCCGGATCCTTTGCATGGCTTGCTGCCAAGTCGATCGCCGCGAGTGCAAGAATCGCGCGTTCCAGGATCGGATGGGTTTCGGCTTTGAGGGGCACCACCATCTGCCAAACATGCGTCGCCTCTGGGCTTGGAAGTAAGCGACTCGACGTGTTCGTGCAATATCGATGCATCAGAACCAGATCTAGTGAATCAAACACGTGGGATGTTGCACCGGCGATCGCCACGTTCTGCCCCGGTGCATGTCGGGAATGATGTCCGGGCGAGATAGGTCCATGGTCGAAGGGGTATTGACATGCAGTGTGTCTCCGTGTACAGCTCTTGCATGCTGGTCGCCCTTCGTCGCACTATGCTGCGTTAGTCCTCTGATTACCCTAGAACAGAGGAGAATGTGGTATTTCCCCCTCGTACCTTCACGCGTCTGGCCTTGCACGCGTAGCAGCCTGTCGTCGTTTTGGCGTGATGTCTCCGGCTCGGCATATCCGTCGCTGTGGCATGGTGGAAATGGAGGCCTACACCGCCAGGCTATCCGGCGTACGAGGAGGATCTATCATGGCGGCTCGCAGGCAACGCAGAAGTGCAGAAGCGACGTCAGACTGTCGAAGACTCGACACGATGCACGCGCTCCAGCAAGAGCCAAGTTGGGTTAGAACTAGCGTACGAGATACGAGGGCCTCATGATGGAGCACATACGCCCTCCGTTGCGTATGCGGAAAGAAAAATGCATGGCACGCGGCAACACTATCGCCCATTCGATGCTGCGCTTGTGTGTCCGTGAAGTACTTGTGAGCGATAAAGCCGAGGGTTTCCTCTTCCATAAACTTGTCTACCACGTGGGTTCAAACCCTCGCATTGTTTCTCTTCCATTTTCGATATACGGTCGACATGTCCCATCGACTATGCACAGAAGTGACTGCGATATGTCCTGTGGAAGCGACGACATACGGATATCGACCGGACCTTCCCGGCAACAGCATCTTTCTCGCCGTCTTCGGGCTGTGTACGATTGTACAATTCGTCTTGGGTATTCGATATAAGATCGTTGCATTCTCAATCGTCGTTGCGATCGGTTGCTTCGGGGAGGCCGTTGGATATGGAGGACGGATAATGATGAATTCGAATCCGTGGGACATGGACGGCTTCAGAATGCAAATCTGCTGTCTCATTCTCTCGCCCTCTTTTCTGCCCGCCGGCATTTACCTGACACTGAAACACATTGTACTTGTTCTTGGACCTGAGAAGTCTCGATTACAACCTCGCCTGTACACCTGGATCTTCATCACTTGCGACATTTTTAGCATTCTCCTGCAAGCCGCGGGTGGAGGCATCGCTGCATCAGGCTCGGGGGATATCGTCAATACTGGAAACAGCGTCATGATAGCTGGCATCGCCTTCCAGGTCGCGACAATGTTCGTCTGTCTGGTGCTGGCAGCGGATTTTGCATTTGCTCTCTTCAGGTCGAGGTCTTTACGAAGCGATGAACTGGAGAAAGGAGAGGCGCATGCCGCGTCCAATAATGGCTTGTTCTATTATCTTGGATGTTCGTCTGTCGCATTCTTGGCCATCTTCGTGAGAAGTATATACCGGTATGTTGTGGTGCACGAACGATAGAGATCCATTGCTGATCAGCTTGCAGTCTGCCCGAGATGAGCGGAGGCTGGGGCAATCCTCTTATGCGCAACGAGACGGAGTTCTTGATCCTGGACGGCGCTATGGTTGCACTGGCCGCTGTGTTAATGACCATTGCGCACCCTGGTCTTTTCTTTCCAGCTATGCGTACAGGCTCGGCGAAGAACTAGATCCATATATATACGTCGATAGAGATAGATCGCTTCGTAGTATTTCGCCGCCAGAAGGCCTGGCAATTTGGCCGAATCCAGCGACCGGTATGGAATAACAGCAATCGGAGAGGCCGAGTCGATCTGTTTATCTCACCTCTGATGCTTCTGAACGATCGCGATCCGTCTGGATGCTGAAAGACTTTGATAGATAGGGGCAGTCAAAGAGCCCTGAAGATACTTGAGTCTCGTCTCTTCTCATCTCCCAAGCATCTATGGCACTCCGCCGGGACGCTGCGTGGGACTGACGGAGAATGGTCCCATCATGCCAGAATGATCTCTGGCAATTTCCGAGAGTTTCATCGCAACCAATTGATGCGCTGAATGGCTCTGTCTGATAAAAGCAGCCGGGAAGGCCAAAAATTCGAACGCTTCGTCCCCAACCACCCCCAAAACAATCATCTTGATTCATTAACATACCCAGTGGCATCGATACGTGGAAGCGGCTGGAGAAAGCCACCGAAATCTTGGCTCAAGCCTCTCCTGATCTCTGAAAAACCGTGAGAACGCATAGGAGACCTGTTTGAACATCAGATGGCTCTACAAGGTCAATAACAGCGGAGAGCGCCAGCAAGCTGTGTCCATATCTCCAACGACTCGGTGTGTACCTACCGAGCCGTTTGCGGATGCCAAATGGCATCGATGAGGAAGGAATATCGGAGGAAAAGCCAAAGAACCCAGGACCTCGCCTCTCAAAACCCGCAACGGGGCAATTGAGACCATTCCCCAGGCAGGAAGGCCTTGTAAAATAAAGAGCAGCGGAGAAAATCGGCAGAATGTCCCCGTGTCTCAAGATACTCAACTCCAACTCATATCTCCATGCGCTCGAACACTGGTTTGCACTGCGAACACACGAATGACAGAGAAACGGCCCCATCTCTCCTGTCTCTGCAATCCACGGAAGGCTCGTTGCGGCTAGAGTGAAGACTGGTTAGCTGTGCGACCACCATGAATAATGGAGAACTGACCAGATTGCTTGTATCTCTGCAATTCCGTGCAAGGTTCATCGCGGCCTAGATCAGTACTGGTTAGATCTGTAAGCAGCTGGAAGGCTTGTTGGCGTTGTGAAAAGCACGGCTTTTAGAGAAACGATCGATCTGCGCTTTCTCCACGAGCTCACAGTGCTCTCGCCGCAGCCCTTTTGAATGCTAATTGGCTTTGAAACAATGCTGGCGCTGGAGAAGGAAAGTCAAAGCACTCATCATTCATTGCCATCATTATCAACAAACGCTAAAACAAGTGAAAAGAATTCGCCAAAACCCGCCAAAAACAACGAACAACCGCTAAAACAAGTCCAAACACACCCCCGTCTTCTTCCAATGCTCGAGGCCAAAGGCGAATTTGGCGCCAAGGTATTCATTGGTGGCGTCATTGGCCGCGCCCTCCGACCGGCCGACATCCGGGAATGAAAAAAGTGGGGCAGTCGAAGCTGCTGATGTCGTCGGTGGTGGTAGGGCGGAGGCGGAGGCGAAGGGGGCGAAGGTGGAGGTGACGGGGGTGAAGGCGACGGGGTGGGAGGAGGAGACAGGGGCGGGTGTGGCCGCTGTGGCCTTTGGTCTGGCAGCAGTCTCCTCCTCAGCCGATGAATCGAAGATATTGCTGCGGGTCTCCTCGTCGGCGTCGACCTCCATCTCATCGTCGGAGTCAATGTCTGGCATGCGAAATGTGCCGGAGGCATCGCCAGGTCGGTTGTGCGGAATCTTCACCAGCGTGTCGACCTTGACGCGCTTCAGTGGCCGCTGTGTCATCTGTCTGACCTCTTCATCCTCTTTCATGGCTTTCAGCTGCTCGTCTAGTTCTCTGAACTTTCTAAGTTTCTCCAGACGGCGATCTGCGTTGGTGTCTCTGGGCTGTGGTGACTGCTCCCAGGCACGTTTTGGTGTGGCAGAGAAGCGTGGTGTTTGTTGGCGGCGGACCACGGCAATGGTGCGTGGAGGTCTGACCGGAGTTGAATCGACGGCCATGCTCTGCTCAGTCGCTTCGGTGATGGTGGCAAGAGATGTCTCCTGCTGAGCCTTCTTGGATGATGGCATGAGGAACGCGCGAGCGGTCTGTTGTGCGCTCGATGTGGTGGAAGCGCGTGGTGTGCTGTATGGTGCTGGGCGCTCTGACGCTGACTGCCGATGCTCCGATGACGCCGATATCGATGTCTGGGCCTGCTTCTGCACTTCTGGCTGGGTGTATGTATACGGCTCTTGTTGAGCTGGAGCTGAGCGCTTGCGTGAGGCTGGCAGCTCTCCCAACTTCTCTTGGGGAGTCTGCTGTGGTGGGGTGTTGCTCTCCTGCGACTTTCTGCGCGAGAGGAATGGCGAGGCGATAGCCTTGAAGATGGAGCCGACGATGGATGTGGTTGTGCGCGGCTTGGGGGTGGTGTACTGGTCTGGCGACCGCGTCGGCTGCGCCATGGTCGACACGGCGGGTGTGCCAGTGATGAGGTCTTGTGTGGAGAAGTCGAGAGACTTGGTTGTGAAAGGGGTGTCTTGGACGTCTGGAACAGCAGCAGATGACTGAGCTGTTGCGGCGGATGGGGTGTGCGTGTGAGAAGGCGTGTCGGTGGACGTGACGGACTCTTCGCGTCGTCTCCGGAGTGATTGCTGGAACATGGCGTCACGCATTGGAGTCTTGAGCCTCATGCGCACGGTGTCGCGCTCTTGAACAGCGGCGTCGCGTTCTGCGGCCATCTCATCGACGCGTTGTTCGGCCAGGTCGAGCTTCTCCTTGTACTGGACCTCGCGCCCGCCGAATCTCTGGATCACTGCATCTTTTCCGTCCATGGTCAGTGAGTCGAGGTATTTGACGCGCGCACCGGGATTGCGCTGAATTTCCGAGAGAATGCAGCCAATCGCGTAATCAACATCGAAGGCAGGTCGACGCGTCGTTGAGACAGGTGCGACCGCGCGACGCGGCGGAGGAGGCGCCGTCGCGCGCTTCTTCTTGGGCTTCGTCTTGGTGACTCTGCTGTTGGACACAGTCGTCGTGACGCCGCCCGTGTGTTTCATGCTCCGTGCGACCCGAGTGTTGGACGAGATCACGCTCTTGCCAGCTGATTGCACTGAACCAACCGCGTCAATAACCCGCGACGGCGACAACATGAACGAAGATGCAGGTGCACGGGCAGGAGAGGGGTGGGAAGGTACAAACCGCTGTCATTGTCGTCGGCGGCGGAAGACGCGCGCGAACTGGCCTTCGAGGCAATGCGGCCGCTGCGACGTGTGGGCGCCGTGGGTTGGCGGTCGCTCTTGCGGGGTGCCATGTGCGCAAGTATGTGTGGTGACGTGAGGTGTGCGAGACGTGTGATGAGCAAGCGCTGTGTGCAAGAAGGCGCAATGGAGTCGTCGCAAGTGGTGAAGTTGTGCGTGGGAAGTCGCAAGCCAAAAGTTTGGAAAGAGAAGACAAGGTGGGGAAGGTTTGGCGAGGTAGACATGGCGCGCGAGCGGGCTGTCCTCAGGGTCCAGATCAACGTAAACAAAACAACCAGCCAGCTTCAAGCCGATCTCCCTCGACGTATGTAGCCCGAGGTTGGAGGCTGGAGGAACGTCATCGCTGCGAAACTTGCTCATAACAAAGCTGCAAAGCTGCAAAGCGCTGCACGTCCACCGGTGGCTGGACAACTTCGGCCTCAAGCTACTGTACATGTGTGGCAGCAGCGGCCGGCGGCACCGACTCTGCTGCCGTTGCCCATCTTCATGCCTATTTGCCTGCATCCCAATTTGCATCGCTTGCTGTGCTTGAGACGTTGAATGCCGCAATCCGTCCTCTTCCCCTGACCTCCGAGACTTGAATTGTCTCTGCTTCACACTTGCCCGCGTGCGTGCAAGGTGATCGGCTTGCGAGCCTGCCCTCGTGTCCCGTCTAGACATGTCCGTCCGCCATGAGCTGCTGCAGGCATGTGCCTTCGTGCCACACAGCGACATCCCGAGTACTTGTCTACTTCGGTCGCATGGCCGGACCAGGACGCGGCGAGAAAGTCTCCTCCTGTCATTTGACTCGAGAGGCCTGCGTTGTGCGCTCTGGTAGAAAGAGTCGGGCATTCGACGGTTAGTCGCCTCCTACAACAATACTCACCACCCATTTGCACAACTTCCACGGATAGCAATTCGAGCCTCACAATGATCAAGGCCTGCCACTCGCGAAAACATCTCATTCCTTCTGGGGCTGTATGGCCGACTGCTTCTGTGGTTCGCCCTCCGGCTTGGGCTTACTGATCTTGTCCACTTCTTTCGTAGACTTGAATCCAATGTTTCCATCCTCCTTCAGCCCCCACTTGTTGACCTCCTGACCCGTGATTACTCTCCGTTGCAAGTGTAGTTCCACGACCTTTCTGCCCTTCTTCTTACTCTTCAATCCGTCATCATCCATGTCAAAGTATAATGCCCACTCCCCTGGCTTCTCTTCCACCACGACGAACCCTTCGAATCCGTCGAACGTAATACAGCTATCGTTGGCATCGCTCGTCCAGTCGTAATCACCAACATGGTGCATGATGCTGCCAGAGCGCGCAGCAAATTTGCATTCGTATGTGTCCTTGTCCACATAGATCCAATTCAGCATGGGCGGATCGACACTGATCGTGCTGACCAAGCCGCGCGTATACCCTCGCTTATCGTCTGGGTACGCCAAATAAAACCCAGTAAATGGATGATGTCCTACATGCGCCGGCTCTTTCGTCTCTTCGTTCTTCGCTTCCACCCAGACTTTCGAGTCCCGTAATGTAACGATGCCGTTGCTGAGCTCCGGCCCCAGCCCTTTCTTCTTGTCCTCGTCTACCCACGTGTCCACGTGAAATTTGAGCATGCGCACTTGGTTCGAGGCATCGGCGTTCACTCTCTTTTGCTCGGAGACTCCTTGTGCGACTCCCGTCACCACCGAAACACCTGTCGCGCTTACGATGGGCAGAGCTGTTGCGAGTCCGAATACAAACTCCATTGTGATGTCTTGTAGGGAAGAAGATAGGGGATGAGAGCGGTGTTAGAGGTAAGACTTACATTTCCCGGAATTACAGCCACCTGCACGGTGGAGCTGCAGACACAGAACTTGATCCTGGACGAGCTGTCGTTGACCCGCGTCATCTTCCAACGGACTGGAGTCCGTTGGGTCAGTTCATGGGCAAGTATCCCGAGTCGACCAGGGTAACGTTGACCTCGTGGCTTCCATGCCGAAACCTCCATCCCTTGGTCTACAGTATGCAATTTTGACGAGCCGCGGTCCTTACATAGATTTGCTCTCAAAGTATCTGGTCTGCTCTGAACAGTGTGATTGTCGTTATCGCAAGAGCGGTACACCGCTTTGCACTCCGCCTCAGATTGGGCGTCGTCATAGACAGACAAGAAGAATTGCTTGAGATACGATCCGAAAGTGTACACAGCCAACGAGGATCTGAACATTCGATTCACAAATGGAGTCGTGTTGTGGGACACTGTTTTCTTGCATTCTTCAGTACGCTCAATGGCAACTGCTCTACAGTGTCTCACTATTGCAGGAGAGAGAGCATCAAGATCACATCCCGATTCGACTCAAGCAACCCGTCCCAAGCCTCTCAAGAAGATGTATGCCACCCGATCCTTCGCAGCAAGACCGATCTCGGCATGAACATTCCACGCAGCCTCCTTGAAAATCGACACAATTCACTCAGCTCCCACCCTCACCCTTTCTCCCACAAATCTATACTCGATGGTGAAATCCTCCCCCTCCCCTCTAGTGACTGGCCTCGTAACAACCGCAATGACACTCCCTTCCCCCACCATCGACTTTCCCAATACAAAACTATCCTGATCCACGAGCTGCTCCATCTGCCTCCACGGACGGTGCATCAAGTACATTCTTCCGTCCTCATCCCACAAATTCTGTCCCACTGGTACATTGTCGACGATCATCTGTTTGAGCTCTTTAACAGTTGTGGTTGGACGGATTGAGAGTTCAAAGGTTCGCTGTTCTGAGGTTTGGATTTTGATACTAAAGGATGAATTGTCGAGCGGTGGTGGAGGCTCGCCGGGATGCGAAGCTGACATGATAAGGGTTGTCTCTTGCAGATCTCGATGATGTTGTAATTGTACAATGCCATCATTGGGCTCGAACGAACAGATATTTTCTGAAGGGCGTTTGCGTCGAGCAAACGTTCATCTTGGAGCGTCTTTGACAGGGTCTCATTTCCCGCGACGAGAGACAGAGATCATGCGTTTGCTCCTCGGTCAGCAATAGATCGAAGGGATGGCAAACTCGGGGAATTTCAGTGAAGTGATGCAGGGGCTTTTGAAGTAGGAGACATTCATTACACTTGACAACCGCGGGGTCATCATCGGAGACTATCCTCAATCATTCCGGGAGAGTGTACAATAAGTATCACAGTCGTACACCAGACTCACGCTTTCCGTGGTGTGTACAGTCAGTCAGGAACGCCTCGAGCGCCGAGCGTTTCATCCACAATCGACATCATCTTCCCGCCATAAGAGGACATTAAACAACGCCGAGCCCAAAGCTTTGTAACGCCAAAAGAATGCATCGCGAACCAGACCAGACGGACTCGATACCTGTGAGCCTATGCCTTGCTTTTCTTCTTCTTCTTTACAGGCTCGTCTTCGTCGTCGGCTTTCCGCTTCTTCGAATCCTTTGACGCCTTCTTGGCCTCCTTTTCGGCTTTCTTGGCGAGCTTTTCAGCCTTCTTGGCCTTCTTCTCAGCTTTTCTGGCTGCGCGCTCCTCTTTGGAATCGCTCTTCGATGATGCGCCTTGGAAAGTGGCAACTGTGTCGTCGACGTCCTCTTCGTCCTCGCTGTCGTCGGCTCCCCCATTTGTCTGCACCTCTTCCACCAGCTTGCGCTTCTTGCTTGAGGAAGGCGCAGCATCTCCATTCGCAACAGCTGCGGGGGCATCGGCAGCGAGTCCATCGGCGTCGGCATTGTACTTGCGAGCTTCTTTGATCTCCCATTTGGCTGGTGCTGTTCTTTGCCCGCTGGGCCCGATGGCCACATTGTTCGCCTTGAGAGGCTTGCCCTCGAGAGCTTGTAGTCTTCGCTCGACAGCTGCACGTCCTTGCACACCGATTGCTGACTTCTCCTCTTCCGTCGGCTCCTCCTCTTCGCCCTTGCCAGCTTGTCCCCAATCGCTCAACGCATCCACGCGCAGTCCCAATGTTGACTTTGTAGCGAGCATACGCGCGATCTTGCCCTTGTTCTTTCCTGAAGCCTGTCCAATGAGGGAGGCGTGGTAGATGAGACCGTACTTTGGAGTGTCGTGCTTGGTCTTGAGTGCACGGAAAAGAGCCTTCTCGGCACCAAGGATCTGAATGGTCGATGCAGGTGATTTGGCGAGGTTCATCAGAGAACCAGCGTGTGCGATAAGTCGTGCTCCGACAAGCTCGCCGACCAGTGTAGTAAGGTTAGGTGCGATAGCCTGCATACGTGCAGAGAGATATGATGAAAGCTGTGCACGGTATTCGGTAAAGCCGACAACTTGCTCGGCAAGCGCCTTGATGTTGTCCAGATCATCATCGGTGATTTCTGTTCCCATGGATACTTCAGCGGCTGCCTTGACAGCTGTCTCAATCTCCTCTGGAAGTACGTCTGAGAGGTCGGCCTCTGATGCATCGGTTCGCATGCCCATGGAAAGAATGACACGGGAGTATGCAAGGTTGTCGTTGATGATGCGCGCCATTTCAGGGAAATGCCAGCCATACCATTCCTTGACTCGCATGGCGTAGGTGTTCAGCTCTTTGTCCAGGTCATCCAACAGGGCGATCGCCTGAATGATCATGGTGTCGACCTTATCGGGAGAGAATTTGAGCTTGTGGCGGGACAGACTGTGTGACAGACCAAGAGACATCGTGTTGATGTCTTCAGGCATGAGACCGGGGATGAGCGATGGGAGATGCTCGCGGATAGCACGATAGATGTCGGCAGTGCTGGAGTCGGACACTGGAGTGATTTGGAGGTTCGGCAGCTTGCCAATCGCGTTGGCCAGCTTGGGGTCGGCAACGGCGAGCGAAACTTTCTTCTCGTCCTTGATCTTGTCGAGCATGCCGGCAAGCGTAGGCGTAACCTGAACTCGTCAATATCTTGCATGTCTCGGCACAGCGTTTGATTTTCGCAGATCTTACCTTGCCCTCGGTCAGCGCAGCAGCTTCCTCGAGCGCCGATGCAGCGCTGGTGAACTTGTGGAACTCCTTCATTTTCAGCAGACCGCACACGCCCTCAGCGGTGCTGGCCTCTTTGGCAATATCATCGCGCTTGAGCAGCTTTTTGTCCTTGGCTTTGAGCAGCGCATAACCGGCCGATGTCTCGGTGAGGATGAAGAGCGTCATCCTGACTGTGGGGGATCGCTAAAATGCGATCAAATGACTGCAGCGGTATCGATGGGTGCGCGCGGGCGGTGGAGTGGGTGGTGGAAGGGAGTAGCACCTTGGAGCCGCAGAGGTAGAGGTCGAGAAAATTAGAGCTTCAGTTTTCCGCGAACTTTCTTTTGCCAAGACTCTCTTGCACAACTCGCGACGTCGCGTATAGGAGGCATGCACCGCGACAGTCACCACGACACGATGTGATTTGGCGACACGGCAGCAGCCGTCTGCCAGACATTGGACCTCATCTCATCAACATGGCCACCGCTTCCTCCTCCCATCGTGACCACGAGCGACTCCCGACACGCTCGAGACCATCGCACTCCAACCTGCACGCCGCCCCATCGCCGCGGAGTCCACGAACACCCCAGTTGGGTCGCAGTATTTCCTCTCAGTTTGGCAGTCCCGGCAGCTTTCGTTCAGATCAAGAGGACACCGTCATCTACGAGATCGGTCCGCGCTACTTTTCCGCCGGATTTGGCGGCGAAAGCAGGCCACGATGCATCATTCCCTTCGACCCAGACTCAGCGCGAAGATCGGGCGACTACAGGCAGTATGACCAGGGCCATGCGGCGAGTATGCGTCCATACCGGCTCCGAGAAAAGTGGGCGGCGAGTTATGAGCTCTATCACAATGACCTGCGCGACGTCGATTTAGGTCTCGTGGAGGACAAGCTGGAACGCGCGTTGCGTACAGCACACATAGACTATCTGCAGCTTGATTCGAAGCCCCGGAAGGCTGCACTCGTCATACCTGCACTGCTCCCGTCGCCACTGCTTGAAGTCGTCCTGAAAGTACTCTTTGGGCATTACACGCAGCCCCCGTCAATCGCTCTCCTTACGCAACCCGTCATGTGCTGTGTCAGTGCAGGGCTGAGGAACGGCATCGTGATCGACATTGGCTGGGAGGAGACGGTGGTGTCCGCTGTGGGAGAATACAAGGAGGTTGCGCAGCGACGTAGCGTGCGAGCGGGCAAGGCACTGACACGTGAGATGGGCAATATTATTGAAGGCTCCGTATCCAGTGAGGCAGAAGTCAAGGTTACATTCGAAGAGGCTGAAGATATGGCGCAGCGAATGGCTTGGTGCCAGCAGCGCACGCCCAGCAGTCAGAACGCATCTGTCGTCCAGCTTCCAGTTCCCGGCAGCACATCGAACGAGACCTTTCCGATCCTCTTCGACAAGCTGGCCGAGCCCGCGGAGAGGACTCTCTTCGCTGTCGGCAGCAATCCTGATGAGCATGACGACCACGATTTGCCGGTGCACATCCTCACCTATAAAGTGCTTCTTTCACTGCCAACTGACTTTCGAGCGACTTGCGTCAGTCGCATAATGGTCACTGGTATCTATGGTACCATTCCAGGACTGAAACGACGCATGCTCCAAGAGATAGAAAGCCTCATTGTCGCTGGTGCTTGGAATCCGGTCTCGAATTATGGTAGCGCGAAGAATCACACCACTCCCGCACTCAAAGAGCGTTCACCTAATACCGTCAATCTGACACCTCCAGACAGTACAACGCCCACGGTACCGCTGTCCCCATTAAAGATGCCATTGCAAGACGGCGTGCCGCACATGGATCGCGTGCATGATGATATCAAAGACCCTATTACGATTAAAGCGGAGCGTGCGCAGGCCCAAGGACGGTCGGAAAGTCCTGTCAAAGGTGTGGTCCGAGGAGTGCAGACCTTGGGTGCGTGGGCAGGCGCTAGTTTGTTGGCTGGTATGAGGGTGAAGAGTGCGCATGAGGTCGAGCGGGATGATTTCGTTAAGCTCGGCTTACGAGATCAAGACGACCGTCTATGAGAATTCTCTGATGAGCTCGTTGACCTGGTCTTCAGACTGCTATTCGAGGAAGATGAGCATACGCACTCCTCTTTGCGGTCATTCTCACATCTGTTTTCTGCCCACCTGGCTCGATGTGCCTTGCGAGTGGACACCTGCGGCTATGCGAGATACCAGTCATGTCTTGGCGCGGCGATCGAGCTACATCGCATCCCACAGTTCTGGCGATGTCCTTGTATAAAGGAGCGAATCCGTGTCTAAGGACAATGCCCGTAGCACATCCTGCGACCTCTGGCCTGACTCAGACGTAACAAGCGCGAGTAGTCCGTCGTCTATGGACGCAAGCCAAAGTCTCCCATCATAAGTTGTTCCATCTGACGGGGGAAGTGTTGCGATGCCAGATTCCTCTGGTGCGAGAGAAAATGCAGTGAGGAATGGCATGGAAAGCGTCGCTGCAAGAATCAACAACATCTATTAGATAGTTAGACAGGTCGAGCGCTCCTCGGCTGTTCACCCTGGCTCACGGTCGGAACATTGATGCGATGCTTGACAACGGTTCTACGAGGTGGCGGGCTAGTAGACGCCTCTCTGCCCACAGCAACGTTATTCCCAAGGGACGGACTGCGTCTGGCGTCCTGAAGCATCCCCCACTCCTTCAGTAGTTAGCTCCACCCCAACGCCAAGGACCGAGGAACATTCTTAACGGATGCAACGATCGCCTGGAGCAGCATCTTGCACAAACGCAGAAACATTTCGAATCATCATCGAAGTTCAGAAACAATAGGACGGGACATGGATGGCACGTGGCCATCAGCTTGGTCTCGCTGGGGGTTGACCGAGACATACCTAATAACCTACTACTTCTCCGGCTCGGCAGTCGGCGGTTTTGCACGTTAAGCTTATTTGAGCTGTCAACGTTGGGGAAGGGTCTAATGGCGCAACGGCGCAGCAGGGAAAGTCGCTCGTCTTCTTGGCATACCTCTGTCATTCACGCTTGACGCCACGCACCGATGGTACATTCGACATCACCACGCAGTAGCACTCCATTCGCCCGAATTGCCACGGAAGGCGAGACTCGTATCATCCAACTCGGTTGTCGCCAAGCCCGAGACAAGGTGGACCAGCAGCCGCAACGCATTGTCATTGTAGGGAAACGAATATGGGGCATTTTCCTACGCGATCCCGCGAATAACGAGAGGGTCTCTGCCTGAGGGATCGCACACAGCATTCTGTCCGCTGCAAGCCCGACTTCACTTGCCCCGACAAGTCCTTGGCACACGAAATAGTCACCATCCTCTAGGCTTGCCTGTGGTCGGTACGAATACCTGCTTTCCAGCTATCCCATGCGACAGAGATGCGTGGCCAATAGTAACGTGAGCTCCATTGCCCGATGCTTTAAATTGTGGCATTCAACAAGTGCCACCTCATCATCATTCTATTCAAGCACCTGCAAGGCCATAGCTCAAGAGCAAAGCCTCCAAGAATAAGATTTGAGAATAAGCTTGAGAACGAGCGAATATGGAAAGATCTGCTACCCAAGCGCCGGATATTACTGGTCTTCGGACGTCTCTCATCGCCTCTCTGCAAACAGAGTTTTGGAAGCTCGACGCCCTCCTCCTTGGCTTGCTTGACACCTTACGAAGCAGGAAGGTATTGTCATTTGCCAAGAAGTCCAAGATTATACCGGGCGTGCACGGTTTGGAGCTCACCCGAAGGTCAACAAGCCTCTTATGTATCCTTCGCGGACCCATGGTGCTGTGCCTCGGCCAATGGTCCACTTCCGCCACGCGCAATGGTCGTCTTCTGTGTCGATCCAAACTGTCTTCGACTTCGGCCTCTTCCTGCCCAGGAAATGTGGAGGCGCAGGTCGCTACTCCACGCGTTGCAACGATGTCTATGCAACGCCAAGATTGGAGTGCTGTCGATCTTTGTGCTAGCAGGCGAATGGAGGGTTACGGAGCGGCGAAGGCATTACCAGAGTCAGTCAACCAGATTGACTTGTGGGCCGAACACGCGTGAGGCGTTGAATGGATGCTACCAATTGAGATCACCGGGTAAGTATATAGTAGTACTTGTGAATCCCTTGCCACCTCTGCGTCCCCAACTTTCTCATCAGTCCGCCACTCGATTTGAATATGCGTTCTTTCATCGCTGCACTGTTGGCTGTGCCAGCCGCGATTGCTGCGCCTGTCCTCCTAAAAGCCAGACAAGAAGATTCCATTGCCGGATCATGGATCGTTCGCGTGAACCAGAACAGCGTCCTGGCAGACGTGATCTCTCAGGTCTCATCTGCGGTCGGCGGTGCTGAGGCTAAGCACACCTATGATTTCGGCAACTTCAAGGGCTTCTCCATCGACGGCGTCATCGATCTCCTCGGCGCGGTCGCCAACATTGCCTCCATCGAGTCCATCGAGCCAAACACTCGCGTCACAACTGCGGCACTCGTTACACAGCAGAATGTTCCGTCATACGGTCTGGCCCGTATCTCGCATCGTGAGAACGGTGCCACCGACTACATCTACGACGATTCGGCTGGTGAGGGTACATTTTCGTACATTATCGATACCGGCATCAGGACAACCCATCAGGACTTTGACGGTCGTGCTGTCTTTGGCGCAAGCTTCGTTGATGGCGAGCAAGAGGGAGATGGAAATGGACACGGAACACACGTAGGTTTCGTTGAGAAAGTACGTTCTTTCGCGCATCGCTAACATGTATTGACCAGGTCGCTGGCACAACTGGCTCAACCACGTACGGTGTCGCCAAGAAGACCACCCTCATCGCCGTGAAGGTCCTCTCCGCCGAGGGATCTGGATCCATTGCCGGTGTGCTCGCAGGTGTCGACTGGGCCGTCAATGACGCCAAGTCCAAGGGTGCCATTGGCCGTGCCGTTGCCAACTTGTCTCTTGGAGGTCCCTTGAGCCCAATGACCAACTCCGCCGTCGCTGAAGCTGTTGCTGAGGGTCTTTTCCTCGCTGTCGCAGCTGGCAACTCTGGCCTTCCAACAATCACCGCCTCGCCTGCCTCAGCCCCAGAGGTCTGCACTGTCGGCGCCTCCGATAATCAGGACAGACGTGCTTCGTACTCCAACTTCGGTCTTCTTGTTGACGTCTTCGCTCCTGGCTCAAACATCACCTCGACTTGGATCGATAGCGACTCTGACACCAACACCATCTCCGGTACTTCCATGGCCAGCCCTCACGTCGCCGGCCTCGCCGCCTACCTTTTGGCCCTCGAGGGTCCACAAGATCCTCAGGCGCTTTGCAGCCGTATCCAGGAGCTGAGCACGAAGTGAGTGAAAGCTGAGAATTGTACCCTCTGAATTTGTGCTGACCATTCCATCTCGTAGGAACGCTCTCAACCTCGGTCTTCAACTCTTCTCCGGAAACAGACTTGCGTACAACGGTAATGGTGCTTAGATAATGCATGGAATGCGTAGAACGACACAGGCTCTCTGACGGGACCATGTATGACCATGATGATAACCATGTAAATATGGAGGATGACGGGACAAGATTGGACTACTGCAGTCATCTTGGAAGGAATGAATGAAATTAAATACAATGCAAGATACTACCATGAGCCTTGCGATTTACTGTCGCACAGTGCTGCTTGTCACATGCATAGACACTCTGTTCTTCGCTGTCGCATCACTCTCATTCCTGAAGCGCAATCCCCTCTCGAACCCTGCGAACGAGATCCGGGTTCTGGACAAACGCTCTGCCAAAAGCAATCAATACCTCTTGTGTCCTGTAGTCTTGATCTACGGCATCCTTTGCACTATCTGGACCGAAGCCGCCAGCAATGATGATAGGCGAAGCATCACCCCATAAGTCAATGAACGGAGTCAGAGGCTCTCCGGCCTCAACATCCGTCCTTCCTGCGATCCGTGATTCCACGAGATGCAAATGAGAAATCTCGAGCTCTCTCAAGCCTTGCAGCAGGTGGGAGAATTGCGCAATGGTCTTCTCCTTGGGCATACCCATGCTCTGATACGTACTCCACGGCGAGATGCGGAATCCAACGCGATCACGCCCGATGGCTGACGCTATGCTCTTCGTAATGTCGAGAGCGAAACGTGAGCGCTTTTCGATGCTCCCGCCCCAGTCATCGTCGCGTTGATTCACGACTTCTTGGGTGAATTGGTCGATTAAGCTGGCATTGCCACCATGCAGCTCGATGCCGTCAAAGCCCGCAAGCTCCACAGCATTCCTTGCAGCTTGTGTGTAATCTTCAATGTACTGTCGAATTTCAGCATCAGTCAAGGCTCGTGGAAGTGCTCCGCCTTCCATGGGCATGGCCGAGCTGGAAACGACATCGCCTGTGCCTTGTTTTCGCTTGATGCCTGGGTCTGCGGAGCGACCGAGAGCCCAGAGTTGCAAGTAGATATGGCTCCCAGCTTCATGGACTTTGGAGACTACTTCTTTCCACGCAGCGATCTGGGCGGCGGACCAGATTCCAGCTCGAGCTTCTGATGTGCCGCTGGCTTGTGGTGAGACAAACGTGGCTTCGGCAATGATGAGTGTCCCGGGGTATTGGGCTCGTTCGGCATAGTACAAGACTGCGACTGAGGAAGACAGGATGTTGTTCTCATCTGCTCCCTTGCTGGCCACGGGGCCCATCACAATGCGGGACGATAATTGGACTCTGCCGAGCCGAACAGGCTCGAACAGGCGGGTTGGTGGTGTGATCATGATTGGTGATGCCATTTGGTGGTGTTGACGCCGTTTTCGAGCTTGCTAATGAGCTGTGCTGGAGTTTCCCGCCAGATCCATGCTGTCATCAGGAGAACCACGACTTCCGTGGACACAATGAAGCGCGAGACTGTACATGTAGCTTGAAATCTTATCTTCCATCTCCGCTCTGACAATTGCACGCCATGGGTACTAGCCATACCATCTGTGCCACGTCACCAACTGCACTTGGCAATTTGGAGAGGGGGGCCTCCATCGCTCGGGCCAGATGACTGTGACCACTTAGGGCTTCGACTCAGTGACTGGATTCACTGGAAGGCTACTATGTAACAATGTGGGTCAGGCTACTTTCTCCGAATGCCCAGATGGAACCGAGGAATGACAGTTGACCAAAGGGCCAGCGTTTCCCATCGTTCAAAGGGCCTGGCCCGCTTCAAAAATGGGCGCCAGACGAGATGGCCGTCTCCCAGCAACAGCTCCATCGGGTGCGCAGCATCCACAACAAGACGTGAAGGACCCGATTGCCAAAGACATATGCGAGCGCTCCATGCTCGCAATCCAATCGTTAAACGAATTCGACTTCGAACACAAGAGCGAAAATGGACAGCGCGTAGCTTCCCACGTCTCCCCAAATTTCACTGCGCGATTCGACAACATTAATAATGATATGACCTGGGACGAACTCAACAACGTCTGGCGAGAATGGCGCCACCAATACCCTGCAATGCGCTTCGGGGTCAGTCATTGCTCTTGCGACGTGGACGTAGGTCGTGGCGTAGCGAAATTGTACGCGGAAATCAGCGTCAGTGGTGACAGAGGTGTGGAACTTGGGGCCTTGGTTGAGTCGTGCCACAGGAGAGTCAAGGATGGAAAATGGATGTTGGTGTCCTTCCATGGCTTTCGGGGTATGAAGCAAAATGGGGGATTTGTATGAGTGTTTTGTCTGGCCATTGTTGGTTCCATCTCGGAGGACGAAGGCGCCAGCATATGGTCTTTCAGCTTCACACTCAGCTGGTGTCGATCTGCGCATCCTGTCAGCACAGCTGAGGGCTGGAATCCTGCCGTGATAGATACATGCTGTGACACCAGGGCTTGAGGACCCGAAGTTGTCTGTAGCAAGACTGATATCACTAACACCGCTGCTGCACACCACGAAATTGAACATTTCATGACTGACGAGGATGCTGCCTTCAGAAACAGGCTTGACGAAGACCGGTGTGATTCTCATCGCGTTGTCTATCTTGACCAGTCTTATTTATAGTGCATTTTGGTCACCTCTTCGCAAAGTCCCGGGTCCATTGCTCGCCCGCCACACCAATCTATGGATCGCGTGGAAAAGCGGGAAAGGGCGCAGTCATCTATTCTGGCAAGAGTTGCATGCAAAATATGGCCCTCTCGTCCGCACAGGCCCTCAAAGAGTACTTTTCAGCAACCCCGACCTTCTCTCAACCGTGTACGGAGCTGGAAGCAACTACATCAAGTCGGACTTCTACGACAGCTTTCAAGCGGAGCTGAACGATGGCACAGAGAGGGAGCTCCCATCACCTTCGAAGGCAAACTTATTTTCCAATCAAGACGTGGCTTACCACAAGAGGATGAAAGCTGCCATTGCTCCGGCGTATTCACTTTCCTCTCTGAAGCAGCTCGAGCCAATCGTCGACAAGTGCACTGAGATGTTTCTGGAAAAGCTGAAGAACTTCTCTGCCGACACTGTTATACATTTGGACGAATGGTTCCACTTCTACGGCTTTGACGTGGTTGGCATGATTACGTTCATGGAGCCGTTCGGCATGCTAGAGCGAGGTAGAGACGATTTTGGTCTCGATGCACACTTCGATGCCATCACGTACATGAGCGTTGTAGGACTGATTCCAGGACTACATGACTGGCTTATTGGTAACGCCAGACTGCTGCGTTTCCTGAACTCGTTCCAGTCTTTTAGGGAAAACAACATTGCCCTCAAGGTTCGAGATGTGAGTATTCAATCTTTCCCATAGCTTTCATCTCGATGCTAACGTGTCCAAACAGGCAGTTTTCAAAGCAATACGCGCCTACCGAGCTTCTGCAAACAAGAATCGCGACGACTACATATCTTACCTCCACAACGTCCAAGCCAACAATCCCCGCAAACTCCGCGACAGAGACATCATCGACAGCCTCATGATCAACGTCTTCGTGGGCTCCGATACAACCGCCTTCTCCCTCACAGCCAGCTTCTACTACCTCGTCGAAAATCCACGAGCATACACCAAACTCCGCGCCGAAATCGACAAAGTAGACGCCGCAAACAACCTCTCATCTTGCGTAAGTTTCGCCGAAGCCAACGAACTCCCCTACCTCCGCGCCTTCCTCAAAGAAGTCCTCCGCCTCTTCCCCGCCGTGACAATGCCGCTCGAGCGAGTCGTACCAGCAGGTGGTTTGCTCCTCACATTTCCCAAAACGAACGACGACGACGACGACGACGACGACGACGACGACAACAACAAACACCAACGCCAAACCGAAACCGAAACAACAACAATTCATCTCCCCGCCGGAACCCGCATCGGAGCAGCACCCAACGTCCTCAACACCCTTCCCACAGTCTTCGGCTCCGACGCTCTCGCCTTTCGACCCGAGAGGTGGCTAGAAGCCTCCCCGGAGCAGCTGTCCAGAATGGAAAAATGCCATTTCACGTTTGGCGACGGAAGTCGAATTTGCGTCGGACGACACATTTTCACCATGGAAGCTATGAAGCTCGTGCCGCAGTTTCTTCGAAGAGATTCGACATCGAGTGGGCGGGTGCCGGGGACGAAGAGTGGAAGGTCACAGGGTATTGGATGTCGCGACCGAGTGGGTTGAAAGTGCGCGTGAAAGAGAGGAGAATGAGGTGAATAAGACAAGACATTCATACTTGAGTTGTTCATTGATCGATTGACTCGAATACGTCATTACCGAAGGGTATCTTCTTTCTCTCTTCTCGGATATGGCTGGCGTTCCTGCCACAGGACAAATTAGCATTACACATCAAGGTGTGCAGAAGAACACAGATATGCCAGACATGAATTCGTCAGATCTCCGCACCATGTACAAAATTGACTCGTTTCCCTCTCCTTCATGCAGTTATGCCACCGCCTCCGCTGAAGAATTTATTTCGCCACGAGCTGACTTTGGCAGTGACCGTCGATGCCGAGCTGCGCCTGTTTTGCGTTGACGCACCAAAATGTGATGTCGTTATTGCTATTGCTTCTCGTTCCGCAGCGCTGAGTCGTTGTTCCAAGGTAGCGCTGCCTCTGTGTCGGTTGTCATAGTGCCTCGATCCAGCATCACTGCCGATTCGAGGTGATTCGAGGCTGATCATGCCCATGGCAATACTGGCGTCAGCTTCCAGCGGAGAATCATTGCGGCCCCTTCGTGGAGAAGCTGTACTGATGTTGTCCTTGAGATCACCTTTGGAGAACTCCGACCACTCCCGACCCGCGCAACATAGGACTTCCACCCCGCACTCGCCGAGCATGATGTCCTGAATGCGATCTCGCACGTCTCGCGCAGTGGGTCTGAGCGTTGCATTTTGAGCCATCATCGACCTGACTACTCTCAGAAGGTTTGGCACACCGCGATAGATTTGCTCGCCGTGTCGCGAACTCTCCTCCTCGAGCAAGCTGATCCACGCCCAAATTTTGTCCGGCTGATTATGGAAAGAGGAATCAGTGCGTGTGCGATTCCTCGTTGTAGCACGGGTGGACCGGAACTTGATAAAGTCGTTGTTCTTGCCTTTGATCATGAATGTGAGAATGTCGAGGAATATACAGCCAAGGGACCAGATGTCGCTCATCTCCGGCACGGCTCTTGGCAATTCGCACAAAGTCGCTGCATCTATTGTGCTAGGTCTAGAAAGGAGGAGAGATGCAGTTTCGATAGACGGCGGAGAGAATGGCCCTGTTGGTATGGTTGGAGATGGGCACGTCTCAGCGAATTGCCGCGAGAAATTGCGAATCGACCGAGGCGAGCGAGGTTCAGAATCGAGTGCCGACGTAATTGGAGTACGTATCATTGATATGCTGTTGCATCGGTCCTCTCGAGAAGATACCGCGGGCGATGTGATGGGACTGCCGATGGTCGTTCCTCCAACGAAACTGTTGCTGCGTGTGCTGCTGCCGCCAGAAGAGTCCGAAGAACTCACTGTGTCGATAGTCGTGAAAGTGCTAGTGCTCATCTTCCGCAGTCGCGAGAAGGCGTTCATGCTGCTGACTGGAGGCGAACTTGATTTTAGTGTGATGGGTGTATGGGAAATGTGTGACTCGGGCGCTGCATAATCGTAGGCTTCCGTCTTTGGGGCTTTCTTGCCTCTTTGAAAGGTGCTCAGCGAACCGATATCTCCAAAGGAAATCGTGTTGTCCTTATCGATCCAAATGTTGGAAGGTCGGATAGCAGTGTGTGCAACACCGCGATTGTGTAAGCATGCCAAGGTGTCCGACAGGCAATGCATCCATTCGCAAAGCATCACTGGTCGCTCCGATGCCACAACTTTCATGAATTGCGCGGGCGTTCGATGCTCGATATATGTTGCAAGCGTGTGCTCGGCCACAAAGTCTGAAATGACAAAACCTGCATTTTCGGAAGTATACGATGCCCAGCACGGTGCAATGTGTTCGTGGCTCAGGGCCTTTGCTTTTCGGATGTCTCGGTGGTACTTGTCGCGATTTTGATCGCCAGTCACCTTGTCTACAAGAGAGTACTTTCTGCGCATGTAGACTTCATTTGGCTTGCCGGGGAAATGAATACGATCGAATGGTTGCAGTGTGACAGCCGGGGGTAATGTGTTGACGTGCTCCATTGGAATATGCTCCTGGGATCCATAATCGATGTGGGAGCCATGCCGGAGTTCACGAAGCAGGAAGGTGAACTGCGTGTCGTAGAACTTTTTGTTGAGTGACTCGTCGTTTCGGTACGACAGCTCCAGGTTCTCCACATTTTCGAGGGACAAAGGAAGGTCGTCGTCATCCCAGGAGTCGTCGATGCAGCCGAAGATTTGGTCGGGCACACCTACTTCAATCAAGATCAAGAAAAGTCGCTTTGCTCGATCGAGGATCCAGTCCTACACATCACACTCAGCAAATTGCTCAAGAGAAGGCCCGTGGCCCGCGTACCATGTATGTATCATCGGTCAAGCCTTCGCCAAACGCCAGCGGGCGGTCGAGAAAGTCGCGTTCCTCGCCACGAAGTTTGCCAATCACGAATGAACGGGTCACTTTCGCGTCGATCCTCTCGTCGGTCCACCATCGCTGCTTGAGTTGTTGATGTGGTGTGACTAGTGAGTGACCTCCGTAGCCGTAAATGTAGGCGTTCAGAGCTGATGAATGGCGCATGGTCAGGGACATGACCAACGCTGTGAGGCAGGCAGTCGGACATACCTATAGTCGCAGCGGTCGGTGCCACGTCTGCATAGCTTCGAGTGGCCATCGGGTGGAAGGTAGCAGGATAGGCCGAGAGGGCACAGCGAAACCCACTTTGGGCAGGCTCGGGAGGCGACCGATGTCAACGCCAAGGGCAAAGTACTAGCAGATAGAGTGGTATCGATGGTGGCCGCGGGCGATCCTTTGTTTGGAATCCACGTGGCTCGGGAGCATGTCGTTTGTTTGACGCAGAGAATGTGGCGGCCGCGCTGGCTACGTCGGGACGGAGGAGGGCAGACGAGGTGTTGAGGGCGACGCAAGGGAATGGTAGTAGGAAGAGCGAGAGAACGGGTGGTGGTGACGAGTCCTATCACAGCGACTTACGGTGAGCACACAGGCTCTCGGCAGGGTCGCAGCGCATGCGAGTCGATTCGGTGCGGGATGCGCAGGGTGTGGAATTATTGGTGCAGCGTCGTACTGGTCGGGATGCAGTTCGGCGTCGAGAAGAGTCGCGCGCCTCTGTGATACTTTCGGGACCATGAGCAGATCCGAGTCGTGCAGAAGCGAACTGCATTCGTGTCGTGCACGCAGCAGCTTCTCGTTGTCGCTACGGTAGGATCTAGCCGCCGCCCGGCACACTCCCTCGCCCGATGACATGCACGCGACGACGAGGCGAAAGCGGAAGTGTCCACCGCGGCGATGGCTTCATGGCGATGATGATGGTGATGGTGGAGGTGATAGGGCGACGTGCAGAAGACCAGCGAATTAGACTTCGCCAATGGCCGTGCAGAGGTCGGTGGCAGCCTCCCGAGAGGTCGGCGTCTATTCTGTCTACTCACCTACGCCCGCACTCCAGTCACAATCCTCCTCTCTCATCAACCATGCCTTCTCCTTTGGGCCGGTAATGCGCACGTCCTCCAGCCCGCGTGCTGCTGCATCGGGCGGCTGGCTGCCTCCCGGCACCTCCCAGCGCAAAGGCTACCCGCAGAGACGAGAAGTCTTTGGGTCGGTCAGCAGACGCGCAATTGCAAATTGCTCCGACGCTTCCCATCCGGGGAGACGGTGAGAGGATAGATGATTACTGACAGATCTCACGCCAGTCGGACCCAGTGCTCGACCTCGATCAGTCACATTATGCGACGCGCGCTCTCCACTCCGCCGCAGACCCCGGCACCGATGATCACGCCAGCATGTCGGAACCATGGGAGAGAATGCGCCGGACAGTGCTTGACATCATGCCGGCTGTTGACGCACGTTGCACGGCTGTCGAGCGGGATGTCGCATGGGGCGCGGTAGGAGTCGTGGAGAAGCCGGACAACGGAGATACGCGGGAGCTGATGGGAGAGCGGTTGGGCTGGAAAGAGAGCGTCGTGCAGGACACAGATCTGACGGGTATCGATCGGCGCATGGGCAGACGTGGCGGCGCGCCGCACGTCTGATTATTCTCCAGTTGCCCTTGGGATAGATGCAGTCGACCAAGAACGATTCTAGCATTGATCACCACGCTCCAGCAATGCCGTGCGAGACCTTGCATTGTCAACAGCATCTCTACGTGCATCAAATCGTACCTGGCTTGAGCGAGCCTGACTTGTTTTTGCCGTAGAATCCAGACCTGGCATCGATGCGCTGGACAGAGCGGAGTCCCCAACGGGACCATGCACAGCGCGTTCGCACACCACCGAGAGCAGAAAGATCCACCCTTGATAATAAAGACTACAATTGATGACAGCATAGCAATCCGCACATGAACTCTCATCAATCACAAAGCGGAAACTGCCCAGGTGCTTAATAACAGATGCATGAATCTTCAAGCACTGGGTGTCAGACGCAACAAGCTAACCCGTCAAAGAAGTGCCTGCATGACATCCATCGCCACGCGAGCCGCATCAGGAATGAGTTCGAGACTTGAAACGAGGGGTGCAATTCAGGTACGAGCATCCGATTCCGCCACACGCGGCGTCGGCGTGTCTGAGACCATGCACCGCACGAACACGTTCCTGCTACATGTATGTAATTGCTGACTGCGTACCGAGTGACGTCGCCGCCACTTTCACCACTGCAGCATGACCGCAGCGTGTGGAGAGACGCCAGTCTGTCTGTTTTCATCCACACACAGAATTCTAATTTGCACAATCGAGCCCGCCAAAAAGGGACGAAGACTGCATGCAAGCGTGGAAAATCGCGCTAGGTCGGCGGGACGTCTCGTATTCTCTTTTTGTTCCGCGTTCCTCGCATTGCTCTGGAAGAGAGCTAGCTATACGTACATTGTACACCAAAGAATTTTCTATGCCACCAAAGCTGACCACCAAACATCGAGCTCGTTTCCCCAAGGCCAATGATCACCCTGGAAAACGCAGCGTGCGCAAAAGGACCCCGAGGGTACAGTGCTCATCGTATAAAAACGCCCGCTCGCTCGCCTTAAAGCACTCCTCGACAATGCATATTTGAAAATGGTGCAGCGAGTTGCAAGAATCAGACCGCTGCGTACGTGGTATAGAGAGTCGTGTCGTCATGAAACGGTGAAGTGATGTGTCGATTGTGTATATCCCCCGGCATTGCTGGCCAGGTAGTAACCGTCAGCAAGGCGTCCTGCGATCTCCTGAGATGTGCCACGTAAGCATTATAAGGCGTGCGCTGTGCAGCCTCCAGATGGCAGCACATGAGCGCCTCGTGTTCTGCTCCCAGCATGTCACTAAAACACTGCGGCAAGCCCACTCTTACTATGTCTCTTGCTGAACCGCTTTCTCCCTTTCAAGCTTCGCTCATCGTCGTCGGTGTTCTTGCGTAATGTGTGGCGCAGTGCGTGCCCATGCCTCTCGCCTGCGCTGGGGCCGCTCAAGGGCATGGCTGCGTCTTCGCCCACAGAGTCGGCCGGTGAGCTCATGGCTGACGCAGCATTGACATCGTTCAATATAGAATCGCCCGAGTAGGAATTCGTCATGGATGTCGCGAGTGCGACTTCTCGAGCCTGTTCCACGCAGTCCAGCCACTCTTGCGTGGAGTACTTGCTGCCAGCGGGGTCAGAGGTCGTGGCGCGGGGGTCCTCAAATGTGTAATGCTTGTCACGCTGGGCCAAGGTTAGCTTTCGTCGAGGACCTTCCAAAGACGGCGATACTCACAGTGTCGATGGTCCAATAAGTCAGACCCTTCGAATCTACGCAACTTTTACACGTTGCGACACTTGCGGCGAGGTTGATTTCTAGTTTCGATTTCTTCTCGTTTCCTCCTGCAGCAGCGACCACCAGCCGCGCACACGAGGTGATCAAGACAAGCCTCTCCCGCTTCTTGGTCGTATTGCTGCTGAAGAAGCGCGAGAATTTGGGCTTTTCAGACGGCGTTTGCACTTCACCGCTCTTGCCTGTTGGGCTATTGGACTGAGGCGTCGCCGTGACAATCAGATTCCCGAGCTTCAGGATTCTTTCGTTGTTGTGTGTGAGTACAGGTGACCAATCAATATCCAGCTGGCTAGGGGGCGGGAGCTCAGTCACATTGTGCAATTGAGGCCTGCGAGGAGGCTGCTGGGCCATTGATTGATGCGACTGTGATGTCGAGAGTGCGATCGCAGCGGCAGAGCTTGCCATGCCGCCGCTGTTGCCTACCCTGACGCTTGTGCCATTGAGCTTGATGGGGGCTGCCGGGGGCGGGACATATGCTTTCAGACGTGGAGCCTTTTGTCGCCAGAGACTCTTGCCCCATTGTATGCCATCGAAGAATCTGTGACTCTTGATGTGCTCGACTGGCAGTCGACGCTCCGGCTCCAGGACCAATAATCGCTCTACCAAGTCTCGCGCCACTTCGGGAAAGCCCTCCGGGAAGGAGTAATCCAAAGCCAAGATCTTCTGAAACGTCAGATACTCATTCGCGGCCTTGAAAGGCGGTCTTCCAGCCAGAAGCTGGTACAGTATGCATCCGAATGCCCATAAGTCGGAAGCTTTGCATGCATTCTTGTCCCGTAACAGCTCAGGGCTGACATACTCTGCCGTGCCAACAAAGGAGACAGCTCGGTCGGTCTCAGCACCGTCTGTGGGTCGGCCACTCAAAGCTCCAGTCGAGCCATTCCGTGCGGGATCCGGCAGAATCTTGGCAGTGCCGAAGTCTGTGATCTTGACGTGCATGTCTCGATCCAGGAGGACATTCTCCGGCTTCAGGTCTCGATGGATTACGCCTCGGCTGTGCATGTATGCTACGCTGTCCAGGATTTCGGCGCCGTAGAATTTGGTACATTCCACATCGAAGGACCCCAGCTTCTTCAGGACACCCAGGAGCTCGCCTCCCGTGGCTAGGTCCAGGACAAAGTATAATGACCGCTCATCCTGGAACGTGTAGTACAATCGCACGATTCCGGGGTGCTCCGTCAGCCGGTTTAATGTGTCTCGTTCAATGTTGACGTATTTGACCTTTTTCTCCTTGATGATATGCCTCTTGTCCAGAACTTTGATGGCATACTCTTTGAGATTTTGCCTGTCTGTAGCAGCCAACACCGTGGAATAGGAGCCTTCTCCTAACGTGCGGCCAAAATTGAAGTCCTTGACGCCCTTCTTGACCACTCGTGATGACTGCGAGCTCGACGCATCGGTCTCCTTTCGCGCGCCCATGGCTGCGCCCCGCTCCTCCCATTCCTCTCTCGAGCGTGGCATCGGCGCTGGGCCTGCGTAAGGCATGTCTGGCGCGTCGTAGCCTCCTGTTGATGATGACCCTCCGGTGGGAGCCCTGCCTCTCCTCGAAGGTCTCCTTAGTGGGAGAGGACCGTTTCCGACAGCATTCGTTGGCGCCCCTGGATGTCGATAAGACCGGCTGGACTCTCGCGTTGGTATGCCAGCTAATGCTGCTCGTGCAGATCGCGATCCGCTCCTGGCGAGGCCCCCGCTCCCGTCCGAAGAGGCTGCCAGGTCGTCGTTGTATCTGTAGCTGCTTTGGTGCGATATTTCGGAGCTCTGTGAGCCGTTGACGTGGCTGTACAGGCCGCTCATGCGCTGTTGCTGCGCGATGTTCTGCGCACTGGGATTGCGGAACTGCGGGTTGTAGGAGGGAAAGTGTGGTTGCTGTTGCGCCTGGGGGGTGAATTGCATGCTCGATCGATGCTCCAGCCTGGGCTCCGGAAACTGGGAGTGCTGCTGCACAGAGGGGGATCGCCTCGGCTGTGCGGGCTGCGCTACATGTGTAGACTGCATTTCGTAGCTGCTCGGATCAAAGTCTAATCCTGAATCGCACCCGGAGTCGCTCGTGTTGCCTCCAGGCTCTCCGGCGAGAGACAGCAGAGCCGGGCGGCGGCCATCGGTGACGGTGCTCTCGGACGAATGTGACGAGGGCGGAGGCGGTCTCGAACTCGGGGTGGTGGGCGAGGTGGGCGAGGTGACATCGTTGTCGGGGTTGGCGATGCGCAGGCCGCCCAGCGACTGCGAGAGCGACAGGTCGCCACCGCTCATGGTTGTGGGTGCGGAGGCAGCGCCTGCCGTGATGTGTACGTCTCAATGGAGGAGTGCTGCGGCATCACCAGTGGGAGCCGTGCGTGGTCCAGAAGGGGAATAGCGAGGTGGCAGCGCGTGGCCGGCGCAGCGTCGCAGGGCAAGGTCGCGGGTCGGTGCTCGCAGGAGCGGAGGGGCGGATGGACGGGCAGCGGCGACGAGGACGCTATGAAGGAATGCCGGGCGGGCGAGCGGGGAGGCAGTGGAGGAGCACGGCGGTTGTCGTCGTCGTCGTCGTCGTCGTCGTCGTCGTCGTTGGCGTCCGCAGCAGGGCCGCTGCGAGCATCAAGCTTTCAGGACCCGGCGGTCTTCCGTGAAGCTGACGCCAAATCAGTGTCTCAGGCCTGCAGCCTGGACAAGCACTATATTGTGACCATGGTCGGCTTCTGCTATGATGATGATGATGATGAGCGCCAGCAGGAGCAGACACATGCAGCTCTCGCGGGAGTAGCAGAACAAATATAGCATGACGCAGCCTTCCTTCGTGCTCCACCGCCAACACGTCTTCAAAGCGCACCAACACGTGCTGATCACGGTCCGCAACCACGCCCGCCCTCCTCCGCCCCTCCGCCGTGATGCGAGCGGGCTCGGCGGCTGATGGCCGGTGATTCCACAGCGACCGATGCTCCCGAGTCACCGCCTCATTGGACACGTCGCAGCAGCGCACTCCTCCAGTGTAGAATGGACGTCTCATCCAGGCGAATGTCATCCCGCCGGACGCTGCTGCTGTCTCGGAGGCAAAGTGCCTTCCCAATCCATCCGGTGCTGCGCCCTCTCCGCTCCTGCTGAATGCAGCATGCGGACGTCCAGCAACTACCGCCTCTGTGGACACGCGACTGCCATGTGCATCACCCTCATCCCATTTCCCCCATCCTCTCGTCATGTCGTCAGCCAACATGAAGCACATACGGAGCTGACCACGTATCATGCTACTCGGACGCCCGACGCGCGTGGGCTTGTCCCACGCTGATATCAAAGAATACCAGATACGACTGGAAGCCAGACAGCCTCCTCACCGGACTCGCTTCAGGATCGCTGGCCTGAGAGTGAGCTCCGTCCCCAGCCACATTGCGCGCACAAGCATTACCAGAGCACACGACAACCTTGGCCGCGTTCGGCCGCATTCGTGCTCCTTGGAAGCGACCATTTGCAGCGCCGATGGTGATATCCACCATTTTCCCGCGTCTCGCTGGACAGCAAACCCAAGTGCCGTCAACGTCTCCGATCAGCCTGACACACCAGCCCTAGATCCCGGTGCACCAGTCTTCGTGCCAAGGTTGGACCATGGGCCAGCGAGCTCTTCGGCGGAGCGCAACGTTGGTCGCTACCCACCGTTCCGAAGACCAGCGCTTCCCCAACGTACTAGCTCGCGCCGTCATCACAAGAGCTCCGACCATGGCCCACGGTCTCGCGACGATATCCGGGAACAGTGTAGTCACAGGTCCAGTCCAAATCTGCTCGTCGCGCGATCGCCGCCTTCGCCCCGTGCCCCTCGAATACGGACTCGGAGTAGTTCGCTCACCTGGGAACGTACACAAGAAAACAAGAGTCAGAGCCCCAAGATTGGTAGCGGCGCCAGCGGCAGCAGTTTTGGCGCGTGCGGAACGACAAAATACGCGCTTGACCTTTTACATCGAGAATCTCCACTTGACGAGCTCAGCCACGAACTCGGTCGCCTGGCTACGGGCACATATCGCCCAAGATCCGTTGGAACGTCTTTTGAACGCCGTCCTGGCCAGCGTACATCGCTGTTGTCTGGCAATCCTTTCAATGTGAGTGGCGAGCCTGATTTTCTAGACGCGCCAGCGGAATGCAGTGGATATCGCACAGTCTCTCCTCCTTTGCCAGAACCTGCAGACGATACTAAAAGCCGCCGTGACTCTCTCGTGGACCCCCAAGACTTATATGAGTTGTCTCTCGCGCTTCCATCGCCTCAGATGCAACCGCTGCCTACCCCCTGTCACTCGAAACTACGACAGGCAATGTCGCTAACACGAGACGTGCTCCTTTCTTCGTCAACACGCAGCGACACCCCCAAAGGACCGGCCCACGTCACTGTGTACGATGATTCCCTGCCCATGGCACTACAACCACAGAATCCGGCCGACCTCGTCAGATCTACGGCACGCAGATATCGACACTCACCGAGCACTTCTCGGCCAATACAGAGCGAGATTGCGAGCAGCCCACTGAGCGCACTGCCGGACCGAGCTAGTAATCGACAGACTTATCCGATAAGCAACCCAAGTCAGCGGCCCTCAGTAAGCGATACGCCAATGAGACCATCGACTGCCACGCCCGCCCGCCACACGCTGTTCGTTGATCGCAGCTCCTCACCTATGCAGTCGAGACAGTCACCCATGTACCACAGCTCAACTCCGGTTCGCCCACCGCAACACGCTTTGGCTGGGCACCGCCATCACACAGCTCAACAAGAGCTTCTAATAGGTCAGCCCCAGCACCACGATAGAATTGGCAGCAGCGAGAACGACATCGATAGTGCACTGGATGCTGTCGAGCAGGACCGGCGGACGTGGGTAGCTCGACGAGAACACCGCGGTGAGCTGGACGTAACGCCACCCACTGAGGGGAGATTCGAGAGATACTTTTCTTGAGCATATCGCCAATCGCAAGTAGACTACGCATGTTGGAATCAGCAGGTTGGAAAGAGATAAGATGGATAGACTTGGATGGAAGTTGATCAGCACCGAACATGTATTTTCGTCACACAGCCTATAACAAACGTTAGCAGTCCTTGCAGACTACATGTCTACTTGTTTCCTACTCAAAATGCATTGTCGTCACCACCTTGCCAATCCCTTGAATGTCTACAGCAACCTCATCCCCATCCTTCAGAAACCTTGGCGGCTTGAAACCCAATCCCACCCCACCCGGAGTTCCCGTCATGATCAATGTGCCCGCCTGCAACGTCTGACCGGTGCTCAAGAAGCTGACCAATTTCTTCACGCCAAAACAGAGGTCGCTGGTGTTGGAATTCTGTCGTTCCTCCCCGTTCACATACGTCTTGAGCACGAGATTCGAAGCATCGCCCAGCACCGAAGTGCTCACTATCGCCGGCCCCAGAGGAGCGTATTTGTCGAATGATTTACTGAAGCACCATTGTGGCATCATGCCCGCTTTGTCTTTGTCCATTTGCCAGTCGCGGCACGAGATGTCGTTGCCGGAAGTGTAGCCTGCTACGTATTCGAGAGCCTGTTCAAAACGGAGAATGGTGAGTGCTTGGGTGGAGAATATTGGGGGGGGGAGGAGCGGGGCAGGGTGGACTGGGAGCAGAAGAAGAAGAAGAAGAAGAAGAAGAAGAAGAAGAAGAAGAAGAAAAAGAAGAAGAAGAAAATCTAAAAAAAAAACGTACATCTTCCTCACTGACATTCTTCGCATCTTTCCCAATAACTATGGTCAATTCCCCTTCATAATCTAAATGCGTCTGCCCCAATTTGGAAATCGGAGTCGGTTGCCGCGTGTCGGCGACTGTCATGGGGGATTTGATGAATAAGGTTGGATTCGAGGGTAAGTCGAAGCCCGTCTCGAGAATGTGGGTTTTGTAGTTGAGTCCGATGCAGCGGACTATTGGTACGTCTTGGGGCGTGAGAGGGCCGAGGAGGGTTTGGACGGTGTCTTCTTCGCCGGTTGGTGTAGCTTGTACCGCGGTGCGGTTTTGTGGTTGGAGGACTTTGACTTTGAGGTTGCCGGAGAGGGCGAGGGCGTCAATGTCTGGGTTGGTGGTTTCTGGGGAGATGATGGGGTCGCCGAGGCGTGTTGCGCCGTCTTGGGCGGAGATGTAGCGGATTAGACGCGTCCAGGCGGGTGCCATTGTAGAGGAGGATGTGTTGTGCGTGAAGGCGCGGAGCTGGGAGATGCTTGTTGGTTTGAGGTTGGATTGCGGTCTGAATAGACGTCTGGCGAGGAACATGTATTTATAATGGGAGCTGGAGTGCTAGATGTCTTTGATTGTTTAAATGGTGGGTACAAGCGTGAAGTCTCGATGTGGGATAGCAGAGTGGCGGGTCGACTAACGGCGATGTCGGCGGCTGTGCTCAATGGCAGATCATTGAGTCGGACTTCATCCAGACTTCGTAACAAATACCCGTTTTTGTAAGAGAAGTGTGCTGATGAGAGATTACAGAAATGGGTGAGGCGCACTTAACTCCGAGATTGTCGTCGCTGTTCGGCGATACGATGGTACTCACGGCAAGATGGACGGAATTGACGTCTGAAGAGCTTCAAGAAGGCGTGCAGCGAAACTTGACCAGTGTTATCATGATTGGAGATTCTTCACCTTTTGAAGGTGAGCAAGACTACACATACTTTTACAACTGTATCATGCCTCGCCCAACCGAGCAGAACTGAGCCTCATTAATGTAGCTCAATGTTGTATACACCCCGATCCTTCCGAAACGCCGTTGCCATGCCGTGCATTAACGACGTGGGCACATCCCTCTTCATGCATAGTTGCGCTGACTTCGTCCCCCGAATTCGTTGTCGCGCGAGAACCGCCCACTGTCACCATTGCGGTCGCCTCCAAACCCTCTGTCACCTCCGTACCCTCTGCCGCCTCCATATCCTCCTCTATCACCTCGGTCTTCCCCATATCCTGACTGATTCGAACGATATCCTCCTTGTTGTGTGTCACGGCTGCGATACCCGCCGTCGCGCTCGCCTCCGTACCTGCTGCGGCTATCTCTTCCTTCACTCGATCTATAGTCCCGATCTTGCGACTGAGAGATGTTGACGCCTTCTACCCGATCAATTTTCAACTTGTGAGCAAGGCCTGATCCAATGGACGGAGGCGTGGCCAAGCCCCAGCCAAAGCGAGAGAGGTTGTTCATCATCTGGATCAGATCTCCTTTGCGCGGGTACCACGAGTACGTGCCCAATTGAGCCAAGTACACTTTCGACTTCTCCATAATGGAGATGCTCTTGATTGCTGCTTGGTACATGCTCAGAAGTCTACCAGCCTCCGCTGGTACGTCTCCGGGCTGTGTGAGGTCCAATTTGGGGATCTGCAAAGTATCGTCTACGGTCATGTTGAGGTTTCTGAGGCGGTTTCGAGCCTCTGCTCTGTCGACGCCATTGAGGAAGATCCAGCCCTCTCCTTCCTTACCAGCACGAGCTGTACGGCCAAGACGGTGGATGTACTGCTCTCGGCTTGGTGGAAGTCCAATTTGGATGACGTGTGTCACATTGGGAAAGTCCATTCCTCTTGCTGTCACGTCGGAGGAAAGCAGAATGCCAGAGATGGATCTGCGGAAATCCTCCGATGCTCGTGTTCGTTGGCCTTGAGTCAATTTGGCGTGGATCTCAAAGATCTTCGTGGGATACCACGGGTGTCCGCCACCGTGAGACCCGAAGTTGTCTGCTTGCTCAGAAGACGGTGCCTGCAAGGCCAGAAGCGTGGACGCGGCAAGTGTGACTTCCGCAGTACTGTTGAAGAAGACAATGGCCTTGAATGGTCGCATCTCGGGTTCGCGAGACAGGTCGATTGCTCGCTGGCAGAGCTCGATCAATGATGGGACGCAATTCTCCAAACCTACCAAGCTGACAGACTTTTGTGGTACTCGGTGGTGCGTTGGTTCTTCGTCATCTCTCACGCATTTGACAAAGTTGAAGCCCGGTTTCAGCGTGCTGCGAACGACACTCACCACCTCTTTTGGCACGGTGGCAGAAAACATGAGCGTTTGACGGTCTCTCTGGGCAGTGGTAGGGAGCATGCGCATGATCTCCTGAATCTCGGGCCAGAAGCCTTGGTCGAGCAGTCTGTCGGCCTCATCGAGCACGAGAGCCTGCAGCGATGGGGCTTGGACCCGGGAAAACTGGTCAGACAGTAAGTCCTTGAGACGCCCAGGAGTGCCAACTAAGAGATGGCAGCCTTCGCGCTGGATGGCGCGCAGACCGAGAGACTTTTGTGTACCTCCAACCGCAGTCTGGACGATGATGCCAGTGTTCTTGCACAGCTTCTTCGCCTCCGCAGCAATCTGCTCGGCCAACTCTCGCGTGGGAGAGATGATCAAGCCACGGATGTCGTCCGCCGTTTTTCGTTGACTGCGACGACCACGTCCGTACTCTGATATGGACGGGTCTTCGTTGATGATTCTCTGCACCACGGGCAGCAAGAACCCTAGTGTCTTGCCTGTGCCCGTCTTCGCCTGCGCAATCACGTCCTGCCCCTTCAGTGCCTCGTAGAACGTCCGCTGCTGCACTTCCGTCATCTGTTCAATCCCCATGCTTTCGATTGATCGAAGCACGTTCGAGTGGACGAGGTTCTGCGAGCCCAGCTCCTCAAACCTGACAAGTTGTGTAGGAACGGATTCTCCGGTGGTGGCGACATCGCGTAGTCTCGACGACTGGTGCAGGCTGCGCGTGGCTGGGAATATTGTGGTTCTCGATACGCACACCGCGTGGGAGGTCCGCAGACACTGCTGTGCTACTCGCGAGGTGGATGTGAGCGTCGACAATGGTCGCGGGAATGATGCCGAGCATCGCTGGAAAGCCCGGCGCATGGTGGGCGGCGCGGTGGGTGAGAGGCTCTCGTATTACAATTGATAGCAATGAGAAACTCGAATGAGGGAGATGATTTTGATGACCGACGTCGATGGAATGAGCGACGATGAGGTTGATGGCAACGTGTGTCTCCTTTCGCGATGGAAGTTTTCTTGAGAGCCGATGCTAGCGCCAAACCCTTCTTGACCTGCCCGTCTGTGCACCGGAGATGCTTCCGCACCAATTACGTCTCTCCAACCTCCGCTGACATCCCCAACGGCGACTATGCCCATAGCGCATCCCATCTCACAGTCCATCTTTCTCATCTCAATGCACAGCTGTGGAAACTCCAGCACGGCAATTACCGTCTTCCTCTCCCATCACATCGCAATAGTGTAGTAGCAATCGAGGCCGAGGTCTGATGAAGCAACAGTCAGTATCACTCAAGTCGATGATGCGACGATTCTGAACCATACCGTACATCAAGAAAGAGCAAAAGCCCGCGCAATAGCAGCGAGATCAATCAAGCTGTAGCCCTTGAATCCCTCCCGCGCACGCAACTTCCCAGCAACACTCTTCGCCGCCTCCAGCGTCAACTCAATCTGCTCGGCATACCGCTGCAGCACCCGACTATGTCGTAGCTTCGGATACCCCATCTCCCGCCGAACCTCAACCTCCAGCCTCGGATGCGTTTGCACCGTGATGGAAGCAATCAAGTATCGCTCCAAAGACTTCGGAAATACCAAACGCCGCCGGACAGAGCTCGCGAAGCACAACCCTGTGACTCGAATGTGCAAATTGCGGAATATGACGACGTGGTCTCCCAGAGTGACCAAGCGACGGCCTACCGTCGGATCAAAGCATAATTTCCCTGCTTGAGATTTGCGCTCTGGCTCGAAGTAATTGGCGCCAATGGTGAGGAGGAATCTGCATTCGCTGAAGAAGATGGGAAGGGCCTCGAGGCGGATCTGCTTGCAAACTAGAGTGATGGGTGGGTCGCGGTAGTTGACGAGGTTGTATTGCGGCTCATCGTTCTCGCCGGTGGCGAAGTAGTAGCTGTAGAGGCGATTTCGGATTTCTGCTGGAAGTTTGAGGAAGCGGAAAGAGGAAGGAAGCGGCTTGTGTCGTGGCTTCAGTGGGCTCGATGGAAGGCGCTGGTGCGCGAGGGCCACCGCAGCCCTCATTGTGATGTTGCGGCGTGGCGGTCGTGGTAGGGAAGAACCAAAGCTCGAGACCGTTGACATGTTCGAGGAGTTGCCATGGAGACACAAACTTGGTGAAGTTTCTCGAAAACCTCTGCGCTCACGCAAACTGCACTCACGCAAAGAACTTCAGATTGCATCACAGAGATGACAGTCATTACATTACTCCTTCACATCGCTCATCTCATCTGCATCATTCATTAGTCACAAGAACAATCAACCATTACACCACCTGCGCCCCCAACTTCGGCGTAGTACACCCACCAGCCTCCTCTCTCGCCCTCCTCAACTGCACCCTCACCCCATTCTTCGGCGCCACCACAACCCGATAGCCCTTGACCAAATTGTCCTGTCCCGGCGGAGTTCTCATCGCATCAAACCTCTGCAGCATCCTCGCCATGACAAACGAAATCTCCGTCAAAGCCAACTGCTGCCCAATACAAATCCTCGGCCCCGCTCCAAAAGGCGCGTACTCGCCAAAAGAAACTTTCCTGCCCACCCAGCGATCAGGCCGAAACTCCCACGCATCATCTCCCCATTCTTCGGTGCGCCGGTGCGTGAGGTAGATGTTACATGTGACGGTGCAGCCCTGGGGTACGGCGACAGGTTGCGAACCATCTGGCCCTCCGCCGCGCGGGAGGACGGTGTCGCATTTGGCGTTGCGGCCGATGTTGGCGAGGAGAGGGTACATGCGAAGTGTCTCGCGAATCACGTTGTGCATCGTGGAGCAGGATTGGAGATTATCCCATGTTAGGGGTAAGAGGGGAGAATCTTCTGTTCCAAATTTCGCTGTGATCTCCGCTCGCAGACGGTCGAAGATGTCGGGTTTGGCGCTGAGTTGAGCGAAGATCCAGGCTGCTAGCGTCCCGGTCATGTTTTGGCCTGCGATGAAGAGATCCATAATCAGGTTGCGGATGTAGACTGGATCGCCAATTTCTTTGACGAGGCTGTCGATCAGACCGTATTTGCTGTCGGAGTGCGTGATGTCGTCCAGCTTATCGACGCTCTCGGAGCGATCCTTCATCGCACGTTGGATTAGATCATCGGCGAAGTCGTTCAAGGTTGCGCAGGCTTCACGGTATTTGGGACTGTCTGCTATCCAGTACTTTGAGCCGAGCTTGGACCGCCAGGAGAAGTAGTTCCGCACGATTTCATAGGCATCTCCGTAGCTCATCTTCTGATCATGCTTGTTCGGCACCAGATCAACCTCTGCCATGGCAGCTTGCCGCTTGCGCTCAAACACACCAGTCAGCTGTGCGTTTGCACTAGTCCCGAGAAGGTACGTCGTGGACATGTCCAGAGACAGGCGATGGAATAAGTCCAACAAGTCGACAGTCTCCGTCCAGCCATCATGATCGCACGAACCGATAGCGTCAAACAGTAATTGAACATCAGACTCGGCGCTCCGAACATCTTTGACTCGCTTGGTGTTGATGTGTCGTAGAATCAACTTCCGGTTGCGTGACCATGCTTCGCCTTCAGAATTCAGGAGACCTTCTTGCGCCAAAGGATACATCGTATCCGCTCTGCCTTTCGCAGGCCGCCAGTCCTCAGCTTGGGTTCTCATGATGGCATTGATGTTGGCCGGGTCGATCGTGTGGATGACGTTCGGCACACCGAAACGATCGTGCAAAGCATGTGTTGGGCCATACGTCTCGTACTTCTTTGCAAAGACATCGTCGAGAAGATCACCGCCGGGATAAAGGAGCAGATTCAATTTGTGACGTATCGTGCCGAAAAGTGGTGTCGGCAGTGCTGGTGCAGCAGCGCAGTCCTTGCTCGTTGCATATTCACGAACACGCCGGCTCCGTTTGAGTGAAATGTAGAGATTGTAGAGTGGTTTTACACCGGAGATGAATGACAAGAGAGCAGGGAGTGCCCAAGCGCTGTATGTTGGGACCCTGTGTACCAGCGCTGTGGTAAGACCCAGCAGTACGGAACCCACGAGGGCCGCCACAAAGGCACGTTGTTGGATAAATAGAACAAGACCCATTACACGCGTTAGTATGGAGAAGAGCAGAACACAGCACACTGATGCTCGAGCGTCCATGGTAGGCATGGTCACGACCTTTTCAATGCCTCTCCAGGACTCTCGCCGCGACCATGCAAATAATGGAATTCCAGTTCTTGCTCTTCAAGCATGTCCTCCAAAGTCTCTGACGTCTTCCGCCGAGGCGCACTTCTTTGTTCATCCCGCACGGGAGTTCGTTTGTGAACCGAAATCTGGGGCATTGATGGCACCAATTTGATATCAGCCACTTACCATAAACGGACCTGAGACAGCACTGTGGACAGTGTCTGTCGCCCAGCGGGGCCGGTTTGAGATATCGCGAGCTCGTTGTTGCCCAATTGGGACTCGAGGACAATGTTCCTTCTAGGAGACGGATATGGATCGTGGCGCGAATGGATGCTGCGTGACCTTCCTCTTGCAGCGCGTACAAAAGTAGACTCTCGGTGACATGAGATTCCGGACGGGAGCCTGCTTGATGCGGAGCGACGTTTCTTTAACGTGATGAGTGATGCTCCTCGGCTCTCGCGTTGTAAGTTTTGACCAGAGTCGGAAGAGGAGCATAGCCTCAAGACAATCATCACATGGTCTCGTGCGGGTGAACAGACGGCGAGTGAATGAGCGCCATCGCCACTGCTGAGACCGACTCACCGACAACGAGACCCAATGGAAGTGCTCGTTGATGTTCGGCAGGACGATACTGTGTCTGTTCTCGGTCTCCATTTTGGCCGTTCGGTGCTGCTGCTTGCATATGTCTTGACCGTCCAGTTGCGGCCAACAGCGCAATGCGGCGACGGCTTCGTTGGCACTCGTCGCCCAGTGAGGTCCGTCTTTCGATATCGTGATGAGCATCACGGGTCTTACCAAGCATCCCAAGTGAAAGCCTGGTGATTGTGGGTAGTACGAGAGGTGAGTGCCATGTTGGCCGAGAACCAACAGTCGCACCGTTCAGCGCCTCCATTGACACAATATCTGCTGCACATTTACAGTGAATCTATCTTGACACGACACAGATACAATGCGCACAAGTACAGTTTCGCTCGAAATAAAGCCTCCGGTCCCAAACTCCGTCGCTTGTGCTGCTGCTGAACCAATGATCGCTCCAGGATTAGTCCCATACTGTTGAAAATCTAGACGCCCAGAATGCAAAACCGCTCGCCGTGAATGCGGCCAAGGACTATGGATGGAAGCGACATAGCATCAGCTCCTGCATCCGCCCGCACAATCTCGTGGTTGCCTCATGAATCGAAGGCCCGCCTCGCCGCCATCCCATGGCGATGTCGTTTACTGCATGGATTGATGCGTGCACATTCATGACACCATCGCTGCAAGACACCATTCATCTGTCTAAGGCCCCATCTGTGGCGTACCCGCTTGGGCCTCGTCTCCTCACACTGACGTGCCGTGGTATTTGAAACTCCTACGTTTCTCGTTCTCGACCTCGTCGACGGAAAAAGTCCATGACTTTTCGGGTTGCGCTCGAGCTGCCACCGTGGCCATGGTCATAGCCGTCCGCAAATCGTCGCTGAGCAGGTCTCAGTGATTCATCGCGGCGTCGAGTGGGATCAGCTGTTGCTTGCGACAATTGTGACTGCGAGGCAGGGAGCCATTCGCCATCGCTGCCAATGTTGTACTGCTCGAGGTTTGATCCAGTTGCGATGCCCGCATCAGGTGTATAGAATCTTTCGGGCGCTCCGCCCTCAAGCTGATTACCACCGTACCCGTCGTCCCGATACTGCTTGCGGGACCCAGGCCTTGGCGTTGGCAGATTTCCGGATGCTGTTGGCAACGTCTTGTTGTATTGCGATGACGTCGGAGCATTGCTGCCTCTGCGCTCGCGAACCTTCTCTCGCTCGTCGTCAGGGTAAAACGCCATGTCGCTGTCGGTCGCTTGCGGACTGTCAGTGGCACCGCGCCCAGAGGTCGCTCCCTTGCTCTCCGGTCTGCCTCGCTTATTAGATCGGTTCGAGTGCTGCGAGGTGGGCGGACGGTATCCATCGTCGCCGGCCGAATCATAGCCGTCGGCCTTCTTGCCACCAAAGTTGTTCACGCTGAAGCTTGCTGGCAACCATGAGAACCGGCGTGATGATCTGCGAGGTCCTGTGACACTCCCGTCCTTTGAAGCCTTATTGCGCAACGAGAAACTGGGTCTTCGACTGTCGGAAGACGGTCGTGGTGTCATCTCGCCCCCCGTATTCGGGATGGGGTTACGCATGCTGACAGGAGGATATTTGCGATCCCGTTTCTCATTGTGAACGACAGCATTACTGTCCTGCTGTGAGGTTTGCGATTGTCGCTTGGAGGAGTTTCGGTTCAGGACTTTGTCTGCCAAACTGCCCAGGGTGCTGCTTCGCCGATGACTCGTGTGGTTCGAAGGTTTGCCGCCGGAATATGGGTGCTGTGGTGTTTGATGCTGTCCTGCGGTCGGAGATCGCTCGCTCTGGGGCCGGTTGCGAGTATCGATTGCATCTGGGTCCGAAGCCACCGGACCAGATCCTGCTATTATATAACCGGAGCTCGACTTCGGTTGCGAGAAGGAGCCTTGTGCGGTAGTGTTGGTGGGCTGAGCGGCGGCCGGGGTGCTGTAGGAATTGCCGCGTGACGGCAGTCGAGACGAGCCTCCGATTGTGCCACTGGTATTCGGCCTTGGAATTGCGCTCGTCGAAGCCGAGTACGATCCAGCCTGCTCGGCCGAGATGATTCGACTGGACCGTGAAGGTGGCTGCATTGAGTTGTCCGGGCGTTGTGGAGCGACTTCCACTGGGCCTTGCGCATCCGTTCTCGCCCGTGTCTTGCCGGATGCAGATACGGCTGTGACAGGCAGCGGTCTTTGCCTGCCCGCCTCTGGGCTCGCGTCTCCTCGCGCAGTTGCGCCCTGTGGCGCCACGTACTCCACCTGGACTGTCCTTCGCTTGGCGTCTCTTTGCTGCTTCCTGAAGTCGCTGGCTTCGTCACCTCCGATGCTCGCTGCTGCGACATGTCGGGGCGTTTGCGATGTTGATGCTCGATCAGCTGACGGTCTGCTCGATGGCTCTCTGACTGAGGCACTGCGGCCAAGCTGCGCGCTGTCCTCATCTTGCAGTGCATTGTCCACAATATCTCTATCGCTCTTGACCCGACTGCCGATGAAACCCACCACGTGTGTGTACTCACTCAGCCAACTATGTCGGGCTACTTCAAACAAGTCCGCTCGCCGTCTTGGGTCTGGTACCAGTATCCGCCGCAAGAGATCACGAGCATGCGGCGTAACGTATTCAGGGAACGTGAGAGGCGTGCTTACAATGTATTTGTATAAGAGGTTGATGTTGTCGCCTTCCGGGTTGGCTGGGTCATCGTCGAAGGGTAGATAGCCCGCGAGCATTGCGTACTGTAGACCAGGTCAGTGAGTCGTACGGGGAGACACGTCGGGCTCGTCTTACCAATATCACACCGCAACTCCACACATCTACTTTTCGGCCTGTGTAGAGTCCATCACTCACCACCAACTCGGGAGCGGCGTAGCACGGGCTGCCACAAGATGTCTGCATTAAGTCCCCTCTGCGGTGGCCGCCTTCTCGGCCATCTTGCCAGGGAATGACCTTATCAAAGCCATATCGCTTGACATAATCCTTGTCCGCGATCCTGGCCTCGACATCGTCCCCGAGCTCGTCGTTGGGGTCGAATGTATTGGCGAAGCCGAAGTCGGTGATGATGATATGCTTGTTGCGGTCCAGCAGGAGGTTCTCCAGCTTCAAATCGCGGTGCACGATGCCCTTCTTGTGCAGGTAGCCCACTCCAGACACGAGCTGCGCAAACAGTCTCCTAGCTGCGGGATCCTTCAAATATCGGTGATTGAGGATGTAGTCGAAGAGCTCGCCTCCGGATGCATACTCCAAAATGATGCCCATATGCCGCTCGGTCTCCACAAATTCGTGGAGGCGGACAATGTTGGGGTGCTGGAGCTCACGAAGGATGGAAATTTCACGGTAGATCTTAGGAAGCCGGGTGTTGTTGCCCGCCAGGCTCTCCTTGCGAATCAACTTGATCGCGACCTGCACGGTGGAGTCCTTCTTCCAGCCCATCTTGACCTTGCCAAACTCGCCCTCTCCGATCGTCTGTCCCAGAATGTAGTCGCCAAACTTGACCTCTTTCCTGCTCGAGGACGAGTGTTTCAAGTGCTCTTGCCGGCTGCGCTGCACGGGCGCAGGCTCCGCCGGGTCGAGTGCCAGGGCCGCCAGTTGGGCTGCCGGGTCATTGGGTCGTGCCTCCGCCTTCCGTGCCTCCTCTCTCGCTCGGTCAGTCTGCGGGTCATCGACTACTATGCGGTTGATGACCGCACTGTTCTCCCGCGGCAAGTCGGTCCCCATGGGCGGCTGCCCCACTGAGGTCTGCGATCGGCTCGAGGTGGGGGCATTGCGGGTGCGCTGGCTCTTGCCGCTGGCGGGCTGTTCTTGTTGTTGTGATGCACGGTTCCCTCTCCGTCGTTCACTGTCACTCCCGCTGCTGACGTTTGCTGGCTGGCCGTGCGAGGATTGGGCTCGCGACGCGTGTGTAGCGGTTTGCTGCGAGGACGGTCGTGCAGTCGACGGGGATGCAGTGGGCGGGTCGGGATAGTATTGCTGGTAGGTCGAGGCACTCATGGCGCCCTGCTGCGTCTGATTACCGCGGGGAGAAGCGATGGACGGAGACAGCTGTGAGTGCGGCGGCGAGCTCGGGAGGGAGGCCAGGGTCGATTGGGCGGTGGCTCGACGCGAGGACGACGGCGGGGATGACGCGAGCTGGGCGGATGGCGAGGCGAAACGTTCGTTCTGTTGCTGCACGGCAGCCGACATGGTTCCAGGGCCCGCGCCTCAGGCGGTGTATGGGGGAGAGGGGGGCTGCTGAGAGATTCCGACAGTGTGAGATGGGAGCTCGCGGGAGGGATGACACGCGGTTCCGCGTTCGCGTGGGCGAGGAGTGTTGAGCAGCAGCTGCAGCAGGCGCGTTGCACGGGGCGTGTGCTCGAGGGGGGACAGCGCGCGTCGTTCCTGCGGTCTGCGGTGCAAGCACGCAGGCTGGTGGGTGACAGCGCGCACGCGCGCGGTAGCCGGACCGTGGTATGGGCGAGCCGGGAGCGAAGCAGGAGGGCGTGTGGAAGGCAACGTGCAGCGTCCAACACGTCTCGTGGCAGCGGATGGGCGAGGAGGTGCAAAATATGGCAATTCCTGCTGGTGCGTGTGCGGGAGTAGTTGTTTTCCGGCGGGATCAGCAGGGCAGGCAGAAGGAATCACAAGCAGGGCGAAGATGGGTGCAGGAGGGTAGGAAGGCGATGTGCTCCAAGTGAGCCAATCCCGGTCGACGCTGATGCGTTCGCAATCTGGGCCAGCTCCAGGACGGGAGCAGCGGCGGCGGCGGTGCAACGAACGTGCGCCAGCAGCGACTATCGCAATCGCCAATAGTCCTGCGGCACGAGCACGCTGGTGCAGCGGAGGGAGCGCGGGTTGGCAGGGTGGAGGGGGCGAGGTGGTGGAGGAGGTGGTGAGGTGGGTGAGAGAGCAGGTGTGCTGAGAGCAGCGCGCGCGGAGGATTGGTCGTGCTAGTTAGCGGCAGTTCTCGTTAATGAGATGGCTGGTCGGGCTTCACAGCACACACAGCACACGGACGGACGGTATGTCTACGCATGTATATTGCACGGGCGAGGCGATGGAGTGGGCAGATAAGATCGCCGGGCGCCGCGAACACGTCTCTCGGGGCCATCAAACACTGGCTGCTGCTCGCAACTCCATTCAGTCGGCGTGCTGTCCTCGGTCCTGGCGTCGTGCACTTGCTTGGGCGCACACGACAGCCGGCTGGTGCACGCACGCACGCACGCACGCTACGCTACCGCTGCGCGATCACGGACCCGGCGGCAGGACGGGCCACTGCCGAGCACCACGACACCGTCTCGCTCTGGCATTCCATTATTCTGCCTACAGTACTCCTCCTCCCGCAGTCGACACGGCAGCATCTCGTCCGCGTCGTCACCCACAGCATCGCATCGCGGCGGCGGCGGGAAATGACTCGCAGCGTGCAGCAGCGGACCGCGAAAGCTCACGGCGCATCGCAGCTCTGAAACGGCAGTTCCCCGTGCGCGACAATCACCTTTTGACAGGCGCGCGAACTGGGGCACCGCTGCACGCGCGATCCGCTTTCGGCCGACGTCATTGACGTGCTCGACATGTACATGTACCGCAATGCTGTCGTCCGTTAAGCTTCGCACGCCTATAACACGGCCACACGGCGAATCATGGCTGTTGCCACCGCACCTGAAACGCCGCTGCCGTTTGAGATGCCTGGTCCCTTCTTCCCTTCCGATCTCACGGCACGGCACTGCGTCGCTTGTTGCGCCGAGTCGATTGGCGGCCACGGCCCACGCATGGGACCGCGGGCTGCCACTGCCCTCGCCGGAACCGACGACCCTGCGTGCGTGCCTGCCTCGCCAGATTCCCCCAGAATGTCATGTCTCTCACCTTGTTACCGTCCGCCATCGATTCTGCCCACAGGCCACGGTGTCACGGGCCGTCTCCTGAACGACGGGCCCCTCCATGCGTATCTGCACGCGTCACGGGACACACGCACCGTCGAAGATGAACAATCTGGTTTGCTACAGTGTACTATCCACGCGCCCGCTCCTGCCAGACGTCTCCCTGCCGCGGATGCCATCGCTGATGACATTCGTTACAGCTGCCCTTCATTACCCTCCGTCTTCTCGAACACTCTCCAGAGCAAGCCCATCCCAGCCAACAACCCGCACGCTCGAAACGTCCAAGCCAAGAATATCAACCTCGGCAACCTGGTCTACGTCGTGGCCCTCCCATGCTTCAGCAGCCCACTCGTCGAGCTATCGGACTGCTCCGACAGTGGCGAAACTGATGACATGCCGTCAAAGTCGAGTTGCGGCAACTGTGGCATCTCACATATCGTTGCCTGCCTCAAAGCTTGCCGCGCTGATCGTGATCCGCGGATCGGAGAGACTGGAGAAGGTGGTGGCGCTTGAGGTGCGAACTCGCCCCTCACCCATGGAATTGGTGGTAACGGTCGTTCAGGTGGCCTCGTCCCCGAGTCCGCGTCGCCGGGCATCGTGACAGAATCAAACCGAGCATCCCTTTTGGCATGTACGTTGCCGTCTAGGTTGATCGTCTGCGACCCAGGAACCAACGTGGGCGAACTTGATCTGCCATCAGGCACCAGTGTGGACCCGACCAGACTACCTTCTCTCCTGGCAGAACGTGCTCGAATGGGGCCCTCCGGCATCAACCGAGGCGCATTCTGCCTCGTGTCGCTATGGCCGCGCAGGCAGTCGTTTTCTGCCCGTTCCTTCATCGTGCGCCGACGCTTGCACCTGCGCCACGCTATGAATAGCAGTGCTGCCACGGCCAGGCTGCCGAATACTGCAACGACAACAAGCAGCGGCACTCGAATTCCCTCTGCTGCTGTATCTTCGCTTGTCTCATTCGCTGCCGCCGCACTCGTCGTGGCATAGCACCGATCACAGCTTGTTGTTGTCGTGGGTGCTGTTGACAGGTCGTGCGAAGCTGAAGCCGTTTGACTTGCCATGAGAATGCTAAGTTCGGATCCCCGTATACTGAACACCGTATTTGGCGAAGGCGTCGGCGCCTTGTCAAGACTAATAATGCTCGCTCCTGATGGGTTTGTTGGCGACCAGGTTGCTTGTACAGTGCTCTCCCACGTCCCGACTACCTGCTCGCCAGCCGCATCTCTCCGCTGAACCAGCGCTAGAGTCCGCCGCTGCATCCTGTATCGTTGATCACGCACGTTCACTGCAAACGAAGATGGTACCATACAAGCACATATGCAGATGTCTTCTGCAGTCTCGAGGAAATAGCAGGTATCTCCGTGCGACGCATCCGACACGTCGCGCACTCTTCATCACACAACGAAGCGCGCAATCAAGATTGTCGTGAGGTTGTGTCAGAAGCTGCTGCGGCGGCGTTGGGCACAGCAGTGAGACGGACGGTCGGTCAATCAGTCAGCACCTTGATCAGATCCTTTACTTCGACGTGCGAGTAAGGAAGGAGGAACATGCGAGCCTTTCTCACTTGCCGTGACCGACGTACGAGCTTTCACTAACCTACCATCAAGCTCACGCCAACGGGAAGAACCACAAAGCAACCGCACAACGCGACTGTCGTGCCGACTGGAGCAGGTCCTTTATCACGCCGTGCCCTCCATTGCACAAACGACCTCGAAACCAAGCTCACTCGCTCGCTTGTTGTGAGCTTCGTTCAAGGACGTGCAGCTGTTTCAGCTTGAAGAACCACACGTTGCACGACAGCTTGTACAAGAGGGGCAGTTGCACAGGTGAGTTGTTGAGTTCGTGCTCCTCGTGAAACGCTCCGTCGTGACTTTCGTGGGATGTGGAGGCATCGAGAAACCGAGAACGCGGGAATACAGTAGCGGTGATGATGAATAAAGTTCATGGTGCAGCAGATGTGAATATGGTCATCGGGCTCCTTTAGCATCTCTCACTGTGCATCCTCTCCATCTGTCGATGAAAATTTACGCTCCGTCGGCGACGCTGTCGAATTCGTCGCTGCTGCCTCGTCCCGTTGTCGTCTGGTTTCTCCCAACCACGAACTCCGATCCAGTAGCGGTGGCGGAGGAGGAGGCTGATTGCCGTCTCTCCTTCGCATCCCCGAAGCCTCGATGAGTTCATCTATCGATGCTGCCTGCGGACTTCTGCTGTCGTTGGTGTTGGTGTTGTGATTGGTGTTGTTCACATCGCATCTCAAATCCGGAGAACGCGCGATATCCGCAGCACGCAGTCTCGACTGTCGCGTACTGACACTGCTGCTCCGAGCAGTGTTTGTTGCATCGGATGAACGCAGTCTACCCCTTCCTCGCCGCTCGGGAGAGTCGTGCTGAGGTTTGATTGCAGCTACTACGCCACCTTCTGCTTCTTCTTCTTCTTCTTCTTCTTGTTGTTGTTCCAAGGGTAGCCAATCTGTGGGCTTTGCAATTTCCTCTTCGTCCTCGGTATTGTTCGCTGTGATGGGAACTTGCGATGACTCCGAGACTGCGGAGATGTTGCTTCGCGAGCTCACTGCTGACGTGTCGAGTTTTGGTCTATGGTGCGATGGTTGTGAGAGGGGAGATACGGGCTCCGAGACTTGTTGATTCTGGCTTGCGCTGAGGATTGGGATGCGGTCGATAAATGGGTCCTCGTCGAGGCCACTGAGATGTCCATGAAGATTGTCGTCGTCATTGTCGTCATCGTCATCATCATCATCATCATCATCATCATCGGCATCGTCGTCGTGGCTGAGATTTTCCAAAGCCTCCAGCATCTGGGAACGCGAGCTTATGGAAGACGGCAAACGCGGTGCGTGTAGCGTATCCATGCGCGTTCCTCCCTCGCTGTTGACAGAATTCGTCGGCATCTCCGTAGTCATCGACGAAACATCATCTGATTGCTTCGCGAGCGCAGCATGACGCTCCTCATCTCCTACTACTCTCTGGTCCTGGTCCTGGTAATGAGAATTCGCCGCAGCGACGTCCGACTCATCCTCCGCATCACGATCATCTCGATATTGTTCAGCACCGCTTTCGAGTCTAGCCCCACTCGAACGTCTGCTCGAACGTCGTCGTAGTCTTCTTGAGCCATACAGTACAACGCCAAAGACTGCGAAGAGGAAGAGCAGACACAGTGGCACTGCCACGAGGACCGCGAGTTTGCGGTTCACTGAGTGATTAGAGCGGTGCTGCGAGGAAGCTTTTGTATCGTGGCGCCATGTGGGCATCCCGGTCGCGGTTGTAGCGACGGGCATCTGCACCTGGTCTCCAATCTCGATAGCCGAGTCTGTCGTGGTGGAAAGCGAGGCCGCGAGCGGGATCATGCGCGCAGCAAACGACATGACCGCTTTCATTGCAACGTATGGAGCTTATGAGTGACTGTCTGGTCTGGTCTGGTCTGGTCTAGGAGGTCTGGCAAAATATCCAACGGCAGGGATCCTCAACGCTGCCATGTTGGTACGATTGTGGTTCGCAACATGCATGGCGGCTAGTAACGAGCTTTCGTGCGTTCCTGCACGCACCCGTCTCGTTCGTCTTGAATTGCATCCTGTTGTTTCTGCGGCGCACGGACACAATGTGCCGTTCCAGGGCATTTGCTGTCGCACAGCTGGTGCGTGGGATATGCACGCCATTTGAGTGCTTGGCTTACATTGGCCTGTGCTAGATTAATGGTGAGACCGCAGCAAAGCAGGATCTGCATCCGAGCCGCTTCGCATTACATACAGAATGAACGCCACGCTGTGGCGAATGGAAGGGATGTCGAGAGTGGGTTGGGGTGTCATCAGATTTAGGCTTCGTTATTTCGTCGTCTCTCTATGAACTCTCGCCGGTGCTACTGAGTCTCTGCAATCCACCGGGAAAGCGACTTGAGCCAGCAAATCGTACGCTCTTTGCCGTCCCTCCGTGGCCCATCGATCTGCCGAAAACACTGCTTCTAAGAGCACTGGGTGGTGCTCGTGCTGGTGTCACACCTATGCCGCCCGCTCTCAGCTTTCGAGCAAACGGCGTGATTTGGGGAGTCGATCCTTCAAAGACATCTGCCGTCTCTGCTTTGTCCGTTGCCCTCTGAAGTCCGACACTGGCGGTAGGAGCGGGTGTTGTTACGAGATATGATTGATCGAAAGCAAAAGGGGTGAAATGAGCCGGAGTTGGCAAAGGCTTGAATCGGCCAGTCCTCCTCGTTCTTGAAGGCGTCCTCATGTAGCCAGGCGTCGCGTTTGGGGGCGAACTGGGCAAGCTGGGTCGTTCAGCAGATCTCGCGGCTGCACGGCTGGCGGGTCGCAGGCTGGGGCTGTCACCAACATCTCGCTGCTTGTTCTTTGTAGTCTTGCGCGCCTTGGCTTGGGTAGCCCAATGGCGCAGCATTTGCCTGATATGCTGGTCACGATTTCGAGCCCAAAGAGCATCGGCGCTTTCAGCACGGCGAGAGGCGGTAAACGTTGCCCATTGAACGCGCTTGAGGGCACTTGCAAGAAGCGCAAGATCGGTCTCCTGTCGGAACTGAATGGCGTGCTCATCCAAAGCCTGCAAGTCAATGTGCTCGTTCACCAGAGCAGATAGGGCAGAGCCAAGAAGCTTTTGGCGATCCATGGCTTCGGCCTGAATGGCGAGCTCGCCGTACTGTGTAGTCTTCTCTCGTATCCTGTCAAAGGCTGCCGTCCCAAGTGCGTAAAGGCGCGTACGCGATCGCTGGCCTGCAGCCCCGTTCATGGCCTGTACCTCATGGCACTTGTATCGAAGGCGGTCGAAGCATTGACTGACGAGCCTGAGCTTGATCCTTGACCGGAGGTGGGCGTATGCGTCTCGACGTCGTATGTGCTGGTGCTCCTCTGTCCTGTCGCGCCATAGCTTCAGTGTTCGCGTGGTAAGCACATAGAAGCGAGCGTCAGCGGCCCATTTTGCGAGCAAGCGGGCATGCTCGGTCCGTTCCTTCCATGTCTCCAGCACATTCGGCAGCGCTCGGCTGTTTGCAAACTCAACTGCCGTACGTTCTCCGTCCTCATGTTGTCGGAGTGCCTTATTAAGGCTGGTCATGCCGAAGCGCAAGAGTCTCCATCGTTGATTTTCGTCAAAATTGTGTTTGCGTTGCGATAATTGCACATTCTTGTCCCGGACTAAGGAAGTCCACTTGACGAGCGACTGACGCGACAGTCTCTCATCCCGAGCTCGCTGAAAAGACTTCATCCGACTCTGCAAAACCCACTTGTAGAGACTCTCAAGTAACACACGCTCATCAATACGTTGAGCAAGCGCTTTACAACGCAGAGCATCATTCCAGCTGGTCCACGCGGACTGCAAAATGCGCTTGCGATCCTTCTCGACAGCTTGTTGTATCAGCGCGAGATGCAAGTGCCACGTTCTGAATGCCTTTCGCTTCAGGTCGAGGTTGACTTTCGTTGTCAGTGTCACTTCTCGAGGCGTCAGCTTTGCACGCAATGCAATAGCTTTGAAGCAGCGCGTGCTCAAATTTCGCTGAGATAGGCGCTCGGCAGTGTGTGAAGCCAGTTGCAATTCGTCTTTTCTTCGCACGAGAATATGCAGGTTCGCAAGCAGAAGCCTTTCGTTGTGGAATTCTTGCGCCTGGTCTTGCTGTCTCCTGTGGCGTTGCAACTCTGCGAGCCATTGGTCAAAAGTCTTCCGCTGTAATTTCTGCTCACGCCAGCCCTCCACACGGCGAGCACAGAAGTCCCAGAACCAACGTTGCAAACAGCGTCTGGCCAAAGTCTCTTCGTAGTGCGCCTCAGCCTGCTCGATGACCAGCGCGCGTCGTATGGTCCCGGTTTGCCAGAGATTGAGGTATTTTCTGCCCAGTATGCTGCGCGCCTTGGTCGCGTGATCGATAGTCAGTCTGCGCCACTTGGCAAAGTATCGCATCTTGAGGATCCCTTGTTTGGCGACTTCGCGACATTGCCGTTGATATTGCAGCGACTCATACCAGTTGCTGAAGGCTTTCCAAATGTACTTTTCATCGCGCTGCTGCCTGTACTCCTGTAGCTTTCGCGCGAGCTCAGCTTCACGCTCTCGTTCACGCGCCTCCTGTTCCTCTTCCAAGCGCCGCGCTTCCAGTCCACGTTGTCGCTCAACGCGACGCTCCTGAAATGCGCCGAACAGCGTGTCGAAGGACTCCTTGATCAGCTTGCGTCGATCGTGGTTCACGGCAAAGTTCCAGGTCTGAGCACGCTGGATTCGGCGTTCCAGCGCTGCATCATGCCACAAGTGAAGCAGTCGTCTTGCGGAGCGCCATTCGCTAGTGGCGTAGAATGCTTCTGCGTTCTGTTCCAATTGAGTCTGCGAAACTTCGAAGACCAATGTCGGGTTCTTTTGCTCCTCCAAATCCGATTGATGACTAGTCCGTGGTGAACCTTGATGGTAATGCTTGGAAGTAGGATTGTGATGCTGGTAGATACGAGAGCTGCTTGTCGAGCGTGCTCGTTGCCTGCCCGGCAGATCTCTGCCTCTACGCGGCGGTTGGATCAGCAGTCCACTCTGCGCCGGTTCTGGGAGCGGACGTAGCGGTTCGGTGTGCTCACTCAACCATGTCTCCTCGACGTGCGCATCACCGAAAGAGACGCGTCTTCCTGGCGTTGTCTCTTTTTTCCTGGGCGGCGTGAAGGCAACTCGCAGCGATCGCGTCTCGTCCTCTTCCTCGTCATCCAGCACAGTTTCAATTCCTTGAGCGGCAAGCACACTCCTCAGCCCGCGTACCAAATCAACCTTATGCCCCGACTTTTGTTGCTGTCGCGTACTGTCGCCGATTGTGCAGACCCAGCGAAAGAGCGCATTTTCATGGCCGGGATCGAGCCCTTGGTTCTCCACATACGCATCATATTCCGTGAAGAGGGCTTTAATGGGAGGACTGGCAGATCTCGTAGCTGATACGCATATTTGATAGAGTGTCTCGATTTCTATACGCGTTGTGAGCCAGCAGTATTCACTTACGACGCGTCGCAAACTTACGATCGTTGCTCAGCTCGGGCAGCTCGCGGTCATGATGGTATCCATTCATCGACGACTTGGCCTACGAGTTTCCGGCGCACGCGCTTCGAGTATGTTCTGGTCATCGGGTGCGGCTGATCATTGATGCTTGTGCGTGGTCGCGAAAGCTGCACGAATACTACAACATGCGATGTATGAGCTGTCGAAGTTGAGAAATGTGCGCGAGTCGCGGTGATGGGCGCATTTCGCACGCGCCCGTCGCTCGAGTTACGCGCGTTTGTTGTGGTTCTCTCGAGCTCGGCAGACGACCAATCGGATTGATGCCGCGGGGATCCACATTCCTGAGGACACCAGACCTCACCCGCTTTCTGTTCTCACAATACCAACCGCTCCGCTCCAGAATGCCTGGGAGAACACGTCCGGTCGAAAAGTTTGCAGAGGCTGCGGCCAAATGCTCGCCAGAAGTACGGATGCCGTCAAGACTTGAGTCATCGGCCAGAAACTAATAACGACCAGGGAGCTGTATACGGTAAATGCGTGGCGGCCAACTACCAGAATGTCAACAAGGATATGTGTGCAAAGGAGTTTCTGGCGCTGAAGGATTGCTACATCGTATGTCTTGATTCTATGTCATAGTATCTGCGCTTACAACGGAACAGAAGGCCGCCGGTAGGAAATCGTAACGACAACCGAACGATACCCAACGCAAAAGAACGAAAACAAATTTGCTCATACTGCAAAGCACCTTGAAAGAACTGGAATCCAAAAAGCCTTGCATCTTGATTCATGCTCATAAACTGATATCATGCTCTGAGAGAGCGCAATCGTACGGCATTGGGGCGGCAATGCGCCCATCAGTCCCTTTACAACGTCCATGCAATCAGGATCTATCCCCAGCAGGGAATAAGGTGGCTTCACTCGAAGACGGTTGAACTGCCACAGCTCGCTGTGTGCAAACGGATGTCAGCTCACTGTAACACTTCGCAGATGGAATTTTCCGATTGCGCCAGTAGTAGCATTACATGCTTACAAGAATGGCCATCAACCAGCCACTTCGAGGGCGTTTCTCCAGACTGTCCTCCGTCGTAGTCTGAAGTGTTTGTGCCGCCGAACCCCCGGATAGGCGACGCGCGTGTTCGAGTTACTTTTACTATTATGTTCAATTGACAGTGCCTACAAACGACAATCTTTGGTACCGCATGGGTCCCACTTGGCCTTGGCCCTTTGCCAAGAATCAGCTGAAAGTCGTAAGTGAGGTAATTTTGTAGCCATGTGTCGCCCAACAATGGATTCGCCGTTTCGAGTCAGCTTTGAAATCCTCTCTGTATACCTCTTGCCTACTGAGCAGACATGTCGTTCCCCTTTACCATTTTTTGTCTGGCGGAAAGCTTGAAATCTCAAGTCGCCCTCGATGTTGTTAGTATGAGACGTGGCCTACGCCGCGTCGGCGACAGGTCTAATTGGACGTAGAAAATGGCTTCTGACTGTCTATCTCGCTACGAATTTATACAGTGTCCTCAGCTGTAAGATGGCTCTGTGAGTCGTCGTGAGCCTCAACTTCCACTTCTCTGATTCGCTGTGTGATAGGGGTGAATGGTCACGTTATGTTCGAGTCGATAGATCAGCTCCCCGTCTTCGGCGCTTTGGTCTGCGCGATCCACACATAAGTCCCACTACCTCGTGGTTGTCCGTCACCGCTCCAATCTCTGCCAACCTTGCGCGCATCGGGATTCCGAACCGGACCGCGATTGGCAGAGGTGCTCTGAGAGTCGCTCGAAGGCAAGTGAACTGCATCTGGGCTGACGACATGCGCTGACCGTTGACAAGAACCGCACAGGACCAAATCCACAAGGATGCAGAAGAGGATCATGCATCAGCCGTACGCAAGGCGAAACAGTCAATTCAAGCCTTGAAGCGCGAAGCCCGCGACTACTAATACCGCCCCCCCAAGGGCGAAGCGCCAGCTCACGAAGCTTCAGCCAAAAGATGGGGACGAACATGTCAAGGCCTGGCTCGAGACAAGCACTGCCAGCAGTGGCGAACATGTCCGGGAAGATCGTCCCCCCTTCGACCAAGACGGATTTCCGATCCCCAACCGGCAGTGGCGAAGCGTGACAAATGCCCAGACGGCGAATGGTGCAGGTGCCAAGGAATACCACGTTGTTGATGATCGCGCGTTCCATTGATCGAGGCAGCCTCCATGCGTGCACGAGACTTCCGGAAGCTGCAGGAAGAGAAGCGCGCCCGCAGGGACAAGATTGCTGTCCGTCCTGGAATTGCTAAGAGCGCAGTACCACCCTCAGAAGCATCCGCGTTGCCGAACGAGACGGCATTGGAGCCAGACCATGGCATGTCTAAGAGGAAGCGCGAAGATGCAAATGACCGTCCGCATGCAGACTACAAGCGCATGCGCACGACAGCAATTGAGTAAAGCAGATGCGACGCCGTCGGTGTTTGGCAAGTGCGCAGACCCATGAGCGGCGGTGCTCAGAACGTGTATTGCATGCCACGCTCTCGTGGCGTCAGGTCTGGGACCATGGCTGCTAGTTGGCCAGGATTGAGCAGTGGAAAAAGCAAGTGTTCGTGGGCACAAAGCTGCAGAAATGATTGCGAGCTGTGCAGTAACGCATAGCTCAGAAATGCTCTTTCCAAAACTTGAACTTCACACCAGGAACTGTCGCTTGCTTGCAGGCCTTTTTGATATCCCGCGCCGCGACATTTGGCCCACAGAAATAGACGCCGACCTCGGCCTTTCCTTTACGATCCTGGATACCGGCGAGATACTTTTGATTCATAATTCCTTCCCTCATTCCAACAAAAAGTCTGTTGAAGTCCGGTCTGCCGAAATTCGTGCGACTGGACAATTCAGTAAGGGGATCTTTGTCGGTTCCGACACTGTTGAGGACAATGTTCTGGGCCGTATCCGCATCCATGCGCTGCGTGAGGTAGGTGTGAATCCGCAGGAACTCCTGTTGTCCACCAGCTTCGCCGCCAGACATGGTACTGCTCTGCATTTCAAGAGATTGAAGTAAAGCTTGGAACCATTCGAATGACGTTGTATCCCTGCAGACCCAGATGAACTCGACTCTTCGCAGACGCTTCGGAGGGTTTGGCGAAAGTCGCATATGCCAGATATTCTTCAGAATGGAAGCCCAAGGCGTGACGCCGATTCCGGTACCAATCAGAACCGCGATTTCATTTTCGAAAACATCTTCTGCTGGCGCCCCATAAGGTCCGTCGATTCGCAAACGTGGCATCTCTTGGCCATTGTTCAGTGCCACTTCGTACATTCCCATGGGATCCAGCTCCTCGTACAGGGCTTGCTGCTCCGGTCCGGCTCCCAACGCGTTCGCCAGAGATCGAGTGAAATCACCAACTTGCCGAACGTGGATGCTAACGTATGGATCGAAAGGGCAGGAGGTGATGGTGAAGGGGTGCCATTGGTGCTTTGAGACCGATGGCACATTGATGAACAGCCATTGCCCTGCTTTGTATCGCATGCTGGGTTTCCGAAACTGTATCTCAACAGCATCGTAGGGATGACGAACGACTTTGATGATCTCGGTTTGGCGACGAGATCTCAATTCGCGAATCACGCGCTCGCAAAGGTAGAGGCCGCCGCCGATCAGCTCCCAACGCCAACCCTCATAGCCGATGCAGTGACCCCAGAAGTTCTTGCCAGCGAAAGGCGAATATGGATTCGCGGTATCTCGCACGAAGCAGCCAGTAGCATGCGTGTACATTCCGAGCAGGAACGGGATGAACAGGTGATGTGTGTACCAAAACGTCTCAAAACTTTGCTGCCGGATCTTGGCATGCGCTGTGGTGTACATCAGCAGCATGCACAGGAGCATGACATGACCTGTGATGCCGCCAGCCTGATGATAGTGGATCTCCAGAGCGGCCTCTTTTCGGATTTGGCTTCTCTCGACGTTGAAGAAATTGACGTAGTGCGAAGCGACGTGTACGATGGTCCAGAGCAGGAGGCTGTATGCCACCTGGCGATGGAACCATTGACTTTCATCCAATGGTAGCCACCGTATCTTCGGCCTGACGACTTTCAGGATGTTACGACACATGGGAAAGAGAATCAGCATCGTGTCGACCGAAAGACACAGGCCAGCTCCTCGCGAGAACCAGACACTGAAGTGAAGGGTGTTGAGGGCCGCGAGTCTCGGGTCGGTGACCTGCTTCCACCAGCCGATGATGAAGATTGCGATATGTATGCCGTGGAAGAGGGTGTAGAACAGGAGCTTGCGTGGCGTGAACTGGCAAGCGAGCCACGACTTCCTCTGTGGCACAGCCATGTCGGTGGCCGGATCGTGGGCCTTTTCGCAGACTGCGATATCAACCTCTCGCGTCCCACTTTCTTCCCGAACTGGTCTGCTCGCGCTGGATGCGTGGCAGGTGTCGATGGGCGGCCAGGACAGGGTCGGCAGAGTGACGGAGCGGCCTTCACTCGTGTTAAGACATGATAGCTGCAGGAAGTCAAGAGGAGCGGCATCACGAAGACAAAGACCTGCCTCTCGGCGTGCGACTGCTGCAGGTGAACCGGTCGAGTGGGCGTTGTGCCAGCACAACGGGGCGCTCCGGCACCGCTGCACCTGCGTCTCTAACCGCCCACGCTAGTGAGCCTGCTTGGCAGTCAGCTCGATGCTCATTGGTGGTGCTTTTGCTCACTGGCTTTCTGGTTGCTGCCCTGGCCACATCGAATGTTGGTTGTTGGCTGTATCGAGAGCACGCGATGCAGCATGCCGTTCGGCACGATGAACGCCGTCAAGTCCGCGCCGCAAACGCCAAGTCGAAGCCTCGGCAGCGACAAGCCGCCCCGCTTGCAGTCTCAGCCAATGATCGTGCTGGGGAGCTACAACACGACTTCATTCGGCGCTTACAGCACCAGAAAGATGCGATGCCCACCGCATCTGCCACGCATCGCGCCAGAAGCGCTTCCGCCGTCGTGGCTGTCCGTCTGCTGACGAGTCAGCCCCGTCAAGCCTCCAAGCAAAATCGTGTGGTGTCGGCGTCTTGATCTCTTCTTAGGTGGGTGCTCGGCAGCCTAGATCTCCCGCTTCCATTCGATATCACTCTGCATATACACTCCGCTCTCCTCCTCCGCATGGTGCTGCACGCCACACGCTTGGGAGTGATCTACCACATCCCATTCTTGGACAACTCATCGCACATCCTCGCCACCCAGCTCGACCTCTTCTGTCTCACATGAGCCGGACCATGCCAGGTCGCAGATTGCATCGATAGCATTCAGTGCTAGCAGAGTTCGAGCCTGGTCGCCGCTCATCATGGGCAAGCTGATCAAGAACCATTGGGCTCGTCTCATCTGCTTGACGGCCGCAACATGTACGCTAGACCACTGCAAAAACACCAGGCGCTCGCTGATGCTGACCAACGTCCCAGACCAGATTGCCGCGGCATTAGAAGGCTTCTTTTGGCCCAAGTTCTTCTTCGACTGGTTGACGAAAAACTTCGACCATGCTGTCAAGCCGATACCCATACTGCAAACCATCAATCTCGTCATCGGGATCATCACTCTGACCTACGAATGGCCGCTCAAATTCGTCGCTGGAACGGCGATTCACCAGTCCATGGGGGTGCGACTCATGTGGCTACCGCTCGCGAGTCTGAGTAGTATTCTACTTTACCAGGCCACGAACCCAGCTTTATATTATTTCATTGCGATCATAGTATACTTTTGGGCATATAGTGAAGGCGAGGTGAGCAATGTCAAACTGGTAAATGGCAAGCTTGGGCTGACATGCTCGCAGGTCATATGTGCCGTTCCATGGACATTACCACGGAAGATCGATCGGAGGCGACAGGAAAAGGCAATGATTTGACGACTCATGATACCTATTTGATTTGCATGGCGGAGGATAATGGAATTTGGCACAGATACCGGGCGCAGAAGCCGGCAGCACAGGATCCACCGATTCGCGCACAGTCGCGCCATTTCGTGTACACATGCGAGCAGCGATAGGCCATAGTGCTTGCTCACAATGCCCTTTCTTCACAGCTGCTTCGACACGAACGATCGTGCCATTGCGCGAAGGCGATGACTATACGTCATGTCACTCATGTGGGCGCTTTGGAGCATTGTGGCTAGGCTGAGGTGCGTGGATGTTGCCCAAGAAGGCCACCGACCTGGATTACTGTCCGCATCTGACACCGATATTGTGGTATATGTGCATGGCAACCCGTACCTTGAGTGATGACCCCTCGCCCTCGCTGAATGCTTGATCGTCCGCGTGCCTCTAACGCTAACGTCTGTTGTACATGAACATGCCTCGTTGCGCCCGATCTCCAATGTCAATGGCATGCGGCCCCACCGACAGTTCGCTCCTGTGCGCGAAATCCCCTGGGGCGCATTGCGCTTTCAACCGCAAGCGCTTTCGATGCAATGTTCTGTCGTCCACAGGCCCTGGGGCTCTCCTCGATTTCGCCGAGTACTCCTGCTCTACCTCATGAACCCCCCGCCGCTTTGTCTCGACTGTGCCTCTCCTTGCATCTTCTCTGACACCTTGATATTGACCTCGAAGAACTTGGCAACGCATCGATCGAGGCAGACGGATTCGCCCTTGTTCAGGTCGCCTTCGCGGTAGTTGTTGGGGATGCACTTCTTTGTGCAAGTCTCAACGAGCCTTGAACGGACTCATTAGCCAAATGATGGGCGCTTCTGGGTGGAACCGGCTTACTGGTTGAACATGTTGCCAACCATCTCAATCTCTGCCTCTGCGGCTGCAATCTTCTCCGCCGATGAAGGCTGCGGCCTGCCACCGAACCCGAGGAACGACATACTTGCGAATGCGATATCGGAATTGTCGGCGGTACAGGCGATGGAATAGCAGAGCTCGTTGGGGATGTTGTACAGGTGTGACCGGCGATGGATGGGAGACCAGCTTCCAGCCTCGAGCCAGCTTCAGGTTTCATGCCAAGAAACGGGGATGTCATCGGGGAGTGAACTTTACTTCACGCGTCGGCAAGGTGAACTTTGGAAAGTCAACAGCAACTACCGGCAGAGCAAGACGATGGGTCGATGAGAATACACACATATGCCGCAAGGCCTGATGTCGAACAAGTCCCAGCCAGCTACACTTGTGCGAGATGTCTCGCCGCCGCCGCTGAGAAAGCATTCCGCCACTCATGCCGCTACCGTGGCCAGTGAGCAGCAAGACCGTCGTCCCTCCAAGTCCGAAGCTGCAGCAATTGAAGCGCACGAGGTGTCCATTCATGATCACCTGACGTACTTCGAGCAGCATTTGTCTACTGCAGTGCGACCTGGCTCAAGCCCAAGAATTACCATCGAGCATTTCCGAGAGCTGTATCTTCGCAATCAACATGCGAAAGGAGCTCATTTCGTAGTCCATCAGCACGATCATCCAATCTCTGGTGTTCATTATGATCTTCGACTACAGTTCTCTCAGACAAGCTCGGTGAGCTGGGCAATACCTTACGGCTTGCCCGGAAACGCCAATAGTCTTCGGCCAAATAGGATGGCAATTGAGACTAGAGTGCACAATCTGTGGGTAGGTGGTATTAATCAAGCACGATTCATCTGTACATGAGCCGCGACTGCACTTTCACAGACTCCCCTCCAGAACCTGTCGCGACGAGCTGACGAGAGCAGAACAATCTCATCGAATCAGCATCCCATGCCACAGGCTCACTTCTCATCTGGGATACTGGTGAGTACGAAGTCCTCGATCGCCCACGGCAGAAACATCCCCGCACCACAGACGACGAATTGTCCGAGGCTGAGGAAGAAGCTGCTCAGTGTGAGGCGCAGAACGAACGCTTGATCAAAGCCTTCCGATCTCGCCACATCCATCTCCGGCTGCATGGAGCCAGGTTGCCTCAGGGTTACACCATCGCCCTGAGATTGCCTTCACATAACGATCGAAGCTCCCAACCCAAGAAGCCAGTACGCAAAAGACGCCGCATCAACCCAGCGAAAACACGGGAAACCGACATTGCCACCTCCAGTGAAGATGATTCCGACACGCGAACAAAAGTCACCTCCACTCAAGAAGAGGCCCTCGAAGATGATCATCTCGATGCTGCAAACGCTTCCGAAGATGACGGAGATGCAACAATACGCGCGAACAACGCTTACACTGGCGCGACAAACACGATCGGTTCAATCCACCAACGACATTGGTTTCTCACACTCGATCGACCAAATTCCGGGTTTCAAAAGTCAAGAAGCGGTTCTGACGAAGGCAGATGGGTCGGACCCTGGGAGACATTCTACGTCCTTGGCCGAGAGCACGAGCGCAGTTTTGTCACTGGAAGACTGGCCGATCAAGTCATGGCCGACGAAGGCGTGAAAAGATTCATTGGGAGAAAGATGTGGCGACCGATAACAGAGTGAAGAGGGCTTCGATTCGAAAAAAATGCGCTGTACACCTCGAGCTGTCCAGAATATGGTAGGTTCCGGTTGTGCGCAGAAGTCATTTCACTTTGGAGGCAAGTGTTTCATTTACGCAACAGGACCTCTCCTGTAGTTTGCGCACGTGATCAGTGGACGACAAGCAAGTCGTAGAGGAAATCTTTGCAAAGATTCAATAGCAGCACAGATCACACTTTGAGGCAAAACGACATGACTGAGAGGTTGTTCAAATCTGCTTAATTTCGTTGACCAAAGGGGTATCTACCAGTGCGCGTCTACTAAAGTAGATGCCTTGCGACGAAGCTTCTCATTCCAAAATACGTCCTGATGTTTCCCCAGCGCCTCGCTAATTCATCATTATGCTGTCAGTGGAGGGGCCTCCCGTTTACGCTTCAATGCGTGTACACCACCTTCGTGTGAAGATCCAGCATCTGCGCGGAAAGACGATTGACCATTCTACTGCTTCGTACCGCTGTATGCCATCTCTCTGAAGCCTCGCGGGACCTCCCAACCGTGAGTATGGCACGCGCGTATGTAGCCTTCAGCACCCTCAACCGCGCCGTAGTCGCGCTCAGCGCCTCCTTCGAGACGGGCAAAGGGCTCGCTTGCGATGTTCATGCGAATTGACATCAACACCGACTCCATCGAGAGAACGCTCGACCAGCCGGTGTTGGTTAGCATTTCCATGCACATGGCTCCTCCCATGACGATGTGGCCACCTCCACCTCGCGCGAAGGTTTTGAAGTGTGGTCGAATGACACGGACATACGGTGGCGAAAAAGGGAAGTCCTTGTTGAAGCGAATCTCAAGGACGACGCTCTTGATGCCACGGTGCTTCATATCCTCTGAAAGTGGTAGCCTCTTGCCATTAATCTCGATGGTGTGGAAAGAATGCAGCTCCACGATCCATTGATAAGCATTTTCGATCTTGTCCACATCAATATACCAACCTAGGTCCACTAGTGGGGTGGCCTCCTGCACCTTCTGAAGCGACTGGAGCTCTTGCATGAGGCGCTTTGTCGCAGCCGAGGTAGCGTACGTGGGTGTGGGCATGATGGGCAAAGTTTCAAAGTCGAGTGAGCCTGGAACAAAGTCGGTCTTGGGAGGAGACACAGCCTGCTTGGAAAACGAATGTCCGTCGAGGCGAGGTGTCGGTGACTCTTCGGGCTCGTTTTCCAACAGCTTTCTGTCGTCGACATCAGTCACAATGCTCTGGGCGTCGTCGTCGTCGTCGACCACAAGAGGATCGGCAGCATTGCCACTGTATTTTTGCGCAAACGTCTTGACCTTCTTCGCCACAGAAGGCGTGCCCGGTGGCGAAGCCGATGCAGGCCTCTTTCCCGACTTTATTGCCGATGCTGGGATGACAATGGCCAGATTTCGATCGAGTCCTGTAGGAGTCCGAGCAGGGTCCTGCGGGTGAGGGTTCAGGGGAGCAACCTCTGGCCCAATCTTGACAGTATCATTCTTTGGCGCCACCTGGACAAAGAGATATCGCGTCTGAATCCATTCGAGTTGTTTGATCACATAGTAGGGATTCTGAGACTGGAACTCTGCTGGAGCGTTGACGATCTCGTTCAGTGCCAGAGCCGACGAGATCCTGAGAACGCTGCTGGGCCATGACCCACGAGAGGCGCTGCCTCCCATACCAGTGTAGTATGACATGCCAGAATAGGAGGTGCTTGTGCTGGCATCTTTGGCGTGGTAAACCCCATGTCCGTAAGCACGTCCGTGATCTGCGTTCTTGTAATGTAAGCCTTCTCGAATGATCCCGTGCCAGTTTTGCAGCGGTGATCCGTGCCAGGCAAAGATGGTCTGGTGCTTGAGCTTGAGACGCGTAGCAGTGTTGCGCACTTCGGTGATGAATCGTTGCTCTTTGTCCGGAGCGCCCATCGCGAAGCGAAACTGCATGAAGTCTTTCATGCCGTAGCACCGCTCTTGCGTCTTGCCAGAGACACCGGAGACCGCAGGTGCTCCGGCGGAGCTCTCCGTCTTATCGCCCACAACTGGCTCATTGCCATCAACTTGCATGATGCACGACCTATTGCTTGCGATAACCCACCTTAGCAGGCTCAGAGCAGATGATGAGATTCGCTCCGACCAGCTTTGGAGGTCGGCAGGCTGACGCTTCAGAAGATACTCCCGCATTTCCGTCACTGCAGGCAGAGTGTCCAGCAAACGACAAATTGCAAGGCACTTGCCATCGGCGTCAAGGCCGCTAAAGTCTTGCGCATAGACTTGAAAGGTTGCATTCATCCACTTTTCATTCGCCTGTGATGGACTGCCAGTTCTTGTTGGTTGAGGTGTCACGGCTGGTGTTTGCGGACCCCGGCCCTGGCCGAGAGAATCTGTGCGTTGTTGCGACAGGACGATTGGGGGATCAATTGCAATATTAGGGAAATACGTGATATCAGAAACTCGGCAATGCAGGTCTTTCCCCTCCATAGAAGAGCTGTTGAGCATGATCCAATCACCTCGACGAACAGGGCAGGTATCAGGCCGGTTGAAGAAGATCAATTCGCGCGTCGTTGGATCGAATCCAACCTCAAATTCTGGGAATGAGCTGCTGTCGTGCTTGACTATGGAAGGAATGTCAGACGGTCTGCCGTATCGTCCGGGAAGGTACTCGGATCCAATAGGATTGTAGTCGTTCGCTCCGACAGGTGGGACTATCAATGAGAGTCCATCCGGAAAATCTTTCAGTTTGCGACACGCCGCACTGCTGTAACAAAATGAGACCAGCAGGTCGACGACGTATGGCTGCGCAATCACCTCATGCTCGATGCTTGGCCCTAGGCCGATGGCCATGTATTGGTACAGACAAAGGTCCTTGCTGCATACATATGGCTTGATGGCTTCAACGTCAGACTCTAATTTGAGGTGGCAAACCAAGCAGAAGTCTGTGCAGCGTACAAAGTGGCGCAATGTGAACTGCATGGCGAGCAACGGAAAAGAAAACTGCACGACACCCGCGGCTTGGTAATGATCTGCGCGTACAATCTCCGGCAGAGCCTCGTTGACTTTCTCTGGAACGTAGAGGCGGTCGGGAATCTCGTCAGCATTCGATGGTGGGCCGGCGGTGGCTTGCATCTCGTTATACCAGCGCTCTGCACCGTTCCAATCCAAGCCCATGCTTCTAGATCGAAGTATAGGCACGAAGCGCTCCTGTAGAAGGGCGTTCAATGGTTTGGAAATGAACGAGTCACGAATGGAAGAGTCCTCATCCACCGTCTCTTCTGCGGATGGCAGGGCGGTCGTGCTTCCAACGCTGCCGCGCTCAGTCTTACGAACGGCTGTGAAGGCTTTTATGGCTTCTTGTAACGTTGGCTTGGGGCGCTTCCCAACCACGACTCGTATCGCAAGATTTGGGGCCAGGCGAAGCGCCTCGAAGCCCTGCAGCTCTTCGTTCGTCTTGTAGCCGTTGGGGTATTGGATCAGCAAAGTCAGGTACTCATTCGGCTCGATCTGCCATGCTTGCATTGCTTCTTCTGATATGCCCAGCTTGACAATCCGTATGGCCACAGCGACATAGCTCGAGTTTCCGGCAAGCAGGTGTCCCAGGTGCCCAACTTTGAAGCCAGCGGCTTTAGTGGCGCGAAGGTCTTCACGTATGCGTTGTCTGAAAATGCGATCAGGAGTTGTGCGTACAGTCTTGGTAGCGAAGGCTGGATTGTGAGCAGGGGTGTCGACATCGAAAATCTCGTGGTCGGAATCGTAAATGGCAGCATCGTCATCCTCCTCCTCCTCGTCGTCAACTTCTTCCTCGTCTTGCAGCATTTGCGAGTCGCCATCTTGGTCAGGCTGCACTCTACGCAGCGCGCTGGCCACGATGTCGAGCATTTCAGAGACGTTCTTTCTGTTGATGCCACGAATCGACCCCAGAGCTGTGCTGATGTCTCGAGGAGCATCTTCGCCACCGAAAAGATAGTATTCGTGCGACTTGGGATAATCGCCCAAGTCGGTGACCATGGCGGTCACAGTGACCGGCCCATCGACCAGTGGGATGGGAGCTCCCACGAAAGAGAACTCGATCTGTCCGTCGTCTTCGCCGGCACGCACTGTGGAAATTCCAGAAGGACGCGGGCCGTCCAGGACCTTTTCCAAGTCGGCGACAAATTGGCGGCGCGGCATGATGGAAGGTTGGGATCACGTCGCACCAGTACAGTGGCCCCGGTGCGCGACAGGCGAAGTGAGTGAGGAAGCTTGTAGCGAAGGAGTCGTAGGTCGATGTAGTCGATGTAGTCCCAATAGTGCGCTGGAATGGGTGCTGAATTGCTAGCGAGTGGTGATTGGCAGGCAGTCAGCAGAAATTGATGAGTGTGCGCGAATTGCAAAATGGCCGAATTGTTACAGCGTGGCCTCGCGGGAAGGCAGGCAGGCAGGCTGCGCTTGAGGACCGCGTCAACTGGCCGATCAAAGAACGGGCGCGCGTTTGTCAGTGATTGGTGTTCAGTCGCGTCGGGAAGGGAAGCTGCACGTGTCAGTTTGCTGTTGCACAGCAGGCGGGCCTCTCGTGGCGCTGGTGAAGCAGAACCCACGGGGCGTAGGTTGTTGTCGATGGCTCCGAGCCCGTTGAGAGGCGTCGAGCGGCGGATGGATCAGGAGTCGCGCAGTCGCCCAGCCAGCACTCACTCACTCGTTCACATTTGCCTCGTCCGCCGCTCACCGGTCGCAGTGGCAGCAGCGGCGCAGGCAAGGCACAGCGCACAGCGGCAACGAGGCAGCACGCGTGCAAAGAGCGCGTTGTTGCCTGAAGCTTGATCCCCGTTGCGGTCCTTGCGGGAAGAACTTCGGGTGGGCGGCCCGCCGCATGCATGTGCAAATCACTCTGCCATCCACCCACGCAATCATCAGTGCCGTCACTGCCGTGTGTCGCTCATCAACGCCGACCGGCAAACATGGCCATTTCGACAGCCACCCCGCCTGCGGGCAACGTTGAACCCAAGTCCTCGCATGTGGCCGACAGCAGCGTGCGGCCCTTCCTCCAGCCCGACTTCGATCCCGTCGACTTCTTGAATAGCACACTCCCGCCCTTGTCACTGTCTTCCACCGCACAACGGGCCGGCCGAGCAGTCCCATTGCCCGAGCTATCCTCACAGCTGCAGACCCTCCTGGCGCAATGGAATGCGCAGACGACGCGTCTATCGAACACCTTGACTCAGCTCACCGACGACATCATTCGGAGCGGCAGCAGGTTGGCCTATGAAGTGGAAGTATTGCGCGGAGAGACATTGGGCTTGACCGACACCTTTCAGACGGGTTTGAAGAAAGACATTGAATTGTTCGTGCCGGGCAAGCCAGCTGAAGAGGAAGATACCGCCCCACTTGGCGCAGACGAGCAAGAGGCGGGCAGCAGAGAAGCGACGAAAGATGCGAGCAAGATCCACGACAAGTCCATAGAACCAGAGTTCCTCGAAAAGCTCCGCCAATTGACCACTGTACGTGAGCGCCTCGATGCAGTCGTCAAGACATTTGGTTCGGCTATGCAATGGCCTTTGGCTCCCTCCGAGACCTCTTTAACATCGTCTCTGATATCCGTCTCCGGCCCAGAGAGCAGCGATGACACGAGAACGCGCGAAGAGAAGGGCAAAGAACATGCTGAGAAGCTACGGACCGAGATCAATGACTTACTGGCGATTGGAGCCGAGGGTGTCGATGCTGCCAATGCGCGAGTCGACGAAATGCGTGTACTTGCCGAAGTATTCAGAGGCACCGCTGAAGAGAAGGCCCGGTTTCGCTTTGTGGAGTCCTTGCAGAAAACTGTCGATGACAAGCGAAAGACGCTGGGCAGGACGACTGTCACCAACAACGACAAATCTGGCCCCGCTCCTGCGCGAGGTTACGACCTCCGATACGGTCAAGCGCCCAGCGAAGGTGGAACTGGATATGGCTTCTTACAGAACCTGAGAAATCTGAAAAACGAAGTGTACATGGATTGAGTTCTATTGTCGTTCCCGTAGCTTCTGCATCTTCCCGAGACGCCATGTGCACAACATGTGGTATGAAGGAGAAACAAGGTCTGCAGTGCTCTTCCTTTCAGTCGCGACTTTGCGGCCACAGCCAAAAGCAGCATTTGCTCAATTCCTGTCAATCACACATCCTACAAAGAACTGTCGACATCTACTGCATAACTTTGAGCGTTGGCAGGATAGCACAGAGAGAGAAGATGACTTGCACTTCGAAGAGAGGCGAATGATCCGATAGATGCGCACCCAACCACCAAGTATTCACAATCTCGCCTGATCCAGACATCGAAGAACCTCTTCCGCACCTCGCTCGCCCGACCTGACCGCTCCCTCCATGTACCCTTTCCACTCAAAGGCCGTCTCCGTCCCTACGAAATGTACTTTGCCCACTGGCTCCCTCAGCACTTTTTCGAACTTGGTCAATCCACCAGGTCCCAATACCGGACAGGGACAACCTTGAGACCACTGCTCGTTCCGCCAGATCTGCTCTTCAACATGTATTGGTTCTTCCACATGTGCAAACTTGCCGAAAAGTTTACGAATGTGCTCTAGCACTGCTTTCTCACGCCCTTCATCGGTTAAGACCATCCACTCACGAGCAGGCTGTCCAACAAGGAAGCACGTGAGACTGTAGTGCTTATCGACATCGACACTGGTATCTCGAGTCACAACGCAGGGGCCTTTGGCGGATTGAGACATTCCTGTGAGACCGTGCTTGCGCCACCAGGGAGATTGGTAGAACACGATCGATTTGCAGTAGTCGCCGAGTCTCGATGATCTGGACAGCTCGAGCTTTGCAGTCGGGAGAGGCGGACTGAACGTGATTTCTTGGTACAACGGAGTCGGAACGGAAACGATCACTCTTGAAGCATCGAATACTCCCCTGGCAGAAGTAACTCGCACTCCTGCCCCATCGATCTGCTCAATTCGCCGGACGGGTGACATGAGGATGAGCGCGCCTTCTGGAAGTCCAGTGGCGAGTGATTTGCTGAAAGATTGAGTGCCCGAGTAGACCCGCAGATACTGCCCTCCATCTTTCTGATCTGAGCGCATTTGCATATATCCTCCGCCGGATTTGCAATAGTCGAGGAAATATAAAGCGCTCAGCTCAGATGGCTCCACACCCAACATAGCCCGTGTACCGACACGGAGCGCATTTATGGCGTGTTCGCTGGGATTAAGGGTTTGCACCCATTGTTCGAAAGTGATATCATCGAGGTCTTTACGCAGCTTTTTGCCCGATGCCACTGGGTTGAAGATGTCGATTTGCTGGCACGTCGCTTCAAAGATATTTCGCACGCGGATGACATCTTCAATCTCGGCTTTGTCAGTTGCACTGGCGAGCAGATGGCCGTAAGGGTGAGTTTTATGGTTGCCAATGCCTTCGTCACAGACAATGTCGCCGGTGGTGTTTTGTACGATCAGTTCCAGACCGTCTGCATCACGTCAGCAGCAGCACAGCTGTTGTCGAGCAAGCATGTCACGATCAACTCACACTTTTGAGCCAAAGCATACATCTTCGATTGATTCGTATCATTGATCCAAGCGGCACCTACATCACAGACACTCCCTTGCGCAGAGCGAGACCATGTCTTCCCGCCCACACGATCTCGAGCTTCCAAGACTTTGACTGTTTTTCCAGCTTTGTGCAGATCGACTGCGGCCTGAAGCCCACTCAAGCCAGCCCCTACCACAACAACATCGACACGCTCGGTAGGATGTTGAGGAATCGCGGCCGTCGCCTCAATCTCGAACAGGAGTTCTGGCGTCGCGAGCTTTTCAACCGGAATCAAAGTCGAAGCGGGCCGTTGATCGCCTAGAAACTCCATCAAGATGGGTCGATGTCGCGGGTTGTTGGAATCATGGTTGACAATGTAACAGTTGAGTTTCAGAATATCTTGTACACGAGCTCCGGCTGCTTCGAGACAGCGTCCCAAATTGCTTATGGCAAATTTATACTGTTCGACCGGATCACTGGGCACAGTACCATCTGGTCTCGCGCCGATCTGGCCTGCTATCGTGACGGTTGTGCAAGGTCCATTGCTGTGTGTGACCGAAGAGTAGTATGGCGACGTTCGGATGCCGTAAGGCGAAATCTTGGCAGCTCCAAAGGGTGGATCACTGGATTTATTCGACATTTTGGTGGGTCCTGGAGATGGATGTGGGTAGAGGAAGCTATCTACTGTCCCGAAACACTCTGAATGTTGAATGCAGTCGTACGAGCTCAGCTCTAGATAAGGTGGAGCAGCTTTCGGGCCGGGGCTTTCTTCACTTCGGATATCTTGGCGACATCTCGGCAAGCTTGCTGGCGATTACCGGATTGTTTTGGAGAAATCGCAATTGATGTTTTCGAAGGACCTACAATCACCAATCGTCAATTCCTCGGAATTTGCATATGTTTTTCGTCTGAAGCGTGCGACTGGTCTATTATGCGACGACGCGTTTGAAATGGTGTGCATCGTTGCTACTGTGAGCATTGGTGAAGCAGTTGGAAGCGGAAGAATGGTGTGGCATTTGGGGTATCGAGGAAATCGTGCAAGTCCGGGTGTAACTGCATGTCCCGAACGCACCTTCCCAAGAGCTGCACGCGTCGTGTCGACTTTCCTGATAACCTTGGCACCGCTGCCTGGTTGTAGCCACCTTCGCAGCGGCTCCCCCTCAAGCGGGTTTTCCACACGCTACGAAGGAGAAAATCGTGCCCAAGCCTCGTGCACGAAGAGCAACATGGCCTTGTCCGCATCGGTGAGGACAAGTATTGTTGACTCCATGCGCAACTTTTGAGCTGACGGGATCGATCAGCAGGCACCATGATGCATGCTCTTCGAGCTCTCGGCCGAGTTACGCAACGTCATCTACAGCGAAGTGCTCATTATCTCCGGCGAGAACGATTGGATTCACCTGTACTCAATGGCCGGGCTTCAGGCACCTGCTTTACTGCAAGTCTGTCGTCAAATCCGCAACGAAGCGGCTCGGATGTACTTTGAACAAACCCTTTTCCAGCTCTGGATCAAAGATTGCAAGCCAGGCTTGCTATACGAGTGGGTTGAGATGGCCAGGCGGTATATCGGCGACTCTTGTGTCGATGACTTGCTCAGCGACGGCTCGATCGACTACAACACCGATGGCGCCGATGATCTGGACAACATCATACAGTGGTGCAAACTCGTTCTCGAAGGAAAGCTGCCAGAATGGGACCGAGAAGGAGATGATATCACGTATGGTGTTGCAAGTCCGACTGTGATTGCTGGCCACCGACTGGCGCTTCAGATGAGAGCAAGGCCATGGGCAGAATTCGTTGCCGCATTTGAGATCCTTCACTCCGCCGTCAAGGGCGCATGCGAGCAAACTTTGGCTTTGGCGCGCTACAGCTGAGTGCCAGCGTCAAAGGCTCGAGCGTAATACGACAGCTCCAGATGCAGTCAGTCCTGATTCGGTACAGTGGCTACTGCGAAAGGTCTGTTGGAACAGGAAGTGGAGGCCGCGGATGACTTGTAATGCGGTACCACGTTGAACAGCTTCATAATGTAGGCAGACCAGGACCCAACATCTTACCAAGAGCAACGTCGCGATGCTGGCCTCAGCTTCTAGTGATTGGCAGAGCGTGTGATTGCCTTAGTGCTACTGCATGTCCAGAGCCTAGAATCCAGAGTGTGTGGTGTATCAGGCGCCAATGCCAATGTCAATCGGTCAGGAGAGTGAATCGGTGTGGCGAGGCCGATGCTTGAAGTTCAGGCGCACTCGGCTTCAGTGAGAAGTTCCAGCGGGTCTGAGGCTTGAAGAAACAGGGTGTATATCGAAGCGTGGACGATACGTCTTCAGTGTGGACAGTGGCGCGGCTTGCAAGTATGTGATCCAAAATTGCTAGCACGTCTATCTGAGAGGTTTCAGAGACCGTTTCGTTCATCTTGACATATCCCAGCTTATTTGGAGCGCTCACATCAACTGCTTTTCACAGTCCGAAGTTAGCCAGGTCAGTACATGCTCACTATCTCCTGTCAAAAGGCAGTGCGAGCGGGTCTTCTGGCGAGAGTCTTGCTTCCAAGGCCGAATGACTTTCTGGATATCCGCCACGACATCGATATTGCCATCGAGTATGAGTTCCTCCCACATAAGATATTGCCTGAGACATCAAAGCGAAGTGCTAGTAGATGTGCAGAATATCTGCAGACTTGGAACGATGGGCGTTGGTATGGAGGGAAAGGCTTGGCGCTTGCCGGTTTCGCCGCGGAGGTGACTTGCTCCTTTCGATTCAATGCTTGTCTGGCAGAAGAATGCTGTAGCAGCATCACACGACCAAGACAATGCCATCCTCTCTGCTCTCACACTCCCTCCGCCCATCTCTCATATCATCAGATGCCGCGCAATATGTCTGCAAAACATGCCGCCGCAATACTGCATCGTACCGACGGACAAGAAAGCTGCTGCGCGTGAAGCAGGATCCTTCATTCGCGCCCTCGACCACCGAGAAGACCGACCACATTATCTACAACCCTCCGCCGAGCGCACCGAATGTATATCACACACCGCCGAAGTTCCTACCCGACTCAGATCCTCGAAGGAAGCTGCACACCGAAGCTGCCGCAGCGGCTGCAGCTAACGCACCCCAAAAGTCCACGTCAGTCCTTGCCGCGATAGCAGCGCAGCGAGCAGCCTCGCAACCAAAAGCCGCGGAGTTGAAGCCTATACGGCCTATATACGAGAAGAAATACCATCTCACACAAGACGATGTTGATGAAATTCGGAGATTAAGGACGGAAGATCCCAAACATTGGTCACGATTGAGATTGGCAGAAAAGTTCAATTGCTCGCAATTCTTTGTCAGTTTATGTGTTACAGCGCCCGAGGTCGCAAAGGAGAAGGACGCGGAGGCCGATGCCGCCAGGGCGAAATGGGGCCGACGAAAGAAGGAAGCACGAGAGGCCAGAGTGGAGAGGAAGAAACTTTGGGGTCAGGAAGCATGAGCGCTGTATAATTGCGGAGGATGACAAACAGAGCTGCTTCACTTACTGCGCTTGAATCCAAGGCCAGCACCCGAGAAGCTATGCAGCAGCCCGCAAGAAGTCTCTACTGGAACATATTGCCAGCGATGAGGCGCAACAGACTCAAAACGCGAGCTCGAGCCTGTCCCGAAGCAATTTTTCCTGCTGCACAAGCAGCCTAGCGCAAGGTGCAGACATCTTCACGCTTGAAGCGCACACCAGGTATAGCAGAAGCGCCAGGTGAGGAGTGGACGAGATGTGTCCGCTACGAGTGCATGGGTCAGACAATGTACATATATGTACGACATGTATGATATCTCAAACGAACATCTGATACGAAGTCGGATGAATCGGTAATTGAACGAGCGGAAACCCTCCACAGCACGACTGACCATCTCCGATCGCTCGACGGCGCACATGAGGAGAGCTTTGAAGGTGAATTGGGGACTGCAATGCAGTCAGCCAGCTTCGATGTTATGTATCAGAGACACTGCGTTCTGTACTTCACATCAAGCTCGAATCGAGTCACATCCATCTCAATTCTTCTGCTCCAACAGCCACTGGATGCCTTTAACGGACTCTTCGACAAATTTCTTACTCGCACTCATTTGCGGGAAGATGTCCCAATATCTATCGAATAGTCAGTGAAAGGTACAAGAATGTCCGAGGCAAGGTTCTCGCGGTCCGAAGATGTGTTCGAGCGACTCCACTTACCCATGAGGCTGTCCAGCATAAACATCGACCTTCGTCTTCGTACCCTCATCTTCTCTCAAAATTCTCTCATACACCAAAGCCTCGTCACGCAAAGGATCCGCACCACAGATTTGGAAGTACTGCGGTGGAAGACCCTTGTGGCCTGTCTTCCACAGCAGAGGGCTGAATAGGGGATCGCTTCGATCTTTCGGTTCGATATAGTTATTGGAAAAGAGCTCCATCGCAGCGTTGCTCAGGATTGGAGCGTTTGGTAATTGTCCTCTAGAGAGCAGGTCCTTCTTGTATTGTTCGGGATACGCTGATATGTCACATAGAGCCGGAATCATCAGATGGCAACCTGTAATCGGCGGCGAAAGGTTTTCGTCGCGAGCGAGATGAGATATGGTGGCTGTGATGTTGCCGCCTGCGGATGTGCCACCGATAGTGAAGCCCTTGGAAGGGTCTGCTCCCAACGCAGCAGCGTTTGCTGCGGCCTAAAAGATTTCGCCGTCAATCAAACTGAAAGAAGGATGCTGCGAGGATGTTCTTCTACTTTCACTCACCCATTTCGTAGCATCCCAGCAGTCGTTATGTGCAGTTGGAAACTTCCACTCTGGTCCAAGTCTGTAATCGACATTCACCACATTCATTCCCAGCTTGCTCGCCATGAGCTTGCACAACAGATCCTCGCCTGTCAAGTCTCCAATACACCATCCGCCACCATGGTACATCACGCCCAAGGGACCCGGCGCCGAAGCATTTTGAGGATGGTATGTTCTCACGTCAATCTCGTGTCCATCCCGCATCTTGACTTTGTGATCTTGTTCCTTCACATCAGGGAAAGAAGGTGGCGCCATAGCTTGGGCCATAGCGTTCTTAGCATTCTCGAGGAAATCCCGCATCGCTGCGATATTAGGAAGGAGGCCTAGATCCGGGCTTTCGCCTGCAGCTTTGGCCGTTGCGATCCACTCATCGTCAAGCTCGCCCAGGGATTGCCAGTCTTTGATGTCTGCCATGGTGTTTGGTTAACGGAGAGATTGCAGAGGTGTGTTTTGACGAAGTCAAGGCAAGTAAGCTCGATACGCGAAGGAGGGAAGAGGAGCATGTGGGCTTATAAAGTTTGTCACATCGTAAGATGGAAAGCACACTTGCCGGCTGACGGACACGTGAACGGACATCTGAGCTCCTAGCCCGAGGATGCAACTGGAGAGGGCAACAAACGGTGGGCTGAACTGCTACCGATCGCCGCACGATGGTAGCAGGACTAGTGTGAGCGAGCTTGCGGTATAAAGAGGGGCACGAATGCCTTCATCGGTCCGGTCCGCGTCGACTCTGCAGTCTGCACTGTATTGTTCTTGACGTGCACGCTCCTTCGGCGGAATTCACGCCGTTTTCGATGAATAAGGCAGTTGTTGCTACCGGTGTCTTCTACAGTACTCTGTATCATCATGCAATGTCTTTTATCATATATCGTAGTCTGAACAGAATGCCATGCGCTTTATGTAAACCCTGTCGAGACATGCGAGTCGAATTGTCCCTCAATCCAAATCTTGGCGCTACGGAGCCGGGACTTCCGTGCTAATATTCTGCTCACAAATAACGTTTACGAAAAAGCCTTGCCAGGACAGCTTTGCGATCAGGACTGTTCAAATTGATTGGGCAATGCGTTGGGCAATCCCTCAAGCCGCCTGCTTGTCCAGAAACTCAAGACGAATCTCGACTGCGCGTCGATGAGCATCAAGCTCTTCGACCTTCGCGAGTTGCATGACCGCTTTGCCGACGTTACGGAGGCCTTCAGAGGTCAAGTTGGAGGATGTAATGTGCTTCACGTAGCTTGCCAAGTTCACGCCCGAATATTGCTTGGCATATCCATAAGTAGGCAATGAGTGGTTCACGCCGGCGGAATAATCGCCCACCGATTCAGGTGTCCAATCACCACAGAACACGGAGCCGGCATTCTGCACCATCTCACGAACCGTCAGCGGATCCTGAACCTGCAGGATCAAATGTTCGGGGGCATATTGATTGCTCAATGCCATGGCTTCCTGGATGTCTCTCACAACAAGAGTGACCGAATGGCTGATGGCGCCACGCACCATATCGACCCGGGGAAGTGCCATGGCTTGCTTGTGCAGCTCGTCTTCGATCGCTTGTACTCCAGATTCGTCCAGCCCAACTGTAATGCATACCACCTGTGAATCCACACCATGCTCTGCTTGTGACAGTAAATCGCTTGCGACGAACGCAGGATTCGCTGTCTTGTCGGCGATGACCAGTACTTCCGAGGGGCCGGCAGGCATATCGATGCTCACGTTTGCGCTCGTGTCGTTGCTGACGATCATCTTGGCGGCGGTGACGAACTGGTTTCCCGGTCCTAGGATCTTGTCCACTTTGGTGACATTATCTGTACCATATGCCATGGCTGCTACAGCTTGAGCGCCACCTGCTAAAACAATGCTCTCAGCACCGACCTTGTGAGCAGCGTAGACGACCTCAGGCGTTAATTTGCCGTCTGCACGAGGTGGAGAAGCCAACACGATACGCTTGCACCCAGCGACCTGCGCAGGCACACCAAGCATGAGCGCAGTCGAGGGCAAGACAGCGGTACCTCCTGGAACGTAAAGTCCCACGTTCTCGATCGGTCGCACGAATCGTGAGCAGATAACCCCTGGCATCGTCTCCACTTCGAGGGGCTTTGATTCCTTCTGGGCGGCATGGAACTTGCGAATGTTTTCGTACGAGATATCGATGGCCTCGATGGTCTCAGGGGGCAATTGCATGAGCTCCGCTGGAAATGGTGCTTTGAGAACAGGCGTGGTCAACGATGTAGCCTTCTCAAACTTGTGTGTATATTCGAGCAGAGCAGTATCGCCTCTCTCTCGTATATCTTTGATGATCGGGTTGACAATGCCCATGATCTTTTCAGTCGATCTTTGCGATGGTCGCTTCAGTGCTTCCTGTACTTCTTCGGGGGCGCATTGCGATGTCACCAATCTGTTCATTCGAATCCGGCCTTCATTGTCCAATCCGGCTGAATCATCCTTACTCTTTGGTCGTGATTCCGCCTCTTTGATTTCCTCTTTAGTGGTAGACAAAGTTCCATTGGTTGTCACGCCAAGCTGTTCAGCGTATGGTCCCTTCGCGTCGCCCCTTCGTCGCTTGACTTTGACGCTCTTCGCATCCAGATTTCGTTCAATGTCTTCCAGGCTCACTCCCGCAGCCACAGCTTTAGTCAGAGTGAAATATAAGACATCAGCCGCTTCGAATGCAATGTCCTCCTTAGATTGGGCCTCAGTGAGCTCCGAAGCCTCTTCCATGATTTTGGCGTTGAGCATCTTCGAGTCGTTGAACAATCTCGCCGTATATGATCCTTCGGGCGCTGAGCGCTTCCGGCTTTGTAACGTCTTTTGCAGCTTGGACAGGCCGCGGTACTGCCCAAAGCACGTTGCGGTCTGCAGATGACAGAAGCCGTGTCCTTGCTGCCGCACAACGAAACATAGGGTGTCCTGATCGCAGTCTGCATCTATGCGCACCAGCTCTTGCCAATCGCCGCTTGTGTCGCCTTTTCTCCAAAGTCCTCGTTTCCTACTGTGGTACACACCTCTTCCTGAACGCAAGCTTTCAGCCACGCTCTCCTCGTTGCTATAGACCAGGCCAAGCGCGATGCCTCTCTCATCGGTAACGAGCGTTGTGAACAAGCCATCTGGACGATCGCTCCTCACTTGCGCCAGCAAGAGCGAGGCCACACGGATATTGTCGGGAGAAGCCTCGGCCGCGATGCTCAATTGCGATGCAGGTATGATAGGCACAGCATCTTGTCGGCCGAGCTCTACCGCTTCCTGCTCTGTGATGTGCTGCTTCGAAACGTAGACGGGCGGTCTTTCTTTGCCCAGCTCCTTCAAGATGTTGCTGACATTCTCGACACTGCCCACGTTCTGCAGTAACAGGCCATAGGGCGTGCCATCTACTGCTTGCGTATCCTCGCCTACCGACGCTGTGGGGCAGTATACTACTCTGCTCAGGTTCAACGCCTTGACGCTTTTAAGCTCCGCAGCTTGTTGGCTTCGAACGAAAACTTTGGCTGCGCCCGCGTCTAAGAGGTCGACGACATCTTGTTGCGTTTCGAGACCGAACACCACGAGATAGACAGGGAACCGGGCGACTGCGTCTTTGAGCAAAGCGAAGGCCTTTTCAAGGTTCGAGGTAGTAACAGTAGTGACCAATCCGCCAGTGTACGCCAGCTCCTTGGAATCCTGGATTTGTTCGACACCTTCGTAGGAATCCAAGTCAATCGCTGCAAGGAAAGGTGGCGATCGCTCAGCAGCCATGATTTCGAGTCCCAATGGCTTGTTTGATTGAGTGAGTGAGCAGGAGAAAGCGTCTTATCAGAAGTGAGTCGAACAAAATAATCCTGCCCCGCCGAGGTCATCACTTCCTGCAGGGACCTTTTAATGACCCATGCTCTCGGGTCTCAGTCTCAGATCTGCACTTGCACAATCGCCTGGCTTCCATCACCACTTTGCCCAACGCGACATCATGGCAATACTGCAGTGACTGGATCCCATCCATCGCCATGGATCAATGCGCGCCCTCCACTCCTGGTGCCGCACTTGGCACTTTCACAGATGTCTCTCGAGGCCATCGAGCCGATCGTGCTCGAATCGCGCACCCACCTGTCTGGCACGACTGAGACCGTCAGTCGCACCTGAGCGAGCGACCGCGAACACCGCGACCAAGACTCACTCATCTAAGCGTGCATTCTGGAGCGGGCTTCCGTCAATCTTGGTGCCTCCTGCAGTCTTCACATCTTTGCTCGTGGGACTATGGACTTACAAGTGCGTGATGACTGTGCTGTTCCAGGACAAGATCATTTATATGCCATACATGCCACCATATGCGCGGAAAGAGAGGGTTGAAGACTATGCTGCCGTCTGTGACCCTGTGAAATGGGAACATATCCACATCAAATCGACAGATGGCACGAGGATTGCGCTATGCGTTGGGAAGATGGGCTCTGAGAGCAGTAGAAATACGAGGAAAAAAGTTGTGATATGCTACTTTCAAGGCAATGGCAGCAGCACGCCTCCGAGGTTACCATTGCTGAGTAATACTCTCAAAGCCATTCAAGCTCATGCTGCGACCGAAGGTCTGTTGCCAGACGTGGAATTCGTGCTTGTCGCTCTCTCCTACCGTGGCTACTGGACGTCGGGTGGCCGTGCATCGCAAAGAGGCATCGAAGAGGATGCGAAGGCAATGCTGACGTGGATCGAAGCCACACAGAACAATGCAGACATAGATTTGCAGATCTTCCTTTGGGGTCAGAGCATAGGCGCAGGCGTGGCGACAACTGCTGCCTCTTCCTACGTCTCCGTCGCTAATGCTAAACTTGGGACCAAGATAAGTGGCTTGATACTTGAGACGCCCTTCACGGGCATTAAGAGTATGCTTCTGGCGCTATACCCGCAGAAGTGGCTACCGTACCGATATCTGTGGCCGTTCCTTTGGAATCATTGGGATAGCCAGGCAGCTTTACAGATCATAGCTCGTGCCGATCATCGTCCTACTATACTCATCATGCCGGCAACGCGCGATGAAGTTGTACCTTCTAGCGAGACCGACAAACTTGAGCAGATCGCACGCAGTGCTGGCTTGCGGACACTGAGGACCAACATCGTTGGCGCACTGCATACTGAAGCTACTACGCGCAAAGAAGGTCAGGCGGCGATTGCTAAATTCGTATGTAACGTCTTGAACAGGGCTCATTCCAAGTGAACTTCACTGTTCGCTTGCAAGTGATAGCCTCACTTCGCCCGTGTATGAATTTCCAACCTTGATACAATCTCACGTCTCACATGTTATTAATGCCGCCCCTTCCAACCAATGTCGAATCGAGGCGTGAGGCCAAAGTATGCTTATGTCCCCTTACAGTTTAGCGTTCTTGCCCGGTGGTATATAGTCGACCCTTCCGCTCCAACGTGCACTGGCAAAACTGCGTCCGTCCACACTAAAGTACGTTCCCGAGCGATGATTGCGCCGCTCCGCTACCTCAAAGCGGTCTAAAAACTTGGAATAAGTGTCCAAGAGAGCGTTGTGCTTGCGCATTCCTTTCGCAAATCATAACAACAGAGTGAGGTGAAGGTGCTCTTGCCGTTTGTGGTGTGGATGAAAGCCACACGCCACACCTACCTTCGCCGAACCAAAACAACTCGTCCGCCTCGACATGTTGTCAGGCTCTCGCTCCAACCTCTCTCAGACGCATTGTCTTAGCAAAGCCACGAGGCAAGTCACAGGAGTTGCAGGCAACTCGCAACAACTAGGCCGCACGTGTACTTAGTGCTGCATCACCATTGGAGACAATTCCTAAGAGCACAGCGTATGTACTTCTTCCACTCCAAGACAATTGAGCGCCAGCAGCAAACGCACGCCGTGATGCTGCGTCGACGTTGCCAGCTGCAGAACACTTGAGACTAATGCTGATCAAGGTACCTACTACCTAGTTCTCGCCAAGCCAAACGATCCGAGCCAAAGTCATCAAGCACTTTGTAACACAAACAAAACACCCAAACGGTCGACATACCCAGTTTGGCAGTATGGGGAATGACATCTCGAAGACAAACACGCAGCCAAGCGAGGACGTGGCCAAGCTCCACGCCAAAATATTGAAGCTTGAAAACGACATCAATCGCGAGCTGCTCGCCAGGCCAAATGCAGCTGCGGAAGGGCATTTGGCAGAGGGGCCCACGCAGTCGGAGCCGAACGCTCTTGCTGAGTGGAACGCCAGAAAAGCGCGCCGCTCAAAGAGCGCTGATGAATCCAGTAACACGAGTCGACCGCCCAAGCCCAACGACCGTCGCGCCTCTGGTGACAAACCTGCCACGTCCGATGAAGTAGATGCGCAGCAGACATCACTGACAAACCCTATACAATCAACAAACGCGCGAGCTGACTCCTCCGCTGCTCTGCCCATAAAATCGAAACAGGTCGCAGACGATGTGCAGGTCACTTCGGCCAGTAAACGCACTGCACCGGCGGCTGATCTACGTGACTCAAGTAGACGAGACTTTCGAGGCGTACCCATTACGAAGCGACCACGCGGAGCGATGTCTTCACCACCCGCTACTTCTTCGACTACGGATCTCCGACCGCCCGAATGGTATCAAAAACTAAATGTCTCAACCAAGCGGGGTTCAGGTACCAGCAATGCGGACACCCTTCTCCAGCGTCTGAAAGACCAGATTGCCAAGCTCAAGAAAATGGGTCCTCAGGCGAACAACGGGAAAGACATGAATGACCTTCGAGAGATCTTGCACGAGGCACCTTTCCTCGCTATGGGGGCTGCTGGAGCTCAGCTTGTTCGCAACAAGCGCATTTTGCACAACGAATACGGACTACCACAGCTGTTCGATGATCGATTTTCTGGCAGTATGGCAGGGGAGTGGCCATGGGATGTCAAGTCTGATGCAAAGGAGCTCTACCACAAGTGGGGCTCCAAGAACTTCGACGATGACATGCTGCACGGCATCAAACCCGCACAGAAGAGCAAGCATGCAGAAGACGATCGCACAGCGGATCAAGTTGATAAGGAGTGCCAAGTGTCGTCCAAGTACGTGGGAAATGGCCAGTTGGTCAACGGTCAGTGGTGGCCTACGCTCCTGTGCGCCCTTCGAGATGGCGCTCACGGCGATAGTCAATCTGGAATATCGGGCGAGACAGATGTCGCCGCCTACTCATGCTTTATCAGCGGCGGAAAGAACCACCTCTACGACGACAAGGATATGGGCGATGTTGTTGAGTACTTCGGGCAAGACAGTGCCATTCCTGGCCAAATTTCGCGTGGCACGAGTCTCTTGCAGAAGAACGCGTCCAAAAAGCTGCCAATTCGCTTCATCCGCTCGAGCAAGGTCGATTCTATTTACGCCCCCACTATTGGCTTCCGCTACGATGGCCTCTACGATGTCGTCAGCTACACGTTGGAGGACGAATCGAAGCAGAGATACAAGTTCAAGCTTGTGCGGCGGTCTGGGCAAGGTCCTATTCGAGGTGGCGACGGGCCAGAAGCTAGGCCGACGAGACAGGAGGTGATGCGCTTCAGACAGGACAAGCGCTTCAGAGGATTTGGAAAGGATTAGGGGTTTAAGATGAAACAATTCAAGGCACAGCAGGAAGTGATTAACATGAACAATCCTGGCGTTCATAGTGGTACATGTTCGTGCGGCGGTAGCGGGAGGCTCTGGCCGGCAGAGACGGGGCAGGCGAAAAGATACTTTTGGCATTGCAGACGACTTCGAGATACTCCCCAACAGTACTAAGACTGAAAAACGACTTCATCCAGCACCTTCACGTATCCTCTCACCTCTTGTTCCGTATTGTAGTGCAATAGAGAAACTCTCACCACTCCGTCAAAAGGATCGAGCCCCAGAACATGCTCGCACAAACGATTCGAGTAAAAGCTTCCCCATCGGCACCCAAAATCACTCTTCGCCTCAATTGCGTCAACAACGTCTTTGCTCTTGCGCCCCTTCACAGTGAAACTAATCACAGGAACCCTCTTCTTCCGGTCCGCTGTTGGCTCTCCTTTGATCCGATACACCTCGGGCTTCGATAACAGATAATCGATCAGAATCTTCTGCAACTTCTCCTCGTAGTCGCTTGTGAGATCCCATGGCACCGTCTGCAAGTACTTGCACACTTCCGGAATACTCGCCGTGAACTCGTAGTTCGCCGCCGCAAGACCGAGGAGATTCTCCAGCGTAGAGGTGTCTTTGAAGAAATGTCCCAGAGTTCGAAGATGTTGTTGGGCGGATCTGGAAGCGTACAGCGAGGCGATGTGCGGTCCGTACAGTTTGTACCAGCTGAAGCTGTAGAAGTCGACGCCCCAGTCTGTCACGTCTATGGCGCGGTGAGGAGCGTATGCCACGGCATCGACGCATAAAAGGGCACCGGGGACTTCGTGGACGACCGAGGCGATGGATTTGACGTCGTTGATTGTGCCGAGGATGTTGGAGGTCTGGGTGCATGCTACGAGTTTTGTTTTGGGTGTCATGAGACTTCGTAGAAATTCGGTGTCGAGTTGAGGGTTTTGCTTGTCTGAGGAATTCCACCAGATGAGTTTGCAGTCCTTGTCTTTTGCGAGTTGGACCCAGGACGCGATGTTGGCTTCGTGGTCGAGAAGGGAGACGATGATTTCGGAGTCAGAGGTGATGTAGTCGTATAGCGACTGGGAGAGGTTTCGGAAGAGCTGCGTGGTGGAAGGGCCAAGGACAACGCAGTCTGGTGCCGTGTTGATGTACTTGGCAACTGCTTTGTTGCCTTCTTCGTACAATTGAGTCGAAGTTTGTGAGACTGGGTAACTCGCGCCTAGTTGGACGTTGTTGTTGGTGAGGTATCGAACGACGGAGTCAATGACTTCCTTGAGTACTTGGCTTCCTCCGGCGTTGTCAAAGTACTGTCGCCCGGTTAGTGGAGTATCTGGGAGACACGGACCACCATAGAGCATACGACTTGCTTGCCACTCAGGGCCGGGAAGTGGTTACGGACTGTAGTAATATCGAAGTCTGACATGCTAGGCAATGCGTCTTGAGTGTTGGGATCCCAAAGAATAGCAGTAGATATTTCTGGTGAATAATGAAAGCTCTGAAGTTCTACGCCCTACTGCCGACGCCTCTGGCCGTCACTACCCTTGTCATCCACCTTCCTATTTCGTGATGGCTCGATGAGCAGAGCTCATGTGGGTCACGTCCTTCACATCCTTGATGCTAATCGCTGCGTCGAGGACGTAGTGATGATAGTGTAAACTGGCGATCTATTTGTTCAACCTCGAACACTCACCTCCAGGCCCTCTAGCTTCCCATCAGCTTGCCACTTGTCGACCACGTTCGCGAAATCTTCGATACCACGACTCCAAGGCACGAGTCTCGCTGCTGTCACCTTCTCCTCCATTGGCCTCTGGTCCCTTTCGCCTTCGGCGTTTAGGTAGCCTGGCGTGCAACCAGCCACGGCAGCAAATGTTGCAGCTCCAGCCAAGCATTTCATGGCCCAGGCCTCTTGAGCCTCCTTTGTAGGCTGGACTATAGGAGAACCTGATGCCCGCCTATTGGCCTCCGAAATGATGTATGCAATGTGATTGCTGAATATTCCGAGCGTAAATACCTGATTGGGACCAGTGGCTGCTTGTTGCGGTCCAGGCCAAAAGAGATTTGGAAACTCTCTGCTGGTTACACCATGTAGTGTAGACAATCCGCTTTGAGCGTGATCATCAAGAGACTTGCCATCGCGGCCTGATAAGTCAATCCCAGCACGTGAAGCAGCAGTCCCGATGCCTGGGGAGGTGAAGCCAGTACACCATATTAGCACGTCCACCTCATACTCTTTGCCATCAAATTCCACACCCTTCTCCGTGATCCGGGTGACCCCACGACCATCTGTGTCTACCAGCTCCACGTTCTCTCGGTTGAAGCTAGGCAAATACTCGTCGTGGAAGCAAGGACGCTTACACCACGTCGGATACCATGCTTGGAGTCTCTCTGCCGTTTCTGGATTCTGCACGACCTCCGCAGCGCGAGCTCGGACTCTAGCAGCTCGTGGGGCATCCAAAGCGTGTAGCATGGCCACATGTTCGCCTACATTGGTCATATTCACGTTGTACGAAGGACCGCCCACTAATGCGCTGAATGTCGGCATGCTTGTCCATGCGTCGCCCACAAGATCGACTTGCGGCTTGGGACTCGCGTTGCTCACGAAGCTGCAGTAGTTCAGGTTGCGATCGCGCTGCCATCCAGGAGTGGTCGCAATTTTGGTTTTCCATTCGACAGGATCGGTCTCTCGGTTGTTTCTAACGTCGACCGCAGAAGGTGTGCGTTGGAACACATACAGCTTCTTCGACCACCTTGCAAGCTGAGGGACAAGTTGCACCGAGGTGGCACCCGTGCCAATGATCGCGACTTTCTTGTCCTGAAGTTTGGACATTTCTGGTGATTCTGGGCGCCCACCTGTGACCTCGTAGTTCCAGCGAGCGCTGTGAAACATCTGTCCCCGGAAGTCACTCGTACCGGTCATGTTTGGGATTTTCGCGTTATTCAACAGCCCATTCGCCAGTATGACAAAGTCTGCGTTGATTTGAAGTCTGGTTTCTGAGCCACCTTTGGGAGTCTGTACAATCTCCAGCTTCCATCGGTTTTGTTCCTTGTCCCAGGCGGCCTTTTTCACAGTTGATTGGAACATTCCCGTACGTGAGAGACTATACTTCTCGCATATACTCTCAGCATAGAGACGGAGCTCTTCGCCACTCGCGTATTTATGCTTCGGCATGTAATTCATTTCTTCAAGCATCGGCATGTAGATGTATGATTCCACATCGCACATCAATCCCGGATATCCTGGATAACTTTAGCACGGCAGCGATACACGAGCTGAGATGCCTTACTGTTCCAATACCAGGTGCCTCCGAAATCACCAGCCGGGTCGACGATCAAGATATCCTCTGTGCTGAAGCCTTTCTTGATCAAGTCGACGGCGAAGAGGATGCCTCCGTATCCAGCCCCGATTATCACTATCTTGCGATGGCCGCCATCCTGGACGACTTGCTGTATGGGCGTGCCGGTGGCAATCCATGGATCTTCAAGCAATTTCTTCAGCTTCCCTGACTTCGAGTCGAGGTATTGGGCTGTGCCGCCCCTGCCTAGTCGCTTCTCTCGCTCGAGTGCATACTTCTGGATGTAGTTGTGGTCGTTTGGGACAGCTGGCCCATTGCCATCTGGCGCCGGCATCGCGGCGCCCACCCTCTCAGTCACTGTGTCAGTCATGCTGAGTGATTGATCTTTGAAGTTGTTGAGGTAGGGAGGACTGTGAGCTGCCTGTTTGATTCACGGTCCAGGGCAAACTTTTATGAATGTGTCGGACAACATCATTGGGGGTTTGCATAAAATCCGACAATCGAGCGGTTGTTGTGCAATGCAAGGAACCTTCGGTTTTACCTTTGCCTGTACGGGTAAGGCGCGTTGTCGATCAACAAGAGGCAGCAGCCTCGTAATGAGAAGACGAGTCGTAATGAGAATACGAGCTGGAAGTGCGAAGCTGTAGAACGCTAGCAACCATGGCGTATATAGCTGTGGAGGTTACCGTGAATCTGCAACGCACCTGTCATCGCCCGCATCACCAGTCGTTCAGACGCAAAATCATGCAATGTGAAATAGCCTTGGCAGCCTGGTCTCGTTTCCTCCCTGTTCACTACAGCTGCCGAAGACAACTTTCAAAGACTAGCCACTGCTCTTGGCCGCGTCAGACCGTCTTACCGCAAGGTTCTGTGATGCCCAATCCACGACTGTCGTTGTATCTATTCCTTGCTTTGCGTTGAAGGACTCATTCTTGGGCCAACTGACTCCAATGCCTCTGCCAAATACCACACGGTATTTGCACATACCGTCAGTGGGCTTGTCTGCGAGGTCTCTCATCAGATCTGCCAGCGGTTTGAGCTTGCGAACCACTGCCTTCGCCGTGCTCTGCTCGACAACATCTGCTAAACGTCGCATCGAAATCGTGTCACCGGAAACATGAACGACGCCAGATATGCCCGGATGTCGCAAAGCGATTTCAGCGGTCACTTTTCCGATATCTGCAGGATTGGTCACGGTGATCTCGTTTTCCCAGCTCCCGATCGCGGTGACGATGGATCTCTCGGCGTTGACCAATCCGAAGCTCGGCTCAAACAAGAATGGTATGAACATGCCCGTTGACACAATGACCCATTGTGTTAGGGACTGTGCGCGGAGACGATCTCGGACATCAAGCTGGCTGTCGAAAAGGTCCTGTCCACTGCCTCGGCCGATCACGTCGTAACGTGTTTGATAAGCATGTGGATCAGATAGGCATGTAGATCAGAATTATGAAGTCATCAGAACCTCCATTAAACCACCTCTATTATTCCACAAACCATTACTATAGCGCCTCTAAATGAAGAGCTTGTTTAGCAGGCTGTCCGTACCTATTAATTAGGTCGTTTTAATAGCGTTAGGGCTGCTATAACTGCCTATAGAGTCGCTTATTAGACTATTAATCGCAGACTTAAGGGCATTAAGCTAAAGCATAGCACACCTCTAGTTAATCGAGCCCTAACTCTAGTCGAAGAAGAGGTAGTTTTATAGAAGATTCTAGACCTTAATTTACGTAGTATTAGCCGGCTAATATACGTTAACTAGCTACTTATTCTAATACGAGAATTAAGATATACTACTACTACGAGAACTTAAATTCGGGGCTTACTTTAGTAGTTTCGGGAGTCGGAGTTTAATTAGTAAGGCGGGTATACTTATAGCCTATAGTTCGAATACGAATAAAATATAAGAACGAATATAGATAGTAATATAACGACGACGTATAGCTATAACCTTCTTCCCTTACGAAGTCGTATATACGGAGGAGATAGTAGAGAAGTAGTTACGATAGCTTCTAACGTGCACTTACTAGAAATAAATACGCTAGACGAGATAGTATTCGAGGACTAGCTACGTAGGGCATTCTATTACCTACCTACCTTACGACCTACTCTATCTATACTAATATAAGCTACCTAAGTATATATAGTTTAAAGTTATATTCTAGAGCCGAAGGTAGGGCAAGACTACGACTAAAAAGATACTACGTTACTAAAAGAGGTACTATAGACAAGACTTAGATTTAATTTATATACGTATACGTATATAGTTCGCGGGAAGTTAGCTACTTCTACTATATATATAGCGTTTAGGATTAGGTATAGCACGCGTTTAGAAGTCGTAGATAATATAGACTTAGAATCTAATATAGTACGCGTTTAGGAGTTATAGATAATATAGACTTAGAATCTAATATAGTACGCGTTTAGGAGTCGTAGATAATATAGACTTAGAATCTAATATAGTACGCGTTTAGGAGTCGCGGACGAGACTAGTACTAGAATATAGGCAGCGTAGGCATAGCCTATACTCCGAAAATAAAAGAAGACTACGCTCCGTTCTTATAAATATAGTTTACGATAAGGGATAATAGCGTATAGACGAACTAAGTATACGCTATAGGTAGTACGAGACGAGAAGCTACTATAGAAGAGTAGTAAGTAGAGACTAGGTAGTCTAACCTAATTTAGACGCGGAATAGGTAAAGATAACCTAGGAATATACGATAAATTATTTCCTAGCAAGATAGATATCTATTAGGTAGGGAAGTTAAAGCTAGGGCCCGGGGCCTTAGCTTAGGTAGATAAAAGAAGGAAGGAATCCGCTAAGATATAACTACTTAAGAACCGAGAGAGCTGCTATACTAGGTAATTAAGACGATTGCGCGGAACCTAGGCTAACTACTATAGTTTCTAGTACTAAAGAGGATAGGATCTATTATAGTACCTAAGAGTTCGATATAAGGAACCGACTAGCGGACTTTACTACTACTATAATAGGTACTATCGGTAATATACCTAATTAAGGACCCTCCTTATAGTCGCCTACTACGATAGATATAACGTAGCTCTTAACTTTATAAGAAGTCCTAAGGAGTATATTAGATACCTATAAGCTAAAGCTACTATTATCTAAAACTAAAGCGAACCCGTTCTTTAAAGGATAGAATACTACTAAGTTCCTCGAACGGTTCGATAGTCTCTAGAAGTAGTTCGATCTAGAAGAGCGTAGTAACTAAGAAAAGATTAATAGCGTTATCGCTAATACTAAGATTATCCTACGACTAGAACTAAAGCGGTTAAAGAGCGTGCCTAAATATAACTAGACTAAATTTAGGAAGTCCCTATTAGACTACTTCGCTAATAGTAATACGTATTATATTATTAAATCGGTATTATACCTTACGTTATACTATAAGACTTAATAGTTAGAAAGCGATAATCTAAATAAATTCTTACGATAGTTCCGATTAGCTTCTAACTATATCGATTCCGAAGACTTAAGTAATAGAGAACGATCTATACTACTACTAAAAGCTTTGCTAGATAGTATTAGTAGAAGGATCTATAAGAAGTATAGCTTATATCCTCGGAAGCTAGAGTCCTTCCGACCGTTTAATAAGATTCTAAAGTCGGTAGAAGAAATAGTTAAAGGATCTAAAGGGTTTAGGCTTGCTAAAAATAGAGATAAATAATAGATAACCTCGTTATAGAACTCTATCTCGGCTAGCTATCCGGAAAGAGCTCTAGCGGTACCTATAGGTAATACTCTTATTAACGACGACTTTACTTATAAGTTCGCGAAGATATCGATTCTATATAGACTTACTCCGCGGACCGGAACTAGCCCCGTGCCCGTAAACTCTCTAATAAAGATAGGAACGTAGTAAGCCTATTAGGTAAATACTATAAGCTTAGGAAATAAACCGCTCGCGTACGTAGGTATAGTTAGAACCTTCGCGATATAGATCCTAGTATACCTAACGATATAGAACAAGTATTTTAACTACGAAGACTAAGACTACTACGTAAGGGAATATTTAATTATAGCCTAGCTCTAAGGAAGTAGGTATATCTAGTAGAATAAGCGGAGGAGATAGTACTATAGTCCTCCTACTAGAAACTATTAGCTAATTAGTATACTAAAGTAGGATAGCTAGATACTACGAATAGCTTAGATATACCTAGTAGTATAGAGGTTATTTCCTTCGTATAGTTACGTTCTATAGCCGGCTTACCTATTAAGAGCGAATTAGTTATTAGTACTCTAAATACGAAGGGATATAACTAATATAACGCCTAGAAGTATCTCGAACCTAGGATATTAGATACTATATAGGAAACTATTATATATACCTAAAGATATTTAGTTAGAGCCTAGGGCTCCGACTATAGTTCTAACTCCTCTAACGCCCGAACTCGTATATACTACTACGACTATACCTCTTTAGGTTATTAGAGGCATATATTTTAGTTTCGTACCTACGCCTACTATTTTTAGAGTAGCTATATACTAGTCTAGACAAGCTAGCGTTAAAGAGGAGGATAATTACGACTATAGTAGAGGACGGATCGAGGATATTATAAAAGAAGAGCTTAGAAGAAGCCTTAACGTAGCTACTACTATAGTCGTAGGTACTAAAGGAAAAGGTAAGGATAAGGTTAGTAGTATAGTAATCCTAAGCTAGGATAAGTAGTTAGCTCGTATAGCTAAGGATAGGATTAAGAAATAGAAGGGGGCCGTAAAGACGAGATAGCTATAGGCGAAGATCTCCGACTAAGTATTATAAACCTAGGCTTCTTAAGAAGATAAGCGAGACAATCCTCGCTCTAGACCTTCGAGATTATAGAGCTAAGAGATATTCGGCTATATAGATAAAGATATAGCGGACGAAGATATAGAGGATATTCTAACTACTAAACCCGTTAATCCTTTAATAAGAAAGGCTAGGAACCCTCCGAAGAGATAGTAGTTCGATAATTATATAAGGGCGAAGAGAAAGAAGGACGAGAAGAACTTGCTACTTACTAAGAAACTAGAGACTAGGTTGCTTAAGAGGTTAATCTACTATAAGATTCTAATTACCTTCGGGGAATTTATCCTTCTTAGAAGTTCTAAGCTAGCGATTAAGTTACTATAGGATAGGATCCGTACTAACGATAATAAACTATATAACGCACTCTAAACCGAGCCTATAAATATTAACTAGCTAGTAGAGAATATATAGTAGGCCGGGGAATTAGACGATATTAGTAAGGATTAAGTTAGTAAATTCCTTTATAAGACTTTCTAGAACTAGGATCTCTATACTAGAGAGGCTCTTTCTAAGGAACTATTTTAGAAGGAAGGGATTAATACGTATCGCGCTTACGTAGTTACGCGGTCTAAAGTATAGACTATTAAGAAACTATACGAGACTCTATCTAGTATAAACCTATCGGTAGTAATAGACGATTTTATCGTAGCTCCCCTTATCTAGGTTCTATATATAGTTAGAACGAGCAAGAATCTAAGCCTAGAAGTTTAAGTATTAGTTAATAAGGGTACGAATTCTTATATTATCGATTAGAACTAAGTATAGGAAATAGGAATTGCCTTAATCTAGAACATCCCGGAAAGTAAAATAATTACTATAAAAGGGCTAGTTACTATCTTAGGAATTAGTAGGAGATTAGTTACTAGCGTTTTTAGTATCGAGATTAAAGTACTAGTTTTCGTCTCTAGACTAGTTATAGGAGCTATACCTATACTCTTACTTCTAAGACGAACTTAAGTATATAAGATAAGACTCGTAGGAAGAAACTACGACGATAGAATATAAGAAGGAACTATTAGTAATACGAAAGGTAAATCGGTTACTTTTACTAGGCTAAAAGGATCTAAGGGATGCCTTTTAGTCTAGGACTACCTTTAGAAACTAGCTTTAGGAAACTAGTACGTAGTTTCGTAGCTATAACGATAACTACTAAGAAGTAAGTAGCTACGATACTATCGGATTTTAGTAAAAAGGAGGTTAGGGCCTAGGGCCTTAACTTATATTAGGATATAGAACTAGATACTTAGGCTAATAGAGATTCCTACTTAGCTAAAGAGGAATTTAAGGATCTAGAAACGATCCTAATCTAGACGATACTATTAGCTTCTACGATAATATAGAAGAGATAGAAAGAGTTACCTTAGTCTCCTACTATTATTCGAGTATATACTCTCTATAAGAGGAAGGCTAATAAAGTACTACCCGTACTTACTAGCGTATATAAGACTTCTAGAGAAGGTCTAGGAGGAATACTAAAATAGAAAGAGGAGTATCTAAGGGAGGAAGCCTTAACGCCTCCCGGAACGGGCCTATATAATAGACGATATTTAATTAAGAAGTTATCCGATATTAAGTAAAGAAGTAGGCTAATAGTAGAAATGCTTACCCTAATACTAGATAGGGTCGGGATTAAGCTCTAGCTAAAGAAGAAGGAACTACTAATCTATATACTATTTAACTATAAGAAAGTACTCGCTTCGTCTTTCGAATACTTAGGCCGTATTTATCTAAGAGTAGCCCTACTATAGGTTATCTATACTATACTATATACGCTATAGTAGCACCTAGGATTCTATATAAGCCTATTATAGAAGGTATAGGTCGAAGGGATTTTACGAATCCGTATAGAAGCTAGAACCTTAGAATATAGCTATACCGCGTATAGAAACCCCTACTTCTTAGTTTTAAAAAGGGATATAGGGAAGTATAGATTAATTAATATAGCTATAGAGATTAACCGGGTTATAATTAAGGATGCCTTCTTACCTCCGAATACGGATTCCTTCTTAGAATAATTCGTAGGTTATATCGTAGCTAGCCTTCTCGACCTCTTCTTAAGATACGATTAGGTTCCTCTAGCTAAGAAGAGTAGAGACCTAACTAGTTTCGACGGCCTTCTATTCGGTCTTTTAAGAATAACTACGTTACTATAAGGAGCGACGAACTTAGTATCTTAGTTTACGAGGATTATAAATATAGTCCTATACGATTATCTCTCCTATAGAGCTAGTCTCTTTATCGATAATTTCGAAGTAAAGGGACTATATACTACGTATAGAAACGAAGAGATCGAGCTAGGAATAAGGTAGTATATTATCGAATATATTTAAGACTTAGATTAAGTTCTCGTAGATATCGAGCGAGCTAGGATAACGGTTACTATTAAGAAGTTATAGATCCTCTAAACTAAGATTAAAGTTATAGAGTACGTAATAGATTAAGACGGTAGACACCCTAACGCGGTTCGTATAGCTAAGCTCCTAAGGTAGCTATAGCTAATTAACTAGAAGGAGGTACGTATTTTCGTTAGGATCGTCGTATACTTCTAGATCTAGATTCCTCGTTTTGCTATTATCGCTAAACCTCTATATTAGCTTCTACGTAAGGATACTATTTTTAAATAGACGATTATCTATAAGAGAGCTAAGGAGCACTACGTATAGTTACTAATTACTACCCCTATATTAGTTACTATACGATACGGCCCTAGGATAGAAGTTATCTATATCGCGATAGATACTAGTATTAAAGGATAGAGAGCCGTACTTATATAGATAGTCGACGATAAGAGATATCTATCTAAGTACGAGAGTAGAATATAGAATAAATAGTAGAGGAAGTACGATACTAGAAAGCGAGAATATCTTGCCGTACTCTAAGTACTAAAGAAGTTTAAACTATAGCTCTTCGAAGTATACTTCGTACTCGAGATCGATACTAATATATTAGTTTATTAGCTTAGCAAGGCCTTAACCGACCTTCCTAATACGACTATAACTAGATAGATCGCCTAGATTCGACTATTTAACTTCGAAGTCCGATACGTACCTAGAACGAAATATTAGGGGCTAGACGCGCTATTAAGGCGACCGTAGACCCCTCCTAAACGTAGGGAACTAGAGTAGACGGCTAATATAGTTCCGGATCGCGAGGATAATAATATAATCGACCGCGCCTTCTTCGATACGTTTATAAAGCGAGTTCGCTAAGCTAGGGCCTAGGGCTCCGACTTCTTTAAATCTCTAGACTCTATCTTCCTAGATAAACTAGTAGGTACTTTAGACGACTATAAGCATACGACTAAGTCTATTACCTTCGTACTTCTTCGTAGAAAGTATATAGAAGAGATAACTCTATTAGAATATAGGAGGTACCTTAAACTTAGCTAGAAGTTCGTAGTTATAGATTAGAAGCTATATCGCTAGAGATATATAGATATACTATTATAAAGGGTAGTAGATTAGGACTACGCTCGTATAGAGATCCTTTAGTTAATATACGAGTAGAATAAGTATTATAGTATAGAAGGTATATACTAAATACTATCCTACCTATACTAGTAGGATAGAATATACTTAGAATATATAATATACTATAGGAAGTGTCCTTAATATAGCTTCTAGAATAGAGTACGGCAGCCTACTCCTATACGAGAAGTCTAGGTTTAAAGCGTAGGCAAGAAGTAGTACCTAGATCCTATATATATAAATAAGAGGGGATCCTTAATTATAGCTAAAGAAGGACTCTCTCGGTAGATCGAGGCTAAGGTCGTATATAAGACCGCGAAAGAAATTACCTCGCTATAGATTACTAAATTTATCTATAAGGATATCTTCTACTAATAGGGCGCTCTATAGGAGGTTATTATAGATAATACTAAGGCTAACCTTAAGGATATTACTAATCTTCTCGAGAGCTATATAGTTAGACGACTACGGGTGTCTCTATATTATTCGGAATCTAATAGCTTAGTCGAGGTAGGTTATAAACTAATACTAGCTACCTTATCTAAGTACTTAGAAGGAGGTTCTAAACCTTAGATTCCGTACGTTCTATTAGTATTATAGGCCGATCGAACGACCGTAGTATCTTCTACTAGCTAGATACTAGCTACCCTTATAATTAGAAGAGAAGTAGTACTACTAATTAAACTAGATATACGAACGTATAAGATAGTAGATTAGGGATCGGTTTAAACTCGAGAAGATCTCCTATATATATAGTTACTCGCGCTCGAGAATATATAGGAAATAATAAAAGAAGTAAAGAATAGGAACAAGTAGTTCCGTAAGTAGGTAAAGAAGTACTTTAATACGGTCCGGAACGTCGACTAGTAAGACTTTCGCGTAGGAGATATAGTAATAATCTATTATACTTAACTCGAATATTCGCGATCGAATAAACTCGTATACTAGTAGCGTAGACCGTACTAGGTAGCCGCGTATACGCCTAAGGCGTTATATTACGAGCTCGAAGAACTAGATAGAATACCCCTAACTAGTATATAGAACCGTATAAGCCTAAAACGCTTATAATTTAGTATCTAACGAAAATAATTAGTTACGAACCGGTTACGCGCATACCTTAGCCTTAGTATATATAGAGGTTAAGCGCACTTATAATTATAGTTAGCAAACTTAATATTTACTTAGTTTGCTATTTACTAGTCTTAGTAGCGGCTATACCTTTACTATAAAAGTAGCCCTTCTTTCCTTAGAAACCTTCTCTTCTTTTCTTACTAACTTACCTTCTCCTCCCTACTCTCTTTTTTCTTTTTTAATACCTAAACTATATCTCTCGCTATCGAGATCTTCGCGAATACGAACCTATCCCTATAAGTATAGAGCTATAAGAATAGAGCTACTAATATTCGCGACCTAGTCGCGAATATTAACCTAATTAAAGACGATAATAAGCGGCGTAACGTTATTAGCAAATATATTCGCTATATTAATAAGCGCTTATCTTATTAGAACGACCTAGCCTTCGAGTTTAGTAGTATGCTCTACTCTAATAACTTTAAGAGTATAACTAAAGGAGTAGCCTCGTACTTCCCTAAATACTCTAAGGCCTATAAGGCTAGAGAGAGTTAGCGAGATCGAAGAGAGAGGTATCGTAAGATAGTTACTAGTCTCTAAGGACTAGAACGAGCTAAGTATCCTCTACTCGTAAATGCGATTTAGTATCTAGGAATAGCAAAGTAGATGTCTACCTTTATAGATAAGAACCTAAAGTAGAATAAGGCTACTCTAATCCTTCGTAAGGCTATTATCTAGAGGTTACTCTATCTAATAGCTAATAGATCTACCTTAGCCGAGGCTACTTAGAGTAATTTCGATAAGATTCGTAAAGCTAGGGAAGAAGTAAACCGTATAAATATTAATAGCGCTGCTATATAATAGGCCCTACGAGATCGAGGCCTATAACTTACTCCGAACTTTATTAGTCTACTATAAAGAGATATTACTACTAGACTAACCCTATTAGCGCCCGCTCCTTATTCTATAACTATTAACCTATAGTAGTAATAGACTAGTTATCTAGTTACTCGGTCCTATAAGTAGGTACTATAAAGTATATAGTTAGGGCCCGGGGCCCCGACTAGGTTATAGAAGCTAGAGCCCGGGGCCCTAACTAGGAATCGTCCTTTATTAAGCGTACTTATAGGGCCGTATACTCGAGGACTATAGGATCGTCGTAGATTAGAGCTCCTAAGTCGTAGGTAGAGTAGTTAGAGTTAGGAGTTAACTATACGTAGCCGAGCTACCTCTATAGCCTCTTAGTAATTAGTTCTATTAGGTTCCTTATACTCTAGAATCTCGACTAGTAATACCCTAAGACTATAGAAGTAAGTTCCCCGAGTATATAAAGATTACCCTATAGAGGATACTAAGCTTATTAGTATAGTTAATATAATTAAGAGTACTACGATAGTATAGCTATCCGAGACCGTCGTACTAATTAAATAGTACTATAAGCGAGCACGATAGGATATGCCTAACGGCTATAGGCTACTATATAGGAACTATTCTCGACGCGCGAGTAGTAGAATATATAGCCTTTATACGAATATTACGAATAACTAGCTCGGAGATCGTTTCGTAGTATACTTATATAGTAATATCGACGAGGTTAAAAGAACGAACCTTACGTAGTTTTAAGGTAAGCGTCGCCCTCCTATTATAGTAGACGCCTTAGGTATCTTTAGATATAGACCTACTCTAAGCTAGGATTCTCTACTAGAATATATTACGGATACTAACGCCTTAGTAGTCCTAAGAACGAGGCTAAATAAGAAGGTACTTTAAGATTTTAAGGACTTTAGTACGACCGTAATTACTCTTTTCGATTAGCTACGGCCGGTCGAGGAAGCTATTAAGCGAGAGTTCGATATCTACGACTAGTATCTTCGAGAGGCTAATAGGCGCAAGAATCTTAGTTAGCTACGGAATATATACTATAGCTTAACCTAGTAGATTTTCCGCTAGGACCCTATATACTAGCTATATTATATAGCAATCCGACTAGACTATATAACGCACCTATACTCCTACTTATACTACGCGAAGTTCTTATATAAGGCTATAGGATATAAGGAAGCGAATAGTACGAGTAAGTTCTACTATATCGATATCGCCCTTAATAAGCTATACTAAGGTACTAGTATTAACCTTATCTAAGGAAGTATATCTCTTACCGACGAGGATAAGGCTAATACTACTATATTAGTAAGAGGCCTATATAAGAGAGATGTTTTCTAGGCTTAGTTCGAGCATATAAAGAAGCGAGGGGTTCTAAAGGATAATAAGGGCCTATTTATCGAGGCTATCGGCCCTAACTAACTAATAGAAGAAGACTATACCCTAATCGGTTATAGGATAAAACTATAGGTCTATAACGCTTTTTAAGTACGTATCTCGTCGCTATATCTACTATATAGTACGAAGGCCTCCGAGAAGACTCGCCGAACTATACTTCCTTAGTTTACTCGGGTCGATATTAAGAATAATAGCCTAGAAATAAGTAAAGCTTTAGGAACCTATACTAAACTACGTAATATATACCGTAACCTTCTTCTAGGAGTTAGTACGCTATCCGGTTATTCGAATAAGTATAGTATTATACCCTTCCGGTTTCTAGCCTCTACCTATTTTACTCTATAGAGTCCTCTATCGGCCGTACTCGTAGGATAGCTACGATAGGATAACCTAGCCGTTATTAAGAACGCTTATAAGTAGATAACTTACTCTAAGGAAGACTTCTTTTCTAAGGCCTCTAACTACTACGACTACGTGCTTACGGAGTATACTCGTATCTAGCCCTTAGTATTAGAACTAGAATAAATGTTTTTCGGAAATAATAGTTACGTACTATACTAAGCCGACTATTCGAAGCGGCCTATAGCTTAGTTTTACGAAGACGCGGATATTAACGACTAATTAAAGATCTACGGTTAAGTATAGAATAAGGTATAGGAGGAAGCTAAGGCCCGGGGCCTCGGCTTAGTAAAGTTAATAGTAGTAGACGATACGAGGGAAATAAGTTAGACTATAAACGATAAGTGTTTCCTATAAGTACCTTTACTTCTACTAGACTAGAATTTAACTAATATCGTAGGTTTAGGTTTATAATAGGGGTAGAGTATATTAGCTAGCTAATATACGTTAACTAGCTACTTATTCTAATACGAGAATTAAGATATACTACTACTACGAGAACTTAAATTCGGGGCTTACTTTAGTAGTTTCGGGAGTCGGAGTTTAATTAGTAAGGCGGGTATACTTATAGCCTATAGTTCGAATACGAACAAAATATAAGAATAAATATAGATAGTAATATAACGACGATATATAGCTATAACCTTCTTCCCTTACGAAGTCGTATATATAGAGGAGATAGTAGAGAAGTAGTTGCGATAGCTTCTAACGTACACTTACTAGAAATAGGTACGCCGGACGAGATAGTATCCGAGGACTAGCTACGTAGGGCATTCTATTACCTACCCGCCTTACGATCTACTCTATCTATACTAATATAAGCTACCCGAGTATATATAGTTTAGGGTTATAGTAGTTATTCGCTAATATAAGCTATAATTAGAGAGTAGGCATCCTTAATAGTTAAGGTAAGAGGTAGTTAAGAGGTTAAAGAGCGATAGGCTTATAACTTTATTAATCGTTATTTAAAACTAGAAACTAGGCTATTAAGGAGGTTATTAAGCTAAAGGGCAAAGAATAAGGATTTAGAGGTGTTATCTAAATAGTTTAGGCTCGTTTATAACGTTAAAACCTTCTATAGCATCTAGGATAATAATACCTATAACTTTAATAAAAGTAGATTTAGGCTTAGCTACTATTAAAATATAATAGTTATTACTACTATAGAGCGTAGGCAACGACCTAAGGCCTTAGTTTCTAACTTAACTTAATAGCAAACTATTATTACCTATATTAATATAAAGAGCTAGTCTATACTACCTTATATTATCTTCTCTAGCAAGGAAATAAATAAGGCCTAGTTCTACTACCTTCTACTATTATAGAGGCTTAGAGTTAGTCTAAAAGGCTAGACCTTATATAATTATAGACTAGCTTAGATTAAGTACTTTAATAACTATATAAAGCATAGAAGGGTTAGTCTAAAGAGGCTCTTAATTTTAGATAGTTATAATAGCTATATAACTCTAGAGTTTAAGTAGTTCTATAAGTAGGAGGGTATTATTACCCTCTATATACTAGCTTATTTATCTTACTTATTATAGCCTTTAGATATTAGCTATTTTAGTCTACTTAAGAAGGCTTACTTAAAAAGGATAATAAGGCTTAGTATAGTTAGATATTACTACCTAATTAAAGAAGACTTCCTTCTAGAGTTTAAGGTTGCTTATTAAGCTATATTTATACCTAAGACTATTAAGGTATCCTTTAGAGGCTTAGGCTTAATTCTATTTAATCTATAGGTAGTATTATCTAAGCTAATACTCCGTTAAAAAACACTACCTCTGCTATTATATTTATTCTTAATTAAGCTATAGTATATACCTTAGAATCTAAGGCAGGTTAATAAATATATAACTAAGCTAAAGAATAAGGTTGTCTAGTATAGAGGCAGTTTACTAATACTAATCCTTAAGGTAGTAGATAGACTATTAAGAGGTTTCTAAAGGTTATAAGTAGCTATAACTCTTCTATAGTTTAAATATAAGAATATAAAGACAATTATCTTAGAATTATAATCTTATAAGGCTCTAAGGAAGAAGGTTAAACTAATACTTAGACTTAATATAGATAAATTAGCATTTAGAGACACCTCTTAGGTATAGGCTCGTTAGGTAATGCAGATAATTAATAACCTTAAGAAGAAACTAAGAGCTAAACTAACCTATAGCAAGTATAGCATTTAAGGACATAATTTAAGGAACTATCTATTAGATAAAGTAACTTCTAAACAATCTATAGACCTAGTTTTGCTGCAATTAGAGGTAGAATGAATGATAAATTAAGTTTAGCATGCAGTCCACCTAATAAATTGATCCACATGCCTATCTGATCCACATGCTTATCAAACACGTTAGTCGATGCCGAATTGCCAAGGGAAATAGCGCTTGACCCCGGCGGCCAGGGCTGCTTTTGCGATTTTGATCTGTGTAGATGGCGGCGAGTACATGCCGGTACAGCAGATGAGCGTGTGAAAAGGAGCGAAGGTGTCTGCGAGCATCTGCTGCGTGTTCTCGTTCACGTCACCCAGGACAGGCTCAACGGCCCATTGCTGCAATTGTGCCTCATGCTCTGGCTTCTTGGACCTGAGCAGCACGGCGACCTTCACGTTGTGGCGCTGGGGATGAGTGGCGAGCGATTTGACCACTTCTTGGCCCAGCTCGCCCAGGCCGAGAATGAGGATGGAGGGTGGTGGTGGTGGTGGCATGGCTGCACGTCACCGAAGCTCTATCCCATCAGGTGATGGAAGTCATTCGATGTGGATTTGAGTGGGGATAGTGGCATGGCAAAGTCGAGTTTTGACGGGCCTCAATCAAATATTGACGAGCCGCTCACGCGCTCGACGCGACTGGCGCCATTTCGTTCCTCTTCCACACGCGCTGCGAGCAAACATGTCGTGGACAGGACAGGCCATCGTCAATGGCGCACGATGCCTCGTACCGCGTCGGCCTCGGCGGCTTCCCTCCCATCGACGTGCCGAGTCCTGTCAATGGACTTCCGGCGTCGCGCGCGCCGCACAGCCTCGAAGCAGGCATGAATGCGTTCGATGCCGCGCCGAACGAGCAACGAGATGCCCAAACCGAGCCCTCGCAGCAACCGCCACCAAATGTGCCGCCATTGGGCATCAATAACACCAACCGCAAGCTGCTAGACTTCCCTCCTGTCGTCGGCTCCGTGATTCAGTACTCCAACAAGCCCCTGCCTTACCGACCCTTTCCAGACGACGTCGATGCGATTAGGAACAAGCTCTTCCACTTGGAGAAAGATGTGCTTTTGAACTCCCAACAGATTGCCGATTACTGGCCCCACATGTCGAATGTATGGCAGCGAGATACAGCACCGGCCCAAAGAGCAAACGGAGTGGTGATGGAGATTTGGCATTGCCGCAACCAGCGACGTGTAGAGCGAAGAGATAAGGGCGCAGAAGGGACCGCTGTCCGGCGACGGCGCAAAAAGAAGGATGATATGCTTACAGATCCTCATCAGTGCAAGCTGAGGATTCGCCTCCAGTTCTACACCAAGCACGCCGAGGGCCTGGCCGAACCATGCAGTATTGGGTTCATGGAGTGCAAATGCATTCCCGAATGGGTTTACATCACTCGGACCCCGAGGACGAAGAAGGCCGGCTATCGACATGAACACGACTTGCTTATTTTAGACCAGTACAAGAGGAGCCAAGCGATCATGTTCTTCTGCAAACTCAAGGTGGAAGAGCGCTACAGCTACTCTGCCGTGCTGAAGTGGCTGAAAGAAAATTATGCACATCGCACGCCGCAGGTTGATTGCGTACGCAAGCAGGACATCTGCAATGTCGCTCAGCACTGGCGTTGTTTGAATAAAGACGTGGAGCTGCGTCAGGCAATACCCGATGAGTGCGACCAGGAGAAGCAGCGCAAGGACTACCTAAGCTCAATTGACACGACTCCTGTCAGCCAGCTCTCCAAAGCACTACTCGAGGTGTGCAGGCAACTTCCACAAGCCATTGACATTGTGATTCCCTTCCTCGATAAACCACGCTCTGCAGAGAACCGATCGTCGCCGATCACCGAGGGTACTGACATTGTCATTCCATTCCCTGGTTGTGAACTCGCAAAACAGTGGGATCTACCCGCTCAGACAACGGATGAAATTAGAGCGCCTCTACAGGACCAAACGCGCGAGGCACAACCGCCTGTGACTCAGGCGCAGGCGCATCAAGCAGTCCCCGCAACTGGTGACTCTCCCAACCAGACTGCGGCACAGTTTTTAGCACAGCAACGTGACGCGTTCGGGCCGTCGATTTTCCGCGTGCCAGATCCAATTCGACCTGATCATTTTGTGCATACCCCCACTGGTTTGACGAGGGTGCTGTTACCGGCTGCAGGCTCACAAATGTTGCCTCCCATCTCCATTGGGCGGGGCAATGCTGGTACAGCAGGATGGCCTAGATCTGCTGCTGCTGCTGCTCCTCCTGAGCTCGCCACTTCGACGCCAACGACCACGTCGCTGCTATCTCCCGCCCTCTCCCATGCACTTCGAGGCGGCAGCAATAACGATAACGCGCCATCCGGCCCGGTGATACCGCAGCGACCGTCTTGGGCAGTACCCACGCACAAACGCCCGGCTGATGTTCATTCTGACAACTCGAACGCAAAACGAAAGGCTGTTGATGACATATCAGTTCAACTGCGCAACGAGTTACAATCGGCTGCAGAATGAGACCTGGCAGCGCCTCAGTTCGTGTCACGGAAGAACCGAGACCACATGATGTCTGTCCAAACATAATTTTTATTCATCAGAGATACCCCCGACTTAGCGGAGAACGTTCTTCGTATAACACACACAGCTCTTTCTCAGGTCTTTTCCTTGTCCGCCAACTTCTGATAGAAGGCCTTGCCTCGAGCTTCAAATGCCTCCATTGCTGCTGGATCCTGCAAAATCTCCCTCTGATGCTTGTCGGGCACATGCCTCCCTCGCTCCACCGCTGGCCGAGCGCACATCCTCTCCTCCCAGGCTTTCAACGACGAGAAATCATCTAGTGGAGAAGATGGGTAGTGCGGCCCTCCCAACGCCCATCTCGCCAGTGCAATCCACCCCCAATGCGAAATGTCTGCAACAGTACATCGGTCACCTACAAGATACGGTGTCCCAGCTTCGTGCAGATGCTTATCGAGAACTCCATAGAGCCGCCTGGTTTCGTTTTGATACCTGTCAATCGCGTACGGAACGTGCTCGGTCGCGTAGCGGAAGAAGTGATTCGCTTGTCCTTGCATCGGGCCCACTCCTGCATTCATGAAGAATAGCCAATTATTCGTTTCCACCCATTCTCTACTTCCGCGAGGATAGGAGATTCTATGCTCCGTGTCGTAGCGGTCCACGAGGTATTGCATGATGCTGCCGCTTTCGAAGACGTGAATTTCTTTGCCGTCTGGAAAGACATCTGTGATGGCGGGGATTCTGGCGTTTGGGTTGATCGCTTGAAACCATGAGGTCTTTTGTTCGTCGGCTGCCATGTCGATTTTGCGCACGGTGTGTGGCAGACCGAGTTCTTCGAGGGTGATGCTGATCTGCGAGCTATGAGTTGGTGGTCTGGCGATTTCGGCGCCGATTTAGTGGGATACCTTGATGCCGTTGGGGGTCTGGCCTGTGTAGAGTGTTATGGTAGGCCGTTTGCCACTTGGTTCCGCCATGTCAGTTGTGTAGACTGGAGCAGCCCTCGAGGAAGGTGGGGGGTGCGGTGGAGGTCTTCTTGCCACTTTCCTGGAATCCTCATCGCTGACTAATGGCTCGCTGCCTCACACTCGAAGGATTCGCATACATGATGCAGCAATGCAACTTCGACGGCCTCGTTGAATCTCTCATCCGTCATTGAAGTGTTCCTTGCCGGCCGGCTCATGGTATTGTGGACAAGGCGGATGTATGCTGTAAGCTTGCACAGCATCATGCAAATTCACATTCTCAAGTTTCAAGCTCAGGCTGTTTCGATGCGATATCTTCAAAGCGTCTGGATCGAGATTGCAGCTCATTCGTGCCGATACTTTGATTTGGGTTATCAGACCAAAGGTGTAGCCTAGGGCAAGCAACAAACGACTTCCTCTCTACGAAAGTAACTAGACTCAGGCCAACATAAACTAACAGGTAGGTGCCCCGAGCATCGTCCGCTCTTGAACCACATCTGTCCATCGGCTCTTCTGTGATTCCTGAATAATGAAAGACCAACAACTCCTTGGTATCTTGTCATTGCTTGCACGAAATCGTAATTCAGGTACATCCGTGAGACTCGCGAATCCAATCCCCAGATTGAACAGTCAGATGCCCCACGTTGAAAGTGGAGCTCTCTTTGAGCCACCTCGGAACTCGATGTCGTGTCACAGATGTTCACGCGCGCTTGACTAGCACGATCGATACCATTGCGGTTCTTCCGGAACGTCCGTATGGCTTGCCGGAGCTTTTGTATAGTAAACCTTTTCTTTCAGACTTGCTTGCCCCGTCTGCAAAGCACTTAAAAACGTTCGGTGCACATCGACTACAATATTGCTCGCTATCCATCATTCTATAACTTCAGACATTCACAATGGTCTCTTCCAAGCGTCCAGTCCGTATTGCAAACTGCAGCGGTGCAGTGCCGGACCCAGGCTATCACATGTACAACCAAGCAAAACATGGGTCCGTCGACGTGATCACAGGTGATTATCTGGCCGAAATCAATCTCGGAAACGATGCCGAAGCTTTCGCCAAAGGCCAGCACTCAGGCTGGTGCCAAACAGCATGGGACGGCATTGAAATGTCAGCAGAGCTTTTGGCCGAGAAGAAGATCAAGGTTGTGATTAACGGCGGAATGCTCAATCCCAAAGGTCTCGCCATGAAAGTCCACGAATACGTCCGATCGAAGAATCTTGACTTGACAGTCGCGTATGTTGAAGGAGATGACTTGCTTCCGCGGATAGCCGAGATCTTGTCGAAAGCGGAAGAAGACGTCGACCTGCCTCATCTGGACAGAAACAATGCCAACGTCAAGCTGGAGGAGAACTCGAGAGCTTTCCTGGAGCATTCAGAGCGCAATCCGATTGTATCTGCCAACGCGTATCTTGGAGTTCGCGCAATCCGAAAAGGGCTGGACGAAGGAGCAGACATCATTATCTGCGGGCGTGTCTCTGACGCCAGCCCTGTCATCGGTGCTGCGTCATGGTGGCACCAATGGAATCACGATGACTTTGATGCTTTGGCCGGAGCATTGATTGCCGGTCATCTGATCGAGTGCAGCACGTATGTCACCGGAGCTAATTTCGCCGGCTTCTTCCAATATGAGATACCTCAGCTGCTGAACCTGGGCTTGGGTATTGTCGAAATCGAAGGGAACGGAGACTGTATCGTGACAAAGCACGAAAGCTTGAATGGTTTCGTGACTGCAGACACAGTCAAATGCCAATTCTTATATGAACTGCAGGGCAACATTTACCTCAATTCAGATGTCAAGGCAGACACTACGCACATCAAGATCGAAGAGGTTGGGAAAGACCGTGTGAAGGTGTCTGGAGCCAAAGGTCATCCACCACCGTCAACCACCAAGCTGGCAGTCTTTTACAAAGGCGGATGGCAATGTGAACTGGTCGCCAATGCCACCGGATACGCAACGGCCAAGAAGTGGGCACTTTTTGAAGCTCAAATAAGGACAAAGCTGCAGGAGTGGAATGTCTTGGACAGATTCGATGTGCTTGACTTCCAGTGGGTTGGCAGACCGGAAGAAAATCCCTCGTGCCAATTAGCTTCTACCACGTACATGCGTGTCTTTGCGCAGGCGCAAGACAGAGATGTGATCGCGAAGTTCCCGGGGGCGCTCGCTGTGAACGCAATGCAACATTTCGCCGGGGCCCATTCGTCGCTGGATATGCGAACCATCGTTCCAAAGCAGTACATTGCATTCTATCCTGGGGTCATCGAGCAGTCGGAGCTAGACGAAGGCGTCAGTATCATCGACAAAGCTACCCAGCAAATTTCGAGACATACCGTCGGTCCCCCCAGGACGACAGAACCACTCGCGCCACGCGAAGACTACGATCCAACTTCACCCGTGAACCTGGCGAGTTTTGGAACAACAGTCATGGCGCCCATTGGCGATATTGCTCTTGGTCGTAGTGGGGACAAGGGCGCGAACGTGAACATCGGTCTCTATGTCCAGACCGACGAAGAATGGATATGGCTGCGCTCACTGATGACCAAGGCCAAATTGAGAGAGATGATGGGAACTGATTGGAAGGACTGGTATTACATTGAGCGAGTCGAGATGCCTGACATCAAGGCAGTGCATTTCGTCGTGTACGGACCTTTGGGAAGAGGGGTCACGAGTAGCAAGATCTTGGATGCACTGGGAAAAGGTTTCGCGGAGTTTGTTCGCGCTGTGCATGTGCCGATACCGAAGCGGTTCTTACAGGCCAGGGAAGCCAAAGCTGTAGAGTCGTAAATGCTTGTCCCGTGAAGAACACGCTCTCCACCGTCTGTAGCATGGTAATTTCTTGGCGGGCGCTTCGTGCCTTCCAAATATGGTCAGATGAAACCCACGCCGCAGCTGTGCAGTTGGCGCGTATGCAATTGCGCTCTATCCGCCTATCTCCCAGATAGACTTTGTAGCATTAAGCGCTTGTTACAGCACTGATATGCAGATCTCGAGAACAGATTCATCGACGCAGCATTGCGGCGCGGTCGAAGCCAGAGCTCCGTGTGAATATGTAGCTGAAGTGTCTTTCAATGAAGCTCCCCTGGTCGCAATAGACGTCGGCAAAGCTTTGCAATCATCATGTACGGTTACTATCCCCAAGAATCATACCATGCATTGGTTTTGTGGTTGTTTTGGATTAAACACACTCTTCTGGTGTTTGGCAACATCCTGGCCGTGGTGGCCCTTATGCTGGTATCGACAAGCATTGATGGGCACGTACTAGCGTGCGTTACTGCCAGTGCTGCAACTCGTGGGCGCAGTGAGCTGACAATCGGCAGAGCACATATTATTGCCCTGGTGCTTGAGCTGCTCAACTTTATAGCCGAGCCTGTGGAGATGGTGCTCTGGTCTCATCACCTTCTCGAGCCATGGTGAGTAGAACGTCAATCAAAGCCTCAATTTCCATGGCATAAGACGAAGGCATGGATGCTCACAAGGCATGCGCTGACCTTATGCAGGCTGTACCTGACCCTGCAAATACTCAAGGCTCTGCTCTGGTCTTGCATGACGCCTATAAGCGTGAGCCAGCTTCATCTCTACTTCGGCGGAATTCGATGGGAGTACTGGACGCTGGCTGCGCTATTCATCACTACGGCGTAAGTAACCATCGTCACTGCTGGTCCGTTGCTGGCAATTGATGTGTCCCCTCAGTCTGTCCTTCTACATGAGCTTGGGGCACGCAATATTCATCTTCGTGCGAAGTCGGAGGAGATCTGGTCTCGCTTTCGCTCCCAGGAAGCCGGAAATGGTGTGAGGCACACAGCAGTCTGGGTTCATGGCGCTCTTCTCAGACTATTGTAGTGCTCGCCAAGGCCAAAGCCATGTTTATAGTAGCCAAGCCAGACAGTTTTGACCTCACAACCGTTTGCACCTTCGATCTTTTCGACGCGGCCAAAGTCTTGCAACACGTTGATATTCGTGCTGTAGGTTTTCGCGAGTGCCATCAGCTCAAGCTGCCCGCCCCACTCGCCTGTGTCGCGCACCTTGTGCAAATACTCAGGCAAAGGCTCTTCCAGGAATGGAACGAAATCGTCTTGGTGGGATTGGATGTAGTCTGCGGCCTTGGCTCGAACTGTTTTGTACGCGATGATAGGCTTGTCGCCAGACTCGGAGTCCAGTGGTATGTCCAGCTGCTCAAGCTGGTCGGCGAAAGCAGAATAGAGGCAATGTCCATCAGCACGGATTTCTTTCTCAACGAGTCGATGCTCTTTCATTGATTCGAGCATTCGTTTCCGTTCTTGCTCTTTCATGTCTGGAAGGTTTGCCGCTTCTTCGGCTGCCTGCCGTGCGAGTTCTTCTTGTTCTGCTGTTCGTCTCGCCAGTCTGTCCTTCTGGCGGTTGCGCTTCTTGCCAGCGACGGCGGAGGATGCTGCTTCATCGGATTCAGCAGGCTTCATTGCGGGCGACGCGCCATTCGGGGTGCTATCCGTCGGCACATCATCATCAACTTGCAGAGTGAGTTTTTCGAGTTCTTCGGCAGAAGGCTCGTTCTCTGCTCCCGCGTTGCCATTGAGCTCGGCGACCTCTCGAGCCTGCTTCTCCTTGAGATCGCGCTCCAGCTGCTCACACTCGTCGTTGACCGCCTTGCGGGTCTTCTTGCTGGCCTGCTTTTTCTTCTGCGTTACTCGACTCTGCAAGTTCTTCTGCTCTTTTCGGTGCCGTGCCTGCAGCGCGTCCATTGTGGAATAGCCCTAGCGTGGAAGCTATCCTCTCAGCAGCAGTAGCAGGCACGAGGACAGCCGAATGTGCATGTGCATGTGCGATATTTTGGCTCGCTCGCCTCGTGCCGCGTTTGCTTGGCCGCTTTGCATGTGTCTGCAAGAAGTGCACTGAATCTGTCGATGCTTCGCATGCCGAGGTGCTAACTTCTGATAAGGCACGAGAAGTTTCTCACATCGGCTGCAGTGGTTTCGTGTTCGTGCTGCGCAATTGCAGCAGCGCCGAGTCGGCCCGCAAGCGCGGTCGGGACGGGAGCACTAACTATTGAACAATCTCGCATTCTACACGCTCTTCTGAGAAACCGTGCCGGTGGCTTTGACCTCTACGACGATCATCAGCGGTGGTTTGAGATGATGCCTTACCGCCCAGCGCCAGACAGGGCATAGCCAAGAGAATCATAATGTATTGCGGGACGGGCTGCATGCAGACGTGCAGAGAGGACGAAAGTTTCACGAAAAGTATCCTGAAGCCACAATCACCACTGCGAGGGGCACGCGCGATAAGACGGGTTGGACGGGCTCGACAGCTGTCTGGCAGCAGCCACCATGTATGCTTCTCCTGCACGTGAATTGATTCATGCTCGAACAGCCGCGGCTGACATGTTCATGTAAACTTATCGATCCCAGAGGTAGCCCGGATACTCGATGCACTACTTTCTCACGAAGGCCCCATGATGCTCTCAGCATACCACGAGAGACGATCGCTCTGGCCATCGCCACGCGTTCTTTTTGACGCCACGAATGGACCAATTTTGCGCAAGCCCTCAATTTCGCCTGTGGCCGGGAGGCGTAAGTATGCTTGTCCAAGCCTACGTTAGCCAGTCGCAGCCATCGGGCGGCCACCGACTTGTGAAGGCACTGGAGGGGTTCGCTTCGCATCTGTATGGTGACCTGATGAGCTGTCGATCTGTCTGTCACATCTTCAGCATGGTTTCGTTCTTTAATAAAGGAGAGCGTTGTTTGGCGAAAGCACAGCACGATCGGCATCATGCAGAAACACCTGCAGCAATAGCTTTCGAAGATCGTGCCGATCAGGCCACATGGCAATTCTGGACTTGCAAGGATTTTGTGAGCCAAAGAAACGACACCAAACGTCTTTTGTGTGACGGGGCCATGATTCAGATGAGTACGTTGGCACCTGGAACAATGGGCCTAACGGGTATGATGTAATTAGTCGTGGGAGTCACTGGGATGAACTCATCGCATGACGATCTAGCAGAAATACAGTTGAATGGATGTTTGACAGCGGCACCTTGTGCATCATTGTATGATCTCGTTAAAATGCTATATCTCTATTACCCTAGATTTGCCAGAAATGCTCGTGGAACAACAAAAAGGAGTGGGTAGATGCATCTACCAGGTAAACCTCATTAGCCCTGGGTTCAATGCCACAGGTAGCAAGAAGTGCCCGACAACGACGCTGCTCAGTGGGTAGATTGCGATGAAGTCGGTGATCTGCCAGAAGTAAGGAGCGAATTGCGCCAGGACAATCATCATGGCGGTGCAGAAAAAGCAGAAGATAAAAGTTCCCTTGAACTTTCTAATCACATGTGGGACTTCCTTGAAGAAGGTAGTGTCGGTGGCCTCCTTGCTCGTGGCACCCCAAGTCATGTCGATACTGAATAAGTGCGAAAGGAGAGCTTGTGAGACGTGTAGGGACACGCCGCCCAAGAAGATCATGAGAAGTGGTACCCATGAGAAGTTTTCCAGTAGCGCGCGAAAGAGTCCACACTCGCCGGTGCGGTATCTGAGGACTGCCAGAGAAATGTTGCCAACACCGGAGAAGACGATGATGATGGCGAAGTAGATCCTAAATGAGTCGACGTAGTAGTGATCAAGCATGCCGTTGTACCAGCCAGTCAGGAAGTAGTTTGCGAAAGTCAAGGCCCATGCGGATCCGAGTGCGAAGTAAGTTCCAACATATGCCATAATTGTGAACTTCGATGGAAGTGGCATGCCAGAAGCGATAAAGCGGAGGAAGAGCTTGGTGAAGGGTCCACGAGTGAACCAGTAGCGGAAAGGCTGGAAGATAAGCTCGGAGCATCCGTAGGCGTACTTCTCCCATCGCGCCAACTCATCATAGACTGTAAGCGACACACCCTCCTGGAATCCATCGCCCTGGTAAGCTGCAAGACGCACAAGGTATCCGGCGGTCTGCAGTCGCAGGGCCATGTCGAAATCCTCAGACACAGTATCCTCAGACCAGAACTTCTCGCGTTCATCGCCGAAGTAGCACTCGTAGCCGATAGCCTGCAAGGCGGACCAGCGGAGGATGGCATTGTGGCCGACGAAGGGTGCAACGTCGCCGTTGGCGACAGCAAAGCGAATAGCCGTGTAGATGAGATTGGTAAAGAACGTGATGCCACGTTCAAAGTAAGAATCGGTGACGTTCATCACGCCGGAGGAGTACTGGATAATGGCGACTTGAGGGGACTGTTCCATTTCCGAAGCAGCATCCAGGAAGCAGTCGACAGGCACACGAGTGTCAGAGTCGATAAGGAGGATGTAGTCTCCCATGCGGATGTTGCCATCGGCCCAAGTCCTTCCCTCGTCTTCTTCGACAACCTCTGTTAGAGCATCCCGGTAGGCGTTGGCTTCATCTTCCTGATTCCAGCCTTGATGACGTTCGATCACTGTGAGCTTTTCCTCGACTCGATTGCTGACCCAGAGCGCATAATTCATGTTCGAGGCTTTCTTGAACTTTCCACGTCGAAGGAAGACTTCGTCGCCCTCTGCAGGCTTGGGGTTATGCTTTGGGCGGGACACCCATCCGATATTGTGCTCATCGTAATAGTCCTGGCGGGCGCGAGCATCTTCCTCGCTGATGAGCTGCATGCCGTCGTCGTTGACGAAGATGTTGGCGGTGCCGCCTTGCATCTCGTAGGTGGAAATAGCGGCCTTGATCGACCGGATCGTCGGCTCGATGACTGCCTGAAGACCTTCCTTGTACACGGGCATCTGGATGGTGATGTGTGGCAATGCATCATCGCCGCGTCGTAGCCGCTTCGGCTTTTGTCCAGAGTAGAACTTGGTATTGGCGGACATCTGTGAGATGGGGCCAATGAGCTGCGCGACGTTGTTGACGAGCGATTGGAAGAAGAACAATCCCAGCCAGAATTGTAAAGGTACCACGAGCACAAAAGCCATTCGAAGGTAATTGCTGTCAATGATTGTCGAAACCGCGATCGCCTGGAAACCGGTGCCGATAGCGACGAAGGTGATGCACAGGGTGACGGCACAGAGGACTGCTTGCCACAGCACGATGTTGCGCGGCTTTTCCTGCCCGTTTGCCTCCAGATCGCTGCTGTCCGCATCACCGTCGACCTCGTTTACGGCAACGCTGCCTTCCTTCTTCTCTTCAATTGAGGACGTGTCATCCCAAATCATCTCCATGAGTGCCTTTTCAATCTTGTGCGCGCGGTCGAGTAAGTGGCGTGGCTCATCGTCCCAGACGACTAGTAGACCTCGGTCTGCAATGAAAGCTGCGAATTGATGCTTCTGGCAGCGTGGAAGGTAGGACATGTCTGGAAGGACCTGGAGACGCAGGCCGTTCTTCAGTGGGACATATGGCCGGTCGTTGTTGTGGAGAAAGAGTTTAATGACTCGTGTATTGACGGTCATCGCTACCTATTGGGTCGTCAGCCGGGGAGCATTCCATCTGGCGGGCATGCTATGCGAACCTTCACGTTCAAGGTCTCAATGGCTTTGAAGAACCCCACAGGCTCTTCCACGATATCGGAGGGACAGCAAGTATACTGGCCTCTAGCCTTTTTGAGTACCACACCCTCATCCATGCCACCTGCGGTCCAGAGACGCTCCATTTGCTGCTGGTAGAGCCAGTTGACCATTACGTCGCATTTGATCTCGTGAATATCGTCGGATTGCGAGTTGCGGTACTCATTGACGGGATACAAGGACGCTGGCCTCGACCATGACCCAGGAGTTCCATTGCCCGGCGTCGGTCCAGACGTGCTGGCCCTGCTCTGATCTGTGGATTGCTTCTCGATCGTCTCGACTTTACCAGTCTCGGGTTTCTCTTCTTCGATGCCCTTCTTGGGCTTCATGTACGAGAGTAACCCCATCGGAAGAGGAAACCCCACGCACAATGAGCGCAGATCTCTGGTCCAGGGAAGTTGAGGGGCTTGCAACTAATAGAACCACGGCCTCTTGATGAAGATATCGGGTGATCAGCCAGGAGCGACAGAAGGGTGCAGACCACGGATATGGAGGGCGTGTACGTATGCACAATGGCCGAAGTGATGTACAATATGGCAGATCGCTGTGCAGGGACAGCAGGAGGCAAGAGCCTAGTATAAGAAGGCCATGGCACTGGATCTCCTCCCAGCTCCGTGCCCGTTGATGAGCGAAACCTTCCAGGCAACTGGCGCCGAGCACTCCTCCTCCGCCGCAGAAGCCAGCGCCACGAGTGCATAGCGCTGCCGTGAGTTCATGTTGCAGACGGAACACGGAAGTCGAGAACCAAGCCATGTTCCGCATGGCAGAGCTGGTGAAGGTGATCTCTTTTTGGCACGCCAGTCTCGTTTAGGCAGCGACTATGCAGCAGAGTTTTACGCTCCTTACTCGAAGCCGCTCGAGCTAGACCCAAATTGGTCCACCACGAGGAAGCAGCTAAACCTCAATCTGTGGTTGAGTTCTACTCCGAAAGTCAATCGTCCATCTTCATATTGATATGGCGCCGTCTTCGAACGCCAAGTGCTTGCGATGCGTTGGAGCGCAGTAGGCCCGGTTTGCAATGAGATCAGATCCACTGTGCTAGCCGTCCATCCGAACATCGCTCCTATCTTGCATGGCGTGCTTGCTTGTCACATCCAGGTCGACGGCGTCCGCTGGACTTGTTGGTGATGTCATTTCTGTTCTGACCAGTGTTGGTAACACAACAGCTGGCGTCTAAGTGATAGTCACACTGGAGCCACGCTGTTTCTGATACGGGGCCAGATCGCAGGCGAGGCGGGTAAGTGCACCGGCGAGTACGCCGCTGAGCCATTGACGCACAGGGTGTGCGAAATCGTGGGCTGTGGAAGGATATCGATCAGATCGGACTTGTGCGGTCTGCCTGCCACACAACAAACACGCCGCTGAGTTCAACGTGCTGTTTTCTATAGACGCCCAATGTTTGCGTGTGCACGATTTGGCGCGATCGTGTTATCCCAGCGCATCATCGGCAGTCTCCATGTGGCATCGTTGTAAAGCTGCCTGCCATTTTGGGCGTCCTTTGGCAGCCCTTGGCGCAGTCGGGCCTAGTTCGCAGCAGCGCGCTGCTTTTTAGAGCGGGCTGGTATCCTACTCATGCCAACCTCCAGACGGTGCAGCGCGGTTCCCAAAACGAGCGAAAGCTTAAACTCCTCAGAGAAGCGGAGCGGTCGCAAGGTGGACACTGATGAACAGCGCATCGCCCTGATCGCGTCTTCGTCATGTCCCAACGTGGATTGTCAACATGGCTGCACTGCACGTAGCCGCCTCACCGAAGAGGTTTGGCCAAGTCATTCTCGTATTGTGGATGCGGGTGACTGCATGAGAGGCCATTGTGCTGTTTCGAGGCGGATTGGCCAGGCGAGAGACGACTGCACGTGGCCGAGTGTTGTCTGAGACCGCGCGATTGTCAGGCCGAGTAGGCAGCGTGTGCGGCCGGTGCTCGCTGCTTCGAGTCGAGATTCTGCGAGCAGCAACCAGGCGCGTGACGTGGACTTCGTGAAGGTGATGTGCCGTTGGTGGTGGGACCGACAAGGACCGACAAGGAAGCCTCGTTCGGCACGTTGCGGTCATCAACGGGTGGAAACGCGGCGCGCGGCAAGCACAGCTCGCAGCCTCGCACCACACTTTGCACTGAGACACGACTTCTCCGCCTCGTTCCTGCGTGCGAATTTGTCCGCCGGTTGCCGTGTCTCGGACGATGGCCAGCGCAGCGGTGCCTCCCATCTCTGGTACCGTAACAACTCTTCTCCGCGCCACGCCTCTGTAACAGCACCGGCCCCCTAACTTAAGCGGCTACTCCACGTGTGCGTCTTGGTCATGTTGACCACGTGCGCATTCACGAGAGTTGTGAGCTGCCCTTGCAGTGCCCTCGCAGAGCGTTGGGATGCGAATGGCACCAGCACTGCTTCCGTCAATCTGGAGAGCCATGTTGAACCATGGCAGATCGCACGTGCAGACTTGATGCTAGCGGATGCTTGGGATTGCGTGCATCACATAGCTTTGCAGCGCGCCGTCTCAACCGGACCTACTATCGAACTTACTGCGATTCTGCGAAGGGATGCAATAGGCTTTGTGCTCTCACGCGTCGTGCTTCGTCGGACCTCAAGTAGCTGCATCACACATTATGGAATCCTGGCGTCGCCGGCGTGTACATTGTGGTGAAGAGCATTCTCAGCGCTTCCGCAATCGACGAACAACATGCCACCGGCTCGTGCAAGACGCCCGAAACTGTGAGCATCTACCAGCTGCCTGTCACATGTTACAGCACCCATCAGCCTCGTGCAGAAGTAATGCTCCTGCCTCGAAGGGTTTGTGCCGTCAAGCCATGATATCCAGGCCTTCCTCCACCACATCCGCACGGGTGCTCCTCTCCAGGACTGACTGACTCAGTCGGCAAGCCTATCATCATCAGATGTCAGCGGCGCACACTGCCAGTGTTGTTCGAGAGCACAACAGCGCAATTTTCACATTATTCCGGGCGCAACATACCTGTAAGACACCACAGTGTCTACTCTGTGATTTTGCGTCGAAAAACTTCTCAACATGACCTTCTCTGCGTTCTTGACCTCCTTTGCATCGGAATCTCCCCATTCTAGCGGAACCTCGCTGTCTGCATCTGCATATACTAGCACGTTGAACGTACAGTTCCCATCAAGCATGGGCAGGAAAGAGACAGAAGCTGTGATTTGACGAAACAGCGCTTGGATCTCAGATTGAATCTCCGCTTCCGTCTTCTCAGGTTGCGTGGTCTCGGCGCTGGATGCAGCAGGTGCTGAATTCTCCTTGTCGCCGCTTGCAGAGCGAGACTTCTTCTTGCTATCGTCGTTGAAAAGGTTGACGTCGAATTGCCATCGCTCGACATGCTCGCCAGTCTCCTTGGATGTGACGACAATCACCAGTTTGGATATTTTGGACTTCTGCATCCATTTGCTGAGTTGCGACATAATCTTCTTGATGTACGCTTTGACGTGGTCATCAAGGGTGACCATCATGTTGAGGCCATATTTCTTGACCCTGTCCGTCCATCAGCATCCCAATGACCATCATGTTCTGCTCGCACCCACGCTGTGAAGTCCTCGGCTGGATAAACGCCGCGCTGGAACAATATGGTGTTGATGGAGTACTCGAAGAACTCCGTCACCAATTTCGAGCTGCCCTTCAGTGACAGCTTGTGCGTCTTCGCATCGTCTGCAGTCTTTGACGATGATGACTTCTTCGTGGATGGCTCTCTCGTTGCTGAAGGCATTTTTACTGATGCGTTGTCTGCTTGTGCTGATGCTGATGCTTGCGCCAAAGTGATGTTTATATTGGTTGTCGCGGGGACAACACGCCGCGCCAAGAACTTCACTTCCAGACTTTGACGAAGACCCCATGCGCACTAACTGCCAATGCCATCAAATCCCACTCATGCGACGATGCTTCCTGGCGACTAAAGGACTCGCTGGCTTCTGCAGCTCCTGGCAGTCGTCCGTCACCCACCATGCTACGTTCGCAGCGCGTCCGGTGTTCAATGGCCAGCGAAGATCGTTGAGCTGCACTGCTCCATTGGCCGCCAGCTCCATCCACGATCCCATCGCTGTCGAGCAGCGCATCTCAAAGATCCCCATCGAGCGCTTCCGCAATTTCTGCATTGTCGCCCACGTCGACCATGGCAAGAGCACGCTTAGCGATCGGCTGCTGGAGCTCACAAATACCATTCCTCCTGGCGGCAACAAGCAGATTCTCGACAAGCTTGACGTTGAAAGAGAGCGCGGTATCACTGTCAAGGCACAGACGTGCTCGATGATATACAGCCACAACGGGGATGACTATCTTCTTCATCTCGTCGACACACCCGGCCACGTAGACTTCAGGGCGGAAGTGAGTCGCAGCTATGCCAGTTGTGGTGGAGCACTGCTACTGGTCGACGCCTCGCAGGGTATCCAAGCGCAGACAGTAGCCAATTTTTACCTTGCCTTTGCACAGGACCTCTCGCTCGTGCCGGTGCTCAACAAGGTGGATCTGCCAACAGCGGACACGCAGCGTACGATCGAACAGATGCAGGACACCTTTGAGATCGACTCTTCCAATGCAGCCATGGTGTCTGCGAAGACGGGTCTGAACGTTGCCCAGCTGTTGCCTCAGATTGTGGAACAGATACCGGCGCCGGTTGGGGATGAGAATGGTCCTCTAAAAATGCTTCTCGTGGACAGCTGGTATGACAACTACAAGGGTGTGATTCTGCTCGTGCGGATATTCGAAGGCAAGGTCAAAGCCGGCGATCGATTGGTGTCCTACGTCACTGGACTGGAGTACATTGCGGGCGAGGTCGGCATCATGTACCCGCTTGAATTGCCACAGAAGTGCTTGCGAGCTGGTCAGCTGGGGTACATCTACATGAATCCGGGCATGAAACGCAGCAAAGAAGCTAAGATTGGTGATACATATACAACTGTGGCCTACAAGAACTGGGACGTCGTCAAGCCTTTACCTGGTTTCATTGAGCCAAAGCCGATGGTTTTCGTCGCGGCCTTCCCTACCGATCAAGGTGACTATTCTCATCTCGAGGATAGCATCAACCAAGTCACCCTCAACGATCGTTCCGTCACAGTCATGAAGGAGAGCAGTGAGGCCTTGGGAGCGGGCTGGCGGTTAGGCTTCCTGGGCACGCTTCACTGCTCAGTCTTTGAAGATCGTTTGAGGCAGGAACATGGCGCCAGTATTATCATCACCCCACCTTCAGTTCCCTTCAAGGTGATACGCAAAGATGGCAAAGAAGAAATCATCACCAACCCAAACGACTTCCCCGAAAATCAACAAGTCCACCAGACTGTCGCCGAGTTGCAGGAGCCGTATGTCGAGGCCAGCATCACGTTCCCGCAAGACTACTTGGGAGAGATCATCAAATTGTGCGAAGCCAATCGTGGCGAACAGCAGTCCATGACGTTCTTCACAGCTGCACAAGTAATTCTCAAGTACTTGCTGCCTCTGGAGCGGTTGGTTGATGACTTCTTCGGAAAGCTCAAATCGGCAACCAAAGGATATGCATCACTCGATTATGAAGACGCTGGGTACCGCAAATCCAATATCATCAAGTTACAGTTGAATGTTAACAAGGTACCTGTCGATGCTGTAGCAAGGGTCATCCACTACTCTGAAGCGGAAAGGCTTGGCAAGGCATGGGTGACCAAATTCAAAGAGCACGTCGATCGCCAAATGTTTGAGGTCGTCATCCAAGCTGTGGCAGGTAAGCGCGTGGTCGCGCGCGAAACGCTCAAGCCGTTCAGGAAGGATGTGTTGCAGAAGCTGCATGCGGCCGATGTATCCAGAAGGCGAAAGCTGTTGGAGAAACAGAAAGAGGGCAAAAAGAGAATGCGAGCAGTCGGCAATGTTGCCATCGACAACAAGGCATTCCAGAGCTTTCTAGCTAAATAATCGCCAAAATTCAAACAAGCATGTATAATACATATCTGCGCAGGCAGTCTCACATTGTTGCTGTCCATCTTGAGAGCACACGCAAGTCCAAAGTTGGCACCTGCAGTCGACCAACCCACATGTCTGCCCTAACGGCACCGTCTGGGCAAATATTCCAGAGCCCCAGCAGCACCGCCAACCGCTTCAGAGGCCAACAGCACTGCCTCCTGTGAAGAATTCCCCGAGGAGATTCCCACCGACACAATGTACCACCTCCAAAAAAACAACTTCCAATCTCTCTCTCTCTCTCTCTTTCACCCCCTCGCGGCTGTCTCAACTCCCCTGACCATCTATTTGGTCATCGTCATCGTCCGCCCGCAACCACTCAAGAACATGCATGTCTCGGCTCTACCAAAAAACGTTCCTTCTCGATCGACGCTCTCTCCCAAAGAGAGTTTCCCGCAACCACGGCAGAGCGATCGTGGTTCGGAACGACGCGAAGGCTGTGTAGCGTCCCCTTGCGAAAATCTCCTCGTTTGCACCACAAAACGGCACCGCGTGGCTGTGGCGTGGGCAGTGATGCGTACATACGTGGTGTGAATTGTGCATAGTTGGCACCCCTGCACATCTGTCATTGTGCATTTGTAGTAGAGAAAGTGAGACAGGTGACGACATGAACACTGCCGATATCCAGGGGAGGAGAAACGGAATCTCACATTCGAGATCATTGAAGGCAGCTTGGAAAGGGGTTTACTATACCAGGGACTCAACCTGCTCCAGATCAATAACGTGCGCTGCAGACAGACAAAGATCAAGTATGTTGAAGCCGCGCAAGTTCGCAACGCTCGATTAGCACAAGGTTACAACATTCGCGCGACAATGTGTGATGATCATTCATCAGGTAGATAGAGGCGTTCATTCGTTGATTCATGTACTGACCAATATGCCCCAACGCCTCGCTCGCTAGAACGCTTCGAGTTTTAAACACAACAAAAGCATGCGAAACACAAATATCAAAATTGCAATGCTAACCCATCTAAACCTTCCTGGGCCAGTCATGTATCCTCTAGGGCGCAGCTGGCACGGGCTCGGCCTCGTTCGTGGCCTTCATTCGCTTGGCGGCATGATCGTCATCCCCATCTTCCATTGGCCGCTTCACGCCAGCTGAAGTAGGTCGATCATCGATAGCTGCGTCAAGTTCGAGCTCATTCGTCGACTTTCTTCGCTTCGCCTCAGGATCGCCCTCGGTGTCTTCAAATGGTCGTTTCACGCCCGCTAAAGTAGGTGGAATATCAGTGCGCTCGACCGGCACGGCGTGCGATCCTAATGGAGACTCAGGACGTTCCACTGCACCAGCTTCGACACCCGCCTCGGCTGTGCCATTAGTCATCGCGGGTGTTGGTGCCATCGCTGCTGGAGCCACTGATTTCGGAGCCTCTGCACTGGGTGCCGACGCTACAGCTACCGAACTTGGAGCATTGTTAGTTGACCGTTCACCATTCGGAATGACCTGGACCACTTGTGGTGGTCGCTGTACTGGCTTAGGTGCCATTGTGCTTTGCTTCAACGAGCTGGACGTGCTCTGACCTGCCTCAGGTAGAGAAACCCTTTGCTCGCTTGCAATGAGATGCGAAGGTGTTGGACCTGCTGTCACCGGGGCCTGGCCCCCAGGCTGCGCTTGTTGCGACGAAGGTGCAAGTCCGGTAGATTGCCCAACTTGCAGCTGCGTTGTTGCAGGGGTAGATTGGGTCTGCGGAGCAGGGATCTGCTGCTGCGGCTGGGCAATAGATGGATGGCTCGTGTAAGGCGCGTTCGCATAGGTCGGCTGACACAACGGCTGCGGTCCGCTCGGTGGTAGAGTATGCGCAGGGGGGGTAGGATTCGAGTACTGTGTCTGTCCGGACATCGAAACCGCTGCAGCTGGACTTGCAGCAGGTTGTGGGCGTGCTTGCTGTGGCTGCTGTGTTGCGATATGCGCAGGCGTGATCGGCTGACTCTGACTTTGCTGCGGCGCTACCGTCGAACTCGTTTGAATTACTGGCATGCCATTATTTGGTGCTGTCGCAGGCTGCGTAGGCCGAGTGTTCACAGCAGCCGCCATAGTCGTACTCGCAGAGACTCCATCTACATGCTGTACTGTCGCAACGGGCGCACTGCTATTAGGGTTAGAATCGGACACAGCGTTCGTGGCAGGGGCTGTGCTGTCGCCGTTGGTCTTGCCACTCTGTGAGGTCCTGGTGTCACCCTGACCATACTGTATGAAGATCTGCTTCAATGTCTTGTATGGGTCCTGCGTTTCGTCAACCTCTCCTTCTGTGGCAGGTGTTGTGCCGGCATGAAGATCCGAGTAGTAAAGCAAAGCATCTTGAAACTGTTTGGATGCACGCTCATGCGATTCCTTGCCGATATGCGCTGCAAGGAATCGTGGCTGGTACGCTAAGATGGCTCCTACAATATTTGCGAAGGGCTCCGCCTGCTGAGGCTGCGCCAGCTGCGGTTGTTGCGATGCTGGACCATTGCCGTTCTGCGGTCCGTAGTGAGGCTGCGAGTAAGGTCCATTCGCCGCCTGACTATTCATGTTTCCTGTGCCCGATGGACCAGCAACAGGGTTCGACCCGGAGTTGTACGGACTATGGTACATCTGGCCGCCTTGTTGATAAGCTGCATTCAAAGGCTGTTGGTAAGGTCCGCCGTTTCGAGGTATAGTGGGCGGAGGTGGCGTCGCTTGCTTTCTCTTCTTCGGGTCAAGCTCATGTGAGAAGTCGATTTTCCAGTATTTCCCCTTGCCACTCTTGCCAGATTCGACAAAGCGTGGGCTCTGCAGCAAGTTGTGGCGAACACTGCTTTGCCAGCCAGTGGTCGCCGTGCCATACCTATAATACGGCCATCGCTTCTGTATCTTGTCGTAGATAGTTTGTAGATCTGCTTGGCCATCCAGGGCTGGATCTTGCAGGATTTCGTCGATGATGAACACATATGTGATCGAGGGTTTCTTGAGCTGCTCCTCGGTGAAGCTTTCTCGAGGAGGCATCGGAGAGGGCGAGCGAGCTGGACGTCGCGGCCGGGGACTTGTCGATCTTGGCGCTTGTAGGTCGTTCGGTGCGCTGCTGCCAGAGGCCACATTTGGCTGGGGTTGATTCGGCGCAGTTGAAGCGTATGTTGTGCTGTAATTTTGCATACGCGGATCCACATTCTGCGTTCCAACATCTGGAGCTGCTTCACCTCGTGAAGCTGCCTTTGCCGCAGCGTCCTTTTGCCTTTGTTCGGCACGGACCATTTCCAACAGATCGTTCATGGGAGGTGGCGCAATTCCTTGGCGCTCATACTCTTTGAGCTTGCGCTTGACTCCTGCATCATCACGCTTCGATATCAATCCATTTTTAGGAGGTCGTCCCGGGCCTTTGCGTTTCTGTGGGAGCTGGGATGGGTCAGCGCCCGCAAAAGCGGAATTGGCATCGAGATTGATTGCTGCAGGCGGCGAAGCGTGAGTTGGCTGCGCTGACTGTGAAGCTTGACTGGCTTCAGGAAGTGGAGTCTCAGTAGAGGGTGCGGCAGAGGCCTCCTCCTTGGGCTTCGCGGCTTCTGCCTCAACATTTTGGTTTGCCGACTCTGGAGCCCCGTCCTCTTTGGCCGGGGCCTTCGATGCCGCTACAGGAGCTTTGCCACTGGACTTGGCGGGTGTCTTTCCCTTTGCTTTCGGAGCCTTGTCCTCCAGACTTGCAGCCTCGGCGCTCGCCTGCGCTTTCTTGCCCGCATTCTTGATCTTCAACTTGAGTTTGACTGGCTTTGGCTTGGGCTCCTTGGTCTTCGATTTCTTGTCTTTGGTCTTTTTCGGTTTGCTCTGTTGTGCTAGAGGGACGTCTTCCTCAGATGAATCGCCGTCATCGCTGCTGTCGACAGCATCTTTCGTATTTGTGGTTCCCAGGGCAGCGGGGCTTGTGTCCAGCTCGTTCTCCTCGCCATTTTCATCATGTTCTACGCTTTCAATGAAATCCTCCTCCCCCTCGTCATCGGTGGGGAGCATAAACCGGAAGCTGACAGAGACGATGATGATCTCGTCATCGTGGTTAAGAACGATGTCAGAATCGCCTCGTCTACGAAGACCTCCATTGTGCAGGATCATGTTGCCAATCACATCCATAACCCAACGTGTGTTCCCGCGATCATATCGAATGATCAGATGCTCACGCGAGATTCTCACAATGTGATTCGGTTCACGCGGATGTATGGTGACTTGCGCCCATTCCTGAGGCTCATGTACTTTGCCTTGGCTATCGGCATAAGGCTCGCCCTCGAGTTCGTCCCCTTGCTCAAATTCGTGAAGACTGCGTGGAGCTATTGAGTGATTCGATGAGGAATTGTTCTTGCTTCTCCGGTTACGCTGAGTGAGGACCGTGGTGCTTTCGAAGCCATAGTCAGTGGGATCGACATAGGAGACCGCGCCTCCCACATCGCTGTACGTGCTAAGCAGCCCGTGAGCAGGCCTCCCCACTAGGTCTTCCTCGTCATCACCGCCGTGCTGGGAATGGTGACTAGGTTCACGTGCATAGTCGTCCAAGGACTGCTGTGCACGACGCTGCATTTTGGTTTTCTGCTTGGTCTGTTTTTGGCTCTCGCGCCAAGCGTCATAAAAGTGCTGGTCACGACCGACCATAACATTCATGGACTTCACATAGTAATAACTGTCCGGGAACTTGAGCATCGCGTAAGCCTCATGGGTACTCGGCTCTTCTTCCACCATGGTTGGCGAGGCAGTGAAGCCAAAATGCGCGGGAGCGTTCGATGGGGTGCTAGGACCTGCGAGTGCCCCATTGGTCGAAGTATCATGGCTGAATAGCAATTGATTTGCATCTGGCAGAGCGGTATACAGGCCGAGGTTGTGGAGCTGGTCGTTCGGGGCGCTTTCAACCCCGAATAAGCCATTTTCTGTTCCGTGCATGTCGATCGTGTCGCGGACGTTACTTTCAATGCCATGGTCGACTACTGGACGCGCAGGAGTATCCAGGCTGGCGAACTCGCTTTGATGCACTTCGAGAGGAGCCGGCGCTTTCGTATCGCCTTGCGCAATGTTGCGAGCTTCGTGCTCAACTACACTGGCTAGCGCGTTGCTGGGAGCCTCCTGTCCGGTATTTGCGTCCATGCTCCCATAAGACATGAGCATGTCGTTCTTCTCAGTCGTGTTCGTTTCTCCGCTCGCGCGCACGCCCACATCGGCCTTCTGATCCACGACATTATGCTGAGGAGGTGGACTGCGGTTTGCTGGATCGAGCCCGTCGGTTTGCTGCATCTCTGCGCGATTGCTGCTGCCGTTCATTGCTAGGCCGTTCGGCCATGGTGATGTTGCCGCCCCGCTGCTCTCCATCGCATGTGGTCACAGGTGCGGACTCGCTGCATTTCGTTGTTCCGGCAGACGGGGACGAGGGCTGCTCGTCGAGGCAGACGCGTGCGTGTATGGTGATCGAGGGCGGACGACCAGCCCAAAGATGCAGAGCGGGTCTTCAACGGCAGTCGCGACCAGGCTTTGGCCGAGTGACTACTGCGGGGGCCAGGACCACGACGCTCGTGGCACGGTGCGATCGATGTCGTTCAACGCGCTGGCGGCTGCGGTAAAGTGAGCAGGGGCGATAGAGGACAGTGGAGTGCCGGGCGATGGGGGGCTGCACGGAAAAGGTGGTCGGTGAAGAAGAGCGAGCGCATGTCTGGCTCGCATCGGATAATATGCTTGCACTACGACCGATCTTCTGCGGCTGCAGGGTCCTGAAGCCGCAGCTTGAGCCAACCAGCAGCGGCCAATCCTTCTGACACCACCAACCACGACCACGCCCAATGGCTCCCATCATCATCACAGCAGCTCAGCGCCTCCACACCGGCAATGTCCATCGAATAGTCCCAAGTAGCCGAAACCAGAGTTCGAGCATAATTCTACCTCCCACGCGCTCGAGGTTCACGGCTTACGACCAGACACGCCAGGCGGGAATTCTACTGCATTATTCGAGACGACTTGGCTGCTAGCACAAACCTCCCCACCACGCGGCAAGATGTGATGGCGATGTACCACAGCTGTGTGCAATAGAAGGAGTTCGAAAAGCTGTCTCTCTGCATCGCCCGTGACCCAGCAGCCGGATCACAACGCTTGTCTTATCACGGCACCAGCAAACCTACCGCCTCGACATCTACTTAGGCAACACACACGCGCTATACATTTCTGCACGGAACCATGTTTCTGTCTACGTTAGACTCAAAAATCACTTGTTGATTACACCAAGGCTTCCCAACCTGGAACCAAACCTCCGGTGTTAGTAAGCTGTCTATTGATCGATATGTCTGCGCAGGTCAACATCTTCCTTGCAGTGAACACATCCCAAGAGCAGTGTACAAAGCGATCGCACGGTCAAACCTCAAACACCGTCTGGCGTGCACTTCTGACTTTTGCACATTGTTGCAGACATGAAACTGGCAGACGAACCTTCCTCAGCGCGCGTCAGATGTGCAATTCTACGTACAAGAAGTATACTTGTTGAATTCTTCGCAATGAACACTGTGCACGCCAACAGGAAATACTCCAACCTTTTCGCCTCATCCGATGGACCGCTCACCCTTCTTCAGACTCCCCGCAGAGCTGCGCAATTCGATCTGGGCGTTCAGCTTACAATGCGAATCGGACTCCGCAACGACATGTTCTGACATCTACCAAGAGCCCAGCTTGTCGAGGACCTGCCGCCAAATTCGCGCAGAATGCCTACTCATGTATTACGCTGTTCAACCCTCCATGGTCGCCGTTGTCGCCAACAGCGATACCAAAGCACTCCTCCAATGGCTGGACACTCGACGCGAGCGAGCACAATTAATCTGCAGGCTGGATGTAGTCTCGCACACGGCTGTGAAGCATGAGCTCGACGAGGGTATGAGCTGCGTCGCAACCGTGGTCGCGAGTCTTGGCTGACCGTTGCAATTGTAGGCACCGATACACGTGAGGCCTGGGAGTCGCTGGTGGAAGCCCTGAAGCCGTACAACGAGGACGGGATGCAAGTGAGTTGGCACAAGAGTTATACAGGAGGGAAAGAATGGATGCCACGAATCCAGGAGATATTGTTCCAAAGTAGGATGAAGAGGATGATTGAGGGGTCTATAAGTGATGGCTGCTTGGGGGAGGCACCCCGGGTCGCGATGGGAGACGCATGAGAGAGATTTCCTCAGGACTTGGGGTTTTCAGAGAGACGTAAGTATTCTTCGAGCATCTTTCATTCAGTTCATGGTATAAAGTGGCATGAGCGAGCAAGTTGTGCCTCTAGAGTACAATCTACCCGTCAGTTTCAGAACTTTCAAGTTTCATCAGAAAGATGATATAGAACCTTCAAGCAGCAGGCTTTCTAATCCTTGTCCAACCTGACTGCGGGATTGCTCTCAATGAAGCCGAGATCGACCTTATGTCCCAGCAGTTCTCGGATATTTGATACACCGTACTTGATCATGGTAGGTCGTTCGAGCGAGAGACCGAAGCCATACACTCGCAGGTCTTCCGGCAGACCCATTGGCAACAGCATCTCGGGTCGGAACATGCCAGAGTTACCAATTTCCACCCACTTGTTGAGACCTCTGTGGAAACCAAAGACTTCCATGGAAGGCTCTGTGTAGGGGTTGTAGGCGGGCTTGAAGCGCAGATTTGTGATGCCGAGCTGCTCGAAGAACTTGCCGAGGAAAGCTTGCAGACCACCAAGAGTCAGGCCATAGTCTGCAATGACACCTTCTATTTGGTGAAACTCTGCCAAGTGCGTCGCGTCGACGGTCTCGTTGCGGAAGACGCGATCAATTGAGAAGTATCGCGCGGGTCGTGGGTTCGCCGCTAGTCGGTGTAGGCAGTATGTGGACACGGCAGTGGTATGTGTTCGGAGCACAAGGCGTGTCGTTTCCGATTCAGCATATGGAGCGCGATAGCCGATAGACCCAAACTTTCCCTCTTGGTGAACTGCACGCACATCTTCGGCGTACTTCTTGTAGTCCAGGGACTTGGCCTCATCGGACGTGCCGGTTGCGAACAGACGAGAATCGGCTTCCATCTTGTTCAAAGCGGCGTCTGCAATGGGATCGGGGCCCGGGAGACCAGACTCGGCTGGATCTGAGACGTAGAAAGTGTCTTGCAGATCACGAGCAGGATGCTGTTGCGGCACGAAGAGAGCATCGAAGTTCCAGAAACCAGTGTCTACGAAGCTGCGAAAAAGTTAGTGGGATCGGGGGAACAGTGTTTTGCGACCTTACCGGGCCGTCGGCATCTCAATGAAGTCCCAGTTGAAAAAAATCTTGCGGAATTCCTCTCGCACTTTGTTGAGCGGATGTAGTGTGCCGGCGTTCTGGTTCGCGCCGAGCGCTTTGAAGTTGTATGGCTTGAAGGTCGCTGTCTTCCAGCTGCCGTCCTCAATCATCTCAGCAGTGAGGTCAGTCACTTCTACCGGAATCTGCTTCGCCCATCGCGGGCCTTTTCGCGCGCTGTATGTGATGACCTTTTTCGTTGTGACCAGCTTGCGCTTTTGGAATTCCTTCTGCTGTTTAGCATCGGGGAAGCTACCCGCTTGGGCTGCGAACTGCAGAACCTCTCTCGTCTGATCCCTAACGCTTTGCTCCAGAGAGACCAGAGCATCGCCGTCCTTCTTAACCCACTTGAGCTTCATCGCATTGCCCAGACCAACTTTGGCGTTGGGAGTCGCTAGTGACGGGTCCTTGACTCCCAATTGTCCTGCTGCCTTGACGGCTTCCCATACTTTGTATTCGTGACTGCCCTCGTCTGCAATCTGCTGACCCTCTGCCGTAAGAACGACTCGCTCTGCATCGTTCGTGTCATATTCCAGCATTGCTCTGCTTGCGAGTCTGTCGAGGGCGGCTTTAAGCTGTGCCTGCGGTACTTCTGGGTATGCATCTTCTGTGTGCAGGGGATCGGTGTTCTCGAGTTTCTCCAATATGTCCAGAGTAAGATCGGTGCCATTCGCCTGTACAGGCACTGGCACTGGGCCTCGTGTGCCGACCATCGCGAAGTGAGTGTGCACTCTGGAAGATCGCGGGGGATCTGTTTAGCGAAAAGACCGCTCCTCTCCTACGCGCGTGCGGTAGACGATCTGAATGGCTGTGCGATTGGGGACAGTTGTCAGCGCATAGATGTTACCTTTGTCTCTCGAGATGCGTCACGAACGCTATGACTGCTGTGTGGTGTCTCATATCAGCGAGACTTTTGACACAAGCTTTCGGCAGGATTGCCGAAGACAGGGGTGCTCCAGTCACACACAGGAGTAAATGTAAACAGCTTCCGTCTTGAACATCTTCCAACTTGATAAGTACAGGGTACAGTACAACAAGTCGGTGCCTTGAGTTGGCATGTTTCTGAAGACGAATCTGAGATCATTGCAACTACTCAGATTCGTTGCAATTGCCATATTCTACTGATAACTCTTGGTGCACCGAAGAATCCAGCGAGCCGTTCTGGCCCCCAGTCCTGTCGTCTGCCACTTCCCTCAAGTGCGTATCGTCTCGGTGTAGACGGAGGCGGCGCACTCACGAACGTGTATGCCTTTCCCTCCCAACGGCAAAACCTTTCGTGCCAAAGTGCTATCCACACCAGAAGATTTATCTATCGGCGGGAACAGTTCATGCTCCATTGCACGCTCAGCAGGCCAGCGAACGACAAATTGAAGTTTGACTGGCCTGGCACAAATCCTCGAGCGGGCGGCGGTATCGTTCACTGCACGAGCGAAACGGAAATCAATTTCGAGAGTCATTCAAGAATGTTTCCGAGGTGGAACCTCCTGATCGTCTACTCGATTCACAAGAATTCCGAACGAACAGCTTTCGTGCTCGTACGAATACCAATGGTATCACTGCTGAAGCCCGTTCGTGCAGGAGCGGTCTCTTGCGGTGTTTGTTCCCTTGAGCGATCACTCGATGTAATGCAGGCGTTCAACTTGTGAACGAACGATAGCGAATGTTTCGGATTGATTTTGGCGGTATCCCAGCGCGGCCGCGGGGAAATGGTACAGATGCTTTCGCCTACTTTCTGCTATCAAACAAATTCGATCGAACTCAAGATCTGCTTGAACGGAAAATGTGGGGTGCAATTGCTTTGAGCGATCAGCTCACCCGCCCTGCAAAGGTAGTGGCATCTCACCGTCAGAGGTCCGCGGGATCCTGGTCACTGGTCACGAACCATGGCGCCACGCAAACTTCCGGCGTGATTGTTGGCCCGAGACTCTACTCTGGAACTTGACACAGGCCAGCCAGGAATTCCGCGAACTGGTATCGAGCAAGCGGAAGCTGGAAAGGAGCCACGGTTGTATGAAACCGGTGGGACTCTGGCTGAGATTGCAGTGCGGTGCAAAGCAGAGACTGGTTATGGTTGCCCCACGTCGAAGTAGGAGGGAGACATGTATGGACCCCATGTCGCGTTGTCCTATGTGCAGCAGTGTATAAGCGAGCTCGGGCAGTGGAGTGTGGGGAGCGTGACAGATGATGTTGTATTGCCGTAGCATTTGTGTCGATTCTCGCGGAAAGGTGCGATCTCCGCGAGCCATTGACCGCTGTGCCTGCAGCGTCTGTGTCTGCAGCGATCGAGGCGGCATCATTTTCAAGGTGAGGTGGAGCGAACAGAGATGTGGCGCTGGGATGCCGGTCTGATTTATCCGTCGCGATGTTTCTGCGCGCTATTACCCGCGGCAGATCTCTGGCGTTGGTGCTGGAGTGGCATGTTCTGAAGGATCAGTGTTGCGTTCCTGCAGTCCTCCCGCGATAATACCAGCATCTCGTTGGTGAAGAATCGAGCCATGTGTCGCCGTGTCGGCTCGAAGAGGCTAGGCCGCAGTGCAATCTCAGGGTCGCAGATCCTTCCATCATCAGGCTTCGCAGCATCTTCTGGACACCGGTCGAACTGCGGGCGTTCATCAGCTTGCAGGGCTGAGCAGAAGATGCGATGCGTGGCCGCAGCCGTTTGGGCATCCTTTCACCCGTCTGCCTGTTCGCTGAGCATTGGACCAATCAATCCGGCGCACTGCGGAAGCGTCGGGCTTGGGCATTGCTCACGCTTCTCGCGGACTGCACGGATGCCATACGCACATACGCCGGCCGCGAACGACACCTTTGCTGCTGCTGCCTTAGCTCCACTCGTTTCGTCCGTGTCGCGTCGCCCAGCACGCGGAGCCACCAGGATCTTCGATGACTCTGCGCTTGCACCCATGCGCGTGCCTTCAGCCCTGTAGGCATCCCGAATACGCTGCGCATTGGGTATAACAGCAATCTCGCTGCTGCCCTCACCTTCTAGGCCCTTCGCCAGTGCATCACCCTCTCTAGCACCACCTTCACGCAACCCGTGCCCACGCGTCTGACCTGTTCCCTTCCCGTCAGCACCATATATCAAGACCACCCGAGCACCCTTAGATCGGTCACCGAATCAAATCGCCTGGTTGCTCGGTCGGGCCACGCAGTCAGCACCGCGTATCACGTCTACACGATCACGAGACAGCTGTCTGGTCCGGGAGCGCCGAAAGGCAATCTCCAAAGCTATAGTCGTCGCCTTCGCTCTACGAACTCGTCGGAACAGCAACCAAACCGGAAAAGAGCATCATTCACCATGTCGTCCTCCGGAGCATCCACCACGGCTTCCGACCACAGCTGGGAGGGCGCTTTCCTCGACAAGTTTATCAAGGCTTCCAACGCTTCTCGCAGCAACTCGCCACGTCCCGCAAGCCCGGCCAGCAGCAGCGATGCCTTCTCTTCTGCCTCATCTGCAAGATCAAGCCCTGCACCAACCAGTATGCCTTCCAAGTCAACAGCAGGACGCTGAACGAACGACCACTTCGTCATTGTCATCATCCATCCACGAGGACCAATCGTCAGATGATGGGGATTACTTCTATGACGCGAGCGATGAAGATGAGGTTGCTACATCTTCCTCATCCCGCGAATCGTTCTACATTTCGACCTTCCAACGATTACGATCCGGGCCATCGGATTTGCCGCCCTCTTCCTCTTCTGTGGAAGTGGAAGCAGAACCAACTACAAGGCGCTCAACAAGGAGCTCGGCTTCGACCAAACTGCTCAAGCTCATGATGTCTCTCTCCCAGCTGCGCAAGGCATCATGATTGGCGTACAGTAGCGCGTGAGAGCGCCGAAGCATATTGCTCTGCCATCATCATGCTTTCAAGCTATCCACGCGCACCTGATCTCCAACACAATGCGGGTGTCGAGCATGCGCGACCACGCGCAAGCCAAGCTCACAGCTGCATGAAGTGCATACATCGCTTACCAAGTCGCTTACCAAGTGCGCTGGGGGACCTACATCAGAAATCTCCAACAAAGCATACGTCAATGGCGGCTTTTGTCTTCGCTTCATCTCCAAGCTGTGCAAGGGAGCAGATTTTACGATGGATGCAAGCAACCTCTGCACAGCCAGTATGTTTGTAAAGCAGCAGAAAGGCGACACGTGCGTAGGGAGAATCATGTTTGCCCTTCCGCCATTCATTCACATCTAGAGGATTCAGAGTATAAAGATGGGGCATCGGAGAAACGTCTCAGCATGATTGCCAATCAGAGCGGATGAATAGGATCAGATTGGGATTCGAGAATATTGATAAAGCTGTAAACTTTTCAAATCAATGAGTCAGATCAACCCATTCTGCTCCAAACAACGCTACGCTTCTCACCGCAAAAAGCTCCAGAAATATCTCAATGGGTATCGAAGCATAGCGCAACCGTCACAGGTAATAACGACGAGTCGACATCTGACAATCGCAACAACAAAACAACATCTACAAACTCACCAGTGGGTCTCGACCAAATTCCGAGAAATCGAGAGCAATCCTTCATCGACCAAAGCGAGATAAAATCAACCTCCAACGCCGAAGTGCAAGCCTGCTTACAATCGGGCTTCTCATCAGTATCTCTGGGCAACACACTCAACTCACAGCTACTAGTTACATACAGCTCAAAGCTTTTGAATCACTTCCACATTATTTATCTCATCAACGTCACACTATCTCGCCCCCAAATCAAAAAGCGCACTCTGCCCAGAGCTGGTTTTAATGTCGAAAGCACGAGCACGCGGAGAAAACCCCCACCACCGGAAAGGACTAATAATTACAGTTGTACTGCCGAGTTCCACTTGCTGCCAACAAGCGAATATCGGAACATGTCTTCCTTCCCTTCCAGCCTTGCAACTAATCCACTTCGCGTATTATTATTATTATTATTATTATTATTATTACAGTAGTGTACATCAAAAGAGTCGGCAGTAGTAGCCTGGGTCGCGATACTGCTACTGTGACCCTCATAACCGCGATAGGTTGTATACGTCTCACATCTGAAGAGAACTACTGTAGTAACAAGTGCTGCAGCAAAAGTTGCATGGTGCAGACACCCAGACATGGAACCGAGCGCAGTAGTGTGCAGAATCCAGACGAGATCCCAGCAGGCAAATCGCACAGGCCCCGTCATCATCACCACCACGCAAAATGACGACATGTTTTGGTTGATACAAGACTGGATGTACCTAAAAGAAATTGCGTCAGGTTCGGGGCCCACATGTTTCAACGTCACTCGTAAGCGAAGATATCCTGGAAAGAACTTGCACTCTGGGCTTAGGAGCCTCAATCGTCAAGGATATTCGTTTTCTATGGATTGCTCATGAGTAGATTGAGGACTCCCTTTGCGTACTCTTCCTCCTCCCGTTCATTCCTTGGGGTTATGCACAAATGAAGACCAGTAGCACCAAGATTCGCCCGACGCCACACGTCAATCCCGACCCAATACTGTCTGCATCTGGTTCCAAGAAGCTTGCGATACAGCACCATTCTTTTTTACTAGCCCCGCCAGCACTGTGATGCACTCGTGAAAAATCAGTGGCTCTCGAGGGACGCTTGAACCACTCTTGTGACTGCAACGATATTCGTGGCTTTCAAATCCCTTCCCTAAAAAATGGTATCTTGATTCATCGCCGAGGGTCCACACCTTGTTGGTTGCGCGGGTCGTCGCGACGCATAATGGCCTCCACAGGCCCCAGCAGTCTTTGGAAGCCGTCCTTATCGAGCGCGGCAACCTTGACCTCGGATGTGCTCACCACACTCGCAGCACGTGGCTTGTCGTCTAGCAAAGCCAACTCGCCAAAGTAGTCCCCTGGCTTGTAATTCTTCAAGGGTTGCTGCTCGCGGCCGCGCTTCACGGCGACTGCCTGTCCCGCCTCCAAGATGTAGAACTTGTCACCAGCATCGCCCTCTTGAATAATGGTGCTGCCGGCAGGGTGCTTCACCGTGTCCAAAGCGTCGGCAATCTTGCTTCGTTCATACGGTGTGAGGGACGACAGGAGCGGCACCCCTTCCAAGAAGGACTCGTACATGCGACGGCGCTGGAAGGCGGAGTCCATCAGGATCTTGCGGAAAGTAAGACGATCCAACTGCCACAACACACTTGGCTCGGTGCTCACGACGGTGGCCGCGCGTGGGGCATTGTACATCAGCGCCAATTCACCAAAAGAGGTGCCAGGACCATTGCTTGCGACCTTGTCGCCGAGGCCAGCCTGGCCTTGCTCCGCCTTGCCGGAATGCGAGATGTAGATGTCGAATCTGCCAGACTCCACAACGTAGAAATAATCGCCCGACTCGCCCTGCGTGATGACCCGGACATCCTTGGCGGGAACACGCTTCTCTTGGAGAGCGTTGAGCACCTGCGACGCCTGATCTTCATCGAGGTTCTTGAAGAGGAAGTTGTGCGACACAGCTTCTCGCAGACGCGCCAGCTGCTCGGCCGTCTTGGGGTAGCTCGGAGCCTTCCAATTGCTGTCGTCTGCTGCCCCTGGGGCGAGCGACTCGGCCGACACCGAAGTGCGACGATTCATGTTGTAGTTGTTGGGAAAGGCGGCTTGCGACATGTTGTCGGAGGGCGCAGGAGCGGCTTGATTGCTGCCGGGAAAGGCTCCAAAGCCGCCAAAGTTGCCGAAGGTGCCTCCGGAGGCGCTATTGGGGGCACTGCTGGGGTCGGTGGGCGAGATTTCGCGGACGTGGGGAGGGAAGGAGGAGGCGGTGGGTGAGGCGAAGTCGTGCTCATCCTCTTCTGCGAGGGAATGCATGCCGCCGCCGGAACCCGCCAGCTGGTTCGGCGCAGTCGACGTGAACGGATTGGAGCCAGGGAAGGTGCTCTCCGCCATTCCCGGCTGGCTGGAATGTCGGTGCGACAGCAGGAACTCGGCGCGCTGCGACTCCAAGCGGCGCTGGAAGAAGTTGGCGCAGAACTGGAGGATGTCCTTGGGGTTGTGCTTGAGGACTTCGCGGTTCAGAGCGCCGATTTCGTTGGTGTAGTCGCTGGGGAGCGACATTCCTCCGGGCACGCGCGCGAGCGGCGGGGAGTGGAGGCGGTTTTTGCAGCGGCGGCGGGCCTTCCGAGCTCGGTAGCTAGGCTCTGTGGGCTCCGCTGACGGGGAGCTTGCTTGCTGCTTGCTGTGCTGCTGTGACGCGCGTGATGGAGGTGAGGCTGCAGGGCGAGATGTCAAACGAGCCCACTATTGTGACGTACTCGCAGCTAGGATCGCCGGTCTTGTGCGACGGAGCGTGCCTGAGCACGTCGGAGGAGCGGTGCGGGCGCCAATGGAGGGCGAGGCACGAGGATGGAAGGGCAACGGAGGCAATGGCGTGTGCAGCAGCAGGGCGGCGATGAGGGCGCAGGCGGAGGCAGAGGGCGGTGGTGCGGTGTGCAGAAACAGGCAATGTTCGAGAAGGCGGTCGCGCGCAGCTATCGAAGGAGCTTCTTTCTGGCGATCTGCGGGGCCGAGCTACACCTTGGCCGTCCGTGCAGCGACACCGTGATGAGTAATAATGCTGCCATTGCGATGCTGTTCCTCCAGTGCGGTGTGCATGGACGAGACTCAGGCGGATGCATATCTTCACCGACTTCTGCTGCCATGCGGTGCGGCGAGCCCGGCGACTCTGCCCGCGAGGAGACTCGTCCCACTGCTTCCCCATGCACCCAATCGAGCGGCGAGTGACAACATGCGCACACGCACCGAGTCGCCGACCGTGGCTGTGGCGATGGATCAGGCCGCTGGAACGGCAGCATGTGACCGCAATAACGATAGTAATGCCGTGAGCAGACCAGCCACGAGCGCTCCACTTTCGTATCCGTCTGGTGCGACTGGCGACTCTCTCACCACTCCTCCCGCTCTGGCTCCACGCTCATCACCGCGCGTCAGTCTACCACACACCCTCCCCGACTGATTTGGGCGCAGCGCTCTTCCTCGGTACTCGACGCCCCGCCGGCGTTTCGCGCCGCCACCTGGACCCGGCCTCCCAGCCTTCGCTCCACATCGCTGTCGTCATTCGACGAGCTGTGCGCTCAACAACAACCCACTGCTCCCTGCACCGCTGCGTTTCATCCGCAACATGGGAAGCTATAATTTCACTTGGTACGTCGTTCCACGTCACCCTCCGCTCATCGTGGTGCGCACGCGCCCAGAGCCAGGACAGCTTCCACGCACCATCCAACTTCACGCTTGGCCGTGGTCGTGATCGGCGGGGCGGAGCATAAGCTGACACGAGTCCACCGCACAGGTCGCACCCGGCCGACGAAGTCTACGTGACCGGCACATTTGACAACTGGAGCAAGAGCGTGAAACTCGACAAGAAGGACCAGCTGCATGAAAAGCTCGTGAACCTGCCCACGACAGAAAAGGTCTTCTACAAGTTCGTTGCCGACGGAACCTGGTCGCACGATCATACCGCCAAGACTGAGACCGACCACGAAGGCAACCTCAACAACGTGCTGCTCCCGGAAGACATCCAGCCTGTAAACTCCATGGCGCACAATCTTTCTTCAGTTGCGCCCGGCGCTACTACGGCGTCTTTGGCTGGCCAGCAGCCACTCGAGAAGGAAAAGGACCAGGAGAGCGGGGTGGCGGCACCCGCGCCTGGTGCCTTCCCAGAGACGCCCGCTGCCGATGCCCCAGAGCCGACCTTCTCCATCAATCCCATTCCAGCAAGTGCGGGCATTGGCAACCCGATCAGCGTGCCAGCCGGCGAGCAACTTCCCGACCAGTCTACGTTCAACAACAACACCATTGCTTCGACCGTGCGCGATGATCCGTCGCTGAAAAGCAGCACAGACGACCAGACCGTCAGTGTGGCCCCTCTGCCAGCTACCAGTGGCATTGGAAATCCAATCACTCTGGCGCCGGGTGAGAAGGTGCCTGACAGCAGTACCTTCACGTCAAACACCATTCATAGCAACGTCAAGTTAGACAAGGCATCCTACGAGAACAGCGGGGCTAGCGTTCCAGCTGTGCCTGAGACGTCGGCGAACGACAGCGACGCGGCTGCAAGTGCTGCCATTGTTGGAGGTCTGGGTCCTCAAACCACAAACATGATTCCCGAATCGAGCCTCGGAATGGGCGAGGATGCGCCAGCTCCCATTGAGGGACAAGCCATCAGCTCGGTCGGTCCCACGAGCACGACCAACCAGCTGGCCGGTCAAGTCCCACTGGAGCCGCGTGGTGTTCCTGAGGTCGTGAAAGAGAGTCAACACGAGGCCGGCGTGTCTCCCGAAGCTTCTGCAAACCCGGAAGCAGTAGCAGAAAAGAAAGAGACTGAAGCTGAACTGAAAGACAAGATCGGAAAGCCTGAAGATCAGACCAGCAGCGCCATTGGCGGCGCTCTTGGTGGCGCCGCTGCGGGAGCTGGTGCCGCCGCTCTCGGTGCGGCCGCAGTTGCTCGTCAAAAGACCCACGAGATCACTGGCACGGATCCAGTTTCGGTGCTCCCAGCTTCGGTGCAGAAGACGGTCGACGAGAATACGAAACCAAGCGGAGGCGACACCACGCGTACTGCAGCAGACGCAGTCCCTATTGAGGTCAAGGAATCGCAAAAGGAGGCCCACGTCGCACCTGAAGCATCTGCGAACCCAGAGGCGGTTCATGAGAAAGCCGATGTCGAGAAGGAGCTGCTACAGAAGGTGCCAGAATCACAAGCTGGTGGTGATCCCGCCCCTACGGTTACCGCTGCTACCACGGCTGTAGCTCCCGCTGCTGAGACGACATCTTCTACTGGTGCACCACAACTTGGCGACCCGACTGCAGGCGTTGCCGCTCTTAGCATGGACGACAAGTCGAAGGAGCTCAATGCACCTGCAACCTCGCAAGCCCAGCCTCGCAAGCCCATAGATAGCAGAGACGTTAGCCCAATGTCGAAGCCCAACCCCGCTGCTGGCACTGAAAACCAGACTGCACCTGTCGTCACTACAGGCGTCAACTCTAGCGAAGCTCCTGCAGCATCCAAGCCAGTAGGCACTCCTCGCACAGGCGCCAGCCCGTCCACTCCAGGCAAGCGCAATTCAATCATGGACCGACTCATGGGAAGCAAAGAGGGCACTCCAGATTCGACCAACACTGAGGCCTCATCGACAAAGAAAAAGGGCCGTTTCAGCAGATTGATCGAGAAACTCAAGAACTAGAATGTTCGCACGAGCTGCCTCGGACAGTCTGCAATGCGTTGCTCTGGATCTTCTCAGGCAATAGACGCCGCAACGAGGAACAAAATGGTTGATGACTGGATGCAAAGGCATGACTTTGGCCGCGAGATCAGTGATGGCGAGGATATGACAAAAGATGCAGAGCCGGTCATACATATCGCGCCAGCACGCAAGTCTAGCGAGAGTAAGCAGCAAGGTGGACAAGAAGAACGACCAGATGACGAGGAAGAGATTTGCGACAATGACTGGAGCACGATCTCAACTCGGTCATCGTTCCATCTTCCCTCAGTCCCCAACGGATTGCTTGACTTGAACTTCGAGACTGATGTGGAGATGGAGTCTTCACCTGAGGTGGCCAGGGTCATCGCTTTGCCTGCCTAACGACGTACATGCCTCCCTTCTCTTGGATACACGACGATGGACCGTATGTCGCTTTTCTTCTTCTTTTCGGGATATCATCATTGGTGGGCAGATACATACTGTGCATTGAGCGGACGAAAGCATTCGGGGTTTTCGGCTGTTGATTGTGTTGTGGATATGTGCGCTCAGTGTGTTTTGCCAACTCTATACCACTTTCGCGTGCTTTGGGATGGCCTTGTGAAATTGTTCCTCTTTTCTTTAGTTATACAGAGCGATGAGGCAATGAGTAACTAATGTTGGAATTACTGAGTGCATTTGCGAATTCGATATCGGACTTATCATAGCCTCTCCGTGACAATGGACTCGCCGGGCGACTATTTTCAGTTGTGACCCATAGCGATAACAGCCCGATGTATCTGCATTTGACAGCCTTCTGCTGCCGATGAACCTCAAGTTCATCAAAGGCAGCGCTCACCAGTCTCGATGCAGCGTACGATGGCATGGACATCTGACCTGGCCCCCTCGTCCCCATCGAGATGTCCGCTTTTTTCCCGCAATCTACTCACTGACGTGGTGCGTTCTGTTGTGCATGTGAAGCCGAACGCGACCCTTACTCCGTTCCAGCATTGGACGAGGATCAGCCGACAGAGTGCATCCCTGGCACTGAAGACGCTGAGCCTTGTGTCTTCGCTTGAGATCATAGAAAAGATCTGCTACTTGGAAAGACGGTGCTGTGCCTGCTACCAGGTCCTTTCCTCATGAACTGTGTCAGCTTCGCGTATTGCAGGTAGTGTGTCTCAGACGCGCTTCAGCAGTCTTCAGCAGTCTCAAGAGGCGTCTCCAGACAGTGCCATCTCAGCGATCAATCGACCCCTCTCCCCACCCAAATATTCCTCCTCTCCTTCCAGATCATCCAACTCCAAACTCGCCTCATACGCCTTCCTCACCGTCTCTTCCGCAACCTTCACGCTTCCTTCCACAAGCGCGCGTATGCACCCTGCAACCCTCGCGATCTGCTTCCTCGTTTCATTCCCAATGTCATCATTCTGACTGGAATACATTCCAATACTCACAGTCTCTTCAATCTTATTCAACCCCACCGTCGCATCCCCCGACTCTCCCACTTCCACATGCTTGCTGACCCACACATACCCATTCACCCCCAAGATAACATCCACCTCCCCTCCCTTGTCCCTCGTCTGCAACGTGAAAATCTGCCTCTTGGACCTCACAACCCCACTCCCGCCGCCCACTCCCGACACAGCCATAAAGTATCCATTGCGCAATTTCCCATACTTCAGCGACCGCGTATGCAACGCCGCACTTCCATCCTGAAACAAACTCTGCACCTCCGCAACCAACAACTCCCCCTCTCCAAAGAACGAGCGAATATTCAACTCATCATACCCCGTCCGCCGCCTCAACGTCCCCCCGGGCAAATTGATACTACTCAACTGCAAACTCGCCAACATCGGAGCCGCGACATCGACTTTCCATCGTCGCGATTGCACTTCTACGATGCGCCCGATGACCAAATCGCCGATTTCGGGCGTGTAGCGCGCGCGTAGTGGGACGACGGAGAGCAGTTTGTTGGTTTTTTGAATTGTGCCTGCGAGCGTGGAGCGGATGGAGGAGAGGTCGTCGGTGGGCGAGGCGAAGGTTCCGTGGCCGCGCATCCATTGCGGGTCAGAGGTGATGATTTGGCCGGGGGTGATGAGCTGGCGGGAAGCGTTGGTGTGGCCCGAGGGGAGCGAGTCGATTTGCATGCTGTCGGGGTCTGCATCTTCTGCAGAGTCGCTTTCGTTGTCGGACATTTCGTCGTCGTGATAATGCGATGCTAGTTTTGGTGGCGCAGTAGCAGGTGTGGGCGCCAGTATCGTGATCGCCATGTCTGCTGCAATGCAAAGTCGTTCTGTGCGTGGAAACGTGAAGTCGCAAGTGGCTGTTCAGGAAGAAAGTCGAGGTAGAAAGTTCAAGTCGCGAGATGACGAAACCAACGCGAAAGCACGTGCATGATTGGACAAGAATGGAAGAAAGATAAAAGAGAACCAAGAAATCATTCAGGACGTGGGTATTTTGATACATTACAATGCAATAGCCTGGGTTCAGACTGTCCTGTCACTAGCAGCCTGTTTGCGGCCGAAGCAACGTCATATCAGAGTCCCGCTCAAACGCCTTTCCAACGCTCCCAGTGCTTCCGTAATGCTCACTGACAATTTCATGATGGTCGCACGTTTGACCGTCGAATGACTGTTATTCTTTTGCCATCGATCGTGTAGCTGCGGCTGGCGCGTCTAGCGCCTTGCGCAGCACGAGAGCAACCCGCTCTTAAACAGGAAGTACACACAGCCCAAGAATCGGATGAATGACAGTGCTGCAGTGGCCCACAACAGCGCTCTGAAAAAGTTGGCTGTCCGGTCAGTGGCGCCAGAAGAGAAGCCGAACTTGTCAAAGTTGTCCGAGGTGATAGCAACGGCGAGTAAGGCATTCGAGAAGATCCAGAAAGTCACGAGACGAGTACGGAAAGACTTGTACGAGTCCTCCAGTGTCTTCTTGGTGTCTTCCTTGGGCGCAATGTGTGGCGTCAGCGCGCGCTTGACGGTCTGCTCAAACTGACTGTCAATATCGGCTTGTGCCAAATCGGGTTCTTCGATGACCGTGGCTTTGCCGTCGGCGCCCTTCTGTGTTGTAGCTGAAGGCAGCGCATCAGCCTTATCGGATCCCTTGGTACCCCACGAGACGTCGTGCCAGTTGGAAAACGCGTAGACCATGAGAATGTTGATGTAACTTGTCATCATGAGCAAATACTGGATGAACGAGGTGAACATGTGCCATGGGTCCAAGTACATGAACGATGCCACAAAGTAGAGGCCAAAGGTTGCTGCGAGAGCGATGATGATGATACCAGCACCAGTGGAGGAGACGAAAGAAATGATGAAGTCATCCGCGCCCTTGTCCGTGACGAATCCAGTGCCGGAGCCGAAAGCATGGGACACCAGGTAGAAGGAATCCACGATGATGTACAACTGGATGATCGCATACACCGAGAAGGAGACAATGTACGTCCACCTGCTACCCTTTGGCCTGTTACCAAGCGCAAGGATAAATTGCAACAGGAGGAATGCCAGATAGATGTACTTGACGCAAGTGTTCAGGATGGGCGTGACGGTGTTGCCGAATGGGAAAGCTCGCTGGTCGTTCGACGAACCAGGAGTACCGACCAGATCGATGATGACAACAGTGGTCAAATAGTATGAAGCTATGATATCGTCAGCATGAAGTCAAGCGAGCTCGCTCTTCCCGACTTACCCAGAGAGAACCACGCAAGAGTGACTGTAGCGATGTTGTAAATCAGTTGGATGTGGAAGAAGAACATGCGCAAGATGTTGTGTCCAGATCGATACATGCGACCAAAGTGCATGAGAGAGTAGAGCGTGGCGGCAAAAGAACCGTTCAACCATCGGCGACGCTGTCCAATGAATTCAGGTGCACCTTCTGGCACATCTGTCTCACCCTTGGATGCCTTGACGTAGGTCAGGTGCCATTTGCTGCCTGCCTTGGCGACCAATTCGAAACAGAGAATACGATCCTCGGCCAAGAACATGTTCTTCTTGAAAATGTTCATGCCCTCGATACCCTTGGGTCCGAGCTGTTTGGAGAGAGTGTGATCTCCGTGGAAGTACTGCTCGAGTGGTCTGCCCATGATAGCACGGAATCGGTATGCAGAGAAGGCACCGGGCAATACAGAGACGTAACCAAAGGATGACTCCAGGGGCTTGTCCAGAATGTTGGAAATCTTGTACTCGAAGTTTTGAATGGCCACGAGCGGGTTGATCAGGTTCCTCCATCCTTTACCGAGCAAGGCGTGGATTTCACCACAAGCTCCTCCGAGGTCCTTGTCGTTGTAAAAAGCCTCCCAGAGGGCGAGAAGTGCCTTGTGGCCGGGCTTAGTACCAGCATCGAGCAGAATGCAAACTTCTGGGTTCAAGATGCGGCCAAATGCGGTAAAGAGCCATCTGTGCGAGTTGATCTTCTTGCTGTTCTTCTGCTTCAAACAGAACATCATCTGCACGGGCGGCAAAGTAGATGGACCGTCGTCTAGCGGTCGAATGAGCTGCTGGTTGGCAGTCACCGACAGCTGTGTTGTGTACTCGAAGATGTGTGCCACCGTCTCTTTGCCGTCAATGTCCCTCTTCATGATACCATCTTGATAGATACCGATTGTTGCGAGCACATCCAAGGTGCCCTTGTCGCATGGATCGATACCATCGAAGACTAAACACACCACAATCTTCTGCCAAGCAGGGCCACCCTTGTTCCAGAACTCGGATTTCTTGATGTTGACGATGTCGCGAATGTTCTGCATGACGCCATGGAGAGTACGCGACGTCAGAGTCTTGTCTTCGTTGTAGTATGTGATGGCAATCAGTAGCTCAGTATGTCTGTTATACATAGCTGGGCGAAGATTGTATCCATTCTTGAGGGTGAAGTCGTTTGGATCGCAAGTTGCGGCGGTGTAGCGCAGGTGAGTGAACTCTTCGCTGCCACTTTCGAGATCATTGCGGTACTTTGCCTGCACTGCGTTTTGAATGGCAGATGGCACTGGGTAGTCTGCACTGAGCACAGCGCCCTGAACGAGCTTCACCTTACGCGTGGCATTTCGCTTCAGAGCGCCTGCTGCAGCTCCGGGCTGTTGCCGCTGTCTCCAGGCTTCGGTGCTGCCCGTCTCACTCCTCGAGTATGGGCTCGGCACACGGTCTGGAGCGCCATAAGCTGGGTCTTGGAGCGTCGTGGCGCTGCCGTGGTAGTCTGTGTAGCCATAGTTGGGCGGCTGGCCCACGTAGGACTCCTCCAGGTTGTAGCCCTTGGCATCGTGGCCACCAGGCGTGCCTGAGCGGGAGTGTGGTTCGTCGAAGGGACCTTGGAAGGGACCGCTGGGGTTTCCATGGAGCAGCGAGCGCTCGACTTCCTCTTCTTCGCTGTCTCGGTGCGGGGGCTGATGGTACGGATGCTGTATTCAAAGCGTCAGCAGACACGTCGTTGAACGTGCTTCGCGTATGCACTTACGCCGCTGCCGGTGGGAGTGTCGTGCAAGTCGTAGCCGCCATGGCCGCCGCCAGGAGGGTGATACGCCATCGTCACGAGCGGGAGGTGCTAGTCAGGTTGCCAAACGATTGTGGTTCGAGCGTTGCGGCGGCTGAGCGAGCTCGGAGGGTGGACGTCAGCGCAAGCAACAAAGGTGCTTGGGCGTGGGTTGGTGGTGTGATGCAAGCAGACAAAGCCAGCCCGCAGGAGCAGAGAGAGGACGGATGGGATCGTGATGTCGCTGCGCAGAAGAACTGGACAGGCGGGCGGGCAGGTGGTGTGAAAAGCACGAAGCTGGCCAGCAGATGTTTGAGCCAAGACGTACAGGCGAAGGGTTCAGGGATGGGTTTTGCGTGTGTTGATCGGCGCTGCTAGTGTTTCATTCGCTGAGCCGCCAGCGAAACAGCTGTGCGAAATTGTGGCAGTCGGGCCCGTCGCGGTGGAGGTGTGCGGGTCGACTACTCGGCGGCGGTGGTGGATGGTGCGGAGGCGGCGAAGAAAAGGTGCCACGCGCGCTCTCTCCGACTACATGTATGTACGTGGTAGTGCGCTAGCGTCACCATCCATCCCGACGCGTATGTATCGACTTATATTTAGCGAGCTGGTACAGTACTGCGCCTCAGCACAGCAGCTACATATCATCACGGCAGACTCAGCTCTCACAACAGCCGCCTGTCATCCCCCGCGCCACGCTATCCCGGCCCGTGCTGACGGCGGCAATGCTCTACTCTCCCTACAATCATGTTGCATTCAACGCTTTTCTCGCAGCATGCCAGGACCTACCTGCCTGCCGAGGCCAGTGTTTGTTCGAGAGCTGAGATAATCGCCGAACACCGGCCGAACTAGCGCATCGCAAGTCTGCAACGTCGTTGTGTGCAATGTGCTGCTGCTACACCACTCAACGCACATCATCTGCACGTCTCACATCCGGGACTATCGGTGAGAGCGCAGCGCGTGCTCCCACCACTTGTGCTACTCCAGCGCACCCAGCTGCCTCCGCTGCCGCAACGTCGGGCCATATCCGTGACCGGCCTCGACCGTTTCGTCGAATCCTTCGCGGGCGTAGTCAGCCGTCGTGCACGAGCGCATGCAGCTGGAATCTGGTCCTCTCCATCTCATATCTGCAAACGTATATGACGAGGCTGGGCGACCATGACCGAAGTCAAGCGGTTTGTCGAAAGCAGCGACATCTCCAAGACAACGGACCTCGTGCTGGTATGTTGTCACGGCATCTACATGGGCGATGGCAGGAACACCGCAGAAGACCAGTGGATCCTCCAGCCCTTTTCGCGCTCCGACCCGCTCGCGAGGAAACCAGGCGAGCATGAGACTTTCATCGCGCACATTATGACTGCTGCCCTCGCCGTGCATAGCAATCCCGAGGCGCTGCTGGTTTTCTCGGGCGGCCTGACCACCAACGCGCCCCGAAGCGAAGCGGAAAGCTATGCGCTTGTGCTCAAGTACTTGGTGAACCACAATCCCGCCATTTTCCCCATGGGCGTGCGATATGCGCTGGAGACCTATGCGACCGACAGTTACCAAAACCTGTTGTTTTCCATCATCCGATTTAGGCAACTCACGGGCGCGTATCCGAAAAACATCACCGTGGTGACGCACGCCTTTAAAGAGCGACGGTTCTTGGAGCTACATGCGCCTGCTATCAAATGGCCCCATGACCGAATGCGAGTACAAGGTCTGAATCCGCCTTTCACTCTCGATGAGCTCAACATCACACAAATGGGGGAGCGCGACCGCGCATACAACGTGTTCGCCTCCGACCCGTATGGCGTCAGAATGCCTCTGAGCCAGAAGCGCCTTGCCAGAAATTGGAACGCCGACAGAGCGCATGTGTTCCTGGGCTTCCGCCTTGAGCCAGGGGTCATGGGCCTGCTCACATGGCAGGGGGGCGTTTCTGGCTGGGAGACTTTCCCAAGACCGCTGCCTTGGGAGGACGAAACAACCAAATGGATCTACGAACCGCAACGATCGTGAAAGGCTGCGCATGATGTGGGTCGTTCGCTGAAATTGGTGGTTCCCACCAATCTCGACTGCTTAGTTGCGATGAGCGTCTTCTCGCAAGAGGGAACACAAAGCCCACGAATAATCTGATTCAGATCATGAAGAACGTAAGCAACATGAAACGGCAAGTGATAACTGGCCAATGTTCCAGCGTGTGCGGCAGTTTGAGAATTGACAGGCATGACCATATGGTATCCGTGGCTGCACCAGGTTGCTTCCTGGGTCCTGCCATCTACGACGACGATAAGGTTTGGCCCTGACAGCTCAGGTCTTGCGCGTGCGACACAGACTTTAAAACGTACGGCTTGAGAAGAACTCTTCTGTGGCAGCGTGTCCCAGGGGAAGACGCTGTGCGGAAATGAGTGGACCATACGGATTCGCTCCAGACACGAATGTGAACTGCTGCTACCAGCGTAGCTTCATTCCGGCTGCGTTCGGTTGACCGAGAAGCTTCACGGTGTGCAATTACCGGCTGCAAGAACTTCATTATGCTTCAACAGGGCGGGTGGAGCAATTCCTTTCATTCTCAGGGCGAATGGAGAGCTCTAGGCATGCTCTGGGGCGAATGGAAAGCTCTAGGGGAACTCCGGAAGCTGAAGGCGGCTCCAACATCTTGCCTTTTGAGTAACAACTCCCAAGTCCAGGTATTTGTGTTCATGCTTCTCTCAAGCATGAAGGTCCAGCGTTCGGTATCCGCCCCTACGCCCGGCTCGGCGCTGTCGAGTGTGCGTAAAAACTATGTGGGCTGCATAGACAATGCAGCTTATGGTGGTGCGACCAGTGCTGGAGTCCGCATAATGACCCAACTGACAGCGATGTTCAGGAGCAAGGAGCTCTGCTCCCACGGGACGACTTTGGTTCCAGAAATGAGGCCGACCGTCATAATATTCAGCGTTACATTTCTGCTCAGTCACAGCATATATGGCCAGACAACGCCACATTGCGAATGCATTCGCTTCAGCTTTGCCAATACTCCATGCAACACCCGAGTTAGGCTCACGCATTCTGAGTAATTGGTCTCGCCCTTCCACGATAGCAAAAGCGTGGAGGAGCTTGCGAGTCTGGGTATTGTGGCGCTGATCTGCAAACCTTGCTAGAGACCTCGACCTCGTGGCGCACTCTATGCTAACACGTTTTGGGCACCATGGCTTGCAGATCCGAGCGGGAGCGTGAGGGTATTCACCGTTATGGGCAGTATCACAGGTCCACACTCGGAACATGGCAACGTCCATAGGCTAGAGCGCATAAACGCTTTGTTCGGTGGCGGCAACGCGTGCACCAGCGCCATGATTCACACCTTCTGCAGGAGGATGGCCAAAGTATTATTAAAAGAGATCTGTTCCCGTCCGCTCGCGATGCGTTGCTGCATCGAAGATATTACAGTCCGTCGCAAAGCCGGTCAACCAGCAATATGCGAGTCACGACAGCGCTGTTATCCTTGCTGGGGCTCGCATCTGCGCTGCCGTCAGAATCAACGACAATCGAGAAGCGAGCTGATGCTTATAACCCACCACGAAACTTGGCCTACATTCAGACATTCAGGCGCGTAGATGGAGGGAAATTCTCGATGCTGCCGTTGATTCATAATCCGACGCAGATCACGCACCTTTACATCTCTGCTCTGCATATCAACCCAGATCCCAAGGGAATGCACCTGAACGACAACCACCCAAATGACACCATCTGGAACAACATGTGGAGCGAAGTCACGCAACTACAGAAGGCTGGGAAGAAAGTGATGTACATGATGGGCGGTGCGGCTCCAGGAAGTTACCCCAGGCTCTGCAGTGGGCCCATGAATACCATTAATGAGACCTACTACATGCCACTGTACTGGGAGCTAAAGTATCGTAAAATGGACGGCATTGACCTGGATATTGAAGAGAAGGTCAACATCAACTGCCCGTACGCCCTGCTACAGCGCCTGAACAAGGATTTTGGTCCCAAGTTCCTCATCACCATGTCGCCCGTGGCATCTGAACTGCAGCCAAGCGGTTACGGTCTTGGAGGCTTTTCCTACAAAACCCTCGACTACTACGCCAACAACTCCTTCAAGCCTAACGGCAAGATTGTTAATTGGTTCAATGCGCAATTCTACAACGGTGAGTGCTCAAAGCTCTGGTTCCTCCTTGTACTTTCCCTAATATTGTGTAGGCTGGGGTGATGCAGGCACACCGAACGGCTACAACGCCATAGTCAAAAACGGCTATCCTGCCGACCGCGTCGTCCTCGGAACTCTTACAAGCCCCTTCAATGGCGGCAGTGGATGGAAGAACCTTACCACATACCAGAAAACAATTGCGACGCTGAAAGCTAACTACGGAAGCAAGTTTGGCTCGGTCAACGGATGGGAATACTGGGATGCTGGCAGAAGCGACAGCTTGAATGAGCCTTACAAATGGGTGGGACAAATTGGCAACAGTATTTTTGGGACGACAAATACGTTCAAGAGACAAGAAGCTGTGCCGCAGGATTTCAATTCCACTATCACGGCTGCGAAGAGCCCATGGCCGCAGTTGACGGATCGGCTGTTGGAGTTGGGCGTATTGAGACTTGCGACTATTCAAGCTTTGAATCAGACGAATGGAGATATCAGGAAAGCGGCAGATTTGCTAGGATTGGGAAACTTGTTGGGCAATCTGCCGAGTTGAGAGGTGCTGTATGGTTATATGACAGAGACGTTTATGATACCCTTCATTATTTGTTTGCTAGGTCGGTTGCAGACAGCTTCCTCTTTTCTCCATGTGTGCGCGAATGTGGTGGGCGCAGGGGCTCTGTCACTGGTAGATGGGTAGGTTTAGAGATGGTGAGGTGATCTTTTGGACCGTGGCATTCGTTCCACGTCTCGACGATGGTTTCGATTTCTTGATCTGGCTTGTTCACTGCTTCTGATAGGATTTGGACGTCTAGAGGCCCCATCAAGTTGTGCGAACGGCGGCGATTGGTGTTTGTATTGCTCTCGTTTTCGGATAGGATTGGTGCCTCGTTGTTCATCGCGGATGGCTTCTCCATGTGTCGATCATGTGTTTAGAGAATTCGAGGTCCGACAGCGTATGGTTTGAGCCGGCTCGAACGGCGTCCATCGGCCCACGGAGATAGAATATATATATGTTTTGGAATTGTCATCGCGAATCGATAACCTACCTCGCGTGTGATTTCTTTGTTCTGCACGAATAGAGCAAATTAGGAAACGCTTCCGGCACAGTGCCAATAAAGGGAAGCCGCGAAGACAAACTAGCAAGGCTGGGGCTGGCAGTGAGTTGCTGATGTGTGCGGTGATGTTGAGCTCAGCGATGAGGAAGGCGATGAGTTTGCTGTAAGTCGAAGCGGAGATATCGCCTCAACGCGATTGTTCTCGCTCGGCTTAGCGATGAGTATCGGCACGCTTCAAAGACTAGTATGGTCAGTGGTCAACCCGGGCGTGGGAGTGAGAATGAGAGTACCCGCTCGTTATAACGAGTGTAACGACCAGTCCGATCTAATTCCAAAGACAGAGCCGCAATGCGTGCACGTGATTGCAAACATCACAGTCTCTGTAAGATCCACGATACTCCCTCCGTGCGGTGACTTAACATGCAGCAGCTGAGATATTTGACGACTGATAACCGAAGGGTCAGAACGCATTGCTTCGGTCTGCAGGAATGTCTTCGTTGGAAGTGAAGTAAAAGCGGAGAGTGAGCGAGGCCGTTGTAAAGTGAATGCAGCAGCTGCAGGGATGGCGCTTGCCAGGGTCCGAGTCTGTTGATTCTCCAGCGCGCTAGCGGATGAAGATAAACAATCGCAACAAACATTCCCTCTTCCTCTCACAGCGCGCCGCTTGCTCGCACACGTACACACATCGTAAATCCCACACCACACCCCGCATTGCTGGTCAATCGCATCACCTCCTTTCCCATGCGATAAACGACATCGGTCTCGTTTGCGATACTAACCCCCAGGAGCGTGTCTTACGCGCGCAGCAGCACAACGCGAACATGGACGACTCCGCGATGGAGGACTCAGTCTATGACGTTGACGCCTCAGATGACTTCGAGCCTGAGCCAGCGCCCAAGGCCGTAAGTGCCGACAACCTCACTCCGCAAGTTCACTTCGTGCGCTAACTGAGCCCAGAAGGCAAAGGCAGCCTCCAAAGCCGCAAATACAAAAGCGCCTGCGAAGAAGGCACCTGCAAAACCAAAAGCCACCAAGCAGACGACCTTGAAAACCACCAAAGCCGCGCCCAAGGCAGCTGCAAAGAAGCGCGCGTTGCCAGATTCCGACGAAGAGAATTCCGACGCAGACGTACCATCCGACAACGACGATTCGCTCCTTTCTAACACGCCACCTTCAAACAAGAAGCAGAAAAAGGCGCCCGTGGCGAAGAAGAAGGTCGCATCAGAACCCCTCGCTGAGATTGAGAACGAGAGCTTCATGGATGTTCAGGTAGCGGCGACAGCGAAGAAGGGCTCGGAGCAATATCAGAAATTGACACAACTCGAGCACATCCTGAAGCGTCCTGATACATACATTGGCTCGGTCGAGTACACAACCGATCAGTTATGGATCTACAACTCCGAGACCGAGGCCATGGAGAACCGCAAAGTCAGCTACGTTCCCGGTCTGTACAAGATTTTCGACGAAATCCTGGTTAACGCTGCGGACAACAAGCAGCGTGACAAAAACATGAATGAGCTGCGTGTCGATGTGGATCCCGACAAAGGCGAGATTTCGGTGAAGAATAACGGACGTGGTATTCCAATTGAGATGCATGAGAAGGAGGGTATTTGGATTCCAGAGATGATCTTCGGGCACCTCCTGACATCTTCGAACTATGACGATGACGAAGCGAAAGTGACTGGTGGCCGAAATGGTTATGGTGCGAAGCTTACCAACATCTATTCGACCGAATTCCATCTGGAAACTGTGGATTCGAAGACCAAGCAGCGCTACCAGCAGACATGGCGCAACAACATGAGCGTCATGGGCAAGGCCAAGATTGACAAGGTCAAGGGCGATGACTACACGAAGATTACCTTCAAGCCCGATTTTAGCAAGTTCGGCATGGACAAGATGGACGAGGACTTCGAAGGACTGGTCAAGCGACGAGTCTTCGATATGGCCGGCACGTGCAAAGGCGTCAAGGTTTACCTGAACGGCGAGAAGATCAAAATTGGCAAGTTCAAGCAGTACATGGAGATGTATACGAAAGCCATCAAGACCGAGAACTTGGAAAACGACGGGAAAGCACCCGAACAGGTCATCTTGACGGATAATCCTCACGAGCGCTGGGAAATCGGATTCGCGGTGTCGGACGGCTCGTTTCAGCAAGTCTCGTTCGTGAACTCCATCGCGACGACCACGGGCGGCACGCACGTCAACTATATTGCAGATCAGATCTGTGACAAGCTCGAGCAGATCGTCAACAAGAAGAACAAAGGTGGCGTGAAGCTCAAGAAGGCTCAGCTTCGGAACCACATCTTCCTGTTCGTCAATTGTCTGATTGTCAACCCGGCTTTCACATCGCAGACGAAAGAGCAGCTCACGACCAAAGTCAGCGCCTTTGGCAGCAGACCACAGGTCACTGAGAAATTTCTGAATGCCATTGCGAAGACAGAGGTTGTTAACAACATCCTTCACTTCGCGCAGCAAAAGGCCGATAAAGTCCTTGCCAAGTCTGATGGCGGTGGTCGCAAGCGCATGAATCACTCCAAGCTCACGGACGCCAACCGAGCCGGCACAAAGGACGGCCACAAGTGTACTCTCATCTTGACAGAGGGTGACTCGGCCGCCTTGTTGGCGTTGGCTGGTCGTGCTGTTGTCGATCCGGACTACTTTGGTGTATTCCCATTGCGTGGTAAAGTGCTCAACGTTCGCGATGCCTCCATCGACCAAATCTCGAAGAACGCGGAAATCCAGAACATCAAGAAGTTCATCGGTCTGCAGCACAAGAAAGAGTACACCACCACTGTCGGTTTGCGATATGGTCACATCATGATCATGACAGATCAAGATCACGATGGTTCTCACATCAAGGGGTTGCTCATCAACTTCTTGCAAGTCCAGTTCCCCTCGCTACTCAAACTCGAGGGCTTTTTACTGGAGTTCATCACGCCCATTGTCAAGGTCTGGAAAGGCGATCCGAAGCATCCAAAAGCGAAACGCGACTTCTTCACAATGCCCGAATACGAGGCATGGAAGCAATTGCCAGGCAACACCAAGGGCTGGGATCACAAGTACTACAAGGGACTGGGAACATCAGATACCCGAGATGCTCAAATATACTTCCACGACCTGGACAAGCACCTGAAACGTTTCCACAGAATGCGTGCACACGAAGAGGAATTAATTGATCTTGCTTTCTCGAAGAAGAGAGCAGATGCTCGTAAGACTTGGCTACAGGGCTTCGTTCCTGGCACATACTTGGACATGTCCGGCACAGACGACATCACTTATGATGACTTTGTGAACAAAGAATTGATCCTCTTCTCCATGGCTGACAATATGCGCTCCATCCCTTCCGTTGTCGACGGTCTCAAGCCTGGTCAGCGAAAGGTCATGTATACCGCGTTCCGCCGCAATCTTAAAAAGGATATCAAGGTCGTCGAACTTGCTGGTCTGGTCTCCGGTCTCACTGCGTATGCGTATGGTGATGCTTCGCTTCAACAGACCATCGTCGCTCTTGCACAGAATTTCGTGGGGTCCAACAACATGAACCTTCTGGAGCCAAGTGGTAACTTTGGGTCTCGTCTCCAGGGTGGCAGCGATGCTGCCAGCGCTCGTTACATTTACACGAGATTGTCACCTTTCGCGCGCCGCCTGTTCGATCCGAAGGACGAGGCCCTTTTGCGGTACAATGAGGACGATGGACACACCATCGAGCCAGAGCTGTACAGTCCAATCGTGCCGATGATCCTCATCAATGGTGCTGATGGCATTGGAACGGGCTGGAGCACTTCCATCCCGTGCTACAACCCAGAGGAAGTCATCGATAATCTCATTCGGCGTATGACGCCGGGTGCCACCAAGGAATCCATGGAGCCCATGATGCCCTGGTACCGCGGCTGGACTGGACAGACAGAACAGCTGTCGGCAGATCGGTTCAAATTCCCGGGCAGAATCGTCAAGACTGGTAGCAACGAAGTTGAGATCACTGAACTACCCGTGCACCAGTGGACTCAAGACTTCAAGGACAAGCTGGAAGAAATCATCAAGGCCGAGAAGGTGCCCTCGTTCATCAAGGACTACACCGAGTACAACACGCCTGAGACGGTTCACTTCATCATCAAGATGGAGGAGAAGAAATTGGCCGAGAACCAAGATAAGCTCGAAGAGCTCTTCAAATTGGCAAAGACCCAGGCAACGTCGAACATGGTCGCATTCGACCCTCAGGGGCGCATCTACAAGTACGCAACGCCTCAGGACATCATTGAGGAGTTCTACGGATACCGACTCACGAAATACTTCCATCGAAAGGATCACATGCTGGAGGTCATGCATAAAGAGCTGAACAAGCTGACCAACCAGGCGAGATTCGTGCAGTTCATCATTGATGGCAAGCTGGTAGTCAGCAAGAAGAAGAAGGCTCTGCTGGTGCAAGAGCTCGACAAGCTCAACTTCACACGCTTTCCAAAGGTCGCTGATGCCAAGAAGGCTGGTGAAACGGAGCAGGCTCAGGAGGATGACGAGGAGGACTCTGACGCCGACATTGCTGCTGGCGCCAATGACTTTGACTACCTGCTCGGCATGCCCATCTGGTCGCTCACTCAAGAGAGAGTGGAGAAGCTCAAGCGACAGATCGGCGATAAGGAGGAGGAGATCAATGACCTTACCGTGAAGACTCCTCAAGATCTCTGGAAAGCTGACTTGGAAGCGCTCCGCGAAGATTGGCACGAGGCACTCGACGAGGAGAAGAAACGCGAGAAGAAGATCAAGTCCAAGGGACGCCGTGCTTCCGCCAAGCTTGGCATTTCAGGCAAAGCTGGCAAGAAGCGTAAAGCCGCTGGGAGCGAGGACTATTCTGATGAGGATTTCGGGCCAAAGAAGCCCAAGACCACGAAATCTAAAGCGCTTGGTGGCTTGCTTACTATGAAGACTGATTCCAAGCCAGCCGGATCCTACCCGCTCGTCAATGGAGTCGAGCAAAAGCCTGTGGCGCCTGCTCCCGCTGCGAAGCAAACGACTCTTGATGCCGCTTTCAAAGCGCCCGAGCTTTCAATCGATGTTGAAAAGGTCGAGACTGCGCCAGCCCCCAAGGCCCGTGGCCGTTCGAAGAAGGCCGCTGAAGATACAGACTCCGATGCGCTTAAGCCAGCAGCAAAGAAGACTGGCCGCGCTAAGAAAGTTGTCGATTCCGATGTCGACATGGACGATGACGACGACGACGTCTTCGCTGCTGTGGCCAAGGAGGCTGCTTCAAAGCCACCGCCAGCGCGTGCCGGCAGAGCAGCGGCTCAAAAGGCGAAGAAATACGCTCTTGACAGCGATGACTCGGAGTCTGATGCGGGCAACGACATGCTCGCCGATGTCAGCGAGATGGTGAAGGGTGTGGGCAATGTTGGCGCTGATGCTCAAGGCTCCCGCCTCTTCCACACCAGCGCCCCAGCTGCATCTCGTCCAACTAGTAGTCATGGCCTGAAGTCCAAGGCCAGCAGGAAGACATTGGCTGACATTTCCGACGACGAGACTAATTGGGCTCAGCTCGCGCAGAACTCGCCTCAGAAGGTCACGAGTCGAACCATCCTATCTGACAATGAGGACTCGATGGACATTGACGTTCCAGCCAAGCCAGCCCCAAAAGCAGCTCCGAAGCCCAAGGCAGCACCAAAGGTCAAGGAGAGCACTGCTTTGAAACCAAAGAAGGCGCCCGCTCCGGCCGTAGCGAAGCCAACAGCACTTTCACCCGCTGCAAAAGCATACGCAGCGAAAAAGGCGAGCGCGCAAGCCAAGGCCGGAGCGTCCAAGAAGAAGCTGCCGTCTTCTGATGATGAGGACGGTGTGGACCAAATTGCGAACGACATTTTGAGCGATGAGGAGGATGAAGTCGCGCCAGTCAAGCCAGCAGCCCGCTCTCGTCGTGCTGCTGCGACTACCAAGGCTAAATATACTATGGGCTCTGACGAGGAGGACCAGGACGACTCAGAAGACGACTTTGAGGATGCAGACGAGAGCTTTGATTGAGGGATCCGCGCTTTCCGTGGATGGCGCTCGGGGTGCGCGTGGACATGATACCGCCTCCACAGATTTTCGTGGTGTTTTACGGTTGGGTACTGCCAGACAGCATGCAGCCAAATTTCGTATCTCGTAACAATTCGCGTTTACTGTGTTGATTTCCGACTGGGATGCGTGTGTGTGTGTGCTAGTGGTGAACCGCACGGCTGATCGCGTATGTGATTGCAACATGGCTGGTACGAGAGTCTCCGCTGCTTTCCGGCATGGGATCAGAGTACAAGCACGCGTAAGGCGTGGGAGCCACAGCATTGATTGCATATCATCAGCATTGGAAAAAAGATTAGGCGAAGGGCATTCCTGCTGCCAGGCGTCCCGCCGCGTCTAAGGCCCTTCACTCGTAACAATAATGCGGGGCAGCGGACGACGATAGGCCGGGAAACGTAGCCAGCAAATAGAACGACACCGAACAGCAGCATTGCCGAGCAGTTGCCACTTTCCAAATCTTTCTTGAACTTCTGGCTCTGCTGATATTGTTCTTTCTCGTCATTCGGTCTTCGATTCTTCCTTGACCTTACACCTACTACTACCTTTTGACCTTTCAAGAACTGCAAAACACAAGATGGCACCCCACGCAGAAGCACAGAATGGGAATGGAAGTACCGAGGCTGTCGCCAGTGACGGCCACACCGTGCCTGCCAACGACGGGCAAGCACCTCTGGAGCCGGGTATCAAGAAGACGATTGCGCAAGGGAAGATGACGGAGTTTCCGAGGTTTGTCTTCATCATCATCATCATCATCACTCTCAATCATGAAGGGAGGTGAGATGATGAAAAAACTGATGAATTTCGTGATGACGCAGACCACCAAAATTCGAAGACAAGTACAAGGAACGAGAATACCTCAAAGGCCGCCTCGCCGCCGCATTCCGCATCTTCGGCAAGTACGGATTCGACGAAGGCGTAGCCGGCCACATCACCATGCGAGACCCCGTGCAGCCCGACTGTTTCTGGGTGAACCCTTTCGGGGTCGCCTTCTCGTTGATCAACAAGTCGGATCTCATCCTCGTCAACCACTCCGGCACCGTGATCGATGGCGGCGAATGCCGACTGCTCAATACCGCGGCGTACATGATCCACTCGGCGATCCACGCCGCGCGGCCGGATGTCAACTGTGCGGCGCACAGCCATTCGATCTATGGAAGGACGTGGTGCTCGTTGGGAAGGAAGATTGATACGCTGACGCAGGATGCTTGTGCGTTCCATAATGATCACGTGGTGTATGATAGTTTTAATGGCGTCGTGTTGGCGGAGAAGGAGGGGAAGGATATTGCGAAGTGTTTGGGGGATAAGAAGGCGGCTTTGTTGCAGAATCATGGGTTGTTGACGGTGGGGTCCACGATTGAGGAGGTGAGTTATTTCTCCGGCGGTGCTGTGGAACGTCTGCGATGATGACGACGATAATGCTGATTGTGATCTTGCAGACCATTTTCTGGTTTGTGTCGCTGGAGAAGTGTTGCCACTCTCAGCTCATGGCTGAGGCGGCTGCTGCTTCGCGTGGCGAAAAGCCGCTTGTCATTGGGGAGGAAGAAGCGCAGTACACTTATCGTTCTGTGGGCACCGGACGTGCTGGATGGTTCAGTGCGAAGCCGCTGTTTGATGTCATTCACAAGGAGACGAATGGTGACTATCTGCAGTAGTCAGCTCGTAAGATAGTGAAGGAGGATACCCAGATTGCCAGACTTATGGGGGACACAGGACCTGCAACGTGCGAAGCTTTATGGAAAGACAGATCGAAAAGTTGTTGTTGTTTCTTGAGAACATCTATTTCTAGTATTCGCACTTGTCATGCAGTCTACCCGAAACCTAGCCAATATGTGGTGCAAAAGTTTCTTCCCCGTCACAGGTCGTTTTTCAGCATGGATACTGTGCGCGCGTTGTCGCTACCCTCGCTTTATCAACTGTGTCCTTTCGTATCCTCTCGACCGTCATCCTATACGCAGCGCCCGGTATACATTGCGCTGTATCTCCGCCATAGTCGGGCGAGCAGACAGCGTGCTGATCGGCAGGCACGAAGGCGACATACGCGGTTTTGCCATCGTACGTCTTCTCGTAAAGATCGAGCTTGTCGGTGTCGCCTGTCGAGATGCCCAAGATGGGGACGCCTCCGGCTTCGACAATCTTGCGGATGGAGTGTCGGGAAGGTCGGAGGGTGCGACAGTCGCAGCCTGGTCGCGTATGAGGAGCGGAGGTGTTGGGGAATAGGAAATCGCTTCGTTCGGACGCTGAAGGGTCACTCATCGGTAGATGCAGCGCGATGCTTTCTTCCTTCTCACGGTGGCAGGTGAGCGGTTCCAGCGATCACTCTACATGTTCGCGGGCTTTCCTGGTCCATTCGGAAGGGCGATTGCCGCTTTTCGACACGTACACTCACCAAGTACCAGGACGATCCCCCGAATCCACCCTACCACAGATGGCGTGGGCAGGACTATATATAGCGCCCACGCGGCCGCAATATCGCGGCGCATGATGCCATGTGCGTGGCGAGGCAGGTCCAGAAGCGTGTCGGGTACGGGACGGCGCTCGCGTGTGCAGCATGGCATGGCATGAAGGGGCAAGCACACAATGTGAAGGCAGCACAGCTTTAACAAGGTCCCGCGGGCGGAGCGTCGGCACGACCAGACGGAACGGAGCTAACTTAGGGACATCTTCACATGCCTCGAGAGCTAAAAACTTGGCACGCGGCGCGGTGACTGAAGAATGATGGTGCAGCGTGACTGCTTGCCGCTTCCGGCCACAGCACACAGCACGAGTGACGTGGTGGCGGCGGGGGGAAATCCAGCTGTGGATGGAACCGGCTTTTGCTGCGTGCGATCATGATGATGGAGGGCGTGCGTGTGAATGCCACGACGCATGATACCTCCTATCAGGGCGTTCGTTCAGGGTCGCAGCCATCGAAAAGGCATTGCGCGCAGAAGCCAACACCAACGGCCTCCCCATCTTCTGCCGTCTTGACATCTCCCTCACCGCCCACACGACTCGCCGCCCGACACGTGCAATTGGGGACGATTGTGCAGTGTCCATCATCCTCCGCCGTCGCGGGTCGAATCTGACGCATCCGTCACCGCGCTTCGGTAGTTCTATCAGCAGCCGGGCATGGCAGAGACAAGCGCCCAACCGCAATATCCCCGTCTCAACCCCTACGCCGACTCCAACACCGCAAACACCACCACCTCCGCTGCCTCGAACGGCCCTTCGCATGACCAGGGAAAGAGCTTTTGGAACAGTGAGGTAGGTGCCATATCCGCAACAACGCCCATCCGCAGCTGCCAATTTCGAGCGTGCGTGTGTGCGCGTTGATGGCGGGCAGCTGCTGCGAAACAGGAAAGCTACATGGACGACGGCACAACACGTCACGCTGCGCAAACAGCACGACTGACACATGTCTTCGTTGCTGTGCCGTGGCTTCCTGCTTCGTGAACTCGCGCTGTCCCACGCCAACGCTCACGCTGCACCACCGCCGCCACCACCTCCACCACCCACAGGCACCCCAGCTGACCCGCCCGACAGTCATCAGCATATCCATCTACCGTGCCTGCCAGCACCGCCCCTAACATGTCTCTCTTTGCAGACGCCCAGCAGACCGCACAAGCAACCATGAGCGACATCAAGAACTCGCAGACGGTGCACGACCTCGCCAACGGCCCTGTCGCCCAAAAGGCCGCCAACGAGGCCGCCGCCACGAAGAACGAGTTCGGCAACCTCGCGGCCTCCCGCCAAACGCCCTCCGCCCAGACGGCCACCGGCCAGGACCTCACACATTACCACTCGTTCTTCTACAACCTCCTCTCGTGGGAGCACCCGCGCGCCACGGCTATCAGCTATGCCACCATCGTCCTCTCCATCCTCGCCTTCCGCTACGTTCCCGTCGCCAAGTATGCCTTCAAGGCGCTCTACATCGTGCTGGGCATCACTGCTGCTGCTGAAATCACGGGAAAGCTGCTGCTCAACCAAGGCGTGGCCACCAAGCTGCGACCGAGTAAATACTACACCATCCCACAGGAGACTCTCGACAGCGTCATAGTAGATGGCGTCGAGCTGTGCAACTTCTTTGTGATCGAGTTCCAGCGTATTGTCTTCGCCGAGAATGTCTACGCCACTGTTGCTGTAAGTGGATACGACGGAACATGTCACCTCGATTGTGCTGACACCATAGCAGGCCTTCTCCAGCTCATTCCTGTCCTACTACCTGATCAAGGTCGTGCCAACCTGGGGCCTCTTGCTCTTCTTCACCACCGTCCTCTACTTCGCACCACTCATCTACGTTACCAACAAGGAGCTCATCGACGAGCAGCTCGGCAATGCTCAGAAGATCGTTTCAGAACAGACGGAGCAGGTCCGCTCGTTGGCCGCTGAGAATGCCAACAAGGCGTGGCAAGCAACCCAGAGTGCGACGAAGGAGTATACCGCAAAGGCACAAGAGGCCATTGGACAAGCTAGCGCCAAGACACAGGAGACCGTTGCCCAAACCAAGCAGGCTGCCGTCGACAAGGGCTATGTCAGTCAGGAGACGGCGGACAAGGTCACACCGACCCCAGCGACTGCTGAGGAGGTGACACCGCAGAGTGGCGTCAGCAATGCTGACTTCCCTACGGCACCAAAGGAGGAGCCGGCAGTCACTGAGGTGGTGGACCCCACCGCTGAGCTCAAGACGGAGTCGCACGGCGAGCCTCTCGTTGCCTTGTGAATCACCTAACGATGCCTCGATTTCTCTACCTACGAACCTACTGATGAGGACAATTGCACTTGAGCAATGGAGAAGAGCTTGTTTCACCCGCGGCCTGGTATCTGCAGAATGACATTGTTGCGCTCTGGCAATCACACTGGCATGGCGTTGGAACGGAGTGAAGGATGAAGGGTGTGTCTCGATCGGGCACTGTGATGGAGGAGGACCCATAATCGAGCGCGTATGCGCATCATGTGCCTATTGTGGAAGGAGTTGAGACATCACGTCATGCAATAGTTGTAAAAAGCGAGCCAGTTTACTTCGTCGCTCTTTCTCCGCCATGTCATCAGTCTGCGTAGTTGTGATGGTCCCCCATTCCGAGATGGCAAGCTGGGCAGTCCGCTCTCGTTCAAGTGCTGACCAAAGTTGGCTGTGAACTCCGTGCTAGGATCAGCTCCCAAATGGCATCAGAGCTCTCCCTAGCTTGTGTGCGCAGGAAGGTTGAGCTCTGCTCCTTCCACAATTAGTAATTCCCATCGGCGATCTTGCAGTGGGTTCTGGACCAGAGCCGATCAGGGCGAAGATTGCGAGCATCAGAGCTGCAAAGAAGTGAGGTGGGAAATAGAAAGGTACGACAGCGTTTGAAACCGATCTAGAACATGGCATACAACGCGTCGTTGTTCTATCATTATAAGTCATGACGGGGGATTCACATCAGGTCCGTCCAGTACTCGTGAACTATCAGATCTCTCCATTCGATTACATTCGGTGCACAGAGCTGTTCTTGGACCAGCGTCTGAACGTCTTGCCAAAGAAATAGAAAACAATGCCAAATGAACACCACAGCGTGATCAAACTCATGTTGAGCATGATGGGCGGGCGGAAGCCGTCCCTTGTGGCCCATGGTGTGATGAATTCCGAGAAGCCATAGCCCCACAGATTCTTGTTCACCGTAATGGTTACCATGAGCGCACCTGCGACAGGCTTGTACGAGTCCACGGCGTATGTGTTGACCATTGCGGGGAGAGCTGCGACTTGGATGCCCGCGCAGGTGTACCCGATAATGACGATGACTTCCCACGACCACTTGTAGTCGTAGCCAAAAGCCACGATGAAGTTTCCGAAAATCATGACGAGTACGTAAGGTACTAAGGTGTTGTGTCAGCGGGGGGTGAGTACATGTAGGAGGGGTACTGTTCGGACGTACTCATTGCGGGTAGGCGCATTTCAGGCTCTCGAATGCCGCCATTCCTCGCAGTCGCTCGAGCGCTCACCCAATCGCTCAGCGGTCCGGCAGTGAACAGGCCGATCATAGCACCGACCAGAACCGCGAAATTTGTGAACCCAATCGTCTGCGTACTGAAGTTGTATGGCGGAGCTGCGAAATTTTGCGCTTGTGTCAAGTTGACGGTCAAAAAGGAACTGCAAGACCAGGATACGACGAATGCTGCGAACTCGACGATTGGGAATGCGAATAGCTTCCAAGGAATCCAAAGGTCCATGAAAACACTCTTCAGAGGATTGGCCGAAGGTGTGTATAAGCCCCACTGGCTCCTGCTCGGGGCACCCTTTCCAAGCCATGGGTCGCGGTTCGTGGAAGTATGGCTTACGCCGTGGCTGCTTTCGACTCCCGCGTTGTCGATGCCCTTTTTTTCCGAGTCGTGCCAGTCATCAGCAAGGACCATTCTCGGCCTCTGGTGGTGTCCGTTAGTTGATGTTCCATGATGTTGAGTCTACCTTGCTCGTGGGCACGGAAAATGCAACGTACCTCCAAGGTGTCTCCGCTGCTCCCGTTCGTGTAATCAGCATCAGCGGAGGAGCGTATTTCGTCCGGATGAGGCCGATGCCATTTCGTTTCGGGAAACATGACTAGCAGTGATGTGATTAGTTGGCCTTTCCACACCGTCATTGTTGGGCGTCTTACAAATGATCATGATGAGCGAAAGCGCAATCAGGGCAGTGTTGAACCACCAGAAACTCCGCCATCCGACGTGCAAGGCCATGGAGCCGCTGATAATCTGCACTTCGTGAGCAACGGTAGATGGAGCGGCGTGATCGGAGGTGCTTACCGGACCGACCATCAGGCTTGCCATGTATGCGACCCAGTACAACGTGTTCCAGAAGCCTCGATCGTGGAGGAAGAAAATGTCAGCAATGACTGCCGGCTGCATGGTCTCGGCTGGACCGGCGCCAATGCCATTGACGATGCAGGCGGCCATGAACGAGCCATATGAGTTGGCACGAGCCCTCCATATGGACGATGCGAGGCAAATGATTTGCGACAGGATGAAGACGGGTCGTCTGCCACACGCGGTACTGATTGGGACCCTGTCGCGGCGGTCAGTTCGGGCCCATTCTGCGGAACGCGCAACATTCTCACCAGATGAAGTTGCTGAAACCCAAGACCAGGATACAGTTGCCGGTGAAGGCGACGACGTCGTGCAGGTTGGAATCAAAGGCTTTGATGTAGTCGCCAAACATGGGGGCCAGAGCGAGCGGGCCGAAGCCTTGGGTGAAGGTGGCCATGGTGGTGGCGGTGATGCACAGGAACTTCCACATGGGACTCCAGTTCAAGGGATCGTGCGGGTCGTCGGACGGCTGCGGCACCAAGACGTGCGAGCCGCCTTTGACGAAGTGATGCGAGCCCACGTCCGTCATGACCTCGGTGCCGGGCAAGAGCTCGGTGTGCAGCTCCTGCTCCAACTCGTGGAGTTCCTGCACGCGCATGTTGGTCAGCGGAATGTCGTCGGCCATGTGGTGGAGATGCGGGGAGGAAGAGGAGGAGGAGGAGGAGGAGGAGGAGGAGGAGGAGGAGAAGGAGGAGGAGGAGGAGGAGGAGGAGGAGGAGGAGGAGGAGGAGGAGGAGAAGGAGGAGGAGGAGGAGGAGAAGGAGGAGGACGACGTGCCGCCTGGTTCGCATTCATCTCCATTTTGACCAACAGAGCACCAGATAGAGCTGGGGGGGGGGGGAAGGAGCGATGGAGGGCATGGCGCATCACCGCGCGTGGGAGGGACATCCCTATATCACGGCGTGTAAGCAGCAGGGTGGCGCATGGGCGGTGATGTGCCGCCGTCCATGCGTGGCCACGGCAGTTGCTTCACTGGACATGTCGCATGCGGACACGTGAACCCACCCGGGATGCGGCCTTGTTTACACGACGTCGCGTCCGGGGTGCGTTTGCGGAGGAAGCGTCGACCTCGGATCGCTAGCGGCACTTGCACTTGCACATTGAGACTGCCGCGCCCAGCCGCCACTGCAATGCTTGTCTGCTCTTGTCTGCTCTTGTCTGCTCTTGTCTGCTTTCCTCTCCTCTCCTCTTCTCTCCTCTCCTCTCCTCTCCTCTCCTCACCGTCTGATGACACTTCCCTCCATCACCTCCGATGACCGCCTCCGTCAGCCCAACGCTAGCCTTCTCAATTTAGAACCGACCGGGACAGCCTGCACGTTGTTCTCCCCCCGCCTGCCGTTCCCACGTGGCACATGCCCGTACCGCACGTACGTGAGAACTACACACAGTACCTCCTAGCACCGGCATGACCTCTGCCATATCGTGCTCAGCATCGAGGAGAGTAGGCATATCGACGCGTTTCTTCTAACATCAGTCACTTCTTCCCTCCATGTCGAGCTCCAAGATGCCGCTTCATAAAGCGCGAGCAAGATGCTGCCACTACACTGCGAGGAGTGTCTTCGCAGTGCTGTGATGCGCGAATGTATGCCATGCTCGACGCTGGTCGGTCGAACAATCAGGCCGGCCCGCCGATGACTTCACTCGACAATAGAAGTCTTGCACAATCTACAATCGTCTCACTTCTGACGCACGACGCACAGCATCACATTGTCGCGGCCAGAGTGCGCATTGTCTGACGCTTCACTGTCGCGACAATACCACGTGCGCTACAGCTAAGTGCTTCTTCACGACTCCATCTCCTTTCCTTCCAAGACACATCCTATTGCACCACTTGACATCACAGACAACACCGACTCGAGTTCAATTTGACCGTACTTCAAGACCATCGAGCCCCCAAAGCATCTTTCCCTACCAGTCAAGAATGGACTCTTCCCGTTCCTTCATCGATGCCGTCGAACGAGCAGCTCACGTGGCCGCTTCGCATCGCGAGGTCCGCAACTGGGAGCCGGGCCTGATTCTCAACGAGGAATACGACAGGCACGAATATATCTTGCGCCGCCACGGACATCTGGGCCGTCACCCAGACACGCATAATGTCCAACACCTCGCACAAACAGCATTTGCTGATGCCAAGATCATATTCGCGCAAGAACCAGACTTGTCCGTCCAAGTGATTCGGCAGCTCGAGTTGCACTACGCCTTTGAGCAACTCACACCCTTTCCAACAGACGCCAACACCGAGACTGTCGACGGCTACTTCGGTCTTTATGCGCCCTCAGAGTGGCAACCAGATACACAAACCGCTGGGGAGGTAGCAATCGCTTTGGCCGGGAAACAAGACAACGACACAAACCCTCCACTGCACCCACACCGAGCCGCCTGGGACCTCATGGCTGCCACGGTGCGCAACGCACCACAAAAGCCCGAGACGCTCAATCAAATCATCAATGATCTGAGCTACCCACTCGGCACCATCACCACGCCACCGCCACAGTATGCCTCAGAAGGAGGAGTGGCGGCGGTGGCCCACAGCCCGGCCTCTACGCCAGTGAAGTCACCGCACACCACTGGCGAGAAGCGTCCGGCAGAGTCCCTGCTGGTCTCTGAAAATGTAAAAGACGTCAACGCCATTGCGTCTCCCTCTAGCATTCGGTCTTCGAAGCGGCTGAGGATAGGGACAGCCAGCGTGGAATCATCTCCCGTTGAGCCACAGCACAAGAAAGGCGAGAAGCGCCCAGCGGACTTCCCTTTGCCTTCCCACGAGAGACAAGCAATCGAGGCCGCTGGCGCTCCATCCCCAGCTCGACCATCAAAGCGGCCAAGAACAGAGACGCCAACTGCCGCCGAACTTCTCCACCCGGGAATTGTCTCCGGCAAGCGCCTCCCCAAAACACGCAAAGAAGCCATCGACGGCGCCATCGAGCGCAAACAAATCCTGGAGCAAGCCCACCTCCTCACCCACCCCAAAATCGCCGCCGACAATGTCGATTTCCCCCCCGAATTCCACTCTCCAGCAAACTTCACCGAAGCCGAGCGCACCGCCGTCGCCAACCACGAAGACGAAAACGGGTCCATTCGCTGTATCTGCGGCGAGAATCGCCATGTCGAGGCCAAAGAGGATTGGATCCAATGTGATGGGAGGAATTGCGGAGTTTGGCAGCATGTGGTTTGTATGGAGGACGGGGTGGAGAGCACGGCGGCGAAGCGTGAGGCCAAGACGTATTTGTGCCAGGTTTGCGATCCGTGGAGACATCGGCGCGTGTTGCAGCGGGTGAGAAAGGAAGATCCAAATCCGGTGGGGAGGGCAGAGAAGGAGAGGAGTGAGGCAAGAGCAGAAAGATTAAGGTGGCACGGAACGAAATGAGTCGGAAACCGGGGGAGAGATGGTTGCATGCACGTCATGGGAAATGGATTTGGAGCGAACAGTGAGGCCAGGAAGATTGTTGTGTACAGATCATTGTACATTTTTGAATGTCTTCGCGACTCTTCTAATACTACAGATGCGCAGCGGGAACATAGCACGCTGCATGGCTATCTCCTGATGCCATCGAATACGATGAACATAATCAGCACAGTAGGGATGGAATTGTCTCCCTTTTTTTTTCTCATCTTCCTCCGGACTCCTTGCTCTGAACGCTGACGAAATGGAAGCACAATTGACAAGTCCCAACTATATCATCATCGGTTGAGACCTCGCTGTTGTGCAGGCTCTTCCCAGATAGGACCCATTCTCGGGGCCGAACCAAGCGAACTCCTCGATCGGCCTCTCCCGCTCTTTGGTGAAGAACCACCGGAACTGCCGGGAGACTCGTCTCGCGCGTAGGATATCTGAGGTGGTAAGAGAGGACTCTCCGGAGCATAGGGTCCTTGAGCTGTTCGAACGCCGCCGCCGCCTCTGCCTCCAGCTGCGGCCGCACGCTCGTATGCGGTGGGCAACAAGGACACGCCAGATTCTCCTTGACGGTAGTGCGACGATGATCGCGGTGGTGTGGGAGCGGGGTCGTATAGCCAGGCGACTTCGGGATATGTGCGAATCGATCTGTTGGAGCTGGATCGACTCAGCCTGCCGAACATGGGCTTGCCTTGTCGTCTTCTTCGAAAGAGGAGGAGAGCCGTGAGGAGGATCAAGACTATGCCCGCTGCTGCGCCCGTGGCGATTCCTGCTATGGAGCCTTCTCGGAGTTGTGAACTGTCATCGTCGTCTGACACCGGTGCGGGCGTCGATGTCGCGGTCGTCGACGCTGATGTCCTTGATGAGGAGGGTCGAGTGATTGTGGATAAAGTGGACGAAGCTGTTGAGCTTGCGGTGGTGATTGAGGAGGTAACCGTGGACGATGTCGATATTCTTCTCCTCGAGCTTGTAGTGGCTGGGAGGAAATTTGTCGTATCGATGTTGAGTTCTGAAGCAACGGACGCTGCAACTTCACTAGGCAGTGCGGAATACAAGACTGCCAGTGCGTTCGGCGGATCCGTCGTTTCGGATGGAGCCCCAGGATCGGTGGGACTCGCAATTCCCGTCTCATCGTTAGGGCGATCGTCCTCGACTGCCGTAGGCAGTGTTTGGTCGTTGTCCGACATGGAAGCGACTTCTGCTTGCGCCGACGCCGGCCCAAGGTGAGCAAGTGTATATCGTGTCGCAAATTCAAGAGCAGGCGTTTCATCTTGTCCGTAGGCGCTGCGCAATAGTCTATGTACTACTGATGTACCTGCAGTGGCGGCTGCCAAACGGGTCGCTGCTGTGCCGATGAGCACGCGGCGGAAGGCTGACGTGGATCCACAGATTTGGAGAGATCCCACAGGATCGTCGTTCGGTGGAGTGGCGGTGCCCTGCTTCGAGACTAATAACTACTGCGGCAGGAAACGCCTCCGAAGCGGTGGCGATCCGACCAACTTTTGGCGGCACGTGGAAGCTGGTGGTTCCGTCCTCGCGAGAGACTGCTCGGGTTTGAGCAAGATTTGCCATCGTTATCGTCTGATGCCATCCAGGAGATATTCTCGTCCGAGATACTCCTCCCATGACACGCTCCCAGTTCGTGGTTGCGTGCACAGACCGAGGCACCGAAACATTGCACTGTTGTCAGCACTCAGAACCACACCAGACCCGGGGGGCCGAGGTGTGGCGTTGTGTTTCTAAATCAAGGAACGTCGACCGGGCGCAGCCATGTGGATGGTCGCTTCCGAAAAGCCAATTCTGCGGCGCGATCCTTCCCCGGGCGGCCCAGGCCAGGCAGGCGAGCTAGTTCATTCTCCTCTCTTATTAAGCGGAGGCTATGTTGTGGGTGACGAGACGCCTGAGAATCAGTTTTGCAACGACAAGGCTTGCTTGGCAAGAAATCTGTACCCACTGACGATCACGAAAACCGTCGACGGCAATACCCTCCTCTTGCACATATACAAAAAACCAGAAATCCTCAAGCCCTTTCCCTCCTCAACCTCTCCCTCGCCCTCTCCAAAGCCTTTCCAAGCCGATTATCCCCCCACTTATCCTCATTACCCTCCGCCTCCTCACTATTGAACCCAATTCCCCAAAGTCGATCATTCGGACTCGTCTCGACCAACTGCCTATTCCCAGTCCCCAGCAAAATCTTACCCAACTTCTCATTCTGCTTAAACTTCAAATAACTCCCCTCCTCCACGATCCGGTCACAGTTCTGGTCCCACTGATCTTGCTGGAAATTCTTGACTTCGCGTCCGAGTTGCTTGGCTTTGGCGGGCGTGTCTACCCTCCTCAATCAATCAATCAATCAATCAATCAATCATTGTCCGATGGGTACTTGGCGTAACAATTGTCAACCACCAGAGATCAAGTAAAACTCACCTGCCTTCGCAATCTTGTCCGCAACCTCCTCATCGCCCATGAGCAAAGCTTTGTGATACATCATGTACTGTTCGGCCGTATGGAAGTCTCTTCCATCAGCATGGAAGGGACTGGGATACCACTGCTGTAAAGCACACTCGGGTTCCGCACGATCGAAGCCGAAGAAGAAGACGTGCGTGTCGGTAACTTTAGGTGGCAAGTCTTGGGCGTACTGAAGTTCTTGAGGGAGGTCGGGGAGATTGTCGCCCACCCAGCGAGGCCCTTTGCCGTCGGCTTGAGTCCAAGACATTCTGTTAGCGGTAGATTGATGAAACTTGTCAATCGAACTACTTTCCGAAGGTGACGTGGTGTCCTTCGACGATTGCTCTGTTGCACAACAGTATGTTCAGGAACAGTCCCTCCGCGGAGGTGATGTTGCATTTGAGCAAAAAGAGGCAGGAGGTACTACTGACGCCATCCATCGATCCTCAGCCGTAGAGGAGCTGTGGTCTCGGCCGGCCGGATGCAACTCTCCGCTTCCCTTCGCTTGGCGCGAGCATAAGGGTACATGAAGCTGTGTATTTTGGTCATATCAAACAATTCGTGACGTTACTGGAGTGGGATATCTCGAAGCTCATTCCAACGCCCGCTCATGCTTTGCATTACGCCATTCCGGGCATCTCGTGTACATTAGTCATGCTCGTTAACGGTCCAGCGCCTCTTAGGCTCAGACTTATTCCAAGCTCTGGCCACTTTGTCTTCAGCCTGCGCACGTTCGAACTGTGGGCGACCCCATAAACCCTTCACAGACAGACCGCGACTGAGAGAAGTCGGGACATCCTTCGCGACTTGGGGTAGATTGGTGGGCTCATCTGCAGCTTCCTGAGCCGGCTGCTTTGCTTCCTCTGGGCTGGAATCGTCGCCCATCACACTGTCAACAATCTTGCGTTCTTCCTTCATGGCTGCTTCCGCGCCACGCGAATCAGCCTTCACAGACATGCCATTGGTGTCACTCGGCGCAGAACCAGACGTCCTGTCCTGTTCAAAGCTGTCATGTCCGGGATCATCCTTCGGTCTGGCGAACAGAGCATTGCCATTCTCTTTTGCTTTCTGCGCATCCAGGATAGGAGTGCCGCGGCCAGAAGGTGGTGTCCACAAGCCCGTTGTGAAGGTTGGTGGATTTGCGAGGGTCTCGACGGGATGTGAGTTACTCCGATTGATCGTTGGTGCACTTGGTCGCCTGATAGAGCCCAAAGCAGAATTGCTGCTTGTCCTTGTTGGGCCCGTTGGCGGCTTGGGCTCACCCAAATTCCAGTTTGCATCGATTCCTGCACCGGCTTCAGCATGTGCGCCGCCCCCAGTTCGCTTGTATTTTGCCAAGGCTTCTTTCGCGGTCTTGATGTCGGAGGGAGCGTTTGACGTTGACAACTTCGTAGGGTCGACTCCTGGTCGCAAGTGCTCGGAAGATGCCACGAGCTGCAGCAGAAGAAAGATTGGTCAGTGCTATGTCCACCCAAGACTATTCTGGACCTGCTTACCTTCATCTCGTACGTCTCGCTCAGGCCGATGTCATACGCACTTCGCATCCGCGGCATTGATACATCATCAAGTGGCTGAATTGATGTTCCTTCAGGTGCGGAGGAAGCGTTGTGTGGCGCCAAGGGCGGTGCGTCAGGTCTGCGGACAGCCACTGTCAGGCTGCTCATGCCGACATCCAGCAGAACAGGCTGACTGGTCAAGGCTCCGATGAGCGCATTACTGCCAGCGCCATGTGTCACCAAGATCACGACGAGATCCTCTTCCTCTTCTTCGTAGTGAGACACGATAGGAGGTCTGTCCGCCTGTTCCAGTCCCAGTGCATCCTCTGCACGATCGCTCGTGTCGTGCAACGAATACCACTCGATGAGGTTGTTCAAGCCCCTGCGGAATCGCTTGTGCATCGATGACCACTCTTCGCCAAAATTTCCACCATCGCCCCAGCTCAACGGTGGGCGGCTGCTATCCCAGTGGTAATCGACATTTACCGTAGCATTGCGAGCGTGGGAGACATATCCTCGAGGGATGTGGTCGGAGTTGGAAATCGCGTATGATGGAATTGGAGGGTGGTAGACTGAGTATTCGGGTTTGGGGATGGTCGACGTGAGAGGTTGCAAGGTATGGCCCGGTCTGAATGGCGATCTGCGACCAGATGCACTATGGTGGCTGTGGTGGCTATCGTTGCTCCCGACACTGCTGGCGCTATTGGAGCGATCTCTCCTCGGGCTCGGTGCGTGCAATGCGTTCGTGACATGGCTCCAATCATCCAGCGTACTCTCTCGGCTGCCCTGCGATCTCGTGTTCCCGCCACTCCATAGACTGTTGTTTGAAGATCGTTGTGAGATGGTTGGTGTGAATAAATCCACCGTTTCGTTCTGCATCAGCTCCGCCTTTGCGCCTGCAACCATGAGAGGACTGGGTGGAGGGGGCGTGATGTGGTCGAAGTACTGAGGGTTCAGCCATTCTCCGAGAAAGGCATCTACTCGGATCTTTGCCTTTCGATACCGCTTGTGCTCAGCCAGCGTCCTTCGAGCCAGCTGGTGTGCCAGATCATGCTTGGGCTCGGAGATGGGCGCAAGGCTGGGCGATGTCGACCCGCTCATGGCATATAGCCGAGGGGAGTGCAATGCAGAGTGCATCTGCGCGGGAGTCCGTGGCCTGCTGCCTCTCGTCTTCTCTCCTGGCTCTTCAAACTGTGCCATGCCCGCCGATATGGCCACACTGGTCTGGACGCATCGCAAGAACGGCGAGGTGTGGATCACCACCTTGTGTTTCTTCCTCTTTCGTCGGAGACCATCCGCGCTCTGCGCATTGTGGAACTCTTGCTCACGCGCGTGGAGCAAGCTGGCGATCCGCGTGCCCAATGCCCGGCATTGATTCCAGCCTGCAGAGTGAAAGTAGTATGTCAGTCCATATTACGCGGTGACGATGACACTGGCGGATTTGCCACATACCGCCATAGGTGAGCGGAGGGTCGTAGGGCGCGGGAGTGGACAGATGCCACGACTGGTCGGCGGCGTCCAGGCGCATGCCATGTCTGCGAGGCAAGAAGCATTAGCACACGCACAGCATACCGGCCGAGGCATCAGCTCGTGTTCCTGCTTTTCCCGTACGTACCTCGCGACAATGACGACCGCGGGCGCTTGCGGATGGGTGGGAGCCATGGCGTCCTTCCTGCTGCTGCTGCCTCTCTTCTCTGACGTGCCTGCGCTCGTCGACGACTCTCACATCTCCCGAGGCGTCCAAGTTTCGAGGTGGTAGCCGGACGGCGGGCACACGCCTCCACCCGCCTAGTTAGTTAGCCTGAGTCCTGGATCTTTCTGGGGTGAGACCTCCACTTGCGGGATGAGAAGGCGGATGATCTTCCAGCCGCGCTTCTCTTCTGCCTCTTGTCAATCTGCTCTCTTTGTCCCGTGAAACAGAAGGCGGCGAGAGATGGCATATGTGTCTTGCTCGTCGTTACCCGGTGCTTCAGGCCACCGACTTTGCAGACTCCGCCATCTTGGCCCTATCGCCTCATGATCAGTTATGCAGGGACCGCATGACATCGCCAGCTGGCGGATGAAAGTTCATGCGACGCACCGTTCACAGAAGCACGAAGACATTTCCCACATGAATCAAATAAGGATGTACTCCCTACATTGTGCGGAGAATATGCACCATTTCTTCAATGAGATCGTTGAATATTGGAATCGTTCGTTGTATTCACACATCCGATGGCTCAGGCACATTACAAGCTCGATCCACCACTAGACAGTCATTCTGCTCTCTCCGATCATCAGATCTGAATTCATCATTGCTGCGAATGTGCAGGCGCATGACCAACGCTGTCATCGTCGTCGAGCCGCCATATGCTTGCAATGGTAAATATGGGTCCGTTCATCGCGTTTGCTCTTCGCAGTGCTGCCTGGATAAGTATATCTCGTCTTGCGTTCAATGCCCCAGGCAGGCGTCATCTTCTGGTACAACCATGCCGCAGGATACGCTAGGTTTGCAGCTGCTCTCCGAATAGAAGTGTGCCCCACGTAACCTACAACCCCGCGTAAACCTACAGTTTCTAGCGTTTCTTAATACATTTAGTTATTAATTATTCTACTATTATAGATGCTATGCAGAAGGCACTTAACTAGCTTAGTAAATAAGACAAGCTAAACATTTCTATAGCCTTAAGGATATTTAAAGTAGACTATAGTAGTCTTAGTAACCGCTAGAATAGTAAGACTAGTAGCAAGGTAAATAAGATTAAATCTTAACGCATTCTTAACTACCCTTAAGAGGTATCTCTTATCGTATATATTAATAGGTATACCTACTATAGAATACCTCTAACTCTATTAATAGTTCTTAACTTTATTAATAAGATTAGTAGTTATAGGCCTAGAAACAACTAGGTGCTAAGGTTTATTAAGAGGTAGCTTAATTAGATTTATTCTAAGTATCTCGTTCTAATCGAGTATTTACGCTTTAAAGCTAATTCTAAGTAGTTATTTAATTAGTACTTTAAGCTTCTAAAGGCTAAGGTTACTAGTTATAAGATTAAGCCTAAGTATATATATAATATAGATAAGAAAGGGTTTATAATTAGCTTTATAAATAAGATAAAGCGTGTTTATATAAAATACGCTCTAGAGATAAAGAAGGTTCTTAGTAATATTTACTCTAGTAATCGTAAATAGATTACTATCCTAGCTTATATCTATACTAATAGTTTATAGATACCTCTAATAATAATTTATAAGGCTTAAGAAGGTAATATTTAAGATATCTAGGTATAGGATTTTAATTCTAAGATCTATAAGGTTTACTAGTAAATCTCTAAGACTAGATAGACTAATAATAATCTTAGTTTTATATAGCTTAGAGATGTGTTTAATAGGTATATAAAGGCTAAGGTAAGACTAAAGTAGAGGCTCTTAATTCTAGATAGCTATAGCTCTTATATAACTATAAAGTTTATTAACTTTATCTTAGAAAGGAAGATTCTAATTATAGTATTTCTACTATATAGTACCTACTATAAGGATATACTATATAGGTACTAGTAGAACTATATAGGTACTAGTAGAATAGGCTAGCCCGGCCTATCCTAGTAGTATTTCTATACGACTTATCGAGCTTACTTAGCTTAGTAGGGAGATACTCTTTACTACTACTATCGTACCTAGGATAACGAGGTAGATATTCGTATAGTCTTAATCTAAGCCTATTATCCTTTATACTAGCCTATAGTACCTATTTACTAACTCTAATACGCGAATATCTCTTAAAACTATATAATAGCTTAAAGAATATTAGGTAGAAGGACGCGTACTACGTTAGATAACGCTGCTATAGACTAGAATAGCGCCGTAGAGAGCACCTCGTCCGAGACGCTATATAGTAAAGGCGACGATACTACTATAAAAGACTAAGAACGTTAGTTAGAGAACGACGACGAATAAGAGCGCGAACCTACGCTAGATATACCTATAGAAGATAAAGAGGTCGCGAGCGAGTAGAAGAGACTACGCCTTACGAGACTATAGTAGTAAACCCTCTAAGTCGAAGCCGAGGTCGGGCGACTAGAGGTAGAATCGGCTTAGTAGAGAGCTATATTTGCTATACTAGACCTAAATAGCCTAGTCGGTAGTAACTAGCTTTCGAAGACTAAGGAACCTTCTATATTTAAAAGGAAGAGCTAGGTATAGTACGACGACTAGACCCGCGCTATAGAGCGTTTATTCTATAGGCATCTAGGTTTTAATAGTTATAAGGACCGAAAAACGGATTACGCTATTAACTATATAGGCAAGCTCTAGTAAGACTATTAGGAGCGATATATAGACTAATTAGCGCTAGGAACTACTCTATTCTAGCCTATAATAAAGGAAGTTATAATAGACTCTATAGGTTCGCTATTCGAGTAGCGCTAGAGAGCCTATAATACGTTAAAAATAGTTAAGTAGGGCCGGCGCACCTCTACTAAGCTTCTTAAGAAAATAAAGAAACTTTAGGAAGAGATATAGAAAAACTAAGAAAGCTATAAGATCCTAGCTTTCTATTCGGCCCTATTACTACTACTACGATACTAAGTATAGTTATATCTAGTATTACGTCTATATCGGACGACTAGGTATACTAAAGGTTAATATCTATCTATTTACGTCTATCGAAGGAAGCGTCTATATACTAAGTACTAAGCCGTCCGTATAGGCTCGGCTAGACTATAATAATCTCCTCTAGTTCGTCTAGAAAAAAGGCGTCGTCCGCGACGTAAAGCGACGTAAAGCCCCTTTCTTAATCTATACTAATCTATATCTTAATCGCTTTTCTTACTATTCTCTAGTCCTTCTATACTCTTCTTAAACTTCCTTCGTACTTTAGTTTAAGTAAGATAACCGCCTCTCGGTAATAGAGCCGGTAATAGTCGAGCCCTTTACCTTCCTACTATTTTTCTTTAGTATATCTACTACGGCTACGCTAGTAGCTCCGGTTGTCCTTAGAGTTCTAGTAGTTTTCGGGGTGCTATATACGCCGCGTAGTACTAGTATATCCTTCGCCTTAGATATAGCTAGCGATAGCTTAGCCTTCTTCCTCTCGAGTATAGTAGCGTTAGCTATAGCTTTTCTCTTTAGTAGAGGAGCTTTCTTCTAGTCGTCGCTATTATTAATAAGGAGGCTAGTTATAGTATTATCGTCGCCTATAGTAGTACGCTCTATAGTATTATCGTTACCTAGTATCGTAGCGCGCTCGAGGTCGCCTAGTAGGTCCTCGCTATCTAATTCTTATCTACTACTTAGAGTCTCTCGTCTACTACTATACGTACTAGGACGGAGCTCGGAGTAGACGCTTAAAGTAAGGTCGTCGCGTTACTTAGGCGTTAGGGCCTAGTAACGACCGTAAATAGAATAGGCGAATAGACTAAGAGAGTCGGAGTCGAAGCCTACGTTATAGTCGAAATTATAGGAGTTAATACTAAGCTCTACTAACTTACCGCGCCTCGGTAGGCCGCGGGCGTCTACTATAGCGTTTAAGACGTAGATAGTACTAAGGAAGTACTTTAGTACTAGTATTATTAGCTACTAATAGAGGTTATTAAGGATATTAAGAGGGATACCTACGTAGTCGATATAGATAGGCTAATTAATAGGGTCGCTAGTAGCTAGGAACGCGGATAGTCTAATATATCGGGCGCCTTTTATAGTATCGGCGAACTTACGATTAGAGGAGTAGCTATTCTTAAGAATAAAGTAGTCCTAGTTAGCGCTATAGTCGTAGAGCTTCTAGAATTTAGCGCTACTATAGAGGATACGATAGCTATATACTATAGCGTAGTACTCGTTAAGTACGTAAAGGCGCCCTATAGGTAGGTAGGCGTCTAATACGCCCCTCTTAGAGTCGAAAACGGCGGGCTATATCTTATATATAGAGTCTATAGAAATATACTTTCTCTAGAGTAGCTCGTAAATACGACCGATATAATAGTCCTCTATTTATAGGCTATCTAGTAGTAGCGTATCTATATAGGTAAGCCCTAAGGCCTTAAAATAGATAATATAGTCGAAAATATAGTAGGAATTATCGATATCCTAACTAAAGCGCTACTATAGCTCGATGTCCTTATATTAGATAGAGTCTCCTTAGTATTAGTAGAAGAGGTCGCCTAACTTATTAGACGCGTTAGGGGAAGCTAGGGCTTCGCTAGCGGCGTCGTCGGCAGCGTTAAGGGCAGGCGTAGTAGCTTAGCTATCGAGTAGTAGGTCGTCGCTTAAGGGTAGAGCGAGGGCGTTAGAGACTATAGACGTAAGATTATAGATATTATCCTTATAGCCTAGTATATTAAAGGCCTTTACTAGGCTATCTCTACCTTATATACCGTTATTATTAGATAACGTCTAGAAGAAGTTATTATAAACTACCTAACGTCTACTACTATCTCTAGCTAAGAGGCGTAATAGTACTATCTCTAGAGACGAGTTCTCTATTAGGCGACGAGCTACTCCGTCGCGTATAGTAAAGCTAACGTACGTAAGCTAGTTGCTATTAACGAGATTAACTAGGTCGCTAGTAGTATAAGTATAGAGGTAGTAAAGTAAGGATCGCGCTTCTACTAGCTTATTCTAGTAAGGCTCGAAGAGTAAGACTTAGAGTTTATTTAGAACGTACTAAATAATAGAGTCGATTATATACGAGTAGGTCCGGAATTAGAAACCTACTAAATAGACGTCGCCGATATCGAACCTAAGATCGTTAGCGATACGGTTAAGGCCGGCTAGTATATTAAGCTAGGAATCGCTATTCTAGATAGCCGTCTACGTTAACTATAAAAGGTAAGACGTCGCGACTTATACTACTACCTAGCTATTAGCGTTAGCCTAGACGCCTATATAGAATTATTAGTAGATAAGGTTAAGAAAGCTATCCTCGGTTATAGCCTAAGAGAGAATAGTACTATCGCGCTTACGCGCGTATCGAGCGTAGAGTACTACGATCTCGCGGTCGTATCGCTCGGTTATACTATCGTTAGTAGCCTAGCGAGCCGCCCTCTCCTACTTTATATATCGCTTTATAGCGTCTATAACGTAGTCTATTAGCTAGTCCTCGTCGTAGTTAGTAGTCTACTCGTGCGGCTATAAAAACTCGGGTAGGATAAAGATTAGAAGGTAGTCGCTATCGCGAAGAAGCGCTTAGCTAGTTAATACGTATAGATATATAGTAAGCTAGACGATCTAGAGGGCGTTAAGGAGGTCTACTAGACCCTTAGCTACTATACTATATTATAGCGTCTAGGATAGTATAACTATTCGACTACGGAGGACATTTATAGTAATTAGCGCTATTCGCTAAGCCGTATCGTCGGTAAGCTATAGAGTCGCCTCGTCGAAGGACGCCTAGTTAAATTCCTACCCTATAGTATTATTAATAGAGTAGCGAGCGGGCAGGTCGGTTAACGAGAGTAGTAGTAGTAGTATCGGTAGTAGTAGTATTAGTAGTAGACTCGTTAGGGTCTTATTCTCGTCTATTAGTAGTAGAGACGGTCTTATAACAGCCTTATCCTTACTAGTTAGAGCCTTATCCTTACTCTTATTCTTACTTATTAGTAGTAGGAGCGGTCTCTCTAAGGCCTTATTAGTAGCGTTACCTATAGCGCCTATAAGTTCCTCGTTACTCTAGCTCTTCCTATTACTAATTAACTAGTTTAGGACGCTATCTTTACTAACCTTACGGGCAAGCTTATAGTCCTCGTAAACCGTTATCTACGTAGCGTAATATCGAAATACCTCGTTAAATCTAGTAGTATTAGTCTATACTAGTAGTAGAGTCTACTAGAGTAAGAAGTTAACGAAAGAGTTCTACTTTAGTAGTCTACTAATACGTACCTAGTAAACGGCCGTCTTAGCTACGACCTAGAAGGCTCGTATATCGCTAGAGGCGAAGGTTCTAAGCTAGTAGAAGAGTAGGGCTGCCCTAGAGGCTTTTAGTTTATCTACCGACCTACTAAAGTCGTAGCCTTCTATATAAGCGACTATAGCGACCTAGTCGACCGCGTCGTCTATACTAATAAGGTCGAGCTTCTAAGTTAGGTCGAAAAGGATTAGCGCTAATAAATAGCGGACTACTAAGAAGGTAAAGTTAAAGCCGAAGATAAGTATATTAGCTAATAGTCGAGCTATCTAAGTATAGCGAAGTCGTAGGTAAGAGAGGAACTAGAGCGCAAGCTATAGGTTATAATAGAAGACGTAGGTATAACTATCTCGCGTATCGACGACTATCTAAATTTCCTATATAGTTAGGAGATAAATACGTAGCTTTAGTACTAATATAAGCTATATATAAGAGAGGAAGACGAAGTTAGCGCTATAGTTAAAGAATACTATTAGTATAGCTACGTTATCGAGTATACCGTTATCTATTAGCTAGAGTAGAAGCGCCTACGAGATGCTAGTTATTAGCGGTATAGAGTCTTATAGTTAGAAAGAGAATGTCGTCGTATCTAGTTTTATCGCCTATATTTCTAGAAGTAGTATAACCGGGCTATATATAACTACGTTACGTATTTAAGAAGTTATTATTAGAGGGATATAGTCGCGGCTAGCGAATAAGGCCTTAGGTAGCGGATAAGAGAGAACGAGCGAGGCGTCTAAAACCTTCTATAGGCGAAAGAAGTCGCGCGGCTCGTACTAGAAGAAGAGGAGGGTCTAAGTACTAAGGAAGTAGCGGGCGAGGGCCTAGGCTTCCTCTAGTATATAGGCGTACGCTAGAACGACGTCGCTACGACTAGATACTAGTATAGTAGCGACTATATTAAGAAATTCCTCCGTCTTTAGTAGTAGCGCTATTATCGAATTTAGTAGTATAAGAGGTATAACTAGAGAGAGATATACTACGTCGCGCGACTACTATATCTACTAGCCTTTAATCTCTACGACTCTAATAAAGTACGTAAATTTAATAGTATATATCGACGTATAGCTAGCTATTAAAGGGTCGACTTATAGTATTAGCTAAGTAATAATAAGGATATATAGTAGGGCCGCGATATCGATAACTATAGCCTAGCTAGCGTCGAACTTACTATAGATCTCGACGCGTATTCGCGCTAGGGCGCTAGTATAGCCCGTCGTTACTATAGCTAAAGTGCGTTTAAAGTCGCGTTCGCGAGGTAGGTCGTATTACTAGGCGCTATTATTACGCGAGGCGAGGACATAGCGCTAGTAGTTATTAGACTTTACCGAAGTAGTAGATTTACTAAGAATAATATCGTAGCTATCGAAATAGCTACTAGATATACCTACGGCGATTTACGTAGTAGCGCGATAAGCGACGGTAGTAGTAGCGTCGTTAGGAGTAGTAGTAGCGACGGTATTAGTAGCGCTATATTTAGTAGCTATATAGGTAGTACTATTAGTAGCGATAGTAGTAGAGAGATATAAAGATAGAAGAGATAATATATAGGAAGAACTATATTACTAGAAAGTAATAGGTAGACTATTTATTCGCTTAGTATACTATAAAACTAATATCGAAGTAGAGGAAGTAAATAGAAGAGTTAATAGCGCAGCTAGCGTTCTACGTATACGTAACGCATAACGTTCGCGTCTACTAGTAGGGATTAGAGTAGCGATAGCGACGCTAACTAACGGTCTAAAAAAGAGCTACGACGTTATCTACGGCTATAGCGCCGACGTAGCAAAGGAAAAGAATAGGCGCGGTCGTAAGCTATAATTAGGTTAGCTACGTTCTTAAGGTTATTAATATCGTACTAGATATTATAGCCGTAATACTAGTCTCTCTACTTAACGAGGTACTATAGATAACCGCGAGACGTATAGCGGTTAAGTAGCTACTCGATCTCGTATAAGGGCGCCTCGTCGTTAGCGTTTATACTAGTCTTAACTAGGCCGAGCTCTAGCGGCTATTAGTCGTATAGGTCTTAGCTCTCTAGCTAGGGTTCTAACTATACTACGAAGATAATAGGGTATATTTTTATTACTAGTAGCAAGTAAAGTCGGTACGCTAACCGTCCTACTAGGCGGTCGATCGTATAGAGGCCGGAGCGCTAGTAACCGAATTTCTAGTTAGTTTAGCTAGCGTTCCGGTATCCCTTATATAGGCGAAGTAGTACCTATTAGCTAGGATAGAAGCGAATAGAGTAGTATATCGCGTCGTACCTATAAGAGCGATAGCTTAGAGAGCTAATAGCTTAGGGAGCGTCTAAGTTAGACGCCGAAGTATCCGGCTTACGCCGCGTATGCTCGGCGTAAGATAAAAGCACGCTAAACGTATATAGAGGAATTAGTAAGAATTAGTCTCTTAATATCTCTAACGAGTATAGTTAGGGGCGCTTAATATATTACTATATACTAACCTTTTATAATACTAATTCTTCTACCTTATCGAGAGTAGCGATCTATTAAGGCCTACTATACTTACGTAAGGAGCATCCGTATAGCTAGGTAACTATAGCGAACGTACTAGGTCCGTAGTACTACTATTAGGCTACGTAGGAGAGTTACTAGACTCTAAAGCCGAAGAAGATAAGAAGATAAACGACGCTAATAATATATAGGCGAGGCGCGAGCGTCTCGAACGAGAGAACGCTACGCTACGCGAATAGCTTAAACTCTACGCCCTCTAGGTAGAGAATAAACGCTTAACGCGAGAAGTTAGAACGACTACCCTACCGATATACTTAAGTATAATAGTAAGAAGCCTCGGCTCGAAGTACTCTAGTACGACGAGTATTACCGGAGATACTAAGAATAGTACGCGTTATAGTAGCGACGAATATATGCCTTATAAATCTATTAAGCTCTACTCTTCTAAGCTATTTAAGAGCGAGACCGTTAAGGAAGCCTAGGAATACGTCCGCGTATATAAAGTAAACTTTATAGCCGCGCCGAGGAAGTTTATAATAGAATACTAGAAAGTAATCGCTAGTATTATATTCCTCGTAGGTAAAGCGTAAGAAGCCTAGTATAACGAGCACCCTAGTATACTTCTAGTAAGGTATACTTAGGCGTAGTTCTATAAGTTCCTATATAATATCGTCGGGGATTAAGCGAACTACTAGCTACTCGTAACTATTAAATACGAGATAATACGCTAAGGCGAAAATTAGAGTATACGATAATTCGTAATAGACCTTAGTAACCTCGAGGTATAGCTCGGCGACTATACCGAGGCGTAGTTAGTTCGCTAGCTTCTTATAAAGTTAAAGCCGTCGCTATAGAAGGATATTATTAAGAACTATATTATCCTAGTAAAGCGCGCCGACCTTATCGCTCTAGTACGATACCTTAAATAGGTAGAAAGGTTAATACTACGCGATATAGGCTTACGCGACTATAATAAGGACGCGTCGTACTAGTAGTTAAAGCGTAAGAGAGTCGATAGTAACGCGTATACCTCTAAAGGTAGTTACGAGTCTAGCTCGAAGAAGAAGAACTCTTAGGACAAGCGTAAAGGTAAAGATAAGAACTAGTAACCTAGGTATTATAGTTATAATAAGGTAGGCTACATCCGTCTAGATTATCTAAATAAGGATAAGGATAGTAATAAGCTAGTAGTCTATAAGGTAGCCGTAGGTAAGTCGAAAAAAGCGGAAGCGATAGAGATATTACGTAAGTCTCTACTACTAAAGTAGATAGTATAGGGTACCTGCCTATATAATACGTACTAGTAGTACGAGTATAGAGAGAAGTTAAGTCTTAGGAGGGCCGTAGGCTAGCCGAGTTCCTTCTCGATAATACTATAGATATTAATATAGTATTACGAGCCTTCGTGCTCTAGTATAAGTTGCCCTTATAGCCGAACGCGGCCTTGCTACCGGCTACTACCTTTATAAGTAAACTAGGTTATTATTATAGTGCGTACTATATACGTATAAGGCTCGCGGACTCCTTAGGGATCGAGCGTATAACTAGAGGGATCTTCTACGTATATAATATACTAGATCCTAATATTATCCTTAGCTATCTATAGCGACGTACGTAATAGGTAAGTATCGATAGTAGTATAGATAAATAGCGTTATAGTAACGATCGTTTCGGCCGATTCGAAGTCCGAGAGGCCTATAAGTTCCTTAAAGACCTCTAGAAGGCCTCTACTATATTTATAGTTAGCCTAAGTAGGATAGGCAAGGAGCCTACTCTAATACTAGAGGAGTTCTATTAGTTCGACGACGTTCTTAACTTAATAAAGGAAATATAAAGTAGACCTATCGATAGCGCTAAGTATATAATCGACCTAAAGCTAGATATAGTACTACCCTTTAGGCTACTATACTACTAGTTAAGTAGAGAGCTCGAAGAGCTTAAGGAGTACCTAAAGACTAGGCTCGAGTATAATTAGATCGAGCGTTCTAATAGTAAGGCGAGTACGCCTATCCTATTCGTACTAAAGAAGAACGGCAAGCTACGGTTATATATAGACTACTACGAGCTAAACGAGATTACGATTAAGAATCGGCACCCGCTATCTCTTATTAGCGAAACGCTAGATAGACTTATAGGAGCTACGTAGTTTACGTCGCTAGATCTTATAGACGCGTATTATCGTATCTATATTAAACTAAGCGACCGCTAGAAGACTACGTTCCGTACGCGATACGGTTACTACTAATACTAGGTAATACTCTTTAGTTTAACGAACGCCCTAGTAACGTTCTAGGCGTATATTAACTACGCGCTAGTAGGGCTAGTAGATATAAGCTACGTAGTATATCTAGATAATATCCTAATCTATAGTAAGACTCGTAAGGACTACGTACGAGACGTATACGCTATACTTAAGAGGCTCTATAAATTCGGACTCTACGTATAACGCGCTAAGTATAAGTTCTTCTAGAAATAAGTTAACTTCCTTAGGTTCGTAGTTACGACTAGAGGCGTAGCGATAGACCCTAGTAGGGTAGCCGTAATCGCCTTATAGCTAAGGCCGACTACTCTAATAGAGGTTTAATCGTTCCTTAAGTTCGCGAACTTCTACTACTACTTTATCTTCGAATATTCGAGAGTCGTAGTACTACTAACTATACTCTTAAAGAGTGCGAAGAATAGTAGGAAGCCGGGGCCTATTAGTTAGAGCAAAGCTAAGGAGTAGGCTTTCCTAAAGTTAAAAGAACGCTTCTAGACCGCGCTGCTCCTTAGGTACTTTAACCCTATATTACGCCTATAAGTCGAGACTAATACGTCTAATTTCGCTATCGCCGGCATTCTAAGCTAGCTATTCGAGTTAGAATAGTACCTAATCGCGTTCTTCTTATAGAAGATAATTAACGCTAAGTATAACTATAAGGTCTATAATAAGGAACTCCTCGTAGTAGTAGAATCCTTTAAGGTATAAAGGCCTTACCTCGAAGGCGCTACGTATAAGGTAGAGGTACTAGTCGACTACGCTAATTTAAAGGCCTTTATAGGTATAAAGTAGTTAACGGGCCGATAGGCTAGATAGGCTACGTTCTTAGCTCTATATAACTTTATAATTAGTTATAGAGCGGGTAAGCTAAACGTAGCCGATACGCTATCGAGGCGTAGCGATTACGTAAAAGATACGTAGGCAATAAATAATATATTACTATCGCTATAGTAGAAACTCTAAGTTTAGAGCGATCTCTAAGTAGGCGGACCGGTTATAAACCGTATTAAGGCCGCCTATAACCGCTAGTATATAATAAACTAGAGGGTAGTAATAGTAGCGGCTAATAGGACGTAGTCCGCTAGCCTCGAACGCTACGAGCCGGGCCTATATAGATTCGCGCTACTAATATAGGTCGCTAGCGCTATTATTATAGAGGAACGGCCGTACGCTAATACCTTAGACCTAGTAATCGGGTATATAGCTACGCTAGTCTAGCTAAACCTAATAGCGAAGGAGCTATATATATAGGTAGAGAGTAATAGAGGTAAAGGCGATAAGTATACTATCTAAGATAGGTATATATATCGCAAAGAGGTATTATACCTTCCCTACGACCTCGTATTACGAACGTAAGTAATTCGTATATACTACGACGACTTCCTAGCTAGCTATTTTAGTAAGGATAAGACTACGGAACTCGTTAAGAGAAAGTACTAGTAGCTAGAGGTTAACGAGGACGTTAAGTAATACGTCGAATTATATAGTAGCTATTAGAAGGCGAAAGCGAGGCGCTACTATCCCTATAGCGAGATAGTTACGCTTCCTCTACTAGAACGGCCGTAAAAAGATCTATCTATAGACTTTATTATAGACCTTCTACCGAGTAAGCGTAATAGTCGTATATTTAACGCGATCCTTATAATTATCGACCGCTATTCTAAGATAGTAACTTTCGTTCGGACGATAAAGCGCTATATAAGCGTAGAGCTTATAGATATCCTACTTAATAAAGTTATACGACTTCGAGGCATACCTAGTAGTATTATCTCTAATAGAGGGTCTATATTTACTAGCTAGTTCTAGTTAGACTTCTATTTCGAGGTATACGTAAAACGTAGGCTAAGTATAGTATTTTACTCGTAAACGAATAGCTAGACTAAACGCGTAAATTAGACGCTTAAGTAGTACCTACGTATCTATTATAAGGAGAACTAAGACGACTAGGCGTCTATACTAGCCTCTATAGAATTCGCGTATAATAATAGCCTAAATACGATACTAAAGATATCGCTATTCTACGTTATCTATAAGTTCGACCCGGACCTAATAATAGAGACCTATAAGAGGGACGTAATCGAATCTTAGGACGCGATTCTATAAGGAGAAGTACTAGTAGTAAAGAACGCTATAGAAAGGTTAAAGCGGAATTACGAGGAGTTAATAAAGCGCTAGTAGTAAGTAAGCGAGTCGTAGGCTAAGTATTATAACTAGAAGTATTAGCTAAAGGAATATAAGGTTAGCGATATAGTTCTCTTATCTACGAAGAATCTAAAACTAAAGGTACTATTAAAGAAGCTAGTAGATAAGTTCGCTAGACTATTTAAAGTAATCGACGTAGTCGGGAAGTAGGCGTACCGCCTAGCTCTTCTAACGGGATTACGTATCTATAATATCTTCTACGTATCCCTCTTAGAACTCTAGTATAGTAGCGAATCTTAGGAGACTAGCTTGCCTCTTATAGATAATAAGGGCGAGTAGATAGTCGAGAAAGTACTAGAAACCTAAGTCGAGAAGGATAAGAGGAAGTAGCTAGTCTAGTAGAAAAGCTAGCTAGAAGAATATAATACGTAGGAACTAATTAAATATATCGAGGAATATAAAGCGCTCGAGGAATTTAAGGCGCAAGAGTAGAGTAAGAGGAGCTTATATAAGCTATAAAGTCGACTATCGTAGCTACTACGCTACTAATTAACTATCGCGACTACTATAATTTACGACGAGTGCGCGCTAAGTACTAAGGCTACGACGAAACGTTATATTACGAAAAGCTACTAAAGGGAATAGAAGATATAGAGTAGAGAGAAATTATTTATTTATAGCGCCTATAGGTATAGTATAAATAGGCTATAGCGCTAGCGTAGAATAGAAGTATAAAATAAGGTAGCGGACTATACGAGTAATATAGGAGGAGTACGAGGAGAGAGTATAAGAAGAGCGCGCAATACGCTAGCTTACTTCTCTATACTCTCGTCCTTCTTCTTATCGTTCTCCCTCTTCTTCTTATTCTCCTTATTATCCTTCTTCTCCTTCTTCTTTATAGAGGCCTCGTCGTTAGAGACCTCCTCTATTTAGCTAGCGAGGCGGTCGGCGTAAATAGTATAGACCGCCGTATCGAGCGCCTCTTTTAAGGCGCTAAGTAGGCGTAAACGCTACGAAGAATATTAGTAACGCGTACGAGGAGTATATAACCTATAAGATATACCTCGTACTTAAGCTTAAAGAGCCTAAAGAATAGAGCGATCTACTTACTAGCTATAAGTAGCTTAGTAGTAGAAGGACTGCTACCGGCTAGTAACGCGCTAGCCTCGCCCTTCTTTAGAGTCTTAAAGACCCTAGCCGACTTACCCTTATTAGACTATAAGACCTTAAGGCTATCGGCGATTAGGGCCTATAGATCGGTATAGTAATAGCGAAGCTACGTAGCGCGTGCGGCTAGCCTGCCCTCGGCTAGCTTAGCGAGGTAGAAACGTAAGCGCCTTACCTATATAATAATATTAGGGTCGGTATAACGCTCGTAGGAGTAGTTATTATTATTATAGCGCTAGTAATTCTTCTTCTTATCTAGTTTTATAACTCTATCGCACGGCCGAACGCTAGCTATATATACTATATTAGTAAGGAACTCGTAGTTAATACGTACGCGGAACGCTAGACTTACTCGTTACTAAATATAAGAGGTAACGATAATAGTCGTCGTCTTCTATAGCGAGGAGGTTAGTAGTAGTATAGGGATTAGCTAAGATTATAGGAGTAGTAATCTTCTTAGGAGGTATAATACTTATAAATTAGATACTAGGAAAGGGCTAGGGAGATATATAGATAGTATAAGGTAGGAGCGAGGCGCTTATCTAAAGATAGTATATAGGAATAAGTATTAATATAATAGAGCGCGAACTTATAGCCCGCACCTATCCTATAATCGACGCGCGGCCTATATAGAGTCTATAATATAAAAGTCCCTTAAGATCTAGTATATTACTATAGTACTACTAAAAATCGCGCACGACTATAAGATAGTAGAGCAACGCAACTATAACGTAATAAGAACGTAAGCGGCTAGCTACCGCATTAATATAGACTTTCCTATAAGCTAAGGCAGCTCTATAGAAGAGAGGAGATAATTATAAGAGCGATAGCTTAGAGGGCTAATAGCTTAGAAGGCGTCTAAGTTAGACGCCGAAGTATTCGGCTTACGCCGCGTATACTTAGCGCAAGATAAAAGCACGCTAAACGTATATAGAGGAATCGGCAAGAATTAGTCTCTTAATATCTCTAACGAGTATAGTTAGAGGCGCTTAATATATTACTATATACTAACCTTTTATAGTACCTATCCTTTATTATAGTAGCTACCTACTCTAAGGCGTCCGCTACTTAGTCTCTAGCCTTCTACTATAAGGCGATATAGTCGGCTATTAGTAGCTCTACTAAAGAGAGTAACGCGTCTAGGTTATTCTTAAAACCTTATAGAATAACGTTTAGAATCTCGCCTAAGGAGGTATTTCTAGAGTTATTTAGCTCGGCCTAGATAAATAGAAGCGCGTCGAGCTACTCGGCGTCTAGGAAGGACGTAATAAAGTAGCGTAGCGCGATCTCTATAGTCTAGTTTATCCGTTTACTCTAGCTATCGGCCTAGGAGTAATAGGTAGTAGTAGTAAAAAACCGAGTACCTAGCTTCTAAAAGGCTACCTTTATAAAGTCCGATATTTAGATCGGGTCGCGGTCTCCGATTATAATAGATAGGAGGGATTATTTAGATACTACGTAGCTATAGATCTAAGCCGCGCTATATTCTATAGTAGTCTAAGTAGACTAAACTTTAGTAAGGATTACTCTCTTAAAGAACTTATACGTCTTAGTAAGGAAGCTATCGTAATCGCCGATAGATAGCAAGCTATAGACCTAGTCTACGGTAACTATATAGTTAGGCACGGCGACCGTATAGATCGGGTTTAATTCGTTATAAGGCCTATACTAATAAGTCTAGTTAAGTAGGTAGTCTAGGTAATATTTAATATAATAGTAGAGTTCCCTCGAAAGTTAATAGATATAGAACGACGTAAAAACGCGGGCGTAGGTATAGTAGAAGCCTAAATAGTAGTAGTCGTCGTATACTATCTTAAAAACCTCCTTATATATAGCTATAAGGATATATAGGCGTTCGCGACCGTCTATATCGTTCTTAAAATAAATTAAACTATCCCTTAAGAAAAATTATAAGCCTAATAGTATAGCCTTAGGTTCGTTTTATTCTCGATTATCGTCGTTCTCTTCTAACTTATAAACGCGTCGATCCTCTATAGCTCTTAGTTACTATAGCTACTATAACTAAGTAGGGTCGTCTTAGTAGCCTTATACTAAATCGGCCTTAAACTTAGAGAATAGCTCGATAAGTAAGGAATAGAAGACGAGCGCTTCTAGGGATATAAAGAGGTAGCTACTATACTCGTTAATTAAGGACGCCGGGAAGTATTAAGTATTCTCGTAAACTTCTAGATAGAGGTAGATAGGATTATTAATTATATCCCTAGCCTAATTAGAGTTATTATATACGAGCGGATCTAGGGTGTCTATATTACTCTTTCTAGAGTCGTTAATAAAGCGACTAAGAGCGTTAGGTATACTATATAGCCGTCCGAGGTAGTAGAAGGCTACTAACCTAAGGAACTATAAAAGATACTAACTAGCTCGAATAAGGCGAAGGTTTATTTTATCTAGGAACGTAGTAGACGTTAATAAGTCGGACCCGATTATACCTAAGGTAGCCGTATAGTTAGTAAATATAAAGACCGGCCTCCTAGCTATCTATAAGATATAACGGAGCTTCCGAACCGTCTATAAGAGCTCCGAGACCTCTAATTCTATAGTAGGGTACCGGGATTCTACGTCGAATAAGGCCTTACTAAGGTATATTATCGGCTAGACCTTAGTAGTAAAGAATCGGACGGCTTTACTACTATCTATTAGGATAGGATTATCCTAGACTATATACGCGACGGTAGCGTAGCTAAGAGTACTTAAATCTAGGTCGATATATAGCGGACGATCTAGATCTAAATAGTATAGGAAATCGGCTATCTTATATATCTCGCGTAGGATATTATAACTACGATACTATCTTACTAAGTTATTATCCTCGTTCTACGCCTATATTCTCGTAGCGAATCTCTTTCTAGGATTACTATAGGCGAGAGCCTAACGGAGGAGCTATCTATAAAGAGCGAAGCCCTAGTTACTAAGTACTAGCTTCTCTAGTACGAAGGCTTAGCGCACTAACTAATATCTCTCGGACGCCCTAGTATAAACGTCTCCCTCCTTATCGAACTTATTAAATACTACTACGAACTATTTACGTACGCGTTATTCGCCTATAATATTAAGTTCGATTAACTATAGAAATAGATAGGCTATCGCCTAATAATACGCTCTTAGTAGCGACGCCGGAGGCTATAGTAAACTTACTAGGGAACGTAGTCCCTATATTAAAGATAGCTATAGTAGAGATATAATATATCGTCGAAGAGCTCTATACTTAGTAACGTAGGCTTAAAGACGAGTTAGAAAACGCGCTTCGCGATAGAGATACTCGGGATTCTACTATATAAAGGACAGACTTAAGCGTAGTAGTAGATACTCTCTACGCGCTACTAGAAAGGCTACTAGCTATATCTATACTAGAGGCCCGAAGAGAACTATCGGGCCCTAGAGATTAGAAGCTGCTAACCTAGGATAGACGCGCCGAAACCTTTCGCGATTACTTACTATATCTATAGAGTTCCTATCGCGTACGATCTATAGCGATACTAACGCTCTCTATAGACTACTACTAGGATACTACGTATAATACGCTACTATTAAGAGAGAGAGCGAGAATAAGATATTTCTAGAAGAGAGGAAGCGCGATAGGAGATAAGGATCCCGAAGCTTTCTTTACGTAGCTCGAGTACGTTTTTATAGATAGTAACGAGAAGTCGAAGGCTTTAAAGTAGCTTATTACTCTTCGATACGTATAAGAGTAACTATAGTACGAATACTAGCTAGAATTCGATAGACTCCTACTAAGCGCGAGTAGAGAGAACTAGGAAAGCGCTACGAAGATTACGATATTAAAGAATACGTTCTCGAACGCTACGAAGCTTTATATAGCATCTATACTAAAGATAGAGGATTACTATATATACTCTAAGGAGGTCGAGAGAATTATAACTAATCTCGAGACGACGGATTAGTTTAAGATAGCGAACTATAAGTAGGCTAGGAAAAAGAGGAAGGCTCCTATTAGTAATAGCGTAGTACTTACGCCGAATACTTAGGTAGTCCCTACGATCGACGCCGATAGTAATACTCTAATAACTATAATATATACGAGAGAAAGACGAAGGAAAACTTAGGTAGACCGTACGAAAACCTAAGGGAAGCGATAGGCTAAGTAGGTAAGTATAGAAGAGAGAGAGAGACGCTACGAAAACAAGCTCTATTTCCGCTATAAAAGTAATAGATATCGTATTAAGGAGTACTTATACGTACCGGCCGTTTAGCCTACTATAGTTAATATAGCAAGTATTAAACCGTTATTAGAAAGCGACGCGGAATACTCGGACTCTATAGTATCTACTACGGGAAAAGCGTAACTCCTTCTTAAAAGTAAGAGAAAAGAGTAGAGGAGGTATTAGTATATCGTAAATAGAAGAGGATTAAGGGAAAAATAAACGGGGAGCTAATATATACCGACGTAGTCCTATAGAATAACGTCGGAACATCTACTCTTATTAACGAAGAGTACTAATATTATACTATAATTAATATAGGCCTAGCGAAAACTTAAAAGCCTCGGCCTTAACTTTATTAACCGCAGGAAGCGGAAGATAAGGGGAGCGTCTAAAGCTATAGATAGCGTAGATATAGTAGGAGTAGTCGCTTTCTAGATAGAAATTAGTAGGTTCTAGTAATTAGTCTACGCGTATATAGTACTAGGATTATAGTTCCCTCTTATCTTAAGAAATCTATAGAAGGCGTATAATATAGTCTAGACTACGCCGGAAGAGAAGCGCTTCTTCTATAGTCGAGCGAATCGCTAGGTTATAGAAGGGAAATACTATTAAAGCCTCTAGGACCGCGGCGATTTTCGAACGTTCTCCTTAAACTTTATAGCGATAGCTACCTCGACTACTAATAATATTAAGAAGGCCCTTTAGGATAAGGAATATCTAATAGTAGAGGAACTTCGGAATTAACTACTACTAGAGATTCGTAAGCTAGCTCCTTTATTTTATTAATAGAAAGCCGAGAAGCTCGCGCCGTATCGCGAGAGAGTTAACTACTATATCGAGCTCTATAAGAAAGTAGACGGGAGCCTACCGGAATTGCTCTATAGCCCGCTATATAGTATATTAAAGGCCGAACTACTAGTCCTAAGGAAGTCGCTAGATAAGCTCTTAGCTAAGAGATATATTAGGCCTACTAGTTCCGAAGTAGTAGCTCCTATACTTTTCGTACGGAAACCCGGCGGAGGTCTTCGTTTCTACTATAATTATAGGGCGTTAAATACGATTATAAAATATAACCGGTACCCTCTACTATTAGTACTAGAGATACTACGAAATCTTATAGGAGCCTACTAGTTAACTAAGGTTAACGTAGTCTCGGCCTTCTACTAGATCCGTATAGCTCCGAGGTATAAGTATAAAACCGCTTTCTATATAAGGTTCGGCTTATTCGAGTAGTTAGTATATCTATTTAGTCTATCTAGGGCTCCTACGACTTTCTAATAGTATATTAATACTCTCCTATAGGAATTCCTAGACGATTATACGTTAGTATTCGTAGACGATATAATTATCTACTCGAATAGTTCTAAGGAAGACTACTTCTATAAGGTAAGAGCTATACTCTATAAGCTACTACGAGGTAGCCTATATTTAGATATAGGGAAGAGCGAGTTCGTATAGAAGAAAATTAAGTACCTCGGCTTTATCGTTTATACTAATAAAAAGGGGATAGAGACCAACTCTAAAAAGGTTAAAGCCGTCCGAAATTAGAAGACCCTAAGGACTTAGAAGGAGTTACGTCGATTCCTAGAGTTCGCGAACTACTACCGAATATTTATTCCTAATTACTTAAAGATAGCTATACCTTTAACGTCTCTTACTAGGATAGGAACCTAGTTCTTCTAGAAAAAGGAATAGGACGCTATATTTAAGAAGCTAAAGGAGGAGTATTATAACGCTCCGGTACTTTTCTACTAAGACCCGACACTTCTAACCTTCCTTAAGATAAATAGTAGTAGGTTCGCGATAAGGGGCGCTTTAATTTAGGAAAAGAACGGAGTCCGACGACCCGTAAAGTTCTTCTCTTAAAAGCTAAATAAAGCGGAAATTAATTACGATATCTATAATAAGGAAATACTAGCTATAGTAAACTATATAAAATTCTAGGCTCTCGAATTAAAATCTTATAGGTCCTTTACTATCTAGACGGACTATAAGAACCTAGAATACTTTATAGTTAAGAGGTAGTTATCGGAACGTTAGATATAGTAGTACGAGACCCTATCTAACTTCTAGTATTATCTAGTATAGAGACCGGGATCCGAAGTAATCGTACTAGACGCCCTATTAAGGCGAGAGTAGAATACGCTAGAAGAGGATAATAAGTAATCGCGAGTATAATAGTTCCTTTACTCGGAACGCGTAAGAAACTAGCCGGAAGTAGTCTAGATAAACCCGACTAACGTAGATAAGCTACGTAAGGAGGACGTATCGGTAATTACGCGCTAGCTAGGTCCTGCGGGAGTTATAGCGGATTTAAATAGACTCTTTAAGGACTTAAAGTTAAACGATATATAGGACGCGGTAGTAAAAAACGATGCCGTTTATAATACCGTCCTCTAAGCGATATATAAGGGAGCCCGTACGATACCTAGTAAGATTAAAGCAAAAGTATAGGTAGGTAACTATAGTATCGATTTAGTAGGAAGATTATAGTATAGAGGAAAACTATAGGTACTAGGAGCGTTAATTTCGTCGGAATCCGAGTACTAAGCCGCGGACTACGCCGAAAAAGACAAGGACTTATTACGTACTAAGCTAATCTAGTCTATTTATAACTTACTAGTCTATAGTTACTCGAGGAGAGACTCTACTATAATTATACTAGTACGCGACTTCTATTAGCCGCTTTAGTCGAGACACGTACGCTAGTTCTTATGTAACTACGATTACTACGAGAGGAATAAGGTATAGAGAGAATATAAGTATAGACTTCTCCGTCTACTACTAGTTCCTAATCGTTTCTTCTAGGAAATCTTAATAGACTTTATAACCGACCTACTAGATTCGAAGGGAAACCGTAATCTCTAGGTAATTAAGGATCGCCTTAGTAAATAGGTAACTTTAGTCGCGATACCTAGTATAAAAGCGGAGGAGTATATAGAGAAATTTCTAGACTCCTAGATAAAATATTATAGGCTACTAAGGGCTATTATAAGCGACCGAGGGACAAACTAGACGAGTACGTTCTAGAGGAAACTCTACTAGCTTTTAGGCGTAGAGCAGCGCCTTAGCTCCGTATACTATCTATAAATAGATAGAGGGCTAGAGAGGCTAAATTAAGACGTATAAGCTTATCTCTATAACTATATTCGTTACGACTAGGCCGACTAGTCTAAGTAGCTTTCTAGCGCAGAACTAGCGCTAAATAGTAGAAATTACTCGGGCCTTAGAATAAGCTCTTTCTTCGTAACTTATAGTTACGACGTTCTATCTTCTATAGTATTAGCGAAGGAGGCTACGATAGGAAGGCCGTTAGCCGCTAGTTAAAGAGCGGAGAACTTCGTAAAGAAGCTAAGAAAAATTAGTAAACTTTGCTAAAGTAGTATAGCGGCCTCTACTTAAGAATAGAAGAGGAGTACGAACCGATAACGAACTCTAGCTCTAATTTATTAGGTCGGCGATAAGGTATAGCTAGATCTACGGAATTACTCGACTAATCGCTCTAAAAAGAGCCTAGATTCGCGATACGTAAAGTTTATAGTTAACGAAGTCTTATCGCTAGTATCTATTAGGTTATCTAGGATCCCTAGTAATATTTACTCGGTTTTCTATACGGATTTACTTCGTCTAGTAAGCAACGATCCTCTCCTTAAATAGGTTACTAACGACAAATAACCGGCACCTATACTAAATAAGTCGTACGACGAGTAGTAAGTAGAGGAGGTTCTATATATACGAGATCGCGCGAAGAATAAAAGTAAGGGACGAGAAGTTCTAGTAAAATAGGCTAGATACTATAGCCCTACCTAGGAGCTCTTAGAAGAATTAGCGGATACCGCTATATTAGATATATTTAAGGAAAAGTTCGGAGACGCTAATACTAACGATAGACTATTATAAGATTATTCGTATAGGAAAGCGAAACGCGAAGGAAAGTCGTAGAAGAATAGCTAGTAAAAGATAAAGAAAGAAGAAGAAGTTAGGAAGATAGCCGACGAGTAGTAGTTTATATATCTATAAAAAGGAAAAAAAAAGAGAAAGCCCTAAAAAAAAACTCTAGAAACCTTAAGAAACCGTACGCGCCTTACTAAAAAACTACTACTCTACTTAAGAATAGCGCTAAGCGCCGAGGACTAGGGCAGGCGGCACGCCCCCCGGGCTATAGTAATAGGTTAGCGAAGAATAATATATAGAAAGGAATAATACTTACGCCTAGCCCTACTAGGCTACGACCGTAGATACTAAGGTAGTTACCTTATAGGCGACCTCGCTAAAAAGAGATTAGCTTATACGAATAAGAGAGGAGAATAGAAGAAGTTACTTAGAGAGTAGGCTAGCTACCTATAAAGGCTTTAAGGCCTTATAGGCCTTAAGGACCTACCTTAGGTTATTATAGGCACGCTGCCTAAAAACGCGTATTAGCCGGAAGAAAACTAATAGAGCGCTAAACTTTACCTACTCTTAGGCGTTAGCGGCGCGCGTTTAGGTAGCGTAGGCTATATAGGCTATAAGCGGACTAAAGGAAGCGATTAGCGATATCTTTCGAGTAGAGAATAAGGTATATATAGAGGGACATAGGAGCGGCGCCTATCGGCGTAGGCCTAGTAGGCCCGCGCGACGGTAGACTATAGAAGGTTAGTAGAAGCCGCGCGAGAAGAGTCGGAAGGAGCTTATAGCCTATAGTACGTAGTCGTCGCTAGAATTAGCGTAGTCGTAGTAGTAGATACCGGAGCCGATATAAGTATTTATCTATCTCTAGTTAATCTCGTATAGAGTACGAAGGAAACGGCCCGGACGCCTAACCTTATATATATATATATATATAGGTAGAAGGGTAGGCTATAGGCTAGTTAGAATTAAGAAGGAACTCGTAGAAAGAATAGTAGAGAGCTTACTATACGTGCGTGCGTGCGTGCGTGCGTATATATATATATAGGTACTAGAAGCTAGTTAGTATAAGAAGGACTCTAGAAGAGAAGCTATAAAAGCCTACCGTATATATATATACGTATATATATCTATAGAAGAGAAAGAAAGAAAGAGAAGAAAGCGAGGGAAGCGCCTATATCTCTATAGATAATAATAGGAAGGCACGATAATATATACCTAATAATAGTAGTAGGTACTAACCGCGATAATAGTAGTCGCGTTCCCTAATAATATAGTTAAGGTAGTAACGGTAGAAGCGATGCGTTCCGCGATATTCTAGCGGAAGGAACTATATAGTATCGATACGGTATTATAGACGAATCGCTCGCTAGTAGCGAAGGATTCCGAGTCTTTTTCTATAGACTCCTATAACTTTACGACGGTATTTTACGTAGCTACGACGATAAGAACGTTACTCGGGTTACTATAGAAGTACCCCGTACGAATAACTACGCGTCGCGCGCAGTTCGGAGAGAAGAAAGAGGGTAATATAAAGGGCGAAGCCCTAGTTACTAAGTACTAGCTTCTCTAGTACGAAGGCTTAGTATACCGACTAATATCTCTCGGACGCTCTAGTATAAACGTCTCCCTCCTTATCGAACTTATTAAATACTACTACGAACTATCTACGTACGCGTTATTCGCCCGTAATACTATCTCTTACGCTTCTTAAATAAGGCGACGATCTACGAGAAGTATAGAATATAGTATCGCTACTAACTCGTTAGGCCGACGTAGAATTTAAGGTCTTTTAGGATCTAGAGGAAGGGAAGGTCGAGGATAGCCTTAACTTTTTCCTTATATATAGTATAGCCTAGGCTACTAACGCGCTAACTAAGTAGAGTCGCGAACGGGTAACCGATAAACGTCTTCTAGGAGGAGATACTAATATCGTACGAGTCGAGTAGCTAAAATAGCTAGTCGAGGTATAGTAGATAGTCGTCGAACGTATAGGAGAAGATTATAATATCGTCGATATATATATAGTAGTAGGATCTATACGGCTTTAAGATTCTATCTAGCTATCTCTATATATACTATATACTACTCGAATAGCTTATAGTAGCGACGTATATTAATTCCTATCCCTAGTAGAAGTTAACGGCGAGCTTATACTAGTCGGCCTTTACGACCGCCTACTAGTAAAAGAAAGAAACTATATCTATAGTAGTAATATACTTAGCGCCTCTTAGCGCGTCTACGATTTCGTCTTATTATAGTAGTAGATAGGAGTCCTTAATAGCTATCTTATTTAAGCTACGGATATTAACTATAGCCCTGCCTTTTCGTACTAACTAGCTATTTAATAGTACTATCTTCTATACTACGAAGACTAGGAAGCTAAATAGAGTAGGCTTAGTAGTAAATAATATTTTACTCTATTAATATAAGCTATCGAAGGCCTTATCGACGACCTCTCGGTTAGGTTTAGATAATAAGTAGACTATAGTAGGGAGGCGATAGGTATCGCTACTAGATAGTAGTAGGATAGGTATATAGTCGGTTTCTAGAACTCGAACTACTATACCTTTATCGACTTATAAGCGTTACTACCTCTATACGAGGGCGGCGTACGTAGCCTACCTATCTGCCGTGCCGTATAGTATATAGCCTTCCGCTATCCTCTTTTCTATATCTAATAGAGGCGTAGTAGGTAGTACTAGTATAGAGGTCTTAGGCTTACGAGCTAGTTTAAACTCTACTATAGAAAATCCGGTATTATAGCTAGATCTTCCTAGTTAGACGTCGAGGTCGTTATAAAGGCGCCCTCGAACGTAGCCTCGCCTACTATACTAAGATACGCGGCTAGTAGTAGGATAATCTCTATATTTATCTAGTTAGCGATTAAAACGTAGGTTGTCTATAAGTCTACTAAGGAGTAATAGACGTCTAAACTCTTCTAAAGGCCGCTAAGGTACTAAGGTTCTAGTATAAAGTTAAAGTCGTAGTCGTTTAGTAGCGAGTACTATAGAATAATAGGGATCCTAGACTTAGTATATAGAGGGATAGTAAAGGCGTCTCTCGTAGTTAGTATAGTATAGAACGGCGTCTACGTCTTCCTAGCGACTAAAAGAGGTACCTTAGCGCCTTCGTACGAAGCGAGGATAGCTTGCTATCGAGGAACGTTAATAAGAATACGCTCTATTACGATTACGTCTATACTAAGGAGGATCTTAACTAGAAGATCCGTAACGACGTATATAGCGTAGCGGAAGTATACTAGGACGTAGTCGCCGTCGATTAGGGCTAAGGCCTATATATCTACTACTATATATTAGGTATACTCTTAGGAGCTAAAGATCCTACCGATCTTAAATAGCTAGTTTAAAGGACGAAGCTATACGTCTAGGTAGTACTTCGTTAGAAAGTAAAGATTAACGATAGAGTAGCTAGCGCCTATATCGAGCGTAATCTCGAAATCGAGGCCGTCGATACTCGTATATAGAGCTAGACGTAAATACTAAAAGGAATAGATAGAGGGACCTAGTAAGTAACTAAGTATAGCGGACGAGTTAACTATATAAGACGGGTCTAGGTTTAGCTTATAGCTACTAGGATACGTACTATTCCTATAAGTAGATAGCGCTTTCGTAGAGAGGAAGGTCTTATTATAAGCGGAGTATTTATATATACGTAATAATAAGGCTAGTATAAAAGGACCTAAGAAGGAAGCTATATTAGACGTATAAATAAGAGCGGAGGTCGTTACGAGTTTAGTACCTATATCTATAAAGTCTACTATCTATACTAGTCTAGCGTACGCGTCGACGAGTAAGAGGCTACGGCTATAGCTAGACGGCTATAAGAAGATAGTATAGTCGCTATCGCGTAATACTAACCGATCGCCTTAGGTAACGTACGTATTATTATCCTTCCTCTTATAAGATAGGTCTTTACTATAGAAGCGCTAACGTCTCGGTTTCTTATATTCGTAAGAGTAGTAGCTAGACTTATTATAGTTATAGTATATAGGCTCTCGCTTTACTAGATCTAGATTAGGAGCCTTAGCTCGAGTATTATTAGGCGTGTCTTCTTTTAGATAGTAGTCCTAGCGATCTTAATCGCGTCTACTTCGGCGGTCGTCTCGTCTCTTATAGCGCTAAAGTCTATCGTTAGTAGCGTTCCGATTATTCTAACGTAGATAGTCGTTATACTACTAGAGCCTATTCGAGTATTATTTATAAGTATAGTCGTACTTATAGAAAGTATCCTATTAGTAGTACCTATCCCTCCTATTAATACGTTCGGTACGATACTTATTTATTCTTGCTTTAAGATTAAGATAGCGCTAGAAGAATATTTATATTTCTATACTTTCTATAAAGGCGTCGATAGTCGTTCTATTTATAGGTAGGTCTATATTAAGCTAGAGGTCCGGATAGATTTTTATTTACGCCGCGTTTAACTAGGCGGTCTAATTAATTATCTTAGCCTCTCTTATTTAGCGAACTATATTTAAGACGAACTTAGCTAGCAGACGGTTAGTAGCGACCTCCTCCTAGCCGAAACGCTCGTTAGCTAGTCGTACTAAGGCTTTAGCTAGGTAGAGAGAGAACTTATTACGAAGAGCTTTCTTCTAACGCTCGATGCCCTTCCTACTACGAATTCTATAGTAGTCGTCTTCTATAAGCTCTAAGAAGAACTAGGTTATTACCGAACTATAGAGGTATTTAACTAGCTATTATCGGGTCGTCTAGAATCCTATAGTTATCGCGTAATCTTTAGCCGAGTCTAAGAATAAGTAGACTAACCTATAGAAGGTTTTGCCTCCTTAATTAGCTATATCTTCTATAGGGAGCTTAGTAGTCGTAGTAGCTAGATAGAAGAAACCTACTTTCTTTAGCTTAAAGCGGCTATCTTTAGATCGACTATAGCTACGTAACTAGTTTAGCGAGCAGCTAGGACGCTAACTACTATTACGATATAGATCGGGCAAGGAGCCGTTACTATTACTAGAAGACGACGAGGGATCTCGGCGTCCCCGTCTACTATAGTAGCTATCTCGCCTCTAGTCGCGGCCGAGCCGCTTATCTTAACGGCCCTAAAACTCGTTAAAACGCTTCTAAGCTTATACTACGTACGCCCTAAGCGTGTCTCTAATTTGCGTTAGGAAGCGATCTAGGTCTAGAACTACTAGAGCTAGTATAGGAGGTCGCTATAGTAGTAAAGGTAGCGGAGCTAGGCTAGTATCTACTTCTTAAGGCGATACGTCCCCTTATAGTAGAGCGCTGCCTAGTAGTATATTCCTATAAGAAGATATCCTTAGAGGTATAGAGTTATAGCGAGGCCGGCGTCTAGGAGGAGCGTCGTAGTAGTCGTTATAGTTACGTCCGCGACGCTACTCGTCTTTATACTAGTATAGGAAGTTAATATTATTACGACTAGTAGTATTACTATATAGTATATCGTATAGCGAAGTTAAAGAGGCTCGATATAGCGTAATTAGAAGATGTTCCGGTATACGCGCCCTCGAGCTAGAGGTAACTAGCGAGTATAGAATAGTTATATTAGGTAACGCCTATACTAACGATTCCTAGAGTAGAGAGTCTATTAGTAGTAAGCGTTAGAAAGAGGAATCGGAGGACGTCTCTACGAGCGAGTTACGTAGTACGTATAGCTACTAGACTAAGTAAACTATCTATCGTTCCTAGAGCGACGCTACTAGCTAGTTCGAGGACCGGCTCTATTCCTATACTAGCGTCTATAGAGGTCGCTCGTACGGCTATACTAGTATCTATAGAGGTCGCTCGTACGGCTATACTAGTATCTATAGAGGTCGCTCGTACGGCTATACTAGTATCTATAGAGGTCGCTCGAGGCGCTACTAAATAGGATCGTTAGGCTATTCTTAGAAAGGATATAGTTCTATACGTAGGACCCTATCTACTAGTTAGTATAGGCGTCTAGCTACGTAGCTTTATTTACGTCGGGCTTCGTTCTAAGCCTTTATTAGGCAGTTACGTAGAATAACTACTTATAGTATCTTATTTAAGGCGAAGGTAGCTAGCTAAGGTATAGTCGCTATATACTACGATAGGTCTTAAATAAGTAGAAGGTATATAAGGACGAGTTTCGCTACTTCGTTAACGCTAGATAAATTTATAACCTAGTCTTAGGGATACTCTAGCTATAATATCCCGCGCTCTATTAAGATAACTAGGAGCTCGTACTTAGGTAGTAGTACGTAGTTATTCGCGATAAACGCTACTAAGCGCTAGAGGTTAGGCTTGCTACGTCTAATCCTTCTCGAGAGCGCGTCTTATATTAAGAAGACTTAGAAGAAGAAGGTATGTTATAGATAAGATAAGCAGCTAGCCGGATAGGGGTTATAGGCCGAAGGCTAATAGGCAGCTAGCCGGATAGGGGTTATAGGCCGAAGGCTAAAGCTACGGCTAAGGCTGCGGGCCCGGCCGCCGGGCAAGTACTTTAATATGCAGATAGCTAGATAGTAATAACATAGACGTTACTAACTTAACTCGGCTAGGCCCAGCCTAGACCCTAATAATTAGTAGCTCGAAATAAGTTAATACGATCTAGCTAGTTCTACGGACCTAAATATCTAAAGGACGGCCTACCGACTACGATCTTCTACCGATTACTTAGCGACTTTCCGCGACTAGCGCGTCTAGCCGGCCGGCCGCTAGTCGCCTACCTTTTCGCCTAACCTAGCTCTCGGCCGCTAACTAAGCTACGAGGGACTTATATCGCCTAGCTACTAGAAGCTACCTACTCTACTTCCTACTAGCTACGGCCTGCTACTATCTCTCTAGTCTAGCCTTAGGGCCTTTGTTTACTCTATTATACCTAGTTTAGGAAGGAGTTTACTACTTCGCTAGTAACTACTATATCGCGAGCGGTGCTTTTCTTATATAGTAGGGAGCGCCTTTAGTCTAGTTAACACCCTATTTTCTCGTCGTATACTAACCGACGACTAACTATTAACTATTAACTATTAACGGGACGAGTCGACAGAATAACTATATAGGGTACTAGAACCCTATAAACCTATCGAACCTATAGTAGCGTAGACCTCTATACCGTTAGAAGCTTATTAGCGTTCTTAGCGCTACTTATCTTCCGAGCACGCCGTATATAGCTAATCTAGCTCCTAAACTTCCCGAGGTTAACGCCCTTACGCTTACTTACGCTTTTTTATTCTCGATCTTCTTCGAGAATTTTAACCTATTTAGGAGAATTAAGCGCTTAAGACTAGCTCTTTAACCCTTAGTCTAGTTCTTAGTCTAGTACTACCCTTAGCCGCAGGAATACTCGCCTCCCGGATAAGTAGATAGAGGAGTAGCTACCTTAGGATACCCGTTAGATTAGCTAATAAACACGTCGGTAGTAATAGAGGCTGCTAAGTAGGTTCTCTATTTACGGCTAGTAATTAAACTACTCTAATAGTTCGCGGCAGATATATAGCCTAAACCTCGGCCGTAGCTATTTCCGTAGGCGAGCCTATAATAATAGCTAGTATAACCTAAATTAGACGTCTAGGTAGACGAGTAGATCTACCGTCTAGTCTAGAGGCATCGACCGATCCGCTTACTTAACGCGATCCGTCGACGAGTAGCAGCCTAGCGTCCTCCGCGTATCTATTTATATATCTAGCTACTAAGGACTCTATCGCCTAGAACTCCCCCGTATAAGCTATTTGCCTAGCTACTAGCTCTATAACGTTAGACGTCTAGTTCGGAAGCTAGCTTCTAGTACTCTCTACTATTATTACTAGTAGGCCTCGTATAGTCTAATCTATCGAGTTTAGAGCCTCGGCTAGTATAAGAGGCGGAAATAGATAATTAAGTACGTATCCCTAAGTAGAGACGTTATAGTTACCGCGCGCATTTACTTAGTCCTCTACTACGATAGCGTAAAAATACGGAGGATATTAACCTAGTGCTAGCTTATCCCGGCCCGCCTTAATACCCTAGCCCGTAATAATAATAGCCGCCGGCACTACCGCGTACTAAGATAGAGCTAGAAGAAGAGCAAGCCTAGGAGTAGGTATAACGCTATAGCTTCTATATACGCCCTCCTAAGTAGCTACTACTTCCGGGTTTACGCGAATTTCTATAGCAAGGCCCGCGGGCACCTCTACCGGCAGCCGTAAATCGGCCGGCTACTAAGAAGCGTAGCCGCCATCGACGTAAACTAGCTCTATAGCTAGTACCCGAAGGGCTAATAGACTAGATCCGTAGGGTCTTAGCTAAATAGACTACGGTCTAGCTTTAGCGTATCGATTAGCTTAGAAACTAGTAGAACGAGAGAGTAGTATAGTTAAAGAACGGCGTAATAGCCCGTCTTCTAGTATTAGAATAGCGCCCTCTAGCTAATGCCCTCCCTCTAGCTCTAGCTCCTATAGTTATTAACCTAGAACTAAATAACCGCGCTAGATAGGCTTAGCGCAATTTAGACGACGGCCGCTAGTAACGCTTATAGCGTACTAGTCTAGTCTTAGGTAAAGGATAATAACGCGCGGATAGCATACGGCTACGCTATAATCGGAACCCTAATAGTAGCTCTCCGCCGCCGGATAATAATAACTCTTAGCCGAGACGCTATAGTCGGCGTAACCGTAATAGGAATAGTCGTAGACGCGATAGACGCCGCTACTAATTACCTTTATCCTCGCCTTCCTTATTAGAAGGCGACTACTATAGGAATAGTAGCTAGGAACTATCGCGTTCCTTACGCTATAGCCTACGTCGAACTACTTAGTTTAAGGCTAAGGAAATTAGCTATTTCTATCTAGACGCTCCGGCCGCTAACCTACTAGAGGGCGATATTATAGATAGGGGTAGAAAGATATACTACCGCTCGGTCTACCTATTCTTAGACGCGGCTAAGGACTATATAGTACTTAATAGTAGCAAGTTTACGCGGACCTACCTAACTAAGTGTTTTCGAGAGAATGCTCTATAGTAGCTTATAGGCGAACTAACTAAGGCAGACCGCTATACTCTACGTAGTAGTAGTAGGATTAATCGTTAAGATAAGGCTTTAAGGGACAAGTTTTAGTTACCGCCGGTAGAGGCGTTAGCTAAGCTAGAACTAGAATATTACGACTAGAGTAATATCCGGGCTAACCGTCTACTAGAGGATTTCGTCCTAAATATAGTCCGATAGGCTAGAAAGGCTAGGATAACGGACCGATAGGCTTAACTTATCCTTACCTAGATAAAGCTCTACGAAGAGTTAAGAATAAATATCGACTACCCGACTCTTAGTACTATAGTCGACTAGTTTACTACGTACCTAAAGACCTAGCTATTTAGTTAGAGATAGCTATCTAAGGGCCGCCCTATAGGTAAGTATTCGCGCTCGATACGGTAGGAGCTATAGCGCTTAGATATAACGAGATCCGGATAGTATAGAGATATTAGACGCGTAAGCGGCCGTAACTTCGAGCCTAGAAACCGACGTAGACCTAGCCGTAGCCGCAATAATCTATAACCTAATAGATACTAATAGAATTACGACGAACGCGAGCGCCTAAACGATAACGGTCGACGTTACTAGCCCTACGAAAACGACTATATTAAGCAAGAGCCTAGCCCTAAGATAAAGATTAAGAACGAGCCTAGTGTCTATAATAGGGCCTGCTATAACTACGGAGAGCGCGGCTACTATTCGAGAGAGTATCCGAAACTATAATAAGACCGTAGACGTCGACCGCGGAATTACTACCTTAAGGACTTGTCTCGTAGTCTAAGAGGGTGTCGCCGCCTTTCGCCCTCTTAGTCCTATAGCCGTAGTCGTAGTCGTATAACCCGTAGTCGTAAGGATAGCAGACCTAATATACTCTAGTTCTTTAACGATATTATAGACTACGTAGATTTAGAGGATAACGAAGCGTTAGACCCTCTTCCGGGCCTGTCTAACTTTATAATCCGCACCTTAGATAGCCTCTCCTCTAGTCTTAAACTATTCTTATCGCGAGGAATAGCCTAGGGCTACTACTATCCTATTTGCCGAGCCGATTTCCCTTTAGTAGCTATACTAAAGGCCTATCGCTATGTCTATAAGGTAGCTCCCCTTAGTACTTAGATTAATAATATTCTAGAATCTAAAGCTGCCTTTGTTCCTAAGGCTAGTTTCGCTTTCCGTATAGCCTTCTATCTACGGATCTGCCTCCGTCTAGTAGTAGATAGGGTAGATTACGTAGTATATCTAGATATAGGCGCTACTTTATCCGTAATCGATGCGGGTTTCTTAGCTAGCTAACTACCTAACCACCCCTAGAAGAAGTTAGCGCAGCTATTATAGGTATCTAGCCTAGCTACGAGCACCTATACTTCCGAATATATAGAACTAGACATATAGGTACCCGCCCTCTACGATAGGAAGCGTGTCCTAGTCTATATATAGTATAAGGTTTACGTAGTAGAATCCCTATCGCCTAAGATCCTAGTAGCTATAGATATTATTAGGCCGTAGGGTATAAAAATAGACCCGGGCCGCAAACTAGTTACTTTAGGGGCTGCGAGCAATGCCCGCGCCCTATTACTAGTTAAGCGTAGAGATCGCTTAGCTTTCCGCACTATCCTATCTATCTAGTAGCCGGTATTAATTCCGGCTAGATCGGTAGCTAGAGTAGCCGTCGAACTACGGGAAGCTATGCCTATAGGTAGAGACTTCTAGTTTATCCTCGAGCCTAGTAACTTAGGTAGCCTTTAGCGAGAACTAGCTCTATATTTAGCTATTATAGACTCCGATACCGACTTTATCTTTGTCCGTAATAATACGGACCGGCTAGCTACGCTTACTAAGGGCACACGTATAGGAAGTATATCTAATATTAGCTACTAGGGAGCGTACTATTTAGATCTAGGCTAGTATAAGCTAGCTGCCCTTCCTAATTATTAGCCTAAACTAGCTAGTTTATCGGATTTTTATAGGTAGAACCCCTTAGTTCGTAAGTCTACTACGACGAGTCTAGTATCCTTACCGAAACTAGAGATACTAGATAATACTCTTAAGTAGAAATTAGCTAATAGGGCGACTATCTACGGCACCTCTAGATAGAGGGCCGAATATTAATAGGTTATAGCTAAGTATAATCGACTATTCTAGGATAAGGGGACTACGGTTAAAGTCCTAGACTCTAAGTATATGCTCGTAACCTTATTACCTAGTAGTAAATTATACTATATACCTACTATTACTTATCCTTTGTCCGTACTAGACTGCGCGGTAGTAGATAAAGCTTTTAACGCCCTCTATTAATAGGGGAAGATAGCCTACTAAACCTAGCCGACGCCCTTTAGCTTCCTAGTATTTATAGTCTAGAAGACTATAGAGGTTAGTAGCTAACCTATCTATAAAGGACGAGCGGTAGTTAATATCCGCGGCCTTAATAAACTAGTAGTAAAGGACTCCTACCTATTACCTAGGTAGGAGGACATTATAACGGCTCTAAAGGGAAGCCGTTTTATTATAACTATCGATGTAGTTTCCTTCTTTTATTAGTAGTAAGTAGCTAAGGCCGACCGCTATAAGTTTACTATTAATAGCTACCGAGGTTAAGAACAACTAGGTATAGCTATTATAGGTTTCGCTAATAGCGTATAATACGTCTAGAGACAACTAAACCGTATCTTAAAAAAGTTTAACTACTACTCGCATGCCTATATCGACGATATTATTATTTTCTCTAGGACTTTCGATAATTATCTCTACGACCTAAATAGGGTCTTCTAGGCGCTAGACGAAGTCGATATTAGTATCGCCCCGGCTAAGACCTTCGTAGGTTTCCCTTCGATAAAGCTTCTCGGCTAGCGTATTAGTAGCCTAGGCTATACGACCTACGAGGAGAAGGTTAAGGCTATCTTAGACCTACTATTTCTACGCTCTCTAAAAGATCTAGAATTCTATATAGGGATTATAGGGTAGCAACGCTACTATATCCTATACTTCTCTTAGCTAATCGTACTATTTAAGGACTAGAAGAAGCACCTCCTACGACTAGCTTCTTCTAATAAAGGAAACCCTCGTAAACGATTCGTAGCTAAGACACTAGCCTAGAATAAGGCAGAGAATCTCGATTATTAGTACCGTACCTATAATATACTATAAGAGCTTTACCGTTATACTACTTTTCTCTACTATATAGATACCGACTAACCGCTATACGTAGATCTAGACTTTAGTCGTTATAGCTACGTAGCGGTAATCTATATAGTATAGGGGGACCCGATACCTAATCTAGCGATACTACTACGGTTTGCGCCGACAGCTGTCTAACTAGTCCTCTTCCTTAGTAAGACGCTCTCCGAAGTAGAATCTAGATACCTAGCTACCGAGCTAGAAGTCTCTAGCCTTCTTTAGACGGCTCGTAAGGCTAGGCATATCCTCTAGGCCTATTACTAGCGGATCTACGTATTTACTAACTATACCGCTACGCTTAATATTGCGATAGCTAGTTCGATTACTACTATAACTTCTATAAATAAGCTAAATTTGCGACTAATTAGGGCCGGGTAGTACTTGTCTTAATTCTATAGTCTCTAAGTTATTTACTATCCTAGCCGCTTATACGCTATCCCGGACGCGCTAAGCTAGTTTATCTCTAATACCTACTAAAACCTAGGTGCGGACAACTTAGACCTACTAGCGTATAACGATAAAGACCTAGCCCGGGACACGATCTAGATACTAGATAACCCGACGTGCCTCTAGTCCTATAGCTACGCCGACGGCTACTATTTCTACGCAACCTTATCTAACGAGCGAACAGGTAGGCTATTTACTTCCGTAGACGTATTAATCTTCTATTCGGTCTTAGTAGAGTTATCCGATAAGTTTAAAGCTAACCTTCGCCGCGAGTATAAAGCCGATCCCTAGTAGGCTAGTCGAATATAGTAGCTTATACGTATAGAATAGCGTAGATAAGCTATAGTAAACGCGGATATACTATAAGGCGAGGACGCTATCGATCCTAAGATAAGGGAGCCCGAGGCCGCGCCGTTAGGCCTATAATTCTTTCTAAGGAACGACCTAATTTACTTTAAGGATAATTCGGATAGCTACGAGCGTCTATATATTCCCCGGCCCTTATATAAGGAGATTTTTAAGATAGCTTATAATAATTACTACTATTCTAGCTTCTATCGGTCCTATACTAGGGTCTTCGCCTCCTTTTATATCTAGTATTTAGCTAAGGAGCTACGGAAGTATATTAAGTTCTACCTAGACTATCTTCTAAACTAAACCTACCGCTATAGGCCTAATAGGGAACTGTAGCCGATTTAGGCCGTCGCCGTTCTAGACTATATAGTAACGGCTAACTAGGTCTTTAGCCTACCTATAGACGAGGGCGGTTTTAATAGTTTCTTAACCAAGACCTATAAATTTACTAAATAAGTAATATTAACGAAGTCTAAATCTACTTAGACCGCGGCCGACTATAGGGCGGCCTAGATTTATAGCTATATAGCTAACGAGCGGTCCCTGCCCTCTATTATAATTAGAGATCGGGACCCGATTTAGATATCTAAGTTTATATAGGTAGTATTCTATAAGCTTAGTACGCGATTCCTAGCTACTACCGCCTACTACTTATAGGCTAATAGCTAGAGTAAGCGCACGAATTAGACTATAGAAATCGCGTTGCGCTTCTTTATTATATCCTTCCCGGATACCTCTTAGGTAGAGGCGCTATCCTATATTTAAGCCGACCTTAATAATAGCTAGAACGCGTCTATAGAGGAGGTCCCTAACGTGCTAATATAGGGTTTTAAGAACAACTTAGATGCATTAATCCTATTGTCCGAGCTGCCTACTATAGACTATACTACTCTTAAATAGAAAGCCCGCGATAAGGCTACTAACTCGATAGCCTAGGCAGCTGCTATTATAAAGGACTAGTACGATACTATCTATCGGCTTATTATATTTCGTCGTAGCTAACTAGTTCTCCTCTGCCTATATAAGGGATACCGCCTAGCCGGTATTATATATCGTAAATTCTTATACTAGAGAGTTAGACCTTTCGAGATCGAAGACCGAGTAGGCCGACTAGCCTATCGTTTAGCTATTCTCTCGGTTTAGCGGATCTACCTAGTAGTGTCCGTAGTATAACTCGAACCTTACCTAGCTAGTAATAACCCGTACGACCGCTAGGTTCTAGAGCCCGGCTCTATAGAGGCCGACGATAATAACCCGGCCCTCTATTACGAGATTAAGAGATTAATAGGCAGACGTAAGGTCCGTAGTAGGAGGCAATACCTAGTTAAATAGTTAAACTATAGCTATGCCTATAACGTTTAGTATAATATAGAAGACCTTCGCGATATAGTAGATCTAGTCTAGGAATATAACCGCACGTACCTAGTAGACCGCCGTCGAGGCTACGACCGCACCTAGGTTCGAGCTAGGATTCTACGAGACTATTCCTCTATTCTATAAGCTAAGATTCTATAAGCTAAGATTCTATATTCTTCTATCTACCGAGAGGACGCTACTATAGCCTACGATAGGCGGGTAGCGGCTAGGCACCGCTCTTAATTCCCCTCCCTTACTTAGTAGAATATTTTAGGTAGTAATAACGCAATGTTATATTTTAGGTAGTATCTAGTATAGTTTAGGTAGTATTCGATAACTAAAGTTATCGAATAATAGCGTATAGACTATTCCTTCCGGTTTGCTAAACTATTAGAATTATACTACCGATAGTTTTTAATAATAATACTATAATACTACTACTACGACCTCTATATCGCGCACCTACTATTCTACTATATCTTCGTGCGCTCGACTGCCGCAATTAGTAATAAGAGAGCAGCCGCTTACTAATAAACCGCCGGCGCGTACTCTCCCGCTACTTCGAACGACGTATTTATATCCGCGACGTACCGTTATTCGCGCGCTTCTAATTACGCTATCGCGTTTGCGCTACGTTACCCTACTCTACTAAGATAGATAATCTTTATCCTTACGCGAGAAATAGCGAGATCGCTAGCTAGTACGCCGTCTAGAACTAGCTTACTTCTAAGTATAATAAGAAGGATCTTCTTAATCCTAGCTATAACGAGGCTAAGCTCTAGTTAGCCGTAAAGGGCTTAACCGATGTTTTAGGACATAGAGGCCCTCCGCTAGCTAGTATCGCGTATACCGATATAGCTACGGTAGTAGCTATTATCCTAATATATATAGAAAAGTACTATATAGGAGTACTAGATCTACTCTTTAATTAGACTCGCGAAGTAGTCCGTGCTAATCTCGACTTAGCCCGCGCTATAGTACTAGTATATTACTAGCATAACTAGAATAAGGCCCGGGAAGTCCTTAAATTTTAGCTGCTAGATACGGAATAGTAGTTAGATATTGCCTAGGCTATATTTAATTAGGAGGCTACGCGCAAAGCTACTATAGCTACTAATAAGGATTACGAGGACCTCCTAGCCGCGTAGTAGTTCGAGAAAGATAACTATACTAAAGTCGGGAAGCAGATAGTAGCCCGGCATAAGGACTAGATAGACTTCGATCGCGACGAGGTACTATTCGAGGACTTCGTCCCTCTCGCCCTCTCGGCTATAACTGCGCTAGCGCAGATTGCCTTATAGATATAGTCCTATATCTAGTCCCTATATATAAAGGCGCTAGAGGCTACTATAAGTACTTACTATATAGCTAACTCGTCGGTATAGAAGTTTCTACTTAACCTAGATATAGCCTATAAGGTCGAAGCGGACTAACTTAAGATTCTTAGCGACGCTAACGCTATAGCTAAGGCTATAGGCGTCGACCTCGGCCGTTTCTAGGCCCTAGGATTCCCTAGCTACTCCTAAGAACTATATGTCTAGCACCTTACCGATATAACTACTATACGAATAATATTATATCCGTCCGCCGATAGATAGCTAAAAGGCCTATTAGAGATCCTAGCCCGCATAAGATACTATAATGTAGGTTAGCTAGCCCCGTTATTCGATATCTATAGAAATAGGAAAGAATAGGTTTCGTTATTAGTACTATTTATAGGCGCTAATACCGGTGTTTAGCGGCCGTCTAAGGAAATACCCTAGCCGTATACGGTTCCTTAGATTATAGATTACGTCTATTAGAAGATCCGCTAACTAGAGCTATAGGACGAACCGGCTAATACTCGGCTTAAGGCCTATAGGCCGTCTACTTCTATCGCTATATATATTCTAGATAACCTACGCTTAGCTAACGACCTTCCGCCTATTATTCTAAACGAGCCGCTGCCTAAGACTACTATATAAATTGTCGCTAACTAGAAAGCTACTAGCTAGCGGTACGCTAACTTTAAGGCCTAAGTAGTACGACTTTAGTAGGAAAAGGAGGATAAGATAGCCTAGGCACAAGCAACTAAGGCTATATAGGAAGCTAGAGCCGCCGCAGAAGCATAGGCAGCTAAAGACGCATAAGTAGTAAAGATTATATAGGAAGCTAGAGCCGCCGTAGAAGCGTAGGCAGCTAAGGACGTATAAGTAGCTAAGGACGTATAAGTAGCTAAGGACGCATAAGCTGCACAAGATGTTTAGATAGCTAATATGCCGGGCAGCGGCCGATCTAAGTTCTAAGATCGCCTAAAGGCCTTACGTACGTAGTAGGCGACTAAGAAGTCGGAGACTATTAAGTCTAAAGATAACGGCGATACTACCTAGAGTTAGACTATACCGCCTCCGGCTACGACGCCTATACTACTGCCGCCCTAAGCTCCCGGTAGTACGAGTTTCCTAGGCCTAACTACGCTACTATAAGCCCCTTAGCGCGGCTAGGCAATGCCGCCCCTAGACTCCTATACTTTAAGTATAATAGCTAGCTAAACACTTAACCCGCGCTTATTCGCCTAGGGTTTCGGCGGCCCTAGATACAACTTCTAGCCTAACGCCTAGGCATAGTAGTTTTTCCCGAACTAGCTATTTCTAACTAGCCTACTTCCGACTAGCCTACTATTCTTACCTAATTATAACACGCGAGCTAGTTCGATAGAATAGTCCGTTAGCAGCCCCTTAGGCATGCGTACCGCCTCGATTAGATAGCCTAGCCTACTTATACCCGTTAAGCGCATAGCCGAGGACATAGTAGGGGAGGTAGCTAGGAAGAAGGGCGTCCTCTAGACGCCTACCGAGGCGGAGATACTTAACTACGTATAATAAAAGCAGGCCTCCCCCCGCGCCGACTATAATAATAACGGTAGGGTACTACTACCTAGCGGCCTCTAGTACCCGGGTATAAAGATTAACGTTAAGGCTGCTACTTAAAATATTAATAAGTATACCTATGCGAAGGCTAGCCTAGAGCGTGCTAATCGGTTGCTACTATACTGCGCCCTTAGCCGCATTTTACTAGGTAATCTACTACCTATAAGCGTCCGACTAGACGACTATACGGTCGGAGCCTTACTAGATCTTAAGGACTATAGTACCTTTAACCGCGACGACTTAATAAAGATATAGCCCGCTAACTTCGAGTTTAAAGACTTTATACGAATATAGCGCGAGCTAGCCGGCCGCCCTTATATTATAGAAAAGAATAATAACGCCTTCTACGCTATCGCTTATACTACCTGCATTTTATATAAGGCCGGCTAGCCCGGCATCTAGGCCGAGATTAAGGGCAATAAGCGCTAGGCCTCTAGTAAGTAGATTTAGGCATCTAAAGTTCTAGCGATAAAGAGTATAATTTAATAGGCTATAGTAGTAGACCTATATAGCTTCTTAGGATCTATACGTAAGGGCATCGATGCTACTATAGCTACCGACTAGGCCGTCTAGCATCTGCGAGATACTCTAGCCTATCTCGACGAGGTCGAAGATAATAGCTAGCGTAGGGAGACCTCTCTTTAGCTCTTCGATAGTTAGGCTCGGCCGCTACTCTAGAAGGATATCGATTAAGTTAGCTAGCTATACGCTATAGCTATATTAATACTAGCTATCGCTAACTAATACTAGCGTCTCTATATCCCCGAGCGCCTTAACTCCGCTTACTATTTACTACCTCTAATAGAATTATACCTATAGCTAGCCTCGGTAGGTAATCCGACGACTAAGAGCAAAGGTAAAGCTAAGAAGAAAGGCCCTAAGACTTTAGAAGTTATAGTAATAGTTACGTTATTAGAAGATAAGGAACTCGAGAAGACTACTAGAAAGAAGAAGGCCCTAACTAAGAAGAAGGCTAAGAAGAAGTTAGATACTACGTTAGAGGAAGATAGGCCTACGGCTCTAAAAAAGACAAAGAAGAGACTAGACGCTACAAAGCCTATAGTTTAGGCCGACTCGGACTTTAACCTAGAGACTAAATAAGGGACGGGCGGCTAATAGATATAGCTAGGGACAGCTATCGGTCTTAAAATAGCGCGGGCGGGTAACTATTATAGATAAGATAAGCAGCTAGCTAGATAGGGGTTATAGGCCGAAGGCTAATAGGCAGCTAGCCGGATAGGGGTTATAGGCCGAAGGCTAAGGCTGCGGCTAAGGCTGCGGGCCCGGCCGCCGGGCAAGTACTTTAATATATAGACAGCTAGATAGTAATAATATAGACGTTACTAACTTAACTCGGCTAGGCCTAGCCTAGACCCTAATAAGGTAGTTAATAAGGAAGCTACGTCGATATCTAGTAGGATCGGAGCTACTAGAATAGGTAGTAGAGCTAGTTCCTACTCTTATAGAATAGGTACGTCTAAACTAGTAGAGGCCGTTATTTACGTAGCTACCTATAGGCGTCGCGACTACCTATAGACGGCTCTAGAAAAAAATAGAGGGCGTCTAAGTAGCTAGAGGCCGCGGATAACCGATAGCTAACTTTCTAACTACTCTACTCGTTCTTATATATATACGCCTCGTTATTCTTATATAATCTTATAGAATATATAGAGTATCTACGATCTACGTAGAATATAGATCCGGCTACTAATTAAGCCGTCGGTACGTTCTCGTTATTTAGTCGTCTAAATAGGCGTAGCCTCGTTCGTTAATCGGTTAGGTATTCGAATAAGGTCGAGATTAACGCTTCCGAGCTACTAGTTATTACGTCTATATCGGACGACTAGGTATACTAAAGGTTAATATCTATCTATTTACGTCTATCGAAGGAAGCGTCTATATACTAAGTACTAAGCCGTCCGTATAAGCCCGGCTAGACCGTAATATCTAGCGCTCGCTAAGTCGCTTAAGAAAGCGGAAGAATAGGCTAATTAGGCCTACTATCTAATCGAGAATAGTATAGAAGGCGAAGAGTAGCGCGAAAGTAAATAGAAGGCTTAGAACCGTAAATATACTAGTATAAAGACTACTACTTCCCTACTAAAAAGTAAGTACGCAAATAAGTAACGTTCGCCTAGGTTATTCTAAGGAAAAGATACGCTAGAACGGCCTAGATCCCTTCCTATATATTATAGTTATAGGTAGGTAGGCTATAAGAAAAGAGAATACTCTAACTCTAACCTCTAGAACTATAACTCGGAAAAAGAGAAGGCCTATTACTAGAAGCTATAATAGTAGTAGGCTACGTATAGTATAGCGAAGGATAGAGGTAAGCTATAGAGCTAGGCTAGCCTAAGGCTTAGATTTACTCGACGCTTATCGCTATAGGAATTATAATTACTAGGCTAGACGAGCCTAGAGAGGTCTTAGGACTAATCGACTCCGGCGTAGTAGTAAACTTTATAGACGCTCTACTTATAAAAGAAGTTAAGTAGGATACTACCCTTAATAATAGTACGCGCTTCGTAGCGCTTAATAGCTAGAACCTCTAGGTCGTAAGTAGTATAAAGAGGTTACTATTAGTTCGGGATAGTATAAGCTAGGTTCGGGAGTATAAGGCTACTATATAAGTAGGCCGCATCTACGGGTTCTAAGTTATTCTCGGAATACTATAGCTAGAGGCTCTAAACCTATTAATTAATTTTATAATAAAGACGATAACCTAGAGATATAAACTTCGAAAGAGATAGACCGTAGTAGTAGTAGGCGCTATATGCTTCTAGTAGGACTATAAATCGTCCTAAGGTAATATAGTCTACGCTATATCGGTCTAGGAAGTAGTAGGAGAGGCTATAGTAACTTAAAACAAGATCCTTATAGCCTTCTACGACTTCGCTACTATGTTCTCGAAGTAAAGTATAGGGGAACTACTAGAATATAGGCTAAACGATATAGCTATCGACCTAGTAGAAGGTAGCTAGGCGCCTTAGAGCCTAGTATACTCTATATTCGAAGCGGAGCTATTATATACCTACGACTATATAGAGAGTAACCTTAAGTCGGGGTTTATATAATACTTTACGTTACCGGCCGGCGTACTTATTCTATTCGTATATAAGAAGAATAGTACTCTATAGCTCTACGTTAACTATAGAGGACTAAACGTAATAACGATTAAGAACCGTTACCTACTATCTCTAATTATAGAATTCTTAGACTAGCTAGTAGGAGCTATCGTATTCTCGAAGCTAGACGTTAGGAATATATACTATAGAGTTCGTATCTAGAAAGAAGATAAGTAGAAGACGATATTTAGGACTAGTATACCTCGACGATATCCTAATTTACTCGAAGAACGAGGTAGAATATAAGGACTATATAAGGTAGGTATTAGCTCGCTTATAATAATATAGCCTCTACGCTAAGCTAAGTAAGTACGAGTTCTACTAGGACTAGGTTAAGTTCCTAGGTTATATAGTTAGGCGTAATAGAGTCTAGATTAACCTAGAAAGAATTAGGGCTATATAAGAATAGCCGATACCTATATCTATTAAGGATATCCGAGTATTCTTAGGCTTTACTAACTACTACTATAGATTTATTAGGAGGTTCTCTAAACTAGCCGTGCCTCTTAACTAGTATCTCGAAGAGAAGAAGAGTCTATCTAGGCGTAAGGAGGAGTTAAGACCTTTATAGCTCGACGCTAGCGCTCTCGTAGCTTTCGCTAAGCTAAAGTAGGCGTTCTTAATAGTACCTATCTTACGCTATTTCGACTTAACCCTGCCTATCTAAGTAGAGATAGACGTATCGAGGTCGGTAGTCTCTAGTATTATAACCTAATAGTACGACCTCGATAGTAAGAAGTAGTAGTTTCTAGTAATATACTTCTCGTAAAAGATAGTTACTATAGAAAGGAACTATAGTATAGAAGATAGCGAACTACTAGCTATAGTAGCGTCGTTTAAATACTTCTATTACTACCTTAAAAGTACTTAATACTAAGTTAAGCTCCTAATAGATTATACTAACCTCTAAACTTTAATAACGATAAAGATACTATTTAAGCGCTAGGTAAGGTAGGTAGAATAGCTATCTACGATTAACTTCTATACGATCTATTATCCCGAGCCTACTAATAGGGGCGCTAACGCGTTAAGCCGTAGACTAGACTATAAGGAGGCTAATTATTCGAGTAGGTAGGCTACTAAGGAAGAAGTTAGCGTAAGCTAGTAGTTTCTATAGATAGTATTAACGCCGATAGACTAATCTACTCCGGTCTACTTCGTCGCTATAGTAAAAGCGGACACTACTAGCTCGTCTAACGGTACGCCTATCTAAGAGCTAGATCGTATAATAGCGCGCGTAAAAGAAGTATTAGATTAGGATAATACGCCTACGTAGGCCCGACGATAGTCGCTAGAAGGAGATAGTCTATACTACGAAGGCTAAGTATACGTATAAGAAGGGCTAGAATAGCTTAAGTTACTCTAGGAGTATTACGACGACCCGCTTAGTATTTTAGATTCGCTCGTACTCTAGAGCTACTATAACGAAGCTTTTACTAGCCTAAGATACGCTAGTACGTAAAGGACTTTATACGAATATACGAAGTATACGCTAGAGCTAAACCTTAGAGATACCTACTCTATAAGTTACTATACTTAAAGAAGCCGTCCTCGGGTCTATAAGAAGACTTAACGATAGACTTTATTATAGACTTGCTACCTAGCCGCCTCTAAGACCGCGTAAACGACTCTATTCTTATAATAGTAGATAGATTTACTAAGATAGCCTATTATATCCTATACTATAAGAATATTATAGTAGAGGAGCTAGGAGAGCTACTATTCCGAGAAATTATACGGCTATATAGAGTCCCGTGCTCTATTACCTCTAATAGAAGGCCTATCCTAACCTCTAAATACTAGAGTACGCTATACTACTACCTAGGCGTACGCCGGAAACTTAGTACTATATTCTACTCGTAGACGGACGAATAGATAGAGCGCTAGAACTAGACCTTAGAGTAGTATCTACGGACTTACTATAACTTCGAGTAAGATAACTAGACTATATTACTATCGACGGCAGAGTTCGCGTATAACGATAGCTGCTACGCGTCTATAGAGTATATACCTTTCTAGGCAAACTACGTCCGTAACTCGTAGCGTCTAAACTAGCCTAGAATACGCTAGGGCGCCGGCGAAGTCCCTAAAGCGACCGCGTTAGCGGATTAGGTCCTTATAATATAGAAATAGCTACGCTTAAGACTAGCCGTCGTACGTAAGTAGTACGTAATAGTATATAACTAGTATTATAAGGACGTAGCCTTTTATATAAGAGATTAGGTCTACCTTTCGACGAAGAATATTAAATTACTACGGCCGTCGAAGAAGCTAAACTATAAATACGTAGAGCTCTTCCTAGTTAATAAGATAGTAAACTATATAACCTATCGTCTAAAACTACTAACTAATATAAAGATATACCTAACCTTCTATATCTTATTACTAGAAAGGGCTAGTCTAGACTAGAATAGCCGGGAATAAGCTCCTATATAAAGGTTCGACGTAGACGAGAGCGAGATCTATAAGGTTATTTTAATAAAGGAATAACGTATAGACGACCTAGGAAACTAGGAATACTTAGTCTTATAGAAGGGATACGAGTTAAACGACGATTCCTAGGAACTTATAGTCTATATTAGTAAGAGTATAATAAATATATATAAAAAAAGAATAGGATAGGAAGCGCCTAAGCGAAAAGAGCGTCGACGCTAAGAGATAGCAAAGCGTAACTATAGCTAATTAGGTCTAGTTAGAGCTAGTAGGGGCTAGAAGTATTAGGGCGCGACCGAATAGTAGAGGTTATATCCTAATAACTTAAGCTAAGTTAGAATAAACTAGTAAGGACTAGTAGAAGCCGAACGATATAGCGGGACTTAGAGGAATTTTAACTAAAATCGTAAAAGATCGAAGAATTTAAGACGAAGAGAGAAAAGAGAGACTATCGAGATATAATTTATAAGATAGAGCTCTATAGAATAATAGCTAGGCCTAAAGAGAGGAAGCTAGGCTAGATTAGCCCGAGATAGCGCGGGATATTATATCCTTACTCTTATAAGGTGTCTACGTCCTTATCTAACTCGGCCTTGCTCTTTAAGTCTATATCTATTACCTTTAGGAGTATATTAGCTAAAGCTACCTTAGACGAGCGCTTACTAGCCCTATTTAGGGCCTTAATATTACGGACTATAGTAGCTATAACCTTTAGGCGGGCAGTAAGGGCCTAATTCTTATCCTCTAAGGTAGTATAAGACTTAGTACTCGATTCTATAAATTTCGTACGCTTCTTAGGCGTAAGTATATCCTATTCGGGTTAGCCTATACTAGAATAACCTAGCTCGTATTTAACTAACTATATTCTTAAGGAGCGCGGCTATAGAGCGGTCTCTCTTAGCGACCTTAGAGCTAGACTTATCTTATACGTCTACGCTAAGGTACGTACTAAGGCTATCCTCTCTACGAACGCTACTACTAAGACTACTAAGGACACGAAATAGTTAGAATAAGCTAGAATAGGATAGGATAGAGCAACTTATAATATAATACTACTGGCCTAGATCTTAATATAGTCTTAGAGGTCCTTTATAGCCTTATTATCCGAGATAATACTACTTATAAATAGGTCGTCGATCTCTACCTTAAAAGCGTCCTACTTAGCTTTACTTATAGCGAGGAGCTACGGAATTAGCTTATAATAACGCAAACTAGAGCAGACTAGACTAACTTAGAGATAGTTAGTATTCTTATTATCTTAATAAGATAAGTAGTTATAGATAAGGCCGGGCGAGGTCTTCTTACTAGTAATCTAGTATAAATCGCGCAAATCTACGTACTTCGACGCCTAACTAATATAGGTAAAGTAGGGATTAGTATTTTTAAGGCCGGTCTTAGCCTTCTCTAAGTAGTTCTTACGAAATTTAGTAGCGGCTAACGATATATTAAGCGTGCTAGTCTAAGTTAGTATAGTTCTAGCCTATTCTAGCGCTACCTAGCGCAAGTAGGGATTACTAAAATATAAATAAGTTAGTAGTAGGGAAAAGAAAATAAGGTTAGAACTAAATAGCTAAACTCTAATAGAGGCAAATTCTAAGAACTAGCTATAATTAGCCGAATTTTTTAGGACGGCCCGTAGCCTCCGTCGCCTCTAATTAGCTAACTTAACCCTAGAGATTTACTATATAGATTCTAAAATATTAGGCGGAAAACTAAAGAAGTATAATAGCTCTACTATACTATAACGAATACGCGCTACGAATAGCGCCTATAGAAGAGAGAGGGGATAATATAAGGATATACTATATAGGTACTAGTAGAACTATATAGGTACTAGTAGAATAGGCTAGCCCGGCCTATCCTAGTAGTATCCTCGTACGACTTACTAAGCTTACTTAGCTTAGTAGGGAGATACTCTTCGCTACTACTATTATACCTAGGATAACGAGGTAGATATTCGTATAGTCTTAATCTAAGCCTATTATCCTTCGTACTAGCCTATAGTACCTATCTACTAACTCTAATACCTATCGCCTATAGCTACTAGATATATTATTATTTAGGCTCTTATCTATTAGGTATAGCTAAGAGCTTAATAAGCTTAATATAAAGTACTAAGGGCTATCTATAGTAAGAAAGTAGAACTTCCTTAGGTTATTTTAGCCTATATTTACCTAAGCCTTTATAGAGAAGAATATACTTAGCTCCTTTAGTAAGACTAGTATTTATCTATTAGATTTATTAGTAATACTTAGTATATAGTAGCTAGAATTAAGGCTAAGTACTACTAGCTCTAAGGCCTTAAGTAATACCTTAATCTACTTAGAATTAAGTGTCCGCCTTATACGTAGTATATTTAGATAGGTATTATCTAAGGTATTTAATCTTAAGTAGTATAAATAACTCTAAACCCTCTATAATAAGCTATTTAGTATATAGGCTTAGAATTAAGTACTTAAGGCTAAGAACTATAGTTTAAGGCAGGCTATTACTAATAAGAAGAAGTATAAGAATAAGGGCAAGAGCCTAATTAATAACTAGCGTAAATTAAATACTAATAGTACTATAATATATAGCCCTTAGAATTAATATACCTTATCTACTACTAAAAACATATACCTTTAGTAGGCGAAGAATTAGCTACTAGAAGGCCTTAAGGCCTTATAGTATGCGACTATCTATTTAGAGCGATAGAAGAACTTTAAAGAGAGTATAGCGCTCGAGGGAGAAGAGGCTAGTACTCTTAGAACCTAAGAATAGCGATAATCTCTTAGAAACTACTAAACTAGCCCTTAGGGCTAGAAGATACTACTAAAGACTAATATAGTAAGCACCTAGCTCTAAAAGAACTTAATAACCCTTATAGAAACTATCTAAAAAGCTCTTAACTCTCCTTACGACTACTTTAACTCCTCTCTTCTTTCTTTTTTTTAAAGAGCCTAATAGGCCCTTCTTTATTAGGCCTAGACCTAGGCTATCTCCTCTACTCTTTAGAATATCTAGAGAACTCTCTAGAAGAAGCTAGATAGCTATAATATAAGATAATTATAGGCCTAAAAGGCAGCCTAAATCTAGACTCTAATATAAATAATAGATAGATAGATTAATCTTATTACTAGTCTACCTCTTTATCTAGAGTAAGTAGCTTTGCTCTAGTATTATATAAAAGGGAAAATTCTATAAAAAACTCTTTATCTTCCTCTTTATATTTATAGTTAGTAGTTACTTCTTCTATCTTACCTTTCTTTAAGTAAAATTAGACTCTCTTATTACCTTACTCTCCTTCTTAGACTCCTCTTTATCTTCTTATTCCTTTATAGCTTCGTTCTCCCTTATTAATCTCTTTCTTAGCTAGGAAGAACTAGTCTAATACTCCCTCTTAGATTAGCTACCTAGCTATAGTATTAAGGCCTTTTAGTATTAAGTATATATCTTCCTATAAGCTAGTTCCTACTACTATAAATAGCTAATATCTATTACTTTAATAGTTTTAGTAGGATATATAAATATACTTAGTATTCTAGATACTTTAGTTATATAAGTATATTAGGATAGCTCCTAAGACTCTTCTCTTTATTAAGTATACTCTAAGTCTAATATATCCTATTCTAATTAAGGTAATTATCGTGCTTATAAGCCTTAGAGCCTCCTTATAAATCTCTCTAGCTCTAAATTATCCTACTATAGCCTATACTACTAGTTACTCCTATTAGGGTCTAGGTAGGGCCTAGCCGAGTTAAGTTAGTAACGTCTATATCATTGCTATCTAGCTATCTATATACTAAAGTACTTGCCCGGCGGCCGGGCCCGTAGCCTTAGCCTTCGGCCTATAACCCCTATCCGGCTAGGTACTTATCTTATCTATAATAGTTACCCGCCCGCGCTATTTTAAGTCCGATAGCTGTCCCTAGCTATATCTATTAGCCGCCCGTCCCTTATTTAGTCTCTAGGTTAAAGTCCGAGTCGGCCTAAACCGTAGGCTTTATAGCGTCTAGTCTCTTCTTTATCTTTTTTAGAGCTATAGGCCTATCGTCCTCTAATATAGTATCTAACTTCTTCTTAGCCTTCTTCTTAGTCGGGGCCTTCTTCTTTCTAGTAGTCTTCTCGAGTTCCTTATCTTCTAATAACGTAACTATTACTATAACTTCTAAAGTCTTAGGGCCTTTCTTCTTAGCCTTACCTTTACTCTTAGTCGTCGAATTACCTACTAGGGCTAGCCGTAGGTATTATCCCGTTAGAGGTAGTAAATAGTAAGCGAGGTTAAGGCGCTTAGAGACACGGAGACGCTAGTATTAGTTAGCGATAGCTAGTATTAATATAGCTATAGTATATAGCTAGCTAACTTAATCGATATCCTTCTAGAGTAGCGGCCGAGCCTAACTATTAAAGAGCTAAAGAGAGGTCTCCCTATACTAGCTATTATCTTCGACCTTATCGAGATAGGCTAGAGTATCTCGTAGATACTAGACGGCCTAGTCGGTAGCTATAGTAGTATCGATGCCCTTATATATAGATCCTAAGAAGCTATATAGGTCTACTACTATAGCCTATTAAATTATACCCTTTATTACTAGAACTTTAGATGCTCGAATCTACTTACTAGAGGCCTAGCGCTTATTACCGTTAATCTCGGCCTAGATACCGGGCTAGCTAGCCCTATATAAAATATAGGTAGTATAAGCGATAGCGTAGAAGGCGTTATTATTCTTTTCTACGATATAAGGGCGGCCGGCCGGCTCGCGCTATATTCGTATAAAGTCTTTAGACTCGAAGTTAGCGGGCTATATCTTTATTAAGTCGTCGCGGTTAAAGGCGCTATAGTCCTTAAGATCTAGTAAGGCTCCGACTATATAGTCGTCTAGTCGGACGCTTATAAGTAGTAGATTACCTAGTAAAATGCGGCTAAGGGCGTAGTATAGTAGCAACCGATTAGTACGCTCTAGGCCGGCCTTCGTATAGGTATACTTATTAATGTTCTAAGTAGCGGCCTTAACGTTAATCTTTATACCTAGGTACTAGAGGCCGCCGGGCGGTAGTGCCCTACTATCGTTATAGTCGGCGTAGGAGGAGGCCTACTTTTATTATACGTAGTCGAGTATCTCCGCCTCGGTAGGCGTCCGGAGGACGCTCTTCTTCCTAGCTGCCTCCCTTACCGCGTCCTCGGCTATATACTTAGTAGGTATAAGTAGGCTAGGCTATCTAATCGAGGCGGTACGTATACCTAAGGGGCTACTAACGGACTATTCTATCGAACTAGCTCGCGTGTTATAATTAAGTAAGAATAATAGGCTAGTCGGAAGTAGGCTAGTTAGAAGTAGGCTAGTTAGAAATAGCTAGTTCGAGAAAAACTACTATGCCTAGGCGTTAGGCTAGAAGTTATATCTAGGGCTGCCGAAACTCTAGGCGAACAAGCGTAGGTTAAGTGTTTAGCTAGCTATTATACTTAAAGTATAGAGGTCTAGGGGCAGTATTACCTAGCTACGCTAGAGGGCTTATAGTAGTATAGTTAGGCCTAGGAAGCTCGTACTACCGGGAGCTTAGGGCGGTAGTAGTATAGGTATCGTAGCCGGAGGCGGCATCGTCTAACCCTAGGTAGTATCGCCGTTATCTTTAGACTCGATAGTCTCTAACTTCTTAGTTACCTACTACGTATATAAGGCCTTTAGGCGATCTTAGAACTTAGATCGGCCGCTGCCCGGCGTATTAGCTATCTAAACGTCCTTAGCTGCTTATACGTCCTTAGCTACTTATACGTCCTCGGCTACTTATACGTCCTTAGCTACTTATACGTCCTTAGCCGCCTACGCTTCTATAGCGGCTCTAGCTTCTTATATAATCTTTGCTACTTATACGTCTCTAGCTGCCTATGCTTCTATAGCGGCTCTAGCTTCCTATATAGCCTTAGTTACTTATGCCTAGGCTATCTTATCCTCCTTTTCCTACTAAAGCTATATCGCTCGGGCCTTAAAGTTAGCGTACTACTAGCTAGTAGCTTTCTAGTTAGCGATAATTTATATAGTAGTCTTAGGCAGCGGCTCGTTTAGAACGATAGGCGGAAGGTTATTAGTTAAGCGTAGGTTATCTAGAATATATATAGCGATAGAGGCGGACGGCCTATAGGCCTTAAGGCGAGTATTAGCTAGTTCGTCCCGTAGCTCTAGTTAGCGGATCTTCTAATAGACGTAATCCGTAATCTAAGGAACTATATACGGCTAGGGTATTTCCTTAGATAGCTGCTATATACTAGTATTAGCGCCTATAAATAGTACTAATAACGAAACCTATTCTTTCCTATTTCTATAGATATCGAATAATAGGGCTAGCCGACCTATATTATAGTATCTTATATAGGCTAGGATCTCTAATAGGCCTTTTAGCTATCTATCGGCAGATGGATATAATATTATTCGTATAGTAGTTATATTAGTAAGGTGCTAGACGTATAGTTCTTAGGAGCGGCTAGGGAATCCTAGGGCCTAGAAACGGCCGAGGTCGACGCCTATAGCCTTAGCTATAGCGTTAGCATCGCTAAGAATCTTAAGTTAGTCCGCTTCGACCTTACGAGCTATATCTAGGTTAAGTAGAAACTTCTATACTAACGAGTTAGCTATATAGTAAGCACTTATAGTAGCCTCTAGCGCCTTCGTATATAAGGACTAGATATAGGACTATATCTATAGGGCAATCTACGCTAGCGCGGTTATAGCTAAGAGGGCGAGAGGGACGAAGTCCTCGAATAGTATCTCGTCGCGATCGAAGTCCGTCTAGTCCTTATACTAGGCTACTATCTGCTTCCTAACTTTAGTATAGTTATCTTTCTCGAACTACTATATAGCTAGGAGGTCCTCGTAATCCTTATTAGTAGCTATAGTAGCCTTACGCGTAGCCTCCTAATTAAATATAGCCTAGGTAATATCTAACTACTATTCCGTATCTAGTAGCTAAAATTTAAGGACTTCCCGGGCCTTATTCTAGTTATACTAGTAATATACTAGTACTATAGCGCGGGCTAAGTCGAGATTAGCACGGACTACTTCGCGAGTCTAATTAAAGAGTAGATCTAGTACTCCTATATAGTACTTTTCTATATATATTAGGATAATAGCTACTATCGTAGCTATATTAGTATACGCAATACTAGCTAGCGGAGGGCCCCTATATCCTAAAATATTAGTTAAGCCCTTTACGGCTAACTAGAGCTTAGCCTCGTTATAGCTAGGATTAAGAAGATCCTTCTTATTATACTTAGAAGTAAGCTAGTTCTAGACGGCGTACTAGCTAGCAATCTTACTATTCCTCGCGCGAGAATAAAGATTATTTATCTTAGTAGGGTAGGGTAACGTAGCGTAAACGCGATAGCGTAATCGGAAGCGCGCGAATAATAGCGCGTCGCGAATATAAATACGTCGTTCGAAGCGGCGGGAGAGTACGCGCTAGTAGTTTATTAGTAAGCGGCTACTCTCTTATTACTAATTATAGTAGTCGAGCGCACGAAGATATAGTAGAAGGTAGGTGCGCTATACGTAGGTCGTAGTAGTAGTATTATAGTATTATTATTAAAAACTATCGGTAGTATAATTCTAATAGTTTAGTAAACCGGAAGGAATAGTCCGTACGCTATTATTCGGTAACTTTAGTTATCGAATGCTGCCTAAACTATACTAGATGCTGCCTAAAATATAATATTGCGTTATTACTACCTAAAATATTCTACTAAGTAAGGGAGGGGAATTAAGAGCGGTGCCTAGCCGCTACCTACCTATCGCGAGCTATAGTAGCGTTCTCTTAGTAGATAGGAGAATATAGAATCTTAGCTTATAGAATCTTAGCTTATAGAATAGGGGAATAGTCTCGTAGAATCCTAGCTCGAATCTAGGTACGGTCGTAGCCTCGATAGCAGTCTACTAGGTACGTATAGTTATATTCTTAGACTAGGTCTACTATATCGCGAAGGTCTTCTATATTATACTAAACGTTATAGGCATAGCTATAGTTTAACTATTTAACTAGGTATTGCCTCCTACTACGAACCTTACGCCTACCTATTAATCTCTTAATCTCGTAATAAGGAGCTAGGTTATTATTATCGGCCTCTATAGGGCTAGGCTTAGGAACCTAGCGATCGTACGGATCGTTACTAGCCGGGTAGGGTTCGAGCTATACTATAGACACTACTAGGTAGATTCGCTAAACCGATAGAATAGCTAAACGATAGGCTAGTCTACCTACCCGGTCCTCGATCTCGAAGGGTCTAACTCTCTAGTACGAAAACTTGCGGTAGGTAACGCCGGCCGGTCGATATCCCTTATATAGGCGTAGGAGAACTAGCTAGCTACGACGGAAAGCAATAGGCTAGTAGATAGTATTATACCGATCCTTTATAACTACGGCCGCCTAGGCTATTAAGTTAGCGGCCTTATTATAGGCTTCCTATCTTAATATAGTATAGTCTATAGTAGGTAGCTCGAATAGTAGGATAAGCGCGTCTAAGTTATTTTTAAAACCTTAAATAAGAATATTAGGAACCTCCCCTAATAACGCGTTCTAGCTATTATTTAGGTCGGCCTAGATATAGAGTAGGGCTTCCGCCTAAGAAGTATCTAGGAAGGATATAATAAAGAAACGTAACGCGATTTCTACCGTCTAATTCGTGCGCTTACTCTAGCTATTAGCCTATAAGTAGTAGGTAGTAGTAGCTAGGAATCGCGTACTAAGCTTATAGAATACTACCTATATAAACTCGGATATCTAAATCGGGTTCCGATCCCTAATTATAATTAATAGTAGGGACTACTCGTTAGCTATATAGCTATAAATCTAAGCCGCCCTATAGTCGGCCGCGGTCTAAGTCGATTTAGATTTCGTTAATATTACTCGCTTAGTAAATTTATAGGTTTCGGTTAGGAAACTATTAAAACCGCCCTTATCTATAGGTAGGCCGAAGACCTAGTTAGCCGTTATAGTATAGTCCGGGACGGCGATCGCCTAAATTAGCTATAATTTACTATTTAGCTAGTACTAGTAAGTTTAATTTAGGAGGCAGTCTAGGTAAAACTTAATATACTTCTATAGCTCCTTAGCTAAATACCGGATATAAAAGAAGGCGAAGACCCTAGTATAGGACTAATAGAAGCTAGAATAGTAGTAATTATTATAGGCTATCTTAAAAATCTCCTTATATAAGAGCTAAGGAATATATAGACGCTCGCGGCTATCCGAATTATTCTTAAAGTAAATTAGGTCGTTCCTTAGAAAGAATTATAGGCCTAACGGCGCGGCCTTAGGCTCCCCTATCTTAGGATCGATAGCGTCCTCGCCTTATAGCGTATTCGCGTCTACTATAGCTTATCTACGCTATTCTATACGTATAAGCTACTATATCCGACTAGCCTACTAGGGATCGGCTTCGTACTCGTAGCGAAGGTCGGCTTTAAACTTATCGAATAACTCTACTAAGACCGAATAGAAGATTAATATATCTATAGAAGTAAACGGCCTACTCGTTCGCTCGTCGGATAAGGTTACGTAGAAATAGTAGCTATCGGCGTAGCTATAGGACTAGAGGCACGTCGGGTTGTCTAGTATCTAGATCGTATCCCGGGCTAGGTCTTTATCGTTATACGCTAGCGAGTCTAAGTTATCCGTACCTAGGTCTCGGCGGGTATTAGAAATAAACTAGCTTAGCGCGTCTAGGATAGCGTATAAGCGGCTAGGACGGTAAACAACTTAGAGACCGTAGAATTAAGATAAGTACTGCCCGGCCTTAATTAGTCGCAAATTTAGCTTATCTATAGAAGTTATAGTAGTAATCGAACTAGCCGTCGTAATATTAAGCGCGGCGGTATAGTTAGTAAACACGTAGATCCGCTAGCGATAGGCCTAGAGGATATACCTAGCCTTACGGGCCGTCTAAAGAAGGCTAGAGACTTCTAGCTCGGTAGCCGGGTATCTAGATTCTACTTCGAAGAGCGTCTTACTAAGGAAGAGGACTAGTTAAATAGCTATCGGCGCAAACCGTAGTAGTATCGCTAGATTAGGTATCGGGTTCCTCTATACTATATAGATTACCGCTACGTAGCTATAACGACTAGAGTCTAGATCTACGTATAGCGGTCGGTCGGTGTCTACGTAGTAGAGAAAAGTAGCGTAACGGTAGAGCTCTTATAGTATATTATAGGCACGGTACTAATAATCGAGATTCTCTGCCTTATTCTAGGCTAGTATCTTAGCTACGAATCGTTTACGAGAGTTTCCTTTATTAGAAGAAGCTAGTCGTAGGAGGTGCTTCTTCTAGTTCTTAAATAGTACGATTAGCTAAGAGAAGTATAGGATATAGTAGCGCTACTACTCTATAATCCCTATATAGAATTCTAGATCTTTTAGAGAGCGTAGAAATAGCAGGTCTAAGATAGCCTTAACTTTCTCCTCGTAGGTCGTATAACCTAGCTTACTAATACGCTAGCCGAGAAGCTTTATCGAAGGGAAACCTACGAAGGTCTTAGCTAGGGCGATACTAATATCGACTTTGTCTAGCGCCTAGAAGACCCTATCTAGGTCGTAGAGATAATTATTAAAAGTCCTAGAGAAAATAATAATATCGTTAATATAGGTACGCGAGTAGTAGTTAAACTTTTTTAAGATACGGTCTAGTTATCTCTAGACGTATTATACGCTATTAGCGAAACCTATAATAGCTATACCTAGTTGTTCTTAACCTCGGTAGCTATTAATAGTAAACTTATAGCGGTCGGCCTTAGCTACTTACTACTAATAAAAGAAGGAAACTATATCGATAGTTATAATAAAACGGCTTCCTTTTAGAGCCGTTATAATGTCCTCCTACCTAGATAATAGGTAGGAGTCCTTTACTACTAGTTTATTAAGGCTACGGATATCGACTACTACTCGGCCTTTATAGATAGGCTAGCTACCGACCTCTATAGTCTTCTAGACTATAAATACTAGAAACCCGAAAGGTATAAGCTAGGTAGAGTAGGACATTTTCCCTTATTAGTAGAGGATATCGAAAGCCTTATCGACTACTATATAGTCTAGTATAAATAAAGGATAGGTAATAGTAGGCATCCGGTACGATTTACTACCTAGTAGTAATATAACTAGTATATACTTAGAGTCCGGCACTTTAACCGTAACGCCCTTATCCTAGAATAGTTGGTCGTGCCGGGATATAATCTACTAATACTATATTCTCTACCTAGCGATACTATAGATAGTCGCCCTATTAGCTAATTTCTACTTAAGAGTATCGTCTAGTATCTCTAGTTTTAGTAAGGATACTAGACTCGTCGTAGTAGACTTACGAACTAAGGGGTTCTACCTATAAAAATCCGATAAACTAGCTAGTTTAAGCTAATAATTAGGAAGGGCGGCTAGCTTATACTAGCCCGGATCTAAATAGTACGCTCCCTAGTAGCTAATATTAGATATACTTCTTATACGTATGCCCTTAGTAAGCGTAGCTAGCCGGTCCGTATTATTACGGATAAAGATAAAGTCGGTATCGGAGTCTACGATAGCTAAATATAGAGCTAGTTCCCGCTAAAGGCCACCTAAGTTACTAGGTTCGGGAGTAAACTAAAAATCTCTATCTACGGGAACGGCTTCTCGTAGTTTAATAGCTACTCTAGCTACCGTTCTAGCCGGTATTAAAGCCGACTACTAAATAGATAGGATAGTACGAAAAGCTACGCGGTCTCTACGCTTAACTAGTAGAGGGGCACGGGCATTATTAGCGGCTCTTAAGGTAACTAATTTACGAGTTAGGTCGATCTTTATACTTTATAGGCCGATAATATCTATAGCTACTAGGATCTTAGGCGAGAGCGATTCTACTATATAGACCTTATACTATATATAGACTAAGACTCGCTTGCTATTATAGAGGGCGGGAACCTATATATCTAGTTCTATATATTCGGAAGTATAGGTGCTCGCTACTAGGCTAGATACCTATAGTAGCTAAGCTAACTTTTTCCGAGGGTAGTTAAGTAATTAGCTAGCTAAGAAATTCGCATCGATTACGGATAATATAGCGCCTATATCTAGGCATACCGCGTAATCCACCCTATCTACTACTAGACGGAGGTAGATCCGTAGATAGAAGGCTATATAGAAAGCGAAACTAGCCTTAGGAATAAAGGCGGCTTTAGATTCTAGAATATTATTAATCTAGGTACTAAGGAGAGCTACCTCGTAGATACGGCGGTAGGCCTTTAGTACGGCTACTAAAGGAAAATCGGCTCGGTAGATAGGATAGCGGCAGCCCTAGGCTATCCCTCGGGATAAGAATAGCTCGAGACTAGAAGTAAGGCTATCCGAGGTGCGGACTATAAAGTTAGATAGGCCTAGGAGAGGGTCTAAAACCCTATTATCTTCTAAATCTACGTAGTCTATAATATCGTTAAAGAACTAAAGTATATTAGGCCTACTAGCCTTACGACTACTAGTTATACGGCTATAGCCGTAGCTATAAGACTAAGAAGATAATCTACGGCGGTATCGACTCGGGCTACGTAATAAGTTAAGGTAGTAATTCTATAGTCGTCGTCTACGTTCTTATCGCGGCTTTAAATACTCTCTCGAGTAGTAGCTACGGTCCCCGTAGTTATAGTAGGCCCTATTATAGATACCGGGCTCGTTCTTAATCTTTAACTTAGGGCTAGGCTCTTGCTTAATATAGTCGTTTTCGCGTTCGTAGAGTTAGCAATACTAATCGTTATTGTTTAGACGGTCGCGCTCGTCGTATTTCTATTAGTACTTATTAGGTTATAGATTATTACGGCTACGACTAGGTCTACGTCGGTTTCTAGGCTCGAAGTTACGGCCGCTTACGCGTCTAATATCTCTATACTACCCGGATCTCGTTATATCTAAGCGCCGTAGCTCCCGTCGTATCGAGCGCGAATACTTACCTATAGGGCGACTCTTAGATAGCTATCTCTAACTAAATAGCTAGGTCTTTAGGTGCGTAGTAAACTAGTCGACCGTAGTACTAGGAGTCGGGTAGTCGATATTTATTCTTAACTCTTCGTAGAGCTTTATCTAGATAAGGGTAAGTTAAGCCTATCGGTCCGTCGTCCTAGCCTCTCTAGCCTATTATACTATATTTAGGACGAAATCCTCTAGTAGCCGGTTAGCCTAGATATTACTCTAGTCGTAATATTCTAGTTCTAGTTTAGCTAACGCCTTAGCTAGTAGTAACTAAAACTTATCTCTTAAAGCCTTATTCTAGTAGTTAATCCTACTACTACTACGTAGGATACGGCGGTCTGCCTTAGTTAGTTCGCCTATAAGCTACTATAGGGCATTCCCTCGAAAATACTTAGTTAGGTAGGTCCGCGTAAACTTACTACTATTAAGTACTATATAGTCCTTAGCTATGTTTAAGAATAGGTAGACCGAGCGGTAGTATATCTTTCTACCTCTATCTATAATATTGCCCTCTAGTAGGTTAGTAGCCGGAGCGTCTAGATAGAAATAGCTAATTTCCTTAGCCTTAAACTAAGTAGTTCGACGTAGGCTATAGCGTAGGGAACGCGATAGTTCCTAGCTACTATTCCTATAGTAGTCGCCTTCTAATAAGGAAGGCGAGGATAAAGGTAATCGGCGGCAGCGTCTATCGCGTCCGCGACTATTCCTATTACGGTTACGCCGACTATAGTATCTCGGCTAAGAGTTATTATTATCCGGCGGTAGAGGGCTACCGTTAGGGTTCCGATTGCGGCGTAGCTATATACTATCCGCGCGTTATTATCCTTTACCTAAGACTAGACTAGTATGCTATAAGCGTTACTAGCGGCCGTCGTCTAAATTACGCTAAGCCCGTCTAGCGCGGTTATTTAGTTTTAGGTTAATAACTATAAAAGCCGGAGCTAGAGGGAGAGTATTAGCTAGAGGGCGCTATTCTAATACTAGGAGACGGGCTATTACGCCGTTCTCTAATTATACTACTCTCTCGTTCTATTAGTCTCTAAGCTAATCGATACGATAAAGCTAGATAGTAGTCTATTCGGCTAAGATCCTACGGATCTAGTCTATTAACCCTTCGGGCGCTAGCGCTAGTTATAGCGCTAGTTCGCGTCGATAGCGGCTACGCTCCTTAGTAGCCGGCCGATCTACGGCTACTAGTAGAGGTGCCCGCGAGCCTTACTATAGGAATCCGCGCGAGCCTAGGAGTAGTAGCTAACTAGGGGGACGTATATAGAAGCTATAGCGTTATACCTACTCCTAGGCTTGCTCTTCTTCTAGCTCCGTCTTAGTACGCGGTAGTGCTAGCTATTACTATTATAGGCTAGGGTATTAAGGTAGGCTAGGATAAGCTAGTATTAGGTTAATATCCTTTATATTTTTACGCTATCGTAGTAGAGAACTAAGTAAATACGCGCGGTAACTATAACGTCTCTACTTAGGAATACGTACTTAATTGTCTATTTTTGTCTCTTATACTAGCCGAGGCTCTAAACTCGGTAGGTTAGACTATATAAGGCCTACTAGTAATAATAGCGGAGAGTACTAGAAGCTAGCTTCCGAACTAGACGTCTAACGTTATAGAGCTAGTAGCTAGGCAAATAGCTTATACGGAGGAGTTCTAGGTAATAGAGTCCTCGGTAGCTAAGTATACGGACAGATATATAGAGGACGCTAGGCTACTACTCGTCGACGGATCGCGTTAAGTAAGCGGATCGGTCGATGCCTCTAGACTAGATAGTAAATCTGCTCGTCTATCTAGACGTCTAATTTAGGTTATACTAGCTATTATTGCGGGCTCGCCTACGGAAATAGCTACGGCCTTTAGACTAAACGGTAAATCTGCCCGTTTACCTAGACGTCTAACTTAGGTTATACTAGCTATTATTACGGGCTCGCCTACGGAAATAGCTACGGCCGAGGTTTAGGCCGTATATTTGCCGCGAACTGCTAGAGTAGTTTAATTACTAGCTATAAATAGAGAACCTACTTAGCGGCCTCTATTACTACCGACGTGTTTATTAGCTAATCTAACGGGTATCTTAAGGTAGCTGCTCCTCTACCTACCTATCTAGGAGGCGAGTATTCCTACGGCTAAGGGTAGTACTAGACTAAGAACTAGACTAAGGGTTAAAGAGCTAGTCTTAAGCGCTTAATTCTCCTAGATAGGTTAAAATTCTCGAAGAAGATCGAGAATAAAAAAGCGTAAGTAAGCGTAAGGGCGTTAACCTCGGGAAGTTTAGGAGCTAGATTAGCTATATACGGCGTGCTCGGAAGATAAGTAGCGCCAAGAACGCTAATAAGCTTCTAACGGTATAGAGGTCTACGCTACTATAGGTTCGGTAGGTTTATAGGGTTCTAGTACCCTATATAGTTATTCTATCGACTCGTCTAGTTAATAGTTAATAGTTAATAGTTAATAGTTAGTCGTCGGTTAGAATGCGACGAGAAATAGAGTATTAACTAGACTAAAGGCGCTCCCTACTATATAAGGAAAGTACTACTCGTAATACGATAGTTACTAGCGAAGCGGTAAACTCCTTCCTAAACTAGGTATAATAGAGTAAATAAAGGTCCTAAGGCTAGACTAGAGAGATAGTAGCAGGCCGTAGCTAGTAGGAAGTAGAGTAGGTAGCTTCTAGTAGCTAGGCGATATAAGTCCCTCGCGGCTTAGTTAGCGGCCGAGAGCTAGGTTAGGCGAAAAGGTAGGCGATTAGCGGCCGGTAGGCTAGACGCGCTAGTCGCGGAAAGTCGCTAAGTAATCGGTAGAAGATCGTAGTCGGTAAGCCGTCCTTTAGATATTTAGGTCCGTAGGACTAGCTAGATCGTATTAACTTACTTCGAGCTACTAATTATTAGGGTCTAGGCAGGGCCTAGCCGAGTTAAGTTAGTAACGTCTATGTTATTACTATCTAGCTATCTATATGCTAAAGTACTTGCCCGGCGGCCGGGCCTATAGCCTTAGCCTTCGGCCTATAACCTCTATCCGGCTAAGTACTTATCTTATCTATAATAACTCCCTTATTATACTCTTTTTTTATCTAGCCTTCTTCTATTCTTAGTCCTATCTAGTAAGCTCCTACTAGTTCTTAACTCCTATTCTTATCTAGAGTAGCTTCTAGCTTAGAGTTATCTTCTAAATTTCCTATACTTTTATCTTATTAGTATATAATTATATACGTTCCTACGAACCTATATAAGATAGGTAGATAAGGCCTATCTACGCTTTCCTACTTATAGGCTTCGACTTTTACTATAAGTAGCTTACTATATACCTTCTTACTTTAAGGGAGGGATTTTAAGCTAAAATCCCTACCTTATACTCTATATCCTATTTGCTCCTTAAGCTTTAGTTATACTCTTTTAAGCTCTAGCGAATTAGAGAGTAGTTACCTCTCTTCTAAAACCGATATACGTATCTATCCTCTTAGGCTAAGTAGATAGTATCTTAGTCGCTACTATTACTTATTATATCTTAGAAGAATAACTCCCTTCGCGTTATTATACTATATCTCTTTAGCTATAGCTAGCTATATCTCGTAGGCTTACTTAAGCTCCTACTCCTAGCTAAGTAGTAGTGCCCTTACGTTTCTATTTACTAACTAATATATAGCCTCTTCCTTACTTTCTTATATCTTATACCTTTCTTCTTCTTATCTTAAGTATTCTTTTTAGCTCGCCTCTCTATATCTTCGTTACTTACTTCTTTATATAGGCCTTCTTAGGTTTCTAAGCTCTTCTAAGTAGCTACTAGACTAGGTATCCTTCTTTATAAGGCTATACTTTAAGTAAAACTCTCCTACTCGTACTTAAGTAATTAATAGGCCTCTACGAGCTTCGTAGCGTTATTCCGAGCTCTATTACCTACTAACTAATACTATCCTTCTAGCTCTTCTACTTAGGCTCTTTTAAGTATATAACGTATTTACTTCTAGCCTTAATAACGCGTTTGCTCTTTAATTCTTCTCGAAACCTTCGAGAGGTAGATATTCTAGATCTAGGAGCTATATATTAAGTAACTTATTATCCTTTTAGCTCTAAATACTTTTAGCTAAGGATTCCTCTTATATACTAAAGATATCCTATCGACGCCTAAGAGTTCTATAGCTTTTTCGTATATTTATAATTAAGCGGACCTATTTCTAATATAGGTAGGTCGTCGTTAGATAGTTTTCGTACTCGTTTCAATAGTAGTCCTCTATTTAAAATAGTCTTAGCGATACTATACTAGATTTCGTACTCTACTACTCTGCTCTACTATACTATATACTTTACTAGTACGGTCGAGTTACGAGCTCGACCGCCTATTTCTATCTACGGCCGCGTAGAGGCGTATAATTAGTCTTCGTAGGTAATATAAATAATACCTTAGGTAACTATAGTAATTATAGTTAAGATAGGTATATAGAAAGAAAGAAATAAGATTAGAAGAATAAGTAGGAAGGAAATTAAAGTAAAGCTTAGAATCTAGCAGGTAGCTATAGTTTAGAAGCTACCTAGTAGGGACTTTAAAGTACTTCTTTATAAGAAGTAAGAAAGAGTAAAGCTAGAGGAGAACTAGGATTAGATATATATAGCCTAGCCTAGAGCCTAAGTTACTAAATATCTATATAGAGTACTTATATATAGAGTTAAAGCAAACTAGAATACTAGAGCTAAGGAATATATTAAGATAATAAAGGAGGAGAATATCTTATAGTTCCTAAATATAAGGATTAAGTAGGCTATATAAATAAAGAGCTCTAAAGCTAAAGAAGGCTAGAGATACTCTATAATAGTTATTAGGTTCTAGGATAAGTAAATAGTAAGGGCTATAGCTTAGAAAGGATTTATTATTAAAGTAAACTTCTATCTAATAGAAATCTACTATCTATAATAAAGAGTTATATAGTATATAAAGTATAATAAGTTTAAATATATTACTATATACTATAAAGAAGCTAAGGATAGATATAGAGCCTACTCTATAAACTATAAAACATCTAATTATACTATATAAGAGAGGAAATACTATAACTATAGAGGAGACTACCTAGTATAGGTAAGGATATATAAATATAAATAAGTAGTAATAGCTAAGGCTAGAATATTCTTAGAGTTCTTTAGAGGAAAGCAAACCCTAGTATAACTAACTTATAATAAAGAAGGATTTACTATAGTAACTAATAAGAAGAGGAAACTAATAAGCTTAGTAGAATAGCTCTAGGCTAAGAAGGTACTATAAGGCAGCTAGGTAAGATAAAACAAGCTACTAGGAAAGCTATTAGGATCTAACTCTACTATTATAAATAGTAGAAGGTAGATAAATAAGCTCCTAATATATATATAAGCTAAGAGTATATAAGAGGCCTAATAGAGAGAGGGAGCTAAGCTAGAGGAGACTATTATAACTAGATAAGATAAATAGATATAACCTATAGATCTACTAATATAATATAAACTATATATATACTACTTAAGTACTACTAGTAGATAGCCTAGACCTAAGAACTACCTAGATTATAGTACTATAAGAACTATAGATTAACTTAGTAAATAAGAAAACTAAAATAAAAAAGAGTTACTACTAAGTTCTTCTAACGAATAGGTACCTAAGAGTTATATTCTTAGTATTAGAAGAGCTAGATATATTAAAGTAGGATATTATAGATAGCTAGTTAGGAGACCTTCTCTCTATTATAGTAATAATCTAAGGGAAACCTATTACTATTTATAACTACTATAACCTATTAGGCTCTAAATTCTATAATATAATAGGTATACTTATATAGCTAGAAATAGCTATCTAGGAGGCCTAGGAAGTAGCTATAAGTAAGACTATAGTAGTTAGAGACTTTAATCTCTATTACTTACTATAGGAAGGAAACCTAGTCTAGTTATAATATAATATAGTAGATACCCTTATCTAGATAGCTATATAAGTAGGCCTATATCTCCTACTAGAACTAGGAACTATTATATAGAAGAGATATAACTCTAGCTACTAAATACTTAACCTAATCCTAGCTAGCTAAGCTATCTAATAGAGACTATAGAGCTATAAGGCAATAGCTAATAATATATTTAGATTAGACTATATTCTAATTCTAACTATTATAGACTAGCCTATAAACCTATACTAGAAAAACTAGAGCCTAAGACTATAATAGATAAAAGTAAAGTAAGAGAAAGTAAGGTAGAAGGTCTAAAAAGCTATAGAGAAGCTAGAGCTACTACTACTTAGGAACTACTAAGAGCTAAATAAGGTAGTATAAGCTCTCTAGAAAGCCCTTTAGGAGGTAGTAAAGGAGGTAGTCCTATATATAAAGCTATTATAATATATAAAGCTATTATAATATATAAAGGCAGAATAGCTAGTAGAGTATAGTAAAGTAATTAAGGCTACTAGAGTAGTAAGAATAGCCTAGAAGGCTATAAAGTCTAAAGAGAACTATAGATACTACTTAGATACTAGCTATAGGAAGAATAAGCTAGTTAAGAAGGTAATAAATATATTCTAGAGGTAAATAGTTAGTAAGATTACTAAGGACCTAAGTAGAATATAGAAGCTAGTAAGATAAGTAAGAGAAAAAGTATAATAAGGATATATACTACTATAATTTCCTATACTAAGTAGTAGTATATACTAAGATAGTTATATAAACGAAGGTAAAGTAAGAATCCTTATAAACTACTTTCTCCTACTACTAGTTAAAGTAGACCTAAGAGATATTCTAAATATAGACCTCCTAGCTTAGTTCTAAATAGAAGATAAGGTATCTAAAGGAGAGGTCTTTATAATACTTAAAAAGATCCCGAGTAAGAAGGCTTTAAGCCTAAACTAGATCTAGAATATACTACTTAAGAAATATTAATAAGAGATTATACTATTCCTAGCTAAGCTCTTTATAGCTTATATTAGCTAAGTATACTACTTAAAGCTATTTAAATACTTTATTACTATAGTTATTAAGAAGCTATAGAAGCCTAACTATACTAAGCTAGGAGTATATAGGCTAATAGTACTTCTTAATACTCTAGCTAAGGTGCTAGAAGTAGTAGTTATAAAGAGAATATCTAAAGTAATAAAAGAGAGAGGCCTACTACTAGAATTATAAATAGATATAAGACTAGGGAGATCTATAATTATAGTACTTAACCTTATTACTAAATAAGTTAGGATAATCTAGAAAGCTAAGCCTAGAGTAGTAGCCTTAATACTCTACCTAGATATATCTAGGGCATTTAATAAAGTATCCTACTAGAGACTTCTTTATAATATTAGGATATAGAGCTATCTAGACTAGCTAATTAGGTTTATTTAGTTATTCTTTTAAGATAGGATAACTTACCTTAAGCTAAGAGAATTTATAAACTAGAAGAGAAAGTAAGATACTAGAATCCCCTAAGGATTAATACTATTACTAATCCTATTCCTATTCTTTATATTTATACTTCTCTTATTACTCTAAGAAGGTAATACTATAGTAATAGGGTTTATTAATAATTCTAATATCCTTATATATAGTATATTTATAGAGGAGAACTATAAATAACTAGAGAAAGCCTATAATAAATATATAGAGTAGGTAATAAGATATAGAGTAGCCTTTATACTATAGAAGTATTAGCTTATCTATTTTATAAGAGGAAGGACCTATAACCTCCGGGCTATAGTCTAGATCCCTAGCTTTAGAAGTAAACCTATCCTATCCCTAAGACTATTAGGAGTTTAAGTAGATACTAAACTTAAGTAGAGCCTATATATTAAGAAGGTAGCTAAGAAAGGCATCTACTAGATCTAGTCTCTATAGAGGCTATATAAGTCTACCTAGGGAGTATTATTTAAGAAAGTAAGATATATCTATACTATAGTTATTAAGCTAGCCCTAGTATATAGATACTAAATCTAGTTTAACTTAGAAGGAATAAGTAAATATAATAAAGGCCTTACTAAACTAATTAAGTAAGTCTAGAACTAAGCTCTAAGGAATATTATAAATATATATAAGTTAGTTATAGCTATAGTCCTTTAAAGGGAAGTAAGCATCTCTCTAATCTAGCTCTATACCTAAGATCTTACTAGATAATATATAAAGAACAAAGTAGATAACTTAGCCTACTAGTATATTAAGTAAGTATATAAAGGAATTACTTAAAAAGAATAAAGAGTAAGGAGAAGAGGTAACTAGTATAGCAAGTAATATAAGATAAGAGTATAGGAAATTTAAGAGATAACTTTAAGCTAGAGGCTACTTTAAATAAGGATAGGAGTTAAGAACTAGTAGAAGCTTACTAAATAGGACTAAGAATAGGAGAAGGTTAAATAAAAGAGGAGTATAATAAGGGAGTAACTAGTAGTATAGGCTATAGTAGGATAATTTAGAGCTAGAGAGATTTATAAGGAGGCTCTAAGGCCTATAAGTACGATAATTACCTTAATTAAGATAGGATATATTAAACTTAGAGTATATCTAATAAAGAGAAGAGTCCTAAGAGTTATTCTAATATACTTATATAACTAAAGTATTTAGAATACTAAGTATATTTATATATTCTACTAAAACTATTAAAGTAATAGATATTAGCTATTTATAGTAGTAGGAACTAGCTTATAAGAAGATATATACTTAATACTAAGAGGCCTTAATACTATAGCTAAGTAGCTAATCTAAGAGGGAGTATTAGACTAGTTCTCCCTAGCTAAGAAAAAGATTAATAAGAGAGAACGAAGCTATAAAGAGATAAGGAGATAAAGAGGAGTCTAAGAAGGAGAGTAAGGTAATAAGAGAGCCTAATTTTACTTAAAGAAAGGCAAGATAGAAGAAGTAACTACTAACTATAAAAATAAAAAGGAAGATAAGAGGTTTTTTATAGAATTTTCCCTTTTATATAATACTAGAGCAAAGCTACTTACTCTAGATAAAGAGGTAGACTAGTAATAAGATTAATCTATTTATTTATATAGCTCTTAGAAGATATAGGAAGCTAAGGACTTTATAGCTTAAGAGATAGATTAATCTTATTACTAGTCTACCTCTTTATTTAGAGTAAGTAGCTTTGCTCTAGTATTATATAAAAGGGAAAATTCTATAAAAAACCCTTTATCTTCCTTTTTATTTTTATAGTTAGTAGTTACTTCTTCTATCTTGCTTTTCTTTAAGTAAAATTAGGCTCTCTTATAGCCTTACTCTCCTTCCTAGACTCCTCTTTATCTCCTTATCTCTTTATAGCTTCGTTCTCTTTTATTAATCTTTTTTTTAGCTAGAGAGAACTAGTTTAATACTCCCTCTTAGATTAGCTATCTAGCTATAGTATTAAGGCCTCTTAGTATTAAGTATATATCTTCCTATAAATTAGTTCCTACTACTATAAATAGCTAATATCTATTACTCTAATAGTTTTAGTAGGATATATAAATATACTTAGTATCCTAGATATTTTAGTTATATAAGTATATTAGGATAACTCCTAGGACTCTTCTCTTTATTAGGTATACTTTAAGTCTAATATATCCTATCCTAATTAAGGTAATTATCGTGCTTATAAGCCTTAGGGCCTCCTTATAAATCTCTTTAGCTCTAAATTATCCTACTATAGCCTATACTACTAGTTACTCCCTTATTATACTCCTCTTTTATCTAGCCTTCTCTTATTCTTAGTCCTATCTAGTAAGCTCTTACTAGTTCTTAACTCTTATCCTTATTTAAAGTAGCTTCTAGCTTAGAGTTATCTTCTAAATTTCCTATACTCTTATCTTATATTACCTACTATACTAGTTGCCTCTTCTTCTTACTTTTTATTCCTTCTAAGTAATTCCTTTATATACTTACTTAATATACTAGTAGGTTAAGTTATTTACTTTATTCCCTATATATTATCTAGTAAGGTCTTAAGTATAGAGCTAGTAGTATATAATTATATACGTTCCTACGAATCTATATAAAGTAAGTAGATAAGGCCTACCTATACTTTCCTACTTATAGGCTTCGACTTTTACTATAAGTAGCTTACTATATACCTCCTCGCTTTAAGAGAGAGATTCTAAGCTAAAATCTCTACTTTATACTCTATATCTTATTTGCTCCTTAAGCTTTAGTTATACTCTTTTAGGCTCTAGCGAACTAGAGAGCGGTTACCTCTCTTCTAAAACTAATATACGTATTCGTCCTCTCGAGCTAAGTAGATAGTATCTTAGTCGCTACTATTACTTACTATACTTTAAGAGAATAACTCTCTTTACGTTACTATACTATATCTCTTTAGCTATAGCTAGCTATATCTCGTAGGCTTGCTTAGGCTTCTACTTCTAGCTAGGTAGTAGTGCCCTTACGTTTCTATCTACTAACTAATATATAGCCTCTTCCTTACTCTCTTATATCTTATATCTTTCTTCTTCTTATTCTAAGTATTCTTTTTAGCTCGCCTCTTTATATCTCTATTACTTACTTCTCTATATAGGCCTTCCTAGGTTTCTAAGCTCTTCTAAGTAGCTACTAGACTAGGTGTCTTTCTTTATAAGGCTATACCTCGAGTAAAACCCTTCTACTCGTACTTAAGTAATTAATAGGCCTTTATAGGCTTCGTAGCGTTATTCTAAGCTCTATTACCTACTAACTAATACTATTCTTCTAGCTCTTCTACCTAGGCTCTTCTAAGTATATAACGTATTTACTTTTAGCCTTAATAATATATTCGCTCTTCGATTCTTCTTAAAACCTTTAAGAGATAGATATTCTAGATCTAGGAGCTATATATTAAGTAACTTATTATCCTTTTAGCTCTAAATACTTTTAGCTAAGGATTCCTTCTATATACTAGAGGTATCCTATCGATGCCTAAGAGTTCTATAGCTCTTTTATACGCTTACGATTAAGTAGACCTATTTCTAACGTAAGTAGGTCGTCGTTAGATAGTTTTCGTACTCTTTTCGATAGTAGTCCTCTATTCGAAGTAGTCTTAGCGATACTATACTAGATTTCGTACTCTACTACTTTGCTCTACTATACTATATACTTTACTAGTATAGTCGAGTTATAAGCTCGACTACTTATTTCTACCTATAGCTACGTAGAGGCGTGCAATCGGTCTTCGTAGGCTTTATAGCTTAATAATAGCTAAATAAAGAGGCTAAATAAGCTAAAAAGAAGGCTTAGAAATAAGCTAAGAAACTAGCTAATATATAGGAAACTATTATAAAGGAATAGCGTAAGCTAGAAAGGCTTAATTAGCGTATAGTTAAGTAAGAACAAGCTACTAAGGCTAAGGTAGAGGCAGAACGTATTAAATATAATAAGGCAGCAGATAGACAACTCTAATACTACCTTAATTAATTAGTTAAGGCTCTTAGAAGGTTAAAATAAGTAGAGTTAAAGCTACTACCTCTATAGCTAGTATTTAAAGAGCCTATAAAGCTAGTAGGCAGCTTATAGGCTACCTTAGCTAAACTATTAAGAATACGATAACTAAGTAGGAAGGTAGTACTAAATCTTTAGTTTAGTAAGCTTAATATATAGCGATTATAATATAGTTTAAATTATAACAATCCATATAGTAATAGTTAAGAAACACCTCCTTAAACATTAGAGTAAATTGTAGGTTTACGCGGGTCTGTGGGTCACGTGGGGCACACTTCTATCGGCCACGAATCTCTGGCAGCCAGTTAAAGAGCAGCACAGTTAGCCGCTCCATCGGAAGCTCGTGCTTGTGCGGAATCTTTCAGCTCGCCATACGGTCAAGTACAAGTACGCTGGTAGCGAGAAGCTTGCTGCTGGAAGGTGGCTTTTCGCGCGACAGCCGCAAGGCATGATGGTGGAGCACACATGAATAATATAATTGAACGCCGGGCCGGTGGTTTGACGCCACTGTTGTTGTCCATTGGAAAAGGTGTGGTCCTCACTTGCCATCATTGGCATTCCGTCCCAGAGAAGCACCCCCATCGACACAGGACCAGTAAAAACATGTGTCATGCAGTGCTCGCTGCCCGCAGATGCCGGTGACGCTACGCATGCTTGACGGGGCTTCTCGTGTCGTTGAGCTCGTCGTCTCTCGGTTGCGATCTCGGCCGTGCCAGAAAATTTGACAGCTGGATCCTTGACTTGGCGAGCTAGCTGCGCTTGTCAATCGCTCACGCCCTATTGTACTCTGTTCGGTGTGAGTCGAAACGACATGGTATACACTGGGCGGAGGCCAGCTTCTTGTAGGTTTTCACAACAGTAAGGATCACGCCCTTTAACATCCATTCGATTCTACTTTCCGCCCTGTGCACGCCTTGTGCAAGAATCACTTCGAGGGCGCCCAACCAGACCCCGGCCCGGCGTGAAGTGAACTAGAACTCTAGAAGCAGAATGACAACCATAGCCGAAGAGGACGAAGGACACCTGGCGCCTGTCGATTTCAGACAATTGTTCTCAGACGTGACTTTTGGAGGGACCAGCGATGCTCTGACTGCCACAGAACCGCTGGACGTGGACCAGTGCCCACTCCATCCTGATGTTGACGAGTAAGGCGAGAGCTATCCCCCAATGCGCACGCGCTGACTCGACGCCTAGATGTCTGTGCCGTGGCTTTGTAGGCAACTGGGCACAAGCGGCAGAGACCGAAGAGCAGGCCGCTCCATTGGACACCGTCGATGAGCCAGATTACTCGCAATTCCAGAACTGGATCCCCAGATTTGTCTGGCCAGACAAGCCGTGTGACTATTGTAGGTCGAAACGGCTGAATTGTTATATCCAGCGCGGCGAGGCGCACTGTACGCCATGCGCAACCCTATTTCGGGAATGTAGTCTATCGAGGTCGCAAACGTTGGAAGCCACAAACTATGCCTACAAAGACCTTGGCAACTTCCTCGACACCCTACATGTCGTGCACGAAGACAATGCGCGCGAATTCGGGACATATACCGGCATTAAACCACTCAGGTCCAAGGTCACCGCAGGTGCGAACTCCACGGCGCCCGTCAAAGACGATGCACCCGGCAGCTCCAAGCGCAATGGCATTCGATTCCCGCGCCAGGCCGTGAAAGTGTTGCGAGACTGGCTGGACGCGCATGCGGACAATCCATACCCGAGCGAAGAAGAAAAGGCACTTCTCGAGAGGAAAACTGAGCTGAAGCCCAGTCAAATCGCAAATTGGCTTGCCAATGCTCGAAGACGGCGTAAAGTCACGGAGAAGTCCAAGCCAAAGCTGTGCATGTCACCGAGCCTACGACCAACATCGTCCGCAATCCCTATTCCTGGTGCTGCAGAGAAGCCTTGGGATGAGCTCAATCCTTTCGAAAGATGGCAACACTCGCCACCAGAAAACGTAAGTGCGACAGTGAGCCGCAGACGGCCTTCCTCTGCCATAGTACATGGCAACGGAGCTTTCTGCGCTCTACGCAATGCAACAAGGCGTGAACAGAGTTGGCTCCGTACGTGTGTGCTAATGTTTCGTGCGCGCCGTAGGAACCTGCCGACCTCGATGATATCGCCAACGCACTCGCCCAGACTGAGCCTCCAGCTGAGGATGTGTCTACATCTCCATCAACACTTGCTCGCTCAAGGCAACGAAAGGGATCAAGCGTCGGATCTGGATGGTCCAAGTCAAGGGCACCGTCTACGACTTCACAAGAAACGGGACAGACATCTTCGTTATCAGCCTCAAGCGCGCGATATTCTAACGGTTCATCTCATTCAACACATGGATCCTTCAGTTCTTTCAGCTCCAGTCTAGCAGGCCAAAAAGATCGGCGGCGACGACGAAGACCGGCGATTCAGGCTTCCGGCCGAAAGGCAATAGATGACAAAAGGCGAATCTTCCAATGCACGTTCTGCACCGACACCTTCAAAGCGAAGTATGACTGGACGCGGCACGAAAAGTCCCTGCATCTCTCGCTCGAGAAATGGATTTGCGCACCACTCGGACCTGTCATCACAGATCAGGAGTCGGGAAACAAGAGATGCGTGTATTGCGACTTGCACAATCCGTCGTCAAATCACCTGGAATCTCACAATCACAGACAGTGCGAGGACAAAGGTCTCGATGCTCGTACGTTCTACCGGAAGGATCATCTGCGACAACACCTGCGACTAATGCATGGTAGCGAGATGAGCCCAACGATGGAGAGCTGGAAGTCAATCGCCGTCAACATCAATAGTCGGTGCGGCTTCTGCGCTCAGCGTTTCACTGTTTGGCAGGAGCGTGTCGATCACCTGACTGCCCATTTCAAGGCCGGTGCACGAATGTCCGATTGGAAAGGTTGCAGAGGTCTCGATCCCGCCGTGGCGGCCCAGGTCACGAATGCCATGCCACCTTATCTCATTGGCATTGAGTCTGTCAGCCCAAACCCCTTCTCCGCTTCTAATCGAGCGAGTTGGAGAGAGCTACCAGGCGGTAATGCCGAAGAATCGGCAGAACACAGCATGCTGGGCGCACTCGGAGAAGACTCTGGCAGGCACTCTGATGTTACCAACGCACACTGCGATGGCTACGGATCAACGAAAGCCACTTGCTGGGAAATTCTCACTGTCAGACTTGGCAAGTATGCGAAACAGATGGCAGATCAAGGCATACAAATGACCGACGAAATGCTGCAAAGGCAAGCAAGAGTGGTGCTATACGGCAGCGATGATACGTGGAACCAAACGGCTGCAGACAACCCGGAGTGGCTGGACCTATTTAAAAAGGCCCATGGCCTCAACTTCATTCCTAGCGCAATTGGTGAGCAGGGTTCTCAGGTGCCAGAAGACCTGGTGAGTCGGCAACTGAATGCGAGCACGATTGAGCGCGCTTTTGCTAAGTGGGGACAGGAAACTTACGGCGACCTGGGTCTTCGAATTCCATTTGCCGTACAATTGCAAGCCTACAATCAGGCACAGACTGAAAAGCAGGTGAATGACGCTGCGACCAGACCTGGTCCCTATCAAGTGGCTCTTGCGAAGCGAAAGGAGATCACAACGGAAATTCAGTCACTGTTGCTAAGGGAAGGTATTCTCCACTGCGGAGGCCACGCTTGCGATCATGCGCAATGCGCTGAAAATAGCATCGACATCGGACATCTCGCAGCGAGTGATCTGACTGCTTCATCGACAAGGACATGGTGCAGCAATGACCTGTCTGCAGGTTTGCAGCAACGGATCAGCGAGCTACGGAAAGCCCCGAGCGATGGAATGAGTATACGTAGCAGCCACATCGCCCGAGGACTCAGCAGTCTGTTTGCCCTGGACAGTCGCCTGGACGAACAAGCTGCCGCATCAGCACGATTTGCTGCACTGGAGAAAATGTCTTCAATGCATTCTTATCAATCATGCGAAGACACAGGCTCGAGACCGAATGCACTTGGTCTGAACGCATTTGCAAAGAATGACTGCGCAAAAGCCGTTGGACTACAAGCACTGTCTCGCAATGAATGCGCGGCTGCTCGGGCGAGAACTCATGGGTTGCAGGTACTGGCGAGCATGGAAGCCCCAGAAAAGACTCCTGAATTGCCCTCGATGGCAAAGAAGCCTTACCTTCAACGACATCGGTATGAGTTACCCAAGGACAAAGCCAACATGTTCGCAACTACCACTGGTGCGTGGGAGGACAGTGGCATGATGCCTGCGGTCGTCGACACCTCTCTGCCCGATATCAATGAGAGTACCAGCACTGGCGCCATGATGGATTTCTTAGGTGGTGACGTCGGCGCATCCCTGCCGTTTGCACACGATGCTCTCACATCACAAATACCTTCTCAAAATTTGACACCAGAGGAAGAAGTAGACTGGGCCATGCTCAACAACGGCGTCATCACGCCAGAAGAAATGGACGAGATCCTGAATACCACTGCTGCTCCAGGCATGGAGAACATTGCAGACGTGGATATGTCATGGTTGACTCCAGACATCACGAATACCACGAACAATACTACACCGGCCACTAAGGATTTGGTAATGGACGACTTCAACTTTGAAGACATGATATTTGATATGCCGATAGATGAGGGTTTTGACGGGGTGATGTAATGCTTGACACAGCGATGATAGGCGGTGGACGGGAAAAAGTATGCGATTTTTGTACGTACGTATTGTGAGCTGCGTTCGAGCATACATTCGGGCACAGATGTAGTCATATTAGCGAATCGTTGGACGGAATTCGACTCCCGTCACGAAGACCTTTTCAAGCAATTCCGCGCAAAAATTCTTCGAGCAAGGCCAGCAGTGGGCAGTAAAACGATTATCCGTGCCGTAAACTATCTCCACCCGCAAGCGGTAACGATCGTGAAGTTTCAAGTCCGTGTGAGGTTCGTGTCACACAAGAGTCTGCCAACTTGCCAAGCATCTGCACCGCCTCTCTGTTTCAGCGTGGCTTTGTCGCTATCCACTCATGTTTGCGCTAAACATAACGTCAGCTCTGAACTTCACGTGCACTCCTAGAAAGTTGCAATTACTCCTGATCGCCGAAAGTGCGAGACATTCCGATTCTATCAGATCTCGCCCAAGCCCTTGTGCTGCCAGCTTCTGAACCTTCATTGCCCCTGCTCCGAAGGACGCCTTGACATTCATGGCAGCAAACGGCAAGACCAAGGGCGATGCAAGTGCTGGAGTCAATGAGAGCGGTATGCCTTTATGCGGATCCCACGCGAAATCACCGTTACTCAGGACTGACGACTACAAGAAACCACGACGTACTCAAGCGGCAACATTGACGGTCCTCCTGACCTACGATTCTTGCACTACAACGACGTCTACCATGTCGAGCCTGGTTCGCGAGAGCCGGTGGGAGGCATTGCGCGATTCCAGACGCTGTGTCAGTCGTACCGAAGCTCCAATTCAAAATTCCAAGGTCAGCCAGAACTGATCACGTTTTTCTCCGGAGACGCGTTTAATCCTTCACTTGAGTCCTCCGTCACAAAAGGCAAGCACATGCTAGATCCGCTCAATAACCTAAACACCAATGTCGCTTGTCTGGGCAACCATGACTTGGACTTTGGTGTGAAGCAATTCGAATACCTGGCCAAGTACTGCAACTTCCCGTGGCTCTGTGCGAATGTGCTCGACCCAGCAACAGGAGAAGACGTGCCGCTGGGAAATTGCAAGCGCAGCATCGTGCTTGAGTCGAGCAATGGGATTAAGATTGGAGTGATTGGCGTTGTGGAGCGGGAATGGCTCGACACGATCAACACACTGCCCCCGAACCTCAAGTATCTGAGTGCCAGCGCCACTGTTGCTGAACTAGCGCCTCAGCTCAGAAACGAAGGAGCGGAGATGGTTGTCGTCGTATCGCATCAGCGCCAACCCAACGATGACAAGCTGGCCACGAAACTGCAGCCGGGCGTAGCGGACATTATTCTAGGAGGTCACGATCACTACTATGCACATTCCATCATCAATGGTACGCACGTGCTTCGCTCGGGAACAGACTTCAAGCAACTTTCCTACATCGAAGCGCGAAGGAATGGCAAGAAATGGGACTTTGAAATCATCCGTCGAGACGTGGTTTCCTCAATCCCAGAAGAACCCTCGGCTGTGGCCACAGTGGAGAAAATCACAGCAAAGCTTCGCCCAAAGCTCGAGAAGCCCATCGGATACACATCGGCACCTCTCGATGCTCGCTTCACCACGGTACGAACCAAAGAGTCCAACCTTGGCAACTTCGTCTGCGATTTGATGAGATTTCACTATGGCACCGATTGCTGCATCATGGCTTCAGGCACCATTCGAGGCGATCAAATCTACCCGCCCGGAGTCCTCAGAGTCAAGGATATGATGAACTGTTTCCCCTTCGAAGACCCTTGCGTTGTGGTTGCGCTGCAAGGCAAGCATATTGTCGCCGCGCTGGAGAACGCCGTGGGAAAATACCCGGCCCTCGAAGGCCGGTTCCCGCAGGTCAGCAACATTGAGTTCACATTCGATCCTTCCAAAACCGAGGGGTCTCGATGCACCGGCATCAAGGTCGGCGAGCAGCCCATCGACCCCGAGAAAGAATACACGCTCGCCACGAGAGATTACATGGTTCGCGGAAAAGATGGGTTCACCAGTCTGATGCTCGAAGAAGTCGGCGGACCTGCCCGGAGCATCGTGAGTGATGAAAATGGCGGCCTCATCAGCATGATCATTCGTCAGTACTTCATGAGTCTAAAGGTTTTGGGGAAATGGAAGCGGTTCGGAGGAATGATTGGACATTTCGAACAGATTCAACAGGGATTGCATCAAGTGCATCCGGTGCTTGATGCTTCGCCAATAGAAGGCCCAAAGCTCAGAGACGAGAAGCATGCTCAACCAGTAGACGCAACGACAGAAGGTTCACAGGCGACAGGAGTGAGTGGCGATACACGAGAATCACTTATTGGGCGAGCACAGCAGCAGCATCGAAGACAAGTTTCGGATCTCCCCGATCGTCCTGCCAAGTCGCGCAAATTAGAGCAGGCGCAGTCGGGTCAGTCTGAGCTGTTGTCTGATAGTAGCGACGACGAACAGGACGACGACGAGCTATCTCATGATCCTGCACGAGAGCGGGAGCTCCACATTATGCGGAAGGTCATGAAGAAGTGGTGGAGATTGGCTGGCCTACCTGGAAATCCGAGAATGGTGGAGCAGAAAGGCGATGAGTTTGCTGTGGCATGGACAAAAGGCATCGCTCCGAGATTAGAGGGGAGGATCAAGATTATTGGCGTGAGCGCTTAGCGGCGTGACAAAAGGGTCATCAGACGTGGGCATTGTCGGAAGTCGGCCTCTCCGAATTCCATAAAAGGCTACCCGCTGTAGTAACTACCTTCTCAGCATCGTACTTCTACTCCCTTGCGACTAACAGTCAAGAACTTGACGCCCTTGTAAGGTTTCATGCCTTGAGCAATGCCACGGCTCTTCTTCATATCCAAGGCCAGACTCTCGACTTTCAGACCAGACGCAAGCCAGCCTCTAACACTGAAGCTCAAAGTAGCAGTGGACGGCATGAGCTCTCTATTCCTGTCTGTACGTGCGGCCCTGTCATTCCCGTTAGTCTTCGACCCAGCTTTCCCATGGGCTGGAGAGGCTCCTAGCTCTTCATCATAGTCGTAAGTCGTCGCTGTCATGCCGTTCACAATACCGGTACTGCTGTCGTCATTATCTTCGTTGAGAGGACCTTGGACTGTGCATCGAAGAACGGCTCCACCCGGGCCGAAGTCCTTTGTCGGTATCCTCCATTCGACGCTGCCATCTGCTGGAGTCCAATGCGCTTCGCCTTTGCTGGGCCGCATGTCGCTCAGGTTGCGCACTGAGGGGGGAAGTGGGATGTGTACTGTCACATCCTCTAGTGCTGGTGCATTTGACTGGCCAGAAGGTCCAGCTGAGCGGAATGCCGGTCCTGAACGCCCGGCTCCTAAGTTCGAGTGAAGGGATGCAGCAGCTGGCGAAAAGCTGCTCGAATTCTGCTTGGCACGAACCTCGAAATCAGCGCCGTAAGGGCCGAGACCAGTTGTGATTTCGACAGTAGCAGGCAGAGTTAAGCTGTTTGACGCTGATCTTGATGTGCTGAAATTGATCTCGGGACCCAGCAGATCACTTTCGTAGCCGCAAAGCGCAAATCTGCCATCCGGGGGCACGAAAGACATGACGCCTTCCGTTCTCCATTTGGCGAGTCTCACGCAAGGATGGAACACTATGCGCTCCATGACGCTTCTCAGCTGGTCGCCGCGGTTGCCCATTCCTGCTCCTTTGCCTCCTGTCGACAAGCTGAGTAAAAGGTCGGGCACGCCACTAAGCTTTGAGTTGAAAACAATGCTCCCGTTTGCAAAAGCGGAGAGCGGTCGTCCGGAAGGAGCAAGCGTGACCTGCAAGTTCTCAATGATGTCCACATACATTTCGTTGTTCGAATGTACGACATTGCTTCGTCGCCAGGGTACTGCCGAGCCCTGGTTTGTTTGTGCAGGCGAGAGTGATGGTCTTGACAGCCCTCCCGACCCTATAGCCTGCAGATTTGGGCTTGATCCGGGGAGTCCTACGCCTCCAAGCAGATTCTTCAGTACGCCTGGCCCGGTCTCCACCACATCTCTTAGCGCACTGGCCTCGCCTTGACATACCACCCCAGAGTCGGCCATTTCGGCCACAATCTGTGCCACGATGTCATAGTTCGCAGATAGCTTGGCAGCAATCAGAGGGCTGCCCAAGAATTCCTCAAAGGCATCGGCGACTCGGTGGAGGAACTCTAGCACCAGTAATGGCTCAATGTCGCTCGACGCAGGTGACAGGAAGAGTAGATTGTCCTGAATGACGGAGAACAGGACCGTGGGTGGATTTTTCGAAGTCAGGTATATGACGCTCGGTCGCGGCGACTCGTGTTGCAGGTAGAGAGGGAGGAGCACAGCTGGAGGAGGAGGCTTGCCAGTGTAGACGTGATTGAACAGCAGCGAGCTGTGGCCTCGTGTCAGTGGCAACACGCGATGGTGAAGCAAAGAGCAGCTACTTACGTACTTGTGCTCGTCGTAGATGTACAGCGCTTCAACGGCGCTCATGGTGACTGCTGGACTCTCACATGTCCTCGATGTGAATACGGACATCGAGGAGTGGAGTCGAATTTGCGGGTGAAGCACGACTGGGTGCGGACTTGGGCCCGCGCCAAAGCTTCATCGACGCAGGAGCATCTCTCTCTCTCTCTCTCTCTCTCTCTCTCGTTGACATCAACCTGGAACACTCTAGATCACGAATTGCGCAAGTACTGGATTCAGAGCAGCCCGCGAAAACCACTCTTTCGCATGCTGTGCTCCGATCGCGAGAATCGGTAGGCGACACGATGATGCCCGAGCCGTCGCCTGTCGCAGGCACGAAGCGGGCTCACTCTGACTCCACGACGGCGGCGCCAACGGGACAGAGCAAAAAGAGAAGAATACACCATGCGCTTCAGCACGTCCAGCAGATACCGAAGGCTATCGAGCCGGCGCCGCAAAACCCAATCTATGCGCAAGGCCAGCTATTGAAGAGCATCAGTGCAGCGTTGGTCATGGCAGGTTTCGACTCAGTTCTACCAACCGCTTTGGAATTCTTTCGATCACATGTAGAGGAATACATGCTTCACTTTCTCTCATACGCGCGGACATCTATGCACAACAATCGAAGAACGACGCCGACGCCGCTCGACTTCGCTCAAGCCCTTGCGAACATGCCCAACACGCATACCGCACGCCTCTTGGTGCCGCAGCTAGCACTTGACGTCCCCGAGGACATCTCATATCCCTCGATACCAGAGCCGGAACCCGACCCGCCTGACGCGCCCGACTTCTCCAAGCTGCTAGAGCCGCTCATCGAGCAGCAGCCGCCGGCTTGGGCGCCTCGGCATTTCCCTCCGCTGCCTCCAAAGCATTCCTGGAAGGAGACTGCGGTCTACCCAGAGCGCGAAAAAGACGCGCGCAAGATGCGCGAGAAGGCAACGGAAGAGGGTGTGCTGGCAGAACAGGCGTTGAGGAAACTGGCAGCTTCGGCGAAGGCAAGTGCGCTGAGTGCGGAGAAGCACCGGCACAATGCATTGAGAGGCGAGGGTAAGTTGAGAGGGCCAGCGAGGAACGGCGTGAGGGGTGCCGTGCGAGCTCACGAGGATACGTTCGCGGAGATGATGAAAGAAATTGGAGGCGTCGACGAGTCTGTTGATTTGGCCGAAGGTGATGCGCAGACGAGGACCGGCATGGATCTGGGCATGCCTGAAGGCGTTGTTGTGAACCACGATATGCGTCATTGGCGTAGATCTGGACAACGGAGAGGCATGCACGCATAGGCGCATCATGTCTCGCTGGATCCGACGCATGTGTCACGATCAGAACAGATGAACCGCGCAGGCGTTGGCTCGTTGGCGACAGCAAGGCTGTCAGAGTGGCGTGAGCGTTAAGCCAAGGTTGTACTCACGACCGATGGCCGATGTGCTCAGAAGGCTTGCTCGATCTCCGCACCGCGATTTGTGGAAGGACGTACATTGTCCAAGCCCGTCCATGGCATCAGATGAGAAGCAAAGGCCCGAAATCGAGCCACTGAGTCCAGGCAGAGACGTTTCGGTGATATTGAAAGAGGGCGATGATTGATATCAGATCGCGTGTCTCGAACAACTTAGCGTTGGCGCTGGTGGTGTATTGCATTATTGGTTTGTTGTTGTACTCCAGACATTCGCGTCTTCGTACTTTATGAAGGAACTTCGGTGCAGTTTCTCGAGCAAATTGCACAGATGGCCAGAACCAGATGTATTTCCCTCCTCGTCAACTTGCACGCGACTATGTATCTGTGACTTTTTCTGATGTGCGATCATACCTGCCCTCCCAAGCCGTCGTCTCAACAGTGACTCCATTCGCGCACCTGCCAAAACATGGAACGTTAGTTGCGGAAGTTGCAAACCCACACGTCAGTTTCCGCGACTACTTACTGACGGAACAACCTCAGCACCGGTCTGCACACGACACGCTTCTTTCCCTTCTCGTCTTCTTCCGGTTCGCAGTTGTACTGGAGCAATTCTTTGAGCTCGCAGTCCTTCTTCAGGTCTTTGATCGGAGATTTGCGCGCTTTGCCTGAAGGCAGAGTGTTCAGGCGTGATTCGAGTTCGGAGGCGTGAAAGGCCTCCACGATCGGTGGCATAGCTTCTGCTTCTTCCGAGCTGGGTGACGGATGGTTCGAATGCTACCGAATTCGGTAGTTTGGCATTTGCTCTGATGAACGGAGGTGGTAAGAGTCGGTCGAGATGAGCGTGGAGGAATTGGGGCGAAGGTTGTTGGCGGAGGTTGAAGAGGTGGGTTTGGATGAAGTATGCTCAGGTTTTGTTCGGCTACACAAAGACAACACTAATGACATTTCTAGATTCTCAAAGGCCTACGCGTACAGGAAGATGATCGCTCATGCTATTTCAACGTGCCGCAACTGGATGCTTTGGTTCAGTGCAAGCTGGACATGAAACCTACTGCCTCAAACACAGCGACATCTCCTCCCGTCATCGAGCTCATGTCCCGTCACGCTTGCAGCGGCAAGACACAACTACTGTATCACCTCACTGCACTCGCAGTCTTGCCGAAGACTTTAGGAGGCCGACAAGCCGCAGTGCTGTATTTCGATTTGGACAAGCACTTCTCCGTCACTCGACTCGCTCAACAGATCAAACGACTGGCGCTTGCACAATCAATAGCCCCGAATTCAAAACTCTCTAATGACAAAGTCAATGAGATAATCTTCGAATGTCTTCGCCACGTCCACATCTACCACTCCTACTCCCTCGCTAAAACTGTCAACACGATCAACGGCATTCAAACTTACCTCTTTAACTCATCAAACCACCACTCCTTCGACCGCTCCATAGCTTTCATTGCCATTGACTCCGCTTCAGCCTTCTACTGGCAGACACGCTTCGAAATCGAAGAAGCCGCACTTCTGAGCTCAACTTCGAACAAATCCTATGCAGAACCTCCGCGTCAGCCCGTAGGCTATACCCACCTGGCAGCAGCACTCCACTCCGCCTCTCGCACTTTCTCAGCGCCAATTATCTACACAGTCCGGGACTATAATCCACCTTCGAAACCTTCTTTCAACAATTCCAGCCATCACCAGTACCAACTCACAAATTCGGCGTTCGGTTCTAGCCTACTAGACGAGGCATACGCTCTTCGACCTTCTCTGCCCGCTCCATTCAATGCTTTGAACTTTGCGACCCTGCGGCTGATCATACGGCGAGGAATCGTCAGGAAATTGCCAATCGAAGTTACAGTGGAGGATGCTTTGCGAGAGGAGGCTAGTAGGAGGAAACACACGGACGAGGGAAGGTTCGAGTGTTTCGTCAATGAATGGGGCATAGAGGAGAAGGTGATGGACAAGCTGCGGGTGAAGGGAGCTTTGTTTGAGGTGTTTGTTACTGGCGAGGGTATCAAAGTAGGAGATGGGCCGGAATGAACTAGACAACTCTCCGTGGAGTTGGACACTCGCTGTCTCAAGCGGACCTTTGACATGGCGGGCAAGGCATCCAGAAGGCGGAGTCGCACGTGGGGCGCAAAAGTAGGCAGAAGCATAGCACCAGGGCCAAGTCTGACTTTGCAATCGCGCCGTTTCGTGCTTTGACCTGGTGATACATGTACAGCTTCCCGTATTCATCGCTCAGCCGGTGATACTTGTCGCATGGTGCTTCGCAGTCGCATTGTCCTTTCCTTGCCTCATATCCCCTTCGCGCAGACGCATCATTTATTGCTGGCCAACAGCATTGGCTCGCTGGTCCTCCAACTTGGCGTAGAAAACGTCCCGCTTGCGGACGGATGGGACGTGAAAGCCTTTTCTGACCATTAGTAATGCTCCGGAAATATTCCAGTGGGCTTTGCAGTTGCGAGCGTAGTGTTCGCGGCGGAGGAGGGAAGCGCGTTTTCTCGGGGTCGCCCTTTACATACCGTACCACCAGAAGTATCCAAAGGAGGTTCCGAGACCTGTGAATGATCTGTTAGCTACTGGTGTGCTTCTAAACCCCCCTCATCGCCACTTATGTGGTCCCAATGGCGCTGGAAGGGTGCGCTGTAGTCATACCGAAAGCAACGGAGAGATCGAGGACGAGGCCCCGGCGGAGCATCTGCGCAACGTCAGTGAGGCTCTGTGGCTTCGGAACAGTGTTAGCGTACGCCAGTGATTGGCTTCACCATCTTTGCGAATGTGCGAAGTGGAGATTGAGTGCGTTTGAGTATGTTCTTGCTGAGCTGCAAGCTCGATGTCGTCGTGATGGAAGGACAAGTGAGATGTGCCAAGAGCGACGGGAGAACCCGGAGGACAGACGACATCCATCATCTCCTTCCTTGAGGACTTTACCATGACTTCAATGAATGTAAATGCATCTCAGCTTTTGCTCGACATTTGCGGCATACATGACGTGTAACACTAAAAGATAGAGCACATTGGGTCTCGCGCAATGGTCCACGAGATGATCAATGTGAGGGTTCAATCTCGCAAGTCTTTGCACAATCCTGGCTCCCATCTGCGCATTTGCCGTCTCAGTGTTCAGTAAGAGGATCTCCTCATGCCCTTGGCAATATATGCAGACGCTCACTTCAGTGACTACATCTGGATTACAGATCATCATCCGTCGAGGTTGTAGCAATCTCTGTTCGCTGGATGTGGCTGCTAGTCAGGTTTGTCGCTCAGTTCGGCGCTTGCGGTATCTTATCAGATTGTAGTGCTGTGAGTGAGTGAATGCAAAGCCTCCTCATGACCAGGAGTAATCTCAGCGAACGAACTGAAGCGGTCACAGGGGACTGGTCTCAATCGTATCGAGCACAAAAACAGTCCCAGCGGCTCCGACATTTGCCACTTTCATGCTCCACGAACAATCATAACTTCGACCATACCGAGATTTACTGTCCAAGCTTGACTGTCCAACCTTCTACCAGCAACTCCTTCCACACAGAGCTCCTGCGAGCGGTGCTGCGATCACAGGAAGCCGTTGATTACCAGGACAACCTCAACTGAGCAGCCGCATCTGCGATCAAGCTATTAGGTATCTTCTAGAGTCTCACCTGCTGAGAAATCGGACGATGAACTAACAGATATAGTCTTGCGACTCGAGATACAAAGAGCTAAGGCACTGTGGGCCCGAACCAGCTTCTGGATCGTGAGAATGGCGTTCTCGCCAATGGCTTGCCTGGTGGTTGCGCTGTTGGTTGTGCTTGCGGGCTCAATGGATACCACTGCCAATGGCTTGCCTGGTGGTTGCGCTGTTGGTTGTGCTTGCGGGCTCAATGGATACCACTGCCCCCGGCTCGCCGCCAGCCCCGTTGTCCACGTCAAGCGATCTCACAACCACCACGGCGAGCCCTACGAACAGCATGTTCTATACCACTTACACTACGACGGACACCATTTTCTGGTCGCACTTGAACACTGTAACGGTACTGGCGCCCGTCACGCTCAGTACGACAGTCGAGGCCGTCCGTACAAGTACCACTACTGTCACGATCACCACTGCATCTTTCGCGGGGCCCTCGAACTCAAACTCAACTCCAACTGCAACCACATCAATCTCCAGGTCCGTCGCGCTCCCAGCCGCGTTCAACCCTGCCGGTGAGGGCTGTGGCGTAAATTCACCGGCTCTTCTACTACCGTCTTGGCATCGGCCGTCGAAAAGTTCTGCAACTCTCAAATCAATTCAACCTCGCTGCGAAATTTCTCCGACGGCGGCGCTGGCATGATAGGAAATGTTCGCGGAGATGATGGCAAAACGATCAGCTTCGAAGCACGATGGAACTGGCTCGCAGGCGCTCGCAATGCTTCATTCTGGCTCGCGCAGCTCGAATGCCAAAACTTCTTCGTCAAAGCTTACACACCATGCGGAAACGTGACGGAGCCTATCTCCTCGGGCAGGTTCAACACTACTATCAACGGAACGCAGGCACTATTTGTGCTGAGTGTGCTCGAGTTCGAACCGCCTAACCTCAAGCTGATCGAGGTGTAAAGATCTCGAGAGCAACCACTGCGGTACTGAATACCACGGGAGTTACGAGTGGGCTGTAAGTCTCAGAAATCCACATCTGTTTTGAGATCATGATAGATGAAGTTGGTTGACGAGGTACCACGATCGAGGAAGCAGTCGATACTTGAGTGGCACACTTGGAGAGAACGTTGGCTGCAGAACAGAGCATTAATTCCGCGTGCGCGACAGCTGGGTGCGCGAGACACAACATAATTTCATGACTTGTGCTGGACACGAAAAAGAATTGTGTTTCATACATCCCACGAACTGAATTCCACATATCCTTCACTACCCAGAAACCTCAACATCAACTCCTCAAATTCGTCAGGCATATGCATAGGCGGCAAATGTCCCGCCCCAACCATGCACACATATTCGGCCCCTGCAATGTTTCCACTCAACTCTTTCAACCCGTCAGGACTAGCAGCCCCATCTTCACTCCCCGCAACAATCAACGTCTTCGCCCGTACCTTCCCCACATCCCCCTCATAATCATAATCCCGAATCGTATCCACCAAAATCCTATATCCGCTCAACGAACAGGTCTTCACCAACGGCAGAGCCCTAACTCTGATGTCCACATCTCTTGCTCTGCTGCCGCCGGGAAACCATCTCTCCACAGTCCGACGACACAAGACATCCGAGCCATCGGTGACATCTTTCTCGAACTGCACGATCCGTTCAGACCAAGAGATGGTGAGCTTTCACTGGAGCTGAAATACCGGGCGCAGCGATCGATATGATGCTGTCGACGTCATTGGGATAAAGCATGGCATATCGAAGAGCCAGAACACCGCCAATGCTACAGCCGATCACGGCTGTGACTTTCGGTTGGCCGGTGACGGATATGACGAGCTGGTGCATGTGTCTCGCGATGTCATCCATGTGGAAAGAAGCTTTTGCGTTGTGTGGAGGCAGCGTCTTGTTGTGTCCGAGATGATCGAAGCGAATGGTTGTATAGCCTGCTCTGTTCAATGCTGGGACTGTAGAATCCCACATGTGAAGATTTGACATGAGGGCATGGCAGAGCAGGACAGGGAGGTCTGCATCATGCTGGCAGGCAGAAGAAGGCTTTTCATGTAGAGTGTGATATTCCACCCCATCAATGTCAATCATTTTCTCAGCCATACTGCCCTCGGCTGTTTGCAAATCTGCTCCAAGCGGCACATTCGATATAAGTAGCCCGCCCTTGCACTTGGTAGTAAAAAAGTACGAGCCAATTCTTCTGATTAAGATGGTCAAGATGAGCAGTTCTTGTGATATACTCCGTATCTATGCATGTCTATAAGTGAGTGCTCCACCTATGAAGTACCCATTGGCTGAGGGGTACAGCCAAACGTCATTGCAACCACTCGCTCGCTTAAAATGCTAGCAATTCGCTATGCAAAGCAAGAATGTCATGATCATCGTAAAATCGTGGAGTCCTGCCCAATGCAATTGATGTATCATGCCAATGTCGTCCAAATGTTGATTTCCGGGGCGTCATAGGGGCGCAAAGTGTGCTGCCGCATTGTAGGCCATCGTCTTGAAGGTGCGCTGAGACACGGTCGAGCTTCAGCAGGCGTTGTGTTTCGCCGTCATCATGTTTCCAGCAGCTTTCGACACATGGACCTTTTCTCACTCTTTCTTGTTTGCCCTCAAACCCAGAACCTGCATGCCCTCTCCGATCCCATCGTAGACGCCTGCACTTACACCTTGTACCATATACAAACTGACATCTCTGAGCTGCTCTCCGACTTTGCCATTGTTCATCGAACAGACTTGTGACGCGATAACGAGCGTGCGCCGTCTCATAGCGGCGGCCGCATCTATGCCATGCGCCAGAAGTTTATCGCTGATCTTGTGTTTTCGATCGAATTGGTATGCCTCACGGAGCAAGTACTGCAAGTACGGGAGTACGAATGAAGCCGCAAGGAACATATACAGCGTGAACATTGCGACCCAATTCTGAAGCGTTGACCGTTGCGCTGCTGGCCGCAAGGAAACGTTATCATCCGGCCCTTTTGATCGCAGTGCAAGCTGGCCACCTGTAGCAATGTCTGCCTTGAGTGCTGTGGGGAGAGCTTCGCGAAGATTTTGTAATTCCTCCTCACTTAGCTCCGACGGCAAGCCATGCAGCAGACAAGCTGCACCGGAGATATACTGCTTGCGAGCAAATATCGAGCTCATGCCAGGTGTAGCGTCTTCAGATTGTGCAAGCATGATTGATGAGAGGCCGGGATCCGCATATTTCCATTGCACGCCACTGCTGGACCCCCGGTCAGGCTCTTGCAGAGGCACTTCCATACCACTCGGCGTTGTGCTCCCAGAGGACGTTGGCCGGCTCTGCATCCTTCCCGGCGATCTCGTCTCCTGTACCCACCGCAGCACAGCTGGCTGACCTTGACAGCTAGAGGCTCTGCTCTCGTCGGTCGCATACGATGGAGGCGGGGTTACACTTCGTTCCGATGCTTCCTCGAGGTAGCCTGACAAACGATCGTGTGGACTCAGCTCATCATTCTGGAGTAGAGTGGGTCGAAAATGGCGTAGCTTGAGGAGTCTGCGCTGTATCAATGCTGGCAACAATGTGCACAGTGCGAATGTGGACCGGTTGCTTGTGCGAGGATATCGATAGCTCGAGCGGCCGTCGGGCGACTCTGAAGAACCGGAGCATGAGGCCGACATGCTGCGAGGACTGGCAGCGACGAGGAGTGTGTAGGGAAGGAGAGGGCGAGACCAGTGTGAAGCAGATGGCAGGAACGGCTGCTCGCTGAAACGTTTGGAAGCGGACAAGGTTCGTGGTGGGCAAGCGGAGCAGGAGCAGGCCAGATGCCGGACGTCTCAACGAGCGTCTTTGAAGTCTTTCGCGCCCCACATGTCGTAGCATGCCGCCGACTTGCTCGTGCATGTGAAGAGGCGCCCGCCCGCGTTGAGGTCGGCTAGACAAGCAGCAACCGCACTTGGACGTGCATGTGCGCGCTGTCCGGCCGATCAGCGAACGCGAATGGGCAGCGTGTTGCGCTGGATTCTGACGATACGGAATGTGGCGCAAGCATAGCCCCAGATCTGCTGATGGTTCTGATGATAACAAACTTTACTGCTGTGAGCGTGCGAGAAAGCTTCGGGCTCCGGTCGCAGGGACGCCGATTCGTGGAGGCGAAGCAAACGCTAGCGAATGTTGCCGTCTGCCCCTCTTGGCCATGTCCATTGCGTAGCCTCTTCTTGTACGGTGTATGCATGCTCACTCATCTAGCAATCGCAGCAGTATCTCAGGAAGCGTATCTACGCCTTGCTTGTTGATTGCCGACACTGGCACAGAGTAAAGACTCTTTCTCCACGCATTCTGCTTTCCACTCGGATGTTCCTCGTCTCCATCTTGAACCCTCCTCAGATACTCTTGCAACATTTGGAAGTTTTCCTGTGTACGTGGTAGATCGGCTTTGGTTGCAACCACCAGCCACGGTTTGCTGCTAATCGGCGGAAGCGCTAGTGGCGGAAGATGGCGGCCTGCGGTAGGATCAAGACCGGTAGTGTCATCTCCGTACTCTGTAGGGCCTGACACCGCAGAGCTGCCCAAAGGCTCGTATGCAACAGCACCATCGCCTTCCACCTTCACACGCTCCGTCTCGGCATTCAGCTCGCGTTCCCGCAGCTTCTGATACTCGCCGACCTCGCGCCAAAGAGCTTTCACTGCTTTGACAGCATCGCCGGCGTTGAGATCGACGACAAAAGCAAGCACCGCCGCACGCTCTATGTGTCGCAGGAAACCCAATCCGAGCCCTTTGTCTAGGTGTGCATCTTCAATCAGACCAGGAATGTCAGCGATGGTGAATCTCTCCCGCGGCGCTCTACGTCGACCTGTGGTGTCCAAGATCGGGCGCCCCATGTTATTATCAAGCACAAGTGTGCCAATGTTGGGTGATAGCGTTGTGAATGCCCAATTCCCAACTCTTGTTCTCGATCTTGTGATGGCACGCATCAGAGTGGACTTGCCAGCGTTTGGCAATCCCACGAGACCGACGTCCGCAAGCAGCTTCAGTTCCAGCTGCAGATTGATCCTCATTCCGTCTTGCCCCTTCGTCGCGTACTTCGGCTTGAAGACCGTTTTGCTGACAAAATGTGGGTTACCCAACCCTCCCACTGCCCCTGCCGCCAGCAGCATAGGCGTCTCCATCGGTTGGTCGAGGTCGAGTCGAAGAGGCTTTGGATGCTGAAGTGCGGCGAGCGGGCTTCGACGGGGGCGAGGGAGAGAGGGTAAATCGTCCGCAGTGAAATGCTTTGGCAGTCCTCCAGGATACAGCAGCCATTTCTCGGGCTGAGGTTCATGTCTTTCTGGAGCTGAGTCCGGCTCGTCTGCTTCTCCGTCCTGGTCCTTCGTTCTCCGTCGCGGACGCGTGAGTCGCTGGTGCTCTTCTCTCGCCTCCTCTGCTTCGACTGCCTCCATGGGATCGATCCTCGAGATCTCTCGGACCACAGTGCCCACGGGCACTGTTATCAATACATCTGCCCCTCTTGCGCCGCCTTTCAGGCTGCCCTGGCCATTCTTTCCTCGGCCAGCTTTCATGAGACCTCTCCGAGCGAGTTTATGCAAGCTCGTCTCACCTTGCACGGCTTGAATATACACGCTGCCCCCAAAGCCGCCATCGCCGCCATTGGGAGGCCCTTCAGCAATGTACTTCTCTCGCAAGAATGATATACAGCCATGGCCTCCTGCACCAGCAGCTACGCTCAAAGTGCACGCATCAGTGAACAGCGCAGACGAGTAATCGGGAGGTACGGGGTCTAGATGGTCGTATTGATGAATATCGACCTTCGCGGCAGACACAGGAGGGCCAGCATCAGGCTCGGCGATGGGTTGTGCCGTTGGAGAAGCGGCGGTGCTATATTGATGAAGTCTCTGCCTCGGCAGACGCGTTCTGCGGAGGTTGTTGGAGGCTGCGACATTCCATGCAGCATCAAGGCAAGGGTAGAGGAACAGCAGCCTCGGCGCAGTTGAGATGGAGATGGACATGCGGTTGATGGCCCTCGTACCGCAGGCAGAAAGATAAAAAGATGCGTGTGCTTCAAACGAAAGCCAGGATTAAACAACATTCACATGCAGAGTTGAAGATGTCATTGCTTGGCAGGGAATAGGTCTGCGCTGCCCGAAAAGAGCACTTCTGAGGGTATGAGTGGCAGTATACGAGTATTTCGTTCACGTACGAGGTCATCGAGAGATGTGTGCTCCCTTGTGCACAGCTGTTCATCATCGGGTCCGCCTGTTGGATCATGATGGCGAATTGCCGTTGTCACTGGATGGCTCGTTCGAATGAATTTAGAGTTGGACCTGACTCCGGGATGATCCAGTTTTCATCCATGCCTCGGCTCACATGTTTTCCACGCCTTCCACGCCTTCCAACGCGGTCGTGGGCAACACCCACTCGCTGCGCGTGGCCCCGCGTCTTCGTAGGCTGGGGGCATCTGGAGATCAAGCCTCTGGCGTCGCGGCGGGCACAGATGATCACACACGAGGTAGTACAAATAATGAAGTAACCGAAATCCCGTCACCCCAACTCGTAACGCCAGACCATCTCCTTCATTCTCACCCACCTCTCTTACATTCTTCACCCACTCCGCAAACATGGCTGGCAAACTCCTCACTCCCGCCGTCACAGGCGCGCTCCTCTTCGCGTTGACTTCATCGCCCGATCGCTTCAGAGAACCACTCCTCGCCCAGCTCAAACAATACCTTTCAGTCGAAAACATCGGACGCCTGATCACCGGTCTCAAATGGCTCGTAGCTCTCGGCGTCATCAGCGACGCGAACAAATGGCTCTCGGAGCTCGCACAGAACAACTTCCGGCTACGATCTGAGAAGCACCGGTACCACTGGCCACAAGAAGTTGCAGTCATCACTGGAGCGACAGGAGGCTTCGGAAGTCTGATGTCGAAGGACTTCGCATCGCGGGGGGTGAACGTCATGGCCTTGGACATTCGCGATGAACTTCCAGCAGATATGAAGAACAACCCAAAGATTCACTACTTCAAGTGCGACGTGACCGATCGCCAACAAGTTGCTGACGTTGCGAAACAAATTCGTGAGCAGCACGGCGACCCAAGCATTCTGATCAACAATGCTGGAATCTCAAGCGAAGGCCCAATCCTAGAGCAGAGTGAGAAAGACTTGCGACGAGTGTTTGATATCAACATCATTTCCCACTACTATACTGCCCAAGAATTCCTTCCGGCTATGGCAAAGAACAAGAAGGGACATGTTGTCACCATTGCATCCATGGCTGCTTTCGCGACAACCCCAGGTCTTGTTCCATACAGCAACACCAAGGTGGCCGCTTGGGGTTTCCACGAGGGTCTGCAGTCAGAGACCCGAGTGTTCCTCAATGCGCCAGAGGTCAAATTCTCTGTCGTCCACCCATCGTTCGCGAATACTCCTATGGTTGCGCCATTCAAGCTCGAACTCGAGTCGAGCGGAGCGCGTGTCATCACGGCTGAGAGCGTTTCGGATGCTGTCGTGAAGCAAGTCATCAGTGGACGAGGGAAGCAGATCATCTTGCCTGGTAATTTGGGTGCCGCAGTCTGGTTCAGGACTGTCCCTTACTGGCTGAGCCTGGGTCTTCTCAGCTTGGGGGACAAGAACGCTAGGGTAAGGACTCCTATTTCTCCGTCCATTTCTGATGGATTACACGGATGCTGACACCGCTACCAGAAATCTTACGAGAAGCTGCTACCCAAGATTTCGACGCGTAAGGGTCAATAGATTGAGTTCCGAAAGAGTTGGATGCTGTAATAGATACCCATTAGCAGGCCGAGGGGAATTTAGATCATGGGATACACACGATAGAATCAGGCGCATCATGGCGCTGTTGCATGTTCCTGCAGAATTGACCTCTTACTTCGTCAAACGAGACCAGTTGGACTTGGACTCCTTCGCTTCTTCTTTCTTGCTTTCCTCCCACTGCGTGGCTTTTGTGCCTCTGCAGTCGGATCTTGAGACGGTTCTCCGTCCTTGGGCTGTCGGCGATTCTTCTGTGCATAGTCCACGTCGGTGGAAAACGGCCCTTTCGATATGCCTCGCCCAGTTTGCGGCTCTTGTGTGGAATCGGCTTTTTGGCGCTCGTGCTTTGCTGGTTTGGTCTGCGCAGTAGCGATTTCCGACACATCAGCATTGCTGTTGGATGCTATTGTCGCGCCGAGACTCTCCTCTTTGACGGCATTTTGCTGTGTTGAGGTCAGAGCGCGATTGCCCTTCTTGATGCCCCTTGCCTTCGGTTTCTCGATCAACATGGCATCCTCGTTGACGACGGTGGATTCGTCCGGTCGCAGCTCGGACACCCTGCTTTGCAAAGGCTGAAGAGCGGCAGAGTCCTCGATCTCTTTCTCGTCGGGTTCTGCTCGCCTCTTCTTCCCCGGATTCAGAGCAGACCCAAAGCGATGAGCTCCTTCTCCGGCGTTCATCTCAGGCTTTTGCCGCTCATTCCTGTTCTTTTGCTCGTCCACCTTGTCGTCCACGACCTGTGCCAGATTTGCGCTAGAGTTGCGCAGAGGCAGGTACTACTCCGCGCTCTGCTCCTCTTGCGGATTCTCGTCAGGTCTCAGTGTCCGAATTATAATATCAACCAAAACTTGCTGCTCATCTGCTGTGTACCGGTCCTCCACATTTTCGATCATCGGCTGCAGCATCTCAACACACTGAGGAGCGTAGTTGTAGATCATGAGCATCTCGGGCTCAGTGAGACACTTCTTCTCTTGCTCGAGCTCAAACTCCTTCTCGAACTGCTCTTTTGTCATGTTTTGTAGCCGTTCACGCCAGTCCGCCTCGAGCGAGGTCTGCATCGCATCCTCAGCTTCGCGGGCGAATCGCTGAAATGCCGTACTGCGGGCGTCCCCATTGTATGCTCCAGGATTCCTGACGTAAGGGTAGTTGTTGCTCTTGAGCTCGCGTTCGGTTCGGTCGAGCACGCGCATGAAATTCTTTGGTCGAGCGGCAGGTTTCTGGCCTTTGGCCTTGTCCTCGGCATCTTCGATGGCATGTTGTGCACGCTTCCGCTCCACCCAGTCCAACACATCAGCGTTGGATAGTGGGCTGTCTCCCGCGTCGAGAATCTTCATCTTGGGCTGATGAGATGGAATGTTGTCGGATCTCTGTCAAGCAGCAATAATTATCGGGCTATTTATCGGGCGGGGCTCCGCTAGCTGCAGGTACGGCAGGTGGTCCGAGCTCCACCTTGCATTCAAAGTTGTTGCTCACAAACAGAGCTCCCGCGTGCCAATGTCTTCAACATGGATCTGCTATTCCTGCCTGCGTGGCCTTGTACAGAAGTCTGTTGCTCGACGAACGCAACATGTCTGGACACGAGCACAAAGCACCGCTGCTGCACACAGTAGCATATCACCCGTGCTACTCAACCGTGCACGACTGGTAGCGGCAGAGCACCAGAGTCTCACTCACAGACTCGCCGACGATTACGATGCCAAAGCGGCGAGACGTATGGGGGAGATTGCGGCAACCGCAGCAGCTGTTCGCGAGTATGACAAGGCACAGTCGGCATTGCAAGAACTGCAATCTCTGCTCAAGTCATCTGATCAGGAGCTAAGAGAGCTCGCCGAGGACGATGTTGAGCCGACTCATCAGAGCATCCAGAAAGCTGAATCCGACCTGAAGTCAAGTCTAATACCTATCCATCCATTCGCGCATCTTCCATGCCTCATCGAGATTCGACCAGGAGCTGGTGGAGACGAGGCAGGTCTCTTCGCTGGGGACCTCCTCCGGATGTACGAAGCATACTGTGCTCGCGTAGGACTTCGGACGAGTCTATTGAAGCATGAAACAGGCGATGAGATTGGCGGTGGCTCTGGGGCACATGTTCAAGAAGCTGTTCTTGAGGTCGACTCGCCAGGCGCATATGGGATTTTGCGCTGTGAGGCAGGCGTACATCGAGTACAACGTGTGCCAGCAACCGAAACCAAAGGACGTACGCACACATCCGCCGCGAGTGTTCTCGTTCTACCCTCAGTGCCCAATGACAGTGGAGGAGACGGTGGCGAAGACTCCTTCAACGACCCAAAAAGCGACTACTACGTGAACCCTAGCGATGTCAAAACAGACTTGATGCGCGCTAGCGGTGCTGGAGGACAGCATGTGAACAAAACAGAATCCGCGATCCGTCTGACTCATCTGCCAACAAACATCGTCGTTGCGGTGCAAGAGTCACGCTCTCAGCACGCAAATCGGGAGCAAGCTTGGCGCATTCTTCGGTCACGAATTGCACAGATGAAGAGGGAAGAGCGGGAAGAAGAGCTCATCAAGCTGAGACGAGGCGCCGGTGCCGGTAAAGTCGGCAGAGAGAACAAGGTTCGAACGTACAACTGGGCACAAAAGAGGGTTAGTGATCATCGAAGTGGCTTTGATCTTAGGAATCTCGACGATGTCATGGAAGGAGGCGAGGCTTTGGACAGGATCATGGATAGCGTCAGAACATGGCAAGCTGAGCAAGAAGTTCTGGGCCTCGTCGCCGAGGAGGAAGAGAAAGTCATGCAGTCAATAACGAACGGCAAGAAATGATGCCTCCACGGTACCGGCAGGATGGAGGCAATCCTGTGGGTGAATCTTAGGGCATCTCGAATTCTCGTCACCGAACCTCCAAACGTCTTGGCGCACCGGAGTATGATACGAAACATTGCACAGCGCACTGTCCCGGAATTCCTTCGAAGGGCTCCGGGGACCATGGAAAATCATGTTGTGCGCAAACATTCTCGCTCGTGCTGCTGACAAAGTGTGCCAAGACACAGCCTTATCTTCGAACCACACAGCTCGACTGCAGACAATGCTAGAGTCTGTACTTGATTGTACATGTTGACGAGCCTTACACGTTGTTGATGCGTGTGCACTGCACGATCAGCGAAGTCCGGCACTTGGCAAGTTGGAGTGCCACTGCACTCCCGATATGCGAAAACCTGGTCACCGACCCACCGCAGACCACAGCGAGACGCCACTGAGGCAGTCGTACATCTTCTACGTGCCCGAAAGACTTGAGAAGGCTCCAGTCACGAATTCTTCGTTCTGCATCCGCGCTGCATCTCAGATTTCTGAAACAGCCGCCTATGGGCCAGGTCCCGACATAATTGCAAATCACACGAGAAGCCGACGTTTGCGAACTGCTTCCGATACGCCACGAGTGTCCAGACAAAGTCTCTCGCATTTGGCATGGAACTGGATTCGCCGGGGGCACCGGCAACGTGGGTGTGATGGCTTTGTTCGTGTACCGCCCAAGGCTTTGACGAGAAGATGTAGTTCTGCCGGATCAGGGTTTGCGTCACCACTGTGGACGACCTCATTCGGCTGGTGTTTTCACACTCGTGCTATCTTGCCTACCCGATGCTGAGAAGAAGCATGTGATCAGTCATGTAAGTGCAGAGGTGACGACGACTGCCATGGAGCGGTCAGTATAAGAAATTTCGCTCATACAAACGCTCTTACAATGCCTTCTCTCTCTCTCCCTGTCACTGCAGCATTTTGTATTAATATCTTCATCATGTCTGGAACGCAGCATGGACCTCCCGCCGTGACACCCGAAGGCCTTATCTTGATCTCCCTTTTCAGAGTCTGGCAGAGGAAGAACCAAGACACGGCGAAATACTATGCTGCGGCAATCGCAGGACTGATTGGTGTTTTCATCATTATCCACTGGTCACAGAAGATTGTAATGAGATGTTCCAAAAGCTCCAGCGCAATTCGATCAGCATACCGCAGGTCATCACTAATCTCTCAAAGACTCGGCCGAGCAAAAGCATTGGGACCGTTGACAGTCTGGCCGAAACCGACACTCCTCGTTCTGGTGTACATTGGGATCAATGTCGCTCTCACCTTTCACGATCGGCCGGACCGGGAGCCGCTGTTGGCGATCCTTGCGAAGAGGTTCGGCTGGATGTCGCTCTGCAATATGTGTCTGACATTCTCCTTGGGTCTCAAGAACACGCCACTTTCTCCTTTGGCTGGATACTCGTACGACAGCCTCAATGTGCTGCATCGATGCAGTGGGTATACTGTCATCATTTTTATGGTTTTGTACGTGAACCACTCCTCAGAAGGCATTATCTCTACCGTGCCCCTAATTTTGTAGCTGCTGCTGCTGCGGTTACCCGCTTGGCACCTCGAAACAATTGCTGACATGAGTCCGATCAGGCATGTTATTACGTACGCCGATGGCCTTGCTGCGGCTGGTCATCTTGAAGTGCTCGATATGCCTCTGCAGCATGCAGGAATCGTTGCTGGCGTGGCAATGATCTGCATGCTCTTGACAGCAATCGGTCCAGTCCGACGGCGTATGTACGAGGCTTTCTACGCTTCCCATCAGCTCCTCGCTGCAACCACCCTCGTTGCTGTCGGACTCCACAGACCAGAAATCACACTCAAGGCATTGATCATCACGATCGTGGCCGCCGCTATATGGTTTGCGGATAAGTCTCTGCAACTAACACGGTGGCTGTACCGCGGTAGAGGAAACCACTGTACTCTGCTCCCTCTCCCCGACGGAGCGACAAGAGTGACCATGCACCGCAGCATCAAAGCGCAACCCGGCTCTCACGCTTTCATCTGGATCCCCGGTGTGAAGCTATTCCAAAGACATCCTTTCACCCTCGTATCCTCAGACCCCGCAACATTCGTCGGCAAAGCCCGAGACGGCTTCTCCAGCAGCCTTCACGAACAAGCACATCGCCACCCGGGCTCCAAATTCAAAGCATCAATCGAAGGTCCGTACGGTCAAACGCCCGACTTGCACAAATACGACAAAATCGTGCTCGTAGCAGGAGGCAGCGGCGCCGCGTTCACAATCGCTCAGGCCATGTCGTGGGCGAGTACACGTCGGACGCCGAGAGATGGGCAAACGCTGGATTTCATTTGGATGGTCCGACATGAAGAGGCTTTCCAGTGGTTCGAACACGAGCTGGCTGCGTTGCGAGCGAATCCGAGAGTCGTTCTGACTTTGTTCGTCACGAGCTCGACCCGACATCATCGACGGGAAGCGAGAGAGAAGGGCTATGAATCGAGTCTTTCGCAGCAGTCGTCGTCCCCGGCATCAGGTGATGTGGAGAAAGGCTTGCCTTCCTGGTCAACGAGGTCATCTGACTCGATTTTGCGGGCTGTCACAGAATATGGTCGACCGGATATCAGTGCGGTCTTGGGCAAAAGCATGGAAGGGCTGGTGGAAAACGATAATGTGCTCATAGCGGCTTGTGGTCCGAGTGGGATGTTGGCTGATTTGCGTAAAGCCGCGATCGATGTGCAAGCTATTGCAGCACCGATGATAGATGTGCATTGTGAGGAGTTTTCTTACTAAGAACACTATCGCGATTGCTGGATGCAGTTAGATGTGCCTTCTTTATATGACAAGACGGGCCTCACTTGCCACGGAGCTACGGATCTTCCTGCTTTGTCTACTTTGCATCTTCTCGCTTCCATGCTTTCGCGCAAACATCACATCTCTTGGTCTATGACCCGAGAAGCTGTCGCATCTTCATCCGAATGATGTCTACTCATTCCACAGCCGGCGACTGGCCCATAATGAGTTTCGCGAAAGCTCGCGCCCTCATCAAAGATCGCTTTCGGCGCCAAAGCTTCCTCATGATGATCTATTGGGGTTGGCAAATGAACAACAGCTTCATCATCATATACACGATCCGCAGCCTTGGCTGGCCCAACGAAATGCAGGCTGGCGGTCCAGGACAATATGAGTGGGGCCGACACTACCATCGATCGGTCCAGGATTAGGAACGCTGGAGCTGGTTTGCCTGGCTTACACTTGGTCTTGGTGTCGCAAGTTTCATCATCACCCTTATTGAGCAAGTGCGGAGCACGCTCAACAAGTTGTCTGTCCCGCTGCTAAAAAGCTGCGAATGGACCAAAGCGGTGATCTGGATGGTATGGTTCCTTTACATTGCGGTTCTGACCCTGGTGAACTGGGTCAAGTGGCGCGCTGCTGCGAAAGACAAGTATGTGGCATGGGAGGTCGTAGACAGCGTCGCCAATCGAGTCCGGGTCTGGCCAGATGAAGAATCGTATCCCACTATCTGGAATGTCCTTGGTGCCTTTGTCATGGCCTTTCCATTCTGGTACTCATTACCAATGATGTGGAGGCAGCTGAAGACGGGAACCTTCGAGGAAGATCGACTACGAGAGACAAACTGGTCGAGGATCGGTCCTTGGATGGAACACGATGGTGGAAGTGACGACCAGAGTAATTCCTTTGTCGGGTCAGATCACTTTGCCAGTGAGTCTTCATCGAACTCGGGTGTATGGAGTCCAGTAGAAAGCATGCGCTCCACGCACAGCAGTGGGAGGCAAGTGCTTTTTCAATCTCCCATAACCATGTCCAATCGCTGATCCATTCCGACTCTCCAGCGAGGACCCAACGTCTTCATTGCCCACACAGTGAATAACCCAAAGACGAGAGCAACAACGGCAAGTCCGGTGAATAGCCAGCCAACGCCGATAGCGTTGATGATGGGCTCAGTCACGATGGAGCCCACGCAAGAGAGGATATTGCGAACGAAGTTGTTGAGAGCAATCTGGAAGATGGTCAGCGACTGAGCAGATTGTCCATAGAGTATACATACCCCACTGCTTGCCCTCCTCGGCATGAATTCGGTCAACATGGTAGTCACCAGTGAGAAGATTAGCATACTCCCCAGGCCTAGTCGATAACATCAGCTTTGGTTTTTGTCCACAGAAGCAAAGAAATCTGCCATACCAAAGAAGAAATTGGCGACTAAAGGGGCAGCAACGTTGACATGGTTCTGGGCAAACCAGCCGAAGGCAAGGAGACTCGCAGGATAGAGCACAGCTCCTAGATACGCATTTTCCTTCATGCGGTCCTCGGGAATGAAGATCAGTCTACCGCGCGTATCATACCTGCCAGCCTTTGTCGCTTCACGCTCCATGATGCGATCAATCCAGCGTCCACCAAAAATACTGGACAGGAAGTAGCCTGTGGAATTGGGGATGTACAGAAATCCGATGATGATACTGTTGTAATTGTATGGCGCTTTTGTGAATGTGGCTTGCACGGCGATGCTCAACACATAAAGTGCTCCGAACGTCCAGGCTGCGTAGGCAACGAGGATAGCCACGGCCGGAAATTGCAAATACAAGATCACACGGAGAGGGTCAATGAAGATTCTGCGTGCCATGACCAGGTATTTCTTGGACTGAACTTTGACAGATTGCGTTGTGGTCATTCGAGTGAGGCCGGGACGCGACGACATTGCCTTCTCATCCGGCTCTAGTGCTGCTTCTTGTTCTGCTTCTATCGCGAGCGGCTTGCGGTTTCGCAGAGTCTCTGGCAGAACCCCGACAACGAATATCCAAAGAAGACCACTGGATGAAAATCAAAGTCAGCATGACAATGTACTTTACATGTATTGCAGGCTTTCTGCTGTGGACTGAAGGTTGCACTTACGCGAAGACGGCGAGGAACCACTGTGTTGACCGCCAGCCTAACTTTTGCGCAAAAACACCACCTAGGACGGGTGATATGAGCGGTCCACATAACGGTCCAAGGTAGAACATGCCCATTGCTTTGCCGCGATCCTTGACTTCCCACACGTCTGCAATAGTTCCACCTCCAACGGCCTGCACGCTCGCAGCAGCACCTCCGGAGAGCATTCGCATCACGATGAACATGGCCATGCTCGAGCTCACTGCGGCCAGGATATTGAATATGAGGAACAAGAAGAAAGAGACGACGTAGATGGTTCGACGTCCTAGGGTTTCTGAGAAACTGCTCCACCAGAGAGGGAAAATGGACATGGCAAGCATGTACATGGCCACGCTCAAGTTGGCAATCGTGGGCGTGCTATGGAACTCCCGTGTGATGTCCACCAACGCGGGAAGGATAATGGCAGAGCCCATTGGCGCGGCGGCACCGGCCAGAGCAACGATTGCAGTGATGGTCCATTTCTTTCTTCGAGAGAAGTCCTGGGCATTGGTGACCTCCTCAAAGACACAGAACCTGGCAAGAAGTCCTCGCCGATCGGACTTGGGAACTTTGATTGCCTCGCGCGTTGCAGAGCGAATGGAGGAGTGTGCCTGGCTGCGGTTGCCTCGGCTGCGCGAGCGATGTGTTGTTACTTGAGGATCGTGGCCTGCGGAGACGGTGCGCTGTGAATCCTCGGATGATCGGGGAGAGCGGGGGCAGTTGTCTCGTCTTGGGTCGAACCTCGAGACATGATCGTCATCGGACGCTGTGGCTGCGGCGTCTGGTTTCCGTGGGAAGTCGGTCGAGCTTCCTTGTGGATCATCTTCACTGAAAGAACGCTCCTCGGACTTCTCCAGGTGGTCGTGGTCAGGATCTGCTCCGTGGGGACGTGCGTGGCGATCTTGGCTCATGCTTGGCTGGAAGCTGCTGGAGGTTGGGAGGGTAATGGTAGCTGGCTGGTGAGCTCAAGACCGCGGACGTAGTCAAAACGGGAAAAGGCAGGTGGGAAGAGATAGCGGACGGTGCGGTCTTCCTTACTGAATGCGCTGAAGTAGCTTGTCCAGGAGGCAGCGGGTCCCTCGCACGCAGAAAAGGGCTGCGCTATGCGGCACGCAACGACTTGACAGTGCAGCGCCATCTACGGTAGCTCGTCATTGATGGTGGTCATGGAGTTGCCGACTTCCGTTTTGCTTGCTCGGGAGGCGCCAACTGCGGCTCCAAGCGAAAAGCAGTCACGTCGCGGGGCGGCCGATGCCGGCAGCTGGCGACGCGACAACGACACAACACGGCGCCTCGGCAGTCGAGCACCAATCTGCGCGCTGCTCGCCGGCCGACCAAATCCGTCGTCGCGTGTGGTCCGGTGATGATTGATGATGCAGGCGGTCGATGGCGCTGCAGCCATAGTCGTGAAGTCGCCCGGGGTGCCAAGTCGGCGCTGCAGCCCGGTATTCTGCGAACAACTTAGCTTCGTCCACGGTGGGAGGAGTGCCATCAATATTGAGATGGAGCGGAACAACCTCCACCTGCTGGCCCGACATTTCTGCACTGGCCGTCCCATCATGGCGCTCCCAGATGCCGCTCGGCAGAAGCTGCGCGATACATTCGCGAATCGCCCCCTCGATGACCAACTGACCGGCTGGGATGAGCTCTGGAAGCAACAAGTCACGCCGTGGGATCGTGCTGGGCCATCTCACGCGCTGGCGGACGCCGTCACCGGTCATCCGGACATCTTGGGGCCTCCGGTCAAGAGCGATTCTGGTAGGCGGCGCCGGCGAGCGCTGGTCCCCGGGTGCGGTCGAGGGTATGATGTGCTGTTGCTGGCGGCGCTTGGCTACGACGCGTACGGTGTGGATGGCTCGTCCGCCGCCATTGACGCCGCGCGTAGACTGCAGATGGAGGCCGGCGGCTCTGCGTCGTATCGTGCGCTAGAGACGGAGTCCGGACGCGGTCGGGAAACTTTCGTGCGGAATGACTTCTTCAAGGATGACTTTCTAGAGGCGACCGGGGGCGGGAGCTTCGATCTGATTTTCGACTACACGTTCTTATGTGCACTGCCCCCGCCACTAAGACCTTCGTGGGCCCAACGGATGACTGAGCTTCTTGCTTCAGATGGCCATCTGATATGTCTCGAATGGCCATTGCACAAGCCTGCCAACGAAGGCGGACCACCGCATGGTTTGTCCGCTGCGCTATACGAGTCACTACTCCGCAGCCCGGGTCAAGATGTACCGTACGATGAACGTGGTAAAGTGTCTGTGAATGAAGCTGCAGAGCAGTCAGACAATGCATTGGTATGCGTCAAGCGTTATCGGCCTCAGCGAACCCACGAGGCTGGCAAGGATTCGGATTATGTTTCGCTTTGGCAACACACGACCGCGCCCTGATTGCTCATCAAGTGTCGGAATCAGAAGAGCTCTGCAGATCGGTGGCGATGATGCCCCAGCAATGTGTAGTCTATTCAAGCACGTTTAGCCTTTTGAACAATTGTGACCGATCTTCTCTATCCACCCTGACCTCGTGTTTCGTCCAAGTCGTAATGCACCTGCGTGTAAACGCCCAAAGCTTCGCTATGCCATGTTCAAGCTTTGTGGTGAACACCCTTTTCGAGATCCTTTTCCAGGTGGACACACTCATCAACCGCTGCCCCGGTCCCCATGCCTGCGCCAGCACGGGCTTCAGGGTCCATCCTTTTCGCTAGCCTTTCTGATGCCCTCTTCTGCTTGGCTTCCCGCTTGCGTCGGTCCTCTGCCATTTGTCGGATCAAAGCGGATTTTTCCCTTATCTTGTGGCCGTATTTGTAGAAGATGAACGGGATGGGGATACATGCCGCTTCAAGCAATCCTAGCAATGTACCGGCCCAATTCGCTCCTAGAGTCGCGTATAGTGATGGACCTGCTAGAGGCAGTGTGGCACCCATGATCGATCGGAGAACCGCGTTGCCGGCCAGTGCTGAGGCCGCATAGATGCCGTAACTTTGGACCAAGTAGTTGGATGCATAGATAAATACCCCCCCGTTGCCCATGCCTTTTTGGACAGTCAGTAAACGAAGGTCTGAAACAGGTTTACACGGATTGGAGATGCCTTCGGGCGACTACACTTACCGAATGGAATGCCGGCCAGAATTGGCACAATCCAATGCGCCTTGTCCGGAGTGCAAGTCCACGAGAACCAAATCTCGCCCACCGGGATGAGGATCGACGCGATGCATACCACACTAACCATGGCCTCTGGGTATGGCTTATCGGTCTCGGGATCTTTCTTATGCGCATTAATCATGCGGCGAATCAAAGGCTCACTGACAATGACGATCATTGAGCTGAAGTCTCATGTTAGCAGGAGTGTCCATAGTACAGATGTCTCTCAACTTACCCAACGCCAATACCTGCGAACGAGAGACCAGTAAAGCCTGGACTCCAGCCTCTCAACGATGAGAAGATTAGAGGATAGGCTATGAAGGACAGATATAAAATAGAATAAACGAGAGCAATGTAGACGTTCCAAAACCAGCAGATCGGCTCCGTGGCTGCGAGTACAAATGGTCGCGTCAAGTTGATCTTCAGCAGAGGGAGGAATTCCATCTTGTCATCGTAACGACTCCAGTACTTGTCGCTTCCAGTTTCCTTCCTGCGCAGCGCTGCTCTCTTTCGAAGCAGTTTTGGCTCATAGGTCTCAGGCACTATTGCGACTAGACCCCAGGCCAGTCCTCCTACGATAACCACGACCCAGTTTGTCCAGCGCCATCCCAGATATTGATATACAAAGCCTCCGACCACAGGTCCAATAACCGGCCCGTTCATCGGGCCTATACTCCAGACCGAAAAGGCCAGGGCTCGGTGTTCATCGTCCACGATGTCGCTGACGGTGCCCGGGGCGTTGCTGATCATGGCTGCGGCACAGAACGCTCCAAAGTAGCGAATGACCAGAATCGTGGCGATGTTCTGTGCCACAGCACATGGGATTACAAGGACGGTGAACAGCAGCATTGTGATCAGGTAGACTGGCCTTCTGCCATACATCTCGCTAAGCGGCGCCAGAACGACGCTACCAGACGCCATGCCTAGTAGGTAGGTGGTCACACCCAGAATGCCTTCACTGGTAGACAAATGGAATTCTTTCACCATTCCTGGAATAGCACTCGTATAACTCGTTGAATAGAGGACAGTGGCCGTTGTGGCATAACTGAAAATCGCTATGACAATGCTTTTGTACCACAACGGCCAGTTCTGGGGGTTGTCCTTCTCGTCATCCTCAAAGTCAACTTCGAACGCCGCATCCTGGGTTCCAGTGGTGCCAGCAGTGCCTTGTGTCCAGGTGCGTTCCATGGTTGGCACAACGCCGCCGACAGCATTGGTCGACGAGGTCCTTGACAGATCATTGCAGAGTCCATTTACGAAGTCGCGACTGTGCCGGCTGTGGAGCGAGGGTCTGGAAATGGTCGATGCTGTGTCGGACGACGTCGAGGTTGGTGAAAGCGGGTGCTCGAAGGACATGTACGAGCCCCGTCTTTCTTCCACTTCTTCAGGCGCCACATGATGCTTCGCTTGTTTGTCGTTGTCCATATTGGAAGTTGCACCCAATGCTCACGTGTGGTCTAGCTCACAACGGTGGTCATCAATGACAGTCTCGGCACGCGAGAAGGTTTTCGGGGAGCATTAACAATGCACGGCTTTGGGTGCGGATCGAAGAAGATGATTCAAGGACAAGCGTTTGAGCTCGACGGTGCGGGCTCGTTTACGCATGCGTCAGTGCGACGCAACAGTGGCCAATAGAAGAAGGAACGAGGCTCGTAGGAAAGGTAGGTGCCAGGGACAAGGGCAATGAGGTCTTTTGGGCAAAATTCTCCCCAGCAGACACGCACCAGTACGAGGTCGCACCTGCTGCCGTCGGTCCCTGCGGTGTGGACCGAATACAAAAGTATCTGCCATTTGCCTCCGCGATCTGAGTGGATCCCGTGCTCTTCGGCAAAAGAATCTGCATACTCGACTAGACCGACTCTGGGTGGGTGGAATGCAGCAAGCCTCGCGCCTCGCACAGCAGCTATTCCCGGCCGATTGCTGGCGCTTCCACGCCGACAGAAGTCGCTCCAGGGGCCAGCTGAAGCCGTGGAAACGTGCAGGAGTGCGGGCGACGGAGCGTCTTGCTTGAGGCGCGCGCCTTGCGATCATGTGCGTGGTGAGAATGACAGAAGGGCGTTATCACACTATGGCGATGATGACAGGTCTGCGGGTGGGTCCGCCAAGGTTGGTGCCGATAGTTCTATCCGAAGCTGCCTTCGCAGAAAAAGTGTCGGCGGACGTCGCAAGCTTGCTACTAAACAAAGATGCTTGCAGAGCATGCGCCGTTGGTAGTGTGATGCACAGTACGTTGGGGTAGAGCACTGCACTGTTGTATCAATGCTGTGCGCGCTACGTGGCTTCGGTGCTGGTCACCTTCATGATTGAGTCTGGACTTCGAAAAGACGGCTTCTGTCTTGCGCCGATACCGGCAAGATAACCGCGCGCGTTTTCCGTTGTCGAGCACGTCGTGGCTACTTTACTACGCATGACCTACATGTACGTGAGCTGGAGTGCGGAGTCCAGAGTACGAATAGATTCTGCCATCTCAGCTGCACGTCGTCAGCACCACACACAGCCCCATGTGCTCACCGCTCCCACTGCCCTGTCGCTCAAGGTGGTTTGGCTCTTGAGCTAGGTCTGCTTAGACCAAGAGGTATGTTGTTCAATGGCCGGCCTCGTTTCCGCACACTATACTCCACTCCAGCAAATATGTCCCATGGTATGGAAAGCGAATACCGAGCCGTGGCAGGCCATACAGCACAGCAGCTGCCAGCCTGCCACACGCCCCGATGGTCTTGATGAAGCGTGGCGATCCCTCCCATAGCATCGAAGTTGAACTTTGGACTCGCTGCCGGGTCCGTTGTCTGCCGCAGATCCTCGTCACGAGTTTAGCCAGGAGTCGTCAAGAAGCTGCTTGGCGGTCTGTCTTCTCTCGGGGCACCACTGCAACATTTTGCGCACAAAGGTCAGAAAAGCTGCCTTGTTGTCGCCACTCAAACGTGTTTCTACTGCCTCCAATGAAGTTTCCGGAATGACAGCCGGAGCTTTCCAGGTGCCATCGTCGTGAAAGTATTCCCATGATGTTTGCGTGCGCCGCAGGTACTCTGCAGGTGGCAGGCCGAGAATCGCCACCATCTCTGCAAGGTGATACACGCTCAATTGACCGCCGTTTGGGCCGCGAGCGCTGAACAGATGTCGGCCCTCAAAGAGGTCCCAGATCTGTGACATGTTAGTGACATCGGTCAATAGCACAGGCACATCGTTGCATACCATCACTCCTACATTCCAGATATCGACTTCATACGACCATGGTATGTCGAGGATGACTTCCGGCGCTCTATAGACATATGGCTGTATATCATCAGTGTAGGAGCTCCTGCTAAAGCGAGCTTCACCAAAATCGCAAAGCACTGGAGGGCCCGTCTTTTTGGGCATTCTGAGTCCTCTTGATTCATATATGACTCGATCTCCGTCGATCTCGCGAGGGATTGGGTTAGTCATCTCTGCCTTTGCGAAGTCATCAAAGATACTGTCATCTTCGACACGGAAATGAATATTCGATGCCTGTAAGTCTATTACCACGCGTTAGAAGCAGTAACTTGTGGAGGGGAGTCGTGTTACCTGTGTAAACCATCTTGCATTCACTGTGCAAGCAGTCAAGTGCCAATAGAAGGTACTTCAGCACAGACTTGAGAGCCTCCTCGGACAGCAATTGATTCGGCATCAACTGCTGCAGAATCTCGATACTCATCCCCAGCGGCTCGTGAACCATGCATCGGTACTCATTACCAAATGCTTTGAGGGTGAAGCTGTCAAGCAGTTGCCGAATAACCAATGCACCTAAATGTTCCGTGGTGAGGGAGTCCAGATGCTTATACGCAGCAAGCTCACGCTCAGCAGATTGACTTGCTCGCTCGCAGACCTTCAGGGCAACGTAACGGTGCGCCCTATTACCTTCGTTCAGCGTTGTCCAGCGCTTCAATCAAGACAATGCCTACTGAAGATCTCGACTGAGCCACGCTGTAGAATGAGCACCATATCCCAGCTTTCCAACAATTTGATAGCGTGACTGGAAGGTCTCGCCTATGTGAACTGGATAGTAGGCCTCTGCGCTGTACCAGTCCCAATTCTCCTCCTCCACCTTTTCGACGCTGTCTAGTAGCTTGAAACCATCGGGTGGAAATGACCTAGGAGGTGAATTAGATCGTCCAAAAATGCTACCTAACCAACGTTTCCCGGAAGGCATCACCGAGCGATGCTTCCGGACGAGACGTTGCACCAGAAAAGGTCTGAAAAGTCTGGGAGGCATGCTCTTGAGACATCGTGATGGACGCGTCGACAATGGGATGACGCCGTAGCGCCTGCAGTTGGACGGCGCGAACGATCCTGGCGCCCAGTGATCGGTCAAGCCTGCAGATGCCAAGATTACGTGTCGATCTTGGAGAGCGCTTTGTGACTATAAACAGCTGCATCAATGTGAGAACCACATTGACACCCGCCCATGTGCTCGAGCAGCACCATTTGAGGCCGTGAGCCGGCGCGCTACTTGACGGCAACATCCTCTCGATCCGCCGGGCCGCTTGCGTACGTGACGGTACAGCACAATCAAAACCACCGGTCTTTCCGCGGCCAAAAGTGTTGTAATCTTCACGACCTTGGTCCATGTCGACCATCAACCAATACAATGTTGAGATACCTAGAGACGAGCGAAGTACCTTCGGTTAGCGTCTGTCGGTGTTGCATGAAGTGCGCAACATGCTTGAGCTCATCAGGCCTCAAAGTGGAAGCTAAGTACTGTGCCTCACTCAAGTGGACCTAGTCGGATCTGTCACACGCCCTGGCTCCCCCGCTTGAGAACGTGTGCGGCGCGAACTGTCTGGCGAACCGCAGCACACTGCAGCTCATGCTGCGCCGCATGAGCTTGCCAACTATAGGTGACTGGCGCCGCACAAGGCTTCAAAGGGCCACAGCCACTGGCCCCAAACTTCCTTCAGGACGCCCTCGTGTATTATCAGTCCAGCTCAGCAGTTACCATCATTCTGAATCTGTCCACCATCTTGAAGCGCTTCATCTCATATGTCGGCAAGACCACTCTCAAAGATAGGGATGGGTAACTTACGGTAAGGCCTTACAAGTCGCCTTGCAAGGGCTAAAACTCGCTTGTAAGCTACGTCAGGATACTATTATACGCGCGGATCTATCTTTCGCGCTTTATAAATATCTAAGTATAGTAGAGAGGTTCTTTCTCTCTATACTCTGGTATTTTAAAGTATATATCCCTAATATAGACGGAGATGCAGCGTTGCAAAGCGACGAGCTAGAAATATTAATGCCCCAAATAGGCGGCACAAAAAAGTAAGGCTTACATACGGCTTACAAGGGGATTTCGCCCTTACAAGGGTGTATGTAAGGCCTTGGCACATCCCTACTCAAAGACCTGCCTTCCGATTGGCAGCCAGGCGTAGACAAAGCCTTAAAGGAGATAGAGGCGAAGGTACCGTCACCTTCCCATACTGAGATTGCAAAGCCCAGCACTAACGTGTCGATGCAGAACCCGAAGATCAAACAAGCAGAGATCAAGTGAATGCGGCCGCCGACCTTACTGATGACTTCTTGGTTGCTGACGAGTCGACAGAGGAAGACCTCACAAATCGACCACCGATCCGTCCGATCCCGACGACGTAGTCTCAGTCCGACTGAGAGACGGTGAAGGGAAGAGAGTGGAGACAGCACACGTACATAAAGACGGATCTTCTCAGCGCAAGTAAGGGGAGTGATGTGAGAGTATCACAAGACGGTCTCTTGAATGTTCAGATCCTATTAGCACTCTTCAATAATTGCTGGTACTGCTGCAATGATCCATAGGTCGATCATCCCGAATGTAAGCAGTCCCGCTGGCATGTTGGCTTCTTGTTGCCAAAGCCTAACTTAGCGCAATCACTTGCACTAGTTGCAGGGTCGCCTTCGAAGTACTTGAGACCAGGTGGGAAGCGTCGTCGGGATGTCGTTGTCTGATAAATATCCACCGCTCTTGCTACTTCATATTCCAGACGAACGAATGCCTGAGGATTGCGCCGCTCGGAGCCAGGTCCAGCGCGCCGAAGAGTCCTACCATACGGAGACGCGGCGAGTCGTCCCATTCCTCCCGGTTGGCATCGACGCCATTGGCATGCATCACGAGGCGCCATCGCGTGTTCATTCATCAGGAATCATCAGCGTCCCATCCATGCCAGCAGCATGAAAATTGTGGAACGTCAGAACGGCACATGCTGCCAAGCACAAGGCAGACCAGACTTCTCTGGACCTCGGAAGACATGGCCAAACCCGCAGGGGCCAGCCGCAGGCGGCGGACGGCAGGTGCGGGAGCCAGCTTGCGACTTCAACTCTCTGCCATCTTGGCCCAGTCATGGCGCTCCATTGATCCGAGGACCATGTGCGCAACGCTTCCTCGGCCAGAGAAGACCAGTCCGACCTGTCGTCCGGTCACGATGACTCTAGCTCATTGGCGTGAATCCCGTCACCGCGCCGGGCGAGATCGGGGGCGCGCGTGCGAGGCCAGCCCTCCGCGAGCGCCTTTGTCTGCCATGTACAAGTAGACTTCTCCGTTGTGACGTGATGCCCAAACAGATCTCCCCTCCCCCAAGAACCAGCCTCTTTCCGTGCTTCTTCGTCCTCTGAACGGCCTCTGACACTCGAGACTTTCTCTCTGCGGCTGCAGCGACCTCGACAAGCTGGCTGACACACTCAAGAAGATCGCATCGTCTGTCGCTTCCGTCCGGCAACCCGTTTCCGTCGATCCGCCCATCTCAGGAACCATGTCTGGAGACGCGGAGCAGCAAGCTTTCGAGCAAGAGGTGAAGCAGGTCCAGCAGTGGTGGACAGACTCAAGATGGCGTTATACGCGCCGACCCTACACCGCGGAACAAATTGTTTCCAAGCGTGGTTCTCTGAAGATTGAGTATCCAAGCAATGCTCAAGCTAAGAAGCTGTGGAAGCTCGTAGAAGGCCGCTTCAAGGCCAGTCACGGCTACTACGGAAACAAGATGTACCATTCTAACAGACGAGTAGGAGAGGACGGCCTCTGCCACGTATGGCTGTCTCGATCCGGTCATGGTCACCCAAATGGCCAAGTACATTGACACTGTCTACGTCTCGGGCTGGCAGTCTTCCAGCACTGCTTCGAGCTCAGACGAGCCAGGTCCAGATCTTGCAGACTATCCCTACACCACCGTGCCTAACAAGGTAAACCACCTCTTCATGGCACAGCTCTTCCACGACCGCAAGCAGCGCGAGGAACGCCTGAGCGCCCCACCAAACGAGCGCTCGAAGCTCGCCAACACCGACTTCCTCCGACCCATCGTCGCTGATGCCGACACGGGCCATGGCGGTCTGACTGCTGTGATGAAGCTCACCAAGCTCTTTGTTGAGAAGGGTGCAGCAGGCATTCACATTGAGGACCAAATGCCAGGCACGAAGAAATGCGGACACATGGCAGGAAAGGTTTTGGTTCCAGTTTCGGAGCACATCAACAGATTGGTGGCAATCCGAGCTCAGGCCGATATCATGGGCGTCGATCTCCTCGCAGTTGCAAGAACTGACTCTGAAGCTGCCACTCTCATCACTTCCACCATTGACCACCGCGACCACGCCTATATTCTTGGCGCGACGAACCCAGCTCTCCAGCCACTGAACGACCTGATGGTCGCAGCCGAGCAAGCTGGCAAGAACGGAGCCGATCTCCAGGCCATCGAGGACGCATGGACAGCACAGGCAGGTCTCAAGCTCTTCCCCGAGGCCGTTGCGGACACTATCAACGCTGGTGTGCATGTCAACAAGCAAGCCCTCATTGACGAATTCAACAAACAAGCCAAGGGCAAGAGCAACTCCGAATCTCGCGCCATCGCCAAAGGCCTCACCGGCGTAGACGTCCACTTCGACTGGGACTCTCCTCGCACCCGCGAAGGATACTACCGATACCAAGGCGGCTGCCAATGCGCAATCATGCGCGCAGTAGCATACGCACCCTACGCAGACATGATCTGGATGGAGAGCAAACTGCCCGATTTCGAGCAAGCCAAAGAGTTTGCCGACGGCGTGCACGCCGTGTGGCCCGAACAAAAGTATGTCATCACCGCAGCAGCAGCAGCACAACTTCCTTACCTCGGCAAAAACGTGCAGTACAGCAGACTAACCATTTTCTTCTTCTTTGTTTACTAGGCTCGCATACAACCTCTCCCCATCGTTCAACTGGAAAGCAGCAATGCAACCCAAAGATCAAGAAACGTACATTAAGCGTCTCGCGTCGTTGGGATACTGCTGGCAATTCATCACGCTTGCCGGTCTGCACCAGACTGCTCTCATCGCCGATCGCTTCTCCAAGCAGTATGCCGTGCGTGGGATGCGCGCGTACGGCGAGATTGTGCAAGAACCCGAGATGGAGGAGGGATGTGAAGTCGTCAAGCACCAGAAATGGTCGGGCGCTAACTACGTGGATGGTCTGTTGCAGATGGTGCAGGGCGGTATCAGCAGCACTAGCGCCATGGGCAAGGGTGTCACGGAAGATCAATTCAAGTAGAGTCGTTGAAAGAGACGGCTGGGGGAAGTGTTGGGTATGTACGTATTCATCTTGGACATTTTGTAACGAAGAAGAAGAAGGAAATCATCTCAATCGTGTGGGCTTTCTTGTCATTCACATCGTACATTCGCTTCTGTATTGAATATCACTCGTCGAAGCCCTTCACCGACCGCCAGTCGCCGGCACATCTTTGAAGTCCACTCCACTGTCTTTCCTCCTTCGCTGTTTGCAGTCTCCGCATCCTGAGCATTCACTCTTCCTCTGCACAATCATGCTTCCTTGACATGCCTGGCAATCTCGCGCCCTGCGAAACGATCAGTCTTTCATCATCTCACAGCGTGCACTCGTTGAATTGACTCACGTCCTGTAGCTGCACTTTGTGCAAGTCTCCAAGACGCCGATGTTTGACGAACATGACGTTCTTTCGGGTTTGTTGGACATTTCAAGCGATGTCGCGGGGGTGACGGTTGCCATTCTGCTTCAACGGGTCGTTGACTGCTTGTGCTTGCTCTGCGAATGCCCGTCTTGCGGGTCGAGGAGATCGAAACTCCGCACTCTGCTGTGGCTGGATCTCGCGTTGTCTCCCCAAAAGTGTGATGTTTTGACAAGGCGAATCCGGTATGTTCGTCGCTCCCGGGATTGTACACACTCTCACGTTGATCAATGGCTGTTCGCTGAGTACCAGAAATCCAATGTGTGGTGTGGTCGCCAGACTGTCAGACACGGATGCATCCAGATCCGGTATGCCCGCTCGATTGCTTCGGTCGTGCTGTCGGTCCAGTAAGAGGATCGGGTAGAAGAACCAAAAGTATGCAAGTCAGCAACAAGAGCAGTAAAATGTAGAAGAACGATAGCGAAGGCGGTTGTGATATACAACGGTCAACAGCTTTCCCGTGCCTCTCTCTAGCCAGCACACACCGAGCAGCGGCGGCGAGCTGTCAAAAGTATGTATGGCGTTGATCGACCGACGGGAACGGAGGGTCCCACTTTGACGGGACTTTTGGCGCGTCTTTGTGCTTCGCTCAGCAGAAAGAGGAGTGTGAGGGCGAGAGGGAGGGCAGGCGACTGCGGGCGCGTAGCCACTGGATGGCGGCCGCAGCATTTCTGATCCGTCGTCTCCCATGGGCCATGGCCTCCATCATCAGCCGCTCGCTGCCGCTGCTTTGTCACTGTTTGTCGCCCTGGTGCGTGTCCCTGGCCGCGCTTGCTCGCACACCCCCATGTCCATTTGCTCCTTCTCGGGTCTCTTGGACACGCCTGGAACAGGCCGAGCGCGTTGTTGTTTTGCGAGATGCTCTGCCGCCCGGTTCTCGGTGGCACGGGATGGGGATTCGAATGCGGATGGTGTGCGGACACGGGCGCCTCCGGGGTCTCACGCACTGATCATTGTCACCGACTGTCACAGGCGCGCGGGCAGCCGCCCGCGCTTGTGCTTTTCGCGCGCCTCGGCTGCAACTGCTGCCCATGCGAACGCGCAGCAGAGCGGGTCCTTTGCAACCACAACCACCCGACGGCCCACTCATCGCGGTGCACAAATAGCAATCGCCTTCGGTGTCCACTCCGGGCGTCTCCCCCCTCCTCCGCCGTTGTACTTGATGGCATGATCGAATGACCACACTTTCGTCACGTATGCGTGAGTGAAGATATCACGGCAGGTTCAATGCACACTTCCTGGTCTTCTCTCTCCCTTCGCTGCTCTCAATGCTGCGACAAAGGCTCCATCACTCGCTGCTTGCTCCGTCAGCGAATGGTGGCAGATAACAGCGCATGTACATGTATGCACAGAGGGCTCAGAGCAAGCATTTCGTATTTGGGCACTATCCATCCCGACTGTGTCTCACCAACTTTCTCTAACGCAGTTCCGTGCTGTAATAGCATACATCACCTCAGGACGAACTCGGATCGTTCGTCATTGCACACTGAACCTGTGTGTCTACATAATCCCAAGAACTACCGTGATGAGGCGGCTGCAGTGAACGCCTTGCCTTCCATTTCCGTGTCCGTGTCGCCGTTCCGTCTTCGAAATCCCTCGACATCCTCTCGCAGTGGCTAGACTGCTTTGAAAACCATATATGTCTGGGCGAAGCCCACTCAGCGTACTATGTCCTCGCCGGAGAGTACTCAGCTGAGGTATTCAATCACCCGCTCGGCGTACGTGCTGTTGAGAAAGGCGATAGTAGCAGCGACGCCGGCGCCGGCGCTGATTGCATGCTTGAAAGCGGTGCTGACGATGCGCTGGGCAGCGTTGCTCTTGCTACCAGGCTGGGTCGCAATGGCACGCTGCGTGCCGGTAGAAGCGTCGACTGTAACGACTTTCTTGGCAGCCGGCTCTTCTGCCTGCTCGATGTCGATGTCGCTGACCTCGGACGCCTTGCGCTTATTTGTTTGCATCGGCTTTGCAGTCTGAGCTGCATCGGCACTCACGGCAGGAGTCGATACTTGTGGCCGAGCCCAAGAAGCTTCGAGCGCGGGACGTGGGGTTTGGTTGGATATGTGACTGCCCGGGGACTGCAGCAGGTTACCGATAGCCAGCTTGCCTCTGCTGGATTCGGATGCTGCAAATCCAGCAGTGGGTCGGCCGTGAAACTCGCTGTGCTCGCCACGACCATTCTTTTCCGTGTGCATCATGGTGGTCGTTTGCTGGAGAGGATCATAGCTGGGCAGCATTGGGCCCCGGAGTATGCCCATCGGCACCGGGGGTGGGACATCCCAACGACGACTGCCGGTATTGTCAGCAGCCAGGCTCGGGAAGCCATGGAACCAGGGAGCATACGTGTATCTCGATGGCTCTGGTACCACCGTGGCAGCAGTGGTCTCATCTGCAGCAGGCTGCAAGCTTCGCACAGGGTCATAGTGTGGCTTCGGCGCAGCGATTGCGTCCTCTTCCTGCATTTCCCCCCAGAACGATGTCGAATTCAGTGCAATTGGCCGGCCAAGCTCCTCGGATGGTTGACGTTGTGAGATATACTCGGGCTCATAGTCGTCCATCTCATCTTCGGAAAGCTCTGGACTGCCATCAAGTGAGTCGAAATCCATTTCCTGCCCGTGCGCGCGGCGGACATACTCAAGATGCTCGTGATCCTCAACTTGGTCCTCGTCTGGGACCGATTGTTCGTCAGCCCGCTCGTTCAGAATGTTTGAGAGACCGGTGTTGTGAGTAGCAACACCCTCAAGCGCATCGTCGAAGTCAGACTCTTGGAGATTGTAAAAGGTGGGCGCGACAGCGACGGCACCTGGAGCAGACTCTGCCGGAGTCATCGGCTCGTGATCCAGCAAATTGATAGTCTCCGGCACAGCGGTTGTGAAGAGCGACGCTTCGTTCTCCTCGTGGTCGATGCCATCTTCGTCGAGCAGGCTGATGACCTTCTTGTGCGCCGCTGTGACCTCGTCCAGATCAATTGGCTTGCTTTGTGAGCCCATCTTGTGTTGTTCTGGAGTGGTCTCCGCCGATGTAATGTGCTTGACACCGCTGCCGGCCGACTCGATGTCGCTGTCGAAGTCGGATTCCGACTCGTCGGGAACTTGATAGCCCCTAATCGTTCGTGGTGGGGCTGGGTTCTGGTTGCCGTCAGGGAGGCTGTCGTGTTGTTGGATGTGGCGGAAGATGACGGAGACGCCGTCGTGTGCCTCTGAATAATCAAGGTCAGTGATCGCGAACCCGTGAAGGGACAGACGTCCGAATTTGTAGGGGGGCCACAGTGTACCTTCACCTCTGTCGACTCGCTCGCCAAACCGGATCACATCGCCATCCTTGAGCGTGAAATCGGCGTGGGGCAATAGCCGGCGTCCATTCACGGCGGTACCATGTAGACTTTTGAGGTCGGTCACAGTAATTTTCGCGCCCGATGCAGCCCACGGAACCGAGCGGATCTCAGCATGCTGGCGGGAGACGACGGCACAATCGAAGCGGGCGTTGTTGGGGCTGGCGAACATTTCGCGTTTGCTTTTGGACGTGCGGCCGACGAGGCAAGCCTCGCCTGGAATCAGGTCGATGGAGCGGTGGACGTCGCCAGTGGCCGACGTGAGCGTGATGCTGGTCAGGTAGGGCGGCATATTGGCGGCGACGGCAGCTCGAGGCTGTACAGCGGGGATGTGCTGCCGGTGCCGAGCGAGGGGCGGTGTTGTGGTCAGGTCAGTGATGGTGGTCAGTCAGTGGGGGCGGAGAGCAGTAGGCGGAGAAAGAGAAGTGGTGGTTTGTGGTCGTGGGTAGGTGAGCCCCTCCTTGGGCGAAGCTCGAAGCAGGTGACTCTGCTGCTGCTGTGCTGTGCTGCCTGCCGGCAAGGCGGGTGCGGCCTTCCAATCGCCTTGGTGCCGTGATGCGCCGAGCAGCAAGAGCTCTTCACGGGCTTGATGCGATCGATGAATGCTGCACAGCGAAGCGCGTGTATTCGATGAGCAACGGTGCGTCGTCGTGAGTACGCTCGAGGAGGACTCGTTATCGCCGCGATAAGAGCTGCTGCAGTCACGCGGATCGCGACTGCGTCAACGCGTCCGAAAGTGAGCCCGCCAGTGGCGCTAGCCGAATTTGCGCTAGTGCGGGCACGCAGCACGCAGCAAGAGCGGCGCTGGGTGCTGGTCAACCTCCGACGTGGAAAATCGCCGCTGCGAACGAGTGATTGTGAGTTGAACATGAGTCTTTACAAGCTGCACTCGAAACCACCATGACCCGATAGCACATCTTCCACGCCCTCCGTTCCGCAGCCATGGAGTCCGACGATTTTACGACCAAAGAGCAGGTCATCGACAACGTGCCCAAGCGCATCAAGTCGCTGCACTTCGGCCTGCTCAGTCCGCCAGATGTGATCGCGCAGTCCGTGGTCAATGTCGCCGACCGCAACCTCTACGACTTGGCCATGACCCAGGGCGGTCCGCGCACCATCACCAAACAAGGACCTCTGGATTCACGACTGGGCACTTCTGCGAAGAACGGGCACTGCGGCACATGTGGGCAGGGACTGAAAGAGTGCAATGGTCACTTCGGGCACGTGAAGCTTGCCTTGCCATGCTTTCACTATGGCTACTTGAAGAAGATTATCGAAATCATGAACTGCATCTGCAAGGATTGCAGCAAGGTGTTGTTGCCAGAGAAAGACAAGCGGAGCTATCTCAAGGGTCTGCGCCGACCCGGTCTAGACGGCCTGCGTAAAGATGTCATAATCAAGAAGATCTCAGCGGAATGCAGGAAGGTCAAGAAATGTCCTCACTGCGAGGCGTTCAATGGTCCAGTCAGGAAAGTTGCGGGGCATCCGATCAAAATGTTCCATAACAAATACGCCATTTATACCAACTCGAATGCGAAAAGCAAGGTCAAGCCACCGGACATGCAGGCTTTTGAGAGGACTTTCGATGAGGCCATCAAAGTGGATAAAGAGATTGATCGGCACATGAAGCGAGTCGCTGACGATCTGACGCCCCTGCGCGTTCTGAACATTCTCAAGAAGGTGCCGAACGCCGATGTCGAGTTGCTAGGCATGGACCCTCACAGTGGAGGGAGGCCGGAGCATATGATCTGGACTCACATTCCTGCGCCACCCGTTGCGATTCGGCCTTCAGTGGCCCAAGAAACAGCGAGTACCGAGGACGACATCACCAACAAGCTCGGTGACATCGTGCAGGTCAGCACCCTAATGTCTGCTACGCTCAGAGCCGGCCAACCTCTGCATAAAGTCATGGATATGTGGGAGTTCCTGCAGGTGCAGATCGCCATGTACATCGACGGCAATCTGCCCGGCTTGGGCAGGGACAGTGCATACGGCAAAGCTATGCGTGGTTTCTGCCAGCGATTAAAGGGGAAGCAGGGCCGATTCCGCGGCAATCTCTCTGGCAAGCGTGTCGACTTCTCCGGACGAACGGTCATCTCGCCAGACCCCAATCTATCGATCGAAGAGGTTGCCGTGCCATCCCGTGTCGCCGTCAACATGACATATCCAGAAAGAGTGACCAAACACAACTACGAAAAGCTCAAGGCGTGCATAAGGAGAGGCGACAAGGTACACCCCGGAGCCAACTTCATCATCAAAGGCCGCGACAAGCGCAAGCTCGTCCTGAAAATGGTCGGACAAAAGGGAGATCTGAAAAAAGTCGCAGATCAGCTCGAGATCGGCGATGTTGTCGAACGACATCTCGAAGACGGCGATATCGTACTCTTCAACCGGCAGCCTTCTCTTCACAAACTGTCGATTTTGTCACATAGAGCCAAAATCCGGCCTTGGAGAACATTCCGATTGAACGAATGCGTTTGTAATCCGTACAACGCCGACTTTGATGGTGACGAGATGAATTTGCACGTTCCTCAGACTGAAGAAGCGAGGACGGAAGCAACTGAGCTGATGGGTGTTAAGCACAATCTGGCTACGCCCAAGAACGGCTCACCCATTATTGCTGCTATCCAAGATTTCATCACGGGCGCTTATCTGATCAGTCAGAAGGATCGCTTTTTCAGTCGCAGACACTTCACGCATGTTGTCGGTTTCATGTACAATGGCATGCAGGCAAAGGATCCCTACACTGGAAAGGAGTATCCTATCGTGATCCCCCCACCAGCTATATGGAAGCCTCAGACGCTCTGGACCGGCAAACAAATTTGGAATCTCTTGATCAAGCCTCACCCGGACTATCCTGTCAATGTCAACCTGGAGGCACGGATGAAATCCTTCGCGCCTCCTTCGCGCCCTGGCGACATTCCAGATATGGTGGACACGGATTCATATCTTGTCATCCGCAACAGTGAGACGATGTGCGGCGGTTACGACAAGGCTACCATCGGTGACGGCAAGAAGGACAGCTTGTTCTATGTCATCCTCAGAGACTTTGGCGCAGATTACGCCGCTGCTGCTATGACACGATTGGCAAAGCTGTCCGCGCGATGGCTCGGCGAGCAAGGATTCTCCATCGGTATCAGCGACGTCTATCCGAGCGACAAGCTGACAAAACGGAAGCTTGCTCTCGTGGATGCAGCCTACAAGAAATGTGACGAGATCATCCACCAGTTCAAGACTGGCAAGCTCGAGCGCAGCGCTGGATGTGACGAAGAGCAGACAATGGAAATCTTGCTCTCAGGTATTTTGAGTAAAGTGCGACAAGAGTGTGGTGACGCTTGTTTCGCCGAATTGAGCAAGTATAACGCACCTATGACCATGGCCAAGTGTGGTTCCAAGGGCTCGAATATCAACGTGTCGCAAATGGTCGCTGTCGTCGGACAGCAGATTATTGGTGGCAAACGCGTCTTGGAAGGCTTCCAGGATCGAACGCTACCACACTTCTTCAAAGCAAGCCCAGATCCGCTTGCGAAAGGCTTTGTGTTTGACAGTTTCTTCACCGGACTGACGCCGACTGAGTTCATCTTTCACGCCATGTCTGGTCGTGAGGGTCTGGTCGATACAGCTGTCAAGACTGCCGAGACTGGCTACATGTCGCGCCGACTTATGAAGAGTTTGGAAGATCTAAGTGCGCAGTATGATCAGACGGTGAGGAACTCTTCGGGAGGAATCGTGCAGATGAAATTCGGAGATGATGGACTCGATCCAGTCGACATGGAAGGCAACGCCAAGCCAGTCAACATGGAGCGCACGTGGTCACATGCCATTGAAAGCACTTGGGATAATAGCGAAGAGTGCATGTCCAAGGAGGATATTGAGACCTGCACGCACACAGTGCTCAACAAAGAGCGCGCTAAGCTGGGACGATATACCGACGATGGAATGGCTCTGGACTACAAAGACGATCGGCCGATGAGCACGGATCAGCTTGAATATTCCCGGCAATTCCTCGACGATGTCACTAACTTCGTATTCCAGAAGGCAAACAAGATGATTAACTCGCAGCAGAGGATGATTGCCAGTGACGCTGTGTTCAGAATCACGCGTTCGGCCCTTGACAAGTTCTTGCACCTCTGCGTCCATAAATTTGAGAAGTCCAAAGTTGAAGCTGGCCATGCTGTCGGTGCGGTTGGTGCCCAATCTATCGGTGAGCCTGGTACTCAGATGACCTTGAAGACTTTCCATTTTGCTGGTGTCGCTGGTATGTCCATAACGCAAGGTGTACCACGTATCAAGGAAATCATCAATGCAAGCAAAATCATCAGTACGCCCGTCATCACCTGCCATCTGGACTCTCCATACGAGGACATGGCTGCAAGATTCGCCAAGGCATTGATGGAGAAGACTTACCTGGGCGATATTGTCGACTACATCGAAGATGTGTGGCACGCAAACGGATGCTACATCAACATGCGGGTCAATTGGCAGCAAATTGAGAATCTGGGCCTCCGTATCGGCATGGGCCATCTCCTGGATGCGATCGAGCGGACGAAGGGATACAAGACGCTTGGTGTTTCGGCCAGAAACTCTGGCATGAACCATATTCGCGTTTCCGTCCACGCGCCAGAAAAGGAACGGCCGAAGCGCAGCACGTCTACTCTTAAAGCCCGCACCGTGGAATCAGATGGCTCTGAACTCATGTTCGTACACATCCACAACCTGAAGCGCAAACTTCCCCAGGTTGTAGTCAAGGGCTACCCGGACGCTCACCGTGCCATTATCAAGAAAGATGACAAAAAAGACCGCAACGGCAAAGAACCCATTTCCGTGTTTGTTGAAGGTTACGGCCTTAAGCAATGCATGACCACAGATGGCGTGGACGGCTATCGTACAAAAACCAACAACGTCATGGAATGCCGCGACGTGCTCGGTATCGAGGCTGCCCGCAAGACCATCATTGACGAAATTGACGCCGTCATGGGCAGTATGGACATTGACCCCCGACACATGCAACTGCTCGCAGATGTGATGACCTACAAAGGTGAAGTGCTGGGTATCACACGTTTCGGCCTCGCCAAGATGCGCGATAGCGTGCTGCAATTGGCTTCGTTCGAAAAGACGCCTGATCATCTGTTCGAAGCTGCGGCGAAGATGAAGAAAGACGACATTGAGGGTGTTTCGGAGTGTATCATCATGGGTCAGAGCATGAGCGTGGGAACTGGTGCAATGAAAGTCGTTCGGCCGCTGAATTTGGAAGGCACGGAGAATGGGACGAGTATGTCGATCTTCAGAGGCGAGGTGAAGAGAGTCACGGCCGCGAGAAAGGAGCGGTTGAGGCAGCGGCGCACGGGCCTGATGCCAGAGATGATGAACGGGCATGCCGCTGTTGCTGCTGCTGCCGGATAGCATCGGCAGCAGAAGAAGCGGAGGCGGCGTGTGTGAACGAAGCTTTAGACGAAAACCTTGCGACAGGATTGAAAGAGCAAAGAAAGGATGTGTTTGGCCAGACCTCGCCATTCGAAAATCAGTTTCTACTGTCTAGCTTCGAAATAGACTGATGAGACCGTACCCCAGTATCCCCAATTGTTGCGTTGCTCGTTCCGTTGCTCATGCGCTCATCTCTTCCGGCTTATCTTGCACAGGCTTAGACCTTCAGTAATCTCAACAGCAAGCGAATATCCTTCACATCGGTCTCCTCTTCGGCAACGCCCTTCTCGTCGCCGCTGACCTTGACAACACCCTTGCTCGCTGCTTTAGCAAAAGTAGCACTCTGTTGGCTGAACATCTCCTCCACTTGACGCTCCTGCTCAAGTCGGCTGACTTCAGCAACAGCAGCCTTGTCGCCATTCGCCGCGGCATCAACCGCATCCACACCCGCGGGAGCCAATACACTATATGCCACTTGAACATCATCTGTGGGCACGAGACCAGCACGCTTGCGGAGGCGTTGGATGCGGTTCAGCACTTCACGTGCGAGACCCTCTTGCGCAAGTTCAGGGTAGGCGAAAGCGTCCAGCAAAACGAGGATATCACCTTCGGTACCTGCCTCGAAGTTGTTGGTCTCTGCGGACTCCTTGAGTTTACGCTGTACGCGGAGATCCTCTGACGAGAGTTCCTTGCCTTCGACTGTGAGCTTGCCGGAGTCAAGGAAAGCTCGAAGGTCATCGGGAGAGACCTTTGGCAATGCTGCCTTGATCTTGGCTGCGTCCTTCTTGAACTTCTGACCGAGACTCTTCACGTCTGGGAGTACAGAGTACTCCACGCCGTACTTGCTCTCCTCGCTCGTGAGGACGAGATCGCGCACATTGAGTTCCTCTGTGACGTAGCGCTCCAGTGTCCGCACATCTTCTAGGAACTCAGGATCTTGATGCAGAACGACCAACGTCTTGAGTGGTGTCTTCAAAGAGACCGTTCGTCGATCTCGGCAGATGCGGCCCAATTCGATGACCTTCTGCATCCGGCTTACGCGCCGCTCAACCGTGGTGTCAAAAAGCTCCTGTCGCACATCGGGGAATCGGAAAAAGTGCACACTTCGCACATCTTGACCCTTTGAGATAGACTCTGGTAGATGAGATGCCAGACGCTGGAAGATGTTGTCGCTCAGAAAGGGAATGAAAGGAGCGAGCGCGCGCGTAAGTGTGTAGAGAACCTCATATAGAGTGTTCAAAGCGTGCAACGTGTCAGTGGTGCTGCCCTCCTCTTCTTCAGCACCATTAACCTCTCCGTTGGTGGCAGGTGCTGCGGCTGGCGCACCACTTTGGCCTTTCAGGCGGTTGCGATTGAAGCGAATGTACCAGTTCGTTACGTCGTCGACCATCTTCAAGAGCCTCGGCACGACAGTGTACAGTCTGTAGGCTTCCATCTCCTGATTCACATATTGGATCAGCGATTGCGTCGCTGCGAGAACCCATCTGTCCATGATGTTGTGATTCGACTTCTGTGCTTCAGGATCGAAGACAAAGTCCTGACTGGTATTCTTCTTGTAGAGAGCCGCTTGTTGCGCGAAAAAGTTGTACGAGTTCCACAGCGGCAGTAACACACCAGATACGATCTGCTTGACGCCAAGTTCTGCGAATCGCAGGGGCTCACCGCGCACCACGGGCGAGTCGATCAAATACAGTCTGAGAGCATCGGAACCGTATTTGTCAATCACGAGCATAGGATCCGGGAAGTTCTTGAGGGATTTTGACATCTTCTTGCCGTCTTCAGCAAGTACAATGCCGTTGACGACACAATTCTTGTATGGAAACGTTCCGAACAAGTGAGTGCCGAGGACAGAGAGGGTGTAGAACCATCCACGAGTCTGGTCCAAACCTTCAGCGATGAAGTCTCCTGGAAACTTGGTGAATAGCTCTTTACCGGGACCTTCTTCTGGCGTTGTGCCTGATGCCGGGTTCGCGGCATCGAAGCCAGGGTATGAGAATGGGTAATGTGAAGAAGCATAAGGCATTGATCCAGACTCAAACCAGCAGTCGAAGACCTCCTCTACACGACGCAACGCGCCCTTGCCTTGTTGTGATGGAATGGTGATGGCGTCGATGGTGTCTCTGTGCAGATCCTTGATTTCACCTTCATAGCCCGAAAGCTTCTTCAGCTCTGCAACAGAAGACACACAAACGACCTCTTTGAAATCGTCCGACACCCAGAGGGGCAGAGGGGTTCCCCAAAACCGATTCCTGCTAACGTTCCAGTCTTTTGCCGACGCAAGCCAGTTGTGAAAACGTCCTGTATTCACCGACTCCGGCACCCAATGCGTCTTCTTGAGATTGTCGGTCAGCTGCGGCGAGATGTCCTCCACTTTGATAAACCACGATGGTACAGCGCGTTGAATAAGTGGTGTCTTTGAGCGAGGACAAAACGGATATCTGTGTGTAATCTGGCCTTTTCTTACGATGCGTTCGTCTTGCTCCAGCCTTTTGATGATGGCCTTGTCGGCAGCTTTGACGTGCTGGCCGACAAAGTCCGTAACGTCGGAAGTGAATTCTCCTTGGGTATTCAGCGGATTTGGAGGAGGTCTTTCAGGAAGGAAAACCTTCTCTCGCCAGCAGATTGCATAATCGTCCTCACCAAAAGAAGGCGATTGATGGACAACGCCCACACCTTCGTCTGACTTGACATATGTGTCGTTGACCACGCGGAAAGCAATGTCCTTGAATTGGTCATAGAAGTAGCTGAAGATTGGCTTGTACTTCCACCCGGCCAAGTCTGTGCCTTTGATCTTCAACGGGAACTGCTGGAACTTGTCCTTTGCCTTCTTTGGGTCCTTGAAGAGTACTTTGAGACCTGCTTCGAGCATGATTAAGTTCTTTCCACTCTCCTTGTCGTGCACAATAATGTATTCGAATTCCGGGCTAGTACAAAGTGCCAGATTGCTCGGGAGTGTCCACGGCGTTGTCGTCCATGCCACAAAATTGACCTCGCCGCCGACCAATTTTGTTACCTCTTCCACTTTGGCCCGAACATGCTCCGGTTGCTGGTTCTCTGGCAGAACTGGGAAGCTGACTGTGACAGCTGGGTCCTGTACATCCCTGTAGTCTTCCTGCGCCTCAGATTTCGACAGAGCGGTGCCCAAGGCTGTGGAATATGGAAGCACTCTCGCGCCATGATACACAAGTCCTTTCTTGTGGAGCTGAGCGAAGACCCACCAGCAACTCTCCATGAAGGTCGCATCCATCGTCTTATAGTCGCGATCGAAGTCGATCCATCGCCCCAATCTCCCAATGACCTTTCTCCACTCTCCGGCGTAGGTCAACACGACCTCTCGACATCGCCGGTTGTACTCTGCTATGCCAATCTTGTCCACTGCAGCTTTGCCCCGCACACCGAACTCTTCTTGCAATGCCTTGTCAATGATCTGCTCGATTGGCACACCATGTGTGTCCCATCCAAAACGACGCTCGACATATCGCCCTCGCATCGACCAGTAGCGGGGAATGATGTCTTTTATGGTGGAGGCGAGCAGATGGCCGTAATGAGGGGTCCCAGTGGCAAATGGGGGGCCATCATAGAAGACGTAGGGCTTCTGGTCCTTGCTGAGTTCGAGCTGGCGGTGGAAGGCGTTGGTGTCATCCCAGTGCGCGAGGATGCGCTCTTCTTCGGCGGGGAAGTTGATGGAGCCCATTGCGGGCGGCAGGTTAGATGGAAAGCTCTGCTTGAGCACTTGTCAAGTCAGTCGCCCGGTGGAAAGTGGGGTGAGCTTTTGACGAGATTAATCTGCTCAATGTATCGCTCCAGAATGACTCTTTGAAGAGAGTCACCTCTTCAAGTGGGATGAGTAAATGTGCCAAGAGTTCTCTGTTGCTCCGAGAAATTCCCGAGCAGAACACCAGCGTTTGAACATCCAGACTTTGCAAATGACGAGACACCAATTACTCCATGTATCGTACAGACAACTACGGACATCACTGCCGAGAGAATTGCGCAAGTCTTTTTCGACCTGAACGGCAAGAGCTCACCAGGCGTATGCCTTCGATACCCAAGCCCAATTCTCTTCGGGCTCTCTGTTTACTTTGATACCCAGCCGCTTCTCGATCTCATTGCAGACATTCATTGCGCCATATATCTCTGGCTTTCCATTTCCTAGATTTCGACACCCGTACCTGTATGGAAGATCGAATTGTCAGCGATGGCGTAAGTACATCGGCGTCCAATGCTCGATGTTCTTCGCGCGTACGCATAATAAAAAGCAATCAAGCCGCCTTTCCACGACCCGCAACTTACATATGGCCCTTGGCTTGAACCCATGCAGATCCACTGTGTTCAATGTCAGCCTCCGATTCTGCCTGCCAGCCACATTTGCTGAACATACCCCGAGGCGTAACACGCCAAGAATTCCAGCAAGCCGGTGTCCTTCGCGTTGAGCCTGGACTCTTCTGCCATCAAATCGCCATAGATCGCATTGATCGCAAAGTCCGAGAGATCCCCTCCCGACGCCAACGACATATTCTCCAGCACCCGATCCGTATGCTGAGCATAGATTTTCGAAAAAAAGTCTTTCCCCCGCGCATCCTTCTCCGCCCTCCCCAACGACTGTCGCAGCGACTGATCCTCATCCAAAGCCTTCAAAATCTGAGGCGTATGTTCCTTGATCGCGTTGCGCAAACTCATGCACGCGTTGATTCCCTACAACAACTTGCTCCGTTAAATATAAATTGCTCCACAATCCAACAGCACAACACTAATAACACTCATCAACTCACACTCACCTTCGGAAACCCCACCAATGCCGAAGTCTTCAACAACGTCTCCCTCAATTTCCTCGCTTTCCCCAACAGCTCCGAATCAAAACTCGCAGTTTCGACATATTTCCACAAAGCTTCGATCAAGTCCATTCGATCGTTCGTTTGGAACACCACGCCCGCGTAAATATACCAATTCCCTCTCCCCGCGCCGGGGAATTGACTCTCGAGTTTTTGGAAGAACCCATTATCGATCGTTGTCTTGTTCTTGTTAATTTTCGGGATTGGAATCGACATCGGAGTCTTTCTTCTTCTCTTCTCTCTCTCTCTCTCTCTCTCTCTCTTTCTTTCTTTCTCTCTCCGATGTATTTCTTGTTCGATGACGCAACCTTGCAACCAATGCTGTATAGTAGACGAGTTCTTTTCTTTCCTGGAAATGATAGATACCAATACACGGCCTCGAACGACAAGTCGGATGTTGGGGCAACTTCTACTCCACAAAAAAGCCTGGGGAGAAAGGTGCAAACTCGTGGGTTTCGTGTGTTGCGTCATGTCTTGGTGAAGTGCCGAAGAAGGCCCCTTGGGCCACAGGGAAGGGCTTGCGTGGTGTGTGAGAGAGAAAAAGTGGCTGTGCTGTAACTAGTAGACGTGTCTACTTGCAGCGGCAGATTTTTCTTATTTGAACGTGTCCTTACCTGTTGTGTTGGAAATCGACATCAACGCCGATGTGGTAGTGTATAAGCACAGCCGACGTGCTCGGATTTTACATGGAGGTTGGTGACGGCCATCCACCGTACAGAAAGTACGGCGAAGCATTTTGATTCTGATGCTATCGTGTCTATCACCTGACAATCATCTCCGTCTCTTGCACTCACATTTCCTACAGCATTGATGTGAAATTCGTACACGGACCTTTGACTCGCAGGACAACTGTGGTATGGACGACCGACGCAAATCATCTCTCTCTGGCACCAAACCTTACGCGCTCAATCTGCACATCGTCTTCATATCAGATAGATGTCTACCTCGTCATCGAGCTCACCACCTCCAGTAACAACATGGTCAACAGTCCCATACACCCCAACTCTCTCAAAGTACGGTATACTACTTTGTCCCAGCCAAGATGCAGTGACGCGCTTCAAGATCAAGCCATCCTCCTGCGCAAAAATAATATCATTCTCTGGCGTTCTCTTACCAGCCACGGGCAGGAACGTAGCCTCGAATGGAACAGCCATTGGCAAATCCAGTCGACTATGGACGAGCCGCAAGCTTCTCGGTCCATGCAGCTCCAACGCGTCCTGCTCCAGAGACGGGAAATGTCGGCTTTCGGCAATGTATCGACGTTTGAGCACAGTTGCATTCCACAACCGACCAGTGAGGTGAAGGGTAGGAGATATCAGCTGCCCTCGAGCACCTTTCATGGCTCCAAGCGGATCCAATGCGGTTTTAGACGGGTCCGGATCATCGCGGATGATACACTGGTTGAGTTTCGCCCAACGTTTCAGTCCGTAGATGGAGAATCGCTCATCGAGGAAGATCAGACCAGTGACATGCGCCCACGACCACGAAGGTGCAACGTGGGGAAGTGATGAATGAGCTTCTGTGGCGGTTTCTGGAACTCTCCATAGGAGACTCTCTGGTAGCGTACTACGCCAAAGGCCGAACAGATACTGGTCTCCAACGAACTGAGAACAAAAGCTTGCTACACCAGATAGCGCACGCAGTCGGTCCATGGAGAAAGACATTTGGCAGTTGGCATACGCACTTACCAGCGATGGCCACATCTCGAACGCCAGTTCTTTCTGATTAACACTGTTAGCCTCACGTAGAACGTCCACGATAGGGAGCGTGTTCGGGCATTCACTAGGGGTAAGTTTCGCAAGCTTCGGCTTCTCGACATTCCCAGTGAAGTTCTCGTTGACAAAAGTATAGATTGCGTCTCGACAAGATCCGTTCTTGGAATACCCAAGCACGGCTTCCTAAGCTGGATCCGCCCAGTTCCGCTGCACATGCATCCCAAGATATCGAGATGCAATGCTGGATTGGTGCAAGTGGAAGCGTATCTGACAGGTCCAGTGGTATGGAGTAAGTCGTGCAATTTCGAAGATCACGTTCAAAGAAAAGCCCTGTGGTGCTATCCTTCTCACTTGCTGCAGATATGTTGCAGAATGAATTACCATAGACTTGGTCCATCGCCATAATCTCGGCGCCCAGTTCGTCGGGATCATCCTGGACAATACAAAGGGAATCCACCCAAAGGTATGGGACGCCTAGGCGTTGAGCAACATGCATCGCGTTACGGACTGATGTTTTGAGCTTCTCGATGGGGATTTCTTCACGGAATTGAGGAAGTGTTTCTTTGGATAGCAAGGTCAATGCGTCCGGAAACCATCTATGGCTCATGGTCATGTAGCGGACACCAGGCTCATATTCGTTTCGGGAAGCCTCGCGGAGGCATGCGGCAAGACCTGTCTTTAAATTCTGGATGTGAATCAGGCGAGTCGGCCTCCCAAGGTATCTCTGGTAGCTGGTTGCACAGCGCATGATCTGATAAGCAAAGACCTAGCCACTCGTTCGCGAGACCCAACGCCGTATCGGATCCAGTGCTTTGGTCAGGCATGTGCGAGACCCTTCTTGTTCCGTGATCTGCTGTCGTTAGCACGATCGAGACATCGCGTCCAAAAGAGCGCACTTCGTCCGGATGCTGATCTTGAGCTCCAATGGTCGCCCAGAGATAGACCGTCATGGAGTTATTGATCTGTTGCGACAGGTACTTGTCATCAATTGAGCCATGATCGCCATCATCATCATCATCATCATCATCATCATCATCATCATCATCGTCCTCTTCCACGTATTCGTCCTGGTCCAGTCCATAGAAGCCACGCAGTGCCGGACTTCTCAACTCGCTTGTAACTTCCACGCCGTCACCCAGCTTGGCCTCTGTGATGCAATCCCGCACTCTTAGCCAGAGCCAAGTGCAAGCTGGGCAGCCATTGTCCGAAGACGTCTGTAAGTTTTGCAAACATGAGTGGTGCTCGACAGACCTGTCAGTGAAATCAAGATCCTCGTCGTCGTCTCGCAGCAAGGCTGGTACAGCGCCCAGGGCTCTCGTACAGGTCGCGCAAAGCTCTGCTGGAGTCGCGTATTCAGACATTACCTCTATTCAGGCTGTATCTGGTACGCTGAGGCGGCACGTTCTGCGGCGTGGAGTACTGAAGGTCGCAGGATCATGCGAAGCTCCACAATGCATCGCGGCTGATGAGACTTGTCGATCACGCAGCAGCAGCGCACATGTGGAGACATGTCGATGCAGCGTGTGTAAATCAGACGGCCTGGAGTCACAAGTTGAAAGGGTAGATGCTCGACGCAAGGAAAGAGCCAAGTGTCACTGTTCACAGCGAGCCATCAAGTGCAAATGGAAACAATATCCATTTCTTCTTCATCTCCATATCTCGACATGATCGTTATCTTCGGACCCGTAATATACGTCCACCATGGCTCTCATATGTCCCATGTATGCCAAAAACCATCTGCCACTGCAGCCATGGTTATATTTCCCGAACGCGACGATGACTGAAACACCGCTCCAAGCAGATGCAGAAAGAAGAACCAGTGCGGGTATCCAAAGGTATGCGTATGCATGAAACAGCCACCCGGGCAACAAAGCGCCTTCGCTGAAAACGGTAGATCTAAGACACTTTCCCTCGCCCACCCCACCATCATACCTGGCGCCGCCTTGCCGGGTCCGCTTGCGATCGAGCTCGAGCAACGGCGGGCCCGAGCAAATCGATGACGTTCGTCATGCATCTTATGCATGCATGTGACAGCGCATGACAAGCTTGTTCGTCACGGCTCGTAAGTTTCAAGTTTCAACGTCGGCCGCCACCACAGCTCAACACGCGAGTTTGCACCCAGGTGCTGAAACGCATCCAGCTTCCGCTGCGCGGCTCGCGCTTGGTCGTCGAGTATTGAATTTGGCCGCTCTTCTCACTCTCTCCCGGTCTGTCGCCATACCTCGGTAGTGTTGCATCGTGAGCAGGTCGATAGGTCTCGTAGGAACGGCCGTACACGGTATCGACAAGCTCCTCGTCTTCTTGTTGTGCGCCGCCGAGTACTGTAGCGGATGAACCCTGTCGCTTCTTCGCCGACATCTTCTCTTCCAATTTTGCGCTCCGCGATGCAGTAGACTGCTTGCGTTGCTTCGCTGCCTCTTTCTTCGCTTCCTCTGATTCGCGACGTTTCTGTTGTCTGCTGTCCTTCCTCGCTTCTTTTTCTTCAAATTTCCTTCTTGCGTTGCGGATGAGCTCATCGCGAGACTGTGTGTCGGGGTCTGATCGCCTGCCGGATACGAAGCTGAAGGCTTTGTCGATGCTGGGTCGGCCGCCTGTGGTCTGGGGAGACAGAAGCAGCTCTGAATGGTCTGTCCCTCTCCGAGACCTGCCTTTGGTGCCGGAAGGACTCGAAGCTCGAGACATGGTGGATAGGTTGGACTGAGAGGCGCTGGTCAATTTGGGCACCAAGCCGAGTTCACTAGCAGTGTGCGATTGCGAAAGTGGGGTGGGATTGGTCGAAGTGATGGACATGCTCCTCTTCGTTCGAAAGCCGGCACCCAAGCGGAAGTCGTCCTCGACCACATCGTCGCTTTCGTTGGCATGGTCATCGGTTAGTGAGCTGGCATAGCTCGCACCGGGCGGGGTGTATGGCCTGGGCACTTTTGTCGCAGGATGAACGAAGGGCTGGCCTGGTCGGAAGTTGCCCGAGCCGTTGGACACCTGAGAGCCGATGCTGGTAGTCCGCGCATGTGTCTGTCTTCTGCTCGGATGCGCGAAGGTCACATCGGCAGCGGACCTGCTGCCGAAGTCGGAAATGCCCAAGCCTGCCAGTCGCTCGTTCTCGGCCAAGCTCTTGTTGAGATCGATGGTGCCCTGGTCGTCCTTGCTACTCGACATCTTCCTCAGATAAGGCTTGATCTTGGGGGTGGAGGGAGCTGTGGCGCTGGTGGGGGTGACATCGGAGTAGGACTCCTCGTAGGTAGCATATGGAGTGGTGAACTGGTGGGCGCCGACAAAGGGAGAGGGTGGCCCGGGCAACGAGCCCGAGCCTCCACGCCGATGTAACTTTGCTTGGTTCGCGGAAGATTGTTTTGCGGAAGTGTTGGTGTTGGGAAAGGGGGACGAGGCGTTCTGGGATGACATGTCTCGATCGGCCTTCACGACGATGTGCGTGGGCCGAGTCCGTGGTGCGCTGGGAGCAGGATCATGGCGGTGGGAGAGGGTGGAGCGGGATCGGAGGTTGCGCGTCGACAAGGACAGTTGCGGCAGTGAGGTGGAGATGGTTGCGGGCGACGAGGGGTTGGCCTTGGTGCGGGCAGCGCTGCGGTTGTAGTGCAGCAGCGAGGCCATGGCGTCCAGACTCGAGAGGTCACCACGGCTGAGCGCGGGCGCTATGCATGTGATCGGGCGGGAGTGGTCGACACTGTGGCTCGGCGCGCAACACGGCGCCGTGTCGCAGGATTATTGACGATGATAAGTATGTCGTTCCAGCAAAGGGCGGCGTGGGTCGTGTCGTCGCCTCCCACCGCGGGACGAGCGACGGCCGTGGCTCGAGGGCGGAGGGAGAAGGATGCGATACGTGTGCGGGCGAGACGGACAGTACAGGCGCGTGCCAATCAGCGTGCCGGGCGCGAGGGGAGCTGCAGCTGCGGAGATGTGTAGGAGGCTATCCTGACGTTGCGATTGTGTGGTAATAAAGGGTGAGATGGTGGCGGAGGGGAACGAGGAGTGTTCTGATCTCCTACCACTCCCACTACTACATACTCCTCCTCCTGCTGCTCCTCGAATACCTGCTCGATCGCTCGGTGCTGACGAAAGCGTTGGCGCGGGCATGCCACCCAGTCTAGACGCGCGCGGGAAGATGAGTGTTGCGTGCGGCGTCACCTTCCTCCGTCCCGCACCCGCCGCCGTCTGCGCTGCCGACCGACGGACTGATGGCGCGGGCTGTGCGAGGGACACTGCTCGTCTTCACCGCCACGCTGTCTCACACTCGCCGCACCTCCGTTGCCCGCCGCGCCCGCAGGGACCCATCAACCATGTTGCTCAACGACGCGCACTGCAGGCTGCACGTGTGCAAACGAGTGTGGGGTCGAAACACCCAGCTGCTCGGAATCCGGTGGTGAGCCATTTTTGCATTCCTCCGCTTCCCAATGCATCTGCGCCTCCTCCACCACCACCACCACCACCACCACCACCAACAACTCCTCCTCAGCCATGCCGGGACCGAGAGCTTGCACATGCCGACCTGCGTCCTCCGCATGCAGCTGCCAGCACAACATGCTGCGAGCCTCGACGCCGCAGCTCCACCACGGTGCACCGTACGGCCGAGTCTCGTTCAACTTGTCGCAGTGTTTCATCGAACGAGCCATGACGACGACACCTCTCCGGTGGCTTGTGTCGCATCCACGTCCGACGCGCTGTCCCATGTCCTCGGTCCTGCTCCGACAGGGACAGCTTCCACCTCTACCTGGTAGCAGGCTTGGAATGCTCCCTTAGGGCCGCTTTCTTCGACTCTTTGAGCGATGTCGCCGCACCTGCATGTCCGATGTCACGTGGTGCCGTGGACAACACGAACAGCAACCCAGATGCGCTCCACACATCATCCTGCGTGTCACGTGCGGCCTTGCTCGTTCGGACAGCAGAGTGAAGACGATAGACTCCTCTGATACTTCCGCTCGCAGGGCGCGGGTGAAAGGGATGTGAGACAGATGTCGACACTTCCCGGAGATGCCTACCTGCGATCAGCACCGTTGTCCTGATATCGAACTCGTGCATGGCAATCTCCGCTCATCTGCTCTAAGAGCCCTTCTTGGCACAATAGCATGCGGTCAGCAGCATTGTCAAAGTACGTTGACCACTCTGTGTTTGACAAATCTGCATCGATACTAGGGAACAGGCGTTTGCCCGACATGGCTTTGTCTTCGTCCATTGTCCGAGAAGTTGGACTCGGATTGCCGCGCAACGTTCTAGAGCTTTTCAACTCGAGGCATTGCCGAATAACAACAAAGAACGTGCATGAAGCCCCGAGCAGGCTTCGGCCGTCTGGACGGTAAGTCTTGACGCGGAACATGTGTAAGTCACCCACACTGCTTGCCCATGAAAGGATACAGAATTTGTACTTATCAACATTCGTCTGCTGCCGTGACCATGTGCACTCCACCATTGGCAATTCAGCATGCGGTCGTTACAATCTTTGCTGCTCCTTGCTGGAGTGACATCCGCGCTGACGCCTGAACAATGGCGCTCTCAATCCATCTACCAGGTCCTCACAGATCGTTTTGCACTGGCGAACGGATCGACGACGCAGCCCTGCGGATGGGGTAATTACTGCGGAGGAACATGGCAAGGTATTGTCAACAAGCTAGACTACATCAAGGGAATGGGCTTCACAGCAGTATGGATATCGCCAGTCGTGGAGAACATCCCAAACTCAAAATATGGCCAGCCATATCATGGGTGAGCAAGAACGATACCAGCTACGGAGAGCTTTGCTGACAGAATCAGATACTGGGCGCAAAATATCTACTCTTTGAACACCAACTTCGGAACAGAGGCAGATCTCAAAGCGCTCTCTGCCGCACTGCACGCAAGAGGAATGGTAAGAATGAACGATGCAGCGCGAAGGCCGGTGCTGAATGTGTCGACAGTATCTCATGGTCGACATCGTTGCCAATCACATGGCATCGAGTGAGCCTCCTTCAGCTGTCCCATACAGTCACCTCTACCCTTTCAATGATGCCAAGTACTACCACCCATACTGTGCTCTCGACTACAGCAACAAAACGAGCGTCGAGCAATGCTGGATGGGAGATGCGGTAGTACCTTTACCCGACTTGAGAACAGAAGACGCTGCTGTCCAGCAAAGGTTCCAGTCATGGATCACGCAACTTGTATCAAACTATTCCATTGACGGCCTGCGACTCGACAGCGCCATGCAAACAGACCAACCGTTCTGGCCGGGATTTGTCTCAGCTTCTGGAGTCTACGCGATGGGCGAAGTCCTTGACGGGAACCCAAACACTCTTTGCAAATGGCAAAACTACATGCCTGGCGCGCTCAACTACCCGGCCTACTACTGGCTCATTCGTGCTTTCTCATCCACTACTGGCACCATGAGCGAGTTGGCGAACAACATTCAATGGCTCAATGCGACATGCCAAGATACAACACTCCTCGGCAACTTCATTGAGAACCACGACCAAGCACGATTTCCCTCCATTACGAAAGACGCGGGCCTGACGAAGAACGCGATCGCGTTTACTGTGCTGCATGACGGTATTCCCATTGTATACCAGGGACAAGAACAAGGTTTCTCAGGAGCTGTAGATCCTTACAACCGCGAACCGCTCTGGACTTCTTCGTACAGCACCAAATCAGAACTGTATACTTTCGTCTCCGCATTGAACGCCGCCAGACGCCTCGCAATCAACAAGGACAGCACATACGCCAGCTCCAAGTCGACAGTCTGGTACTCGGACTCACAGACCATCGTGACCAGGAAAGGCGGCTCGAATGCGTACCTCATCTCCCTTTTCACGAATCGTGGCGCAGGTAACAATGGCAATATCGCTTTGCCAGCAGCAAAGACTGGTATTCAGCCAAGCACCAAGTTCACCGATCTGCTGAGCTGTGAAGTCTTTGCTGCTGATGCGGCCGGCGATCTTGCCATCTCCATCAAGAACGGTCTGCCGCGAGCATTGTTCATGACTTCCGCGCTGACCGGCAGCGATGCTTGCGCGTACACCAATACTGGTTCTGCTTCCGTCAATAATCCAATAAGAGCCCCGACTGCGTCCACGGCGTCCAAAACCGTCAACTCAACAACTGCATCGATGAGCACCAGAATGGTCGCTGGAACTCGTTCCTCATCGACCTTCGCCACATCGACATCGACATCCTCTTCTTCACCCGCGTGCCCGATCGCCAGCACCGTAGCGGTGACATTCAAGCAAAATGTCACGACGAAATGGCTGGAGAGTATCTCCGTCGTTGGGTCCATTCCAGAACTTGGAAACTGGAATCCTCGCTCGGCATTCAATCTTTCGGCCGCGGGCTATACTTCTACTCCTCCGATTTGGAATGGAACCATCAACCTTCCTGTTGGTACGTCTTTTGAATACAAATTCATCAAGTACAATTCGACCAGCAATGCGTTGACTTGGGAGGCGGATCCCAATCGGAAGTACTCTGTTCCGAGGAGCTGTGCGACGAGTGCCGTGGTGAGTGGGAGTTGGCAGACTTGAGAGGCATTGTGGAGGGAAAGTTGCAAAATGAATGAGAATGATGATGACGACGGCTCTTTTTTGTTGGAATCCACTTCTATTATTGAGATAATTCGTGTACATAATGTCTAACTATTGACCATATTTCACATGGTGACCTATGCTGTCTTTTGCTCAATGCAACAGGGATGGACATTGTGCTCCCGTCTTCTGTACCCGCATGCATCTTCTGATGGATTGATTATGCGCGCAACGTGCATTCGTTAGTCTAGAGACCCTGTTGTGCGACACAAACTTCGCGAGGACCATGGTTGTACCGGACCTGCCAAGACTAGATATCAACCTCGCACGTGCGTAGGATTCGAAGTGAGGAGAGCTTGCCACGGTGTATGCGTGCCTTCTTGGTTCTGATGGACATGTTTGAGATCATTTGATATGCTTCTGAGAATCTTGACATGGTTGACTTCGCAGGTCAGCGGATTGTTGAGCTGTGGTACAGTTGAGCTCATGCTGGTCTGATTTCTAGGATCGGAGCGGCAGGCGGCATAAGTTGATAAATCAACAATGCTGGGGCCATTTCTGGTCGCACACATAGTGCCTGGGAGATGTATCTTAACGTGGAAAGTTCTCCCAGAGCCAGACTTCTTTGCCACAGGGTCTGGGATCTGTTGTCAGTCGTTCAACATTCGACACTCCCTCATTGTGGCTGTCTAGTGCGTAGAGCTTCACCATGGCTCACTGTGGTTCGAACACACTGGAAGGATTGCGCACTCTTGCCATAGCGTTGCCCGTGTGCTTACTGTCGTTATTTCTGGCCTGCGCCACCCTGCTCTACGTCAATCGGCGAAGAGTTGTCATCCACTTATACTCCAAGTACAACGGTCCTGTCGACGGAAGTTCTAGGGATCAATCAGAGACAAAGCGATGGTCGGAAGTCAATGGCTCAACAGATACCAACACGCGGCCGAAATACGCACTGCCAGACGTGGATGTCTCTCCTTCGAACACACCGGATCCTTACCACACGGTCCAACGTCACGAGTCGAGCAGGGTAATCGGCACCCCGAACTTTCCCGGACCAAGACAACTTCTCGCTGGAAGGCAAAGCTCTACCGATCGGCTCTATTCGTCTGAGAAGTCGTTTGTTTCGTTCAGCCCTCGATGTTATACTCCACATACGCCTCTCAGCCGGAAAGATCAGCTTGCACACCGATCTCGACTCATACAAGATACCCACGCCCGACTGGGTTCGATTTCTCCGGAGCCGCGCCTAGTCGAGAGTACTCAATCAGTAAACGACGCGCTACATGGCTGCAACGGTCTCGAGAGGCAGATAGACCAGAGCGGTGTTGAGGAGCAGGAGACCAAGCTGACCAAAGAACGACCGAGAAGCTTCTCCAGGCCCCTGGCGACATCCAGCCGTCCAACTTCTCCTTATGCGAGGCCTACCTCGCCTGCAGGATCGATTCGTTTGGTGGATAGGGGCTCGAAGGATATGGACGGGTCGAGAAGAGGTACGAGTGATGCCATTGGGACGAGGCTCGATGAGGTCTTTGTACCTGAATGGGAGCCGGTGGGCAACGAAACGCGGTGGCCTACGAAGTAAAGACGGGTGCAGGTCCACCATTGGCCTTTCGTAAGATCAGTTCCATGGTTGTCTCGATGCTGCCTGCAGGAGGAAGAAGTAGTCACCGTATTGATGCTGCTGTATTCGTTTACTTTGCAAGCATGCACTTCAACTGACGGTCAAAAAGCACGTTTGAACCAGCAGACTGAAGCGAAGAGCCGTTGAAGTTGGTAGTTGCCTCAGTTCGAGCGTTTCCGCCGGGTCTGTGCTTCGCACTTGCAGTTTGGTTTACTCGTGGAGCTCCGAAGAAGCTCTCTCGCCGCTCGTCACCCATTTCCTTCCAACACACACAACCCACAACCACCGCCATCGCTACAGCGCACGCGCAAGACTGCAGCCATGGGCCTCGAAGACTCCATGTGGGCCACTCCAGGCGCCGGCACTGCCACCAAGGCTCCGGCTGTACGCGCCGTAAGTGTCAGCTCTTGCCCTCACTCGACCACTGCTGACTCTCTTAGCCTCCGCCGCAGCCAAAGCGCCGTGCCCCCGTCACTCCTACGGCCTCCGCCTCAGCTCCAATGAGCGTCCCAGCTCCAATTGCCGCGGTGACGGCCCCTCGTGGCCCTGCCGTCAACCGCCTGGGAGTTGCGGATACCACCTACGCGACAATCGCCCCTGTGCACACCGCAAGCCCAACGGTCATCGACCCACGTACAGTACAGCTGTGGAAGCCCCGTACTTCTGATCTCGCTGAGGCTAGAGATGCACTCGACAAATACGGCAATGGAGGATTCGCAGCTCGCAAAGCTCCGTCCCGTGGACAAGATGGCCCGCCAGTGCCACGTCTCAGTGCTGCGCCGTCCACCTCGTTCGCCTCCTTGCGTGACATGCCAGTACCACCTGCGCGCGAGACTCGCGCTTCGCCAGCACCTTCGGGATCGCGCAAAGACGATTTCTTGGAGCAAGCACTGGCCAAGATGAGGGCACAAGGCGAGAAGCAGCCAGCTGCTACCGTGCCTGTGCCTGTGCCCGAGGCTGATCAGACCTCGATGATGGGCAAGAAGCATGGTCGCCAGGAGGAACAAGGCGCTCCTCTTAAGAACCGTCCAGAATCTACTGCCACGGAGACCTCGATGAAGAACGAGTTCAGCCCGATGCTGCCCCCACACAAGCGTCCGAGGGCTACGGCACCCCTGAATAGTCCAACAGAGGCCGCTGTGGCGCGTCTGCCCTTGCAGCCAGCTGCTCCAAATGCAAAGAACTGGGACGAAAAGATGCTGTCGTTCAAGAATAACATTCTCGACAAGGCTGGACTCGGCGGTTCTCCGACCATCTCGGCCAAATACGAGACTGCTGGTGCGATTATCAGCACCACTATCGGACCGCTGGATGCAGACAACGCAGAGCATAAGGCTGCCGCTATCGAGGCTGAGAAGGTTCTGTCTGCTCAAATGGAGAAGGCAGCGAAGCGCAAGGAGGAAGTAGACAAGACTGCTGTCTTCAAGATGAAGGAGGACAAGGTCGTTGCTCTGCCGAAGGAAGCCGACGTGAGCGAGCCTGGGTCTGACCTGGCTACTAAGCTCCTCGTAGAGAAGGAGCGCATCAACAAGGAGCGCAAGAAGCTTAATCAGGCTGAAGAGGATGTCGACGCTCGTATTGCGGCTCTGACGCAGGCGTACCTGGGGGCATAGAAAGCCCGCCATCTCCGCGAGTATGAGAGGCTGTGAGGCGAGATAGGTTGTTTGTGATGGCTTTACTGAGGGCAAGCACTGTGAGAGAGTGCAAGAAATGGACGTCTTGGTAGCCAAAAAGTATGAAAAATCTGCATCACATTACATGTTCTCTCGTGACTCGATCGACTTGATGCCGCGGTATATAAATCTAGTCGTGATGTTTTGTCCTCGAATAAGCGGAGAAGTAGTGTTTTACTCATTTCTTCCCGTACCTCGAGTAACGCAAAGCTGCCAGATGTGAAATCTAGTCGTAACATTCGGCCCTCGACAAACAGAGAAGCCGCGTTCTAGGTAATACACTCGAGTAACTCGAGGAAATTAAACGACTCAAAGCCGCGAGGGGTAGAGACAAGTCAGAACATTCAATTCTCGATTAGCTAGAAAAGCTTTATCTCGCATTACGAGAACTGTTCTTTGCGCATTCGCTCTAATAACTCGAGTCGCTCAAAGCTGCGCGAGGTGAACGCGACTAGGAACGTTATACCCTCGATTTAACGGAGAAGCACTCCTTTGTTTGCTTACTCTATAAATCCGAGCAGCTCGAAGGCGCGAGAGGTAAAGAGTAGTTAGAATATCTAGCCCTCGATCGGATAGAGAAAAGCTTTATTTCGGGTTATAAGAATTGTTCTTTGCGCTTTCGCTCTGCTAAGTTAAGTCGCTTAAGGCTACGAGAGGTAAATGCGAGCAGGAACGTTCTACTCTCGATTTAACGGAGAAGCACTCCTTTACTTGCTCGCTCGCTCTATAAATCCGAGCAGCTCGAAGGCACGAGAGGTAAATGCGAGCAGGAACGTTATACCCTCGAATAGATAGGGAAGCCCTCGATTATTTACTTGCTCTAGTTTCCGGAGGAATTCGAAGCTATAAGAGGAGAAGAATATTTATAACCCTTAGCTTTCTATTAAGTAGAGACGCCGCTATATATTATATATACTCGAGCGAGAAACGTCTTTTGCTTATATATAGAGCGTTTTAGCGAGATATAGGCGGGGCTTTGCCTGTCGATACCCTTATATCTCTATAAATTGTTTAATCCCTCCTCTTCGTACTCGTAAGGCCTAAGTGCGGGTGCTAAGCAGCTACTAAATAGTAAGACATTCTTCTCTCTTCGGGTAGGTACTATAAATACTTCTATAAGACAAGACAGAATAGCTAGCTGCGGATAGACAGGGAATTCCCCGCCTATATCTCGCTAAAACCCTCTATGTTCTAATAGCTTAGATCGCTAGAAACCGCTAGAGGTAAATACGAGAAGGAATGCTTAGCTATTAATAAAATAGAGAAGCCTTGCTTCGCCGGCTCGCTCTCGCGACCCTAGGGTAGTAGAGGCGCTAGGAATTAAAGTAAGTCGCAGCGTTTGCCCTCTAGCTATCTAGAGACATGTCGTTTCGCTTTCCTCGCTCTAACAATTTAGTTCGACTTAACGCCGAGAGATGTAAACGAGTGTTGTAAATTTTAGTCTTCGGTTGCATGGAGAAGGCCTGGCTTGTTCTGCTCACTCTAATAACTTGAACAACTCAAAGCCGCGAGAGGTAAACGATAGTTGTAATGTGTAGTCTTCAGTTGCATGGAGAAGGCTTGTTTCGCAGTATATGCTCTTGTCATTTGATCGGTTCAATGCCATGAGGTTTGGATGCTAGTCGTAAAAAAGCAGCTCGACTCAATGGAGAGAGACGGAGTTTTGCTTCTTGCCTCTCTTGGTTCGAGCAACTCAATGCGCAGACAGGTAAACACCAGTCGGACGTTCAGCCTTCGATTGAACAGAGAAGAGTCGTTGTCCTCAGAAGTCGATGCTGGTCCATTCTACGCTGCTTCTACTGGCGGTAAGCACTCGGCCCGAAAGTATGAGGAAATTGCTTCGTATTGCACGCTCCGCTGATGTTCCGAGATGTGCAAAACAGATCCTGGCGTCTTTCGTCATTCTACAGTCCAAACCTGCATCGTGCAAGATACCGAGCCTCCAACATTGATCCAACAGAGGGCGAAGACCCAGATTAACACAGTCTCACTGAAGAGATACTGCTGTATGAAAAACGTGTTGGAAGTCACATGCTCCGGAGAAAAGTGGTGGGATTGTGTCTAACTGTGAGGGCATCAACAACTGTGTATTTCCAGCAAGCTAAACCTCCTTACAACAGCCCAATGACAATATCTCCCTTTACTCGAGCTGTCAGGTGAATCTCAACGTCGAGATCTAGCTGGATACGAATCTTCAGCGAGCTCTTGTCCTCCTCCTCTTTGGAGACCTGGCAAGGAGTCAATTTGGCACGTACGCGGCAGGCGGAACTACTCACAGCGCCCTCATTCTCAGCCCTGTTCGCAGGCCCAGGCTTTCTACCACCTCCCAATCCACCCAGCGCAGAGTCCTTCCCAGTGAGGGCCCCAGCTGCGTTCGTTGGGTTCTCACTGCGAGGTGTTAGTCGAAAACGGCAAGTGGCAAACGAATACGAACAGAGTATCGGTTGCGGTCTTGGTAGCCTTGTCTGACATCTTGTTGTCGATTGTCAGGTCTGTTTGCGGTTGCAAAGTGTCGAAGTGAAGTGCGGAAGGACGACTACATAAAGAGAATGTCGCACCACCAACCACGTCAACGATCTCCAGCCGAGGTGACCTGCATCGTCCCAAAAGATACAATCGCAGCTGAGATTTGAGCTACTCGGATACGCTGAGGAGCTTGCATTTGATGATGACCGCGAGAATTTAAGCTGCCGAAGCTGTGGGCCAACAATGTGCAGATCTGATCTATCAGCATCGGAGCCAAAGACATCAAGGAAGGTGTCCTCCTGCATGCTCTGAGCTCTTCGTGGCATGCAGCTTCTGGCCATCTCATCAATGCCACATACGAAAAAAACGATTATGGCTGCTGATGCACGTGGCCAGTGCGCTGGATCGCGATTCTGTACAGCAAAGCGTCTTGAGCTCTTTTCCCGTTCTGCTTCCGCTGTTGACCGCATGCATGATCGGCCTTTGCAAGATCACGGCCTTCTCTCAGACTCAATCTCTGGCATTTATCACGAAGCCTCTGGACCCAAGATGAGCAAAGCTCATCGTTTCTACTTGATACCGGCCACAAGTGGCCTCTGCATTCAGCCTACCAAAGACGAGATCGTGACAGCAGATATCAATGGAGACCGCATACAGCAGTGGATTGTCGGACGACAAGGTGCGAATGAGATCGCTTTTCAGAACGCGGAAACGAAGCAGTACCTCCGTGCTCGGGGAGACTACCAAGGAGCGCGTGTCAACCAAAGACCAGAGAAGCAGTACTGGGTGTGCGAAACTTCCAACACGCCAAATGCATTTTGGCTGAGATGTGAAGAAGGCAGCACATATCTTTACAACCACATCGGCAGCCACAGACCAAACAACCCTATATTTGTAAGCAAACCCGCCAAGTCATTAATGCCAGAGATGGCTTGGTACATACCGTCTTGTGATGATTGGAAAACGTCAAATGGACCTCAGGTATTGTCAGGACCCTCAAGCGCAGGCGTCCAGCAGCGGATGGAAGCAAAGGAGCGAGAGCTCGAAGTGAAGACTGCAGAGATGCAAAAGAAATTGGAAGAGGCAGCGAGGAGAGAGCGAGAAGCATTAGACTTTGAGAAAGAGGCTCGAGTTAAGCAGGAGGAACTCGCTGAGAAGGAGCTAGAGCTTGAGGCAGAAAGAAAGGCCACGAAGAAACAACGCATGCAGCAGAACGGGTCTGTGAGCACAAATGGCGACGATAGGCACTGGCTGGAGCGCTTCTCCAGGCTGCAGCAGCGTTTGGAAACTGCTCAGATGGAAATCGAACGGCTTCGTGCATCATCGAGGTCTGGAGATAATGTGGAAGTCAAAGATCTCAGACGAGAATTGGAAGCTGCGAGCAAAGAAGTCAGAGACAAGCAAGAGGCGTTGGCGGCGGTTCGAGAGTCGGTGGAGACCGATTTCAAAGCTCGAAGAGTGCATAGCGCGACGAAGGAGGCAGAGGCTCTGTCGGTTGGACAACGCTGGGCGCCACCTGGCTTCCGAGCTGGTCGAGATTCGGCCATCACGACTGGCGACGTGAAACCTATCACTATCAAGACGGAGTCCAGTTTCTTGCCTCGGCTACGGTGATGTTTGGTCTCAGCCTCTTTCGTTGAAGGCTGCGAGGCGCATATTTCTGACTGAAGAACGGCACTCAAAACAGCTCCATCGCTACTTTCCTCGTTTACGGTCAGACAGAGGATTCTCCGGCTCGCTTCAGGTACCGGGCGTCTGGAACTTGCGATGATTGGTCCCATAGCGCTGCTGTCTAGCGACGACAAGAGGTTTCGCGCTGTGCGAGCCTGCATGATACGACGGATACTTGAAGTCGCGAGGCTTGTTGGGTACGGTGCTGCAGGTCGACCGTGTCTGGCCGGCCTCAGGCTCCCTTCTTCCCAGACGGACGGCACCGCGAGGGCGCAACTCCCTCGAACCTCTCCACTGCGCCTCTTCACGTCGCCTGGCCGAGATGTGATCTCATGATGTTGTTGGTGACTACTACAGCCAATATTGGAGCGGCAGGCGGCATCGACGGGCCGGAGCCGTGCTTGGCGGTACAGCAAGAAATCCGTCAAATCAGCTTGGTGAGCTTGTTGCCGCATGCTGCCGTGCATCCACGCATCTTCTCATGGTTTCTCTCCTACTCAGCATCTTGTTCTTGTGCAAGCGAAGTGCAAGTGAAGTGCCAGTGGTGCTTGGACTTGAGGTCGAAATCTGCTGCCGTCTTCCGGAACCGAACGGGTTACGTGGTTCCGTGTGGCGCCCGTTAACCGTTGCTATTTTGATAAAAGTCTCCGCCAGGCACCATTTTCCTCGGTCTCAAGCCACCATCCTCCTGCCTGCACTGACCGAACCAATCCGGGTAAATTGAACGACCGGTGAGGCAGCACATGCCATATAGATGTCGTCTTTCTGCAGTTTCAGCTCCGGAGTCGAGCAGCGTCACATCCGTACGCGATTCCGCTCCCACCATTCTACGCGACATCACTTGGTCGGCATGGCCCCAGGCTCCCTCATCCTTCGCGCGGTTGTCTAAGACTCTGAACCAATCCAGCAAACGGCCTCGAATCTGTGGCTACGCTAGTCTAACTGCTGCGAGATATATCATGTCCCTCTCAACCTGTCGTCGTACGGACAACAACCATTCCTAGTTTTTGAACATCTGTCGGTCTGTCCTCGATTTACACACATCACTTTCGCACAACCACAAACATCAACATGATTGCACGAACATTCACCGTCGCTTCTCTGGCCGTTGCTGCCTTTGCACAGTCCTCTCCAACAGCAGATGCTTCAGCCACCGAGTCTTTACCAGCCACGACAAGCGGCCCTTCTGCCGCCGATGTCCAGACGACCATCACAGCGCTATTTGGCACTCTCACAAGTGGCTTCGCGGGCTCTGTAGTCTCTGCGAACGGATGCGACACCACTGTCGCTCTTGCATGCACAGACAGTGCTATTGACCTGTGCTCCGAAATTCCAGACCTTACGGTATGTCTCTCTCACAACGCCACCCGCCCGGTCCATCAGAACTATATGCTAACGATCTTCCCCTATCGCAGGCCACTGTGACTATCGGTCCAACTGCTTACGAGTTCGTGTACGCAACGTCCATCTACGGCGTACAGGGTACTATCGCCCAGTCCTGCGATCTCGATGGCCCCTCTGGTAGCTTCACGGCAGCAACCTGCACGGCTTCAGTCTACGCCTCTATCAACGGCCAGGAAACTGCCACTTCAACTGTCTCGACCATCACCGACACGGCCGAATTCAATTACGCTCAGATTCCAATCACTGCTGGTGCCTCCAACCTTCCATCAGCAGGCGCAACCTGCGACGCTTCCGAGACATCACGAGGTGCCGCTGCGCCGACCGGAATGGTCGAGCTGTACAAGATTCTGGTGCCGGCCGGCGCTGCAGTTGTTGCTGGTGCTGGTGCCATGCTCTAACTCACGATGGGTCGATAGCATGATTTCATCAACAGCACTGAGAGGTGTTCAATTTGATATTTTCTGCACTTGTATTTTCGCACGAGATACCACTACATAACGACAGACGATACGGACGACCCAATGGGAATTTGAGATAATTGCAAAATTTAGCCACAACCTGTCCCGGCTTTTTTGAACACATATTTCTTGACAAAAGTATTACAGCACATACCAGCCACTGCCATGCCGGCAGAAACAACGACCTTGACGGACTCAGTTACACTTGTTGGCTTCACAGCGCCTTTATTGACATCCGTCCTGCTCGTGAATGCGCTTGCGGTATCGCAGTCTCTTGTCACCTAGGCCAACCTTTCCACGCCACCAGTGACACCTATCTGAGCATACACTGGGTCGTCGCCAGCCAAGGCAGTCTCTCTCCGTGCTATTGAGCTCCTGCTGACGAATGTTAGGGATACGTACTGGTCACACACGGCTGTGTTGGCATTCCGCAGAGAGTAGGACTGAGATACGTGACTGTGCCCTCGCCCTTGGAATTCCTGACAGAGGTGTCAAACTTGTAAATGTAATGTTGTGGACTTTGAGTTGCTGTAAGCTGCAATGCGTTAGTAAGTGATACAATCTACGAGCAGTGTGTTCTCGATACAGTGAGCGATTTGGTGGGGGCAGACTGGTTGCTCGGAACATGATCATAAGTATACGCTCTTGCAAGCCGCTGCCATTTAGATTGAACCCGACAATCTCGGTATTGCTCTCAGGAGAAGGTCTATCGTTATCTATGCAATGTTGACGTCTGTGGTGCTTTGAGCAAGGAGAGCGCCTGCCATGGTTGTGAGTAGGGGGGGGTTTTTGAGGCATGTTGGAAAGATTGTTAGTTCGCCAAGGACGTAGCTTGTCATGTTGGAGTCGTGCTTGGAAATGACAGAACATAGATATTCCGTAACGAATATACAGGACTACGGCTGTGTTGAAGCTCGGGCTGCTGAGAGCCGGAGATTGGTATTCGTTCTGATATCCTGGCCGCAAATCGTCTATTGGCTAGTCCAACTCGTCAACATCAGAGTGAGAGCATGTGCGAACTAAAGCTGCCAATATATGTGGTACAGTTTGCCTATAATTCTCGCTGCTGTTCGCAGTTGGTTGAGCTTTTCTGTCTGACTGTTGTTGTTGTGGGAGAGGGCGCGGAACTTGTGCGAAGCACAAATATGCGGTGCGCCATAGCACAAGCCCCGCCTTGTTTTGCAGCTGCGTGTAAAGAAGAGGCTCAGGAGCACGTTCAATGCATATGGCCTGTTGACTGTGACGGCGGGATGCAGGTGGAGGACTTGGGAGAGCGAAGTGAGCGGTGCGTGTGCCGTCGGATCAACTATTCTCCGAAACGACATCACTGTTCGAATCAGCGCCTCCACATCGAGAAGCTTCTAGTTAGCCCAGCTGTGCTGCTATGAATGTTGTCGCGGCTCCCGAACACACTTTCTCGTCACAATTTGACGCGATTCTCTTTTTGACCCCACAGAAAGCAACTGGAAGCCGCATCAGACGACAGTGACAGTATCATGGCATCAGCAGACGAGCTGAAGGCCGAGGGCAACAAGCTCTTTGCAGCGAAGGATTTCAACGGCGCAGCCGAGAAGTTCTCTGCAGCGATTGCGGCCGACCCATCGAACCACGTCCTCTATTCGAATCTTTCCGGCGCCTATGCATCGTTAAAAGACTGGGAGAAGGCACTTGAAGCGGCCAAGAAGACTACCGAGATCAAGCCTGACTGGTCGAAAGGATGGGGCCGGAAAGGTACGGCAGAGCACGGCGTGGGCGACTTGATGGGCGCCGTGCAGTCATACGAGGAGGCCCTCAAGCTGGATCCAAACAATGCGCAAGCAAAGTCTGGGTTGGAATCAGTAAAGAGGGCGATCGATGCGGAGGCACGGGCAGATGGTGTCGACCCAAGTGGAGGGTTGGGCAACATGTTCAATGATCCACAACTCTTCCAGAAGCTGGCAGCAAACCCCAAGACGGCGGCATTGCTTGCAGATGGTGCCTTCATGGCCAAACTGCAGAACATGCAAAAGAACCCACAAGGCATGCAGCAAGAGATGTTCTCTGACCCGCGCTTCCTGCAAGTCATGAGCGTGCTCCTCGGCATCGACATGTCGTTCAACCCTACCGACGATGCCGATCGCGACGCTGGCAAGTTCCGCGAACAGGGCGGTGCTGAGGAAGATGTGGAAATGCCGGACCTCAAGCCGCCGCCAAAGAAGGAAGAGCCGAAGAAGCAGCCCGAGCCTGAGCCAGAACCAGAAGACGAGGAGGCCAAAGAGAAGAAGGCGAAGAAAGCCGAGGCGGATAAGGAGAAGGCAGCCGGGACAGATGCGTACAAGAAGAGGCAATTCGATGAAGCCATCGCTCACTACACCAAAGCCTGGGAGATCTACCAGGACATCACATACTTGACCAACCTCGGAGCCGCTCAGTTCGAGAAGGGTGACTATGACGCCGCGATCGAGGCATGCCAGAAGGCTGTCGAGCATGGCCGAGAAGTCTACGCGGACTGGAAGATCATCGCCAAGGCGTTTGGGCGGATCGGTTCAGCATACGAGAAGAAGGGCGACCTTGCGAACGCCATCGAATTCTACAACAAGTCGCTCACTGAGCATCGTACTCCTGACATCCTGGCCAAGCTACGGGCAGCGGAGAAGGCCAAGAAGCAGGCCGATGTCAACGCGTACATCGATCCGCAAAAAGCCGAGGAGGCACGCGAGCTGGGCAACCAGAAGTTCAAGGAGAGCGACTGGCCAGCTGCTGTGGAAGCCTACTCGGAGATGATCAAGCGCGCACCAGAGGACCCCCGCGGCTACTCCAACCGTGCGGCATGTCTCATCAAGCTTCTCACATTCCCATCTGCCGTGACCGACTGCGATGAAGCCATCAAGCGTGACCCAACCTTCATTCGAGCATACCTTCGCAAGGCTCAGGCTCTGTTCGCGATGAAGGAATACAACAAGTGCATCGATGTCTGCGCAGAGGCACTCGAGCACGATACTCAAGGCAAGAATACTCGCGAGATTGAGCAGCAGAGCCAGAAGGCACTAGAGGCACAATTTGCCGCGCGCGAAGGCGAGACGGAGCAGCAAGCCCAGGAGCGCATTCAGCGTGATCCCGACATCATGTCAATTCTGCAGGATCCTGTCATGCAAAGCATTTTGCAACAGGCCAAGAACGATCCGGCTGCCCTGCAGAACCACATGCAGAATCCAGCCATCAGGATGAAGATTCAGAAGCTGGTTGCTGCTGGTGTCATTAGACTAGGCCGGTAGACTGGGGTCTTGTCTAAAAGTATAGCCAAATTTGAAATGAGTGAATGATGCTGATCTGTATGTTTTAGAGAGCATAGCGCAGGCGGTCCTTATAATTTACAAAATAAAGCGATAACCTCAAGTTCTCTTGCACACATGTCCAACCCCCATGTGGCTTCGGAACAGTGCCGTCGTCACTCGATGTACATGCATAGCAGCCCGGGCACCAGACGATGTTGACGATTAGAACCTCGGCGTCAGCATCGTGATCACAGAGAGCCGTAACACCGTCGCACGTTACCACAGATCTGACTCCTCACTTGCTGACGAGCTCAGTAGCCAAATTGGTGGTTTATTTGTACAAGCAACTTTCCCTGTCGTGTCGCGGCACAAGCTTGCTCGACAACAGGTCCCGTCGTCCAAGTGGGGCATCCATTGGCCGACCATCTTGACATATCCCGCTCGACTCAAGCGGCATACAGGTGTTTCAAGAGAGTTGACGGAAAGGGTATCCCTGACCGATCGATGGCTAGCTTTTCCTGGATACAATGCGTAAGTAATCTCATTCGCTAGCTATACTGGGCGATTTCCTTGCCCCCTATGTGTAGCTTAGCGCGGCTAAGTAGGACTAGAAGCTGCAAATAACAGGGGCGCAGCTGAATGCTAGGTTATTACTGTATCGACCAGGGCTACTCCCGTCTTCAGCCCGCCCAGAACATCTGTAGCATAAGCACGTAGCTTATTAGTGAATTGGACCTCTCAGAATGGACAGTTCGCAGTTGTTTACGCCGCCGCCGCAAACCCCGCCGCCGCCGCCGCAGTTACAGGCCACTCAGTACCTCTCGTAGTCGCTTATTCACTCTCAACCACAGTCCGTGGAATCAATCACTCGGTTTGGATGAACATACCCTCGGAAGTCGCACAATCGCTCAACCCCGACTATATCACGTGGATTCGCGACTCGCTGGCGTCGGAATGCTAGGCCCTACCTCCATTCTGCGTGCCAGCGTGGCTTAAGCCACAAACAGGGTATTTGAGACTTTATACCCCCATTGATTGGCTGAATCCGCTGATGTGTCATAAGTGACCTTAATCAGTGAATGGTGGCGTTATTCAATAACGAGATCAAGGGTGGTCGAGCGAGCGAACCGAACACGGCACCGGATGCTAGTCAATTATGCGATTTTGAGATTTCAGAAGTCAATAACGGCGAACCGAACGGGCTCTTACTTGAATGGTCATCATGTCGAGTGATCACACATCTTACCCCGCGCGACAGCCGAGAAAACCTCTTCCCAGTGGCAAGCACATCAGGCAACCACGACATCGACAAAGATACTGAAAAGGCCAGAGTCACAATGGGCTCGATCAGCGCCAGTGGAGGCTACTCCGTGCCCAAGGAAACACAAACTATCTTCGACGAAGGAATTCTCAACAACCCACTCCTTCCAGCATTGCCCGAGGAGACCAAAGCTGCAGGAAAACATGTTGACTTCACAGGCAACGATCTCCCCAGCATTCCCATTACATGGCGTTTCGCCGAGAGCGCCGCGGCGTTGAAAGGGTTTGAAGCGACGATGCTAAATATTCTTCGTTCGAGAAAATACGAAAGCCCCATGTCCGGTGTCACCATCAACACCGACCATGCATCGTTGTTCGTCATGTCGCCTTCCCTAACGAAGCTTATCGAAAACGGACAACCCACGCGTGACATGGGCCACTGCGGATCCTGCTCAATTGGAGAAGAATGGTATCAAGAATTGCGATCTACATCGCTATTGGGCTACGACGCAGAGGCGATTGGCGACGAATATTTACAAGACCAAAGATGGAAGGTGCGACCATGGGGTTGGAAGGCAATGAAGCCGTGACGCCGGTTTTTCCAAACAGTGACTTTGGTTAGTACTCATTGGCTCTCCAGCCATTCATTGAGCTAACGTGAACTGGGTACCGGTATTGCAGGCGCAACAGCTACCCTTCATGCTTTGATCAGACGCGCAGAGGAAGGCGGTTCTTTTGGCGTCGACGTTGCGCTGAATTACTATTCGCAATGGCTCGTTCGCTCCGTTGGTGAGTATCCGGAGCCAGTATGGCAAGACGTCTGGCAGCGACACGGCTCCTTTGTGTATCGCCACTACCACAACGTGTTGTACACTGTGCCGAATTTGCTGGGCCTGCTGACGCAACACGACGGCAAGACCTTGTTCAAGCCGGACTTCTTCGAGCCTCGAGCATCGAAAGCCACGGGGGTCCAGTTTCTGCAACTAAAACCGGTCGCGCAGTTCAAAGAGGACGTGAAGCTTGAGTACAACGTTGGGACGCGAGGCAACGGCTACGATAAGCCATTTTGGCCGAAGGACTTGAGGACTGAGGTTGTGACATGAGCGAGTGAGGAACGATCGTTTGTCCATTATGAGAGTATGTGCTGTTATTTCGAGAGCTGTCGTGAATGTCGTGAAAGGGCTGTCCATATGTCTACAGCCGCTGAAAAGCAGAACGCTGAGATCAAAGCAAGCAAGAAGCTAGGGTCGTGGTGTCAGCATTACTTTGGCGCCATTGAAACTTGTGCAGGTTAGAGTGAGGCCTTCAATCCAGGGCTCTGGGTCTCGTCCTTCGAGGCCGTTGAAAGCTTGACAGAGCCGCACGGTCGTGTAGCTGGCCTCTGTCAATGCGAAATTCTGACCTAAGCAAATGCGTGCTCCGCCGTTGAAAGCTGTCATCATCACCCGTCAGTTCTGACCACGTGGCACGCTCAGTCCGAATGAATCGGCATCACTTACGCAAGTATTCCCAGCTTGGGCGTAGCCCTTTCCCGCCGGTCTCGGCATCATCGAGCCAACGCTCGGGCTTGAACTCTTCAGCGTCCTGGCCGTAGTAGTCTTTTCTTCGGTGCATGGCGTAAACATTCCAGGCCATGATATCGCCTTTTCGCATGAACAGGGGCGCAAGACCATCAGGTCCGCCTCCTCGCGGCAGGGTTGTATCCTCAATCGCTTCGCGGCTATTCATCGGCACAACGGGATGAAGTCGCAGCGATTCATTCAGCAGGGCTTTGAGGTATTTGAGCTCTTTGAGTTGCTCGAAAGATGGATGGGCACCATTCAGTTGGGAGACTTCGGCTTGTAATTTGTTCCACACGTCTGGCCTCTTGCCTAACATGAACCAGACGTTGGACAGAAGGCTGGCAGTAGTGTCGCGACCTGCGAGGAGAATGTTTAACAACTCACTCCGAATTCGGACGGGATCGGTGGTCTGGCGGACGAGCTCATCGATGAAGACGTATCGGCCGTTGTGCTCGGCGCTGTCCTTCGCAGACAGCAGCTGATTCCGTTTGGCCAGCCCCTTTTGTACATAGTAGTCGACAAAGTTGTGGACGAATTCCTTGTCCTTCAGGAAACGCTTGTTCGCGGGGAAGAGCTTGGCCCATGATCCCCAGCGGGACGAGTTTGCAATAAAGTCCTGACTAAAACCAAAAGCCTCGGCGAATCCATCACTGGTATTTTTGGACAGCGACTCCGTGGATTCGCCGAACAGAAACTCCGTGGCACTGTCGATCGTGAGACGAAAGAAAAGTTCAGACAAGTCCACTTCTTGGTGTGCAGGGATGGTCGTGATGAGCTTCGAGACGTGCTTCTCAAAGGTCGCCACATCGCCGACTTGAGAGCGCACGAAACTGGGTCGCAGCATTTCGCGGGAGTGTTTCCACTCCGCTCCGTCGGTGGTGAAGATGCCTGCAGCACACGGTGAGTCGCAGCTCGAAACGTGAGGAGGAAGCACTCATACCATCGCCCAGCAACGGACGGAAGCCGACCTTGCGGCGCGTGCCCAAGCTCCATTTCTTGTGGTCAATGGCCTGAATGACCTTGAGGTTCTCGGGCTCGATGGTGGTGTGGATGCGCCGGCCGAGGGCTTTGAGCTGAAATGTAGTGACGCCGGTTTGCTGGAAGCGATCGGCGGCCAGTTCCAGGAGGGTCCGCGCCTTGAGGGCGGCGATGTTTTCGAAGAAGATGTCCAGGCCCAGAATGGGGTCTTTCTGCGGCCATTTGGGAGCATCCAAGCAGCCCTTTTGGCGCTTCAACGCGCGTCGCGTGCGCCACCGGTCGAGGGCGGTGGCAATCCGGTAGACGGCATACAGGAGCGCCAAGCCGACGACGGCCTTGGTGGCGGAGGAGCAGGCGGCAACGTGCATGGTGGTGGAGCGGACAGGATACAAGAGCCGGGGCAGGACAGGAGCAAGTACATGTAGTCGTGGGTGTTGGTTGCCACCTACCTCCTACCACGAGCGGGCCACGAGGCTGACGAGCGGCGCGAACGGGCCATTCAGCTGCGTCGGCGATGAAAGCTTGGCCATGCTACGGACGAGTACCCTTCCAACTCCGGACGAGAACGACGAGTCGTGTCTTCGTCAGGCGTGCTGTGGTGGCGTGGCGTGGCTCAGGTGCAGTCATCACGTCGTTCCTGCTGCTTCTGCTGCTTTTTCCCTTGGCTGCTCGGGGCCGCGCCTGCACACATCCCGGTGCCAAGTCGGACATGCTGCGTCCACTACCGGAGAATCACCAGAAACGCCCGGCCGCACCATCACCACCACCACCACCACCAGCACCACCACCACCACCACCAGCACCAGCACCAGCACCAGCACCACCACCACCATCACCGCCACCACCACCAACGCGGTCCACCGTCTCACCGCTCCGGCCTTGGCAGCGAAGTCCCAGACTGACGAGCCCGCGGCACGGAACGCGTCGCGACATGCCAGGCAGACACTGAGATATACACGGTCGATGTCGAGAGGATAAACGATCGGCTTTTGTTGGTTGCGATATGAGCAATATTACTACTACATTACCATGCCCTCCGGTCACTTCTGTGCGCCGAGCACGCGCCGGACCTCGGACTGAATCGCTTCGCTCATGATTTTGGTGCTGGCCTTGCCACCCAAGTCGCCCGTCCGGATCTCCAGCCCGCCATCTTGCTTCGAGTCGAGCACCTTCGCCACTGCTTCTTCGATCCCGTCGGCCTCGCGATGCATGTTGAACGAATACCGCAACATCATCGCCAGACTGAGCACCTGAGCCACCGGGTTCGCAAGCCCTTTCCCCGAAATGTCGGGGGCTGATCCGTGGACGGGCTCGTACAGGCCAATGACTCCGCCAACACTGTTTTGCCCCAGCTCAGTGCCGGGAGCGCCTGCAAGACTCGCACTGGGCAACAGCCCGAGACTGCCCGTCAATCCGCCCGACTCGTCGGAAAGAATGTCGCCGAACGTGTTGTCGGTCACAATCACCCCGTTGAACGCCGTCGGCTTGGTGATGAACAGCATCGCAAGAGAGTCGGCCAATTGATGCTGGAGCTGCACCGTCGGAAACTCTTTCTCGAATACCTCGGACACAATCCGGCGCCACACGCGCGAATTCGCGAGCACATTGGCCTTGTCAACACTGAAGACAGGCTGCGGAGGATCCGTTTGGAGTGCGAGTGCGCCAGCGACACGAGCGACACGCTCAATTTCGGGCCGGGAGTACTCCCACGGGTCGCACCCGTAATCCGCCTGCTCCGTCTTTTCCCCATAGTACGCACCGCCGCAATTCTCTCGGATCAACATGAAATCAACGCCTTCAATGATCTCGCGTTTGATCGGTGACCAGTCGATCATCGTCTTGGACGCGAACTTGCAAGGGCGAAGGTTGGCGAAGATCTGCATCCGCTTTCGAATCCGCAGCAGGCCACTTTCGGGGTTTGGCTGTGAGTGCCCCCATTGCGGTCCGCCGGCGGACCCGAAGAACACTGCATCGACTTTCTCGCACTTTCGAAGCACTTCTTCTGTGACCGAGTCTTTGTGCTTGTCGAGCGAACAGCCTCCGCAGAGGTCAAAGTCCCGTTCGAACCGAGCTCCTGTGGCTTCTTCCACAATATCAAGAACCTTCAATGCCTCGGTAACGACTTCAGGCCCGATATGGTCGCCGGGGAGGACCAATATCTTGCCATTCATAGCCCGAGGCTTCAACGTAGTACCGTTTACGTTGCTTGCAGGCATCGTTGTTGATGTGCCTGGAATCAGAAAAGACTGCAGCGAAGACCAATGGACCTCGCCCTGTGCTGTGCAGGACGGGAGATGATAACAATGAGGGTGCTGGACTGCTGAAGGCGGAGTCCAACCAGCGCACCCCGCCTCCGTCTTCGGCGAGCGGCTACTCAACTTTTGTAGCAATGAGGGCCGAGGTCGGGGCAGGGACATGCATGCTCAAAATCATGCAACCATCGCCGACATGGCAGATTTCTGCTCCAAAGGCCGGAAAGCGTGACTCGGCAGGTCCCCAAATGTCACCGACCGAGAAAGCTCTTGCAGCCCAGCGATGACATCTGCAGGTCCATTGAAAGCATACTGAGAGCCACGGGCAATCGCCTCATCCATGTGATCGTATCCTTGCCGCAGCCAGTGCAGGACCAATGCATCCAAGTGCAGAGTCCGTTGCATCCAATCGAAGATACTCGCGAACTTGTCCCATGGCCCGATGGAGACCTGGCGGAGTGTCAAAGCTTTCAGAGACTCCTGGTGCCGGGCGAGGAACGCGCAAAGGTCTTGTTGTCGTAAGGTAGCTCCAGTCAGATGGATCTCTTCCAGTGCACTGGCCGTGAAGACCCCAAGGATGCTCGGGGGCAGAAAAGACTTCTGCACTCTGCAACAGTTTTCGCTGAACTGCAGGCTCAACTTCCGCAGCAAAGGCATGGAACGTGTGATCTCTGCCATGGTGATGATGTCGTGCAGCGTGAGGTTGTGCACGCATCCTAGGCTCACGGCAAGCGATTCTAGCTGCGACAAGGCTGGTCTGAGCGATGTCACGCTTCTGGCGATCCGCGTCATGGAAGCGTGGCTCAAGGGAGCTTTGCTATCGGAAAGGCAGAGCGAGCGAACGGGAAACCGCGCCTGAGCAATTGCAGACAACAGCAACGAAGCAGTCTCGCCATGGTCGTCTGGAGATCGACCAAGCAACAAAAATTCGTTCTTGATGGTCGACTTTCCGGTGCTGCTGAGGTAGTCCACCAGGTGACGGAAGCCGTATGCGACAGGCGAGAAATGGGAGTATGTGCAAACTTTCAGTTCTGGGATAATGCCGGCGCTGGCGAGGTTGTAAAGCGCTCCGGCAAGCAATGCCACATCCGATCGACCAAAGTCCTTTCCATCAGGTTCCGAGTACCAAGAGCTCCAGATTGGTCGCTGGCCGTCGTTCTGGACACGGTCTGTTGCTGGATTGACGATTGCCGACACGTTCGTCACCACCAATTCGATCTTCTGCAACCTGCGGCACAGCCTTGGACTCCCGGTGATGTTGAGCAACGCTTCTAATGAGGCTTTTGTGGTCAAGTGTCTCCGGTGGGTAAAATGTCTTTGGACGAAGATCCTGTCCACATTCTTGGCGACTTCGGCCGACGCCAGGCGCAGTGCTAGCAAATCCGAACCCTCAGTGGCCGCGGCGATAGCCTCGATCAGCTCCGGTGGTAGTTGTAGGAATGTTGGACCCACGCTCTCCATGATTGTTGGTATCGCTTGTGTTATTCTCGTCAGGATTCGGGTTCAGCGATGAAGGAGCAGCATGAGATTCCAAAGAGCAGGCAGCCAGTGAAATATCCGCGCAGACGCATCATCACAGCAGAGCCAAGATCGACCTTACGTCCTGTCATCCCTGGACAGGCACCTCGTGCAAGCGCTCAGCTTAGTGCTGACCTGGGCATTGTCCCCGGGCCCCGGCTCTTCTAGACCCGCCAGGGAAGCACATCCGCGGGACCTCCAGGGCGCCACACGTTTCCAGGGTTCACGCCTCGTTGGAAATAGTTGTGTATCACCGGCTCTGATAATGCTTCCCGTAATACAGTGGCCGGCCCTGTTACTCCGCAAACTCGGATCCTGCGCCTCCACTTCCAACGCCGATGATACTGGTGAGCGCCTGTGACCCTGAGGCCGCAGCAACACGGTCCATCGGGACGGTCCAGATGTGCACGTCGTGACGTGTGGTCGCATGTGAACTTTGCCTACGCACGAATAGCTCGGACGTTTCTGCCATCTCATGGGGCGTAATCTTAGAATCCAACAACATTATGACACGCAGTCACGCACTGCAAATGACTTCAGACTCGCTGTTGCAGTACTGTCAAATCCTGGGGGCACATCTTCCGCTTTGTCCGAGACAAGTGCAACTCGGCATATCCCATTGTGGTCTCTGCCGCTCGACGCGGTCCGCAGTGGCCTGCATGTACTCTGGCGTATCAGCACAACATGCACTACTCTCACGGAATCTTGACGCTCACGGCAAGCAGGGCTTGATTTATGGTTTGACCGTCGAAGGGATGCGAAGGTCCCTTACCAGGATCCGTGGCAGCTCGGTGAACCCAAAGATCCTCACAACTCACGAGTCACGTCTAGGGGACGAGACAAAGGTCTCTTGGCGTCTACATGTGTGAGACTGTGAGTGGTCCTGTATGTCTATGCGTGTGGCTGAATCGTCATTCCATGTGGACGTTCGGTCCCCGACAGTCCCACTACGAATGTGATGGTCCCTTCCACACGAATGCTGACCCAAGCGCGCGCCTATATGGCCAGTTTCGGCAGACAGTATGCTCTCCCCTCTACGTCTGCTCGTCCGCTTCGGCTTATGATGACGGCTTCTCTCATGAACGGAATATTGACCGATAGATTGGCTGAATCGACTCGATGTCCAAGGAGATATTCACTTCATCATGTATCTGGAGAATTCGACCTTCACTAATGGCCGCGCCGTTGCAGATGAAGTGGGCGATCGTGAGGAATCGTGGACGAAAGTGCCGAACAGCGCTGAGAGCCAATACAACCACCCCTGGTCCCTACTAGCGAAGCCACGGAACTCGGAGTCACCTGAGACCAGTTCTTGACGGGTCATGCAAATCGCAACGGTGTAGCATGATCCTCTTTTTCTGTCATTTCACAGCCTCACTCATCACTCGAAATGACGTGGCTGTGAGCCATTAGTGGCGACGCTATCGTTGCGTTTCGTTGTGGCGTCGTACGCTCATTTTGGGAAACGCCAGCGGATGCGCATTGTGAACGCGAATACCGTCGTACTGTCATGGACCGCGGGTACCGTTGACACTGGTATCCTTCGTTGACGTGATGCTCTAAGACCGCGTCGGCGCGTCCGTCCCCCGAGTCTCAGACATGTGGCGAATGTGTGGCCTGCCATGTGTGCTCATGGTACCTTGCATGGCGTCTTATCACTCCGGAGGAGTCCTTCCGGAGGAGGATGATACTGACCGCTTGTTATTGCAATGATCAAATTGCCACTCCTGCAGCTGGATTACATGGTATACTTAACAGCTCGTACCGAACCCTAGGTGAGATGCCAGACATCAAGTTACCGTCCGCGCTCCAGGATCGTATGATTCAGCGCAGCAATAGCCGAAAACTCGGCGCCCAGCTGCGGAATGACGTGGACACGGATGTCGTACATATGACCTCCCTCGTTCGCTACCGCGGACATCGCACCGATTCAGCAGCTGAAGACGGAACTCGTGCATATCCGGAGGCACCTCCTCGACTAGCAGCAAACAGCCGGTGCTTGTTTGATCTGCTTCGCGCTTCATGCTCGCAGCAGGAGCGTGCAATCTCGTCTGTGCACCTGGTAGCCAGTCGTGGCAAATTGACCACGCAGCCAAGAAACGTGAAGCACAAGGCTCTGATTTCACTTCTCGCCGTCCCTCGTGGGTTTATGCAGGGCCAAGATATTGTCAGCCGGGTGTCGGCGTTCCCCACGGAACCATCAAAACCCGAAGGTGGCATCAGCATGATCACGCCATCGCGGTCATTCGAACCATGCCGAGTATTCGTACTCACGCAAATCGCGTTGCTCTATATACCGAATGACCCCACCTCGCAGGGGTGCGGGCATGCAATGTGGCTGAGCGCCTCCGGATTGTACCCTGAAGCAAGAGATAGCGCGGCTTGCGTGGGGCCGCGGGCGCGTCCCGTCACTCCCGTGAAATGCCACAGGTGGCACGCGAGAGAAGGGGACCACAGTATCCCGGGCATTATCAGCAGTCGCTCGGTGACCCTGCATTGGACTCTGAGACCCGCTTGACTGACTGGGACGGCTCATCAAGCACTTGCCTCTAGCCGTGCGGCCATCCAACCCGAAGGCTGACTACAGTATGTGACTACAGTATGCATCAAGAGCCCAACTTTGCTCTTCGGCAACCACTGCGCAGGGCTCTCCTGCGAAAAATTCACATACAGTGTGCATGTACCTCGTCCTCGATTTCGGTCGACTTCCCCGCGGTCCGATACACACAGCATTGTGAGAATGTCTTGGACCATTCCATCGGTTCCCTTGTCGAATGCAGCGTTCCTTCATGCTCGCCCGGCCAATGGTGCTGGTGCAACACACGCCGGCTACTTTTAGTCCACGTCTAAAAGGAAACCAAGCACGTGCAAATGATCCACTTAGTATGTCCTGGCATTTATTACAGCAAAAGTGACAGGGGCCAACTGAGGCCTCCGGGCGCATTCTGGGCTTACGGCACCACACTAGACTGTTCGAAGGGATTGCAAAGACCCTTTTGAGTGGCTCGTAATTTGTCCGCAACGGCCGTAGTCGTGGCTGTCGGCTGTGATTTAGGCATACAGTGGTTCGCCACACCCTCGCCGCACGCTCCCATTTTCTGGGCACCGGGTCAAACCACTTGCATGCCGGTAATAGATCAACATCTGGCCGGAGCGCTCACGAGGCCCATGTTGACCCTCGAAACGGACGGCATGCCGAGAGGTACACAAGTGTGATGAGGCATTGTCATGCAGCTTACTGCACACTAATCATCATCAACAACTTTCCGTGAGTCGAACGCGGCCGCACAATGATTGGTTTCGTGTATGCATTCTACACAACAAGGATTGATCATGCAAAGCAGAGAAGTGAACTCCTGAGAGGGTCGAACCGTCGCAGTAAAGCTGGTGAATCGCAGGAATTGGCGAAAGCGGAAGACGGCGCAACCGCAAAAGACGTCGAAAGCCCGATTCGAGAGCATGAAGTCGATATCTGTCTGGAGAGTACGTGCCAGCCGATACGGTGGCCCTGTCATGAATGGCTGTTGAGTTTCAGACAGTGAGGCTGAGGGCGAGATACTCTTCGATCGTCTCTCGTGTACCATCGTACTCTTCCGCCGATAATCGATCGTCTCGACACTGTTTACTGTAACGAGGAAGCGAGAGCGAATGCCGCGGTGAGGCCCAGCTGCAAAGGACGTGAACTCGATCCTACATGGATTGAATGCGATCCGTTCATCCCTTCACGGAACATGCGGAACTGCATGCAAATCTGCAGCCAGGCATCTCGCAATATTAGGCATGACGATGTGTGCGATTGATGCGCCGTGTCTCAGCGACGGTGGAAACTCGCAGATGATGGCCCAGGAAACGATGTTTGCCGTGCGACTGATCACAAACATGCATGATGGAGTTGTAGCGAGACCCAGCAGTCGCCGCGACGAACGGCCTCACCTCGCTCACGCTAGCCCACTCGGTCAGACACGGATCGATGTGGCGGTTGCCGAAGCCACTGGAGTCTGGACCGTACAGCATGCTTGCTTCTCTGTCTCTGTGAGCCACAGAAGAGCCAAGGGGTCGAGGGTGCGGTTGCACTACGGAGTTTCTTTTTCCAGCCGGTGAAGCACCACCGTCACCGGTGGTACAAGGTCCTGAGGCATCGACCATGTCAGTATGGCAACTTTCAGGCTTCCAGTGAAATCACCACAGTTCCATGGAAACGAGTGGACTGAGACTCTGCAATCGCCACCTGCAATCGCCTTGCGCATGTGGAGAAGCCAGAAAAGCCACCCCCAGGACGGTCATGGCATGTGGAGGGACGTGCCGCAATCTTTACACTTGCTCCTGTAAGCCGCCAGAGACTCCACGATCTCACGAGCCGAGGTCTTCCCAGCGATGTTGTATTTGCCGGATCGGCAAATGGCAAGGAGACATCGTCTCGCCTGCGCTATAGGAAGATCATTGCGAGAGGCTTTCGCTACGCCTGGCATTGACAGCTTCACTTGCGGACCAGCAAGGGATTCCGACTCCCGTGCTCATGTTCTGGAATATTATGATAAGCTTCCAACAGTGCATTCGGGGAGGGCATTGCAGTGACGCCTTAGTGCGATACTCCGAAGCTTTGTCGTCAAAAGAAGTCAAGGTATTGCATGCCGTTCATTGCTTTCATCTTGCGTCTGCAATAAATGCCTCGGGGTCCAGATTCCTTCTGCAAGATCTCAAGAGAGACGTCGGAACCACCCAACAACGCAGACGGGAGACGGGGAGGATCATGCAGAATCTTTTGCGTCCGGCCATCGTTCTACTTCCACCTCCGTGAGCTGGAAGTCTCATTGTCGATGAGCACAGCAGATGAAGTCGTTGTGCGAACACGTGCAATCTGATATCGAGTATCCTACACTGTACCCTCCTTCACATTTATGAAGGAGCCGTTCTGACGTGAGGTAGTCTCGAAGTGATCTTGGCTTCACTTCAGCTCGCATCTGCATGCGAGCTCTGGAAGTTTGAGCGCGAAATGGAGGATGCCGATGCGTGAGGCTCGTCTGTTGACAGATCTGACCTGCATATGCGTTCGAGCGCATGGAACTTTGCAGAATTCTTTCCGCTTTGCCAGAATTGAGAGGTTGTTGCGAATCTAGTCGATCGTCAATCGCCTTCGGTGCCGCAGGAGCTGGACACGGAAAAATTTTGTATGCTGGTCGTAAGTAGGTGTAATGATGACCTTCACGAAGCAGATCTTACCTCGCTGCAAGGCCTCGACTTTCACTTTTTCTCATCGTCTCTTTTTTGTTCTGGGAGGTCAGAGGCAGGCGACTTGTTGGTACGTTGGTCTCGGTAATAATTCCACAGCTCTAGTTAGCAATGACGATGTCGACCCCTCCACGACCCTCTCTTTTTTGCGTCTCAGCTCTGCACCGAGCTCCATGCTCACCATCATCACAACAGCGAAATATGTCGTCACTCGCTCCAATTCCAGCAAACATTGACTTTCGATCAGCGCCCCAACAGTCGCATCTCGCTCGTTGTCATTGGTAAGATACTGCACTGTCGTAGATGCAGGATTTGGGTATTTGTCAAGGACCATCGCTCGACCCCGCGCTACCCACTTCGGCGAAGGCGATTTTGGTCAGGAGCTGAAGGGGCGAGGCGGAAGTATAAGTATTCACTCACGGACAGCTTGGTTTGTGCCATCAAGGTCCTCGTATCAGTCAACCTGCAGCCAACCACCTCCACTCGCACGACATATTAACTTTCTTGCACCATGTCTTCTGGAAGCTGCGCCTGTGGTGCTGTCAGTATCAACGCGGTTGGAGAGGTTCAAGCAAAGGCTCTCTGCCATTGTGCCGACTGCAAGAAGGTAGGTGGCTCAGTACGTTGCTCAAATTTCCGCGTTGACCAAATATTGCAGATCACTGGTTCCACATACTCGACCAATATCATCGTTCCTGGTGTGGAAGTGACCAAGGGATCCACAAAGAAATGGACGAAGAAAGCTGATTCTGGTAACCCAATCACTTCCCACATCTGCGCCGAGTGCGGTACCACACTCTATCGGGAAGGACCGACCTTTGGCGATGCAAAGGTGATCAAGGTCGGAGTGTTGGACGGCAATGCTCTTGAGGAGGCCACACCAGCCATTGAGCTATACACTAAGGACAGAGTCAGCTGGGTTTCTGCCGTCAGTGGGGCTGGACAGAAGGTGGGAATGCCCGATAGCGCAGACGCATAGATTGAGACAGATTGGAGACGACCGGGATTTAGATATAAATGCAGGGTGCATTCATGATTAGAATATCACCCAGGAGTGATATTGCTACGATTTGAATCCTGCTCTGTGCTCGTTCCCACACACCGGGAAATGTGATTCATCATGCGTACTGTTGAATGGAAGGTCAGGCCGTGTGGGCGCCTGTCTAAATCGTGGCGAGTACACGCACGTGGCCTTCCGTTATGGCTCCTCGCGGGTAACTGAGTGCGCTGCGGTGATTCGGCATCGTTAACGCGCCGCAGACCGTATGTGGCGACGTGCGAGCGATGTGAGGCTCGGGAGACGACCCGAATGATCCTTCCTGACAGCGATTGACCATGCTAATATAGCATAGGATCTCTGAAGCGATGCGCCTTCAGTCCTCTTCCGAACTCTCTTCAGGTTCGCGGACTGTGTCCTTGAGCGTCTACAGACAATCAGTAAGACATTTTTGCGGACCGAGCGCAACGGGGCGGCGCACGTCTTTAAGTCTCATCTTCACTTCGTCGTGCTTCTTCGCGTGCACGAGCACATGTTCGTCGTCGATGTCTTCAATGATGAAGCTGTGTTGGTTTTGCTGGTCGATTCGCACGATGATGGCTTTGATGGACGGATCGCATTGGACGAGCACTCCTGAACGGTTCGTTGGCACGCCGGCGGCATCTCAAGCTCACTGTTCATCCTCGCTCACCTGCCATAGCACGGGGCATCGTGATGGTCGTACGTCTGACGATGTTGTTGGTACGGATGTAATGGACTAGCGCTGATCGACGCAAGACACGCTGCGGGCAGCTATGGCGGCCGTTGATGGCGGCGGCGGTGGCGCACAAGCTTAGACGCGTATCAAACTCAATGACTAACTAGTCCAACTTCCAACGCCCTGCAAGACGTGAGATGCTGCGAGCAACTCATCACCTTCCACGCCCTTCACTCGCTCACCCCGCGTGCAGAATGACATGCCACGCAACAATGTACACCTCGCTTGCCAGCGCTTTGCGCAGTTGACAAGAACCCCATCCTGACCGGATGACGCGGCAAGTACACGCGAAACCTCGGGGCTGAGGGCGACAACCTCCGCCACGGCGACCTCATTTGCCAGACCAGAGCGGCCCAGAACTTGCTCTCCTTTCACGCACTCCGCCAGCAGAGCATACACCTACCACGAAACCGTCCCACGACCGCGGCTGTGCGACTCTGCACATCTCTCATTATGAACCCGACTCTCGCTATGAACCCGAGCCTCCGGTTGCTCGTGGCGACATGCCTGCTACCATTAGCGATGGGACAATCCAGCAACGATGGCGAAGAGCAGGCCAACAGCATCTACGGTTCCTCCACCACATCGACGCCGGCCGGCACGGCGTCGTCAACATCGACTTCTACGCCAGACAGCAGCAGCAACAACAATGACGAGCAACGACAGAGCGACATGGACGGCCTCGTCAACTATTACTTCGTCTTCCTCGCCCTTATCGTCATCCTCGTAGGTATTGGCGCTTTCTTCGTGTACCGGCGCAAACGCAAAGCCGCGCTCCTCTACCAAAACGGCCAGACAGGTGCTCTGCAACAGGACATTGGCGCCTGGGACCCCTCGCGCGCACGAAGGAGATACTGGCAAGGGAGGTGGAGATCAACAGACGTCACGCATAGAGAAGAAGGGCTGGATGAGCATGGAGAGGCGCCACCACCGTACATGCCCAAGGAGACGCAAGATGAGGAGCAGGGACTTCCCATGCGGAATCACAATGACAATAACCACCTTGCGGTGCCGCTTCAGACGCTGTCTCGGGAGCAGGCGGGGCTTAAGCCCCCCGAATACGACTATGCTGTGACGGAGCATCATGCACGGCCGAATGCGACAGGATCGACAAGTTCGTCACAGCAGCCGGCGGCGGAGACATCGAACCAGCAGCACCAGCCACATCAACAATGATTGCAAAAAGCACCGGGAAAGTGATACGATATGGGTGTCAGAGAGGGGATTCAATCGATGATTGTGTTAAGACCGAGCGAAACAGCGTTTATTGCAGCGAGGAGTTGGTGGTAAATATCAAATATGGGGCTGTTCTAGGAAGTAGAAAGAAGAAAGAAGGAGCGGAATCATCGCTGCTCCCAGACAGTATAGATCAAGGCAGTCCCCACGTGGGGAAGGTATGGTCGTTTCATGCTTGTGTAGGATCAGCTACACAGAATTGGGTTGCAAGCCTTGAGGAGCGACTGCATGGCGCCAAACGCCAAATGCGTTCATTATGTTCCTCTCACGCGTGGCACGGTCCGTAGACTTGAGCACCGCGTCCATTTCCCAGACTTTCCACGGTACAAGTTGAAATTCACCGGTCTGATCGTCCATGGCTGCAAACGGGCCGCGTTCATCATCTTACCCCAGGAAAGACTGTGACGAATGTCTTGTAGTCAGATGATGGAAGTATACTTGGAGAGGAAGCCTATACGGATATGCTTTCCTTCAGCCTGGTGAAGGTCTCACGATAGGTCCGTGAAGGATGCTTTCAGATGCATTTGTGGAGGAATGCATCCTTGCTATCCTCCGACAGACAGCTTTTATGCTCCGAACACCATGGCGTCAGTGCTGTACGTGGCGATGTCCAGTGTGGCGTGGTGCAACCTCCAGTTACGCAGTCCCAGACTAGCATCCTGGCAATCGTTGTGTTTGGAGGACCGCCGGTTGCCGACTTGCACTCCGACACATGGCACGAACTGCGCAGCGCTGAGCTCTTTGTCACATACCAGGCGGCTTGGGTGGAAGAGCAGACCGAGGCGTTGAGTGAACATGCATCGTAAAGCTCAGAGATGCACTGGGAAGACCGCCGTCGCCAGTGGACCCGAGTGAACGTTCAGCGGTCCGTGCTAAACGATTATTGTGGCTGTACAACCGTACCTCCACCATCCAGCCACAAGTGACGAAGAAAAGTGGGCGAGGAACGTGTGGAACGGGTGGATGCACATGTGAAGACAGCCTCATACCGATCGCTGGTCGTCGTTGTTACGTAGCGCTGTGGCCCTGCACAGGCCGCGTAATTGCAGTCAATGGAGCGTTGCCCGGTCTCTCTGCCTCGTGTGGAGGCGGGAAGCTCACAAGCAAGCTCGCGTCTAGCTTGCTGCCACCATTGCCAGCCTGTGCACCACCACTCAACGCTCTTTTTAATCTCGATCCTCCTCCTCCTCCTCCTCCTGCATCCCGCTCCTCCCCCGTCTCCGCTCCCCGCGACTGCATTTCTACTCCGCTCCTCCAGCCCAGGCCATTGCGCCGACGACAAGCTGGCCCTGACAGCTGCCAGCCTCCCTCACGGCCAAGCTCCCGAGCACTGCGCAGCTCGCCGAGTTCAGCTGGCATTGCCTGTTCATCCGCCGCAACTGATCCGTTTCACGTCCTGCCGCAATGGAGGGCACCGCGAGAGGCAACGAGGAGCTCAAGGCGCAAGGCGTTGTCGAAGCCGCCCGAGACCCCAACAGCAGCGTGGGTGCTGCAGATGCCGAAAAGGCGCTGAAGGACCACGCGCAGGCCGCCGGCGCCGCTGCCTTTGAATTCAATCCAGACGCCAGCCCCGAAGAGAAGGCTGCTCAGGCCAAGGCAGTGAGTGCTCGTGGCTGTTGCAGCATCTGGGCAAGCGGAACTGACAGTCCACGTCACAGCGAGCGGGACCACGTATACATCGAAAACACCAGACTGCCGCCTTGGTGACCGATACCGACGACGGCTACGAGAATCCCGACCTCCCACCACCGAGCAAAGAGGGCGCCATCTCCACAATTCAAGACCCCGCTGTCGATGCTCCCAACGGACAGGTGATCGGAGAAGATGATCAGTATGCTAAAGTGGGTTGGGCGCCTCGCTTTGGCAACCCAGGGGACACCGAAGAGGAAGATGAAATGCGAGATCACCAGACATTCCTGGAGGGCAAGATTGACGACAAGTTCTTCGGGGATTGGTATCACAACGCGGGAGTGATCATCTTTGCATGTCTCAGTTCGTGGACAATCGCCGTGTTGGGTGGAGGTCTCGGCTGGATCTTCATTCTCATGACCGTCTGCGGGACATACTACAGAACTTCTCTGCGGCGAGTGCGTCGAAATTTCAGAGATGACATGGTCCGACAATTGGCGAAGAACAAGCTGGAGACAGATGTGGAATCGCTCGAATGGATCAACAATTTCATGTCCAAGTTCTGGCCCATCTACGCACCTATCCTCTGTGCCAGTGTCGTCGCATCCGTTGACCAGGTTCTCAGCACATCGACCCCTGCTTTCCTGGACAGCATGCGCATGAAATTCTTCACCCTCGGGACGAAGCCACCACGGCTGGAGCACGTCAAGACCTATCCGCGGGAGGAGGACGATGTTGTCATTATGGACTGGAAGTTCAGCTTCACGCCAAACGATATCTCCGATCTCACGACACGACAAGTCAAGAACAAGGTCAATCCTAAAGTCGTCCTCGAGGTGCGAGTTGGTAAGGCTATGATCTCAAAAGGTCTGGACGTGATTGTGGAAGATATGGCGTGCGCTGGTATCATGCGTGTAAAGATGAAGCTGATGCTGTCTTTCCCATTCGTCGAAAAGGTCGAGATCTGCTTCCTGGAAAGACCCATGATCGACTACGTATGCAAGCCGCTCGGAGGCGACATGCTTGGATTCGACATCAATTTCGTGCCGGGCTTGGAGAAATTCATTCAGGACCAGATCCATGCCAACCTGGGACCGATGATGTACGAGCCGAATGTCTTCCCCATCGAACTTGCCAAGATGCTCGCGGGCACGCCTGTCGATCAAGCTATCGGTGTCCTCCAAGTCACATTCCACGGTGCTCAGGGCCTCAAAAATCCCGATAAATTCTCTGGCACACCTGATCCATATGCCACTGTCTCAATTGACAACCGCGAAGTTCTCAGCAAGACCAAGACTGTTGAAAGCAATGCCAGCCCACGATGGAACGAGACTGTGAATATCATCTTGACGAGCCTTAGGGAGCCTCTGACCCTTGGAATCTTCGATTACAACGAATTCCGCAAGGACAAGGAACTTGGTATTGCAACCTTCGACCTGGAGCAGCTGAACAACGAAACGGAGTTTATCAATCAAGACCTAGAAGTCATCGCCAACGGCAGACCTCGCGGCCGCGTGCAATGTGACATCCGCTTCTTCCCAGTTATTGAGGGGCAGAAGCTGGATGACGGCACCGAACTACCACCGCCGGAGAGTCTCACAGGTATTGCCAAGTTCACTGTTGAGCAAGCAAAGGACCTCGATGGCAGCAAGTCACTCATCGGTCAGCTCAATCCGTACGCCGTACTCCTTCTTAATGGCAAGGAAGTACAGATCTCGCAAAAGCTGAAGCGCACCAACAACCCCATCTGGCCCAACGCGACCAAGGAAATGCTCATCACTGATCGTAAGAAGGCTAAGTTGGGCTTGATCATCAAAGATGACCGCGATCTGGCCGCCGATCCAATCATCGCAAGCTACCAAATCAAGCTTGACGATATGCTCAGCCTCACCAACAAAGGCCAAGAGTGGTATAATCTTGCGGGATGCAAGACCGGTCGCGCGAACATGAAGCTACAGTGGAAACCGGTGGCCTTGAAGGGCGGCGCCTCGGGTGGCAATGGCTACGTCGATCCCATCGGCGTGATGCGCTTCCACTTCCAGAATGCCCAAGGTCTCAAGAACCTTGACACGGTCGGCAAATCCGATCCATACGCGCGAGTTCTGTTGTCTGGCATCCAGAAGGGCCGAACTGTCACGTTCAAGAACAACCTCAACCCTGAGTGGGACGAGGTGTTCTATGTTCCAGTGCATTCCACTCGTGAGAAGCTCGTCGTCGAAGTTATGGACGAGGAGAATGTCGGCAAAGACCAGACCATGGGACAAATGGAGATCGAGACTGCCGACTATATTCACCAAACTGAAACTGGCGAGTATGCTGTTCACGACAGTAAAAACGACATTATCTCTGCACCTCTCCGTATTGGACACGGTCAACCGAAGGGCGTTCTGAATTTCACTGTCGCATTCTATCCAACGCTCAATGTGGCGAATCCGGAAGACGAAGATGAGCAAGTTGGTGAGGAGGATGGAGTCAATGGCGAACGGAAGAGCGCCGATGCGGGAAGTACGAACGGAAGCATCACCAAGGTCAAATCGGGAGCGAGCTCAGAAATGCGCGAAGCCCTTGCACACAACGAGAATGAGCAGACTGAGACTGAGGAAGTCAAGCAAGTAGAAGTGCCGAAGATCAAGATTGGCGTTGATGATCTTGTCAACTATGGTGAGATTGTACCCACAGAATTTGAGAATACTCGCACTGACAATGCTATAGAATCTGGACTCGTCGTCTTCACCATTCACGAAGGTGAACTCGCCCACACCGGTTGCTATCTCCAAGTCTTGATGGACGACATGAAGTATCCTGCCTGGCATAGTGCGAAGATGAAGACCAAACAACACTCATTCAACGAAACAGGAGATGCCATGGTCCGAGAACTGGACCTCTCTCGAATCACGTTACGGCTTGTTCACGACCTTGACATCAAACATGACAAGGACGACGACATCAAGGCGAAGATCTCAGGTCCCACCATTGAGACTCTCAAGAGAAGCTTGTATACACCGCAGATCATCACCATGAAGGATGAACACGGCCATGAGAGCAGAATCAAGGTCTCGATGAGGTATCTGCCCGTGAAGATGCAGCTGGACTCTAGCGAGTCGTTTAATAACCAAGGAAACCTCCGCGTCGAAGTCCTGGACGCCGCCGACCTTCCTGCAGCTGACCGAAACGGCCTGTCGGATCCATTCTGCAAATTCGTCCTCAACGGTAAGGAAGTATACAAGACGGAGAAGCAAAAGAAGACACTACATCCGGCTTGGAATGAATACTTTGAGGTTCCTGTCATCAGCAGAACCGCGGCGAAGTTTCAAGTCGACGTTTATGACTGGGATTTCGGTGACAAGGATGACTTCCTCGGCTCCGCAAAGATTGACCTGAATGTGCTTCATCCGTTCCAGGCACAAGAAGTACTTCTGAATCTCGATGGGAAGAGCGGTGTGATCAGACTGAAGATGCTCTTCAAACCTGATTATATCACGAGGTCACGACAAGGATCGTCTACGTTTAGCGGTACTTTCGCTGCACCCGGCAAAATCATTGGCGCGCCCGTCAAAGGCGTTGGCAAGGTTGGTAGCGCAGTCGGCGGAGGTATATTCCGTGGCGCAACGTTCGTTGGCCGCGGATTCAAGCGCAGAACCGTCAGTGGGGAGAAAGATGGACCAGAAGAGCCAGCAGCTGAACTGCGTCCGACCAGCATGGAGTCGCAACCCGACGTGGCCAGCAGGCCGACCACTGCTGCGAATGGTAGCTATGCTAACGGTAGTGCGATTGACGGTACTTCTGGTAAGGATTCGCTGCAAGCACCACGCACTCCCGCCAGTCACCAACGACAGCCAAGCTTCGGGGCTCAATCGATAAGCCCAGCTCTCAACGGGGAGGTCGGTACCGCCAAGATCAGCATCATCAGTGCTTCTGGCTTCCCTGAGGACACGAAGCTGGAGGTGCACGTCTACCAAGGAAGCAAAGAGATCATCAAGACCAAGGCCATGAAGGCGAAAACTGGCGAGGCTACGTGGGAAGACAAGGAGAAGACGGTCGAATGCAATGCCGCGTCTCCTTTCAAGATCGAGGTCAAGAATGATAAGGTCTTCAACGATGAGAAGCTAGGCGATAACACATTCTTCGTCAACGACTCGGCCGCCGGCGGCGAGCGCGAAGTGAAGTGCGGCGCTGGTGTCGTGGTCATCCGAACATCATTCATCCCGGCTGACGTTGGCTCCAACACGCAGAGTCACCTGTCACCAACAGGCAAGAAAGGTCTTGGCAAATTGCTCGGTCGCTCGTCGACCAGAGAGCGCAGCGTCACACCTTCGGGATAGTTTTCCGAGGGCCCAGCAGCTCTGCGACAGGATAGTCTCGCCAATGTTGTCGAGCCGGAAGCCGCAGGACGCAGAGGGAGCTTGAAGCGCCATCTAACAACGCGGGGCCACAAGATAAAAGCGAAAACGATGACGTTGTTGCCTAAGAGCAGTTCGAAGCATTCGCTCCATGCGTTTCGGCGTGACGGAATGCCTTCGTCGACGAGGGGAGGAAGTACATGGAGCGTCAATGAAGACGGGCCCAGCCCGAGGTCGTTGTCTCCATCATCGACCCCGCGTACCAGTGGTGGGTCTACGATCAAGGCGAAGAAGGCGGCGTGAGATTGGGAGGAATGTTTGTCGTTGTCAATGTTCTAAAGTATTTCTCTTTTCTGGTCTTTTCACCTAGGGAAGCAGCAGACCTACGTGTGAGAAGAGGGCGAAGCTCCTTGAGAGAGCAGGTTCTCTCTCTGTTTCTTCTGCCTTTTCTGTTGTGTGTTCTTTTTGATAATGTTTTTGTGCTTTGGTGGATGGGCTGGCGGCGTGCAAAGATTATGGTGTGATGATGAAGTACACTGGAAATGGATCGTGGACATTTTATATAGTGGTAGAAAACAAAAGTCCTGCTTTCCTTTCTGTTGAGTGCACAATCTATGACTGGGTATGGTGTCTCATGACTGTCGTCTTTGTCTCTCTCTCTCTCTCTCTCTCTCTCTCTCTCGCTCTCTCATATGTCTCGCTCGTATCGTGCCAAGTACTTCATGTCTCACGTGTCACTCATGTCTCATACACACACACATACTCTCTCTCTCTCTCTCTCTGTGTGTGTCTTTCTCTCGCGCATCGTACCAAGAACCTCATCATCTCATCATATCAAATCATCATCATCGCCCTGACAGTGAGTGCTACTTCGCGGAAGCGTAGACTTTGCCGCGTGCCATGATCGGACCTCGAGCCACTCTGTAATCGTCCTCATCATCGTCGTCGTCCTCATCATCATCGTCGCCAGCCTCATCAATCTCAGTCTCCTCGCCATCATCTGTCATCTCTGCGTCGTCGTCGTTGCCGAAACCTGTCCTCGTGCGCTGGTTATGTTCTGTCTCTTCGACTTTGATGATCTCGTCGTCTTTCTCGATCGACGGCATGATGATTGCTGGGACGAAAAGTGGGAGGTCTGCTGCGCTGCGCTTGGGTCTTGTGGTGGTGGATGGTGGTGTTGGTGGGACGAAGAGCGGGAGGCGGGCGATGGCTTCTGCTCTGCGCGGGGCGCGAGAATCTGGCGGCGCTGCTGCTGCTTCTGCTGCTGGTGAAGTGGCGTGTGCTGGCTCGCTGGGCGCCGGGTTCAGGAGTGAGGCGACTGTGATCTTGCTGCTTCGGCGTGGTGGTGATGGTAATGGGGTGGGGCCGTAGCGGAGCAAGAGCAGGGTGTCGGCGGCGGCGTTCTCGGCTGTGTCGTACTGGCGATGAAGGGATGGGATGTGTTGTGGTGTGTCTCTGCCAGACGGGAAACCGGAATCTTGGTGTGACGGCGAAGCGGTTGGCTTTGGTGGCCGTGGGCCGTGGAGAGCCTTGAGGCGTGGCACCTTCTTGGGTGGTGCGGCGGCGGCGGCGGTGGTGGTGTCGTCGTCGTCGTCGTCGTTGCTCGCTCTCCGCTTCTTGCTCGGTCTCGCACTCGCGCCGGTTGGAGCCTGGTTAGTTTGCAGCGCCGCCCATTGCGCGAAGTTGCCGGCCGCATCGTTCACCGTCTCATCCTGCCGCGGATCGTTGATGAGAAATTCAACTGGCGGCATCTGCTTCATGCTGCCATTGTTGAACTCACCGTCGATCCACGGCAGGATGGTGTCGATCACGAAGTCGACGGTTTGGGCGGTGCCGACAAAGTGGGTGTCGATGTGGTCGGCGTGGGCGGGCTGGACGGCGTTGGCGAGGGTGAGAAGAAGGTTCTTCTCAGCGCGGCCCACCTTGGCCGGTTGGGCGATGGCGGCGAGTGCGGCGGCAGGGTTGTCTCCTGAGCGGCGGAGAGCGGCATGGTACCTCGCCAGTCTCTCCTGAGCCGGCTGGCTGAGCTGCACCACGAAGGTGCTCTCTGGCCGCCAAAGTTTGATGCGGCGCATCTGATGGTGGAGGTGGCTCAGGAAAAACTGGCGATGGCCCTCCGCGCCATTCTTGTCGGCATTGTACTTGGCTCGCTATGATACAATGGGTCAGTGACATGTCGAACAATTGGAGGGGCGGAATGGAGGAGGAGATAGTGAGGAAACAAAGGGGGTGGATGTGACTCACCTGGTAGCCCTTCCGGCACTGCCAGTGCCAGACGTCGTCTGGGATGGCCTTGGTGGCCGTCTTGTTGCGGCCAAAGAAATCGGAGATGACCTTTCGGCCATACTGGGTGCGGGGGAGGGAGGTCTGCTCGCTGGTGCAGTCGAGATCGGAGCAAGGCCAGAGCTTCTGAGCGGCGGAGGTGGATGCCATGCTGCTTGGTGGAGAGATGAGCTGGACTGAGGGATGGGATGAGATCGGGAAGTAGCCGGAACGGTCGTAACTCTGTCGAGTGGGCGAGAAGCGGGAGCAGAGGGGCGTGATATCGGGAGCCTTCCAGAGACGAGATATCAGAGAGTGTACGGAACGGTCGTAAGCCTGTCGAGTTGGCGAGAAGCAGGAGCAGAAGGGAGTGATATCGGAAGCCTGCCAGAGACGAGATATCGGAGAGTAGCCGGAACGGTCGTAAATCAGTCGAGTTGATGTGAAGCGGGAGCAAAGGGGAGTGATATCGGGAGCCTGTCAGAGACGAGATATCGGAGAGTGACGAGATCGGAGTAGAAGGCTGGAGAATTGCAGTGCTTGCCGTGCGGTCGAGTTAATCGTCTGGTGTGAAAGTGGGAGAAAGAAGAGAGGAAGTAACGAGGAAAGTGGAAACTACTTATCCTGACGCGTGCGATTGTCAGATGGTATACCATTGTCAGTCCGGAGGTGCCGTATTGTTGACAATCGGTATTGTGCACTCGTGAATGCATCCTATTGTGGGTGGTCATGCATTGGGGGTATGGCGCCATGAGCAAACGCTCGGACCTCGTGTGGAGTCCAGGCCACAATAGGATGCATTGAATGTAGCATCGTGCGCTTGGGCAGCACAATCGTGTGTTTCACATGCGTGAATAGAGTGCGGCCGATTGTGCCTATTGTGTTTTGGCGTCTGTCGTTGTGCGAAGCCGAAATCCGGTGGCCGGTCAATGGTCTGTTCGCGATGGTGACTTCACGTGCGCGTTTGCGGCAACGTGACCGAGCACAAGCAATGCGGTAGTAGCAGCCGTCTTGAATGCTGTGAGTCCAGATGAGCGGAGAGCTGAAGTCCGATGAGACATGCGCAGACAGCGCCACGTGCTGGCGGTCGTGTTTGGTATCGTCGTCCGCGCACTCGTCAGCTCTCACGAGCTTCTTCCCGGGTTCGCGCGTTGCGGGAACCACGTGTGCGCTCGGCCGTTTGACGCATGAAGTTGCGCAGATGCTGAAGTTCGCCAAGAAGGAACAACAAGTGGAATCGCCGGGAACTTCAGCTTGCGTCGAGAGAGAGTTGCAGGCGCGTGCGCAACATCAGCGCTCCTCTACACCATCGGATATGTTGTTCGCAGGTCGAACTGGTGCTATCCGCCGGCCAATTTGGCGAGCTTCACTTCGAGCCGTTCGACCTGCATGTGAAATCTGACGTGCAGTGGCTAAGCGAGCCAATCACAACTGACGCTGCCTCAACACTTACGAAATGGACTCCCTGCAAGATGCAACACAAGACAACTTCCAATGGGGCCGCACTCCTCCGAATGTGTTCATTGCCAACTGACATACATACGAACCATGTCTCTCATCAATGCTGTACTGTCGCCACCAATGCTTCGAGAAGCCATAATGGGTATATCGCCAGCCTTTGCCCGCTTTAATCTTCATCCAAACGCCATCGCTGCGTGCCAAAATGAAATCCACATAGTAAGAAACCGAGAGGTGCAGACATACTGAAATCAGCTGCTCTCATAGTGACTCTATCATCCAAAAGCCTGGTCAATCCAGTTCTTGGGCTTCCTCATTTCCACCATGAACTTCCTCACACTGTCAGGTGTCTTGGCAGCCTCTCTATCAATCGGCGACGCTACACGTTGCTCGTGGTTCTCCTCGCTGTCGTATTGGTCGCCGTCTAGACCTGCTAGTCAGCTTGCGCGCTGTTTGCGCCGTGCTTGTCTCCATGCTCACTGGAAGAGTTAACAATCGCGATCGGTTCGACAATCTGCACACTGCGTCGCTGGCTTGTGTGCTTCGATCCTGTAGCCTGAGACATCAGTTGTGCATCAACTGCATCGCGGGCTTCCTCGGCTTCGGCTTCGATCTCTTCAGCGACGCCGTCCAGGCCTGCCCCGAGTGATCTGCCCTTGCCTTTAGAAGCATTTGCGTGTTGGGAGTTCTGTGACGATTTCTCGCCGTCGGAACGATGTTCTGGCGCTGTGACAAATCCATCGGGTTCTGTGGTATCCCCGCTGCTATCTTTACCCTTGGAGCTCTTCGTGAGCCTCGATGACGTCTCGAACCATACATCCTTGTGCTGGCTAGGCGTCGCGGAGTCCAGATCATCGTATGCAACTGAGTTGCTGCTCATAGTGCGTGATGGTAACTTCGGGGCGCCCTCACTTGCTCGCTGTTTGTTTTTGAAGCGCGGCTCGTCATGTGCCTCCTCTTTCACATCAGTTTTGGTGAAGTTCTTGATATCACTCCAGTACTCCAGCTTCTTCACCTGCTGCTCGGCGGCATGTATGGCTTTGTGCAAATTCGCAGTATGCCTTGACTTGCGGTCGTGCTCCTGCTGCTTCTCATCTTCATCGTGGTGATCATGGGATTCAAGCTCCTTCTGCTCATTTCGCAACTGGTCATGTCGTGCGATGAGATCATCAAGCAGTTGCCGGCGGGACGATTGGAAGAATAGACTCTTCATGATGTCCTCCATTGACTCGCTGAGATAGTACAACTCATCACCGCCCCCATCTATGAATCTCTTGATCGCACCGAGTTTCTCACGATCTACAGTCGACTTGCGGAGAGCAAGGAAGAGATCCGCAATTGTGAATACTTCCATCTTCTCGACATCGAAATTTGGCTCGACTTTGGCCCTGGTTTGTACTAGAGTGCTCGTCCGATCTTGATCGTCGCGCACCGTTTTCGGGTGGATGGTGAAGTAGTCCGATGTGAACTCGTGAGCTCTTTCCTGCGTTCGATGCGCCGTGTCCTTTCGCCTCCTCATCCTCAGCCAGCGCCTTCGACGCACAAAACTGTGGAACCACGGGTGATTGCCATGCCATGCGAACTTTTGTCCCTTCTTGCCGACGAAAGCAAAGCTGTACTCCCATCCTTCTTCGTCCACATCACGGCTCATGTCCACATACCAACTCTTCCACGCCCACTCCCAGCTCGGGTCCGGCACTTGAGCATTACGGATATCAACAGCCGCAGTACGGAACTGTCCGTTTTGCCATGGTTTTGGATCGTTGGGTAGCAATGAAGCCGAAGAATACTTGGGAATGCCGAAGAGAAACATGCCGCGCTGATTCTCATACAGAACATCGATGACCGTGTCCTGCTCGTCTCTCTTCCCGAGCGTCTTCTTGCGCTTCAGCAGCTTGTCTTTCTTCGCCTGCAGTGTAGACTGAGCGCGATCCAGGTAATTCCTCTGCCTCGCGCTTGCTTGCTGAACCGATTCGGGGACGGCTGGGGCATTGGATTCGTCGATCGGTTCGTGGGCCGGCTCTTCGACGTGGTAACGGTCCTGACCATACTTTGCATACTTTTGCTTGTTGTACGTATTACGAGCGGTCTGTCGGAGGCCGGTCGAGGTGTTGGTCATGCGTTTGTACAGAGAGCCCGGGTTTGGCGTGGCATTGGAGCCTTCACTATCACTGACTTCAGCATCTGATAGTTGACGGGAAGCTTGTCGAGCGATCGTGCGGTCCACGAGGACAATGTGGTGCTCGGCCTTGATCCGCGTCGGACTGGGCAGGCGGGCGAGGGAAGAATGCGAAGTTTCGGACATGATGCTACAGGATTAAATGATGCAAGAGAGTGTGGAGAAGGATAATTCATCGAGCGTCAAAAGATGATCACCTGTTAATGAGTGTGATGGGCCCGTGGGTGGAAGCGTCGTCCCCCGTCGTTCGTATGTGGCCGTGCAGCACTTCCGACAGCGAGGTGAGGCGGTGCGCTGCGGATGGATGAAGTGACGCGGTGTTCGTGGTCGAGCTGCCCGGCGGCGCTGACGAGCTCATGTTCGCCCGTGCTCGTGCGGTGATATAATCATGGGAGAGACATGGGAGAGACAGACGCGGGTTTGGTGGAGCAGTATCGCATCGCATCTCGTTTCACGGACCTCGAGCAGGTTCGCACCTCCCTGCTCCATGGAACTAGCGTGTCTTGGCGTGCATGCGATGTGCGCTGGGGAAGCTGATGACGTCAATGCGACGCAGGACGCGTGAAGCAGGCACGACGCATCATTGGGCGGGCAGGAGCTCAAGTGGTTGCTTTGTTGTTGCTGTTCTCCTCACCGAGTGCCGACACACAGCAGTGCCCGATCTACCTCATCTGCCTGTCTGCCCTTTCGCGTCGCCGTTCGCCTACCCTCAGTATCCCATCACTCAGCTCCAGGCAACCATGTCGAACCGCGCTGTCACCATCCTCGGAGGCACTGTCCTCGCGGGAGCGGGCTACTACCTGTACACTGCGGGCGGCGACCCGAAAGTCGCACAGAAGCAAGTCGAAGGTACGCTTCATGTCTGATCTCATTACTGGACCTTCACCCTCCTGACTCCACGCAGCCGACGCAGCAAAGGCATCGCGCGAGGTGAAGTCGCATCTGCCTGGCTCGGGCAAGGAGGCGAAAAAGGATGCAGAGCTCTATGGTGAGCAAGCCCAGAGCAAGATCAACCAGCTGGTCCAGGACGGCAAGCAAGAGGCGTCGAAAGTGGATGCGAAGCTGGCCGAGTACCGCAAAGATGCCCAGAGCACGCTGAACAGCGCAGCCAAGGACGCGCAGGCAAATGCGAACAAGGCAATCGATCAATTCGATCAGAAAGTGAGCGAGGTGAGTGGTACACTATTTTGTAAGCCCGGGCACGAAGGTCATAAGTGGGCTGGAGGTGACGACGCTGCCGGATGAGGTGCTGTCGTCGACTTTGATCCCGATTTCATGCTGACAGGGTGACAGGGCGCCAGCAAGGCCAAGAGCGGCATCTCAAGCTGGTTCGGCGGCAAGTAAGCACCTGCGAAGGTGACAGATTCACTACGATGACGAAGTTGATGTACATGCACATACGAGTAATACCCGTGTCTTGTCTTTCTTATCTTTGATCCTCCGCCTCAATTTGGCCATGAACAATCTCCCCAGCTTGCTCACGGAATCACTCAAGGTTTAAAAGATCGATCGTCATCGCCGCAGAAATCGTGGTACAAGAAATGGGCTCGATCGGCGGCAAGATCCAGTAGCTGACAACTTTTGTGCAACGCTGGATGAGACCGGGTGTTTCATTATTTGCGCAATTGGATGGCAGGTTCGGCACAGTTTTGAGCGCGTTACTTTCTGGAATCAGTTAGCGGTTGTTGCTATCGATCAAAAAATCTAGAACAAGATCCCAGCAGATCGTGCTTTCAGATATATACGTGCAATCAAGCCCGCGAATGCAGGTCAGACTCTTCCTATCATGTTTTGTTGTATTCTTGTCTCATCTTGTTACGTTCGTTGTCGCTGTGAAGGAAAGGCTTCTTGAAGCTGGAGCAGAACTTACTTTGTCTTGGGCACTTGTTGCGGTTTCTGCGAGAGACATCGTCTTCGCCATGGCCTCGTTCCGGTCTGGAACTGGTAGAGTAGCCGACCGTCGAGGCTACAGCTGTGCAATTAGTTGGCTGATGCTCGGATGTCTTCAAGACTTAGCACGAGCTGCGATTGCGAAGCAAGCGTTCGGATTTGAGAGCCCGAAATGGTGATAGAGATGGTCTCGCCATAGTGCTTGTGATGAAGATCCACGCGAAGCACGTGAAGTGCGAACCAGAGTATATTGCATGGATTAGAGAGTCGCACTGCTGCAATAAGAATGTGAAAAATTCGTGAATAATCAGTGGGAAGACATGGCGGTTATACTCTACCGCAGTTGAGATTCTCCATCTCATGAAGAATTTGACGTGTGCCGCTAAGATGGCTCGCTATGCTTGGCATTGTTGTGATGCCTGGGGCAAAATTGCGGTGGATCTGCCGGGGTGACTTGACAGATTGAGTTTGGATATTGTGGCATCGGTGTTGTCTATATGAAACGACACACGATCACAAGCACCGACGTACGTGTTGCTGGATTTCGATGTGCAAACCAGCAAATCCATTGTGTGCCTTTGATATGTACCTCGTTCATGTCAGCTCATGAGACGAAATTCCCCAGATATGATGCATCTGGCTGGCGCCTACGGGTGAGCTCATCAGAAGACAGCCCCGTGGCCTGCAGCAGCGGAATAGGCTCGAGGACTATGCTGACTCTCTGTGTCTGATCTCTCAGTCGCGAACCACTTGAACATCACACAAGGTCCTGCAATCGCCACCTGAGGGTTGACCATCTTGTGGTTCGGCGCAATTGGCTTCCAATTTAATATACGAGTTTTGCAGACATCCGCTGGTGTCCGCCGTAGCTTGACCTGTGAGGAGGCTCTTCACGTAGGGTCTCACCCACCTGGGTGATGACGAGCATGTCGTGCGGTGTTGTAGGTGCCATGAACCGTCTCAGCAGGCGTCGACTCCCAGTCAACATGGGCTCGAACTCAGCGAAGGCGGCTGGCAATACAAATGTCAAATAGATGAGGGCATGCGGCCGCCCACTGGCGTCGAGAGCATCTGCTCCAATCTGGGAAGATTATGGGATGCTGAGTTGAGGTATAGGTCAATGCTGAAGCATCTTGCGTCGCAGAGGATACTGCACGGGGTGAGGATCTACTCGTGCATCGCTCCGAGATCCAATCGAACCACGTTAGCACTCTCTGAGTCTCTGGGCCATCTCAGTCGAGCGAATCGTATCGAAGCCGTGCGCGGCGCATGCGAACCCACGGTCCTTGCAATGCTCACGAAGGGCTAAGATTGGCACTCGGCGAGCCATCCAGCGCCTGGGAGCCAACACATCCATACGAAGGAATGCGGTCTGCCGTTGGCGGCCGTGATTGCAGCGCCAATGTCTCGCGCCAGACATGCGCCGGGGGAATTGCTACAGTGTGGCAGGCATCAGAGCTAGAGCGGTGCCGCCAGCGTCAGCGCTGAGGATACCGTACGAGGAGAAATACGGTGATGATCTCTCTCAGATCAGATGGAAGCTGGAGTGGTGGGACGAGCGGTCGCGGGGACAAGCTCGAGGGAGGAGTGGAGCCTGAGGCTCCGTGTCACAACGGCGGCGTCTGAGCCAAATGGCTCGGCGTTTGCTTGTGCTTTGCTTGTGCCTTGTCCGGTCATGACGCCCGTCGACCTCCGCCACATCAACACCACCACCGTCGGGCGTGCCATGTGACATGCACCTCGAGTGATGAACAGACCGTCAGCCGCATCACCAACTCACCTACCAGTCCATCACGTCCCGGCACGTTGCAAGGAACGGGGATGATGAAGGACCGACGCGGACACAACTCTATTTCCCTGCGCCATAGCCGCTCACACCCGATCACCTCATCAACAATGGGATTGAAACACTGGAGACGCTGGAGCCAGAAGTATACCAGCTGCAAAGTCGAGTTTTGGGTCTCATCGGAGCCACGAAAGTTTGCCATCGTGGCATCTCCACGTAGGACACAAGTACAGACTGTACAGAACAGCACTCTCGTAAAAGCACTCGCGGAAGCATGGCGTGATCTCAAAGGGAGGCGCTTCGAGAACCTCGATGATGATGTGGCCGCAAGCCATCCGTGCAGCTTGCTGGCGGCACTGCCATTGTGTTGTTCATACTGTAATGTGAACCCTCAGCACGGATCACTCCGTGCAAGGATCGTACAAGGGAAGCAAGGAGACTCTTTCTCGCATGTCACGTCTCAAGATCGGTTGTCATCTTGTCATCAGCGATGCACAGCTGGACGAGTATGCACTGGGAAGATAAAGTGCCTGATTGAGACGTCACAGCCTGCAACACTGGTCGAAGCATATTTGTTTATTTCTAAACCGCTGACGACTATCAGAGGTCCACGTCAGCTGCACTCCCGACCTCTGGAGACCGCGTGCGCGTGCGCGTCGCCTCCGTGTTGTACGCGACGCAATTCGAGACCTCGGAGCCGTCCTGTCTGGCGGTATGGCGAATGTGCTCCGCTTCGGACTGATCGCGACAGCGACAACCATACTCTTGCTCATCGCCTGGATCTCAACGGGGCGGCCATCGTCGCGACTGGATTTGAGCGCTCTCACGAAGCCTGGAAAAGCTCCAGAATGTGCGTCCCTCCAGGATGTCCGCGAGGCATTGTCGCTCCCTCCTACCATTCTGTATGCGCAGCGCGTGATACGGCCTCGCGCTGTCAACCAACGTAATAGCGACCCAGGATCACCTTCACATGTCGACACGACGCTGATCCCAGCATTCCACTCGGTTCAAGTCGATCAGGAAGACTGCTACTTGACAGAAAAAGGCATGAAAAATGGAGGCGAGCCTGTCACGGTGCACTACCAAGAATCCGCCATCGACCATGTCGACACTTCGCGTTTGCTCATTGGCGCATCGACGTCCCTACATCGATTGGAGCGAGTACTTCCACAAATGGCGCGCTGGTTGGCCAATACAAAAACAACTCTCGTTGTGAATATCAGAGACTATGAGGACTCAGCGCAGATGGAAAGAGTTCAAATGCTCGCTGAAGCGGCTGGGATTCATATTTTGTTGCTTCACGAAGACGTGGGCAGTACAGCTGATGCCACTGATCATGCGCAACAAAATTTTGCCATCGTCAAATGTCTTCACCGGCGTCGAGAGTCGCATCATCAGTGGTTCGCAGTCATAGACGAGGACACGTTCTTCCCGTCCTTGGCGGCAGTTCTCAAAGCCCTACAACCGTACGATCCGGTGAAACCGTGGTACATTGGATCGATATCAGAAGACTGGTCTCAAATTGCGAAGAAACACGGCTACATGGCATACGGCGGTGGCGGCATCTTCCTCTCTGGGCCCTTGCTCGACGTGCTCTATGAGAATTACGATGCTTGCATCAAGAATGGCTATGGAGGAGACGAGCTCTACAAATATTGTATCTACGGCCACACCTCGCCTCCTGTGCAGCTGACACTGCTCCCAGGACTGCATCAGCTGGATTTCCATATGGATGCAAGCGGATGGTACGAGGCCATACAAACACCACTGCTCAGCTTGCATCACTACAACACCTGGCATCTCTACCCAGTGGAATACGGACATCTTGTGGCCGATGTCTGCGGAGCCGAATGTTTTCTGCAGCGCTACCAGTTTAGCGACGACGTCGTCCTAACCAATGGGTACAGTGTCGTAAAGTATCCCGCTGGTACCGATCATCTTGACCTCGCTCGCGTTGAGGGCACCTTTGATCATGACGAGGATCAGTTCTTGTTCAGCTTAGGTGCGCTCCGACCGAAACTCCCTGCCGCGGAAAAGATCAGCTGGCGACTTGAATACGCCCAAAAGATGCCTTCTGGCGCTGTCCGACAATTCTACATCCGACGCAAATGCCACAACGTGACCGATCACGAGAGACTGAATACAGAGGCCGAGAGCGTTTTGGAGTTGCAGTGGATCCCGTGAGAGGTTTTTACTTCGCCATTCGAAGCCAAAGAGCTTGGCCATGTGTCAGATTTGGTGGGTCTCCTCACGCCGGCGAGCGATTACCATCGGTATCGACGCTGCCACTGCTGTTTGCTTGGTGCATTCTTCGCTGCTTGATGATGCTACCGCCGGTCCAGAAAACCGTCGGTAATGCCGTTAGGATGGCCACGCAACCCAGGATCAAAGTGGCGGTTCCCCACCCTCGAGCCTCAACTACTAGCCCTGCCAGTAGAGGTCCTATCATTTCGCCAGCAGCCCAAGCCTGCAAGTCACGCAAGGTCAGCACAAGGAAGACCAATTACTGCTAAGGGGTTGCCTTACCATGTTGAAAAGACCATACGCCTGAGCATAAGCACCATTCTTCCCAAAGAATCCTTGCGGTCGCCGTTTCGCTTTCGCATCGACTGCATACGAGATCTCGGCCATGAGGGGCACCAATGCGAGCGTCAACCCGATGCCAATAAACGCAAGGAAGGCGCACAGCATCACTTTATGGCTCATGCTGTTTTCCTCAACCAACCTGAGCAAGACCAAGAAAGGGCAGGTAAAAATGAATCCAGCTGTAGCCAGCCAGCGCGGGCCATATTTATCGGCCAACAATCCTACCAGTGGACCCAAGAAAGAGGCCAGGACCAAGGGTAAGAAAATGAGACCAGCTCCTATGGAATCCCAATGGAAAGTATTCTTTACGAACAGCGGCAGTGTGGAGTCGAAGGAGGTGTACAACGATGCCTGCATTGTAGTGGCCCAGAGTGCTGCGAGTATACGTCGGGAGCCGAAAAGAAATATCATCGGAGGCAGTCGGGCGACAACGCGTTGAACGGCCGTCGGCGCACTGGTGGGAATAGCTGCCTCTGCCACATTGCTGGGCTGCCGTTGTATGACAGACGACGGCCTGGACTCTACTTCTGGAACCGGTTGCTTCTCTGGCTCATCAGCGGCCTTCTCACAACTGTTTCCATTCTCTGGCTCCTCCAGTTGATTTGAATCGGTCTTCTCGAGTATTTCTGGAAGTTCCAAATCTGGCAACCACTGCTTTGCCACTTTACGTTCGATCATGGCGAATCTGAGCACCAAGTCCAGGAGAATGAGGCCAAACGCCATCGCGTATACTGCGTAGTATCCAGCTTTGGCAAAAACCACACCGCCCAATAGAGGCGCCATCAATATAGCCAGACTCATAGCCAGACCGACGTACCCCATTGCTGCGCCGATCTCGTCGGGCCCCACCGTATCAACCAGCAATGCCAGACCAGTAACCCAAACCACCGCGGCACTGACGCCCTGCAGCACCCGAGCCGCGGCGAACTCCCCGATGCTCCGCCCTGCACACAACAACGCCGTCGATCCTCCCAGCGCCAGAAGACCCAGCAAGAACGACATCTGTCTCGATTTCATGCGGTCCGCCAGCCATCCACATATCGGCGAGGCAGCCAGCAGCGCGACGCCGTAAACCGCAATCAGAATTGAGATCCATCGTTGGACATGGTCTTCGGCAATGTTTGCTCGTTCCGTCAGAGCGAAAGGGAATACGGGAACGACGATTGCGTAGGCGAAGACGTCAGTGAAGACTGCAGAGGCTACAACCACGATGATGAAAGTCTTGGAGCTGCGGAACCGTAGGAACATGGGCGGCTTGGTAGACGAGCCGTGCAGCCATGTGAGCGTCATTTTGTTCTTCTCTTTTCGTCGTCCTGTGTCGATGTCCCTCTTCCAACGGTATGATCTCAAGGCGGGCCAATAGCCTCGTTCGATGTATGATGGATTCGGTGTCTTCTCTTTATCCTCAAGCGGCAGTCGAAAACAATGTGGAATTTCGCATCCAATAAGTCAAATCTACTCCGAAATCGCGATTCCGAACCCCGTACGAAGGTACTAGGATGTGGCAGATAGCCATAGATCGCACACGGCAGTCGTGAATGCAGAGGGTGCCGTATCCTCTAGTGTAAAGTCACAAGTGAATGCTACATCGTGCCGTACGTGCCCTCTGACCTTGTTCAAACATGGCAAGGCCGAGGGCCGAGATTTCACTTTAGCTGGATAACATTTCATTTCAGCAAAACCCGCACGACGCGCGACGGACGAACTGCCGAACCGAGATTCAATCGTCTGCCGGACGAGCAAACTAGAGACGTGATTCGTCAGAGTACGATCTCGACTTCTGCCGAGTGAGCGAGCGCCATGCATCTCCAACATCCACAAAGAAGATCCCCGCAGCCCGCGCTTTCCCCGCAGATTTTCTGAATTCCGACTCCGACTTCTCCCATCTCCGCTATGAAGCGCCGTATGCTGGCTCCCATGTACAATCGTCAATTCGTGCCAACAACCCCCTTGCAGGGCTTGCCCTTCCATGGGTATGCAACACCGCGAATTCCGCACACGAGCAGCTCTGTGGATCTTCAGCTTCGCACCGCGTTGGGAACATGTCATATCCTGAGCCGGAAAACCACGGATCATTCTATCCCAGAGGCCTTGTGGGAGATTCAGGCAGTCGGAGCAGGTAAATCCAGATCATTCATCGTAGTACGCGTCAGAAAAGTCGAAACTGCTGACCTGCGGCTCGAAGTATAAGGCAACGTCCAATTCCCAGAATTCATCAATGCAGAGGAACCACTCGGAAATCCACGAGAGGCCTCAGGTAACGGAATGGTACTTGTTGTTTCCGATATTGTAATTGTGCGGATCCGCGTAGATGTTATCCTGGATGTGCGGAATGTGGTTGCCCATGATGATGAGTTTACTGGTACCACTGGTATGGCGCCTGGGAGAGAGGAACTCTCTGTGGGATAGAATGTCGGGCTTGATGAGGTCGAAGAGGATACAATTGTAGGTGGTTCGAGATTTGTAGATGTACTTGCGGTTACGAGTGTGTCTGTTGGTGTTGCTGACGTTGCTGCGGGTAGCAGTGTTTGTCCTGCAATTGAGCTGCTGCCCATCATTTCCAGTAGCATGCTCTCCATGTCTTGAAGTCGAGCCTCGGCGGCTTGAACGAATGATAGTAGGTTGGCAGGCAAGTCTGAAAGACCATTTTGTATTTCTTGGATGTTCTCGATGGCGGCGTCGCCCGCAGTGATGGATGCCGGTGCAAGTTCTGTGGAGGTTGGGATGTCGTCACTTGTTGCTATTGCAGAGGGTAATTGGCGACGATGCGCGTGGTGCATGTGGAAGCGGTGCATGTGTCGAGCATCACACAAGCCTGTCAGAGCTGCGCAAGACAGGGCGAGGAGCGGAAGTGAGAGCATGACTGAAGCTAAAGCGAGTGGATGTTGGGTTCGAGGTTTCTGTGACTTGCTGCTGCGCAGTCATATTTTGTACAGTGTAAGTGGGGAGGCTGCCGATAGAATGGAGGCGCATGGCAGTGTGGCGAGAGCATGAATGTTTCAGCGGACGTCAGGTGGGAGCGCTTTGCATTCCAGGAGAGCCACCTTGATTCTGCGTCGCTCAGCTTGCGCAAGCCGACCACGAGGCCCATCAACCTGCAATGCGTTTTCTTCATTCACATCTTCAAACGAGAAACACCGGTCATAACCTCTGCAAAGAGTCCTGTAGCAACCTCTGGGCTTAGTACTTTGCGCACATTGCGCCGTCTTCCGGATCTCTTCTAGGCATCCGTGATCTCAAACTTGACCAGCAGAGTGCAATGAGTCTCTCTCCCCTTAAGATCCAGCATTCTCACGAATACCCACTCGTTATTGTTGACGTAGCTCAGCCTGACCGACGCAACGCACTGTTTCGGATTGACTGCAAACTTGTCGTCGGACTTGATTAAAATGCGCAAGAACACGAGCTCATTCTCCTCGTAATCCCAGTCCAGCTGCTCGTTCCATAATGGATCTGTCGGAGGCGGTTGCTCACCGCGATGCAGGATGCCGAATGTGTGCTGTTTATATGCTGACGTCTTCCGCTTGGGTGGTGCTTTGTCCACCAGGTCTGGGTGCTCGAGTGTGCAAGTCACATACGGTTTGATCTGATCATCCGCATCACGATCCTTAGGTACAGGTACATCGGTAGCGCCAGCGACGTGCAAACGAAGATGCTTCTTTCTGCCGGTGCTCAGCTTTCCAGATCCACCTGCACGCAGAGCAGCGGGCTTTAGAACGTAGCCATCGGAGCCGGCGAAAAGCGCTTCGTTCAGTTGCATACTGGCGTCAAAGGTCTGCCAATTTAGCGCGCAGATCTGAGCGCCTACGCCCCAGAAGGGTACGGGGTTCAAGTTCTTGGACGAGATGCGGGTACCCTTGGGATAGACTCGCATGAGATGTTGTGCGTTGTGGTTGCTGATTTTAGGCCCGTTCACATGTAGGTCCAGCTTCATCAGACCAGATTCTGAGACATTGATCAGGTGGTGAGGAGGTCCATCTTGGAGTACGCTCTCGAACCAAGAATTGTTCGCTGGCTTGACAGACTGTGCATACACGCCAAGTTCCGCCAGCTCCGGGATGATGATGCCCTGCGCGCATTCTCGTTTCTCTTTGCGCCACTGTTCGTGGGCAATCCTGGTTTGTTCGTCCTCGTCCTCGTCATCGCTAACATCGGACTCTGCTTCGTCGGGCAAATGGTATTCGACTATGACGGCAATCTTCGAGCCCAGCTCGATTAAATCAACATGCTCGCCAGAATCATTCTGCTCCCTGGTGCCTTCGGCTCGCACTTCGCTGCTGAGCAAACGATCGCCCCACACCTCTCGCATGATGTGTACCTAAGCAGTCGGCATTAGTCAGAATTAGATATGGAAACATCCTATAGCACGAACAAATAACTCACCAAGCGCTTTTGGCCATGGGCGCCGCAGTGGTTTTCGAGTGAAATCAGGATTGGAGCAGAAGCATAGGATGTCTCCTGTGGCATCTTCGCTTCCTTGTCTACCACATCTCTGATGGTCTCGCACACGGCACGGAAAGGCACTCGAGAAGCTAGAGTCCAACCGTGAGTTACCTTAGGCTCATCTTCGTCATCGCCATTGTCCCAAGCATCGATCTCCACACATCGCGAGCCGGCTGCCAATGCTGTCTCGTACGCCACAGCGGAAGATGAACCGTAGAGCTGATGGGCCAGCAAATAAGTATTGTGGCTTGAGCTGATGAAATATTCCGTGAGAGGGTGACTGCGGTCTGTAACCTCTCTCGGAACGTGAACATGTGGATTGTCCAGCATTTCCTTCAAAGCTCCAGAATTTTGGGTCCCGTGGACATTGAGACTCACATCCTGGGGAGTAAGAATCTTCTCGTTGATGAGAAACATTTTGAGGGCATGGCTGACGCGCAACTGCTCTTTGGTGATCTTGGAGACTCGGGAGGCATGGCCGCCGCCAGCAACGGAGTCGACTTCGACTGCTTCGCCACGATCGTCCTCATCGCGCTCACGCTTGGCGAATGGGTTCAGCTTCTCAACCGCAGAGGTAAGGAAAGAAGCCATTTTCAGGGTTGGCTGTTTGGATCCTCAATTGGGGCGCTCTGGCCCTTCTATATTGCGGTGCTCTTGGCCCCGACCAAGTGGTGGTGCTACGTCAGCGGAAGCTTGGCCCGCGATGGCTTTCTAGTCTATAGGCAATGTGAGGAGCAGCTTCTCTCAGGTGGTGTCGCAGGGCGGTGATGATTCCTCTGATCCAGAAATGACACACCCGCCTGTGCCTCAGGGGAACGAGGTGGAATGTGCGCATCAATTGACGATGGTGTTTCGGGGAGGAAGTGGCCTTCAGCTGGCCACTACTTTTGACCAGCAATAGAACTATTGACCGTGTCTCCACTTGCCGACTCCGCCCCGAGCCCTTCCTTTCTTGGGCATTGTGCAAACAACGGCGACAGAATCTTGCGGTTGGATCCTCGCTCAGGATTCAACATGTCCGACGAAGCTGTCACGGATGCTCAAGCAGCGATGGGGCAGCTGAACATCGGCAATGGCGATTCAGAGACGCAAGATGAGCGCGGGCGGAGAGAGTTTGCCGCATGGGCAGAGAAAGAAGGAGTGCCCACGATGGATCAACCGTTCATCCAAAAGTATCTCGACGGCAGAGACGCGCTGATTGCGCAGGAGAAACAGCGCCGCAGTGACCACATCTTCCGAGAAGCCATGACGCCTATGCAGAATGAAGCCGCTGCCATTGTGGCTGCAATCCGCTTCGCAGAGCAAAACACACTTTGGCAGCCAGGGTTTGAAGACGACCTCGCCAAGACCACGGACCAGCCTATCTTTCCTGGCATGATGTTCTCGCTGGCCAAGGAGCGGATGGAGTCCAGTAAATTGTGGCAGATAGTCAGGAAGATGCCCAAAGGTGCGCTGCTGCATTGCCACTTGGACGCCATGGGTGATCTCGACTGGTTAGCAGAGACCGCACTCGCAACACCAGGCATCTGTATCACAGCATCACACTCCATGCACACTGCCAAGATCCGCACAGATCATATGCTGCCGTTCTTGTTCACGTTTGCGAAGAAGGAGTCTCAATCGGAAGGCCCAACGATCTGGTCTGAGTCGTACAAGCCGGACGACCTGATACCCATTACCGCTGCGGCAGAGAGCTTCCCCGATGGTGGCGTCGAAGGTTTTAAGCAGTGGCTGAAGTCGAGAGTGTCGCTGTCTCAAAAGGACGCCATCTCACACCACTTGGGGCCTGGCGATATCTGGGACCGCTTCAAGGCTTGCTTCCCCATCCTCGTCAGCTTACATCACTACGAGCCTATATTCAGAAAGTTCATTCGGCTGATGCTGAAGGGATTGCATGACGATGGCGTGAGGTGGGTCGATATCAGGCACGTGTTCCGCTATCCATTCTACAGAGATGGCTCAGAGACGCCCGATGGGGACTACATGTATTGGTTCGAGGTGCTCGAAGACGAAATTGAAGCATTCAAAAAATCAGAAGAGGGCAAAGGCTTTTGGGGCGCCAGCGTGATTTGGACCACTATCCGGCAATTTGGCACAAAAGATGTCATTGAAGATATGAAGCAGTGCATCGAGCACAAGCTCGCGTTCCCGGATAGCATCCTGGGCTACGATCTGGTGGGGCAAGAGGATGCTGGACGTCCATTGCAAGACCTTTTGCCTGAGTTGTTTTGGTTCAAGAAGCGGTGTGCTGAAGAAGGCGTAGACATGCCGTTCTTCTTCCATGCCGGAGAAACGCTCGGCGATGGTGACGAGGTGGACGAGAACTTGTTCGATGCAGTTATTTTGGGCACTCGAAGGATTGGACATGGCGTCTCGCTGCAGAAGCATCCCTTATTGATCGACATGGTCAAGGAGAAGAAGATTCTCGTCGAAAGTTGTCCCGTCAGCAACGAAGTTCTGCGATATACGGGAAGCATCATGTCACATCACCTGCCTAGCCTTCTGGCACGTGGTGTGCCATGCGCGCTGGCGAATGATGATCCTGCGATCCTCGGTCATGGCATGAACGGCATGACACATGACTTCTGGCAGGCGCTACAAGGCTGGGAGAATCTAGGACTTGGTGGACTGGGCAGCTTGGCAGAGAATAGTGTGCGGTGGGCAAACTACGAGGAGTGTTCGGCCAAGCAGTGGCAACAAGAAGTCAAAGAGGGCAGTTTTGGGAAGAGCATCCGCGCGAACCGGCTGAAGGAGTGGCAGGAGGAATTTGAAAAGTACTGCCAGTGGATCGTGCTGGAGTATGGGGCTGAGACAGATATGGATACATTGGACTAGACGAAGGCCTGCGAATGACGAATGATAGCATGAGACACGAGATATGCACGACGCACAGTCGCAGAATAGAACTCGACGGTAGACAATAGAATCCAACGGACGCCTTCTCGTCGGGCATATCGTGCAGAAGCCGCCAGATCGGAGCGGCGGCTCGAGCTGACCTTGTGCTTGAAGGATGCCGCAGACCATCTGGACCAGCTGCACTATTCACGGCGGCTGCGTAGCCGTCTTCTACTAATGTTGCCTCCATCCTTCGACCCGCAATGCAGCAGTGTTTGTTTCATTCTAGATTTGATTAGAACCAACCACGAAGCGCGTCAAAACCAGCCGTCTAGCCGGCATCCGACGCTTCGTCATCAGGGACTGCGCCTCGTGAGCCCTGCTGCCTGCCTGCCAGACACCACCACCGCCGCCCTCCTTTCACTTCTTGTCCACTGCGCCCGCGCGGCCTCTTCTCGTTCTTGTTCATTTCTCACTCCCCGCACCCACCAGCACCATGTCCGGCATCCACGGACACATCTTCAGCCACCTGGCCAAGCGCGGCTACGAGGCCGCGCAGGAGCACCTCATGCGACGGCCCAGCGACGACATCATGGCCCAGCTGCAGCACGACGCCGCCCTCTACGACAACGCCGGCCCGGAGTTGGAAGTGCAGCCATGGGAGATGTTGCCCGTCATCGTCACCGGCTTCCTCACCCTCCTCCTGATCGCAGCGGTACGTCGACACGCCCCAGGCATCGATGCGCCTCTTACTGACGAGCCGTCCATAGGTCAAGTACACGGTCGGCGAGGTGATCGCCAGCCTTGCTATGATCGAGTCGCGCGCCACCACTGCCGTCGTCCACGACAAACCACCCGCGTATGCCGACCAGCCAGATGCGCCGATTGAGAAAGAGCCGCTTATGCCCTCCGAGGCCGAAGCCGATGTCGAGGTCACACTGATCAACAACAAGCCCGTCACGTCGAGCATTCGCGCTTCTGTGAGGCATCTCACCAGCATTGGTGGCTTCCGCGGCAGGTTCAGAGGCGCTGCTGTGTCTGTCGTCTACCACTTCCTCCACAGTCTGCTCACCAACTTCCTCTCGGGACTGCTGGGTATGGGTCTGATTGGCAGCGCATTCATGTACATTGTCGCATCGGTTGGATTGGCGCGCCTACACATGGTATGGACCCACACCATGATCGGTCAACCATCGGCCCAGCCTTTCTACCGCCGCTTTGTTCCCCACAAGCAATGCAAGGCCATTCTCCTCCCATCTCTGGTCTTTGCTGTGGCGCAACAAGCAACTCTGATTCTGCCAATGATTGTGGCTATCTCTCTGGGCCTGCCTGAAATCGATCACAGCCAGGTCACGCATGCTGCCAAGCACGACTGCAGCAAGCTGATGTGGATGGGTTTGCGCTTCCTGGCCGTCCCAGCCACCGGCCTGTTTGTCGCATTCGCCATTCTACTGCCTGCTACAGTCACTCTCACCCGAATTGAGGCTCTCCTCCTTCCTGAGGATCAACACCCCATCGTTCCTTTCGACCGCAGCGCAATTGTCGGCACCCTGGACATCAACGCCCAGGGTAGCGCTCGCGCTGTTTTCATCCAAGCATGGAGATCTTTTGACAGCTCCGCGCGATGGGGGTTGATCAAGCTCTACGTGAAGATGGCTGCCATACAGCTGGGCCTTGTCTTTGTGAGCATTCACCTGATGGTCGCCGAGATCTATGTCATTGGTGGCGAGAGGCTTGGTCTCCTCTTCAAGAGCGCTCTGGCGCAGATGCAACTCAAAGCCATCGAAGCCGGTCACGGCAATTAGATGTGCACTGCCTACAAACACTCTCTAGGTGAAGCCGATGATCGCAACAGCTGGGTTCGGTTCATGGAATGGGCGTTGAGAACAATTTTTGGGCTAGGCGAAACTGAGGTGGGAATAGGTCTTTTACACAGTACTTCGATCCGAGCGTTATGTATCAGTTTCAAGGAACTTTTCTGAACCAGCCACTCTGGCAAAAACACGAGATTTGGTAATGTGAGTATATTCTCCATCTATTGCAGCATGACTCAGTGGCACAAACCCACGGGTATCACAATGTACAAAAGCAGAACAAATGGAAAGGTTCAAGCAAGTTCGGCTTCGATCAAGGCCTGTTCGGACAGCGGCGAAAAGTAGCACTTCACGATGCGGAACCCGGAGCTCTCAAGCAACGACTGCCATTCCTCTCTGGTTCCTGTTTGCACATCAGCGTTTCATCTCCACCCAACTCGAATCCCATCAGTACTTACTCTCTTGCGCGCCATTCATGATCATGTGCAAGTCGCTAGCAGAAACCATGGTGTCCATACTCGCGGCGAGCACAATATCGTTGATCAGCAACCGACTGTATCCGCGCTTGAAGGCGGGCTTCAGATTGGCGAGAATCTTCTTCGCTTCTTCATCCGGCCAGTCGTGCAGGACCAGGTGCATGAAATATACTGCTGCTCCGCGGACGGGTTGAGGTTCGAAGAAGTTGTGGCTTGTCCTGACGATGGATTCTCCTGCCGCTTCGGCCCGGTCGACGACTTCTGTGAGGTCTTGAAGCACGATACTTCCGGCGGGGAACGATTGAGGAGCTTTGCAGCGTAGTGCCTCGGAGTCTTGACCCACGCCTCCTCCAATGTCGACGAAAGCTGCCGTGCCTGGTTCTAAACGGTCGACGATTTGCTCTTTCCACGGGTAAAATTCCGTCCACTTTTCGCTGTGGTTGCCGCGCAGTCGCATGACGTGGTGTAGGCTGATGAAGGCTTCGGAGTTTCGTTGAAACCATGGGACAAGCTCTGAACCCGAGTGGTAACGCCACAGGCCGAGTTCGGGATCTGTGGGGTTGGCGTATCGAGTTGCAGCGAGAAATTGGGGAACTTTGGTGGCTGCGGGAGAGACGACTTGATCGTGAAAGGTCATTGCTGCTGCGAGCGACTTTTCTCGGAGTGCTTGCGTAAAGCGCGTCAACTTGAAAGTCTGGGATTCTGGACAGTATTCGAGCCAGTGGTGTGGCACCATGGTCAGAAGGAGACGGTCTAGAAGTTGTCAGTGTCTGTCCCATACAACTGGCTTCTAGGATCAACGTACAGAGCAGTCGAGGGTCGCAACGTGTCAGCTGTGCGAGTTCGTTCAACGATTTGGCGCTATCCACTGGCTGCCATTCTTCGAAGAGTTGCAAGTTGACAAGCGTCTTGAGCGCTGCAATCGCGAATGGATCGATCATCAACATTCTGGAGATGGTTTCCCACGGAGTTTCGATCTTGGATAGGAGCTTGTACGCCATTTGGACCGCATGCCGGCGTTGGCATTCATCTTGAAATTCGGTGGTGGTCGCTGTATCAGCCAGCACCTGTAATTTCTGCAAAGTGTCTGAGGCAGACATGGTGGTAGAAGTGGTATGTACGACTCGATTTCGATTGACCCGCAGAAATGGGGTGTGCTTTGACTCGACCACAATAATGACACCCGGAAACTGGGGACTTTGTATCGACGCTGAAAAGCCGCCAGCCGAAAAGCCGCAGGCAACCAACGTCTCCACTTTCAAGAGACAAACGCCCCGAATAGTAAGCAAAGTGGCAGTGAACAGTGTGTGTCTTCTTTTTTCGAAGGAACGGTGTCCCCAGGACGCAAATACGAAGGCGCAAGGCTGCAGCGTCACATGGAGGGTTCGCTTGCAGAACGAACGTCGGCTGAATATGATGCTGCTTCTGCAGGAACGCGCAGCAGCCACTTCAGCCCTATAGAGTCGGAGGAGGGTCGTTATGACGAATCATAAGCCCGCTTTGTTTCTCGGTTCTGGAATCCTTCGACTGCTGCGCACGTCTTGGATGCTGATGAGTCGTGTTGGGTTTGTTTGTTGGTGTTGTGCGAAGGGCCCGCTGCTGGCTGCGCTGCTGCTGAAGATAGCATCGAACACCCGTAATGTCCCACTTGGATCAAAGGGTTGTGTTTGTTCGTCCATACGAGGGTGGCTTGCGCCGGTCCACGTGCTGCGACAAAGGAATGCCGCCCATGTGGCCGCCACTTGGCTAGCCCAAAGGATGCCTTGCTCGGTTCACGGGTTCACGGGTCGTTCGTGGGCGGCTAGAGGGCCGCGAGGGAGGAGGGAGGGCGTATCTGATGAGTCGAAGGACAGGCCGCCGCCGCTGCGGACGAGATGTTCATTGTTGGACGGTATATCTTGCTGTCACGATTCTTGATCGTTCCGTCTCCTTCAACTTATTCAGTTTCTACATTATCAATATGGCTTCTACGGTACGAACTCTTTTTGATTTGCTGCGACAGAGTGTCGAGGTCGGTGCAGAGACAGGCATCATCGCGTATCCTCTTCACAATACTGTCGAAGCACGATGCGTGACATATACCAAATTGCTCGAAGAATGCAGCAAGAGGGCGACATTACTCAGAAGCCAAAGCGGCTTCACAGAAGGAGGCATCGTTCTATTACACTTTGACGATCATTTCGACAACATCATCTGGTTCTGGACCGCCCTCTTAGCAGGCTGTATACCAGCGCTCTCATCACCGCTACCCAATGACCTGGATCAACGGCGACAACATCTGGACCATTTGCACGAGCTCTTTGAGGGTCCGATATGTTTGACCAGACGAACCACTCTCTCCGACTTCACCGTCTGCCCCAGCCTATCACTCCTCGCAATCGACGACATGGAAGCAAAGACCCCGACCGAGAGACACATCACATCACTTCCCATCCCCATCCCCACCGCAAGCCCTTCCGATCTCGCAGCACTAATGCTCACCTCGGGAAGCACGGGCAACGCCAAAGCAGTCGAACTCACGCATCAACAAATCCTCGCTGCGATTGTGGGAAAGGACAGCGTGACACAGCTCCACAACAATAGTACCAACCCCGATCACCCTTCTGTCTCGTTACTCAACTGGATCGGAATGGACCACGTCGCCGCCCTCATCGAAACGCACCTCCTCGCCCTCCATCGCCAGCTCGATCAAGTCCACATCCAACCCGCAGACATCGTATCCGACCCCGTACTTCTCCTCCACATGATCACCAAACACCGGGTCGCGCGGACCGTGGCGCCGAACTTCCTGCTGGCGGGATTGCTCCAAGCGATCGAACAGTGCGGCGGCGATGAACAACGACGCGAAGTCGAAAAACAGGAGATCGACCTCTCGAGTCTGACGCAGTTGGTTTCCGGCGGTGAAGCGAATCCTGTGTGGCTCTGTGCGAAGCTCGATGAGGTGTTGTGTCGACTCGGTGCGTCGAGGCGGGGCGTTCTGCAGCCGGCGTTTGGGATGACGGAGACTTGTGCGGGGTGTACGTATAATACCGAGTGTCCTCCGGAGAAGGATTTGTTGCTGCAGAGCGCGGGGATGGATTTTGCTTCGTTGGGGACGCCGGTGGGGGGGGTGGAAATGAGAGTTGTGCGGAAGGGAGGTGATGATCAGGTGAGTTTTCTAATTTGTTGCAAGGGGGAGGAGAAGGAGAAGCTAGGACTGACTTTGTGTGTGTGTGTAGGATGAAGATGGGACTACGGGACCGTTTGGTGAACGTGGAATATTGCAGATTCGAGGGCCGATGGTGTTTTCGAGATATTATAACAACCCTACCGCGACGGCAGAAGCGTTTACCGCGGATGGCTGGTTCGATACGGGTGATGAGGCTGTCATCGACCATGCTGGACGACTGCATCTCGTTGGACGAATCAAAGACCAGATTCGCATCAATGGTGTGAGCATCGTGGCGTCGGATCTGGAGAGTCAGCTCAATGCTCTATGCCTCAGTGGCGCACAAGATGGCTTTTTCGCTGCATTTGGGTATCGACCGACTCCCACGAGCGACGAGAGCCTCGCGATCCTCTACTTGCCTACTTGGAGCGAGGACGACATGCAGAGGCAACCGACCAACGCAGCTATTGTGGAGAGTGTCATGAAAAGGCATGGGGTCGCACCATATGTCCTGCCGGTCGACGAGAGCGTTCTGCAGAAATCGACACTGGGCAAGCTCTCTCGCGGAAAATTGAGACGAGCTCTGGAAAAGGGAAAGCTGAGCTCGCATGGGCAAGCCAATGCCGCGCAGACTCCGTCTGTGGTCGTCGAGCCGAGGAACGGGACGGAAGCGCGGCTGCTCGATATCTTTCGACAGACTTTGGCGCACAGCCTTGATGTTTCTTTTCTTGGCATTCTGACTTCGTGGTTCCGCCTCGGAGTCACTTCAATCCAGCTCATGCGATTGAAGCGAAAGATTGAACTGGGCATGGGGCTGGCGGAACTTCCGTTGGTCACGTTGCTGAAGTGTTCGACGATCGAAGAACTGGCGATGGAGATACCGCCGAGGAGAAGGAGAGACAGCGTGACGGGTCGGGATGGGGATGCGCAAGGCGAGACCCCATCGGCTGCGTACGATCCCGTCGTGAAGCTGCGATCCGCAGGCAGTAAGACACCGCTGTGGCTCTTCCACCCGGGTGTCGGCGAGGTGCTGGTCTTCATCGCCATGGCACGGGAAGTCCCCGATCGACCAGTCTTCGCGTTGAGAGCTCGAGGCTTCAACCGGGGAGAGACGTTTTTCCACAGCGTCGACGAGGCAGTCGACACATACCACCGTGCCATCACGAAACAACAGCCGCGTGGGCCGTACGCGCTTGCGGGCTACAGCTATGGCGCGATGCTGGCATTTGAGACGGCCAAGAGGTTGAACGGCGATGGCAAGGGCGATCAGGTGCGATTCCTCGCGAGCTTCAACCTGCCGCCGCACATCAAGTTCCGCATGCGGCAGCTGGACTGGCGAGCGTGCGCGCTGCATCTCGGACACTTTCTCGGCTTGCTCCCCGACCCGGACCGCGGCGACGATCGGGGCGAGAGGGGAGCAGCCGAGCACGGCCCGACAGTCACGACCATCTTTGATCATGCACCGCCACGACGCCTCGGCGAGCTTGCATTGACGCCGGAGCGTTTCCAGCACTGGGCCGACCTGGCACATGCGATGCAGTCCATGGCTCGACATTACGAGCCCGGTGGCAGCGTCTCCAGCATGGACGCCTTCTACTGCCATCCCTTGGCGGTGGTGGCGCAGGGCAAGCAGGAGTGGCTGGACAGACACATGCGCCGGTGGAGGACTTCGCATCGGACGTGCGCTTCCATGAGGTGCGAGGGGAGCACTATACCATGATGGACACGCATCACGTCCGATCGTTTGTGGCGACCTTCACGAAAGCGCTGTCGGATCGCGGGGTGTGAAGATGGGCTGCGGGAGGTGCGAGTCGCGTGCGAGTGTTGGGGGGACACGTGTGACGCGGCGACGTGGACGCTTGTTCTTCGATGCAGCTTCGATGATGACATGTGACAGAAGCGGCCTTCGTTCATGCACGCGGCAGGATGCGGCAGGATGCGGCAGAGCGGACTCACCCGCCCGCCCGCCCGCCCGCCCGGCACCGGCTCTCTCCCGGCTCTCTCCCGCTGCTCACGTCGCGCCACGTATTCCTCCTCGGTGACTTGTTGCTCGACTGCACCTCGAACCACCACACGCCCATGCCCAAGCGCTGCCTCGCCATTGGCTGCCCGCCGTGCGACACGGTATGCCTCGTTCTGCCGGGCGGCCCGATGTGCGTCGCACCAGCCATTGGGCGCGGCTTCCGCGTTCGGACGAGAGTGCAGACAGACAGCCGCACACATCGAATCGGAGAGTGCTGGCGATGCTGCGCCGATGCACGCACGCCCAACGCTCGATCGCGTCCTTGCCTGCCGTGACGCGTGGTTCCAGTCGGTCCGCGCCCGCCGTCGGAGTGGTTCGCGCGGCGCTCGTCGCTTCCCCCGCGATCGACGTGCGCCTCCCTCAGTTGTCAGGAAACATGCCATGCGCTGCGCCCACGTCGAATCGGCGTTTTGTGTGGCCCCAGCCCTGCTCCATCTCACCTCCGACCTACTCACTTCAGAACGCATGCTGATGTACAATAGAACTGCCCCAACTCCATCTCCGCAACGTCATCCCACGCTCTCGTGATCACATATTCACGGCACCTCCTCTCACTTGTCATGCTCCCACACGAACCCAGCTGCTCTGCACCCAACGACCCGATGATTCGCGTGAGCCGATCGCCCGACTGATTGTCCGTCCCCTCTCGCCGTCCCGCCATGTCTCTGGACGCCGTCCGCGACAAGTATGGCTACAAGCAGATTTCCTTTGCAACATGGCGAGATCCCCGACTCAGCGTGCACCCGGCGCGAGGTGGGCCCAAGACAGCCCCCGTCGACCCAGAGAGCGTCGCCCAGCCATTCATTCCGAGGTACAAAGTGAGGTATCCCGTGCCACCACCGGCAGATGACGAGAGCGCAGAGCACGGAGCCGAGGGCGGGGAAGAGGAAGAACCGACTGCAGAGGCGCCTCCGTCTGCAGGTAAGCTCGCCGAGGTGTGGATGAGCTGATCGCCACTCACATTGTATCAGAACCCCCTTCTGCAGGTGCCCCCCCGGGTGCAGATAACGAGCCAGCGGGAGAAGCTGTTCCGCCGGCACCGTCCGAGGAACAACCCAATCCCGAATCGACGGGCGAGCAGACAGCAGATGAAGTTGATGCTCCTGTCGAAGCGTCCCCCGCTGCTGAGCCTGACGCTCCGCAAGGCGACGACCCGCCAGCAGATGGTCCAGCGAGTACCGAGCCCGCTGTTGAAAGTGCGGTGCCTGCACAAGATCCGCCGGGAGAGAGCGGCGAACCGGCAGCACCCGAGCCGCCACCAGCAGAGGAAAAAGGTATGAACGAAGACAATGATCCGCCTCCTGCAGCACCCGAGCCTCCAGTCAGCGACACTCCCGAGCAAGTCGATGGCGAGAAAAACGACCGAGCGGGCGACGATACTGTTGCGGAACCATCACCTCGATCCGATGACCATGTATTCGTCGATTTGCCTCCTGAAGCGCCCGAACCTCCATCTGCTGAGCAAGGGGAGCACGAACCCCCAGCAGGAGAGCACACGGCGGGTTCCAGCGAAGATCACGACGATCCTGAGAAGAGAAGCGTATCGTGGGCTCCTGGCACTCCGGATCCAAAGCCAACGAAGAGGCTGAAAAAGGCTGCCAAAGGGGCAAAAGGCAAGAAGAAGAAATCAATCTCTGCGAACGAGGGTGAAGACCCTGATGAGGTGCCCCCCGCAGAAGAATTGCAGGGCTCAGTGGAAGATGCCGTGCCAGCGAAGCCTGAACCAGCTGACCAAGCACCTGTCCAGAGTGATCAAGGAGACGACAAGGCGAGGAAAAAGGATAAAAAGTCGTCCAAGAGCAAGAGCAAATCAAAAACTAAAGAGCCCGAGCCGGTTGTGGAGGTCTCCAGATCTGGCAAAAAGTCCAAGAAATCCTCCAAATCCAAGTCGACGGATTCCGCTGGGCCACCTCAAGGGCTTGGCATCGACGTTAGCGATGCTCCTCCACCACCTGCGCCTGTGGAGGAGAATAATTCGACAGATGAGACGACTCCTGCTGCAGAACAAGCAATGGCTCCCACGACTGAAGCGACTTCTACCTCCGAGGGACCAAGCCCCACTGCTGAGAACACTGCCGAAGAACCAAGCTCGCCCCCCAGTGAGCCCAATGCTACTCCCGAAGAACCAAACGCTGCGGATGATGTTTCCGAGCCATCCAAAGAGCGAGAACCTGCTGTGACTGAAGTGGAGGCAGAACCATCAGCTGCTGAGCCTGAATCGCTACCACCAGATGAACCGACAGACCAGGATGCCAAGAGCCAGGCACCCGATGTCGAAACGACACCAACGGAGCCTACCACCGAAGAGAAGCAGTCTGATGTCGAGGAGTCCACGGAAGAAGAGGTAGTTGATGAAGATCTCGAGCCACCGGAAGCTGCGGATGAGCAAGCAAATGGTTCGGATGATACGGAAGAGAGCATGGAGGCCGTGACCCCAGTGGACAGTGCGGCTGTCGTCGAAGAGACCAATGACGATATGAGCGCGGAGGTACCGGAAGGGATGACTGATGGAACTGACCAGGACGAGGACACCAAAACGCCTCCCATGGAAGACACCGAGGCGGTCGACGAAACCGGCGCTCTTTCGCCAACGCAAGATGACGATGACAGTGATACGGAAAGTCAAGACGACAGTGCGGAGGCAGAGCCACAAGATAATGCGACCGCAGAGGCTGAGGCAACGGATACTTCTGCAGCTGACGGGACCGAGCACCCAGTCGAAGAGCAAGCTGAGCCTGTAGCAGACTCCGTCACAGAGATCGAGCCTCAAGGCGAAACGTCTCCAGAAACGTTGGCCACCGAGGGTGGGGACGACAGCGGAGAGGCAACAGTCGAACAGACAGGCGAGACTCATGTTGATGAGCAGACGGACCCGGCAGACGCCCAACGCGCAGAGCCTGCAGCGGACGAGCAAATCGCGGAGGAGAAGCCTGCTAATGCCCCGACCGAAGAGAAACAACCAGACGGTGATGCGACGGGAGGTGACGCCGCAGAAGGAGCGGACGAGCAAGAAGCAGACAAGCCTGTCGACGACGAAGAGCCTGTGACTGCTGAAGGGGAGCAGGCCAATCATTCTGCGGCCAACGTGGAACCCAATGAGGAGCCTGAGCCGACTGAGGATCAAGGAACTGAATCCGTGGAGGTCATCCAGCCAGCCGACGTCCTCGACGCGGGCGCCGACGACAATAGCCCAACGACTGATGCTACAGAAGCTCCGCAACCAGCAGAGGCGGAAGCGTCTGTCGAGGACACGGCGGTAGCCACACCGGCAGAGGAACCGGCCGCGGAGGAACCGGTGGTGAACGCAGACTCGGAACCTGCCCCAGAGCCTGCAAAGGAGCCTGATGTGGCAACTCCCATCGAGCCTGTAGGAGAGCCAGAACCAAGCGTGGACCAGACTGAACACTCTGCAGAGGTGACTAGCGATCCGACAGCGGATGTGCCAGTCTCTGATCCGCCGGAAGAAGTAGAGCCTACGGACGTCGGTGATGATGAAGAGACAGCGCCTTCAGCTGAAGAGGGCGTCATGGATCCAGTATTGGAAGCGGTGCGAGGTGAACCAGCTCCGCAGGCAGCCGATGAGGAACAAGCTGGCGAGACGACAAAGGCTGAAGAGCCGACGGAAAACCCCGTCGCATCCGACGACAGCCCTCAGGTCATTGAGATCCCCGTGACCGCTGCGAGTGAGAAAGCAGTTCCTCCCAGTCCGGAAGCTCCACCTTCACCAACTTTTAGCAGACGAAGCAAGCCAGACCACTGGGAACGGGCACCACAGAAACACCCTTCCAGCGACAAGAAATCCGCCGAGAAGTCGCGCTCGAGCAAACACAGTAGTCGGAAGTCTCGGTCGGAGAAGCCTAGGACTCCAGAAGAAGACGCGGAGCGGCAGCGCCGCAAGGAGGCACGGAGAGCACTAGAAGCAGCTCGCATATACGAAGAAGAAAGGAAATTGGCAGAAGAGGAAGAGCTGCGACGGATTAGACATGAAGCACGCCGAGCTGCAAGGAAGGCGGCGGCAGCAGAGGCTGCTCGCATCGCAAGGGAAGAAGCTGAAGCAATCGCTCGAGAAGAGGCCGAACGTAGATACCGGCGACGCGAGTCTTACTCTGAGCGGCGGCCTCGGCCTCACCGCGAAAGCAAGAGCAGCTCCACTATGCCAAAGCTGTTCGGCCTCACCCGAGGGGCGCTGGCTCGGACCGATAGTGCTCCGATCCGGGCCAGCAACTACAGATCAGGCAGCCGGCACGATTCGCATGACGGAGAACGGCACAGGGGTCATAGGCATTCGACTTCTCCTCAAGAAGAAGTTGTGGTCATCGAAGACGTTCTCGTGGAAGCCAAAGAAGCGCCTGGCCCTACGAGCTCGCAAGACAGCTCATCACATCGCAGACATCGTCATCACCGCCATAGATCGGAAGAAGAGCGCAGTTCCCACCGAAGACGTGAAGGCGAGCGACCTCGAAGTGATCGAAAGGAAGACGAGAGACGGGACGGAGAGCGCAGAGGGGGAGAGCTGCGGGAGAGCGAGCGCAGGAGCAAGCGATCTGGACCTCCTCCTGAGCAGAGATCCAAGGGATTCTTTGCATCTTTGTTTCGATGAAACCGCTGGAACTATGGACGCTCAGAGTACCATCTGAGGCGAACGGGCTCCTTTTTGCAAGCACATGATTGTATTGCGAGCGTTCAGCGGCACTTTTTTTTTTTTTTTTTTTTTGGAGTGATGTACGGGCATCTTGGGATTGGAAGCATCGCACACTGCTGCAGCATTTGACACGATTACGTTGACACGTGCAGCATTTGACACGATACTTTCGGGTTTGTATTTCATACTGAGAATGAATATTTAGCATAGCGTTGTTTGTAATTCGTTCAAGCGGCTTTCGAATGCCACCATATTTTCGCAACCCTGATGATTTTTAGCGACGTCTGAATGGACAAAGGCCTGACAGAAGTCTCCTGAAGGTCTTCGACCTCGTCCGAGTCGAGAATCCTGATTGGACGAGGATGATTCCGCGATATCTTTTGTTCATCATGGGCGATGGCCATTGCATATCCGACGTGTCTAGCTCTCGATTCTCGAACTGTGGCCGCTGAAGTCGTGAAGTGAGAGACAACCGCTCACTTGCATGCACAAGGGGGCGCTTCGAATGGGTGCCGGGTGCTCCGAGATAAGAAGAGAGACGTAATATTCTCGAGCTGGAATATCGTCAGAACCGTGAGCTTTTACCGTCGTTCTGCGCATTGCGCTGCAAGGCCACAAGCAGTGTCTCCGCCTCTTTACCATTGTCGTAAGATGATCTGTATGGGTGTGGCCTCGGAAGATAGGCATCGATATGTAAAGGTAGAGACGATGGATGGGAAACGACCGAGTCGATTGTGTTGAGTGATTTACTGGTTTGCATCTCCCCGAGAGATGTTGAATTCGCTGGTTCAGTCGCGTGATCCAGTATCACCACGACCTACATCCCTGATCCCATATGCTGTCCCGAAAAGTGTCCCTATTCAGAATGTCCAACCGGTTTGCCCTTTGCAACTGTTTGTTGTTCTTCTTTGCCATGTATGTGTCGCGAAACTTGTGCACTCTCTTCTCGCAGCGAGAGCTAGTCGAGCCAGATTTGTCGCAACTAAATCCATGTCAGTGCGGGTTGGCAGGCCGTTTGACTCATGTCCTACCTATTAGCCGCCTATGTCGTTGTTGCCGCATGGCCGGCCTACTCCTAAATAACCGTCTTTCCCACCGCAGTATTGGTTGCCGTTAATGCAAGGAGTGCAATCAGCTAACACAAGGCTACCCATTTGGGCAGCGATAGCCAGGATAGCGAGAGAGATGGAGTTGGTGATCCGCATAGCGATGAATGCAATGTAAGGTGAATGTTCGTGGTGCAAGGTAAGCGAGTGGTAGATATGTAAATACTACCTGTGAGATCTATGGCATTATATACTATACTTCTAATTGATAACAGCCCTAGATGCCCCTCAGACCTGCCCCTTCGACCTGCCCCTGTAGGCTGTCAGAACCTCAGATTTCCCGGCTGATGCAATTTCGCCACTGCCCTAGCTCACCGAGGCCCTGTTCACCTCGCCAGAATCAAGAGTAAATCCTCACCAAAGCTGGCAACAGGAATCAAGTCAGTATCAAGTCTGTTTACTTCGACTTGATTGCCGTCTAATTATTGTCAAGCATTGCAAAGAACCTCGGATTTGGGTGAGCTAGAATCAAGAATTAAGAATTAAGAATTAGAGCAATGTGCGGATTATTGAACATCGTGGAGGAAGCCGGCCAACCTTGGCAAGTATCAGACTATAATTATGAGATCATTGTCTGGTTCTAAAGTAAACAGCTTGATTCTCAATCTGATTATTGCCAAGAATCAGAATTAGAATCAGACGAGAATCAAGGCGAGGTAAACAGGGCCTGACAAGCTCATTCCGCTGTCCCTAAAGTGTCCCCTAGAACGTCTAAGTAGACAGCCCTTCCTGACAACTTGTCTTATCCATTGCTGCGGATGTACTGTAATGCGAAACCTTTGATCTCTCCGTAGCGCTACTTAGGCGCGCCAATCGCGTGGAACTAATTCCAATGTTAGTACGGGTTAGGAGCGGTTAGATTCATCTCATACTGTTGATTCCACCGCATGGCCGGCCTACTCCTAGAGTACTCCCTGTCCCACCGCAGAATTGGTTGCCGTTGACGCAAGGAGTGCAATCTTCAGCTGACACAAGGCTTCCCATCTGGACAGCTATAGCAAGGATAGCGAGAGAGATGGAGTTGGTGATCTGCATAGCGATGGATGATGCAATGTCAATGTTCGTAGTGCAACGTAAAAGTCTGGATATTTGAACACTCGAACGGCCTCTGGGATCTATGGCATTATATACTATACTTGTAAGCTATTCGGTGCTGCATAGACATTCTCGCCAAGTCCGCTCTCCCCTGCTTAGGACTTCTACTACCTAGTTGAAGCAATTTCCGCTGCTCACCTTATTCAATACCCATGCCGATGCACATCCTTTCGGACTGCAAATGCAACAGTAAGCCGCAATCTTACACTGCCGATGTACATCCATTCGGACTGGAAATGCAACAGTAAGCCGCAATCTTACACCCCAGCGCATTGTTAGAAAGCAGATCCCAAATCTCCTAACACTACCGCAGTGAAGCAATCGTTCATAGCGTGCTTACACATCTATGTAAGCAGAAACTACTCAGCTTCCGAGAACCATCGCGGGAACTCCATCGGTCGATAAATTAATACACGACAGAACAGTAAGAAGTTGAGTTACTGAGACGCTTGTTCCTTGCAGCACGAACCGCTCCGCAAGGTCGGGCGCAACTGGCGTTGAACACTGTCTTACATACCTCGTGGTCTATGCTGTAGACGCTTCAATAACGCAATACCCCAAAAAGTTAAATATGAGACCACATTGATCCACCCCGGAGATGATTGGCCAGACGACTCGAAAGCGGAGCAGTTCCCGTGGCATGTTCACGTTCTGTACAATGCTCTGCAGAGGAATATGTACAGGCAAAGATGGGCGGAGCACATTCGAGGGGAAACGGATGCGGCGGCCCTTTCATGAGTCACTCCTGCGGTCCATGCTCGCACCTTTGTCGTGTCTGGAACATCCGAACCCCAATCTTCCTTTTTCCATCATCAGCTCACTCCTTTCTCATCCTTTTCTGAACTTTGCAGTTGAACCAGCTCGAAGTACCTCCCCCGCTGCGCCATTAATGTCCCATGTGTGCCGCTTTCCACAATCTGACCATGTTCGACGACGTAAATGGCATCGGCGTTCCGCACAGTGGAAAGACGATGGGCGACGGCAATAGTGGTCCGCCCTCTTGCTGCAGCGTCCAACGCCGCTTGTACTACACTTTCAGATTCACTATCCAATGCAGAAGTCGCTTCATCAAGCAAGAGAATTCTCGGATTCCGCATCAAAGCTCGCGCAATGGCAATCCGTTGCTTCTGACCTCCTGAAAGCATTGTGCCTTTGCTGCCGACGACCGTGTCGAAGCCGGATGGCAGAGATGTAATAAAGTCGTAGATATTGGCCTCCTTGCAAACTTTCACGAGCTTATCTTCCGAGATATTGCCTTTGTCAATTGCGAGCAGGATATTATCACGGATGGTGCCTTGATAAAGTGCCGGCTCCTGCAGCACGAGCGCCAAATGCTTACGGTACTCGGGCAGATTGAGAGTCGAGATGTCTTTACCATCGACCAAAACGCCACCACCCGAAGGATTATAGAAGCGTTCCAGGAGCGAGATGATCGTCGACTTGCCACATCCGGAGGTTCCAACCAGCGCGACATATTGCCCTGGCATCACCTTGAAGGTGACATTTTGCAATACTGGCTGCCCTGGCTGATAGGCAAACTCGACGTCTCGAAACTCGATTGAGCCCTGAATATCGTCGAGAATGTCTCCTTCGGTGCTCCAGACGTCAATCTCCGGGGTCCGATCGTACAAGCTCTTCAACTCTCCCGCTGCGACTTTCGCCTTGGCCATGTTGGGGGTGAGAGCAAACATGTTGGCTGCAGATCGAGTGCCGAAGATGACCGTGAAGAAGATCAGGTAGAACTGCGCAAGCGAGTACTCGCCAAGCAATCTGCTCCCGTACCAGAACGCAAGGGCATTGCATAAGAATCCAAGGCTCTGACTCGCAGCGTAAAGGACACTGGACTTGAGGTTGAACCAAAGTGTCCTCGTGGCCTGAGCGATGAGGAGATTATGATACCGCTGCCATATCTCCGTCTCGAGCGTCAAAGATGCAATGACCCGAGTGGAAGATGTCGCCTCGCAAGCGTGCGATGCACTGTCCCGGTAGGAGTCCTTCAAATAGCTTTCGAAGCGTGCTAAACTCCAGAAGCTGAGGAAGCCAGCAACAAGTAGTAATGGCACCGTACTGATACAAACGAGCGCCAGCTTCCATCCCACGGCGAGTGCAACGATGTAGCCGATGACCAACGTTGCTAGGAGCTGGACTATTGTTCCAAGAGCGAGCCCAGACATACCTATCGTAATCAGTATTGCAGGCGTTCAATGAATTCCATCGTCACTCACCAGCGAGATGCGTTGTTTCAGTACTGAGAAAGGCCGCCAGAGCACCAACACTGTTCTCCGTACGGTCGAAGAACCGAATATCCTGCCGTAGTATCGAACGAAACGCCCGATCTCGACTTCGGCGCACCAACTTTTCGCTCCCGTAAGCGAAAGATACGCCAAAGACGAGAGAAAAGAGCAACATGACCAGTCCTATCATCAGGAACATGCCGCTCCAGAAATTTGCGTCCCTTCGCAGCTTGTCATATTCCGACACTGGAAGTGAGAGTGTCGCGACAGTCTTGGCCAGGATGACGCACTGGACGGGCTCTCCAGCTCCAGATAGGATGGATACCACGATGCCGAACAGCATGACTTTCCATTCTTGTCGATTCAGAGAGGCGATGAACTTGATCAGCGTCGAAAGTGAATATTGGACGGCTTTCTGATCTTCTTGTTGAGTGGGAGCTGCTTTGTCCATTGCTTTGGCAGGATTGGGGTCTTGTTTGCCGCTCATGCTGATGTTTCGAGTGGTCAGAGTTTCTCCCGGACTCTTTGCTTCTGTGGTTTCGAGCACGAGCGCAGCTTTTCCGTCAAGCGTACGATCGTTGTCCTGTGAATGATTGGTCTGCTGCGCCATATTCTGAGCTTTAACAAGCTGATGAAAAGCGCCTTTGTTTGCGGAGAGCTCTTCATAGGTACCTTGCTCCAGAATCTGGCCGCCTTGCCCCAGAACTACGATGTTGTCGGCGTTCTTGATCGTACTCATTCGGTGAGATACCATGACGGTGGTTCGACCTTTTGCGGCTGCATCCAATGCCGCTTGGACCTACAAACGCAGCGTTAGCTTCCTGTGTTTTTACTACTGCTATCCAGCACATCTCAACTTACTGCACCCTCTGTCTTACTATCAAGCGCGCTGGTAGCTTCGTCAAAGAGCATAATTTTGGGGTTGCTGACAACCGCTCTGGCGATGGCGATTCTTTGCTTCTGGCCACCACTGAGGAATGATCCTCTCTCTCCGACGTGGGTGTCGTATCCTTGCGGGAGTTCCATAATGAAGTCATGAGCGTTGGCCAGCCGGGCAGCTTCTTCGACCAGTTTTCTTCTGTCGCCATCACTCTGCTCAGTCGTTGCACCACGCAGTCCATACAAGATGTTCTCTTTCACGCTGCCTGAGAATAGTGTTGGGTCTTGTGACACCAGCCCGATTTGTCGACGTAGCCAATGGAGATTCAAGTCTGTGATGTTGCATCCGTCTACAAGCACATTGCCGGCTACAGGACTGTAGAAACGTTCCAGAAGTGCAACTATAGTGCTCTTTCCGGACCCTGATGCTCCTGTTATGGCTATCGTGCTCCCAGCTGGTATCGTAATACTCAGGTTTTCCAATACAACGACATCGGGTCGCGACGGATAGATATGCTTTACCTAAACCTAGCAGTGAGAATTTGCCACAACCTTCATGGTATGAAGCATCGGACTTACATTTCGGAGTTCAATCCGACCTTCCAACCTGTCCAGAGTCTTTCCCTCGTTCGGGTTGTCGTTCCAAGGAGGTACTCGATCGATTGTCGCGTAAATCTCAGTAGCCGCGGCAACAGCATTCGCAAACGATTGTGTATGCTGCGCAGCTTTCGACAAAGAGAAAGCACCCAGCATCATGACCAGCAAAATTGTCAAAACGGCCGACAGACTCGTCTCGCCGTTGACGATATACTGACTGCCCAACCAGGAAGCCAAAGCATACCCAAGATTGAAAATGCAGATGGTGAAGCCAGGTCCAGATCCTGCAATGGATTTCATGCGCTGCCCGAATCGCTCCGCGCGGGCCAAGTGCGTATCGTACTCCTGAGCCAAGTGCTCTTGAGCACCGAAGCTTGTAACAGTCTTGATGGAACTGAGGGCTTCCTCGACCAGAACGCCACCTTGACTGTACGCAAGAAAAGATAGTTTGCTGTACTTGATCAGGAGTCTCGTCAGTCCGAACATGGCACAGTACAGGACCGGAATCGCGGAAGTCATGACCAGCGTGAGCTTCCAATACTTGATAAAGCCGACGATATACGCAGTGAGGAATGTGGAGATCGCCATGAGCGCCAACTCAATCTTTTCGGAAATCCCTTCTTGGATGATGGTAGTGTCCGTCGAGATGCGTGTGATGATTTGGCCAGGGCCCAACTTGTCAAAGTACGCTGCATTTTGGCGGAGCAGGGCTTTGAGATATTCTTCTCGAATCTTGCGTGTAATGCTTTCTCCTGTGTACGTGAAGCCGACTGTGGCTATATAGATGGTGACAACTACGAAAAGCAACTCAGTACCAGGTTCCGCAGTCGCCCAAGCAGCATGAGACAAATTGTAAAATAAAAAGAAGCACTGACATTCGCCGATCGCCAGATACACAAAGAACAGTGTTTTATGATTGATCTGACTGTCAAATTCTGGCCTAGGAAGGCCATCTGCGAAGTTCTTGAAGGTTCCCGCGATGGAACCAATGATGATTGTGTTCAAAGGTACTGCAACGCCCGCAATGATGGCACAAATGGAGCTGATGGCAATGATGACAGCATCTTGCGCTGAAGCATAGCGAAACAGTGTTCTCCAGGTAACCTTTGCAGACGGGGGCGTTTCGATCTGCTTTCGCAGGATCGAAGCCTCATGCTCTGGCAAGTGCTGGAACGGGTCGCCGCTGGCGTCCTGGCCCTTTTCGACGGTCATGTTCTTCCGGCATGCATACTCTCTAGACGAGAGCTCTCAACATCCGAGTCCAAGTATCGCCTCTCGTCCTACTTTCTGCAGGGCCGCGGATTGTGGGAACAGATTCTGTCTTTAGGGAGTAGAGACTTGGCGTACGGGCTCCCACCGCGATTCGATTCTCGACAACATCACATCTCCGCCTACCCGATGAGCTAACGAGAATGCTTGTGCTGACTGCTTCGGGAGTTGGCGTTGACGGGCGGCGAAACATTGTCACGACTTCGGCTGTCCATACTCGAAGCCAAGCTTAGTGCGCGAGGCACTAAGGTAGGCGCACAGCATGATAAGCACCCGGAACAATAAATTCGTGCATGATGCGAAACAACGCGTGTCCAGGCGTGGTCGTTTGCAAATTGCCGGTGCGAACACACGGCCGACATGGATCCGTAATCTGGAAGCTTGTTGTATCGAAGCAATGCGGAGAATGCTTGTGCTGCGTACAGTAGTCTGCTAAGGCTGCACGGCTGCAGCCTTTCCCTGACCTATGCTGCAGAATCCCTGGCTCACTGACTTAGAGGTACAGCACCCTGAGAGGACGCCAATCGCTCGAACGTCAAGACAATCGTGTTAGCGCAGGCGAGTGTGCAATGTGACGAATCCATTGCAACTAGTTTCAATCGCCGGAGTTTTGATTGCTCATCGATTGAGACTCTGATCAATGGCTCGTTATCAAGACTCAAGTGCCGCGTGGCCACGCACCACCGTATCTAGACGAACATTCCTCCGCAGTGCTGGGCTTATCAGTGCCCGTACTTCTAAGCGATGCGGTACTCTAGAACCATGCGGATTCGGTGGAACGACCAGATACGGAGATACATTCTAGTCCTCGTGCTGTCTACTACCGTGACGTTTGATCACAGCGCGATCACTTGTGAACCTTGCATCCGGCCCAAATCACGAATCGCCATCCTGATCGTCCCAAATGACGAAAGCCCGTAGCTCCACGCTCTCTCTCGGTGGTCCATTGTCTGCTTCACTTCCGAACGAAGTGTGCGGGACTCTTCTCGGGATCCCCTCATCTGCTCTCGAGTCATACATCTTGAACAGCAAAGCCTCATCAGGCGTCATTCCCGAAGCATAATACCATTTGTGACTCTCAGGGTCTGAAGGTGGCTTGACTGCCCACAAGAACGTGTCTGGAGCACCAGCTTGGTACTTCTTGAACTGTGGGTGATTCTTCTGAGCCTCTGTGAGCTCCTCTGGTTTGAGCCAACGAATGGTCTGCTCGGCGAGTTCGTCATCCTTGATGCTGTGTGCATCGGCAACACAGAGGGCATCGCGATTGACCGTTTTGCGTGGACGCCAGAGGTTGATCAGAGCCCAGCGGCGTCTGGGATGCGCGGCCAAGGGCTTTAGATCCTCTCTTGGGCCGTTGACTACGAGTCTCTCGTAGAATTGCTCGGCTCCGCGGTAGGAGTAATCGCAGTGAATATAGCAATTGTTGGCTGAGCGAAACTCGATATCATCGTCTTTGTAACTTTCAATGTCCTTCATCACTTTCGACCAGTCTTCGCCTCGTTGGACGTGGTTGAAGGCAAAAGCATGGGAAGCTCCAGTGACTCTCTTGAGCAGCTCCTCGCATTCCGGATAGTAGACCCGCTCGATTTCTTCATCGTCTTGCCAAGTCTTCTGGACGGTGGGTGCGTTGACCCATGCGAAGCCTTGCTTGTCAATGGTGTAGTCAGACTCTGACCCACGAACGTCCGCGATCTTCATCTTCACCATCACACGTGGTACTCTCAAAGCTTTGACCAGTCCAGGCCAGATCTCATCAGACCCGCCATGCTCGGACGTAAGCTGGTACTGAAGGTCGGCTTCGACATCACCCATCTTGAAATCGCTTCGGCTTGTGTAAAGTTCTGTTGAATGTCTCTTGTGATTCCGACTTGTCACTGAGGCCTTGATTTCGATACCGAGAAGACTCACGAAAGACGAATGCTAGATCTGCTTATCAGCTGGGTCAAAGTTGCATGTTTAGTGTCTTGTACTGCGATTCCGCGAGTCAAAATTTGTCATGTAAAGATGCATGAGTTGCACCGGCTTGTTTAGTTTTCCCCTGCAGCAGATAGACCGGCCGTCATGATGCTGGTGTAGCGCGTGAACGTGACGTTGCCGGGAACACCACACTGATGTGGATGAAGAAGCTCGCAGCCTTAAATGAAGAGTGAGACTAGTCGTTTCCTGATCGGCCCCGATGCATTGTTGCACTCCAGGATACTCGGGAGATCCCACTCTCGTCTGTAGCCTCGCAGGCCTGAACATACCCCAGTCCAAGCTTCCAGTCTCTAAGCCACAAGCGCAATCAGTGTACCGAAGAGCAACCTTACTCAAGACGCATCGCGCGGGCCAGTGATGAAGGTCCCTTGCACACAGCTTGGACGGAGTCTCTAGGAAAGATACTGGAACGAGCAACAGCAATCACCATGGCGAGCAAAGGAACGGCAAAGCTGGACGCCAGTCTGTTGATGACAACATTGCACAGCAACCCACGACCGTTGCCGTCGCCCAGCTCTGCTGAAGTGCGACTATTGGAGTACCACACTGACCACATGATCATTGCCTCTTGGAATGTGAGCACGGGCTGGTCTTGTCCCTCGCTACAACCATATGGACCGATCCCGCTCGCGCCATCAGCGTCTGCTTTGCACTACGCAACACAATGTTTCGAAGGATTGAAACTGTTCCGTGGTCCGGATGGACGCCTGCGACTATTCCGTCCAATTGAGAATTGTGAGCGCATGCGTACCTCAGCTGCCCGAGTAGCATTGCCAGATTTCGACGCATCTGAACTGGAGAAGCTGATCGTCGCTCTGTGTTCTTATGAGGCACCAAAATGGCTGCCCAAAGATCAAGGAGAAGGTTCATTGTACATTCGACCAACGCTGGTGGGGACTGACACGGCCCTCGCTACACTTCGGCCACGTTCAGCAATACTTTTCATCTTTTTGACTGTGTTCCCCAAGATCACGAGCTCCATCACTGGCCCGGAAGCAACCCCCAAACCAGAGGTGCCGCGCAAACGGCTGATGAAACTGCTCGCATCTGACAAGGACCAAATGCGTGCTTGGCCGGGCGGTTATGGAAACACCAAGGTGGGCGCCAACTATGGCCCCACATTGCATCTTCAAGACCAGGCAAAGGCCAGCGGATATGATCAGATCCTTTGGCTGTTTGGGCCCGAGGGATACGTAACCGAGGCTGGTGCAAGCAACTTCTTCATTGTACTGCGAGTCGATGAGAGAAAGTGGCAATTAGTCACAGCCCCCGTGGAAGATGGTCTTATCCTCCCAGGAATTACGAGAGCAAGCATCCTTCATTTCGCTCGGGAAAGGCTGCAGCCCGCAGTCGGGGATGCCATTCAGATAGATGTCGTGGAAAGACAACTGACAATGGGCGAAATCTTCACCGCGCATGCGCAGGGAAACGTTGTCGAAGCGTTCATCTCCGGAACTGCGCTTTTCATCACGCCAGTCGGTGTGATTTGTGCTGATGGCCAAGATCTGGAGATAAATGGCGATCCCGTCAATGGGGTCTCGTGCTCTCAAATCATCAGGAGTGGTTTGATTGGTATCATGAACGGAACGGAGGACCATGATTGGGCGTTGCTAGTAGAGGGATAGCTTCGATTGAAGTCCAAATAAGCTAGTCTCTAAGTGTTATCAGACATTTACGTCCTGTCGGAGCGCTCACGAAGAATTGATCTGGAATCATATCTTCAGGCGACATGTTCTTTGACAGCTTGGCACCTCTGCATTCTCTGAAGAACAAAGCCAGACCAAGACGCAATTCCATGTAGGCCAAATTCATCCCGAGACACATGCGAGTACCGCCTCCAAAGGGAACGTAGACTTTTTTCTGGGTAGGCGTCAAATTGCCCTCGGCCATGGATGGCAACTTCACATCTAAGAAGCGGGTTGGATCGAATTTCAGCGGGTTTGGCCAGATGTTGGGGTCGTAGCGCGTAGTGTACCTGGTTCAATTGAAACGCCTTTAGTGCATATTCGAGGAACTTGAAGGGGAAGAAAGCGAGTGACTTACATCTGCGGCCATACCACTGTTCCAGGGGCAAGGTCGAAGCCTGCTATACGAGCACCGCTAGCCGGAACCACGCGTTGTAGGCCAACCGCGACAGGGCCGTGGAGTCGTAAGGCCTCATGGATCACCGCATTGAGGAAACGCGCTTGCTCGAGCTCCTTTTGCGACAAGTCATCGGAAAGACCAGCCACCTCCTCTTCTAGCTCAGCCTGAATCTCGGGATGAGACAGCAGGGCCCAAGTTGTGTAAGTCAAGGTAGAAGAGGTGCTGTCGGTGCCGCCGAGCATCAGTGTGAGGGCTTCATCGTGGATATCTTCGTCGGTGATGGAGCGAACAGTCTCGCCATCCAGTTCATCAGCTTGAGCCACGATTTGCGTGAAAATGTTTCGGGTTTTCCCTTGGTCGTCTGATTGCTTCAAATTCGCGCGAAAGTTCTCCACGGCCATTGCGGTATATTTTTCGACTTTTGGTCTCGCCTGAAGCAATTCTTGCAGTCGACGCATTGGGAGATACTTGACCATTGGCATAAGTCGGGGAAAATTGCGATGGAGTGAGGAGCATCGCAATGTCTTTTTGACAGCCTCAATATATGGCAGGTGCTGCAAGCGGGTAAGAAGCTGCACGACATGATAGAAGTCGCATTCGTTACCTCGTCAGATTCCAGCAAATTGAGGGATTCGCCGAACGAAAGTCTAGTCACGACATCGTTGGCCATTATATTCCACCACTTGTATGCATCGCTCTCGCCTTTTGTCTCTGCGTCACACTTGATCCTCTGCACAGTTAGCGTGACACGTTGGCGGACCTCATTTGCCCAAAACGTCTGGAGAGACGAGTTTGCCAGTGGTCGAGCGAAAAGTCGTCGGCGCTGGCCGTGTAGAACAGGGTCTCTGGTAGAGAAGAAGCTACGCAGCAGTGAGTCGTATAACGGCCCCTTCAAGTAGCCACGACTGGATCGAAATATATCGGCAACTCCATCAGGGTCTGCAACTGCAACCATGTTGGGACCGAGTCGAACAACAGGACCATATTGGTGATGGAGCCTGTCCACGTATACATGCACGCGCGGTACCAAAGCATTGAAAGTGAACCCGAGTGAGGTGTACTTGGAGTACCATGGCCCTGGAACACGTGCGAGGTGATCTCGAGCCTGTGTCGCAAGCTGTTGGTATGATCAGTGGGAAACAGCTTGTCTTGCCATCACCTCGTGCTCTGATGACTATACCTGGAAAAGCTTGAAGAGAAGGGCCAAACAGGCGACGATCGTTCCCAGCAGGAAGAGCTCCATGATCCGAATCAGAATGATGACGCTACTTGGCAAATGATACCGTGATCGTGATGATGAAGCGATGATATCGAAGTCCAACAACAGGAAGGCCTACGGACGCGGCCAATTGCTTCGGTGGTCGACGCTGTTTTGAGATTTGTGATGAGTTGCTGCGTTGCTCATTGGCTTGTTGGGTTGGGATACCGTAGACTGCTATGGATAGCGTTCTCAGTACGGACGCGGGGGCGCAAACGCCAATGATGCAACGTGGGCCGGGATGTAGATTGGATCGTCAGGCCTAAGCAGGGGAGAGTCGTGGGTCTGATGCAGGTTCAACTAGCCCCCTGTGCATTCGTCCCAAGCCACATTGGCCGCTGAGTCACCAGGGTATGGAGTCTCAGCCTTACGCCAGGCTAAAACTGGACCCCGGCTTATCAGTCACGAGAGTAGTTGCACATCCGCAGTCATGATGCCTCCACCAGGCCAGCTGGAAACGCGAGATCTTGTGGCCTGGCGTTCGGACTATAATCGGTCCCAATAGAGTGCCTATCGCTACTGTACCAGGAAAATAGGTGCAGGCAGGGCACACGTTCAGAGCTCGTTGTGCACCTCAGGCTGGCCTTGTGATACTTGCATTGATTTTATACTGTACCACAACAAATCTGCTGTTGCTCCAGCGTCGAGATTGCTTGCAACCAACAACGAAATAATGGCTGCTGATCATTCTCTGCCACTCCCAGAAAGCCAGCGAGCGATCAAGGTGGTCGAGGCAAGTACTATTCGATTGGAAAAAGACGTTCCTCTACCAAAGCTCGAAGATGAGGACGTTCTGGTGCGAGTGCATTGCGTGGCGCTGAATCCGTTCGACTGGTACGGTTCCGGTTGCTTTGACTACTAGACACGGGAAATTCTGACATTGGGGGTAGGAAATCATTAGATCTTTCTCCGGCTCCGGGATCAACTTTTGGTTGCGACGTCGCGGGTGAAGTTGTGGCAGTTGGTGCCAAGTGCCGAAACAATATCAAAGTTGGCGATCGCGTCTTTGGTCCGGTCAAGGGGAATGCCTCAGATGCTCCAGAGAACGGTGGTTTTGCCGAGTATGCCACCATCCGCGAAGTCGTTGCTTGGAAGGTCCCCGAGGGGATGCAGTTTGAGCATGCGGCGACGCTGGGCATGTCGCTGATGACCGTTGGCCTTGCACTGCATTATATGCTGAAGATTCCGCTGCCGCTCGATTCGTCGGAGAAGAAGGAGCCTGGGCGACATGTATTCATCTATGGAGGTGGAACGGCCACCGGAACGCTGGCTGTTCAATGCGCTGCACTGTAAGCACAGCCGAGGCACCATTTGAGAGGCGCTAATCTCCTTCTCCAGCTCTGGAATGCAACCCGTCGTGGCATGTTCTCCGCGTCATTTCGCGCGCGTCAAGTCTCTCGGAGCGGTGGCCTGCTTCGACTACCACATGGCGACAGTGGCCGACGACGTCCGAGACTTCACCAACGATAGCCTCGCAGAAGCTCTCGACTGCATTACAGACAGCGCGAGCATGAACATCTGTTACAATGCGCTGGGCGAGCAGGGCGGACGATACGTGGGACTGGATCAGTTCCCCATCCGCTCCCATACCCGACGCGACGTGCGTCCCGACTGGATCGTGGCGTGGACAGTGAGCGGAGAAGCGATTCGGTGGAAGAGGCCGTACGCACGCGCGCCGCGGCCGAGGCACAAGGTCTTTGGGCAGTTGTGGAACCCGGTGGCTCAGAAGCTGCTCGATTCCGGGGCAATCGAGACGCATCCTGTCGACGTGCGAAGCGGTGGACTGGCAGCCATCCCGGACGGCGTCGACGCTCTGCGCAAGGGCCTCACGGACGGCAGGAAACTGGTGTATACCATTGTGTAGTGCTATCCATCACCTGATCGCAGGCTCATCATGTGTGCGCGCCCCACATCTCTCCTCTTGTCAACGCGGCCGTGGCTGGTATGGTGGATCGCAGGAAGGACGCGATCGGACGCCGGTGGTGACGTCGGAGAGAGGTGCAGGGAGCGGCAAAGCGCAGTCGGTCGATCGTGGCGGCCGTGTCTGTTGGACGCAATGGACGCCTCGGGCAATCAGCGCCGAAGAGGTGCGGTGCGGCAGAGAGGAGAGCGCGGGAGCATGGCAGATGGCGCTAGATCGAACTGGGAATCGGGCGGGAGCAGGCGCGTGCCGGCCGTCCCGCCGATCAGCCCGGACGCGTCACTGCCACCAGTGCGTCAACTCCACCCCAGACGTGACTGGTAAGCGACACAGCACTATTCTGTACACTCCTCCTCCTAGTCTCCTTTCCTGCCGCTGCACTACAGTACAAGCGGCCGAGTGAATCGCCGCACCGCCGTACTTATCGACCGGCTTCTCATGCACCCGTTCGCCGTGGCAGCACCTGCGGCCCTCGCGTCCCGCCATTCCGCTGGCCTCGACGGCTCTTCGCATCGTCTGCCTCAGAAGTCCTCAGGCCGAATATGCGCCACCATCTCGAGCCGCGGCCGCGACACGCCCGCGAACACCGGCGCCGCCGACGACACGAGCACAATGCGTCATGCTGGGCCGCCTCTTGGACGACCCTTCGTCGGTACGGTCGTGTACGCGTGTGTCAGCAAGGCATCATGCGCCAGGCGAGCCGAGATCTGCGTCAGGACTTCGAAGTGCCCATGTATCATTGTCGCCGCCTGCACATGGTGCACCCACCGCTCTCACGCCCCGATGAAGTGCCTGTGTGCGGCTTGGTTCGGCATGGTATCCTTGGTTCGGCATGGTATCCTTGGTTCGGCATGGTATCCTTGGTTCGGCATGGTATCCTTGGTTCAGCAACTCAGCGACAATGCGAGGCTATCTGATGCCCTGGCAGTCGCTCATGCTCGATGCATATCGATCACGGCAAAAGCAACAGGTCGACGCTGAACCGCAAGTCATGATCCCACCACGTTTGGTGCATTCTTCGCCATCTGCAAGCCTCTCTTGCTTCTCCCCAGCATCAACAACTCGTCCCTTATCCTTTTGCAACAGCTCCTGAGACAGGATCACGAACGTAGACATGCTGGAGCCCATTGCTGTTGTTGGCTCGTCCTGCCGGTTTCCGGGAGGCGCTTCATCCCCCTCGAAACTATGGCGACTGCTGGAGAAGCCCAGAGATGTCCTGGCCGACATTCCCAAAGACCGCTTGGGTCTGGGCGCCTTTTATCACGAAGATGGCGAGCATCACGGCTCAACAAACGTTGTGCCCAAAGCATATCTGCTGGAAGAGGATCCTCGACTATTCGACGGTCCATTCTTCAATGTCAATCCCATGGAAGCCGACGCCATGGACCCACAGCAACGACTCTTACTCGAAAGCGTCTATGAATGCATCGAAAGTGCGGGATACCCACTTGACAGGATGCGAGGCACTGCGACATCCGTGTATGTAGGCTGCATGACCAACGATTTCAGCGATATCCAAGGACGAGATCTCGAGGTCATCAACCGCTACCACGGAACTGGCTCGACAAGGAGCATTCTCTCCAATCGCATCAGTTATGTGTTTGACCTTCGCGGCCCGTCTGTCACCATGGATACGGCATGCTCATCGTCTCTCGCTGCCCTACACTTCGCCGTGCAGTCGTTACGCAACGGCGAGTCGACCAGCTCGATCGTGGGGGGCGTCAATTTGATATTCGACAGTACATCGTATATATCCGAGTCAAAACTTCATATGCTGTCACCAACGTCCCGGAGTTCCATGTGGGATGATTCAGCCGACGGATATGCGCGCGGCGAGGGTGTCTCAGCACTCATGCTGAAAACGCTTTCTCAGGCATTGGCCGATGGCGATCACATCGAATGCATCATCCGGGAGACCGGCATGAATTCAGACGGCAGAACCACAGGAATGACAATGCCAAGCGGCGATGCGCAGGCTACGCTGATCCGTGACACATACGCTCGTGCTGGACTCGACCTCCGACGCAAAGACGACCGACCACAGTACTTCGAGGCGCACGGCACGGGAACCATGGCTGGGGACCCGCAAGAAGCTCGCGGCATTTACAGTGCATTCTTCAGCCACGACCACACAGAGGATGAGGCCGCGGGGAAACTCGTCTGCGGATCCATCAAAACTGTGATCGGGCACTTGGAGGGATGCGCGGGTCTCGCTGGTCTACTCAAAGCATCGCTGGCGGTACAGCACGGAATAATACCACCGAATTTGCTCTTCCAACGCCTGAATCCCGACATCAAACCGTTCTACCATCGTCTTCAAGTCCCTACAGAGGCGCTTCCATGGCCATCAGGGTCTTCCCCGCGACGTGCGAGCGTGAACAGTTTCGGCTTTGGAGGGACCAATTGTCACGCCATCATAGAACAATATATTCCTCCTTCTACTTCTACAACCTCAGCTGAGCAGGCATCCAGTGCTGATGACTTCTTTGCTGGGCCCCTACTTCTATCAGCATGGACAGCACCTGGCCTTGCAGCTAGCATCGACTCGTTGGCCGATCATCTCCAGGACTCCAGCACGAATCTCAACACGCAAGATCTTGCCTTCTTCACGCAGACGCGCCGAAGTACATTTCCACGACGGATTTACTTTTCAGGAGGATCTAAAGCTGGCTTGATCGAGGCTTTACGCACTGCGTCCTCCACGGCACCGTCGGAGCTTGGAGTGCGAGCTCCTGGAAAGCTCAAGTGGCACACACCTGGAATACTTGGAGTGTTCACGGGTCAAGGCGCGCAGTGGGCTGCCATGGGCGGAGACATGATCAATCGTTGCCACTCCTTCCGACAGAGTATTGAATCTTGCGAAGCTGCTCTCCGGTCACTCCCTGATGGACCTTCATGGTCGCTGAAACAGGAGCTCCTCCAAGAACAGTCGAAATCGCGACTGCACGAAGCAGCACTTTCCCAGCCGCTATGTACAGCCATTCAAATTGCCTTGGTCGACACACTCAAAGCTTCGGGAATTACATTCCGTGGCGTTGTCGGACATTCATCTGGCGAGATCGCAGCCACGTATGCTGCAGGTCTTCTCTCTGCTGAAGACGCTATGCGTGTCGCATACTACCGTGGTCTACATGCTCATTTGGCCCAGGGGAAGACCGGGCAAAGAGGAGCCATGTTGGCCGTTGGGCTCGGCATCGACGATGCGGAAGCTTTCTGCGCGTCCTTCGAGGGTCAATTGGGCGTGGCAGCTAGCAATTCTCCTACTTCTACCACACTATCCGGTGACGAAGATGCCGTGCAGTCGGCCAAGGCCATGCTAGACGAGAAAGGGACATTTGCAAGGCCACTGAAGGTGGACACCGCCTACCATTCAAGCCATATGTTCCCATGTGCCCAACCATACCTGGATTCGCTCAAGGCGTGCAACGTAAGAGTGCAGCCTCAGAACGAGGAGTGCATTTGGATCTCATCGGTGCACGGTCATGCTGAGATCTTGGACGATCCAGAGGACCTCAGTGTGCTAGCTGATCAATACTGGGTGGACAATATGTGCCAGCCGGTATTGTTCTCCGAAGCCATTGAATGCTCGCTCTGGCGTGCTGGACCATTCGATCTCGCGATTGAAGTAGGTGCTCATCCAGCGCTGAAGGGTCCCGCAACGCAATCAATCACCGCGACATTGGGCGCCAAAGCGGCTTTGCCATACGCTGCAACGCTACAACGAGGTCAACCTGATGTACAGGCGTTCTCTGCCTCACTAGGATCAATCTGGACAACCCTCGGCACCTGGGTAGACTTCAACGGATGGAGAAGGGCATATCTCGGGCCTGATGAAGCATTAATGCCTGCAGTGCCGAAGGGTCTGCCGGGCTACAAGTGGTCTCATGATCAGATATTCTGGAAAGAAAGCAGAATTTCTGCTCGATACCGTCTGGCGGAACGTGCGCCGCACGAGCTGCTGGGCAGACGCGCCCCTGATGACTCAGATAACGAGCTGCGATGGCGCAATATTCTGAAGGTCAGCGAGCTCCCCTGGACTCGAGGCCATGTATTCCAGAGATCAATCCTGTTTCCTACCACAAGTTACATCGCGCTGGCGATCGAGGCTGCTGCAGAAATTGCCGGGAAAGATCGAATCAGGGTTATTGAGATCCGCGACTTGGTGATTCCACGCGCTTTAGTACTCGAAGATAATCACAACGGAGTCGAGATCGTGTTCTCCGTCCGCCGTCAATCAGCACCTGGCGACACAACCATTGAAGCAGAGTTCACCTGCCACTCTAGCGTGAATGGCGGTGCACTCGAAAAGAACTGTGGTGGCCGCGTAATCATCGAGCTCTTCCCATCAAACGAGGACCAGGACAGTGAGGAAGCCTCGGTGTTGCCCACACGATGTCCTTCACGATCCGGCACAACGTCAATAGAGGGTGAAGCGTACTACCAGGCCATCCTGAACACTACTGGACTGGACTACACTGGGCTCTTCCGAGGCATGAAGCATATTCGTCGGTCAATGGGCTTCTCGAGCGCCCTCGCGTCTTGGCCGGTCGAGGATGTGGGAAACCGTTATCTGGTCCACCCTGGCTTGTTAGATGTCGCATTGCAGGCAATATTGGCCGCTTTCGCCAACCCTACGCGAATTCCAATCCGCGGATCGTTGTTGCCTTCCGCACTTTCTCGCCTAGTGTTCGATCCTCACACTAGTGCTATCTCCGACGATGGCAAAGAAGTAGTCTTCGAATCAGACTGTTTCTTGACAACAAACACAGTTCGGTCTGTTGAGGGTGACATCCATGTCTTCGGGCCATCTGGTAAATGTATGATGCAAGTCGAGGGCTTCAGAATGGATAATTGGACCGAACCAAGCGCGAAGGAGGATCGCCCTGTGTTCTCCCGTCTCGAATACAAACCGGACCTGTTCTATGCAAATGGCAACGATCTTGCTGAACTCACTCCTGACGACGCTGAGCTGCGACTCATCGAAGCTGTCAATCGTGCGTCCTTATACTACGTCCGCGCTTTCTTCTCTACTGTCAGCGAGACGCAGATGGCAGAATGGACATGGGATCGACAGGCGTTTTGCAAGGCTGCAAAGCAGGTGTTGAAGCTGACTGCGGACGGCAAGCACCCAGTGGCACGGAGATCATGGCTGAGTGATACCGCAGCGCTCATGGAAGAGTATAAGCAAACGCCAGCTTTTCAAAATCAAGCAGACATGAAGGCAATTCACGTTGCAGGGGAGCATCTCGCACAGGTCATGGCAGGGGAGGAACGTGCACTGGAGGTTTATCTTCGCGAGGGCGTTTGGGCTCCTCTCTACTCACATGGCCGCTACCAAGTCCGGCTGAATCGCACGATCGCCGACTTGGTGCGTAGCTTTGCTCATCGTTACCCTCGTGCAAACTTCTTGGAGGTCGGCGCTGGTAGTGCCGGTACTACTGTGGGGATTCTCGACCACCTTGGAGATGCTCTCGGTCAGTACACTTTCACTGATATCTCGGCCGGTTTCTTCGAAAAGGCAAGAGAGCGGCTGGCAAATACTGAAGCTGCTGCTGCGGATCGGGTTGTTTATAAAGTTCTTGATCTCGAACGCGATCCTCAGGAGCAAGGTTTTGAGCCAGAGTCTCAAGACGTGATCATCGCGGCGAACGTTTTACACGCGACAGCAGACCTCAAGAAGTCCGTGGAAAGTGTCCGTCGCCTATTGAAACCAGGAGGATACTTGTTCATGCTTGAGGTCACGGGCGAATATTTGGAGGGACTGCTTCTCATGGGACCACTTGAGGGTTGGTGGCTGGGAAACCGTGAAGGTAAAGCCAGTCAACCCGGCTTGACACTTTCAGGTTGGGACGATCTCCTGCGCGAGACGGGCTTTAGTGGAGTCGACAAGCACCAGAGCGACATACCTGATTCCGCTACGCATGCTGTGTCTGTCGTCGTCTCACAAGCCACCGACACACGGATTGAGATGCTTCGAGAACCACTCGAATACCTGGATGAATTACCTATCAGCGATCAAGTGCTGATTATCGGCGGAGAGTCACTCGCAATGTCAAAGACCATCCGAAGCATCACTCAGCAAGTGTCGCGTTTTGCTGGGCGCGTCCAGGTGGTTCAAAGCGTCGACAAGCTTGATCCGGATGTCAACACCTCGACCTCCACGGCGGTTATTGCGCTGTGCGAGCTGGAACGGCCTTTCTTTGCTGATCCTGTCACGGACTCACGTCTGAAGAAGCTTCAATCTCTGTTTGCCCATGCGACTGACGTGTTGTGGGTGACAACCGGCCATCTGGACGAGAATGATCCTTCGTCAGCCATGATGATCGGCTTGTGTCGCACGATGGTTGTCGAGTTGGAGCATCTGAACCTCCAATTCTTGAATACCACCACGAAAGGCACCAGAGCTTCTGATGCTCGTCTCATTGTTGAAGCTTTCGTACGTCTCAGATTGAGTGTCTCGGAGCCATTCGCCGCTTCGCCCATCCTTTGGTCGAATGAACCTGAGTTGACAGTAACATCAGAGGAAGATATTTTGATTCCACGTCTCTTGCCCGATGTGGAACGCAATGACCGGCTTAACGCGGCTGCCCGCCACATCACCAAAGCGGTGAAGTCCATCGACGTGGACAGTCCGACGTACACAGCCGTATCGCACAATGGTCATATCAGAATCGAAGAAGATGCACCATGGCTGGTCTCTGCGAAGCGGCGAGAGTTGGAGCCTGCGGGCTCTGTCACGATCCAAACCAGCCTTTCAGTGAGCGTGCCGGGCTCAGCCTCTGCCGTCCTGATCACGGGCTGTGATCAGCAAGACAAGCCCGTTCTTGCGCTCGCCAATTCGCACCGCACCAAGGTTTCCGCCCTTCCTGCCTCCATCTTGTATCTCAAATCAGACAAGCCCTGTACTGCCGACCAGCTGCGGGCTTGTGCTCACTTCCTTCTGGCCGAACACGTAATTGCAGCGATTCCTTCCTCCACCAAGAAAGAATCCAAGGTCATCGTACACGGTGCCTCGGCAGCTTTGGCCGATGCCTTGACACAACTAGATGCGGCCCAACGACATCTGGTCTTTACCGAGTCAACAGCTGGTGCCAATTCCGACACGGCCAAAGCCATTCGTCTGCACCCCCGTTCGTCAACCTACATCCTGCAACGAGCCCTTCCGCCCAACGTTGGCTTCGTTGTGGACCTCACCAAGGGTGAATCCGTTGGTGCTAAGCTAAGGTCCGTCTTTGCCGGTGTCGCGCTGGATTTGGACCAGCTCGTTTCCGAAGGTAAAGCGTTGCTTCTCTCCGAGATGGGAAGCTCGTTTGCCCAAGCTCTCGCCTCGAATGTCTCTGAAGCGGAAGCAGAAGCCAGTGTCCCTGCATACCTCTTGAGCAATGCACCAAGCTCCTCCCTGGACCATCCTTCAGTAGTAGATTGGTCTTCTGATGCCGAGAACCCCTTGCAAGTCACAGTAAAACCAATCGACGGCCGTGGAATGTTCTCGCCAGACAAGTCTTACCTCATGGTCAGTTTGGTGTCCACCCTAGGTCGCTCGATCTGCAGATGGATGATTGAAAATGGAGCACGCCATATCGCCTTGGCAAGTCGTAGCGCTAAGGTTGATGCTCAGTGGCTTGAAGAGATGGCTCAGCTTGGAGCTGATATTCGGGTCTACAGAATGGATGTCTCTGACAAGAAATCGGTGCAGAGCACAGTCGCTACGATGCGTGCTGAGATGCCGCCGATCGCAGGGGTGGCGAATGCCGCCCTCGTGCTTCGAGATCGCCTCTTCCTTGACATGGAAGTCGCAGATATGACTGAAGTCCTGGCGCCCAAGGTTGATGGATCGTTATATTTGCACGAGGAGTTCGAGAACGCTACGCTGGACTTCTTCATTCTGTTCTCGACTTTGTCTTGTGTCATCGGCAACGCAGGTCAATCCAACTACGACGCGGCATCTCTCTATCAAGTGATGCTGGCGAAGCAACGCCGTCAAAAAGGATTTCCTGCATCCGTTATGGAGGTTGGGTGTGTGGCAGACGTGGGCTACGTTGCTGAGCGCGGTCAATCGCTTTTCGACAAACTTGCGCGTACTATGAAGCTACCTCTGTCCGAGTCTGACGTCCATCAGCTATTTGCTGAGGCCGTAGCCGCGAGTCCAGTTCGCGAAGGCGAAGTCGTGGATTCCACCACTGCCGAGATTGTATCGGGAATGGGCTATTACAATTACAGTGCCAACACTCCATTTGAGGCGCACCCCCCGTGGTTCAATAACCGCCTTGCGTCTCATTATGTTCGGGAAGAACGAGGCTCCAGCGTCATGGCTAGTGGAACAGAGGCTGGTAATCTGTCCGTTGCTGCTCAACTCGATGCGACTACAACTGAAGAAGCAGCGGCCTCTGTCCTCACTCGAGCCTTGGCGGCTAGGGTGGAGACTATGCTGCAGATGGCCAGCGGCAACTTCAAGGTCGATGCTTCTTTGCTCGACGTGGGTATAGACTCACTTCTCGCAGTCGAGTTGCGTACCTGGTTCTTGAAGGAAGTCCACGTCGATGTTCCTGTGCTGAAGATTTTGGGTGGAGGTAGCGGTGAAGCCATCTGTGCCTTTGCTGCTAGTCAATATCTGGCGGAGAAGAGCAAGGCGGACAAAGAATCGGCCGCTGGTGCTCGCAAAGATGACTCGGCTTCGCCAGAGACAGAATCGCAGAAGAGTGATGCGGCGAGCGTTTCGGAATCAGATGCAAGGCAGTCCGGCTCATCGGACTCGAGCGATGCGGAAGACTCTGCTCTGGCCACTAGCGTGAGCACGATGGAGGTTGAAGAAGGGGAAGACACGTTGCCACCGCAGACACTGCGAGATTCTGCGCCCATGACACACGCTCAGGCAAGGTGAGTCTTGTCCTGTCGTCGTCCGATAGCTTACGAGAGTGGCAATGAGCATTTCCCTTGCTGACCAGTTCCTCTCAATGTTGTAGAATGTGGGTCGCCGACCATGTTTCATCCAATCGCGTCCAGAATAACAACGTCCTCGTTTACGAACTGAATGGGTTTGCAAACGTAACTCGCCTTCGCCGTGCGGTTGCCACTGTCGTCGCCCATCACTCAGCACTCCACACCTGTTACTTCCAGGATGCCACAAACACACCTCTTCAAGGCCTTCTCGAGGCTCCAGTGGACTGTTTCAAGCACGTACCGGCACTCGGCGATGGCAAAACCACAGAAGAAGTGGTATGTAAAGTGAAGAATGAGTTAAGCACACGAAGGTGGCGGCTGCATCGTGGTGAATCCCTCGAAGTTGTCTTGGCGTCTCACGCAAGTGACAAGCATACTCTACTGATCGGATATCATCACATCGCGATGGACGGCTCAGCCTGGCGCACTTTCTTCAGAGACCTACATATGGCTTACCAGGGCGTCGCTTTACAAGCGACCGGCAAGTCTATGGCCGAAATCGCTATAAGCCAGACACGACGTGCTCTCAATGAGTCGATTCCATTCTGGAAGCAGCTATTGTCCCCAGTCCCGGATGTAATGCCACTCCTTCCATTCGCCTCGGTGAAGAGACGCCCTCAGCTCGATGGCTTTTCAAACCACACAAGCACCAACGAGCTGGATGGATCGATCGTGGATCGTATCAACGCCATCAGCCGAAAACTCGGCGTCACTGCAGTCAATCTCTACTTGGCTGCCGTCCAATGCCTCCTGGCCCGGCTCACGCATACACGAGATCTCTGCATTGGAGTCACAGACTCGGGCCGCGATGCTGAGACAGCTGAGACCATTGGGTTCTTCCTCAACCTGCTACCATTGCGGCTACGCGCGGCCGACTCGACGTCATTTGAAGAAATGATAAAGCAAGTGAGCAACACGTACCGTGAGGCACAGAGGCACTCCAGCGTTCCATTTGACGATATTCTGGAGGTTTCGGGCGCCAATCGCGACCCTACTTGTCCACCACTCTTCCAAGTCGGCTTCGATATTCGTCCAGGACAGTCCGCAGAAATCCCTCTTGGCAACTGCAAATTGAGCATTCAGGACGCCATCGACTCCATCCTGCCATATGACATCACCTTTTGTGTGGTACCAATGCTTACTCCTGGCCCGTCTTATGTGCAAGTGCATACTCGAACGGATGTGTACTCGCGAGAAGCTACAGACTTGCTGGCACAGATGTACATAACACTCTTGGAAAGCGTGGTCCAAGACTCCGCCGTCAACATGCCGATGGAACGACTCCAGATCTATCCCAATGTGGGCATTCAGAACGCCCTCGAATTCGGAGGTCCCAGAGTCACAGACTTCGATGGCTGGCCGTCGACGATCACCGCGAGATTTGACCAAATTTCTGGCGACCACGCGGCCACGATTGCAGTCAAAGACCATTCCGGCTCATTGAGCTATGCAGAGCTATCGAGAGCTATCATGAGCTTGTCAGCACGCCTTTTGCCACACAAAGGACAACGTATTGCGGTGCTATGTAAGCCCCAGCGCGACTGGATTGTTGGCATGCTCGCCATCTTCAGGGCCGGGGCGACCTTCATCTCGCTCGATGCAACACTCCCAGTTGCAAGATTAATCGCCATGATCAATGCCAGCGAGCCAACCATTGTTCTGTGTCATGCTGCCACCAAGTCCCTCGGCTCTGAGGTGGTTTCTGAATCCGGATCGGCAGCTGATCTTCTATGCTTCGAAGACACGGATCCGATGACCAACGAGTCCGCGATTGTTGAGAACTTGGAAGACACGGCCAAAGCGTCATTGATCTTGTGCACCAGTGGTACGACGGGTGTTCCCAAAGCTATCCTACTCTCTTCCCGCGGCTTCCTTAATTTCCTTGGGAATCAGGCAAAAACTCTTGGCGTTCACGACGGTGAAGTTGTTCTACAAAAGGCCAACTTGGGTTTTGACATGGCTATCGCCGAGGTTCTACTTGCTCTGGCACATGGAGGCACTCTGATCATTGCCCCAGAGGCGAGTCGTGGAGACCCTGTGGCGTTGACAGAGTTGATGGTTCGCGAAAACGTGAGCCTCACTTTCGCGAGTCCTACCGAGTACCTCATGTGGCTCCATTACAGCAAAGACAAACTTTGTGGCCTGACACGATGGCGTTTGGCGCATTGTGGGGGGGAAAAGGTTCCCGAGGCTCTACGCAAAGAGATGCAGAGCCATCCCAGAAGCCCAGTGTTCGCGGACGCGTATGGGCCGACAGAGATTTCGATTTGCGTGACAATGGAGCACGCTGAACGAGACATTATCCGCGATCCACTCACGACAGGCGCGACGTCGGTCGGGCGTCCTCTTGCTAATGTTGGAGTCTTCCTTATGGATCCGTACGGCCATTTGTGTCCACCTGGAGTGCCTGGAGAAGTATGTGTCACTGGGGCTGGAGTCGCGCTTGGCTACGTCGATGCTGCTGCGACTGCCGAAGCATTTGTTGAGGACTTTCAGATCCGCGACGACAAAGGACGTCCACGTTCTGAGGGCAGAATGTACAGAACTGGAGATCAAGCCGTGTGGCGAGCGGACGGCACCCTTGGCTACCTGGGCAGAAAGGCCGACAACACCGTCGTCAAGATTCGCGGGCAGAGAACCGATCTCACAGATGTCGAGAATGCCATTTCGTCTCATGGGTCTCGTTTCATCTCGGACGCCGCCGTGACCTTTCATCAGCAGAACGACGATGCTTTCCTCGTCGCTCATGTGGTTCCCAGCCGACATGAGAATGATCATGAGACCTCAAATAATGACAACGGTGAGCTTGAAGCACAGCTGGAGGCCTTCATGCAACGTCTGCCCCTACCACGGCACATGAAGCCAAGTCGTGTCGTTGTTGTCGAAAGAGTCCCTATGACCGCCAACGCTAAAATTGATCGTCGAAGACTGGCTGAAACTGAAATACCACCAAGATCTGCCACTTTCGATAACGGTGGAAACGCAGCTGACTTCACAAACCTGAGAGAAGTCGAGTTGCACTTGCTTTGGAAGCGTGTCCTGGATCGTGCTGACATTGCACGACAGCGGCACGTGGACTTCTGGGCTATGGGAGGCTCCTCTCTACACATGGTGAAGCTACAGGCAGCTATCCGCACAGACATGTTCGTTGAACTGTCAATTCGCGACATGTTCATGCACAGCACGCTCGGCAGCATGGCAGAATTGATCACCGTTCGAAGCACAGATCTCCCTGCTCGTGAAACAATCAATTGGCACCGGGAGACGAGACTTCCGGATGAATTGAAAATGGCGCTGAGCTACTCGAACGCGAATGGAACGACTTTGTTGAACGTTGAGTCGTGCAAAGAGATTCTCCTCACCGGCGCGGACAGCTTTCTGGGTGGTCATATACTGGAATCTTTGCTGCGAAACACATCGATTCGCCGTGTCCATTGCCTGGCAGTGCCATCTCTATCAAAACTTCCCACTGGAATTGACGTCTCACGCGTTGTTATCTACGATGGGAGTAACCTTCACCAGAGCAACTTCGCTTTGAACGAAGAAACTATCACGAGCCTCGTGGAAAGCGTTGATCGGGTCATTTTAGCTGGGAGCCACGGCCATTGCCTCCACAACTACGCCTCCCTCCGGCAAACCAACGTTGCGAGCACGAAGACTATAGCTACTTGGGCAGCTCGTCGCCGCTTACCAATCCACTTCGTCTCTACCAGTCGAGTGATCCTTCTCGCAAGAGACGCACACGCTGCGCTGCCACCCGTCAGCGTCAGGACAAGGCGGCCAAATCACGATGGATCGGAAGGATTGACGGCATCGAAATGGGCAGGCGAAGTCATCCTCGAGAACCTTGCAGATGAAGCCAGAAAAATTGGGGACGGGATCTCAATCACCATTCATCGTCCCTGCTCGGTACTCGGCGATCAAGCGCCTTCAGATGATGCTCTCAACTCCATTTTGAGATTCTCGGCCCTCATGAGCGCCGTCCCGCAAGTATCCAGATTGCCCGTCACCGGCTTCTTCGATTTTGCACCTGTCGAACAAGTCGCCGCGAGTGTCGCTGATGCCGCTGTTCACGCCGAGCAGCCCCCACACCTCCGCTTCCGTCATCACAGCGGAGGAGTGAAAGTGCGCCCACGCGAGCTCAAAGAATACATGGAGAAGATTTACGGCAAAGAGTTCGCGGAGCTTGAGCTTGAGGAGTGGATCATGAAAGCTTCCGAGCTGGGAATAGAGCCTATGATCGCAATTTACTTGCGTGCCGTCTTTTCAAGCGGGCAGGAGCTAGTTTTTCCCTACATGGGAACGCCAGCATCAGATGCAGATGCTTAGTCTGTTCTAATAGTGAATCTATTCCTGCCGGCGATCTACCAACCCGCACTCCTCCTCAGCAAGACTTCACCGCTCTCGGTATTGCTGTATCCAGCCACACTCGGCTTCAGGATCCCCTCATTTACAAGGTCTTGTACAAGTGCGTAAATCAGTCCATCACATCCCTTGGCAGCCATGATGTCCACTGTCACAGGTAGAACTTCGTCGTGCAATGTAATATTACTGAAATACGTCGTTGACCCTACAGGCACCACGAAATTGGGGCCTCCCCAGAACGGCGACGCGCGACTGAGGATGTTCCCGCCGAGAGGCACAGTTGGAGGATCGGGATATTCGTTCCTGTAGCTGACTGTGGCTTGCGAACCGACGTAGAGCAGGAGGGAGTCACTGCAAGTTTGTTCGTTTGGCACAAGGACGTGTTCTGCGAACCAATTTGCAAAGAGGGTGCGGTTGGCGGTGGCTTCGTCGATGGCAGTCTCGGGGAATGAATCGCCCCAGGTCCATCGGACGAAGGGAGCAGGGTCGACGAAGGGTCGACGGCCGTCGTGAATGGCAGCATAGTCTGCGAAGAATGGATCGCGGACGAGAGAGGCTTGGCGTTTGGCGACGAGAGTTCCGTAGGCGAGATGTGTCAGGTCGGATAGAGTGATGTTGAGGTTGCTTGTTGCGTTCCACTCGGCTTCGATGTTGTAGTCTGTGATTTTGGCGCCGAGGAAAGTGCTGACCTCGGCGAGGAAGTCCAAGAGTAGATCATCGTCATTGGCAGACATGTTTTGAGGAAAGCCGCATGCTTTCATCTGACTAGGATAGGCGTGCGAGACGGTGATGTTGTCCAGATATAATGCTTGCGCTGCTTCGAGCCATAGACTGGGATCTGTTGTGAGTAGGCCAGCTGTATCTAGTTCCGGCGCTAGAGGCATCGTGTTCTCTAGCGAAACAAGATCGTGCGATGGTCGGTTGCCGTAAAGTCCTTGCCTTTGGGATGGGCCACGAACTGACCCTCCTGTGTCGCTTCCGAGCGTGAGGTCTAGCCAAGGATATGATGCGGCACCAGCACCGGGCCCAGAAGACGAGGATGATGGGTCTTGGTAGCCATCGCCTCGAGGGTTGAAAGGGCTGTGATAGTCGACCCAGTCCTGAACAAAAAGAAAAGGTCAGTAACGAGTCTCGAATTCTCCTAGATCGATGTGGACATACAGCTGTGGCCTCTTCCCCGTTCGCAAATTGCGAAGTAATCATTTTGCCGACAATGATAGCGCCGGCATCGATAAGTCGTTTCACTGGGGTAGCGTGGACGATTGCTGGACCGTAAAGGTTGTACCACGCGCGATTGCCATTTCCAGTTCGAAGTCCCGCAACATCGTATATGTCCTTGACGCCGAGACGTACTCCCGCTAGAGGTTTCTCGGAAGATTTGGTGTAGTATAATCTAGAAGGGGCTGCTATGGCCAAAGACTGTCCGGGTAAACCAGCTGGAAGGACACTGAACGTGTTGTCTGAATTGGCGATAGTTGACTCCGTGAATGCTCCCGCGAAGTCACTGTAGAGTCTCCAAGCTTGATAGACCTGGCCTGTAGAGGAGATGAAATAGGGCCCGGGTGGAAGGACTGTCGCATTCGTAGCGTAGCTGCTGAAAACATGCGTGGTTGTATTTGTGGAATTTTTATGATCGGGAATACTGTATCCTCGTGGTTTGGGTGATGCGTATTGTACGTGGATATTGCCAAGGAAGCCCTCTGCAAAAGGCATCGTCTGCAGCCAGATAACGTGCTATCGTGGCGTCGAAAACTTGGCTCGTGAAGCCTGTCTCGTCGACGTTTACCACAGTCAAGGGTGTGAGGCCTCCGGCCTCGAGTGCTTTAGCACGGACATGGTCGGGTGCAAGGATCGAGGTGAGTGGTTCAGCTGGCAGGTAATAATCGATATCATCTAGATGGACAGTCTGGCCAGTCGTCCTGAAATTGAAAGACTGCACCGAATGCGGTAGTAGCGAGAGGCCGATGGTGATTAGTGGGGAGAGCATCATGAAGAGCGCCGAAGCCAACTATGTCCACTGGCAGTACGAAATGGGCATTGGCTTATGTTATTGAGCCTTCGATGCCATCTTCACCACGTTATCTATCTCGCTCCAGTCAGTGATACCGATGATTGTCCGCGTCGAGCCAACACGATTTGGACGCAAGCCACGCAAATTTGACATAGATAGCATTAATAACAGATCGCTCACACACAAGAGTCCCTTCGAAGCTTGATGCCTATCTCATGTTGGGAACAGCTTGTCCTGGCCGAGCAGAGAATGCTGAAGGGGTAGATGCGCCGTTAAATCTATCTCGGCCAAACGGAATGATAACGCTGAGATGTGGATCCGTGATACTTGGCGTTTCGGGATGCTAAGAAGAACATGTTACGAGTTGTGGGCCTTTGCGGGCAGCGGCATTCAACCCGCGTTGAATAGGTACGAGCCTCTAGCTGTGCATGCGGCTCAACATCACACTGGGCGTTCACTCTCCCACCGCTGACCATACCGCAAATCGTGAAGTAATCAAGATCTGAATGACAATGCCTGTTGGAGGTAGGTGGATGCTCTATTGCTTGTGGTTTTGGTTTTGGTAATTGCAGTACATCCGTGGCTGTGCGCGAGCGCAAAATGTTCGCCGCCATCAACTAATGTCAAGTCAATTCCTGCTGCGCTCCGTTGCATCTCTTTTTCACAGGTTCCCGCAGAGAAAACCGTAGTCCTTGCTCTCAGTCCACATCTTGTGCAGCGACTTGGGATCAAAAGTGCCATCTGTCTTCCTGCACAGTTTGCGGATTCGACCGCAGGTCTCAGATGCCCGCCGCTGTTACGATGTTGATTCATCAGAGATGCCAATGTCCTTGGCTTTGTGGCTGCGGCAATCGCTGCATGTATAGTGCTTCACCTTCAGTCACGAGATGGTGAGAGCAATGGTGGGCTCCGATGTGCTCCGCATGAAATCCGACCCAGCAGCCGGCCTACGGGGAGCACGCAGGGGAATTTCTCCACAATAATGAGAAACGTACGGCGATTGTAGTAAACAGCGGCAATTACAGCTGCAGGGTGTGGATACAGCCCTGAAAGCAAAGCACAGTGTGCTGCTGTGTTGTCGTCTCTATTTCCTTCAGCTATCCCAGATCCTCTGAGGAAGGAGGTGATTGCTGGGCCGCAATCGCTCACTGAGAACTGTTCAACCCGCCACTTCGGTTACAACAAAACCACATGACCTTCCGGGCCAATTCGATCGATGGCTCATGGAGAGTGGTGGACATGGGCGTGCTTTCCGTGGGCCAGCGATGGCGTGCCAGTATCGTTCAGCAATAGAGAGCATGTACTGGAGTGCAGCAGAAATCATCGTTCCGCAAGCCCGTGCGCGAGTATTTGCCAATCCAGTTTTACAGCAACTCGCATCTGGTACGGCACAGGATCAGAATGAGGCTATCATGGGAGGCTCATTTGTGGTCCATCCTGCAGCTCGTTTGATTTTTTCAATCGGACAGCATGAGAACATCTCAGCCCGACTCAAGCACATCAACCATGCCCAACGTGCGATGAGCAGCTGTGGCCCAATCGGCCGCCTGCCTAACCTTGGCCTTGATCCTGTGTATCAAGGCGACGAACTCCTTCTCGCTGCCGTCTTCCATTTGCCAGTCGGCAAGTTTGTGGCTGTATAGATCCAAGATGACGAGCAAGACATCGTACATCATATTGATGTATTGTGGGTGACCAACATATCTGTGCACCATGGTCATGATGGGAAGGAGCCGGTATGCAGAGCGATCAGCCAACGCCGTACGCAATGCGCTTCGATGCCTCAGCACGGTGACCAGCGTCATGAGTTCGTCTCTGCTGTGTTGCTTCGAGCCAGACAGTGGCAGGATTTCATCCAGCGCCTTCGCATATTCACCCGCACGCAAGCTCTTTTGCCAGGGCCTCAGCTTCTTTTGGCGCGGACGATCGTTGCCCGTGATGACGATATCGGCACCCTCGCCTTTGAAGTCTTTGCCACGATCGCGTGCCCGAATACCCTGTCGCATGTCCTTCTTTTTCTGTTTTCGCTCATATTCGTCGGCGTCCCCTGCCACCAAAGCTGCCATCTTCCTTTCTCTCTCCCGCACCTTTGCCTTTTCCGCACCTGCCAATCTTGTTCGAAGCGACAGGAGCCCGCTTTGAAGCCCGACTGCTAGATGCCTGTCGTCTCGTTCGCCATCACTATTGGTCGCTCCGGGCACGACCGCCAGACTCAGAATTGGCGATGGATATTTGAAGGCGGCCACTACTTCCCAGCTGGCGGTGTTGTGCACTTTGACATGCCCATCCAGCGCTCCGGTCAATATACGCGTCCCATTTTGCGCTGAAGAAAGCGCCATGACGTCCTTCTGGTGCGAACGAATGACATGTTCGGCTTGTCCGGCGACCAGGTTAACGATGGAAACTTCGTTGCCCGCCGCCACCGCCAGACTTGCGCTGTTGAGGGTCAGAATGTCCTCGACCTTGTTGCCAAACTTGAAAGTCAAGGCCGATCGCCCGCCCTTCTGACGCGTATCCCATATCCGCACTGTCTGGTCGTAGCTGCCACTGACCAGCATATTTCCACCATGACCCGGCAGATAGCCACCGGTGCGCACATAGTCATCATGTCCAATGCCAGTCCACTTTGCAGCGTCTTCGGTCAAATCCCACACGCGTACCGTCCGGTCGTCGCTGCAGCTCATCAAGTCTGTGAGCACGCTCGGGCTCCATCGCACAACATGCACTGGCTGCTTGTGCGCATGCTCGCCTCGCCATTGCCTCAAGATGGCTCTCGATCCCGTGTCAAAGGCTTGTATGATGCCACTGTCGCCTCCCGCGAGCACAATACGGCCGTCTCGCCTCAGCACACCCGCCCGCGCCGTGTCGTCCACGCCAAATCTGCCGATGGTCTTGACCAATTTTCTCGTCTTGGTGCTATAAGTCTGCACTCTGCTGCCACTCGTGATTGCAAAGGTGTCTGCCTGAGGGCCTGAGGGGTTGTAGTCGGGAACAGTAATGGACGTGATGCCGGCGTTGTGAGGCGATGGGAGCAGCAGCTGATTTTTGAATGTCTTCCAATATGTCGTATCGACCGTCTCTGGTGCTGGACCCGGAGCGGATCGTATGGGCGCAACGGGCTTCACCTCGGCGGCCATGACTGCGGGGATTCAGGGTGGTGCTGTGCTATCGCATTGTGCAGCGCTGCGCAAAACAATGTTCGAAAGCTTTCACGGTATACTTTTTTGCTTCGGGTTCGGATCTCGGCAGCGCTAATGGAAACAGCCCTGTCTCTCGCTCTAACTAACTACGACAACCACGACGTCTTCATCGCCATCACTATTCACCTGCAAACATTGATCAGCGAACCGCCGCTGGCATTTCTCCTCCCGCCGTTCTCTCCTCACGCCTTATGCTCCGACGCGGATCACGGGTGCGCAAGACGAGTCCGGCATGCCTCCATCTCGCCTGCCGCTCAACAAAAATGCTGCCACAGTGGCACGGCGACGCATCTAGATCCTCGGCGCAGGCTCGTCGGCCTCCTTGAAATGCTTCTGCTGCCATAGCTGCCGGGTCGTGTGAGAAACCGGAGAAGCGGAGAAGGCCACAGCATCGCGTTCCTCCCACACTGATGTGTCCAAGACTCGACTACCAGCCTTGTGAGACCTGCTACCTATATTCGGCATCATCGGCACTCATTCGGGCTCGTAGCCGCCGAAAAGCCGCGCGCTTGACCGAAGACACGCGCGCAGCACGCCGAGGAATGGCTGTGCGCTCTGGAATGCGTGGGTTGGCCGCTGCAACAACCGAATTTCTGGACCACTGGCGCCGACGCGGCTAATACTGCCGCAGCAGCCGCCGACGAGCAAGTCCCAATTCCCAAAAGCACTTCGACTCAGGGCTGAAAGCACGCGAAAGTCGGTAGACATCAGAGCCAAGTCACGTCCGCAACAAGAGTTGCGCTCAGGAGGCCTGGATGTCCGAAACCAGTACCTGTAATCAGATGGGCGCGCTTGCAGTACCGCCTGTGCGCTTAGAACTGCTGCCGTCTCGCGTGGATTCCTGAATACGGAAAGGAGCAAGTACAAATTCCCCCATCTACATTCCTCAGTAAGCGCCGCTTCCGCACCCAGCAACACGGTCTGTTTTGCGCAAGGTGCAAATATACATACACCTTTCGATATGATTTCGCGATCAACCATCTCTTGCTGGCCGTCGTCGCGCCTGCGTGTTGGTCAGAGTCCCTCGTTTGCTCACCTCACCTTCGTTTTGTTTCTTGCTTTCTCTAGCACGCCATGTTCTCCTTCAATACCCTCGTAAGGAGCCTGCTCATCGGCCTTTGGCTAGGCTATCCGCTTTCTCTGAACGCGCAGGACGACAACTCGGCATGTCGGATCGTCGAGAGATTCGTGCAAACTTACACCCTCCGCGAGCAAGCCGTATCGATCAACACCGATATCCTGACCAACACCACGTTCTACCCGATCCCTGAAGCACCTGTCACCATCACCAACGCCCCAACCAGCATCAACACGGTGTCCACATTCCAGTGGACCGAAGCCAATGTGCCCATGTCGATCATGAGCTCCCCGTACGCACCCTCCACAGCACTTGCATACCCAACTCAGGAACAGGCTGCGGCAATGTCAACTCCATACCCTGATCTTGGCGACTATTATGTCATTGCGGCCATGGGTGCGCGAGGAGCAAAAAAGCGTCAAGCTGGAGGCGTAAGTGAAAGGCCAAGCACGTGGCAACATACCAGGCAACAGCTGACATGACAATAGTCGTACATCAACGGCAACGGCACAGTTTCCAATGACTGTGCCACGACGCCCATCTACCAGATTCGTAACGGCAGTCTCAGCGCCATCATCTCGGGCGAGACCTACACGTATTCTACGAATCCCGGCGTGCCGTATCAGCTGTTCATTCCCTCGACTTCTCCTGGCAGCATTACCACCACCTTCTCCCTTGCCCAGGCCGGTGAGCTCGTATGGATGAACACTGGCTTCTCCAGTGGCCAAGCTCAATTCTGTTCCATGAACAACGGAAGCATCTATGCTGTCTTCCAAAACGGGGCGGCCCCACAAGGCTGCTTGGGTGTGAAGCTGACGCTCTTCTCGACATCTTCTTGCGCTGGGCTGATCCTGTCAACGATTACCGGTGTACGTACTGTGCATCAATCACGTATATAACCAAGCTAACACCGTGTTCCAGCCAACTGGTCCCACGGGTCCAACAGGTCCCACGGGGCCTACTGGACCGACTGGTATTTCCGGAGCAATTGGTGCTACAGGTCCGTCTGGAGCTGCAGGAGCCACGGGTCCAACGGGTGCATCGGGAGCTGTGGGAGCGACAGGTGCATCGGGAGCTGTGGGAGCGACAGGTGCATCGGGAGCTGTGGGAGCCACAGGACCATCTGGAGCAGCTGGTGCTACCGGCCCTACAGGAGCATCAGGAGCGGTCGGAGCCACAGGAGCATCAGGCGCGGTCGGAGCCACAGGAGCATCAGGCGCGGTCGGAGCCACAGGAGCATCAGGCGCGGTCGGAGCCACAGGAGCATCAGGCGCGGTCGGAGCCACAGGAGCATCAGGAGCGGTCGGAGCCACAGGAGCCACAGGAGCATCAGGAGCGGTCGGAGCCACAGGAGCATCAGGCGCGGTCGGAGCCACAGGTCCAACGGGAGCGTCAGGAGCAGTTGGGGCTACAGGCCCAACGGGAGCATCGGGAGGCGTAGGAGCGACCGGTGCCTCCGGAGCAGTTGGAGCCACAGGCGCGACGGGTCCAACAGGAGGTGAGATCGAAGCAAAGCTATCAAAATGAATGGTTCTAATCCGTCTCACAGCGGTCGGTCCGACGGGAGCATCAGGAGCGGTCGGAGCGACTGGTGCATCGGGAGCACCTGGTGCTACTGGTGCATCAGGTGCGGTTGGAGCTACTGGTGCATCCGGAGCCGTCGGAGCTACTGGTGCATCAGGTGCGGTCGGAGCTACTGGTGCATCAGGTGCGGTCGGAGCTACAGGTTCTGCAGGGTAAGAGATTCTTTGATATGCGCTGTCGACGGCCATGCACCCATGCAGGCAACGAGCTGGAACTCGCCCAGAGTGCCTCAGGTCCGCTGCGCGTGTTATAGTCCATCAAGCTGACCATATCTAGTCCCCAGGGAAGCACTGGGCCAACGGGTCCTTCGGGAGGTAAGTCTATCGATTTTGCTGTCACGTTGTGACCTAGCTAACACTCTTGCAGCTTCCGGTGCTTCAGGCGCCGTTGGGTGAGTCTTGAGCATAGGCATGTTCTAGATGCATCGCTAACATATCATGAAGTGCAACGGGTTCAGTAGGAGTAAGTTAAAGCCGCTCCACGACGCTTGTGCAACTCAGCTAACATCATGACAGCCCTCAGGACGTAAGGTCATTCAACTTCAGATCCGATGAGAGAATACTAATTTCCATGCGCAGCTTCCGGTCCTGCTGGCCCAACACCTTCGGCATACGTTCGATACGGATATGTAGGCTGCTACGTGCAGACAGGCAACAGCGGGTCAACCACCGGGCTCGCCCTCCCCAATTACGGCGGTTCGTACACCAATGCCGGGGCCGCAGCCTGCAGAGATCAGGCCATCACTGCGGGAGTAGTCTACTTTGGCCTCGTCAACACTGGTAGTACGACAGTGGACTGCTACTACGGAGACCAACTTACATATGTCACATCGTGAGTCCAGAACGTCAACACAGAGGACGCGCATCTGAAAGACTGACTTTGACGCTCAGTCAAACTGGCGGATTGGGAATGAACGGCGCCACTGGCGAAGCGGGAGAAAACAACTGCTACACGTGCAATGGAGGCCCCGTTCCAGGCTCGATCAATTCCAGAATTTGCGGCAACCAGACAGTCGGAACCTCGGCGGTTTATGCGCAAGGCGTTTAAGACGTGCGGTAGCAGAAGAAATGCGCCGGTGTCGAATGTCGGATGTAGATATGCTCATTTGGTTACACGCAAGCATAATTACAGGCAGTCGTGGTTTCTTGCGACGTCGGCGAAACTTTCGGCCCTGTGTCACGGTGCTGTGTGAAAGCAGTTCTGATCCTATCGGATCCGGCAACTGGTCGCGCCTTGATTTTCACCAGCAGGGGCAATGCACTGGCTCCAGCGTTCCACATTGATGATGGCGGCACAATCAGGATTGCGCCGTCACATATCAGGCTGACAATTTCATCCGATGCATGATGAGGTGACGTGGAACCACTCCTACGCACGGAGCTTATCCGTCGTCCTTCGTATCTCGCAGCTCGCAGTAGTCGAGCTACCCGCTACTGGACAGTACATTCGAACTTCACTGATACTGTGTCTCAAACGCGTGCTACTGGGCCGCAAGCCACGACCAGACACTCTGAATGAGACGACACAGGCGCAATACGTCTGGCGGCTTATCACAGCTTTTTTCATCTTCACTTCAAGCTCGCTTCAAGATTCCGGTCCACCGCCAAGACTGCACTGCCAACTTCCAGCGAGTCCAGACGCCGGCTTCCGGGTCGCGCGCTATTCTGCCGAAGTTTCCAACATTCACCCAGGCTCAACTGAGCATGCGTGCTCCGGGCCACACGACCGAGATCAACGCGAAGGTGATGACGGTATCCACGCCAAGAGGCTCTGTCAAACACGCCATGCTCTCGCGAGGCGTTTCTCGTCACCTCTATCAGTCGAACCGTCTGATGTTGACGAGCCTCACTGTCCGCCGGAGGATCATAGACCGGCCTGCTAGTGGCCTCGCTTTTGCTCCGCGCGGACCTTTTGATATCTTTTTCTGCGACACGATCGATGCATTGCCCATTTTTCGAGCGGCCTCTCCGCCGCATTCAGTAAGTGCTTTCGAGAAGACGCGGCGATGCGCAATTGCAGCGATGAAGGTGAGACATGAGTGTCCGCTTGCCAGCCAAGCCTGCTGGAATGAGTACGTACTTAGACAGGGCCGTGGCTGCTCTTCCCGTTCTTTGTTCAAACCCCGGCCGGGACTTCTATGGCGCGACAGGTTCGTGGTGTAAGTTTTCACGATCAACGAGACACGATGCAAACGATGCTGGCATCGCTGCTTGCGGCAGCTGGCCTTGCCTCCGCTGCCAGGCCGTGGCTGGAATACCCGGATACTGGCGCGGCGGAACAGTACGGCACAATCCAGGAAGGAGGAGCATTGCCCAATGTTTCTGAAGTTGTTGGATTGCCAGATTTCGATTACCTCGCCCAGGAGTACATGAGCCGGAAGAATTACACCTACTACCGCAACGGCGCTGCAGGCGAATGGAGCTACCGCAACAACTTGGAGATTTTCCAGCGCATGCGCTTCAGGCCGAGGGTCATGACCATGGTCGACAACATTGAAGACTCCCTGCCGACCACGATCCTGGGCTACAACTTCTCCGCGCCATTCTTCATATCACCATGTAAGACCAATCTCTACACTGACGTCTCTTGATCATCTGCTGACGCACTGGAAAGGTGCACGTGGGGGCAACGCGGGTCCGTGGGGCGAGACGGGTATCATGAAAGGTGCAGGCCGGGAAAACATCCTCTACCAAGTCAGCGATTTCTCGTCATCGACCAAGCGGGAAATCGCCGACTCACGGGCACCAGGACAAATCGCGTTCCTGCAGCTCTACATTGACCCCAGCAACGACACCTCCATCATCAACCAGATTCGTCAAGCGGAAGAGCTCGACTTCAAGGGCATCATCCTGACCGTCGACTCCGCCGCAGACGGCAACCGTCACCGTGCCGCGCGATTTGGCGTCGGCAGCGCCGACACCAGCTACTCGTCCATCACGTGGGAGAAGTACGACTGGATGCGCCAACAAACCGAACTGCCCATCATTCCAAAGGGCGTTCAGACGGTCGAAGATGCCCTTCTGGCCATCGAGCACAAGGTCCCAGCTCTCTTCCTGTCCAACCACGGCGGTCGCCAAGTCGACAGCTCACCAGCAGCCTTCGAAGTCGCCCTGGAAATCTTCCAAGAAGCACCGCAAGTCTTCAACCAAACCGAGGTCTTCGCTGACGGCGGTGTCCGCTACGGCGCCGACGTCGTCAAGCTGTTGGCTCTTGGCGTCAAAGCTGTCGGCATCGGTCGGCCGTTCATGTTCGCCAACATCTACCCTGATGGCACTGGTGTGGAGCGAGCGATCCAGATCATGAAGAGAGAGGTGGCCATTGATGCTGCCAATGTTGGTATCGGGAACTTGAAGAACATTAGCCCCAATATCTTGGACTGGAAGAAGTTTCCAACCTGGGCGCAGGGCTCATGAGCGTCGTGGCTGGCGGTGATTGAAGGCGTCGGGGTCTGCGCCTGCTTGTACAAAGTAGTCCGCCGTTTGGGGGGGTTGACATATTCGTATTGGGATTGGTATATCGACAGATTATACGAAGCTATGTTTTGATGCCGATGACCTGAATGAGGCGTCTTCCGTGTACCTGCGCTCCACCGTCACACTGATGGTGTCAATGCGAAGAGTGGGCTGATGAGAGTGGCAAGGTTATTACACAGAGATATATCGCTTTGCACACAAACCTAAAATACAGGCGCGGGACGTTTGATTCGCAGAACTGTCTGCCGTGCGCTCGACGCCGAGTGATGAAGATGCACAGGCTCTCTTCGACGCCTCTTCCTTCTCCTTCTGCTTACATAGAAACAATCCACATGAAACTCGTTCTGTCCTTTGTCGCATCCATGTCCGGTCTCTTTATCGCATGCCTGCACCGCCCATTGCACTCATGCTTTGCAGCTTGGCAGCCAGCTGCGGGTACTTCTCTTGCACTTCGAGCTGCGTTCGCGTCGCTTCGGCGTATGAGAGGGCGTTGACGATCTCTCCCTCTGTTCGCGAGAGCTTGGCAGCACGTTCGAAGTACTCGAGCGCGTCTGTGACTTTGCCTTGTTGTAGGAGGAGCTGTGCCATTGTCGCGACGGCAATATCGCACTCGGGGTCGACTAAACATGCTGATCAGTATTTGTGCCCAACTTGAGAGTGTCAACTGCTCAAACTTACTCAGAAGCGCCTTCTCGCACAACTGTTCCGCTGCAGTGAAGTCCTGCTTCCATTGGAACAGGGCCAACGCTTTGTTGATCAATGGCAACACATTCATGCCGCCAGTCTCGCCGACCGCCTTCTTCTCCATCTCAACAGCAGTCTCGAATTTCTCCACTGCTTCCTGGTATTTTTGCTGGTCCAAAAGCAACTCGCCGTAATAGTTGTAGACATCGCTCTTGTCACCAAAGTTCTTAATGCAGCGTCGGAAAGTCGCCATACTGCTGGCAATCGAGCCCATCTTGTATTGCGTCACGCCAAGTTGAATATGCGAGAAGATAAAGTCCTTGTCCAAATCGATCGATTTCTGGTAGTCGGTCGCGGCGAGGCTGAATTCGGAAAGGATGAAGTGGAGCTGTGCGCGGTGATAGTAGATGTCCGGATCGTTGGGGTTGTGTTGCGCCGCGGTCTCGAAGTCATTGGCAGCTGCTTCGCGTGCGCCTGAGATTCTCAGCATTGTGGCATCAACACCAGCAGCACCGCTCAACTTACTCTGCTCGAGATGCATGCTGGCGCGTTTCACGTAGCTCTGCACGAGCGTCGGGTCCAGCTCGATCGATTTGTTCAAGTCCTCTAAAGCGGCATCGTTATCGCCACGCAGGTAGCGGAATGTTCCACGCATGTTGTAAGCCTCAGCCTCGTGAGGACCCAGGTCACCGACTTCGATCGCCTTGTCAAATGCATCTGCCGCTTCTCTGTAGCCTTCGGAGTTTCTGTGGCGGACGGCCTGAAGTCCTTTGCGAAGATGCCATTTGCCGCTGCCCTCCGCAAGGTCGGCGGTCTCTTCCAGTCCTTCGGGAAGACCCTTTGCGCGGAACGATTGCAGGTAGTTGGAGACAAAGGTGGGCGATGGCAGCGTCTTGTCCTTCTCTGCAAGAATCGCTTTGGCCTTGGTCTCGGCGACCTTCTTCAGCAGGCGTTCAACAGCTTGGGCAGAGGATTCATTGCGGAATTGATCGATGATGCAGCTTGCGGTGTAATCCAAAAGTGCCTGGCTATATTCTCCCTCTTGCTCGTAGGCATTGGCTCTTCGGTTCAAGGCCTTGACATATTCGGGATCCAGGTTCAATGCAGCAGTGGTGTCTTCGATGACTTTGGACCAGTTGGACTTGGCGTTGTAGCAGGCGGCGCGGTTCGAGTAGAAGACGGGATCGGCTTTGCAGTAGATGGCTTGGGTGTACAGATCAATGGCACGTTCGTAGTCCTTTGCTCCGTAGGCCTTGTTGCCAGCCGCCTTGAGCTTTGCGGCATAGTCTTTGCGCTCCTGCTCTGAAAGCGAGGCCACCGATTCCTCAGTCACCGTGGGCAGCGTCTCGGGGACCTCCTCCGCAGCTGCTGCCTTTGGCGCCGCCTTGGACGCCGATGCTCTGACGTCTGCCGCAGCCTTTTCCGCCTCTGCAGCTGCTTTGTCGGCCTTCTTCCCTTTCCGTCTATCCTTCTTGGGTTTCTGCTGTGGAGGAGGAAGCGAGAGGTAGTAGACGGTGCCGCCGACGGCCGCAACGGTGACACCGGCGATGGTCCAGGCGGCGACCTTGTTGTCCTGATACCACGCGCTCACGCGGCCGAGGAAGGACAAGCTGGCCGTGTGCACGGCGTGTGCCGTTTCCTCGACTTTGGCTTGCGCCTGTGAAGCTGACGCCATGATGGAAGGTCAGCCCGAAACGCGATTTGCACGTGCGCAGGGCGTGGATGGCCGTGGATGGGATGTGTTCAGCGCGCGCGGCGATGTGAAATGTCAATGTCGGCTCGACCTCGACGGCGACCTCAAACAAGCTTACTCCCGACATGCCCGACCGGCTGATGTCACTCCAAATTCTGATGGGAGCTCCCGTCAAAATGCCACGGCCACATCATCAACGGCAGCCAGGGCGATGACTCGATCTCCATCACCTTTGTGTCGGCAGCATCTCCCTTCATCGCAACAGCGGGAGCTTTCTCCGAGCAGCATTCGATGCCAGGTCGGCCGCTTTCGCGAGTCAGATCTCATTTTGTGGTCTGAGCTCTCCATCTCCGTAGGACTGTATGACTGTCCGCATTTCGCATACTTCTTGCGGTTTTGATCGAGACAAATCCTCCAAAAGATCACCGATCTCTCTGATGGCAGGATGAGTGGCCACTTCGGGTACACTCCTCCCTCAGGCACCAATGGCGAGCCTTCCACCTACAATCCTCTCCAAGACCTCGACGGCGGCGAGCCTCATGTCTACACAAGCATCCGCTACGACAGGAGGTTACCGCAGTCGGCAAGCAACACGGCAGCATCCTGCGGCACGCCATGTTCTTTCTACATGCTGGAACATCACTGGACAAGACTGCAGGTTGCCAAATGGAGCACCTTCTTTTTCGCCGATGACCGGCCTCGACCGAATTCAGGCGGTCCTACCGTGCTGCTGAACACTCTTACGCGCGCCGTGAAGCAATGGCACGAGCAGCACCCGGATGAGCAGCCCGAAGCACTCAGGGTGAAGCTGCGCATCTATGTTGGCGGTAGAATGACGACTGAGATCTTCCATCCGCTGAGGTCTATCCCGATGGAATCCTTGTTCCCAAAGTCCTTCAAAGTCAAACCCAACACCCCTATCGAGTGGACGATTGTGCTTGACAGCGAGCCCACGGAGCCCTCAGAAGGCACCATGTACAAGACAAATGACAGGTCTTCATACGGTCGCGCTCGGGCTGCGGCACAGATTTTGACCTATCAGATTCCCAGAGAAGTACTGCTTTACACGCCTGGAAGGGTCGTGCTCGACGGATCGATATGCACGCCGTACTTCTTTCGCGACGGCGAATGGGTCACGCCAGAAGCAGCTGCGGGTGGCCTGCAAGGCACAACGCGTCGATGGGCGTTGACGAAAGAGCTCTGCGTTGAAGGGAACATATCCATCGACAGCTTCCAGGATGGAGAGACTGTATGGCTCAGCAATGCCGTGCGAGGATATTTTCCTGCAGTTTTTAAGAAGTAATTTCACCCATCAGCAGTTCGTTCGCACAAGATGCGGACCAATCTTGTGTTTGATTATCGGCCCCTAGACGGCCAACTCTCAAGATTATTTACGTGTGACTGGGCATAATTTCACAGGTTCTTCGCCTCTTGGCGCCCGACAACGTTCTTCAAGTTCGAGGATGCCTTGAGTCGGTCGGCCTTGTTGCAAGTCACTCATTACACGGCCCAGCGACTTTGACATCCAGTGGTGTAAACAGTATAACGCTCACCGTGGTCTCAGCATTAAGCACCGCAAATGCATGGCACACGGCACAAGTTGCGTTTCGCCAAGCGGCGCTAAATCCTTCAGAAGTGCGTACACAGCAAACATCTGCGCGCTGCTGCCTCCTCACTATAGACTGCGCCATTGTGGACTCGAAGGATGTGAGATGCTCATCTCACTTGCCGCAACACATCAACTTGAATAGTTTTTGACTCTCGTTTCCGACCGTCTTTTGAACATCACACCCTCTCTCCATCACTTCACGTTCTTTGCAGGAGCCCCCACGCCTTCACAACACAGGATGCGCGCACTCGCATTTTCAAAGTTTGCCAGCTTGCTGCTCGCGGCGAACCTCACTTCCGCAATCGAGCTGGACCTGACTAGCGAGGAATCCATCGTCAGCGCCGGCAGAACCATTGTCGAACACATCTTCACGATTTACCAGGACAATGAGACGGGACGGATCCCCGGAACGCTCCCAAACCCCTACTATTGGTGGGAGGCCGGGCTCATGTTCGACACCCTCATCAACCACTGGGCGGTATCTCGCGACGAAGACCTGACTGATGTCCTTGTCCAAGGGCTGTCTTTCCAAGTCGGGCCAGACAACAATTACATGCCGCCTAATCAGAGCAAGTCGTTGGGGAATGACGATCAGAGTTATTGGGCCGCGGCCGCCCTCACTGCGGCGGAGGTAGGCCTCCCTGAGCCCGAGAACTTGTCATGGGTGGAGCTGGCAGAAAATGTCTTCAGAGATCAAGTTGCTCGATGGGACACAGCAACATGTGGTGGTGGCCTCAAATGGCAGATTTTCACCTTCAACAACGGCTACAACTACAAGAACAGTGTTTCGACCTTGTCCTTTGCAGCTCTGGGTGCCCGACTGGCTCGCTTCACTGGCAACACCACGTATAGCGATTGGGCAGAGAGATCTCTCACGTGGCTCCAACAAGTTGGTCTCTTCGAGCTGCCTGCCGTTCGCGGCGTCGGATTCGAGTTATAATGAATAGGCCATGGGTTGCATTGGCAGGGGATGGCGGCTGAGCACAATTTACATGGGTAATATACAGATGTGCAGAGTGCTCTCCGCTATATATGCAACTCTATAATCGACACCACTCTACCAACTATACCACTGTCTGTTGGTCGTAATGGGCCGGTCCGGGAGCGGCACCCAGACCTTTTTAGTAATCTTCTTCCTTCTCTCCACCTCTCGTTCGGCATGCTCTCGTATCCTCGTCGCCTCCTCCTTGAGCACTAGGCTCAAACTCGTCCATGGAGTGCGCATGACGAACACACGCCCTCTTGCCCGATAGTCTGGCAGCTGTCCGTATGGGCCCCGTCCCACCCAGGCTTGATCGATGTAGATATTTGAGCGGTCCTCAATCTTGTGTCTCTTGCCGTCCTTGAGCTGAATTTCGATTCCCTTGGACGCTTCCGACTTTTGCGCACTCTCCAGCGCTGCATCAGCAAGACCTGCGACGTTTGGCGAAGAATTGATCAGAGTCGGCACGTCGTCGGAGACGTTGACTTTCCCCAAACCCATGCCGCGCATCACGATGGCTTCATCGCGCGCCTGCTCCAGCTGCTTCAAGACATCCTGGGCGATCTTTTTCTTGCTGAAGCGCATCTGCACAATGGCATCGTCGATGGTCTTGCCGGCAATCTGCCTCGCAATCATGCCGAGCTTCTTCACCGAAGTCTTCATATTGTGGCTCTTGACGAGATGCTCCCGCTCGGTGCGCTTGACAAACTGCTTCTTGGACAATCTGCCGCCATTCCTGATCATCTGGATGACTTTCTTCCGCTCCCATCGTTCGTGCGCGTTCGGATCGGGGCGGAGGACGCGGGCCATCGTGGCGGGATTTCTCCATGTGTCGCCCACAACGGTCTTGCCCTCCTTGGCCTCTTCATCTCCCGTGTCTCGCTCTCGGCGTGCCGCTATGCGGCGCTCGTCTTCGAAGATGGATGATGCGGCAATGTCTCCTTGCTCCGGCATGGTCGTTGGCGCTTCCGGGTCTTGGGGCATTAACGTGCCTGGGTTGTTCTTCTGGAACTCGTCCAACACGGGATTGTCTGATGTGGGTTTGTCTTTCTCGGTCTGCGGGGTGGATTTGCCGCGTTTGAAAAAGTCGCCGAGTGCAGTGCGGCGCTGTTGATGCTGGATGGTCCGGATGGGCAGCGGGCTGCAAAAAGGGCCTGCGGAGGTCAGCGCGGGGCGGCACTAGGGCGTGCTCTGGAGCGCACGATACGCACTTCTCGAGGCCAAGCGCCTCGCGGGGCCGGCACCATTCATGGCGGGATGGAAGAGTCGAGAGCGCGGACAGAGAGAGGACGCAATGCACGGCAGGCCATGGTATGCGATGCCATGCGATGCGCTGCGGCAGTCTCGGCGGCGCCGCTAGGGAGTCGGCACGCGCCGAAGCCACACGACCGGGGCAGGTACGAGCTACTGTCGTCACCGCGAGCAGCATCCTGGTGCATGACGAGAAGGAGCGACCGGGAGGTGCACACGGTGAGAGACTGAAGCCAACACGTGGGCCTTGCCGTGAGCAGATAATGTCCAGGAGGCTCGCTCCAGCTCGAGCGTCGTTGTCTCTCTGCACTTGACACCATCGCGCGCTGTCGTCAACACACCACGAGCGAGCAGGCAGGCGCGTCTGGGCCTCGCCGGCGCTCCCTCCGCACGACTTGGAGCTTTGCTGTAATCGTGCTGCTGCTGCAAGAGCGACTCATTCAGGCCGGCTGCACACGCCCGGCGACCCGTCTTGTTCAAAGTCGCAGCCAGCAAGCAACGCCAGCAGCTTCTCCTCTCGCCCTCGCGCTCCGACGAGACTCGTGGTCCGCTCTCCGGCCGCCGTCCGCCCTCTCACCATCAGGCCCTCACGCCCCCGTCCGCCTGCCGGCCGGTGCCGCTGCCTCAGGCCGCCCCCGGCGAGTTCGTATTGCGCCGGTGCTGGAGGGCCAATGTCGCCCATTTCCCTGCATTGCTGCTGCCGGAGGACTCGCTGACGACGAGCTTTCTGTCTGGAGTGGACGCCATGGACATTCATGCGCTGCTGTCGCCAGACGACGCCGCGCGACCCGCGACGAATCCTGCGGCGCCGAGCGGCGGTGCTGCTGGGGCGTCAGCAGCAGCAGCATCACCGCCTGCTGCGCAGAGAGGCCACCGGCCCGCGGGTGGCAAACGCACGGCGTCCGCGTTGAGCCAAGAGCTCTCGCGGTCGCCAGAGAGGCGCGTGTCGCCGGCCTTTGCGCAGCAGCAGAAGCAGCAGCAGCAAGCGCAACAGCAGCAGCAGCAATACCACGCCAGCTTCAGGCCGCTCCCGCCCACCAGCAACCCCGTGCAGGCCGCCGAGCGCCATGCGCACTACGCATACGCGCCGCGCCCAGCCGTCGCCCACCGTCCATCGTCCACGCCGCACGTCGACACGTTGACTGGTATGTGCAATGTGCATGCTGACGCTGATGCTGCCCGCAAACCTTCGCGCTGACCGGACCCGCGTGTGCCACTCTTCAGATTTCCCCTCCGCCCCACAGCGCCAACAAACAACGCGCACATATTCCGACAACATCCTGCCGCAGCAGGTGCAAGCCCGCCCGCCCATCCACCATCACCCGCTGAGCACTCCGGCGCCGCCCGTCGCGCGCACCGTCTCGCGCCAGAGCCTGGCCGACCTCACCATGGCCGAAGCACCGGCGCAGACCCCGCCGCCGCGCGACTTCACCTCGAACGCGCTGTCGGACGAGGAGTCGCATCGCGTGTCCGAGTTGCTCGCCTACCTGCGCGACAACTCCTATGCCTATCAGTGTCACGCGGAGCTGATCCACCTGTTGCACAAAGGTTTTCTTGCCCACGTCTCTGCCCCCGTAGGCGCTCAGAATGCAGCGCAGCCAGGTGAGCCCCGCACGTACGCTTTCCTGAATGAAATGAGACAAGCGAGAGAAGCCATGGACTCGCGCTTTGCAGTCGGCGAAGCAATGTGGGTCGAGTGGCTCCATGATGAAATCCTTGCTGCCAGAAGCACCGAAGAGCGCATGGCAGTCCTGGAGCTCTGCCAGAAAGCCGTTGCAGACGAGCCTGCTTCCGTCAAGCTGTGGCAAATGTACGCAGACTATGTGTCCAATAGCCACGAGGCTTGCCTCGGCCTATGCGAAACCAATGGGCGCGAGTGGGCGCCTGAAGACAAGGAGATGTGCAAGGAGCTCTTCACTCGCGACCTAGTAATGACGGTGCTCGAGCAAGCGGCCGCAGCCACGCAGTGGCGCATGGATGACAGTCATGTGCTATGGAATCGCTTCGCCAAAGCCGTCTACGAGCTGCTTCCCCCGCAGCCCTCCCAGGCTGACATGGCCCGCATACACAACATATTCCTCGGCCGTCTCAAGACACCTCAAGCGCAATGGTCAGATACGATGCAACTATACTGGCCGATTGTGTCCCGCTTCGAAGGCGCGAATTGGGAGGCTGCCATCGCACAAATCAACCAGCAGGCGGAGCCTGCCAAAGCGTGTTTTGCGATACGAGAGGACCACGAATCCAAGCTCCAGCGGGCAGTCGAAAGCGGCGATGCCTCCAACATCCATCACCAGCTGGAGCGGTACCTCAAAGACGAAAAGTACTATTCACTCAAGCCAAAAACTGCAGGACCGTTTGATTACGAGCTGCGTTGCGCTCTGTTTGAGCGTGCCGTTCTATTCGAACCGACCAACCTCGAGTGGTGGCTGGACTACATCGACTTCTTGGTGACCGATCCCAAGTCGACCTCGCTGTTGTCGGTCATCGAGCGCGCCACCCGTCACTGTCCCTGGTCGGGAGAGCTGTGGGCGAGGCGGATCTTGCGTGCGGATGTGGAACATCAATCTCGAGATGACATTGGCAACATCAAGCATCGTGCCACCAATACCGGCTTGCTCGATGTAGGAGGTCTCGAGGAGTACGTGAAGATGCTGGAAGAGTGGTGCAGCTACCTGCGTCGATATGCTTTCCGAGAGACCAGCACAGAAGACGACATTGACACTGCTGAGTTTGGCATTCACTCAACACTGGAAGACGTGCACGAGGCCGGCAAACGGGTCTACGGCCAGGAATTTGAGGGCGATCCGCTGTTCCGACTTGAGCAAATCCAAATCAAGTTCTACGTCGAAGCTAAGCGCTTCGATCAGGCGAGAGACATCTACAAGACTCTCGCAACTCGGCTCGGAGGATCTTACGACTTTTGGAGCAAGTATTATCATTTCGAATTGCGCTTGTGGGCGTCAGACCGGATCCGTGAGGAGCGAAGAGTGGAGAGGCCAGATAATGCGCCCGTGCTCGCATCGCAGGTCGTCAAGGAAGCCCTGCGACACCGCAATATTGATTTCCCGGAGCGGGTCTTGCAGCTCTACACGAACCACTTTCAGCAACACGAATCTGGAGTTGCACTTCAGCACGCGTTGGCGGCTGCGAGGGAGTTCAGCAAGAAGCTCGCTGCGCAGCGTGCAAAGGAACAAGAAGAAGCGCAAGCTGCTGCTGCCACACCACAGCAAGAGCAGCATGCAGTCGCAGCTGGGGTGTTAGACTCCGGCAATCCTCCAGCCAGGGAGAAGAGAAAGCGGGATGACGAGCCCACAAATGACGACGTTGCGAAGAAGGTCAAGCCTACATTGGAGACTGTTCCAGAGGAAGCACGAACCGAGCCATCTGCCTCCGCCAGCGCACAAAGCAAGCGCGATCGTGAGCACAATACCATCACAATTAGGAACTTGCCGGCCAGCATCACTGAAGTGGAGATCAAGAAGTTCTTCCGCGAATGTGGCACACCAATATCGGTCAGCATTGTCCAGGATAAGGAAGGGCAGTCGGCTTCTGCAGTGGTCGAGTTCGAGACCGATGAAGATGTGAAGGCTGCCAAAACCAGGACCGGGAAAGAGATTGGAGGGCACGAAATCCGCATCCAAAGCGGCTCGGGCAGTACGCTCTATGTCACCAACTATCCGGCCGAATACGACGAAGAGGCCATTCGAGGACTCTTCAAGCACTACGGCGAAATTGTGGCCGTGCGTCTGCCATCGCTGAAGTACAACTCTCGGCGTCGATTCGCCTACGTGCAATTCCTCAGTGCTGAGATGGCCAGAGCTGCAGAAGTGGCCATGGATGGCAAGAAATTAGACGGCTTGCACACCTTGCTGGCTAAAATTGCCGATCCTGACGCCAAGAAACAACGCGGTGGAGCACAGAGTGAAGGGCGCGAAATCATTGTCAAGAACTCAGACCGTGAGGCCTCCGAAGAGCAGCTTCGCGAACTCTTTGGCCAATACGGCGAGATTGAGCGAGTCCATCTCGTGAAGCTGGTGAACAACCGGGCTACCGGAACAGTATTCATCACGTACACCACCGCCGGAGGAGCCAACGCGGCTGTCGAAGGTGCCAACAAGATCCCATTCCATGACAGAATTTTGAAAGTGGAGCTGGTACAGCCGAAAGGACGTGCTGCCGCGCCACACGAGCGAGCGGGACGTGAGGATGTCATCGTGAAGCAGGACAAAGCATCGGTAACGCCTGAGCCTGCCAGTAACGGTGCTCGTCGTGGCTCTGACGTCTCCATGCAGTCTGCAACTCAGGACGATGAGTCACACAAGAATGTGAGAGAACGCAAAGTAGCCATTTTCAATTTGCCGGACACTGTCAATGATGCACGTATCCGAACCGCCATGGAGCGATTTGGTCCTATCACCAAAATTCAGCTTCGTCGCGAGAAGCAGGGAGCGATCGTTGAGTACAAGGACATCAAGGATGCATTTCGGGTCCGGACCGGTGTTGATATAAGCACTCTTGGGGCAGAGGCAAGCACTGGCGATGTCGGCGACCTTCTGGCGAAGCAAAGCAGAAAGAAGAATGGCGATCTGCGTGGCATTGGTGCTGATTCCACCGCTTCTGCGAACAAACCTGCGTTCATTCCTCCCCAGGCCACACGACCAGGTGGCGGCGCAAGAGGAGGTCGCAGGGGAGGACTCGGATTCAAGCGTGCTGGGTTTTCGAGTGGAACTGCCAGAAGCGACGCCACTGTCAATCCTGAAGACACAGGCACGGCGAAGAAGAGCAATGACGACTTTCGTGCCATGTTGGAAGCGAGTAAACAGAAGAAGGATGAGCGCAATGGAGATTAAGTGCGATGGATCTCGTTGATGGATTGTTGTAAAGAGAGGTTGTACTCTAGTGTAATATGTACAGAAGATTGCCGGCCGTGCTGGTATTGGTGCATCAATCTCTCGGGCCCTTGTCTGGTGTGCGTACAAGTCAAATGTGCTGTAAAACACTACAGATTCTGTGTGAGAAAAATTGCGAAATGGTTGCTGGTCGCCGACGGTGGAACGGAATCTACTTGTGACTAAGAGATGGGAGGACGCAATTTGAAGCATTTGCATGATCACCACCGGTCATGACTAGTTAGGGGGGGGGGGAAGCGAAGAATATATAAATATACTAATTATGATCCGATATTTTCCGCTACTTCTACTTTTCCCAATCTACACTGTGGGAAGGAAAAAAAAAAGAGGATCTTTCCCAAACCAAGAAGATTGCAAAAGTCCTTTTTTTTTTACCCCATTGCCCCCCCCTCCCCCCACCCCAAGTCAATGCAAAAAAAAAAAAAAAAAAAAAAAAAAAAACAAACTCCCATCAGAAATGCAATGCGTGCGGATCATCTCAAAATGTATGTTATGTATGTGTCATATGTGTCATATAATGTCCTTCCCCCCCCTCCCCCTTTTTTCCCCTATTGATCGCCAACGACTTCGTCCGCCTTCCATCTCCGTCGTCCTTTTCGGGAGGCGTTCACCCTTCCTCTAATTCTTTCTGTAGTTCTCTGCTTCGGCTCCTGCGTTCACGGCAGTGGCAGCGGCGACGGAAGCAGTAGTCGTAGCAGTCATCGGACGGGGAGAAGACGAAGCAGAGCTTGTGACGGATGGAGAAGAAGAAGAAGAAGAAGAAGAAGAGGTGACAGGACGACGGATGCGCGAACCTGCTTTGTTGCGTTTTGTAGACGGTGGAGAGGATTTGTTGCTGCTGTCGGATGAGAGGGAAGCTGGGGGTGGAGGAGGGGCGTGTCTGGAGGCTTGGAGGCCGGTGAGAGCAGCAGGTTTGGATGAGGAGGAGACGAGGCTCTTGTTGCTGGATGCGAGGGCTCGTGGGTTGGTGGGAGATGGGGTGCGTGAGACTTGTTGCTTCTGGCGCGCGGAGCGCTCGCGCTTTTTCATGTCTGCGATGTGGTCCTCGGGGGACTCGCCGGCGGGGACGAAGACTTTGGTGGTTTTCTTTGCTGATTGTGGCGGGGTTTGAGGTATGCCAACGGAGGTGGTGGTGATCGCATCTCCTCGGAGGCTAGAAGCGCGCTTTGGGTGAGATGTGGTTACCGTTGGTGGAGTATTCGCACCTGCAGATGATGGCAGAAGTGGAGCGAAGTCGATGAGGTCGCTGACGGTTGATGGTTTGCGAGCATCCTTTGGCTTCTCCGTCGCTGGGGATGATGGACGAGTTGGCGGAACGACTGGTGACTTGTTGGTCTTGATGATCGGCTTCCGCGGAAGGGGTTTGGCGTCAAAGTCCTTCAGCTTCAAGGGAATGACATTCTTGTCAGCATGAGAAACCTCCCCCTCACTATCGCATTCATCAGATTCGTCAGACTCGTCAAATTCGTCCGACGAGCTCTCCGCATCAGTATCTTTGCCTTTGCGCAGCATCTCCAATGGCTTCAAAGCCGGCAGAGCAACATTTCTCGCTCCTCCAAGCTTGATAGCTGCATTTTGCTCCTGCCACCATCTCGGGGTGTGACGAATGCCCAACTCTTTCAACTTCGCTTCGGAAGGCATCTCATGCTTGTATCGACAGCCCTGTTGAACGAATTTACAATCGCCAGTCATGATCCAGTGCGTGCAGAACACCTTCTTGTCCTGGTCAGGTACAATGCCGGATGGTGGTGGAGTATTGTCTCTGCTACGATATCCCACCCGCTCAGCAGTCTCGGCCCCGGACTGGGAGCGAAGTATGGCATCGATGACGCTTTGCGTGGCATCGGCGGAAGACACTGGTTCGCTGCGACGCCAGGACTTCGCAGTCTCGTGAGCTGATGGCGGGCGGACGGTATTGCTGTCAAGACCACCGACTGCAGCTTGGGCGTTGCTGGCAACAGCTTGGACGTTGTTGGCAAAAGCCTGTCGGGCCAGTGCGTCCGGTGCGAGGTACTGCTTCACACCAGTGGCGCTCTGGCTGCGGACGTGAATTGGCACACTGATAGGCGAACTGTTGCTGCGCTGAAGGTCGGTGGACCCAACCCCGGAGTCAAGCTTGAATATGGTGCCGGCGTAGGGAGTGGTGCCTACGTATTGCATGCCATAGGTGTCTTGAGGGTTGAGCATGCGAGGTACATTCTGCAGCTTGACCGTGAAGGGGAGCTCGTCAGCGGGAATGAGAGGAATAGCGAAGCCATTGGGTCGAGTGATGAAATAAGTCAGACGCGGCTGGGCTTGACTATTTGAAGCGCTGCGTTGCGGATATCCAGGCACCGGCAGCGGACCAGGCATCGGGGCGAGAGATTGCGCGGCCATCTTGCTGTTCTCGTCGATCTGCTGTATGATGTGTTCCAACGCAGTGTGGTTGCAGATTGCGTTGTACGAAAGTAGATCAGAATCGTTGCAGTATAGAGTCCTGATGGCAGCGGCTATGGCGATGCTTGAGGAAAGCAGATCAGAGCAGATGGGAAGACTCATATGTGGCTGCTCATCAGGTGCAAACATGCCATGGCCATTGCGCTGCATGTCTGAGCCGCAGGGCAAACAGCCACATCAGCGAGAGCATACAGTCCAATGTCGCCGGACAAGCGGAAGAAACGACTTGTCAAACTGACAGCGCCCTTGTCCTTCCCGTGGCCAGAGATTGGTCGAGTTTGGGAAAACACTACGCGTCGTTCTTTGATGCGTGCCGTCTGTTTGGCATTTGTCGCTGTTCTCATGCGGCTAGCCGCCGGAAGCATGCATCACCTCTGGATCTGGCTGCTTCTACCCGATTGCTCCTAGTCACGTTACTGTGTATGTTCCACACTCGCCGGCGAGATGTGCTACGTTTGGGGCAAATACGGGCCGTCAACGCTCTCATGTGGCACAGAAGCCAGGTTGTCTACGGTGCCCTATCATCCCCACGCGGTCGTGATACCCTCTTGGCCAGGGCGGGATCCCAAAGATCTGGACTTGAATATCTCGATACTTGCATGGTCGAGACATCAGTGCTATAGATCAAAGCTTGGACCTGAGCCATCCAAGCAGGCCACTGGAAGTATCGCCGTTGACGGCATTCCACACCTGAAGGCCCTCGTCCCATCGGTCATCGGTCCAGATATCAGTCTTGCCATCGTCACGCAATCTCAGCATCTCTTGCACATTCCTCGTGCCCCATGACACTTCATCGCCCTTGACAAAGGCCGCAAAGGCCTGATTCCACGGCTTTAGCAATCGCTTCTCTTCATCTGTAAGACCGTCTCCATAGTCTAATCCCCAAAACCAGATTCCCATGTCTGTCGCATGCGTCACGCCCCACTCAGGCGGGAAGGAGCTGTCCAAGCATTTCGCTCTCCAATCAAATCTGTATCGCAACAAATCCTTCCCCGGGGTCAATCCACCCCGGACGAGCGCCTGGTGGAACCCGCGTGCGAGACAATGGACCTGCATGTTGGCGTACAGTTTTCCAAATGCATCCGACCAGTTCTGACACGCTTGTGGAAGAGCGCGTTGCTCACCGCACGCAAAATGCATCAATTGGTTCACAGCCTGCTCGGGATAGTCGGCGCATAACCGCCGGTATACTGAGTCGAAGGAGGCAGAGGGTGTTCTCCAAGATTCGTATAGAAAGTGCTCGTCCCTACATTCGCCATTCATCAATTTGATGCCCCTCGCCTTCGTCCGTCTGCCAAAGTCGCCACTGTTGATGTTGGTCATCAATTTTCTTGATACAAAATGGTCGTCCGAGGTTGCACGAAACTCTGAAAGTTGCATCTCGTTGTTTGCATTGACAATCTCGAAAGCAGATTTTGCTCTCAGTTGGCGCAGTTTCTCCTGTGGTGGTAGTGATTTGGATATCCCGAGCTTTCCCAGTAACTCATCAAACTGCTTTTGTTGTTCGTCTATCCCTTTGGCTTGCACGCCAGGACTGTTCGACCACATGATGGCACGCTTGATGATGGCCTTGTCATCTGGGACAAAGTAGAGCTCATGAGCAAGCTGCTGGAAGACACTGTGAGACCCCGCCGAGTAGCCACCAATGGTGATATTTTGCGCATTGCCACCGAAAGCCGCAATGTTTCGTGAGGTCCATTCCAGGGCCAGCCGTTGATCCCAGAAGCCCAGATTGCCAGTCGGTTCGCCGAATGAGCGAGCTTCATCACGCAGCTCGGAACTCGCAATGAAGCCAAACACATTGACGCGATACGCAGGGGCCACGATGATTGCCTCAAAGGCGGTCTCGCTTAGCAGAGGGACGAGGTATTCCGGACCAAAGTTTGGTGATCCCCACTGCAGAAAGCCGCCATGTATGTAGAAGTAGACTGGCCAACCAGCTTCCGGTTGTTTACCAGCGGGAATATAGACGTTCAGTTGTAAGCAGTTCTCATCCCAATGGGCTGTTTCGCTGTCCGATCGCCAGCCCGGCTGCGGGCAGACGGCAGCGCCATGTATAAAGCGTCCCGGGTTTGCTTTGGTGCCATACCGGTTTTGCTCTGGTAGTGGTCGAGCCTGCCGAAACCTGTATTGTCCAACCGGAGGCAATGCGTATGGCAGACCACCAAAGTAGTGGAGCAGCGGGGCAGAATCCGATGGCCTGAGTAGCGTGGTGCCTTCAATGCATCCCAGAGAGTCAGCCTCCAGCTTCAAAGGTTGTCTATCCAGCCTCTCGCGAGGCATGACTGCTCACTGCGAGTGGGTGGCGCGGCGTGACAAGCTTGCTACGATAATGGTATTGTATGAGCGAAGATGTTGTGAGTTGGGATGGCCGGCCGAGGTTGGCCGAAGTGGCTGATAACGGCACCGGACGGTCGGGCAAAGCATGCGTGAGAACAGTACCTCCTTCGAGCAATAATATGTGTGGCTGAAGGGTGCCCGCATCACAACGACGATCGTATATCGACTATACAGCTCTACAACACTCGCGTGCTATGCACTCCACTATCTAAAAACAGAAATGGGAAACAAATGGTATCTTTGAGCCAGGGTCTGGCTCCCTTCGACTCCACCGCGCTTTTTCGCAAGTGACCTCCCAGTAAAGAACAACGGTCATGAAGTGAACGCCGTGACCGTGACCTTCCCGTCACGTCCAAGTATGAAGGAAATGGCGGCAATCAATGTCAGCTCATTACATATCGAGATAAGCCTTTCGATTTCCTCGCCCAAAAATGCCGGCCATACCGCCTCCGAGAAAACTCAATCTGCTCCTCTTCTGCGAGCTTGTGATGCTGGATTTGCTGTTTGCAATCGATGCTTTACTGTCTGATATCTGTGCGCTGCGCGACATGGTGTCATTCGGTGCTGAAGGGGGTGCAGAATGCTTGAAGAAGTCGGCGAGATCTCGTGTGCCCCCAGGTCCGGTGTAATCCGCATCGCGATCGTGAACCCCAAATGTTGGTCGGGGTTTGGTGATGGGGCCAACTGCGATCGTAGCAGTGCCATTGCTCCGTACAGCCGATGCTGTTCGAGCAGGCTGTGGCCCATCATTCTTCGGCAGTGATCCTTTGCGTCCGTAGCTGACTGCATCGGCGCCAAACGTCTGCAGGCCCTGGGGCGTGTTACCGAATCGAGTGGAAACGGGGGATGCGGAGCTGTTGGCAGTGGAGGTGGTCCGCGAATTATTCGTTTCAGGAGGTTCGCTGTTACGGAGGAAGTCGATCAGGCTCTCTTGTTCTCGTTGCCTTCCTGTGGGCAGCGCGGTGAATAGATCGTCATCGTCGTCATCAAGGTCGTCAAAGTCGATGGCATACGGATCTTTGTTGCGATACCGCGTCTTGCCCGTTCCGTTGGTCGCTGTTGGGATCGATTGCTGAACGGTTGGTGGAATAACAGTAGTGAGGCGCGGGGGCTGGTCCCCGTATGCTGGCTGCGTGGTGTCCTGCGTGGTGCTGGCGCTGTTTCGTAACAGTGCGGATCGTGAAGTGGCTGAGTTTCGATAGGAGTCGTGTGAAGATGGAGCGCTGCGAGCGCTGAGATCGTGTGGAGCTCTGGCCGAGTTCGTGTTGATCTTGAGATCAGGTTGTGGTGTATAGCGCTCTCCCCATTCCTGCATTTGCTCCGAGTCCATAGTGGTTCGGAACGGTGCCACTGAACGTGAGATGCGATGCTGCCTCTTGTCGCCGAACTCAGCAGTGGGCCCATTCCGGATGAAGTCAATGAGCTCTGCTGTACCATTTTCCGCAGTCTGAGTTGGTGCTCGCGGCTGCATATTGCTTCGAATACGACTTCCCGCCGGGATTGGCGGCGGCACGACAGGGACTGGCGGCAGGTCTTCAGCCTCAATATTAGACCTGCTCATGCTTCGAGCGCGAGAAGGTGCTGGAGATTGGGAACGCGATCCACTGCTGTGTGCGTCTCGCAAAAGCTGCAGGGATGTGGTCGAGCGATTGCTGAGCAGAGGTCGGAGCTCAGGCTCTCTATCAGGTCCCGTGGATCGTATGAAGTCTGCAAAATCCCTCGTTGACTCGGTAACGACTTGAGGCTCACGAGCCATGAGCCCGCTCTTCTTATGCACGCTTGTATTTGTGATGGGAGGCCGGCTGACCGACCTTCGCTTGTCCCTATTGGCACTCGTCGGGGATCGAGCGCGCTCATCCGCTGCACCTGCACCTGCGTCGGCCCCAGTCGCTTGCCTGGCGGCTTGACTCCTGCCCATTCGCGAATCCTCATCGGATGGCGATGTCTTCTTCGGAGAGGTCGGTTGTTTCTCCGCGCTGCGAGGCGTCTTCGGGACCGGTGAGGGAGGCGGCTGCGGGCGGTCAGTTAAGCACATGGCTTGCGAGTCGTACCGACGATCCCGAATACTCACTGGATCATCCCTGACACTTTCTGGTGTAAGGGTGTATTTGACGGTATCGCCTCCTTGCACGAACATCTCAAAGTCTTCCGGGCCCCGAATGCTGGCACTGGTTAATGGCGTCAAGCTCTCTGCCTCTGTCAGCGATGTTTGGCTCTTCTTTTGCAGCGCAGGATGGTCATGCACAGGACCGCTTGGTTCCGGGTCCAAGGCAGGCTTCTTCGATGAAGACGCCCATTGCGTGGTCTCTTTGATTGCGACCGAAAATGACTGTCGCCATGGCGAAGGCGGCTTGTCTGATATCGGAGACACCGGCCCGTTTGCGTAGAGAGAACTGTCCGACGCGCTCATTCGGACTGTAGATTTTGGCGTGGATCGGGTCTGATCGTGTGGCGGTTGTGTATTGACGATGTTCAGCTTCGGGGTCTGCTTCACGCCTTTCGCGGAGAGCGAACGACGCTTTAAGAAGGATTCTGGGCTGAGCGTAGACGTTTCCTTCTCGTCCTCCTGCTGCAATGGAGGACTGTTCTTGAGTGAAGAGGTTGACGATGCTGGCGAGTCTCCGAGCACGATGCGCGTGGGCCGCCGCGGCGCAGGATTGGTGAAACTATCCCTTGCAGAATAGACTCCCTCGTCTGAATCTCCCTTTGTAGACGACGAGACCGCGGTATCTGACGTCCTCGCGAGACCAATATCACCAGTCTTCTCCTCATCCGGTCCATCTGAGCGAGTCGACTCTCCGGAGGCTGCATGCGAAACGGCAGGCGATGGGAGCCGAGGTTCATCACTACGTGGCCGTATCAGCACAGCTTGCGTGAGTGACATCCGTTTTGCCATGCGAGGACCGTCTTCGCCAGTTTGCTGCATCATCGACCTGCGCACAAGATTTTGTCCCGCTGGCAAATTCAAGCGCTTCATGTCCTGGAGAGCTTTTTGGCTGTCTCGCTTGTCGATCTGTTCTAGCGCTCCCACGCCCATTGCGTTGTTCCTCTCCTCGACCGGGGCATTTCGATTGGCCCCTAGCTCCTCAATGCTATTGGTCCTCGACAGATGCGATTCAGACTCTGCCGATGCTGCAGGTATGCTGCCATGGCTGACTGCTATCGCATCATTGCTCGAAGTTGCTTCTCCCGTGGCGCCCGCGACATGATTGACTTCTTGCTCGTGCGCAGAGACTTCCGAGGCCTCGAGAGTCGGCGAGCTTTCCTCTTCTTGCACCGTTTCGCCCTGGCCCACAGTTCGCGCTCCAGCTTCCGCCGTCGGCTCGTTGGTGGTGTCCGGTTGCACGCGCGGCGAAAGCTTTGGTTGGGGGTGGGGAGCTGAGGAAGAGCGAGCGCGCGAGATGGTGAGTGGTTTCGTAGTCGCTAGATACTCGGAGACTGGTGCTTCAATCGCAGGTTCGGTGTGCTCGTCACCCTCCGCATACGACGCAGGCGCCTCGACCGCGTTGCTCGACGCGCCAAGCACAGGCACCGCGCCAGCCCAGCTGTTTCTGCGCGGGACGACGATTTGTTCAAAGTCCTCGTCATCGAACGTGTCGGGATCCCGAGCCAGACCAGGCACCTCGATCTCGTCAACATCTCGCTTCTCATCGATCATCGGCAGTGCGACGCCCGCGGCAATGACATGTTCAGGGTGCTCAATGTCTTCGATGTCGCGCATCGCGTCGTCCAAGGGCAAGGGAACGCGCGCAGCGATGACATGTTCGGGATCATTCATGTCCTCGATATCGCGCTGCTCGTCAGCCATGGGCAGTGAGATGCGCGCAGCGAGGACATGCTCAGGGTCGACGACGCCGTTGGCAGCTTCCGGGTCGGAAAGATGCTGGTCGGCCTGCATCATTCTGGAAATGGGCCGAGATTCGACCATGGTGGAGCCTGATTCGGCAGCACCCACGCTGCTCTGCCTCGGTTTCGTGGTAGCACCGCCGTTCGGTCTGTCGCTGGGATGGTGCGTGGGAGTCGGTGGAGCGACAGCATAGTAGCTGCGCGAAGACTTCCTCCACTGCCGCCACAGTCTTCCGGCCGTTTTGTGCAGCACTGCCGCCTTCTCCATGTCGTGCTCGTGCACCACCAGACCCTCCACGGGCGTCGCATGGCCGGAAGCTGGCGTTGTGGCACGCGAAGTGCGGCTGAGACGTCGTGCACGATTTTCCGCCGCCTGTGCAGCGACTTGCAGCAGCTGCTCCGCAACGTACTCCAGGATCGAGGTCAAGAATATCGCCGCTGCCCACGAGACGAGACCGGTCGAATGCGAGAATCGACGGTCGCTCGTATTGAACAGCTGGCCTTCGCGCACAAAACGCTCCTCGTCCTCGTCTTCGATGTCTCCAAAACGAATGTAGACCATGACTCGGAGGCGTGTGCGCTTCCACACCAGCTCCGTGTCCCATTTTCGCAGGCGTTCCGAAACACTTTGCTTCTGGTTCAATTCGTCCTCCTCTTCCTCGCCGCCGGCCAATAATTCCGCGAGCTCTTCATCGGCGCTTGCGATGGCCTCGCTGGCAAGCCGCGACCTGAGCACTTCCGTGACGGCGGGTCTCAGGACCGTCAGCGTCGTGGACCGCGCCTGGAGCAGGATGCTATGCAGCAGGTGGTCCAGGAAGCCGTTCACGAGCGACAGCGAAGCGTCGGAAAAGTCCATGTCCTGCCGGACGGGCTGGTCCTCGTCGTCGCTCTCATGGTCGCTCATGCGACGCTTGCGCTGGCTCACGGCCTGCGAGGCGCCGAAGGACGAGACATAGGCCGGCGGGGGGTAGAAATTGGCTGGTGTCGCGGCATGGTGCTGCCGGGCGGGAATTGGCGAGGCGGCGGAGCGGTCGCTCGGCGTGGGCGACATGGCATGGCTGCGCGTACTGTCGTCCATCGTCACGGCGCGGCCATGGCTGGCGTGCGAGGCGGAAGCTGGGAGGGGAAAGGAAGCATACAACGGAGTGGTCACGACCCCTTGGGTAGTAGTCTCGTCAACACCAGGCGAAACGGGCTGGTGTGCCATTATTTCCGAGCGTGGTAGCTTCGCGGCGACCAGCCTCTACGTTAGGCCCAAGCCCCTGCAACCCGGCGCAGGAACGATAAAAATAATAGCAATAACAATGTGTGTTCAGCAGAGTGGGTTGTGTCTCGTGCAGACCATGCAAAATGACACGAGACGTGCGCTGCATGTGCGCGGGCGGGATCAGAAGGCGCAATGCCTGTCGCAAAAGCACGCAGGGAGACGTCGAGGGACGCTGGAGACTACACTACTCCAAAGAAGCTCGACGGAAGGCGTGCATGGTGTCGATCGATTGCTGTATGCGTCTTCGGTCGCTACCCTATCTGTGGTGGAGGAGCGGCGATGCGAATGCCGAGATGCAGCTAGCACGCCGCCCGCTGTCCGTCGGCGGGCGCGACTCAGGCGATGATGGCCACGCCACACGCGAGTCCTGGACGGACAACACGTTCCCAAATAATGTCGTCCCGAGCCGTCTCGTTTGCACCATCCAGGCAACAGACCAGGAGCTGGGTGTCCCTACTCGTGCGTGGGAAAAGAACGCCTCCTCTGCTGTTTGTTCACCATCTCACCGTAGCCGCGGGAACCTTTCTATCTTCGCCAGCGCCAGTGGAATGGGGCTTCGCTGATCCGGCCATGCATCCTGCGCGTCTGGCAAGGTCCTGCTGAACATACTGTACACGAGGTGAACTGCGCAACAGCTCGTGCCCTCCAGCGCTCACCACATGGGAAGGCCATCTTTTTCTCCAATCGGAAACTCTCGAGGCAGGGTTCATCACGGCAGATGGACTGCTAACCCACGTTCAACCATGCGAGCGCCACCTTGGTACCGAACGATTTCGTGCTCGCCCCGGGTGCGGCAGGGACAGGCCGTCCTCGTCGTCCTCTGTTCTTCGTGCAGGCAGGTGTCATATCACGCAGCCACCTCGAGCAGATTACACGAGCGTCCTTCATCGATTTCGATTCATCTTCGCCAGCTTCTCCCCGCAACAATCCCGCAACGTCCCCGGCACCGCTGCAGAACATACATGTATGTGTGTACACAGTAGGTGTGAACTCGCTTCTTTTGCGATGACATCACGCACAATTTCTCGCTCCCGCCAAACAGAGGAAGAATTGTAACATCGCACATATCGCTACTGGTCCCAAAGCCTGTATCACTACACATCATGCGACGGCCTGGCCTGCGCGGACTTCAGCGACTCCCTCAATGATGTCGCGCTGAATCTTTTCCATCCAAGAGGTCGGCGCTGCTGAGGAAGCAGACTGGTGCCGCGGAATCCGCGTTGCGATGGCTTCGAGAAGGACTCGAATCAAAACAAATATCCAGCGACGAACGTTATGTCGCATGGGCGACGCTGGTTCAGGGTTTGCCATGGCATGCCGTTACAAGACTTACGACCTGCAATCTTGAGGCAACTTGCTTCCTGCAGGCCGTATACCCAATCCGGTGCGTGCTTACCGCTCAATGGACACATAGAATAGGTTGGCCTCGATCATGGACTCGTTCAAGGTCCCTGCAGCCTCGACATATCGATCAATCCTGAGTGTTCGAGGCGAGGTCATAGCTTCGCGCTTCGAGACGAGGTCCAAAGTGTTTTTTTGCAGAGCTGTACAGAAAACCCGAGATGATCAGTCGCCAAGCATTCCTGTCAGTTGTGTTCCCCGCCCGCCTCGACACTTCTGATACCCAGGTACACGCTTACGATTCCTTCGCGGACACAACGGGATCACAGAGGCTCAGACCGCTGCTATCACATCCAGGTGGTCGGAAGCTCTAGCGAGAGGGGAATGGAGGTTGCTCCACGATCTCGGTGACCTGGATGGAAGCTACCGTACCATCAAGCTTTGGATGTCTTCTGCACTACATGTACTGCAAGAGACAGCTGCGCAATGGCACATAATGTGGATGTATTGGTATTGGTTCAGCTAACAGCCTTTATGGACCATTGCAACTACCAGTTCGACGTATATAGTTCAGCTTCCCCTCGCCAACTTCTGCTGAGCTCAATCAATCTGAACACATACTACAGTTCTGACGAGACTCACCAACATGTCCTTCGACCAGCTCCCAAGCAACGCTTCCCTCAAGCCTAAGCCATTCAAGGCCCAAATCAGCGAGCAAGAGCTCGACCACTTCAAGCAGCTTCTCAAGCTATCAAAGATTGGCCCGAAAACCTATGAGAACTTGACTACCAATGTCAAAGATTATCGACATTTTGGCATATCCCGCCAGTGGCTGAGCGATGCCAAACAGCACTGGGAGACTAAATACGACTGGCGCAAGACCGAAGCTCGCATCAACAGCTTCAACAACTATACCGTACCGATCGAGCATGAAGGCTTCACCTTTGACATCCACTTCGTCGCGCTGTTCTCCCAGAAGAAAGATGCCGTGCCGTTGCTGCTCTCTCATGGATGGCCAGGTTCTTTCTTAGAATTCCTCGCAGTTTTGGATATGCTCAAGTCGAAGTACAAGCCGCAGGATTTACCATTCCACGTCATTGTCCCCTCTCTGCCAGGTTATGGCTACTCTACTGGCCCACCGTTGGACCAGGACTGGAATACGGAGAAAATGTCGGCAGTCTTGGATAAGCTGATGGTCGGTCTCGGCTTCGGCGATGGATATATCGCTCAAGGCGGTGATATTGGTAGCTTTATTTCCAGAGTTCTTGGCGTGACGTCTCCATCTTGCAAGGCGGTGCATCTGCATCTTGCGATTGGCCTTCAAGGTGAGACCGACGGCTTGACGGATGCCGAGAAGAAGGGCGTGCAACGCATCAATGACTTTGCCACGTTGGGCAACGCGTACGCTCGAGAGGTAAGCTTGAACAGCCTGTAAGTCAAACGGGAGACTCGGACAGCACTGATGAGACTTAGCACGGAACCCGACCAGCGACCATCGGTCTCGTGCTCTCTGCCAGCCCCATTTCACTTCTGGCCTGGATCGGAGAGAAGTTCCAGCAATGGACCGACGTGACGCCTCCGATCGATGAGATCCTCGATGGAGCAACGCTATACTGGTTCACGGAGTCATTCCCTCGAGCCATCTATCCTTACCGACAGTTCTTCGGTGCGGAGCCGACGTTCTTGTGAGTACCATTCCTAGCCCGTGTGCGATCTATTAAAAAGGGGATGCTGATGTTTTTCATGTTAGCCACAACGATCCGGAGTATTTCATCAAGAAGCCTCTGGGCTATTCGTGGCATCCAGAAGAGCTTGCGCCCGTTCCGAGGTCCTGGGTTGCTACCAGTGGTAACCTGGTGTGGTATCGTGCCCATACTGAAGGAGGTCATTTCGCTGCCATGGAAAGGGCAGATTTGTTCGTCAAGGATATGGAGGACTTTGTGGCTGAGGTTTGGCCAAAAGCTAAGTAGGGTTCGCCTCCGCCCTGTGTGGCAAGTTTGAAGTGCACATGAGTGTTTTTATTGACGACGAGATATGCAATGGAAATGTAATGTCGATCTTCGTCATTCTCCGAGAATTCAGCGACGAGTACGGCTTATTGTGTTGGTTGTGCATTCAATCAGTCTTCCTCGCAGGCCTGCAGCCGCCAAATTGCCCGAACCTGATGGGTAACTCATCCTTGCCAAGAACACATTCGCCCATAGAAGGTGTTCGCTGGGGACCAGCCCTGCGATGGTGATGACATGCTGCACTCGGAGAGGTGCGAACAACGGCCGAGTTTCGCCCCTGCTCGCAATCTCGCCTACCTCCACTTGCAGCTTTCATCCCCAAACTGTTATACAGTCGCAATGGGATAGCACAGTGGGTGGGATGGTACTCTCACACTCCGTGGGAATGAACGTGGGACGTCTGGGGTTCATGCTGTGGAACAAGTCAACGCGATAAAGTTCGGTCGTGCCATGGCTGGCGCGGCATGTGATCCGAGGTATAATAGATCGCTTTGATGCGGCTCTTCACATGATGTGGATGCTCTCCCCCAGTCCTCGCAAAGACACACGCCACAATTTGTCTTCACCTCCGTCGTCTGGTCGTACAACACGCGTCACCTGCAATCATACCACTTCTCCCTCCACCATGGCTTCTCTCGCCAAGACCATCCGGCCCTTGACAAGAGCTGCACCACGATGCACACGAGCAGCAGCGAAACGCCCCGCCTTTGTGCGCCCAGCACAAGCGTAAGAGAGCACTTTTCAGGCAATGCAAGACCCCCAATTGACGGCAGAAGCAGTTCGCGATGTCTATCCACCACTCCGAGCCGGCGCAACGAGCAGACCATCGATCTCGAGACACTACAGCCCACGCCCATCTTCCATCTGAACGAAGTCGAGGCTGCCATGGCCGAGTCGGTGCAGAAATTCGCCAACGATGTAATACTGCCCAAGGTGCGAGACATGGACGAGGCCGAGAAGATGGATCCCACAATCGTGGAGCAGCTGTTTGAGCAAGGCCTCATGGGCGTCGAGATTCCAGAAAAGTACGGTGGCGCGGGCATGAACTTCACAGCGGCAATTGTAGGCATTGAGGAGCTCGCGAGGGTAGATCCTAGTGTCAGCGTTATGTGCGATGTGCACAACACCCTGGTCAACACCATCGTCATGAAGTACGGCACGGAAGAGAGCAAGAAGAAGTGGCTTCCGAGACTGGCGACCGAGACCGTGGGCTCCTTCTGTTTATCAGAGCCAGCTTCAGGCTCGGACGCTTTCGCCATGAAGACCAAGGCAGAGAAGACATCGGACAGCTACATCATCAATGGCAGCAAGATGTGGATCACGAACTCCATGGAGGCCGGATTCTTCGTCGTCTTCGCCAACCTGTTCCCCGAGAAAGGGTATAAGGGCATCACCGCATTCATCGTCGACAAAGAGAACCCCGGGCTCAAGATCGCGAAGAAGGAGAAGAAGCTGGGCATCAAGGCCTCTTCGACTTGCGTGCTCAATTTTGATGACTGCAAGGTTCCTCACGGGAACTTGTTGGGCAAAGAGGGCGATGGATACAAGTATGCGATTGGTATCCTGAACGAAGGACGTATCGGTATTGTGAGTTGCACATCAGACGAGTCTCACATCACGAACCTCCACTGACACGTGGAAACAGGCTGCTCAAATGACCGGTCTCGCACTCGGTGCATTCGAAAACGCTGCCAAGTACGTCTGGAACGACCGCAAGCAATTCGGTGCCCTCGTCGGCGAATTCCAGGGCATGCAACATCAGCTCGCAAATGCTTGGACCGAGATAACCGCGGCCCGAGCACTCGTGTACAACGCCGCACGAAAGAAGGAAGCCGGTCAAGACTTCGTCATGGACGCCGCGATGGCGAAATTGTACGCTTCCAACGTGGCCGGCAAGGTCTCCGGACAGGCCATCGAATGGATGGGAGGCATGGGTTTCGTACGAGAGGGCCTTGCCGAGAAGTACTGGCGAGACAGCAAGATTGGACAGATTTATGAGGGAACGAGCAATATTCAATTGACGACGATTGCGAAGTTGCTACAGAAACAGTATACGCAATAAATTTGTGGGACTGAGATGAGATTATGAATGGCACATCATGTGTGTTTGTGTGTGTTTAGATAACTGATCATGTACGACGCAGAGAAGCGGAAGTGCAGGCCTACTTCAATGACGCCGCATCAAAATACTTATTCGATGTGCTCCGATGCCGGACTGACAATTGACAAGTGTGAGACCGAGTGAGAAGCGGCATTGAAAGGATTGATTCTGAAACCGAATTCATTCTGGGCTGAAGTCAGGGTACAGATGTGCTTGTAGTTTTACTATTTCTCTCTCCTCAACGATATCTCCATTTCTGCGGATGCCTCACGCCCGCTAGTCGATCAACTCGTTGCGGGTATGGAACTTCATGGTGACCGAGCCTCCTCTCCATGCGTCTATCGACGGTGATTCATGGATACTGAGCGAGGACTCCTTCAGGCAAATAGCCAGGCACTGCTGGTGATCCACTCCACATTCGCGGCGGAAATCTGGCTCTGGTTGATGCCGTAAGCCTAAGATGAAATACCGTACGGAGTGCAGGAAGGTGATACGGACTGCGCCGTGGCGGGATAGGGCGTGTCGTGGCGGAACATGTGCATTTCTTGTCCTGCCCATGATTCATACTCAATCGCCTCTGCGACGCTTCGATCCTGAGTGGCCATTAGTCCCGTAGTCGCCATTGGCGACATCTTCGCCATCGGCAAACTCCATCTCGTCCGCCTGCGCGGTACTCTTCCGCCTGAATTGACCAGCACCGACGGCAACGATTTCGTCCTCGCTATCAGATTCGCCCATGTCCAGTAACACGGGCATGCGGAACTCTTCGCCTGCCTGTACTGTGCCATTCTTGATATTCATGCCTTCCCGCGCCAGCTGCTCCTCATCCACTGTCAGGACATCTACTTCTTCATCCTCTTGGTCTAGTCGTCTCTTCTGCAGCTCAGACATATCGTGTATGTCAAATTCATCCTCCTTTTCAATGTATTCCACGTTCTCCTCGACCTCGACAAAATCGGGCGCGAGTGCCGACCATCTTTGTGGCGTGTTAATCGACCAAAGGTACACCCGGCCAGTCTCTACACCAGTCGCGGCCACAAAGGGACGTGATGGATGCCACTCCACAGCTCCCAGCTCTTCCTTGGGTCCCTCCAAGATCCTCACCAGCGAGCCATGTATGCGCTCCCAGATGTAGATGTCGTGATTCATCAACGTTGAAGCCATGACGTAGTCGGCATTGCTACTGAAGGCGACGTGATTCCAGGAGAGACGATTGACGACATCCTGGAACTTGTGCTCGACCTCCAGACGAATGTTGTCTGGATGAAAGTTGGGATCGTTCAAGTCGGGGAGCTTGATGGTGCGGATGATGGTGTCGGAGGCATTGACGAGCAGATCGCGGCCCGAGCTGCTGAGTCTGATGAGTAGGATGGGTTTACTGCACAGCCTGGTGCTGTAGACAGTCTCGCGCGTCGTGGTATTGATCACATTCAACCAGCCCTTCGTCGTACCGGTGATGATATGAGAGCCATTGGGGGTGAAAGCAGCCACAGTGGTGAAGTGCTTCGCGTCTGCCTTCTCGCCGCTCTCTTCGTGCGGTTGGCGCTTGGGCAGGTTGGGAAGTGCGAGCTGCGTGACCTTTTTGTCGTCGGTGAAATCTGCGAGAACCGGACGATACTCGTAAAGCGCGGCCACGCACATGTGGTGGTTGTCTGGATGCAGCTCAGCAATGTAGACGGGCGCGCCGAGGTTGATGGTGCGCAGTCTGCTGCCGTCGGCCAGGTCCCACAGAATGACCTTCCAGTCCACGCTGCTGCTCAGCAGGTAGCGCCCGCTCTTCTCCCACGACAGCGACTGCACCGTGCGGCCGCTGGTGTGGCCCCGCAGCTTGCGCGCCACGCCATTCGTCTCGAGGTCGAAGATGGCGATGGTGCCCTTCGCAGTGCCGGACGCGAGGAGGTCGCCGCGGTGGGAGAAGCGGATGCACACGGCCTGGCCAGACGAGCGCAGGCGCGCGACCAGCGTCTCGGGGATGTCCTGCGCCAACAGCACCGGGTCAGACAGCGGCAGGTTCATGGTGGCGCTGGTGCTGCCTAGCGGTGAGTCACGGCGCCGCGTCACAAGGAGGAGGGCAGCGGCGGGAAGGAGAGGAGGAGAGGGAGAGGGTGGAGGAGGCAGAGCGCGCGGCTCGCCATGAACTTGCCGCAACTCTGCACCGTCCGCCGGTGCCAGAGCGTGAATGTGAGAATGCTCAATGCTGGCAGCACGTCTCCTGCTACGCCTGACGAGCCCCCGCCAGCAGGCAGACCGAGTCAATCGTGCAACGATTGGTCGTGGCGAGATCGCGAAACCGTTGTATTCGTGGAGGCCGCTCGCACGTTCGAGCCAGCGGCAGGCGGGCGGGCGTTTCCGGCGTTTGCGGCTCTTTGTTCCCCGACCGCCGCCAAGCATCAAGACTGCTCGCCTTCGCTCAGGCCGCCATCACCGCAACAACCACCCCCCACCGCGACAACATCATCGACTCCGCCTGGTTCGCGTGCGGAATCGCCGTCATCGAGACACACTGCTACGGGAGGACAACTTGCGCGCTCTTTCGGTCGCTGGCGGGCCACGATTGACACCACGAGCCGCACGTCACGGTCGCACCACACCCATTCTTACCGCGCGACCTTCGCCGCCATCCCATCCGCAAGCATCGAAAACCCACGCATACTGGCGAAAGAACGGCGCGACGGAGTGATTCTGAGTGTCTGCGGCGCGGCGCCAGCCTTGTCCGAGGCTGCGCGGTGTTGACAGGGGAGTGAAGTGGCGGACAGCGGGCGAGGACAGTGAGGAGTGCGCAACGCGCATCGACTCGCCATCACGTCAAGGCGCGATTTTGGTTGGAGTTCTGAGTCGGCCTGAACACTGCCTCATCAACACACAGACACAGCTGTTTGATCTGCTCGGCCGTCAACATGGCGAACTTCGCGCACTCGGACGCGCCCCTCAAGACGGTGCAGGAGATCCAATTCGGACTCTTCTCACCCGAAGAGATCAAGGGTATGAGCGTCTGTCATATCGAATATCCCGAGACCATGGACGAACAGCGCCATCGGCCACGCGAGAAGGGTTTGAACGATCCCAAGCTCGGCACCATCGACCGCGGCCAGATGTGTGCAACCTGCGGGGAAAGCGAGAAAGAATGTCCTGGTCATTTCGGCCACATTGAGCTGGCGGTCCCCGTATATCACGTTGGTGCGTAGAACGCGAAACACGCGACCTGGCGTGCCACCGCAAATACTGACGTTCACGTGACTAGGCTTCATCACCAAGATCAAGAAAATCCTCGAGTCGGTTTGCCACAACTGCGGAAAACTCTTGGAAGATGAAGTAAGTTGCCGTCAATTCTTCATGTCTTTGTTGGGACATGCGTCTCTTGCTCAGTGCTTACACGTGTCCGTGCAGCGCAATCCACAATTTGAGCGCGCCATCAAGCTTCGTGATCCGAAGCACCGCTTCCATCATGTCACCAGGCTCTGCAAGCCCAAGATGGACTGCCAACCGGATGAGAACGAGTCGGATGAGAAGAACTTTGGTGAGGACCCCAAGAAGCCCAAGGCTGCTGGGCACGGTGGTTGCGGCAACGTGCAGGCCACCATTCGCAAAGAGCAGTTGAAGCTGGTCGGCACCTGGAAGCTACCGAAGAATGAGGATACCGGAGAGGACGCTGGGCCGGAGAAGAGAATCATCACTCCTCAGATGGCACTGACCATCTTTCGCCTAATCCCCGAGCGGGACATGGTCCGCTTAGGCTTGAACATGGACTATGCACGGCCAGAGTGGATGATCCTGAGTGTGCTACCCGTTCCGCCGCCAGCTGTGCGACCCAGTATATCTGTGGACGGCACGAGCCAAGGCATGCGATCGGAGGACGACTTGACCTACAAGTTGTCCGACATCATTCGCGCCAACTCGAACGTGCGGAGAGCGGAGCAAGAAGGTTCTCCTGCTCACATTACGGAAGAATTCACGCAGCTCCTGCAGTATCACGTGGCGACATACATGGACAACGACATCGCTGGTCTGCCCAAATCCATTCAGAAGTCTGGCCGACCTCTCAAGGCCATCCGCGCTCGTCTAAAGTCGAAGGAAGGACGTCTGCGTGGTAACCTGATGGGCAAGCGTGTCGACTTCTCCGCGCGTACCGTCATCACTGGCGATCCAAACCTGGACCTCGACCAAGTCGGTGTTCCCCGATCTACAGCTAGAATATTGACATTCCCAGAGCGCGTGACAGACTACAACAAGCGCAAGCTGACAGAACTCGTACGCAACGGCCCCAGCGAGCATCCTGGTGCGAAGCACATCATTCGTGATGATGGTTCGAGAGTTGACCTCCGCTACTCCAAGCGTGGGGATTTAGAGCTCCAGAATGGCTGGATTGTCGAGCGCCACATCGTCGACGGTGATTATATCATATTCAATCGTCAGCCGTCGTTGCACAAGGAATCCATGATGGGTCACAGAGTCAAGGTGATGCCATACTCGACTTTCCGTCTCAACCTTTCGGTCACATCGCCGTACAACGCCGATTTCGATGGAGACGAAATGAACTTGCACGTACCACAAAGCCATGAGACGCGAGCGGAGGTCGCCAACCTCTGTGCTGTGCCACACAACATTGTGTCGCCACAGAAGAACGGCCCGCTGATGGGTATTGTGCAGGACACCATGGCTGGTATCTACATGATGACCAAGCGAGACACGATGATGGACTACGAGCAGGTCATGAACATTCTGCTATGGGTGCCCGGCTGGGACGGCGTTGTGCCTCCGCCTGCCATTCTGAAGCCAGTACCACGTTGGACCGGCAAGCAAATCGTCTCCATGGGTCTGCCACCTGGACTCAACATCATGAAGCTTGGTGACGACGAGGACCACCTTTCCCTGGCCGAGGCAGACTCGTCGATCTTGATCCAGAATGGCGAGCTGATTTGGGGTCGTCTCACCAAGAAGCTTGTCGGTGCTTCGGGAGGTGGCGTCGTCCATCTCATCTTCAATGATCGTGGTCCCGATGCCACTGTCGAATTCTTCAATGCAGCTCAGCGCATTGTCTGCTACTGGCTGCTGCACAATGGCTTCAGTGTGGGTATCGGAGACACTGTTCCAGACGCAGACATGGTCACAGCAATCGAGCAGAACATCGTCAAGGAGAAGGCCACCGTGGACGGTTACATGCGCGAAGTGCAGTCAGACGAGATGGAAGCACTACCAGGTATGACGATTCGAGAGACGTTCGAGTCGCAAACGAAAGCTGCGCTCGATAACGCCCGTAACAATGCCGGTGATGCGGCTTACAAGGGCATGAAGTCATGCAACAACGTCGGAGTTATGGTCAAGGGTGGTTCCAAAGGCTCGACTACCAACGTTTCCCAAATGACCGCAGCTGTGGGTCAGCAATCGCTGGAAGGCAAGCGTCTCCCATTCGGTTTCAAAGATCGCGTTTTGCCACATTTCCCGAAGGATGATTACTCGCCGGCATCCAGAGGATTTGTCGAAAACTCCTACTTGCGCGGTCTCACACCTCAAGAATTCTTCTTCCACGCAATGGGTGGTCGTGAGGGTCTGATTGATACTGCTGTTAAGACTGCTGAAACGGGATATATCCAGCGTCGTCTCGTCAAGGCTCTCGAAGAGATTATGATCAAGTACGATGGTACTGTTCGAAACTCTCTAGGCGACATTCTGCAGTTCGTCTACGGCGAAGATGGTCTTGATGCTACCTTCATCGAAGGTCAGGGCCTGTCAATCATCAAGCAGTCACATGCTGCTTTTGATAAGAAGTACAAGATCGATGTCATCAACCCGACAAGCAAAGACCAGACATTGTCGCCGAACGTTCTGGAAATTGCTGGTGAGCTACAAGGTGATGTCGAGGTGCAGGAGCTCTTCGACCAGGAATACGAAGCTATCAAGAACGACCGTGTCAAGATCCGTCAAGGTCTAGACGATCCTTCGGATCAGCGTTTCCTGCCACTGAACATTTCCCGCATGATTCAAAATGCGAGAGACAAGTTCAAGATCAACGACAACAGCAAGAGCGACCTCGACCCCCGCGAGACTATTCCCAAGGTCGCAGCTCTGCTCGACCGCCTCAAGATCATTCGAGGTGACGATGCGTTGACACTGGAAGCTGATCTGAACGCCACACTGCTGTGCAAGGCTCTCTTCAGATCAAGACTTGCATTCAAGCGCATTGTCAACGAAGACAAGCTCAGCAAGCTTGCTCTTGACAACATTCTGGGCGACGTCGAAAATCGCTTTTTGCGTGCATTAGTCAGTCCAGGAGAAATGGTCGGTGTCCTCGCTGCCCAATCGATTGGTGAGCCTGCCACTCAGATGACGCTCAACACTTTCCACTTGGCTGGTGTCACCGCAAAGACGACCACGAAGGGTGTGCCGCGTCTGAAGGAAATTTTGAACGTCGCGGACAACATCAAGACCCCCAATATGAGAGTATACCAGGAACCACACAACACCACCAAACAAGATGCGGCGAAACTTCTCCGATCCAAGGTTGAATTCACCAGCTTGCGCAATGTCACTGACGCGGCAGAAATCTACTATGATCCTGACGTGACGAGCACTGTCATTGAAGATGATTTCGACTTCGTTCAATCGTACTTCATCGTTCCAGATGATGTAGCCGATGTAGTGGATCCAGAGGCTCAGAGCAAATGGATGCTGCGATTCGTCCTTGGTCGCCGACAACTGCTCGACAAGGGTCTGAGTGTTGTGGACGTCGCGCGCAAGATCAGGGACACCTACCGTAACGATGTGGCTGTCATTTTCTCTGACGACAACTCCGATGAGATGGTGATTCGCGTGCGTATGGTCCATGGAGCCGACAAAGACGATGATTCCACAGAAACCAACGAGGATGACACATTGAGGCAGCTCTCCGAGCACATGCTTGACAACGTAGTCTTGCGCGGAGTCACTGGCATTCGACGTGTCTTCGTCTCCAAGGACCTGAGCATGGTCGAGGAAGCCGACGGCAAATTGGTAAAGAGCAAGAACGACAAAGCCTGCGAAGAGTGGTATCTCGACACCGACGGCATCAACCTCAAGAATGTCCTCGCGGTCGACGGCGTGGACAGCACGCGCACGACTTGCAATCATTTCCAGTCCACGAGGGATGTGTTCGGCATTGAGGCCGTGCGAGCATCCCTGATGCGCGAATTGAAGGACGTGCTCACCAACGATGGTTCCTACGTCAATCACAGACATATGGCCATTCTTTGCGACGTCATGTGCGCCCGGGGTGACCTGATGGCCGTCACGAGACACGGTATCAATAAGGCTGACACGGGGGCTCTGATGCGTTGCTCGTTCGAAGAGACTGTGGAGATTCTGTTCGACGCCGCTTCATCTGGCGAGCTTGACGACTGCCGCGGCGTCTCCGAGAATATCATTCTCGGCCAGCTGGCTCCAAGCGGAACGGGTGAATTTGATGTCCTGCTTGACACTGAAATGCTCAAGGGAGTCGTTCAGAAGACTCATCCAATGCCAATGGGTGTCGGCGGTGGCGCAATGTCCCCAATGGCAGATGGCGCGATGACTCCGTACGACATGGGCTCGCCAATGTCTGAGAGCGGATTTGCTGGCCCTGACTATGGCGCTTCCTTCTCGCCAATCATCAATCCTGGCCAAGACGAGGGCGGTGGCCTCACTGCTTATGGCGGTGGCTTCGATGGTGGCATGAGCCCTTATAAGGGTGGCATGAGTCCAGCATACGCGCCTACAAGCCCCTTCTTGAACGGCATGTCCCCTGTCTCACCTGGCTATGCTGGTGGATACTCACCAGCAAGCCCCAACTTTGGTGGCGGCTACTCGCCTACCTCGCCGGGAGCGGCTCTCACAAGTCCTGCATATCAGATGGGCTCTCCTTCGGGCGCATACTCTCCCGCATCACCTGCGTACAGTCCGTCAAGCCCCAATTACTCGCCCTCATCCCCAACTTGGTCCGGCAGCGGAGGCAGCAAGGTCTCTCCTACGTCGCCAAATTATTCGCCGACGAGTCCGTCCTACTCGCCTACGTCCCCGAATTACAGCCCGTCCAGTCCAAACTTTTCCCCGACATCACCTATGGCTGGCAGCGCGACTTCTCCAAAGTATTCGCCCACTTCACCGCAATACTCGCCCACTTCGCCGCAGTATTCTCCTACCTCTCCTGCATATCGCGGCGGTAGAGGTGGCGCGAGCAGTACTTCGCCAACTTCGCCCGGGTACAACCCAACATCCCCTCAGTGGTCGCCCACATCACCCAGTGCCAACAAGGCCTCGCCCACTTCTCCGCAATAGTAAGTGTCCACGCTATCCTGATCATGCTTCGGAAGACTAACCCTTCAATAGTTCACCCACGTCTCCGCAGTAGTGAGTTTTCGCGCCTTTATGTGCCATCCTCGTCCGACTACTGACCAATTTTCAGCTCTCCAAATTCCCCCAAAGAGTGATGGATGCATCATTATTTTCTACAGCGACATGAAAGTGTTTTGGCACCTGTACTATACATCCAGCGTTCAGCATTGCGACCGGAGTTTGTTTTGTTTGGACATAGAGAAAGATGAAGCGAATCGAGAAAAAACCCACGTCATGGGATTCAGGGAGGAAGAAACATTTGGCGCACATTGCGCGCAGCAACACATGCTGCTGAAAGTTCTTGTCTTGTTGCGCGTCTTCCGGAGGATTTTAGGCCCCCGATGTTATGCTGCGCGAGGTTGACACACGGCTAATGCGATAGTGCCGGTGGATGAGACCTTGAGGACAATATACATGATGCGATTGATGCGGGCTGGATAGCAGATCCGAAGAGACGCCAGATATGAGATAAAATGGAAATGCAGACGCAGCGAAAGCGGCTTGAGTGCAAGATTGTGATTTCCTTGTGCGTGTTCTGTATCTTGCGTCAAATAAAGCTGTCCATGTCAAATGACTCAATGCGAATTTCGTAGTTCTACTCGTTCGTGACTTCAACTTTGACACCGAACCTGGAAAAAGTCATTTCTTCGTCAAAGCTGCCAACGCAGTCCGGATCGCGTCGCGCAGCAGACGTACACAACTCAGAGCCGCGACTGCACAAGAAACCAGCACTGCCGTACAATTATGGCGAACAGCGAATTCTCCTATGTCAAGAACTTCGAGACGCCCGACTCCCTGCCTCTCTCCACCTGGATCGTCGTGCGCATCGACGGCCGCGGCTTCAGCAAACTCTGCAAGAAGTACAATTTCACCAAACCCAATGATAAGCGCGTCATCAATTTGATGAACAGCGCCGCCGTTCAAGTCGTCAAATCTTTCCACGACATCGTCCTCGCGTACGGCCAAAGCGACGAATATTCCTTCGTGTTTCACGAAAACACCGCGCTGTTCGAGCGCCGCAGCGCGAAATTGAGTACTTCTGTCGCGACGATGTTCACGGCGGAATATGTCATGCAGTGGCGGGAGTTCTTTCCCGACGATGAAATGAAGTTGGAGAGGCCGTTTCCGACGTTTGATGGGAGGTGCGTGTGCTATCCGAAGAAGAGCATTTTGCGGGATTATCTGAGTTGGAGGCAGGCGGATTGTCATATCAATAACTTGTATAACACGACGTTTTGGAGTCTGGTGTTGAAAGGTGGGCAAGATGGGAAGGGAATGAGTGGGACTGAAGCGGAGAAGATGTTGAAGGGGACGCTGGCGAGTGACAAGAATGAGGTTCTGTGGAAGGATTTTGGAGTGAATTACAACGACGAGGAAGAGGTGGTCAAGAAGGGCTCGGTGCTTTATAGAGCTTATGATGATGAGGTGGTGGAAGGCGGTGGAGAAGCTGTCGAGACAGGCAAGCAGAAAACTGCTGCGGATCCGAAGAGCAAGACGCAGTTAGAGAAGGAGAGGAAAAGGAAGATGAAGGCTCGAATCGTGATTGAGCATACTGATATCATTGGGAATGCGTTTTGGGAGAAGAGGCAGTACATTCTCGCGACGAAGAAAGGCGCTGTCTACGATGAATGAATGACAATCGGTCACCGGAAGCGACGTCGACATCCAGTCACTGGACCGATGTAAAGCGTATCCCGGCTTAGAAAAACAATGGTCTGGAGGGTGATCATCACAGTAAAATTTCCAAACTAGTGTCCCCAAATGCACGACACATCGCAGCGGGAGGATGCTGCCTGAGATCATGCCGGAACTCAATCTCAGTCTGCCAAACAAAGCAACCAAGTCGACCCGATCCCTACACTGTTCCTGTCCCACGAGCACGAAACAAACCCTCCGGAACGCACAACCACGAAAACAAAACGATATGGAGGAGACATCGCCACTACTCTGCCTCTCACCAGAACTTCGAAACCTCATATACGAATACGCACTGACCGAGTCAACTTCCCAAGAACCAAATATCCTCTTGCCACAGCCCGCACTGACAAGGACCTGCAATCGGATCCGACAAGAATCTCTGCTACTTTACTACACTCTCAACAACTTTCAGCTACCCGTTCCTCGCGACGCAGCATATCCCATCGCTCGAGTTCTTTTCCATTCATACTTTCTCACAACGAAAGGACGTCGGATTATTCAATCGATTCCACTCCTCAAAATCTCGTACCATCTCTCATCGATAGAAAACATGCCGGCTTCACTTGGCGCAGGCTTCAAAGTCCAAGGTGGATGGGTTGATCTTGCAGAAGCTTTGGCGAGCCTGGGCTTCGAGCGAGAGCAGGTTGAATGGAAAGCTGTGAGTGACAGGCGGTTTTCGCATCCGGCATTGGGCGGGAACTATTACCATTACTTGGCGGAGAGTGCAAGGGTGAGGGTACTGGGCGAGGTCATGGAGAAGGATTGGGAGGAGGCTGTAAAGAGGTTGTCGAAGGCGGGAATGGAGCAGAAGTGGTACGTAGACTGTGGTAGGTAGATCCGAATAGTTGATCGATGGCTTTTCTTCAAGTTGGCACTCATTCCCTGCGAGTTGGGGCCGTCTTCTACTCTAATTGTTTTAGCTGCCTGCTGCTGGAGTCAAAGAAAAACGCAGGGAGGGAGGGAGGGAGCTCAAAACTATGACGACCCTTGTTGCCAGCCTGCTGGCGCTCCGCAGACCGCACACGTAGTCTTCTGCCAGCGCCCAAACAATGGCGACATCGCCAACAGGCATACCAAAAGCAAAAAGATCAGTGACTCGAGTTTTGTATAGGAATAGCCGAAGGTGGGGCTCGAACCCACGACCTTGAGGTTTATGGACGTTATGGTCCGTAAGAGCCACACGCTCTACCGATTGAGCTACCCCGGCAGTGGGGACGATTTGATGGTGGGTTACGAGGTCAGTTTGTATATCAACGTCATGTCATAGAGCTCTAGGCTCATCGACCCAGCAGCTCAAAGGTTGGAAATTTGTGGTGTGCAAAGTGCGATTTTATTGCTGATCATTCATCTTCGCCGTAGTCTGAAGTCGTAACAGCCAGCTTCTGGGGCAGCCAAGCATTCTTGCCCGTATCGAAATGGTGAAGCTCATGGTTCATATCTGACAACGCCTGATCCCCATACTCCTCAATCAAGATCTCGGGATACGCAAATGGTACGAGTGCCGGCGTACCCTCAAAAACGCTGTCTCGTAGAGGGAAGATATCATCGTACGCGTAGTGGTGGTTATCCTTGACCATCATCTGTTCACGAAGCCCCAGCTTTGTAGCAGTGCTGTTCCTTCGCAGTACCGTTATGTCAATATACAACCCAACATCTGTATCGATCCAACGTGCATCAATCTTATTCTCTTCATCGATGTCGCGCTTCCAGCAATGTGGATTGATCTCCAGAAGATATCCACGCTTTCTTTGGCGGCCAGGGGATTTGAAATAGTGCATCGTCATATTGTAATAGCTTGCTAGGTAGTGCATTGACGATTCGGAAATCATCACGTCCACGTCAGAATCCCATGGCATTATTTTGCGATTCCAGTACCAGCCGAGTAGCGTGCCGTGCATCAGCCATGTTTCGATGCCTATCTCCTGCATCATCGATAGGTAGGCCTGGACGGATGCAGATAGATGTTCCTGCCTCTCATCATATGGTAGCGGCTTGTCTGCGAAGCGTCCGTCGTAGTGTTTGTCGAAAGTACTTTCATGGAAGTATTTGTCTGCTCTGTAAGACTCAGGATCCACGTAGGACCTATCAAGCCTCGTTCTCACAGTCCAGAAGTCGGCATCTCGTTTCGACAAGGTTGACAGCGCTGTCGCAAACTTGAGGTGGAGGAGAGCGCCGAGAATTAGATGCAATAGCCAATGCATCGCGTTAAACCATGCGAAAGCAGACCGGCGTGGAAATTCCCAGTGGCGCCCGATATGCTGATTCCTTGAACTCCTTTGAATACAAACGTGCTCTGATCAAATCATGAAGGGGCATATCAGGCAAAGTCAGATGATACCGTGCCCGGAGGGTGACGAACGTGGGCCGCGTAAGCTTTTGCGCAAGCCATGCGAAGCTTTCTGTCAGGACGCAGCAACGAGGCTTGGAGGATTCTCCAGAATGTGCCTTATTCTGCAGTATGTGCAGTCCAGACCCCGATGCTGTGTGACAAGCTAGCGCGAGATGGGATGTGATCCGCGCTGGAATGTATGCACTCCAGGTCGAAGCCTAGAATGTAGATAACAACTGCGTAAGCCAGTTGGAAGTCGTTCCGATTGTAGCGAATGCCAGTGAATGAATTACAAGTCTTCGATGAAAGACGACGGAATGATTGCAAACTGGGTCGGAAGTGTGTGTCTGCGACTTCTACCTCCTTTCTCGCCGCATGAAGGAGCATCGGACTTTGCTGCTCACTCTGCGCCGATATTTTATCGATATTGAACCGATCGCCACACATCTATTGTAGAAAAGTCACGACAACCTCCATTGTGATCACGTTTCCGCATTCCGACCGTCAAAGGCATAGAATGAGTACTACAGCATGGTATTATCATGTCTGGTGGAGCATGCCTTTGTTACCAAGGGTTTGCGATCCATCTCCAATGCACTGCTCTCGGTGCGCTCCAATCATCCAATCATCCAATGCCTTGCTCAGCGCCAGGAACACATGTCGCAAATGTGCTACAATGTTCCGACGTGATCGTGCATGTTTATCAATGCTCTTCTGATATCGACGCAAGGCCAGTGTCACTCGTGCTTCAGGTCGAAATTGCCAAGTAGCAAGTGTAGAGCTGATTTGTTGGCATCGGGTGAATGCTTCAGAGCACCATGCGGGTGATGCGCACCAAATGTCGCCGCTCCTTTGTCCTTCTTCGCCAAAGACCTTGCTTTCAATCGTCGATGATCATGACCGAATCGTCGTCCGCTTCGTTATCATCCATCGACAGCATCTGCATCGAGCTTGCACGTCGCGAAGAGGCAGCGTCATCGTCTACGTCCATCAGGTCGTCACCGTCAACTGCACTATCCTGTTGGGCGGCAGAAGCCATCATGCTAAACGCGCTGCTCGCAGCTACTTGCTGCTTCAATTCCTCCTCGCGTGCTCTTTTGACGGCGAAGTATTCATCTAGGCTGCCCTTCTTTCCGTCAAGTACCTTTAATGCTTGTCGCCATGTATTGACTTGCTTCCTATCGCGATCTTCGTCCTTGGAGCCCACGAACTTTCCATTTACCTCGTGCAGGTCGAGTTGCTCAATGCGAGTCTCTGCCCAGAACCAGGATTGACCATTATCGCGATCGATGCGACCGTCGTGGACTTTAGAGTAAGCTCGCGCTTCTTGTATGCTGTCGAGGCCTTGCGATAGTGATAGTGGCTCGGTCTTCGCAACTTGACTATGATTCTTTGGGGACGCTTCGTCGTATGGTGCAAACCAGCACTTCAGGTCTCCCTGAGCAAGACAGCGACCGAGCACCCTTGTATAGGGCACTTCAAGCCTTTGCCGGTTATTGAGCGGATCGGTCAGGTTGAACCAGTTACCGTAGGCCACAAGCTCGGGTGGGAGACCAGATTGGTTCGGCCTAGCAGGCGAAGCTCCGATACCACCAAAGCTCCGTTTGGGATCTAACGTATATGCCTTGCCAGCGATGTGCAAGCAAGTCGTGTAAGGATCACCGTCGTCGTAGTCATCGTCGCTTGCTTCGTCGAGTTTAACAAAGCGAAGGCGTATAGATGAGACCACCATAATTTCCATTACTGCATCCTGCCGGCTTTGCCGTGGGTAAGGTTCGAGGCGCACTGTGTCGCCCATCATGATCAGCTCCGATCCAAGGTAGACCCCACGGCAGAACAGTGTGGCTTCAGGCCAACTGCCCGCGAAGTTGTACTTCCCTAGCAGACTCCAGGAGCTCGACACAGTCAAGGCATGCTTGATCGTAGGATGCCACTCCTGCTCGTTCCTGCTCTCCAGGCACTCCCTCCAATATACAAATGGTCGGAGAGCATGAAGCGGCACGTACGTGTGCTGTGAACTATATGGCTTGGACTGGCTTCCAGGCTCAGGCAATGGCTCCACTCGGAAACCGGAATATGTGACGCCGTGCTTCTTGCTTGGTGGAATGCCAATTAGGTCATGTTGCGACACCGGCTCTGTAGGTAGTTGCGTTACCACCCCCGCTTCCCATCGGTAGCCCTTACGCCAGCCTTGCGAGCTTCGTGGGCGTAGAAGTTTGGAGTCAGAATCCCAGGACAATGTGTGTCCCTCTTCGAGAGAACGTATGAATAGGACAAGTTCCCCAACCCTAGGTACGAAGCTTGGCTGCTGCGACCAATCATCTAAGATGGCTTGCAGCATCTGATGACCAGCTCGCCAGTCAGGAGAGAGCTGGTCGATCACGTTCTCGCGCACAATTCCATCAGGTCCTGCAGCCTTCACTTTGTCCAGGAGGATGCGATAGTAATCGGGGGTGCCTTCGGCATCAGCTTGCTTGCGGCGTTGTGGTGTCTCAGAGTCAGACTCGGTGGTGTTCTGGGTCTTCCGAGCAGCAGGCTTGCGAGACTTCGAGGCTGCTGGCGCGGACGCTGGAGGGCCAAAGTGACGCGACTGCAGCCCGGAACTGCCAGACGTAAGCGAGCCACTTCGGGTCGATTTGGTCTTCTTTCGGCCACCGGAGCATAGAATACATTGGCATCCATCCGCACTGCCGTGTGCGATGAGATGTCGAAAATGAGGCCATGCTTCGTTCAGTGAGCGGAAATCCTTTCCACTCGGGTGTCCAGCGATGTCTGCGCAATCGTGTCAATAGGTGCCTGTGCTGTGGCAGGCCGAACGTACATCGATCGACATGCTTCGTGCCCTCTCGACGCTTCTCCCACCCCGAATACCCGCTGGGCATGCGGTCCAACCTGTAGAGGACGCCCGGTTGTGCCTGACCGCGCTCTCTCATCCACAGGTCGCCAAGTCGTTCTTCGAAGTAGCCGTCGTTGCGGGTGCGGTCCTTGGCTGGTGCATGCTTGCCGTCCGAGTCATTCCAGACGGGGATGGTGATTGCGTTTCTGGCCATGTTGCGGGTGCCGAGCGCGCAGAAGCGCAATACTACTCAAGTGGTGGTTGGGCGTGCCAGTGGAAACGTGGCCGGAGATGGGTGCGCGCGGAAGTGCATGACAGGCAACGGCCTCATCGAGCCATTTCTCACATTGATGACGGGGTTGGGTGGCTGATGAAGATGGTGCGCGCCCTCGGCAGCGATTCTGTTGGTCGTTGGTCCCGCGCTTTCCTTGTCAGCCGACTTCGACCCCATGCTTGTACCGCAGCGAGGGCAACAGCTCTTGTGTCTTGTGTCGCGACTGCTCAAGTCGTCAAGCAACGACGCGCTGATTGGTGGCGCCGGCCAAACTGTAATTGCATCCCTGCTTTGCGTTTAAGCCTCCAGCCTTCGTTTGTTCGCGGCAAGATGAAGATGCTGGTCTACACGCCTCGCTGCAGACCATTGCCACTGACACTATTGGCATATTGCCCGGCCCTATTACCAAAATGGCTGACGATGTATATAGGAGCTCTGTAGATCGCTGCCCCCGTCACCTTTCATCAACAAACGCGACATCACTCTTCTCTTCTCCTTCCACGCATTCATCGCTGGGGCTGTCAATGCAAGCCACTCGCGCCGCCATCCATTGACCTCGAAGCTTAAACGGACACAGTGAGCAGAACGCTCTCTTCCCCTCACCGCGCTGCTAGCGCAAACTCCCCCTCACTCGCCATGAACCGCTCACGGCCTGGGAGCGCAAGCAACTCGAGGCCATCGTCCTCGCGACAGCCCGGAACCAACCCAACCATGGTAACAGGCTCGCCGAAGCCACCGATTCCACAAAAGAGCGCATTGCGACAGAGCGCTTCTGAGCAGTCACTGGCGGCTATGCCCTGCCCTCTCCCTCCCGTTGTGCACGCGCACGCGCATAAAGACAGCTACGAGACTGGGAGAACAGCTCCTCCAGCATACGAATGGGTACCTGAGCCGGTGAGCGGCGATGGCGATGACGGCCGGCCCGTAGAGGGCGAAAAGCTGGCGGCTCTTCGAAGATCAGGCGGACATAAGAGACAAAGTCCACTCGATTGGCGAAGGCGCACATGGATCATCATTGCTGTCGCAACATTGCTCGCAATTGGCTTGATAGTGGGCCTTGCAGTGGGCCTGACAGTCGGACGAAGAGCCTCAGATTCTAGCAACGGAAGTTCGCAGAACGCGTCGAATTCGAGCAGTGAGGGCAGCTCGGCGCAGCAACCATTTCCTATTGGTCAATACAGCATCATCACCAGGCTTCAGACTGTGAACAGCAGCTGTACTTCGAATGCAGAGACATGGAACTGTTACCCGTACCAGGTCTACGATCCGGCAAACGCAGCGACGACAGATGGCAGCAGGTCCACATTTGACTGGATCATTGCAAACACGTCATCAACGTACGCAACAATCGGCTCAGGCTCAACTTCCGACGATGGCCTACCTTCCAATCTTACTATCAGCTCGACGAGCAATCCGTTCAGCTTGACGTTCAATGACACGCCACTCACTTATATTTCACCTTCATCGAATTCGAGCTCCGCGCGATATACCTTCCGCTTTGATATGGACAAGGCTTTCAATCCTCCCGTTTCGCTGGCAGCCAACAATGTTGCCACCCAATGCTTCTTCAATCAAACAACTTTTACTGGCACTCTCTATCTTTCAGCGCCCCGAACATACCCTGAATCGACCAGCTCAGATGGCGGCTTGCAATGGCCATACGCGATAGACATCAGGCAGAGCAGTCCAGGTGGGACAGATGTTCCGGCTTGCTACGAATTTGTACAAGGCCAAGTCGGTACTCGGATAACCTCTGGACTGACGCCGCAGCCTGCGGACACGGAATGTTCTTGCGACTATCGTAACTATTGATTGCTTCCTGACGTGCCCTTGTTGTTTTTCTTTGGATTTGGAATGACCTGATGTTGACAAGATACCCTGCAACTGCTTAGCGATGTTTGGTGGCGTATTGAATACAGATGTGTATATATGAAAAATGGGACATCGCTTGCTTTCTTCTCCTGTACGATTCGATAGTGGCTGCTCCGACCCTCCTCGAGTTCCACTTGCGCGAAAGACTACCTCCTAGGGGCAGGCGATCCAGACAGCTTAGCCACAACGCAAGTGCTGCCAGTACGCGCACCTGCTGCTCTGCAGACAGCTTCACAGGAGTCTGCATACCACTGGAACGCCAATGACTCGCCGAAACGAAAGCTCCGGCCCCACTGTCACATGCAAATGGCCAGGAGCTACGCGCTGCAGCCGCATTATTGTGGGGTGCCTCAGCACGAGCAGTAAAAGCACTTCCGACAGCCGCACCCTGCAGAGTTCGCATTTCATGCAGTTGGTGTCGGAGATCGAATGCTCGGTATATTGCGGCTCTTGTTGTGCTGAGTAACGAGTGCATGTGACGATGCGGGACTAGAAGTAAGCAGCATCGCGGGAGAATGGAAGGAGTATGTGTCTCTGCTTTCTTTGTTTCAGATCCTCAACCACCAATGTCTGTCAATAAGCCGACTCTCGGAATTCGGATACAATATTTTCGATCGGGCGAACAACTTCTTGGGCATAGTACTTCAAACGTGGATATTCGGAGATAGTATTCGGCTTCAACTGCTCTTCTCGATCTGGTGTCCCTGCGATATGGCTGCAACTACTACGACGGAATACACTACAAACTACCAAGCTGAAGAAGAAACAACGACAAGCTATCCAGACCTGACCTCCAATCGAGCACCAAGAATAGGCTTCGCACAGCTCCTGTTGCCGCTATTCATAGCCTGGATCAGCAATTGCCAAAAGACCAGCGTCGGAGTCATTCCCACCACCATTGCTCGACTCGTCCAGGCCACAGTCTTGGTATCGGTACTATGTTTCTGCGGAGAGCCGCGATCGACAAGGCCTACGACGACACGGTTCTTCGCCTTCTGCGTCCAGGCGCTGTGCGTGCTGTTCATGATCGATCTTCTGCGTCTGGATCCTACTGAGGCAAAGGGGCTTGTGAGCACATCGGATTGGCGGAGTGGGACTGCTGAGCTGTTCAGAAGGTAGAAAGAAATTGTGTTGCTGTTGGTCGAAGGAGATGAATATGCAGAGGCTTGCACATGAGCTGCTGTGCTCGTCAATTACGCGCGGCTTTCGTCCTTCCAATTCAGTTCCTTTAGGCGCGGCCAGTTCAAGAGAGTGCGGAATGGTCGTCTGTTGCACGTGGACAGTAACACAAATAATGTGACGGAGCCTTTCGTCCTTGCACAGGTCCCAAGAAAGTTTTCAGTGTTGCTGCGTAAGGTGCCGAACATCGATATGAACAAAATGTGTCGCGAAGCCGTGGAGCGCTGGCGAAACTTCCTTCGGGAAATGAAAGATTGTTCTGGCAAGAGTCGTACTGGTACATTGAGATCTGTACACGATGTATCTTCCTCGTCGCGGTTCCGAGACCACTCCTGCGCTATGCAAATGTTCCATTGTTCACAAGGTAATTTCGCCTTTCCATGTGCCATCAGTCAAACCAAGTGTCTCCACGAGATTCTGCCACCGCGGCCCGCCTCTCTCCTTCTTACGCAGATATTTCAACAGTTTCGCTCTGCGGTGGACCAGCAATCTGAGATTTCTCTTGTTGACCTTGTCCATTGTGCCTCTCGACTCCAAGAAGTCTGCGACAGCACGAATCTTAGCTGTCAGGATGGCGATTTGTACTTCGCTGCTGCCGGTGTCCGCTCCGATGCGTTGCACCTTCTTTTGCTCACCACCGGTCACACCCGCAGATCGTGGCTTTGGAGGCAGAGTTTGCTCAGTATTATGACGCCCGAAGACATCTATGCATCTCTGCTTGTTCACTCTCAGCCGGTCTTTACTGCTTCCCAACGCTAAGCTTGAGATTCGCCTCAATGCTTCCTGAGCTGTAACATGCTCTTCCTCTAGAATCTTCTTTCGAGCTTCAGGACTCATGCCGGTAGTGAAGGCTTTCATCGTTGCAGCGGCGCCGTCCCAATCGGGATTATTCGCATCCGCGTCTCGGGGACCAGCAGCTATAATCCTGCTGATCGCATCACTCAGTCCATTGGACTCCTTTCCGCCATCATCTGTTGCCCTCTCCACTCCTGCTTCCCCTGGCTCGTCTTGCACAATAGGGGTGGTCAACCACTGGCTCTTCCCTGTCCCGCGAGCCAGTTCCTCTTTGGTCAAGTAGAAATTGAGGTGATTGTCTGTGTCTGTTTTCGGCCCTGGGGCATTTCGAGATGGCGATTTCGAATTTCTGACTTTCGTCGAAGGGGTGTCTGCAGAGGGCTCGGGAGGGAGAGCGGTGTCGAAGGAGCGTACAAAGGGTGTAGCTACGCCGCGAACAGGATCGCCTAGGCTGCTGGCCCGCTCCTTCTTCAACACCTCCTGTCGACTCAAGTTCGCAGCCTTCTTCGCGCGTGCCTGCGCAATGGCATATGGGTCGCGGTGCTTCCGTCGTTGCGTGACAGTCGACGCTTGAGAACAAGGACCGGACGAGAAGGATCGCGTGACGGTGGAAGTGGGTGCGGCTAGATCATGTCAACAGTCGTGCGTTAAAGCCTTGATCAGCCTACATACTGCTCTGTGCCCGCAGGCAGTGGACAATGGGTATTCGAGGCGGCATGATGGATGTTGCGCCTACGTTTGGCTCGCTCCAGTTGTGCTCAGTTGTGCTCGCTTGTAAACACGCCGCGGGAATGCCAAGTCTTCTGTCCTGAGGCAGATGAGGAATCGACCGTGCACGCACTTGTGCAATTTGATGCTCCGAACAGCCCACCTCCAGCAGCATCGAGGACTTCGCGACAACACCACACCAACCCATCTTCGACCGCCCAACGCCCCGCGCCCAATCGCGAAGATGGCCACCCCAAAGAACCTCCCGTCGGTGTTCAACGCCACTGCCCAGGACATTGAGATGCTCCTGTCGGCTCAGGCTCACATTGGCAGCAAGAACTTGCAGGTGCACATGGAGCCATACCTCTGGAAGACTCGCCCAGATGGTGTCAACATCATCAACATTGGCAAGACCTGGTACGTGGACACACACCTCTGCAGCCACCCTTGCAAACGCGCCATAGTTTGCGCACGCGAGCATGTTTTGCGACTCTTCCGCGCATCTGCTCAGTCTGATATACATTGGAGAAATTCGTACTAAGAGGGTAACAGGGAGAAGATCGTCCTTGCTGCCCGCATCATCGCCGCCATCGACAACCCAGCCGACATTGCTGTCATCTCCGCTCGTCCATACGGTCAGCGTGCTGTCCTGAAGTTCGCTGCCCACACCGGTGCATCTGCCATTGCTGGTCGCTTCACCCCCGGCAACTTCACCAACTACATCACCCGTTCGTTCAAGGAGCCACGCCTCATCATCGTCACCGACCCACGCACCGACGCTCAGGCCATCAAGGAGGCCTCGTACGTCAACATCCCAGTCATCGCCCTCTGCGACACCGACTCACCAACCGAGTACGTCGATGTTGCCATCCCAACGAACAACAAGGGTCGTCACGCCATTGGTCTGATCTGGTGGATGCTCGCCCGTGAGGTCCTTCGTCTCCGCGGCACTCTTGCCAGCCGTGAGACCGAGTGGGACGTCATGACCGATCTGTACTTCTACCGCGACCCAGAGGCCGAGGAGAACAAGGACTCCGCTGGCCAGGACGAGGCCAAGGTGCCAGGTGCCGATGAGGTTGGCCCAGGTGCCGTCGAGAGCGGATTCAACAACGAGTGGGAGGTCGGCAATGCTGGCAGCTCTGCTTTCGCCGCTGCTTCGGGTACCGCTGGTGCTCAGGCCGCGTCGACTTGGGATGCTGAGGGTGCTGACTGGGCTGCTGCCAGCGCTCCCGTCGAGACAGGCAACCAGGGCTGGGCTGCTGACGGCACCACCGGCGCTGCAACTGCCCCCGACACCCAGTGGTAGAAGGGTTAGACCTTCGGTACGTTGAAAAAAAGCGATTCGCCCTCACAGGCTAGGAGAAAGTACTGGCGCTCATGAGGGAAAGAAGCCTGTCATCATGTGTAGCGGTGAGAGGAGAATGCCCTGTGCTAGGAAGCCCGATCGGTTCAACGAAAGTTGCCGGGTCTGTAGAGTCATTACAAGATATCTTCAGACGCGCACCCTCCTCGTGTGTCGCTCCGTCGCTGTTGTCATCTTTTGCCGTTCCGCCATGCGTCTAGCAGTGTTGTGGTATTGTGTCGTGACTTTTACAATAACCGGAGGAGGTGTTGTATATGGATGATCTGCAGCAAGCATCCTCTCCACATGTGGGAAAACTGCCGGCCGCACTGCGAATCTCCGACTCTTTGTGCCCGCCATTGTGATGACTCTTCACCGCACCCACGCTGCCGCAACACGCCCAATGCCTCTTCTCGTTTTTGCTCCTTGCCCGTGAGATTCGTATGCAGAAGCTGCGCATCTGGGACTTGACCAATCTCAGATCATTCCCTCGTGTCCTCGCCGAGGCGGCTGTGCTGTTCGTGTCGGAGCAGCTGGTGAGCTAGAACCGCGGACCAGCTACATTTTTCAACACCACTTTCCGCATACTGCCAAACATGGCGGCCTCCAATGGCACGTCCGCCGCCACGAAAGTGTCCATTTTGGGCAAGGACACCATCATTGTCGACTATGGCCTCTGGCCAAACTATGCCACCCACGACCTGCTCGTCAACATACCTTCATCGACCTACGTCCTCATCTGCGATTCCAACCTCGCCAAACTCCCATACGTGCCAGCATTTGTGGAGTCTTTCAATGCCGAGCGATCGAGACTGGGTAAAAATCCGGAAGATGTGCGGCTTCTCGTGCTTGACAACATTCCTCCCGGCGAGACCAGCAAGAGTCGCAACGTGAAAGCTCAGATTGAGGACTGGCTGCTCAGCCAAGGATGTACCCGCGATACAGTCCTGCTCGCATTAGGAGGCGGCGTCATGGGTGATTTGCTCGGCTATGTGGCAGCTACATACATGCGAGGAATCAAGTTCTGCCAAATTCCCACATCGCTACTGTCCATGGTCGACAGCTCGATCGGCGGCAAGACTGCCATCGACACTCCACTAGGGAAGAACCTCATCGGAGCTTTCTGGCAACCAGAGAGGATATACATCGATCTTGCTTTCCTGGAAACTTTGGACAAGAGACAAGTGTGCAATGGTATGGCTGAGGTCGTCAAGACTGCTGCCATTTGGGATGAGAGGGAGTTTGAAAGATTAGAAGAGGGTGCTGATGCGATCATGTCGGCACTCGAGAGGCCTCTGGGGAAAGGCAGATTCGCAGGAATTGAGGACGTCTTCAAGAGGATTGTGCTTGGAAGTGCAAGAGTCAAAGCGGAAGTGGTCACTGCAGACGAACGAGAAGGTGGGTTGAGGAACTTGCTGAACTTCGGCCATTCGATTGGGCACGCATATGAGGCCATTTTGACTCCGGAGATCCTGCATGGAGAATGTGTTGCCGTAGGGATGGTGAAAGAGGCGGAATTGGCGAGATACTTGGGTATTCTGGAGCCGGCTGCGGTTGCTAGACTCACAAAAGCAATCAAGAGCTATGGGCTGCCGACGAGTCTCGACGACAAGCTGATAACTTCGAAGACACGGAAAGTATGCGAAGCCGATGAGCTCCTGCGAAGGATGGCCGTGGACAAGAAAAATGCGGGCTCAAAAAAGAAGATTGCTCTTTTGGCATCGATAGGGAAATGCTACGAGCCCGAGACTGGCCCAGGTGCAACAAAATGCGACGATAAAGATATCAGGATCGTGCTCTGCCCCTCTGTTCTAGTCAGACCCGGCGTTTCCAAAGTTCTGAATGTGGTATGCAAGCCTCCTGGGAGCAAGAGCATATCGAACCGAATCCTGTTGATGGCAGCTTTGGGTAAAGGCAGCTGTAGAATCACGAACCTGCTGGCCTCAGATGACACGCAGTACATGCTGTCAGCGATTGCAAGCCTTCAGGGCGCGACATATGGTTGGGAAGACGAGGGTCGGGTACTTGTGGTCAATGGCAACGGTGGCAAGCTGAAGGCGTCTCCAGAGGAGATTTACATCGGCAACGCTGGCACCGCTTCCCGCTTCTTGACCACAGCACTTTCTTTGGCCGAGCCAACCAAGGCCGCTTCACATACGGTCCTCACTGGCAACGCTCGCATGCAGGAGCGTCCTCAAGGTCCTCTCGTCGACGCACTGAAGGCCAATGGAGTGGATATGGACTATTTGGGCAAGCCAGGTAGCCAGAGCTTGCCTCTTCGCATCGGCGCGGCTGGTGGCTTTGAAGGTGGCGATATCGAACTGACGGCGACGGTGTCGTCGCAGTACGTCTCGTCTATTCTCATATCCGCCCCCTACGCCAAGAATCCTGTGACTCTTCGTCTTGTGGGCGGCAAAGTCATCAGTCAGCTGTACATCGACATGACAATAGCTATGATGGCCAGCTTCGGTGTTCATGTCACGCGAAGCAAGACTGAGGAAAACGTCTACCACATTCCCAAGCAAAGCTACGTCAACCCTCCGGAGTACGAAGTTGAGAGCGATGCCAGTAGTGCGACTTATCCTCTCGCCATCGCTGCTATCACCGGTACTAAATGCACAGTGCCAAACATTGGCTCTGCCTCTCTACAGGGAGATGCGCGTTTCGCTGTCGATGTCTTGAGGCCCATGGGTTGCACTGTAGAGCAGACAGAAACCAGCACAACAGTGACGGGTCCTGCTTTTGGTCAGCTGAATCCTCTGCCTGAGGTCGATATGGAACCGATGACGGATGCTTTTCTGACTGCCTCCGTCCTGGCCGCTGTTGCTCAATCTGGAAAGCACGGTGCAACAACGAAAATTATCGGCATTGCCAACCAAAAGGTCAAAGAATGCAATCGTATCGTAGCCATGATTGACGAGCTTGCGAAATATGGCGTGACTTGCCGAGAGTTGGACGACGGCATTGAAATTGATGGTGTAGGAAGCAGAATTCAGGCGCCGCGTGACTCCATCCACTGCTACGACGATCATCGTGTGGCAATGAGCTTCAGTGTTCTCGCTGCTGTCGCTCCTCAGGGCAGTCTGATACTCGAAAGGGAGTGTACAGGCAAGACCTGGCCTGGCTGGTGGGACGTCTTACACCAGACTTTCGGCGTTGAGCTCGAAGGAGTAGAACCCAAACATAATGCGGTAACAAACGGCCATGCAAACGGTATCGATGAGAGACATGGTTACGTGAATGGAGAGGTTAGGAAGTCTGTGTTCATCATCGGCATGCGAGGCGCAGGGAAAACGACCACGGGAGGTTGGGCTTCACGAATCCTTGGCTGGCCTTTCATCGACATGGACACAGCGTTGGAGGAGCAAGAGGGCATGTCAATCCCCGAAATGCTGAAAGACAACGACTGGGATGGTTTCCGCCAGAGAGAGCTCAAACTTCTCAAGCGCCTGATGGAAGAAAAGCCCGAAGGCTACATTTTCGCCACTGGTGGTGGTCTGGTTGAGACTCCAGAAGCGCGTGAGCTACTCAAAGCGTGGCAGAAGGACGGAATGGTGCTTTACATCACTCGAGACGTCAAAGCGATCATGGACTACCTCAACATTGACAAAACTCGTCCAGCTTACGTTGAGGACATGATGGGAGTCTACTTGCGACGCAAGCCATGGTTTGAGGAATGCAGCAACCTTCACTACCATAGCCAGACGGTGGATGAGACCACTGCTATCGTGGGATGGACCAGTCCCCTGGATGACTTCACCAGATTCCTCAATACCATGACAGGGAGAAGCGGTGCGTTACAGAAGATCCTGGCCAAGCAGCATTCTTTCTTCCTATCACTCACCAGCCCGACGATCCAGGATATCGTGACTGTACTGCCTGAGATAACAATGGGCAGCGATGCGATAGAGCTCCGAGTGGATCTGCTCGTAGATCCCAGCAAGGAATCTGGCGAGACGCACTGGCGGCCTGGATTCTTGAGTGAGCAGGTGGCCCTCCTGCGCGCCTCTACGACGCTGCCACTGATTTTCACGCTCAGAAGTGTCAGTCAAGGTGGCCAATTCCCGGATGAGGCGACTGAGCAGGCCATTGCGCTGTATGCTGAGGGGCTGCGGATGGGCTTCGACTTTGTGGACCTGGAATTGACCGCAGCGCCTGAGGTGAAGGATTACGTGCTCAACCACAGGAAGATGTGCACCATTATCGCCTCCCATCACGACCCAAAGGGACAGCTCTCTTGGGCCGATGGAGCAGCAGAGTGGAAGGCGCACTTTGATGCTGCTCGCGAGTATGGTGACATCGTCAAACTTGTTGGTGTGGCTAAAGATTTTGATGACAATGGCGATCTGAGAGCTTTCAAGAAAGCTATGGCGAAGGAGTTCCCAGATCTGCCCGTCATCGCCATGAATATGGGAGAGCTTGGAAAGATGAGCCGGGTGACCAATGGTTTCATGACGCCTGTCAGTCATCCAGCTCTGCCCGTCAAGGCTGCTCCGGGTCAACTCTCCGCAGCCGAAATCAGAAAAGTGTTGGGCATTGTTGGAGAGATTCCGGCCAAGGACTTCTACCTGTTTGGAAAGCCAATCCAGCAGTCGCGCTCGCCGGCACTGCACAATACACTCTTTGGGGTGACTGGTCTGCCGCATACTTATGGCTTGCACGAGACTGATCGTATCATCGAGGCCGAAGACATTATCCGTTCGCCACGATTTGGCGGCGCAAGCGTCACGATTCCTCTCAAGTTGGATGTCATGCCGCTTCTTGATGCCATTGATCCGGCGGCGGAGACTATTGGAGCTGTGAACACGATCGTGCCAACCAAAACGTCGGAGAATGAGAATGTCCTGGTCGGCCACAACACAGACTGGCAAGGCATGGTCCTGGCTCTCCGCAATGCTGGCGCGCGAGGCACGAGGGGAGTGTTGCGGGAAGCTGGCATGGTCGTCGGCGGTGGCGGCACGGCTCGCGCTGCAATCTATGCGTTGAAGAACATGGGCTACAGCCCGATCTACTTGCTCGGGAGAAACAAGGAGAAGCTGTCTCAGCTTACTGCCTCTTTCCCGCAGGACTACAACGTCGTGCTTCTGTCCAGCGCGGCAGAAGCGCAGGCTGTACCAGCTGACCAGGCACCCGTGGTCGCGGTCGGAACCATTCCCGGTGATCTGCCAATTGATGCTACGCTCGAAAGCATCCTCCAAGTCATCTTTGAGCAGGGTGTCCAGGTTGGTACGGCATCGACGGGCGATGAGATTTTGCTTGAAATGGCATACAAGCCTGCTGTTACACAGCTCATGGAGATGGCCGGGAAGAGTGGATGGAAGACGGTGCCAGGTCTGGAGGCTCTTGTCGCACAAGGTGTGCATCAGTTCAAGCTATGGACTGATATCATGCCGCTGTACGGCCTGAGTAGGGACGCGGTCTTGGGGAATGCATGCAGTCGGAGATGATGAGTTCTGACGATACGAGTGACTGCGCAGCGAGCTAGCAGGGTCTAACATTTAGCATGTAATTTTCCCTTCGCCTGGATCATGCGCGCCGCCGTCAAAAGCCCAAAGGCAGCTCCAGTAGCGATAGCAGCCCAAAGTTGCGCCCCAAGATAGCTGCCATTCATTGCGCCCTGGAGTGCGCCGCCAATAGATGGTCCCGTCAATGCCGCGAAGGATAAAAACCCAAATGCCATTCCTAACCTAGTGCCGAATTTGTTCATCTCTAGAGTGATGCTTGCCACGGTCGATGGCACAAGGCCTTGAAATGCCGCGGAAACGATGCCGTAGATGACGGTAAAACTGTAGAGACCGGTGGTGTCGCGCACTGCTATCCAGCTGAACGCAACGACGGTGAGAATGAGGAGGATGGGCACTTGCATGTTCAGCTGTCCGAATCGGTCGGCGAAGAAAGATGGAATGATTCTGGCGGGTAGGCCTACTCCATTGATGATGATGGTGAGGTTGAGAGCAGAGGTGAAGGAAAGACCCGCCACGTCGATGGCATATGAAGAAATCTGCTGGCGGTGAGTATGTACGGACACTGTCTGGGTTCGAGGAGACAAAAACTTACGTAGTAGAGCGTGAAGTAAATCGCCCAGATGATGAAGAAGCAGGTGGCTACGAGGAACACATATGTCGGTTCCTTGAACGCAGACAGGTCCACGATAGGGCCTGATCTTCGGGGCGGCAACCTGGGACGCATGAAGGCTATGACAATAGTCAACAAGCCAAGGTTTAGAAACCCAAGAACGCGAGCTGTCCAAGCAAAGCCCAGCTTGGGCAAGAGCTGCTGAACGAGGATTGGATATCTGGGAGTACATGTTAGAACATTGGTCCGTGTCGAAAAGGAAAACAAAAATGACACAACGTGCGTCCAGAGACTTCTTTTCTTACATTATGCCCCCCGCGCTGTTGCCGGAAGTTGCAATGCCCATGGCCAAGGATCGTTTGCCGTCGAAGTAGGTGCCGATGAGGCCCATGCAAGGGGTGAAGAAGATGCCGCCGCCGAGTCCAGACATAATACCCTGGGTGAGCATGAGCTGCCAATACTGCGTAGATAAGCTGAACGTTGGTCAGCCCGCGTTTGAGCGTCTTGTCTAGATCGACGGGGCAAGCTACCTCATGAAGAAGATTCCCAGCACTTGAACGGTCGCGCCCAAGAGCAGCGCTGGCATGAAATAGCCTGCATCGAGGGCGCGACCCGAGAAGATGCCGATGAAGAAGGTGAGAAAGTTCTGTACGGAGCCGATCCAGGACACGGTCGAGGCTGGCAGACCCAGATTCCACGTGTAGTAGGATTGGAAGGCGCCGTATGAATTGACCAAACCCCAGGTGGTCATGGCCACGATTGCGCCCATGGCGACCTGGGTCCACGCGTGCAGGCCTCCATCTGGCGGTGGCGGAGGGTCCACGATGGAATGCGTGGTCAAGCGCGAGGCCACCTTTGCGAGGACATTGCTGGCCGTTGTTTGGAGATGCTGTGACGGCCGAGATGTTGTGGATCGTATTCCATCGAGATCTCGGAGCGAAGCTTGATCGATGGGTTCGCAGTCTTCGTGCGATGAGCAGGACTCGGCACTATCAGCAGTGCACGGAGGGCCGCGCTCGCCCTTTTCCGCTTGATCGCAAGGCTCGTGTGGCTTTGGCATGACGTCGAATCGACATCAAACGTGAAGTGACAGAAAATACCAAGAGGCGAACAGCACATGCCGCGCTTGGAGAGACTCGCAGTCATTCGCGCATTGCGGGCCCGCGATCGGCGAGCAGACGGTCGAAGGGCGCGCATGCTCCGCTTGATCCTCCTATCAAGCGCTGCACATTGGGCGACAGCAGCTGCTTCTTCGGCAGACATTAGCCGGCTGGGCGTGTTGCCGTGGGATCTGATATGATCGATCCATCACAGCTGCATGCCCCGAGGAGATGGTCGTTCTTGCACGTTGCGTCCACGGCCGGACATCCATTCTACCACATGTCGTCGATGCGTCGGGGGAGGTGAAGATGCGGGAGGAGACGAGGTGAAGTGCAGGGAGCGTGCGGCATGTATGGCGCCATCACCCAGTGGTCGCGAGAGAGCCGGGAGAGCAGGTCGGTGCATCGACTCAGTCTTCTGCCATCGACCACGGAGGCAGTGGTGGTTACTGTAACTGAGTCACGAGACAAGGTGAATGAATGAGTGAGAGACACGACAGGGCGTGGCTGCAATGACGGAGCGTCGGAGCGTCGGCGCGTTGTTGATGAGAGCTGCCTCGGTCGTCGCCATCTCACCGGACTGTTTCTCCACCATCGATCGCCAACGTACACGCAGAGCATGGAGAAGAATGACACTCACTGTCGCCTGCCTGATCGGGCAAGTGTAGCCGGAAACAGCGGTGCACCGGCCCAGAAGCCACGACCGAGAGCACATGGTAACTGAGCAGCGCTAGGAGGTACGCGGGGCGTGCACGGTGGACTCTATACCTTCTCGTGGCCGCCCTCTCGCGTCTGACACTCCCTCGTGCCATGTGAGCCATATTGACTTCGACTGCCAAACAGTACAGATCCGAGAGCATAGTCATGCTCCCTCCCTTCGACTACTTCGAGCACCGCGCCGCGTGGTAGGATTGACCCTCGAGCATCCCACTCTCCCCACGCCGTGTGACCGCATCCGGCCATGAGCTAGAAATGATGCTAACCCGTCCCCGTCCCGTCCCATAGCAAGCGAAAACAAGACGAACGAGCTGCCCGCATCGCCAACCTCCCCAAGCCCTATCACCAACCCATCACCGCCGACGAATCCGAGCTCCTCGATGCGCCCATCGATCAGTTGGTCAAAGATGTCCAGTCCAACTCCACTTCCGCCGTCGACGTGCTTCGAGCCTATGGCAAGGCTGCCGTGAAAGCTCACGCGAAGACCAATGCCGTGACCGAGGTCATGATCAGAGAGGCCGAAGCCTGGCTCGAGCATGGGGACATCAACTTGGAAGGCCCGCTGGCCGGCATACCGGTCAGTCTCAAGGACAGCATTGTTGTCGGTGGCTTCGACACGAGTGTGGGCTACTCGCGCAAAACCGGCAAACCACACCCGGCAGACGGAGGCATCGTCCGTCTGCTCAAAGATGCGGGAGCTGTTCCCTTCGTCAAAACCGCCCTGCCCATCACGTTGCTGAGCTTCGAGAGCTTCAATGATGTCTGGGGACGTTGTCTGAACCCGCACAACCCAAAGTACAGCCCGGGTGGCAGTACGGGTGGAGAGGGTGCCATCCTCGCCTTTGGTGGAAGTAGAATAGGCATTGGGTCAGACGTCGCCGGTTCCGTGCGAGCTCCTGCTCACTTCTCCGGCTGCTACTCCCTACGCTGCAGTACTGGCCGTTGGCCCAAATACGGCGTCGACACGAGCATGCCTGGTCAAGAGGGTATTCCCTCCGTCTTCTCGCCCATGGCGCGTACACTCCCCGACCTCGCCTATTTCACGCGCGCCATGATACAGATGAGGCCTTGGAACTACGATCAGTCGGTACACCCCATTGCCTGGAGGCCCGAAGTGGAAGAGGACATGGCAACCAGGAAACTGAAAATTGGTGTCATGAGATCCGACCAGGTCGTCGATCCCGCTCCAGCTTGCGCTCGCGCAGTCGACATGACCGTTGCCGCCCTCAAGGCTCAAGGCCATGAAGTGTTCAACGTATCGCCGCCGAGCCCGTACGAAGCAATGGTGATTGCCAGCAACCTGCTCAACGCCGACGGCACCAAGACCTTCCGATCGTTCTTCCGTACTGGTGAATCCGATGATCCCGGCGCTCGAGAATTCGGCCGATACATGCGTCTTCCTCGATTCCTCAAATGGTTCTATTACGCCTATGTCAAATACATCAAGCGCGATGAAATTTGGGCTGGACTCCTCGAGCACTGGCACGAGAAAAGCGCTCACGAGAACTGGCAATGGGTCGCGAAGCGAGAGTCATACAAGGCGAGATTCCACGCGTGGTGGAACACCTTCGGCGAGTTCGGCGACGGCATGGACTTTCTCCTGACCCCTCCCAACGCGACTCCAGCTGTTCCTCACGATGGCATGAAAGAGGCGAGTGCTTCCTGTGGTTATACGTTTCTGTTCAACTTGCTGGACTACACCTGCGGCATCGTGCCTGTGACTCATGTAGATCCCTCCAAAGATCTCTTGCCAGCAAGTGTCAATGTCAGCAGAATGAATGGCGTTGCCAGAGGTGCGTACAAGCATTACGATGCTGTCAAAATGGCGGGTCTACCGGTGGCCATCCAGCTCGTTGGCAGGAGACTGGAGGAGGAGAAAGTGATTGCTGGCATGAAAGTAGTCGAAGATGCGCTCGAAGCGCAAGGCGACAAGTATGAACTGCTTTATGGTTACGATCAGTAGATGCACCTCATAATAATGGCATCACCTCTCCCAGTGCCATCGGCGTTCAATGGCGCCGCCACCAACGCTCGTACCGTGGAGCCATTCGAATTACAGAATTGCTAACGGCCGGGGCGGTCATCGAGATGTACTGCACTGACGATACAGGAGAATGCACTTTCATTCCGATCGATCAACGAGTCTCTGCATCGTTGCCATCTGCACTAATACAATCTCGCGGAGCCTCTGGGTAAGTACATTCGGTTCGGTGTTCTTCAATACATAGTTCGAGCAAGCCGTTGCAGTTGGCAGTTCCTCAACGCCCAGAGGCGACGCGTCGCTCGAGAGACGCAACGACGCCATCAGCTTGCCTGGCCACTCTGCGCCTTGCCATGGCGACTGCAGCCTCCTCGATGGATTCGACGTGACATCGTGTCGCTGCTGGCGTTCCATCAACCAAACGGCGCACCGGAGGCTCAGGCATTGTCCGTTCGATCACCTGTCTTGCTGCAAAAGGCTGGCAACTGTTTCGTTGCCCAGGTTGCCGTGTTGCAACCACTTGCATTGTATTCAGTGTTGCCGGCACCGTTCTACACTATACAAAAGACGACTTGCAGTTGACAGGTGCTCAAACTCGCTCAAGCAACATCAATTCTTGACGAGACCAAGACCAGCAACAGGGCCGTTACGTGGACCGCAAACATTGTCGATGGTCTTGTCCGTCGCTGCGGCATAATACGATCTCCTAGCATGTCTTTGGCAAAAGCTGCGGTGTCAGCGCTGGCACTCCAGCAGGCGGCTGCGCAATGGCCTAGCAGTAAGTCGTCCAACGTCTCCACCGCTGTGAGTAGGACTGACAGCCGCAAGCACTGCAACACCTGGACGGGATGCACTTGCCACCATGGCTGGACCACGAAGGATCCGCGCCCGGTGCATTCCCGTGGGGCGACATGACTGCCAATAACACGAATTACTACGAAACCTGGCCCGATACTGGCGTCACACGATACTACGTGTTCGAGATTGCGCGAGGGCAATGTGCACCAGACGGAGTGGACATGGAATGCATTCTCGTCAACAACCAGTTTCCCGGCCCTCTGATCGAAGCCAACTGGGGAGACCACATCGAAATCACAGTTACGAACAGGCTCGACGAAGGTACAGCTATTCACTTGCACGGCTTCCTGCAGAAAGGTACGCAGTTCATGGATGGTGTTCCGGGCGTGCACCAATGCCCCATCGCTCCGGGAGAGACATTCGTATACCGAACGCGCGCGGAGTTGTACGGAAGTGCATGGTATCATTCGCACTTTGACGGACAGTCGGCCAATGGCTTCTATGGGCCGATCGTCGTATATGGACCCACGAACGCAGAATATGACGAGGATCTGGGACCGGTGATGCTCGGCGATTGGGTGCATGCCTACTACCAAGATCTGATCGACGACCTCATGGCGCCTTTTCCGAATGCGAAGATCCCACCTTCAGATAACGTCCTCATCAATGGACTGAATCCGTACTACGGCGCGATGAATGCTTCGGTGGCGGGCTTCAAGATCAATTCGGGCAAGACGTATCGCATTCGATTGATCTCGGCGGCATGTTCGGCGACGATGAAGTTGACCATTGATGATCACGAGATGACGGTCATCGCGAACGACTTTGTGCCAGTCGTGCCGTACAAGACTGACCACGTCACACTCAGCGTCGGACAACGAACGGACGTCCTCGTCACATTCAACAGGGATCCTTCGAGCGCGGTTTGGATGCGTGGCTTCATCGCGCCGTGCAGTGAAGCACAGGGTCAGACGGAAGCGCGAGCGGCCATCTACTACGAGAGTGCAGACACCGAAGCTCTGCCCATCTCGATGCCAGGCCCCAACGCGTACAACACGTACTGCGGCAACGATGACTTGGCACAAAGCGTGCCCTTCTACAAGATCACGCCGCCCATACCCGAATCGACGAGCGTGGTGCCCATCTCCGCCCAAGTCAACGGCACGCATCTGCTCTGGTACATGGCCGGGCGGACCTTTCGCACCGACTACAACAAACCCATGCTCATGGAGGCGCAAAAGGGCAACTTGGATTTCCCGGAAGTGCTCAACGCGCACAATTACGGCACCAACAATTCCGTGCTGATGGTGATTGAGAACACGGGCAAGATGCCGCATCCGATGCATCTCCACGGCCACAACATGTTCATCCTGGCCGAAGGTCCTTGCACGGATAACAACTTCGTGTTTGGCCGCACGGATGGTGTCGCTGCGGCGGATCTCGGCGCTCCGGAACGAGACTATGGGAATTGCTGGGACGGGCATATCGTGAATCCGGAGAATCCGCTGCGGAGAGATGTGTTCATGCTTCTGCCCGGCGAGTATATTGTCGTGCAGTGGCTTCAGGACAACCCGGGCGTTTGGATATTGTGAGTTCTTTCCAAGAGTGCGTTGTGGTGGTTAGTGATGACATGGCCGCTGATCCGGTGTTCTAGACATTGTCATTTGACGTGGCATGCGGCAGCCGGGTTCGTCCAGACGATTATTGAGAGGCCGGAGGATATCAAGCAGATCCAGATTCCGCGACAGATGACGGAGCAGTGCAACACTTGGCAGAGGTGGACGGATCAGCATGTGGTGCACATGACTGATGATGGGGTATAGAGATGCATGTCCATGTTGACCAACGGAGAGAATACAACAGGCAGCGGTGTGCAAGAATGAGACACATGATGATGATTCTCCAACAGCACCACAAAGTACCTGCCACCTGCGAATGCGAATGCCACCGCTTCTCCGCACGCGCGCCCACGTGCATGCTGTGCGACGCATCACCATCGAATCATGCGGCGAGAAGCACGACGGCGCGGCAGGGATGTTGTGCTTCTCCACGTTTGCAACGTCTGTGACCAGCAAGCTCATTTTGGTTCCTGCAGAAGCACGAACCTAGACTGCGTATAAGAAAGAGCTCGCCCGTTGCTTCCTCGCCCGTGCATTCCTGCTGTGCTGCTGTGTCGGTCGTCGCTCCTGCCCCCCGAGCGTTGAGAACGGACCCACACACACACACACGATGCTGCCTTCCGCCACCTGCCTGCTCGTCGCAGCGACTCTCGTCCGTGCCTCCCCGTATCCGGACTTCTCGGGCGACGCCTTCCAGAAGTACACCATCAGCGCCGATGGCATCAACGCCACCTTCATTCCATACGGAGCGCGCTTGACGAATCTGTTCGTGCCCGACAAGAACGGGATCCCGCAGGACGTTGCAGTCGGCTACGATGAGGGCTCCCGCTACCGGGAAGACTCCGAGACCAACCACACTTTCTTCGGATCCGTTGTGGGACGCTATGCCAATCGCATCAAGAACGGCACCTTCACCCTCGACGGCGACACCTCGGACATTCCCAAGAACGAGCACAGCGGCATCAACACTCTGCATGGTGGCGACGTCGGATATGATCAGCGAAATTGGACCGTCGTCAGCCACACAGACAACAGCATCACTTTCAGCTTCTACGATGCCGCGCTGGAAGGCTTCCCCGGCGACGTGCTCAATGTGGCCACATACACCCTCGAGGACGACCGCTCGTGGACTTCCCGCCTCGTCTCCATTCCCATCAACGATGCCACGCCCATTATGCTGTCCAATCACGTCTACTGGAACCTTGGCGCGTACGTGAACGAGGAGGCGGTGACCATCTTGAATGACACCCTGCATCTGCCATACGCCAAGCGCTACATCCAGACAGATGGCATTCTGATTCCAAATGGCAGCATTGGTCTTACAGAAGGGACAGGTCTCGATTTCACAAAGCCGGGCACTGTCATTGGCGACAACATTCCACACACTGAGGGTGCCTGTGGAACCGGTTGCACGGGAGTCGACAATGCTTTCATCACGGATCGCTCGCCATATGCTGCGCAGAAGAATCCAAGCCTCGAGGTGCTGAAGCTCTGGTCGCCGTAAGTCACTCACTCACAACTACGCATGTATCGAGGGGCAGCGGGCAACTGACTGTCGAAACAGAGCAACGGGCATCCAACTGGCTGTCGAGACCGATCAAGGCGGCGTCCAGATTTACACATGCAACGGACAGAACGGAACCATTCCAGTCAAGCAGGGCCAACAGCACATCGAAGGCAGCACGACCTATGTCGAAAAGTACGGGTGCATCGTGATCGAAACACAAGATGTAAGTGCACGACCTTGCTCAATCTCACCGTGCGTGACTGACACCATCTCAGTGGATCGACGGCATCAACAACCCAGCATGGGGCCGACAGGAATTCCAGATCGGCTCCTCGACCACTCCTCCCATCGTCAACTACGCCAAATTCAAGTTTAGCGTCGTCGATAACTAGTATGTACGTCGCGGAAACAGCACGAAGTCCACCAAGTAACGTCGGTTGTACAGTCAAGATCAGAAGAGCGAGTTGTGATCGAAAGTTGTATTTCGTATCATCTAATGTCATATCGCAAATGCATTGGCAGCAACCCATTGGCAGTGTTGACCGCCGTCTTCCAGTTTCCTCTTACCCACCTATCCTATCGGTTATCGTCACGCTCTCTCACTGATCCCTCTTTGAACGAAGCAGAGGGCAATCCAGTGACTGTACGATGCCACGGAGTCAACCGACTGAAGCCTCGCGGCCTTGAATTGGATCCGTCGCTGAACGTGGGCATACTTGATGTCGATATGCCATAGAGTAAGTCCTGCCACCTTTTTTTCCCCCTTTCTTTTTTATTTTTTTTACTTATTACGTGCGCGCGCGCGCGCGCCAGGTGGCTCGATGAGCAATAACCTGGATAGTTTCTTTTTCTTTTTCGCGCAAGTCTTGAAGTAAAGTTGTACCTGACTTTTGTCGATCAGAGTGGCGTGGATCTGTCCGCGTGGGTGTTTTTGAAAATCCGGAAGCTCATCCACTACAGGCACAGTGCACTGCTTGGAGTGGGGGGGGTTGTTAACGCGAAACAGAATGTCGGGCACTCATCGTGAAATGGACACCAGGAGTCCGCAGGCGAACAGGCGCTTTCCGAGCCATTGTGATGCATGGCTGATGTTAACACCTCTGAGTAATTATGAGGCCTCGATAGAGAAACATTTTATTTGCTGCTACTGCAGGGACTTGGGGATCAGAGGAAAGAACAGGATCGTGCTCATAAGCAGAGTCGTGCATTTGTGCATTTGTGACAATCAACAATATTAGCTGCTCCCGCAAGCCCATAGAAAGGCGCCCAGGCCGGCTGAACATAACATAGGTATCGTTAGGTTGTCGTCCAGACCCCAGAGGTCGATCGCCTCACTGATGCTGGCGATCAAGCCGGAAACTACGGCCATGGCGCCGAGTGCCACGGGCCCGGCGATTGTCGCTTGTTTCAGATTCAATCTCAAATACTCCCTCGCTGGAGCAGGCAGAGTGAGCACGCCCTGGAACGCAAAGCTGTTCACGCCCTGGTTGTATTCTTCTGGCGTTTTCGATGCAACGAGGCCCCAGAACAGTAACGCACTGGCCACGCCGACCACAAACGCCGCGAGAGACCCTGCCAAACTCTTACCCCTCCTGATCCTGGGTGTGTATTTGCCCCACAGTCTCCCGAACGTGCTCGCAGCCGTGTCGCACCAGCTGAGAAGTAGCACGCTCACGACAGCCACATCTTTCCTGCAAAAGTACATGGCTACCCACAGCCCTGCAATGTAGCTGATCACCCCGTTGTATCGATCGTGCGCTTCGCTTTCTCGCATGAACGCGCCGAGGCATCGTATGTATATCCTGTTGAACTCGGGCCATCGAAAGCGAATCAAATCGACCGAGAATATCGGTATCCCCAGGGTGAGTAGGAGAGGATGTATTTGGTTCGACTGGGCACCTCGATAGTATAAGAAAAGCGTCAGGAATCCAATGCTGACGTGCAGAGCTTTGCGTGGTATCTCATGCTTGTGGACGAATGCACGCCATTCGCGATGTATGGGAATCAAGCCAAATGGACTGGGACTTCGGGACAGATTTCGCCAGTATGCTGAGCCAAAGCCTTGCGGAACTGCGCTCGCCGGCGACAGCAGTCCATTTTGTTGAACGGGCTCCATTGCAAAACCATTTGTGGCGGGTTTCTCATCCGTTTTTCGCCTCGTCTTCACCGAGCTGGGCGGTACGGCTGTCTTTGCGCCAGTCGTGGTTCCATTCGCGTTCGCCGTCATTCTCAATGACTCTCGTCTGATCTGCGGACTGCGACTTCGGCTCCGTGCGCGCATCAAGTCGGGGTCTGTTTCTTCATGGACACCGAGCTCATTGTGCTTGTCGGTCGCGTGCTCTTCGATAGGCTGCACTGACGTCGTCGCACGCTTGCCTTTCGACCGCGTCGTTGGAGGAAAGTATCCCTCTTTCCCGCTCGTCTCGGAGGGTGTCGGTGAAGGCGAGATCACGCGGGGCGTATTCGGAATCTGGTACTGCGACGACATTTTGGCTAGAGCTGCTCCGGGCTTTGGCGCAATATGCACCGTGTGCGCAGCTGCCGGACCGCTGCGGAGCCTACGGAGATGGGTCGGATTCCTCGGGTGGTGGAAGTCGTATGCAGACAGGTCGTCCAATGTACGGTATAAGCGGTCGTTCGATAGACGTGCGCGCAGGTATCGACGCGTGGAGATGGTGGGTACGTCGTTGTCGCGAATCAGGTTTGACGCGTGCTGTGCAACGATCGCATGGTCGGGCTGGCCGCGTTGCCGATCGCGTTGGATCGAGTCAGCTCCAAATGATGGTGCGGCGGAGAATCACAGGCAGCCGATATTTCGTGCTCGGTAGAATAAATTTATGGATGGAGTGTCGGGTGATGGATTTTGAGAACACTTTGCGACGACACTGCCGCACGCTCACGTCCCTGTCAGCGTCACATGCAAAGCGTCTCGGACGCTCGGGCAGAGGCAAGTGCGCAAGTCGGGTCTCGGAAAAACCACACGCGCCGATGAGTCCCTGCTAGATCAAAATGTTGACGCATCTTGGAGCGCCAAAGACAACCACGTGCATCTACAAAGATGCCGTTCGACTTAGCAAAGTGCGCCAGGCCCAACATCCTGGCACTTGAGCCTTACAGATGTGCCAGAGAGTATGTTTCGACAATTGACAACACCTTGACAGAGCTCAATGGCTGACTTTGCACTCCGAAAAGTGATTACAAGGATGACGGCACCAACATCCTTTTGGATGCCAATGAGAACGCCTTTGGACCTGGCCTGGCTTTGAACAACGACGGCAAACTTGCGAATGGCTCTGCTTCCAACATTGAGATCGATCTGCTTGGTCTGAATCGATATCCTGATCCGTAGGTGAAGAGCTCTCTGTACGTGACTCACTCTTGGAATTATGCTGATGGCCAGTCAGTCACCAGCACGAATTGAAACAGCACCTAATCAACTTGAGAAACACTCACGTTCACACCAAGAAGGATTTGACACCCGAGAACCTGTTCGTGGGCGTTGGTAGCGATGAGGCAATCGATGCCTTGTTGCGAGCATTTTGCAAACCAGGCCACGACAAAATCGTCACCTGCCCGCCTACGTATGGCATGTATGGCGTATCAGCTCAAGTCAACGATGTCGGTATCGTAAAGGTACCTTTGGATGTCGACAGCGACTTCGCCGCACAGCCGGACAAGATCAATGAGGCACTATCGGCCGACTCATCGATCAAGATGGTTTACCTTTGTAGCCCTGGAAATCCCACGGGCAATCTTGTCGACAAGGAAGCTGTTCGAAAAGTTCTGGAGCACCCCACATGGAATGGTCTAGTGATTCTTGACGAGGCTTACATCGATTTTGCACCCGAAGGTACCTCGCTAGCCGAATGGGTGGCAGAATGGCCCAACCTTGTTGTCATGCAAACCATGTCGAAAGCGTTCGGTCTTGCGGGCATTCGTCTGGGCGCAGCATTTGCAAGTCCAGAGGTAGCAAATCTGCTGAACAACATGAAAGCACCATACAACATCCCGAACCCTACTTCACAGCTTGCTATCCAGGCACTTCAGCTACAGAATCTCGAAGTGGGTCGCGAGAATCGTGAAAAGATTATTGAACAACGAGACAGACTTCTGTCAGAAATGCCAAAGATCACAGGCGTGGGCCGCTTCCGTGGTGGGACGGCAAGCAATTTCTTGCTTGTGGAGATGACTGACTCTGCCGGAAAAGCCAACAACGAGGTCGCCTTGCAAGTCTATGAAAGACTTGCTGAGCGACGGGGCGTGGTAGTTCGCTTTAGAGGCAAAGAGCTTGGATGTCTGGGCTGCATTCGCGTGACTGTTGGGACTGAGAGCGAAGTGACTCGATTCTTGAAGGAGTTAAAGAGCGTGCTGGGAGATGTGCACGCTGGCAGACTCAGCCAGCACTCCAAGGAACGGGAAGAGCAAAAAGAGAACGATGCTAATGGAGTCATTGCGTAGAAATAGGAGGTAGATGTGCTTCTACTCAAATAGACTGGCGACGCGTCAATGCGCGTGACGTCATCGTTGAAAGTGGCTTCACCCGTCCACGCCTCCTCTGCAACCTTACAACTCCATTACAGCAGGAAGCAGTAGAGACATCATGAATGATTACGAAACACGCCGGCTTGAAAAGATCAAGCAGAATCAGAAACTGCTCGCTGATCTTGACATCAAACTTGTCGTTCCAAAGATAAGACGAAATACTGATGGCAAACCACCGACCAAGAAACGCAAGGTCTTTCAAGAACGCACTGAGCCCGCGAGAAGCTCAGCTCGAATAGCAGCAGCACCTCCAAAGCCCAGTTACAATGAAGATGAGATCTCCAAGCCTGTCGCTTTGCCACGAGCCGCCCCGAAGAAAGGCAAGAAGAGCAGTTCGAACCTGGGCTCAATAGTGAAAGGCGACGAAGAACCTTTGGTGCCAAGCAAGAATGTTGATGAGATCCGCGAGGGCTGGACTGCGTGGTCTCCGACAGCTTCTCCTCCGACGAGAGATGGAGACCAAATCTTCCACTTTGAGGACTACCCAGACTTTACGCCGAATAAGTCACCCGAGGAGATGCTGAGAGAAGGTTGCTTCGGAGGATCATACTACCGTCCGCTCCGATCTCGAAAGCTGGGAATCATAGTTGAAGATGATTGGAAGGAGTTACCGGAGTCGTGGATTTCGGGCTTGAGTGTGGAGAGATTCTTGACTAGCTCGCAGTATGATCCCGATGTGAACAAGTACAAAGTGTCATGCGGACAGTCCATCGAAGAATGGGAGGCTGCAGGTTGGATAGCTCATGAGCACGATGTGCGGGGCTGGTTCCAATGGTATACAAGATTCTTCCAGGGTCGTAGATGCGATGATGACGATAGGCAAGTGTCTCGATGGAAGAAGTGCGTTGGGGAAACGGGGAGGTGGAGACGTATGCTACTGAAGAAGTACGGACAGGCGGGCGTAAAAACTGTATTTGATGATGGCGAGGATGAGGACGGTGTTGAAGTGTCACCAGTAATGCATCAGACCTGCCACCACTGGGCTTTTGAAGTACGGCAGCAGCACTTGGACGAGTTCTGGCATCTGCGCTGAGGCAAACACACCCACAATCCTCGGCACTGGTGGCATTGCATGTGGCTCGCGGCGACTCTTGAAACATGATGTCGACATGCTAGTTGTGAATGCAGTCAACTTTCCACCGATGTTAAATGCTGCTCGCACAACACCTCGAGCTGATAGAATTCAGCGATGCTTTCATCAAATCATGAGTCGTCGGTCGAGCAGCACAAGCTTGCCATCAAGAACCAAGCACTACGCGATCGATTCCGAGGCTGGCAATCTATGCCACAAGTCCGCTGCCCATGCCACCGTTTGTCTTGTCCTGGAAACTGTAGTGGATGCGTTGCGCTGGGCCAGGAAGATTCTCCCGGAAAGGTGCAGAAACGCTTCTGCCTCGAAGCCCAGCCACTGCCCAGGTTGTTCTTCGGGGCTCGAGGAACGGAACCCCAGTGCTTGCCAAACCGATACGCGCGATCAACACCGCAAGATTACCTTAAGCAGACGAGAGTGTGTCGATACGAGACTGATATGACAGGAAGCCTGCATTCCAAGGAGAGGTTCAAGAAGTGGAGGGACGAGGACGGAAACCTGTGAGATGTCGTTGATGGTAGTGCTGATGATGTAGATATCAGTGAAATGCAATATTCGCGATCTGTGAGCTTGGTGATGTATAGTCTCTATCATCAGGCGTTTCTGTAAAGAGAGAAAGTGAGGGACCGTGAATGCACGAGCCGGGGAAGTGCGTCGGTGCGGTTCGGCACTTGGCACGTGCCTCGAAACATGCCCCACCCATCAATCATCACGGTGAAAGGCAGTGACGGAGGCCGCCAGCCCAGACCAGGACTTCGATTGGATACTGTAACACTCGGACTTCATTCTCGCACACCGCATCTTCACCTTTGACCACGAGCAATCGACAACACCCATCGAGTCTGTGTGTCAAACCGAAACTACGGCACATCACCGCAAGCGGCAAAGAGGAGACGAGAAACGAGCTCTGAGGGGGCATACGGAAACGGAGTGGGAGCATCAGTCAGCATGTCGACGGCAGCGCGGAGAAGACTGATGCGTGATTTCAAGCGCATGCAGACTGACCCTCCTGCTGGCGTCAGCGCGAGTCCCATCGCAGATAATGTGATGACATGGTATGGCTCCCCAGCGTGGGCCTGATCGGACACAGAAATCAGGCCGAAGAGCACCGAGCAGAAAACATGGCTCAATATCAGGATCACGAGCTAAGCTGGTGCACAGGAACGCGGTCATCATCGGACCTTCAGACACACCATTCGAAGATGGCACATTCAGACTCGTGATGCATTTCGAGGAGCAGTATCCGAATAAGCCTCCTGGAGTCAAATTCATTAGCCAAATGTTCCACCCAAACGTGTATGGGACCGGAGAGCTGTGCCTGGACATTTTGCAGAACAGATGGAGTCCGACCTACGATGTGGCTGCTATTCTGACGAGTGTTCAGAGGTGGGTGGATACGAACAGACATTCACGGGGTGCTTATGTGGTGCTTCCTCTGCAACTCTGCTAATTCATCACTATGCAGTCTGCTGAACGATCCCAACACATCGAGTCCGGCGAATGTGGAAGCGAGCAATCTCTACAAGGACAATCGCAAGGAGTATACGAAGCGAGTGCGAGAGACTGTCGAGAAGAGCTGGGAAGATTGAAGACGATTTGCGTTGACTGCACGACATTGAGAATTTGCGGCAACATCACGATGGTAGCGGTGGTCGGAACAATACGGGATTGTACTTCGAGCACAACGACATCTACAAGCCGTCGTTACAGATGCAGCTGCGCTCGGACAGCGAAGATGTCGCTTGGGAATGACTTTCAAGCGCGGCGTTGTGGCTAGGCGTCAATACTGCTTGCATGATGATACGACCTCTATAGTTAGCTTCTAAGGCTTTGCGTTTCTGACGATGATCAGTCTCGCGCTGTGACTCTTGTGCACAGGAGTTTTCATGATTCTCGTACACGGAACCATCAATTTTACCTGAGCAATAACGCTGTCGGACACTATTCAAGAGTAACATAACACACTGCACACATTCGAATCATGTAGACTTCTAATGCAGCGCTTGCTCTTCCTACAGGAGCATGAGCGACCATCACATGCGCATCTCTGCGGAGGCTAGAGCCGGTATACCTAATCTGGTCTGCGTCGCTGCCAACAACATCGGCCAGCAGGATAGAACGGCATTGTAGCGTCTTCTTGGCCAAACATAAAGTAGCCCCGGCAGCTGCCGAACGAATGTGGCATGAGTATTTCGTGACTGCCACGCTCACATGAAGCCGGACTCCGGATTAGCTTTCGCTACAACAACGCCAACCGTATGAGAGTGAAACACTTGAGCGGAGCATGAGATAAAGATGGAGCATACCAAGTAACAGGGCATTTATGCCGTATGTCAAAAGTGCATAGCGATTGAAAGAGGAGCGTGACTGCTTTGCCAAGATCAGCAGGTGCTGTTCAGAGACGGGAGCCTTCCGTTAGCGTTCGAATCAAGCGAGCCAATAACGAAATGGAGCTGCGTTACCTCAAGGTGCAGCTTGCGACATCATGCTCCAATGCATTCGTAGAACTCGTTCAATATCATCATGCTCACCACGAAGAGACCCACGGAAACAACGGTCCTCTACACCGTCTCGACACACGCTCCCAACAAGACCTTAATATCACGTCTGGGAACCACAATATCCCTATCCCTGCGAATCATCGCTGGTCTTCTGATCCTCGCATCCTTCGTGCTCGAATATGAACAAGCATGGAAGAGGGATGACGAGCAGAATCACAAAAATGGAAAGAATTCGGAACTTCTCGTCAGCTACAGTCCACTTGGGCAAGTCGCTAGACATGTCCTCTTCAAATCTCTATCTGGCCCCTGGCGACTTGCGATCTACCTCATCACTATCTTGCTCATCTTCCGAAGAGCACACACGGAGGAGTCCCTTTTGGTCATCCGAGGTCTAGGAGTCCAGACAACGACGAGTAGTCCTAATTACCTCTGGACCAACTCGACGAGGTTCATTCCCACGAGCTTGATTCAGGACATTTTCATTTATGAGGCATTCAAGGGGTTTGAAGTCATATATTACTTGAGCATTGTTGTTGAGGGAGAAGGAGACGTTGTGGTGGTGTTTCCGGTCGGTTCTGTTCCAAATTGAGTGCATGCACACCTATGCTAACAAGTTCGGGCAGAGCATCCTCCCGCGACGTCAAGTACTGGAACAAGTCTGGAGAGGAGCCCGGGCTTGCCTGTACGAACCGAAGTCTGGATGAGTGTGGAATTTCGAAGTCTACGAATTGAACTACTCGTTCGCGCCTGCGTTGCGAGCTGCTTTCCCTGCGAGGCCTTTTCGAGCTGCGTAACGCGCGTTCACCACATCTGGTGTTTCCGTCTGCTCTCGTCTCGCCAGTGGAACATATGTACCCACTGTTCGGGGCACAGCACCACCATCAAAAACACGAGCGCTTTGCTCAACAGCCCTCGGGCCGCCTTCAACTTGGACAGGCTTCTGCCCCTGCGTCGAGACGACATTCATCAGATTCCACGCTAGGATCTCATCCATCTTTCTTTTGCGCCAAAGGCCCCAAAGCTCATCCATGATGCTATTGCGCCCGTGCTTACCATCTTCCACGCCGGTGGTCGACCGTTTGGCCTGCTCTCGACCACCGGCCTCGTCGCCAATGTACACCCAATTCATGGCGTCCTGGTACGCGGCTTTGACTGCGCAGTCATCCGCCGCGTGGTCGGCGTGCAGGACTTGCCCTGGACTAGGAAATATACAATCCCAAAGCACAAGCGGAACGTCACTCGCCATTTCATAATGGGGCTTGCCAGGCGTCTTTTCAATGTCAAGCAGGTCATTCACGACACTAGGCTTTTCGTAGCCCTGGCCGACCAGGAACAGCACGGCAACGAGATGGCGGACCTGGTGCCACAGGAACGCACTGCCACGGACCTCGAAGTAGTAAAGCTTTGGCGATGGACCATCACTTACCGCATTATGGTGCGGGTCCACTTCGTGTATTCTAGCATGAAATATTCTTCGCTCCCAGTTCGTGATCTGCTTGCTGGGATCGACTTTACACAAGTTGCGGAAGTCGTGCAGACCTTCATATCTCTCGGCTGCAACATTCATCGCCTGGATGTCGAGGTACCCTTCTCCAGGTTTACCATTCTCGGTTGGCCTGCTACCAGGTAATGGCGCATAAGCTGGGTTCGTGAAAAAGTAACGATACCTTCGCTCTTTGCAATTGAAGCGAGCGGAGAACTCCTCGCCTGGATCGGGGCACCAGGCGAGGATACGAATGTCGGAGGGAAGGACACGGTTGATGAGCTGGATGTAGGGGAGTTCGTCTCTGATAGGATCAAAGTCTTCCTCTGATGGCAGAGGCTCATCCACAGCATCTGGCATAGGACTGTCAGCGCCTTGACTCTCGGCGCCAGCGCTCACTTCGTTGGGCGCTGCTTTCTCCTTTGGCCTTGCACTGCGGACTCTCACGCCTATGACTTGTCCAAATGCGCTTACGCCACGATCTGTTCTGCCGCATTTACTGTACTCGATGCCGTCCCAGCAGACCTCCTCTTCCCTCTGTCCAGGCTTATGCTCGGGGAATATGAGCTTGACCTTTCGCATTGCTTTCCATAGCTCTTCTTCAATTGTGGGCAAAGGCGTGGTGTTGTTCGCGTGATGCTCGAAGCCATTGTAATTTCCGCCGAGATATGCAAACTTCAGTGCGATCAAACGCGTATGATATCTTCTTGCATCGAACTTTTTGGGCTCCTTCTTCGGCTTTTTCTTCCGAGGAGCGGGTGATGTTCGAGAGGAGTGACCGGTCGTATGCTTCGCGTTTTGTGACCGTAACTGTTCCTCGAGCTCGCTGACACGTCTGATCAGGTCCGCATGGCTCCAGGACGTATAATCTGTTGCCATCTTTGTGTACTGAGTGTGGGAGCTTGCCCGGTATGAGACTTGACTAGCGAATGTACGAGCTCTTGGGAAGGCCAGCGGGTATCGGCTTTGACAGGAGCGCAACAATGAGGACAGAGGCCGACATCTCATGCTTGTCCAGTGCAGAGAAGAGTCATGCATGTTCGATGATGTTGAAATCCGACGTTGAGGCCTCAGGCATCTACGCTCTCACTCGTCCTCTTCCAATGCACATGCCCGACCGATGTCATCCACTCTACCTGCTACAGTGAAAGTCAACCAGCGATTCCTCGCATCTCCTGCATTTATCTTTTCGAATATGCTCGCAAGACTCGTGGTCTGAGCGGTGTAACTCACCCTTCTCTAACACCACACTCTGCGAAACGACCAAAGCCCCTGGCTGAGATGCCGGAGCTTTGGTAGAACATTCATATGGCTGAACGAATAGCACTGGAAAATGCTCACACGGTTTCGCGTTGATACTGTAAGTAGATAACAGGCAAGGGTTGCAGAGGTCAAACTTAACTACGGCCATCAGACAACGGACAAGTAGCACTACTGTACACTGGATCTTCATGCAGCCCAGTACTGCCTCTCATCCATCGTCATACCACGCGGGATATTGCCAGTCTTGCCTACGAGCACCTGGCCTCTTCCTCGCTTCAAATATCTCCCTTGACCCTTCTGACCGACGATGCCCCTCGACTGATCCCAAACCACCGCACCTCGCAAGATGGTATACCTAGGCCAATTACCAACCTCGATGCCTTCAAAGGGCGTATAGTCAATATCATGGTGCAGCCTGCTTTGTGAGATGGTCGTGGCGCCAGGATTTCCAGGATGCCAAATGACCAGATCGGCATCGTAACCAGGTGCAATACTGCCTTTGACACCATCGAGCCCATACAGCTTCGCAGGATTCGCAGCCGTCAGCTGGACAAATCGTGGCAGGCTTAGTTTTGCGTCTGCTGCGTCACGGCAAGCGGGAGTCTGGCCGAACAAAAGCGCCATTCGAGTCTCCACCCCCGGCAGCCCGTTCGGGATCTTGGAGAATCTGGCCACGCCATCGACAATCCCCAGTTGCTTGCCGCCGGGATGGTTGTACTTGCTCGGAGCGTGGTCCGAGTAGAACGTGGTGAATGTCCCGTTGGCGATGTTCTGCCACAGATCTTCCAGATCTTTGACTTCATGCCTTAGCGGTGGCGAACATACATGCTTCGCTCCAGAGAAATGGTCGTGTGGCTCTCCTTTTATCTTTTCAGAGAGCAGGAAGAGATAATGCGGACAAGTCTCTGCATGTATTGTCTACACCAGCCTCAAACAGCCAAAGTACCGATGGTAAAGGCGATCCCATCATTGGAATGTTGATCTGCAACGATCGACGCTGGCCCGAGGCGTGGAGAGTCTACACGTTGCAGGGCGTTGAGATTCTGATGTTCGGATACAATACCGGATCGCACGTGAGCCATCTTTGGGGAAGCGCAAACACGATGACCCCCGACGAGCAAGAAAAAGAGGCGCTGTTCCACTCGAGACTGGTGCAGCAGGCGAATAGCTACATGAATGCTTGCTTTTCCATCTCGGCCGCACGCTGCGGCGTTGATGATGGCAAGTATGACTTGATCGCGGGCAGTTCAATCGTGAGTCCAGAGGGGCATGTGTTGGCTGAGGCGAAGACAAAGGGGGACGAGTTGGTGGTGGCTGAAATCGACCTTGCGGAGTGTAGGAAGGGGAAGGAGAAGACGTTCGATTACGGGCGACATAGAAGAATCGAGGCGTACTCTCTCATTACCAAGCAGACTGGTGTGGTGGAGCCTCCATTGCTTGAATGATACAGAAATTGAAAGTGAAGCTTGTTCCGTTTTGCACTGCTTTGCAATATCAGCGTCGCCTGCGTTGGCGCAGACGTTGCGAAAGTATATGACAATTCCATGTCTCGGCGACTGGAACTCTGGAACTTTATGTGCTATAGCTGGACAGATTGCATGTGTAACTCGTGCAGACGAAGCTTCATGAATCCGTCACTGAGCAAACGTGAATCTTGGCGACGAGTCGCAACAAATTTTGCCGAAAGTGCTTGCCGGTCGGAAATAGCTGAGTTACAAATGCTTCGAGAGGCCGCTTCACGCTGCCGATGCAATAAAATCGCTTCGGAATGCGTCTCGATGCACAGGATCTCACAATCGTGGTCCCGAGCTTTCGAAACCATCCACGCATGCTGACGCGGTCCTTCTGTCAATGACGTTTGACGACCCTTCGCGCCCTTCTCCCCGCGCTGGTGCGGTTCCATTGCGCGTGCATACTCAGCTACCGCAGAGTGGGAGTGAAACGTGATGCCATGTCCTGGATCCAGGTATCAGGCCGATACTCGTGCATGAGCTCTGAACTGGCCAGCAGTCAGGAGAGGACAAGAGCATCCAAAAGCGATGGAGATCGAGTTAAACATGACCCGCGAACGATGCGCTGTTGACCCCGTGCGGGCTTCGAATCGGTCGCTGCAATCTGTTCCAGCTGATCATCTGCCATCGCCACTTCGACCTAGTCCTGCCTCAGCCTCTTTGAGGTCACCCTCGTCGCCTGGCAGAAAGATCTCGTGACCACTGCCATTCCGTACTTTGAAACTCGCAACGCAGCCCACGGCCGCAACTGTAGCGACCATCCACCAAGCCATACCCACAATGCCGCGCTCGGTCCAGATGCCATACCAGTATCCAGCCAATATAGGTCCTATGGTGCGGAAGGTTGCCGAGCAAGCATTGCCGATGCCGTGGATAGTGGCTAAGACGCTTGGGTGTGGCGAGCTATTATTGAGCAGAATAATTGAGGCCGGGAGCGCAAACGTTCTTGCTGCAACTTGCAGGAATATCACCAAGCTAATTCCAAGCCAGATAATGGCGCCGCTAGCAGCTTGAGGAGGTGCGCTGGTAGAAGGCAAGAGGGCCAGATATGGGGCCAAATAGTATGCCATGGGAAAGAGGAATAAGGACATGCGGAAGCAACGCATCAGGCCAAATTTACCGTTTGCCCAAGGATACAAGAGGAATTGCAGAGCGACGCCGATGAAGCCAATAATGGACATGGCGAATCCGATCGTGGGTGGGGGAAAAGCTAACCCGGCGGCAAACTTGAATGCACTTCGTGGGTGAAGTGGCTCGTCCTGGCCCACCGAATGCGGCACAAACTCTCGCGGGGTTGCGAGGAACAGAATCCATAGGTTGGCAAATGCGCCCATGTGAAAATCGAAAATTGCTATGCTTAGCAGCGTCCAGAGCACATTCGATGTCCAAATCCTGCGAAACAACAGTCGTTGTATCGGCCTCGTCCCTTCCTTGTTGCCAGCTGAGGAGAGCCTGTCCATTTCTATCGAGCTTCGGTCTCTTCCAAACAGGAGGCTTTCTCTTTGTGTTTCCTGCAACGCTTGGAGCCCCCGAGACTTCATCAAGACAACTTGATCGTAGATCTTGCGCACTACAGCTATGGGATCGAATGGTTCTACGTCACTGCGTTTTCCGGGAAGTGTCTCCTCCAGATGATAATGCACCAGGATGGCTTCCATAAAAAGTAAAACAGTACTCATCAGATTCGCAGCTGCGTAAGGATGGGTTTTCATCCAAGTGACGCCAACATCGCCGCCGAACGTACTTCCTTTCCCAAAAAGCCCAGGTAGATTCACGACCGGGTCCACTAGCAACCCAGCTAATATTGGACCTGCCACGTTGGCGACATTGAATGCTGCGGGTAGTAGCAAGAAGGCTCTCGGGTGCCACGGTTTTGGAGTAATTTCCGCAACCATTGTCCTCGCGGAGCCGACAGTTCCATTGATGGCACCGCTCATGAATCTCCACATTACTGCTTGTCCGTATGTTGTACTGAAGCCAACGCCGATGCACCCAAACCCAGTGCCGATCAGGCCTGTGAGAAGCACCGTCTTCCTGCCCATGTTTGGCTGGTCTGCCGCTCTGCCCCAGAAGATACTCGTGACGATTTGTGCGGCCGTGAAAGCGCCCTGAAGCACGCCTGCTTGATGTGATATGACCACATCTGACAGCTCCGGATCAAAGCTTTTGAGCTGGTGGACCATGAACGTCTGCAAGGCAGCCATCTGGAAGAAATCGACGAAGCGCGACGCGGCGAGGATGGCCAATTGACCTTTGTTTGGCAAGTTTGCCCATGTCGGAGTTACTGCTGGGGCGTGCGGAGGCTCGACGCGTTCGATCATGGGATTCGCTGAGAAGTCGTTGGACTGAATGGAGGCTCGGACGTTGGTGAGTCGCTCGCCATTCGGCATCGATGGGAAGTGTTTATCGGCGCTGCCATGTTCGTCGGTGAGAGGGGCTTCGGCCCATTGCCCAGTAGCGATTTCGGGCGTCGTCTCGCCAAAGAGCGGACTACGCTGAGGGGATTCGGGCGGGGACTCGTGTTCCTTTGGGGTGCCCTTGGCGGCAGTGTCGGACCTCTTGTGCTGGGATGGGAGCTCTGGAGCATGGGTTAGCCCGGCATCGGACACGCTGGTGCGGTTTTTCGGAGCAATGTGGAAGTGGCGAGAGGTGCTGCGCTGGTGGTCTGCCATACTGCGCAGATGCAGCGGAGGGAGAGCATCGATGGAAGAGCGGGCAATGGGGAGCGGGCGGGCAGGCGCTGCTGGGCAACGACACGACCACGGCCACGACCACGACCACGACCACCACGCCGGGCAGACGTGTCGTGGTGCGTCTCGCCAAGCAGCAACGATCGCATGCTTGTCTGCGGCGGCGGGTCCGAGGGATGGATTTTCGGGTGGGCCTGCTTGAGATGAACATTCAGTAATAACACGCACCAAGCACTTTCCACACCCAGCCAGTGCCAAGTCGCGTGCGGCACTGTGTCCCGCCCGACGGCCTCACCACCCGCACTCCGAGGCGTTCGGCGCATGCCGTTTCGCCATCTTGGACCACCGTCGGAGGCTGATGAGGGGCGTCGCATGCCTGATGATGATGATGAGTGCCTCGGGCAAGTCTGCATTGATGGAACGCACATGAGACACCACGTCCACCAGCATCTACATGTTACAACCGCATCTGGATTCTACTGTCGCAGACTGCTGGATCTTATCCAAGGGATAATCGCCTGGCGGGTGACAGGTCGGCAATGATCCCAGTGATCGGCGATGCAAATTGTTCCCCCCTCGGCTTGACACCGAAGGTCGAAGGAGATCTCGCGGGACACACACACATAGCAGCGTGCTTTCTTCGGGACATGCAGGTGAATGGTTTGCAGCTACGTGGTGTCGGCGTGGGAGGCGCGCAGGCGTCAAGGGCTCTGCACTCCGCTGTTTCCGCATCATGGGTAACAAGCGGCGAGAACATTCCTCGCGTTACGACATGTATCCTTCCACCAACACAGCGGCACGGATTTTACACCAGCTCTTCCCTCTACGAAAGGCTGGTCCGCCGCTCTGCGTGTCCGAGTGATACGGAGTCGGTCTTGTGTCCAAGCCTGACGAGAAAGCCATCCAAGAGACCGGTATCACTGGTTCGGTTCATCAACAGCGCCAGCCGTCTCGCCCAGCAATTCTTGACGAGCGCTGGCGAGGTCGAGCGCTTGCGACTTCTTCGCTGGAGCCACTCCGAGCGGACTCAGCCGTCGCCAATCTTGCTACCCTTTCTGACTCTCTGCCGCCAGATGCGGTAGGTGTACATCCTTCGCCAGTGCAGCTTCGTAAAGACGCAAGACCGTCGCGGATAAGTGGTCGCGATTCTAATTATCCGACATACGGTAGTCGTTGGCAAAGTGTTTGAGATACGTCACCTACACGCGTCTCCCATCTGCCAAGAGGCCCAAGACGCTGGAGTGCTCGTGGCATTCGATTCATTGAGTTTGATAGTGGCGCGCACACCCTGGCGTCTCTGCTTCTTTAGCGACTCCTTAGCGACCCTAGCGTGTCCTGGAAAACGGAGATCATCACTTCAAGCTCTTACCGGCCGCTACCTGGGCCCTACAACCTCACTGGCAGCCATTTTACCTCGCCTTCTCACCGACCTCTTGACATTCATCTCCGCTTATCTACTTCCATTCCCTGGCCTGCAGTCTCGTCCAAGTCGTACTCCATTGAAAATCCAAGGTACGACAACACGAAATTTTCCGGAAAAAACAGAAGCTGCAGCCATGGCCTTTCAGCCATATACTCCTAAGCCTGTCACGGACATCTTCACTTCAGACACCGATATCAACCGTCGAGAATGCAGGCGAGTCGTGCCAATGAGAGTGTTAGCCTTGGGCCTAGGAAGAACTGGAACGGCGTCCCTTCGAAGTGCCCTGCAGGAACTGGGCTTTCGCGACTGCTATCACATGATGTCCGCATCGGTCGAAAACCCTCCAGACTGCCTCATGTGGTCTGACGCTCTCGCTGCAAAGTACGACGGCAAGGGCAGGTTCGGCCGTGAGCAATGGGATCAGCTGCTTGGACATTGTCAGGCCGTGTGCGACTGGCCCGCTGTCGCGTTTGCAAAGGAATTGATCGAAGCATATCCGGATGCGAAGGTGCTCGTCACTACTCGCGACGTTGACAGCTGGCACGCTTCTACTATGAAGACCGTCCACTGGCGTGCGACGGAGCCAGAGCTGAAATTCGTCTCAAAATTTGACTGGGCAGCAGGACTGTACCAGCCCATGCTTTCAAGTGAGTGCCCTTTGTTATCAACACTGACAATCACCATACTGACTTAGCACATAGAATTCTGGACCGAGTTCTGGGAGGGAGATTTCGAGAAGAATGGAAAGCGACGTTTCAATGAGTACTACGACGAAATCCGATCACTGGTTCCCAAGGAGAAGCTGTTGGAGTACAAGATGGGCGAGGGCTGGAAGCCACTCTGCGACTTCCTCGAAGTCCCCGTTCCCGAAGGCAAGAAATTCCCACGAACCAACGACACTGATGGATTTGTGGATCGATGCCGACGCAGGAATCGCATGCAGCTGATGAATGTGCTCTTCCGCGCGACCGTAGTGGGTGGCTCGCTCGCGGCGATCGTCTTCAGTGCAAGCATGACAATTCGGAGGCTGTTTGGGAGCCGCGGCAGTCTGCTGTCATGAGTGCAGTTACGTGTATGACCATTCCTGTACTTTTGAGGAGGCTATTTTCTTTGGTGAGGATCACGGCACAGCTCAATCACTGAGCATCAGCACGGCGTGAGGAGTAATTAGAGGAATTGCTTTGTTGTACAGCATATTCGGAGTTTGTTGGGGTACAGACTCCACGTCAGGGTACAGATATGCTGGTGATTGGAGACATCAATGGCAGCGCGACGAGGTAGAATCAGCTATCGGGCGACTCAGATAGAGAATGCACTCACGTGTCACAAGAATATGAGGATAGTTGCTCCGTGTCCTCCGGAATTACCATGAAACATCGATTCGTCCGTCCTGTCATCAGCGAGACAATGAGACCTGTGACGTGCAGAGAGATGGTTGTGCAAGGTTATTACAGTATTCTCATCAACAGGGGACCCAATGCTTTCGTTGGGCCATGCGCCACGCCGCCACCGGGGACTAACTTAAAATCTAGGGGCATGCGACTCTTGGCAGGCAACGAAATCCCACTTCGCGCGTCTTCTGCGATCCACTCGGCGTTGCACGTAGCCATGTCAACAACGGCCAACGCGTAATGCTCGTCTGCGCTCGCATGGCACTCGTCGCTACCCGGCCAACTCATGAAACGCATTGCCTGCGACCTCATCATCGTCATCGGAGACGGTCATGCTGAATTGCCGCTTGCTGGCATACTGGTCCTTGGTCCATCGCTCTTGCGGTGGGCGTGATCCCCCGCGAGGATCCACAACGGTGCCGCACGAGGGAAGGTGCAGCTGCTGTGAGACCGCATCTCTCACCTGGTTGGGCCGAGCGACACGCGACACACGTCTTGGGATTCCGGCGATAATCATCGTCCACGAACAGGTGGCTGCTACTAGTAGCGGGCATGCCGACCGCCGGCCGCGTTGCTTCCCCCTGCCGCGCTCGTTGCAACAAGTTGCAAGTTGTGTCGAGGAATTCCACTAGCGGCGACAACGATGTCGGCGCTCATCGGCCCTTGCTGCTGTTCCGTGCTGCTGGTCGTGGTGCGCGGTGCGAGAGCTCGTGGACTTTCGGTCGGTGCTTGTCTTGTGTTTCCCTGCGCCTGGTCTTCGTACACCTTTCCTCCTTCCCTCACTGTGGTATAACGTGAAGTGCGCTAACCTTGGACCGGATCGGACCACTGCAGCAGATCAATCGCCAGCGTCGCGTGGCTCTCCGCATGTCGTGTAGGCGCTACGCTCTTGCGTGATCACTTAGACCGACGGGCCAGGACGAGCACTGCATACACACCCGACCAGCCCGATGGCCCGGCTGCCTTCGCTGGCACGGCTCTGGCTGCCCATCGCAGCCTGCCTGTTCCCACGGGCTTCGGCAGGTTTGGATAACGGCACATCTCCTACACATCAATTCAAGTCGGTACGTCGGAATTGGGTTCGATGCTTTTCCATGGGCCGGCTGCAATACGAGCTGCCTTCACCACCTCATCACTTGCGGACATGGATGCGCTAACTCCTGCTGTAGAGACCGGATCTCCACGCTCCCATCATCAGCTTTTACATCCACCAACCCGAGAAGATCCTCCCCGGATACATCTTCCTCGCTCCATACCGCAATGTCGACCCTGGGCCGTACATCTACGACAACTATGGAGAGCTGGTGTGGTCCGGTGCGGGAGAGGTGGGACCCATGACTGCACATACGCCACGGGTATGTCGATACCGCGACGAAGACCACCTGTGTTTCTTCACGGGCGAACAACATCAGGGCTTTGCGCGCGGCCATGGCGTGATCATGGATAAGCATTATCGCGTGGTGAGGCAAGTGGACAGCTCCGGCGCTGGCGCCAGCAGTGACATGCACGAGTTCAAGCTCACGCCCTACTCCAATGGCAAGACGGCTCTGATGACCATCTACCAACCGAGACAGTATGATCTTACTGTGAACCCGAGGTTCAACGTCCACAATGGCATGGGCTGGATTGTGGAAGGTGTATTTCAAGAGGTCGAAGTTGATACCGGGAAGATAGTGTTCGAGTGGCGCTCCTTGGATCACGTCGATCCCGCTCAAGCCTGGACATTCCCCGGAACGACAGACACCAGCGGCACAGGCCTGAATGAGCAGGAGCCATGGGATTATTTTCACCTGAACAGTATCGACAAGAACAAAGAAGGCGACTATCTTCTATCTGCGAGGCATTGCAGTGCCATTTACAAAGTGTCCGGCGAGACAGGCGACATCATTTGGCAGCTGGGCGGCCAGGGTGGACACTTCAACCAGACAAACTTCAAGTTTTCATATCAACACCATGCGAGATGGATCTCGGAGAATCAGACTCACACGGTTTTTTCCTTTTTCGACAACGGCAGTAACAGCTTCCACGGCACTGGAAAGCATTCGCACGGATGGATCATTGAGCTGGACCACGTCAACGGCACTGCGACGATGATCAGAGAGTTCAGTGCACCGGAGGCCGAAGGAGGCCTACTTTCGACGTCACAAGGCAACCTCCAAATGCTACCTAACGGCGGTGCGCACATTGGTTGGGGAGAGCATGCCTATTTCTCAGAGCATTTGCCAGACGGTGAAGCCACTATGTATGCACACGTGGCAGAACGGGCTTCGAACGTAATGATTTACCGATCGAACAAGTACAATTGGACAGCGCAGCCGGTGACGAAGCCGGCTTTGTGGACGTATAGCAGGTTTGGCGAGGAACGTATGGCGCTTTGGGTGTCGTGGAACGGAGCCACTGAAATCAAGAGTTGGAAATTCTATACTGGAAAATCAGCCAAGGGGCCTTGGGTTCTTTCGGGCAATGTATGGAAGACAGGCTTCGAGACCGAGCATCACATCCAAGGATTTGCGCCTTGGGCTTTTGCGGAAGCCCTCGATGGCAACGGGCGCGTGATGGGAGCCAGCACGATCACCAAGACTTGGGTCCCGAGCGAAGGTTTGAGCCAGTATTGTCATGATCGAGGATGCGACTACGCCGAACGGGTCGCGGTAGAGGACGAAACGCCTTGGGAGACCGAGGTCTTCACAGATGAAGCGCTTCTATCTACGAACCGGGGATACGACACCTCCCAATACTATTATGAACTTTCCGGCGGCTCAGCCGTCGATCATGGCAAATCCAACTCGGATCCACGAGGCGCCGCCCACACGACAACAGCAGTGATAATGGGCGCTATCCTCGGCTGTGTGATCACCATATCAAGTTGGTATATGCACCAAAGGGGCGCCATGGAGCGCTTAAAAGATGCTCTGGCTGAGACTGCCATTGGACCGAAACTCCATCTGGGAAGGTACACCAAAGTGCAACAAAAAGATGGCGAGGCGTACGGCGTCGCCTCTGAAATGGCGATTGGCAGTCGAAGATCTCTGTCTTCGTCTGGTTGGTCGTGACGCCAGAGGGGGCTGTCTGTCGGCAAGACTCGTGTGCAATGAGAGACAGATTGGAGAGAAATGTCTTCGACAGCAGGCCACCCAAGCTTCGAATGGAATCGATCGGATCTGTGCAAGTATACGACCGTTCGGCGAATGTTTTTTCTTTGGGTATTACTGCATAGCGCGGCGCGTTGAAAACAAAAGGTAACTAATGACGAATACTGCCTCGTAGGCAGCTTCTCGAAGTTGTGTATACAGAAACCAAATCAGCTCGCGGGCTTGAAATACTGAGAAGGCAGTCAGGCGTTGCGGCTTTCAACGCAAAGCCAAAGGTCTATCGTCTTTAATACAGGTTATGTGCCAACGCCGCGGCATCTTACAGTCTATTGATCGCAGTATCACACACATCATTATCCAGACGCCACTAGGTGTATCTCGGGTGGAAGCCCATCTCCGATGCCACTTCGCATGAATTTGCCTTCTCCCATGGTCAATATTTTTCATTTCAACCCGAATCCCTCGGACTCGTCAACGGCCCTCCACAATTTCTCCTCCAACTGTTCGCGATAATCGTACCTCCACAGCACCAACATATTGAAACAGGTCCTCGCCACAGGAAATCTCGTGCGCTCTGCGGGCCCGCCCCCACCCCAGCCATCGGCCCCAGCCTGGATCCGCAAGATGAGACTCGTGGCGCCGACGGCTGGGATGCGGTCGGAGCCCGTGACAAAAGTCAACAATTTCCTCTGCTTCTCCGGAGGAGCCTCGCCGAAGAGATCCCAGAACCAGCCGATCACGGGTACTTGGTCTGCTGGGTTGGCAATCAACTGGTGAGGAGGCTGAAAGTGTCGCCAATTCTCGTACTGGGCGACAGCGCGCATGGAGTCAACGTCAAGCGCTTCGTCACTCCCGCGAATCAATAGTTCAATCTCCTCTGCGCGGAACAGAGATAAGGCATTGCCAGCGCAGACTGTGAAAAAGCCTCGTTTGAAGGGCTCAAATTGTCGAGCCACGGCCGTATCAAGCAGATAGCGCACGTACGCATCGACAAATTCGTGACGATTTGCATTTGTGACAGGAGTGTTCTGTCCATTTGGAATGAGCGGAACTTCTTGAACCATGCCGTACCGCTCAACGGATGCGACAAAGTCTCGGCAAAAGGTCTCCCGAACGTCGCCGTCAAATTCGAGCAATTGTTGCAGACCAGCAGCAAGAGATGGCCGGAACTCAGCGAGGTCTTGCAATGTGTACGTCATTTGCCCTTTGGTTCCCGTCAACGAAGACACATTAGAATTCGATGTGCCAGTTATGGAGGCAGGAGCAGCAGCTAGCAGTTTCCGGAAGGCAAATGGAGGTAGTGGAACGTCCAGTATGGTGCTGTTGTAGATAGCCAGCCCTAGCAACACACCGACAAGATGGTACTGATCCGAAGTCTCGAATGAGTTTGGGTTGAAAAAGCACATGTTCGACTCCTCATCGTACGCGAACATGCCGTGATCTGGGTCGAAAATCTCGCGGACGAGCATTAAGAACCATTCCTTTCGCGGACCACCAGCGTCGACGCCCTCTTCTCCGGCAAAGTGAACACGCATGCCCTTCTTCAGGTCCTCTTGGCCCGCCCCGACAGCTTCGCTGATCTGTCGCAAGCTGTCATCTACTATGCACTCGCGCCGAACGCGTAGGTGGAAGTATCCATCGTTCCTCGTGGAGCGAAATATTTGATCGAAGTAAGCCTCCCGGGCTTTCAAAGACATCTGTCGCTGTGCGTCAAATTCCAGGATCTTGATTTTGGTACCAATGGAGATGAACAGCGGATATTGGCAGAAAGTGAACTTGTCCCGCCGCTTCTCCCACTCTTTGAAATCTTCGATCATATCAAGGTAATCAAGCAGTGTGTTGTAGAAGCTCGAAGTGTGAAGCAATTGACCGCTACGCTTCGCTTTTGCGGCGCAGGTCAGCACCCCATTGTTGGAATCTGCGCTCGCCATATAGCTCTCCCCAGGCTCGAGGCGCTTGCCCTGCCAGATGTTGTTCGCATGAAACACCATTGCCATCACACGCGCAGCAGCTTTCAGTTGCCAGTCACCTGTCCAGTCAGGCTCATCCCCATTCTCGGACCGCCCGCGATTGACGGAACCACTTAGACCCATGGCGGAATGCAGTTGAACAGAAGTATTCATGGAACTCCCCGAAAGATTCGGAATGAGTCCATTGTCAGCCACGCCACTTTTGCCTCGCGCACGACTGGACCTGCGGTCGATTCTGTATGTCACGAAACTCGCCACCAAGTCCACGTGCTTGACGAATAGTTCTTCATCGAAACGCGAATACCAACCAATCAGGTATCGCTGGCAATTCTCATTGGCGTGCGCTAGCAGTCCGAAGATACGTTTCAATAGCCCATTGTGTTGGCTGCCGCCACGACTACCAGTCTTGGCAGGAGTTCGCCTGACAGGGCTGACGGGCATCTTGCCAACAAGCTTGTCCGAAGCAGACCTGCTCAGATATCGGTCTCCGCCCGGTCGTGTGCGCTGAGGCTTCGCGGAAGGGTAAAGAGAAGGGTTGGCGAGGATAATGAGCAGCCATCGCAGATCTTCCGGCTCTCTCAATGGCTTTGAAGGCCGCTTCAGGATGTTCTCTGTTATCTTGAGCAGCGTCCGGATGGCATGCTCTCGCGCATCTGCCATATCATCATCGACTTCATCGCTGTCTGTGTCACACTTAAGGGCAGCGTTTGCCCTCCCTTGGTCACCAGGCAGGACTTGCTCCCACTTCGTCCGCCAATCGTCGCCAGCGGACTGTATCGCTTCATACCACAGCGCAACTTCGGACCAATCGATGTTGGGTGACTTCGAATTGACGGGCCTGTGCGGCCCCTCGCCTGCCTTTTTGCGCCTCGTCGCTTTTTCTGTCTCCTTGCTGGCAAGACGGCCAGTCCACCACGTGCCATTTTCGCCGATATCGCCAAGCAGTAATGTTTTTGCATCGAGCTCTGACAGACCGTCCATCGGGCTAGCATTCCAGCTGTTGGGGGCGGGCTCTCTGAGCGGCGTCTTGATTTGACTTTCACTGCGCGCGCGACCGTTCATTGCAGGCCTTACTGTACTGAAAGAGCTATTGAGGCATTTGAACTCGCCGAAACTCGTGACAAGATAGTCCTCAAGCGGTCGAAAGATGGATTTGATCCTGTCATATTCGCGGCGCTGCTCCACCTCTCGGGGCGTTAATTGCGGACTGCGATGCGCCCGAGGCGAATGGTCTCGAGCTCTCGGAGTCAGTTGTCCGTTGGTTGGGGGCAGCAAATTATGCGAGGGCCGCCTGTTTAGAAGCTGTACAGGTGGCGGCGGTGGCTTTCTGTTTGGTCTTGGGGGCACTGGCTTTCGCGGCGTCGCGTTTGATCGCCCATCTCTGCTACAAGGAGGCACAGCGGGACCCGGAGACAGATCACTGAGCGTGTTGGGAAGACGCTCCGGATCATTTCGTCCATGGGTCGTTGATCCGGACGCAGGTATTGCCAACGAAGCGGTAAGGCCATCAGACGGTGAAGCAGACAAATGTGTGTCTGCAAGATCTCCAGTGCTGTCTTCCGCATTCAGATGTTGGACCGCGAGTGCAGCCGGAAGCTGGTCCGGTCCAAAGACATCATTGTGGGCCTGGAGAGACCGTTGCTGCGTCGGCGCCGCTGATCGTTGCCATCGTCCTCGCAAGTATGTCGCAACGCATCGGTCGATGATGGCACGTGTCTTTTGCAGTGAGATGGGCAACGTTGCACCAGCCAGGTGCGCTTGAGCGGGATCTGTCGCTGCTCTGTGAGAATGAGGCCTGCTCTTATCGTCCTCGACCTGTTCCTCGACGGGCTTCAAGTCATTTACGGTCAGACAGCACAGGCATCTGAATGTGAACAGCTCTTGGGGGACTTTGCACTTGCTGTCGCAGCACATGCATACCCTGGTGGCCTTGCCATCCTCATCGACGACCTGATTTCTCTTGCCCGAGATGACGCGGGCGGGCTTCTTGGGCGCAGGCTCGTCCAGCACGGGCACCAGGTCGTCGTCGAGCGGCACGTCGGTCTCGTGGAAGTTGCCGTTGCTCTTCTTGCGCCCAAAGATCTTGGGCAGCGGATGGCTGACCGAGCGGCTGTGGGCATGTTGTTGACGCGACTGCGTGGAGCGGTCGGGATTGAGCGTGGGCGGGTCGAGGCATTCATTCGGGGGACGCGGCTTGCTTCGGTTGTGCGCGCTTGAAGGACCGTGATTGGGGAGCAGGCGAGCCCAGGTCGATGGCATTGCTCATCGTGTGTCCGCGCAGCGAATGTCACTCACGCGCGCCGTCAGAGGAGGTGCAAGAATTGAATGCTCAGACACCGCGCGCATCAAACGTCACCGTTGCCAATGGTGAAGTCACTGGAGCGCTCCTGCAAGGCGTCCTGCACTGCGCGACGCCAGCGGCAGCCACGCCACGAGGATTGGGAGGAGACGAGTGGGTGAGGGAGGAGGCTCGCCGCCAGCATTTCATCGCGCTGCGCGACTTGTGTAGTAGTGTACTAGCCGTGGTGCGCCAGCACAGAGCATCATCACATGTTGCTGCCAAGAGCGGTCACGAACAAGTTCAGGGATCCCAGGAGAGCTCCGCTGCTCGGGACATCTCCGTTCGGGCAAGTGCACGCTTGTGGGCTAGAACTGGTGCGGAACAACCGCCTACAAAAACAGTGGCACAACAATTGACGGACTAGAAAGTGGAGGATCATGCAACGCAGTGAATAGATGCTGGGCCAATGGGCAATGGTCTGAATCGTGGGTAGCGAACCCCATTTTTGGCTATACGACCACCCCGAAGTCGTTCCGCGTGCACGCTGTATGCCATCCAGCCCTTCGTAGAAAACATTCCCAGACCGATGCAACTCCCGCGCATAACTGCTGTAATACGTCGCCCAGCACATGACCCATCTCAGCCACCTCTGCTCTATCGGTAGCGCCACAGGGAGAGTGTGTTCTGGCGCTTCCAGGTGTGGCGGCGACCGCTGGTGGTGTTGTTGTAGCGGTGACCCTTGTTGAGACCTCTGCTCTTCTTGCCAGTGGCAGTGAGACCACGGGACTCGCGGTGCTTGTGCACCGGGTTGACGATCCAGTTGATGCGTGGGTCGCGGCGGATCGCCTTGTGCTGTGGGTCGACAAGGATGACCTCGTAGTACTTGTACGTGCTGTCCTGGTTGATCCAGTAGCTGTTCAGCACACGCAAGTTGGCAGCGCGACGACCGACACGCTCCTCAGCAGTCGACTTGAGCGAGCGCTGGTACTTGAGCTGGTTGATACCCTGGTTGGTGGGCTTGCCTGTGTAACACGTCAGCCCTCTGCTGCTTCTCTCGTGCAGTCCCATGCATCATACCGTAAGTGGCACCCTTGGGTGCTGGCCTCTTGCGGCCTCCACGGCGGACCCGCACGCGGTAGATGACATAGCCCTGCTTGGCCTTGTATCCGAGGCGGCGAGCCTTGTCGGGGCGCGATGGACGGGAGGCGCGGTGGATGACGTTCAGCTGGCGGAGCTAGATTGATGTACTCTCAGCAAATGTTCAACGAGTACGCTCAAGACACAGGTACATGTGGAATGTGCCATATGCCGCTCATGGGTGTTGCATTCGTACCTCCCAGCAGCGAACGCGGAGCAAGAAGCGCATGACATCGCTCTGCTTCTTCTTTTGCAGCTCCTCGAGATACTTGTGGGCACCCATCTGTATGCAGTATTAGCAGCTGCTTCTGTATCCAGCTTTTCTCCAAGCCACGAATGTTGCGGAGGCGCTTCGAAAAGGCCATTGCGTCGCGATCATCCTTTCCGACTCAATGTCCCTTCGAAATTCCTCCTGATGGGTCTCGCGTACCTTGACGTTGGTAGATTGGCGGGTGGTGCTGGGTGTTCGTGGCCTCGTGCCTTGTCGACTTCAAGCCCAGCGCAGCCAAATCGAAGTCGAAAGTGCGTGTCGGCGGCTCGGCGGAAAGCGGCTTGGCACGAAAAAATTGAGCCACGAAGAACGCACAAGCGGTCTCGACCGTACGCGCGGCTCCACAACTTCACGCTGCTTCCCCAATCATCAATCACAACTGCGTGCGATGCATTGCTCTTCACTTGTCTGCAAATTGATTCCTCGCCGTCGTATTTCCAAATGGATCATTCGACCCGAGAGCAGTCTCGTAGAACCGCAACTCCGATCAATTCGGACCCCGCATGCAAACCAATGGTGCTACTATTCCCAAAGAAGCCACAGGGTCTCACAATCCAAGACAAGGCATCCAGCTCTTGTGCACTCTTCTCGCCCAGATCCCATCTCTCTTGCTCAGCTTCCATCAGGCTCGAAGTTGTTTGAGCGGCGCCGGCCAGCTTGGTTCAAACTTTCAGACTCGTATGTCCCGACCAGCTTACCGCGGCCCGGTCTTTGCAATGCCCAGATCTGCGCATCCCGGACAGCAGATTCGAATGAGGTGATGTCCTATACCACGACTGCCTGGTGTATGCCTATACTGAATTTGGACCTTTCTCGCGAGTTGGGGGCATCAGCACTGCATGCACATTGTCGTCGTCCCTCCATTCGCCCTGAGCTAGTGGCCAGATGGTCTACCGTGGCAAGGTACACAGCACCATCTCCCGCTGACATACCGGCGCTGACCTGCTGTGGATTTAGCCTTCCGCTGGTTGCGAGAACTGCCGGAAAGCCAAGAAGCGCTGTGATTTGGAACAGCCGGCTTGTACGCGATGCATCAAGCTGAAGAAGACTTGTGGCGGATATCGTGATGTCAGCCAGCTTCAAATACAGGACGAGAGCCAATCCGTCATCCTCAAGGCAAACCGACAGAAACCGCGGACACCGACTACGCCGGAGCCAGCTGCCCTGTTTCGTACGAAACACGATCATGGCATAGCATCACCTGGGCCGAGCGTCGTGACGACGCCGCCAAATGAAGAGTGGTGCCCGAAAGACGCATGCCTACCACTTCTTCATCACGACGCAACCAGTCCTGCGGTAGTCGTATTCGATGCCACTGAACCCGAGGAGGGCGTTGCCCCACGTGGCTACTTTCCCACATTTACGATGAAACCTAGCCCAGGCGACCTTGGGACTACTTACTTCTTCTCGCAGTTCACCGCTGAATCTGGTCATTGGCCATTTCTTCGCAACTACGAGAAACGAGCAAGCCTCAATCCAGTTCTGGACTATGCGATCAAAGCCTGTGGTCTTGCAGCATTAAACAATGTCCATGGCATCGACATGGGTCGTAGCTACTCTCTGAAACTGTACGCACAGGCACTTGGCATGCTGAACACTGCGCTGCGCGATGCTCGACAAAGCAAGACTGATGACAGCCTCATTGCCGTGTCTATGCTGGGGTATTTCGAGAACATTACTTGCGACAGTCGACAGTCAATCGAATCCTGGAAAGCCCACATTCGAGGCGCTACACAGCTCCTCAGGTTACGGGGGAGAGATCAGTTTCTCAGTCCAGTTGGCCGTATGCTTTTCCGGGAGACGCGGCAACAGGTCCTGATCAGCGCTTTGTGGGACGATGATGAACCTCCTGCGTTCTTATGGGACTGGAACGCAGAATTGCTCAAGCAGTCTGAGAACCAACAATGGATCGAACCTGCTGATCATTTCACTTTTCTCGTTTTCGAGTTTGCGCGACTGCGGAGCCGAATGCGCCAGAAGACAATCTCAGACTCGGATGCAATGGCTGCCGCGAATAGCATCGAAATGCGGATGGAACGGTGGTCCGTAAACCTCATCGCCCACAACGCCTTCTGGCGTTATCGCGTAGTCGAGGTTCCAGACAGTCCCAATGTCTGGAATGGCTTGGTACACGTGTACAATGGGCACCCGACTGCCAGTGTGTGGAGCACGTATAGGAATATCCGGATCATGCTCACGAGGACCCAAGAACTCTTGATAAGGAAATCAAGCATGAGCGAGGAAGAACGTGAAAATCAGTTCAGGTACCTCCGCAGCGTAAGGAGGCAAATGACCGACGATATTTGTCACGGTATTCCTACGCAACTAGGTCATGCGCCGTTCAACAATTCTCCCAACGTGCTTATCACAGCATATGGATCTATATGGCCTCTTTTCTTTGCAGGTACCTGTGCACTCGAACGCATTGGACCTGGTCTTTGGAGCACCGTCCTCGAGGAATTCACGCCAAATGTGGAAGCGAGTACTTCAGTCGCTTTGGCGCAAGCGATGTGGATAATTGGTCGCATGGAGTACATATCCAAGAAGGTCGGCCTGCGGTGGTGCGATGGCGTCTTGGCCACGCTCCGCGGCGATTTTGCCATGCACGAGGAACTTCTGCCCGAACGTGGAGAAGTAGGTGGTAGACATGTACACATATTCTGGCAAAACAGATTCGCCGAGCTTCGACAAAACCGGGTCCCGGAATGGATCAAGCAGATTCGAGAGTCAGGACGTGGTCCCAGAATAACGATGGAGGAGAACGCTCCTCTGAGTACCCGCGTTCTGACCGGGCTCTATCCTGATGGACTATGGAAAGGCGACCTGCAAGTCGACGACTCGGACAGGTACCGAACGAACAGCATGACCATTAACAACATCATACACACTTGACCATGATGACGGTATGTCGTAATGAAGACAAAAGTTCATTTGTACTTTAGATCTGAGTGTATCGCAGATACGGCTTGACTTCACGCACCGAACCGAACTTCTTCTTCGCATCCTCGGTGGTGACGCTCGGTGGCACGATGACATCTTCGCCGACCTGCCAGTCGATCGGAGTCGTCACCCCCTTCTTGTCCCCAGTCTGCAGACTGTCAATGACACGCAGAACTTCGGATGTGTTTCGGCCAGTAGAAGCCGGGTACATCATTGTCAGGCGAATCTTCTTGCTGGGGTCAATGACGAAGACGGAGCGAATCGTGAAGGCGATCCCCTTCTCGTCAATATTCTCCAAGTCCTGCTGGTCAACCATGTCGTACAGGAACGCCACTTTGCGATCTGCGTCGGCAATGATGGGGAAAGAAAGCTGGGTGTTGGAGATTTCGTTGATGTCTTGAATCCATTCGTCGTGAGAGCCGAGATCGTTGGCGCTCAGACCGATCATTTTCACGCCGCGCTTTTCGAAATCATTGCGGAGTTTGGCGAATGCTCCGAGCTCAGTGGTGCAGACTGGGGTGAAGTCCGCTGGATGGCTGAAGAGAATGGCCCACTACGATTGCGGTGAGCTCCAGCTGAGTCGGATCCGGGTGTTTATTGGATTGCAGTAAGGCCAGTGCTTACCTTGTCACCAATGAATTCATGGAAGTCGATGTTTCCTTGGGTAGTTTGTGCTTGGAAGTTGGGGGCAATCGATCCGAGGCGAAGTCTGATTGAAATTTAATATTCATCTCAGGTATCCCTCCCCTCAGCACTGCCGAAGATTGTGCTTATCGTCGTTTCGTGTGCTCACCTTGGTTGCTCGGCAGGAACACTCAGAAACCGCTTGAGTATCGGAGATGTCTGTCTGCTCGCAAGCTTTGACGAGTTGCTGAGAGTCGAGTCGCACGCAAAGCGCTCCTTGTTAATGCTGCTGTCGCCATTGCTACGTTGCTGCCAGAAATCAATGGGAATGGGTTTCAGAAGAGTACGATCGAGACATCAATTGTCGAGTTTTTCCATCACCACGATATGACGTCTTCGGAGCGTCAAATTTCAACTGCTTAATTGATTAGATCGTCTGGCATGGAGGCCGCCGGTGTGGAGTTCTAACTCCGAGCTGCCGTTTGACGTTCCTGAGAATTCTGCCACTTGAAGGTCACTTTCTCTGCTCGTTCCGCTTCAGCCAGATATGGCATTTTGAAGGTATCTATTCAAGGACCTGGTGTCTAGTCGATTTGCATGCGTAGACAATCAGTGCCGGTCGAGACTCTCGTACATGCCAATTTCAGCTGCAATCCTCTTCCGGCGAATTTCGTCGCCCTCAGACTCTCAAAGACGGGCGGATTGGAGCTCGGCAGAATACCAGCTCTGAATCGCGCGAACATCGTAGCTCATCGCCACAGTATCGAATACTTTCAGATGTTCCTTACACGCGGCTCCGTTGTTCGACAGCCGAGCGACCCATTTCCCGTGTTTCCTTGCTGCTGCGACAATTTTGTCGATAGCTTGAACGAAGGGGGGCTCATCGCCTTTCGCAGGAACGTAACCAAGAATGGCAAGGGCGAGGTCGTTAGGGCCGGTGAATGTCATGTCTGGTCCAAGATGTCGCAGAGTCAGCACAACTGTCCATGGCTGCAAGCATTGATACATCGACTGCGTGAACTCACCTATACCAGGTACGGCACAAATCTCATCGACATTTTGTAGACCTGCCTTCGTCTCGATTTGGACACATGTGATCAAGTTGTCGTTCGCAGTCTTGACATAGGTAGCAATGTCGATATTGTGAGCGATCGCCGCGAACATAGATCCTTGGCCTCGAAGCCCAGCTGGAGGAAATTTTGCATATGCGACAACGGCTCTCGCTTCTTCCGCAGTGTTGACCTGTGGGACGACGATGCCACTCGTAGTTGAGGAGTTAGTTCCTGGAGGATAATGACATTGGCAACGGCAATAACATACTGGGCTCCAGCATCCAAAGCCCGTTTGATTAGATCCGGGTGCGTCATGCGAAGCCTCACAAGCGGCGATACGTCCAGTGCGGCGATGGCAGCTGTTGCACTGTGCATCGCATCATCGCTGATATGTCCATGTTCGCAGTCAATGACGATGCCCTAGAAGGCCGATTGATCAGTCCGAGGTAGGACTCTTTGCTTTCTTAGAACCTTGATAGTTGATACGGACGTCCAAACCTGTCTGTGCCACAACCTGCGCTAAACGAAAAGAGGGGAGGCCCATGAAAGTCATGATCGGCTTTGATCGAGCTCGGAGAGCATTAAGCAGACGCAGTCTGGCGTTGAAGGCCATTTTCGTGGGTATGTTGATGCCAAAAGCACGAGATATTCACGATTAAGAGAATTTTGGATCCGCTAAGTCTGTCCACTTTCTGAACCCGGATGCAAAGTCTTTAATCCCGCACTGGCATTGAAGCCACTGGAGGAAGCATCTGCTAGTTCTCCAAAGAACGCTGGCCGAGTGTGGGGTCGAATTGTTGGGACGACATGCTTGCAGTGCATGGGTACTCTTCGTGCTCGCACAGGCACTGTCAAATTTTGATGCACCATTTCAACGACATGTCCAAGGAGCTTCCCGAGTGGGTCCAGGCGACGCGAAACAGACGCGTGCGCTGCCAACCACGCCGTTTGGTCACCATTGCCGCCACTTCACATGCCCCTTCTGCTTCACTTCTGCCTGTCGCTCGCTGCTGCCTAACATGCACTGAAACGTATAAAGGACATCAGTGGGCCAAGACACAGCAGCATTAGCGACATCCACCACCAAGATCGCCACCATGTCCAGAATCACTCCGAGCGCCCGCACGTGGACGCTTCGGTTTAAAAACCATACGAGCACCATCTTGCTCGAAGTCGATCCCCTGCAGAGCCTCGCAGATGTCCGCCGAGAGCTCCTTCACGCTCTCGTCGAGACCTCTCCCGGCGGCCAACTCCATGGACTCGAAATTCCCAAGAATGCCGAACATATCAAACTCGGCGTTCCCAACGACCGGAATGACCTCGGCAAAGGTTACTCGTCCGTTATCAGCGAGATTGAAGAAGCCAGCGATACTGGCAAAGGCAAGGGAAAGGCTCCTATCAGCAAGGCCAAGGCCGGCTCACTAAAGGATTGCCCGCAGGGCGTAGGCATGAAGAATGGCGACGTTGTCGCATTCAAGTTCTTTCCCGATGAAGGCAGTGCTGATGGGTCGGGCGAAGATATCATTGAAGAGTGGGATGTCATTGTGCCGAGTCTGGAAGACACCTACAAGGAAGACGACGAGGGCATGGACGAGGGTTGAGGAAGGTCCCAATGTTCCCTATTCGTTCTGTCGCTTGGACTGGAACGGCAGTGTGATCGAGGACGAAGACTTGGGAAGCATCAACCACACGTCGTGCTCGTGATCCCAGTCACACTGCGCAGAGACGTGAGACAAACGGCGCACGACCCGAGATCACATCAACGGAAAGCCGCAGCACGCTTGACTGCTTTCAGAGCTTGCACGACGTCGGCTCAGGTGTGAATGAAGTCTATTGGCTCAAATACACGCCGAGGACGATACGCATCCGCTGTCAGAACAATAGCGTGGTCCCTGAGTATATCTCAACTTCAGCAACCGGATTCGGAGCCGTAAATAGACTTACGGAGGCATGATGATCTAAAGCTGTCAAATACTGGCCACAAATCGACTGATAGCCTGTCACACCATCTCTTCTGAGTTTGCTGGTCGTTGTTTGCTTGAGGAAGATGTTGACTGGTTTCATTGGCGAGCTCAGCGTCAATGAACTACCAATAGGACGCGATGGTGGCCTTTGCTCGACTACAAGTGCTGCCAATCCATCGCTCTGCTCGACTGTCCGCGGCACCATCATCGCGCAGGCGTACGGTATTAGAGTCGACACCGTTGACTACGACTCGCCGCCTTCTCCGATGGTTAGTAGCATGTGATATTGGTCCCCAAGCACCCAAGATCTTCCGTTGCGTGCAAGCCGATTTTAGCCGCTCATTACCTCTTGCCCCGGCTGTCACGCCCGAGCTGCTGCTGCACGGAATACTTTCGTAGCCTGCAGTGCATCTTCGGGTGTCTGGGTTCACTGTCGGTGGCTTCCCGCTGTCATATCCAGGCTGCCGGGCTCTTTGCGACAACCTACATTGCCCCTGGGCGGCTTGCAAGGCATTATCGAATCTGCACTCGAGGAGCAAAATGGATGCAGTCAGAATGCGACGCGTATTACCCAATAATCCGTCGTTGCCATTGACACACTTCCCGACCGTCGTCTCCGTTCTGAGTTCCCACGCCCTATTCGCCGCGGCTTTGCCATGCTCGCAATTGCGGTAGTCGTGTTTCACTCAATGATGACAATCATACGTTGCGCCCGCCTGAAACCCGCGCTTGCTGCGCGAACCTGTCTCTTGGACTGGCCACGATTCGCCGAGACATTGTCAACATGACCGCGGTGCCACGAGCACGAACAGAGTAGACACGCTACGGTGTGACTCTATCACTCGACGAAAATTGCAAAGAGCATCAATCAATTTTTGGAGACTTGGAATGCGGCTTGTCTTCGATCATAGAGCGATCCTTCCCCTTCGAATCTAGGCACGAGCTGCTGTCACATGAGCTGGTAGAAGCGCTACCGCCTCCGAAACGTTTCCTAACTCATCACTAGCCGAACTTGCCGCTCGATGTCGATATGGTGCCAGTCTTGCACGGCAATCTGCCATGTACCGTGGGTGCTACTCAGGCAGCATTGCTTTGTCGGACGGTAGTAAACGCTCGCCGCGTGAACACGCTGATAATGAAGGGCCTTGATGTGACGCAGCTGTTTGACATCATGGTCATTCGAAATCCACTTCGAACCGAACGGAGTCTTCAAATATGATGATATGCGTTGGCTGTGTCAATTCAACCCGGTCGCACCACACAGACCGCCCAAATGTCCAGTCGTGAAGGACACCACGAACCATGCACAGCCCTCTTTGTCCACGCCAGTTCAGCAATGAACTCCTCCGGCCCAGCATGTTCGAGCAATCGATGTACCGTGCAACGCACCACGTGTTGCATGACATCTTTGTGAAGACACTGGCTAGTCTTACGTTGAAAGGAAAGGCAGGCTGAGGAAGTTGTCCCAATATTTGCTTGTCCCTCTTTCAGTCTCTTTGACCTTCTTGTCAATCCCATTTGCCCACAATTGCGTACGAACGGAATGTCTCACAAGCTCTTTATATGAGCGATGCTCTTCGCGCGATATGCACCACACCACAAATCGATCCACATCGTCTTCGCTAAGCTCGGTGTCTTTCCAGAGCCGAAAAAAAAGTCTACACAGCGTCATTGTTGATCAGCATGCCCCTCACTACATACGAATACACCTGCGGCCATGTCTACCAAATCCAAGGGCACCAATGCAACTGCTTCTACAGCCAGATGATGCGCATCAACGATCCACGCAATCATCAAGGCTGGAACGGGGAAAGGGTCTTGCCATTCGGGACGGAAGGATGTCGGCATGACAGGACGGTCTTCAAGGCGTACGACTGTTATGAGTGTCGTCGCAGACGTGAGAGAGAGGCGCAGAGGCTTTATCTGGTTGACAGATATGGCTTTGGTCGTCGGCCTGATAAGGTGTCTACTGGGGCGCTGTACTACGACCGCTTCAGAGGAGGAAGCTGGTGGCACGGAAGAGATGGGAGGTGATGGATAGCAAGTACTGAGGTGATAAGGAAGGGAGATGGAGTGATGCAGTCAATGGAGCAGGAAATGCAATGGGAGCTGCAACTGACCAAAATCTGAATTGTGATGTACTGTAAACAAGAAGCACTGGTCAGTGTTGGTTTCCGGATTTCTGGCGGGTTCCTTGGCACTTTTTAGAATATTCGCTGGCTTTCAGGTTCATTGAATCTCGAGACCACACTGGCACTATCACTGCTTGCAGCGACGCTCATTCCCTCGCCAGCGCTCAGACTCTATTGAGACCTACTTCAAACTCAAGGAGCATTTCCCGAATTCCACTGACTGAAAAAGTCGAGGACGACCGGAGTGAAATCCAGACTCTTGTCTAGACAGTGGCGTTTAGACTGGTCGTAGTGATCGGAAGCATCCCAGTTGCTGCTGAATGCGTTGGGCCAGCAGTGACCTAGCTTGAAAATTTGATAGTGCTTCACGACTTCACTCCGCCCGTTACAAGAGTAGGTCGTCGTATTGTAGCCGCCAAGGTCCTTGGAATGGTCTGCCTTTGCGTTCGAACCACAATTTCGCTGGCCCCACCAGCTCACCCATTCGCCGACATCAGGTAGCGGGCCTCCGCTGCCGTCTTCGGTAGGATGATATGGGATTGTCTGATCTTCACCGCCGTGTGATTCCAAAATGGCCCTCTTCTTGCTGCAGTCGCTTAGCTTGGTGTCTGGATAGAGAGCCGCCGCGGCCATGGCAAATGCCGAAAATTCGTCTCCGTTGTCCGAGCAAGCAAGCAGGTCGACGAAACCGCCGCCGTTCGACTTGCCCGAGGCATACATGCGATTTTCATCAATGCAGTACTCGGTCTTGAGATGGGTGGTCAGGTCTGTCACGAATTGAAGGTCGTTGACATTCTTGTTCGAATAGCTGGCGCCTTGCCAAGATCCATCATAGCCAGCTGGATAGACGACAAGATACTGCTGGCCCTGAGGATAGTCGAAATAGCGCGAGTCCTGATACTGTTGCCATGGAGTGCCGCTGTTGCCGTGAAAGTCCAGGATCAATGGCCTTTTTTTGCCTAGATTCTCATTGTACCCATCTGGAACCTTGACAGCGTAAGTCCGATCGAATTCGCCGGAGTGAATGGTGTGACTCGATGTGCCGTTGTTGAAACCTTGCTGATGCGTCTTCTGACAAGCTGCAGACGAGGAAGATGAAGCTATCACTGGTGACGCTGCAAGTGCAGTCAACACGAAAGTGGCGAATATTCTCATAGTGTAAGAAACGGACGCTCAAGTGTAGTCGAGCTGTCAGGCGACGTGTAGGCTCTGTAATGGGTCAAGTAGCAGGATAGATGCGAAGTGAGAGGGAGTACCCATAAGTATCCATTTCATGATTGGGACGTGGGCGAAGGAGAGAAAACCCGGCGTCAAACCTCCCGAAGCGGGTATGATCAGCAATGAGCCACTCAGAAGTGGGTTCAGGATCACACAGGATCAGTAGCTGTACGATGAGCCGAGCAGCAAGAGGTAGATTGCGCTGAAAAGCGAGTGGTGCAGGAGGGAGAGGCTTTCAGGCAACTCATGTGCAGGCCATTCTGGTCCTATCGGAAGGCCAAAGACGCCTTTCAGCGTTCAGTAAGGTTAGCACGATTCTTTAAGGCCTCCCAGGAACGTAGCAGACTTGAGTGCCATTCAGCCTGTACTTTGTACGTGCAGAGGCCGTACAGTATCTCGTGCCACGCGATGCCGATGGTGGATGCGACTGTGCGTCATGCATCGGAACAGGGAACAAAGACAGCATTCCCATTGCCAGGAATCTTGTAGTCCGCGGTCGATTGATGTCAGGGAACGGGATCCGGTGCTCTGAGAGATGAGTGACAGATGGGCAGACCGCACTAGGGAGCGAACGTGGTTTGTGGATGGTCGTTGGAGTTTTTCGGCTCTCGCCAGACCTTCCGCGTTCAGAGCTTCCCGCACCTCAACTCAAAACTCGAGTCTGCCAGCTCCATCTTCTGTTCTGCAACAATCCATCCGACCGCAGGTAAGCACCCTCGCTCTCTACCAACCCACCCCTTTCATGATGACCGAAAAACAGCATGTATTACCGTACAACACACAGTGCTCATGGCGATCAAAATTTTATCATTTGAGTATTTCTGACAACGCACGCCATCATCGCATCGAGAAGCACGATTTTCTCCCCAGGCCAGCTGCTAACCCCGGGCGAACAGTAACCATGAGTAGTCCCAAAGCTCCCGCTGGGCATTTCACGCTCCTCTACTTCGCTGCATCAACCTCTTTCACCGAGAAGGGGCACGATTTCCTGCCCGCCCCGCTCTTGGTCAGTCAGCTGTACGATCAGCTTGACGAAAAGTATCCAGGCATCAAAGAGAAGGTGTTGTTGAGCAGTGCTATCACAGTCAATCTAGACTATGTGGACCTTGATGAGGAGAGCGCGAAGGGAGACAAAGGACTCGTCATTCAAGCTGGTGATGAAGTAGCCATAATTCCGCCTGTCTCATCAGGATGAGTCGAAGCAACCCATGCCAACATGAAATTTTCAAAGTTCTACCAGCCTTCCGTTGTGTCTTGCGGGTCAGAAAGCTGCACGTGCCTTCCGAATGGCGCTGATGGTGCTGCAGCTCACGCGTCGTGATTTGACGCTGGTATGCAGCGGTCGGCAGACAAGTGCTCATTTTCAGGGTTTTGCTGGAATCTGAGGGTTGACGCGCTGCTCACATGTTAGTTCCAACTGAATTTACTTCCGCCCCCCACTTGCCAGCATGTCCAAATCCACACTGTAACGCCATGCAAACCGACACCACAACAACCACCCCCGCACCAAGCACTATTGTTGTGCTCCGCCTGGATCATTTGCGCCACTACTTCACTCGAATACTTTCACGTCACATTCTCCAGCAACCAGCAACAACTATGACAAGCAACTCACTTGACCGTCAGCTCAGCACCATCCGCCGCCGAATCCGCGACAATGTCAAAGCAGCTATCAGTCAAGACTGGGACTCTTTGCAGAAGTGGTACAGGCCAACAAAAGTTGTGGACGCTACGGATGCTCGTTGGCTGGCCCTTATCGAGCAGCAGGAGTCGCTCAGAGAGAAGATTGAAGCCGCATCTGAACCGTCTACCGACGCAGTGAAGAAGCACAAGATTATTACGGCGCTACGTGACGAGTTCCCGAAAATTGCATCACAGGTTGCCCGCGCCGTCAGAACCACAGGTCGAATCGCAACCGGCCGAAACCACTCTACCGAGCTACGAAGCAGCGACGGCAAAAATGGCCATGCATGCATCTTCGTCTGGCACACAGGCGTCACAGCCAACGGACCTCCAACCAGTCGGCATTTCCATGAAGCGAAAAGTTGCGGAGACACCAGCACGCTACGAATCATTCACTAAGAAAGTGAAGGCGGACTTCGACGCCACTCTATCTGAAGGTGAAGACAATGCCGGAGATGGCGATTTTGACCCGGAACAGGAGCGAAGTGAGCGGGTTGTGGCGCGTGGTGAGCGCAAACAGCGTACCGAGGACAAGGGAGTGGCAGCGGTCACTGTTGAGCAACTCGAGCGCCAACGCGAAGACCTTGGTGACAAGTATCGCCTCGACGACATTCAAATTTTGAAGAAGATTGCGGAAATTCGTGGCGACAAGCGCGAGAGTCTGAAGTTGGTGGAAGAAGAACTGAATCTCAGTAAGTAGAGTCGCTACAAGGCGTCCTCGTAATTTCCACTGATTATTTTGACAGAGCACAAGCGCGCAATGGAGCAGGCCCGCCGAAAGTACAGCATGGAATGCTAAGCAGGGGTTGTTTCTTCGAAGAGAATCGCAGGTCACTGCTCACGAACTCGACCTCAGGTCCAACTGCACCTCAGAGACGACGTTGAAGCACGATTAGCGAGTGGATTGTTGGACTCAGCCCTAGAAGACCAGCAGCAATCCTGTGCATCCTGCGGCTGCAGGTCACAGTCATCAGACTCATCACAGAGTTGAGCACAAAACTTTGGCACAACGCGCGACTTCATTTTTTTCCAGTTCTGTAGCTTATGACACGGTCAAAATGCATACCCAACGACAACCTTATGGTACAATGCAACGATCAAGCTCTTTCCAAGACTTCTTACCTCCAGCTGCGCGGACAGAAACCCAGTTCGACAAGTTGCCGAAACGTTCCGGCAGTCGCGGTGTGATTTTCGTGCTGGCCGTCGTGATCTTACTAACATTCGGCTGCCTACTATTGTATTGGTTTCTGGTAATGTGAGCTATGATAGTACTCGATAATTGAAGCATTCTCGGCGTGGGGTTGTGGAATGTGTCTCTCAACAACACACGTCCTTCTCGGAGCCAGCGAACCTCTAAGAGACTCGACTTTAACAACTTTATTCTTATCTACATCACGAACATGCCAACTACCAGGAGTTCGAAAAGAGTCGCAAAGACCTTGCCCACGCCCAGCAAGCATATCGCACTTGCATCCCGCAAAGCCAATACCAAGTCGTCATCTCCGAATAGAAAGCCTGCAGCGAGTCCTACGCGTATCAATCAGATTCATCTCTCCAACACCACAAGACCATCATCTATTCTCCCGCCAGACCGACCTTCCTCGCACCCATACCTCAACTCCCCAGACCTCAACCGTACAACCTCAGGTCTCTTCCTCACAGATCGAGACGTGCGACTCCCCTCACCACGAACATGTCCCATGGACAGCGGATCCATCAGCTTCCGATCCGGATCCCGTCCCGCATCTCCTATAGCTCGAGCGCCGTCCCCTCTCCGCCACGAGATCTTGTTCAAGGATGCAGAAGGAAATCAGAAGATCAAACCCGGAGATATCGAGACTGTTCATCTGGAGCTTGCGGATGATGCGAGTTTTGATATGGTTGTTTCCCTTCGAGATGCTGAGAAGCCTGATGTCAGAACGAGAAATGTGCCGATGATGTTTTTGACTGTGCTCACGAGGCAGCTGGATGAGTGGGGTGTCATTTGGGTGAAGAAGGGGAAGGATTCTGGCATAGGCGATTGAGTGGGAATCTTGAAAACCAGAGGCAGGGTGTTGAATATGCTTCTATCGATGCAGAGCTCTTTTTCTCAGAGACTGATATGAGATTGTTTTCGCGCTGGGAACTCTCAATGTGTTGAAATATGATTAGGATCATAACCCTGGCTGGATGAGCTGGGCGAGGTCAAAGCTTCAGCACTTGGGAGGAGCAATCCCGCCCATAAGCGTCTCCAGTATTCTGGAGAAGCAGTCGCTTGTATATTTTAGGCGCGCGTTCACCGCGTATCAACTCCTCCAGGGAACCATGGGGCGCGCTGCTGCCTACTCGCTATCATCGTCCTCTTCGCCATCGAGCATCTCCTCGTCATCATCATCCTGGCTGTCAGCTTCACTTTCACTGGCATCATCATCTTCACTTTCCTCGTTGTCTTCTGCACCCCCTTTCGCGGCCTTCTCGCTGGCACGTCGCCTCTCTTCTTCCTTTCTGCCGTCCTCGATGATCCTTGCCTTCTCCTCCCTGGTTTTCCGCTGCCCAACGACGTAGGCGCCCAGCGGGGTTTTCTCCCAACTGACATCCTTGAGAAACGCGTCCACGCCTTGTCGGTGGTTTGGTGCAAAGTCGACCTTTGCTCTCTTCTCTTCGATCCACTTCGAGTTGGCCTCCAACTTCTGCACAAGCAGCTGCATCGCGCTGTTGACTTTGGTATTCTTGTTGCCGCCTTTGCCCTTTCCTCGCTGGTTCGCTTCTTTGAGCCAACGACGGAGCATGACGGTGACTGGGAGTGCGAGTTCTGGAAAAGCAATGCTCTTCGTCCACATCACAAAGAACTCAGAGAGCAGTTCCTGCACCTGCTCAGCGACGCCATCCTGATACGTACGAGTCCGTAGGTATGACTTTGGCGCTCGAATCGTGGTATTGAAATCCAAAGGCTTGAGCGTGGCTGCCTTAGGAGCTTTCCTCATCTCAGCGCTGTTGAGGACTTCGTACAGGGGAGCTGCGAGTGGGATGTAGGTGCCAGTAGTAAGGCTGACTCGCAGCAGAGAGCGTACGAGCTGAAACCGCAATGGAAAGTAGGTCGCCGTTGGAATCAGTCTCAAGGCCCCCAGCGTAACTTGGACGAAAGGATATATTAGTGCTTGCAAGGGAGAAGACGTTTCCGTGCAGTGCATGGCCAGAACTCTACTCCAGAAGTCGAGGCTGTGCACGTACTGCCAATTGTACACCGTTTTATAGCTCTCATCGGAGTTGTTCGTGATGCTGCTTCGCAAATGCAGCGCCAAGCTTCGAATGAATGTGAATGCGGTTGTGTATGCTACACCACCCTCGCCTCCGGCAAGGCCCCAAAGCTCAGCAGCCGAGTTCTTCATTAAATTCACGCCAGGCATGGTGTGCACTGTTGTGTTGCGCGCGCCTTTAACGAGGGCTTGATAAGTGGCTTTGAGGACGTTCTCGCGGATACCTGCATCGCCAATCACTGTCAGTCGACGCATGACCAGGAACGCGGCAATACGCGTTGCTTCGGTGTTACTGTGCGACGACCAGACGACGGTAACTGCGCGTGCCACATCTCGCACCAGCTTCTTGAAAGATAGCAAATAAGGCAGGAGCGGCAACAAGGATGTGAGAGTGAGCCGAAGGGTCGCGGGGTCCGACAAATGGTCCAGAAGGTGCAGGATGCCGGATATTTGAGAGCGCAGCATGGGTCCAAGGGTCTTGAACTTTTTGGATTCTGTCTGAACGTGGACCTTGCCATTCTTGGCCTCCTGGACTGGCAAGTGGTGCTCGAAGACTTTGGGAACCTCCTTCAGTGCGGTCGTGAGAAGCTCGTGATAGACCTGTGGATTGGATACCGAGTACTTGAACTCCTTCTCCTCTGCTTCTGACGAAGAAATTTGGGCCGCAGACCTGAAAGCAATGACGACTTCTTTTGCCGACCGTAAAGAATGTTGCTCCTGGAGTGCAGCTCTCCATTTCTTGACAGTCTTGAGATCCAACTCGTTGTCCCCGGCCTCGTCCTCTGAATCGTCGCGATTCTTTTGCTTCTTTCGCTGAGGCTCGTCATCGTCGGTCTCGCTCAGTTCCAGGTTGTCCAAGTCATCAAAGACCTCGGGTTCATCCTTTTGCAGCACTTTGTGGAATTCCGGATCCTCCTTGGCCAACCGATCGAGCTGCTCCTTGAAATCGCCTACGTCGCTCTCTGAATCTGATTCCCCGTCGCTATCTACGCGAGCCGCATTCTGATCTGTAGCCGAGCCTGAGTCTGCCGTCCCATCATCGCTGTCTCGTTTCCTCTTGGTGGCCTTCTTCTTGGGCAATTCGGGTATCTCGAAACCGCCTTGAAAGAAATCATCGACGCTCATATCCTTGAAGGCACTCGCGGTAGCCTTCTGGCTGTTCCCGTTCGCTGTCGGCTGCCCGTCGGACTCCCCATCCTTGCCCTCCTCCTCTGCCCGGCGCTTCTTCTTGCGCTCTTTCAGTTGCTGCTGCTGCTTGGTCTTTTTCAGGCCCTTGCGCTTTTCCAGAGTATCTGACAGGTGTTTCTTCTGAAACTTCTTGGTCGCTTTGCTGACCGGCATCGTAGCGACGTGAGCGAAGGCGCGTATTGAAAGGATGCGGAAGTGGTGTTGGAGCTCACGATCGAAGTCCAAAATTTCAGCGGGTCTGGGGACAGAGCGGAAGCGCTCCGCGCAGCAAGCTTGGACGAGCTCCAGCAACGATGGCACACGGCACAGCAGCAGCATACGACGACGGGCGGGTACACACATGGCATTTGTGACAACACTGACGTCCGCAGCACCATGTACGCTCCGCAGCAACTGGCCTATGCGCCCACGCCATACAGCTACACGCCATCGAACAGTCTGACGGCCAACATCAACCTGGACGAGGAAGTACAGCTCGCCGACACAGCCGCCGAACGAGACCTGTACGAATCACTCGCCGAGGTGTACAGCATCATCATCACGCTCGACGCGCTCGAGAAGGCGTACCTGCGAGACAGCATCAACGAAGCCGAGTACACCGAGACGTGCGACCGCCTGCTGCGCCAGTACAAGAGCAATCTGGCGGCCGAGAGCGTGCAAGCGGCCTTTGGGGATCTGGAAAGCTTCAAGGCTGAATGGGGTGTGCGTGCCTCCGTCGTGCACTGAATGGCGGCAGCGTGTGCTGACGGCGTTGCAGCTCGAAGTGCCCAAAGCTACAGAGCGACTGCGAATCGGCCTCCCAGCAACCATTGAGAGTGTGCCGACGCGTACCTCGTCACAACACCACCGAGCTTCCAATTCTCACGCTCCGGGAAATAATGGTCCAGGGGCCGCAGCTAATGCTACGGCCATTGTGTCCGCATCGGAGAACTTCATCACGCTCTTTGACGCCATCCGGATGAACATCCTGTCCAAGGACACACTGCATCCTATTTTGGTCGACACCATCCAGGCCGTCAATAAAGTCACTGATCGAGACTTTGAGAACAAGGGCAAGATTGTGCAATGGCTAATCACCCTAAACCAAATGCGCGCCGCGGAGGAGTTGAGTCCGGAACAGGCCAGAGATCTCCACTTCGATTTGAACGCTGCCTACGATGGCTTCAAGGCTACTCTTGGGTGAAGTGCAAGCTTTGGCTTCACATTGGCGCCGCCGGTCGCTCGCAAGGGTGGCATCTTCGCTGTCTTGGGGTGCTTCAGGGCTTTCAGCGTTGCTTTGACAAGTGCAAATGCACCTTCGCACTCGACCGACGCACACGATGCATGCCATTCGCTCGGGTTGAAGGCCTCTTTTGAAAATAGGCCGTCACTCGAGACTCCGAAGCCGTCACGTGTGATGGACTCGCACTCACAATATCTCCAGCCCATCAGATCGACATTAAAACGCATGGGACTGCACAAGTGCGCTGCGTTATAGCAATGGCGTGCTCTTCGATGCAATAGCAGACTTCCTTGAGAACACGTATGGCACGTCGATTCACTCATCGATAGAGCAAGCTTGGCGAAGCGACATGGCGATGTGCGGGCACTGCACTGCCACATCGGATGTGTTAAATTCGGCCCGGGAATCTCAGTGCGTGCGATCGAGTCGCTGGAGCTGCAGGTACGGGCAAGAGGAAAATGAACAACCAGACAGCCACATCGATCGCAATGCGACTGGGCCGCTGCATATGAGCCACTGCTATTGCATGAATGCAGCACTGTCTGGATGATGTGCCTGGCGTTCAAGCCCAGGAATAGCAAAGCAATTCTGTCCGAAACGCTGGCAGCTGCAGGAACGGACAGTGAAGAAGCATAACAGCACCGCATACACCTGATTGTAGTTCGCAGGCTGCGCGAGCCGTTGGCGATAATTATTGCAGTATGCATAATCGACATGCAAAGATGCCCAATTGATGCACACCAGGAGATCGGCGCCGTCTGCTGGCCTGCATCTGGTTGTTGGTCTGTGCTCTGCCTTAGCGCCACGGCCGCGGCACTGCACCCGAAAGACATCCCGATTTCGAAACAGCACAGCGCACGATGTGAGGCGCGCGCCATGGACGCATCTGCAGCACACCTGACGGCGAAAGACCTCGGTCTCGCCGATGAGCGCGAGCAGGAGAATGAGGAGGCGTTGGACGGTACGCACATGTCCAACACGCGTTCGAAGGACAGGTCAGCTGATCGACGGTGCAGTGCTCGACCTGCCGCAGCTGCACCAGCGCCCGAGGGCAGAGACGCTGCTGATCACCCTCGCTGACCTGAGCTCACAGCCAGCCTCGTGGGATGCGACTCCCCGCAGCGGAACTCCAACGTCGCCGCGATCGGGCACCTCCACACCATTTCGCCGAAAGAGAAAGATACGTAGCCAAGGGATACCCAGCTACTTGACCAAAATCATAGCTAGCCCTCTCGCTTGGATCGAGGACGAGGAGCAGAAGGAATGCATCTGGGAGACAGCAGCGCAGCGCCTGAGCGAACGCAGTGGGAGGACTGCTATGGGCTCGATCAGCAGGACATTCGTCATTCCGCTGCAGCCAGACCTGCCGCTGTCCCACGACCAGAGTGCTGGGACTACCGTGACAAATGGGGAGGAGATACATGCAGGTACGGACACCATCGACGGACGCCTCAACATCACCCTCCGTGAGCCCGCATTGACCGGCGATGACTTGGGCTTGAAGACGTGGGCATCATCGTATCTGCTCGCCAAGAGAGTTGCTGTGCTGCAGCATACAATTCCCCGCCTGCCGCAAGATGCATTGGTCCTGGAGTTGGGTGCAGGGACTGGACTAGTGGGAATGGCAGCAGCAGCAATTCTCAAGAAACATGTCGTCATGACCGATCTCCCAGAGATCGTGCCTAACCTTCAGCACAATGCACAGTTGTCCGCAGAAGCCATTGGCCTGCACGGAGGCAAGATCGATTGCTCCGTGCTGGACTGGACACAGCCCGGAGTCTTCTTCCTTGACGGAGTGCACACAGGTCAGGCGCACACCTTTTCCCTGATTTTTGCAGCCGACCCAATATACGGACCTGAGCACCCCAGGCTGCTTGCCCAGGCGATATCTCATCATCTGACCGAGGATAACGATGCACGTGTAGTAGTCGAGATGCCACTTCGAGATGCTTACGTCACCGAACGAGAGGCCTTCAGACAGGCCATGAGTGACATTGGCCTTACGCTGCTAGAAGACGGTCAAGAGACCGGCTTTGATGACTGGTCCTCGAGCGTAGAGGAGGATCTTCTCGAAGTCACTTGCTGGTGGAGTGTATGGAAACGACGATGACATCCTGCGGTAGTCGTCTCGCACCCTCCATTCACCACAGCAGAAATGCTCGTAGGTACATGAACGACAGTCAAACTTTCTCACATTCACGATCTCTACTCACGACAGCCTTCTTCACGACGCTCCATCGTTCACACGCCTCTATAGTACGCATCATAACACCCACAAATAAGACTAGAGCTTCAGTCGCAGGCACAAACAATGCTTGACACGTTGCCAACGGCTATTCGACAGGTTGCTGTAATCAAGACAAACTCTACCACCATGCGGCAAACATCCAATTTCCGAGGACAAACCATCTGCGACACTTGTAGTCTGCGAATGCTTCAAACTGGGACTTCAACTAGTCCCCATCTACGGAAAACTGCAACGTCATCAAGTCTGTCTGGGAAGCGCATGCGATCCGAAGATCGAGAGAGTGCGGAGATCGCTCCGAGCCAAGCGACAAGCTCATCTCCAACTGAGTTCGACCGTAGCGAGCGTGATGAGGAGCAAGCGCATAGAATCTTTGAGGATCTTGCAAAGTTCGCATGGCCAGGACAGAGGGAACATCGCAGCCGCTGTCTTTCGCCAGTAGGGAGCGAGCGGTCTCCAAGTCCCAAGTCGAGTATACCTACGGATTTCACACTGGCAGAATTGAAAGCTTCGGCGTCGCATGCTGGCATATCGAGCATGAACATTTTGCTGATGCAATACCTCAGAGACGCGGATGAGAGGTGGAATCGACACTCGCCTGAATATCTCGAGCAGATGCCTGGCATTTATCGTAGCTGCAACGAACCTTCTTCGCGCCCCAGGGCCTCATTATCAGCCGCTTCGTTGGATTCCAAACACCAAGCCGCTAACAATTTCATCGCCGCTCTTGATGATGACTTCCTGCCAACAACCCAGTACTTCAAGTCTACTGGATCTTCAGCCAGTGACGCAGATTCTGATGTGAGCCATCTGGACTTGGCGAAGCTGGACACTCCGCTTGCGATATCAGGGACGCCGTCGGACCACGTCGAATATGGCAGGAGAGGCGCAATAGCGGGAGAGAGATGTTCGATGGACGCGGCGGCACCACTGCAGCGTGGCAAGAAACGAAGGTATTCTTCAACAACTGCGATTGCGCAGGGGCTAAGGACGGCCTGAGACTGCAAGTACATATTTGAACTATCCAGGTAATGGCGAGAGAAACCATTGTGTGAGCACCATTCGCTGCTTGCATTGTGTTCAACTCCAGTCTTCTTCAGAGATGACGTTGGCACAGCTGCATTGTGCCTGGCTAGTCGAGTCATTTTACAGGTTCGGCGATCCCAGCCGTGGACGCTTGACGCCACTCGCATCGTCCTCGACTCCTCCGTGTCATCATCTGGCCGCCGCCGGCGTCAGCATATCCAGCTTCACCAGCCTCGCTGCTCTTGATAGTCAGGAGGGTTCTGTTGCGAATGGGCAATAGGCTTCGATCGCGATGCGCTACAGTCTCTTTCTGGATCCGTCAGCCCTTTTGGGTCGATCTCGCTCAGCGGTGGACCTATCGTGTGGCCAGCTCGCGCTATGGATCCCACATACTGGACAGTTCTGGGATATTTCTAGCCAAGGTATCGTTCTCAACCCTTGTACGCGTTCTCCAGACTTCGGCGACCAATTCAGTGAGATGGGCATCTCACCGTCGAGAATTCTGTGGCTGGTCTCCAATACCACTCCGCACTATGGACTCCGCACTCGAAGGAAGTCAAATAGATTATGACGCGCACCAGCGACGCACAGTAATATGGGACAAACCGCACGCGGACGCGTTTCTAAGCTCCGCTCTCCACATGAATTTGTCATCTATCTGGCATCCCACGTTTCTGAAGACGACCGTATCATGGAACAAGTGCAACTGATATCATGGGAGCTCGGGTGAGGCAGCGCCAATGCATAGATCTGCTGTGCCTGACTAGTCCGAGTCATTGTTGTACATTGCTTTGTATGGCATGTCTAGACATCACGTCTTGTACGGGTTCTGTGGAACTTTTCTGGGTGCAGCAGTAGCCTCGTGTTTTCCAGCAGCCTTTTGCTTTTCTATCGCTGCCATTGCCCGATGCACCGAAGCTCGACATGCCGGTGCTTCGGCTTAGTGCATTAGACGATTGACCAAAAGCGGTAGGTTCGAATACGCCAATGTCGTCAGCGTGCTCCTTGCAGAGACTTCACACCAGATGATCCCGCTGCAGTGTACACTGCAAGGTGGCAACTCAATCGCAGACATTACGGAAATGTGAGGTAGAGGAGCTGGAAAGGCTACCTGATATGGCAAGCTGTGGTTGTGGTGACCCAGAGTTTAGTTCTGCCAATGCCAGTGGAGTCACGTCCGAACGACGGTTCCAGCGTGCAATTTTCCAGAACCGCGCTGCAGTTTCGTAGCGTGGCCGCACCGCCAGCGCCGCGTGGTTCGTCCACGCCCTCGCTACCAGTCCACAGCATCACGCATGTCTCGGGAGAACCAGAAAGCCGCTCCTCTGTTATCCCAAACAGAGCGTCTCGTAAACTCGCAGTGCGGGATCTTCCTTTGATCTGCAAGAACGTGCATTCAATGTCTTCTGGTACTGGGTCAGCTTGGTGTGAGAGTCCCTCGGGCTTGTCTTACCCTTGGTTTGCTCTGCCGGAATCCGAGACATCAATACTGAGCCACGCAGCCTTCTCCCAGATGCATTATTGAATACGTATTACTCCTTTGGGACGACTTTTCGAACCGGACCCCGACCAAGCGAGTGAGACATCCGCTCCCAAGAACCAGGTCCGGAAGCCTTTGCGCCTGTCCCAGAGCCTGGGATTATGCCGGTACCAAGGAGTCTGGGGAACCTGGTATGGGGAAGGGACCGTTTCTACCGTTTCGAAGGTTATTTGCAGCGTCGAAGGTCGACAACTTCCCCACACCACTCAATAAAAGGTTCGGAACACGTCGTGCGTGTCGGATTTCAAGATGCCGTGAGCATAGGCACGTAGGCGAGCGAGCGGACGGGGTTGGCATGTCTTAAGCGCGCGCAAAGGTTAGACAGTACGTCGTTCTGGGAGCTGCGGGGCCGGCAGGAATATGCAGCTTAGCGAGGACGGGAGGTGCGCTGGCAGCAAGCAAATCTTGAGACGGTGAACGTGCTGCGTTGTCCAATTTCGAGACGCGCCAACAAGTCTTTTCGTCCCGGACGCTGCCGACGAGTGAGGCGGGACAATGATGAGGCGAAGCTGTGGTGGTTCAAGACGACATTTACCCCGCCGATGAGCTGTGAGCTCCTCCCAAGTATAGTGCCGCGCTCTCGCGCGACCGACCGACGAAGAGCAGCCGGCGCCAGCATGGACTTCTTCCTCATTGGAGCACTCTGCCTCGTCAGTATTGTGAAGGCGACTGCGTTGGCCGCCTTTGTGTCCTTTTCCCTTCTCAACAGATAGCGAGAAATCGGCTCGAATTCCTTCTGAAGGTCAATCGCGTGCTGGCGCGTGCAAGAGCAAGGGACGAGAATGGCGTTCAATGAAATACCAGTGCTGGATCTGGCAGAGGCGAGAAAAGCGGATACAAAGCCGGAGTTTTTGCAGAAGCTGAGAAACGCGTTGCTGAGTGTTGGCTTCCTATACATTGAGAATGTGGGCATCGATCAGGCAACGTTCGATCGAGTGTGCGAAGAAGGAATCAAGTTCTTTGACCTGCCAGAAGAAGAAAAGCTTGCGATTGAGATGAAGAATCAGCCGAGCTTTTTGGGCTACTCTCAGGTAGGTTTTGGAATATTTCGAGCGTCCTAGAGGCGATGGATGTTTTGCTAAGATGAGAGTACAGCTGGGAAATGAAATTACAGCACACAAGGCCGACTGGCGAGAGCAATATGATCTCAGCACTCCACACGATCTCCCGACAGACCAAGATCCGCTATACTATAACCTTCTCGCTCCCAATCAATGGCCCAACGAAGAGCACTTGCCTCAATTTCGCGCCGTATTCGAGGACTACATGCAGCGGATGGGTGAGGTCAGCATGTTCTTCACCAGTCTCATCGCAGAAGCCTTGGGCATGCCGTCGAACGCCTTTGATCGCTTCTTCGATGCCGGGCAACAGCACAAGCTGAAAATCGTCAAATACCCGGACAATGGCACAGGAGTAGGACAGGGTGTAGGCCCTCACAAAGACTCGATGCTCACCAGTTATCTCCTGCAAGCTTCTGAGCACAAAGGCCTCCAAGCGCAAAACACCCGCGGGGAGTGGATCGATTGTACGCCAAAACCCTAAGTCCCTTGATGATGACGAAACACGATGACGACGCAGCTGCTGACACACGATCACATTTCAGGTGCTCCCAAAAGAGGCACTCTCGTGGTTGCTGTAGGCCAAGGCCTCGAAGCCTTGACGGAGGGAACCTGCGCGAGCACCACACACCGCGTCCTCAGTCCTTCGGGCGGCTCAGGCGCTCGATTTAGCATCCCCTTCTTCCAAGGCGTGTCCTACGACGCGCAATTCGAATCCATGGACGTGCCCGAACACGTGCGAGCCCTGCGCCACACGATCCTGCAAAATCAGGACGGGCGTCGCGATGATGTGGAATTCACGTTCGTCAAAGGGCGCTGGGCACATCTGGGCGAAGCGACGTTGATGAACCGAATTAAATCGCATCAAGATGTGGGTGAGCGTTGGTATCCCGATCTCTTGGCGCAGATTCGCGAACAGAATGTTGCAGTGGCGGCGGCGGAGCTGCGGCGTGATGGAGTTCCTCCTCCGGCCGTGACGAGTCGCGGCGACAACAAGTCTAGTAGAGCCATTGAAGCGCACCACTAGTAGTAGTAGTAGTAGTAGTAGTAGTAGTAGGAGGAGTAGTGATCATTACAATTGCAAATCGGTTGCGTGGTGCACATCATCTCATCAGTCAGTCCCGTTGGAGTCGGAATCCGTCGCCGAGGTTCGCAAAAGAGGCTAACTGGGAGTGCTGTCCGGAGACATAGTTCCGACGACCCAAAGTCTGCTCGCTAGCGTTCCCGCGCTTCGACGAATAGTCAGCAAACAAGAAAATGTCCGTCACAACTTTATAGAAACAAAAGTGCGTTGCGTGCTGCTTGCGAGTGGATTTATTGAGAGTAGTAGACTAATAATACGTCCAAGCGTCATGGTCGCGTAGTTGGGGAGACGACACAAGCACCAAGCACGAACTCAAAAACAGGGTGAGCCGCGCCGCACACGGGACGAGGACGAGGGCGTGTGATGAAGGTAGCAGGGAGCAGCAGGTGGATTGTGCGAGGAGGTAGTTTTGGATCATCGAAGGGTGGGTGATTGAATAGATTCTTTTTTTTTGTTTGAGATGGTAATCATTACATGTACACTACTATCACATCTGGTCATCATTTGTAGAAGCAATCATCTGGGGTATCCCTTGCCTGCGAAAGCAGGTGCTGTATTTCGTTCTGAGCTCTCTCTCTCTCTGTCATCAACGCCATCAAATCATCCATGGACATTCAACTCCGAGGTATTATAGTTGTAGTGGTGACTCTGCGTCTGGATCGCGTCAATCTGTAAGCGATGCGACGGGGTGATAGAAATTCGTAGCTGTAAAAAAGTCGAACTCCGCTGTGGTGGAGGTAGGGTGCGATAAACTTTGCGATGGTAGTCCCGAGAAGCCGCCGGTCCACGGGCCGCATGTGGGCCCAGACGCGCCGGTAGTGTCATATCGCTACCGAAGCTCGGATAGAGTTTGAGCTACCTCACATCTCGATCAAGACCTGCTTGCTTTCTCCGGAAGCAAGTGTGGTCTGAGGGCCCAGTGGCTGGCGAGATGCATCGACCGCACGGTGCATCGCGCGCTGAGAATGGAATCCTCTGGCTCCTGTTCTGGCCATTTCCATGTAGCCGATCAGGCGGGCGCACATGCGATGTGCGACCTCCATTGGGAATGATCAGATGGGGAGGCGCGCAAGCGCACTGAGAGGCTGCTGGATGCTTGCCTATCCGGGAAGTTGTTGGTCGCGATCAACGCGAAGACCAGAGAGTGGCTGCTTCAAGCGGTCGGGTAATGCGTCAGTGGGTAAGAGCGACCGGCGGTCTCCTGTCGATATGTTTGCTGTGTGTATGGCTGTTCGCCTGCGCTCGAGTGGAACGATGTATTTGGTAGCGGAGGGGGGTGCATCTGGGTGTGGGGCGAGGTGTAGTCCGGCCCGGTAGTTGGGACTTGCATGGGCGCGACTTGGAAGCCCTGCTGACCTGGAAAGGTGCTCTGGCCTTGGACTTGGTAACTACTGGGGCTGGATGACACCGAGATATTGGGGAACTCGCTTTGTGGGGCCATTTGGGAATGGTACGATGGAGTCTGGTAACCGTCTTGCTGCGAGGGCGCTGTCTCGTACTGGGACGGTCTCTGATGCTCCTGGCTGATGAACTGGTAACTTGACGGGGCTGTGGGCCAATCTACTCTTTCACCGTGCTGGAACGTGGCAGAACCCGGGGTCTGCATGGGGTCCTGCAGGCTGTTGCCGGGTGTTTGGAGAGGCTGCAGGCTCTGGGCGCTCTCATGCGATCTCCAAGCGGTCAAGGTGGGTGCATTGGCAACAGAACTAGAAGTTGGAAGAGCCATCCCATTGGCAACGAAGCCTGCACCATGTTGCCAGGAGCCATGGCGCGATCCTGACCCTTGGGTCGACACGGAGTGATTGCTGGTGGATGTTGAGCCCGGACGTGGGATGGAAGCGCCAGTAGGGTTCACTGGAGATGTAGAAGGAACTGACAGCAAACTTGACTCGGGCAAGCGTTGATCTGTTGTTGGCGCGTTAACATGTATCACAGAATGCGACCGCATGTCAATCGACTTACTCTCGGAGGCGAGACCATTGATGGAGAAGCCGGCTTCGTTGAGCTTGGTGCGCAGGTAGACAATTTCTTCCTCGAGCTCACGATTCCGTTGCTGTGTGGCGTGTGCAATCTTCTCGGTCTGCTCTTGGTTGCCTCGCAATTCGTTGACAGTCCTCTCGAGGTGGTCAATGTGATCCTTGGTCCGTTGTCGGATGGCACGTTGGGCTTCACGATCGTTCGCTCGTTTCCTCTCGAGCTGTGCAGCGGACAGGGTCGTTACACTTCGAGTCCCCGCGCGGGAAGCGCGCTTTTTCGACGAACTCGTGGAGGATTTCCGGGTGTCAGACCCGGGAGAGACATAACGTTGCGAGGAAGCCTGCTCCAACGCCCCATGGGTCGATGAGGTGTCGGGATTCATTGGTAACCATGGGATGTGGTCGTTGAAGTGGTGCCACGGTGTTGTCGGGAGAACGCACGTCATGTGGAGTGCTTGTGCAGGTGATCTGAAGAGGGGAGAGAAGAGGGAAGCGTGGGGAGGGCGGTCGATGTGCGTGCTTGGGGGCGAGAAGTGAAGCCGTCCAGTGTATCCGGCGTCCAAAGCTCTTGGGGTGGGAAGATGGTGGTGGGCTGTGAGGAAAGATGGGGAGCTATATGCATGCAGCAGTGGTGAGGCTCGAGCTCAGGGTAGTATAGGTGCTTTGCTATATCAGCAAGCAGCGCAATAATGCGAGCACGCAGCGGGATGCGCGAAACGTTGATGCTAATAACCCGGGCGCAACAGCCACGGAGCGGCCTGACGTCCGGCAGCGGCCGGCGGATGTGCAGCATGCGGTCACAGACATCGGTGTACATAATAAGCTCGATGCCTGACGCAGGCCGCGACAGGGACGTGGGACACGGTTCCTGCAGCAGTATATCGTGGCGGCTGGCGGCCTGGCTCAACCAGAAGCCTATCCGGGAGCTGCTGGTGCTGGTGCTGCTGCCACACCGCGTTGCCGGCGGCCGGCGGCCGGCGGGCAGGTCGCCGCATAGGGCGGGCTCCTCCTCTTCCATCGCATGCTCGTTGTGATGGCCACGCACATGTGCACGGGGGGAGAGGGCCTGGTAGGGTGCACGTGGAAGGCGTTGCGAGGTGAGGTAGGTGTGGCCGCCACCGGATCGCCATAACTCTGTTCCTGGCATGTTGCACCATGTCCGACTCGACATCCGGGGCGATAGCAGACGCGTGCTATATGAGGCCGCGAGACTCTGCTCGCCCGACACTCTGCTGTCTCGCGCGCGCGGGCAATATCCCCGGCCACAGTGCGAAGGATTGCGCGCGAGGGGTCGAGCATTTCTGTTGCGCAGTCGGCCTGGCGATGGTGCATATCGAGCGAGCGTAGTCTGCTGGAGTGCAGCAAGCGGTGGGCGGGCGGGCGGGCTGCACGGGCGGAAGTGGTCCGCAACGTCTGTCCAAGTGTCCCAGTCTCCATGCCGGGTGATTTGTGTGTACAGACTACCCGACCTCCACTCCACACACACATCCCAGCTCGCAGCCTCTCATCAGCATCGCAGTCCCTCGACAGTAGCGCAGCGCGGCGCCGGCTAACCTAATGCACTCAAGCGAATGCGCGGCCGGCATGCCGACACGAGAGTTGGCACGATCCGCACGGCTCTGCCCATCCATCTCGATCCAGCATTCCCGCCGGAGCGACGAAGCTTATATGCAGCACCGCCCATGCTTGTGGTGACAGCGTGGTTGTTCTGCCCACGCCACCTCTCGGACTGCGGCAACTTCTGAAACATTGCGCGCTCTGCCCATCATCACACCCACCTGCACTGCACGGCCCTTTCCCGCAGCAGCAGACCATGGCGGCCTGGGGCACGACGAGGCTGCACATCTGCAGCCGACTGGGCGCGACGACATCACGCGCTCTCCGTGCTCGCTGCGGTCATCGCGCCCGCCTCCATCATGTGTCCGGCATTGCGCAAGAAGCAATTGTCCACCACCACCACCGAGGGTTCAAACTCTGTTGTCTTCCCCGCTGCACGAGCTACTGCCGCAACAACGTTCATCATTTGGGGGTCCAACCGCCCGCATCTGCAGCCTCGAAGTCTGTTGCTCACCAGCCTGAACAACCACATCATGTGGCTGGACTCGCGGGGGCACCGCACACACGATTCCGATGACATCTTTCGTCGACCGGCTTCTCGACTCTCCTACCCGTGCTGCATTTCCCCATGTGCCATCGGCGCATGGCCATCGCTATCCGAATCAAGGAGTTTCTCCAACGCCCTGGACATGTCGCTCCACCTCCACCGTGCACAGCGCGTACAATGCGACATGCACCCTGAGCGCCGTGACTGGTCGGTGCTTTGTGCTGTCAATTTAACGGTTTACATAGCAGCGCACGATATGCGCTTGCCTACCGTCCAGACACCGGACGGCGCGCGGTGGTTGCATGAGCTATAGGCCAGGCATCCCGCTTCCCGTTGAGCGACATTTCCCCCACTACTGCCCCCGACACCACCTGGACGGCCTATTGGCACTCACTCGCATCTCACTTCGGTGGTCCCGCGAGCTTGGCTGTTCTTAACTTCCACTGCGCTTGTGACGACAAGGATGACCCACGCATACATCTGTTCCTCGCCGATCCTTCGATCTCCACCTTGCTTGGTGCATCATGATCTTGCGCTTGCATATCGGCGGAATGCGTGCACAGATCGTGCACCGCATTTCGCAATGCGGACGGCTCTCGATCATGTCTGGTCAGCACATATTCTCCTTCAGACCCGCGCATGATGAAACGATGGCCGTGCCCGCGCTGCTGTCAAAGCTAGTCAGTCTTTTCTCCGGCGTCGATCCCGCCCCGTTTGGACGTGGTTGCAGGAGGGCTGACCTCGGCGTTTGAGACGACACTAGGTTCGTCATCCGGTCGGCAGGGAAAGCGATGCTGTGGTTGTCGACTGGGATCAGGCAACAATGGGTGCCACACAGCCTGGTTGTATTCATCCAACCCCACGCCACACCTGTGGCTTGGTCAGACTGATGGTGATGACCTGCTGAGCGCTCATGCGCTCATGCGTAGACACGCTCGGCGCGACAAATGCGAGTGCGCAAACCGAATTTCCACGCCCCCGGCCGGTGCTTGCCCTTCCAGGCGCTATCGGAGGCACCGGAGAAAAAAAAGATCGATGCCGGTGTCAAAGATCATGATGTATAATGAGCGTTATTATGCGCCGCCTAGAGATTATCGGATCAAGTGCCACGGTATGGCCCGTTTCTTCTTTGCTTATTCTCCGCGACACAGCGACGAGAATACTTCACCGACGACTCGTGCACTCTTCTTTGGCATCCTCTTCTGACCGCCGGCATAATCAACGTACGTCACGCCGAATCTGGTCTCGTAGCCTTCGGCCCACTCGAAGTTGCTATAGGTGTCACATGTCAGTTTGCATCGTTGCAGCGGCTCGCGGAACTGCACTCACTCCATCAACGACCACGCCATGTACCCTGAATCAGGTCAGCAGACACCTCCAACCACATACTGGCGAAACTTACCCTTGACATCGATCTGGTCCTCCGTGTACGCTTTGGCCAGCTCGCCGATGTAGTCTCGGAAGTATTGGGCTCGAAACTCGTCGTCGAGCAACTGCTCCAGGGCCAAGTCGTTCTCGTCCTTCAAACTCGTGCCGTTCTCCGTCACATATATGGCGGGCCTCGAATAGCGATTCGAAATCCAATTGATCAACTTCCGGAAACCCACGGCATGCGGCCGAAGCCAAAAGGATTGTGTCTCCGGCCCTATCGACCCGCCCGCCTTGTTCTCCTTGAACGTCTCCACGTTGCCATTGAAGTTGTCCTCTGCCGGGGCATCCTTACCATGCTTCACGTAGTCCGCTGTGTAATGATTCATACCTGTTCCTATGTGAGCCATGGGGCCTGCAGAAGGTTCATGTGGTTGTTTCACTGACCATAGAAGTCGTTTGAGCCGCGCACGGCAGCTCTTTCAGCCTCAGTGAAGGTGGGGAGCCTGGATCCCAGTTGGCGCCGCATGCCTTGAGCACCATCTAGTCAGTGCCAAATGGTCTTCTCAACACTTTTTGCCCTGCGGACTCCTGGAACCTGCTTACTTTCGGGGTAATCGCCGTGGTATACTGGATCGGCAAACCATGCAATCGAGAACTCCAGCTTGCGCTCGCACGCCTCAACGTCGAGGGCCTCGTCTGCGTCCCATGGCTCAACCCAATCGCCGTTGAGCGTGATGCCTATCTGACCCTGCTGGGTTGGTTTGAACTCCTCCCTGTACAATTGCACAGCGGCAGCATGAGCGAGCAAGATGTGATGGCCGACCAGCCACGGCTCCGTCGACGAAACGTGGCCGGGCGCGAAATATCCTGTGGCAAAGCCAAGGATGGAAGTACACCTGCCGCTTGTCAGAAACTTCTCCGCATCGTTCGCTTTGTTTCGACCGTGTTTCCGCGCGTCACTGTGTATGTCATGCACTTGCCCCAGCCACCAGCGACCCACTCGTACGCATCAAGAAAAGCAAGCTCACCAGGGTTCGTTGTATGTAATCCACAGTTTTACTTTGGACCCCAGTGTGGAAAACATCAGGCGGCTGTAGCTGACAAAGTCCGCGACGTACTCTTCCTTGTTCAAAAACCCTCCATACCGCGTGTAGAGCTCCTGTGGCAGATCCCAATGGAACAAAGTCACCAGGGGCTGGATGCCATTCGCGAGCAGCTCGTCAACCAAATTCAGGTAGTACTGCAAACCTGTTTGATTCACAGGATCCTGACGACCACCGAGAGGGATCACCTGGAAACGTCAGAGTTCAGGAGGTTTTCTCAAAACCAGCAGTTTCACTAATCACCCTGGACCACGAAACGCTGAAGCGATAGGCTTTCGCGCCGAGCTCCTTCAACAGAGCGACGTCTTCCTTGTAGCGGTGGTAAGAGTCGCACGCGATGTCACCATTCGAGCCATCAGCGATCTTGCCTGGCTGCCCCGCGAAAACATCCCATATGGAGTCGCCTCGGCCGTCGTCGTGCGCGCCTCCTTCGATTTGATAGCTGGCGCAAGGATGAGCTCTGAGCAGTAGAATTGTCGCCCCACAAGAGGCTGTGAGGAGGCTGTGACTGTGACTGACCTGGCCGTTGCGTATCCCCACAAGAAGTCCTGCGGCAAGTGAGCGGAAGCCATCTCGGCTTCTGGAATTCTATCTGTCTTGTTGATGGAACGTTGAGAGGCAGTTTCCCGTGAGAGTCTTTTTCCTCGCCAAACTTTTGAGGCGGGGAAGTTTCGAAGGCGGCAAGACTCGTTTGCCCACAGCGTTTGAGTGTGACGTTATCACAATTCTTTCTGGGCGCCACATATATGCGCTGTCTTTCGCGGCAAAACTCGCCGGGCGAAACGCTCGTTGGGGAGCGGAGAAATGCTCACCGAAACACCACAGACAGGGGATTCGGAGAGCAAGGCGTGACGTCCGTTTAAGGATAGATTAAACCCGCTCCAACCTCTCCAAGCCCATGCACGCAATGGTTCTGCGGGTGCCGGCAGCGACGTGTCGACGGATGTGAGGACCGTCAGCCGCTGCTGCTGCGCATGCGAGAGGAAGACGCCACTTCATATCGAGCAGAGCTTTTGACTGGACACCTGGAGTACAGGGTCTTCGTACAAGTCCATGATGTGGGCGAACAAGACCTCGCGGCCAAGTCTTGGAGGAGTGGAACGGGTCGTCTCCTAGCAGATCAGGGAGAAATCGCTGGACTGCGGAGACAGGAAGAAAGTCTTTGGGACGGCATTCGCGCCGCCGAGCCATTCTTCGACTTCCCGACTCTGCCGCCAAGCCACGTGAGCCAAGAAAAGAAGGCGTCTTGCCCGACGTGGAAGAGCGGCGACGCCGAAACGGGAAATCCGAAAATCACGGTTTCTATTGGTCTTCGCTTTGTTTCTCCCCTGCTTTGTGACCACAAACCCCTCCTCCAGTACCACAACGCCTGCGCGGAAAGCGGTACGTAGGTCATACAGGCGGGACCCATCCGACTGCGCAGTGGTGGTAATAAGTAGCCCGCTGTCCTGAAATCACAGCAGCAACTCAAGCATAAGTCCAATATTCTCATACTCCCAACACTCTTGATTATGGTCTCTACTACTCTTCTTCCCGCACTTCGCGGCGGCAGGCGCGTCTTGCAGCGAAGCACCAAAGCTTACCAGACAGCACGCGGCGCTGCAAGCACAGCGACACAGAAGCGCGAGGGAGACATATCGGATGCCTTCGCCTCCCTTTCTGGCCTCCAATTCGCGCCACTTGAGCCACGTTTCGCAGAGCTCAAGAAGCGTCTGATTGCAGGGCACGAGGAAGCACTGTATCATTCGTGGATTCGCCTTCTGGCCTCGCTGCGAGAGGAAGTCCCTCTGATCGCAGAACAAGGATACAAAATCGTCCCCGAAATCGACTTCACGGACATCGATAATGCGAGCGAACACTTCAAATCAGAGCATAGGAAACGCGGAGTAGCAGTGATTCGCAACGTACTCCCAGAGCAAGAGGCGTTGGACCTCAAGACGGGCTTGAAAGAGTACATTGCAGCGAACCCTCACACCAAGGCATTTCCTGCGGATAACCCGCAGGTCTACGAATTGTACTGGAGTCCTTCGCAGATTAAAGCCCGGTCGCATCCGAATCTGATCAGAGCGCAGCGTTTCTTGACGGAGTTCTGGTATTCCAAAGATCCCGATGCTGCGATCTCGTCGAGTCATCCGATGATGTATGCTGATCGACTGCGTATGCGCTTGCCTGGAGATGCCAAGTTCGCTCTTGGTCCTCATGTTGACGGGGGCTCGTGCGAGAGATGGGAGGAAGAGGGTTATGGGTGAGTTCTCGGCAGCTTTGAGCGCACTTGATCAGAAGCATTTTCTTGCTGATCATATTTCCAGTCGCGGACACGTCTATGACAAAATCTTCCAGGGCAAATGGGAAGAATATGACCCCTGGGAGTCGAGCTCTCGCTTGCCCGTCATCTCCGATCTCTACCAAGGTGTTGGCGCCTGCTCGATGTTCCGCATGTTCCAAGGCTGGCTATCATTGAGCTCCACGGGACCGTACGAGGGAACACTCCTGGTCAACCCACTTCTCAGCAGAGCCACCGCCTACTACCTGCTTCGTCCATTCTTCTCGCCAAAGCGAGCTGCCCGGGACTCTACCGCGGAGAACTACGAGGAGGCATTCCTCGCCGCAGACAACTGGAAACTCGACACCGAGCAAGACTCATGGCTGCATGGAGCCTCAAAGGGCCACGGACAAGAGCTCCGCCCTCAATTGCACCCCCACTTGAACCTGCCCAGATCCATGGTGCACGTTCCAAAAGTCGGTCCTGGAGACTATGTCTCCTGGCACTGCGACACCATCCACGCCGTCGACCAAATCCACACCGGCAAATCCGATTCCAGCGTCCTTTACATCCCAGCATGTCCGCTGACCGTGTCCAATGCCAAGTTTGCTGCAAGACAGCGGGAAGCTTTCCTGCAAGGCGCGCCTTGTCCCGACTTCGGTGGAGGCGTCGGTGAAAGCCAGCATGATGGGCTACCAGGTGTTGACGATGTGCAAAAGGTCAATCCTGTCGAAGGCATGAGGGCGTTTGGTCTACGTGCTTGGGATCCTACCGAGCCTGGCTTATCAGAAGGACAAAGAACTGTTATGAAGGAGGCAAATAAGATTTTGGGATTCGACTCCTGAGGTTGATAGTGGCATGGAATTTTCACTGCTCGCTTTCCGTTTCGACTTGTTATGGCGTGCAATAGTTCAGTATGGCGCTCTCGATGCTCGGCCGGGCTATAGGGATCAGCAATGATGACATTGGCGCTGTTGTGGAAATTTCTTTTGGACAAAATTTTCTGTTCCAGCAAACCTTTTGAACGTGTATGTGTGTAGATATCTTCGGAGGGTTCAGTGGAAGTTCGTTGTAGCCTCATAATCAGGCCATCCTTGTCAAAAGTGACGTATTGGCGGGCGACCGTGCAATGGTTCTCGAGCTCTCGCGAAGCTTCTGGGAACCGACATTGAAATGGAACACGACGTGATGAACCAAATGAAGCAACAAGAAGCCACATACAACCTGCTCCATTGAAGGAGAGAGAAAGATAGAGAGCAAAACACCTCGAAATGGCTGCCGACATCACTCACCTCTTTGGCGGATGCAGTTGCGAGCGAAACCAATTCGTGATCAGCATCCCTCGAGCTGCCCGCCACGAAGCCCAAGTCTTTTTCGACAACACAAGTGCGAGCAGTACGATCTCCCCACCAATTGCTCGGGAACGATTTCTACAAAACAACTGAACTGACACTCTTTGCTAGGAAGAGCCCACGCCGCCCCCGTCGTTGCCTTCTTGCGAGTACCTCTAGACTTCTACCACTCCGTAACATACGCCCAATTCGACAACGAATCCCACAGCTCGATCAAAAGAACCTACAACACACCCGCGACCCGTCCCGGCTTTCCTCCCACGCGACGACAATTCTGCGGCTTCTGCGGCACGAATCTGACGGCATGGAACGAAGCTCTGCACAGCAGTAGCCCACACGGCGCCAACAACAGCCTAGACTACCTCGACGTTACGCTCGGCTCGCTCTTCAGCGAGAGTTTGGACAAGTTAGAAGCGCTGAGCATCACGCCCGGTTCAGACTCCGATGGAGAAGAACAAGACGAAGAAGAAGGATCACGCGAAGGCACAGACGCCGGACTAAGACAGACCCGGCTAGAAGAAGAAGAACGACACCACCGACAACAAGAACAACAACAAGTCACCGCAACCACAGACGGCATCCCAATCCCCGTCCGAACCTCACGAACAACCAACCAGCAACTCCACCGGCTCAGCGACCGCGGAGTGCCCTATTTCGAAGAAATGATCCAAAACAGTCGCCTGGGACGGATGATTCGACGACAGGTAGGAGGCCAGACGTCCCGCGACGGAACGAGCAGTGTGCAATGGGAAGTCATCGAAACCGTCATCGGCAACAATAATGATGATCGTAACCCAATGCCACCCGGAGGCTTTTCCTCACCTCATAAGCGACAGAGACTGGGGTCGTAGTATTGTACTTGAAAAAAAAAGAGAAGAAGAAGAAGAAGAAGAAGAAGTATTGTCTCCGACATCGTAGCCTTGATTTGTGCAAAAACGTTGTAGGTACCCATACAACACAATAGCGAAAACCGTGGTGTACAGCGTCGGGCGAACAGCGGTGGGTTTGTAAGTAATGTTGAAAGAAAAGAAACATCACACGACTGGGCATTTTGCACTCTTTCCATGCTCTCCATACTTTCTTCCCACTGTTCTCCAAGTCCTCCGCATGTTTCAGTGAGATTCAGACAGAGTGAGTGGTAGCTCACAATACAATACAAAATACTCAATTTCGTTGTAATCACAGCGCGCGCACAGGCACCATTCGAACAGCAACTAGAAACGAGTGAGGAGAAGCTACCGATGTAGACGCCATCGTGAAATAACCAGGACACATAACACGGAGAACGGACCACCCTCATGAGACGGTAAAATTCGGATCCTTTCTCATCCCTATCAAAAATACAGATATAGCCACACGACACCTCTCTCCCTGACCCGCGAAAAGGCGCGAGAGAGAAGTGGAAAGCGATGCTCAAAGACGTAGGTAGCATCCATCATCAACAAACGACAAAAAGCAAACGGGCGAAAACACAAAACGACCAGCTGAACAGATACAAGTCCTCGAACGTCATGCAAATTTCGAGCCTTCTCTGTACCAGCCCGACAACAGTAAGAGGCCATTTGGTATTTCCCCTCGACCCACAAAACGCCGCATTCGCATAGTTGGCCGTATCGATACCATTAGCGAGTGATATATTCCAAAGGGGTTGCAGACACAAAAATATTCAACAAGTCTCCCACCCATGCGCCGCCATTTCTTCCGCTTGCTTACAGGCAATATATGAACACAGAGTTCCCTATGGGCTGACTGGTTGGTCTGGTTTTAATCCGTTGGCTCTGGTAGCCGTGCAAGGAAGCAATAGCGATAACGTGGTTCCGGAACGACGAACGCCTGCTCTCGGGGTATCGATATCAAAAGGGGAGAGAAGAGTCGTAGATGTCCGGACTCGGGTGGTGTAGGTAGGGTCGAGGAGGTTTCGGAGTCTTGAGCCATGAGGCCGCAACGATGAGCCCTCTGGTCAGCGAAGGGCTTGCGCTTCAAAGTCGCAGTGCACCCGCAGACCCAGTCCTGCCCACAAAGCCAGACGAGTCGACCGCGCGAAGGCATAAGGTACTGCAGACTTCATCGTGATGCGCCATTTGTGTTAAGCGGCTTGTCGAATGAAAGGTGGGGCCAGGCTCCGCTCCGGGACCATCGGGACGTTCACGGTCGTCTCCTGAACATTTCTCGTAGCACTGTAGCATCTACAGGACGACCCTCCATCTAGTTGAGCCCATCCGTTTCTATACCACCATCACCGAACGCGAAGTTCGCGTCGAACCCCAGACCATTGTCTTCGGAAGTGTTGTTGAGAAAGCTGTCAAAGTCGAAGTTGTCGAGCACATCGCCGGAGTCCAGGGCGGCAAAGTCCATAGTGCTGAACTGATCGGCACTATCGAGAGCACCGAACGGCGCACTGTTCATGTCCGGAACGCCGCCTTGGACGTTATTGTGCTGCGGGCCGTTGGTCTGAGGCGGACCTTGGCCAGGCGCTCCATTCTGCATGGGCAGATTCTTGTTGTTGCCGAATGCTGACGCATTGCTGGGTGTGACCGGTGGCGGTGGTGTCGGGGTTGGTGCATTCTCACTTTGGGCATCCGCGCCTCCCTTCTTCGCCGCAGGACCCTGATCTGAATTAGTGTTTGTTTGATGAAGGTTTTGGCCGCGCCACGCCTTACCTTTTTGTTGTCTGCGGCCTTCTTCGCCCCGGGTTTCGGCTTGTTCGCTTGGTTGGGCGTTGGTGGTGCGGCTTGCTGCGCAGGACTACTTGGCTGCGTCACGGCCTGTGGCTGATTTGAGGGAGCCGGAGGCGGAGGCATGTTGTTCGGTCGTGGTGTCATGTTCGGCGGTTGACCCGGTGGACCTTGCTGACCCGGTTGCTGACCGGGCATCATCTGTCCTTGCTGACCTTGTGGACCGCCCGGATACATTTGTCCATTCGGCATCATTCCTTGTTGCTGTCTCATGAGTTCCATTTGCTGTTGTGTCATCTGTCCAGTCATCGGATGCGAGGAAGGAGCCCGCTGGAGGGGCTGGCCATTTTGCCCTACCATGATCATTCCTTGGCGCATCTGTGGATTGTTAGGGTCCATCATGCCGGGCTGTGGTGAGCCTCGTCCTGCTACGTTCGTCAGTCGGTCGATCATCGTCGAGCGTGTTGGCACCTGCAAGCTTACCTCCATTGGGACCTGGGACTCCCGCCGGATGAGCCATGCTGTCTTGCTCTTGCCGTGCCATGAGCAGACGTTTCTTGTTCTGCTGCTCCAACAGCATTAATTGCATTTGATAGTCCTGCAAAGCGTGGTTGCCATTGTTGGCTTGGGCTTGCTGACCGCCGGCGGGCGTGGTGCCGTTTTGGGCTGGCATGCCCATTCGTGGATTGTACTGGAACTCGCCGCCGGCATTGCCTTCCATGGCCTGCTGGGCCATAGGGCTCGACTGTGCGCCGCTGGGTCCCATGGCGGGATTCTGAGGCATGCCCTTGTTGCCGTTAGAACTTGATCTTTGTATGGCAGTTTGCATTTGCGCCTGCATAGCAGCCGAGTAGGCTTCGACAGACTTTTGTTGGACGTTAGTAGGTTGCATGGACACCCTCTGCAGTTGTTGTTGGGACATATGGGAAGGATCGAGACTGTCGCGAGCAATAATCTCTTGTGCTTCTGCGGAAAGGGGCGTCGACTGGGGTGGGAGGTTGAGAGGAGGACCGACCTGATTTGCGCCTTGCATCTGACCCGGCTGTGCAGCTCGTGCCTGATTCATGGCTTGCTGCTGCTGCTGCTGCTGCTGCTGTTGCTGCTGCTGCATATTGCCTTCGAGCCGCTGTCGCTTGGGAGATGGAGCCTCGCCACCACCACCGGTGTTCGGAGAGCCGGATCGCGGATCGCTCATATTCATCTGGGACCCTTGCCGTTCCATCTGCGTGCCACCTTGAGCATTTCCTTGCTGCATTTGCCGCTGTTTCTGCATGGCTTGCATCTGCTGCGGAGTCCTGCGCCTGCGTCAGTACACACTCGAGAGTAGGTCACACACGGGCGGCAGTCCTATCACTCACATTCCGTTCACGTTATTTCCCATGGCCGCCTTGCGAAGGTCATTGTTCGCCATGCCGTTCATTGTCTGATATTGCTGCTGCTGCTGCTGTTGCTGCCGCAAGGCATTGGGATCCATGCCGTTGACGGCGTTCACGCGTCCCTTCATATTGTTCCGCTGCTGGCCCACGTAATTGAGCGTGGTGGGCTTGCCTCGATGGCGATTTCCTTGGTAGAGTTCCCAGAACTGGCACCACCAGTCTTGCAAAAACGGGCTGTCTTCGCTGGAAAGGGCCAAGGGCGCGGGCAGGTCGCTCGGCCGTTTCTGGATGCCGAGGTGCTCCTTGCTGTCGATGTCCATGGAGCCATCGATGCCGTTGGCTTGATTTTGCCGCTGGCTGGGGGACAGCTTGACGTCGGAGGTTTCAATTTCCATCTTCTGCGAAAAGACGCGTGCGACCTCGTATTGCTGCTGGCATAGCAGGTAATCGTAGATGGCGGTATTGAGCTTCTTGATGATGGCATCGGGCGTGTAGCTGGCGGTGGGAGTGCCGGCGTTGGCGGGCTGGCCCACGGGGCCGCCCACAGGACCACCTATGGCGCTCATTTGCATCTGGTGCTGCTGGCTCATGCTGCAGCTGCGTCGGCGACGCGATCAGTGGCGGAAGAGAACGTCTTGTCGGCGGCGGGCGCGTTGCTTGTTCCGGTAGGGGTGCGGAGGCGGGACAGCAGCGGCAGGGTGAATCGCAGCGCGTGTCGCGCAGAGCAGCGGCGGCGCGCGGGTGTCGCTCGGCGTGGTGCAGGCGGAGGGTGCAGTGCGGCGCGCGACGGCGAGTGTCGAGGGACGAGCGGCGAGGTTGGGACAGCTTGGGCGTGGGATTGCTGGGCGGGCGCACGCGGTCGAGGATGGTCGTCGGCGGACTCGGGCGCTCGCGGACGCGCACTCGGCGGGCGAGGCGGGGCGTTGGTCGTTGGCGGCGACGGCGATGCTGCTGGGCCCGTCGCTCGCTCGAAGAATGATTGAATGCTCCGGGTGGAGGACGATGGGACGGGTGTGGGTGTGTGATCGCCCACGACGCTTCGGCTGGCGGGCTGGTCCAAGCCACGCCTCGTTCCCGCCCGTGCTCAAATCCACGCGCGACAAACCTCGACGAAACCCAACACCGGCGGTGCGCAATAGATGGCGGATGCGGTGCGCCAAGTGCGCGGGCGACGCGGTGCGGCGGCGAGGAACGCAACGAAGCAGCTCAGGGTGGTTGTGCGGGAGCCGTCAGGTGGGAAGATGAAGATGAGATGCACAGCACAGCTTCCTCCCGTCGCGAGACAACAGGCCAGGCCCCTTTCTCGCAGCGCTCTCTGCGCTGCGGTAGTGCCACTCGAGCACACCGTGATCTTCGTTCCCTTCCATCATGCCTCTTGCTCTACGCCGCCTCACGCGCATTGCCACATGTTCTCATCATGGCCGACCGCCCGACACACCCCTTGGCGTGTGTCTGTATGTGGCGGGATTCATGCGCCGGGCGGGTGATAGGCCAGCAATCCCGAAGAACAGCAGGGTCCCTCGGGTGTCAATAACATTGCAGAGCTACATACACCTGTCGCGATTCCAGACTCCGTCGCTCCCGCTTTCAACAATACACGCAACACGCATCGGAGTTGCGGTCTGAGGATGCAAAAGTATAACTTCTCCCCATTCATATGCCGTCCCAGTGCCGGCTCCTCCCGCCGGAGCACGTGGACTGCCAAAATGTGGGATCGTGAGTCCGTCCCAGAATTCTGGGAAGCGCTGACCGATATTCGATGCCTGGCGCGCGCACTAACACCCCCATGATGGCTGGAGTGCGGCGACCTACTGCTTTGTGACACATGTAACTGGTGCTGCATTTCTTGACCGTCGGTGTTAGCAGGCTGCAAATCCATTTTCGACGCGGCCTGCATCCAAGCGCCACCGCTCGGCGTCTCCCTCATCTTTGACCTTCGACTCATCTCTCTGCACCCGCTCTGTGGCGAGCCCTGCAGTCCGGCGCAAGACATGCACAGCATCATCCTTCACTCATCATCTGGAGGCAACTCGTCCTCGATATATCGTAACAGCGTGACCCGCATCTCAGTTGTGTCGTTCCCTCGCAGCACATCGCTCACAAAATGCGCCTCGACCTGCATTTGCACCTGTTGAGCGGCGTCAGCATCTGTCTCGTACCGTCTGATTAATGGCATCAGCCTACCATCTCCAATGCGCCACGGATCACTCCACATAGAATGTTGCTATACCACAACTCATCTTGAGCCCGCCCATCATCCGGCAATTCCACAAAATCCGCCAACGGATTCTCCTCAAACACCAACCCAAACCCCTTGCCATCTGCCGTCCATCCTGTCACCGCGGGTGTGATGTTCATGAAGATCTTGAAGCCGACTTTGCTGATGATCTCTGCCGTCTCTTTGAAACTGCTGCAGCTGCCGGTATTGCTCTTCGCCAAAAAGTCCTCGATCAATCGCTGTCCGATATTGAAGCCCATGCGATCCAGTTCGGTGTTGACTGCGCCATAGTCGGTTTGCGCCGAGGTATTGGGCAACAGGAGATCGCGACACAGTTGTGCGACGATGGTGCCGTAGGTCAACGTGACGACTTCAGCGTTGACTTTTTCGACGCGAGACTTCCATACCCTTGAATCTGTATTAGCAATGTCCTCTAATCGTCAAGTACAAGAGCATACACACTCGTCGCCGAGGCGGGCCGCTTTCGAAGTCATGGCAACAGGGTGATGATCAGTCGCGTCCGATGGGGCACGCGCGTCAGGCACAGCTTCACCGCATTGCTCTCCAGATGCCGGTTTGTGTGGGCTGTCGTTGTGTGCCTGAGGTCGAGATGGAGTATGTCGTGGGGTGTTGGCATGTGAAGAGGCCGAACTGTGGGAAAGCGCGGGCTTGCGCGCGAGCTAGCGCAGTGGAGATCTTTGGGAAGTGAAGTCTTTTTGAACTGCAAAGCTTCACAGTCGCAAAACACTTGCCAACAACGCTGCGCCTGTGCCAAGCAGCTGCACTCTACTGAACAATTACTTCGTATTGGAAGAGGAAGTCAAGATGTCAGGCGAGAAGAGAGCTGCAGATCAGTCATTCGGCAGCACGCAGCTGGTCAAGAGACATAGATCCAATGGGGACATGAACGGAGCTCTAATACAGAGCAATGGCGTGGTGAGTATCTTCATTGGGGTTCCATGCGCTCAAATAATGCTAAAGCGGCATGAAAAGGGAGCACTGGCTGATCAGGATGGATGAGTAGGGACAAGGTGCGCAAGGCCTGCAAGCACCGGTGATGGAGTTGAGCGGTAAGAGAGCAGCATATCAGAAACTACTCGAAGGCAAAAAGATGCTAACACATACCAGGCCACTCGGGCGAAGTCTTTACAGCTCGATTCGATCCCTCCGGCGCACACATCGCATCCGGTTCCATGGACCGCAACATTCTCCTGTGGAACACATCCGGCGAATGCGCCAACTACGGCCTCCTCACCGGGCACAAATCCGCCGTTCTCGATCTCCACTGGTCACGCGACAGCCAGGTCATCTACACAGCAAGCGCTGACAAACACGTCGCGAGCTTCAACGTCGAAACGGGCGAGCGAATACGAAGACATGTCGGACACGAGGAAGTCATCAATTGCCTCGACGTGAGCAAAAGAGGCGAAGAATTTCTCGTGAGCGGGAGTGACGATGGGTCGATATCAGTATGGGATCCGAGACAAAAGGCTGCGTTGGATTACATCGAAACCGACTTTCCCGTTACCGCTGTGTGTTTGGCTGAAGCAGGGAACGAGCTATTCAGTGGAGGTATCGATAATGAGATCAAAGTATGGGATCTGCGCATGAAGAAGACGACGTACGAATTGAAGGGGCATACGGACACGATTACCAGTTTGGCCATTTCGCCAGATCAACAGAGTCTGCTTTCGTTCTCGCATGACTCGACGGTGAGGACATGGGATGTGAGGCCTTTTGCGCCTGCGGATAGGGCCATCAGGACGTTCGATGGTGCGCAAGCTGGACTGGAGAAGAATCTCATTCGTGCATGCTGGGATGGCGAGGGACGCAGGGTTGCTGCTGGAGGTGGTGATGGGACGGTGACGATTTGGAACAGTAAGGACGGGAAATTGATGCACAAGCTGCCCGGGCACAAGGGCACTGTGAACGACGTGCGAATATCTCCCGATGGATCAATGGGTAAGTCGACGTCCAACCTTACGCACACACACATGTGAACCTACTGACTGTTTCGATAGTGCTCTCTGCCAGTACAGATCGCACCATACTGCTGGGAGAACTGCCTCGGTAGACGGGTCTGCGTACCAAGATGTGGAGCGAGCGTGCAACAACGTGCAGATCCCGCTGTCTACTAGACGCAAGTCGATACAGCCTGTACACATCCACGGCAACACGCAAAGGCGCAAAAAGCGCGGAACATGCCCCATGTGGCTAATCTGCAGTGGAATCTCAGAGCTACAAGTATGCTGAAAGGAAGCACGAGTCAGTCGACGCCTCCCATCAGTCTGAGAAAAACCAAAACCAGTCAAATGTCCGCGACAAGCTACAATTCATACATAGCTCGACTTGGGCTACGGTGATTTGATTTGTTCCCAAGGTCTAGCGAAGCGCATATACAGAACCAGCCACGACTGCCATTGAAGACTGTCTCTGAGACCACAGATTCGTTCCCTGCTCCCTTTATTATACTGCTTCGAACCTCACAAATCACAACTCACTCGCTCTCTCCACGCAATTTGCCTTCCTCTGCTGCTCATACGAGGGAATCATTCTGTAGATCTACCATATGAGAACTGAGTATACTATGAGCAAGGGGACCCAGCCAGCTTCGACGACTTCTACCCGTACTACCAATAAGGGGCAAATGCAAAGCAGAGATCCGCTTGCTCGATGAAGGGATTATCCTACAACCCCTTTGCGGGCGATTGCATGATCTGCCTGCGCATCAGGACTCACAAATGTCTCCTCGTGGGCGACTGCGAACAAAGAAAATGTAAGGTCAAAAAGATGTGCTAAATATACACAACAAAATCTACATTCGTTCAACAGCGCGCCGAGCAGCTCTCGACGAAGATAGACCTCGAGGAGATGGTGGCTTCTATGAGATTACACTGTGTTTCTCTTTTTGTTGCTACACACCACTTCTGTTCCCCTCTCCCCACTTCTATCACCACTTTGCCTCTATGATAGATTCCGGCTCATATCGTTGCGGATTCTGTTGTAGTCGAGCAGGCCCTCGATTTGTCCAACAGCCGAGACGGCGATATCGCGATCCCAAAGCTTCTCCTGGGCGAATCGCATGACGTCCTTGGCTGTGATAGCACCGACGACTCGCTCAACTTCCTCTGGTGCAAGTCGGCGGCCGGTGGTGATGATTTGTCGTCCAATATCCTCTGCAACAGCAGTGGTGCCGTCGAGCGAGAGGAGAATGGATGCCTTGAGCTGCTGCTTGGCCCGCTCAGTCTCAGCTTCAGTGACGTTGAATGACAGACGAGACCATTCGCGGAGAGTGAAATGGACAAGATCGTCAATACGGGTCACGGCATCGGTCACGAGGTAGATACCCCAGAGACCAGTGTCGGAGTATGAAGTCGAGAAGGACATGAAAGAGTTGGCCAGCTTGTGGTCGTGGACGAAGGTCGAAAGCTTGGAGCCGAGGTAAGGAGAGTTACCCATGCTGCGGTCCCAGTTTCCAACAATGGCCTGTGTTACAAGCGCAGTGAAGTAATCATCGTCCTTCCAGCTGACACCCTCGACTGCAATGGCGATGTTGGCGGTGGGCATGGTGTCGTCTCGTATCCTGACCTCAGATCCAACAAAGTCTGGCTTAGAGCCCAGGCCACGCTCAAAGGCATTGTTCTGTGCGTTGGGGTTGTATGCTGGGATGTTGGCAAAGTACTTCTCCGCGAGCTGGACCATCTGGTCGTGAGGAACACCACCAGCACCGACAAGGACCATGCGGTCGGCAGTGTAGTTGGTCTTGATATAGTTCTCGAGGTCATTGCGCTGGATGCTCAGAATGTTCTCCTTTGGTCCCAGAATGGTGCGGCCGAGAGGCTGGTTCTGGAAGGCAGTTGCGTGCAAGTGGTCAAAGACGACCTCCTCCAGCTGCTTGTCCACCTCTTCCTGCTCGCGGAGGATGACGTCCCTCTCACGCTCAATGGCAGAGTTCTCGAGTTTGCTGTTCTGCAGGATATCGGCGAGGATGTCGACGGAGGCGGGCACATCGCTGTTGAAGCTCTTGGCGTAGTATACGGTGTTCTCGCGAGAGGTGTAGGCGTTCAGGTGGCCACCCATGTTCTCAATCTCGAGTTCCAACTGCGACTGGCTGCGCTTTTGCGTGCCCTTGAAGGCCAAGTGCTCGAGGAAGTGTGCGGTGCCGTTGGTCTTGTCGGTTTCTGCGCGCGAGCCAGCGTCAATCCACACGCCGACGGTGGACGTCTGGGCGTAGGGGGAGTATTCCGTGGCAATCTATTATGCCCTTATCAGCACTCCGTGCCTCTCCGCGGCGATGGCCATGTCCAATGGCAGCCTTACCGTGAAGCCGTTGCTCAGCGTGGTCGATTCGGTGGTGGATCCATGGCTAACAGGAGTCGCCAGAGCGCGGCGGGTGATGCTGGGCTTGACGGCGTTGATGGCGCGCTGAGCGCGGAGGCCCGTCTGCAGGCTCAGCGCCAGCCTTCGAGATGCCATGGCCTGTGGTGCGGTGTGGGAGGGGCGGTGGTGGATGCGGTGTTCGCGAATCCCGACGGCCCAAGTGAAAGCTCGCTATGTTTTCTCGGGAAGGACCGCAATGCTGACCTCAAACCGCACAGCCGCGGTCCAACAACCACTGGCACTGCACTTCACATTGCCAGCGTGCATACCCGCGGACGATTGCTTCTACATACAAGGTGTTCCTCAATGACGGCTCTTTTGGACTAACTCATCCCTAGAGAACTATCATTTCTTGACCATAAGACCATTCGTACACACTGAACACAGCTCTTGCCAAAAGTCGTCCTCGCTTCGCCAGCCAGTCACAGTGAGGGCATTTCTGAGCCTCGGGCATAATCGCCGGCAATAGCAGAGCGCATCCTTGACGACATTCACCTTGGACACGACGCACGACCGTCTGCTCTCCCACCAGCCTCACCACCGCTGCCATGGCCTCCGCACTGCGACCCGCGCTCCTCCGCCAAGCCCAAGCCGCCTCCATGCAGCGCGCCTCCTCGTCCATCATCGCCAGCTTGCGGGCGAGCCGACAAACACCATTGACCACGCGAGTCTCGCGGTCTGCTTTCCAGACCTCTGCCGCCCGAAAGATTCTGCCTCCTCTTCCACAAGTCATCCGAGGAGGTGTAAACGACCCTGCGCCCATTCCGGAGCCACACCCGACCCATGGAAGCTATCACTGGACAATGGAGAGGTATGCGTGAATAGGACATATCCATACAATTGGGGATGGGCGTTTGGCAAGAATACATACTAAAGCATGCGGTACAGAGCCATCTCGATCGGCCTTATTCCGTTGACCGTCATGCCATTCGCTGTGGGCTCGCTCAACCCACTCTTGGACGGCACCTTGATCGGTCTGATCATTTTGCACTCATATATTGGATTTGGGTAAGCTAATCTGCAATGAGATACCAGCAGGTAGTATATCACTAACATCACCACCATCAGCGCTGCGATAACAGACTACTTTCCAACGTGGCGTGTACCAAAGATCCGCAAAATCTTCGATTGGCTTAACGTCCTGATGGTCTTTGTTGTTGGCTGGGGATATTACGAATTTGAGACGAACGATGTTGGTCTGACTGAGGGCATCAAGAGGATCTGGAAGGCGGGCGCAAATGCCCAGGATGCGGAAGCTCAGCTCGAGAAGAAGGCCGGAGGCCCTCTCGACCGACTTTAGATGATGCAGAGGATGTCGAGGATGGAATAAGCCTAGATGTGGTGCGACTGCCTCCAGCGTGCAGAAAGCTGAGGAAAAAGAGGAGCTGTTCACGACGCTTCATGCGTATACAAGATTTCGACTAAGCAGATACATGGCCAATGCGCAACTATCAGCACAGCACTTTCCTTTGTTCGCTCGCGACCTCAGCTTGGTCCGACACCTCAACAGGCCGATTCAAAACCGGACGGACACTCAATGAAGCAAGCTCCACACCGCAACAGCATACAGAGACTAGATGGAACAATTCCCTATATTCCGAACAATGGCCTTGTTTGTTGACAAAGGGCATAGCAAAGGAAGTCTTTCTTTGTCCTTTCAACAGCACTGTATCGCTTCGGATGAGTCGTATACAATTTATCTGACAGCTCTTTGTGCCCTCTGTTCTCAACAAAACAGTACAATGCGCCGGCCACTGCATTGTGCCGCTGTTCAAACCAAAGATTGGCAGCTTTTCAAAGCAAGCGCATCTTCTTTGCGTGCAAGGCGGGAACGTACAAGAGTCGCGCCAGAGCCGTTGACTTTCTCTAGCATCAGTTCTCTCTTTCTCCCTCGACGTAGACTATCTAGTGCAGGCACTAGATCGGAACGTCAGGATCAGGAGGGAAGCTTGAGAAGCGGAGGAACGAACATCGAGTAAACAGTGACCCCACTGTCAGATTCCACGATCAAACATGTCTTCACAACGCAGGCTCGCTCTCGCCAATCTGCGCGTGTCCACTGCGTCGTTGCCATCGCCAAAATCTGCTGCAAGCCCGAGTTCTGCAGAATCGCTTTGGCGTCGCTACCAAAGGTTCTCAGGGAATACACCAGAAGCGTCGGGAGAGGTACACTCTCCGGCGAACAGCGAGCACTTGGTCCAGTCTGCCATTGCACCCCCGACGAGAGGTACATTCCTCAGTGCAATCGACGAGGTCGCTCAAGAAAACATTGGGAGCAGCATGCAGGGCGTGGAAGAGGCAAATCCCAGACCCAGCACAGCATTTGCCACCGTTGAAGACAACTCACGATACCAGAAGAGACCCCACACACTAGAAGCTCTGACCCGTGGAGAAGAGGAGCATTCGGAAAGTGTCGAAGCAAACTCCCGACCGCGGACAGCGATGTCTGCCACTGAGCACAACCCTCTCGCCACAATCGCCTTCCGACTCCACCACAGACTCGATACGCTGAGATCTCTGACAACGCGCCGCCGCTCAACCGCCACATCCGCACCCGGTTCCGCATCACCGACATCGTCATTAACGACATCAAAATGGTCTCTCAATTCTCCCAACTCCGTGGCAAGCGCCGCAACCCCTTCAAACAACAGCCACACCATCAAGATGAAAGATTCCCGCTTCCGAGTCCGCTCCCCAGGAGGCGCACTCAACTCCTCGCCGCTGACAACGCTCGAAAAACGTGCCAATCAGAAAGCCAAACGTCAGAATCGCAAGGATGGCGCACTTCATCATGCCCCCTACAGTCCGCTCTCGCCGCTTTTCCGCCCATCTGGAATGTTGCAGCCGGCGCCCCTGTCGCCAGTCTTCAACGCTTCACGCGTGGAGATGGTATCTTGCATGTCGAGCGGGGTCTCCCAGGCGATTGAGCAGATGCATGAGACTAAGTGTAAGAAGGGGCAAGATTGGGTGCAGTTGGGGTTCTGAGGGAGTTCTGCGTGAGAGAAGGAAGGTAAGTTCGTGTACTAAAGATGTGTTTGCCATACAAGGGGTCTAATGGTCAGGTTTAAGAATAGACATGGTGTTCATCCACGATGAGATGTAAGTGTTCTGCTCCGGCGACTGGTTGAACTGTAACTTATATCATCAGAGTTGAAATAATGCACATGAACGCAAGCAAACTCATTCCAATGTTCCGATGACTTTCCAGTACGGTTTCCACATTACTCATTACTTACATCGAGCAGTATGTATCAGTTGTTCCGTCCCAACTACCAACAACAGCGACTCAACTCAGTGACTTGCTTTCTCTCTCACCTCATCCCCAAGTGCGTGTCTCGCACGAGCGATTCATTTGATGATCCTGCCTCGTTTCGCCATTGCAGAGCGTATGCATTCGGGCGGACGCTGTTAAGGACTGCAACGTCGGCTCTATTGCTGTCGGCACACGCAATTGCCGACGCAGCAACGAAGTCGCGGCTCTCGAATATTGTCAAGTCAGACAACGTTTGATTTCCCATTCCATTCACGTTGCGGCGTAGTGGATGTCAAGTATCCTGACGTGTCCAAGAGAATCGGCATTGGCCTGGATCGCGAGACATCCCGTGGAAGGAACGCTTTTGTATGGCTTACAAAGAGCCAAGCTCTCGTAAAAACATGTACTTTTATATTCAAAGGCGGCCGACTCAGTCCACCTTGATCGCACTGTATATCCTCCGCACAAATGCATATGCCGTGAGGAAACCGATGGTACCAGTGAGGAGGCCATAAGTCAGGCATGCCAGAAAACTATAGCTGAAGAACAGCATCGTGCTCGCCAAGCCTGTGATGTGGAGGTGGTTGAAGTAGTAGTATACACAGTAAAGGAATATCCAGATTGAAGAGGATCCGCCCACGAAGAAAGATTGCCACCACCAGTGGTAGTTCTGTTCGGTTTCGTTAGTATGAATTGCAGTAGGCGAAACGAAATCACATACCTCGGAGCAAAGCTGCACGTAGACAGCAATGACAGTCGTCTGCATGACCGCCAGAATGAGAATCGAAGAGACCACGGCCATGTAGCCAAAGACGTAGTAATAACCGCTCTTGTCCTGCCAGAGGCTGCGGAAAACGAACATGAGCTCGATGAAAATGACGGCAAAGGGAATCAGTCCAGCGAGCAAGATGGTCTGGAGTTGACGACTGTACCAAGCTTGCTGCGGAATCTGGCGTGGGACTTTGGTAGGCCTAATGGGGTGTGTATATGCTCCAGCCTTGTTGAAGCCATAGTGACTGCCGATGTACGCAAGTGGCAGCTGAACAAGAAGCCAAAGGGCGACCAGGCCGAGTAGAGTGCCAAACGGAATTGCTGTGGAAGAAGCTTGGATCCAGACAAAAAGATTAAGTATGAATGTTGTTGCGAAGAGAAGACCGGGGAAGAGGGTGGCGGTGACGATGGCAATATGCTGGAAGTTGGAACCTCCGACTGTCTTGTAGACGCGTGCTGAGAAATAGCCCGAGAAGACGCCAGCAATGATGAAGAGCGCGAAGCCGACGGATACGAAGCCGCCACGGAAGGAGGGATTGAGGATTCCGAAGCAGGACAAAGCGAGCAGTCCGACAGACATGAAGACGAGCTGCATGCCGGATCCGATCAGGGGTGCCAGAAGTCGGCCGTGTGCAGGCTCCCGGAAGACATCGCCGTGCACCAGCTTCCAGCCTGTGATGTCTTCGAGGGCGTCATCGTCGTCGGATTCGGCATCATCGGGTTGCGCAATGCCGTCGACCTTCTCGAGAAGACCACCCTGCTCCACACTGGCCTTTGGCGGCGACCTGGTCCCTTTGTTTCGCTTGCCGATGCGAAGCTTTCCTTCCTCCATGCCCAGCTCTTTGTAGCCTGCGATCTCGCCTCTGATGGTGCGTGTTAGAATGTAGGCGACTGCGATGGAAAGTCCGCCGAAGATGACCAAAGAGTTGATGATGGCGAGCCAGTGAATGCCGTTGCTGTCTTCCTGATTCACGAAATACAAGTCCCATCGGTTCGACCAGTCTACCTTGTCCTCTTCACGGAAGTATACGGAGTAGGAGTAGGGGATCGTCACAGTCGCATCCTCGGGCATATCATCGATGGTGTCGTAGCCGTGGTAGACGTTGGGGTCGTGCAGCGTACTCGCATTGAGCGTCGAATTGCCATACGCCAGCTCCATGCCGGCCGTAATGTCGTGCAGGTCGGTTGGAAGCCCTGATGCGTCGCGATTCTCAGCTCCGATAGATTTCGCGTAGACCTCGAAGCCGACAATCACTTTCTTGCCTCGATCGCCGTCTCGTCCTGGGGCGCGGTGCCAGCGAATTACCAAGGTAACGTGGTTGTTGAGAAAGTATCGTGGCTGTCCAGTGAGCATCGAGACCTCCTCATAGCCCATCTTGAAGCCTGAGGCGTAGTACTTTCTGCTCTTGTCGACGGTAACGAAGCTCGTTGCACCCGGAAGGTTGTCGACGATCCACTCGGCGACATAGCCATGTTTGACGACTTCAATCGCTTTCTTCAGTGCATTCTTATCCGCCTTGTGACTGCAGAGATAACGCGCCTCTTGGTCGGTGCCCATTTCGAGCTCATAGTCGGACACTACGATACGATCCCCTCGCAAAACCTCGCCGAGGTTGAGTGCAACATTGGAGCCGGAGATGAGTCCTGTCCCGGGTCGTTGGCGGCCCGATGACGGACACACGAAAGGTAATTCGGCATAGGCGTACTGAATCTGGGTGTTGTCGCTGTAGATTTTGTTCACGAATAAGGGTATGGGATCGCCTTCGGAATATGACTTGACTGACCAGCCTGTTCGCGGTCAGCACTGCTGTCTGGAAGATGGCCTCGTGTCGATGGGGGCAGTCTTACCGGGAATGTAGAAGGCGTGGGCGAACTGAAGGCCGGCGAGCAGCAGAGCGATGAGGCGTATCCTGTAATCGGACGCCATGTGTGATGTGTGTGCGGATGCGGGTGCGAATGTCGCCGCCTTTTTATGCGCTCCGACTCCCCCTCACAGCAATATCGGTCGTGTCGCACGCGGACGGAGGATTTGTACAGGACAGCGCGCAAGCGGCATGCGCAATTCGGTGCTACAGCAGCTGCGCGTCGCGTCGTTTCTTATCTAAGCGAGCGGAAGCGGTCCAGAGAACCTGAAGAGGGGAGAAGGAGCGGCGCAGAGCGGTGGAGCGACGGCGGCAGCGGTGGTGGTCCTGGTGGTGGTGATGCCTGAGTGTGAAGTGGGTGATGTGAAAGGCAGTGCGAGTCGAAAGCAGCGCTCTAGGCACTCTCCACAACGACAGACAGCGAAGGAAGGGTTGAGGGCAGACTAAGACGATTTCCCGCCTTGGCAGCCAAAGCTTCAATCCCGGGCTAGTTTCCGTGCATGTGACATTAAACGCGTTACACTCCTCATCTCGCTCCGACACGCCCCCTGCTCTCACCATCCATTTCATGACCGTCGGAGGTTTGGTACCACTGTATTCCCATCCGCCCCATATCACTGCTCATTTCTACCTGGATTGCCAAATCACCGACGATCCGGTCTCTCTCCAGAATGGCTCCGTGTCCAAATGTCAGTTGAGACGAGCCTGTGGACCTTGGTAGAGGTAGAGCATAGGCATCGCATCGGGCAACAGCGTCTTTATGAGTCGCACAACACATGAGCGGGCGGCTTCTCGTGGTGGCACAATGGCATGTAGCCAAAGGACGATCATGGTGGGCTGGCGCTAAACTGTCATGATACAAAGCTTACATGCTTTGTTATTCAGCAGTGGCGACATTATTCAAAAGTACTCAAGGAGAAGAATATGTTAAATTCAAGGCCCGGACATGAAAGGACTGGAAATGGTGATACTGCTGTGAATCGTCTACCTGAAAAGGCAATCCAGGTTTGATGGAGGCTTTTGCGAGCTGCTAAGTTTTCTACAGCATTGTAGCCGGGTCAAATGTTCGTCTCGTTCTCCAAAAGCGAATTACTGTTCGACAGTGCCCGCCTACTCGAACTCCCACCAACGTTCCGATCGCTTGCCATGACTCTGGTCCGAAGATGTTCGTGCCTGACATTGGCGGGAACCTGAGTGAGACCCCTCCGGACTTGACCAACCACGAACTTTGCGCGCACCACTCACTACGCTGTCCGTTCGTGCTCGTTCACCTCTCATGTCTGCCAATCTCGAGTCGGACATGGTCTTTTCCTCTCGGTTCATCCTGTCTGAGTGGTCTTTGACAAGAAACTGTGCGAGTTCGGGCGAGTCGCAAACGCACGGTTCGTCAAGGTACATCGGATTCGGGTTCTTAGTCCAGAAATCGACAGCAGTAGTTGTCATGGCCAAGTCCTCTTCTTCTCCACCATCGTCATCGTCATCATCATGGTCCCCTTCTTCTTCCTCCACATCTTCCATAACCTTGCGATGGAAGCCTGAGAGCAGCTCGTATACCCCTTGCGAACGCGGTCGCAAATCTGGATGAGGCTTCCGCTCAGATGGCTTCTCTGCTCGTATGCCAACCGAGTTGCGTTTGTTGCGGCTGTGGATGAACAGTGGCGGGGGAACGAGGTCTTTCTCTTCGATGTCAGCAAAGGCGACCTTGTTCTCTGGTATCTTCTTGCCTCTGACAGCCATCTTCGAATCGTGCTTCTTCTCGGAAGCTGGGCAGATATCTTGGTCCTGCATCTCGTTCCGAGCCGGAAGAGGCTTGCGTTTGATGGCATGGTTGGGAGCCATCGATCCTGCTGGGAGAGGCAGAACTGGATTCTGCTCCTGAGCTTCGTCTGAGAAGTCCGCGCTTCGAATATTCCGGGCTTGCATGTGTGGCGAATAAGTTGGCTTCATCCTGTCTTTTGGATGCTGCTGTTGGGAAGAGTCGAGTGATCGGACTCGTTTACCTGTTGGTCTGGTAGTGCTGCAAGTCGATTGATACATGTCGGATTCGAGGGCGATAGACGAGATATGATCTGGACAGACATTGTTTCTTTGTGTTGTTTTGTTCAAGTTCTGGCACTTCACACAATCCAGCATGTGAATGGACATCATCCGTAGTTCTCTGGCACAATGCACGCTTGTGAATTTCTCGCATTCACCATCAGGCATGTGAACTACATATTTGTGCATGCAGTGGGCTAGCTCATTCCAGCAGTCGACGGGATGCCTGTCCAGGTCAGAGTACAGTAGGATGCTAGGAACACAGCAGCCGGAAAGAAAACTATGTCAAGGAACGAGTCAATCAGCTCAATAATAGGATACCGATATTCGGTTGTGAAAATACCTCAATTACCAAGTGCACGATGGTATCGAAAATACCAGTCTAGGATGCTCGTAAAAAAATCGTTCAGTCGTTGCCATTTCTGTCATGCCATATATAAGTCGTCAGCCATATTGGAGCCATGCTGCGTTGCCATACCAAGTCGCCATTTTGAGATGCTCAGTCACCCTGCTCGCCTGACCGCCGACCGCTTAGTCCCGCATCCGGTACCCAGCATCCTTCTCCAGACGACGCCAGATATTGGTTGCGTCGTCGTTCTCGTCTGAAGGACGATGAGTAAGGACGTCTGGTCGCCTGGGCGCGCGGTCGTGCTGCACTTGCGGCGAGTCCACTGGTCTGTTTTCGCGGAGCTGGCGCAAGTGCGCAGTGATTTGACCCGTGCGCGTGGTATGACCAGCTGCTGGGACCTCGTCTGTCCTGCCCTCAAGCGCGCGAAGTGCCTTTTCACGATCTCTTCTCGCCTTCTCGTCCGGCTCAGCGATCGGTGCAAGGGGCCTCGCGGGCCCTGCTCCTGGTCGGTACCAAGCGTCAGTGCGCACGAAGGGGCCATGCGATGGAGGACTCGCATCAGCGCTACGTGGACGGACAAGCGTCCTTCGGCGAGCCGAGTCGGGGCTTGGGGTCGCCGGTAGAGACTGATCTACGTCAGCCTGGGGAATTGGCTGGCGTGTGGTCCTGGAAATCTCGTACGCATCGTTGTTCCTTGGATACTGCGATGGCATCGTTGTCTCAGGGACAGTCTCTTCCGCGGTCGCTGTCTCCTCGGGCGGCGTATCGCGCCTGATGGCTGCCACTTGGAAGGCTCCCCAAGTGGATTCTACCACGCGTCGGCGCAGTTTCTTCTCGGCCTTGGGGTGAGGAGGCTCAGAGGTCTGCTCAGGCACATGTCTAGCGCGTCTCAACTCGTCCTCGACAAGCTCTTCGGCGGTGGCAGGCTGGACGAAGAATTCCCAGTCGTCCGCCCATACGCCGCCCGCAGCTAGAACAACCTGGCGAGTTTGTTCTCGCCTAGCGGCGGTCGGTCGCTTGGGGACAGCGTGTTGAGCCGCGGCAGCCTGTGCAGCCTGGTATAGAACCTCAAAAGGCGGCTCGGCTGCGGCTCTCGCAGCTCGCCTGCGAAGAACCTCCGGGTCCTCGTAGTTCAGACGGGCACGGGCTTCTTCAATGCCCCTAGCGTTGAGGCGAGGCAAGATTTCATGACCGGTGAGATTGTCCCACTCGTCGACTTCTGGCCCGGTGATCGCTGGTCCCACTGTGTCGTCTGGCTCTAACGACTTCAAAGGTTCTTGTCGGCGGAAGGCTTGTGGGATTCGCTTGATCCCCTTCGATGCGGCACCGACAAATCTTTTCGCCGCTCCTTCAAGTCTGCGCTTGCCAGCATCACGTTGCTCGGCGGGGACTTGATCGACGGGCACAGACCAGCCGGCTGGAGAAGGCTGTGGGACAGGCGACGGAGCGGTGCGAGGACGATCGGGCATTGCCCGCAGACTGTCGTCCCGAACAGGATGCCCATCAGGGCGCTGTCCACGCCATGTGCCTGGCTGCAAGTACGTGCTAGAAGGTTGCGTATTAGCCATGGCCTCGTTTGAAGTTTGTTGCACGTTTTGACGTGCTTCGGAAGTGTCGTAGAGAGAACCTACCCAATCAGGTCGGTTAGGCGCCATTCCAGATGGCAAAGTGCTTTCCCTTGCTCGGTGTTGTTGTCAAAGATGAGCGGATGGAACAGCTTGTGCCTGTAGCAGGTCGTTCAGATTGACAGTCCAGCTATCAAAAGTCTGTACAAAGCTTTGGTCAGTTGCAAGTGTCTTCCAAAAGATTCGGCGCATGCTGTGGACTTGTCTGTACCTTATAAATTCGTGGAAAGCGCTGTATACCAGAGAAAGAGACAGGGCCATTGTGCAGTGCATGTATATCACGGCTTTGTTCTCAGACAAAGCGAGATTGAGAAAAAAGGCCAGGTACATAGTCTTGTAGGTATAAGAGGAACAAAGTGAATAGAGGAACAAAGTGAAATGACGTGTTCTTGTCAGCGCGAACATGGACAAAGCAAAGTATTTTCGTCTCGTTGTCGCGCCCTTGTGTTCGCAACTCTTCCGATAGCCACCGATGCCGCGAGTGGCCATGCAGGCGACGTAATCATCGATGCGGGTGTCCAAGCGTTCGTATCATGGCGGCAGTCTGAATATATTCTGTAGATGGAAGTAGGATTCTGGGGAAGTTGCGATAGCAAAGACGCTGGGGAGAGAAGGAACGTAGATGAGAGAAGGTAAGCAAGGCGAAGGGACAAAGAACGAAAATGGGGCCGAATTAAACATGTCTGATACATCCGAGACCGAGGCTGCTTGAACGCGAGAGTCTGCAAGCCTACCTTTGCTGAACCAGGATGAAACTTCTGATGACAGAGGCCCTCCTGACCACCACCGCCTACCTGCTACCCTACATCCACTTGAACGGGCGACGGCGACTGTAGCCCACCACCTTCCTCTTCGATCTCAATCGAGTTTGACGGTCCGCAACAAGAAAATCTGCGCCAGCAGCGATAGCCATAACGCATAAGGATATTGATGCCTTGATGCAAATCGGCGCTTGGCGCAGCTCAATTGCACGGCTCGGGTGCGCCAAGTCAAAGATCGACACCTGCTGTGACTGCACTCGTGCGTGCGAACGTACGCTCACTTTTCCGGTCTTGACCTCGTGGATGCTAGGAGTAGAGTTCGTGCCTGGACGTTGTTTGGTCGGTAGGGGCCTGCGCAGAGTACTGGTCACGTCTTCTGGTCGGCGCCGCCAGAGCGACTCGGTGGCCGTGATGACAGGCAACGACAGGTTTCTTGAGACACTGTTTGGCACTCTTGCTGGAGTCTGGTCTGACAGGATCGGCCGTGCTTTGTTAGACTCGCGACTCATCATGATGCCATCTGCTCCCTTCGAAACACGATTCTGTGGCCATCGACGCCTTCTCATTTTGTTGACACCCACATGGCTGGATCTCTTGACGTCGTTTCGAGACTGGCCATGCGGAATGATGTGCAATATAATATCCTTGAGCTTGCGCCGTGCGCGGCCGAGCAGAGAGGAATCTGGCTTGTGCTCCACAATGATACTCCGGGCCGCATCTTCGCCCGTGCCAGGTAAGAACGCCGGGTCATGGTCTTTCGCGGACGAGGACCTTGTTCTCTCGAGGCCCCTCACAGTCGGCATGGATCTGTTCTTGCTTGGCGAATAGAGGTACAGAGAAATCCGGGTGCTGTTGCGTATCTGCGCTCGTTCGACGACTATCTCGTCACCTGGTGTAGCAACATCTTCCACATCCGCAGGTAGCTTTTCAATCAAGGTGTCAATGTCCTTTTTGATGTCATGAAAGGGCGTGAAGACAGTAGCATTGGCGCTGTTGCTCCGCTTGATCGGCGTACTTGGTTCTGATTTTCGCGGGTGATGCGCTTCCCTCCTGCGCAATTCTAGTGGCACAGGCACCAGTGCGTCAAGTGTAGTGCTGCTCGCCTGCAAGAGACTCGAGTCGGGAGGAGTAGGGTATGTCCTTTCCAAGCTGGAGGGTGACCGATGGTGTTGAATGACATTAGTCGCATCTGTGCTAGGGTGACATGGACGACTCGGGGTCCGAGGTTGCGCTGGCGGCGAGCTTGACAGTGAGCTCATGTTCTCTGAGCAACTCGCTACTGGTCGAGGCTGCGCTGTCTACGGGGAATTCCAGCAGACGAAGGATGAGAAGTGCTGTTAGCATACCTGCAAGTGAATGGGCGTGAAGCAATTCACTCGTGCTCATCTCAACCCACGAGAGACCCGTCACGCGGAAGCGAGCAGCTGTGCCGGTCCCATGATACGAATGCAGTCACAATGCTCCAAGGCTTCGCGAGGAGAGGGAAATGTAGTATCCACACAGTCCATCAGAACCAGCTCATGTTGCTTGCGGCCATTGCAACGCATCTCGGGCAGCACAGCGATTCGACGCGACGAAGGTGAATCAGTGCATCTTGTTCCATCTTGCCTCGTCTGTTCGGACATGGTGAGGGACGGTGCGTCGAACTTCTTGTGGCTTCGCGAGACTGTGTTGTTGTTGTTGTTGATGACGCGAAGTGTCTCGAAACGAGAAGAAGGCGCGAAGTGTTTTGCCAAGCCGGCCACCAACGCGCGATTTCCCACGCGTCTGCTTTGCATCCTCCTCCTTCCAACTGCAGCCTTCAGACTCATCGCATTATCACTCGAACCGATCCATGACCTTCACTTCAGCCGTGTCCGGCACAAGGACCGTTTCCGAGAAGACGTACTGATATGCTTGTGGATTGTATATTGATAGACCCTAGACGATGTAAATATAGATGGGGCGTTCTATTTGATTTTGCGCAATGTGGGTAAGGATGCGATCCGCCAAGTTGCCTATGATGGCGCCTCGTTGATCGTAAAGCCATTGTCGATCACGAGGTTGTGTCCATTGACAAGGCTCATTCGAGGAGTGCTCAGCAAGACCACAACATCACCGACCTCGTCAAATGTCGCTGTCCGTCCTTGCCGAGCTTCATAGACCGGCCACGAGTCTGCAGCCAATTCACCAGAAGCTATCGATGGCTTCAACAGATCTGTCAACACTGTCCGAGATGGTTAGTACAAGCTCGAGCCCAAGGTGCAATACATCAGACTTACGAAAGCCAGGCGACACGGCGTTCACTCGAATGTTGCTTCCACGAGCTTCAAGGCAAGCCTACAACAGTCATCATACTGGCCGGAAAGAGAGGTCGCTCGTCAACCTTACAGCTTTCGTGATGCCCATCACGCCATGTTTTGCCGCCGTGTACCCACCTGTGCCTGCGCCAGACTGGATCGAGTTGACCGATGCGGCATTGACGATACTTCCTCGCTGAGGAACCCTGCCAGGCTCCCTGCAAACACATGTCAATGCATCACCTTTCAACGAAGATGTGGGTCGTGACTTACACCTCTACAGACTCCTGCTTGAGCATTTGCTTCAGCTCATGCTTGGTGCATAGCCAAACTCCCACCAGGTTGACATCGATCACCTTACGCCATGCATCCAGTGGAGTATCTACAGTCAACGCGAGTGGGCCGATGATACCAGCAAAATTGCTAGGCAAATGTAGGTTCAGCTTTACTGCACCCGTCTGACATGGTAGCTACACTTACGCAGCGTAGTCGATCCGGCCGAACTCCTTGACTGTTTCTGCGATCGCGCGCTCCACCTGGTCTTCCTGTGTTACATCTGCGTGAATCGTAATGCACTTCGTTGGATCAGTATTGTTACGCGGCCGAGATGCGAGACGGATGCACCTTTGTGCCATACTGCTCTACTGCTGCCTTGCCTTCGCCGAAAGTCTTCTCGTCTTGGATGTCAACCAGTGCGATGCCTTTCGAACCTTCTTTGGCAAAGGACACTGCAATTGCATGTCCGAGGCCACGAGCACCGCCGGTGATGAAAGCAATTCCCGGAGCGATTGGCCCACCGCGAAGCTGAGACATGGTAGGATGCTAACAATCGAGGAGCGACTAATGTTGATGAACAGTATGCGAGCGAGTGTCAACGCAAGAGCGACAACTTACAGTCTATTTTCGACTCGCATTCCCCTCTTGCAGGAGGGATCTGACCTCGGCCGGCTCTTTTGACTATTGTTCAGCCTCTTTCAAGCTATGCTCAAGCTAGCCAGTATGCGATCGCACAGAGGCGTAGCCCACAGTTCTCACGTGGAGCAGCGGCTGAGCTTAGCTTTGCGGCACGACACGACCATCGCGCCTTGATGACTACACAGCCGTATGGCATCCGCGATCCCCAGATTGATGATGCATCCCGAAGTAACACCTGAAAGTCCCTTCCCATGGCTACTGTTGAGCGTTTGTGTCGCCAGGCTTATTCGTTAATCTGTAGAGCTACCCCGCAATATCCAGGCCAAGATACATGTGACAATGTGTTACTTGCTTATGCAGTCTTCTCCTCACTGGCAAACTACAAGAGCCAGCTTCGAGCCGCTTGCAGCTCCTGAGCACGAGACACCTCTAAACCGTCTGCGAAACCATTATCAAATTTTATCAATATGTCAGGCCAGCCGTGGGAAGATCGCCGTGGCATGTTCCAGCGAGGCAAAGAGGTTCATGATCCGGCGAGACGCGCTTCTCAGAGCGGTGGTGTGATTGAAGCAGTGCGCCGGGCTTCTGTGACCAGCAACAATTCTCTGGTCGAGAAGCCATTGAGCAATGACCCTGCAGCTCCCAGCTCGCCGACCAGCCAAAGACGAAGAGTAAGCATTGTGGAGGCCGACGTAGATATGTACCATTCAAGCTGACGACCTGCGCTTGTAGTCTTCAGCCGCATCTGGTGGCATGTTCGGTAGCCTCACGCAGCACAAGCGCGGTAGCGAAGACTATGCGACGCGAAGAGGCAGCCATGCCGAACAGCTCACTTCAGGCGGCGCGGTGTCTGGCTGGTTCAATAAGACGTTCCGAGGCATTTCCGCACCTGGTGAGCAACAGAAGTCGACCGAGCAGAAGCGTGGAGTCATGGAATGACTAGAAGAACGTGGACCTGAGGCTTGATCTTGCTTGCATACTACGATCAAGCACTTTACCATATGGGTCGAACAGAAAAGGAGAAATTGTACCGCAGGAGGAACTGTATCGCCCAATTCGATTGCGATGGCTGTGGTCTGATGCAAAACATGGTGTTCGAATTCGCAGTTTCCTGAAATGTATGAATAGGAGAATATGAAAGCCGTGCATTCTGCCTGTCCGGCCCAAGTCGAATCTCTGTGTTCTTGTGAGGTGAGCCTCTGGTATCGCGGTCATCGTACTGCGATTTCGAATCAGCCTCTTGACTTCCACCATGTGGTAGCTGGAATCACAAGTCATCAGCCACTTGAGTTTGGCACGTGACTATGCCTATGGGTTGTTCAGTCGGTCAGCGTGCTCGAGACAGGTTGTAGCGGTGAGTTTCAGGTGTACCAAGGGGTCGCATTGCTCCAATGAACTTTCGTACGGGCCATCGATTTTCTCACATCTGTGTTACTACGGCGTCTTCTTCCCCGAACTGGAGCTGAGCTACTCCTCAGATACAGTCCGTACAATGCCATTGGATGTTTGGATTGGGGACAGAGATTGGACACCATGACGCGTGTATTGTCTTTGTGGCGCCCTGGGGTGCCTGGAAAAGAAATTCATGTCTGCGAGAGTAGGATTTTGGTGGTGAAACTGCATCGTCACTTTCTCAACGCCTCGCGGAGCGCCAAGACTGGCACGGGCTCGGATTCGTATCGCGATCGAAACTTCGCTCGCTTCTTTCAAACTCTGTACTCCATGGACCGGCCATCATCACACAAGACAGTTCGAATCGGTCAAGCGTCATTGTTGCGATTTCGTGGGGACTGTTCCCAATCCAATATTGTATCTTTGTTTGGCTATGCGATACCCATGCAGCTCGCCGCCGGCGCAAAACGCTCAATTATGAAACGAGGCGAGGATGATATTGTGCGGTTCTGGTACTGCTGCATGACTACAATGACAGCTGTCACCCTCCCGGCCTCTACTCGCATTCCGCGAAGCTGAATACCTCTCATCTCCCCTCAAGCGCTCAAGTCATCATGGCTCAGTTCAAGGTACACCCTAGCGAACCTGTCGAAAAGCATACTATCAAGCTCTCCATTTGCGATGCGTACAGTCCCAAAACGTGGGTTACGCAGACTCACTTCTGGCCACTGACATACTTGAGTCAAGCACCACGTGGGTACGAAATACTGAAAGAGGGTCTTGCCAGGACGCTGGCCGAGATTCCTGCCCTCTCTGGCACCATTCGCCGGATTTCTGATGATCCTCGAGACCTTGCGGTGGTAGTGGACGACGATGCTCATGTCGAATTCGCCTGGGAGAACCTCATTGGCAAGACTGGCGTTCCCAGCTATGCTCAGCTGAAGGCGAATGGCTTTCCGTTGACGGGTTTAGTTGCGTCATGCTCGCAACCTATCACCCTCGCTCCAGTGCATGAGGGAGCGCGTTTGCTGACCGCTAAACTGAACTATCTCGAAGGCGGCATGGCTTTGTCTTTCGGCTTCAATCACCTCTTGGCAGATGCTGCTTCCATAGCAGAAATCGAGAGGATATGGTCGCTGCACTGTACCGATGTGAGCAATGGTACGCGACAGAAGCACAAACCGCAGCTGGCCGAGGGTCCGATCAGGGAGCGCTTGTCAAAAGCAAGGCCAGAAGCCGGCCCGTTCAACGACGAGCACTGGAAGGTCTTTCCTACCCTGCGTTCTCAACTGAACCTCCCTCGGGAAGGGAAAGAAGTGGTGCCTGCCGAATTGGAGGAAGTCAAGAAAGCTCATGTAGCTTCCAAGGGGGAGATTGAGGAGATAAAATGGTGCATGTGGAAATTCTCTGCGGAAGCCCTGGCCAAACTCAAGAAGGATGCATCAATGCCGCAGGCAGAGCAGTGGATCTCAACCATGGATGCTCTTATTGGATTATTCTGGTCGCGACTGTCCTTCGCAAGACAGAATAGCACCGAAGGCAACAAGGACTCTGTCATAGTGTTTCCGATAAACATCAGACAACGTCTCGAGCCTCAAGTGGAGTCTGGCTATATCGGAAACGCTATTGACATCGTGAGTTCAGCATGCCCCTTGTCCGAACTGGAGTCTGATCGTGGCCTTGTCACCGCGGCCCACCATATTCGGAAGGCTGTATCTGGTTGGAAAGAGGCTAGATGGGCAGCGTGGCTGAACATGGCAGCGAATCTTCCCAACGATCAGGCTATCTGCTCAAACCCACTTTCTCTACTCGAAACACACAATATGGGATTCAACGACTACTCTAAATCACAATCGAACATACTGAATTGGGGATTGGAGCTAGGAGTCATTGATCGCACGCGATATATGCGTAAGTGAGAGGTAGCTTGCGAGAATGAAAGTGCATTTGCTAACGCAGACCTCTAGAACCTGCAAGCGTAAGTAGTGAGATCATTTGATACAGTGTCGTACTGACGTTATGAGTCGTAGAGCGTAGCCAATTGTGCTACTTCAGTGGTAGTCCATCCCAGACTAGTTGACGGTGGGCTCGAGGTCGCGATGACGGGCACAGAGCACATCAAATCTGCTCTTGAGAAGGACAAGATGTTCGCGCAGTATGCAAGCTTTGTGACCAGTTTCGAATGATGCTTGAGTGGTTCGCATGACATGTTGTTTCACAGCCGCCGCTCACATCGCTTGCCACTGAAGACTGCATGATCTAGCGTACTGAGAGGCTCTGGGCGCAACCCAGGAACAGAGCGAGCAATTTTTCAGCCGATTGCTTGCGGTGAGCTCAGAAATGATGAAGATATCGTTACGTAGGATATAGTACATGAATTCTGCTGGACGCGGCGAGGATATAGACAGGTTCTGGAACCACTAGAGTTGTCATGCAACTGCCGAGGGTGTCGGAGGCGCTTCTTGTGCCAAAAGATCGACGACGGAAGGAGAACCGCCCCAGGACGGCTCATGCGGTGCTGTGCGCTCCACTATTTGGCTGTTGCGTTGTTGGAGAAGCTCGTGTACCCACGTGAGGTACGGCACGGGCAAACCGACTCGTCGGGCCTGCAAAATCAAGTACCCTAAAGCCACGTTAGCACATGTGTTGTGGATCTGGAGAGCGAGGGGGAGTCGCCACACCGAAAATCGGCGCCAACTCCAAGGGTCGACTGTTTCGAAGGTCCTGCAAGGTTGAAGGGGTAAATGGTGCGCTATTCTTCGCAACCTCGATGACTTGAACTGGCAGGTCGTTGTCTAAGCTCACACCGCTCGCAGAAGCTACGCTGTGCGCCTCTCTGGCAATCTGAGACATCAGTTCAGCGGCTCCGGGCTCCTCAAGGACCTGATGAGTGTTCTTCCCCATCAGGGCGGTGACTGAATTCCAGGTTGCGTTAATGACAAGTTTCCGCCATCGCTCCTGCTCTATGCCATCGACACTTTCGAATTGGTCGTCCATGGCGGATAAAGTGTCGCGCTTCCTGATGTCAGCGGATCCGCTTGGATCATAAGCACCTATCAGAAACGCGGATCGTTTCATGCTCGCTGTTTGTTCAATGCGACCCGGGGAGACTTGTGTGCAGCCAATGCTGCACACGGCGCTTAGGATTGTATTGTTGCGGAAGGCCTGTGCAAGCGGCACCTCGACGTCCATTCCATTCTGGGCTGCCACCAACGTGGTCTCCGGAGACACAGCGGACTCAAGATCAGCTATCGTGGAAGCGTAGTCGTCCGTGATCTTGGTCGCGAGGATGAGGTAATCCCACTTCCGGCGAGGCATTCCCTTTGCCAAAGACCCTGACTTTAGAACTTGGTGGGGGAAAAAATGCCCTCGTCCCCAAGTCTTCGTGTCCAGAGTGTAGCCGGATGTGCGAACAGCGTTCCAGTTCGATCGACACACCACGGACACGGTGGCATGGCTGTTCTGTGCTATTCTCCATCCGAATATCGATCCGACAGCTGCCAATGGCCCAATTAGCTGAGTCTGCAGAAGGAGCATCGACGGGTCTATATCTTACCTCCACCCCCATACACGAGGACATTACAGTTCTTCATGGCTTTCAACGAGACTGAGGCAAAGTAGTGGGTTTGAACGAGTGATGCGAGTGAGGTCTTGTCATTTTATTAATCTGCACTATCTCGCACAGCCGCTGATCTCACTCAACACTGATGATACTACCTAAGGGACAAGCGATGCTCGGCGACGCATCAATTTCCCCGAGACCGCCACAGAATCAACAGACTCAACAGTAGCAGAACGCTCCGTCATTTCGAGCACCAGCGCCCTGACAAGGTGCGCGAATCGTGCATCATACTCTCCGCACTCTAACTGTGAGCTTGAAAATCCGCACCGTTTTGGCCCATCTCATCATGCAGACCCTGTGCGAGCTGTCAGGCAGATTGTACGAGGCTTCACCGGCGGTCTCCTCAAGCTACGTAGCGCGACGCACTGTAATCTCGTCAGGTGTATTTGTCTTTGCGGCGCAAAACACCCATCTTACTGCAGTAGTTTGGGAATAGTGGAGCCAGCAAGTGGAGTGTCACCGCCGTACTCCAGATCAAGCTTTCGCTTAACAGTATGATTGGATTATTGGACAATTCGTTTAATGCGCTTTCCCCAAACCACTGCGATCGATAACAAGTTGTTTCTAGAACCAAGAGGTCGTCTTGTTGGTCCTAGATAAGGGTGCTTCGCGTTGCTATACGATGAGCCAGCGGCATATCGACCCTTTGACCAGTGAACGTGGAAACATTTTGTAGACACCAATCGGGGCATCGAGCGAGCTTTACGAGGTACGAATTTCTTATCAGCAACACCTGAGTAATTACTAGAACGGGAGAGTTCCAGCTGCAGATCCCCGTAGCGTTGACGTCGTACTGAAGAATGAATGCAGTGACGACTTGGCCGAACAGATGGCCTTTGCATTCACCACGGACCGGCCCCATCTTTCCTTCGCGTGCTGACCGGAGAATTCAACGACCGGAAGCATGTGCATGCACACATGGAAAGCTAATCACATCTGTCGCAATGGTAACCCAGGGACTTCTTGAAACATTCCTCAGGCACCGCAACACCTACTGATTCTTCCCCTGTGTTAGTAGTGTTGTCGAGCTCGATGGGCTTTTCGTATGGCTGTGTCCTTTGGCTGTGTCCTTTGGCTGTGTCATTTGGCTGTGTCCTTCATGGACTGCTGCCAGTACAGGCCTAGAAAGGTTTTCGTCGTCCTCTGATTGACTTCTTATCCACGGTCAGGCGCTAGCAGCACCGCCACCACTGATCAACCAGGGTTGCTGCCGCACACGGTCGAAAGCCTACTCACTCAAGCTGCCGATCACTCTGGGTACTCACTCTTCGAAATCGTCAGCGTGCCTCAGCACGCGCTATCTTTCCATGGGCATGGCTCGCCCGGAAACTCAACCGAAAGCTGAGACGATGATCTGCAGGGCCATGACAGGAGAAAGTTGCCTGGGGCACTGTGCCATATACCATCATGGAGAGCATTCTGGCGGAGAAACTCACCACTCGATCTCTTTAAAACAACACTCAATCCCTGCGATTGGTTTGGTACCAGCCGGCCAGCGACCATGGCTTTTCCAACTTCCCTTGACCCCATCCAGCCCACCAGAATTATTGATCTCCTCAAGAATGCTGCAGAGAAGCACGCAGAGAATGGATTTCTGTATTTAGAGAACGGGAGCAATGAGCCTGCAACGAGAGTGACATTCCCAGAGCTATACGCACAAGCCAAAGTGAGTGTATCCTATCTTGTTAAGATGTGACGCTGACCAGAACAGAACAACGCTCGTCGACTGGTTGACGCTGGGTTGGTCACCAAGGGACAAAAGGTCATCACATATTTTGACGATCACAAACAAAATGTGCTGTGGTTCTGGTCTGTCACGGCAGCAGGTGAGGATATTTCGCATAAGAGCCAAAAGACGCATCAGCTAAGATCCATGCAGGCGGCATCTGTGCAGTACTCAACCCAGTGTCGAACGAGCCAAAGACAGCAGCTACCCAGCTCGACAACATCAAAAATCTGTTTGGAAAAACCCCAATCTTGACGAGCCATAACCTGTCATCGATACTGGCATCGCGGAAATTGAACGTTCAGTCAATCGAAGACATCGATCGCCGTAAAGCCATTGATTCTGCAATATCGTCACCGGTCGAGGGCAGTTCTGGGAGTGCCGACGATATTGCGGCAATTCTCTTCACTTCGGGAAGCACTGGCCACTCGAAAGCTGTGCAGTATTCCCACGCTCAGTTGATCGCCTCAGTCGAAGCGAAGGCAAGATATCTTTCCACGCATGGCAAAACATTCATGTCATGGATTTCGTTCGATCACTCCGCTTGCTTCTGCGAAGTCCACCTTCAGGCTCTGTACACAGGATCGGATCAAGTATTCGTCCCAACAGCAGAGTTGGTTCAGGAGCCCTGGCGCTTCTTCCAAGTGCTCAGCGCACAGCGGATCGGCTACACCTTCTCGCCAAATTTCTTCCTCGCAGCTGCGGTGGATTCGTTGGCGAAGCAAGAGACGGAACCGACAAACTTTGATCTCAGCGAATTGGCAGTGATAATGGTCGGCGGCGAAGCCAATAGAACCAAAACACTCGCGGCGATGGACGATGTTCTAAAGAAGTACGGTGCACCCGACCACAGCATCAAATCCGCATATGGCCTCAGTGAGACCTGCTCTGCGTGCTACTACAATCTAGAGACTCCTGGGTACGACTTGGGCCGGAACAACACCTTTGCTACTGTTGGAAAGCCTCTGCCGGGGCTCGAGGCCAAGATCGTCAGTAGTGGCGGCGAGGATGAGAATCCCGACGAGGGCATAGTCCATCTTCGCGGAGATGTCATATTCAAGGGATACTACGGCAACGAAGAAGCGACCGCCGCCGTGTTCACCGAGGACGGCTGGATGAATACTGGCGACATCGGTCGCCTCGATCAAAATGGCAACCTGGAATTACTCGGACGCTCGAAAGAAGTGCTCATTTTGAACGGCAACAACTATTCATCCTTCGAGATTGAATATGCCATCGAGAATAGCGGCATAGCAGGGCTAGAAGGCTCATACACTGCAGTATTCTCCACATGGTCTGAGGAGCGCAACTCTGAAGCCCCAGTGGTACTTTTCAATCCGACAGAAGCCGCAATAGGCCCGATCAACCTCAGATCTACCCTACAGGCGATCGACAAGGCCGTGTTCAGCGTATGCGCGCAGAAATCATTGCACATCATCCCACTACCCAAGGCCCTTCTTCCGAAATCAACGATTGGCAAGCTCTCTCGCGCGAAGCTCCGACAGTCGTACGAGAAAAGTGACTTCGATGACTACAAGATCAATGCTTCTCCACCCAGCGATGTAGTTGTGGGGACGCAGAAACGCACGCTAGACACCGTCTCTCATCTACAGAAGGAGATTGCGCAAATCTACTCGACAGTCGTAGGGGTCCCCGCCGAAGATTTGTTGGGTCACGATGCTCTCCTCTCTTCTGGCATCAATTCGCTGGGGTTCATGCGCCTCAAGAAAGCCCTCGAAAAGGGACTGAAAATCCACCAAGAAATCCCCATGCCGCTGCTGATTCGATGCCATTCGGTAGCAGACCTTGAGCACGAGCTGACGCTGATCGGTACAGTGTCGCAAGAGTACGACCCGATCGTGCCTCTGGCCGTGGAAGGCAGCAAGCAGCCTTTGTTCCTCCTCCATCCTGGCGCCGGAGAATTCCTTTGCTGGATGGGACTCTTGCCATACCTCCCCGATCGCCCCATCTACGCTCTTCGCGCAAAAGGGCTGCATCCGGGCGAGGGCACCTTTGACGGAATCGACGATCTTCTCGACAACTACTACACGTCCATCCGACGAACGCAACCCAAAGGCCCCTACGCCATGCTCGGCTACTGCTTCGGCGGCCTCCTCTCCTTCGAACTCGCCAAAAGATTCGAAGCAGCGGGCGAAGAGGTCGTCTTCTGCGGCGGCATAGACAACCCACCAAGTCTCCAGACCACCATCGGCCAAGTGCGCTACCGCTCGCTCATGATCGACATCCTGCCCGTCGTCACAGACTACACAGCCGAGCAAGCCCGAGAATTCGCGGAAGAGACGGCCGAGCTCACGGACGAGCAATTCTACGAACACCTCTTCACCAAATTCTCCCCCGAGTTCATCGAGAACATGGACATCACCGTGCCCAGGTTGCAAGCCTTTGGCCGCGTGGAAGACTGCATGCGTCTCATCGCTTCGGAGTACGAACCTTCGGGCTCGGTCCGCACGACAGACATCTTTTGCGCGGATCCCATGCCGCACTTTGGTGCGACTCCAGAAGTGTGGAAGCGCGATGTGCTGGGTGAATGGCGAAATTATGTCAAGGACGAGAATGTGCGGTTTCATCATGTTGGTGGGAACCATATCAGTTTGATCAAGGAGCCGTTGATCAAGGATTTCCAGCAGACTGTCAATGATGCTCTGACGGCTCGAGGTATCTAGTGTGATTGACATGGGTTCGTCATGATATCATAGTGTTTTGTTCAAGATTGTCGATGACTGGTCGAAGCAGGGTTCGGATTGTACGATATCTGCCCATTCCATTGTCAATCGAAACGGTGACCTTCGTTCGCTTTTCATCTCAATGAGCTGCACGTTGTAGCATGCTGAGGCAACTGAGGACCGAGATAATCCTTGAGTATGGCCGTGACAAATGTGACACTCCAAAAACAGAATGCGCAGGGAGTTACTAGAGATGCACTGGCACCCCGAACAGGAACACGACCGAACATGACGAGACCGTAAATGTGCCAAGCTTGGACTCGGATCGGAGCAACCTGCAAAATGCAACGAAATCGAAAGCGCGTTCGGTTTGATAGATGTCGCATATCAGATGGGATGCCTGTGATACCCACGTTGCTGCAGCCATTTGACACGAGCGACGATCGCTGCAGGACGACCTGCCAAATCCGACCAGACATTTCATTTCTCCAGCCAATCACATCAACCAGCCATACCATCGAAGTCGACAATGTTCCCCCTTCCTCAACAACGCCGACTCAGCCCTCTGCACATGCAGTTTCGGCTGGGAGGAGGTTCTTCCAGCGTGTTTCAGGTTGACCTCGTTGCAAGCCATACGGAAGTACGTCTCGCGGCTTGATGAAGGGAAAAGGAGCCACGGCACATTGCATCCTGTGATTTTTTGTGGGTCCGCCGTCGACCAATCGCGTCGCACACACGCTATTGTTCAACATCACTCTAGCGACGCCTCTTGCGCTCCAGCACGCGCAAGCATGAATACGTGTGCCGGGCGGCTGGAAATGCTCTTTTTTCTTCGTGAGTCCTGACAAAACTTGACTAGTCAGTGGTGCAGGACCGAGACTGCTGCTCGCGGCTCACGGCACGTCCTGTTGTAACACAGAAGGCGTTCCAAGGCGCGGAAAGTCGGACTAAGGAGGGTCGCATGCTTTCAGTCCGTGTGGACCGCGAAGCCACGTTCTAGACATTTCACCATCTGCGATTCGTTCTCGGTCGACATTGCTCAGCTTGTCCGCCATGCAGCTAAGGCTGAGAGTTGGAGTTCTTCCAGCGGCACCAGACTGCCGTTTGCACAGTGCGGATAGAGTGGCGTTTTCGCCGAGGCTTAGTCGATCATGGCGACAAGAGAGAGAAGTAGGTATATTATGTTAGCATCGTCCTCGTCGGATATGCTGCATCGATTTGGCTTGAGTGTCGCCCTTCTTTTCTTACTGACGAAGTATTGTACCTGCCACTCTTTTCAGGGCATACTTCTCCTGTCTTTATCGAGTATTCGGTTCTTCTCGTCGGCTATTTCTTTGTAACTCAGTATGAGGGCCTCTTTGCGAGCATTGCTGCTGACTGCGGCATGCATTGTCGGACAAGTTGCCGCAGCGCCTGCGATCTCTGTGGTCGTTCGTCAGACCCCTGATGCTGTTCCAGTCATGCCAGGAGGCGTTGAGGACCTTATAATCACGGCGGACAACACTCTCAACGCGACAAACCCGGAGCCAGTCCCAGCGAATGAGACTCGCATCGGAATACAGGCCAATCGCCGGCTACCGCTGGCGTTGGTCAACAACATCGGAGGTGCCGTCAATGCTTACATCACTGGTCTGGACCCGAGCGGTCGTGTGGTCTTTGTTCAGCCAAATGGTAAGTCGTGCTCCGCAAAATGGCGATGTTCGCTGACATGGATCGCATTGCAGGTCAATTCTTCTACCCTCCGGCAGATGCAAGCTACACGATTCCGCGCGAGGTGTTTGGCAGCATTGCTATCCCTCTGAACACTGCACAAGGCAGTACCACTCGAATCACACTTCCTGATTTCGTATCCTCTGGCCGCATTTGGTTTGCGAAAGGGAACCTGAGATTTTACTCCATTTGGGCTGGCAACGCTCCTGGTCAGGTGCAGCCTAGCTTCGCCAACCCAAGGGATCCTTCTGCAGGCGTGGACTGGGGCTTTGTCGAATTCACCAACAATGCAGGCGGCTTGTATGCGAACCTTTCCTACGTTGACTTCGTTGGCCTCGCTCTTGGAATGTCGATGCAACCTGGCAGCGGTGCCGTACGAACTGTGCGCGGCCTTCGTACGACTGGCGTGGGTGCCGTGTGCTCCGCCCTCGCTGCCCAGCAGAGAAAGGATGGCGCTCCTTGGGGTCAACTTTGCCAGACTGGTGGCAACGGCCCTCTCCGAGTTGTTGCGCCGTATCCCTTCCTGCAGTCCAGCCGGGGAGCGTTCAACGACTACTTGGCGGGACATGTTGGCCGTGTCTGGGATAGATACAGGGCCCGCACCCTCACGATAGACACTCAAATGGCCGCTGGGAGGGTCAGCTGCCGTGTCGACGGCGACTGGCTTTCGTGCGACGGGGACAACCGCGCTTACGCGAAGCCTTCGACTGCAGATATTTTCGGATGCAATAGTGGCCCGTTTGCCATACAGGGATCGGACAACGCTGTCCACCGAGCGGTAGTTCCGCGGCTTTGTGCTGCCTTCAATCGCGGTACCATGCTGAAGAGTGCTCTGCAGCCAGGGCCCGCCCACGAGACGTACTACCAGAACGAGCGCAACAACTGGTACTCGGCAATTGTGCACGGCAATCAACCGGATGGCAGAGGCTACGCGTTCAGCTACGATGATGTCAATCCAACAGGAGGCGTGGACCAGAGCGGAACTCTGTCTGACGGCAACCCTCAACTGCTCAGCATCTTCGTTGGCGGGGCGTAACAAGCTCGAGACCCAGGTGTCTTGAAACATAATCGCTGTCGACATCGGTCATTTGTACATAGATTTCGCAATGTCGGATGACGCTGAACGGCAAGTGTTCTCCGTTACCCTGCTTGCATTGAGCGGCTGCCGTAGATGTCTTTATCTGTGCCAAAGACGTGAAATCCGGTCTGACCCTGGCTGCCAGCTCTCTGCCGCAGTGAAGATGTTGTCGACATGCGGGTGTCTCGTCTGGCATCTCGCCACATCATGACCTTCTCCAGCAGCGGACCACCACTGAATGCCAGGAAGACAGATGAGGCAACGACGCTCACGGTGACCGCAACAGCCACTGCCCAGAACAGCCACTGGGTCGTGGACATCCTCGGAGGCAGCCGCCTGCTCTGCCTTTGCCAGCATAGTATGCACAGCGCGTGCACCGTGCATCGCCTTTCCCTCCGGCGTGTGAGGCATTGCCGTCGGCTCCCGGGTGGAAAGAGAGTGATGTGGATCATGATGGGGATGTGTTGGTGGCTTGCGGATATCTGAGCACGGTGAGTTCGCCGCAGCAATGCCAAGATTGCGGACCGTCAGCCGGTCATCTCCCGGCATGACTGCTCGACCGGCGCCGATTTTTGCCTCGCGAGGTCGGATGACGCTCCTTTTGATGGTACCTCCAAGTACTGTATCCGAGGGCAAGAAGGGTCATTCTCGAGCACTCCGCCGCGACACCACCGCCAGACAAGGCGCGGGCATCTCCTTCCGCCGGCCAGCATGCCGGCCCACGACGCTCCGCTGGGCAAGCTCGACGGCCTCGAACTGCCGGCCGCCGCCGACATGCACGTGCATCTGCGCGAGGGCGCGATGACGGAACTGGTCGTGTATGCGCTCTCGCCAGCAATGGAATGTTGCATGTTGCGCCGCGGCGTCTGATGACGATGGACAACAGGCCCACGATCCGCCAAGGCGGCGTCAACACCGTGTTCGTCATGGTGCGTGCCGCCGACGGCAACATACGTGCATCTGCCCTTCTGACGCCGACAGCCCAACCTCGTGCCGCCCATCACCACCGTGCACCATGCGCTGCAGTACCAGAAGCGCCTGCAGCAGCTGGAGCCGCACGTGCGCTTCCTCATGTCGCTGTATCTGCACCCGAACATCCAGCCGGCGACGGTGGTGGACGCCAAGCGGCAGGGCATCGCCGGCGTCAAGTCGTATCCGCACGGCGTCACCACCAACTCGGGCCACGGCGTCGTGTCCTACGACGCCTTCGATCCCGTGTTCGCAGAGATGGAACGCCAAGACATGGTGCTCAACCTGCACGGCGAGCTCCCGCCCTCCGCCGGCGCCGACATCACCGTCCTGAACGCCGAGGAGGCCTTCCTGCCCACGCTCCTCGCCCTGCACAAGCGCTTCCCCAACCTGCGCATCGTGCTCGAACACTGCACCACCGCAGCCGCCATCCAGGCAGTCCACGCGTGCAGTGCCAAGGTCGTCGGCACCATCACGGCCCACCACCTCTTCCTGACCGTCGACGACTGGGCGGGCGACCCGCATTGCTTCTGCAAGCCCGTCGCCAAGCATCCCTCCGACCGCAGAGCCCTCCTCGAGGCCGCAGTGAGCGGAAACCCCAAGTTCTTCCTCGGCACCGATTCCGCCCCGCACCCCGCCACGGCGAAACGCGGCGACCAAGTCGCAGCGGGGGTCTTCACGCAACCCCATGCCGTCGGACTGGTCATCGATGCCTTGGAGCGAGGCGTGGAGCAGGCGTACATCAGTGCCGACGACGTGACTCCGGAAAAGCTCGAGGGCTTTCTCTGCTCGTACGGACGCGACTTCTACAATGTCAAAGACGAGACGAACGAGAGAATGGTGCTCAGCAGAAGCTCCCAACCCATCGCGGAGAGCTTGAAGAATGAAGACGGATCGATCGAGGTCATTCCCTTCAGGAGAGGGAAGATGACGTGGGGCACCTCGTGGAAGTGAAGACGGGCATGAATGTATAGTAGCGCCGGGGAACCGTCGCGTCTCCAGACCTACATACTCTCATATATTCCAACGGCAAAACCTTCTTTTCCGTAGTGCTTGCCTATTTTACGAGACCAGTCTTTCCTGTCGCTCCGCCTCATCCAGCCTCACAGATCGATGGCGAGACCTGAGGCGCTCAACAATTTGAGGTAGCTTCAAACCCCAATGCCACAACAGACCAGCGAGAAACCCGACAGCGTCATTTTTGAAGGCCAGACAACCCGCCACAGTGATAAGCATAACCGTCCATCGATCTTTGCTTTCTCGCTCAGTCGCATGTCTCGATTCATTTGGCGACTGGTCATTCGCGTGATCCTCTTCAGCCCGCTCCCACAGATCTCTCGCTTCCCCAACACTCTGCCCAACTTTGCTAAGCTCTACTCCCGCAGCGAGAACCATGACGCCAAGTAAACTTTTTGGGAACCGCTGCAATACTGGTATGATTGCATTCCCGGCCAAAAGTCCAAGTAGCAGCTTCACCAGACCCAGCATAATGATGCTAGTGCCACTTCTTGCGCCAAAGCGATACTGCCCAGCCAAGCCTCCCGATCCGTGACACACTGGCATCGCGCCGAACCAGCAACCAACAAGATTTGCGAACGCCACAGAGAATCCGATTGATGTGGTACTTGGTGTGGGCGGAAAGGAGGGGAACAGACTTCCAGCCAGCGAAGTGACAGCAAGGACACTGTTCAGTGTCGTCAGCGGCAGTTGAGGGATCGCTGCATCAATGATGCCCGTTCTCCAGGCCTTGCCAGATGGCACGAAAGGTGAGGGATGCCAGATGCCAGCAGAAAAGCCCTCATCTTCATAGCTACCGATGGAAGTCATCGCAACGACGAGCCCAAATGAGAACACCAAAAGCGCATAAGGTATCCGTGGAATGAGTGCAGCGATCAGGAGGAAGATGAAGGCTGCAATGGCCCAAATACGGTTGTCCATCGCCGGAGACGCCCAAGCTAGAGGCTTGATGAGCCTAGTTCCAGCGCTCATGACCAAACTGAGTCCCGCTCCAACCTGGATGCCTTTCACGACGCTGACTGGTACTACTCGATGTAGCCATGTGAGCAAGCCTGTAGCACTGAGTATGAAGACCGCCACGCCCATTGCCAAGCCAGCAGCAGCAGTCTCTTCTTTGCTGAAGCTTTGCGATATCGCTACTGCTGCTATGGCCTTCATAGGCTGCACTGGTAAAGGCACGCCGAAGCACGCACCGGTCAAGATGTTGGCCAGCCCTGAGAATACAAGCGTGCTGCCCAGGTTGATAGATTCTTTGATGGCCATGGCGATCATCAGTGGCAAAAGAGTCCCCAGGTCTCCCAGCGAGCCCGCAATCTCGGCCAGCGGGGAGTTGCGAAGTGTTCGTACATTGTGTTCGTTGATAAGGCGCAAATGCGAGCGTAGAGTCATATCGATCGCTCGAATAGGTTGATACTGCCTTGAAGAGAAATAATGCTGTCGCCGGAAAGGACAAATACTACAGGACTCCGATAAATGCTGGCGGGTACAGTATCGGTGTATCACATGGTGGAATGAGGACGGTGGGTAGAACAGCGAGTGACGATGGATCGTGACTTGCTCACCATTCAGATCCCACGTTCGGAAGCATCGGCCAAGAAAACAGTGGGACACATGGCGGCAGTTGAGCACTGTGGTGAATGCTCTTGCGGAGAGGAGCTTCTGAAAGGCACTACCACTGGAGATACTTGTTGTGATCGTGTGAAGCCCCGTTGAAGACGCCTCCTTTTCGATGCGCCAAAGTGTGTGTGGGGTCATCATCTAGCAATCACTTGCAAAAGTAAGCTCATCCGCTCTCCTGAACAGTCTAGGACAACTTTGGCTTCTTCGTCCAAGTAAGATTTCTTGCCAGCCCTTTTCCGACCATCGGATGCAGCTCTGTCACTTCTCGATTGTATGCCTTTCTCGACCAAGGACTGTAGTCGGGTTAACGCATTGGTCAGGTGCCCTGAAGTCCACAATGCGCGAAGCATACTTTCGGACAACAAACTGACTTTGGCGTTGTCCACGTATGAAGCGTTGGTCGCTGTACAGGTAGCAAAGGATGACTCGAACTCTCGTTGATCGATTAGACCTTGTGTGGCATTTGTTCCGAGGAGTGGCCGGGAAAGCATCTCGTTCAAAGACGTTTGAAGATCGGCGCTCATGTACGCATTTGTTGGCAAAACAAATTGTTGGAATAATGGAAGGGGCAGTGGTCTGATAAACTCCGTAAAAATGGAGAAAAGCTCCTCGGTGTCCGCCAATAGAGACGGGGCGACCCGGCTGAACGCTGTAAAGATAGCCAGAAACCTTTGCCGTAGATGTATGGCTTCCATCCCGCCAAATGCCTCAATCGCATCGACCTCGGTGTCGTCTTCGAAACCACTGTCACAGTCTTCGTTGCCCGTCTCTAGATGCGCAGGTGTTCGACTTCGGCGGCGCCCTGATGCGGTGGCGGAGCGGGCTCTTGCCGATCGTGTTGCTGCTGTATCTTCTTCCGAGTCATTTTCGAGGTAATCTCCATATTCATCGTTGTCCAGGTCGAGCTTTCGCCGCTTGGCTGGTCTTGATTCTTGCTGTTTTTTGGGTGGCTTGGTCTCGTTCTTCCAGATCTCTCCGAACTCACGGATGCTCTTTTCCGAGCCATCTGCCAGCACAGCACGCATGAGCCGTCGCAAGTTGTTCCTACCAGCACCGACGGTCGACATGTACTGCGCGAACAGAGTCTTGGACAGAGCGATGGATTTGCCGCGGACTTTTCCATGCCCCTCGACATCGCGTTGCATAATGTCAAGCATCAATCGCAGCCAGACCCGCCACCGCTGCCACCGTGCCTTGTGTTTGACACTGCAATTGAACGCCCAGCCGACCACGGCCCAGAAGTCTTGCGCATTTACTCCCAGAGACTGCTTTTCAGCAAAATGGCTGCGGAATCTGCTTGTGTCGTCGTTTTCGTCGTTCTCGTACGATGTATCGCTGCGTCTCGTCTTTGCCCGTTTGGATCGACCAGATCGCGTCGTGTTCGACTGTCCGAACTGCAGAGCTTCCCGAAGTCCAGCGCTCTCAACGCCAACCATTGCTACGAGCTCTCGCAAGTACTTCAGAGCGTGATCTGCTGCAAGCTGCTTGTCGGGGTCGTCCGTACGTGTCGTCATCGATGGATGAATTATGAGTGTGGAGGCGAGGGCAAGATGCTGCGGTGGTGGAACACAGGCTGGGGCATTGGTGTCGAAGCCGGCGTTCAATACACTTGCGAGTAGGGCGAAGGCTTGCGAGAAAAGCTGTTCTTCCATACAGATGGTGCATTGGTCCAGGATACCGGCCGGAACTGGTCGCACCGCGCGTCTCTGTTGCGCTGGTAAAGTGCTCTGGGGTGATTGTGAAGCGCCTTGGGGCGACGAGTGAATGTCGGGATTGGCGAAAATGCTGTGGCCCTTGGTGGGATCGTGTCGCAGCTCCTTGAGCAGGCGACTGTGTTTGGGCATCGTCACTGAGGAGTGCGAAGCCGTGTCGCGTTCAATGATGGCAGTGAGCGAAGGGTCGCGTTTGGGAAGACGCGTCGATGCCAAGGCCCCGCCTATCTCTTATCGGGACCCAAGCTAGCAAGACAACCGAAGGAGGCCAACATAGGAGGTAGAATCGACGCTGGAGCTGGAGCTGGAGCAGCTTTCGGTCCAGAAAGGATATGCACGTCGAGCCGGTCCTCTGCTCACCTTCGTGCTCGCTTCTTCCACTCCCCTCCACCCGCAGAGTCTCCTACATCGAGCGGGAGTGACACCCCTCAGCATGTATGTGTGCTCAATGTTCTCGCATCTCCTCCGCTTCCATCTGGTAAACGTCGCCTGTTTGCCATAGCTCAAGGATTGTATCGTTCACCTCCCCTTTTCTCGTTCCGCGCCTGCAACATCAACGTTATCTGCAGGTGGAGCTCCGTGAATTCCGGTAAACTTGCATGTGAACGCGCTGATGTAAGGATGATGACGACACACTCGCCAAGCGTCAACACTTCAAGTTCCTGGCCGCCGCCTGATAAGGAGCACCGCTACTGCTTGCGTGTCGTACCTCCACCCGCGATTCTCCTCCATTCCCACCGAGCCGGATTGAAGCCAACATGACACGGAGAATCGTCTACGGCGTGTCGCTCTGGGTCTTCCTAGGCGCCGTCGCGTGCACCATCGCCTCCATCGCCCTCCCGAACTGGGTCAGCTACTCCTCGCCTGTCGAAGGCCACGACCCGATCAAGATCTCCTACGGCCTGCACAAGCGCTGCTCCTCCGTAACAGGAGAATGCACCAAATTCCCACAATACGATGACTGTCATGGCGACGACAGGTCCTTTTGCAGCATTTGGCGGACTGTGGGCTTTGCCATGAACTTCAGCGTTGTCCTGCTCTTGGCTTGTGCTGTCGCATATGTAACAATCCTGGTTGGAGGAAGAGGGACAAGAGAAGTAGGCTGGAAAATTTTGTGCCCGCTCCTCGCCGTGGTAGCTGTGGCACAGCTTGTGGCCATGTCGCTTGTGGTGAGTAGACTGTGCGCGACACCCGACCCGCGACCACTGACGAGCGACAGGCTGGTGTGTTTGAGCACGATCCTCGCTTCTTCGTTGGCTGGTCCCTTGGCAAAGCATGGATTCTATGTACCGTAAGCTGGACCGTGCTCCTCGTCAATGCCGCGAGCGTACTCGGAGCTGCATTCTGCTTAGAGCCTGAGGATGATTATGAGAGGATACCGTAAACGCTTGCAATTTTCAGCACACGAGTCGAAATTATCACAGTCAACAGCATCTGTGGCGTCGCTTGTGGAGACTTTGGCAGACGCCAGTGGCAAGCAGCCGAGCCATCCCAAGGAGACGGGTTGGCGAGATGATGAGGAAGCGATGACATGAGTGTACGACGAATGAAGGCGGTAGACGACAGAGGCCAGCACGAGGGCGGCCGAGAGGAAGAATCTAAATGAGCTCGGATCACTGGACGATAATGTGGCTTACTCACCCTCGACTTGTCGAAGCAAAGAGCATTCTAATGATACCCGATACAGACTTTCACAATATTGACTGTTTGCAGGATACATATGCCCTGTTGTAGTTCTTCGGGCTGCAACATGCGCCACAAGTATTCTGCAGACACCAAAAAGCTACTTCGGTCGATAGCCGGATGCCGACATTCGGCATATAATCACCACCGAGGTTGACGAGACTGCTCCTGAACGTTGTTCAGACAACCACAAAACCATCCACTTCTGCGGCCTTGACCTCTCTGACGTCTTTCCACTGCGCATCTGGTTGGCGCTGTAGCACGCGACCTGGCCAGCCACCCGGATATTCCAGACACATCAATCTCTCTTCCGAGCCCTCGATACCCCAAGCCGGATCCATCGCAGTGTGGATCCGCACCGGAGCGCGGCACGTTCTCTTTGTTGATACAAAGACTCGTGTGGCCTGGCCGTCCACAACACTTGGATTGATGGACTCGACGGGACCGCCACATGCCAGAAGAGCTCGTGCCGCCGACTCAAGTTGATTGTCGACAGTTAGCCAGACTGCAGTTGGGCCATTAGCGAACTTCCCGCTGGCTTGTTGAACGTCAGCTCGGTGTTCCTTCGCAAGGAGTTCAATCATCCGCGCATGATTAATCCGTGCCGCGTTGTACAAAGTGGTTGTCTGTAAGGCCTGGCAACGGCAATTAACGTTCGCGGCGTACTTGTCCAGCAAGACCTTGGCAGTTTTGATCGGGTCAGCCGCTGCAGCATCGATCAGCAGCTCGCTGGCCTGGCGTTGAATGTCTACATGGCTGTCAATCCATGTATCGAGCAGTAATTCAACGAGGTTGGCATGGTCTCCACGAGCAGCCCTTCACTGCCCACAGACGGCTCCTCCGCGTTCTAGAGCAATGATTGTGACTTCTCCAAAGCCTCCTTGATTGGCTTATCGCTCATCAACTCTTCCGGAACGAAGGACAGCAGATCTCGCAAGATCTCGCAGCTGCCACCTGCGCCTCCTTTATCAATCGAGCCGATAATCGCTTCTCTCTGTTCAGTGCTCAAAGTATACCAGAAGTCTTTGTCCACTGTATGAGTCAACGGATCTGGGAAGCAAGCAGCATGTGCGATCATTTCGAAGCTTTGGAGCTCAGCAAAGCTAGCCGCGCCCATTGAAGCAAATAGACTCCAGCCGCACGTGTCGAGCAGCATTTTGACAATGCCCACATCTTTCCCAGCGCCATACCCCAGCGCGTTGTATTTACCTTCGCGAGACTCTCGAAAGTCCGGATGAGCGCCATTGTCCAACAGCCAGCGGACGGTTTCGGTTCTTCCTCTCACCGCTGCGCGCATCAATGGCGTTCCGCCAAACTCATCTCGACAATTGATGTTCATGCCGCTCTGGACAAGCAATTTCGCGCAGTCAAGATGGTTATTGTAACAAGCCGCATGCAATGACATGAGCGTTCGGTCGGTTTCGCTGCTCGGAACGATACCCATTTCCAACAACCGCAGTACAATGTCCTTGGCTCCGGCGACCGCAGCTCGGAACTGTAGACAGAGCTTGAACGACAGCTCCACGCGATGCGGCGTAAAAATGATTGGCGACTTACCATCAATTCATGCGCTCTCCCAGGAATCTCGCTCAGCCACTTCCTCAAACCCTCTGTTCTCTCCTCCTCGCTCAATCCCACAACGTCATGCGACCTCGCTCGCTCATAATCGCTCACTAGCTCATCGAAGTGGTTCGGTCCGCCGCCAACTGCAACGCTCCCGCTCTCCTTGATTGCTTTTGTGATTTCGGCGTGCCCAGTCTTTGCTGCTTCATAGAGCATGTACGGTGTCAAGTGCTCGTTTTCTCTGACGAGAAGATCCGCTACGACTGTTTGTGATTAAATCGGGACGCCGTATATTTCTTCCATAAGTTCTCGTGCCTGCGCTTGCCGAGACAAATTGTCGATCGAGACGTAGAAGTGAGCTGGATTCATTATGATTATGCCATTACGTTAGACGAAGGGTTCTGGGCCCCTATACGTTATTGTCGACATGGCTGGAGATAAGTAGTCAGCTTTGAATTTGTGGAATCTGCGCATCAGCGAAAGACATTGATGACACTTGCGGTGAGCCACAGAGAGAATTCGCGGCTCAAATACACCTTCCGAACGCGATTTTCAAGGTCTAGACATCGAGATGGCGGACCCAAGCAGCGTAGAACCGCTTCTGCAGGAGATACGTCGCCTCAAGTCAATCGAGTGCGGTTCCGCCGAGGCGAAAACGTCCTTCGCGTTCGACAAAGGGTACACTTTTCTCAATCATGGTGCGCGCCCCGACGACTCTGATCTCGAGCAAGCGCACTGAGGACTATCATCAGGCTCGTATGGAACATATCCCATCGCCGTGAGAGATGTCTACAGATACCATCAAGAGAGATCCGAGGCCCAACCGGACACCTTTGTTAGATACGAGTACCGAACGAACCTCCTCGACGCGTCGAGACGAGTCATTGCGGAATACCTAGATGTTCCAGTCGAGACATGTGTCTACACGGTCAATGCCTCGATGGGTATTGACACTGTTTTGCGCAATATCCCATATCAGCCAGGCGATGTCATTCTCTGCTTCACAAGCATCTATGGGTCCTTTGGATACACAATACAACATTTGACCGAAACCACGCCTGTGGAAGCGAAACCTATCGAGCTCGAATATCCTGTGTCCAATGACTTCGTAGTGAAGGCGTTTGAAACAGCGATTCGGGAAGTCATCGCCGAGGGCAAAAAGCCGCGGCTTGCTCTTTTTGACACCATCAGCAGTGCGACTGCCACATTCTGCCATGTAGTGCCTTACTAACATACACAATCGCAGGTCTCCCAGCTGTTCGAGTGCCATTTGAGCGACTAACAAGAATCTGCAAGGAATACGGAATCTATTCATGTATAGACGGTGCCCACGGTGTCGGGCACATGCCTCTGGACCTACGCTCACTCGATCCCGACTTCTTCTCGAGCAATTTACACAAGTGGCTACATGTGCCAAGAGGATGTGCCATCCTTTATACTGCGGACCGAAACCAACATTTACTCCGGACGACATTTCCCACAGGCTTCGGCTTCGTTGCTCAACCGGATCCGCCGAATTATGTTGCGAACTTTGCAAATCTAGGCACACTGAATGACACATCGTATCTTTGCATCGAGGCTGCACTGGAATGGCGGAAGAAGTTGACGTGGAATGGGAAGGCTGGGGAGGAGGCCATCATGAGCTATACGCTTCATTTAGCGAAAAATGGGGGCCAAGTCTGTGCTTCAATTCTCAACACGGAAGTCATGGACAATTCGGAGCACACCTTGACCCATTGCGGGATGACCAATGTCAGACTTCCAGTAAAGCCTCAATGTGGCCCGCAAACCGAAGACAACCTGAAAGAGACCGCTGCTTGGATTCAGAAAACCATGACGTTTGAACACAAGACTGCCGTCAATGTATTCGTCTACGGCAGCTCTATTTGGGTGAGGCTGAGCGCGCAGGTTTATCTGAATATCTCGGACTTTGAGCGGGCCGGACAAGCGCTGAAAGTGTTGTGTGAAAGAGCTGTGCACGAGGAGACAGCCTGAATTTGGCCCTTACCTTCAGGTGGACGATTTCCCGAATGCGCATGTGGGGCAGCGTCCCTTTCCAGCAAGAATGAGATGAGTTTTTGGACAAGGCTATGAGCATCTGGAACACAATGCATCTTACCGAACGCCGCATATCAGAGCTTCCATGTAGGAAGCGATTGGAGTGATTGGCAAGCTTGGCAGCCGATGTACTTACACCTCCTTTCTCGTTCGTTCTTAGACCTAGATACTATCATACCATCAACCTCTCTTGCTCATGTTATGCTGCACTGATGCGACAGCCTGACTTCTTGTTCACTCGCACTTTACGAGTATGGGAGTACTCGTGGATGGCCGGCTACCGCGGTCGCAAGAATGTTCATGAGATGCTGGAGTTCTGGGCGACCGTTGACGACTACCTGGAATTACCAACTGGTATACGCGTCCATGTATCCAGCAGCAACAACACGAACGTAGTCATCGAGCTATGTCCTGTACTGCCATCACCAGTTCCTTGTCCCGCATGCAAGAGGCCGCATCCTCTCTTCCGAGTCGAACAAAGCGTTATCGTGGGGATGGTCATTGCAATGCCAAAACAAAGACGTTTCGTAGATGGCCAATACCAACAGGAAATCAACTACTAGAGAAGAGCTTCTCGACGCAATGGGGGTGAAATCTGACTTTGGTAAGGTAACAAGCATGCGATTCCAAGTCATAGCGACCATTCGAGACCTGGGAGCTGCTGGGATAGTATGTATTGCTCAAGGACGTCAATGATACTCTACCTTTCTACAAGCCTGCAAATATCGGCGTCTTCGGTAATGCTGCGACAGACATTGCGAAAGGGTCGTTCTTGAAGTCGGAGCAATAGAAATGTTACTTTTGGACTGACGAGGAGGGACATCAGCTGTTGGAATATCTATCCTCAGCAGTGATTGATTGGGGCAGGCAAAATCGGAGCGCCTGTGGGCTTTTCCAGTAGAACTAGGGACATTCAAGGAAATGCTTCGTTCACCTTGCCGTCGTTGTAGATAGACCAAACAAAGGATTCCTTCTCTCGGTTCGGCGCAACAGACCCCGGATCCACAGCTGCGTGACGCGAGAGTGGGTCTAGCAGGATCAACCACTTCCCCCAGGTCTTGCCCCAGATTCATCAGCAGTCATCGTATCCGCCTCTATTGTCTGTCACAGAGCTCATCACGCAGACACGGCAGAAGAACGAGATGGACGAGAAAGTCATCCCTCAGGATGCCGAAGCAAAAGATGTCGAATCCTCCCAATCACGCGAAGAAATCGATCCTTCCACGAGACCGTACACGGGTAAAGGAACAATCGAAGACCGCAACCTGGTGCTAAAGCAAGATATTCGAATCGTACCGCTATGCGCGTTCATCTACTTGCTCTGCTACCTGGATCGCAGGTGAGAGAGATATTTTTTTTCCCACCACAACCATCATCTCACACGTCCACATCTTTTTTCTCCCCTTCGACGCGGGGCCACGACTGACCGGGGGGTTATGTATGCCGAAAAAGCAACATCGGAAATGCCAAAGTTCTGAATCAAGAATCCGGGAACGACCTACTCACGGAAACGAACATGACCAATCACCAATACATCATCGCCCTCATGGTCTTCTTGATCGCGTACGCTCTATTCGAAGTCCCATCGAATTATGCGCTCAAACGACTGCGGCCAAGCAATTGGATCGCATTTCTCATGTTTTCTTGGGGCGCTGTCACGATAGGACTGGGTGGGACGCAGAATTTTGCTTCGGTCACCGCCGTCCGCTTCGTGCTGGGAGTGTTCGAGGCGGGCTTGTTTCCGGGATTGGTATACTATCTGACCTTCTGGTACCGTGCCGAGGAGCGTTCGATTCGCGTGGCTCTGATTCTGGCATCGGCGACGCTTGCTGGTGCGTTTGGGGGAGCGATTGCGTATGGAGTGGGACATATGAACGGGACGTCTGGACTTTCGGCGTGGAGGTGGTTGTTCATTCTCGAAGGAATTCCGTCGGTGATTTCTTCCTTCTTCGTCTATTTCTTCTTGCCCGATTATCCGGAAACGACACCGCGGCTGTCCGCTGAGGAGAAAGCCCTTGCTGCTGATCGGCTTTGCGTGGAAGGCTCGCAAGGACAGAGCGCACACATGACCTGGTCGGATGCGAAAGTCACCTTGACTGACTGGAGATTGTACGCGCATTACGCCATCTACTTCGGGATCAGTACGCCCTTCTCGTCCCTATCACTGTTCACACCTACCATCACAGCGGGACTGGGCTACGACGGTCTCAAGGCTCAGCTCATGACGGTGCCTCCCTACGCAGTCGCATACGTGGTGACAGTATGTGTCGCAGCATCTGCAGACCATTTCAACGCTCGTGGAATGCATTCGGCAATTTTCGCAACCATCGGCGCCGTCGGCTTTTTGGCGTCCGCAGTCTTACCGCCACACGCGTACTCTTCCAGATATGGTGGTCTCATCGTCGCTGCTTCGGGAAGCTTCGCGTGCATTCCACCACTGCTGGGTTGGCTCAGTTCGAACCTGTTCGGCACGGCGGCCGTTGGTTTGGCCAGTAAGTTCCAATTCTCGTCTGCTGCAATTTTTCTGTGCAAGAGCCTCACTGACACGCAGCGTAGTCGCAATGAATGTTTCATTTGGCGCTCCAGGGCAGATTGCAGGTGTGTGGATATACAAGGCCAATGAGAAAAACGATGGCTATCCCACTGGCCACTGGACCAACGCAGGTCTCTTGTTCTTTGTAGCAGCTGGGTGCGTGACGCTGGTCTTCTATTACCGCATGCTTAATCGGCGAGCGAGGCAGAGTGGGAGCGAGAGGCTGTACAAGTACTAGAATCAGATCAGTCGCACCAAAGTAGTGCAATTCGTGAACATGACTTGTCAAGAAAGATGCAGGAGTCATTAGTTTATTTGCATGCAATACTGGCCCCGCCCCCAATTCTGTCGATATGATTATGTGTGCTTGCTTGCTCATGGGTATCATCAGTCGTTGCTCAAGGTCGTCTCTCGTCATCCAGGTATTACAACCACACGGCGAAGCCAATATTCACAAGTACAAAGGTGATGAGAGGCACCACCACTCCCATGCCTAAACTGACGGCTTCGCCAATGTATCCATCGCCACCCTTCTCAGCCGCAATGTATCCATCGCTGTTCCCCGGTTTCGTGTCATCGCTGTTGCTTGCTCCTCCGTTGTTGGCGGTAGTTGTGTGGCTCGGGTTTTCGGCGCCGCCGTATACAACACATGCTCCGGTGAAGTCTGCGCGCGCACTTCCCGCGTCTGGTGTCGTGTCTGAGGTTCTTGATATTGTTACAGTAGTGGTGGATATCGTGTTATCTGCCGGAGGATCCGATCCTTCGTAGACTGTAGTGGTGTAGGGCGTTGCGTCGTCGTTGCCATATACCACGCATGCTCCCACAAAGTTATTGCAAGCAGCGGGCTCCTCTGTCGTTGTCGTCGCCGTCACGGTCGACGTCGGTGCTTGTGAAGCGGCAATTCGTAGGAGGAGGCCGAGGGTGAGGCAGGCATTGATGATGGCCATGCTCGGCCGTGAACCTTCAGCAGCGGAAGGTGGGTGGGCAGGACAATGGCATTGTGGTGTTGTTGTGTTGGCGACCAGCAGCGTGCGAGGGCGGCGTTCGGCGCGCAGCAGGACTGATCAGGCGCATGGCACGCACATGGACAGGATAACAATGTGCAAGCATTTTTGGGGCGGCGGAGCTGCAGAACGGTTCCAAGTTCTAGCTCCAACTGGTTTCGGTGGTTTGGCCGCGCGGCCCTGAACGAACGGCTGGAGGTGTATGTGGAGCAGGTTTTCCTTCACTCCGTGATGTCATTCACGCAGATCGGCTCCTCTTCTCTTGGCATGTCCCAACCGAATCGCCGCAACTTGTCTACAGATCACGGCGGTATCGCCGAAGAGGCACCAAACACCGCTCATCATATCATGCATGCGGGCACGAGTCAACAACAATACTGCCGATGCGGGGTGAGATGGATCGTTGCTGGGAGCAACAGTGACATCCAGAGCTATCACCTGCCGCATTCAACTTCTGACCCACAAGAATGCTCAGACAAGCACAGCTACACAAGTGTCTGGCTTCAAAAGCGCATATGGAAAACCGTATTTTCGCATAACCACTCTCTGCCAACAAGGCTCCAGCCCCACCGTCTCAACCCATTCACGAGCTCTTCGCGCGCGCACTACCATGAGCAAATCCACCTTCAGTCCGATACGCTTCATTATGCGTCGATCGCTCCAAATTCTCAACTTCATTGACACTCTTCACCCCAAGCTGCGTAGCACTGGCGCGCCTGCGATGCTCTTCAGTCTCGAGATACGAAATCAGAAGCCGACCATTCTTGTCATAGCGGCGCGGCGTATTGGCCGGACGTGCAATCTCGACAACGTCAGAGACCGAAGTCGTCTTGTGGAAAATCTCGTCCATCTCCTCGAGAGATCTGTAGGCAGTTTCGGGGTAGCTGCGAGTACCAAGTCAGTTTCCTGGTGACTATGATCAGGGGTGCCACGAACAAGACGTATACGCAGGGAACAATGAAGGCGTTGGTCATGGCGAAGATGATATATGTCTGATAGCCAATCGTGTCGAATGCCACAGGAGTCACCATGACGACCATGAAGTTGAAGATCCTGCAGCACGTTAGCCGGTTATGGGAGTGTCGAGAAGTTGGTTGCGGAGACAGAATCTCACCAGTTCGCAGAAGTCGACAGTGCCGACGAAGGCGCTCTGATGCTCAGTGGGACAATCTCACTCGGATACAACCATGTCATTCCAAGCCACCCGATGGCAACGGTAATGATTAGGTTAGTAGAAGCTTCTTTGGCAGACGAATCTTATCACTGACGACCAGCGCGAGAGTGGTACTTACAAAATGTGTTGAAGACAAACAAGAACACAGCCGCGACGACTCCGGGGCCTGTGCCTCCAACGGAAGTTACAGCAGCCAGAACACTCATTGAGATAGCCATGCCCACCGCTCCGAGAAGCATGAGAGGACGTCGCCCGACCTTCTCGATCAGAAAGACTGATATCCAGGAGGCCATGAAGTATTCAGTTCCGTTACAAGCAGCCAGGATACGAGAGAGGAAAGGCGAAAGTCCAATCTCGTTCTCATAAATAGTCGCGGCGTAGTATGTTATGAGGTTAATCCCCGAGATCTGTTAGCCAATGCATCAGCTAACTTTGTAAAGTACTGCAAAATCGTATCGGTTGACGAACCTGTTGGAAGACCTGGTTGACATATCCCAACGCAGCACGATGAAAGTTGCGGTCCTTGCCCATGGTAAAGACTTCACTAAACGTCCCCGCAGCAGTCTCAAGCACAGATTCCTTGACAGCCGAGAATTCGCTAACGATATATTGGTCATCCAGAGGAAGATCGCTCAGAGCATCCTACCTGTGCCATCCATATGGGAGTGGGTATTTTGTTGGAGTGTTTGCCAGGACCACCATAGACCACTATCGACTGCCCATGGGCCGGCCTTCATGTGGTCCGACGCGTCCTGCTCGCGTGCAGGTACGACCGTCGAATTGCCAGAAAGAGTATGCCGGTGGCTCGATGTATTTGGTCCCACCTCCGACATTGCCAGCTCCTTCACAAACTCCAGTCTGGAGACCCACGGGGAGAGGGAGGGTGCGATGAAGCCGTAGACTTTCAGCGTCTGATCTTTTGCACGTCACGGGCTCCCGCGACCTCTTCATCGCGCATCCAGCTCGCCCTGCAAGAAGTGGCAGGACTACTACATCTCCGTCTGCCAGACCAGAGCTCGAAAACACGCACAAGAGTCATACAGACATCAGACCGCACATAAGAATATGGGAAAGGGGCGACGAAAAGTACGTTTCTGATTCGCAACTTCGAGGCTTCTACTTGAAGACCCGCTCTTTCAATCCTGGTCGTGCGTGTCGTGTCCTGTCAATTTTGGTCATTGGAGGCATCAAGGCATGGACGATCATCCTTCCCGAGACCGATGCGGTATCGTAACCCAGTACCTCAATAGCGCAAGCATGTCAATTTACCAGCCGCCGCCCGAGGAGGCGACTGGAGCTGATGCGTTGTCTTCCCAGCCTCCGTCGCCGCCAGAGGACGCAGCAGCAGCACCGCCGAAGCCGCCAGCACCATCTTCCCAGCCACCGTCACCATTCGCGTCACCACCAAACTCGTCGGCTTCTTCAGCTGCTGGGTTGGTGCAGCGCTTGTAGCTATGTCCCTTCTGCTTGCACTTCGAACACTCCACACGCGACCAGTCGGTAGGCTGTGGGCACTCCTTGCTGGTATGTCCCATCTCGTCGCAGTTGCGGCATTGGACCTTGGCCATGTTGCGAGGTTCTCTGTGTCGTTGTTAGCCGATGAGATGGAGAGTCAGAAAATCAGACTTACGGGCATTCGCGACCGGTGTGACCCCACTCGTCGCAGTTGCGGCACTGGAAGCGACGCTCATTCGTGCAGTCGTTCTTGCGGTGGCCTTCTTCGCCGCAGTTACGGCAAACCTCTGGTGGCTTGTCGGGGCACTCGCGAGACATGTGGCCATTCTTGCCGCACAAGTTGCACTCAAGATCCATACGCGGCTCGGGGCACTAGACAGACTGTCAGTTAACGTCGAGCCTTGATCTCGTCGAAGCTGGACTTACCTCCTTGACCAAGTGCTCCTCGCTGCCGCAGTTCTTGCAGCCCTTGTTACCGCTCTTGCGTGGCTCGGTACAATCGCGGGCGCGATGTCCGTCCTCGTTGCAATTTGCACACGTGATCGCGACACGAGCACCATCCTGCTTCTCTTGCTCGCAGTCCTTGGATCCGTGTCCGAACTCGCTGCAGTTTGAGCACTTCTTCACGAAGCTGTCCATCACGAAGCCCGCCTCGGCCAGTCGGGTCATGTTCTCCTCAGGGGAGGATGGCCAGCCCTCGGCGAACTTGGCGCGCTTCGGCTTGGCAGCCAGCTGGAAGGACACCACATACTTCAGGTCCTTCTTGCCCTGGAAGTTGACGATTGTGTACGATCCGGGCACCTCCTGCTCTTTGGCGATGAGATGGATGTTCATGTCACCGTCGCGGAAGGACTTCTCAAGCTCCTCGAGCGTAAGATCAGGGAACGACTTGGCGTAAGCGAAGATGCCCTGGGAGTGCGTCAGTGTCACAAAACCAGATTGGACGGATGGATGGGTCACGAACCTTCTTGATCTCTTCGACATCTTTCTGCTTGTCTGCGGTCTCGATGTTGGCCCAAGATTCCTCCACGGACTTGTCTTGCACATTCAGCTGTGCGAAGAGGCCGAGCATGCGGTTGGCTTCACATTCGGCCGCGTTGTGGCCCTCGACACCGCAAGCACGGCACTTCTGTGGTGGACGCGACGGGCAATCAGCGGCGCGGTGGCCCTCCTGATCGCACACGCGACAAGTGCCGGTGAACTCGCGTTCGACGCGAGGGTTCGGGCAGTCAGCCTTGTTGTGTCCCTCCTCGCCGCAGTTGAAGCAGCCGCCGCCGTGGCCGCCACCCCCGCCACCCTCTGGCTTGTCTGGGCAATCTCGTGCGAAGTGGCTGTCCGCACCGCAACTGGTAGCGCTGTTAGCTGTGTAAGGGGGCGCAGTTGTGCGCGGGAAGGGAATCTTACATGCGGCAGCCGTCGTTGCCGGCGGCGTGCATTGAGGTGTTGGCCGCGGAGAACTCGCCGTTGGCAGGGAGGGATGCACCGCCGTCATCTTCCCAGTTGCTGTCGTTGCCGCCGCTGTCTACCTTCCAGCTGTTGTCGGCTGCTGCTGCCCGAATGTCAGCGATGTGCGAAGGCGTGATGGCGATAGGGGGTGAGCTTACGAGCCGGCGCGTCCCAGGTGGAGGCGCCCATGTTGAACTGATGAAGGGCGATGATGCGTGTGCTTAGTCAAAGAAAGAAGCGCGTCGAAGGGCGAGTGGTTCGAGTTGACTTCTGGTGGAAGTCGGTGTTGGTGGGAAGAAGAAAACGGAAAGAGTCGGAAAGTTGGCCGATGCGTGAAAACAAAGCTAATGCCACTCTGCCGCGTGCCGGCCAACCGTTTGGAAGTGAGTTCTGAACTGAGCAGATTGGGAAGGAGCTGCCAGGCAGCGCTGGAACGACGCGTTGCAGTGATGCCGCGGCAAGAAGAGCGGATTGCGCGAGCGGTACTGAGGCCAGGAACTGACGGCAGGAACTGATGGCGGTCCACTGACTTCTCCTAGACGGAGAACGGACAGCAACAACGAGAGCAGCGAGATTGACGGTCAATAGCGAAATCATCCCGTAGCCTATCTGCCTGTCTGTTTGGCTGTCCGTCACATACAAGACGTACGCTCATATGCAATGAGGGTATCACAAGAGCACACACCACACAATCTCCGCCCGAACGCCCTGCTCCCATTTACAAACAACGCTTACACACCCCGGAACATGCGGGCGACCAAAAACCAACACGCGCCGACGAAACGGACGGCGGCCAAACCTGCGACGGAGTACAGGACCACAGACATGTAGATCGTCGACCGCTCGTCCTCCACCGCCTCGGAGTCTTGATCTTCCGTCACCGAGATGCGGTCCATGCCTCCTGCGTTGAGCACGACGGCTGCAAGAGCCAGGTTACAAAACATCCACGCGAGCACGACCGCGGAGCGGAAGCCCTTGTAGTAGTCTTCGTGCTTTTGCTCAGGTGTGATGACTTTCTTGGGCGGCTCGTATTTGACGGCAAAGGCGCGCAACTCTTCTTCGTACTGTGTGTTCAGATCTGCATCATCTGTCGGAATGGCCACGTCGACCTTGCCGCCTGGCTTGAGGTTCGCGGCAGGCAATTTCTCCGCCTTGTCGTCGCCTTTGGTTCCCCATGTGATGTCATGGGTGTTGCAGAAAGCGTAGACGTTGAGGATGTTGAGGTAGGTCGGGGTCAGGAGAAGATACTGAACAAAGGAGGTGAACATGTGCCATGGGTCGAAGAAGAGGAACGAGGCCACCAGATAGAGCACCCACGTCGAGGCCATGGAAATGATGAGCGTGAAGAAGAGCTTATTGGTGAACAGCAGTTCCAAGCTGAAGCCGTCGTTCAAGGCAATCTGCGCCTGAATCGACTTTACCGTGATGAACACGGAAGCGAAGAGCAGATACGCCATTAGGATCGCCCAGAAGTAGACTTGCGCCATGTAATACCGGTTGTTTCCTTGAGGTCGGTTTCCAAGAGCCAGCACGAAACAAGTGACCAAAATCGCGAGGTACAGCCATTCGAAAACGACCGAAAGAACAAGACCAGCGGTACCAAGGAGCGACTTATCGGACAGTGAGACGACCAGGATGCGGAACACCAAGAAGAAGTTGCCCTGCACTCACATTAGCTCGACCACATCAAGACATGCGATAAAGGGTACTTGCAATCGCGAACCACGCAAAGAGCATGTTGAAAGCCTGATAAATGAACTCAATAATAAAGAAGAATTTCCGCATGAATGAGTGTCGGCTGCGCCAAATTTGGTAGAAGTGAGAAAGGGCGTAAACAGCTGCGAAGAAAGAACCATTCAACCATCTTCGTCGTTGGAGGATGAAGTCGGCCATCTCTGTAGGCACGTCGGTCTCGCCCGTGGCTGACTTCACATACTGCAGGATCCAGGAGCAGTTCCTCTTGCTGACCAGCTCCCAACACAAGATTCGATCCTCGGCGAGATACATGTTGGCAGTGAAGATGCCGGCATTCGCACCATGCATCTTCTCACCGGCAAAGTACTTTTCCAGAGGGCCTTGGCCAGTCTTGTCATTTTGCAAAGCCACGTAACGATAAGCCGAGAAAGCACCAGGCAGCACGGTGATGAAGCCAAAAGCACTCTCCAGCGGCTTGTCGAGGATATTGCTCATCTTGTACTCAAAGTTCTGTGCTGCAACGAGAGGGTTGATGAGGTTTTTGCCACGCTCCAACATGGCCTTGATCTCACCACAGGCGCCTGCGCACATGGGTTCGCGGTCGAACGCCTTCCAGAGATCGTAAATACTGCTTCGTCCCGGGCGAGTTCCAGCATCGAGCAAGACACAAATGTTGGGTTGCAATACTTCGCCGAAGGCTTGGAAAAACCATCGATGTGAATTGATCTTCTTTTGGTTTTTCTCCTTCAAGCAAAATAGGACCTGCACTGGGGTATTTCCTTTCTTGACTTGGACAATGCCTTTCTTGATTTCCAGGGTCATCTGCGTGGTATATTCGTAGATGTGAGCAGTCACATCCTCGCCATTCACTTGCTGCTTCGCGATGCCATCCTGATAGATACCCATACCGGCGAGGACGGACCGTGTTCGGGGATTGATCTTTGCACGTCCGTCGGATACGATGCACACCACAATCTTCTTCCAAGCCTCTTTGCCCCACGTCTTGGAAGATGTCCGGGAGTTCATGTACTCGATATTCTTGATCACGCCAATGAGCGTTCGCGCCAACAACTCGTCCTCCTCGTTGTACATGGTGATCACGACGAACAGCTCGGTGTGGCGTGGCTTCGCGAACAGACGCTGTCTCAATGTGAAGCGCTTGGAGAGAAACTCGCTGGGGTCGCAGGTCGCGGCGCTGTAGCGCATATGCGTGAACTCATCTCTCTCTGGCGGCTGTGCGTGCTGCACTTGATTCAGCAATCTGGGCGGGATGGGACAATCAAGCACCAAATTGCCATTGTACAGCTGCACTTCCTTCACCGTCTTCCATCGCCGAATGGGCGCTTTCACGGGCGGAGGATCGTGGTAGCCAGATTCGAGATCTGAATGCGAAGCGCCTGGCGGCGCCATCTGGTGCGGGTCCGGTCCGTAGGAGGTATCTGGGTGCAGCATGGGCCTATCATCTGAATCGTCTTGGTAGTAAGGATGCTGTGGCGCATCATACGCGTTCGGGTCGCGGATGTAGTCTGTGTGCTCGGGCCGCGGGCTCAGGTTGTACTCTCCTCTCCCTTGCTGCGCTGACTGCTGGTATGGATTGGGCGTGTAGCCTCGTTGATGTTCATCGTCATATGCTTGACCATGGCCATACGTGCCCGGCATGTTTGTCACTTCGTAGGTCGGCTGGGCGACGAGTCGGTCGCTGGAGGCGGCAGCATTATATGGATTCGCAGCGAAAGGAGCTGGGCCGGGGCCCACAGGAATATCGAGCGGTTCATGATACGGGCGGTCGTCGAGCTGGTAGCCTTGCTGGCCAAAGCGCGGGTCTGGAGAATGATGGCGGTCCATGAATGGGTTCATGTTCGCGGCACGAGGGCTCGGACTGCGGTCGTCGTCTGCAGGGTGTCCAGACTGGCCGTAGCCGCCTTGAGGAACACAGAAGAGTCAGTGGCGGGCAGCGTTTGCGTGGGACGTGGTGTCTGGATTGGGTTCCAGCACGACGACCCAGCGAGGTGGTTTGGCGCGCTCAGTTTCGGGGGCTGCGCGTGGAATGCGAGTAGACTTCAGACACGCGCGACCCTCGTCTCAAACGTGTAGCGGTTTGACGTACCTAGCGGGTTGTAGCTCATCCTGACCGCGCAGCCTCCCCTTCGTCAATGCGCCGATGTGACGGAAGCGCGGTGCGGCAATCACGCGCGCGACGAGATTTGTAGTGCGACGATGCGGCAATGAGGACAGGCGGGAGGCCGAGGAGTGCGCCTGCAATGATTGCGTCGTGGAGCAGCGTTTCAAGATGCTTCAGGGTGTGTGGTGGGTGGAGCCGCGTCAACACTGTCCGATCGTCACAGCAACATCGGCGGATGATGCTGGGCGAACGAGTGAAGGTCATGCACAGGAGACGAGATGGAGAGACTGTCGCGGTGAAAGTGTGCAACGAGGCGGCCTCTTCTACGACTCCGCCGCGCCGCTGCGTCTTCTCACATCTGCTGACCGTCCACGTCCCAAGAGTGGCCTGGCAAGGCAAGCCAAAAACATCGCCCGGCCACAGCCACACGAACCCTACGCGTCGCGTTTCACCAGCTTGCCTGCTTGCGTGCCATCTCCACGCTGCTCCGCCCGTCTGCCGCGGCGTGCCCGTTGTTGTGCATTGGATTGCTCCGTCCTGCTGCCACTGCCATATCGTCCAATCCGCCAATCCCCAATCGCGAGCACGGTGCTGGGGTTACTTTGTACACGGACGATCCAGCGAAGCGGGAGGCCGTAGCTAACGCCACATCAGCGCCTCACCGCAGAGGCAACGATGGGGTCAGCAGGCTTGGCGCAGGTGCTCGAAATAGCACCAGCGGCCATGAAAAGCTGCCAAGGGACATAATCGCGGTGGGAACGCGGTCGCGTCCTCAGCTGATGACCTTTTCCGTCCTCGCTTGCGCCGTCATCAACGCCTGCTGGGCGAGCAAGGATGTTTGGTGGTCGCTGCCGCAAGATACAGTAGACTCCATCGAGAAATGGTCTTGGCGCGATCGAGCAAAAGGTTCGCCGGTGAGCTTGATGAACACCCCGCCAACACCATCCTCCATCGTTACCCCCGCATACACACCAGTCACCATGCCTCGTGATACCGACGGTGATGCTGGCCCGGGCGCTTCGGTGCTCTTCGTATGCCTGGGCAACATCTGCCGCTCCACCATGGCCGAGGGAGTCTTCCGAGACATCACCAACTTCGGCACGCCCGACCAGAGTCCATTGATCAGACATGTTGACTCCTGCGGTACTGGTGCATATCATGCAGGCGATAGCCCGGACTCCCGCACCATGCGAGTCCTCAGACAGAACGGCATCTCCGACTATCAGCACGCAGCCAGGAAGGTGAGAGTGCCAGATGATTTCCACGACTTTGATTACTTGCTGGCCATGGACCGAGACAACTACGACGACTTGAGAGACATGGTCAAAAGAGCCGGCAAAAAAGGCCTGCTGGGTGACGAAGCGTTGAAGAAGGTCCACCTGTATGGCGAGTTCGGCGGGAAGAGCAAGAAAGAGGAGATTGGTGATCCATACTACGGGGGCAATGAAGGCTTCACAATCGCATATGAGCAAGTCGTTCGTTGCGGCGAAGGTCTGCTGAAACATATTGAGGAGCAGGCGAAGAAGCTGGCCGACTGAGCGAGTGATTCTGCACGCCCGCCAGCCATTGCTTATCTTCACACGAAAGCGAGTTGAGACCACATGCGATCACTGATCGCAATTACCTGCAATATTACCGCGGCTGCATGGTAAGCAGGGAACTGTCACAGTGCGATTGCCCCGCCAGTCATGCGCTGGCCCAAAGTGTGCACTGCAGGAACGTCTTTTCGTTGAGCAGGTTCGATGGTCGCAGGCGCCATTACAAAGCGAATTACCAATACTTGCTTGCTCAGTGAGCTCGAGAAGTTACAAGTACGGTATCTATTGGCTTCAACTCGCTGTCAAGAACAAACGTGCCTCGAACACACTCCAATTCTCCCCTGCACAACAATGCCAGAGCAGCAAAAGATCACAGTCTTCGGTGCCGGCGGCGATAACATAGGGCGCTTCATACTTGACGCTCTGGTCGCCGATTCAACATTCGAAGTCGCTGTGCTGTCCCGAAAGAGCTCCAGGTCAAGATACCCAGCTTCAGTGAGCGACCTTCGCGTTTCCGATGAGCTGCCTCACGCAGAACTGGTCGATCTGCTGAAGGGTCAACACGCTGTCATTTCTGCCGTGGGCTTCACAGGGGGAGCACTGGACATTCAGTACAAGGTCATTGATGCTGCAATCGAGGCCGGAGTCGCGCGCTTCTTTCCCAGCGAATACGCGTTCGATTATGGAGATCCACTCACCACCTGGTTGTCACCCGTCTTTGCGAGCAAGACCAAGGTCGCAGAACATCTCGAGGCCAAGGCAAAGGAGCATGCTGGGTTCAGCTGGACCGGCGTGGCATGCGGTATATGGCTTGAGTGGGCTTTGGAAACCAAGTTCCTCGACATCGATCCTGTCAGTCACACGGTGGCATACTGGGACGGCGGCAATCACGCACCAACTTTCACCACACTACCATACGCCGCGCATGCGGTCGTCGAATGCCTCAAGCATGGAGAAGAAACTGCTAATCAGCGCGTATACGTTGAAGCTTTCTCTGCAACGCAGCATGAGGTTGTCGCCGAGCTTGAAGCCCAACAGGGTATCAAGTACAATATTTTAGACCCTGTTGATGGTGAGAAAACTGTTGCCGACGCGCACAAGCGTTTGGACCAGTCCGAAAACCATGACAGGCAGGCCGCATTGCAAACAGTTGTTGCTGAAGTGTGGATTGCCAAACATGGGGCAGACTTCATCGCGAGAGGCAAGAAGCCACGATTGGAGGCTTTTGTGGAGATGCCCAAGATTACACTACACGACGTCATCAAGAAAGTCATCAATGGATCGTGGGGATCGCCCCGATTTGATTCTCTGAAAACATGGCTACATGACTCGAATACACATGAACCGCACTCAGTAGCCCATCAACAATGCCATTGTCGCTCCCAGCCTCAGCTGTTGAGTGGCCGCAACGCCATTCTTCCCTTTCTCAGCGCCCATGCCCATACTGAAAGCACTGCAACAACCACCCCCAGGCTGAAGACCAGGCTTCCTCCAAACACAACAGAATGATAAGTCCAAGCATTTTCTGGGTTTAGGTCGACTTTTGTGACCACGATCGCCCATGGCAGAACCCACAACAGATTGCTCGTCAAGGATTGATACAAGTACCAGCGAGGTCGAGTGGCTAGCAGAATTGCGGCAAGCTGTGTCGACAGCGCATAGCAGATATAACACCAATCGATCGTCTTCCACATCCTCTCCGTGATCAGCGACACCGCCTCCGACTCGGACAGGTAGTAAGCGAACCTGCGGGCACCGTAGAATGAGAGGAAAAGACACATGGGGACCTCGACCGCCAATCCAATCAAACAAGACACGAAGGCCGGTTTGGCGATTGCCTTCAATTGCTGACGGGACGCCTTTGGCTTGTGTGTCTGAGTACCGACAAGAGAACGCCATGCACCCCAAGCATGACCAACGAATGCAAGTGTCGTTGCTTCCAGGGCTTGGACAGGGACCATGATGAGTCCCCACCGGATGGTATTGAAGACTCCCCAAGCAGTGGCATAGTCTGAACCCATTGCAACAATTCCGCTCACCAGCCAAAGATAAAGGGCATTGCGAACCGCAGACTCTGCGAACGTCCACGCGCCAGGACGAGCAAGTACCAGCAAGGCTCTAAACGATGGCCGAACAGATTCCGTTTCGTGTTCATTCGAGAAGGTCTTGCGCAGTCTTCTCTTGCTTGACCAGAGGAAGTATCCCAGTCCCAGAAACGAAGCTGCCAGATTACACGCCAGTTGTGTGCTCGCCTGAGTGTTGACTGTCGGTTCCACTCCGGGCACATGAAACTTTGAGATCAAGATCAGATCCAAGATGATATTGATTCCAAATTTCACCGAGCTGATCACCAGCGGCACATCCGGCTGATCCAACGCTCTCGTAGCTGTAGCTACTGACGTTTCCAGCGCAGACGCTAAAGCCGAGAAGGCAGAGATTCTGACATATGTCAAAGAAGCTTCGCGAACATTTTCTGGCACGAAGACTTGTGCGAACTGCTTCGCAGCTGCGGCGAAGATGATGGACATGAGAAGTCCGAGAACGGCTTGGAAGATGATGAGCGTGTGCGTGAGGCTGAGACGGCTTGCGAGAGAGCGGTTGGATTTGTCGCCGATAATGAGCCAGGCGGCACGGGGAAGACCTTCGTTGAGGACTTCGGATACGACACCGATGTATGTGTAGACGTCCGTGGTGACGACTAGGCTGCTATCGATGTTGGCGACCCAAAGTTTGCCGAGAGTGCCGTACAAGGCAGGAAGGATGAAGGCCACCAGGTTGAAGAGGAGAGCGCCGGAGTAGCGAGACCGGCTCCAAAATGGCACGGAAGGCGTTTGATCGTCGCCATTGTCCCTCTCGCTCCTCGACTGACCGTCAAGCCGAGTGACAGCAGACAGGGAAGCATCCTTCAAAGACATCGTTGCGTTGTGCAGATCAAGCAGGGAGAAACACTGGTTCTTGCTAAGACTTGAGTTTTGTCAACTGTCAACCCAGCAAGCGGCAAGCTTGCAGCTTGTTATTGTATGTCCTCCACGCCGAGAAGCAAACGCTTCTGAAGACAAAAAACCCAATTCCGCGCTAAAATACCGTACGGTCAAGGGCTCTACGCCACGTCTTGTCCCCAACGGAGCTCTACTCTACTTCCAATACTCCTCCAAACAACTCCGCCTTCACGCCCGTCCACTTCGCATAAGGCGCCATGGCCGACTGCATAGAATTCACGAGGGCGCCCACGATGCCAGGAAACCCCATGTCGCCCGAACAAACCAGCAGAAGCGTGTGCGAGCGACTCAACGGCAGGAGATCCTTTTTCCCCTCACAACCCATCGTTTGCCAATGCCAAACAAAACATCCAGATCCTTCTCTCGAACCCCGCACTAGCCGGTTCGACGAGTCGCACATTCTTCTTCGCTCCCTGCGGCCCCCCGGCGGGAGAATTGATGCACCACGCACGCCCCCTTTCTTCGACCGTGTGCGTCGATCGACCCGACATCGATAATTTGAGGCTCCTCGTCGTCAAATTTGCAGGATGAAGAGCTTCGCCGGTGTGAGAGAGATGTGGAGGTTTTGGTATCGGTGGCGTGTGCTAGTGGTAGTGGAGTTTTGGGCCAACCGCCAGCGCCAGGTTCGCGCGTGCATTCGATTTGTTTCTTCGCCTCCCGCTTTGTTGACGATGTGGTGGCGCGAGGGGTCAAGGATGTCTGGCGGGAGGGGCATCGATTGCTGCTGGCATTTTGTTGAATGGTGTTTGGATTGCTTGGGGATTTTTGCTGGAGCTAGTGACTAGGGGTGGTGAAGAAGTGGTTCTCATGATATGCCATGCATTGCGAGGGACTTATTGTTGTATGCTTCTATGGAGACGGAGTTTCACATCTGCTATTGTTCGGATTGTAGTGCCACCTCGCTGATATACTCAGTTGTGGTGAGCTATTGCCAGGACCTCTCGCTGACATACCAAGGCGAGACTTGGCTGGGCTGCCTTGACGCCTCATTGCCTTAGAATACCGACCGTTCCAGCGCAGCTTTTGGTCACTGTTCGACCTCCTCACTACCCCATTCATACGCAGGTGATGACGGAGAGTCCGAAGCATGCCGGGATACTATATTGTCAGGCCGAGATCGTCTACGCGATTCCATTTTATCAGTATACGAGGTTCGCGAAGTGAGCAGTAATCTACACAACACTCCGCTATGCCGTTGCCGACTAATGTCCTTTGCTCGCATTGAACTGCGCCACCCATTTGACAATCTGGCCAACCGCTTCATCTTGCACCGCTTTAACTTCTGGCCAGATTTCGGCAGCATTTCTGTAGATGTCGGTGCAATGGTTCGCTATTGGCGTCAAGAAGCTACGGACATTGGTGCCGTCTTGGAGATGTCCTTGCGGTCTTTGATCCGACCAGAAGCCTGCGGCCCGCCAAGCATCGTTCTGTCCGCTGATAATGACTATTCGTTGCATTTCGGGAGTAGGGTCATTCCAGCCTCCAAACTTCGCGTTGAACTGGTCCGCGGTCTTGCCTTCGGCAATTCCGAACGTCTGTCCTTGGGGTCCGGTGGGGAAAAACTTTGGGCATTGTGCGCGGAAGAAGTCGATATTCACCAAGCGCGAGACCAGCGTTGGAGTGCCTTCAGGTGAGCCGGTCTGCCACCATTGACTGGCCTCGTTGCACCACAGCCACATGTCCTGCCTGTTCCCAGGATAGAAGTTGATTGCGGCGGAACGATTCGCGTATATTTTGTTGGACGGGTCGCTCAGAGCAAAGCAATCAGTGTTATTCTGTCCTGGGAATGGTCCGAGTTGGCTGCATCGGCCAGGGATCCAAACATCTCTTGTCCATCGTGCGTAGCCATCTGTGGCATTTTCCACGCCAACGCCTTCTGCGCCTGGCAACGCTTCTGTCGACGTGTTGCTTCGGTCTTGTACTCCTTCAATGTAATCGCAGAATGTCCACAGATCGTGAGTGTGTGCGGATGCTTGTTGATAAGTCTGTGGTCCGTAGCTGAGCAGATTCATGAAGTCAGCTCTGTCTGTCAGGCCGGGCGCTCCAAATTTGTCCTTGATGGCCATGAATTCGTCTTGGGTTCCGTGCAGCAAGATATTGTCAAGGTAGTCCACTACTTTTTCAACGTCGGCTGAGCAATTCTTGGCCATTACGGTCTTTGCCGCATCAAAATAGCGCCAAAAGTTCTCGATAGCTTGCGCCGATGCGCTAGAGGAATATGTTGCCCAGAAAGTGCCCGGTGCCAGTCTCTCGGTGTATATCGCATATGCACCATCAGCTGAGCATCCAAAATTGACCCACGGCACAGCCTCCGGCGAAGTTGCATTTTTCGAAGAAGCGAATGGAAGCTCGACGTTGTGTGCAAAGTACGGCAGATCCAGTACAGTCTGTTCTACAGTGAGGTACTCCAGGTTCTCCGTTGTGAGCTCTTGGTAGGGAAGCGAAGCCCCCAGGAAGCGTTCCTCGACCAGTACCACAGCAGCTCCAACCCGTTCAGCAATCAACCCAGGAATCGCATAGTTAGTGTTGACCCAGAAGTCAAAGTCTGACGCGTCATCGGTTCCACCATTGAACACGACAACAGGAGAACCTTCGCCCTTCCAGAATTCTGTGCTGTACCAATATCGCTGCTTGAACGTGCCGAGAGCTGGATTTGAGTGATCGATAAGCTGGTCAAAGGTTTCCTGTATAACCGGCTTAGGATCCGCTCGAATTGCAAGGGGTGAGCGCCGGTGTGCTTGATCTGGCTCAAAATATGGCGAGTAGGATCGCCTCGAAATGGCCTCGACATGTCCGACGGACAAAAGCGGCAGAAGCCCCAGCCTGATTGAGGACCACATGTTGGATGCCGAGAGAGATGTCTTCAGAGCCCGCAGAAGAGAAAAGAGCTCCCGTCTTTTCACTTGTCCTCAAGCCCCTAGTCTCAGATTCTAGACACATCGCGGCGGGGATTGTTGTACGGCGACACGATATGTATGTAATCCGACACGCGTCGCGCCAGACTTCTGTATATTTGTACAGCCTTACTAAGCGAGTCGACAGAAGGGGATATCCTCGATGACACTGTACCGTGGTGGCCCTGAAATACGGAAACGGCCCTTTTGTTCATAATTTTCGGCCTTACTTACAGCGTCAAGCTGAAGCCACAGCGTGAGACTGCCCTCTCGAGGTGGCTAAAGTGCCTGGGAACCCATCAAGACAAGCTGGAAAAGTTAGCCATCGATCAACAGCATACCCCTCCGATCAACTCGCTTAAAAGGGCTGTACGATACCAAGTTTAACCATACAGTCATCAGACCGCCTGCATTTGCTACAGTATCCTGTGCAGTGGAGTCGTCGACTGCCGCGAGCTTCCAGAAGCTTGACTTTGGGAAGGCTGCACCCCTGTAAGATTGTGCTAGAGCTCATGTGAATGGTTCACGACATTCGCTGATGACGAACGACGTCTCTCGCCATAGTGTCGCATTGGTGTGTGACGCAAGCCGGTAGCGCTAGTCTCGCGTGGCATTTGATATCGTACAAGCGTTAGCGCAGGCTAAGAGAGCACTGCTGGCATGAATGCACGCCGAAGATGAAGCCGCGAGTATTCCCTCATGTGAGTGCAGCATTCTACTCCGCACGCTTCCGTGACTTCCGTCCGGAAGCACGGGACTGCCGGAATAGTTCTATGTGATGCCGACCGAAGCCGCGAAATATCCCTGACCGCGGCAACCGGTGTTACTATTTGTTTCCGTGCCTGCTTACCACAAGGAGGACTTGCAGAACATCACCCGAAAATCCGCTGGTACAGGATCAACAGCTGCCATCGTCATCAGATACAATTCTCGATGCGCGACCACTCCTGGCTTATTCGTGAGACTTGGGGAGGACCTTCTCGGTGTCTCAAATCTTCTTCGGATCCTGCCTGAATGACCGCCTCCGGGACAGATTAACTAAGGAGCGGCAGAATGACGTTTTGGCCTGTGGACGCGGCGGATAGAATAGAGAAAGCTGCTCTCAACGACTCAACACGTCGTACGGACATATCGAAGTGCTGAAGTCCCGATGCAGGGTGCAAGGTGTAGAAAGTAGGTTGTATTGTAGGCAGTCGAAGGATCCAACATGGCCTTGGCATACGACATGCCCTATCGACAGCCATCAACATTCAGACGACTACATTCATTGTCTCTACGCTTTCTCACTCAAACTGTCTACGTCAGACTAATCAAGACGGCTTCAAGAAAACGACGCCTCTCACCTAGGGCCATGATGTTCCACAGTGCGTTCGCCTCAACAGCTTCATGACGTTTGCAGCACGAGCAGGCACATGCATGTCGATCCTTCCATGTGGCTGGACAGATCTCGGCCCATAGATGCTGGCTCGATCCCCACATACGATCATCCTCTATCGCCATCTTATGGGATTTCGGACTCTTTTCGACTCTCTCGAGCCTTTACGGAGGACCGAAGCAAAACCATACGTGTGAAGGTCAAACAAGGGAAGCACCACATATACAAGTGGCATTTCAATGTCGACTGATACAGAGTACAACTTCTCACAACTTAAATCACCATGGAGCTCTCATACCTTTATCTCACATCTGCTTTCACAGCTATTGTGCTGTGCACGCAGCTTGCCAAAGCATTCTACAATGTATTTCTCTCTCCTCTGCGCAAGATCCCAGGCCCTTGGTACGCTTCGATAACAGGCATCCCAACAACAATTGCTTCGACAGCCCAGAAACGTCAAGCCCACTATTGCCACGAGCTACATAGACGATATGGACCATACGTACGGATCGCGCCGAACGAGGTGATCATATCAGACCCCGTAGCGTTCAGAGAGATCCACAAAATCGGAACCCATTTCTACAAGACCGACTTCTACAAATTCCTGAATCCTACCAAGCCTGGGGAAGGACCGTACGGGATTTTTCAGACGACCAATCCTGCAGAGCACTCCCTTCATCGAAAGCTTCTAGGTCGAGGCTTCACCCAGAATTATCTCCGCTCTAACTGGGAGGGCAGGATACAAGAGAAGGCAGAGTCACTTATACAGTACATCAAGAGCGACGGCAAACAGACTTCTGGCGAAATTGACCTCCTCAAGTGGCTGCCCCTCTTTGCTGGGGACGTTATTGCAGAGCTTGCTTTCGGGCAGTCGTTTGGCATGATGGAGCGAGGTAAGCCGGACGAGATTATCACCCACGATAGCGGCAGTGGCAATACCTTCGCATATGCGTTTCCCTTGTTGTATCAAATCTTGAGATGGATCCCTCACCCGAAGATCCAGAGTGCATTCGGCGGCAACCAGATTCTGCTCCAAAGAGGCAAAGTGGCCGTGGAAAATAGCAAGGCCAATGCAGGCGCAGCCAACCTCTTTTCAAAGGCGATAGCAGATGCGGAGAAAGGCGAGAAGTTTCTGACGGACGAAGAAATCGTGATCGAAGCTGGGAACTTCATATTCGCAGGAACAGATACCACAGCCACGACTCTTACCTATTTGATCTGGTCCGTGCTACGCGATGAACGTGTCCAGGAAGCTCTGGAAGACGAAGTCACCGCGTTGAGCGAGCCATACAGTGACGAGCAACTGGAGCAACTCCCAGTCCTCGGCGCTGTTGTCAAAGAAACTCTGCGCCTCTACGGTGCTGCACCTGCGGCTTTGCCACGTGTAACACCACCCGAAGGCGCCGTCCTCGGCGGCTACGAGATTCCTGCTGGGACAACTGTCGCAACACAAGCATGGACCATGCACCGCGATGCGAATGTCTTCACAAATCCCGAGGTGTTTGATTACACGCGATGGCTGGATGGCGAGCTCGCTTCGCGAGAAGACGTGAAACGAGTTTGGTCACCGTATGGAGCAGGAAGCAGGATCTGCATCGGGTCGAATCTCGCGAATATGGAGTTGAGGATAGCTACGACGGCATTCTTCAGGAATTGTCGCGGCGCAAAGCTGGCGCCGTCCACGACGGATGAGAGTATGGAGGTGGAGAATGTGTTCTTGATTGCGCCCAAAGGGATGGCTTGCAAGGTGGTAATTCCGACGGCTTGATCATGGTGGCTAGAGAAGGGGCTAGGCAAAGCACATAGGAGCAATGAGCAATGATTGATCATGAAATGATAGATCCGGAGAATGGTGAAGCTGGGGAACATGCTTGCTTAACTAGCGCCTTTGCATGCGCTCGGCTCCACACCTCGGTCTTGGCACTCGACGGCGTTCACATGCGGCCAACTTCGAGCCTGGTGAGATCACATGTCATCACCGCCAGCAGCCCTTCCGCATGCTCTGCTGCGCTGAGGCTCCTGTTGTTCACTTCCCGTCGCTCGTCCGTGGCTGCTAACACACGTTGAGTCACCCAGAATGCCGCCATAGACGCTCGCGCGACGACAATGGCGAATCAGTCCACCCTCCGCCAGAAGCCCGAGGATCGCGTCTCGCAGTGGATCGACTACCTCTACACTCGCGTGGCAGCGCACGTCGACAAGCTGCAGACTCGGAGTCCGCTCACCCAGCGCACGACTCGACTCATCGCCACGCTCGCCCTTTGCCTCACCCTCATCACCGGCTACGGCGGATATCGCTACTACAAGGGCGTCAAGCGGGAGAAGGAGGTGGGCAGCAGGCTTCTGCGGCGCAATAGTGGCCTCAAAGCCAAAGATGGCTCGCGGACAATCTATGTGCCCTACAAGGACACGAGCAGCAAGGTCGTCATCCATCCGATCAAAGCGACAACGTTCGACGCGCATCGGCGCTTCTTCCTGAATCCCATACGGCAACGAAGCTCCGGGAGGACCATCGCACTCGATGCTCCGCCTACGAACATCAAGCCTGGCCTCAATGTGGCTTTTGTGCACCAATTCATGGCCATCATGCAGATTGCGGTGCCGAGACTCGGGTCTAAGGAATCGGGACTGCTCGCAACGCATGCTTTCTTTCTGTTGCTGAGGACATACCTGTCACTCGTAGTGGCCACATTAGACGGAGAGATCGTGCGAGATCTCGTGGCAGGCCAAGGGAAAGCCTTCCTGCTTGGCCTTGGAAAATGGCTATCTGTGGGCGTCGTTGCAAGCTACACAAACTCCATGATCAAGTTCTTGCAGTCCAAGATCAGCATTGCATTCCGGACGAGACTGACCAGATACATCCACGACTTGTACCTGAGTTCGAACATGTCGTACTACAAGATGCACACTCTCGATGGCAGCATCGATCAAGGAGCCGACCAATTCATTTGTCAGGACCTGACTCTCTTCTGCGACAATGCTGCACAGCTGTACTCCAGTCTCGGGAAGCCTTTGGTGGATCTCTTCACTTTCAACTATCAGCTTTACAAGTCGTTGGGTCCTCTAGCACTAGGGGGACTGCTCGGCAACTATGCTGCTACAGCCATCTTACTCAAGCGGCTCAGTCCGCCATTCGGAAAGCTAAAGGCAGCGGAGGGACGAAAAGAGGGCGCCTTCAGAGCGCTCCACTCGAGACTCATTGCCAACGCCGAGGAGGTTGCTTTCTACGCAGGTGGCCCCACAGAACATGCCCTACTAGACGCAGGCTTCAAGGAGTTGAAGAAGATGATGGAGACCATCTACCGCGTCAAGATCGGTTACAACATGCTGGAAGACTTTGTGCTGAAGTATACGTGGTCAGCGCTTGGCTTTGTTGTTACGAGTCTGCCCGTATTTTTGCCTGGGTTGCACATTGCGCCGGAACCGCCCTCAAAGATGGGCGACGGCGAAGGTTCAGAAGACAGCAAGACAGGTTCTCGCACGAAGCAGTTCATCACCAACAAACGCCTGATGCTGAATCTTGCGGACGCAGGAAGTCGCATGATGTACGCCATCAAGGACTTGTCGGAGCTTGCTGGCCAAACTAGCAGAGTGTTCCTCCTTATCAGCACTCTTCACCGCGTGCATGCCAATGCCTATCCCCAACCAAGAGACCGCTTCCTGGAGCTGTACAGCTTGGCTGATGTGCACGGTACCTTGCATAAAGGCTATGATGGCGTACGATTGGAGAATGTGCCGATCGTCGCTCCTGGGACATATCCCAACGGCGGCGAAGAATTGATTGACAACCTGCAATTCATTGTAGGTCCGGGTGATCACCTTCTCATCACTGGTCCGAATGGTGCAGGCAAGTCTGCGGTAGCCCGTGTTGTCGCTGGCTTGTGGCCGACATACCGTGGTCTGACATCGAGGCCACGCAATACCGGACAAGATGGCATCATGTTTCTGCCTCAAAGAGTATACTTGAGTCACGGAACTCTACGTGACCAAGTCATCTACCCGCACACCGAAGTCGACATGAAAGAAGCTGGCCGGACTGAGATGGAACTCCTTGGAATCCTCGAAGAGAGCAAACTGGGCTACATACCTGATCGTGAAGGTGGCTGGGATACGAGAAAGATGTGGCAAGATGTGCTCAGCGGTGGGGAGAAGCAACGCATGGCCATTGCTCGTTTACTGTATCACGAGCCACGCTACGCCTTCATCGACGAAGGCACTTCTGCTGTGAGCTCGGACGTCGAGGGAATTCTCTACGAAACGTGCAAGAAGAAGGGAATCACTTTGATCACAATTTCTACTCGCGCTTCCCTGAAGCGATATCATTCTTATACTCTCACGCTTGGCCTGGGAGAGGATGCCAGCGAGTATGAGTTCAACCGGATCGGAACTGCAACCGAAAAGAGTAGCGTTGAGCGGGAGATACAGGAGCTCAAAGAGAAGCTGAGCCAAGTCGAAATGTGGAAGCAGAGGCGGAAGGAGATTGATGAAGAATTGAGCAAAGTATGGGTCGCGGGTGAAGAGTTACCTGCACCAGAGTATTGCAGCAACGGCAATGGTAGCTCTGAGGGCGAAACGGTCAGTGTCTAAGAGCGTTAAGACAGCGTCATCCTGATGATCATTGCTGGAGACCTGAGCTTGCCCGGGCAGCTGACACCCGGCTTGTCCGCTCAGCTGTCGCACAGAAATACGCGACATCGGCAGCTCCTGTGCTCTACACCTATCCTACTGCCCAAAGATGACAGCAAGAGCAATGGATCAAGATTTCAAGTGCGTCGGCTTGAGACCAAGATGCACAGAGCGTGTGCACAACAGCAAAGAGCAGGCGCAGCAGCTTGCTCAGACTTACGGTGAACATATTCGACAGAGAAATGGGCAGGTTAGCATGAAGCATGAGAATATGCAAATAGATGCGTCGGAACGTGTTACAAGTAGAGGGGGCTCAGCAGATGGAGTTGGATCTGCGGTACCGATCATGATGTAAAATGAAACATTCTCCGATTTACGTTCACCAACAAGCGCCTGACGAACCTTTGCCGGGTTCGCCATTTCCAGCCTCAGCTCCTGTCCTATGGCGGATTCACACAGACCTGACTTGGATGTATCCACTGTCCTTATTCGCGAAGCGCCTAAGTACAAACGTATGAGCGCAAGTCGTACCGGAGCGAGGAACGAGCGTCAGCAAAGCTCATTGAGGCTCACAGCAACCCATCAAGCACGACAATGCGCATGCTGGTATGCTTATGAGATGTTCGTCCGTGGTACGGAGCTCGCGAGAATCTCAAGAGGCGCTGCGCAGGCATGCCTAAGGTACTCGTCGGCTTGGGGCTGGTGAGATGATGCTGATGAGGTGGAATCTCAAATGCCATATCTCTCCAAAAAAAAAACATTGCGCAGACAATCACTAGCTCCAGAAAGATTCGAATTCGCTCCTTCGAAGAGTCCAGGAAATGCTCCCGTTTCGAAGTGTGCACATGCCCGAAATGTTCTCCGTGGTAGCTATCAGCTCGCTCCTGCTGGCTTCAAAGACGATGGCTGATGGGCTACCAGCGCTGCCCGTCCGGACTGTACTTGCTGCAGACAGGCTCGATGCAAGAGCATGGTCTCCAAAGCCGACTCAACCTCCCACCTTTCTCTCCCGTCGCCAGAGCGATGAGCATTTCCCATTGTGTGGCTATGCGGAAGGCGATGCCGGTAAGTCCACTGGATTCGGGCTTCCTGATCCGTGCTACCAACTGCTCAGCAATGGTTGTCCAATGCACTGGCGGCGAGCACTGCGGTCTCAACCTCACATACAATGCATTCGGCCGTTGCTCGTCGGCCGTTGCCCGGAAGATCAATTGCTGGGCGGACGCGACTGCTACACAACATGCCTGGATCTTGAGGAGCGTTATGATGCTGCGTGACATAGCAATACGGACATTTACCGATGTACCGAATCTGTATCTCCCAAGTGCGTCAAGTAGGAGTTCGCAGTTGGTGGAGCAACCCTCACCAACTATGGATGCGCGGATACTGTGGCAAGCCCAACAGAGGTACTGCAAGTCCTGAGCACCACCGCTGCGGGTGGAGGCGGAGGGGCGACCAGCGGTTCGATGGGATTGGATTCACTGATCGAGAATCTGCTGTCGATCTCGTCTGCGATAGATGCGTTCTCCAGCTAGCTTCCATGGGGCATCTTGACCTCTGCCGCTGAGACACCAACAAGCAGCGTGTCAAGGGCAGTCACCCGAACCCAAGCGGCAGTCGACTCGAATGGGAGGAGGTTCCGCCCAGTAGACGGGCGAGAACGCCTCTTCTCAAGCCGAAGATAATGCAGCAGCTTCCGTCGGGCCAAAAGCAATTGTCATCGTTGGCGCGCTCTTTTATTCCGGCATTTGCGCTTTGGCAAGAGCATTGTAAATAGTCCAAGGGAGCTGTGGACGGCAGCATCTGACATGGATCGATAGACAAGCACATATTCAAAACATGCTCGAATCTCCTCTCATTCCAGTCGCTTTCATGCATAGCCACTTGCCGTCGCAGACCTTGAACTCGGAAATGGTCATTGAATGAATGGTGACTCCAAGGGGCCTCCCCGTGATCTCCATATCCGTGAAAAGTGAAGCCAATCCTCTTTTGGGATCGACTTTCGAAGTCATGCTCAAGATTCGTACTTTGGATTGTGGAAACTCCAGTGCTCCACGTCGATGGTGGTCCACCCAGCCGCTCAGGTCTTCTGCTTTTTGGTTGTGCATATTCGCCATGAAGTTTTCGTCGTAACCGTCTACATTGAGGGCTTTGTCGTACTGCCTCGTGTTGAGGAGCTCGGTGTTCATGGAGAAGAAGCTCTCCAGGTGCTGGCGAATCTTGCGAACATCGGTACAGTCTGCGGGTAGATGTGTGAGAGCACTCTCTAGCTTGTGCTCGCCATCTTTGCCGTCCAGAGACACGGGCGTCAAAGGTTCGTACTCGCCCATGACGCTGACGCCGAGGTCTGATGCTCCGGCAGATGTTCAAGAGTGTGTTTTGACATGCATAGATCTGCGAATCCTGCGGTCCTCCTACGTGGTGAAGAAGATGCACAAGGTGGCGCAGGTGGCGGGCGCAGTTTCATGTAGATCGCGTGTGGGGAACTGCTTTCCAAGCTCTGCTCTTCTCTTGGCGTCGACTTGTGAAGATCAACAACATCCACTCGAGCACGAACGAAAGTTGAGCAGACATCTTGCGAGGATGGTCAAAGCGCTCACATTCAAAGGCGACAAGAAGCCGCCGAAAAAGCGCAAAAGAGAGGCAAAGGAGGCCGATGATACCGACACACCCTCCTCCAAGCAGCTCGTGTCTGCGCAGAATGCCGAAGCCGACGACGACGACGACGAGAATTGGGTATCGGCAGACGCCGTCGACGACATTGCCGGTCCGGTGATCCTCGTGCTGCATTGCGAGCCCGTCGCCTGCGTCGCCGTCGACCAGCTCGGGCGCGTCTTCACGAGCAAAATCGAGAACATGGTCGAGGGCGAGCCACATTCAGCGGAGCCACACGATGTGCGCCAAGTGTGGGTCAGCCAGAAGATAGTCGGCATGGAAAACAGCTTCACCTTCAAAGGGCATCATGGAAAGTACTTGGGCTGCGATCAGTTCGGAATTCTATCGTCCACCCGCGAAGCTGTGTCGCCCGAAGAGACGTTCAAGATCACGCCCGCAGAGGGTAAGCCCGGACAATTCGAGATGGAGACGATGCGATCGAGCTTCCTGTCTGTCGATGGCGACAAAAGCCCGGCGGAAGTGAGAGGAGATGCCGAGGCTGCAGGCGAGACGACGAGCATTCGCATTCGCATGCAAGCTCGCTTCAAACCAAAGCACAAGACGGAGAAGGCGGAGAAAGTACGCTCAAAGATTACTCGCAAAGAGTTGGAAGCCGAGGTGGGCAGGAGACTGGACGATGACGAGGTCAAGAAGCTGAAAAAGGCGAGGAGAGAAGGCAACTACCATGAGACTATGTTGGATGTGAAAGTTAAGGGCAAGCATGACAAGTTTGCCTGAAGATCTGCTATGTTACAAAGGCCCTTGGAATAATTCATAATACGCAGAAAGCGACCATTCGTCGCGATACCCGATCTCCCGTTAAGCGCAGCCCGGCAACTCAACAAATGCAGCGGAGGCTGCCCTTCCTGGTCCTAACCTGGCTATTCGTCCATATTCCGCCGGTCAATGAACTAAATCACCCTCCCATCCCGTTCTGGTCCTGGAGCTGGCGAATTTGGAATCTGTGACAGAGAGACATATGCTGAGAATGGTCGAGGCGATGTTTCCGGCGTTGAAGGCAACTCGACGGAACGACCATCACCTGGCGTTTCGGGCAATACAGCCGCTCTGTTACACTCGCTCTCCATCATGAGCATAGCCACCGCTGCCCGAGTCTCTTCAGCGCTGTCCTCGCGATATTGCTCGATGATACTATTGCGTTCAGCCTCCTGATGCTGAGCTTCCTCAGTTCGACGTCTCACAGAAGGAAGTGTGCTCAGATCGCTGCTTGGAATCCGGGCCGCAAGAGCCCGAGCTGGCGGCGTAGGCGTGTCGACCTCTTCCTCATCATGCATGTCATCCAAGCGTGGCTGGAAGCGTGCTCGGAACTGGGATCTTGCCACCTCGCTCGCAGCGCTTGGTCCGCGCGCCAAAGGCTGCTCTGCCTCTGGAGACGTCTCGCTGGAAGACTCCAGCCTTGTCTCGGCACTGCCATTCTCCATCGACTTGCGTTGCCGCGCTGCACGCAGCTTCTCGAGCTGCGTCTGATATTGCCGCGCTTCCTCCTCTTCCTCACGTGCAAGCCGTTCTTTCCTCTGCTCAAACGCCAATTGCTTGTTCCAGCCCTCGGACTCCTTCGCATGCTCTTCTATGGCACTCTCCTGCTCGTGCTCCTCCGAACTTTTGCGCACAAGTCTCGCAGTTGGGCTGTAGAATTCCGGCGGCTCAGTGCCCTGATTTGCAACGCGAGGATTTGGAGGAATGCTTTGCTCATAGCTTGGTGGTGGCTGCGCAGGAACTTTCGCTTTGCCTTTTGCTCTGATGGCGCGTTGGACATTTTCGCTGAGCTCGTGGACTGATGGCCGTCTGGAAGAACATACTGGCGCCGTCATTGGGGTTGAAGCACGAGTTGGCGGTGGGTTGCGCTGCTCTCCGCCATCCAGATCACGAAAGTCATTGCGAGGTGTACCGTTGCAGCAACAGAATGTAGCCCAGAGTGCGTTTTTGATACGCTGCCAAGTTTTCTCCTGGGGTTCGTCTCCGTGTTGGCTCATTCGCGTTGGTGGACGCGCTTGGTGGCCTTGTCCGTTCATAGTTGCGAGCTGGAACTGCCTGGAACGATGTAGTGGTAATGATGCGTTGCAGATACCGTCCACAAATGCCACTTTTATTACTCTGGTACAAGGCGGTGGATGCATGTTTGCCTGCCGAGACGGTGCATGCGCACTCCCAACACTTCTTTCAAAAGTTCTTTACGCAGATCGATGAGTGGCTTGTTTGGCAAGCAAGCGGCACAGTACATCGCCATCATTCAGAAATGACCAGAGGCTGCGCGCGAGCATTCGGCTGTTGACAAACAATTTTGACAACACTGAGCAAGAGTGAACAGTCCAACGTCTTCTCGAGTCCAATATCAAGTGATTGATTGAGATATGCGATTCTATACACTTTGTACACCAAACCTGATCGTCGTCAAGATCCACCCATCATCTCTCGTATGCTGAATATGACCCAAAGAGATGTCCACGGCATCTATGCCAAACGCCGCGCTATGTATCCGGAATTGTGAACCAAGAGGGGAATATTCCAAAAGACAAAAAAGACATGTATCATCACCAATCAAGAAGTGCCCACGCGACCAAGTCCGCGTTTATTTTTACCCCCGCTCGTAATCTTCTTGGGCAGATCACCATGATCAGCCTTCAACCGAGGAGGCGACGCAGAGCTTCGTCGCCCCTTTTTATCTCCATCTTCACTCGTCGCCACGACCGTCGCGGAAGATTGCGAGCCACTTCGGTGTCCCGGAGAAAGTCTCTCACCGCTATCATCATACTTCTTCGCCTCAGCCTCATCAGTCGCGTACGTAGTGAACTTTTGTCCGCCACCAGGAGGTAATTCAACGTCTTCGCCATTACTGGCTTCCTGCATCGCGCTTGTCTTGGGAGCTTCAGCAGCCTGCATTTCGCGCATGCGTTTGGCGAAATATTTTTCGAGATCGTCGCCTCGCTTCGCGTGCTTCAGAGCTCTGTTGGCAGTGTTGATATTTTCGAGTGCACCGGCTTTCTGCCATCGTCGTTTTTCTCGGTTTAGCTGCAATCGATTGACGAGACCGCCGCCGACGGGGCCATATTGGTCGTAGGCAGCCTGCCAGACATCTTCGTAGACCTTCCAGCCCTCGAGCACTTGTTTCTCGATCCTCTGCAGCTGTTCGGTCTTTTCGGGGTCATCCTGCTGCTTTAGTGCCTGGAGATCCTTTGTGCCTTGGATGAGATGTGCCCTGCGAATGAAGGCCTTGGACGCAGGGCCGTTGTCTGCGTGACGTTTCTTGATGTAAATCAGAAAGCCTTTACCCACGTAAGCCGGTGGCGAAATAACTGCCGAGATGTTCTTCATCACAAACCCTCCCACAGCTTTGCCAATACCGCTACCCAAGCCGACTAGTTTTGCTCCTGCTGTATCGCCATCCTTGAAGCCTCCCCTCGGTAGCGTCACTAGTCCTGTCCATGCATCGTAAATGCCGTAGACAAATTCATACCGACCAGCTGCGAGACCTGATCGAAGTCCCGTAATCCTGATAGGCTTCCTGACCGTAGAGTCACCCCACAGACGAGGAGCGTTGTGAAAGCCTTGGGCGATTGCTAAATGTAGGTCGTTGGGCATCGTCAAAAAGGCCCATCCAGACTGCTTGAATCCTTGGCTGACATCGCTGGCAAGCTCTTTGTACACGGGCTGAGCTGCTGCATCGATGTCTGTGCCAACCGTATTTGTGGTTTCATTCCGCGTCGCGGAAGGTCGATCATTGTTGTTCTGCACCGACTCGCCATTCGTGTCAGCTCCAGTCGCCTGCTCAGTCTTCCTCTTCCTTCGATCTTCTTTGCGCTTCTCACGCTCAGCTTTCTTGCGCTCCATTTCGGCATGCTTACGAATGTGCTTGGCCATTCGGACGGGAACCATTCCCACGCCAGTTCCAATGCCGTACAGAGAGTCTGTCAAGGCGCCAACTGTACCAGTAAGTGGCTCCCCCGGCCCATCGAAGTCGTTCCACGAGACTTTTTGCAAGAGTTTGAGGTCACTAGCCCTGATCTTGCCATTTTCCATGAGAATTTCGGCAGCAAGTGCAGATAGACGGAGAGCAGACCCTTTGATTCTCCACTCGGCCACTCTATCCTCCAGAATAGAGCAACGAATGGTGCGTGGCCCAGCTAGTGGGAGCGAGCGGTGGAAAGAAGCCACTGCATTCGCAGCACCGTCTCCCTCTCGCTCGATGCCCTTGGCCAACTTCTTGACGTTATGTTGCGCCTCTTTAGTTAGGCATTGCTTGATGCCTGCAGCCAACTTCTGGGCAGTGAGTTGCTTCCATGGCACAACTTCGTGAGCTCCGGCTTTCGCCTCTGCAACTCTCGCAGCCCAGAAAGGTTGGTCACCGAAGAAGGGCACAATCATGGTCGGCTTGGCGCACTTCAGCCCGATAGCAGTAGTGCCTGCGCCGCCATGATGAACCACGGCCTTTACTCGGGGAAACAGCCAGTCATGGGGGACATTGTCCAACATGAAGATGTTGTCAGGTGTGTTATGGTTGCTGACTCCTAGGCCGCCCCAGCCTTTGTTCACCAACGCCCGAACCCCAGCGATCTTGGTCGCTTCAAAAATCATCTCGGTGAACTTGTTCGGATCATCAACGACGATCGAGCCGAAGCCGATATAAATCGGCGGTAGGCCAGCGTTGAGGAAGTCCTCAAGATCCTGGGCCGGTTTGAAGTTTTTGGCCATCTCCAGAAATACAAAGCCGGAGATGTCGATTTCCGGGCCCCAATCGGATGGTTTCGATACCAAGGATGGGCTCCACATGTAGGTATACGGGACGTGCATGCGATATAATGCTCCTGGTGCCCAGAGTGAGCTGACAGGCTCGAGACCCAAGGTCTTGACTCTGAATCGATTGACAATATCTCCTAGGCCCTGCCACGTCATCATCTCGACGAGCGGATAGCTCATAAAGTTGATGTAGTTCGGGTCCACATTCGATTTGCTGTGCTTGATATTCGCAAGTGGGTGTGGGAAGGCCTGATCAGGTTCAGTAAATGACGTGGATCCTTTCTGAGCTTTTCCCTTGGATACCATGTACGTACCTGAGTAGGAGTATAAGGAAAAGTGAACATGATGTGAAGCGGTACACCAAGACGCTCTGCAATGTGCACATGGGCCATCGAAGGGGGATTTGCGATAATTGCATCTGCCTAGTGCAAAGTCAGCGCATGATATGATTCTCCAAAGCTGTGAGCACTTGCAACAAAGGGAAACTTTTCACCAAGCAGTTTCATGTTCAGGGTGTCCTTTTCGTCGTCCGTAGCATTGACACACGCACGATACATGCCGTCAAACATCTCCGCCATCCCGTCTCGCCGCTTCTTCACTTCGCCTTCGCGTATCGTTTGTAAATTCGGGATGAGCCCAGGGTTTTTTACCATGAAGGCCATGAGTTCCGAAGGATTGCCACCGATACTGAAGAACTCCAGCTCACCGTCTTTCTCAACAAAGTCTCGGAATGTGGGGTGTGTCGCTATTCGCACGCGGTGTCCATGTTCTTCTTTCAAGATTTTCCCAATCTTCAGGAAGGGTTGAATATCTCCTCGAGAGCCAATTATCATGATGACAATATTCAGCCGAGGCTTGCCTGCTTTGGCGGGCAGCGAGGACGCGATTGAGGAAGCATCGTCATCTAGATTGTGCTCGGGGTGCTCCGCAGCGTACCGCCGTTGCTTCCTCTCATGCTCGTTCGGGATATCCAAATGATGCCTAATGCTGTGCCCCAAAGCTTTGGCAAGGTAACCACTGTTCGCTGTCTCATTGATCGAAATCTTCAGACGCCCATCGTATTTGGAGACCTTGCCCTTGGTTCTGAAGTATTCGTTTCCTATGTGGAACTTGGAAAACGAGAGACCTTGTTTTGTTTCTTTCTTTTGTTGCTCCTCCTCCTTCTGCTCGACCTTGCTCTGCACTCTTTCCAGCCTTTTCGCTTGAGGGGTTGGCTGCGTTTCCTCGTCGTCGGTACTCGAGTCAGAATCGGAGGACATTGGATCGAACTGGTACTGGTAAGGATGTTGCTTCCGCCTCATGGCTCTCAACAGGGTGCTGCTTCGAGTCGGAGGCTTCGGTCTACTCATGGGGGCCGTGCTGGCTCGCTTCCTGCCAACAACTGTCGGCTCCGGTCGATTGGGATTCGTAGTGTTTATGATCGACTTGACAATATCGTCCGTTTGAGCCGGGTGCTCTGAGAAGTAATCGGCTTGAAGCTCCCTGCCCTCTTCCACCGGCTCGAGGGGGCGACCATCTTGAGCGTCGCCGTGGAGATGCGGTCGAGAGTCCACGCCGGGCAGAGAGTCAATGGGCGAGATGGAGGGTTCGCCTTCATCGGCCAGTCGTATTGGCTCACGCGCGCTCAATGGCGTCGATACTGCCTCGGTGGCAGGCGGCATCGAGACGGTTGCCCGCTGAGCTTCTCCCGTATGAGGTACACGCTCGAGGTGCAAGTCGTCGAGGTGGAGAGAACTTGCGACCGCACCGGACGCTCGCGGATCATGAATAATGCGGCAAGCAGCGCATGTGCTTTCGTGCGCGATAGTTGCCCCTTGTGCAACTCGAAACGCGTCGTGCGCGCGTCAACTAAAGATCATCGGTAAAGTAAGCTTCTACCAAGGGAAGCGGAACACGCGCTGAGAGAAGTGACATGGGCAGCGCAGTAGAGTACGGCCGTGATGTCGCTGCCGACAAGGTTTGAACTACAGTACATTGGACGTGGTGCGCAGTGCATTCGAGAACAGTTGTTGCAGGAGCAGTAAGTACCTCGGAGTGCAAAGCACATCGCACTTCGGCTTCGGTCGGCGGCGGCATCCGTCGACAGCCGGCAGCAGAATCAGAATCGACATGCCGCAATTGGCGAGTGTGAAGCTGACACGATAGCCGGAGCTGCACAGTGTAAGCACGATGAGAACGCCGTCTGGAAATTTCCAAGTTTCACGGAGAGCAGCACACGAAGCAGCGCGTATTTGCGTCGCGCCATGATGCGTTGAAGTTGTCTCGACTCTCGAGTCGAGCTCTCGAAGCCACAGTCACGCTGCCACAGGCGCGCCTGGCGCCTGGCGATGGCCCGTGCCTGATCGACCCATTTGTCGATCCTGTGGCGTTGCGCCTGTGAAATGATGATGTAGGAGGTAGCTCTTGTGTGACCACGGGACCCATTTGAGAGTCGGTAATCCCCCCGACATGACGGCGCGATGACCCGGAACGGTGAAGGCGACCGTGGTCAACAATACCCGCGCACATGTCATCTAGACGAGCCATCTGTCAGGCTATGTCAGCAACGACGGTAAACCGCCACGCCGATGGCCGTGAGATGGTGATCGGCCAAGGGATGAATGATGACTGTCCCGAAGAAAGCCAACCGGGTAGCGAGCATGGGGAAGAGAGCGATGTGTTCGAATTACTTTTACTGTGTACGGTAGATGGAAAACAGTTGACGGAGGTGGTATCATTAACAGCTTCAACGCCCATTGCCGATTGCATACCAGCTGTGCCGTCTCGCTCGAACCGAAGTATAAAATACGAGAGTCGTTTCATTTTACAGTAATCGTGATACCCAAAGTCGTCGTGCCGTTGCTGCCAGTGCCATCGAAGTCCTTTCTTCGCGTCCTCAAAGCGGCGTTGGCCCTCTCCCTGCGTGAGCGGAGGACGTCAGCGAGCTTTGTCACATGAATGTTCGTCGTCGTCGTGAGGGTGATGCGAAAGGGTGGGGTCTGCCTTAGACCTGGGACATTGCTGGACCGCGGCGGATACCCTTTGGTGCACTGCCTCCACTCATGCCAGAGGACGAAAGGACGGTGGTGGCGACAAAGGCAGCGAAGCCAAACCACAAGAAGGCGCAAGAAGCTTGCGCTTCACGGCAGGCGGAGTGCGGGTTGCTGGCGCCTCGCGAGACGCGGTTGGTGCGGACGTAGCGCTGACGAGACATTAACACCCGAAGTCACGTTGCGTCAACACTCGAGTAGCTTACATCGTTGTTACAGCTGTGCACGCCAAGCTCGGCGGCAAGCGCGACGGCGGCGCAGAACCAGAAGATGGACAGGAGGAGGTCGAGCACGAAGGGCAGCATGCCGTGCACCGCGAACCGCTCGTTGAACGTGGCCGGGATCAGGAAGAACAGGCAGAGCATGCCGAAGGCGGCGCAGAACATGGTGTAGCTGGCGCAAGGTCAGTCGATGTCTCGAGCGATGACATGTTGCGCGTACTTGTTGATGGCCGGAGAGGCGCCCATCGCGATGGCGTTACCAATGATGGCCATGATGAGCAAGCTCATAAAGAACTGGAAGCCTCGCAGGCCGAGCCCGAGCAGCTGTGCCATGCCCATGTTGACGGTGTGGAGCGACGAGTGTTGTTGTCGTTGTTGTGGTTGTTGTTGCTGTCGCGCGGGTGCCGATGCGGCGGAGTAGATGGCGCGAAGGGAGGAGCTCGTGGCAGACGGGACAAGATGCGTGGTGGAGGAGAGCGGGTGGGAAGGCGAGCGGTATAAGTGCGCGCAAGCAATAAACGTGTAAGCCGACCTTTCCGGCGTACGTCACTGCCAAACTTTGTCTGGGTCGATGTCGTCGGACACGGAATGATGAATGACTGCAAACGTGCGAGCAATGATGATGCAGACACTGCACTTTTGGTTGCGTCGTGTGCTTTCGCAGCGCTCTCCACCTCCTGCACTGCTGCTTGGAGATGGACACAGGTGTGTGTCTGGTGCTTGGCTGGTGCTCTCGTCTTGTCTTGTCGCGATGACGATCAACCTCTTCGCCGCAATCCTGCTTCTCCGATCGCGCCTGTTGCTCTGGACTCCAGGTCAATGCGTCGTGCCACACACATCACCGCGCAAAGCCACATTCCACCCTCTCCAAACCAAACGCGTCTCTGCCTCGACGCTTCAAGCATTGTTCGTGCTGCCGCGCCGACTGCTACTCTTTGCCCCGAATGCATAGCTTGAGCCACGCTGTTCCTCCGGGCCGAGTACCGAGAGCTGAGCTGTGGCGCCATGATCTCCGTCCCGCATAAGTTCATGCAGCGAATCCGTCATCACAATACCACCAGCACCAGGACGAAAGACTGAAGGTGGAAAGCGCAATCAGTGCGGCATTATCGCAACCATCGGGCAATGATTCCATTCAGTAGTATCCATTCAGCAGCACGCACTGTGCCACACTTCCTACAGACATTGTCCCTGACGCTAAAATGCACAACATCACGGCAGCTTGCAAGAGTGCAAGGAGATCTGTGTGCCGTTCTTTGTTGTGCACTATGTGGTACGAGATTGCCATTACGTGCCTACCCGCGGGACACTCTGGCCGATGCATGCCGGCGTCACCGTGATCATGCCGTTTCGCTACTATTGGGAAGGCGCACCTAGATCTGCCCCGTTCACCGCACCAGGCCAGATCAACTCTCGAGCCCAGGGACAGTTCCGGCAACGCCAGCGGAGGAGTTATTTCTTTGAACAAGGACACAAGTCCTGGTCGGGGAGAGGTGCAATGATTCAAGTTTGCGAGTATTCCGCACAACTCATAGCGTTTGGGAATAACGCGACGAACGGAGTGACAACCAGGCCCCTATAGTCTTCATTTCCCCACGGGCAGAGTCTCCTGATAACTGCGTACCGCGGACTGATAGTCGTCCAACTTGATCGCTCCTGCAGACCAGATCATGAGGACATCGACAAGCGGGGTCACGCGTTGTGTGCTTCGCCTCGGTCGCTGAGAACTCGCGCTTGAGGCGACTTTGACTGGCTGTTGAACGTAGCCGACAATGTTCAGCCAGGATCCGATTTGGAGCAAATCGTTGTTGACGTGTTCAAGGACATTATCGATTGTGGCCAGGAGTGTCGGAGTCTTTGACCTAGTCCCAGCATAGTCGACTTTCAAGACGAGCGTTGCACTTTCAGCGTGGTATGCATGGACACTGCATACAATCAGCGCGAGAAGCACTGCAGACGCGCAGCACTGACCAGCCGAGCACGCGAATCTTGGTGCCTGGGTGTTGCAGCCGCGCTTGATTGAGCAGAATCAAACGTGCTGGTACTGGTCTGCGATTTGCGGGGTCGTGTTCGGACATGTTGTGAAGCGACTCATCTCCACGCTCTTACCAGTCGGCAGCGAGACCGAGACTGTGTGTCGATAGAGAACCAACGCGTAGAGTGCAAGGAAGGAAGAAGCGTCTGGAACAAGGTTCGAGGCGAGCTTATCTATCGGCACGTGAGGTGCTCGGGCCACTCAACATGACCGCATCGCTCAGGCCGACGTTTGTTCCACCCACCAGCAAAGACGACGGGAGGCAGCCACGAGATAGACACGGCCACCCTTAGCCCACTTGCTGCCTCGACACCTCACTTGATCACCGCACCTGCGCAAAACCGCCTCCGCCCGACCTGCGTCCCTCTCCTCACAACTCTCGAACAAGCACGATAATCCGCGACAAGCATTTTGCGGGACCATGGCTTCGTGGGGCTGGGGCAACCTCTTCGGAGGCGGCGCTGCAGCAAAGAAAGACGCCCCGAAAAATGCCATCTTGCGGCTACGAAGTACACTCGAGATGCTGTCCAAGCGGGAGAAGCATCTGCAAAACCAGATGGATGAGCAAGATGCGATAGCGCGAAAGAATGTGACCAGCAACAAAGCCAGTACGTGGAAATAGAGCCGGTTCTCCTTACACGTCGCATCAGAAACGCTGACCAGCCCCCTTCATACAGTCGCCAAAGCAGCCCTCCGACGAAAAAAGGCCTTCGAACACCAACTCGAGCAGACGAGCGCACAAATGATGACCGTCGAGCGAGAAATCTCCTCCATCGAAACCGCCAACATCAACAAGGAAACCCTCGACGCCATGAAAGGCGCCCAACAAGCCATGAAGAAAATCCACGGCGACCTCTCCATCGAAAAAGTCGATCAGACCATGGAAGACCTGCGAGAACAACACGCGATTGGCGAAGAAATCGCCGATGCCCTCACGCAAGGCAACTCGATGCAAGGCGTGGACGAGGACGAATTGGAAGACGAGTTGGCCGAGCTCCAGCAGGAAGAACTGGATAATAAGATGCTGCACACGGGGAATGTGCCGGTCAGCGACCAGATATCGAGGTTGCCGAACCAGCCCACAGGGGAAATCAAAGGGAAGCAGCAAGCTGTGGAGGATGACGAGGAGGAGGAACTGCGGAAGTTACAGGCGGAGATGGCCATGTGAAGGGAACATGAACAGACGAAACGGGAATACGCATGCATGCTGGTCGGTGACTACAGTTGGCGGGGTGGGCAGCGCTGGTCCTCGGGAGTTTCTGATTCGCGGCCTGCTCTTCTTTTTTCACTCTCCAGATATCCAGAGAGATTTACAGCTTTTCTCCAACGATGTCATGAGATGAAGTTTTGGTTCGTTGTCTGGAGCCCAATAGTGATCATCGAGCTTTGACCAGGTCCAAGCCCGGCCCCTGAAGAGGCTCTCCTACAACTAGATCTCAATTCTCAGGGTAGGCATGAGCACGAGCGCAGCTGACAAAGTCTAAAGAGGCTGGGAAGCATAAATGATAATATGTAAAAGGCAACCTCACATGGATGGTATCGTTCCAATCTTGGCTCTTACGATATATATACCCCTAAACTCCACCGAGCCTTTTCCATTCAATACCTCGCAGCCATTTTGAGCGCGGGTCTCTGATGAGAGAGATAAGAGAGAAACATACAAAAACTGATGAGAGAGTCCTTCCCTTCTACACATGCCACAGCGAGAAAGCCGAGAAAAGAAAAGAAATGTAGTAGTTCGTAGCTCGTGACCGCTTTCCGAGCCAGCTCGTATCATTCCGGGATTTCTTTCTTCTGTGATGGGTATTGCGCTCCTTCTTTCCAAAAAAAAAATTCCATCCGTCCTCATCTTTGCTGTCCAATTTGTAAAGAGCAACTTACTTGTCTGCATGCGAATCGCCAAAGGGGCTTTGGTCTCGTTTCCCGCTGATCACATCATAGTCGGGTTCTTGCGAAGCTCGTTTTGCCGCTTCTTCGATCACGGCACTTAGACCGCCGGGCGTTCTATTCTCGGTTCGCTTGATCCGTGGACCGGAGCCGACGGATGCTGACATTGCTGCATATGGATTTGGTCGTGATCCTTGGGAAGAAGAAGACGCCGATGTTTGCAGCTCTGAGGCATCGAAGAATGGGCTTTCGAGAGGCTGAATCAACGGCGCGGGCTTGGCAGCCGCCTCAGTCGTCTCTTTAATCAGGCTCTTTCGCGCTCGCGCCCGCGCTTGCTCATCTTCATCTTCAATCTCATTTGCCGTTTCAACTAGCGGCGATGACTTGGGTGGCTTCGTGGATCCCCTTGTGGACGTCGATGCGTCGCTGGCCTGCCGCGACACGCCGGGTGTTCGAGCCTTCCCCTTGCCGCCGCCAATGGTCACTGGTGTAGCTTTGATGAATGTACCGCCGGTGTGATGCGAAGAGCTGGGGCTCACACTGCCTGACTTCTCGCCCAGCATGACAGCCTTCACCCCGCTCCCCGACGAGCTCGGAGGTACAAGCGTGGGCGCACTTTCCATAGACGGCGAGGAAGAGCCAGATGTGCCTGACTTGACAGAGACCATTCGCGGCAGGGCTCGGATGACTTGTGTTGCTGGCATTGGCTCCGTGGTCGCATCGTCGCGGTATACGTCGGACATCATGGAAGATCGAGCCAGAGACGGAGTGATGGAGTGTGTCGTATACTGGGTATCTCTCTTGCCTGATCGCAGCGATGAGCTGTCTGAATACATGGTATCCCGCAGGTCCGACGGCCGGAAGAAGAGGGCATCGCCTTCGTTGCTGAGGGGACTCCTTGGAGTGGTCGTCCGGGACGTTTGATTGGCATACGCAGCCGGGATAGGAGGTACCGGAGCGGCATTCAGCAAGCTGTTGTGGCCGGATCCGTTGCGATTCGTAACACCTGGAATATATGCAATGTGGATGATGTTGCTGGCGCGACTGAGGAAACTCGCAGCCACCGAGCCTCTTGTCTTGGTAGAAGCGTTGTCTGACTTCATGGCATTGAACTGTGAAGCGCCCTTTTGCGTTGCAATTTCATCGTCCTCGTCCCAATTCTCTTGCTCTTGTCGTCGTTTCTTGATCCAATATCGCCAGAACAGGAAGACAATGATGGAAATGAACAATACGCCTCCGATGACACCACCTGCTATCGCTCCAACGTTGGGCTTCTCTGCCTCGGGCGTGGGACTGGGGTTCGCAATGCAGACCATATAGGCGCAGCTGCCGCAGCTCTGCGGTACGAGCGAGCAAATGTCTCCTTCGGGACATGCTGGGCATGTCGGTGTCTGCGAATCGCATTCTACGCAGCGTTTGAAGATGTGTCGCATCGTCCTGTCGACCTCTGCCTGGGTGTTAGCTCTGAGAAGCCTGTCCGCAGCGGAGTCGCGCAACCCACCATTGGCCGAGGTGCCGTGTGCCATGGTCGCAATTCCACCGTCGCGATAACCAGCGCGACTTTCGACCTCGTAACGTTTTTCGTGTCGATTCGTCAAGGCTCGCGGCAGTGTCTCTCGTCCTGCGGTCCCTGAATGCGCGTCGCACAGGCTGAGGGCGGCGTCTCACGCCGTGCGGGTCAATGCGACTGCGGATAATCTCCTGCTTGGTCCGGTCTCAGCCTCGCGATTGGCGTCACTCGCGCTGCAGTCCTTGCAACCACCACGGAGACGGAACCAGACTGAAAATAAACGAGCGACTGTCGAAGGTCCGGAGAGCAGCGGCGGAGCAGAAGGGGTGACGGTGTCGCTGCGGCAGTGGTTTGATGTCGAAGGAGGACGTGGTGAGCGTGATGCTGATGACCTGCTGTTTCGGAAGGGGTCCCGCTGAGCGCCGCGTCAAGCGTGTTCGAGACTCGCTAGTTCTACCTCGTAGCTCCACCGGTCGGTCTCCACGTGCACAGCCTCCACTTGCTTTGTCGTGTTGCCTTTATGCTTTCTTTATTGAATCCAAATTTCATGACACGCCCTCTCGCACCACTCAACCAAGACAACAAAGCTGCCAATCTCGCTGTAAATCTCATGCACAATCCTAAGCAGACACCAACGCCCCATTGGCACTGCGTAGCGTAGGCCCAGGTCGAGTAGTGGCGCATGGACTTGACTCGGAAGCACTGTCGTGCATTAATGTTCTGCGGGAGGGGCTCTTGCGCTGCATCTAGATTGCTGGCTGCAGCATACGCACGCACATGTCAAGGCAGAAGATCACGAGTACAGGACTCTCAATTCGATGCCATTTCGACAGGAGAGCTGGAACTATCGCAGCAGCACAATACCAAAGCGAGAAAAAAAATGAAGAACATGAGATGGCTCCCTTGTCGTTTGTTTCCATTGCGTATTCTATACATGCCCATTCCCTTACTGATCCTTTGTCCTTACCTCTTACAACCAGAATGAGGAATCTAATCCGTCCGGCCATTAGATGGCAAAGCCCCTGTAGTCAGCAATAGAAATTTCCCCTTGATCGAACTTACCTTCCAGACCCTTCAATTGAAAGCAGTCAAAGAGCAGCACAGCAAATTGCTTAGAGTCGGTGCTCCAAGCACGATCTCAGCAAATCGCCGCCGTACTCCTTCCGCAGCTGCTTGGGCGCCACAGCATACATCGAGGGACTCACCGGTTGTACTTCCTGTGTCTCCGGCTGGTACGTGCGCCAGTGAATGTTGCGGAACTTAGCGTTCTTGAACGCCCAGCCGCCATACGAACCTCCAGAAGAGCTAGAGGAAGTGGAAGACGTAGAGGAAAAGGAAGAAGTAGACGATGTCCGAGATATGCCACTTTCCACACTGGACCGACGTGAACTGCAAGGCGAAGAGTGAACGTCGTAACATGTCTCAACGCTAGAAGTCACGACGACAGAAGGAGCGTTCGATCCACGAGATGCAACGATTCCGTAAGAAATGTCTTGCAACTCGGGCTCGTCCTCAGTGCGGAAGAATAGCTTGCGGGCCTTAGTTCGTTGACAGGTGGTACACTCTGTGAACGAAGATCGGACGCCCATGTCTGTCGTGTTGTGGCATCCGCGGGAGTAGACCACGGGGTCGAGCTCCGCGGTAGGACAGTAGTCGAAGTGGCGGCGAGAGTAGTGCTGGCACACGTTGTGGTAGGTGACGGTGAACTGGCACATGTTGAATCTTCCTCGAAGGTGGCTGTCTTTTTTTCGGTGTAGGGTGGAAGGTTGGGGAGAAAGAAGATTGAGGCAGTAAGCACTACCAGACCTCTCGTTCTCTACTACCTCGACGACTCTTGAGCGTTCTTCTGCTGAGCTGTGGATGGCGACCCGGTCAACAGGTCTGTGCCGCAGAAAGACGCAAGAGTTGCGAGGTCACTGTAGACTCGAGAAGCTGAGTGCTAGCTGTGAAGTCCGATGAGGACAAGGAAGTGCAAAGCAGTCGACAAAGTTGCTTATATGGTAATGACCCGGCATGTTGCCATTCCTATCAAAGAAACGAAATAGCATGGTGTCGTTCTTTCGCGGCTTTGCTACGTGCTCTTTGTTGTGTACCATCAAAAGAACATGCCGTTCCGCGCTTTGTCTGGATGCTAAAATAATGCATTGTATTCGCAGAAGGTCCGAAGCAGGCAGGGCAGACGGTGTTCGACGCCAGAACGGGTGGAGGAAGTGAGCTCTCGTCGCCTACATCAGGCTGTAGATTCATGGGCAATGGAATTCGAACGTAAGTGAGCATGCAGTAACCCCGTGACACAGGGCACTCTGTCGTGAAGATCGGATTCGATGCATGTATTCATGCGCAACGCACTGAATTCCAGCTAGACGAACAGTGGCAGCGCATGAGCTCGCCAGACCTGGCCGCGAGATTGGCAAGCACTGGCCACGGAGCTCACAAGCGCTATACACAGAGTGTGGTATCGGCTTTTTGCCATGAATCGAGGAAGAGAGCGGGCAAAGATCAAACCTGGCCAGCATGGACTGTAGCAGCCACAATCTCCACAGCAAACTGCGCAGTATTCAGCATCGCTGCTATACAGCGCGTTGCCAGAATTGAGCCGCTCAGAGCTATTGCCGTGCCTCCAGGACGCATCGTGGTCGAATGAAAGCCGACGTCAAACTGATGGTCAAACATATGGCTGTACTAGCCACGTGTGTGGGCGCTTAGACGTGCTATTCATGACACCCATAGCATGCTGCAATCTTGCGGCGCGCTAGTTGGCCGAGAAAAGCTTCCATTCCTCCAACTAGTCGTTGGACAGGCTTGTGCATGATATCGAGGTGGCTCTTGAGTTTCTGGAGAGGGACTGATGAGCGAGTCCGGGTCGTCTTCTAGTCAGGATTGATGTGAGATCGCGATGCTGTCCTGCAGATTTCGCTTGCACCGTTGCAGCAGTTGCCCGACGTTGTTGGTAGATATGCTGCTGCGCGTCGATTCCCAGCAGTACTCTGAACAGCCTGTGCCGCTCGACGACGTCCCAGCAGTCCTTCATTTGCGCCATGATACACAGCAAGAAAGTTGGCGGGCATGGCGGTGATGCTGTCGCGCGCGTAGACATCAGAGGAGACCAGAAGCAGGAAGGGAAGAGGTTGGAGGTTGGTGGAAGGTCTAAAAATAGGCACATCCTCGGCCAATCAGAAATTGCATGGCGGCAGCTTCATTTATCCATCCTCCTACACGCCATCTGGAGGCCCGGCATCTGCGCGGCGGCGGCAACAGATCTTGGAGCGTCGATTTCCATGACACGACCCGCGGGAGGATCCAGTGCCTGACGGCCTATTCTCAGCCTGTCGTCTTACCAAGCTCACCGCGTCAACCACCTCCTCTAACCGAAGGCAGTAAAGCAGCAGATGTCTACCGACCAACACGCGCATGCTTTCTGCATCCAAGCGGCAGATCATGGCGTCCTCGTTGCATTCTCGGCGCATGCCGCCCCCGTCTCTATTTTTCGCGCCGCCTTTGTTGGAGCGGGATCCTCTCAGCGGCACTGCAAGGCCGAGAGCTCTGATGGCAACATTGTGGAGATGCAGCATCTCTCTGAGGGAGAAGAGATGCTCGGCGGTAAGTATATAGCCATCTGCGAATCTCCCCCCGAGCAGGGTATCCCAGCATCCAGCCATACACTACTCCATCCCATATCCGAGCTCGTAACCTTTCCAGCCCGGTCGTTGCAGATAAGGCAGCCTGGTCTTCCCAGCGTGCTCTGGACACACCTCCAACGCAATGACTTCCATCCGCGGTCTTCTGCTGGCGCTCGCTGCCCTCGCCATATCATCCAATGCCCTGTGCCTACCACGCGATGACGACTCCATGCCAGCGCTTCCGCTGAGCAAAATCTCCAACACCGGCTCAGCGCCCCTTCCCGTGCCTGCCAAAGACCCCAAATACATTATCCTAGGTCTCGGGTTCCAGAACTACACCTGCTCATCCTCATCTTCCACCTGGATCCAATCTGCCATCCAAGCCGGCGCCATCGCCGACCTATTCGACATCACTTCAAAGACAACATCCAACACGGGCGACAAATACACCAGAAATTCTCTCAAGGCCTTCGAAACCTGCCTCAAAGTGACCAAATGCGTGCCCACAATGGACAACGGCTACTGCGATCGTTGCCACACCATCAGCAGTGCCGCCTTCGCCTCCCAACGCGTGGGAGAACACTACTTTGACCAAATCAACGGCTCACAAATGCCCAACTTCGCCCTCAGCACCCTGCAATGCTTCTTCTCAGGCAAGAAAACCGGAGGCGTCAAAGCACCCACAAACGCCTACAAGGGCTCCAACGGCCTGGGGGCCGTCGACTGGCTATATCTCGTGGACAACAACTCGGGTCGAACCCATGGAACGACCAGCGTGTACCGCGTTGAAACCGCCGGCGGCGTGGCGCCCTCCAGCTGCTCCAAACCCGGCAGCTCGATGCAAGTGCCTTATGCCACCGAATACTGGTTCTACGACTGATTGTGCAACTTCTTCCCAACAATCGATCCGATCATACTTGATTTGATGCAATTTTTCTTTCTGAACTACTTTGTGTAAATACATAATTCTTGAAAAAAAAAAGGTCCAGCGAGGTACCCGCAAGTTTTGAATTTGGCAATTGTTTGTTTGTTTTTTCTCTCTCCGCAGACACGACTAGTTGACAGCTTCCACTAGAATCATTCGAATGATATGACAGAACGGCACAACAAGCGGCATGACTTGGCAGAGAGATGAATTCTCGGAAAAACGGCAGTGAAAAGTTCTGGCGTTTCTTGTAAGTTGGTGGCTGAGGCAGGTAGACGAATGAAATGTGACCAACATCCGTTTGAGAGCAATCCTGCAAATCATCTTCTTTGTTTGTACCAATATTTTGGCTCCGCTCCGCCCTGAAGAGGTAGCTTTGAATGCTTATGCAGACGATGGAACATGCAGATGAAAGTACATCTTATGCAGTTGGGCTCTAATCACGTCTGCGGGGACTTTGGTTCATGTCAAGTGAGGCTGACGTATAGATGTAGTTGGCATGTATGGGGTGTTTGGTTCGTAAGGATGAATCCAGCCGAGTCAGAGTGTGCGGTTTACATTTCGTAAGTATAGTTCCAATTGTGTACTTCCATTGCAATGCCCTCCTAGCTTAGCTCCTCTTGCCACACATCCAACATGACTGTATGCACGCCACCCGCCATGTGAACGCTCACGACCAGCGCATAGCGTCTTCTAAAATGGTAACACTGGTGTCGCTGGGGTCTCATCCTCGTCCTGGCCCAGCAAGGGCGTGATGGCCTCATGTAGCGGGGGAACGGGCGGCGGACCATGTGAGCTGCGATGCCTTGACTTGGCCCTCGGCTTCCGTACAGAGTTCGCAGGTGTCAGGAGTGTTCGCGTCGACTTGCTATCGTCGTTGTCAGATGGCCACGCCGAGAGGAGCACCACCCATCTACGATCGACAGTCGTCCTCGCCATCCCTATCACCGTCCAGGAGTCATCGGTGATGGCGGCGAATACGTTGTAACTGCGACACGGACACGTCGCGCTTTTCACAACATGGCGGCCGCCTTTGCAAGTGCATTGTGCTTGGTCCTGAGCCTTGTTCTGGAAGGATGCCCAACGCTCACCCGTCGCCAGGGCCGGATACCCCGCCGGCCCGATCAGCTGTGCTGTTGCTGTCTCGTCGTCCATGGTGAGTGTGCTTCCCGCAGGCACAGATTCAAACTTGTCTAGCTCATCTGCAGCTTCCTGCGCCTCACGGTCGAGAAAGGGCGATCGTTCTAAATTTTGGATGGCTCGAACTCCCATCCTGATCCTCGTGAGATTGATCGACTGAAGGAGTTCGTCCCTTTCGCTTTGCAATTCCAGTTCCTCAAAAGCGCAGATGGCCTCGGTCGGACTCCCAACACACCGAAAGTCCATAGATTCGTGCGGGTTTACATAAGTCTTCAAGCTGCTCAAGCTTCGCATATTCCGGAGATGACGACTGGACTTGATCGAATGGATCAAGGTTCTCTTTGGCGCTGTTCCTTCCTCCTCTGGAAGCGGCGGCAAGGCCTTCTCCGCCTGCGTTTGCGTATGCGGTGACCAAGGCCTACTTCGCGCGGCACGTTCCACGGTCGGTCTCTTCTCTGCCGGACTCTTGGCTGCCATTGAACGAGGTTTGCGAGCAGAGCGCATTCTCTCGATGCGCTCCAAGAATTGCCCATCGTTGTCAATCTCAGATTGTTGTTCGGATGTCCGTGTGATACAGACTCGAGTTCGCGACTGATCTCTGGATTTAGCATGCCGTCGAACGTTCTGTTCATGCTCGTGGAAGATGTTTTCTGCGCTACCCCATCGATCGCGCAGTTCGCCTAGGTCCACAGCGCTGTCTTTCGCACGCTCGTAAACTGTAGGCGTACTCTTGGTGTAGTCAGCCCGGCTGAATGGCACCGCCTGTGCCTCCTTGACAGAGCGAAGTACAGCCTTATTTGCAAGCGTGCCACGGATCTGGATGCCCGACAATGATGCGTTCCATGCCTTGAACTTGTCCGTTAGACTTTCCACCGAAGGCGATCGGCGACGGGGACTGCCTCGCATGTCGGTATGGCTCTATATGAGTACCTTGGTTGTTGCAGGGCGGGGGCAGCAGGCTTGACAAGCCAGAACACCCGTAGGAATATGGGAGGTGACTATATGCTCGAGCAGGCGCGCGGTCTTTAGAACGATTGAACGACGCGTGTGAGTCGTGTGGAAGTCAACATCTTGTCAGGGACTGCAGGCCTACCCTGCAATCAAAACCCAGGGCGCTCGCGAAATACATCTCGCGAAAGTATCGCTTCCCGCGATCAAGACGTTTTTGGAAACCTCATGGCAGCCGATGCGTGTCAGCGGTGCTTTAGCTGTGCTGTCAGTCCGCTGTGCCACTGTTGTGGTACACACAAGGTTCACGAACGGTATCAGATACCGCTGCGCACACAGAGTTTGTGGCGTGCATGCAAAATGGGCCTGTGAATGGCTCAAGTCGAGTAAAGCGACTCGTGAAAGGCCCCGTGCCACGAACGCTGCTAATTCGGGAGTCAGGTGTTGGGTGCTTTCGGATAGGCAGAGGGTTTGCTACAGATTCGAGGGGAAGATCTCCCCGAACGGTCATGCCTTTGCGTTGCAAGTTGCAAGTGTCTCACACCGCCGCCGTGGTCGTGTGGCGCCTGCATATCACTCATCTTCGGCGGTGCTCCCGTAGTGCGTCTGCCCTGTATCGCCCTTGGGTTGACTCTGGCCGAGAACCGCCTTCCCATCTTCAACAAGTTCAACGTCCCAATGGGCTCTACTGCCACGGGCAGACGCAGATCTCGCGTCCTGAGATACATTTCCCGCGTCACCTTAGGCATATCCGGCAGTGGCCGGTACATATCTCGATACATATGTCGGGCTGTGAGCGTTCTGCGTTCATATCGCCATATAACGCTTGACGGAAGTCTTCTGGATGCTGGACAGCTCTTCAAGCCGCGTCTTGTCGCTTCCGCTGCAAGATCTGGAGACGCAACCGCTCCGCAGCGGCCTGTGTTTCAATCATCCTGCCGACACCAGTCTTCCATGCCTCCTCCAGGCCCTGCAATTCGGCTGCCGCATTCCCTTGGGCCGTGCGTCGGCTTTCCTCGAGCTGCTCTTGGTCGATCTTGGCCATGTCGAGCTCCTTCTCCAAAGCCTTGAGCTCGTTCTCCAATTGACTGTTACCGATCAACCAGGCGTTCTTTCCGTATGTCTCGAGCAGGCCGAGATTGACGTCGCGACCACGAAGATACTCGGCGCTGGCATATGCTTTGTGCAGCGTGTCCTTCCACTCCTGCAGGTCACCTTTTGCAGGAGCATCCAGCAGCTCGTAGCGGCTCAGGTCGAGCCCGTCGCCGTTCGGCTGTCCCGCAGCGATGCGAGCATGCTCCGCGTCGACCAGCTCGGAAAAGTTGGACTTCCTCAGAGCTGGTATCGAAGGATGGAGAGTGGTCGCGTGCGCTGGCTCGAGTTCGGCGTGGATCAAGGCGTTCGCGGCGTGCATTGTCTCTTCGGAAACTGGGCCATCGACGAAGGGCAGCGCGTCGGGCGCGTTCTGGATGAGAGGCATGCTCACTGTTCCAGCAGCGCCTTGCAGTTGAGTCGCGAGAAGCGCGATTTCTCGTCTGGGGTACCGGCCTGCCACGACTTTAGGCACGAATGAACAAATCGTGGGACACATAGTTCTAGCCAAGATATGACGGTGAGTTCACAGCTGCCAACGCGCATTGCACGAGCCGGTTCTCGTGGTGTTGCCCGTGTGACGCGCACAAACATATCGCGAAGCAAGCGGAACGGACGTCCTTAGCACTGCATCATACTCCAAGGCCATGAGGGATTGAGCAGAGACTGCATGCTACCATGTCTCGCTCACCACTACCGGTGCTTGTCCTCGCGCTGGTCGCGTTCCTCCTCGTTGCCACTCTGAACGTTCTCCATCGACTGGGCCCGTCGGTGTCAGATTTGTGGACGGCGGACGCTTTCCCAACCGGATCAAATGCACTTCCCCACCAAATGGATGGGGACCAGTACCTGGTGGGTGTCGGCAAGGGGGATATCACTGGTCCAGTCGTCGAGATCAACTTCATGGGTTACGCAGACTCTGCTCAAGTAGGCCGAGGCTTGAGACAGAGGCTGTACTCCCGTGCATTCATCGTCGGAGATGTCAAGACGCCCGAGGACCGATTCGTATATCTCGTGCTGGACACGCAATCTGGCGACACCGCCGTTCGACACGGCATTCTCGAGGGCCTTCGGCAGCTTGGTGGCGAATATGCCGCGTACGGGCAGCACAACGTAGCAGTAACAGGCACGCATTCGCACAGTGGGCCGGGTGCGTGGCTGAATTACTTGCTGCCGCAGATCACAAGTAAAGGCTTTGAGAAGGCGTCGTACCAAGCAATCGTACAAGGCGCGATTGAATCAGTCAAACAGGCACATGATAGGCTGTCGCCGGGCTATTTGGAAATAGCTTCAGTGCGGGTAGAGGATGCGAGCACCAACAGAAGTCCCTGGGCTTATTTGCAAAATCCGATCGAGGAAAGGAGCCGATACGGCGACGATGTCGACAAGCAAATGACCGCGCTGCGCTTCAGCCACAGCACCGAGACAGGCAATAAACAAGTTGGAGTTTTGACCTGGTTCGCGGTCCACGGTACCAGCATGCTGGGCAACAACACACTGGTCACTGGAGACAATAAAGGCGTCGCAGCCATACTGTTCGAGAAGTCAACGCTTGATTCTTCCTTCGTCGCAGGCTTCAGCCAGGCCAATGTTGGCGACACGTCCCCGAACGTGCTTGGCGCGTATTGCGAATCGGGCGAGCAAGAGGGGCAACAGTGCGATTTCAAGACCAGTCTTTGTGGCAACAAGACTCAGCCTTGTCACGGCCGTGGCCCTTACTACGGACGAGACGATGGCGGAACGGCTTCTGCTTTTGAGATTGGCCGTCGACAGTTCGAAGGCGCGCGAAACCTGTTTGATAATGCGACTGCTTGGCAACCTATCAAAGGCCAAGTAGTGAAGAGCCTGCACCAATTCGTCGATTTCAGCAATTACAGATTCGAGTTGCAGAATGGTACCGAAGTGCACACCTGTCCAGCTGCAATGGGCTATTCCTTCGCCGCTGGTACCTCAGACGGGCCTGGTGCTTTTGACTTCAAGCAAGGCCAGCCTGGTGACCCACACGCAAATCCACTCTGGGCCGTCGTAGGCAATGCTCTGCATAAGCCCAACGAGACACAGAAAGCCTGTCATCGTGAGAAGCCCATCTTGCTCGATGTGGGAGAGACCGAGACCCCCTACTTGTGGACGCCCAACATTGTTGACGTACAACTGTTGCGCGTCGGTCAGTTCTTCATCATCGTTTCCCCCGGTGAAGCAACCACTATGGCCGGGCGCAGGTGGCGGGAAGCTGTGCAGACCTCCGCCAGCTCGGCGTTCTCAGAGTTTAGTGACCCGGAGCACGAGCCAGTTGTGGTTCTCGGAGGTCCTGCGAACACGTACACGCACTACATTACAACGCCAGAAGAGTACACGGTCCAGCGATATGAGGGTGCTTCAACACTCTATGGGCCATGGACTCTGCCCGCATACATCAATCTAACCCTGGACGCCCTCCCACACCTGGGAGCATCGACAAACGATCTACCACAGCTTCCGCCCGGACCCAGTCCACCAATATTCGTTAACAAAAGTCTATCATTCATTACACCTGTTGTGGTGGATCGAGCAGGTATCTTGAAAGACTTCGGACAGGTTGTCAAAGACGTCAAACCATTGTACAGCGCAGGAAACACCATCTCAGCAACCTTCGTGGGTGCGAACCCAAGGAACAACTTTCATCTTGGCGGGAGTTTTGCTGTCGTGGAAAGGGCCAACGAGAACACGGCGAGCTGGGAAGAGTACCGCAATGACGAGGACTGGAGTCTTGTCTACGAGTGGAAGCGAACGAGCACAGCTTTGGGCACGAGCGAAGTCACGATCTCTTGGGAGACGAAATGGGAGACTGGCTCGTGGCGGGACGACGGGGCTCAACATTCCGAACAGGAAACGAACTCGAAGGACTCGCACACGGAGTTGATGCCACGGGATGATCCGCACCCAGATCTTAGAGGCAAATACAGATTGCGATACTATGGCGATGCAAAGTCGCTAGGAGGAAAGATTGCTCCCTTTGATGGCACCAGCGGAGAATTCACGATTATATGACGATACGACGGCAGAGTATATCAAACACGAAAAGTGTAGCATACATGTACAATGAGTGTAGCAATTGTTCTACCAGTGCAGCGTTGGATGATTTTCCATGCAAAGACTCCTCCCTGCTTGCCGCTCGTTCAGCAGGCCCTCCCAGCTACGACATTGTTTGCGCGTGGCGACGTTCGCTCTTGCGATCCAAGCAGAAGCTCGTTGGCAGTCGCGCATGACCGCGTTCGCTTCTCTCTCATGCATCGCGAGTCTACTTTACGGATCCTCATACATATCAATTACCAGTCATTAGACGTACAGTATCTCTCAACCCGGACGGCATTGGTCGTTCGGATCGCGACTCACGAGCCACTGAACCACAGCATACACAGCAGAGCCTCTTACCACTCACAATCATGCATCTCTTGTACTTTGTCATGCTTCTCATGCCGCTATCGGTTCTCGCGCACCTCAGACCAAGAACAATTCCTCCGAAATATGGCACCTCGCGACACCCTCGAACCAAGAAGATCAAAGCCAAGAGCACACTCTCAGCAAAGATTGGTCCGCGCCATCAAGACTGCGAATATTGGCATTCTTTCCCCGAGATCAAAGCCTGGGGCGGCATTCATGGGATAATACGTAATGCTCGAAGCATCGTCGACCTTGCTGTGTCGGTACGCAATGGCACTACCACAGAGATTGGTTTGCTCGGTCCTGAAGAGCTGGCGACGTTGGAGCTGAGGTATTTTGGCGAACTTGACGCGAGGCGGAAGAAGTATGTGGATCGTAAGTACTCGATCTGAAAATCCGATGACGATACACGGTCATCGGCTCATTGCAGCTTGTTAGGGAGTCTTCGGAAGTTGCAGAAAGCGTGGGATCGAACGACGTACGTCTGCAAAAGTGTAGAATGTAACTTGCCAGGTTTCGGCGGGTGGGTTGACATGATAGATTGGGCACCAATTGTGAACATCTGTCCTTGGTGGTGGTACGGATCTTGCACGTGGCAAGAAGTAATTGAACAACACAACCGATTCGAATCTGACTGGGGAAATGTTCGGGAGGCATTGCTGATCCACGAGATGATGCATCTACGTATTGTTGGTGCTCCGGGGCGAAGTCAGTACAATATCCGTCTTGATTGAGATGACATGCAGGACTGACCGCGAAGCAGTCGTCGATCTTCACGACAAAATGTACTGTCCACCAGGACGCGGGAACAATTGCATGGTATATGGCCCCGTCATGGCTCAGGGAGCAGTTCACAATGGCTTTGATACAACCAAAAAACGCGGATAACTATGCCCTGTACGTGATGAACATCTGGATGGGGGCGATCTTTGGCCTGCCAGCAGCCAATGGTTCCATGACAGGGCCGTGGCCAGAGGAGACTGGGAATCCATTGCATCATCCCCATGACACATGCGAATGGCCAGAAGCATCGCGGTATGCTCAACAGACCATGGTCGATGAAGAGGAGGATTGAATGGCGACGATTTTGCCCCTTCTCTTCTGAGCAAGGGCTTGCGGTTTGGAATTTTTGGAAATTCCATTTTGTTGCATTCACGGACCATGCATGAGTCGGTCGTTCGGAGAACATTCTTTCATTGTTCTTAGATAGGGCGTATCAGTCGATCGCTTCACCAATCGCAATTGTTTTGAAAGGACTATCCCTCGAGGGAGATAACATGCACTTGACACAAGTGGCTCATGCTGGTTCCAATACTCGCACTGGAACTTCATATCATCCCCTTCGCCCTCGAGTGTCCGCGCCTCGAAACGCAGAGGCAAGTGTTGCGCATTATGATCCCTCGCACTGACGGCGCGAAGCATGCGATCGAATGCTTCGAGAATGGTCAAGCAAGCAAATTGGCAGAATCCAGGTTGATCACCTGCTCAATTCCCCCCATATGCAGCGTGGCTTCCAGCAGTCTCCCAAAGGGAAAGCCCCGCCTGAACGACCTTGAATTTCATAGAGGCATATCTCATATCCAAAAAAGCATCCTGACCCTCATAAATGCTCAACACGGCAAAAGCTCCTGCGAAATGCGGTGTCAAAATCCATCCCAACTCCTCGCTATGCCAGTCCTGCACCGCAAAAGACTCCACAGCGCCCAAGTATCCCAATGCTCCCCCTCTCATCCGCTCAATCCCACGCATTCTCCATACTCTCCCTCACACACTTCCTCACCATCTTCTTAAACTCTTTCCGATCCTCCCTCCACAGCTTCCCGGCCTCAATATTCGCCGGCGACTCATCATTCGGACTCCCCAACATACTAATGACGCTCAACAGAATCGTCTCGGGCGTCTGCACAGGACTCCACCTCTCGCTGGCCGTCTCATAGCCATACTGGTCCTCGCCGGCCGGGTGCAGGATGCTAATGCACACCTCGCCATTCTGGTAGACGTTGGGGTGGAAGATGGGCGTTTCGAATTTCAGTTTCGGCGGGTTGTGGGGGTAATCGCGAGGGAAGGACATTCGAGCGCGGAAACAACCTCCGCCGTAGAGGGAGTCTTGTTCGTCCGAGAGCATGAGCATGACTTCCCATTCGAAGATGTTGGAGTTGACGAGGCCCACGCTGATGCCGGGTATGTCTTTGTCGGTTTGCATTTGTTTGTATTGTTTGCCGAGGACGAGCGCTGCGCTGGAGGTGCCGCCGGGCGAGGCGGTATTGCTTTGGTTGGCGGGCGAAGCCATGATGGTGGTGGTGGTGGTGGAGAGTGGTGGTTGTTGCTCGCGAGGAGAGAGGGTGTGGCAGTGATCTTAGTAGGGCGGCGTGTAGAAGCAGAGTTTGGCTGGACTGGGGGCCGAAGCGAGAGTTAGTGACATATATGGGGACACGGAGGATGGGGAACGAGTCGCAGGAAGAGTGTGAGATCTGTAGGAGAGAGGATGCAGTGACGTGCCGTAGCTGCGTGAAGCTCCCATCTGCCGAAGTTGTGGCGGATAGCACGACATTTATATCGCCGCATGCGCGAGCAAACGTGAAAACACAACCTGATGGGAAATGATTGACAATCATCTGTCGCAGCCGCTCAATGCATTCAATCATGGGTATCTACCGCGCACACGCCCAAACTCCGAAGAAGAAATGCCACTTCAGCTCTTTGTCAGAGCATTGGAAGCCAACCACGCACCGCCCACCAGAAGCAGAGAGGCGAGTCCGACCGCTTTCTTGATCCATCCCTCGCCGGCTTGCACCATGTTCAGAGCGACAGGCTTCTGATCCTCACGCCTCGAGCCAGCTTGAACAGTGGCCTCAGTCCCCTGCTCCGTCTTGCTGTAATTCAAATCCTCCTCTCGTTGTCTCTCCATGATTTTCTGCAACGCCTCCAAGTCCCTCTTCCAATCTTCCGCCTTCGCCTCATTCATGCCGCTCGTCTCAACGCCTTGCACGCTGCCGAAAAAGTCCAGTACTCTTTTATCCCTCACCGCCTGTTCTCCTCCAGGAAATAGGTCGTATCTCATGCCCGCGTCGCTATGCACGCGATCGAATGTGTAGTAGTCGAACAGCTCTCCAAGCCTGACATCAGCACTCGTGCTGTTCAATCGTGTCTCCAAGAATTCCAAGTTGTAGTATGTCCACCTGTCAATGACTGCCACGCCCACATCCTGATCCGCATGATGGCTGTAGCTGCTCTGGTCTTTCTCACTGCTCCCCGTTGCAATGATGTTTGGTGTGTAGAAAGCAGTATACATCGTGTTCGCCTGACACGTATCAATCATGAACAGCAGCTCATGGTATCTCTTCTTCTCCCACATTTGCTCAAACGCGTCCGCAAGATCAAAACTGCTGATCTCTTCGCTGTCTTGAAACTTCAGAAATTCGTTCCCGCCGTGTCCTGTCATGTAGATGAGGATGTTCGAGCGGTCGTCGGTCATGAGTCGTTTACTCGTAGGATGTGACGCGGGCCACCGATCTGTGAGAAGCCGAATGAAGTTTTCCACTGTGACTTCGTTCCCTCGATAGTCCACTTCTATCCCTCCCATTCCCGCTTTGTTTTCGCGCGACCCTTGGTCATCGTATAGGTCTAGTTGTCGCGACTTGTCGTTGAAGACGCTGCCCGGGAATGAATTGCGAGGGTTGCAGGCCATGTCGTCGGGCAACATGAGGATGATCTGACTGTCAGGTATGCCCAGGCGCTTGACAGTGCGATAGAGAGATAGCGTGTTTGCGAGATGGCGATAGTTGAACCAGAAGCGTGATGTGCTCACTAACACCGCCCAGTTGGAAGTGTGAGTGGCAGACGCTTCGGGAAAAGCAGCGAGGAGCGCCAGAAGCGCGGTAGGAAGATCGAGTAGGCGCATGATGGTATCGTATAGTTCGTGACCTCTCGAATGCACGTGCACGTTGTCGCTTCTTGAATCGTGAAGGAGAGATGCTGCTTAGGTGAGCTACATGTGGAAGCTGACAGGGGTCTTGCCGAGCTCCATCGAGTTTAGCGTATGTGAGGTGAAGTAACCTCAGGTTCATCGGCATTGCTCGTCATTCAGGAGCATGACAAGTAAAGGCAATCGTGTGGCAGCGCGATATCTGAGAAACTCGATCAAGACTCAAAGAACATGTCAATTGATGCAGTCTAAGGATTCTGCCACACCTCATCATGCCAAGTGACCTGCGATACGAGAATTTGACGTAAGGCAAGAACGCGGAAGTGATCTTGGAGAATTTCACTTAGCTTCCATTTTGTTCCGCCCTCTAATGACCCTTTCCGCCCCCTGATGGCCTTTTCCGACCCAGACAGCACGCATCGCATTGACCTATCTCGCAGCGAGCTCCTCTCTCACCTCAGGCTGCTCCTCAGCTTCGACAGGGCGGCATCGCGGCTAACCAAGCTACTTATGCTGGACTCGCTCCGCAATGGGCTCTCTCCGAACTCGTCATTGAAGAGTTCAGCCAGCTCTCTGAATGGTATTCCCTTATTCTTGGTATTTGCCTGACTCGCCCAGTCACGATGGCATCGTGCGATATACGCCTTTTGCTCCTGCGAGTATGATCGCTCTTTGACGGAGTCACGTTTGCCCTGCCATTGCGATCCATGCTGACGCTTCTCACGCCTACGCTCCTTCTGTCGCTCAATCTTTCGACGCCGAACTTTCGACGAAGTGCCGTCCAGAGAAGAGATATCAGCTTCTGGTGGTCGGTCTTGCGGCCCTTGCACCAGCTTGGTTCTTGCATCAACCTAGAGACACCGATAGTCAGCTGGAAAGTACTCCAACTATCGCTCCAGAGGCTCAGCGGTCATGAACTTACCTTCGTACCCAATGCTTTTGGAGGACCGCCCTGGATCGGCCGCATTGGAAGCTGGAACTCGTTCTGCTTTTGTACTTCCACGAAGAGAATAGCCTCCAGGAGCGGCGTCGAATCCAACTTGAAGGGCGGCCCGCCAACCCACGCTCCAGTCTGCCTCTGGCTTTCCATGTTTTGGAGCCACAGCGAAAAGGCACTAGCGCTAGGTACTTTTCCCATCGCGATACCTGCGTCCATTTTGAACGAAGAAGTTTCAACTGGAGCTACTCGTGACGGAATGGACAGGTTGCCAGAGCGCGATCCGGTTGTGTGGTCGCTCACGATTCGTTCATGGCTATCAGGCTGACCGAAGCTGTTGATCGAGTAACCTCAGGATGGCGCGGGTTCCAGAGGCGGTCGGAGTGAGGTCGCTCGTTGGCCGTACTATTCGCGTGTGCGGAGAGGCGCTCGCAGTCGGCCATCCGATTCGATGCGCAACGAGCGGATGGACGCTATCGGCTGGACGGCCTTGCTTGTCTGTCGCAAGCAAAGGATTTTGGCTTCGGAAGCCTTAAGTCATGAAGACTGAAGATGTGATGGCGAGGTGTTGGACTTGAATCGAAGACAGTCAGCAGATACCTTTGGAAGGTGCACGATTCCGGAGGGTACTCACCGGTCATGTAACGCAACAGTCCACTGGCCGTCAATTGGACAACGATGCAATTCCAAGCGATCAAGTGGTGATGGATGGCGTTGCGCTCAGGACAAAACGGGGCTGTAAAGCAAAGTCAGTGCGAGACCTCTCAGGTCAAAGTGGTAGCAGTGAAATCACCGTGAAAAGCGCGAGTCAGAAACTGATGCCTTCGTTGGAGGTGTCAGAGAAATGCAGCGGCGCCGGCGCACATGGGTGAACCGGACGCATTCAATGATTCGAGCAAGTTCTGATGCGTTGGGGGTCGAGAAGCGAGGCGTCACAGGGCAGGGGGTTTGGGAGAGATGATGGTGAAGTATGTCGTCGTGGAACGAGGATGATGAAGGATGAGTGAGGATGCGGATGCAATGGAAAAGTCGGATGGCGACATCGAGGTTGACGTTGCTGAGAAGGCGTGGAACAACTCGAGAGATTCAGTGGGGACTTTGTTTGCCTGTGAGGAAGGCACAGCTGCTCACCCACAAACGCTCGTGCAGATCTCTGCGCTTCACACGGCTAACGGCCGAGACCTTCGCGAAATTAGGTGGCAAGGCATTTGTGATGGCAGTCGAAGCACTCCGGCGAGGCGTTCGTTCCAGACGGGTGGGAGTGCCATTCACCAGGCTTCATCTAGGGGATAAGGGCCTCCTCAAAAGTGTGCAAGATGAAGCTGCTTCACTTGCACCAGGAGAGCTGCAGCAACGCCAGCTGTGCTTGATTCGATCGCGCGCGTGTCCGCCTAGCCTGCAGAATTCTTTACTCACTAGCTCTGTCCACCTAGGACTCAAGTTGAGTATTCCACGACCCTCGAGCCCTCGGCCAGCCAAGACAGCGTCAGCTCCGGCGGCTTCCATTCAGCATCGGCCGATGTTTAAGCAAATGGCGCGATTACTCGTCAGGACATCTGCGAGACCGGGCAAGATTCTGAAATGGCTGTCTGGACAGGAGCCTTCCACGCGCCGAATCAAGCTGGCTGGGCCGACAGGTGTGCAGCACATTCTGACATGTCGCTACGAAAGGGTTTGATTGTCTACGTCCATGTCAGCTCTGACTCTGGAGCACAATAGCCCGTGCACTGCATGAGATACCATAGGAATCCACATCAGATTTTGCGGGATGAAACAGGGACACACTGGTACAGAGCCCGATCAGGCACGATTTAGCAGCCTTTTGAATATCATCCAGTTATTGGCATGCCAGCGTGAAATAATCTGCTGCAAGGACGTGCGCCTGAGCGAATACTCGAAAGCATCGTACGTCTGGAGTCTGGAAAGGTCCTCGGTTCAGGAAAATGTTTGTCCACCTCCAATCGTGCTTTCGCCATGTCTCCAGATGTGATGATGCTTTCGCAAAGATTTCGCAAAGCTATCCTAACACTACCTCATCGCTGGGTCCGTATCTGGAATACCCCGGGCCTCAATCACCGAAAGCATGAGAGCGCAGACTTGTAAGGTCGGATCTTCACATATCTCGTGTCGGCATCCAGTGTCCCAGCGCGTTGGCAGTACGTTCCCGAAATAACCACCGATCTCTGGGATAAGGTCTTGCGGGTTACAATGGTTCATACAGCAGTGCTTCAATCGCCAGTATCAAGCTCCAGATCCAGCTGCACACCATTACTCACACCATAGTCCTCCAAACTCAACACATCCTTGAACGGCCTCTCACCCTGCCGTTTCAACATAATCTCATGCGGCTGTCGTCCAATATGCGCCGCAACCATGGCCTTGAACGCTTTCACGCTATCGCTCGCCAGACAAGGGATTTGCGCCTTGGTTCCCAACCTATCATTGACCGTGACAATGATCATAGGCTCGTTGGAGACGGGTGCAGCTTTGGGTTTCTCGTCCTTCTGTTCCTTCTTCTTCTTCTTCTTCTTCTTCTTCTCCTCCTTGTCTTTGTTATCAGACTTGCTGCGCAGCGAATCTCCGTCTTTCTTGCCATCGTTGTCGCGATCCTGGCCTGGCCTGTAGCTGTCGCCGCCCTCGCGTCTTCTCGGCGAGCGGTCTCGGAAGCGATCATCTCCTCGGTCGCGAGAATCGTCTCTGCGGCGGGAACCCTCCCCATTGCGGCCTCCATCCCCTCGAATCTCTCGGTAGCTGTCGCGGCGTGGGGAGCGATCTCTGTATCCGCGCTCTAGACGTCCGCTGTCGCGAGGTGCGGCATCTTCGTCGCGGGACTTCTTGTCTTTCCATTTGAAGCCGCCGGTCTGTTTCTTTGGCTTTGCTGTTCGCGCAGGCGATGCTGAGCGGTCCCGTGCGTCGTTATCGGATGGCATGTTCGTGCAGTAGTCACGAAAGATGTCTTGTGCCAAAAGTTCATGTCGTGACGAGTCGAGGTTCACTTTGAGGTAGTCGGAGCGGGCGGACTGGACTCCGCTGACTATGACCAATCACATGTGTGGAAAAATAGATGTTTTGCGCAGACTTGTACATAACGCTTTTTGGGGATTGCAACGACTATACATTAAGATAACCTCGAGTTATGTGACCTTTACGGTCTTCTCTCGGATTTTGACTTCAATTTGAGCCAGTCGCCCCCGAGCTTCCTGGCGTCCTTCGTCTTCTCGGGCACATCCCCTTTCTGCTGTGGCAATGCACGTTTGCCCACGGCCCCACATCAACGCGTAGTCTTCTCAATTCTGGCCGGAACTCGCTTCCGGCGCCACTTTACCCTCGTACCACGCTGTGGCTGTGACTCAGGACTGCATGCCATTTTCCCGATTCCACTGAGCCGCGGGGGTGATGGTCGGGCTCTTCTTGCTGGTCCTGGCCACGGTTGTGTAAAGTGGCGTGTCTGGATCCGAAGATGCTGTAGGCTCGGTTCGCAGAGGCTGAGCGGATTTCTCGGGAGAATTTCGTGATATTGGCGTCTGGGTTGTTCACTCTGGTGGCAGCTCGTTCACGGCCACCGCAGGCTCAGCTTTGAGTACAGCTACAGCATCCAGACTTTGCGTGGGCAGCATGCCAGTATCGACGACCGGCTGCAATGTCTCCCAGACCTGCTTCATCATGCACTCTACCCATTCTGCCTCTTCAAGCTGCAGACTCATCTGTTTCCGGGCCATTCTGCTGCGCTTGATCTTGATCCCAGGGCCCCCCCCGCAGGGCCCCACGACAGGACTTGCTGGGGCAGAAGATGTGGGAGTGATGCCGTCTGGCGATGACGGTTGTGATAGCACGACATCCAGCTCCAGGCATTGATGTATTAGTTCCTCGATGCCGTCTCTCGTAACGATGGCTTTCGGCTGCATTCGCTCCAGAAAGCCTTCTCCGAACAGCACGTCTTCCTCGACGGCTGTTTTCACAGATTCCAGAAAGAACATAAATGATGGCAACGTGGGACCCTCAATTGTGAATGGATAGTGTACGTCGCTCAACAGGCAAGCGGCATAGAGCAATCGGAGGGTGAATTCCGAGTCCAGCGAGTGTTCCACAACGCACGCGGGGCAGCCACGTGTGTAGCACCAGTCGCGTTCCTTCTCTGCGCTGAGAAAGCACTGGATCCAGACGAACGCGCTTCGCGATTGACCGGTGAAGGCATATTCCAAGTCTTCGAGTTTCGTGGCGTGCGTGGCTGCAGAAGCGACGCCACATGCTCTGTCAAAGAGTTCGACCACCGGAACGAGCAATGCGTGGAGAATGTCGCGGATCACCAGCCAGCGCTCCAGGACTGCCGGCTCGGCAGCGGAGTGGCGACGGCAAAATCTGCATGACAGTTAGTTCTCAAGGTGAAGTCGCGGCTTCGAGGTAGGTGACGGGCCTACTTGTAATCATAATGTTCAGCCAGGTGGTTGCGGAGGATGGTGAAACCGTCGGAATGAGCCAAGGTGTCCACGTCCTCCGCTCTGATCAGGAACGGGGATGCGGCTGGCACGAGCGTTGCAGATGCCATCATGCAATCGAGGTCTTCCTTCGTCGATGCTCTCTTGTCGTTGACTGCTGGTGATGAGGACATTGCAGGCCACGCGCCTGGGTGGTGGAATGGGAGGTAAGTTGCTCGTCTACCGCATGGCGGGGCTTTGTGTGCAGCAAAAGCGACGCGATGGGTGCGCGCGGGACGAGGTCGTGGTCGGCGCAATCACGGGCACTTCTGGACGGGTCCTAGCAATGCACAGTCGCTACGGCAGTGTTGGGCTAGTAGTGGGCGGGTCGGGTGGAAGATATGAGAGGGAAGAAGAGAAACGGGAAAAGCTATCGAGGAGGATGTCGATCACGCTGGGATGAGATCGGACGGCCAGCACAGCAGCAGCGCGTACGTACAGTATTGTAGTAGCGCAGGCTCGAGGGGCGGAAAGTAAAAGCAACGGCGCACAGCAACAAGCGGCTCTGCAGGTACGGGCGAGCATCGACCAGGCTTGCGCGGCAACGACCAGAGCATGTGAGGGCCATGTCGACGAATGAGGCGAGGGATGTGCTGGCACGCCTGGCACGTGAAAGCGAGCGTGCCAAGAGCCTGGCCCGGCGGTGTCTTCTCGGAGCTGCTAGCTGCTCTTTTCTTTCTCCCCAGCTTCTACCTCCTAGCGGCTTGCGAAATTGAGCACGCTAGCGACCACTGCGGCAAGCCGATGCGCCGCCTGCTGCACGCCGCGGCCAATGAGAACCCGTCCCCGCCGCGGCTGCCGATATCAATCACTTTCTCTCGCAAGCGGCTGCCGATTCCGAGGGACTGGCTGCGGCCGGCCGGCAATGCGATGCGCACCGCCCTTCCCGCTGCGGTCTGTCCATCACGAGGACGTGTACATCACTCATCGGCCTCCGCCATTGTGGCACATCAGTAGCAATCAGCGTGCACTCGTCGACAAGAGCGTCTTGTGACGCGTGGTACGCCTGCATCCTGTTCTCGCCCAGCAGGAACGGCTGGCGACGGGCTGAGGCTACCGCTATTCCGAGCGCCGGATCTGCATGTGAAACACGGCACATGTCAAGTACGGCATGTGACTGCGATGGAAAGCAGTAACTTAGCGGAGGAGGGGAAGACCGGGGAATTGGGTATACAGTACCTCTGCTTGCGACACCCCGGTCTTCCAGATCTTGCGGGGGAGCATGCAGGCTTTTGGTTCCCGCCGCTGTGCAACCGTGCAACGAGCCAGCGGGACCACGAAACATCCACTATCCTGCACGTAGCCATCCCGCTGACTGACATAGAAGTACGCCGCCGGCCATTGCCCTAACTTTCTCGTAGCCTCTGCTCACCGCCTGCACAAGCTGCACTCCATCCAGTGTCGGTCTCACTAGCTTTCAATCCGTCTTCCCCGGACAGACTGTGACAATATTGATGTCCATCGACAGGAACAAGATCAGATCATCGCAAACTTTCGACCTGCGAACGGACGGCGATGGACCACCAGATCAGCACGTGTGCTCTCGATTGAGTACCAGCAACAATCATCCGCGTTGGAAGCTGTGCTCTTGCACCCATGTCCCAAACATCTACCTACTCCTCCAACCAGAACCTCTCCCACGCCCGCACCCACTTGTCATTCCTCAATTCCTCCAGCCAGACCTTGAAATCGACAGAATCTTCCCCATCGATCCTCATGACTCCCTTCGTAACACCACGCCAACCTTCCACCGGCCCTTGGACGTACGCGTGATCGCGCCCGCAGAAATACGGTCCCGCGACAGGACATGACGACGCGTCTTCGTTGTACTTTTGCCGCTTCGCAAAACACTCATCGCACAATTGCGTCGCTCGGCACACCACGCACACGTACATGGTGCGCCCTTTCCAGTATTCCCACTGCACGTGCGGATGACATTCGCCATCGCATTCGACCCAGCCGCTTCCTAGATCTCCCTCGTCATCGGGTGGGATCGAGCTTGCTTCGCTGGAGCCCTCGCTGCCGGCGTCTTCGGGGGTGCTGCCGTCTTCGTCGGCCACAGATCCAGCTGTGCTATCGTGCGCAGCACCGCCCTCTGCCTCGTCATGTTCGTCACCATTTCCTGCATCAGAAGCACCTTCGGCACCATCTGTGCCCGCTTCATCGGCGGGGTCAAGTTCAGAAAACTGCGCCGAGACCAAAATCTTCGCCTCCCGCTCCAAACCATCGAGCTGCGAGACAACACTCGCCATATTGATCAGATTCAACCAATCGTTCCACCCAACATTGTCCACGAGCGCCTCGTAACAAGCATCGAATGCGCTCTGCAGCGTCGTCTGAAACTCCTCCGCAGTGCCCATTTTGCGCGCCATTTTGGACACGACGACGGTATGATGGTTCAAATCGGATTTCGACGCCGCCACAGATGTCGCCAGAGGCCTGCTCGTGAGACCTCTGATTTCGTCGAAAAGCTGCGCTTTCACGACGCGATCGGAGCTCACGCGGTATTGTTCGAGAATGATGTCCGTCATGAGCAGGACTGCTTCGACGAGAGTTGTCGAAGGATCTTCTTCGGTGAATTTGAGTGGGTAGCCGTCGGATGTCGTGTCTAGATTCTCGTCCAAGAGGGCTTTTGCGCCTTCGGCGTCGTTGTTGATGAACCATTTGGCTCGTGCGAGCTCCCAGCGGATTGGCGCTGCTGCGTCGACGGTGTTGAGAAGCTTGATGACTTCTTCGTAGATTTTGATCGCGGTATCTATTTTGCCGCTTCGTCCGGCAGCTTGGAAGAATCCGGTGTGGCCGCTGCCGTCGTATTTCTGTGAAGCGTGAAAGGTGATTGGTCAGCAGGATTCTTCGGTTTGGGGTAGTTTCCAGCCATCACGCTTACCCAGGTCATGATAGTCAGCTTTTCAGTCGTCTTCCAGCTCGCAACGCGGTCAATCAGCGTCGCATCGGCCTGTTGCTCCAAGTAGAGGTAGAATTCATCCGAGAGGTCGTCTCCAGACATGGGCTCTTGCGGATCCGCCTCTCTGGCCAACTTGTACGACGAAGCGGCGTCGTCGAGTTTGCCCTGTTCTTTGTGAATCTTTGCCAGCGTTGTGAAAGCGCGTCGCAGCAGACTTCGCGGGACGTTAGCCTGTTTGATGACAGTATCGACTGCTTGGAGAGCTTCGTCGAACTCGTCAAGCCCCAGATCGGCATTGGCCAGGACCAGCTGAGCCTCGAGCTGTCTCGGATCTTCTGCGAGCAGCTCAATCGCTTTAAGGGCATAGCTTTGAGCATCAGCAGAGCCGTCGTTTTTCAGGAGAAAGGTAGCAAGAGCCAGGTAAGCATAGCCGTCCTTAGCGATATCTTCGAATGCGTTGAAAATGTTGACGATTTCAACCTCGTCGTATCCCGGATCCTCGTCGTCATCGTCTGTGGCTTCGCTGTTGGAGTCATTTTCAACCAAAATATCTTTGAGCTTGGACTGTAATGCCATTGTCACTTCGTGATCTGACGATCTTTGATGTATGAGAGCGAAAACCGGCACATCCCGTTCGAAGTTGGTACTTACCAGCGCAATGCACTGCCTCGCATACGTGTATGACCGATGAATTGCAGAGTCTGTCTCTGCGCGAAACCAGTTGGAGATATGAGCTTTAGCCAGGGGAATGAATGATGTGCTCACATCCGCAGAGACATTCTGATAAAAAGTCAGCGCATTCGCGGATAATTTTGGGCCAAGTTTCAGTCCGAATTCGCCAAAGAATTTCAAGTTCCCAATGAACATGTCGTCGAGGAAAGCCCAGAGCTGGTTCTCGTAATCAATTTCCAGCTCTTCGAATACGGCGGCTACGTTGTTTTGGTTGGTCATGATTGCGGCCATCGATTCCAGCACTGCGAGCTTGTCTGCTTCAGGTAGACCATCGTGCATTCGCGCCCAGCTAAGATGGTATGCCCATTCGGATGCTGCGTATGTCTTCAATCCCTTTTCGACACCCGGATGCATGCCGCAGAGTATCTGCGAACATAGTATGAAGATCTCACGATGCGCCCGACCCGCCGGCGTGCGAAGGCCAATCTCATCTACAGGAGCTGCTGAGAAGAACCTGCGAGTGGAACGATCATGAAAGCGTAAGGGGTGATCGCCATCACTGACAACAGATTCGTCGACTGTCTGCTCGGAGTTGAGCACCTCCAATGTCGGCTGCTCAACGGTAATACCGGCTGCGTTGCGTTCCTCGGCTGGCGCCAGCCTCAGGAACCGCGACAATGAATTGCCTTGGAGCTCTCTTTCCAGATCAAATGCAGCTAGACCGTGCATCTTCAATAACCCGAGGCACTCTTGGAGAGTGAGCGCTCGATCCGAGAATGCGAGCCATTTGAACAAGAGTCGCAAGGCTGGCAAATCGCTCGCGGATGTGTGATTGAACGTGTCATCGATTATCTTCTTATAGAGTCCAGGCCAGTGTTCAGGCAGTGATTTTAGCTGCTTGAGCACCAGCGGCTCTCGTCCGACAGCATTGAAATGTCTGAGGATGTGCTCGCAGAACAAGAAGTAGTAGGGCGGTTTGCCGTCCGTCCTCTCCACAAGAGCACTGACGATACTCTGTTTGGCGAACTTGGAGAATTGTTTGAGGCGATCGTCATTATTCAGATGATGCCAGATGAGTTGTTGCAGATCGGCCACTTGTTTCTGCGAAAAGACGTGAAGATATCTGGCATCGGCAGCTTGCAATCTTCCGTCGATTTCCGTGTCTGGACGAGTAGTGCATACCAGCCAAATGTTGGTATTGGCCATAGCCTTCGCTTCATCGAAGAAGTCCAGGAGCTCATGCTTTTCCCGAAACGTAAGCTCATCCAGTCCATCCCAGACGATGTATAGCTTATCGGATGAGCCAGCAGGGAAAAGAGGAAAGATTAGGTGTTTCCAGACATCCTGCCACCTTGTTATGTCAACGTCAAGGTCCTCACGCCGGATCTCAGCGTTGAGCTTTTCGCAAAGGACAGGGTTCTGCTCTGCGATTTGAATGACTATCCAGTTTACCGCATTGCGGAACGTGCACAGGTCGACAGAGTTCTGCTCGCGGAAGAAGAAACTGGCCACGCAGACATCTCGAGACCCGATTTTGGTCAGATGGTCGTATACAGACACTGCGATGTGACTCTTGCCATGTCCTGCGTCTCCCTCGATCGCAAGGATGGCCAGTCTCTCCCGTGGTGCGTTCTCTGGCGAGATGAACGATTCCCATGGCTCTTCGTCAAAGAGCCACTGACAGGTATCAGGCAAGAGCCGTTCTTTGATGCCATGGTATAGAAAAGCGGGATCCACTGTGTCTTCGAAGTAGGTTCGCACCCGATTTGAAGTTGCTGGTTTGGTCTTACTCGCTGCCTTCGATGCTTTTGGCACCCCACTCTCGCGGTTTTGCTGGTCAAACATAGTGAGAAGTTTCTGGATATTCTTCAGGTCGCTCTTGACCTCTTCCTGGTGCTCAAGAACGCTCTCGAGCATCTTCGTTTGATTCTCAATCATTTCGGTCTGCAAATCTTGGTTTTGCTGCAGCTCCACGGTCATGCGATTGTTCTCTTCCGTGTTGCCAAGAATGGCGTATTCCGTTGCTGACTGCAAACGGTTGAGACTCGTGTCCATAGCCTTTCGCGCGCCTCCCAGGTCGCTGTCTTCACCTTTGATCATGTTCATCACCCACTTCTTGAGTCTTCCAAGCTCAATGTACCTATTGCAAGGCGAGATTGTCAGTCCATGCCCGTGACATGAAGGAGCAAGGAGTGCATATACTTAGTCGCGAAACCACACATCTTGAGAATGCTTGTAAAGACATCCATCAGACAATTGCGGTATGCTGGATACGCAGGCAAACGCGATTCGAGGATCGTGATCCTCTGCAAGAATGCATTCATATCCTCGAAAAATGCATTAACGACCTGGGAGAAACCTCAACATCAGTACGCGGAAACCTTGCGATTACTGCAAAATAAGACTTGTTCGCCGACCGTGGTCAACAAGCATGATTGTATGATCGACTTGGCCGATTTGACCTACATCGTAATCTGCAGACACTTGCTTGCAAGCACTGAGCATGTATGTCAAAGCTGTGCCTATCGCAGCCGCTGGAGGGAAAGCAGGCGTGGCCGCAGCAACCAGCTGCTGAGCTCCGCTCTCGATGTAGCCAATATTCGCCATGAACAAGCTGCGGAGTTTATCGACCTTCTTTTGGTTGTGTCGAAATGAATGAAAGCCGTTCATTTCCTTGGCACCAAACGAAATCATCTCGTTCACGTTGGCGAATCTGGGCTGGAGGTCTGTACCAACAATGCCTTTGTATGCTCGCAAAGCATCGCTCCACAGGTCAGCCACATCTCTACACAGAGTCAGCGATTGTCAGAGAGTGGATCACGGTTACAGCCTGCGTGCCTGGTGTCTTTTTCGAGCTCCGCCTTGATCTTTCTCGCGCTTTCTGCGTCTTGGCCTGTTGCAGACATGTTTGCCGGTGGTTGCGAAGTCGGGAGAAAGCGGCACTTCGAAGCATACCATCGAGCCAAGGAAGGTGTTAATGAGTCTGATGTCGGCATGGTCGCTCTCAGCCCCAGCTGAAGCTCGTGTCCGCATTTCTGCATATTGATTTGCGCCACTCACGTCTGCACACCAAATGTCCAGGCGTGACTGGAGCTTCGGCACGCGCGGCGGTTAGCAAGCAGTTGGAAGCCCGCTCGCACGGCCTCAAGCGGGGATGCGGAGCGGGAGCCATCTGGCGCGTCGGTGCGTCTCAATGAGTGAATGTCGTGTAGTGCAGCTTGAGCTGTCGAAGAAGAGTGTCCCTTGCAAGGTGGCCGGCGAGGATTTGTGACCACTGACCAGAAATGGCACGACTTCTCCACATGAGCCTCTTCGTCGAGCCAAGTCGCGACGCGCAAGACCAGTGCGGCGCGACTCCTGATGCGCCGTCCTGTGCCAATGTCACACTCGATATCGTGATGCCTCACCGAAAGTTCATAGACTACAGAAGACCGGTCGTGATTGTGTAAGCCGAAGTCGCCCCGACAGTGTGCACCCGCTGACAGTGCCCAGGGGCTCCTTCGCTCTGGCGTGTCTCTTACTTTACCACTACGCCCTTTTCCCGTGGACATCATCGAGCTCGACAATCACCATGGGGAGCCGAACACCCACGGCCATCTTCCAGTTTGAAGCGGTGCCAGACGTTTTCATGCAGTCTCAGCCCGGGACAGATCCCAGCGACTTTGATAATGCGAAGCAGAACTTCGGCCTGATTCATCGGAAGTACCCTACAGACCAGACCACCGTGAGCGCGGTGAGCACGGACTGGCAACGATTCATGCGCTATGTTCGCTACCTCCAGGCCACAACCGGAGAGCACATAACTTACAAAGTGCTCGTCCTTGGACGGCATGGAGAAGGCTTTCACAACGTTGCGGAGGCCTATTACGGCACCAAGGCGTGGGACGACTACTGGTCGAGGCTGGACGGAAACGGCACAATAAATTGGCTGGACGCTCACCTCACCGATGTTGGGAAGGAGCAAGCTCGTGCCGCTGGAGATTTCATGAAAGCGCAATTGGCTCAGCCGAGGATGATGCCTCCGCCAGAGAGCTACTACGTGTCGCCTCTGTATCGTTGCTTGCAGACTGCCACTTTCACGTGGGGTACCCTCAGACTCCCGGGAGACAAGCTGTTCAAGCCGCTGGTGAAGGAGCTTGTGCGCGAAGTGCTTGGCGAGCACACGTGTGACAAACGCAGTACGCGTACTGTGATCCACGACGCGTTCCCTGACTTTCCCATCGAGGAAGGCTTCACGGAAGAGGATGCACTTTGGCGGGCAGACCATCGCGAGACGCACGAGGAACATGACATCCGAACTCAGGCGTTGCTGGACGACCTGTTCGCCATCGACGACAAGACAGTGGTGTCCGTCACAAGTCACAGCGGCACTATTGCAAGTTTCCTCCGTGTTCTTGGCCACAGGGAGTTCAAGTTGCCTACGGGCGGCATGATTCCGGTGCTGATCAAGGCCACAAGAGTGGACTGAGAGCACTGCCGGCAATTTGCGCACAATATCTGCGTCGCGCCAGAAATGGCTAAGCAGAAGGAGGAGCAGTGTGAGAAGCCCAAGGTCCTGATATCTAGTGTCAGTGGAGAGCGATTCATGCCATGCCCTCCCGCCACAGCCATGACTGCTTTGCTTCGGGCCACTTTGCTACGGATGATTGTCCATCAGTACCACCCAGTCTTCAACAGATCACGCTTGATCGCGGTGGCGGTGGTAGGTGGTATATGGTCAGGACATGGTTGTTCGCGCCTGCCAATTGTACGACTTTCGCAGCTGCATCTGAGCTGCGGCTGCCTCTTCTGTCGTATGCGCCTGCTTGGCACCTCGACGAACCGACGGAAACAGCAGCACACCCTCCAAGAGTTTGCGATGCTCATTACATGTACATACATCGCCTCACTACAAACAATGCAGCTCTCATACAGCGTCGTGCTTCTGGCGGCCACTCGTGCCATCGCTTCCCACGAGGCGCCTGACGCGAGCAATATCGGACCGGCAGCCTTTCTCTGGCCTCGCGAACGACCTTTGATCGCGGATGCAGACGCGACTCCTCCATGTGGCCTCACCAACGCCGTTCAGACCAGGACAGAGTTTCCCATGAGTACGTTGAGACGGGACGCCACCGAGATACCAGGCTGATGCACAGCAGCAAATGGTCGAATTGCTCTGGTAGCTCGAAACAAGACACGCGCTGTTCATGTTGCAGTCTCCTATACGGACAGTGCGTATCCTCCGCTCGTCCCGACTGAGACGCGACACTGAACCTCCATGCAGACCCGGTCGCACAGGACGCCTTTGATGTCTTCGACGGACCTCAGCAAGTCCAGCTCGGCATCGGTCACACGTGCATCTGGGCTCCCGCTCCACCAGCCAGCGTGACAATAGGCTCAAATGCCACTTTCCAGGTCTTCTACGCCCCTGAGGAAGGTGTGCACTATGCTTGCGCGGACGTCACCTACGTTGATTCCGGCGCTTTCGATGAGCCCGTCCCCTGTTTCAACGCTACTAGGCCCAAGCGCTTGAATGCCCGTACCATCTTCTCTCCAACAGCTTTCCCAAACAACTCGCCCCCTTGGGCGGAGGAGGACACCCGGTACACTTTCATCACACCCGGCTCAATCACTGCAGTGACCATTGGCTCCATTGTCGCGGCTGTCTTGGTTGCACTGTCAGGCATTTCACTCTGGCGCCGCAACAGGAATACCAAAACCAAGCAAAAGGACATGCAAGAGGTGGAAAAGGTCGAGAGCGACTCATATTTGCATTAGGTGGAGGCGATGATAACCTCGCCGACATCAGGCTTGAAGCTAGCTGACCACTGCATGCATGACTTACAACGGATCTGCTCAGAACGCGAAACCATGCTAGCGTACCGCTTACCGGATATATGACTGAAAGCGTGGGAATACATGATGCATCTATTCACTCCTCTTTGCCGTCCCACCAGCCACAATAGCCTTCATTTTGTCCAATCCGCTGCCACTCCAGTGTATCCCATCGAGCATCCACAAAGGTAAGAGCGAGTGCAGCAACCAAATTACAATGCCCATGTACCCATTCTTAACATGTGCCGGAATTTTGTCTTGCAAAAGCATATCCACCACCTTTTTGGCGATGAAATGTCGATCATGGCCCGCCTCAGTAGCCGAGCTCTCTCGCATCACCCTTTCTGCATCTTCACGGACGAGCGAATACCAGCTCGTATCCGAAATCGTCCCTCCGCCCATATTCTTTGCAAACTCCGTCTTCACAGCTCCCGAGATCATAGCCACGACCTTGATCCCGAACGGATCGAATTCCAATCTCATAACATCCGTCAAACTGAGCAACGCAGCTTTCGAACTCGAGTAAACTCCCATATAAGGTCTATTGAAGCCCGAAAGTCCGGCCACGCTGGCTTGATTCACAATCGTCCCCTTTGCTGCTCTCAACAACGGGAACAACGTCTGAGTCACGGATAGTGCCCCCCACACATTGACATCGTACTGTCGTTTCGCGAGACCGATGTCGACGTCGAGTAATGGCGCGTAGTACCCGTATCCGGCGTTGTTGACGAGAAAGCCCAGTCGCCCGCCCGTGACTTCTTTGACGAGCGTGTAGGTTTCTGCGAGGGATCTGGGACATGTCACGTCGAGGTGCGTGCGGATCAGAATGCCGGGCCACTCGTTGTTGGGACTGGTCATGTGCTCCACGGTTGTTGGGGTTTCGAGTGAGGTGGCGATGACATTTATGCCGGCGTGGAGGAAGGCTGTGGATTCGGCTTCGCCGAGGCCGCCTGGGCTGCAGCCTGTTATGAGGGCCCATTTTGGTGATGGTGGTGGTGGTGGTGGGGGTGGTTGTCGTTGTTGTTGTTGTTGGGGTGAGGCCATTGTTGTGTATGGTCAGAGTTGGGGTTGCGGTGAACTTTGAAGTGAAGTGTGAGGCGGTTGTGGCTGCATGCCCCACCTTGCGCACGCAAAGAGCTGAGTTGCTGGAACATTGGCAGGCGGTCTGATGCTTGGTGAGACGTAGTATCATCAAAAGATGACAAAGATGATTGCAGTTGGTCACTCTCGAGCTATTTGATCTCGGATGGTTTCATTGCTCTTTGTATATATATATATATATATATATATTGCCAGATCCCTACTCACACCAGATTGAAATATTTACGTGGGTACGTTCGTGTCGCTCACGTAAACAAGAATTGGGCATGCTCTTCGGAACTATGCTGGGTGTTCTGCGCCAGATCTAGAGGCGTGAGCGGCTATGTCCTCCTGTATTGGACGCCGCTACCTCTTGTCCCTCCACTTCTTCTAAAGTTCTTCGCAGCAATTGTCGCGTTGCACTTCGTCCGGCAATACTGGAACTGGCCATTTGGATTTCGGAGAAGCTGATTGTTCGCAAGAGGAAATCGCACAAAGCGTGGAGATCTTTGAAGCCGACGCAAACCCCGGCGACTTGCGCGTGCTTGACACCACCCGTCACCAGGCTGCGAGAAGCGGCCTAGGAACCATTTTTCAAGAGGTTCCAGTCCTCTGTCGATGTTTCGCTTTGGCTGATCTGAGCATCCTATTCTCGAGCCAGAGAACATCTGATGTATCGCATCACAAACGTGCCGGATTCGTTCACTGTCTGCGACGGACATATCCCAAACGCCAGCCGATCTGTTGCGTCAACATTCTTGTGACTGGTTACAATTAGTGGAAAGCCATCGCCGTCGCTAGGCAATGTCACTGGTCATCCTGCACATCCCACTCGTCCTGAACGAGATTCGAAGAAGCTCGTTGGCATCAGAATCTCCTCTGCGTTGGACCATCGCCTTCCAGTTCAGCCGTGTGACTCCTCAACCCGCCGCTGTGATCGTGCTTCCCAGCTTGAGCATCAAGTTCCGAGACCTTTCTCGTGTCGCCTTCAACCTCAGCCAGCACCCTGCGCTTCTTCTCCTCTGCACTCGCCTCATAAATCTGTCCCGCACCATCCATCTCGGCATGCTGCTGTAAATCTTCGTGCGCACCGTCTTGCAAATTCTTCGCACGCCTTCGTCTCCACAACGCAAAGCCCACAATTCCCATGATCAACAACACGCCCAACGCAACTCCCACACCGACCCCAGCTTTGGCTCCAGCGGACATGGCACTACTTTTCTCTTCCGCGACTGGCTGCAGTGTCGCTGAGGGAACAACACTTCCATTCCCCATCAAAGGCGCCTGAATATCAGTCGCAATGTTCCAGCTCCCCGTCTCAGTCGGATGATGTTCCAAACGGCTCAGATCCGAACTCTGCCAAGCGATGAAAATCGGCGTGTCGAATGCGTATCCCGCCGTGGTCGTAACACTTGCTCCATCGAGTCCAACACCGCTGAGAACGACCCTCGTAGACTCCGGATACGAACCGCAGTCGTAGTATGCTGTAGAGGCGTGCATATACCACGGACAACACGTGGCAAAAGTCTCAGTGAAATCAATGCCGTCGGACCACATGGATGCTATGCTGTAGGCGGAGGGACAAATTCCCGGTGAGAACTGGACCCAGCCATCGGATAATGTCGCCTCTGGTGGGAAGCACTCGGTGCTGTAGCCGCGATGTATCGTGAGAGTAGAGCCATCGCTTCCCTTGTCTGTGAGGTCGGTAAAAGAACCAACCTTGCCGGAAAGTGTGTAAGTTCTCTGCAGACACGAAAGGGGCGGCGTGAAGACGGTCGTAATAGCTGCCGTGGTAAGTGAAGACGAAGGCGGTATAGTGGATGTCATGTTGGAAAGAATACAAATATTGCAACAACGCAGCACAAGTTCCAGATCCAGATCCAGAGCGAATCCTTTTCGAAAGGAAGGAAAGATGCGGTTCCGCTTCGAGGGTGGCTTTTTTTATTATCAAGGCGCAGCGCTGCACGGTAGCTGCTACTGGACGGAAATAGGCCTACATACTATCGACAAAAGCGCGGCAGCAAGCGACTCTTTAAAAACATGTAACGAGCCAAGCACGCAGCTTACATGTGATGGGCGCGATCTGTAGCAAATAAGCCCACATTTGCATTCCTGAGCTCCCGACCGTTGGGCTTGGCCGCATGGTTGGAAGTCCGGAAGGATGGAGGGTTTTGCAGCTCGTGCAGTCGGGTATGGATAGCCAAAGCGCCAAGAGCAGATATATCCTTGCAAATGCAGCTCGGTTGGAGTCGTGAAGGATTTAGCAAGTGGCGGCGAGTTCGCGCCGCGCATGGGGAATGGCATCTAGCCATCTAGGGGAGGAGCCGCAGAAGCGTGATGAGAGATTGGATCGCGGGCGAGAAGTGGCGGCTTCTGGCCTGTGATAATGCATTCAAGCTCTCATGCGGTGGATGGCTTTTTCGGCATGCCGACTTAATCCGTGCTCCACTTGCCTCGTAGATTCTAGGGCCGGCTCGGGTGACGACGAGGTACGGCCGAAATGTGCTGGCGGCCGGAGACCGTGCATCATTGCAAGGCACGAAGGAAGGAATGCGAGTGCCTGCACGGGGCGGCTTAGGTCGAAAATCTAGTCTTTGTTGTCTCTGAACTTGGCTCTATTTTCCGTGTGCTTGATCCACACGATGCTGATCCGAGGGTATCACAAAACAATAAACCCAAAACGCCCTGTTTCACGCTCGCTAAATTCTACAAAGCAAACCCATCTTGTGTCAATCCCACAAGTCATACCACATCCACAGGCTGACCTAAACGACTGCAGCTTCTGGGAGATCCAGTCTCGGGAGGTTCAATTGATCGTCCACCTTCATTCCCATCGTCATGCCATCTCGTGGAGATGGCACGCTCTTGTTGGAGATCACGCTCAGCTTCCTCGTCATTGCCTTGATAGCCTGCGGGCTGCCCACTGGACCTGCTGGTGAAAGTGGTTCATCCTCGATCGCAATGTGAATCCAGCGATGTATCTCTCCTTCCTCGCCCAGAATTTCTTTGTCATCTTCTCCCGCGATTTCAATGCCGTTCTCGCGAAGGGTCTGCTGGAACGCGCGGAAATTGAGCTCCATGATATGTTCAGGGTCCTCGGCTTTCGTTACACGCTTTGCGATCCACGGAAAGAGCAACCCGAAATCGGACTGATTGAAGTGTTGACTTTGCTTGACATAGAACATATGCGGTCCTAGCGTCCTTGTCTTTGAGGCTGTGTTTGAATCACTGGCGGACTGTGGTTGCGACATCCTTGAACAAGCTTGAGAGAGGCCACTAGCCTTGCTCCGTTGTCGGTTCAAGGGACGCAGAGGAGTATTGCCAGATGCGTAGCCAGAATCTCGTCCTGGAGACTGATCTCTTGCTAAGCGGGCCCAATCGGGAACGAGTTGTCCAGGTGCGCGGGAAAGTCGAGGTGCCGTTGACGGTCGTCGGGACAAGGAAGGGGCGCCCACAATGTGCTTTGTGATACTGAGATTGTCATCCCAGTTGAAAAATGCTTCTGAAAGAATTGAAACCACATTGGAACCCGAAGGACCACCGATCGCGTAGGACGGCAGTGGCTTATCCCATAGATATGCTTGATCGGGAGACTTGAAAGGCAGCCCCCACATATCCATTAAGATCACGGGGCTCTCGGGCATGATCTGATGCGCGATCGCAGCATCGGAGTTGGGCACGATTAGTGGTTTCCCCGCATCTGCTGGTCTATCCGTGGAGTAGAAGATGCTCTTCAGCAGCTGCACGGTTGTGCATGCGCCGTAAGAATGCCCTGCCCACGTCACTTTCCCTGCGCGATGGATATCCAGCATTTCGTTGAACATGTACAACACTTCTACTCGCTCTTTCCGCTTGGTACTCGCATTGATGTCCAAATTCTCCAGCCGTTGTCCGCCATCAATCTTCATCAGCGCTTCATACGCCAGGCTAATCTCCCACAACCGGACGCGCAACTGCTTGTCTCGTGCTTCGTATACTTCGAGGCTCGGCTCATGGCTGATTTTGACGGGATCGACAATCCGCGGCTTCGTGGAGCTGGTTTCTCGGACATATTGAATTGGACTGCTGCCATCTCGGTGGTCTAATGCAATCACGACCATGCCATTGCTCGCCATGTCTCCGCAGACGTAGCTGTACGCATTTCTGCTGCCTGCCAGTCCATGGCTGAAGACTGCCACTGGCCAGCGCCCGTTGCGTGTGGGCGGGTTTAGCAGTTTGGCGTTCCGATGCGCTGGGAGACTGATCCAGTATAACTGCTGGGGCATCCACGATATCAGATTCGCGATCTTTGGATTCTTCACGCCCAGGAAGTTGGCGAACGCGCGCATTGTCGGCCGCTGCGGGTTGGGGATCCATCGGACAGGGCGCGTGGCATCGGATGGGTCGGGCATGTGGCACGGGTAGAAGATGCGAAAGGAGATGGTTTCCGCGGCATTTCCGGGCGTTTCACAGGGCGATGGGAGGTCGGCGGCGGGGATCTCGACGTCGACGGTGCCGACTTGGTATGGGCCGTGGTATGAAGGGAAGGAAACGATGGGATTCCAGCCCGACAGCCACGACATGTTTGCTGCCTCGCTGGTGCGTCGTGGGTGCGAGGAACGCGGTACGCTCGGGGTGCGCGATGCCAGTCGACAGAATGTGTTTCCTGGTCAAGCTGTGCGCTCTGCTGGTCGCCCGAAGGTGGTTCGTGATCGAGCTGTGAGGTAGAGTAGTGAATGTGACGGTATTGGCGTTCCGCTTCAGTGACGGGTGCAGGAAATGTAGAAGGAAGAAAGTCGCGAAGAGAGCGGCATCTAACAGCGAGTAAGTGGTCGTGTGTGTCGGCGACAAGACTACTGCACGCCATTGCGTCAATGCATGTCCATTTCCACGTGGCAATTTCTTTCCTTTGACCACTCTTCTTCCTTTCCTGCGGCGACCTGTGCTGCCTGTCTTGCCTTCGCATGGCGTGGCGGGAGTCGTTGAGGACTGACGGCGTGGCATCAATCAACGACGCGGCGAAGTCGATGAAGTTGAGTTGTCGCACCTTTCCCGCTTTGCCCGCACAGCCTCGTCATCTCCGTGAAAACTAATCCTGCTGCCGTCTTCACCTCGGCGCTTCGTCCGTAGCATGATTCTCTCTCAGCATCCCGGTGTCACAACAGGCTCAACAGCTCTCTCAGACGGGCCTGGCCGGGAATTGCATCTCTCTCCCGAACCTCCGCGCCACTGACTGACTCCGAGTCTCCGCGCAGCCAGGACAGGCCCGCTCTTGTGCCCTCGCCGCTCGTCCTTCTCGAACCTGACCGTAATCGGGAGACCGCCTATTGGCACGGCGTGCTGACTGCGTGCGGAGAGCATCATCCAGAGCTGACTGTCCAACAGTTCGGCCCGTCAGCACACTTTGCACGCCTGCGCGCCGAACATACGATGCCGGATGTACCGTCGGCCGTTGAGCGACACACGCTTTGCATCGACGACACGCACTGAAACGGCAGCACCACCGCACTGAAACGCCCGCGTCGCTGCCCATCGGATCGCCGCCGTACCATCACCTCGCTGCCGTGCCAGAAACATGAATTCGGCATATTGCCTGTCGTGGTCTGACACGTCCCCGGTTGCCGCATACCAGCACAGCCAGTGTCGCAAACTCTGCATGTGCTGATCGACGATCATGCGACGCCTTTGCCGTTGGCATAACTGCCCTACCGAACCGCAAAGTCTATAACTGTCCATGCTACCTGGTCCGGGGAGCTTCTTTCTGGAACTGCTCGATCAAAGTCTTCAAAGTAGTCTATCCTTGCTATACTCTTCCCAGCTTTCCACTCCTGTCTCGAGACATTCCCCATCCTCAGACCGTTTGAATGGCACACTCATCTTCGTCGATCACCGCCCTCTTTCCGTTGTATTTGAACAGCTGAGACCGGTCTCTAGCCTCGACAGCACCCACCCGATGCAGTCGCACCGCACACCTCCTCAAGACCCTTCTCCCAGCGCCGCTCGTGCAGCAATGTCCGGCCACGATATGTCGTTCAACGTCCGCGTCTCCCTCCTCACCGCACAGGTCCTTGAGTATTGGACGGCGTGTCAATCGAAGCTGGCCAAGACAAGATCTCGAAAGGCCTCAGTGCCGCTCGCATACGTACCACAGGTCTCAGGAGATGTGCAGATAGAACCGCGCAGGCTATCAAAGTCCAACGTGAGTCGGACATGCTACGGATCAGTGAAACGGTCTTCTGACGCAGCTCCAGTCGCCGAAGCGCCGCAAATCCTCATTGCAATCCATCCAGTCTAGTCTGCAGGACAAGGCAGCCGCGACATGTTTGGTACAAAACTTCAGCGTCCTATCCCAAAGGTGGGCACTTCCCTATGCATCGTCTGCTCCTCAGGAATGCCCGACGCCCAGACGACGGCCGAGTCCCAAACCATCGACCGTCTCACTTGCCTCGACGAACCCAGCATCACCCAATCGCTCCGTTCAGTCTTTCGACTGGGCCTAGAGAATGGTACTGACTGACGACCAGCCACGACGCTCCTCAATGGATACCTGATGAGACGCCAGATTGGGCGAAACACGGGGAAGACTCCCCAAGATGCTCCTTTGATTCCCATCATAGCGTGAGCAGCCAAGTCGACTTTGCGATCGAAAAGCCAAGGGATTATATCAACTTGAGCGACTTGATGAGCAACGCAACGCCACTCGTGAGCTCCAGCTCACATCGGCATGTGTGCAGTCCGGATTCGAGCTCGAGTTCCATAAATTCTAGCGTATCCGCGCCATCGAGGGCGTCCAGCATATGAAACGAAGGCTCCGAAGAAGTATGACGATTGTATGACACAAATAGCGAGTGGTGTTGAAATTGGGAATGCCTGCACCGAAAGCAAACATCAGCTAAGGGTGTAAGGTCGATCTAAGGCCGTTTGTAATTCCGACAGGGTGTGGCAATTGTGCTTATTTGTTGTTCTCGAGATGTGATGTGTCCCTGGTAGATTCCAGGCGCTTTGCTTCATGATAGATATGAGAAATCTGAGATGCCTTTTCCACTCTTGCGACCAGTCTACATGATTGAATCTCTCTACACAGTGTCACATCAATAGTGAAGCTCCACTTCTTCGCTCGAACATGATATCGAGAATGGGAAATTGCAGGCACAGCATCGACAGCGGCCTGAATGTACAGATGTATCAACCTCGCAACTTCGTATTTTCGGTTTTTCGTATTTTCTATATACTTACCCTATTTGTGCATGTACCTCTACTTTTATATACTTTTCTTAAATATAAAATAATAAAGCGACTCTTAATCTATCGTCTCCGAAGCTTCTATAGCTATAGAAACGATATAGTATTCGTATTTCGAAGAAATCTCGCGATCGAGAGCGACTTTTCCTCGTCGCAAAGTTATCGTTCGGCTGCCGAGAATTTCAGGGTCTAATTAAAATTAAATTGCTTAATAATTAAAATTTAGCTAGAATCTTTATAAGGAGGATTTTAAAAATAGTATATATTTAAAAGCTAGTTAAATATTAATTTTTAATTAATAAAACTTTAATTAGACCCTAAAATCCTTAGTAGCCGAACGATAACTTTATAACGAGGAAAAGTCGCTCTCGATTATAAGATTTCTTCGAAATACGAACGCTATATCGTCTTTATAGCTATAGAAACTTCGGAAACGATAAAGATAGCTTTCTTCTATTCTAGGACTATAGTATTTAGTAGATATAAAAGCACTACTACGTATATAAAATAAAGAAATACGATAAAAAGTCGATTTTAATCGAGAGAATTCTTCGAAGTATAAATAATATACTATATATCTATATTTCTATAAGGAAAAAAAAATAAACGAGCCCTAGTAGGCGACGACGACGATAAAGGGAGGCCTCGAGGCCTCCTAATACGTAATAGATTACTCTAATACGCGACGTAACGTTAGGAATAAAAAAAAGAGCCTAGAAGAAGGAGGTCGTATCTTTAACTTCTAGATAGCTCCTATCTACCTATAATAACTACCTAGCCTAATAGGCTAGAAACAAACTACTAATACTATATAACTAAGACTAACTATTAGAAGGAACCTTAAAATACTTACTAAGTAGATCTAGAGCTAACTCGACTCTACTTAACTTCCTACTCTAACTACTATTCTCCTTCTTCTTTAGTAGGCCTAATAGGCTCTACTCTACTATATCCTCGACTAAGAGAAATCCTCGGCTATCTAGGCTATCTAGAAAATACTCTAGAGCCGCATACCTCTACCTACTACTACTTTAAAAATATAGGCCTAAATAGCCTAATTTATATATATATAATACTAAGGCTATAGCCTTAAGTAGTAGTTACTATCTCTATTAAGATAGGAAACTAAAAAGAAAGAGAGATAGTAAAGAAGCTTAGCTACGAAGAGCTAAAAAATAAACTAGGAATATAATAGGTTAAAGCTATATAGAAGCTTCTAAGTAGAGACCTTAAGGTTATTCTATACTAGGAAGCTAAAAAGCGTAGGTTAGAATAGAACTAATTATAGCTTAGGAATATATTCCTAGGAGCCTAAGTAGATATACCTACTATCTAGGTCCTAGTATATAGTATTAGGACTAGCTAGGACCTTAAGAATAAGAAGAACTAGGCCTAGATAAAGTAAGATAACCTAACCTAGTTCCTATAAGGTATTAAGATTAAGAAGGCCTTTTAGCTAAGGAGTAAGAAAGTAAGAGTAGACCTTAGGATCTCCTTAGTAGTATTAGTAGTATAGGATAAATATATAGCTAGGGAAATATATATAAAAGGGGTTACTATTAGATCTATATAGTATAATATAGAACTATACTACCCTTAGTAAAGAATAACCTAGTATATAAAATATAATATATTTAGCTATATTACTAAGTACTATAAAGTAGTAGGAGATATATATAGAAAATATATAAGATAGTATAGGACTAATACCTATAAAGAGATAAAGGTTAAGTATAGTAACTATAAGAGAGACTATAAGGTATACTTTATATAATATAGCTTTAAGGTAGTAGTAAAAGTAAGGGCGAGAAACTTCTTTATATAGTTTCTTAGATAGTAAGAATCTAACTCTATCTAGATCTTAGGACTAGTTCTAGAGTAAAGCTAGCTAAAGTAGAAAATCCTACCTATAAACCTATTCTAAGGCGTAACCTAGTATAAGGGCAGACTAGTAGGTATAACTATAGCTATAATAGTAGGAAGAAAATAGAGCGATAAGCTCTATTACTTCTTCTTTAACTTAGATAAGCTAGAGACCTAAGGAGACCTAGAATATCCGTAATAGGATATAGACCTAGACCTAATTAAGCTTATCTCCTAAGACTCTAATAAATAGTTATACCCTTATAGTCCTATAATAGAATATAAATAGGTTAAATATTACCTAGACCCTAATACTAGACGCTATAGAAGTAATAATTATAGTACTATAGGAACTATAGATTAATACCTAAAATAGAAGAACTAAGTTAAGGAGAGGATACTATATAATCCTTCTAGAATACTAGAACTCGAGGGTAGTAATATTAATTTTAGACTAAATATATATAGATATATAGAGACTAATACTTTACTAGTTAGGAGATATAATATTAGTAGAGGTCTAGATAGATAGAGGCCCTATATAAATCTATAACTATTATAACCTATATAGGCCTAAAAGCTATAGATAAGATAGGATTCTTATACTACTCTAAGAGATAATATAGCCTAGTAGCTACCTAATAGAGCTAGAACATCTAGTAGTTAGAGACTTTAACCTCTACTATTTATAATAGGGAGGTAACCTTACCTAGAGCTAATACTATATAGCTAATAAACTAATAGAAATTACTATAAGAGCAGACCTATACCTTATACTTAAACTAGAAATAGTTATATAGGAAAGATATATAGCTAGCTACTAGACTCTTAACCTAGTATTTACTAGCTACTTACTCTAGGATAGAATCTAGGAATATAAAATAAAGCTAGAAGAGATATATAGCTCTAACTATCTCCTAATCTAGACTATAATTAGTACTAAAACTTAGCCTAGAGTAGAGGAAAAGAGGAGATAATAGAGAATAGTAGACTAGGAACGTATCTAGAAGCTAGTAGACAAATATATCTAGCTAATTATATAGTACCTATTCTAAACTAAGGATAACCTAGATAAGATAGCCTCTAAGCTATAGTAGATAATCTAGATTATAGCTAAATAGGAAGTCCTACTAGTAAGGCTATCTATATATATAAAGATAGAATAAATAAGAGAATATAGAGAAGCTATTAAATCTACTAAATAATAAAGAAGGATATAGAGAGCTAACTCTATAGAATATAACTATAGCTAATACCTATAGGCCTCCTATATAAGAAGCTATATAATTAAGAAGAAGAAGAACCTAATATAGAGATAGCTTATAAGAGAGATTATAGAAGACCTAAGTAAGATCTAGAAGATAGTAAAGTAGATAAGAGAAGGAGTATATTAAGGATATTAACTAGTATATTTCCTAGACCTTACTAGCTTATAAGGTAATAGGGAATATATAAACTAGAGTAAAGTAGAGATCCTATCCTAGTACTTCTTCCTAGAGCTAAGAGAGGTAGACTTAAGCGATATCTAAGATATAACCCCGCCCTAACTATTTTATATAGACTCTAATATTACTACTAAAGAAGTAGAATAGATCCTTAAAAAGTTACTTATAAATAAAGCTCTAGAGCTAGACTAGATACCTAATATTATACTTAAGGAATATAGGACTTAGGTAGTACTAATACTTATAAGATTCTTTAATATATATATAAGAATATTATACTACCTAAGAGTATAGAAACGCTCTATTATAGTAGTTATTAGGAAGCTCTAGAAGCTAGACTATACTAAACTAGGAGTATATAGGCTAATAGCTCTACTTAATATAATAGCTAAGGTATTAGAAGTAGTAATCGCTAAGAAGATCTCTAAAGAAATAGAAAATAAGAAACTACTCCTAGAGGAATAGATAGGAGTAAGGCCTAGGAGATCTATAATATTAGCTCTAGATCTAGTTATAGAGTAGGTTAGAATAGTCTAGAAAAGCAAACTAGGAGCTATAGTATTAATACTATATCTAGATATCTTAAGTGTATTTAATAAGGTATTATACTAGAGACTCCTATATAATATAACGATAAAAGGTTTCCTAGAATAGGTTATAGGGTTTATAGTATTATTCCTATAAGATAGAACTATATACCTTAGGTTAGGTATATTTATAGACAACCTAAGGCTATAGAATATAGGTATCCTATAGAGATTAACTCTATTACTAATCCTATTCCTATTCTTTACCTCTATACTCCTACTAATACTATACTTAGGAAATACTACTATAATAGGATTTATAAATAACTCTAATATCTTAACTTATAGTATAATAATAGAGGAGAACTATAGATAACTAGAAGTAGTATACTAGAAATATAAAGAATAGGCTAGGAGATATAGAGTAGAGTTTGCTCTCTAGAAGTACTAGCTTATCTACTTTACTAGAAGTAGAAGCTATAATCTAAAAGCTATAGTAAGAATATAGGGCTTTAATAGAGAACTATCTCTATCTCTTAGGATCCTCGGAGTTTAAATAGATATAAAGCTTAGATAGGAGCTATATATTAAGTAGGTAGTAGTAAAGGGGATAACCTAGATATACTCCCTCTAAAGGTTATATAAGTTTATATAGGGAGTATTCTTCTAGAAAGCTAAATATATCTATACTATAATTATTAGGTTAGCTATTACCTTTAGATATTAGGTCTAGTCTAACCTAGAATATATCTTAGGCTATACTAGGAGCCTTACTATCCTAATTAAGAAAGTCTAAATATAAGTACTTAGGATAATTATAGGAGCCTATAAATTAGTTATAATAGCTATATTATAAAAGGAAGCTAATATTCCTCTACTATACTTATATACCTAGAACCTAGTAAGATAAGCTATAAAGAAGCAGGATAACTAAGAAGCCTATAAGTTTATTAGATCTAGATATATAGAAATTAGAAGGAAACTATAGGCTCTAAGGAAATAAAGATAATATACCTTACTTATAAACCTAGGACAAACTAGATAGTAAGAGATCCTAGCTATAATCTAGAAATAAGAGATAGAGGCACTATAATACGTAGGCCTAAGGATATAGTAGCTAAAATATAAATAGGAAATAGTTTAAGAAGTAAATAAGTAGGCTAAGAAAGAAAGGATAGCTAAATATATCCTACCTATATAGAATATAATAAAGCATAGCCTAGCTATAGTAACTATATATAAGGGAGTAACTAGACTAATTAGTATAATAATTACCCTAATTAGAATAGAGTATATTAGGATAAGATAGTATCTTACTAAGAGAAGAGTACCTAGCTATACTTTACTTTATAGCTATAGAAGAGGCTATAAAACACCTTAGTATATCTATATATTTTACCTAGAGATAAGAGGTATAAGGTAATACCTATTTAAAGCTATAGGATCTATAAACTAGAAGGATCTAACTATTATAAAAAGAGGACTATAGGTAATAGTAAGATAGCTTATATAGTAAGAGACTCTAGAATAATTCTTTCTTATAAAGGAAGAACTAGAGGCGAAGGAACGAGATAAAGAGTAGAGAAAGAATAATAGAGACGAAGAACTCTAAGAGACCTATCTTTATTTAAAGGAACTTAGTATAAGGATATACTATATAGGTACTAGTAGAATAGGCTAGCTCGGCCTATCCTAGTAGTATCCTCGTACGACTTACTAAGCTTACTTAGCTTAATAGGGTCTATAAGAAAATACTCTTTACTACTACTATTATACCTAGGATAACGAGGTAGATATTCGTATAGTCTTAATTTAAGCCTATTATCCTTTATACTAGCCTATAGTATCTATCTACCTATCCTAATACGCAAATATCTCCTAAAACTATATAACGGCTTAAAGAATATTAGGTAGAAGGACGTATACTACGTTAGATAACGCCGCTATAGACTAGAATAGCGCTATAAAGGGCATCTCGTCCGAGACGCTACGCGGTAAAGGTAACGACGCCGCCGCGAAAGACTAAGAATATTAGTCGAAGGACGACGACGAATAAGAGTACGAACCTACGCTAGATATACTCGTAGAAGATAAAGAGGTCGCGAGCGAGTAGAAGAGGCTATGCCTCGCGAGACTATAGTAGTAAACCCTTTAAGTTAAAGCCGAGGTTAGGCGACTAGAGGTAGAATTAGCTTAGTAGAGAGCTATATTCGCTATACTAGATCTAAATAGCCTAGTTAGTAGTAACTAGCTTCCGAAGGCTAAGGAACTCTCTACGTTTAAAGGGAAGAGCTAGGTATAGTACGACGACTAGACTCGCGCTATAGAGCGTTTATTCTATAGGCATCTAGGTTTTAATAGTCGCGAGGACTAAAAAACGGATTATGCTACTAATTATATAAGCAAGCTCTAGTAAGACTATTAGGAGCGATATATAGACTAGTTAGCGCTAGGAACTACTCTATCCTAGCCTATAATAAAGGAAGTTATAATAGACTCTATAGGTTCGCTATTCGAGTAGCGCTAAAGAGCTTATAACGTATTAAAAATAGTTAAGTAGGGCCGGCGCACCCCTACTAAGCTTCTTAAAGAGATAAAGAAGCTTTAGAAAGAAGTATAAGAAGACTAAGAAAGCTATAAGATCCTAGCTTTCTATTCGGCTTTATTACTACTACTACGATACTAGGTATAGTTATATCTAGCGTCTACTAAGTCGCTTAAGAAAGCGGAAGAACGAGCTAATTAGGCCTACTATCTAATTAGAGATAGTATAAAAGGCAAAGAGTAGCGCGAAAGTAGATAAGAGGCTTAGAACTATAAACGTACTAGTACGAAGACTACTACTTTCCTACTAAAGAGTAAGTACGCGAATAAGTAACGTTTGCCTAGGTTATCCTAAGGAAAAGATACGCTAGAACGGCCTAGATCCCCTCCTATATATTATAGTTATAGGTAGGTAGGCTATAAGAAGAGAGAATACTCTAACTCTAATCTCTAAGACTATAACTCAGAAAAAGAGAAGGCCTATTACTAGAAGCTATAACGGTAGTAGGCTACGTATAGTATAGCGAAGGATAGAGGTAAGCTACGGAGCTAGGCTAGCCTAAGGCTTAGATTTACTCGACGCTTATTATTATAGGAATTATAATCGCTAGGCTAGACGAGCCTAGAGAGGTCTTAGGACTAATCGACTTCGGCGTAGTAGTAAACTTTATAGACGCTCTACTTATAAAAGAAGTTAAGTAGGATACTACCTTTAGTAATAGTACGCGCTTCGTAGCGCTTAATAGCTAGAACCTCTAAGTCGTAAGTAGTATAAAGAGGTTACTATTAGTTCGGGATAGTATAGGCTAGGTTCGAGGGTATAAGGCTACTATATAAGTAGGCCGTATCTACGAGTTCTAAGTTATCCTTAGGATACTATAGCTAGAGGCTCTAAACTCGTCGATCGACTTTATAACGAAGATAGTAACCTAGAGATATAAACCTCGGAAGAGATAGATCGTAGTAGTAGTAGGCGCTATACGCTTCTAGTAGGACTATAAATCGTCCTAAGATAATATAGTCTACGCTATATCGGTCTAGAAAGTAGTAGGAGGAGCTATAGTAACCTAAGACGAGATCCTTATAGCCTTTTACGACTTTACTACTATATTCTCGAAGTAAAGTATAGAGGAACTACCGGAATATAGGCTAAACGATATAGCTATCGACCTAGTAGAAGGTAGCTAGGCGCCTTAGAGCCTAGTATACTCTATATTCGAAGCGGAGCTATTATATACCCGCGACTACGTAGAGAGTAACCTTAAGTCGAGGTTTATACGACACTCTACGTTACCGGCCGGCGTACCTATCCTATTCGTATATAAGAAGGACGGTACTTTATAGCTCTACGTTAACTATAGGAGACTAAACGTAATAACGATTAAGAACTATTACTTACTACCTCTAATTATAGAATCCTTAAACTAGCTAGTAGGAGCTATCGTATTCTCGAAGCTAGACGTTAGGAATATATACTATAGAGTTCGTATCTAGAAAGAGAATAAGTAGAAGACGGTATTTAGAACTAGGTACGGCTACTATAAGTATACTATAATACTATTTCGGCTATCGAACGCGCTAGGCGTATTTTAGAGATATATTAACTAGGTACTCGCTAGCCTTATTAACGTATTCTACGTAGTATACCTCGACGATATCTTAATTTACTCGAAGAACGAGGTAGAATACGAGGACTATATAAGGTAGGTATTAGCCCGCTTATAATAATATAGCCTCTATACTAAGCTAAGTAAGTACGAGTTCTACCGGGACTAGATTAAGTTCCTAGGTTATATAATTAGGCGTAATAGGGTCTAGATTAACCTAGAAAGAATTAGGGCCGTATAAGAATAGCCGATACCTATATCTATTAAGGATATCCGGGTATTCTTAGGCTTCGCTAACTACTACTATAGATTTATTAGAAGGTTCTCTAAACTAGCCGTGCCTCTTAACCGGTACCTCGAAGGGAAGAAGGGTCTATCTAGGCGTAAGAAGGAGTTAAGACCTCTATAACTCGACGCTAGCGCCCTCGTAGCTTTCGTTAAGCTAAAGTAGGCGTTCTTAGTAGCACCTATCTTGCGCTATTTTAACCTAACCCTATCTATCCGAATAGAGACGGACGTATTAGGGTTAGTAGTCTCTAGTATTATAACCTAATATATTACGGTCTAGCCGAGCCTATACGGACGGCTTAGTACTTAGTATATAGACGCTTCCTTCGATAGACGTAAATAGATAGATATTAACCTTTAGTATACCTAGTCGTCCGATATAGACGTAATAACTAGTAGCTCGAAGGCGTTAATCTCGACCTTATTCGAATACCTAACCGATTAACGAACGAGGCTACGCCTATTTAGACGACCGAATATCGAGAACGTACCGATAGCTTAATTAGTAGCCGGACCCGCAATCCGCGTAGATCGTAGACGCCTTATATATTCTATAAGATTATATAAGAATAATAAGGCGTATATATATAAGAACGAGTAGAGCGGTTAGAGAGTTAGCTATTAGTTATCCGCAGCCTCTAGCTACTTAGACGCCCTCTATTTTTTTCCTAGGGCCGTCTATAGATAGTCGCGACGAGCTACGTAAATAACGGCCTCTACTAGTCTAGACGTACCTATTCTATAAGAGTAGGAACTAGCCCTACTACCTATCTTAGTAGCTCCGATCCTACTAGATATTAACGTAGCTTCCTTATTAACTACCTTCTCCTTCTAAGTCTTCTTAATATAAGACGCGCTCTCGAGAAGGATTAGACGTAGTAAGCCTAACCTCTAGCGCTTAGTAGCGTTTATCGCGAACAACTATATACTACTATCTAAGTACGAGCCTCTAGTTACCTCGACGAAGCGTAGGATATTATAGCTAGAGTATCCCTAAGACTAGGTTATAAATTTATCTAGCGTTAACGAAGTAGCGAAACTCGTCCTTATATATCTTCTACTTATTTAAGACCTACTATAGTATATAGCGACCGCGCCTTAGCTAGCTACCTTCGCCTTAGACGAGATACTATAAGTAGTTATTCTACGTAACTGCCTAATAAAGGCTTAGAACGAAGCCCGACGTAGATAAAGCCGCGTAGCTAGACGCCTACGCTAACTAGCGGATAGGGTCCTACGTATAGAACTATATCCCGTCTAAGAATAGCCCGACGATCCTATTTAGTAGCGCCTCGAGCGACCTCTATAGACGCTAGTACGGGAATAGAGCCGGTCCTCGAACTAGCTAGTAGCGCCGCCTCGAGAACGATAGATAGTTTACCTAGTCTAGTAGCTATACGTACTACGTAACCTACTCGTAGAGACGTCCTCCGATTCCTCCTTCCGACGCTTACTACCGATAGACTCCTCGCTCTAGGAATCGTCGGTATAGGCGTTACCTAATACGACTATTCTATACTCGCTAGTTATCTCTAGCTCGGGGGCACGTATACTAGAATATCTTCCGATTACGCTACGTCGAGCTCCTTCGACTTCGCTATACGATATACTATATAGTAACGCTACTAGTCGTAATAATATTAACTTTCTATACTAGTATAAAGACGAGTAGCGTTACGGACGTAACTATAACGACTACTACGATGCTCTCCCTAGACGCTAGCCTCGCTATAACTCTACGCCTCTAAGGATATCTTCTTATAGGAATATACTACTAGGTAGCGCTCTACCGTAAGGGGACGTACTACCTTAAGAAGTAGATATCGGCCTAGCTCTACTACCTTTACTACTATAGCGACCTCCTACGCTAGCCTTAGTAGTTCTAGACCTAGATCGCTTCCTAACGTAGATTAGAGACACGCTTAGAGCGTACGCTATATAAGCTTAAGAGCGTTTTAACGAGTTCTAGGGCCGTTAAGATAAGCAGCTTAGCCGTATAGAACGTAATTTCGACGCTCGTTTTAAGCGTTTAGAAGCGTACGCTAGAAGCTAACTACTAGACGCTCTACGATACGGTATTAACTTAGAGGCTAATCGCTAGTAACGCTTATAGCGAGTAGAGCTAGTCCCTTCTTCTAGTAAAGGAGACCTACTACTACGTAGAGAGAATAGAGGAATATACTTATATTATAGGAGATACTACGACCGCGGTCGGAATAATTATAGCCGCGACCGGAGGCGAGATAGCTACTATAGTAGATAGGGACGCCGAGATCCCTCGTCGTCTTCTAGTAATAGTAACGGCTCCTCGCTCGATCTATATCGTAATAGTAGTTAGCGTCCTAGCCGCTCGCTAAACTAGTTACGTAGCTATAGTCGATCTAAAGACGGCCGCTTTAAGCCGAAGGAAGTAGGTTTCTTCTATCTAGCTACTACGACTACTAAGCTCCCTATAGAGAATATAGCCGACTAAGGAGGTAAAACCTTCTATAGGTTAGTCTACTTATTCTTAGACTCGGCTAAAGATTACGCGATAACTATAGAGTCCTAGACGACCCGATAATAGCTAGTTAAATACCTTTATAGTTAGATAATAACCTAGTTCTTCTTAGAGCTTATAGAAGACGACCGCCGTAGAATTTATAGCGAGAAGGGTATTAAGCGTTAGGAAAAAGCCCTCCGCGATAAGTTCTCTCTCTATCTAGCTAAAGCCTTAGTACGACTAGCCGACGAGCGTTTCGGCTAGGAGGAGGTCGCTACTAACCGTCCGCTAGCCGAGTTCGTCTTAAATATAGTTCGCTAGATAAGAGAGGCTAAGACGATTAACTAGACCGCTTAGTTAAACGTAGCGTAGATAAAAATCTATCTAGACCTCTAGCTTAATATAGACCTACCTATAGATAGAATAACTATCGACGCCTTTATAGAAAGTATAGAAATACGAATATTCTCCTAGCGCTATCTTAACCTTAAGGCGAGAATAGGTAAGTATCGTACCGAACGTATTAATAGAAGGGATAGGCGCTACTAATAGGATGCCCTCTATAAGTACGACTATACTTATAGACGATACTTAAACGGGCTCTAGTAGTATAACGACCGTCCGCGTCGGAATAACTAGAACGCTACTAACGATAGACTTTAGCGCTACGAGAGACGAGACGACCGCCGAAGTAGACGTAATTAAGATCGCCGAGACTATTATCTAAAAGAAGATATACCTAATAATACTTAAGCTAAGGCTCCTAACCTAAACCTAGTAAAGCGAGAGCCTATATACTATAACTATAATAAGTCTAGCTACTACTCTTACGAATATAAGGAACTAAGACGTTAGCGCTCCTATAGTAGAGACCTATCTTATAGAAGGAAGGATAATAATACGTACGTTACCTAAGGCGATCGGTTAGTATTACGCGATAGCGACTATACTATCGTCTTATAGCCGTCTAGCTATAGCCGTAGCCTCTTACTCGTCGACGCGTACGCTAGACTAGTATAGATAGTAGACTTTATAGATATAGGTACCGAACTTATAGCGACCTCCGCTCTTATTTATACGTCCGATATAGCCTCCTCCTTAGGTCCTTTTATACTAGCCTTATTATTACGTATATACGAATACTTCGCTTACGACGAGACCTTCCTCTCTATAAAAGCGCTATCTACCTATAGAGATAGTACGTATTCTAGTAGCCGTAAGCTAAACCTAGACCCGTCTCGCGTAGTTAACTCGTCTACTATACTTAGCTACTTACTAGGTCCCTCTATCTATTCCTTTTAGTATTTACGTCTAGCTCTACGTACGAGTATCGACGGCCTCGATTTCGAGATTATACTTAATATAGGCGCCGGCTACTCTATCGTTAATCTTTACTTTCTAACGAAGTACTACCTAGACGTATAGCTTCGTCCTTTAAACTAGCTATTTAAGATCGGTAGGATCTCCGGCTCCTAAGAGTATACCTAATATATAGTAGTAGATATATAGGCCCTAGCCCTAATCGACGGCGACTATATCCTAGTATACTTCTACTACGCTACGTACGTCGTCGCGGATCTTCTAGTTAAGATCCTCCTTAATATAGACGTAATCGTAATAGAGCGTATTCTTATTAACGTTCCCTAATAGTAAGCTACTCTCGCTTCGTACGAAGGCGCTAAGGTACCCCTCCTAGTCGCTAAGAAGGCGTAGACGCCGTTCTATACTATACTAACTACGAGAGACGCCTTTACCGTCCCTCTATATACTAAGTCTAAGGTCCTTATTATTCTATAGTACCTACTACTAAACGACTGCGACTTTAACTTTATACTAGAACCCTAGTACCTTAGCGGCCTTTAGAAGAGTTTAGACGTCTATTACTTCCTAGTAGACTCGTAGACAACCTACGTTTTAATCGCTAACTAGATAAATATAAAGATTATCCTACTACTAGCTGCGCGTCTTAGTATAGTAGGCGAGGCTACGTTCGAGGGCGCCTTCGTAACGACTTCGACGTTTAACTAAGAAGATCTAGCTATAATACCGGATTTTCTATAGTAGAGTTTAAACTAGCTCGTAAGCCCGAGACCTCTATACTAGTACTACCTACTACGCCTCTATCGAATATAGAAAAGAGGATAGTAGAAGGCTATATACTATATAGTATAGCGGATAGGTAGGCTACGTACGCTACCCTTATATAGAGATAGTAACGCTTATAGGTCGATAAAGGTATAGTAGTCCGAGTCTCGGAAACTAACTATATACCTATCCTACTACTACTTAGTAGCGATACCTATCGCCTCCCTACTATAGTCTACCTATTATCTAAACCTAACTAAGAGGTCGTCGATAAGGCCTTCGATAGCTTATATTAATAGAGTAAAATATTATTTACTACTAAGCCTACTCTATTCGGCTTCCTAGTCTTTATAGTATAGAAGACGGTACTATTAAACGGCTAGTTAGTACGAAAAGGCAGGGCTATAGTTAATATCCGCGGCTTAAATAAGATAGCCGTTAAGGACTCCTACCTACTACTATAATAAGACGAAATCGTAGATGCGCTAAGAGGTACTAAGTATATTACTACTATAGATATAGTTTCTTTCTTTTACTAGTAGGTAGTCGCAAAGGCTAACTAGTATAAGCTCGCCGTTAACTCCTACTAGAGATAGGAATTAATATACGTCGCTACTATAGGCTATTCGAGTAGTATATAGTATATATAGAGATAGCTAGATAGAATCTTAAAGCCGTATAGATCCTACTACTATATATATATCGACGATATTATAATCTTCTCTCGTACGTTCGACGACTATCTACTATACCTCGACTAGCTATTTTAGCTACTCGACTCGTACGATATTAGTATCTCTCCCTAGAAGACGTTTATCGGTTACCCGTCCGCGACCCTACTTAGTTAGCGTATTAGTAGCCTAGGCTATACTATATATAAGGAAAAAGTTAAGGCTATTCTCGACCTTCCTTTCCTCTAGACTCTAAAAGACCTCGAATTCTACGTCGGCCTAACGGGTTAGTAGCGATACTATATTCTATACTTCTCGTAGATCGTCGCTTTATTTAAGAAGCGTAAGAGATAGCTCCTCTATCGGGCTCCTACTCGTAGTAATTCTAGAAAGAGGTTCGCTATAAGGATATAAGTATAGAATAAGGACGATAACTTAGTAAGATAGTATTATAGTTATAATATTCTACGCGAGATATATAGAATAGCCGATTTTCTATACTATTTAAATCCGGATCGTCTACTATATATCGACCTAGACTTAAGTGCCCTTAGCTACGCTACTATCGCGTATATAGTCTAGGATAATCCTACCTCGACGGACGGCGGCAAAGCCGTCCGATTCTCTACTACTAAGGTCTAGCCGGTAATATACCTTAGTAAGGCCTTATCCGACGTAGAATCTCGGTACTCCGCTATAGAATTAGAGGTCTTAGGGCTCTTATAGACGGTTTAGAAGCTCCGTTATATCTTATAGACGGCTAGGAGGCTAGTCTTTATATTTACTAACTATACGGCTGCCTTAGGCATAATTAGGTCCGACTTATTAACGTCTACTACGTCCCTAGATAAGATAAACCTTCGCCTTATCCGAGCTAGTTAGTATCTTTCGTAGTTTCTCGAGTTAGTAGCCTTCTACCGCCCCGGACGGCTATATAGTATACCTAACGCTCTTAGTCGCTTTATTAACGACTCTAGAAAGAGTAATACGGACACTTTAGATCCGCTCGTATATAATAACCTTAACTAGGCTAGGAATATAATCGATAATCCTATCTACCTCTACTCGAGGGTTTACGAGAACGCTTAATACTTCCTGGCGTCCTTAATTAACGAGTATAGTAGCCGCCCCTTTACGTCCCTAGAAGCGCTCGTCTTCTATTCCTTACTCGTCGAGCTATTCTCTAAGTTTAAGGCTAATTTAGTATAGGGCTACTAAAACGACCCCGCTTAGTTATAGTAGCTATAGTAACTAAGAGCTACGGAGGATCGACGCGTTTATAAGTTAGAAGAGGACGACGATAATCGAGAATAAAACGAACCTAAGGCCGTACTATTAGGCTTATAATTTTTCTTAAGGGACGGTTTAATTTATTTTAAGGATAATATAGACGGTCGCGAACGCCTATATATCTTTATAGCTATATATAAGGAGGTTTTTAAGATAGTATACGACAACTACTACTATTTAGGCTTCTACCGCGCCTACGCCTACGTTTTTACGTCGTTCTATATCTACTAACTTTCGAGGGAACTCCGCCGTTATATTAAATATTACCTAGACTACCTACTTAACTAGACTTATTAGTATAGGCCTTACGGCGAATTAAACTCGATCTATACGGTCGCCGTACCTAACTATACGGTTACCGTAGACTAGGTCTATAGCTTACTACCTATTAGCGATTACGACGGCTTCCTTACTAAGACGTATAAGTTCTCTAAGAGAGTAATCCTTATTAAAGTTTAGTCTACTTAGACCGCTATAGAACACGGCGCGGCTTAGATCTATAGCTACGTAGTATCCGAACGGTCCCTCCTATTCGTTATAATCGGAGACCGCGACCCGATCTAGATATTAGACTTTATAAAGGCGGCCTTTTAGAAGCTAGGCACTCGGTTCCTCGCTACTACTACCTATTACCCCTAGGCCGACAGCTAGAGTAAACGGATAAACTAGATTATAGAGATCGCGCTATGCTACTTTATTACGTCCTTTCTAGACGCTAAGTAGCCCGACGCGCTTCTATTTATCTAGGCCGAGCTAAATAACTTTAGAAATACCTCCTCGGGCGAGATCCTAAACGTTATTCTATAGGGTTTTAAGAATAACCTAGACGCGTTACTCCCTTTAGTAGAGCTACTAATAGCCGACTATATCGCCTTATAGTAAGAGGCTAGGGACTAAGTAGTAGACGCTTTAAAGTAGGCAGCTACTATAATAAAGGATAGATACGACGCGATATACTACCCTATTCGCTTCTATCCTAGCTAACGAGTACTACTTCGCCTATATAAGAGATACCGGAACGCTAGCTAGACTAACTAGAAATTTAGCTACTAGCGCTCTAGCCTCTATACGATCGACCGCCTAGTAGGACGGTTAGCGTACCGACTCTACCTACCGCTAGTAATAAAAATATACCCTATCGTCTTCGTAGTATAGTTAGAACCCTAGCTAGAAGGCTAGGACCTATACGACCGATAGCTACTAGAGCCCGGCCCGGTTAAAGCTAGTATAGACGCCGATAACGAGGCGCTCTTATACGAGATCGAGCGGCTACTTAACCGCTATACGTCTCGCGGTCGTCTATAGTACCTCGTTAAGTAGAGAGACTAGTATTACGGCTATAATATCTAGTACGATATTAATAACCTTAGGGATATAGCCGACCTAATTATAGCTTACGACCGCGCCTATCCTTTTCGCCTACTATATTAGTACTATAGCCGTAGATAACGTCGTAGCCCTTTTTTAGACTATTAGTTAGCGTCGCTATCGTCGCCCCGATCCCTACTAGTAGATACGAACGTCGCGCGTCGCGCGCGCGTAGAACGCTAGCTACGCCGTTAACTCTTCTATTTACTTCCTCTACTTCGGTATCGGTTTTACGGTATACTAAGCGAATAAATAGTCTACCTATTACTTTCTAGTAATATAGTTCTCCTTATACCTTACCTCTTCTATCCTTATATCTTTCTACTACTATTACTACTAATAGTACTACCTATATAGCTACCGAAGATAGCGCTACTAATACCGTCGCCGCTACTACTCCCGACGACGCCGCTACGTAAATCGCGGCAGGTACGCGTAGAACGCCGGCTGCGCTATTAACTCTTCTATTTACTTCCTCTACTTTAGTATTAGTTTTATAGTACGCTAAGCGAATAAATAGTCTACCTATTACTTTCTAGTAATATAGTTCTTCTTATATATTACCTCTTCTATCCCTATATCTTCCTACTACTATCGCCGCCGATAGTACCGCCTATATAGCTACTAAATATAGCGCTGCCGATACTATCGCTACTACTACTCCCGACGACGCTACTATCGCTTATCGCGCTACTATTACTTATCGCGCTACTACGTAAATCGCTATAGGTATATCTAGTAGCTATTTCGACGGCTACGATATTATTCTTAGTAAATCTACTACTTTAGTAAAGTCTAATAACTACTAGTACTACGTCCTCGCCTCGCGTAATAATAGCGCCTAGTAATATAACCTACTCTACGAACGTAACTCTAAACGTACTTTAGCTATAGCGACGATAGGCTATACTAGCGCCCTAGCGCGAATACGCGTCGAGATCTATAGTAAGTTCGACGCTAGCTAGGCCGCGGTTATTAATATCGCGGCCCTACTATATATCCCTATCGTCGCTTAGCTAATACTATAAGTCGACTCTTTAATAGCTAGCTATATATCGACGTATACTATCGAATTTACGTACTTTATTAGAGTCGTAGAGATTAAGGGCTAGTAGATATAGTAGTCGCGCGACGTAGTATACCCCTCTCTAGTTATACTCCTTATACTACTAAATCCGATAACGGCGCTACTACTAGAGATAAAGGAATTCCTTAATATAGTCGCCGCTATACTAGCGTCTAGTCGTAGCGACGTCGTTCTAGCGCACGCCTATATACTAGAGGAAGCCTAGGTCCTCGCCTACTATTTTCTTAGTACTTAGACCCTCCTCTTCTTCTAGTACGAGCCGCGCGACTTCTTCTACCTATAGGAGGTTTCGGACGCCTCGCTCGTCCTCTCTTATCCGCTACCTAAGGCCTTATTCGCTAGCTACGACTATATCCCTCTAATAACGACCTTCTAAATACGTAATACGGTTATATATAGCCCGGTTATACTACTTCTAGAGATATAGGTAACGAAACTAGATATAACGACGTTCCCTTTCTAACTATAAGACCTTATACTACTAATAACTAGTATCTCGTAGGCGCTAACTTCGTCTTCCTCTCTCGTACGCGGCTTACGTTAGTACTAAAGCTACGTATTTATCTCCCGACTATATAGGAAATTTAGATAGTCGTCGATACGCGAGATAGTTATACCTACGTCTTCTATTATAATCCGTAGCTCGCGCTCTAGTTCCTCTCTTACTTACGACTTCGCTATACTTAGACGGCTCGACTATTAGCCGACGTACTTATCTTCGGCTTTAACTTTATCCTCTTAGTAGTCCGCCGTCTATTAGCGCTAATCCTCGTCGACTCGACTTAGGAGCTCGACTAGAGGTTAGAATAGGTCGGGACGGGTCCGGGTCGGGTCTAGGACCTAAATATATAGAACTATAATAGTTAGGTCGGGTCCTAGCCGGTTCCTACCTAGTTCCGGACCTATCTAATAAATATAGGTATTAGATAGGTCCGACTCGGGTCTAACGATAGGTCTAAAGATAGGTCCTAATAGAAATATAAGATTCGATAGAATATAGTATAGAAAATCGAGAGTTATAAATAGATAGAAACTAGAGGAAGTAGAAAGTATAGAAAGCGACGGGTTTTAAAGGCATATTTAATTTAATGCGGCAAATTATACGTTTTAGGGCAACTATAAGTATACCGACTACGAATACCGACTATAGTAACCTCTCTACTTATACCGATTTTTACTATATATGCCCTCTATAGTTATAACGATTTTCTCTATATATGCTATAAAGATTTATCTCTTACTAAATATATTAATTCTCTAAGACGAGGGTAGGCTAATAATAAACTTTATATCCCTCTATTAAATAGTTACTCGCTTTACGTAAATCGCGGTAATATTAGTACCTATAATATAGTTAATATCGATCGAATATAGAACGACTAGGAGTATATATACTCGAGAAGAGGTAGACTAGAGCACTCTCGGCAGCTTCCTATAGAGTACTAAGGGCGCTCGCCTACTAATAGTAACCTCCTTAAGAAATAGCTAAGCCTCTAGAAACGTCGTAGTAAACTTCGTAAATAAGGTAGCTAAAGGGTAGCTTTAGTATAAGTAGATTCGTAGACTTCTAGTACTTACGAATCTCTCGGAGCGCGATAGCTAGAGTATAAGTTAGTAATGCCGACTATAAATGCCGACTATATAACTTACTATCTAGCTTATAGCGATAAGTCTTTTATATACTAGCTCTACGAGCTAGACCTCCTCTACCTACTACTACTATTTTAGCCGGTACTTTTCTAGCCGTTCTCTTTCTAGCTAGTCCCTTTTTCGCTACTCGTTTTCTACCTAGTAATTGTTTTCTACCTACTGCTCCTCTAGCTACTACTACTACTACTACTATTACTATATTATCCCTCTCGATCTATTTCTTATAGGCTATTTAGTAAGCGAGCTTCTACTTATTAAGACGAGGCCGACCGCCTAGTATAGTTTTCTATAGAGCCTTCCTAGAAAGCTAAGAGGGAGAGGTAGGCGGTATAATACTCTCGTCGCTATTACTCTCGTCGCTATTACTCTCCTTACTATTACTATCGTCGATAATAATAACGGAGACGTTATCTTCGTTATTTCTATTATCGCCGTTCGTGTTTCTATAAGAACTATTCTAGTCGTTTCCGCTAGTAGCCTCTTAGTCGTTACTATTATAAGTAGAGAAGTTAGAAATTAAGGGAGGAGGGGTAGAAGCGCTACGTTAGCTAGAAGAGGGCGCCTAGTTACTAAGAAGTCTAGGGTCGATATTACTATTATCTATAGGAGGGTTTTCGGATAGGGAAGAGTTTCTAGATAAAGGAGGAGCGGACGCTATATCTCGGCTAAAGAAGTATTACTCGGCGAACTAGCTAGGCTTATTAGTAGGAAGTTAAGCTATTATAAATACGTAGAGGGCCGAGAGAAAAGTAGTCGATTAAGCTACGATTAATATACGTAGTAGTATTCTTTATACGCGCGATACGAAAATTCGTTAGGAGGTATAAAAAAGGAAGGCGATAATAATAGGCTAATAAAGCGCGACCGCTAATAAGTTCTAAGGTAGTAGAGGTAGTAGTATTGCTAATAGTTTAGTAAGGGTATATAGGTTAGCTAAGGCGGACGTTAAGCTCGCTAGCGTACTAGCTATAGCTTTACCTGCGCCGTATATATTAATTCTAAGCTTCTAAGTATAGTAACGTATACTAGGCTCTTTATAGTCGGTAATTATAGTCGGTAACCTAGTATTATATACCTATATTATTATTCCCTCCTCTATTCTAGCTAGTAAACCGGCAGCGTAAATAACTATATAGGTATATATCCTTTACTTATAGGGTAACGCGCTTCGCGTAGATCGCTAGAAGGTTAGAAATCTCGAACTCTATAACGAGAAATGCCTCCGCCGCTTTCTATAAGTATTTAAGTACTACTACCTAAATTCTAATAATATCGCTACTACCTCTATCTATTATAATCTCGTAGATAACGCGCTAAAAAGGGACTCTCCGAATATATAAAGCTATCGTTCGCTAAAGCTTACGAATCTCTCGTAAGGCTGCCGTCCCTAGTATTAACTACCTTTTCGAGATACTAGACTTACTAGCTCTCGTTCGTCGCTATATCGTTCTTATAGCTATCGCTTTTTTCCGTAGAACTACTACCTTCCTACGAGACTCGTCGTCTAGTACTATAGCCTTTAGTAGCTATATTCGCTACTACTTAGTAGCCTTATTTCCTACGTATAGAGGTAGTACTAATAGTAGTATATTAGTATCTATATTAGGATATACTCGTAGAGGAGGGCTCGAGTTAAACTCTATATTAGAGTCCGCTTAGGAAATAAAAGAAGGCATCGAGTAGTATAGATAGAGATATCGAAGAGTTAGAAGGAGTAGATAGGTAGAGGTATAAGAAAGAAAGGCTAGGGCAGATAGGAGTACTAGAAAATTATATACGACTACCGGAATACGCGGGCCTATAAAGGGGGGAGTTAGAGTTCGATAGCGCTATATAGTAGAACTATATCGCATTCTACTACTATATTAGGACACCTCTACCGATCTTTACCTAGTAGAAGTTATAGTTACGCGAACGCTATAATCGCTTTCGCTACTCTATAGAATATAGCAAGTTAGTAATAGACGTAAATATTTACTATAGTATAGATTATATCCGGGCATTATATAGATAACATCGACTATAGTATATATATTTCGTTATTCGAAGTTCTCTACGAATATATAAAATACTATAGAAGGGAAAGAGCTAGACTTACTAGTACTCTATAGTATTACTAGTTAAGTAGTCGTAATATAGTAGTAGAATAGAAAAATAGACTCTCTAGCCTACTTTTATATCGAGGAACCGAGTCGTTATAATAGTAGAAGAGAAGAAATAATTATCGATACTACTTTAATACTAAGAAGAGGAGTAGTTATTAATAGTATAAGCTAAGAAGTAACCGTCGGCGCCGAGGAGACTAGCGGTCGTCGATAGTATAAACTAAAAAGTAATCGTTCGCGCCGAGGAGACGAGTAGTCGTCGATAATATAAGCTAAGAAGTAGCCGTCTACGCTAAGAAGATAAGCGGTCGTCGATAGTATAAGCTAAGAAGTAACTATTAGCGACGAGTAGACGAGTAGTCGTCGAGGGTATAAGTATATAGTAGTTACTCTTTTCGGCCGGCGATAGTAAGGTTAATCTAAGTAACGTATACGACGGATTCTAGCTCTAGAGTACGTCTATAGCTATCGCTATCTATATATAGTCGTATATATTAGTATACGCTATATTAGATAAGTAATATATTATATAATATCGCCGACTATAGTAGCCGACTATAGTATAGGAAGCTAATCTCTACGTATAGAGGTAAGCTAGTAGCTAGGTAGGAATAGCCGCGTACTAAGCTTTTAGTATACCTAAAGCTAGAATTCGTCGTACTTAGCTCTTACTATAATAACTACTACCTTAACTACTACTATACCCGTATTACTACTAAATTTTAAGCGTATATTTACTATATACCTCGCGATACTTATCTCTTCTTAGCGACCGAACTTACGACGATAGCGTAATAAAAGCGACGTCTAATAAGTACTACGCCCTCTAATAGTTTATAGAAGCGTCCCTGCCTCGTAGATAAGGATTTAGATAGTATAAGTACTTCTATACTTTAGATACGACTAGGCGCTATAAGAAAAGATATAGATACCTACTCTTCTAATTCTAATACCCTTCGCGAGTATAGCTAGCGCGTAGATATATCGCTTAAGAGAGCTATAGTAGATAAGTAGCGCAAAGCTAAAAATAAGTCCTTTACTTAGTAGAAGAAGCTTTTAATCGGCTCTAATAATATATAGAGCTCCCTATCGAAGGAGTAGTAGTAGAAGAAGATTAAGGCCTAAAGAGAGGAGTACTACGCTTAGTATAACTAGATAGCGTAAGTAATAATCTATATAGTCGGCTAATATAGTTAGTAGTACTAACGTATAATAGAGACGATAAGAAACGTAAGCGCGCGCGGGATAGGCCTACTATATAAGTAGCGAACCGGGATAAGGAAAGCTTCTATTTTAATATCGAGAAGGAGAAGGGCGCGGACGACCTATACTATAACTATAACTACTAGTATAATACTAATTAGTCTAAGTCGGGTCCGGAGGCACCCTATATATTACTAGTAAGGTCGGCCGGTACTAGCTATAAAATAACTAACCTCTGCCTTCGAGTCGCTACTAAGAGCGAGTAGGCTATATAGAGGAGCTACGCTATCTACGCCTTTTAGAATAAAGCTATTTAATAGTTTAAGAAGAAGGTATATACGCTTGCGATACTACGCGCGTAATATAGAAGTTAAGCCGAGTTTATCGTATAACTAATTAAGGAGAGGCCGAGTTCCTTATAGTAAGAAATAGACCTTATCGAGAGGCTATAATCTAGGAATAAGAGGAGATACGTGTTCTAAGTATCTAGAGCGGACATAAGTAGCTCTTATTAAGAGTATATCGCTACTAGAACTAATAGCTTCTTTAGGACGCATTCGAGTACCTCCGATTAGACTAGAAGTATACTCTACGCTTCGTAGAGCCTTATAAAGAGCTTATAAAATTAGTCCGTATATTAGTATCTATAGCGAAAGCGAAGGTAAATTAGTACCGACTACGCCTACCGACTATATACTAACTAGTAGTAGGAGCTAATAGTAGAAGGCTATCTTCTAACTATAACGGAAATTTTCCTACCCTATTACTACGTAGTATATCGCAACTATCTCTCTTAGAAGTCCTCTAAGTTTAATATAGCTAATCGCTTTACTTAGACTCTAGAAGTCCTAGATTAGCTTATCCTATTAGGATACGATTAGGATAGTAATAGGTTCCGGAAGCTAGTTACGTCTAAAGCGTAGGCTAAGCGAAATAAGCTAGCGTTCTAGTTATACGCTTATAAGTTCGATATAAAGGAGTCGGTATATAGAGAGCTTCTATAGGAAATATAGCTCGATTCTAAGTAGGAAGGAGGACTTAGCTTTTAGGATATCGTCGAGTAGCTTCTAGGTACGTCTATAGATAAGCTCGCTATCTCCGAGACCTTTATACGTAAATTCTAGTCGCTAGAGATAGAGTTTATATAGAAGCTCTATAACTCCTCTTAGGCTAGGTAGAATACGGATATATCTCGTAAGTTAAGATTAGTTATAGCCGCCGACGGTATACTAAGTAGATAAACCTATCGTAGAGAGAATTTAGAAACTATTTAAAGACTACGTAAAGCGATATAATACTATACGGTAGAAGGCTAGAAATAATACTAAGAGTAAGAAGGAGAAAAAAGAATATAGCGAGCTAGAAGTTTAAGGTATAGCTAGAGCTCCTAGATCTAGTACTAGCTTTAAAGACAAAGTAGTAATATATCTCCGAAGGCATAACCGCTAGCTCGCTATATTCTTTTTCCCCTTCTTACTCTTAGTATTATTTCTAGCCTTCTACTATATAGTATTATATTGCTTTACGTAGTCTTTAGGTAGTTTCTAAATTCTCTCTACGATAGGTTTATTTACTTAGGCTAAGTCTAACTCTACTTTTTCGACTTAAGCTTTATTAACGCTACTAGCCTCTTGCGCTAGTAAGATACTTGCTCTCGAAGGCGACTATAGCGTTACTATAATTAAAGAGTACTTAGTACGTTTATTAGTCGCGACTATTACGAGCTTAATAAGAGTACTAGAGGTGCCCGTCTCTATAACGCTACTAGGATAGGCCGTCGGCCTATAATAGAGACACCTTACTAGTACTTATATTAATAAAACTTAATCGCCTCTATAAATATTATTTACCTCTATTACTCTACTAGCTTTTACTCTCTAGTTCTACGATTTCTTCTTAGTACTATATACTTTATATTATAGTATTACTAGTATATCCTACGACTCCGATATAACGTAGTAGTACTATACTTCCTTCTTTCTTAAGATATATAAGTATATAGCTTCGCGAACGATAGACTAACTCCGAATCGTAGCTATCTCTCGTCGACTTTAGTCTAATTAAGAAGGTAGTATAATAGTAGAGGAAGGGACGCTATCCGATTACGAATACCTCGAGTAGTTAAGCTAGTATACGAGATAGGATACTATCTCTAGCTAACCTTACTAAGCCGCTAGAGGATTCTAAGGACTAGGTCGAAACTAATAATATATATATATAGTAGTAGGAGTATACCTAGTCGTTTAAGAGCTTTTACTACCGCTATTAGTAGCTCGAAGAGGTAAGGTATTACGATAAGTATAGTAGAATATCTTTAAACTCTATAAAATAGAACTTAAATACGCGAACGTTATAGGCTTAGTATAAGAGTCTATCCTATATATAGGCTCTACGTTCGGTTTCCTATAGCGAAACGCGAATCGTTCCTCTTTTAGCTAGCTTCTGTAGTATAGCGGTTATAACTCGATTCGCGTTCCTACTTTCGGCCTAGTACCTCGAAGGTCCCGTGTTCGAGCTACGGTTCGGACGCTATAACGCGATGCGATTTCGTAGAGTCGCCTTATAAGGCGCATTACGATAATATATCGCGTTTATTACTACGGCGATAGAGCTACTTATTGCCTACGAGAATACGGTATAGCAGATTGCGACGGTGTATCGCGGAGCTACTTATCGCCTACGGGGATATAGTATAGTAGATTGCGATAGTATATATCGCGTTCCGGCTTCGGCTAATGCGTCGCTATAGCGATAGAGCTACGTATCGCCTACGGAGATACGGTATAGTAGATTGCGACGGTATATCGCGTTCCGGCTTCGGCCGATGCGTCGCTGCGGCGACAGAGCTACGTATTGCCTACGGGGATACGGTATAGCAGATTGCGACGGTATATCGCGTTCCGGCTTCGGCTAATGCGTCGCTATAGCGACGGAGCTACTTATCGCCTATAGGGATATAGTATAGTAGATTGCGACGGTATATGTCGCGTTCTAGCTTCGGCCGATGCGTCGCGATTACGACGACTGCCCGTATCGTATACGCTACGATAGGGTAAGAGCTCTTTTACCTTAGTAATTCTCGGTACTTTAGTACGGCTCGAGGCGAGCCTATCGAAGGAGGGAGATAGTTATAAGAGTCTATCCTATATATAGGCTCTACGTTCGGTTTCCTATAGCGAAACGCGAATCGTTCCTCTTTTAGCCGGCTTCTATAGTATAGCGGTTATAACTCGATTCGCGTTCCTACTTTCGGCCTAGTACCCCGAAGGTCCCGTGTTCGAGCTACGGTTCGGACGCTATAACGCGATACGATTTCGTAGAGTCGCCTTATAAGGCGCATTACGATAATATATCGCGTTCGTCGCTATAGCGATAGAGCTACTTATCGCCTACGAGGATATAGTATAGCAGATTGCGATAGTATATCGCGGAGCTACTTATCGCCTATAGGGATACGGTATAGCAGATTGCGACGGTATATATCGCGTTCTAGCTTCGGCCGATGCGTCGCTACGGCGATAGAGCTACGTATTACCTATAGGGATACGGTATAGTAGATTGCGATAGTATATCGCGTTCTGGCTTCGGCTAATACGTCGCTGCGGCGACAGAGCTACGTATTGCCTACGGGGATACGGTATAGTAGATTGCGACGGTATATCGCGTTCTAGCTTCGGCTAATGCGTCGCTATAGCGACGGAGCTACTTATCGCCTACGAGAATATAGTATAGTAGATTGCGATAGTATATGTCGCGTTCTAGCTTCGGCCGATGCATCGCGATTACGATAACTATCTATATCGTATATACTACGATAGGGTAAGAGCTCTTTTACCTTAGTAATTCTCGGTACTTCGGTACGGCTCGAGGCGAGCCTATTAAGGGAGGGAGATAGTTATAAGAGTCTATCCTATATATAGGCTCTACGTTCGGTTTCCTATAGCGAAACGCGAATCGTTCCTCTTTTAGCCGGCTTCTATAGTATAGCGGTTATACTTAGAGATTTTTCGTTAAAGGTATAGACTAAGAAACGTACGCCCTAAGAGTTATATATAGGGGATATAATAGAGTTATTAAATACCTAAGACTAGGTAATAGAATAAAAGCTCTCTAAAAGTACCTCGATTTAGTAGGCTACGAAGAAGCCTCCTAGGAGCGTAGAGTTACTAGAGAAGTTATTAAGGCTACTAAAGATTAATCTATAAGTTTAGTATTCGTTAATATAGGAATAAGGTGCCGACTATACTTACTAACTACGCTTACTAACTATACTCGCTAACTATACTTTACGGAGATATATAACGTAGATATACTAATAGCTCTTATTTATAGGAACGGCTTAAGAAAAGTTTTACTAGAATAGAGTACCTAGAACGATTAAAGTTTCTAGAGTTATATAGGCTTATAGTTTCTTAGCTAGGCTTACTCTTAAACTTCTTCGAAAGTCCTATAGTTCGGCGTACCTATAAATATCTATTAGAGGAGACTAGATCTATCGACTTTAAGAGCGCTACTACGATTAAGTTATATATCTAGGACGCGGTCGATTACTCCGAGGACAATCTAAAACGTTAGCTATCTAGAATCTTCTAGGTAGCTATCGCCCTCGATAGTTAGTATACTAGAGTACTCCGAGTATTATTCCTTATAATACGAGGCTACTAGATCGATAGCGAGTAGGCCTAGCATAAGGCTATACTAGCCTTTCTATATATTTTAGGCCGTTATACGGGCGAAGTCCTAGCGGACCTACTATTCGACGTACTTACCTATTTCGAGATCTCTAATAGGCTTATAGCGCTAATAGCGGATAATACTTCTAATAATAATATACTATATATAGCTATATACGTATCCTTGCTATATATATACCTTCTAACTAACGAGTTCTAGCGTCGAGGCTATCGATATTTACTCCTACGAGTATATATATATAGCGAAGCTATTAGTCTCGATTAAATAACTTCCTCTCTAAGAAATAGATAGAGATATAGAAGAGATATTAGATACTAAAGACTACGAGTTCTCCCGTCTAGAATAGTTCCTATACTTTATATATATAATCTAGCTCTCCTTAAGGAAGTTCTTTGCTACTCTTAAGATCGAGCTAAGAAATAAGAGATAGGAACGATAAGACGAGAAGATAGATACGAACGCGTTACGTTAGCTTAAAGTAAGAAGTCTAGCTATAGTTCTAATAAAGGTACTATTTATTCTCCCTACGAAGTATATATAGTTAGTAAACGTAGTTAGTAGAAGCTATACTAATAACCGCTCCCTATAAAGTTCTAGAAACTTATAGTTAAGGTAAACTCTAGTACTTAACGCTTTAAGAGTTTTATAGCACTATAGTAAAAGAGGATCGTAGATCTATATCTATACCTAAAACGATATAAATAGTAGAAGAAGACGCTTTAAAGGGTTTTACGCCTAATATAAGATATAAAGACCTATTAGAGCTTAACTACGATTATACTAATACGTAGTTCTTAACTACGAGATATTATCGATAAGTATATTAAGAATAAGGGTTAGCTCGAACTAAAGCTAACTGCTATAGAATAGAAGAGGGTTAAATATATTATTAACCTTACTACTCCTTTCGTAGAGGCTACGATATAGATTAGTACGATAAAGGGGCTAATAATCTACCTCGTTCTTAGCTACTATAATACCTTATTCGATATCCTAGATATTATAGATAAGAAACTTAAATATAAAATATAACTCTAGTAAAAGGAGATTTATTCTACTCTATAGGCTATATAAACAAAGCTCGAGAAGTACTATACTACTACCTAGAAGCGATTTAGTAATATATATAGCATTGCGATTCTTCTTAATCTAGTAATAAAATAGGCGTTCTAGGACCGCGAGGCCTTCTCTAGCGAGGAGCTCGATTCCTCCTTCGAGGATTACTACTAGTTAAAATTCTAGGTCGAATACGCGCGATATAAGCCTCTCGTAGCTACGTCCTAGTCTAGGCCGAAAAAGGCCTTATACCGCTCTACGATATTATTCGTAATAGGTCTCTATAGTAGATTAGATAGTAATAACTCCGACTCTAATTAAAGGGTATCTAGATAGCCGCGGTAGACCGTATAGCCTTTAGCTAATTCGGACGAGGTATCTCGTTATTACTACGCTAGATTTAAGGACTCGGCTGCCTATTCTATAGAGTATCCGCTCCGGTTATAGAAGATAATCGTATTAGAATATCTAGGTTGCGCGCTAATAGCCTAGGATATCCTCTCTATCCTAGTAGCTAGAACTAGTTATAAGCGCGACTTTAATATAGCGCGTTATTAGAGCCGATATAATCGGTCCTATAATCCCTCGACGTTTAGTAATATTATATACTATCGTTCTTAAGAGTATAACGCGTAGTAATAGGCTCGGGATTCGCTTATAGAGGAGGCGCCGCTAATATTAACTACGTTCGAGCCTTCGAATAATATAGTAAATTAGTAGTAGAAGTAGCTCGAGGTAGATTAGGAGACGTTAGTAACTACTATATAGAGTAACTTCGACTCGATTAGTAATAACGAGGAGGATATAGTACTAATATATCTTCGCTATAGTACTTAGTAAAGGAAGTATTTGCTTTTACGTTATACTTATAAAGTAGAGTAGACTTCGTAGTTAATATTATAAATAGTATTTAATTCTAATATCTCGTAGTTAGTAAGTATAGTCGGCAAGTATAGTCGGCATCCTTATTTTTCTCCGCAACTATAGTCGCTAGTTTAACTAGCGCTTCTAATATACTATAACGCTTAGTTCTATATATACGTATATTTAGTATTAGAGCAATTCTATTATCTCCGCGGCGACTTAGTCTTATTCTCTAGCATTAGACCTATCTTTTTAAACTTAGGTCCCTATAAAGACCTATATAGGAACTAGTAGTATTTAGACCCGACCTATCGATTTTATATTAGGTTAGGGACTCTATCGATTTAGATCTTAGGTCGGTTCCCTTAGGAACCGACCTAGACCCGGAACCGACCTAAAGTCGGAGACCTATTCTAACCTCTAAGCTCGACCTTATCGGTATAGACGACGTAGTCGACTAGGTCGCTATAGTCGCCTATATAGAAGGCTACGACTTTAGTAGGTCGGTAGATAAACTAAAAGCCCCTAGAGCAGCCCTACTCTTCTACTAGCTTAGAACCTTCGCCTCTAGTAATATACGAGCCTTCTAGGTCGCGGCTAAGATAGCCGTTTACTAGGTACGTATTAGTAGGCTATTAAAGTAGGACCCTTTTACTAACTCCCTACTTTAGTAGATCCTACTACTAGCGTAGACTAACGCCGCTAGATTTAACGAGGTATTTCGATATTATATCGTATAGACGATAGTTTACGAGGACTATAAGCTTACTTATAAGATCGGTAAAGATAGCGTCCTAGACTAGTTAATTAGCGATAGGGGAGGCTAAAGTAACGAGGAACTTATAGGCGCTATAGGTAACGCTACTAACGAGGCCTTAGAGGGACCGCCCCTACCGCCGACGAGTAAGAGTAAGGATAAGGCCCTAACTAGTAAGGATAAGGCCGTTATAAGACCGTCTCTACTACTAATAAGTAAGGATAAGACCTTAATAGGTCTACTACTAATACTACTACTACTACCTCTATTAACCGACCTGCCTACTCGCTGCCCTATTAACGATACTATAGAGTAGGAAGCTAACTAGGCGTCCTTTAACGAGGCGACCCTATAGCCTACCGATAATACGGCTTAGCGGATAGCGCTAATTACTATAGATATCCTCTACGATCGAACGGTCGTACTATCCTAGACGCTATAATATAGTACGGTAGCTAAGGGTCTAGTAGACCTCCTTAACGCTCTTTAGACCGTCTAGCTTACTATATATCCGTACGTATTAACTAGCTAGGCACTCCTTCGCGATAGTAACTACCTCCTAACCTTTATCCTACCTAAGTTTTTATAGCTATACGAGCGAACTACTAACTACGACGAGGACTAACTAATAGACTACGTTATAGACGCTATAAAGCGATATATAAAGTAGAAGAGGGCGGCCCGCTAGGCTACTAACGATAGTATAACTAAGCGATACGACTACGAGATCGTAGTACTCCGCGCTCGATACGCGCGTAAGCGCGACGGTACTATCTCCCTCTAGGCTATAACTAAGGATAGCTTTTTCGACCTTATCTACTAATAATTCTATATAGGCGTTCGGGCTAACGCCGATAGCTAGGTAGTAGTATAAGTCGCGACGTCTTACCTTTTATAATTAATATAGATAGCTATCTAGAATAGCGATTCCTAGCTTAGTATACTAGCTAACCTTAACTATATCGCTAACGATCTTAGGTTCGATATCGGCGACGTCTATTTAGTAGGTTTCTAATTCCGGACCCGCTTATATATAATCGACTCCGTTATTTAGTATATTATAGATAAACTCTAAGTCTTACTCTCTAAGCCTTACTAAGGTAAGCTAGTAGGAGCGCGATTCTTACTTTACTACCTCTATACCTATACTACTAGCGACCTAGTTAATCTCGTTAATAGCGACTAGCCTACGTATATTAGCTTTACCGTACGCGACGGAGCAGCCCGTCGCCTAATAGAGAACTCGTCTCTAGAGGTAGTACTATTACGCTCCCTAGCTAGAGATAGCGGTAGACGTTAGGTAGTTCGTAACGACTTCTTTTAGATATTATCCGATAATAACGATATATAAGGTAGAGATAGCCTAGTAAAGGCCTCTAATATACCGGGCTACGGAGATAACGTCTATAATCTCGCGCCTATAGTCTCTAACGCCCTCGCTCTACCCTCGAGTAACGACCTACTACTCGATAGCTAAGCCGCTACGCCTACCCTTAACGCTACCGACGACGCTACTAGCGAAGCCCCGGCTTCCCCTAATGCGTCTAATAAGTCGGGCGACCCCTTCTACTAATACTAGAGAGACTTTATCTAGTATAAGGATATCGAGCTATAGTAGTACTTTAGTTAGGATATCGATAATTCCTACTATATTTTCGACTATATTATCTATTTTAAGGCCTTAGGGCTTACCTATACGGATACGCTACCGCTAGACGGCCTATAGATAGAGGACTATTACGTCGGTCGCATTTATAAGCTACTCTAAGGAAAGCATATTTCCGTAGACTTTATATATAAGATATAGCCCGCTGTTTTCGACTCTAAGGAGGGCGTATTAGACGCCCGCCCACCTATAGAGCGCCTCTACGTACTTAATAAGTACTACGCTATAGTATATAGCTATCGTATCCTCTATAGCGGCGCTAAATTCTAAAAGCTCTACGACCGTAGCGCTAACTAGGACTACTTTATTCTTAAGAATAGCTACTTCTCTAACTATAAGTTCGCTAATACTATAAAAGGCGCCCGACGTATCGGACTATCCGCGTTCCTAGCCGCTAGTAACTCTATCGATTAGCCTATCTATATCGACTATATAGGTATCCCTCTTAACGTCCTTAATAACCTCTATTAGTAGCTAATAATACTAGTACTAAAGTACTTCCTTAGTACTATCTACGTCCTAGATACTATAGCGGACGCCCGTAGCCTACTAAGGCGCGGTAAGTTAGTAGAGCTCGGTATTAACTCCTATAATTTCGACTATAACGCGAGCTCCGACCCCGACTCTCTCGGTCTATCCGCCCGTTCTATCTACGGTCGTTACTAGGCCCTAACGCCTAAGTAACGCGACGATCCTACCTTAAGCGTCTACCTCGAGCTTTATTCTAGTATATATAGTAGTAGACGAGAGACCCTAAGTAGCAAGTAAGAATTAGATAGCAAGGACCTACTAGGCGACCTCGAGCGCGCTATAATACTAGGCAACGACAATACTATAGAGCGTACTACTATAGGTAGCGACGATACTATAACTAGCCTCCTTATTAATAATAGCGACGACTAGAAGAAAGCTCCTCTACTAAAGAGAAAAGCCGCGGCTAATACTACTATACCTAAGAGGAAGAAGGCTAAGCTATCGCTAGCTATACCTAAGACGAAGGATATACTAGTACTACGTAGCGTACGTAGTACCCCGAAAACTACTAGAACTCCGAGAACGACTAGAGCTACTAGTATAGGTATACTAAAGAAAGATAGTAGGAAGGCGAAGAGCTCGACCGTTACTAGCTCTATTACTAAGAGGCGGTTATCCTACTTAAACTAAAGTACGAAGGAAGTTTAAGAAGAGTATAGAAGGACTAGTTTAAGAAGGGTATAGAAGGACTAGATAATAGTAAGAAAAGCGATTAAGATATAGATTAGTATAGATTAAGAAAGTAATTAAGATATAGATTAATATAGATTAAGATAGAGGGCTTTACGTCGCGGACGACGCCTTTTTTCTAGACGGACTAAGGGAGATTATTATAGTCTAGCCGAGCCTATACGGACGGCTTAGTACTTAGTATATAGACGCTTCCTTCGATAGACGTAGATAGATAGATATTAACCTTTAGTATACCTAGTCGTCCGATATAGACGTAATATAATAGTACGACCTCGATAGTAAGAAGTAGTAGTTTCTAGTAATATACTTCTCGTAGAAGATAGTTACTATAGAAAGGAACTATAGTACGGAAGATAGCGAACTACTAGCTATAGTAGCGTCGTTTAAACACTTCCGTTACTACCTTAAAGGTGCCCGATACTAAGTCGAGCTCCTAATAGATTATACTAATCTTTAAACTCTAATAATAACGAAGATACTATTTAGGCGCTAGGTAAGGTAGGTAGAATAGCTATCTACGATTAACTTCTATATAATCTATCGTCCTAGGCCTACTAATAGGGGCGCCGACGCGTTAAGCTATAGACTAGACTATAAGGAGACTAATTATTTAAATAGGTAGGCTACTAAGGAAGAAGTTAGTATAAGCTAGTAGTTTCTATAAATAGTATTAACGCCGATAGACTAATCTACTCCGGTCTACTTCGTCGCTATAGCAAGAGTAGATACTACTAGCCCGCCCGATAGTACGCCTATCTAAGAGCTAGATCGTATAGTAGCGCGCGTAAAGGAAGTATTAGATTAGGACGATACGCCTACGTAGGCCTAATAATAGTCGCTAGAAGAAGATAGTCTATACTACGAAGGCCGAGCGTACGTATAAGAAGAGCTAGAACGGCTTAAGTTGCTCTAGGAGTATTACGACGACTCGCTTAGTAGCTATTTTAGGTTCGCTTATACTCTAGAGCTACTATAATAAAGCTTTTACTAGCCTAAGATACGCTAGTATATAAAGGACTTTATACGAACGTACGAAGTATACGCTAGAGCTAAACCTTAAAGATACCTACTCTATAGGTTACTATATCTAGAGAAGCCGTCCTTAGATTTATAAGAAGACTTAACGATAGACTTTATTATAGACTTACTACTTAGCCGCCTCTAAGACCGCGTATACGACTCTATTCTTATAGTTATAGATAGATTTACTAAGATAGCCTATTATATCCTATACTATAAGAATATTATAGTAGAGAAGCTAGGGAAGCTACTATTCTAAGAAATTATATAGCTATATAGAGTCCTATACTCTATTACCTTTAATAGAGGGCCTATCCTAACCTCTAAATACTAGAGTACGCTATACTACTACCTAGGCGTACGCTAGAAACTTAGTACTACGTTCTACTTATAGATAGATAGATAGATAAAGCGCTAGAACTAGACCTTAGAGTAGTATCTACGGACTTACTATAACTTCGAGTAAGATAACTAGGCTATATTACTATCGACGGTAGAGTTCGCGTATAATAATAGCTACTATACGTCTATAGAGTATATACCTTTCTAGGTAAACTACGTCTATAACCCGTAGCGTCTAAACTAGCTTAGAATATATTAGGGCGCCGGCGAAGTCCCTAAAGCGGCTACGTTAGCGGATTAGGTCCTCGTAGTATAGAAATAGCTACGCTTAAGACTAGCCGTCGTACGTAAGTAGTACGTAATAGCGTATAACTAGTATTATAAGGACGTAGCCTTTTATATAAAGGATTAGGTCTACCTTTCGACGAAGAATATTAAATTACTACGACCGTTAAAGAAGCTAGACTATAAATATATAGAGCTCTTCCTAGTCGATAAGGTAGTAAACTATATAACCTATTATCTAAAACTACTAACTAATATAAAGATATACTTAACCTTCTATATCTCGTTACTAGAAAGGGCTAGTCTAGACTAGAATAGCTAGGAATAAGCTTCTATATAGAGGTTCGATATAGATAAGAGCGAGATCTATAAGATTACCTCGATAAAGGAATAATATATAGACGACCTAGGAAACTAGGAATACTTAGTCTTATAGAAGAGATACGAGTTAGACGACGATTCTTAGGAACCTATAGTCTATATTAGTAAGAGCGCGATAAACGTATATAAAAAGAGAATAGGATAGGAAGCGCCTAAGCGAAAAGGGCGTCGACGCTAAGAGATAGTAAAGCGTAACTATAGCTAATTAGGTCTAGTTAGAGCTAGTAGGAGCTAGAAGTATTAGGGCGCGACTAAATAGTAGAGGTTATACCTCGATAACCTAAGCTAAGTTAGAATAGACTAGTAAGGACTAGTAGAAGCCGAACGATATAGCGGGACTTAGAGGAATTTTAACTAAAATTATAAAAAGAAAGAAAAGAAGAACTATCGAGATATAATTTATAAGATAGAGCTCTATAGAATAATAGCTAGGCCTAAAGAGAAGGAGCTAGGCTAGATTAGCCTAGGATAGCGCGGGATATTATATCCTTACTCTTATAAGGTATCTACGTCCTTATCTAACTTAGCCTTACTCTTTAAGTCCGCGTCTATTACCTCTAGGAGTATACTAGCTAAAGCTACCTTAGACGAGCGCTTACTAGCCCTATTTAGGGCCTTAATATTACGGACTATAGCAGCTATAACCTTTAGGCGGGCAGTAAGGGCCTAATTCTTATCCTTTAAGGTAGTATAGGACTTAGTACTCGATTCTATAAATTTCGTACGCTTCCTAGGTATAGGTATATTCTATTCGGGTTAGCCTATACTAGAATAACCTAGCTCGTATTTAACTAACTATATTCTTAAGGAGCGCGGCTACGAAGCGGTCTCTCTTAGCGACCTTAGAGCTAGACTTATCTTATATATCCGCGCTAAGGTACGTACTAAGGCTATCCTCCCTACGAACGCTACTACTAAAACTACTAAAGATACGAAATAGTTAGAATAAGCTAGAATAGGATAAGAGGGGGTAACTTATAATATAATACTACCGGCCTAGATCTTAATATAGTCTTAGAGGTCCTTTACGGCCTTATTATCTAGGATAGTACTACTTATAAATAGGTCGTCGATCTCTACCTTAAAAGCGTCCTACTTAGCCTTACTTATAGTAGGGAGCTACGGAATTAGCTTATAATAACGCAAACTAGAGTAGACTAGACTAACCTAGAGATAGTTAGTATTCTTATTACTTTAATATAATAGGTAGTTATAAATAAAGCCGGGCAGAGCCTTCTCGCTAGCGATTTAGTATAAATCGCGCAAATCTATATACTTCGACGCCTAACTAATATAGGTAAAGTAGGGATTAGTATTTTTAGAGCCGGTCTTAGCCTTCTTTAAGTAGTTCTTATAGAATTTAGTAGTAGCTAACGATATATTAAGCGTACTAGTCTAAGATAGCATAGTTCTAGCCTATTCTAGCGCTATCTAGCGCAAGTAAGAATTACTAAAATATAGACGAGTTAGTAGTAGGGAAAAGAAAATAAGGTTAGAACTAAATAGCTAAACTCTAATAGAGGCAAATTCTAAGAACTAGCTATAATTAGCCGAATTTTTTAGGACGGCCCGTAGCCTCCGTCGCCTCTAATTAGCTAACTTAACCCTAGGAAATTACTATATAGATTCTAAAATATTTAGTAGAAAACTAAAGAAGTACGATAGCCCTACTATACTATAACGAATACGCGCTACGGATAGCGCCTATAGAAGGAAGGAGAGGATAATATAAGGATATACTATATAGGTACTAGTAGAATAGGCTAGCCCGGCCTATCCTAATAGTATTCTCGTACGACTTACTAAGCTTACTTAGCTTAGTAGGGAGATACTCTTTGCTGCTACCGTCGCACCTAGGATAACGAGGTAGATATTCGTATAGTCTTAATCTAAGCCTATTATTCTTCGTACTAGCTTATAGTACCTATCTATCTATTCTAATACTTAGAAATAAGAGTAGCGGGGTTGCGACCTATAAGATATACGGAAGCACGGGAGTTTTCTTAGCTTTCTCTCGATATAAACATATAGGGAGTGCAGCTTACTCTATAGAAAGAGGTAGTCCTACGTAAATAAATTATCTATTTATCTATATTTCTATAAGCTAGGAATCGAAGGAGAGACTCTCGACGTATATACTAGCTATAGTATCGAATATAATAACGCATCGTTGCGTACGCAATCGAAGAAATAATCCGAAAAAGTAGCCTTTTCGCAAGTTTGCGAAAATACGAAGTTGCGAGGTTGATACATCTGAACATTCAGGCCGCTGCCCATCGGCACGTGGACAGCACAGTTGATGCACTGACTTTTGTGCGATCCCGGCCCTGTAAAGTAGCTCGCTTCCCGAAAGCACATCTTGGCCATTCGACTGAACATCGTCGTGCATCTTAAATATGTCTTGATTAAGGTTCGCAGCCAACTCTTCGCGTGATCTTCCATGACTTCTTTCTGTGCTTCCATCGTCTCATTATCACAGAACATGGCGAAGCATAATGAGATTACAGTATGTGAGGCACAAGTGCTGCCTGAGCCTTCTCCATACACTCCACGAATGGGTTCTGAACGGGCGTCGGCGGAGAGTCGGCTCGATATGCTGCCCACGCGCTGGCGTATGGGGCCGACTGGAGGGGCGGTAAGAGTAAGACATGGTCGAGAGAAGATGTCGTTATCCGTACAATCCAACTTGAATCTTGAGTGTCAATGGTCATTCTAGCAATCAGTACGATGACATTTATATAAGACCGCTAATTGCTCATGGACGGCGCTCCGCCGGCACTTTGCATCACCAATTGGCAGCAACTCACGAACTGTATCCTGCAGTAGTGAAGCAAGACGGCAGACATGGGTGAGCTAGGGCTACAGGAGGTCGCGCGAGGACCAAATCGACCTCTCGACGGCACGGCCAGGAAGAAGTCCCGTCCAACAATGCGATGGCATCTTGTCCAGGAGACCCATCTCTCGCGATTTTCCATGCTATGGTCTGATACGCGATGCAACTCGGTCACGGGTGTTGCTGTGAACGGCGTTCAGAAAACAGTCATGGGTGGAGATAGAACTTTTTGCGGTTATCAAAAGTGGTTGGGACCGCTTGAATACGTAGCGAGCAGGCTCGCCGCCTGCTAGAGGTAGGTTGGTCGTCCATATCTCTCACCTGTCCCTTCAACGGCAATCCGAAGAAAACACCCTCTGTCAATGCTGCCCTTCTGGCCGCTGTCACTTCCGCAACAGCTTGCGACTACTGTCGACTAAACGCCTCGTCTCTGCGGCCAGCCTCGTTTTGGCGCTCGACGCCCCTGGCTACGCAGCTCTAGCAGACAGCTGCCATTGGCTGCTACATTGCCACAATAAGCGTCAGACCCGAAGAAGTCGAGCAGGTGAGGAAGTCGTGCAATAATAATGCATCGTGGTGTGAAGCTCGAAAAAATACCATGAAAGTGATATACAGTTAGACTATTGAAGTAAGAAACACGTCATTGATTTACGCATTCACGCCATTCTTCTGCGATCCTGCAGCTTGCAAAATATACTCGGCAGCCTTCTCCGCAATGCCGTAGGCTGGCATTTGTGTGTGGCCGCTGTGGACGTAAGGCATAATACTGCAGTCCACCACGCGCAAATTCTTGGTACCGTAGACCTTCAGATACTTGTCCACAACAGCAGTGGGGTCATCTCTCTTGCCAATCTTGCAGGTTCCAACAGGGTGGTACGATGTCGAAGCGTACTTTTGCACGTGTGGCTGCCAGTCCTCGTTTGTCTTGTTCTTGTGGTGTGAGGTGCCCGGTGGCCAGGAGCCCTTGACCAGGTCCTTGGTGCCCGCGCCTTCCATGACGACTTCGTTTGCCCATCGCACGCCTTCGGACATCATGATCAAATCGCGCTTGTCGGAGAGGTAGCGTGGGTCGACGTATGGAGGCTCGAAGGGATCGGCGGTCTTGATCTTCACTTCGCCACGGGACTGTTGGCCGCAGAGGAAGCAGCACATGGCGATGGCGAATTGGCCTTCGGCGGGCTTATCGGTGTACTCTGGTGGGCCGCCATAGCAGATTGTGTTGAAGAACTCGAGGTTGGGCTGCGTCTTGGTCAGGCCCATGGGGTCGCGTCCCTCCTCGCGTGGAAGAGCTGCCCATTCGGAATTCTCCTTGTCGAGACGCTCGCTGAGACGAGTGAAGCCGAATGCGCCAAAGGGGAAGTTGGCAAGCCAACCTGTCTTGTCCTTCAGCCATTGCTTGTGGCCGTTCTCATATGCTTCTGGGTCATGGTTTACTCGTGCATCGTCAGTCAGGTCAGGGTCCTTGACTTCGTAATATGTGAAGATCAATTGGTGATCCTGTAGGTTTTGGCCGAGACCTGGGATGTCCAGAAGGACAGGTACATTGACGTCTTGGAGTGTCTGCTTGGGACCGATGCCAGATCGCATGAGGATTGCCGGGCTGCAGTAGGTGCCGCCGCAAATGATGACTTCCTTGCTTGCCGCAACCTCCACTTTGTTGCCGTTGCCGTCGACGTATATGACCGATTTCGCAACCAACTCGCCGTCCGAGCCTGGCTCCAGGACAACTTTGTCGACAGTTGCGTTGCACTTGATCGTGACGTTCGGTCGTTCCTTGTCCTTGGTAATGTAGTCTGCCGCCGTCGTTCTCCAGCCTTGATAGGTGGTCCTCATTGCATGGCCACAGCCGTTGGAGGCGACACCAGAAGAGAACATGTCGGGAATATATGGGAGTCCCTTCGATTTGAAGGACTCAAACAATGCTTCGGCAATTGGAATCGGAGGTAGCGCAGGTTCGATATGTAGGGGTCCTTCATATCCGTGGGCGTCCTCGTCGTGTGCTAGAGGACAACCACATGAGTACAGTAACAGATAGGCCCGTGCATGTCTTTTCACTTACGAAACCACTTCTTTGGGTGGAATGTTTCGGCCTAGGTTGATGATCAGTGAACAGTCAATGCTAGTTTCCACCTTGCGACTGACCTTCTTCATGGCCCGGAACATCTCGTCTCCGCTCCATTCCGGGAAGCCCCAATCGTCGTAGTCCTGCTTCACACCACGGACACAGATGGTGCCATTAGAGCCACTGCTGCCTCCAAGAAATCTGCCTCGGGGCAATCGACATTCCCTGTCATTGAGCCCAGTCTGTGGGGGAGATACGATGTTCCAATCTGTTGGCCCATAATGATTCTTCGTCCAGCTGCAACGTAGTCAGCAATGATTGTTGAGCATTACGATTGGCCAAACTCACGCTCCGGGCATGTGTACATTGTCCAAATCCTTGTTCTCGGACCCTGCTTCAATGATGAGGATGTTCAAATTGGACTGCTCCGACAGTCTCCCCGCCACAACGGGCCCGCAGGTTCCACCTCCACAAATGATATAGTCGTATGTCTCTGACATTTTGGCAGCTAGTGAGACGGTACGAAATAGATTGGTTTGAGGAGGACGAGAAACGTTTCTTTGCTTTCTTTATAACACTTCCCCGCGATCCATTGACCTGGATTCATGTGCAGCAACGCGTTGTACGTACCAGGTCTAGAGCCTCCAAGCTGCAAGCGGGGGTGGACAGAGCTCTCGTGCAGGAGCACACGGGGGCGGGAGCGCGGAGCGAGTGTCCTCAGTTGTCGTTCCGAGCTTCCAGATACGGTCAGCTCGGGCTTCACTTCACTATAACAAACTGCGCTTTCACGGCTGGACCTGGTTCGCTGGGCGTAGCTGCTCGAAACTCAGCGTACAGTAATGTCTCCATTTCTAGGAGGCGAGCATTCAAGATCTTAGCGGCTCACTGCAGGCCGTAATGCGCGGAATAGAGTGATTTCGTCGGCAAAGGCCGAAGCGTTTCTTATTCCCATGATCACGTACTCAGCTTGCGTACTGACAAGTCTCCATATGTCCGAGCCAGGGAAGAGGAATCTGGTTGCAATCTCCACATCATGCTCGGCGAGAAACATGTGGTACATGGCACACACGTTGCTTCTTGTTTCGCACTTCTAGCTCTCGATTCGGTCAAAGTTCAGCTCCAGCACTGCGGGGTGCATCGTGCGATCTGCGCAATAGCAGCGCGGAGCAGGTGGCATGCCAATAGTAAGGCGCGATCGGAAATCCGTAGCACGTCGCTGTGCTGCAGCTTGGGAGAGATTTCTTTTTGCAGGTCAGATCAGAGATGTCGTCACTCCCCGGCGGACTGGCGGCACATTCTCGATAGCGAGTGGTGATGGTTGCATATCAGCGCATTGCTCGCTCAAAGGCGGCATTGCGGCAGGAGAAGAGGGACAAATGTGTGAATGCTTGAATGTCTTGCTGGAGATCAGACGGAGGTGAAGCTGGGTTCGACATGTCTTGGCACCGCAGGCAGAAATTCCACACCAACGTCTCCGTCTGTACAATGTCGGTCCATCACAGCCGCGCCAACGCCGCGCGATCACCGCCCTTCACCGGCAGCTGCAGTCGCTGTTGTGCTTCCGGCACGAATTCGACGCGCGCCCGCACTGCCTCGACCTCCTCGACGCAGACCTTCCTCGTCGTTGTCGCCGGATTGTACCCGAGTCGCTCTCTTCCATCTCGCACGTGTTCGACCTCCTCCCACTTCACTGCAGCGCGTTCGTCGGAGCGACTGATGATCACCACGCTTGTCACGTCTTCGCGGCCCGCGGTGTACAGCAAGCAGTTGCGCGCGTCCACCGGAAGATCGCCGGTCCACCCTCGAAATTGCCAGACTGTACCAGGGGTCAGTGGACGCGAATGCATATATGGACACACATGTATCTCACCGAGCGTGACGAGCGCTGCCAGACCCGTCGTGCTACTCTCCGACTTCAGCGATCGAGACAGCTCTGAGGTGGCGGCATCAAAGCCGGAAAGTGCGCGAGGAGTGCTCTCGCGCAGGTCGTGCGGCAGGTGCAGGAGCTGGATGTCCGTAGGCTTCAAGTGGGCCTGTCGCAGTGCGCTGCTGACGGCCGATCTCGCCGTTCGCGACGCGTCGGATCCGCCCAGCGATCGCAAATGGATGGGACTCGCCAATGCAGACCCAGAGATGCGAACGGAGGAGTCCTTGAGGTATGCATGCGATGTCAGGAAGAGCTCCGATACGATTACAGTTCCGACTACGAGGGTCTGTTCCACCGTAAGCTATCTGGATGTGACCTGCTGCCGACTTTATCAGCGTACCTGGGCTGAGTTCGCACCCTTCGATGTGTCCTGTCATTGTTTAGTTTCTCCCTATGGCGATACAGCTGAAGAACTCACAATGTCGAGGCCGAGAACCAGAGTACAGTCGGATTGTCCAGACCTTACGGATTGCGTTGCTGCGAACAATGCCGAGCCGTTATTCATCTCGCACACTGGCGCTCCTTCCATGCCAAAGGTATCGAGGCTCCTTCGCGGTATTCGAAGCTCATCTTCAAACGATAGGATGCTCTGATTTACATCGGTATACGTAATTCCGGCGTCCAGCATTGCTCTCGTTGCAGCTGCGATCGCAGCCTCGCGTAGGTCTCCATCTTCACCGCCTGCTACAGCCACACCAGCTATGTGAACTTTTGAACCCCTCATGTTGGCTTTCGCATTGCAGATGAAATAGTGTCGAGGTCTCTAATAACACAACCAAATGACCTTAATTGTACAGGAGCAAAGCAGCGCTGACGTCCCGGCTGCCAGATGGAACAAGCTTCGTGCCGTCTGCGGGCGTGCGGGGTTAAGATCGTGAACATCTCAACTTGCAGGCGATCGGTGAAGCTTTTCGACCCCAGGTTTCCAGCCATTGACGTGTCATCGGCTATCTGTGCGAGTTGCGGAAAGGTCGGTTCCCAGGTCGCAAGCACCGAAATCGTCAATAGTGGGCATTGTAGCGCAGTTTTCCGTCCGCAGGCAGACCTCGACCAGAAGACTGCTGAAGCTATCACTTCCACCCGGGATCCAGCTGCCAACCACAGATCCGTTGGCTCTCGAATTCTTATCTCCGTCAGCTCTGAGAGCTAGGTTGCTGTCAGAACATCTATCTCAGTCTACGCAATGGCACCAAGCGAGCAGTCAGAAAATACCAGACAAGCAACACAGGACGAAAGACCACCATCAATTGTGTACGGTCCTTCGGCACCAGTGCCTCTAACATTGACCTTCGCACAGCTACTCGACCACAATGCTGAAGTTAGAGGGGACAAACCAGCAGTCATCTCGCATCCACAGGACGGACTGACACTATCATGGGCACAGCTCCGCGAGCGAAGCATTAAATTGGCAAGAGCTATGGCAGCGGATGGCATTCGAAATGGTGATCTCGTTGCCATATCCCTGGGCAGCAGAGTCGAGTATTTCGAGACTTTCTTCGCTTGCACTAGGCTGGGTGCTGCACTGGTGCTGCTGAACTATGCATACGCGGAATCAGAGATGTTGGCACTACTCAAGGATGTTCGGCCCAGAATGCTGATTGCGTCTCCTGGATTCACGTTCTATGACAATACTAAGATACTGCCCAAGATCGCCGACGAGGTGCCTGCAATTGAGAAGTTTGTCATCATGGATGACCTGGCCCAGAAATACAAATTATCTGGAACACTTGCAAGGTCTGTCAGATACGAAGAATACATTGAGCAGTACGACGCAGATGCACAACAATTACCGGATGCCGATATCTCCCCACACGACATGGTCAATGTTCAGTTCACGTCTGGATCCACTGGTCTTCCAAAAAGTGTGGCTCTCTCACACTACAACATCATGAATTGCGGTCGATATATATGGCAGCAGACTCGAATGACGGATGAAGATCGCATCTGTCTTCCTGTTCCCCTCTTCCACTCCTTCGGCATGATAGTTGGAATCAGCTCGAGTACTGTTGGAGGATCCGCACTGGTTCTGCCACACGAAATCTTCAACTCTTCCGCGACGTTAAAGTCTATCGAAAAGTACAAATGCACAGCAATATATGGCGTACCAACCATGTTCGTCACCGAAATGGAGCAGAAGGAGTTTGATTCAATAGATCGATCGACAATCAAGTTCGGCGTCATCGCCGGAGCAGCGATGCCGCCGGAGCTTCTGCGCCGGATAGCGACCAAGTTTCCGGTCCCCCGAATTTATACCTGCTACGGAATGACAGAACTGTCAAGCTTCATCAGCATGATGCATGAGACAGATCCATATGAGAAGCGCATTCTGACAGCAGGGAGGTTGTTTCCGCACTTCATCGCAAAGATCGTGAAGCCGGACACTGGTGTTGTCTTGCCGTGGGGCGAAAAGGGTGAGATTGTTGCAAGCGGATATGGGCAGATGTCAGAGTATTTGAATAACAAGAAGAAAACCGATGAGTCACTGAGGTACCACCCCGAAGATCTCGAGCCCGATGGAGTTGGAGGCCTCGGCGATGGGTGAGTACAGGCACCGAGACACATCTTCGTTCCATTGCTGACGTGCATACAGAACTGTTCTCAGGAAGTGGATGCACACTGGCGACGAAGGCTACCTCGACCCAGAAGGCTACTTCATCATCTCGGGTCGAATAAAAGACCTCATCATTCGTGGAGGAGAGAATATCTCGCCAATGGAGATCGAGGACAGGTTGATCGAACATGAATCCATTGCGCAAGCCTCGATTGTGGGAGTCGCAGATGAAAAATACGGAGAAGAGCTAGGCGCATTCATTGAGCTGAGAGATGGCTTCTCAGAGCAACGACCAAGCGATGACGATTTGAGGGCTTTCGTGAGACAGAAGCTGGCACGGTTCAAAGCACCTAGGTACTTTTTCTTCCTTGGTGACGGAAAGGCGCCAGATGAGTGGCCCCAGACCACCAGCGGCAAGATCAGTAAACCGCATCTGCGAAAGATGGTTGATGATCTTGTCAAGTCATAACCAGTCATATATTTCGATAGATGCACAATTCGAGTCAAGTCTGCTGAAGCGAACTTGGACTACGAAGAAAGCTCCTGATCCTAGAGACCACACAAGCCAATAAGTTTGGAGCATAGTGAGATCCAGGCTGTGCTGTATCGCTGATACCAAGAAATCGTGAAGAATCGCTCCGTTGCTCCGGAAAGAACAATGGCAGGTGAAGCGAATCATCTTGGCAGGCGACCTTCTAATAAATCGCTCGCCCGAATCATGGTCTCGATGCACATTGACCTCGGGGCTGATATGCACGTCCCCGCAGAGCCCGATCGCCTATGATTGAGTCCAGAAAGCTTTATTAATGATCCGCGAAAGTCGAGGCATACTCCGCGTACGACATTCGACGCGACTTTTCGCTGTATCGCCATACTTTGGACTCCGCAAACATGTCGTACGGCGCCAAAATCATCGCCCAGGCTCTCCATGACCTGGGCGTCAAGGTGATATTCGGTCTCCCTGGACTGCCAGTGACGGATATCGGGCAGGAAGGGCTGTACTTGGGCATGAGATTTATCAGTTTTCGAAATGAGCAAGCTGCAGTATATGCTGCCACGGCGTATGGATACCTGACTGGCAGGCCAGGAGTGTGCATATGTGTCGGAGGTCCTGGTATCATTCATGCGATGGCTGGTGTACGTTATTCTGCGAGCAGAAGCAGCATTCAATTTATTGACACCCGAACTAGATACCCCATGCGACGGCAAATTCCTGGCCGTTGCTGGTGCTGGCTGGTTCCAGCGAGACGCACAATGCTGGCAGAGGAGCGTTCCAAGAAGTCGATGCCATCGCCATGTTGACGCCTCACACGAAAGCGGCAGTACGACCCCCAAGTCCAGAACTGATTCCCAAGTTCATTCGAGACGCATACCGTGCCGCATACTTTGGCCGACCTGGACCTGCTTTTGTCGACCTGCCTGCGAATTTGATTCTCGGAACGTTCGAGGTACCGCGGAACCAGCTCGTCAAGTTCAAGGAAGCTCCACTATCAGTCGCGCCGGAGAACAAGATCAGAGAAGCAGTGCAAGCTCTCAAGAATGCGAAGGCACCTTTGGTGGTGATTGGTAAAGGCTCAGCGTATGCTCGTGCTGAGAAGCATATCAACGCTTTGGTGCAAAAGACTGGGCTTCCATTCGTGCCGACCCCTATGGGCAAGGGCGTGATCGCGGACTCTGACTCAAACAATTACTCCGCGGCGCGATCGACTGCTCTCAAGGAGGCTGATGTTGTGTTACTACTTGGCGCGAAGTTAAACTGGATCCTATCATTTGGAGGCCCTCCGAAGTGGAATCCTAAAGTGAAAATCATTCAGGTCGACATTACCGCCGATGAATTGGGCAAGAATGCAGGGACCCCCGAACTAGGCCTTGTCGGTGATGTTGGCCTAGTGGTTGAACGCATTGTAGAGCACCTGGGAGATTGGAAATGGCAAGGACAGTCGTCTGCATTCATGAAGAATCTGAAGGCTGCAAAGACGAGGAACGAAGAAAAAGCCGCGAAGAAGGCTGAGTCCTCGAAGCTTCCCATCTCCTTTGAGCATTCTTTCGGCGTCATCAAGAGCACGCTCAACAGTCTGTCGAATCCCAGCGACGGAGACATTGTGTATGTCTCCGAAGGCGCGAATGCTATGGATATCTCTCGATCGATCTTCACCATGGAACATCCTCGCCTGAAGTTGGACGCTGGCACGTATGCCACCATGGGTGTTGGTCTCGGCTACGCGATTGCGGCGTGGGCAGCCTACAATCTACCAAACCCTGAAGGAACCGCAGGTGCATCGGGTCGCAAAAAAGTCGTGGCCATTGAAGGAGACAGCGCCTTTGGATTTTCTGGCATGGAAATCGAAACAATGGCTCGGTTCCAGATGGATATTCTGGTTTTCGTCATGAACAACAGCGGCCTATACCGGGGCGACGCAAATTCATCTGAAGAGTGGGAACGTCGTCGCAAGAACACTGTCGCTGGGACGACACAACAAAAGGGTGCCGCTCTGACGGCGTGGTCGCTCGGATACCAGACGAATTACCAGAAGATTGCAGAAATGGCTGGTGGGATCGGCATTGTTGCTCGAACTCCCGAGGAGTTGAAGAAGGCGACAGAGATTGGTTTCAAGGCCAAAGTGCCAGTGGTGGTCAATGTGCTCATTGATCCTCAAGCTGATCTGCTGATGGTGAGCAATCACACTCTGCTACCTTTTGCGCTGAGAACGGGCTAACGTTTCACTAGGACTTCTCCTGGCTTGACATGGCACCACCGAAGAAGAAGAAGGACGAGAAACTGTAGTTTAGGCAAGTGACTGCAACGGACGATCATATTATTGCATGTTTAGTCGTCTCGACTTGTCAGCCTAACAGTGTTCGCTAATAGACTCAAAAATAGATACCTGCTGCTGTAACTCGCAATAGTTGTCTTCCAGTCCTTGATTCTTTCTGATGCTGCTAGAGGCGGTAATGCCGTAGTCGTCACAGTATTAGGTAAAAGCAACTGGTCACACTTTTGGGAAGTGCAAGTTCAATCCAGGCCAGTGAGGCGACTGATTAGGGCTTGGCGTGATGGTTTGAGGTTGTGAAAGTATTGAGCCTCTCTATTGCGAGTCGCGACTCGTATCGTCTTCTCATAGCATGAGCTCGTCGCCTACTACTGGCTTCTCATCACATGGGGTTGTGTTTGCGCGCGGGATAGTCCTGTCCCGAGACTCAAAGGCGACAGAGTACAGGACGACGATGATGTTTCACATTCCCATGTCCGTGCTGGTAGCATCGCCGCTTCTCTCCAGAACCCTGCCAAAGAAGGTCCTAGGTCGGGTTGCTGCAGCCGAAGAGGCTTCTTGGTAGGCGCGAGTACCTCTTGGTGCGTATTATCCTATCGTTGCGTCGCTCCGCGGAAGCCTAAGACGCCAATGCTCGGCTTACGACAACCTCATGTACAGAATATGGTAAGGCCCAGATCTCCTTCATGCCAACTTCAATCCCATGTGCGTGCTTTCTGGAACATTCTGAATTGACAGAACGCTTTGCTACATCATGGACAAGCATGGGATGAACGTATTGGACGGAGCCTCTGATCGTCCAGCTCCTGTGCAACACCCAAGCGAAAGCCACCCGTCCACCAAAGACGAAAGTATGGCACAAGTTGTGAACGATGAGCCCGAACGTCGCTCCAAGCTCAGGCTCTATCCAGCCATGGCTGCCCTTTACCTGACTTTGTTCATGGCAGCATTGGACATAACTAGTCTCGCGACCTCTATTCCAACAATATCAGCTGAACTCGATTCCGCTGCGGGCTACTCCTGGATAGGCGCAGCGTTCCTCATTGCGGACGCTGCCACCGGACCAATTTGGGCTAAGATGTCTGACATATTCGGAAGAAAGCTCGTCATCTCCGTATCGTTATTGTTCTTCGCAGTTGCCAGCATAATAGGCGCCCTGAGCAATACTATGATCATGCTCATAGCAGCAAGAGCAATTCAAGGTGCTGGTGCCGGGGGCATGGTCTCGTTGGTCAACATTACCGTGAGCGATCTGTTTGGCCTGCGAAATGGGCGAGCTGTAATACTGGGCACACTGGAGGCTGTGTGGGCCGTCGCTGGTGGAGCTGGGCCTATGATTGGAGGTGCAATCACGGAAAATATTGGGTGGCGATGGTAAGAGAAGATCACCGCTAGGACTGATAGACAGAGATTGACAGGTGAGCAGGAACTTCTGGATCAATCTGCCCATTGTGGCTATCGCTCTCGCCTTGCTTGTCATATTCCTCGATGTCCACAATCCTCGGACGCCTTTCTGGACGGGAATCGCGGCAGTCGATTGGTATGGTATCTTCGCGTTGCTGGGCGCCATTATCCTGTTGCTCCTTGGGCTGAACTTCGGCGGAGTGACATATCCTTGGGACAGCCCGGAGGTGATCTGTCTCCTAGTCTTCGGCGCTCTGATGATCGGCATCTTCATCGGTATCGAATGGAAGCTTGCACGATACCCTCTCATGCCGTTGCCTCTATTCCACGATCGGTCGAACAATGCTGCCTACTTGGTCGCCTTTACCCACGGGATGAGTTATATATCCGTGGAATACTACTTGCCACTTTACTTTCAAAGTGTCCGACAAGCCTCCCCAACGATGTCCGGTGTCCTTGTACTTCCCGTGACACTGAGCGAAGGCGTAGTCGGCATTATTGTCGGCATATTGATCCACAAGACTGGTCGATATCGCGAAATCATATGGGTGGGAAAATTGATGTTGACCTTGGGCCTGGGTCTTTTTGTCCACCTGGGCGTGTCCTCGGGGATTGCAGAGATCATCATTTATCAGCTCATCGCAGGCATCGGATCTGGTCTGCTCTTCGAACCACCTTTGATTGCAGTACAGAACAATGTTCAGCAATCTGATACTGCAACCGCCACCGCGACACTCGGTCTCATCCGTAACCTTTCCACCTCGATCTCCGTCATTATCGGCGGAGTGGTGTTCTCCAACAGTATGAATAACCGCGCGGCCTGGCTCACGGGTCAAGGTGTACCGGATTCAACAGCGGCTGAATACGCCGGCGATAATGCTTCGGCAAATGTCGAGATGATTCCTGATATCGATAATGTAGCGGATCGTGTCGCGGTACAAAAGGCTTTCGCGTGGGGGCTGCGAAATATGTGGATCGCATTTTTGGCATTCACTGTTGCAGGACTGGTTGCAGGTTTCTTCATCAAGCATAAGAAAATGGATCACGAGCATACGAAGACAATGACAGGCCTGGAGCACATGACTGATCGAAAGAAGGACAAGAAGAGACGAGGCACAAGCCTGCCGCCGGATGACGAAGCGAAAGAGGAAGAACTGTCTGAAAAGCCGTGATCTGCCAGTCTGGGAGAGTCTCTGCTACTTCGCATGTCGGAATGCGCTCACGAAGGGAAAGACTTGTATCTGAATGAATGTTAGGTAGCGTCCGTCATGCGCACCATTGGGCCGTTGCTCAACATCACGTAACAGCGTACTGATCTTGACTCACCTTCTCAATGTCCCAGACGCCGCTCGTGTAGTAGACGTCCTTCTTGATGAGTTCCATCACTTCTTCCCTGGAGTCCGCAACTGCCATCAGAATGCTTCCATTTATTTTTGGGCCCTGGCCCTCTTTAAGTGGCTCGTCGAGGCTCGCGCCACCCAAAACGAACAGGCCAGCTTGTTCGTGAGGCTTGATTGCTTCGAGATGTTGACTTCGCAGCGCATGTCAAAAGATGATCAGCTGCTAAGGAGTGTATGAAACTCACGGTCGAACTTTCATGCGAGCCTCGAGGGCTCCGTCTTTGTCGGGAAGGATACACTATAGGAAGATAAGTGAACAAGACGTCCCCTTCATAACATGTTCGCCATGACAATACCATCCATTCTTGCTTTGCCATGGCTGTAGAGGACCGAGAAAAGTATCGGATGGAGTATGGGTTGCCGCTGGCCGTTGAAAGACCTCGGAGGCTGGGTCGGACAAGAAGTCGAGCTGCCATTGAAGCTATATTGCGAAACTGCGAGCTCTGCTATGATGGGTCTAACTTAATTAGCACAGCCATTGGAGGCCCACAAGAGGTGCGGGATCGGAGCTACATATAGGGCTAAACGATCTACCGGGCGGCATACGCAGCTTGCTTGGCGTGCAGCTTCATTATTCATATCGCAGGCAAGTCAGCCGAGCAACTTTTCGTGGTCGAAACTTTCCCAATCCAGAGCAGGTATTCCTTTACCATCCACATGGCTGCAACGACGCCGACAGCGCTGCCCGAAGTGCTGGCAGAATTTCAAGCAGCTTCGAATGCAGCACTGAATGGACTGCCTGCTGCGGACGCCATCCTACCGCCGGACGATGGAATTACACTCTTCGACGCGAAGAACGAAATCTTCCTTGCGTATCTGCAAGCGCTCGCGCTGCGCAACTTGAACGTGATACGCATTGTCAAAGCCGGCAATGATGCCGTGAAGGCACAGAGCTTGAGCAATGAGATCACGAGGAAATTGATCGAGCAGAGAGTGTACCTGGAGCGCGGAGTGGGTCCGCTGGAGAAGAAGCTCAAGTACGAAGTCGATCGCGTGGTGAAGGCGGCCGACGATGAGGAACGGCACGTCAACCAAAAGCTGCAACATGCTATCAAGGCGAATGGACATGCGGACGAGAAGAAGAATGACGGCGCGAATGAGGAATCTGATTCGGACTCATCAGATACGGACAGCGATGCAGACCTCGGCGCTGAAGCAGCCGCGTATGTTCCACTCAACCAGGGCTTGTACAAAGGCTCGCAATCAACCAGTGCTGTGTCTGCAGTGCGTGAGAAGAGCGCATCAGACGGCGTCTACCGCCCACCACGAATATCAGCCACAGCCATGCCAACCACCGAGCGGCGGGAAAAGAAAGAACGGGGCCCAGGACGGTCTGCTACCCTTGACGAGTATGTCTCGACAGAACTATCTGCGGCGCCGCTCGCGCAGCCTAGCATTGGCTCGAATTTGGCAGCTGGTGGTAGAACGAGCAAGAATGCACGGCAGATGAAGGAAGAGGCGGAAAGGAGAGACTACGAAGAGACACACTTGACACGTCTGCCGGCTATGAGTAAGAAAGAACGGGCGAAGAAGGGCCTTGGTAGAGCCAGGGACGGAGGTTTCGGCGGAGAAGAATGGAGTAACTTAGGTGCCAGCCTGGATCGCATAGGAGACCTGACAAAGCGCAAGAGCAAGGACAGCGCATTGGACAAGAGTCGGAAGCGAAGAGCTGTAGAAGATGGCCCGCGCGGCGACGGAATCGGCGCACGCTTTGACACGAAGAAGAGAAGACTGGCAAAGAAAGGCAAGATTTGAGGGATGAAGGCCTGGACACTCGATCCTTCGCACTGCTACTCCGAGTGTGCATCATATATGAACAGAATTCTCACATGTCACCATGATCTCTGCATGATCGAGAGAAGCTAGGAAAGCCAGCCAGGCATAGCCGTCGTTGGCGCGCAGTAAGAAGCCAGACGATGTAACTTGAGTACGGTATTCTGATAGCGTTTCCGTAACATGCTTCCCCTAAGCTGGCGAGGCTGCAATTTGCGCAAATTCGGCATCAAAATGCGACAAATACCTCCGAGAGCGGTGGTGCACAGCTGTTGGATAGCGGGAACTGTTATAGATGGCAATCGTGGAACCAGCAGGCAATCGTCCAGCCTTGTAGCGGTCGCGAAACCTGTTGCTGTAAGTGCATCCGCGATGCTCTCCCGAGGCAGATCATGACGGGTTGCTGGGAGAAGATTCCCCGTCCAGCTAGAAATCCGACCGAAGTACGCGGAGCATGACGCGACAGCCGCGGACCACTCGTCATCTCGGCCTATATTTCGATGTATGTATCGTGCAACTCGAGAATGGTGCGCATTCCTGAAAAAGTGAGACAGATTGTCATCGCCAGCATCATCTGGATGGATCTTATGATGAGGATTTGCCAAGTGCCGAGGTTCAGCCGGCCATCACCCTATCAACCTTCCATCACAACATCGTCCTCTTGACTTGACTCATTCTTGCAATTCAACAACATGGCTGGATTTGGGAAGGTCATCGCTGCAGTTCTGCTGGGTAGTGCTGTGGCTCATGAGCAGCAACCTCTGCTCTCGTCTAATGGCAAGAAACTCCCACTGGTGAATACCGAAAAGCTGCAGGATGCTATCAGTGGCGATAACCTATTCGCTAGAGCACAAGATTTATACAAAATTGCTGAACTTTCATGGCATGAATACAATCATCCTACACGTGTCATCGGCAGTGCCGGGCACCAAGCCACTCTCGAATACATCTGGGCGACCATCGCAAAGCTGGGCGATTACTACAACCTCACTGAGCAGAACTTTCCTGCGTACTCCGGCAATGTGTTTGAATCACGGCTCATTCTGGGCGACGAAGTCATCAACAATGCTTCGGCGATGAGCTTGACGCCTCCGACGAAAGATAACGAGCCGGTGAGCGGCCACTTGGTCCTGGTGGAGAATAGTGGATGCTCCGCAACGGACTATCCGGAGTCTGTCAAGAACAACATTGCTTTCATCAAGCGCGGACAATGCGCCTTTGGCGACAAGTCTCTGAACGCCGGCAAGGCTGGGGCTCTCGCGGCTATCATCTACAATAACGAGAATGGCGCTCTGCACGGAACGATGGGTACTCCGGATCCGCAGCATGTTGCAACATTTGGCATCTCTCTTGAGGAGGGAACGCCAACTCTCGATAAGCTGAAGTCTGGTGATGAAGTCGACGCGATCGCATACATCGATGCTGTCGTCAGCACTATCCACACTCAGAACATTGTCGCCCAAACCAGGGATGGTGATCCAGACAACTGCGTTATGCTTGGTGCTCACTCGGACTCTGTATCTGAAGGACCGGGTGTGAATGATGACGGCTCGGGAACCATTTCCCTTCTTGAAGTGGCGAGAGAGTTGACCAATTTTACTGTCAACAACTGCGTTCGCTTTGCTTGGTGGGCAGCGGAGGAAGAAGGGCTTGTCGGATCAAACTTCTATTCGTCTACCTTGCCTGAAGAGGAGAACCTCAAGGTCCGCCTGTTCATGGATTACGATATGATGGCTTCCCCCAATTTCGCATACCAGGTCTACAACGCTACCAACGATCAGAGTCCGGTCGGTAGCGAGCAGCTCCGAGATCTGTATGTCGATTGGTATGAGGAGCATGGCCTGAACTACACCTTCATTCCATTCGACGGCCGCTCGGACTATGATGGCTTTATTCGAGCAGGCATCCCGGCAGGAGGAATCGCAACTGGCGCCGAAGGTATCAAGACGGAAGAAGAGGCAAAGGTCTTTGGTGGCAAGGCCGGAGATTGGTACGATCCATGCTACCATCAGCTCTGCGATGATCTCGCCAACGTGAACGCGACTGCATGGATAGTCAACACAAAGCTCATCGCCCACTCGGTCGCCACGTATGCTGTCAGTCTTGACGGCTTCCCCAAGAGAACAAGTGCTGAAGTGATGACGGAGAGTCCATATGTGAAGGACACGAAGTATCGCGGTAGCAGATTGTTCATCTGAGCGTGACGAGGTGATAGGATAGCAGTAGTGCCGCATCATGGAGTTATCCACTGCATACGTATGTGAGCAATATGAGATACATGATAGAGCATCGTCAATGAGCAGGCGTGGCGCGTACGTTTGATGCGAACATGACTGCCAAGCTTCCCGAGAACAGGGGTCTGTCAAGATAAAGTTGCATGATGGATGCTGCACATGCACGTCAGGCGTGTGAGTCGTCCTGGAATCGACCGAGCTATCTGAGCTAGGAGGTATTGCCGGTCACACGCACCTTGCAAGTACATCCGCCGCATATTCTGCCCACCTCGCCATTCGTTTGACCCAATCCCACGACAATGATCCACGAGCGACCACGATAGTATCCGCTGCCATGCCCTCCACCTCCCCTGGCACCGCGCCGTCTGCCTTCGCGGAGATCCTGCCCGGAACACCTACAGAATCGCTGCAGGCCACCACGATATGTGTGCATCGCTTCAAACGCTACATTGCCTACATTTGCGGTCGGCAACTCAACATCCTGTCCGGACCCAGCACGCTCGTCCAAGCGCTCACGTTTTCCGATGAGCTCATTGCTGTCGCCGCAGACGCCAAGTCTGGCAAGCTGCTCGTGGCTGGGAAGAAGCAGGCATGGATACTGGAGCCCATAGCAGAGGGCTGGACGAGGCTGTGGTGGGAGAAGGCATTGCTGTTGCGCCACAACAGTGTAGAGGAGGAGACGTGGTCGATATGCTGGAGCAACGAGGGCGAAGCGCTGCTTGCGGGCACCATGTCCATCACTCTGTTTTCCACCTTGCCCACGTCGCGAACCAGCTCGCCCAGGGCTTCTGCAATAGATGGCTTGGCAGTGGAGGAGCGTAAGCCATTATGGTCGAAGCCCGTTGCGCGGCCTGTACAGCAGGCAGCGTGCAGCCCAAGCTCTACTTTGATTGCAACTCGAGCCCGTTATGATCGCCTTGTCAAGGTATGGAGACGCCTGTCGTTCGAGGAAGGCCTGTTCGACCACACCTATCTGCCACACCCGGCAGCCGTGACCCACTTTGAATGGCGGCCCCTCGACGAGCACTTGGAGGGCCGGAGAGGGAGTGCGATCAGCAGGCGACACGAGGAGGAACACGAAGTCCTGTTCACGGTTACCAGTGATGGCGTGCTCCGGATTTGGCGGACAGGTGGAACACACGATTTGGAGGTACTAGGCCTGCATACGTCAATCGATTTGGTCGCAGCTATACCAGACTCGCCAAGTATCACTGCCAGCGGCAAGCAATTCGTCGCGAGGCCTCCGCGATTTGTGGTGATTCTGCCTTCAGATCAATTCTCGGCTGCCCTCAATGCCGCCATCGGCCTGTCGCTGGACAACAAGATTAGCCATGCTAAAGAGCTCATGAAAGAGCTCGTGTCGAAAGAGCTAGATGTGATAATCGTCCTCGATGGTCAAGGAAGAATGTCCGCTTGGGGACTTCACAGCGTCGGACACAAACGGCGACCAGGCACTCCCACCGCCATACAGCCATTTCACATCGCCCACACCGAAGGCATGCCTTGGAAGCTACAATCAAATACTCTTGCTCTGCCGTTCGCTTGGTTCCAAGATGACAAGATCCACTTGCTGATGCAGAGTGTTGGAGTCGAGGGCCACATCTCGTGGTGGCAAGGTCTCGTCGAAAGCTTCTTCTCGACTTCAGCATCAGGTGCAGATCGACTGGCATTGGCGAGCACATGGCGTGGAAGCGACACCGCTACCTGGATAGGAACCAGTGAGACTGGAGAGTATGCCGGGCCACAAAAGAACGTTATACGCACCTCCGATACATGCTTGATTAAATTATCGGAGGCTGGTAGGATCGCCATAATTGAGCAGTCAGACGGCCCCCGACATACTGCTGCAGAACGCCTTGTCGAAACCGGGATCACGGACGGCGTCCTGCTGACGGCCAACACAGACATTGCAATACTGCTGGGCTCCGACAACAATAAGCTTCTGCTCGTAGATCTCCTTGGCGGGTACGTTGAGCATTGCGAGATTCTTGATTCAACCGCGCGCAGCGCTCAATGCCTCGCGCTGGGATCAAGGCAGAGTGTCGTAGCAGTTGCATATGATAGCATTGTCGATATCTTCGCCCGGGGAAGATACAAAGACGGAAACAGCCTCATGCGGACATGGCATTCTGTTCAGCGTATATCAGTGGCGCACACTGGTCTCAAGATTGCTGGACTGGCTTGGCGACCGGATGCTACTTTGGCCATCAAGGCAGGCACTGCCTTATTCGTGAACAGACTCGATGTTTCCCTCGGCGAGCTGCAATTAGAGACGCGTCAGACGCTGGACTACGACGAACAAAATACCACAATACCATTGCCAGCATTGACTTCACAATTGAGCAGGACTCTTCCTGTCTGGCACCCTTCCGTAATTGAGAGACTTGTGCTACACGGCTACGCTCGAACAGCGGTAGCATTGGTAGAGAAAATGGTTTCGAAACTCAGGTTCTGGGGTCCCGAAGACGAATTAGATTTTGTGCTTGGAGAAGACGTCGATACATTCCTGCAGCAGGACGACACGCCGCAGAACTGGATTGATAATGAAATTGTGGACGAACTCAAAGCACAGCTGGACGAGAAGCAGTTGCCTGCAATCACAAAAAGTGAGCAAAGACGTCTCGAGCACGTTGTCGATACTCTTCTCTACCTGCGCGATCACGTTAGAGGTCTGGATCACAATGCCCTGTGGTACTTGTTCTCTTGGAAATTGCAACTCTTGGTCCATCAAGGCAATTCAAGTCAAGCGAATGGTATCGCGGAAAATAACAGCGGCTCGCATAACCGTGATGCATTTGTGCCCGAAATGTCCTGGCGTGAAATCGCTTTCGCATATCACAGCACCTCACAACAGCCTCTGCTTGACATTCTGATATTGCATCACGACAACAAAATTACATGGGACATTGCGCGTCGTCTCGGTATAATGTCATGGTTGACGGACCGTGAAGCATTACTTCAAGTCTTTGAGCAAATGGCTCAAACAGCATACCGTTCATCACAACCTCCCGACCCTGTCGATGCTGCCGTGTACTACTTAGCATTGCACAAGAAGCAGACACTTTTGGCTCTTTGGAGGATAGCTACCTGGCATCGGGAACAAAGATCAACAACAAACTTCCTCAAAAAGGACTTTGGTCAGCCTGAAGCCAGGACTGCAGCGAAGAAGAATGCGTACGCATTGATGGGTAAACGCCGCTTTCACTATGCGGCAGCCTTCTTCTTGCTTGCAGACGACGCAGCTGATGCCTGCAATGTCCTTGCCGGGCAATGTGACGATGTACAATTTGCAGTGGCAGTCGCAAGGCTATACTGTGGTGATGGCTCCGACGTACTTCACAAGCTGCTCGTGGACCGCGTTATCCCGGATGCCAAACAAGCTGGCAATCGCTGGCTGGTCAGTTGGTGCCACAGTGTTCTGCTGGAGAAGCGAGAAGCTGCCGAAAGCCTGGTTGAGCCCATGGACGGCATGGTCAAGACTTGGCAGCAAGATGACCCAGCATTGGTCTTGCTATACAAACAGCTTCGGAAAACGCCTAGCGAGCACGAATACAATGCTGTCTCGCGTTCCGCCACACTTCTCGCACGCATGGGCCTGTCACTTCTGGGAATGGATCTCACCAAGAACTGGACATTCGCACAATCTGATCCTGTCCCGACAGGCGCAACAAACGCTATGACGAATGGCTTCCACGCATCGCTGCCCGACCGCACCATTACAGAATTCGAATATCCTCGTACCGAACCCATCGAGCCGCCTTCACTGCTCGACAGTTTCACCAGACCAGAGCCATCAAAGTCTACTCCCAAAGAAGACAATGACCAGGATGCGCGCGAAGCCAAAGCTGCCGAGTTGTTGGCGAAAATCAAGGCAAAGAAGAACATCGCCGCGCAACAGCCGGAGGAAAAGGTAGAAGATGAGAAGAATAGCAAGAAGAGAGAACCTACGCAGTTCAAGGAGCCTGATGCTAGTAGTCTGTTGGATTCTTTCGGGTTTTGATTTTTTTTTTGATGTTTTGATAGTGATTGATTGTAGACATGATGGGAGAATGACTCTTCTTGTACCGCGGCGTAACCTTATCGGTGACTTGTGTCGAGTAATAACAGCTTTTTTTGTTCTTTTGCAATGAATCCCATTCTTCGCAACATCTCGTCATCGAAATGGGTCTCAGGCCGTTCATCCTCGCACGGCTGGTTGACAGGGTGTACCAAAAACCAAACAACACGTGAAAGACCAAGATTACTTCAAAGCGTGAAAGAAGAGAGACCAGCAGCTCAACTAGAAGGTAAAACGCCAGTCGCATTCCGATAAGACACTGCAGAAGACGCGATCGCTGTTGTTGTTGTTGTTTCTTTCTTTTTTTTTTCTCGGGGAACCTTTGTTGGCATTAACGTCTTTGAAAAGCTGTAAAATTCTATAATTGACGATGGTCACCATCGTCGTCCCGGCCGGATCAAGCGCCAGAATTTTTTGGTCGCGTCCCCAACTACCCAAATAACAACCATCAACAAGACCAACAACAAACAACAACCATCAACAAGACCAACAACAAACAACAACAACAACAACAACAACAACAACAACGACAACAACAACAAACAATAGAGCAGAGCTGATCAGAGAAGAAAAAAAAAAGAGATCAAGCTCCCTCCGCGCGCACGCGCGCGATCATCCACGTCGTGTGCAAAAGGTTGGCGGGCGTGATGGATCATCCGAAAGGCCCTGCCCTTCGAAAACCTTCGCTGTCTCACTCTCTCCTTTGTTTCCCCGTCTCTATTCTTTCCACGAACCAAACCATCTTGCTTTCTCCAGCCATCGCGGGGCGATGCGCGCCGCCTGTGAGTATACGTACATGGGAAAATACACAGACACACACGGACTGACAACAAAAAAAAGAATGCCAGATAAACAGTCGAAGCTGCTGCGCCCGCCGCGATGCTGTACAGGGATAAGAATGCCGGGTTGTTGGAGAATTCTGAAGCACTCCATATGCAGTCGATACAGAATATGCACACCAAAGCGAAATAGAAAACGTGAATGGAAGAGACGTCCGCAACGCAACGCAAGTATAACACTCATCAGTGTCATGATCCAGGCGGGGAGTTCTCGTGCTTGATCGGGTGGTGTAATACTCCTGGCAAACACATTCTCCCCGTGCCTTCCTCCTCTTGTCGTCTCCCGCCTTCTCCATTTTCGTACTGTCCCAGCCATCTTCGCCAGAGAGCACCGGAGAATCCAGAGTTGTAGTAGAAACTGCTTCCGAGCATGTTGTGCTCACCCCAGCCAAAGGGCGAGTCCCAGAAGTTCTTTGGATGATTGAACACTTGGTCCATGTATTCCAAGTCCCAATCTCGGTCGAAATATACTGGATGCGGGGCGTAGACTGCCTTCAATCCGTGGTGCAGTGCCACGGAAGGCGGCCACATTTCTGGAAACATTGTGTGCCGGTATCTCCACGTTTCGTGATGCGCAATATCGAGTAGCCTCTTCGACAATCGGGCAACTGTCACGATGGCGCATCTTCGTGGCGGAGGCGGCAGATCGCGTCGGTAGCCGGTAATATCCGAACTGAACACCCAATTGGTCTGGCTCGGGTCGAAGATCGGATTGAATGTAATGATATCGGCGTCCTCGTCAATGCCCCATTGGTAATTGTCTTGGTCGTAGCCGATCAGAGGCGTCACACCATCAGGCGGATCCAACATGCCACCATTGGGGAAATCGCGGACAGGACCCCACACGGGTACTGGGCCACTGTCGACCGGATTGTTCTTCGGCTTGTCCACGTATTCGACCTCATGTTCCACAGCTTGGGTGAAGTTGTCCCAGGTTCCGTGGTATTTGGGGATGTAGAACCGTGAGCTTCGTTCCCACATCCCTTTGCGAGGCTGCTTCCGTGCCCAATCGGTGATCTTCTCATTGAATTGATAATAGTGACCCGTATATCGAATGTCCATTTCCCAGTTCCAGAAGAAATCGTATTCGGGATGTTGCTGACTGAACCATTGCAGCGCGAAATGTGCACTTCTGTACACGCCGTGGATACTGCTTCCGGCCACGTTCATGAAGTTGTCAGGGAAGGGCTCGGGATAGTACATTTCCATTTGCTTCTCAGACCAGAGGGTCGCAATGCCCCAGAATTCCTGTGGCACGTTTTGTTCCACAATCTGCTGGTATACCCGCTCGTCCGCCCAGATGGGGATGGTGTCATCCTTGACATGCACCAGCAAGTGCACGTCGTACTCTCCGCCTGTTTTCAGGTTCAGTTCAGAGATCATGGCTCTAATGGCGATAATCTGATGAGGCTGGTACTCGTATCCAGTCCAGGTGCGCAGCACGTATGCTTGGCGGCTCTTCTTCTTTCGTCCACTGATCGGATCGTCCTGGAAGCGAGCCTTGTTCTTCTCGTAACAGCGCCCTTGGGCGGTTCCCCAGTCAACGTTGTCATAGTTGACGTATCCCATCTGCTCGAATACCTTTTCGCTTCCAGCACTTTCTGCGTTCGCGCCAGGTCCCGTGCCACCCATGCTCTCGTTATAGCCGTAGCCGTAGGGACCGTACCGTCCGAATCGCTCGAAACACACGCCGTCGTTGAGACCGAGGGTCTCGTAGTCGCCGTAGAGTGGCTCCGCCATGTGCTGTGGGATCCCCGGGTACGCGTACACATCGGGAACCTCTGTTGTCCCTTCCTCGTCAATGTAGCAGGTGCGAATGCCCTCGACATTTTTGTAGGGGTTGAACTTCACCGGGTCCAGCGGCGGCTCGGGTGACAGTCGCTGGCGGCCCAACTCTTCGGGACTCACGTAAGTATTGGGGGCGCTCTTGTTGTAGGCATTTTCGGGTTGCCATTGCGAGTAGGGCACCAGCGTCCGTATCCCGTTGTAGAAGCCATTGAGGCGCGAGTAGTGCATCCACTCAAACGGCACATCCTTCTTCTCGCGCTCTGATGACCATTTTCGGTGTTGGTGATAGCCTCCGCCGCCCAGCAGCGTGAGCAAGAACAGAGCCGCGAGGGCGGTGTAGATGGATCTCGTGAGAGATATGCGGCCAATGCCCCAGCGCCTCCCGGCGCCATCTCGCCACGGTATCCCGCCCTGCGGCCAGTCGAGGGCGACGACGTTGATGCCGTCTCCCGACAGGGTGGGTATTTGCTGGTAGGCGAAGCTGTGCTTGGAGAAGATGCGCAAGGGATTCCACGTTGTCAAGCGCGGCACGGATCGCATATTTTTGGGCAGCAAATATGAGTGGCCGTCCAGCTCTCCGGCATCAGAAGAGCGGCTGCTCTCTGAATGCCACTCCTTAGGCTCCTCCAGCGTGATAGGCGGTACCGAGAAGTCTTGTTGCAGAGTGTTACTGCGCTGGCGGAGGGTCGACGACGCCACGGTGACGAGGGCGGGACAGCGGAGGAGGTATTACACGGGGCTGCGGGGCGCGCTTGGTGCAGAAGGAAGAAGAAATGGCGGGAGCAGGAAAGTGGATGTTGCGGCGCGGCGAGCGGGAGAAGAAGTCGTGACGCCGGATGGATCGAGGGGCCCGGATGTCGCGAGAAGCCCACTGCCGCTGGCGCGAGCGCGCCTGAGATAGCCGATCGAATATGTACAGCTGTGGGCGGAGGACGCGCCGCGTGTGCAACGTTGCACGGGAAAAGGCGGATCCGGGCGCGCGGTGGTGAGGGTGGGAGGAGGAGGAGGAGGAGGAGGAGGAGAAGGCGTGGTGGTGGTGGTGGTGCTGCTGCTGCTGCTGCAGCTGGACGAGGGGACAACGACAATACGAGCAGGAACAGGAACAGGAACAGGAACAGGAACAGGAGGAGGAGCAGACCGGCAGGCAGAAGAGGAACTAGTGGGCCAGGAGAGGAGACACGAGGAGAGGAGAGGAGAGCAGAGGCTGGCCGGGCAGCATGTCAAGATCGATCAGACTGCACCGGACAACACGACACGACACGACACGCAGCACGGCGAAACCTACGCACGCGCGCCCCCTTCCGCGCTGCTGCTGCTTCTGTTGCTGCTGCTGCTGCGTGCTGCTGCTCTCCGCGCGCTCTGTTGAACGACCAACGTTCGGCAGCATGAAACCTTGTCCAATGCGAAACACCACAGCACCACTCCTCCAGCCGATCACGCGCCGCTACTGCACCGAGCCGGCAGCGTGCAGCAGCAGCCGATCGCCATCTGGACATCCATACCGCTCCATGGTTATTACAGTATTATGAATCATCCATACATATGCGCGTCGCAGCATCCACCACTTCCACGCCACGGCGCCTTCGAGAAGCAATCCTCCTCTCCTCAACCACGCCCGCCACTGGTCGAACCTCATCAAATCATGCACCCCCGGGCGGCCCGCGTATCTTTAATTTTCTTTCGCCCGGCTATGATTCGCTGTGCCGCCCACCAAGCAATGTGTGCATCCCCACTCCGCACGCCGGCCTCCCAATCGCCTCGACATCATGCGCAGGCAGGCCACCAGCGGCACAGCGAGCGATGACGATAACACACCCTCGCGCCGTTTGACCCCGACGACCGCCCTTCTCTCATCATCGCAAACACTTCGGCGCGCTAGGGCGTGAAACGGCAGGTGGAGCCCAGCTGGAAAAGCCGTTGTGCACCATCGTCGACCATCTGGTGGTTGAGAAAGCATCTAAATTCAGGAGACGCGCCTGGCCGTAATGCCTTCCCTCCTGCTCCCACATGTGATGATGGCCCCATTGCAGACGCAACCGTCTCTGCACAGGGCCTGCGACATGCATGAGACTATCGAATCTGTCGAATAACGCCGGGAATAGAATGCATCATGCTCTGCATGAGGCAATGCTTGTTTGCAGCTGCATCGGGCTCGATACTGCCGCTTACTGCGCAAACTTCCAATGCTCTCTGTCGGCCTGCGCTCATCGTTTCGACGAAGCGCCATCACCTCACCGCGCACTTTTGCACCACCGTATCATCAGTGGTTCCTGTTCGGGCGTGTGTCCGGCCTTGGCACAGCGCCTTCGACGCGCGTCCAGCATGATTTGCGCCGGCTCACCACAAGCACTGTCCGTCTGCAGACAAATGTGCGCTGATGATGCAGTGCAGATCCCGTAGAACTCCGACATGACACCCGTGCTCCCAACGCGGATGGCGTGAGAGAGGAGATACCCATAATAAATCACTGTCGTCGACGTTTGCGCATCTTCTTCGATCGTGCAACGTGAACTCATCAACCACGCTTCATGTTGATCACGAGACCTGGTGCTGTGCGTGATGCAAGGGTCACGTACTCGTGTGCCAGACACATTAGTCGTGCCCACCGATCATGTCAGTCGATGCTACTGTTGATCAATTCGAGGTAACGCGGAGACAACACGCATGTATTCGGAAGCATGCTTAAAGAGTCAAGGTCAACCTTGAGTGCTCAGCTGCAGCTCCCGACGCCCTGCGACACGGGCATATTGTCCACCATAAGCACTTGCTCACTGTCGTAGGTCTGTTGGCAGAGTGGCGTTCCCGTTTCCTGGATGAAACCTGCTAGACGACCGTGAGCTTGGCAGCTTGGTTCCATAACGTGCCCCAACGCGAGGTAGCCCTCATCTCCCATTCCAAGGACAAAGACACGGAGAGATGGAGCTCAACAATAACGGCGGACTTGCAAATCGGTCGTGCATGTCGATAGCTTGCCGGTTCGATTCAAGGACACGCAGCCTGACTTGGAGCTGGGAGTATGATGTGCTTCTCTGCGATTCTCGAGCACTTAAGTTTGCTTGGCTACTGACTTGATGATCAAATGGCGTTCACGAAGCATCCGAACAACTTTCGACAGCACCGCCGAGTGCCAGACTGCGGGAATTGCATGCTGGAAGCTGCCGAGACTGACTGTTCCGCCGCGGCTGACGTACGAGGAGTCCGCTGTTGGCCATACAATGTACGTGGCTTGTGCAGAAGGGGCCAGCATGCTGCCATCATCGCAAGGTGGGCCATGTCGAGGGAGGAGCAGAAGTTGCAGAATGCCAACTTGGTGACTTTCGTGGGAATTTCGTGAAGGTGGAACGCTTGGCTTGGGCGTCCCCGCACCTCGGCGCGCGTAGTGCAGGGCAACGCGCGACGATGAGGACGGAGCAATCAAGACGTCGGGCATCCCACTCTCGCCCAGCACTCGCCGCGGTCGCAGAAACGGCCGGCAGGATCGAAAGACTGACCGACTGCCACAAAGGCGTGCGTGTGTCGTGTCGTGTTGTCCGGTATCGTGTCGCGGGCAGCGCATTGCAGACAGCAGCAACAGCAACAGCAACAGCAACAGCAACAGCATCAACAACCCGAAACACCACCTGCAGATGTAACCGACGACACACGACAGGCAATGGCTCCACCTCCGCATCATCCTCCGCCGGCCAAGGCGACGGCCGAACAAGACGGCACTCCTCCTGGCACTCGCCCCGAACCGCCGGCGTCGCTCACCCAGCGCGCGCGCAGGTTGCAGCTTCGCAATGCCGGCTTCCGTGGGCCTGCCGTGAGCAACATCACGCCCAAGTGCCTGCCATCCATGGCCACGACCGCCTCTGACCTTCCGCCCTTGTTCGCGAAGCAGCCACCGGCCTCCGATGCGGAAAACGTGTCTCCGTCCGGAACACGCGCGCGCGACACCTGCGCTGGTATCAATCACGAGCCTGCGGGAGTCCTGCAAGACATTGGAAATGCCGTCGATGGCGCTGCCACTCTGCGAGCAAAGCGACTGAGACAGCGAGCGACTTCCACCGACTTCTTCACTCCTGAGACGGCCAAGCTCGGTGCCTCTGGCGAACCCCTAGACTCCTCGCCTCCCAGTACGTCGGCACAGTCAAACATCAAATCCCGATCCACCCGCACACGAGTCTCCAGGATGTCAGCTCGCCCCCGGCGCTCCATTAGTGCAGAGACTCGTCGGTACGTTGATCATCTGGAAGAGGAACTGAGCGCCGCGCAGGCGCAATTGCAGGCAGTCATTTCTCCGAGCGTGACACGCGAGCAGTCGTCCAATATGCGCCACCTGAAGGCAGAAGTTGCCCGGCTTCGGGATGAGCTCGATGAATGGGAGACGCAATTCGACAACCGTCTGCATGAAGAAGTCGCCAAGTCCCACCGAGCGGAGCACAGCCTGCGAGCTCAGCTGCGTTCCGTCGAGGAGGAATGCGAAGTCGCCAGATACCGCATCCAAGAGCTCGAAAGCCAGCTGCGCACCACGACGGAGGCGCTCAATGCCACGGAGACCGCCAACGTGAACATGGAGAGAAGGATTGATTTCTTCTCCGATCTCATCGCCAGCTCGCCCACGAAGCTTGATCTGCACGCCCAGACCCCTGGTCGCCCAGGGCACTCGAGACTACCATCCATACTGCCCCGTCTACCGACTGCGACTGCTCTTTCCCGATCACCGGACCGTCGGGCGTCAACTCGACCAACCTCGCCCTTGCAAACTCGCTTCAGCCCCGGACAACCAATCTCCCCACACAATGCGATGCTCTCGCCCGACGTCCCATCCTCAGACGACGATGGCAATCAGTCGGAGCTCTCTGGATTCGTCAGTCATGACTCTCACCAGCCTAGCGCAAAGAGGCCCATGCGGAGAATGCGGCGCTTTGGTGCTGGTAGTCTAGGACCCAAGCCCCTCATACTACCCTCAACGACCCAATTCGAGCATGTTTCAGCTTCCGCGCCGCCATTCGATAGGGGCGAATATCCGTACAATGCGGCTTTTGATATGCAGGCGGAAGATGCTGTGTTGCAGCCAAGAAGTCCTTTGCTATATCATCGCAGAACTTCCACCAGGACGAGCAGCACGGGCTCGCCTGCGCATGCAGCTGGCTCACCATGTCCGGATTTCCAAGACCTAACTCACTCGCGTAGATTCGAGACTGAAGGCAGCAGGGCCACGCCGCGTGAGCTCACGTCGCCTTTTCGCAATGCACAATACTCGGACGACGATGATCCGCTCCTGAACACCTTGCCGGCAGAGCACAATACCACGACGAGGTCTCATGCGAACACTAGCAACTTTGGTTCTCTTGGCTCCGCAACCGGCGAGGCTATCGGGCGCAATCTACTAGACGAATTGGAAGCTGCTCAGACGCTCTCGAGTGCAGATCACTCTTCACGCATGTTCGAATGTGCCAGATCTGCGGACATGGCTGCTGGCTCGAGCTCAAGTCCATTTGTCTCTGACGCCAGTGTCGAGAGGCCGAGTGATCGCCCCGCACAAGACTCTGCAATGGAAAATAAGCAGATTGGAGGTATGGCCTCGAACTCATCGCTCGCGCTCCCATCGATACCTTGCACACCAACTTTCCCAAGACATCACCGCAGCGTCAACAGTAAGACACTTGGCGTGCAATCCATTCGGACTGTTTCAACGCTTGACTCTTTGCGGGACTTCTTCGGCGATGTGTCAGCGTCACCTCTCAGTTTAGCTAAGTACTTGGTTGAGAGAGCCCAGACCCGCTTGCGAATTCCTCGGCCACTGCTTACAATCCAGTGGTGGCTCGTGGGAGTTCTGCTTGGCCCCATGGCCAAGATGCGATCGATCGCAAGGCAAAGCTGCTGCACACACTCCAACAAGCCGGAGCAGGATCTCCTGGGAGACACAGACTCGAGCATTGCACCTCATGAAGGTCTGGACTACGGTCAACTATATCAGACGCCACCTTCATCATCCTCGCCTACCGTTGCGGTAATCCGAAATCGTGACCTTGTGGCCGGCAAGGGAAAGAAGCGGGCATCGAGCTCGTCTAAGGGTCGAGCCAAGAGCTGCCAGCACACCCAGCGCTGGAAGCACTCGCCATGGTTGTGGTTGAAGTTTAGCATGACTTTGGCTGTTGCCGTCGGTATCGCGTTCAAGGACGGACCTAGCAGCCTGCTGAAGGAAGCGATCTGTAATTGCAAGTCAGTACCAAGCGCAAATTGGAGGCAGACGAAGAGGGACGCGATAGAGTCGCCGAATAATGATTGAATACGCTAGCACCTGGAAGATGTCTGCTTAATGTCAGGAACTTGACGTGAATGCGAGCAGTGGTGCACAGAACACAAGTCCTGGGGACTGGGTACGCCATGACGGCTTGAAGGCATGATGCATGAAGAAATGAAAGATACACGAAAATAGATCACGAGAACATGGAATTGCAGCCACGACCTCCAAGTGAAGCCATTGCTCAATTCACACTGAAAGAATACTTGTCACGTGGTGACGCCGACGAAGACGATGTGCGCGGGCTCGCTTCCATGACACTTCTTCTGAGAACGTTGAACAGAAGCAAAGTCTGGCCGATGTGACCTGCTTGGATGACTGACTTTCTCCCATCGACTCAGGTCGTCAAAGCCCATCTACTAGTGACGCTGATGTTCTGTCCTGTAATCGACCCGCGCACTGATTACTGCATTGAGTAGGTATACAGCGTAGTTTGGAATCCACCGGATAGCGCCGAGAGAGAGAGAGAGAGAGACTTTGTCTTCTTGATGCCTCGGCAGGTTCTTTCCAGCTCACTCTGCTACAACAATCTCGTGCGATCGCATGTCGCAATCGCAAAAGAAGACCGCCAATGACGAGGCTTTGGATGCGCAGAGGTCAGCCTACACCTCATGCTGCAGATAGGGTTCTACCAAGCTTACCTCGTGGCTTTGCTCCAAAATCAAGCTTGCTGAAAAAGCTTCTTGCGGACTTCGACAGATCTCGTCACCTAAAGAACGGTTTCGCGCCCAGTCGGCGATTGCATGCGTGCTGGCGACCAGCTTTCTCATACTGGCAGGAAATCCCTTCCAGTGGACGGTCGGAGGTCCAATGAATATACCGATCGTCATCTCTGGGTTTCGAAGTCCTCGAAGAAAAAGAGGCGCTGTTGCATTGCCCATCGTTACGAGATGCAGCAAGCGCATCAACGACTACACTTGCCGCGCGCTCGTGCTGTGCATTCGTTCGTCGAAGCCTCTCAGCCGCTATTGGATATGCCTGCAGTACCCCTTTACTATAGCCTTGCAAGTGGCCGAGGCAACGGGAGACACAGAGAAGACAGCAACGAGTCTATAAGTATGGGAAACTCCATTCAGCAAGATACGCATCCCGCAGATCATCGACACTTTCCACTTTCCATCACTTACAGTCCTTCGAAATCGATGGCGAAGTTTTTCTTAGCTCTTGCGGTCGCGCAAGGTGCGTTGGCCTACCCGTGGGTGGCCAATGTGCCAGGCGTGGACTCCTCGATGCTTCCGAAGCGCTCTGCTCGCATGCACATGCCAAGAGATTCGCCCGACTGCCCATTCAATGCCAATCATGTCCCAGCTGCCCCCATCACTGCTCAGTATCCTTATCTGGGCGCCATAAATGGAAAGCCTGGCACTGGCAAGGGTGGTATTCTGGTGCCTGCTCCTGGAGATACAGCGCACGAGTTCCGTGCTCCCAACGCGAACACCGATATTCGAGGCCCTTGTCCTGGTTCGTTGCCCCTCGAGCCACAAAGTGAGGCGCGCGAACTGACAGAAGACAGGTCTGAATACGGCAGCTAATCATGGATTCCGTTGAGTCGACTCGGGTACATCTCCTGCGAGCCTGTACTGACTGCTTCTAGTCGCCCGCGATGGTATCACAACGTACAACGAACTTGTGGATGCACAGCAGAATTTGTATAACGTCGGCTATGATCTGGCCAATTTCCTTGCCATTGCTGGCGTTGGACTTGACGGCGATCTCGTCGGAACCACCAAGCTGTCCATCGGATGCGATGCCAATTCGCGCACAGCGACTCCGGGTAACGTGCTTGCGGATGAGCTTGGGCTGAATGGTCACAACCATTTCGAGGCAGACACTTCCTTGACAAGAAACGATTACTTCCTGGCCAACGGCGACAATTACCGATGGAATGCTACTGTGAGGACTACTTACAGTTCGTTCGTGCAAGATCGACTTACTGACCAAGCCCTAGTTGTTCACTCAAATGATGAGTTCCTGCCAGGGCAACTGTAACCTCGAGCACCTGGCATTGTATCGAGAGTTGCGGTACAACCAGTCAAAAGCAGACAATGGCAACTTTTTCTTCGGACCTGGCTCCTTACTGCTGTACGGCGCTGCATCCTTCTTGTACGAGCTCATGCCAACTGCAGGTGGTACTGCCGATGAAGCCGTAAGTATTTAACGTAGCAATCATCCCTATCAGTGCTGACTGTTCCCCAGACGATGATGTCTTTCTTCGGTGCCGACAAGGTTGACGGACAATATGTCTGGAACGGAGGAGAGCGCATCCCGCCCAACTGGCGCAATCGAGTCGATCCTTACGACAACAACAAGGTTGGCTCTCAGATCTTCAGGATGTATCTGCTTCACCCGGTGCTTTTCGGCGGCAATATTGGTCGCAACAACTTCAATGGCCTGAACTTCAGCACTTACATCCAGAATGGACAGTTCAATCCGAACACTGCTGCAGATGCAATGTGCTTGCTCTATCAAGCACTTACCGGCGGCTTTCCTGCTGAACTTGGCCAAGTGCTCAATATCCCCATCGACGTTTCCAATGCCATCACCGCGGACTTAGTGCCTATGGCAAAGAACTTTGGTTGTCCGCTCAACCATAACTCGGGAAGCAGCGTTTCTGGTGCACCATGATAAGGAGGAAACGGAAAGCGATAGAACTTTGTTAGCGAACTATAGTGGCATGATTACAGTAATCATAAGAAATCAGAACCTCTCCTTGAGCCAGCTCACGATTGCTTCACCCATCTCCTGCGGCTTCTCCAGCATCAACCAATGACTTGCATCCACTTCCTTGACAATCACATCTGGCAAAAGACCCTGCGCCTTCAACCCTTCAATCGCAACAGCAGGCGCAAGCGGATCCTTCAACGCCGCGACGAAAAGATACGGCACGCGCACAACCTACCTCCCAGCCTCCCACGCTTCCCGATCCCTCTGCAACGTCAAACTCTTCGCCACAGCCTTATACCACAACAATCGGCGCACGAAACCCATTCCCTTTCCAATCTCCCAATCCACCGCTCACGAAACCCCTCACTCGCAGCATAAGCCAAAACCTTCCTCCATCCCCATGCCCCCCTCTGCCCCCATCGTTTTCCAACCAATCCTCAAACGCATTCGGATAAACAGCACACCCGCTTCATCCTCTCCCGGCCTCCGTGCAACGCAGTAAACATCCTAGTTAGGCAAGTTGGGAGTACATGTAGCCTATTGCTCAGCCGCAGTGGGCCCCGTAGGATTTGCCAAGGTCTGCATGTACTTTTGACGATATAGGGCGTAGGATATACATAGATGCCCTTGGCGCGAATAGTGTTGGAGGTTGACTATATTTTGTGCTGTCTATGAGGCACCAGTTGCAGGCGGCCAACACTGCTGGACATTGGTCAGATCAAATGTCTTGGCCTCCGTTTTCAGCTCATTCTTGAGTCGATTTATCACGGAGCTTCCCATGTGCATGGAGGACGCAGATAGCTGACAGGCATTCAATCAGTACTCGCATCATTGCGATTCACAAATGAAGTAGGAGAAGCGTGCTTTCGTCGCGCTGAGAACCTGTTCGTATGATACGATTCTTTAATACATCAATTCCTTTGTCATCCAATCTGTTGAAGAATACCGTTGCGATCCAAGCCTTTCCAGAAGACTTGCCAATGTCCTACCTTGCCTTGTTTCTCCGCGCCTTGCCCTACCTCGAAGTCACCGTGGAGTCGTAGCCATCTGCCCTTGCGTTCACGCATTCCGCATTTGTCGTAGCGGCGCCTCCCTCTTCTTCGTCCAGCGCTCTTCTTCCTCTTCTTTCATGTGCTCGTATTCTTCGACCAGGGTCGCAATATTCCACAAAATGCGTTCGGTGCTGTCACTCCCATCGGCCATTTGACCACGAGCTGGAACGCTGCGGGCTGGCTCTGCAGAAATTCCACCAGTCGGTTCAAGCGATGCTCCTCCAATGTACTGAAACATCCTTCCCTGATCTCGCTGTCGTGCACGATTGCGTGGATAGGTCGATCTGATGTTTCCCGCCCCACCCGTACCATCCGCCCCCTGTGAGCTCCCACCCGTGCCGCCGAGAGGTCGATCTTGAGCTATCTCTGGTCCATTTCCGCCCTCACTGATATCCGCAGGAGTTGAAAGCACCCATTGACCAGACTTACCTAGTTCTGAATCGAAGACCATCTTGTGGCCATCTCGCAAGGAACACCGACTGGCCGGGCGCTTGTCGATACTGAAGCTGACCTTCGTGATTTCGACTAGTGACTCGACTCTCTTTGGCGGGTCGGGAGGTAGGCTCGTGGGAAGTCCGTAGTAGACGCCTTCCATGATCTTGACTGAATATCCAGGATTGTGTTTCTTTCGTGAACTGCCCTCGGCGATATCATCAGCCGGGCTCTTTGGTGCACCGCCGAGTCGGGAGCCAGCATCGTTCGGCCGCGATGTAGAGGCTGTTGCGTCTCGAGCAGGCGTTGGTGGAGGGCGACCAGTGACCGAGGCGGCAGTGGTGGCTCGTGAAGGCCGTCTGGTAAATCGACTGGAGCACGAAGTCAGTAGTGTAGGCGAGGACCTCACAATCTGGACGATCTTACGTATCGGCCGTGTAGTCATTGCGAAGCTCGTGGGCTCGCTCGTGGGAGCTGCGCGCTGGCCCGTGAGCAAAGGTCTGCGAGCAGTACTTGCACTGTTGAATCATGGCTGGAGGTTGATGAAGGATCGTGACAGAGTTCGGATCAGAATCGCAAGTATGCTGATATAGTCTGAACAGGAGAGAACAATAGAGAGAAATGCTATTGTGGCGAGAATAGAGCGGAACAGCCCGTGCCGGTGTTTGCCCGGAGTGAATGTCCTCGTGTTGTGCTTCACGGAGTGAATAGGCATGCGTGTCAGCTGGGCCAGAAGCTGCCAATCGGTTCTGGAGGTTGTTCATCCCCATTGAACATGCTTCATCACGAGAGGAGGCTGATGCAGACTTCTTTTCGATCTGTTACTCTTCTTGGTCTGTTGTTTTGGATATTCAGATGTTGAGAATCATTATTTCGCAAGCCGATCTGTGGTTATCTTGTATATTAGTTTGACGGTGGGCACAATTGGGGCTCAGATGCTACATGGCGAAGTGAACTACGAGGAGCCGTGCATTGGCACGTCTCGTTCGCGTTGCTGCTGTTTTGCGAACGTTGATCATCGTAGAGCAAGCGTGACGAGGCAATGGTGCATTGAATCAGCGATCAACCATCACTTTTCCGACGATATTGTTGAGCCATGCGTTGGCGCGAGAATCGTCGTATTGTCAAAAGCAGAATTTGGCGCGGCAAATGTTTGGGACAAAGACAAACCGGATGACGACGTCAGAACGCTCCAGGGCGCAAACCTCACCTCGTCTTCAAGTCTTTCCACCGCTGTTCATTGTTCCTTTGTCCTACTGCAACGATTTCTGGAATCCACTTGGAATGTTGTCTCTCAAGATTGACGATGCCGTGAAACGACTTCTCAATGAGCAAACAAACCACGGCCGGGATGTAGCTCGATCGCTGGGCTGCAGTGGCTGTCATCTTCTGGTCACGCTGCTCTGCCTTCCATAAGATGTTGCGTCTCCAACTCATGGCACGTCGAAGCCGGAAACCTCATTTCTGGCTACTGGTTCTGTTTACTGTTCTTCAACAGAGCCCGAGTATAGTTTTGCTGGAGCCATGAAACATTCCGTGGCGCAGTTGTGACTTTTCAACCACCAATTATACACCATCGCTTGACCGTATACACATCCTTTGACACTCAGAGATACTCGAGAGTGGCTCTAAACATCTACAGCCATCGAGGTAGTGTGGAGTACCTCACCAGCCTCGAATTCGCCATGGAGGGCACATACACTATCTATATCAACGAACCCAACAAAGCGCAGGGCTTCTCGCAAGGTCCCATTCACTGTGGACGTTCGCCCGACACCATCGCTCTGCCAGCAGCATGTTGCTCTGTGACATTAGTAGATGCGGGATTCTCGCGGAAGTCACTTGCTGCTGGGCTGTTCACGCGCGCGCCCGTGACTGGTCACGAAGTGCATCCCATCATGAAAAGAAGCACCCCACGAGCTTCGGACTTCTCAGAACACCTCTGCAGACTCGAAAGCCCTCGGTAGAAGTACTCGCACCGGAAACATTGTACGAGACTGTTTAGGGAGTGCGTTGTTTCGGAGCAATATCATCACGTCCAGGCTCGACTTTCAACATCAAGTCAGGTCATACCGTCATGGCGCTCGGGAACGAACCGCTTGCTGAAGTTATGAGCGCTATGGAGCTGCACGAAACGCTTGCAGCGTGGAATGAGATCGTGGTTGGAAAACATATATATCTGGTTAGCTTGTGTCGCACAATGCACTTTCGACTCTGGTCTTCTTCTCAGGTCGTGCCTAATTGTAGGATATCCGCTCGTCTTCCATTTTCTCTCGTCTTCAAGACTGTCTGACCCCTTTGTACGTCTCCATTTTCCCAGTTGATGTCTGACCTCAGGCACCTCTGGCTTGGCATTCACAAGTACAAATTCTGGCTTCTCGCACCCCTTTCTGTACTCAGCCCAATCAACAACACGAGCTCGATATCATCGATTCTCTCCCCTGCCTGCTGCCATATCGCAACATTACGTCACGTCAGTCTGCGTCTTAACGCGATCCTTTGCCACCTCTTTGACTGCACCACAAATTACAATGCATCCTCAAAATATGTTTGTCTCAAATTCCAGCTTTGTCATGCCATACAACCCTGTAATCGGGAATGGGGAAGTAGAACGTCCCAAGCCATGCCGTGGCCATCTTCTCAATGATCTGCCCAAATTGCTGCCTTCCAGCACAGCTTTAAGGTGAGACACTTTCTCGCAGAGATGAGACTTCCCCGTCGGGAGGTTGCATGTTTGCTGGAGTCCATTGGAGATTGGCTCATTTTCGACTTGGCCGCGGCAAACTGCTTTTCGCAGCTCTTACTTCCACCCTGAGCAGACATTTTGCACATGACTATCCTGTGATACGTATACCCCTTCTCCTCAAGCTTATATCAACCTGGCAGATCTGGCTAATACGGCTCTGAAGATACACTACGAAGTACGAGTCTCTTCTACTATTTGATGATAACGCTAATTCGACCTGCAGCTGCTCAAATGAAGGCGATGCTGCGACATCAAAGCATGACAAGTGATATCGCGTGGCGGCACAGAGGCCACACGGAGTTTAGCTTGTGGATGATCCTCGAGCGGCAACGAGGAATCACTGGCGTGGTACCCAAGGCTGGCTCTCGCAGAGGGGCATCTACTGCCTACGTTCGTTAAAAGTGGACGTATTATATATGGGCAGGCCGAACGACATGACCTCTGGAGCCAGGCTCAGAGATCACGACCCACATCGACTCAGACTACTGAACCTGATCATGATCAATAATATGTACCAGAAGCTCAGGAACGCGTTCAAGTTGTTTGTCAGCGCTTTTAGGATGAGGAATGTCTCCAAATCAGACTCGGGTGGAAGTCGCTGCGGCACGCGGAAGCTGGCCCTAGGCTATGCTGCTCAATGAAAGAAGCCGCCAGTCGCCTCACCTTACCTCACGGCCTTTTGGCAGGCAGTCGGCGTCACAAATATAGAAATCACGATCGCCTGAGGAAGGAGGTAGGATCAGGATTGGCAACTTTATGGACATGGCTACAACATGGGAAACCATCAAGGGCGGGTGAACTCAGTAACATTTCGAAGCATTCCTATTCCTTGCAATCAAAGTGTACCCTGGATACGAACGACATCTATTCTACCGAGAAGAATTGTGCCGCAATCCTCTATTCGCCGCCTTGGTGATGTTTGCGGAATGATGGCGCTCGCTTCAACAAGCGCGTATCGGTCACGTTTCTGACATTCAATTCACTTGCCCGAAGGTGCACTGACTGCCCAAAAGAACCAGGGACACAAGCACCATGTCTCCACCGACTCTTGTAGCCACATTTGGTGATTCGGTGCAACCACCACCCATATCGACCATGGCAAAGAAAAGGCAACGCAGCATCTCTGCCATGCCGCCGCCCTCGCCACAGCCCAGACCTGGACCTGTACATGCGCCCCAGCCTTCTCCGTCGATGGATGCCAAAACACTTCAAAAGCGGTCAAAGAAGATACAGCGGACGCAGAGGAGCACAGATGCGTCGAAGAGTCTTGATGAGATCTTTCCGTCGCCTCCCTATTCTGAGGAGCCGGAGCATTACGATGATGATCATCTGCCTCGAAGTCACACAAAAGATGTGAAGAGCTATTCGAGTGCCAACTTCGCGACACTCCCATCACTCCAAGCAGACAGCTCTTCTAGAGAAGACGATTCGCGGTTCGTTTCCCGAAGCGATCTCCTGGCACGAGGAGGGTCAGGGGCAATCCAGATCTGTCCGCAGGACTATGCAGCGAACAACATGTTGCGACATGCGGAGTTTACCATAGAAGGGATGAACGTACCACGACATGACTACTTGTTCACGCGACTCGACTCCGAAGACATGCAAGAAGTGTCAAGATTGCCTCCTCTAGCCCAGCTGAACCTGAAGTTTACCGCTATGGAAGCCATGACTCGCTTTGGCAAATGCTTTGTGTACCACGGGGTCAACTGGCCACTGCATAACCAGGAGGAGACGAATGCCGTGCTAGATGTACTCAGCGAACGGGTTGTGCAAGATAAAAATGCCATTTGGAGATCCTTGGCCCCTGATGATCGCGATGATAACTTATCCGAGTACGCGCGCAACATGCTGGAATTCAAAGTACGACTACTTCTCCACAATTACATCCTCGTCATCTGTGGCGGCACCGTAGTACCTTGCAACGAGCACGGGGATCCACTGGTCGGAAACGAGAACAAGTTTGTCAAGCGTGCTTTGCGAGAGCTGTTCAGATTGCTACGTTCTGACAATATCGACTGGCTTCCCTCCGACGGGGCAGATCTCAAATTGGATCCTTACTTCTGGACTCGAACTATCACCAGCACACAGACAAAGGCAGGCAAACGCGACAATGTGACTCTGACCATCAAGCGAAGATCTCAAATGACCATCACGAAGAGCACAGATCTCACTGGGTTTGGAAGTAACACCAAGGAGTCGCGGGAGATTCTTCGGCGCGAGGACGAGGTCAGCTTTGCCTGCAAGCGTATCATTAATCAGATGCGGAAGGCAAAGTCAAAGGAGGCTATAGATGAAAAGCTGGGTGGAGTACTTGAGACAGAGCATTTGAACGGCGCACAGCGATTTCCCACGGCCAAGAGTACCAGCAATGAAGAGATCCACAATGTGGCTGCCAGCAATAGTATGTCACAGAAGTCTGCGACTTCAAATCTCCGCTTGCACAACAACAGCTCTGGAGCTCGAGTCTCCGTACTTCACTTCAGCGCCGAGGGTACGAGGAGGCTGGCGCAGATTCTGTCCCTGCCGCCAAAGCCCAGCTTAACAGATGCGCCACCTCGTCGCCCGGGACGACGCGCTTAAGGAAGAGGTTCCTATTGTAGAAAGGAGAAACGAGAAAACCTGGAGAGCAAGCTCTTTCTGCACGCGACTTTCCACCACTCACATTCTGTGGCTCACATGAAAGTCTTGCTTGTGCTGAATGTTGGACACTGAGGAGTCCCACGTCAGAAAGTGGGCGTATTACTATACTGAGCGAAGTCTAGTTGCAATGCAATAGTCGGAAGACCTGGTTGTTCTGACAGATCAATGTGTAAGGCTACTCTACTTGATGAAATCAAACTTTGCCTACCATGCTACTCAATGTCTCACAGTGTGTACGAAATGCAACAGACAAGCTTAGATTTTGGAAAATGCAGTTTTGTCGTTTCTCTCTCGTGAAGTTTTCTCGTCCGCTCGCTCGGTCTCGCTGAACAAAGTAAGTGAACGCAGGAACCAATTACAGCATAACCGTTCATCCCAGCTTTACACGCCTTTGAACATGTTGACGCTCTCCCTGCTGTACGCAGTCACATTAGGGAACTCGCTCCAGTCCGAATCGAATAAAATGGCATCCTGGCAGGCACTTCCGAGGCCAGTATTGTTCAGCCACGCAGGCTCCCAATAGTTGATGCCTTGCCCGAGACCTTTCGGAATCCTGCATTGCGTCAGTATACATGATCCAATCGCACACGAAAGTCATCTGTATCGAACAACTCACTGCTTAACAACATCAATAACCTTGCCCACCCACTCTAATTGTCCATCGACACTAGCAGGAATGCTAGGCTCACTAAGGTTCGGCACATCTGCTCCCGAACAGACTGCAGGCCAATCCGTCTCCACCACATGAACGGGCTTACCATACATGTTCGCGACCCAATTGAGCGTCGTTTCCAAATTCGCCAAAGTCGCAGACGTGCCGTAGAAAGGATAGATGCTAAAACCAAAGACATCCCAATCTGACGTCTCGACAATGCCAGTACCCACAAGAGCACCGAACCAGCGTTGCTGCAACGACAGATCATAGCCATTATCGATATGAATCATAACTTGCGGTTTCCGCAGACCGGCTTGGACAGCATCGTCGACACCACTTCGCGCAGCTTTGTAGAGCGTCGCAAGGCCAGTGAAATTGGAGATCCGAGCAGACTCGGGCTCGACGGTGACGCTCACTCTGCCCAGAGGCCAGATCATCCCATTGCGGATTTCGTTGCCGAGACTGACCATTTCCAACTCCACGGCAGCTTTGTGGAAGGCTTGAAGGCTGTCTGAGACATAGCCGCGAAGGGTCTTTGCGAGAGGAGACAGAGTGGTTGGCCAAGCAGCGGGCTGCCACTGCTTCTGCGGGTCTGCCCAGTAGTCTGAGAAATGGTAGTCAAGGTAGATTTTGTAACCTTTGCTGTGGAAACGTTCCGCGAGCGATAAGACGTATGTGAAATCGTAGGATTGGTAGTCTACAAAAAGTCAATACTTTGGTCTTTCTCAATATTCTCAATGTACTTTTACATCCTCCATCGAATGGCACGGTCGGGTTCACCCAGAGCCGTAGTCGGACCGTATTCATGCCACCGTCTCCCAGGATGTCCTCCGCTGGCCGAGTTGCATTGCCTCGGGCAGTGTCTTTGTACACAGCGCCACCATCTTCCAAAATCTTTAGCGATGATAGGTCATGGCCTTTGTAAAAGTACGGCCGCTTTGGCGATGTAGCTGAAACAGCAGGAATGGCAGACAACAGGGCGAGCAGAAAGCTTGGGATCCTCGTATTGATCGACAGTGGGAAAGCTCAACCTTGTGGACAGAAGGTCTTGCATATCAATACAACATTTCTCCACACGTCTCCAAAGAGCGAGGCGACGTGCCTATGAAGTCAGCAAATGTAGACCCCAGACAGAATAGTTCCACCAATCAGCAAGCACACTCCCCATATACCGGTACTTGCGCGCAAGCAGCAGGGATTGTTGTATCTGGATGAGGGGGATTCATTGGACCTCCACATTCGCCAGTTGTGGACCAGGCGATATGCGACTGCTGGACACTGAATTCAAATGCTATCTGCTCTATTAGACCTTTGCAACATCTTTTCAAGCTCTTCTCCTTGGAAGAGCTGCACAACGAGTCCGTGGCAGGAACTTGGCAATGATCAGCTAAATACCGGTTCAGTATAATGCATGCGCACTGACAAGCTTCAAGGCCTCCGTGGCAGGCTAGAAAATGTTCGGACTGAGTCGACACATTTCCGCAGCGTCGCAGTCGCAGTCTCTCATGCGCTACTCCGTAGACAGGCTACACTCGCACGGGCACTAGCGCTCACACGCATTCCGCTCCCATCGCTGTCGTGATCGTCAACAGCTATTCGGCCCTTTCTTACAGTGCTTTGACTTACTTCTTCTGGAGTATAGGTTCCGTGTCTTGACCGAAGAAAATAACATGTACAGTGATATCGTCCCGCACATTTCGTGAAAGTGGTGGCTGAACACTCATAATGCCTGTAAAAAGGTCTCTTCGTTTCCCACCCAACGCATTTTTGACCAAATGTATACCGCAATGCTCGTCCTCATTGACAAAATGCTTTGGCGAAACGCGCCACTTCAGGCAGCCTTCGTTGTTATCGAAATAGATGTCCTCGTCATTGGCCAGGTCCTCAGCACTGGTGAAGCTGGGCGTGCGAGGAGTTGAAGTCTGCGGCCCAGGCCTACGCAGAAAGTCTTTCCATGAACTGACGACTTCGTTACCCTCCTCGAGGAACGCAGCTGGCTTATTCCTCTCGAGCCACATCTGCACGCACGTTACAGCGTCTTCCGATGACATCTGGTCCCACAAGCCATCGCTCGCCATAATGAGGAAGTCTGGGTGCTCGCCATCCGTTCGCACCTTTGTCTCCATGATTTCGGGCTCAGCTGTGAGATATGGCGGTGTCTTGATGAGGCCATTTGGTCGCGGAGATGGACCCCAGTACTTGTCGTGCGCGAGCTTCGCCAGACTATTGGGCCACTTCCACCTCGCATCGCCAAAGGCTCGAGAGATGGCGATGCCGTGCACGCGCCCAGAGTTCGGATCAACGATATTCTCCTCGCCGGGGTGCTCTTTGGTCAGACGCGCGACTTCGGCCTGATTGAATCCCGTTTGGTCGACAGACATGGGCTGCACAACGTACTCGATACCATCCCACCGGCCGAGTACAGCTCGAGAATCGCCCACGTTGGCCACACGAAGCACTGATCGGGCGGGGTCATACAAAGCGAGCAGTGCACAGGATCCTGAGAAGGCAGCGGCGCCATTTGCGACCACGCTCGCCAGTGGGCCACCGGTCTGTATGACCTTGCCGGCGCTATCAATAATCTCCTTGTCGAGTTCCAGGAAAGCATTCTTGATGGTGCTCATGACGGCAGGGTCGTTCGGAACATATGGCCGGGACATGCAATTGGAGTCCCATAGTCGCTCGCCAACGAGACCCGGGAGAAACTGCTTCAGCACCTGCGCGGTCCGTGGGCCTGCATGCCCATCGAAGATGGCCCACTCATTCCAGTCTTTGGCAGTATCGTTGAACAGGACAAACGCGCCGGCTGACCACGAGTCTTCGCATGGCATATTGGATGCCGACTGACACGTATGCGCCACGGCCTGCGGTGACAACGTCAGCACGTAGGAGTAGATGGAGAGCCGACATGCGCACCTTTGCAGTGACGGAATATCCCGAGCGGGTTTTGAGCACCTCGCTGGCCTCCTCCAGAGTCATCGCCGGCGATCCTCGAGCAAGGGCCTCGAATGCGGCGATGGCAACCACGTCCTCCATGGCCTGCCCGGCCTCGCCCATCACGCCCGCCAGGTCGTCCAAAGGATCCATGGCAAGGCGCGCCCATGCATACGTCCCCGCCAGAAAACAGCCAGCGCTCCAGAAGGCGAGTCCGAGGCGGCGAGGCCATTTCCGCGGCGGCTGAGCAGGCTGCTGGAAGTACGTCGTGTGTTGCTGTGCATTGCCATTGTAGCGCCGGGAAAAGCGCGTTGTCCGGTGTGCCAAGGACACGGGCTGCCGGCTGGCCCTCAGTGTGCGCGAGAGCATCGTCGTCGATGCCGCTGCGCACGTTGTCGCTGGGCGCAGCAAGAAGAGCACGAAGAGCAAGATGAGCAAGGAGAGCGCGCGAGACGCGTTTGTCAAGCGCAGATGCAGGAGCGCAGATAAGCTTCGCGTGGATCCAACCGTCATTGACGGGAAGGCCATGAATATTCGTTTACCCATTTGAATGACTCCGCAATTCCACGCCGAAATGCAGCATGCGCAACATCTCGATCCACGTTTCTGCTCCATACCGCGCACCCACGCCTAGTCTACATCATCGTCGTCGTCCTCAGCGTCATCATCATCATCCTCCTCCTCGCTCTCGTCTTCGTCCTCCGTCACCTCCCCGCCCAACTCCTTGATTTTCTCCTTGTACTCATCTCTCTTGGCTTCGATGTCGCCCATGACCAGCAGCATGCTTTCGAGCTCTTCTTTCGCATTCTTCTCACCCTCCTGGGCCGCCTTGAGAGCCGCTTGACGCTTCTCGCCTTCGGCAATAGCGTCCTTGAGCTTTGCGAGCTCAGCCTGTGCCTTCGTCTCGCCATCTTTCGCAGCCGAAAGCTCGTCTTTGGCCTTGGAGTGCTCAGCCTCGATCTCCCGAAGCTTCTTGAGCTCGGCTTGGGCAACTTGGTCTGCTTCGCGCGCTTGCTCGAGCTCTTTTCGAAGCTTCTCTGCCTCTGCAGCCTGCGCCTTCACCTTCTCGAGAGCGTCCTGGGCCGTCTTCGCGCTGCCCCGAGCTTCCTTGAGGTCCTTCTCAACTTTCTTGAGCTTCTCAGACTCGCTCTTGTCGGCCTTGCCAGATGCGCTTTTGGCCTGTTCGGCGGCCTTTTTCGCCTCTGCAAGATCTTTCTCCAGCTTGGCAATCTTGTCCTTGTCCGCTTTGCTCGTGCCGCCTGCACTGGGCTTGTTGTTCGCGCCCTTTGAATTTTCCGCAACCTTCTTTTCTGCAGCTGCGACCTTGTCTTCGGCTTCTTTGGCCTTCTTCTCTGCCGCCACCGCTTTCTGTATGGCCTCTTTGAGCTTGTCTTCACCTGCTTTGAACTTTGCCTCCGCATCGACTGCTCTCTTTTCGGCATCCGCAATGTTCTTGTCGGAATCCTTCCCAGAAGCTGTAGCCTTCTTTCGGTCCGTCTCGGCATCTTTAAGCTTTTTCTCCAAGGCAGTGATCTTCTCCTCGGCCGTGACTGCTTTCTCTTCAGCGTCTGTGAGCTTGCTCTCTGCTTCAGATAACCGTTGCCCCAGCTTTTCACGCTCGCTCTGTGCCTCTGCAGCAGCCGCTCTGGCTTGATCGGCAGCGGTGTTGGCAGCATCCACTTCGGACTTGTGGGCCTCGGACATGGTGCTGGCCGCATTCTTAGAAATTTCGAGCTCCTTCTCCAGTTCCGCGAATCCAGAACGCTCGGTCTTGAGCTCCTCATCCCGTGCAGTCAAATCAGCCTTGAGCTCTTCGGCTTCTCCTTTCAGTCTGCCCAGTTCCTCGTCACGTGTTTCTAGTGCCTTTCTGGCTTCCGTCAGCTTTCCTTCTGTCAACTTGGTTTGCTCTTGTGCGAGTCGTAGCTTATTCTCCAACGCTGCTTGTTGTTGTTTGAGGCCATCAAGCTCGCGAGACAGATCACGTTCCCTCTTTATGAGCTCATTCAGTTTGCCTGTCGTGGACTCTAGTTGCTGCTTCGCGTTCGCGTGTCCGCTCGCTTCCTTTCTATGTTCGTTGCCGAGCTCTGCGAGTCGTCTTTCGAGCTCCTGAATCTTTTGTGCAGAGGCCGCTTCCCTCTCACGCAGACCAGCTTGAAGTGTTCTTTCTGATTCCTGCTTTGCGTTGTTCAAGGCGTGCTGATGCCGGGTCTGGATCGTGTTCTTGTCTTGCTCATGTTGCTTTGTTATCTTCTCGAGCTCGCTCTCGTGACTTTGCTGCATAGCCTGATTGATCTTTCGAAGGCGCTCGATTTCCGATGACGCAGTCTGCAACTCTTTACTGATGGTCATACGATCTTGTTCAGCTTTCTCGGTGGCATCAATGGCCTCTTGCTGTGCAACGGCCAGCGCATCTTTGGCCGCTTGGGCTTGTTTACGCAGCTCATCAAGTACATCGCGATCCACGCCCGCTTCTGCCGCTGATGCTGGCAATACTTCGACGCCCGGATCTTTGTCGATTGCCCTTCGTAGTCGAGTATATTCCACAGTGAAAAGGTCCACGAAGACATGGCTGAGCATTCCATCACCGCCCTCGTCTGTTTCCTGATCCAGATCGAAGTCTCTAATGGCTGGAACTCGCCGAAGCTGGAGGAGCGCATCTAGATATTTAATCCTGCCAAGCTTCTGTTGCACGAGAGGTGCTAATGTGCGGCGTGGAATAGGCGAGTCTTTCGTGCTAAACTCATACACAATGCCGAGAAGCACCGCAGCAAGACCGGTGACGATAGGATCCTCGGGTGTCTTGACCACTCCAACGAGACTCTGCAACAGGCTTGAGCCCTCGGCCAACAGATCATCTACGCCGGGCGCAAAGTCCCACAGCAACGTGGACAGTAAGCTTGCATATGCAGCGACCGTCCTTGTATCTATCGGCGTTTGGAGTGCAGCATGTAAATGCGAACCGAGAGCCTGGACGATGCTGACCACATCTTCGCCTTCTTCCTCGTTACCTTCAGAGACAGAGACGAACATTGTCTTGGCGTCCAGCTCCTTTCCAACGAGTCCCTGAACTATCCACGAGGCATGCACCACGGCAGTCTCGTCGCCCTCTGGAGGATGTAGCAAGGTGTGGAGTACATTGGCGGTGATTTCACCCTCAGCATGGCCGTTGATGGCGCGTTGCAGAAAATGCGCCTTGACACGATCATGGCCGCTCAAATACGCCTGTATGAGACCACAAGCTGCTGCACGCAAAGCTGGCTCAGCATCGCGGCCATCCAAGGCAGTGCTGAGGAGTGCCTCGATGATGTAGCTTCGACGCTTCTCTAGACTTGCTCGTGCACTCTTCTTGCCTCGCGTGTTTGCCGTAGTGCCATTCGTTTGACCCTGCTTCTGTTCTTCGGCGGCATTGTGGTCGGCATCTTCAGGCGTGATGACGGTAAGGGCAGCAAACTGTTCTTGTAACGGGGCATTGGAATCAATCAATGCTGCAGCTGCTCGTAGCGCCGATGAGCGAACTGGCACAGGGATCGCCGGCGAATAGCCGAGATCGATCAAGACTTGAGCGATGCCTGCTCGAAAGAAGGCAGTTTGATTCTGAGGTGTGCTGGCTTCTCCTGGTACGAGAAACAGCCTCTGAAGCATGAGCAGGCCCCACGCCGCTTTCTCCCTTGCTTGCGCATTGGATGGCAGCTCATCCGCGGCGGGAAATGCCTGTTGAAGTAACTGCACGAGCTGAGCCACACAGCCAGATTCTCGAAACATGGTCTGGTTCGTTGACGAGCCGCGGATGAGGTTTGCCAGCAGACTCAGACAGTCTTGTGCTGTAATTCCGGCTTCACCCAGGCCCCCTTCCAGCTGTATCAAGGCGAACGTCTTGCTGAAAACATCTTCAAAGGCAACAATTTTGCGCAATTCCTCGTTGGCCCCACTGGTCAAATCGACTAGAAGCAATAGACCGGCATTGCGCACCGCATCTCTTCCGTCATCTAATATGCCGACTAGTCGGGAGACACCTAGTGGCGCAGCCAGTATGCACTCCTGCAATCGATCGGGACGCGCAGCACATATTGCCGACAAAATCTGTACTGCGTATAGTCGCGAGTAATAATCGGCGTATGGGCTCGTGGGGTCTAAGAGATGTAGGAGAATGAAGAGATTGTCTTGACGCTGTACCTACCTTAGCTGTCGTTCTACACTGGATGCCATTCGATCGACCTACCATGGAGAACTCGTCAGCTAAGAAGAGTGCTATTTCGTCGCCAGCCTCGGGCGAACTGCTGTCCGGGCTGAACAGCATAAGCAGTGTTTCCATTACGAGACGGATCGTGTCCACATCTCCGCCTTCCGCCTGTTCGTCATCCTGGCTCTTCCTCGAACTGTCGTCCCCGAGTCCATCACGTTTCAGCGTCGATATGAGCTCGCGGAGGGATCCGCTGGCGACGGAAGCTGGGAACTGTTTGGCGAAGCTTCTCAGGCCCAGAATCGCAGCACGGCGGTCTTCGAGCAGTGTCGCAGACTGCAGGCGACCGCACAGCGTGTCAATCGTGGCCGTAGCGGTCTGCATCGGCGGTGTCTTGAGCATGATCGCTGTGAATCGCTGCCCGTAGGCAGTCTCGTGTTATCTCATTCCTGGCTGCCAGTGCGTGTAGAGTTCCTCGGCACTGTGGACCTGGCTCAGCCGGTTTTACTGCGAGGCAAGTGTCGCCCACTCGAAGACTGCCGATTTAGTCGTGTCCAGCACTTTCAAGCATTGTTGTCCTCAACCTCGCAACCGCCAGGGCTTACGGAGACAAGCTTTCGGGAGTCGCCGTCGATTCCCTGTCCTGTCTCCGCTGTGTAGAATACGACTTTCCTTCGCGACTCGCATCTTTCTTCTTGAACACGCATCCGCCGGCAGCAACATCAACTCGCCTGCCTGGCAATACATCTTCATTTTCCGCGTCGCTTTACCGACGCGATCCCGCTCGCTGGACTCGGACGGACGAAGCGCGCCACGCTGAGGACCATCAAAGGCAGCCCCCGCGCACGCGACGTCGACTCTCCATCCTTTTCCGCCCCCCGACGTCTCTCTCTGTCGCGTAGCCTATCTTCATCACCACGTGCATCGCATCCGACAGTAGCCCGTCATGGGTGTGCCAGCATTGTTTCGCTGGCTCAGCAAAAAGTATCCCAAGATCATTTCGCCGGTCGTCGAGGAGCATGCGCAAAAGGTGCAGAACGCAGACGGCTCCGAGACCGTCATTCCCATAGACGCGCGTGGGCCGAATCCCAATGGCGAGGAAATGGACAACTTGTATCTCGACATGAATGGTATCGTGCATCCGTGTTCGCACCCGGAGGACCGGCCGCCACCGGCCAACGAGGAAGAGATGATGATTGCCATCTTTGAGTACACTGAGCGCGTAGTCAACATGGTCCGCCCACGTAAGCTTCTGATGATTGCTGTCGATGGTGTCGCGCCTCGTGCCAAGATGAACCAACAGCGTAGCAGACGCTTCCGCAGTGCGCAAGAAGCCGCTGAGAAGGACGCTGAGGCTGCCGAGTTCCACGCGCGCATGGTCGCCAATGGCGAGCGCAGTGCTGATGGTGAGGGCGCTGACAAGCCCAAGAAGACGTGGGACTCCAACTCCATCACCCCTGGCACACCCTTCATGGACTTGCTCGCCCAGTCACTGCGCTATTGGATCAGCTACAAGCTGAGCACGGATCCCGCGTGGGAGAAGCTCAAAATCATCATCTCCGATGCCACCGTTCCCGGTGAAGGTGAGCATAAGATCATGAACTTTGTGAGATCGCAGCGCAGCTCGCCCGATCACGACCCGAACACGAGGTAAGTGTTTCACACATCTTTCGCCACCTGATTCTACTCCGGGCTGTGATGGAGGCATGGAAACATGTTCGGCGTATACTAACATTCGCAGGCACGTCATGTATGGTCTCGATGCTGATCTGATCATGTTGGGTCTTGCAACGCACGAGCCACATTTCCGCATCCTGCGCGAGGATGTTTTCGCGAATGACACGAAGCCGGGCCATTGTAGGAAATGCAACCAGCCGGGCCACATTGCGGTGAACTGCCAGGGCCTGACGGCCAAGAACGACAGATCAGCAGAAGAGAAGGTCGAGAAGCCTCTCAAGCCGTTCATCTGGCTGCACGTTGGCATTCTCCGCGAATACCTCGCTATCGAAATGAGTGTGCCGAACCAGGGTTTCCGCTTCGACCTCGAGCGCGCCCTCGATGACTGGGTCTTCATGTGCTTCTTCGTCGGCAATGACTTCCTTCCCCACCTGCCATCACTAGACATTCGTGAGGATGGCATCGATACCCTCATCGCCATCTGGCGAGACAACTTGCCCGTCATGGGCGGCTACGTGACAAAGGATGGACATGTGGACCTTGCCAGAGCGCAGCTCATCCTGGAAGGACTGGCTAAGCAGGAAAACGCCATCTTCAAGCGGCGTCGCGAAACCGAGGTCAAGGCGGCACAGCGACAGAAACAGCGTGAGGATCGTGAGCGGCGACAATCGAACAAGCGCCCACGATACTCAAACAATGGGGAGCCGACCGGATTCGATGAAACAGTTATCCGCAGAGGTGCCAGAGGTGGCATCATTCGTGGAGAAGCCGCGCCGGATCCCAATGCACTGGCTACTTTCGCGCCGAGTCTGGCGCAGACCATGCACGACCCACGCTACCAGAAAAGTCTGACGCACGCCGACATTGTAGGTGGCGCAAGCGGACACGAGAACAAGTCCGCTGCTGCTGCGCTGAAGGAGAAGTTAATGGGGAACAAGAGGGGTTCTGACAGCCAGAGATCAGACATTGACGCGCTGATGGCCTCAGCGACTGGCGGTCAGGATCTGACCCCAAAACTCGGCAAGCGTACTCGTGACATGATCGACGACGCTGCGGCAGACGACGCGAGCTCGGATCCATCGACTCCGGGTCGCAATACGCCTGATAAGGAAATCGCGAACCCCACAGATCGTGGCACATCTGGCCAACTGGGAGGCAACAAAGATGCGTCCGACGGCATGCCAGAGGACACAGTCAAACTGTGGGAAGACGGCTATGAAGAGCGCTATTACGAGCAGAAATTCCACGTCTCACCGGATGATGCTGAATTCCGGCACAAGGTCGCGCGCCACTACGTGGAAGGGCTCTGTTGGGTACTGCTCTATTACTTTCAGGGATGTCCGTCGTGGACCTGGTACTATCCATATCATTATGCCCCCTTCGCAGCCAATTTCAAGGACATGGACAAGCAAGTGGTTCATTTCGAAAAGGGCAAGCCTTTCCATCCCTATGAGCAGCTCATGGGAGTCATGCCGGCTGCGTCCAACCACACTCTCCCTGCAGTGTTCCATCCGCTCATGACCGATGATGACAGCCCCATCAAGGAATTCTATCCCGAGGAGTTCGAGGTCGATTTGAACGGCAAGAAGTTTGCCTGGCAAGGGGTAGCGCTTTTGCCCTTTATTGACGAGAAGAAGCTGCTTGAAGCTATGCGCACAAAGTACCCTCTGCTTACCGAAGACGAGAAGCGGCGCAATGGTTTCGGCGAAGAAGTGCTGATCTTCAGCACCAAGCACCCCCTGTACAATGAAGTCGTGTCAAATTTCTACGGCAAGAAGGCCGATAAGGACAAGTTCAAGATCAATAGCAAGGTGTCGGAAGGTCTCGCTGGCAAGGCATCGAAGGATACATCGTACATTCCTAACTCCGAGCTGACCTACCCGCTACCTCCAGGTGGTCAAGATCAGTTCACGAGCCTCGACGTCGACGAGAGCGTCAAGGTATCCTACCACATGCCTGTCTTCAACCAAGTGCACAAGTCGATGCTACTACCAGGCGTCAAGTTCAACGACACTGTTTTGGACTACCAGGATGTCGAGCAGACACGCCAAAAGGCGGAGCGTAGTGGCCGAAGCCACGGTGGCGTGCAGCTCTCGCAGAATGGCGACCGCTCAGATGGTCGTCGAATCAACTATGCCGCGCGAGACAACGGCAACTCAGGCTACGACAATCGCAACGGCGGAGGCTACGGGAATGGTGGCCACGGATATGGCGCCAATGGAGGATATGGCCGCAACGGACCTCCTGCTGCAGCGGATCCATATGCCAGCCAAGCCGCTGCAGCGTTCCAGAATCTGCCACCTCATCTCGCTGCGCAAGCTGCGCAGCATGGATATGCGCCGCCGCCCGGAGCAGGTCCGCCACGAGGCTATCCTCCTCCACAGTCACAGTATGGCTACCCACCGGCGCAGCACGGGTACGGAGGTGGCGGAGGACGTGGTGGTGGTGGTGGTGGTGGTGGTTATGGAGGTGGAAGAGGAGGTTACGACAACAGAGGCAGAGGCGGGTACGGCTATGACAATCGATCAGGAGGAGGTTACAATTCTGGAGGTGGCTATCAGGGCTATCAAGGAGGCGGTGGCAGAGGCAATGGTAGACGTTACTAGAGCACTTTTGTAAATTACTTGTACGATTGTGCATTGGAATGAGGGAGTAGTCCGCGAGTACTTTCTCGAGACTGTAATTTTTCAATTTTCCATGCCCTTTTTTGCACTTATCGTTTCTCCGACGGCTCTCTGAGAATGGGCTATGTTAGATCGGAAGTGATCGAGCTTCGATCGTGGCCTCTAGCGAAGTAAAGTCGTTTGAGGTAGGAGTCCATGTCTATCAAAAATTTCTCTGTCGAGCCTGCTGCGCCGACTGCGCGAAACTGGAGACACGAGAATCACAACATGCATCGGGGGGTAATCATTCGCTCAGAACTGTATGTACAGCACAATCACGTTTTGAGCTCATCACGAGCTCCCTCAACAGCTTTGCTTTCTCTTGCCTTCCACTCATCACTCTTCACACGTGCATGGCTCTTTGCCCGAGCTTCCTTTTCCGCCAGCTTCTCATCCACTCTGTCTCCTGCGCCACAATCGCAGCGGCAGCCCTCCGTCGGACAGCCTTGACCCTGGGCCATAACGAACCATTCGTGCAGACATGCTGCGTGACCGCTATGGCCGCACAAACAGCACATGGAGTGCAGAGTCGAGGCGTTTGCTTCATCTGGACTGTGCTTCATCCAGCAGATTGGGCAATTCTCCTGCTTTTTGTGGCATGATTGACATCGTAAGGTGTCTGAGCTTGCCAGTACTGGCTTTCCGCATGCTCCACAAGAGAGATCAACTCGATTCTCGCCAAGGAAGTCTTCGTATACAGCCGGATATGCCGGATAACATAGCTGACGGAGGACTGCTGCTTCATCGAAGAGCTGGTAGCGCATCAGCTGCTCATGATAGGTCGACAGAATGCTCTCGACTTGTAGTGGCTGCAAGCCTGCTCTCATCGGTTGCTCGAAACATTGCTGGATTAGTGCCGGGACCTCCTCGGCATTCCAGCCTAAGCTGTTGATGAAGTAGTCGACGTAGCTCGACAGCGTCTGATGAATCTCTGGTCCTGGCAGCGGATGTGTGCGCGGGAGGAGAGGTCCTACAAGCAAGAGCAAGATTGATGCCATCTGTGGTAACGGCTGCTCGTTGCCGTAGAAATCGATGAGCTTTTGCAGCATCTCTACGAGTGTCCAGGGCGCATTCTCCTCCAAGTCGATGTCCGCCTCGTCGGCCAGGCCCCCAGGCGCAGCTTCAACCGCACAGCTCGTGATGATCTCTGCTGCTATGCGGGCAATCTTGAGCTCAGGATCTCTCCGCTCGACGCCATGCAGGCCGGCATCGAGACCGAGAGGCTTTTTGATGCCTGGCGGAGCTTGCTCCCGCGCAACGGGCTCCGTGGCACCACGGTCTCCGCTCACCTCCGGACTCTCGGCGAAGATTGCTTGCTCGGCATCAGAGTTGCTTCTGGCGTGAGTCAGAATCTCTGACTCCGCTGTCTGCACACGTCTGAGCCGAGGGCGAGTTGGGTGGGCGGAGACCATGGGCATGCCAGCGGACTTGTGGCTCTCGAATGAAGCGGGAAAGGATGGGTCCCGCGAGCCGGCGGAGTCCTCGAGGAATTGGAAGCTCTCGCCACTTCCGCGGTTTTCGAGCCTGGCGAGGGGGATCCTCACGCCTTGGTTGTCTACTGGGTCGAGGCTCAGGACGTTCTTGGATTGCGCGCTCCACCTCTTCACCATCTCGCTGCGTTCAGCCGTCTCCTCGTACGTCTGATGCTTCTGCATTTCCGCGAGGCTGTCCATTGTGAGTCTGCGCGTCGTGGAGCTCAGTGGTAATGGCGGTGCTGGAGGCGGTTTGGCCATGCTGGATGTGAGAGACGGCGGGAGCGTGATGCGCTCGCTGGAGTCGATGTCTGGCAAAGGCTCCCGGTCGCCCTGGGAAGGACGGGCGAGGGGAGTCGGCACATTGGACGTGCTCTCTGTCTGCGTCAACTGCTGAGCGATGGTGTGCACCGGTCGCAGACTGGTCGGGGAATGCACTGGCGACTTCAAGTGCTGTGCGGCGAGCCGTGTCGCTAGTCCTTCAATCGAAGTGTGTTGGGCGCCGTTTGTGTAAGGAGGTGGCTTCTGGGAGGCTCTCTTAGTCTTGAGCACAGCTCGATCGGTAAGATGCTGAAGGACACAGTGCTTGATCATTTTCCATGTTTGCGCCTCGCGGAGCAATCCCAGCGAGGCGGCAGCGTCTTCGTTGTCCGTGAAGGCTTTGTCGACGAGGACCAGAAAGCCCCCGTCGGTTGGAGCAGCGCGGAACTGCGTTGCCCAACGCTCCGCCATGTACGCGATGCACCTGCGATTGTTGTGACCGGGCAGTTGCCCGCGACAGGCGACTTGCTGCGGGCGGATTGACTTGCGGTTGGTGAGGACGTCGTCGAGCTTGATGGTTGCCGAATGCTTCTGGGCGCGAGGAGGCTGCGTGGCGGATACGAACCGGACGGAGCTGCTGGTCCGCGGCTGGCGCTTCGTGGGCAAGAGACTGAGGAAGGAAGAGTCGATGCCGTCGTCTGCCCAGCTGCGGCTCAGGAAGGCGGACTCTGGGCTGTTGCTGAGGCCGGTCGGATTCGTAGGCAGCGCTGGATTCGGCTTCGGCACGCGGCGCTGCTTGCGTGACTGGGCGACAAAGGTGAGCTCGCCACGCGGAGAGACGTCGAGGGCCTGCAGGTTGCAGCGATCAATGACCTTGGCCGTGTGCTGGATGTCGGTCTGCAGAAAGGTGCCCTCGCGACCCACGGTCCACAGCAGATCCTGCGAGTGCCAGAGCATGTCGGTCGGCGCCGAGGGATATGGCTGCAGCTCGCGGAAGGGCAGAAGCGGGCGGCGCAAGTCCCACACGTGCAATACGGGATGGTCGCGGTCGTAGCAGGCCACCACCTGCGTACAGAGACCAGCGCCGTCGTCCTGTGCAATGGCCGAGCGGCACGAAGGGCGCCATCGGACGTTCATGACGGGATGCGCGGCCTTGATCTCCCACGACGCCTTCTTCGGCCGACTTGCGGACACATCGAACACGCGAATCGCCGTGTCACTGCCGGCCGTGACGATGTGCTTGCCGTCGGGATGCCAGTCGACGGCATTGCAGGCCAGCGAGTGTGCCGTCATCCGGATCTTGGGCGCCTTCAGGTTCCTCATGTCCCAGCGCTGCACCTCGCCCGCATCCGTCCCAAAGGCGAAGTCAAGGCCTTCGGTGGGACTCCACTTGACATCTCGCACGCCGTCGCTCTGGCCCTGGAATCTCCGCTTGCTCTGTACATCGCCGACGGGCCGCTGGTTTCGCACGTCTCGCACGTCCCACAGCCGCACCGTGCCGTCCTGACTGCCAGACAACAGCAGACTGCCTTGGTGGGGGCTGAAGGTGACATTGTGAACTTGCCGCTGGTGCTCGATGAGCTGTGCAGCCTGCAGGCCCGCACGCCCGAGATCGTAGACGATGATCTTGCCGCTGGACGTTGCCGCCGCGACATACTGGCCCGAGCTGCCTTTGGCCCAGGCCACGTCGGCTATGTCAATCGCATAGATCTGACGGGGCTGTCCGGATGCGTGGTTCGGTGTGCTTCGGATCTGCGACCGAAGATTCAAGTCCTCGGCGCAGCGGCCATCGACCACCGCGACGGTCTTGAAGATGTCCTTGCCCGCAACGACGGCGTGGCTCCCGCTCTCGTTGATGCTGACGGTCGTGATCTCCAGGCCCGTCTTGTGGCTGGTCGTTGCATTCTGCGACACACCGAGTGGCGCGGATCGCATGAACTGGCTTCCGCCGTGGGAGTAGCGGTCCTCGTCGTGCGCACCCTGCGGACTCGGCGGCCGCGAGTAGCCCAGCAGACGCGATGCGGCGTCTCGAGCGCGCTGCAATGGCCGAGGATTCGGTGCTGGCAGTGGTGGAGCGCGCGGGGGAATCAATGCCGCCGCTTTGCTGGCCGAGGATCGCTTGTGGTGTGCCGACTCGTGGCTCATGGTGGCGACTTCCCACGCTGCCAGATCCACTCAGACCTGGCTGCAGCACCCCGTTCCTCGCCGAGCATGCTGCGGACGGCAGCGGCCGTCGTTGATGTGGTCGACGAAACGGAGAACATGATAGAACTACGCGCGGGACGCTGGCCGTCATCTCGCGTCGGAGACCTGCTTGGCTTGGCACGAAGCAGACCGCGCCGACTTCGACTTCGCGTCTCCCGCCCAGACTCCGCGCCCACATCATAGAAATAGGTAGAGAGAAGTTCCCGTAGCTGTGGCATCCACAGGCTCATTGTTGATGGTAGAACCTTGTGTTGGTATTATCATGTGTATTGTGTTGTGTATCTATTACGAAGCAGAAGGAGGTATATCTAAACTGCCAAGCTTATGCCGCTTGTGCCTTCCTTATTAGGTTGCCGGCTTAAAAGAAAGATCACAGCATGCCCTTATGCTATTTAAAACAAAAGAAAGTCTACCCTCTGTCGTAAGATATTACTCTATCGCCTATCGGTCGGTCTACTAGCTTATAACTAGTCGTTAATGTCGGCTTCTAAGAACCCGTTCTATCTTATCTATTCCTTCTACTTAGCTATAGCCTAAGCCTTATAGTCGGCTAAGTCCTAGCGGCGACGAGCCGCTACTACCTCCTTCTCGAGAGCGGTTTTCTTTAGCTATTTTACGCGGTTAGCCTAGTCTTAGTTAGCTATTACTATTTACGTTACTAAGTCGCGATAGTTATTATTATTAAGACGCGTTATTATTATTAAGGTAGTAGCTAAGTATTACTCGGGCACGCGCTTTAAGTTTAGTCGTTGCTTAATAATAGTATAGGTAGCTTTTAGTCGGTCGTTCTTAGACTTTAGGTCGTTAGCTAGCTTCTATAGCTTAGCTTCTCGATCGCTAGCTAGTTCCTACTACTTATTTAAGTTACTATTTAACGCCTAGATCGTCTTCTTATAGTTCTTTAGCTAGCGATATAAGTTATCGACTTCCTTATTAGTATACTTAGATATATATACCTAGGACTTATTAATACCTACCTTCTATTATAAGTAGTAGTAGAAATAATAACTAAACTTTATAGTATTATTACGGATACTCGCTAGGTCGTTATAGGTACTATACTACGCGTTTATTATAGTATTCGTAGTATTAGAATATCTAGAGTAGCGGTCGGCCTATACTACTATTTAGTCGAAGTACTTAATAATTAGTAAATATATAATCGGGTCTATTTCCTTTCTTTCTTTACTTCGTATAGTCGTCGTAGGCTTCTTTCTCTTATCGTTAGAGTTCTACGTAGTCGTCTATTCTACTAACTTTACTTAGTTATATCGAGAATTATTAGAATTAAGGAGAAAATAGTTATATATTCTAATAGTAAGTAGTTCGCGGAAAACGCGCGTTACCTTAGCGCTATCGGCCTACTCTTTAGTCTATACCTTCTTAGTTTTCTTTAAAGCTAGTCCGATATTACCTTCCTCGTTATTCTAGTCGTCGTCGCCTAAAGTATTATCCTTAGTCTTATTATCGACGCTCTTATACTTCGTTATAGTAGGTATCGTCGCCTTCTTCGAAGAAATAAAGTAATCTAGGTTATCGTCCTTACTTATTAGCTATACGCTCGTAGTCTTCTTTACTAGCGGTATAAAGTAGAAGTTATTATCTTCTTCTATCGGCTTAGTCTTAACCTACTATTCGGTCGCTAATTCTATTAGCGGAGCTAGTAGTACCTCGCTAGTAATATTCTACTAATTAGTTATATCGGTAGTTATATCGGGATAGTTACTATATTATTACTAGTTATCGAGCTTAAGCTACTTAGTAGTCGTAGGTAGTAGTAGTACGAGCTTATTATATAGGTTATATATAGGTTACGAGTAGAGGTCGTAAGCTCGCTACTCCTTACTTTTACTTACTTTCGGTTTCGGACTTACTTCTAATATTACTTCCTTATTCTTATTACTATTATCGATAGGCTATATACTATAATAGTCCGTCGACTATTTTAGAGAAGGTAGCGTCGATCGAAGGACCTCTTTAACTCTAGTAGTACGTTATTACTAGCTACCTATTCGTTATCTTCTAGTCTAGTATTATCCTATTTAACTAAGTATTCGATTACCTCTCGTCGGTAGCGGCTAACCTTATATATTCTTCGTTATTATAAGGCCTTTACCCTTAGTAGACCGTCGTTCTTATCGACCCTAATACGTAGCGGTTTACGAGTCGGTCGTCGATATAGATCTTTAGTAGCCGAGTAAGGTTCTAGCTCTACGATAGATACTACCGAGTAAATCCTTTAGTTCCTAGGTAGGTTAATCTTATATACTAATCTACTATCGGTTACTTTCTCGATACGAAATAGGCCTACTCTCGATAGTATTAGCTTATAGTTCTTTACCTCTAGGATATTATAGTTCTTTAGCTATAAGAAGACGTAGTCTTCTACTATCGATCTCTATAGAATATACTACGCGTCGTAGCGTTCCTTTATTAGGATTTTAGTATAGGCGATAGCGTCTCTTACTTCTTATTAGTTAATCTCTCTTAGCTTAGCTACCTTATCTCCCTTAGTCTATCGTCGCTATTCTACTAAGTTAGCTAGTTCTCGAGGATTAAAACCTAGTACTACCTCGTTAAGCGACTTACCTATACTAGTATTAACTAAGTTATTTATAACTATCTAGATCTATAGAAGTATATATTCTATCTCTACCTCTCTATCGAGGTTCTATACTAGATAGTACTATAGTATAATCTTAATAGTCTAGTTAGTCCGTTTAGATTAACTATCGGTCTACGAATAGTACGCTATCGATATTAAGAGCTTAACCTTTAATCGGCTAAATATCGTTTTCTATAACTTAGCTATAAACTTTAGGTCCCGATCTAAGATTATTATAGTTAGTAGTCCCTAGTTACTATAAAGTAACGCGTCTAGTAGTCGGTATACCTACGATTCTACTAAATAGTCCTTATAGCCTATTATTAATAGAATCTTCTTAGATAGCTTATCGGTTACTATTAGTATAGCGTTATAGTCTCCTCCTACTAGTATTAGTAGTTTTACGATAAAGTTAATCGTAATCGTATAATAGAGTACTAGTAGACTTCTTAGCGGTTAGAGTTAGCTATATAGTTAGTATCGAAGAGTTTAAAGAGCTTAATACTCTTAATAGTATTATAGATATAGCTTTAGTCGCTTAGCTAGCTTATAAATATAGTATTACGAAGAGATTCGGGTATATAGTCGGTAGTAGCTAATATAGAATTAATCGTCGTACGTGCTCTCGAATATATCTCCTTCTATTATCTTTAGGATATATAGTCGTCTATCGTGTTCCTTATAGTCTATCTAAACTAAACTTTCCTTATTAGTCGAGAAACTCGTAGTTCTTAGTTTAGCCGTCTATAGTATAGCTTTAACCCTACTTAAATATTTATCGTAGTCGTATACTATAATTAGCTATTTCTTAAAGGCGTCGTCTATCTATATAGTAGTTACCTAGTTAACGACTAGGTCCTCGAGAGTATTCTCGATTAGTTTCTTATTATACGACTCTAGCTATAATAAGGCATCTAGTACTATATATTCTCTACTAGGCTTATATACGATCTTTAGATTACTAAACTATAATAGATATTAAGACGAGCGTATTAGTCGGTTATTAAGCTTATCTACTAATAAAGAAGTTAGCGCTATCTAGCTTATAATTCTAACTATCGCTACGTAGTTAGTTAGAACGATTACTATTAACTCGTAAGCTTTAGCCTTTAATTATCTATCGGATACGCTTAATAGTCTATACTAAATATACTACTTCTAGTTCTATTAGCTAGTATCTTCGTTCTACCTAAGATAGTATTTTAGATAGGAATAAAATTAGTTATATCTTAGTTCGAGGTAGATTTTTAGAGATTATATCGCCCTCGATATAGGCGGTTATTACTCCGAATCCTCTCTTCTTAGATATATTAATATAGACGTAGAGTAGTCGTCGTCTATTAAAATAGTATAGAAGAGATAGTTTAGCGAACGCCTCCTATATAGCCTAGAAAGCTACTAGTCGTTCGTTTATCGGTTCGACTTCTATAGTAGATATTAATAAGCGGAACCTATACTACTTAGTAGAGTAGGGGCCTATAAAAACTCGTTATCTAGTAGCCCTTCGTAGATTATTATACCTCTACGACACGTTTTTATACCTATTTAATTACTATAGTTCCGTTTCTTAAAGAGCTAGCACGCGTATACGAGTAGCGGTTTAGCTAGTAACTATATAATCGGGTAGCCTACGAAGTCCTATTATATACCTTTACGCGGTCGTAGGTAGAAATAGGTAGCTCCGGCTATGCTAGTAAAGTGTAAGGCAACCTCCGGGCGTAGTTTTTCGAGCGTATAGTAGGTTTAAAGTCTAGAAATCTATAGAAGCGTAAACCGGGCGAACTCTAACGAATACTATAAACTAGAGCTAGCGCGGCTAGAACTAATATAAGATCTAGTACTAAGAGACTAGACTAGAATCTCTAAATAGTAAATTCTATCTTAAGCTTAGAGGCTAGAGTAGTAACCTAGTACTAAAATAAGCTAAAGAGAAGGAAGGAGTATACTATAATTAAAGCTTTAAAGTAAAGTAGAAAGAGTAGAGAGGAGCATAGGACAAAGTAGCTAAAACCCTAAAGAAAACGTTCTAGTCTAGGTAGAAGGCAGGATAATAAGCTAAATAAGAGGCCTAGTATCCTCTTAAAAAGTATCTTAAGAAGAAAGAAAGATATACCTCTACGTACTAGTATATACCTCTAGTACTACTAGGTTTAACTACTTATTCTAAGGGATTAGGAACCCCGTCTATAAGGCCTATTTGCCTACTAGGTCCTATAGTAGAATTATATAATAACTAGTAGAACTATAAGAATAGAGATATTTATCTAAGGTCTAGCTTTCCTAAATACCCTATAATAACTCTAAAGGCAGAGCATCTAATAAAAGTAACTCTTATTCTATATTTAAGGCTACCTATAATAGAAAGGCTAGTTTAGAATACTACTACTTAATATAATTTCTATAAATATAGGTTATATAACTTAAATACTAAGTAAGGCAGAAAGTTTAGAGTAGGAGTATAATATTAGAGAGGGCTCCTACTATAAACTAGTAGTACCCTTAGTATAGAGTAAATAATAAGTAGCTAAAGATAAGAATAAAAGTATAGAGGAGAAAAGGGGAGGGAGTGCTACCCTAAACCTAGCTTCTATAGTACCTTATAAAAGAAGGGCTAAGTAGAAATAATAAATAAATACTAAGAACCTAATCTATTAGTAATATAATCTAAAGGGAACTATACTATACTATAATATAACCTAAAAGATATTAACTCTAGGACCTATACCTTTAAAGCTATAAGATAGATATAGGAAAAGAAGTAATACTACTACTAAGGCACCTAAAAATTATAATATAGCTGCTATTATTATCTAAAAGAAATATATACCCCTAATATAAGAGCCTAGTAACCTCTTAGTTATATATAAAAAGAACGTAAGGAGTTTTTATAGCTAGGGGCTTGCCCTAAGATTTTCTCTCTAGACAAATATATAGTGCACGCTACGTACTCCCTAAAGGAGATAGATCGGCAAATAAATTTATCTATCTATCTATATAACCGAGTATAAGTATTTAATAGATTACTAACGCTATAGGCACGGTTATACCTATCGATTCTAGAGCGATTTAGTTCTAGCTACGCGTAGATAGTACCTCGGAGTAGTATATTATTCGCCTATTAAAATAGAGCTAAAGGTAGGGCTATATAATAACTTCTATAAATAAGATTATTAATAATAAGAAGAAGATATTATTCGTAGCTTAAGGCGCGAACTATAGTAGACGAAGAAATTAAGCTACTAAGATAATAAGCTATTATACGGGCGCAATGCTATATAGGCTATAGTAAGCGCTAGTAAGCTCGAAGGCAAGTATACCTTCTATACGAGAAGCTACTAGAACCTCGAAAAGTCTAAGAACCCTTAATTTATTATAACTTAGAACGTACTAGTTATATAACTATATATTAGTATAGAAAGGAATAGTACTATAGCATTAGACTAATCTCGGCCGTTAAGGAATCGCTTAGAGTTACTATACTTATATAGAGGGATTACCTAGGCTTTTAAGCTAAAAACGGTAATAATACGAGCTATAGGAGATAATAGGAACGAACTAACCGCGCGGAAGTCCTATATTAGCTCTCTCTCTCTAAAAACGCTAGTAATAGCCTTATATAGTAAATTACTATTTGCCTCTATTACTATAATATTAACTACCTCGAACTAGCGAAGCTAATACTAAGCTCCCCGTTAATAGAGCTAAGAAAAGGGAGATCCTCGCTCTCTCGTATTAGTTTACTTAAAAGGTCTAGAATTAGCTACTTAAGGAATAGCGCGCTATTAAAATAAGATAAAAGACTACGATATAAGCCTAGAGTACTCTTATATCGTCTCTATTACTCTAGATTAGAAGGAAACCTACTTGCTAGAAAAGAAGAAGCTATCCGAATATAAGCTCGTTACTTACTTTAAAGATATATAGGACCGACCTTCCTTACTACGAATATCTAGAGGATACGACTTCGTAAATAACGCTTAACGATAATACGAATCTCTTATATTTATTACTATTCTTCCTTTATTCCTTTTATACTAATTTATAAGTAGTTAATAACTAGAACACGAAATAATAATAAAATATCTAACTTTTAATTAAACTAACTAGTTTAATTACTAAGTCCGAATATCGGCCGAATAATATCCGCTATACTAAATAATAAAAGAGCCTTCGAGGCCTTCTATAGGATAGATATCGATAGTCTAGAAAGACTAGAAGTTATTTACGCTAATAATAACCCCGATTACTTTCTACTCTACTCTCTTATCTCTACCTTCCTTATTTTAGTAGAAACTAACGACTCTAAAGAGGATAGTAAGAATACTAACGATTCTAGCGACTCCGAGGCAAAACCGGATAGTTAGAACGAAGCTATTCGTCGATAGGAAACTTAGTTCGAACTTGCTTAAGAACTAGTAGCTAGACTCTTATAGCTAGCTACTATACTAAACTCGGTTAATCGTACTACTTAAGTAGTTCGGACTTTAGCTAGTTTTATCTAAATACTAGAAGGTAGCACTAGCGACTATATAGCGTTACTATCGTTCTAGAATTTCCTTAAAGGAGTAGGCCTAACTCCGTCCTTAATTCTAGGACTAGTCTTTAGCCTACGTAACGAAGTAGTACTATTCGAAGTTAAAAATAGGTATACTACGGCCGTTACTAAGAAGCTCGAACTAGAAATATAAACTAAGTTCCGACTAGTATACGTGCCTCGACGCTCTATACGTATCTATAACTATAATACTAGTTATAAACTATTTCGTAAACCCTTTTTCGCTCGTACTAAAGGAAAGAGTAGAACCTTCGGACTATAAGTACCTATTAACCTAACCTACTTAAATATATAACCGAGTTTGCTAGCTAAAGTAAATAACGCTAGAATTAGCCTAAACTAGCTAAACTAAATTCTTAGAATAATCCGTCTAAGTATACTAGTTCTAGGTATAGATAAAGTTAAGTAGTTCTAAGGTAAGGACGTAACCGAATTCCTTAATCGCTTCGATACTATATATCGTAGCTACGGTTTAACTAGAGAAACTAGAGTAACCGACCGAGAGCGATTAGACCGATTATTAGACTATATCTACCTTAATTATAAAGAATCGGTTCGTCGTCTCCTAGGCTTCTATACTAGGAACTAGGCGCTGCTCTATATAAGCTTATAGGAGGAATTCTATAACTTTAATAGTTATAAGCTTCTTTAAGATAGATCGTACCTCGCTAAGTTATTAGAGTAGTATTATAAAGGTAATAAGGAGCTAAATAACTACGTAAGGTTATTCGAGATCTTATCTAACTAGATTAAGGAAATATAGCTTAATTATATTACTAGAACCTAGTATTTGCTAAAACCGTTCCTCGAAAATCTACGTCGCTAGATTTAGAAGCGAGCTTACCTTAATAAAAATAGACTAGATACCTTCTACGAGACTACGACTTTAAGAATATTCTACGAGTTACTAAAGAAGTCCTTTATTACGAGAAGAGTTATATTAATATCTTTAAAGAAGGATTAGCTAAACCCGTAGAGACCCTTACTAAAGCTATAAAAGGATCTAGTCTAAAGCTAGAACCTACTTCTATAGTATCTAAGACTAGTAAGTCGGATATTAATAAGATAATAGAATAAATAGTAGTAATAGTAATAATATTTAGTAAGAAATAGGAAGCTAAATATAGTCTGCTAAAGAACTTAAAGTATAAGTAAGATCTTAAGGAGAAAGCTACGATCGCTACGTATATCGCTATCGATATTAAGATAGGCGAGAACTACTAGATATACGACTAGCGAGGCTATATCTCGTCCGGCTATTAGGACTTTAAGTAGCTAGAAGCTAATAAGTTCCTCTACTAAGATAAAGACTAGAGAATCTACTATAGTAAGGTAGGTAAGGGTCGCTCTAAAATTATCTAATATATATAGGATAAGCGCTCTACGAAACTCGGAGCTATTATTCTAGCTCTTAAGGAGCGCTTTAGGCCTATTAATATAAGTATATAGCCGAGCCTATAGAGGTTTAAGGCGATACTAGAGGTTAGAGCGTATAATATAACCTTTATTAGTATTAAAGTAGAAAGTTTTAATATTAGTATAGATATAAAGAGAGAAGAAGGACTTACTAGGGCATACGCTACCTCCTAGCTAGTTACGTCCTCCTTACGAAAGAGTAAAGCGCTAGAGAACCCTTCCTACTTATAAGCTAAAGTTATAAAAGTTATAGAGTAGAAAGCTAAGAAGTAAGTAGATACTACTCGTACTCGCTAATCTATTACGAGATTCGAGTAGGATATTATCGATAATATAGTAGGAAGCTAAGTAGTATAACTTATAAAGAGTTAAACTTAAGGTCGTACTCGAGCGACGAACGTAACTATAGAGGACGAAGCGCTAGGACTAGCGGCGCTACTACGTATAAAGGCTAAAGAGACGCGTAGTCCTACGAAAAGTCTACGACTAGATAATTATTTAAAGTAGGCTACTACTAAGAAGGAATAGGAAGCGTTCTAGGCTAAGAAGATTCTTAATCTAACCCTACTAATTAAAATTAGTAAGCTATAGCTTTTTAGTTAGAAAGGAGTACTAAACCGTTTTATTTATAGCCGAAAATTAATAACTCCTACTTACTACCTTACTCTTTCTCGATACTACGTATCTAAGCGAACTATTAAACCGACTACTATAGCTATAATAAATTTCGAAGAAATTAGTACTAGGCTAGAAGCGGCGGCGTAAGACTATACTAATAAAGAAGATACCGAGAAAGATACGAAGAGTAATATAGGATCCTATAAGTAAGATAGTAATAATAATAATAAGGACCGACTACTACTATAAGAAGGTCTTTTCTATATAAGCGCTCTTAGAAGAGCTAATTAGGACTTAGACTTAGTTAGAAAAGCTATAATAGCCGCAAGCGAGCTCTACTAGGATCCTAGTAGTATTAATCTAGATTTCCGTATTCTATATATACTAGTTCCTAGCGTTACTATCGTCGGAAGATTCGGTAACTACTAGGTTAAGTATAAGGCCTTAATCGACGAAGAAGTAGAATATATTATTATAAGTATCGCTAGCGCTTAAGCTATACGCTTACCTATCGAATATAGGAGCTTTACGAGAATACGTAGTATTTTAAGACCGGTAGCCTTTTCTAGAATCTATAAAAATATTCGCGTCGAAGTTTATAGTATAGTAGTCTAGACTTTAGTTTTTATTACCTCTATCCCGGATATACTACTACTTCTAAGAAGACCCTAGATACGTTAGGTCCGCCTAGCGGTTTAAAATTACGATAATAGTTTATAGAAGAGATCTCTAGCTAATAAGAAGAGTAACTAGGTATTCTTCTATAGTACCTAAGGAAACGCTAGATGCCTAACGTTAGAAGACGTTTACTAACGCTCGAAAAAAGAGCGCGCGCTAAGGGATACTATCCGGGCTAGTCTCTAAGCGCGACTAAGCCTATAGCCTACTATTAGCGAAATAATACTATATATATAATAATCGTAGGAGTATTCCCTACTCTAGACGCGACTATATTTTTATAACTTATTAGCGAGGTACGCTAAACCGATCTAAATCGGTTTAGAGATTCTACGTAAGAAAACCTACTAAATAGTCCTCTTTTCTTCTTTAAAGACTTACTAGAGTATAACTTTCTCTACTTATACTATATCTCGTTTTTTAGAGATCCGATACTAGAAGACCTCGTATTTAAAAACCCTATATAGTACGAGCTCTTTCTATTCTACTATATAGACCCTTTAAGCTAGGACTACTTCGATAAAATAAAAGAAAATCTAGGCTTATAACGCCGATTTGCTATATAGCTACTCCTAGCTTCGGAACTATTAGTTAAGCCCTAGAACTCGTAGTATCGGGCTTAGTAGTTTAAGTATACGTAGAATCTAGACTTAATACTACGACTTCTAGAGATATACCCTCGAGAACTAGTATATACCGACTAAAGTAACTACGTACGTAGTATTAGGCTCTCGCTAGAGGAAGTACCTACTAGATCTAGAGACGAATAGGGTTAGAATAAGGTCGGGAAGATACTAATAGCCTTAAGGGAGTACTAGCTAGACTAGGAAGAATACCTAGAATTAGGCGTACTAATTATAAGTAAAGCTAGAGGAACTAGCTAGGATGCCGCTAGGACACCTATAAGAATAGCTTAGGCGGCTATTAGGCAGGCCTAGAATGCATATATAAATATAAGTAAACGAGAAATTAAGGGCCCGGAGCCTCGGGCTAAGCCGAATAAACTAATTAGTTTATTTAACCGATTACGTAATCGCTTAGATAACCTTACCTTCTCGGGGCATAGATACTAGCTAGAGCAGCTAACGGGGCAGGCCGGGATTAGTAGCCTAACTCTAGATCCTAATAATCGAGAGATTCCTAAATACTCCTAGGTATCTAGGTAGGTAATTTCGAGAATAGCTACTATAAAACCGAATATACTCTTAGTAGAAACTATTAAAAACGACCTAGAATAGTAGGAAAATCTAGCATATTTGTTTATAGCACGGAATAATTAAATAATCGAAGAGGAATATAAGAAGTAGGACTAGAGGCGTACGGATAGCCCTTTAATTATACTCGAACGAACTTAGAAGTTCCTAGAACTATCGCTAGAGATTAGAGTATTTACTCTATATAAGAGAGTAGCTAATAAGATTAGGCCGGTAGATATAGATATTATAATAATAGATAGATCTATACTCGAAGAGAATTCTAGCTAGAGAGATAAGGCGCTCGTACGAGAAGTATCTATACCTCTAGGGACAGGACCGTTTAACTAAAAATATCTAATTAAGAAGTTCTTAAATATACCTCGAGGATCTCGATTAACTCTAGAAATTCTAGGTTAGATCGATACTAGAATCGAGCTATTACTTAAAGAAAGGAAGCTTATACTAGAGATAGCTTTTAATCGAGAGAAGGTCTTTACTAATAGCTAGTCCTACGTTAGAGGAATCCTACTAGAAGTCTTCCTACTATAGAAGATCCTTACTATTCTATATAAGCTATAGTAAGCGAGACCGTTTTATCTTCTACTCTTATTAATATAGGAAGTTAAATAGATAATTCGAGAGCGAGAAAATGCTAGCACGCTAGAAAGATGTTATAGATCGTACCGCAATCCGTACTTCTTAGTTAGAAAGAAGATAGAGCCTAGAAAGAAGTAGAAATTCTAACTTATTAATACTACGTAATAGATTAACGAGATTACTATCCGTAACGCTAATTTGCTACTAGATACGGATAGATTTTTAGAAGTATTTATAGGATACGTAATTGCGTCGCTAGTAGATATCTTTTCTAGCTACGACTAAATTCCGCTTAACTCGAGCTATAGGGACCTAACTAGTTTCGATATACCTCTAGGACTCTACTACTAAACTACGCTACTATAGGGAGCGACGAACTCTCTAGCCTAGTTTATAAGAGCGATATATACGGTCCTATATAAGTAGATCTCGTATACTACGAAACTCTTTATAAATAATATTAGAATCCTTAGACTTAAGATATAGTATAATAATAAAGAAGTAGAACCTAGCATCCGTCGCTTTATCTAAGAGCATCTAATAAACCTAGATAACGTTCTAGCGGATCTTAAACGAGCTAGATTAACGGTTTATACGCGAAAGCTTTAGATTTGCTACCCGCGGATTAAGATTATTAGCTATATTATAGACGCTAATAGTAGATACCTAGATGCTCTACGAGTAATTAAGATCGTAGAATAGCCTAAACCTAAGGATTAGAAAGGCGTCCGCGTATTCGTTAGTATAGTAGTTTACTACCGGATCTAGATTAACGAATTTATAGTTATCCTTTAACCTCTATTTAAGTTACTAAAGAAGGATACGAAGTTTAAATAGACCGAAGAATATAAATAAGCAAAGCAAAAGGTTATAGAAATACTCGTTAGCGCTCTAGCGCTAATCTCTATTAACTATTTATATAGTTATCGCCTAATTATTATAGTAATTAATACTAGCGAAGAAGGTTAGGGAGCTATACTATTCTAAATCGGAGCGAATAGACTTCGTTATCCTACTCGATTTAAGTCTAGGCTATTCTTAGTATACGAGCGTAAATATAACGCTAGTAAGCGCGAAATACTTAGAGTATTAAAGGTATTAAAGAAGTGCTAGCCGTAGCTATTTAGAGTTTTCTTCTAGCTAGAGGTCGACGCTAATACGCTCGTATACTAACTTAATAGCGCTACGTTAGACCTACCTAACGTAGTAACTACTCGGTAGCTAGCGTAGATTCGGCTATTCGATTTTAATATAGTCTACGTTCTAGGGAAGTACTATACTAGCCTAGACGTATTATCTTATAAGCTACTAACCGACTATAATTTAGAGGAGCTTTAAGGTAAATTAGATATCGACGATCTAGTCGATAGTACTTTCTTTACTTACTTAGCTATAGTCGAGCTAGATACCTTTCTAGCTAGAATAGATTAAGATAAGGAAATACTAACTAGAACGTATTCGGACGATTTAAAGAATATTACTTATTTCCTTATATATCTTTATAAACCTTAAGGAATAAGCGATACGTAGTATCGATCTTTAAGGAAACGAGCTCGTTTATTCTATATTAGCGACGAAGGTTAGTTAATATAGTAGCTAATACTAGGAGTAATTCCTTAGAGAGTAGTAGACGATTCGGAGTATTAGGATCGAATTATTAAAGCCTACTACGACTTCTACGGCTACCCTAGCCTAGAACGTACGTTTCGTATAGTATAAAAGCGGTAGTAGTAGGACGGTATATATACGTCCGTTTACTAGTAGTATAAAGGATATCTATAATACTTCTACTAGAATAGTACTCGCCGGCCTAGACTACTATTCCTACTAGAAAAACGGTTCTTAGGAGAACGTTAGTATATTAATACCGTCTAGCTATACGAGCGCTTAATCTTAATTAATATAAGAGAAGCTATTTCCTAATAGCTAGAAGTACGAGTAGTATAAGTCTAACTAAACTAGAAGGTTTCTACTACGTAGTATATAAGGTTTATCTATAAAGAGCTTTTTTACTAATAGGGAGTAATAGCTAAGATCGTAATAGACGGTAGCCTAGAAAATAAGAAAGAAGTTCTACCCTTACTAGCCTCGTATAGAGTACGGAATATTAAGATTTCGACGTATTATCCGCAATTAAATAGAATAATCGAGCGTAGCTATTAGACGATACTCGTAGCGCTTTCGAAGCTAACGAACGGTAGATTATAGAACGCTCGATCTTATATCCCGGCGCTAATATAGGCTATTAGGACGATAGTAGTATAAATAATAAGGCTAACGCTCGTAGAGATTATAATTAGAAGGAATATCGTTCTTCTATTAGAGCTAGAATTTCGGACGTATTCTATTACTAATTAGAGAAAGGTTAGGGATAAACCCTCCTTGCTCGTAATAAGAGCGTTATTATAGATAGGGCAAGTAGCTAGCCGAATAGAGGTTATAGGCCGAAGGCTAAGGCTACGGGCCCGGCCGCTAGGTAGGTACTTTAGTATATATATAGCTAGATAGTAATAATATAGACGTTACTAACTTAACTCGGCTAGGCCCTACCTAGACCCTAATAATTAGTAGCTTCGAAGTATATTAATACGATCTAGCTAGTCCTACGAGCTTAAATATCTAAAGGACGGCCTACCGACTACGATCTTCTATCGATCGCTTAGCTACTTTCCGCGACTAGCGATTCTAGCCTACCGGCCGCTAATCGCCTACCTTTTCGCCTAACTAGGCTCTTAGCCTAACTAAGCCGCGAGGGACTTATATTACCTAGCTACTAGAACCTACCTACTTCGCTTCCTACTAGCTACGGCCTGCTACTACCTCTCTAGTCTAGCTTTAAGGCCTTTATTTACTCTACGATAGCTAATTTAGGAAGGAGTTTACTACTTCGCTAGTAACTACTATATTACGAGTAGTACTTTCCTTATATAGTAAAGAGCGCCTTTAGTCTAATTAATACTTTATTCCTCGTCGTAACCTAATCGACGACTAACTATTAACTATTAACTATTAACTATTAACTATTAACTATTAGTTATTAACTATTAACTAGACGAGTCGATAGAATAACTATATAGGGTACTAGAACTTTATAAACCTACCGAACCTATAGTAGCGTAGACCTCTATACTATTAGAAGCTTATTAGCGTTCTTAGCGCTACTTATCTTCCGAGCACGCCGTATATAGCTAATCTAGCTCCTAAACTTCCTAAGGTTAACGCCCTTACGCTTACTTACGCTTTCTTATTCTCGATCTTCTTCGAGAATTTTAACCTATCTAGAAGAATTAAGCGCTTAAGACTAGCTCTTTAACTCTTAGTCTAGTTCTTAGTCTAGCACTACCCTTAGCTATAGGAATACTCGCCTCCCGGATAGGTAGGTAGGGGAGTAGCTACCTTAGGATACTCGTTAGATTAGCTAATAAATATATCGGTAGTAATAGAGGCTACTAAGTAGGTTCTCTATTTACGGCTAGTAATTAAACTACTTTAGTAGTTCGCGAATTCTCTAGATATACGGCCTAAACCTCGGCCGTAGCTATTTCCGTAGGCGAGCCTATAATAATAGCTAGTATAACCTAAATTAGATATCTAGGTAGACGAGTAGATTTACCGTCTAGTCTAGAGGCATCGACCGATCCGCTTACTTAACGCGATCTATCGACAGGCGGTAGCCTAGCGTCCTCTACGTATTCGTCCGTATATCTAGCTACTAAGAACTCTATCGCCTAGAACTCTCTCGCGTAAGCTATTTACTTAGCTACTAGCTCTATAACGTTAGACGTCTAGTTCGGAAGCTAGCTTCTAGTACTCTCTACTATTATTACTAGTAGGCCTCGTATAGTCTAACCTACCGAGTTTAGAGCCTCGGCTAGTATAAGAGATAGAAATAGATAATTAAGTACGTATCTCTAAGTAGAGACGTTATAGTTACCGCGCGTATTTACTTAGTTCTCTACTACGATAGCGTAAAAATACGGAGGATATTAACTCGGTACTAGCTTATCCTAGCCCGCCTTAATACTCTAGCCTATAATAATAATAGCCGGCACTACTACGTACTAAGATAGAGCTAGAAGAAGAGTAAGCCTAGGAGTAGGTATAACGCTACGGCTTCTATATACGCCCTCCTAGTTAGCTACTACTCCTAGGTTTACGCAAATTCCTATAGTAAGGCTCGCGGGCACCTCCTCTAGTAGCTATAAACCGGCTAGCGGCTAAGGAGCGTAGGCGCTATCGACGTAAACTAGCTTTATAGCTAGTACCCGAAGGGCTAATAGACTAGATCCGTAGAGTCCTAGCTAAATAGACTACTATCTAGCTCTATCGTATCGACTAGTTAAGAGACTAATAGAACGAGAGAGTAGTATAATTAGAGAACGGCGTAATAGCCCGTCTTCTAGTATTAGAATAGCGCCCTCTAGCTAATACCCTCCCTCTAGCTCTAGCTTCTATAGTTATTAACCTAGAACTAAATAACCGCGCTAGACGGGCTTAGCGTAATTTAGACGATAGCTACTAGTAACGCTTATAGCGTACTAGTCTAGTCTTAAGTAAAGGATAATAATACGCGGATAGCGTATAGCTACGCCGTAATCGGAACCCTAATAGTAGCTCTCCGCCGCTAGATAATAATAACTCTTAGCCGAGACGCTATAGTTAGTATAACCGTAATAGGAATAGTCGCGGACGCGATAGACGCCGCCGCTAATTACCTTTATCCTCGCCTTTCTTATTAGAAGGCGACTACTATAGGAATAGTAGCTAGGAACTATCGCGTTCCCTATGCTATAGCCTACGTCGAACTACTTAGTTTAAGGCTAAGGAAATTAGCTATTTCTATCTAGACGCTTCGGCCGCTAACCTACTAGAGAGCGATATTATAAATAGGAGTAGAAAGATATACTACCGCTCGGTCTATCTATTCTTAGACGCGGCTAAGGACTATATAGTACTTAATAGTAGTAAGTTTACGTAGACCTACCTAACTAAGTATTTTCGAGGGAATGCTCTATAGTAGCTTATAGGCGAACTAACTAAGGCAGACTGCCGTACTCTACGTAGTAGTAGTAGGATTAACCGCTAGAATAAGGCGTTAAGGGACAAATTTTAGTTGCTACTAGCTAAGGCTTTAGCTAAACTAGAATTAGAATATTACGACTAGAGTAATATCCGAGCTAACCGTCTACTAGGAGATTTCGTCCTAAATATAGTACGATAGGCTAGAGAGGCTAGAACGACGGACCGATAAGCTTAACTTACCCTTGCCTAGATAAAGCTCTACGAAGAATTAAGAATAAATATTAATTACCTAATACCTAGTACTACGGTCGACTAGTTTACTACGTACCTAAAGACCTAGCTATTTAGTTAGAGATAGCTATCTAAAGGCCGCCCTATAGGTAAGTATTCGCGCTCGATACGATAGGAGCTACGGCGTCTAGATATAACGAGAACTAGGTAGTATAGAGATATTAGACGCGCGAGCGGCTATAACTTCGAGCCTAGGAACCGACGTAGGCATAGCCGTAGCCGTAATAATCTATAACCTAATAGATACTAATAGAATTACGACGAACGCGAGCGCCTAAACGATAATAGTCGACGTTACTAGCCCTACGAAAACGACTATATTAAGTAAGAGCCTAGCTCTAAGATAAAGATTAAGACCGAGCCTAGTATCTATAATAGGGCCTACTATAATTACGAGGGGCGCGGCTACTACTCGAGGGAGTATTTAAAGCCGCGATAAGAACGAGGACGTCGACTATAGAATTACTACCTTAACCTATTATATAGTCCGAGTCGATACCGCTACGAATTATCTTCTCGGTCTTATAGCCGCAGCTATAGCCGTATAACTAGTAGTCGCGAGGTTAGTAGACTAAATATACTCTAGTTCTTTAACGATATTATAGACTACGCAGATTTAGAAGATAATAGGATATTAGACCCCCTCCCGAGCCCGTTTAACTTTATAGTCCGTACCTCGAATAGCCTCTTCTCTAGCTTTAAACTATTCTTATCGCGAGGAATAGCCTAGGGCTACTACTATCCTATTTGCCGAGCCGATTTCTCTTTAGTAGCCGTACTAAAAGCCTACTACTATATCTACGAGGTAGCTCCTCTTAGTACCTAGATTAATAATATTCTAGAATCTAAAGCCGCCTTTATTCCTAAGGCTAGTTTCGCTTTCTATATAGCCTTCTATCTACGGATCTACCTCCGTCTAGTAGTAGATAGGGTAGATTATACGGTATACCTAGATATAGGCGCTATATTATTCGTAATCGATGCGGGTTTCTTAGCTAGCTAACTACTTAACTACCCTCGGAAGAAGTTAGCGTAGCTATTATAGGTATCTAGCCTAGCTACGAGTACCTATACTTCTAAATATATAGAACTAGATATATAGGTACCTATCTTCTACGATAGGAAGCGTATCCTAGTCTATATATAGTATAGGGTTTACGTAGTAGAATCCTTATCGCCTAAGATCCTAGTAGCTATAGATATTATTAGGCCGTAGAGTATAAAAATAGACCCGGGCCGCAAACTAGTTACTTTAGGAGCTACGAGTAATGCCCGCGCCTTATTACTAGTTAAGCGTAGAGATTACTTAGCTTTCCGTACTATCCTATCTATTTAGTAGCTAGTATTAATACCGGCTAGATCGGTAGCTAGAGTAGCCGTCGAACTATAGGAAGCTATACCTATAGGTAGAGACTTTTAGTTTACTCCCGAGCCTAGTAACTTAGGTAGCCTTTAGCGAGAACTAGCTCTATATTTAGCTATTATAGACTCCGATACTAACTTTATCTTTATTTATAATAATACGGACCGGCTAGCTACGCTTACTAAGAGTATACGTATAGGAAGTATATCTAATATTAGCTACTAGGGAGCGTACTATTTAGATCCGGGCTAGTATAAGCTAGCTGCCCTTCTTAATTATTAGCTTAAACTAGCTAGTTTATCGGATTTTTATAGGTAGAACCTCTTAGTTCGTAAGTCTACTACGACGAGTCTAGTATTCTTACCGAAACTAGAGATACTAGACGATACGCTTAAGTAGAAATTAGCTAATAGAGCGACTATCTATAGTACTACTAGGTAGAGGACGTAGTATTAGTAGATTATATCCCGGCACGACTAACTATTCTAGGATAAGAGCATTATAGTTAAAGTGCCGGACTCTAAGTACATGCCTATTATATTACTACTAGGTAGTAAATCGTACCGGATACCTACTATTACCTATTCTTTATTTATACTAGACTATATAGTAGTCGATAAGGCTTTCGATGCCCTCTACTAATAAAGGAAAATATCCTACTCTACCTAGCCTATACCTTTCGAGTTTCTAGTATTTATAGTCTAGAAGACTATAGAGGTCGGTAGCTAGCTTATTCGTAAAGGCTAAGTAGTAGTCGATATCCGCGGCCTTAATAAACTAGTAGTAAAGGACTCCTACTCGTTACCTAGATAGGAGGATATTATTATAGCTCTAAAGGGAAGCTATTTTATTATAACTATCGACGTAGTTTCCTTCTTTTATTAGTAGTAGGTAGCTAAGGCCGACTACTATAAATTTACTATTAATAGCTACCGGAGTTAGAAATAGCTAGGTATAGCTATTATAGGTTTTACTAATAGCGTATAATACGTCTAGAGATAACTAGACCGTATCTTAAAGAAGTTTAACTACTACTTATATACCTATATTAATAATATTATTATTTTCTCTAGGACTTTCGATAATTATCTCCGCGACCTAAATAGAGTATTCTAGGCGCTAGACGATATCGATATTAGTATTGCCCTAGCTAAGACCTTTATAGGCTTCTCTTCGATAAAACTTCTTAGCTAGTATATTAGTAGTTTAAGCTATACGACCTACGAAGAGAAGGTTAAGGCTATCTTAGACCTACCGTTTCTACGCTCGTTAAAGGACCTAGAATTCTATATAGGCATTATAGGATAGCAGCGCTACTATATTCCGTACTTCTCCTAGCTAATTATATTATTTAAGAATCGGAAGAAGCATCTCCTTCGTCTAGCTTCTTCTAATAAAAGAAACCCGCGTAAGAGATTTATAGCTAAGACGCTAGCCTAGAACGACGCGGAAAACCTTACCTACTAGCATCGCGCCTATAATATACTATAGAGACTATACTACTCCGCTACCTTCCTTTATTATATAGACGTAGACCGGCCGCTTTATATAGACCTAGACTCTAGCCGTTACGGCTACGCTATAGTAATCTATATAGTATAGGGAGACCTAGTACCTAACCTAGTATAGCTACTACGGTTTATGCTAACGGTAGTCTAACTAGTACTCTTCCTTAGTAAGACGCTTTCTAAGGTAGAATCTAGATACCTAGCTACGAAGCTAGAGGTCTCTAGCCTTCTATAGATAGCGCGTAAGGCTAGATATATTCTTTAGGCTTATCGGAGGCCGATCTATATATTTACCGACTATACCGCTATACTTAATATCGCGACGGCCGGTTCTATTACTATAATAACCTCTATTAACAAATTAAATCTAAGGCTAATTAGGGCTAGCTAGTACCTATCTTAGTTCTACGAGCTCTAAGTAGTATATTGCCCTAGCTATCTATACGCCGTCCCGGACGCACTTAGCTAATTAATCTCTAAAACCTACCGAATCCTAGTTACGAATAACTTAGACCCGCTTGCGTATAATAACTCTAATCCGGCTCGGGATACTATATAAAATTTAGATAATCCTATCTATTTATAGTTATATAGCTATACTAATAGTTACTACTTCTACGCGATATTAACTAATAAGCGAACTAGCCGGCCGTTTACTTCCCTAGACGCTTTAATCTTCTATTTAGTCTTAGTAGAGTTGTCTAATAAGTTTAAAGCCGACCTACGCCGTAGGTATAAGGCTAATCCCTAGTAGGCTAGCTAGAGGTAGTAACTACTACGAGCGGAGTAGTATAGGCTAGCTACTTTAGATAATATAGGCTAGGACGGCGGTAAAAACGCCGGCGACCTAGAACTAGAGGAACCGGAGGCGGCGCCTTTAGGCCTATAGTTCTTCCTACGAAACGACTTAATTTTCTTTAAGGATAACTCGGATAGTCGCGAGCGCCTATATATCCTATAGCTACTATATAAGAAGATTTTTAAGATAGCCTATAATAATTATTACTATACGGGCTTCTATCGGTCCTATGCCCGAGTCTTCGTCTTATTCTATATCTAGTATCTAGCTAAGGAATTACGGAAGTATATTAAGTTTTATCTAGACTACCTTCTAAATTAAACCTACTATTATAGGCCTAATAGCGAACTATAGCCGATCTAGGCCGTCGCCGTTCCGGACTATACGATAATAGCTAACTAAGTCTTTAGCCTACCTATAGACGAGGGCGGTTTTAATAGTTTCCTAACCGAAACCTATAAATTTACTAAGCGGGTAATATTAACGAAGTCTAAATCTACTTAGACTACGGCCGACTATAAGGCGGCTTAGATTTATAGCTATAAAGCTAACGAGCGGTCCCTACTATTAATTTTAATTAGGGATCGAGACCCGATTTAGATGTCCGAGTTTATATAAGTAGTATTCTATAAGCTTAGTACGCGATTTCTAGCTACTACCGCCTACTACTTATAGGCCGATAGCTAGAGTAAGCGCACGAATTAGACTATAGAAATCGCGTTGCGCTTCTTTATTATATCCTTCCTAGATACCTCTTAGGTAGAGGCGCTACCCTATATTTAAGCCGACCTTAATAATAGCTAGAACGCGTCTATAAAGAAGGTCCTTAACGTACTAATATAGGGTTTTAAAAATAACTTAGACGTATTAATCCCGTTATCCGAGCTACCTACTATAGACTATACTACTCTTAAATAAGAAGCTCGCGATAAGGCTACTAACTCGATAGCCTAGGTAGCCGCTATTATAAAGGACTAGTACGATACTATCTATCGGCCTATTATATTTCGTCGTAGCTAACTAGTTCTCCTCCGTCTATATAAGGGATACTACTCGGCTAGTATTATATATCGTAAATTCTTATACTAGAGAGTTAGACCTTTCGAGATCGAAGACTAAGTAGGCCGACTAGCCTATCGTTTAGCTATTCTCTCGGTTTAGCAGATCTACCTCGTAGTATCTATAGTATAACTAGAGCCCTATCTAGCTAGTAACGATTCGTATAATCGCTAAGTACTAGAACCCGGCCCTATAAAAGCCGACGATAATAACCCGGCCTCTTATTACGAGATCGAGAGACTAATAGATAGGCGTAAGATCTATAGTAGGAGATAATACCTAGTTAAATAGTTAAACTATAGCTATGCCTATAACGTTTAGTATAATATAGAAGACCTTCGCGACGTAGTAGACCTAGTCTAGGAATATAACCGTACGTACTTAGTAGACTACTATTAAGGCTACGACCGTACCTAGGTTCGAGCTAGGATTCTACGAGACTATTCCTCTATTCTATAAGCTAAGATTCTATATTCTCCTATCTACTAAGAGGATGCTACCGTAGCCTACGATAGGTAGGTAGCGGCTAGGTACCGCTCTTAATTCCCCTCCCTTACTTAGTAGAATATTTTAGATAGTAATAGCGTAATATTACTAGGCGTCGCTCCTAATTTCCCCTCTTACTTAGTAGAACGTTTTAGGTAGTAATAGCGTAATATTATATTTAGGTAGCGTTATTATAGTTTAGGTAGCATTTAATAACTAAAGTTAACGAATAATAGCGCACGAACTATTCTTTCCGTTTTGCTAAACTATTAGAACTTTAATAGCTATAGTCCTAATATTAACGTTATAATACTACTACTACGACCTACGTATCGCATATATACCTCTCTAGCGCCTTATTAGGCATTCGATCGCTATAAATAGTAGTAGGAGAGCGGCCGCTTACTAAGAAACTGCTTACGCGCGCTCCTCTACTACTTCGAAATAATACTTTCGCGCCTACTACGCGCTATTAATCTTATATTTCCGATTGCGCTATCGCGCCCCCTTACTCTACCTCGCTAAGATAGATAACCTCTATTCGCGAGCGAAGAATAGCGAGATTTCCGGCTAGTATACCGTCTAAAACTAGCTTACTACTAAGTATAATAAGAAGGATCTCCTTAATTCTAGCTATAACGAAGCTAAAGTCTAGTTAGCCGTAAAGGGCTTAACTAATATCTTAGGATATAAGGGGCCCCTACTAGCTAATATCGCGTATATCGATATAGCTACGGTTATAGCTATTATCCTAATATATATAAAGAAGTACTAAAAAAATATATACCTCTAGTAGGCGAAGAATTAGCTACTAGGAGGCCTTAAGGCCTTATAGTATACGACTATCTATCTAGAGCGATAGAAGAACTTTAAAGAGATTATAGCGCCCGAGGGAGAAGAGGCTAGCACCCTTAGAACCTAAGGATAGTAATAACTCCTTTAAAACTACTAAACTAGCCCTTAGAGCTAGAAGATACTACTAGAGACTAATATAGTAAGTACCTAGCTCTAAAAGAACCTAATAACCCTTATAGAAACTATCTAAAAAGCCCTTAACTCTCCCTACGACTACTCTAACTCCTCTTTCCTTTCTCTTCTCTAAAGAGCTTAATAGGCCCTTCTCTATTAGGCCTAGACCTAGGCTATCTCCTCTACTCTCTAGAATATCTAGAGAACCCTTTAGAAGAAGCTAAATAGCTATAATATAGGACAATTATAGGCCTAAAAGGCAGCCTAAATCTAGACCCTAATATAGATAATACCTTAGGTAACTATAGTAATTATAATTAAGATAGGTATATAAGAAGAAAGAGATAAGATTAGAGGAATAAGTAGGAAGGAAATTAGAGTAAAGCTTAGAATCTAGTAGGTAGCTATAGTCTAGAAGCTATCTAGTAGGGACTTTAGAGTGCTCCTCTATAAGAAGTAAGAAAGAGTAAAGCTAGAGGAGAACTAGGATTAGATATATATAGCCTAGCCTAGAGCCTAGGTTACTAAATACCTATATAGAGTACTTATATATAGAGTTAAAGCAAACTAAGACACTAGAGCTAAGGAATATATTAAGGTAATAAAGGAGGAGAATATCTTATAGTTCCTAAATATAAGGATTAAGTAGGCTATATAGATAAAGAGCCCTAAAGCTAGAGAAGGCTAAAGATACTCTATAATAGTTATTAAGTTCTAGGATAAGCAAATAGTAAGGGCTATAGCTTAGAAAGGATTTATTATTAAAGTAAACTTCTATCTAATAGAAATCTACTACTTATAATAAAGAGTTATATAGTATATAAAGTATAATAAGTTTAAATATATTACTATATACTATAAGGAAGCTAAGAACAAATATAGAGCCTACTTTATAAACTATAAAACATCTAATTATACTATATAAGAGAGGAAATACTATAACTATAAAGGAGACTACCTAGTATAAGCAAGGATATATAAATATAAATAAGTAGTAATAGCTAAGGCTAGAATATTCTTAGAGTTCTTTAGAGGAAAGTAAACTCTAGTATAACTAACCTATAATAAGGAAGGATTTACTATAATAACTAATAAGAAGAGGAAACTAATAAGCCTAGTAGAATAGCTCTAAGCTAAGGAGGTACTATAAAGCAGCTAGGCAAGATAGAATAAGCTACTAGGAAAGCTATTAGGATCTAACTCTACTATTATAAATAGTAAGAGATAGATAAATAAGCTCCTAATATATATATAAGCTAAGAGTATATAAGAGGCCTAATAAAGAGAGGGAGCTAAGCTAAAGGAGACTATTATAACTAAATAAGATAAATAGATATAACCTATAGATCTACTAATATAATATAAACTATATACCTACTACCTAAGTACTACTAGTAGATAGCTTAAACCTAAGAACTACCTAGATTATAATACTATAAGAACTATAGATTAACCTAGTAAATAGGAAAACTAAAATAAAAAAGGGTTACTACTAAGTCCTTCTAACGAATAGGTACCTAAGAGTTATATTCTTAGTATTAGAAGAGCTAGATATATTAAAGTAAGACATTATAGATAGCTAGTTAGGAGACCTTCTCTCTATTATAATAATAACCTAAGGGAAACCTATTACTATCTATAACTACTATAACCTATTAGGCCCTAAATCCTATAATATAATAAGTATACTTATATAGCTAGAAATAGCTATCTAAGAGGCCTAAGAAGTAGCTATAGGTAAGACTATAGTAGTTAGAGACTTTAATCTCTATTAGCTACTATAGAGAGGAAACCTAGTCTAGTTATAATATAATATAGCAGATACCCTTATCTAGATAGCTATATAAGTAGGCTTATATCTCCTACTAGAACTAAGAACTATTATATAGAAGAGATATAACTCTAACTACTAAATACTTAACTTAATCCTAGCTAGCGAAGCTATCTAATAGAGACTATAAAGCTATAAGGCAATAGCTAATAATATATTTAGATTAGACTATATCTTAATTCTAACTATTATAGACTAGCTTATAAACCTATACTAGAAAAACTAAAGCCTAAGACTATAATAAATAAAAGTAAAGTAAGAGAAGGTAAGGTAGAAGGTTTAAAAAGCTATAAAGAAGCTAGAGCTACTACTACTTAAGAACTACTAAGAGCTAAATAAGGTAGTATAAGCTCTCTAGAAAGCCCTTTAAGAAGTAGTAAAGGAGGTAGTCCTATATATAAAGCTATTATAATATATAAAGGTAGAATAGCTAGTAGAGTATAGTAAAGCAATTAAGGCTACTAAGGTAGTAAGAAGAGCCTAAAAAGCTATAAAGTCTAAAGAGAACTATAGATACTACCTAAATACTAGCTATAAGAAGAACAAGCTAGTTAGAAAAGTAATAAATATATCCTAAAGGCAAATAGTTAGTAAGATTACTAAGGACCCGAGTAGGATATAAAAGCTAGTAAGATAAGTAAGAGAAAAAGTATAATAAGGATATATACTACTATAATTTCCTATACTAAGTAGTAGTATATACTAAGATAGTTATATAAACGAAGGCAAAGTAAGAATCCTTATAAACTACTTCCTCCTACTACTAGTTAAAGTAGACCTAGAAGATATTCTAAATATAGACCTCTTAGCCTAGTTCTAAATAGAAGATAAGGTATCTAAAAGAGAGGTCTTAATAATACTTAAAAAGATCCCGAGTAAGAAGGCTCTAAGCCTAGACTAAATCTAGAATATACTACTTAAGAAATATTAATAGAAGATTATACTATTCCTAGCTAAGCTCTTTATAGCCTATATTAGCTAAGTATACTACCTAAAGCTATTTAAATACTTTATTACTATAGTTATTAAGAAGCTATAGAAGCCTAACTATACTAAGCTAGGAGTATATAAGCTAATAGCACTTCTTAATACTCTAGCTAAGGTATTAGAAGTAGTAGTTATAAAGAGAATATCTAAAGTAGTAGAAGAGAGAGGCCTACTACTAGAATTATAAATAGGTATAAGACTAGGAAGATCTACGATTATAGTACTTAACCTTATTACTAAATAAGTTAGGATAATCTAGAAAGCTAAGCCTAGAGTAGTAGCCTTAATACTCTACCTAGATATATCTAGGGCATTTAATAAAGTATCCTACTAGAGACTCCTTTATAATATTAAGATATAGGGCTATCTAGACTAGCTAATTAGGTTTATCTAGTTATTCCTTTAAGATAGAATAACTTGCCTTAAGCTAGGAGAATTTATAGACTAGAAGAGAAAGTAAGATACTAGAATCCCTTAAGGATTAATACTATTACTAATCCTATTTCTATTCTTTATATCTATACTTCTCCTATTACTTTAAGAGGGTAATACTATAGTAATAGGGTTTGTTAATAATTCTAATATCCTTATATATAGTATATTTATAGAGGAGAACTATAAATAACTAGAGAAAGCCTATAATAAATATATAGAGTAGGTAATAAGATATAGAGTAGCCTTTATACTATAGAAGTATTAGCTTATCTATTTTATAAGAGGAAGGAACTATAACCTCTAAGCTATAGTCTAGATCCCTAGCTTTAGAAGTAAACCTATCCTATCCCTAAGACTATTAGGAGTTTAGGTAGATACTAAACTTAAGTAGGGCCTATATATTAAGAAGGTAGCTAAGAAAGGCATATACTAGATCTAGTCCCTATAGAGGCTATATAAGTCTACCTAGGGAGTATTATTTAAGAAAGTAAGACATATCTATACTATAGTTATTAGGCTAGCCCTAGTATATAGATACTAAACCTAGTTTAACCTAGAAGGAATAAGCGAATATAATAAAGGCCTTACTAAACTAATTAAGCAAGTCTAGAACTAAGCTCTAAGAAATATTATAGGTATATATAAGTTAGTTGCAGCTATAGTCCTTTAGAGGGAAGCAAGTATCTCTCTAATCTAGCTCTATACTTAAGACCTTACTAGATAATATATAGAGAATAAAGTAGATAACTTAACCTACTAGTATATTAAGTAAGTATATAGGGGAACAAAGTAGATAACTTAACCTACTAGTATATTAAGTAAGTATATAGAGGAATTACTTAAAAGGAATAAAGAGTAAGGAGAAGAGGTAACTAGTATAGTAGGTAATATAAGATAAGAGTATAGGAAATTTAGGAGATAACTCTAAGCTAGAGGCTATCTTAGATAAGGATAGGAGTTAAGAACTAGTAGGAGCTTACTAGATAAGACTAAGAATAGAAGAAGGCTAGATAAAAGAGGAGTATAATAAGGGAGCAACTAGTAGTATAGGCTATAGTAGGACAATTTAGGGCTAGAGAGATTTATAAGGAGGCTCTAAGGCCTATAAGCACGATAATTACCCTAATTAGAATAGGATATATTAGACTTAGAGTATATCTAATAAAGAGAAGAGTCCTAGGAGTTATCCTAATATACTTATATAACTAAGATATCTAGGATACTAAGTATATTTATATATCCTACTAAAACTATTAGAGTAATAGATATTAGCTATTTATAGTAGTAGGAACTAGCTTATAGGAAGATATATACTTAATACTAAGAGGCCTTAATACTATAGCTAGGTAGCTAATCTAAGAGGGATTATTAGACTAGTTCTCTCTAGCTAAAGAAGAGATTAATAAGAGAGAACGAAGCTATAGAAGAATAAGGAGATAAATAGAAGTCTAAGAAGAAGAGTAAGGTAATAAGAGAGCCTAATTTTACTTAAATAAAGGCAAGATAGAAGAAGTAACTACTAACTATAAATATAAAGAGAGAGATAAGGGGTTTTTTATAGAATTTTCCCTTTTATATAATACTAGAGCAAAGCTACTTACTCTAAATAAAGAGGTAGACTAGTAATAAGATTAATCTATCTATAAAGAAGTACTATATAGAAGTCTTAGATCCCTTCTTCTTCTAGACTCGCGAAGCTATCTATACTAACCTCGACTTAGCCCGCGCTATAGTACTAGTATATTACTAGTACGACTAGAGGGAGGCCTAGGAAGCCCTTAAGTTTTAGCTTCTAGATACGAAATAGTAGCTAGATATTACCTAGAGGATATTTAATTAGGAGGCTACGCGTAAGGCTATAGCGGCTACTAATAAGGATTACGAAGATCTCCTAGCTATATAATAGTTCGAGAAAGACGCCTATACTAAGGTTAGAAAGTAGATAACGGCCTACTATAAGGACTAGACGGACTTTAATCGTAACGAGGTACCGTTCGAGGATTTCGTCCTCCTTACTCTTTTAGCTATAACTATACTAGCGTAGATTGCTCTATAGATATAGTCTTATATCTAGTTCTTATATACTAAGGCGCTAGAAACTACCGCGAGTACCTACTATACGGCTAACTCGTTAGCGTAGAAGTTCCTACTTAACTTAAATATAGCCTATAAAGTCGAAGCGAACTAGCTTAAGATCGTTAGCGATACTAACGCTATAGCCGAGGCTATAGGTATCGACCTCGGCTATCTTTAAGTATTAGGATTCTTAAGCCGTTCCTAAGAACTATATATCTAGCACTTTACCGACGCGACTATACTACGGATAATATTATATCCGTCCGTCGATAGATAGCCTAAGAGCCTCCTCGAGATCCTAGTCTATACCCGATACTATAACGTCGGCCGATTAGCGCTATTATTCGACGTTCGTAGCCTAGCTAACGAACGAGTCTCGCCTACGAAGTCCTATTATACGCCTCTACGCGGCCGTAGGTAGAAATAGATACTCTCGAGTATACTAGTAAAGTATAAGGGCATATAAGATAATCCTACTTCGCTACTACTAGCCGTATACCTAATAAGATAAGAACTACCTTAAGATAACCCTAAGACTACCTAACGAACTAAGGCAGAACCCTACTATAGAAGAGGTAGAAAAGAGAGGATAGAATAGAAGTAAGTAGAATAGGAGTAGAGAGAGGAGGTAGCTACTAGGTAAGAGATTAGCTATTTACTTACTAAAAAGAGCTATAGAAGAAAGGGAGAAAGATAGACCCTTCCTACCTAGAATATATATTCCTAAAGACGACCCTCTAGGTCCGAGACGAATAGAAATAGAGGCCTCTATACCGACTCGATATACTATACTAGCTATATCTGCTACTAGAACTAATTTTAGATATTAAAATTCTATATATAGGGCTTAGCACTTAGTAGCTTAGCGCTTAGCGCTAAGCTATACTAAGTAAAATTCTAGTTCCCCTAGGCATCGGCCTATAATATTCGTTTTTAGCGCGAATAAGGTACTTCTACGACTAAGAGTTTTTTATAGCCTAGGAGGCTTTTTCTCTTACGACTAGATAGGCTTCGGCCTACCCGTACTATATAGTCTTCGACTCCTATAGTACGTTAATAGAATAAATAAACAAATAAACAAATAAATAACGAACGAGTCTCTCTATCGGTACTACTTACGAGCGCTAACGCTAGTATCTAGCGCCTATCTAGAGAAGCGGCGCAGCCGTATACGGTTCCTTAGATTGCGGATTACGTCTATTAGAAGATCCGCTAGCTAGAGCTACGGGACGAGCTAGCTAATACTCGCCTTAAGGCTTATAGGCTATCTACCTCTATTACTATATATATTTCGAACGACCTACGCTTAGCTAATAAGCTTCTGCCTATAGTTCTAACCGAGCTACTACTTAAGACTAAAGTATAAATTATTGCTAACTAGAAAGCTACTAGCTAGCGGTACGCTAACTTTAAGGCCTAGGTAGTATAACTTTAATAGAAAAAGGAGGATAAGATAGCCCGAGTACGAGTAACTAAAGTTATATAGGAAGCTAGAGCCGCTATAGAAGTATAGGCGGCTAAGGACGTATAAGCGGCTAAGGACGTATAAGTAGCTAAGGACGTATAAGCGGCTAAGGATATATAAGCTATATAAGATATTTAGATAGCTAATATACTAGGTGCCTACGAAGTCCTATTATATACCTCTACGTAGTCGTAGGTAGAAATAGGCAGCTCCGGCTATACTAGTAAAGTATAGGGCGGCTAGATACCTATAAAGAAGTAGGGAGAAAGCGATAAAAAGTCTAGAATTTTAACTTAAGAAGATCTAGAGAGCTCCTAAGAATATAATAATAAAGTTAGCGCGGCTATTACTAATATAAGACGCTAATACTCGACCGAAGGATAGCCTTTTTAAGTAGTAAATACCCTTATAGGCCTAGAGGCTAGAGTAGTAACCTAGCCTTACTATAAGCTAAAGAGAAGGAGCTAAGTATACCTAAGAGGAAGCTTTAATATAAAAGAGTAAGGACGGGAGGAATAGAAGTAAAGGAATAGTAATACCTCTAGAGATACTAGGATAAATAGCTACTAGGAGCCTTTATCTAAATAGAAGACTCTAAGGTAGGATTAGTCCTCCTACTCTAGAGCCCTCTAAAACTTTAAGTCTAAAGGCAGAGCATCTAATAAAAGCTATCTCTATACTATACTTAGGGCTGCCTATAAAGATACTACTATTCTAGATACTCTAGGAAACTAGAATTTCTTTAGATATAGGTTATATAACTAGATACTAAGTAAGGCAAAATCTAAGTAAGATTTATATAGGGAGATACCTACCCTAGGAACTAGTAAGAAAGAGTTAGATATAAATTAATATAGGTACTAGTATAGAGGTAAAGGCTATATATATAGGCTAGAGCCTCTAAGCTAGTAAGTAAGAGAATAGGCTCCTTAAGTACTAAGGACGTAGATACTATAAAGGAATATATAATAAGGGAATATTAGACTATTAAGATAACGTTTATCGTCCTACGGAGCTTAGATACTATAGAAGCGGCAAGCTATATAGAGCTTACTATAAAATATATAGATATAAGGAGGTTTTTATACCGGAGTACTTTATATAAGGGCTTTTCTACCTACGAAATATATAGGGCGTGCTACTTACTCTATATAAAGAGGTAGACTAGCGTATAAGACTTATCTATCTAATATACTAGGTAGCGGCTAATCTAAGTTCTAAGATCGCCTAAAGGCCTTACGTACGTAGTAGGCGGCTAAGAAGTCGGACGCTAATAACGATAGTAATACTACCGAGGGTTAGACGATACTCCTTCTAGCTACGATATCTATACTATAAGCTCCTAGTATTACGGTCTTCCTAGGCCTAATAACGCTACTATAAGCCCCCTAGCGTAGCTAGATTATACCGCCCCTAGACTCCTATACTTTAAGTATAATAACTAGCTAAATACTTAACCCGCGCTTATTCGCCTAGAATTTTAGTAGTATAAGCGCTCTACTACCTAAATATAACTTCTAGCCTAATACCTAGGCGTAGTAATTTTTCCTAACTAGCTTACTATTCCTACCTAATTATAATATATATACTACTTCGATAGGACGATCCGTTAGTAGCTCCTTAGATATACGTATAGCGTCGGTTAAGTAGTCTAGCTCCCTAATACTAGGTAAGTATACGGCTAAGGAACTAGCTAAGGAACTAGCTAAGAAGAAAGCTACCCTTAAGATACCTATCGAGGCTAAGATACTCGACTATATATAGATAGATAAGTCTTATACGCTAGTCTACCTCTTTATATAGATTTTTTTATATAATAGTTCTCGCTTCGCCTAGCTATTATAGCGCTCCTTTTTAGTACCTACCTACTCTCGCTCCTCTAAATATAAGAACTCTACCTAGCAAAGATAGCTACTTCTAGCAAAGTTATTAAGCTAAGGATTCCGTCGGCGAGACTAGCTTATATACCGTCGGACTACTCTACTCGCCTACCTCTTCCTCTACTCGCTCGCTTTCTAGAACCTATACTCGCTATTACGTAACTACGTACTAAGACTATCTAGACTACTAATAATACTCTCGACGTAGTCGGCTAGGAAGAAGCCCTCGCTCGTAAGAGATTTAAGAGCGTAAGTAGTATAGAAGAAATTATTCGTAGAATCGGCGCTCTCGCGCCTAAGGCCTAGTTAGAGGCTATTAAATAATTCTATACTAATATCGAGACTACTATAAATTAAGTCGCGTTAAAAGTATATAACCTAGGTAATAAGCTAGAGAAATTCGTTAGTAAAGAAGAATATAATCGAATTCTCGGCAAGAATAATATAATAAAGGAGCTCTAGAAGAATAGTAAAGAATAGTTAAGAAACTATATCTCGATTAAAGATACGCTAAATAGTCGCTTTAGTAATAAGAGCGCTTTTACCTATTATAATATATTCTTTAAAACTCGCTCGCTTATAAACAAAGCGTTACTATAGCTTCGCCGCTTTAATATTCTCGAACTATAAGATAATCTCGTCTATATTAGGCTTATATTAGCGAAGGCTATTTATTTTCGGTATCTTAAGAATAAAGGAGGCCGGAAGCGGCTAGATATAAGACCTACGTAGGTAGAGATAACCGTACGTTTCTAGAGGAAAGATAGATAGTCGGTTACGTATAAGATTATATAGATTAATATATAGGATAATAAGTACGTATAGTTATATAAGGAATCGAGGACGCGCTTTAACGCGTATTACTTCTTAGTAGACGATAATATCTACGATCCGGAGAATAAAAGTAGTATACTTAAAGACTATAAGCTCGGCTATAACTTTATAGGAAAAATTAAAGTAGATATAGAAGCTTTCGTCGCGCTTTATAATAAAGAGCTATAATAGCTTAAGGAGTAGCTAGGAACTAAGACTAATAAAGAGGATCCTATATATATTACGTATATCTACTAGAAAATACGCTAGTTATACTTTAAGGACCTTATTACTTAAGATTAAAAGAAAGGCGAAGGACCTATAAAGCGTACTTAGAAATAGCTCGCTACGCCTACTAAGCTAAGAGGTAGAATTACTACTCCCTCTACTCCCGCTTCTCTTATATCTAAAGAGAATATCCTCTACGCTAGCTATAGCTATAGCGCTAAGCCTCTTCTAATCTTATTAGTATATAAGGATAAAGACTACGATACTATAGAGCTACGCTAGATAATACTAGCAATTCTATATTATTAGCTACTAGAGAGACGCGCTAAATTAGGTCTCTACGAGCTAGAGGATCTTACGCTAGCTAATCTATCGTTAGAAGTTTTAGAGCCTCCTCTCTACTATTCTTATATAACTTAATTAGTAGGAATTCTAAGCGTTCTCTACGACTCTAATAAAAAGATAGCTACGGAGAGACTAGAAGATTCTTAGGATATATCTAAGGCTATTTACGCGCTTAGTACCTCTCGTAGAGAGGATAAAATAAAGAAGCGTATACTAGAAGATCGAGTCTTAGGTCCTTCTCGATTTAAGCCTTTTATAATAGACGACTTAATTCTTAGTTAGCGTTTAGAGATAATCGCCCTCTACTCGCGCGACTCTAAGCCTAAGCCTACTAGTATTAAGAAGAACGTATCGCCTAAGAAGCTATAGCTAAAGACGCTAAAGAAGAAGTTTAAGACTAAGCTACGCCCTTAAACTAATAAAGGATAAGCTCTAAAGGAGTAGAATAAGAATAATAACGTAGAGATAAGTAATATTAGAGACGAATTAAAGTATAAATCGGACGCCTCGCTACTTAGTAAGAAGAATATTTTTACTAGTTCTCGTTTTAAGTACGTTACCTCTACTTGCCGGCTCTCTAATACTAAGCGAGACGAGCTACGCGAACGCTAGCTAGGCTCTTCTATTCCTCTAATATATATAGGTATATAGCTCGTCCTAGAAGTACGCGACTAGCTATAGGATCCCGAGATCCTAGAAATTATATAAACGGAATTTAAGCTTTACCGTTACTATAATAACCGTACTAGCTCCGCTTATAGTAACCTATAGAATATATTCTTCTCGTTAACCTAGTAGTTATTACGTTAGGACATTATACTATAGTTATATAATATTATTCTATAGGATAGCAACTCTAGAAATACGGTCTAGTCGCTAATTTCCTTTCTAATAGCCGCTCGCTACTATCGACTAAGTAAAATTATATACTATAGTAATAACTAGGAGCTATAACTTAATAGTAATATAGGCCTTAGTTCTTTATTTTTACGTACGGACGTCGCTCGCTTACTTTAATCTCGCCTAAACCTTCTTATCTCGACTATTACTCTAGATAATAATAAGACTAGCGATACGCTTAGTTTAGTACTAAGGAAACTCGGTAGCTATAATATTATATCTATATCGGACGACTAGGTATACTAAAGGTTAATATCTATTTATCTACGTCTATTAAAGAAAGCGTCTATATACTAAGTACTAAGCCGTCCGTATAGGCCCGGCTAGACCGTAATAATCTCCCCTAGTTCGTCTAGAAAAAAGGCGTTATCCGCGACGTAAAGTCGCCTTTCCTAATCTATATTAATCTATATTATAATTACTTTCTTAATCTATATTAATTCGTGTCTTAATCGCTCTTCTTTCTTCCGAACCCTTCTTAAACTCCTATTAAACCGTCCTCTACCTTCGTACTTTAGTTTAAGTAGGATAACCGCCTCTCGGTAATAGAGCTAGTAACGATCGCGCCCTTCGCCTTCCTACTATTCTTCTTTAGAGCTCTAGTCGTCCTCGGAGTTCTAGTAGTTTTCGGAGTACTACGTACGCTACGTAGTACTAGTATATTCTTCGCCTTAGGTATAGCTAGCGACGGCTTAGCTTTCTTCCTCTTAGGTACGATAGTATTAGCTACGAGTTTTCTCTTTAGTAGAGGAGCTTTCTTCTACGCGTCGCTGTCGTCGCTATTATTAATAAGGAGGCTAGTTACGGTATCGTCGTCGCCTATAGTAGTATATTTTATAGTATCGTCGTCGCCTAGTATAGTAGCGCGCTCGAGGTCGCCTAGTAGGTCTTCGCTATCTAATTCTTACCTACTACTTAAAGTCTCTCGTCTACTACTATACGTACTAGGATAGAGCTCGAGGTAGACGCTTAGAGTAGAGTTATTACGCTACTTAGGTATTAGGGCCTAGTAACGACCGCGGATAGAACGGGCGAATAGATCGAGAGAGTTAGAGTCGGAGCCTACGTTATAGTTAAAATTATAGGAGTTAATACCGAGCTCTACTAACTTACTACGCCTCGGTAGGCTATAGGCGTCCGCTATAGCGTCTAGGACGTAGATAGTACTAAGGAAGTACTTTAGTACTAGTATTATTAGCTACTAACTAAGGTTATTAAGGACGTTAGAAAGGATACCTACGTAGTCGATATAGATAGGCTAATTAATAGGGTCGCTAGCGGCCGGGAACGCGAATAGTCTAATACGTCGGGCGCCTTTTATAGTATTAGCGAACTTATAGTTAAAGGAGTAGCCGTTCTTAAAAATAAAGTAGTCCTAGTTAGTACTATAGTCGTAGAGCTTCTAGAATTTAGCGCTACTATAGATAATACGACGGCCGTATACTATAGCGTAGTACTCGTTAAGTACGTAAAGGCGCCTCGTAGGTAGGTAGACGTCTAATACGCCTCTCTTAGAGTCGAAAACGGCGGGCTATATCTTATATATAGAATCTATAGAAATATACTTTTCCTAGAGTAGCTTATAGATGCGACTAATATAATAGTCCTCTATTTATAAGCCGTCTAGCAGCAGCGTATCTATATAAGTAAGCTCTAAAGCCTTAAAATAAATAATATAGTCGAAAATATAGTAGGAATTATCGATATCCTAACTAAAGCGCTACTATAGCTCGATGTCCTTATACTAGATAAAGTCTCTTTAGTATTAGTAGAAAGGGTCGTCTAACTTATCGGACGCGTTAGAGGAAGCTAGGGCTTTGCTAGTAGCGTCGTCGGTAGCGTTAAGAGTAGGCGTAGTAGCTTAGCTATCGAGTAGTAGGTCGTCGCTCGAGGGCAGAGCGAGGGCGTTAGAGACTATAAACGTAGGATTATAGACGTTATCCTCGTAGTCTAGTAGATTAGAGGCCTTTACTAGGCTATCTCTACCTTATATACCGTTATCGTCGGATAACGTCTAAAAGAAGTCGTTACGAACTACCTAACGTCTACTACTATTCTCGGCCGGGAGGCGTAATAGTACTACCTTTAGAGACGAGTTCTCTATTAGGCGACGGGCTGCTCCGTCGCGTATAGCAAAGCTAACGTACTATAAAAGGTTAGTATATAGCAATATATTAAGCGCCTCTAACTATACTCGTTAGAGATATTAAGAGACTAATTCTTACCGATTCCTCTATATACGTTTAGCGTACTTTTATCTTACGCTAAGTATACGTAGCGTAAGCCGGATACTTCGGCGTCTAACTTAGACGCCTTCTAAGCTATTAGCCTCCTAAGCTATCGCTCTTATAATTATCTCCTCTCTTTTATAGAGCTGCCTTAGCTCGTAGGAAAGTCTATATTAATATAGTAGCCGGCCGCTTACGTTCTTATTACGTTACGGTTGCGTTGCTCTACTACTCTATAGTCGTACGCGATTTTTAGTAGTACTATAGTAACGTACTAGATCTTAAGGGACTTTTATATTATAGACTCTATATAGGCCGCGCGTTAATTATAAAGTAGGTGCGAGCTATAAGTTCGCGCCTTATTACGTTAATACTTATTCTAGTATACTATCTTTAGATAAGCGCCCCGCTCCTACCTCGTATTATCTACGTATCTCTCTAGCCTTTTCCTAGTACTCGTTCTATAAGTATTATACCTCCTAAGAAGATCCTCGCTCCTATAATCTTAGCCGATCCCTATACTATTACCGACCTCTCTACTATAAAGGACGACGACTATTATCGTTGCCTCTTATATTTAGTAATAGGTAAGTCTAGCGTTCCGCGTACGTATTAGCTACGAGTTCCTTACTAATATAGTATATATAGCTAGCGTTCGGCCGTGCGATAGGGTTATAAAACTAGATAAGAAGAAGAATTATTAGCGCTATAATAATAATAACTACTTCTACGAGCGCTATACTAATCTAGATATTATTACGTAGTCGAAGCGCTTACGCTTCTACCTCGCTAAGCTAGCCGAGGGCAGGCTAGCTATATACGCTAAGTAGCTCCGCTACCGCTATACTAATCTATAGGCCCGGATCGCCGATAGCCTTAAGGTCCTATAGTCTAATAAGGGCAAGTCGGCTAGGGTCTTCGAGACCTTAAAGAAAAGCGGAGCTAGCGCGCTACTAGCCGATAGCGGTCCTTCTACTACTAAGCTACTTATAGCTAGTAAGTAGATTACTCTATTCTCTAGGCTCTTTAAGCTTAAGTATAAGGTATATCTTATAGGTTATATACTTCTCGTACGCGTTACTAATATTCTTCGTAGTATCTATACCTACTTAGCGCCTCGAAAGAGGCGCTCGATACGGCGGTCTATACCGCCTACGCCGACTACCTTACTAGCTAGGTAGAGGAGGTCTCTAACGACGAGGCCTCTATAGTAAAGAAGGAGAAGAAGGATAATAAGAAGGATAAGAAGAAGAAGGACGATAAGAAGAAGAAGGACGAGAGTATAGAGGAGTAAGCTAGCGTATCGCGCGCTTTCCTTATACTCTCTTCTTACGCTTCTCTCGCGCTACTTATATAGTCTGCCGCTTTATCCTATACTTCTATTCTACGCTAGCGCTATAGCTTGTTTATATAGCGCCTATAGGCGCTATAAATAATTTCTCTCTACTCTATATCCTTTATTCCTTTTAGTAATTTTCGTAACGTAATATTTCGTCGTAGCCTTAGCGCTTAGCGCGCGCTCGTCGTAAGTTATAGTAGTCGCGATAGTTAATTAGTAGCGTAGTAGCTATAATAGTCGACTTTATAGCTTATATAAGCTCCTCTTACTCTACTCTTACGCCTTAAATTCCTCGAGCGCTTTATATTCCCTAATATATTCGATCGGTTCCTATATATCGTATTCTTCTAGCTAGCCTTTCTACTAGACTAGCTACTTCCTCTTACTCTTCTCGACTCGAGTTTTTAGTACTTTCTCGACTATCTACTCGCCCTTATTATCTATAAGAGGCAAGCTAGTCTCCTAAGATTCGCTACTATACTAGAGTTCTAGGAGGAATACGTAGAAGATATTATAGATACGTAATTCTATTAGAAGGGCTAGGCGGTACGCCTACTTCCTAACTATATCGATTACTTTAAATAGTCTAGCGAACTTATCCGCTAGCTTCTTTAATAGTACCTTTAGTTTTAGGTTCTTTATTAATAGAAGGACTATATCGCCGACCTTATATTCCTTTAGCTAATACTTCTAGTTATAATACTTAGCCTACGACTCGCTTACTTACTACTAGCGCTTTATTAACTCCTCGTAATTCCGCTTTAACCTTTCTATAGCGTTCTTTACTACTAGTACTTCTCCTTATAGAATCGCGTTCTAAGATTTAGTTACGTCCCTCTTATAGGTCTCTATTATTAGGTCCGGGTCGAACTCGTAAATAATATAGAATAGTAATATCTTTAGTATCGTATTTAGGCTATTATTATACGCGAATTCTATAAAGGCTAGTATAGACGCCTAGTCGTCTTAGTTCTCCTTATAATAGATACGTAGGTACTACTTAAGCGTCTAGTTTACGCGTTTAGTCTAGCCGTCCGTTTGCGGATAAAATACTATACTTAGCCTACGTTTTATATATACCTCGAAATAGAAGTCTAACTAGAACTAGCTAGTAAATATAGACCCTCTATTAGAGATAATACTACTAGGTACGCCTCGAAGTCGTATAACTTTATTAAGTAGGATATCTATAAGCTCTACGCTTATATAGCGCTTTATCGTCTAAACGAAAGTTACTATCTTAGAATAGCGGTCGATAATTATAAGAATCGCGTTAAATATACGACTATTACGCTTGCTTAGTAAAAGGTCTATAATAAAGTTTATAGATAGATCTTTCTATAGCTATTCTAGTAGGAGAAGCGTAACTATCTCGCTATAAGGATAGTAGCGCCTCGCTTTCGCCTTCTAATAGCTACTATATAATTCGACGTATTACTTAACGTCCTCGTTAATCTCTAGCTACTAGTACTTTCTCTTAACGAGTTCCGTAGTCTTATCCTTACCGAAATAGCTAGCTAGGAAGTCGTCGTAGTATATACGAATTACTTACGTTCGTAATATAGGGTCGTAGAGAAGGTATAATACTCCTTCGCGATATATATACCTATCTTAGATAGTATACTTATTACCTTCGCCTCTATTACTCTCTACCTATATATATAGCTCCTTCGCTATTAGGTCTAGCTAGACTAGCGCAGCTACGTACCTAATTACTAGGTCTAAGGTATTAGCGTACGGCCGTTCCTTCGTAATAATAGCGCTAGCGACTCGTATTAGTAGCGCGAATCTATACGAGCCCGGCTCGTAGCGTTCGAGGCTAGCGGACTACGTCTTATTAGCCGCTATCGTTACTACTCTCTAGTTTGTTATATACTAGCGGTTATAGGCAGCCTTAATATGGTTTATAACCGGTCTACCTACTTAGAGGTCGCTCTAAACTTAAAGTTTCCGCTATAGCGATAGCAATATATTATTTATCGCCTACGTATCTTTTACGTAATCGCTACGCCTTAATAGCGCGTCGGCTACGTTTAGCTTACCTGCTCTATAACTAATTATAAAGTTATACGAGGCTAAGAACGTAGCCTACCTAGCCTATCGGCCTATTAACTACTTTATACCTATAAAGGCCTTTAGGTTAGCGTAGTCGACTAGTACCTCTACCTTATATATAGCGCCTTTAAGGTAAGGCCTCTATACCTTAAAGGATTCTACTACTACGAGGAGTTCCTTATTATAGACCTCGTAGTTATACTCGGTATTAATTATCTTCTATAAGAAGAACGCGATTAGGTACTATTCTACCTCGAATAGCTAGTTTAGAATACTAGCGATAGCGAAGTTAGATATATTAGTCTCGACTCGTAGGCGTAACGTAGGGTTAAAGTACCTAAGGAGCAGCGCGGTCTAGAAGCGTTCTTTTAACTTTAAGAAAGCCTACTCCTCGGCTTCGCTCTAACTAATAGGCCTAGGCTTCCTACTATTCTTCGCGCTCTTCGAGAGTATAGTTAGTAGTACTACGACCCTCGAATATCTAAAGATAAAGTAGTAGTAAAAGTTCGTAAACCTAAGGAATAATTAAACCTCTATTAGAGTAGTCGGCCTTAGCTATAAGGCGATTACGGCTACCCTACTAGGGTCTATCGCTACGCCTCTAGTTATAACTACGAACCTAAGGAAGTTAACTTATTTCTAGAAGAACTTATACTTAGCGCGTTATATATAGAGTCTAAATTTGCGGAGCCTCTTAAGTATAGCGTATACGTCTCGTACGTAGTCCTCGCGAGTCTTACTATAGATTAGGATATTATCTAGATATACTACGTAGCTTATATCTACTAGCCCTACTAGCGCGCGGTTAATATACGCCTAGAATATTACTAGGGCATTCGTTAAACTAAAGGGCATTACCTAGTATTAGTAGTAACTATATCGCGTGCGGAATATAGTCTTCTAGTAGTCGCTTAGTTTAATATAGATACGATAATACGCGTCCGTAAGATCTAGTAACGTAAACTACGTAGCTCCTATAAGTCTATCTAGCGTTTCGCTAATAAGAGGTAGTAGGTACCGATTCTTAATCGTAATCTCGTTTAGCCTATAGTAGTCTATATATAACCGTAGCTTACTATTCTTCTTTAGTATAAATAGGATAGGCGTACCTACCTCGCTATCGGAACGCTCGATCTAATTATACTCGAGCCTAGTCTTTAGGTACTCCTTAAGCTCTTCGAGCTCTCTACTTAACTAGTAGTATAGCGGCCTAAAGAGTAGTATAGTGCCCGGCTTTAGGTCGATCGTATACTTAGTACTATCGATAGGTCTACTTTATATTTCCTCTATTAGGTTAAGAATATCGTCGAACTAATAGAACTCCTCTAGTATTAGAGTAGGCTCCTCGCCTATTCTACTTAGGCTAACTATAAATATAGTAGGTGCCTTCTAGAGGTCTTTAAGGAACTTATAGGCCTTTTAGACTTCGAATTAGCTAAAACGATCGTTACTATAACGCTATTTATCTATATCGCTATCGATACTTACCCGTTACGTACGTTACTATAAATAGCTAAGGATAATATCGGGATCTAGTATATTATATACGTAGAAGATCCCTCTAGTTACGCGCTCGATCCCTAAGGAGTCCGCGAGCCTTATATATATATAGTACGTACTATAATAATAACCTAGTTTACTCGTAAAGGTAGTAGCTAGTAGTAAGGCCGCGTTCGGCTATAAGGGCAACTTATACTAGAGTACGAAGGCTCGTAATACTATATTAATATTCGTAGTATTATCGAGAAGGAACTTAGCTAGCCTACGGCCCTCCTAAGATTTAACTTCTCCCTATACCTATACTACTAGCACGTATTATATAGGTAGGTACTCTATACTATCTACTTTAGTAGCGAAGACTTACGTAATATCTCTATCGCTTCTACTTTTTTCGACTTACCTACGGCTACCTTACGGACCGCTAGCTTATTACTATCCTTATTCGAATAATTCGAATAGATATAGCCTACCTCGTTATAACCGTAATACCTAGGTTACTAGTCCTTATCTTTACCTTTACGCTTATCCTAAGAGTTCTTCTTCTTTAAGCTAGACCTATAACTACCTTTAGAGGTATATACGTTACTATCGACCCTCTTACGCTTTAACTACTAGTACGACGCGTCCTTATTATAGTCGCGTAAGCCTATATCGCGTAGTATTAACCTTTCTACCTATTTAAGATATCGTACTAGGGCGACGAGGTCGGCGCGCTTCGCTAGGATAATATAGTTCTTAATAATATCCTTTCGTAGCGATAGCTTTAACTTTACGAGAAGCTAGCGAACTAACTACGCCTTAGTATAGTCGCCGAGCTATACCTCGAGGTTACTAAGGTCTATTACGAATTATTATATACTTTAATTTTCGCCTTAGCGTATTATCTCGTATTTAACGGTTACGAGTAGCTAGTAGTTCGCTTAATCCCCGATAATATCGTATAGGAACTTATAGAACTATACCTAAGTATACTCTACTAGAAGTATACTAGAGTACTCGTTATACTAGGCTTCTTACGCTTCGCCTACGAGGAATATAATACTAGCGATTACTTTCTAGTATTCTATTATAAACTTCCTTAGCGCAGCTATAAAGTTTACTTTATATACGCGGACGTATTCCTAGGCTTCCTTAACGGTCTCGCCCTTAAATAGCTTAGAAGAGTAGAGCTTAATAGATTCGTAGAGCGTATATTCGTCGCTACTATAACGCGTGCTATCCTTAGTATCTCTAGTAATACTCGCTACGCTAGAGTACCTCGAGCTAAGGCTTCTTACCGTTATACTTAAGTATATCGGTAGGGTAGTCGTTCTAACTTCTTATATTAAGCGTTCGTTCTCTACTTAGAGGGCGTAGAGTTCGAGCTATTTATATAGTATAGCGTTCTCTTGCTCGAGACGCTCGCGCCTCGCCTACGTATTATTAGCGTCGTTTATCTCCTCGTCTTTTTCGGCTTTAGAGTCTAGTAACTCTCCTACGTAGCCTAATAGTAGTACTATAGACCTAGTACGTTCGCTACGGTTACCTAGCTATATAGATGCTTCTTACGTAAGTATAGTAGGCTTTAATAGATCGCTACTCTTAATAAGGTAGAAGAATTAGTATTATAAAAGGTTAGTATATAGTAATATATTAAGCGCCCCTAACTATACCTATTAGAGATATTAAGAGACTAATTCTTACCGATTCCTCTATATATATTTAGCGTACTTTTGTCTTACGCCGAGTATACGCGGCGTAAGCTAGATACTTCGGCGTCTAACTTAGACGCCCTCTAAGCTATTAGCCCTCTAAGCTATCGCTCTTATACGTACGTAAGCTAGTCGCTATTAACGAGATTAACTAGGTCGCTAGCGGTATAGATATAAAGGTAGTAAAGTAAGGATCGCGCTTTTACTAGCTTACTCTAGTAAGGCTCGAAGAGTAAGACTTAGAGTTTATTTATAACGTACTAAATAACGGAGTCGATTATATATAGGTAGGTCCGGAATTAGAAACCTACTAAATAAACGTCGCCGATATCGAACTTAAGATCGTCGGCGATACGATTAAGGCCGGCTAGTATACTAAGCTAGGAATCGCTATTCTAAATAGCTATCTATATTAATTATAAAAGGTAAGACGTCGCGACTTATATCGCCGCCTAGCTATCGGCGTTAGCCCGGACGCCTATATAGAATTATTAGTAGATAAGGTCGAAAAAGCTATCCTTATTTATAGCCTAAAAGAGGATAGTACCGTCGCGCTTATACGCGTATTAAGCGCGAAGTACTATAATCTCGTAGTCGTATCGCTCGGTTATACCGTCGTTAGTAGCTTAGTAGGCCGCCCTCTTCTACTTTATATATCGCTTTATAGCGTCTATAACGTAGTCTATTAGCTAGTTCTCGTCGTAGCTAGCGGTCCGCTCGTGCGGCTATAAAAACTCGAGTAGAATAAAGGTTAGAAGATAGTCGCTATCGCGAAGGAGCGCCTAGCCGGTTAATACGTATAGATATATAGTAAGCTAGACGGTCTAGAGAGCGTTAAGAAGGTCTACTAGACCCTTAGCTACTATACTATATTATAGCGTCTAGGATAGTACGACCGTTCGACCGTAGAGGATATTTATAGTAATTAGCGCCGTCTACTAAGCCGTATCGTCGGTAGGCTATAGAGTCGCCTCGTCGAAGGACGCCTAGTTAGATTCCTACTCTATAGTATTATTAATAGAGTAGCGAGCGAGCAGGTCGGTTAACGAGGGTAGTAGTAGTAGTATCGGTAGTAGACTCGTTAGGGTCTTATTCTTACCTATTAGTAGTAGAGGCGGTCTTATAATAGCCTTATCCTTACTAGTTAGAGCTTTAACCTTACTCTTACCCTTACTTATTAGTAGTAGAGGCAGTCCCTCTAAGGCCTCGTTAGTAGCGTTACTTATAGCGCCTATAAGTTCCTCGTTACTTTAGCTTTCTCTATCGCTAATTAACTAGTTTAAGACGCCGTCTTTACCGACCTTATAGGCAAGCTTATAGTCCTTATAAACCGTCGTCCGTATAGCGTAATATCGAAATACCTCGTTAAATCTAGTAGCGTTAGTCTACGCTAGCGGTAGAGTCTACTAGAGTAGGAAGTTAGCGAAAGAGTCCTACTTTAATAGCCTACCGATACGTACCTAGTAAACGGCCGTCTTAGCTACGACCTAGAAGGCTCGTATATTACCGAAGGCGAAGGTTCTAAGCTAGTAGAAAAGTAGGGCTACCCTAGAGGCTTTTAGTTTATCTACTAACCTACTAAAGTCGTAGCCTTCTATATAGGCGACTATAGCGACCTAGTCGACCGCGTCGTCTATATCGATAAGGTCGAGCTCTTAAGTCGAGTCGATAAGGATTAGCGCTAATAGATAGTAGACTACTAAGAGGGTAAAGTTAAAGCCGAAGATAAGTACGTCGGCTAATAGTCGAGCTATTTAAGTATAGTAAAGTCGTAGGTAAGAGAGGAACTAGAGCGCGAGCTACGAGTTATAATAGAAGATATAAGTATAACTATCTCGCGTATCGACGACTATTTAAATTTCCTATATAGTCGAGAGATAAATACGTAGCTTCGGTACTAACGTAAGCTATATATAAGAGAGGAAGACGAAGTTAGCGCTATAGTTAAAGAACGCTATTAGTACGACTATATCGTCGAGTATACCGTTATCTATTAGCTAGAGTAGGAGCGCCTACGAGATACTAGTTATTAGTAGTATAGAGTCTTATAGTTAGAAAGGGAACGTTATTATATCTAGTTTCGTTACCTATATCTTTAGAAGTAGTATAACTAGGCTATATATAACCGCGTTATATATTTAGAAGGTCGTTATTAGAGGGATACGGTCGTAGCTAGCGAATAAGGCCTTAGGTAGTAGATAAGAGAGGACGAGCGAGGCGTCCGAAACCTCTTATAGATAGAAGAAGTCGCGCGGCTTATACTAGAAGAAGAGGAGGGTCTAAGTACTAAAAGAGTAGTAGGCGAGGACCTAGGCTTCCTCCGGTATATAGGCGTACGCTAGAACGACGTCGCTACGACTAGACGCTAGTATAATAGCGATCGTATTAAGGAATTCCTCTATCTCTAGTAGTAGCGCTATTATTAGATTTAGTAGTATAAGAAGTATAACTAGAGAGAGGTATACCGCATCGCGCGACTACTATATCTACTAGCCTTTAATCCTTATAACTCTAATAAAGTACGTAAATTCGATAGTATACGTCGACGTATAGCTAGCTATTAAAGAGTCGACTTATAGTATTAGCCGAGCGACGATAGAGACGTATAGTAGGGCCGCGATATTAATAACTATAGCCTAGCCGGCGTCGAACTTACTATAGATCTCGACGCGTATTCGCGCTAGGGTACTAGTATAGTCCGTCGTCGCTATAGCTAAAGTATATTTAAAGTCGCGTTCGTAGAGCGGGTCGTATTACTAGGCGCTATTATTACGCGAGGCGAGGACGTAGCGCTAGCGGTTATTAAACTTTACTAGGATAGCGGATTTACTAAGAATAATATCGCGGCTATCGAAATAGCTACTAGATATACTTATAGTAGTTTACGTAGTAGCGCGACTAGCGATAGTAGTAGTAGCGTCGTCGGGAGTAGTAGTAGCGACGGTATTAGCGGCGCTATCTTTAGTAGCTATATAAGTAGTACTATTAGAAGCGATAGTAGTAGAAAGATATAAAGATAGAAGAGGTAAGATATAAAGAGAACTATATTACTAGAAAGTAATAAGTAGACTATTTATTCGCTTAGCGTACTATAAAACTAATATTAAAGTAGAGGAAGTAAATAGAAGAGTTAATAGTATAGCTAGCGTTCTACGCGTACGCGACGTACGATATTCGCGTCTACTAGCGAGGATCGAGGTAGCGATAGCGACGCTAACTAACGGTCTAAAAAAGAGCTACGACGTTATCTATAGCTATAGCGCCGACGTAGTAGAGGAAAAGAATAGGCGCGGTCGTAAGCTACGATTAGGTCGGCTACGTCCCTAAGGTTATTAATATCGTACTAGATATTATAGCTATAATACTAGTCTCTCTACTTAATAAGGTACTATAGACGACCGCGAGACGTATAGCGGTTAAGTAGCTACTCGATCTCGTATAAGAGCGCCTCGTCGTCGGCGTCTATACCGGTCTTAACTAGGCTAAGCTCTAGTAGCTATCGGTCGTATAGGTCTTAGCCCTCTAGCTAGAGTTCTAACTATACTATAGAGATAATAGGGTATATTTTTATTACTAGTAGTAGGTAGAGTTAGTACGCTAACCGTCCTACTAGATAGTTAATCGTATAGGAGCTAGAGCGCTAGTAACCGAATTTCTAGTTAGTCTAGCTAGCGTTCTAGTATCCCTTATATAGGCGAAGTAGTACTTATTAGCTAGGATAGAAGCGAATAGGGCGGTATATCGCGTCGTACCTATCCTTTATCGTAGTAGCTACCTACTCTAAGACGTCTACTACTTAGTCCCTAGCTTTCTACTATAAGGTAATATAGTCGGCTATTAGTAGCTCTACTAAAGAGAGTAACGCGTCTAGGTTATTCTTAAAACCCTATAGAATAACGTTTAGGATCTTACTCGAGGAGGTATTTCTAAAGTTATTTAGCTTAGCCTAGATAAATAGAAGCGCGTCGAGCTACTTAGTATTTAGGAAGAACGTAATAAAGTAGCGTAGCGCGATCTTTATAGTCTAGTTTATCCGTTTACTCTAGCCGTCGGCCTAGGGATAATAAGTAGTAGTAGCGAGGAACTAAGTACCTAGCTTCTAAAAGGCCGCCTTTATAAAGTCCGATATCTAGATCGGGTCGTAGTCTTCGATTATAATAGATAGGAGAGACTATTTAGATACTACGTAGCTATAGATCTAAGCCGCGCCGTATTCTATAGTAGTTTAAGTAGACTAAACTTTAGTAAGGATTACCCTCTTAAAGAACTTATATGTCTTAGTAAGGAAGCCGTCGTAATCGCTAATAGGTAGTAAGCTATAGATCTAGTCTATAGTAACCGTATAGTTAGGCACGGCGACCGTATAGATCGGGTTTAATTCGCTATAAGGCCTATACTAATAAGTCTAGTTAAGTAGGTAGTCTAGGTAATATTTAATATAACGGTAGAGTTCCCTCGAAAGTTAGCGGATATAGAACGATATAAAAACGCGGGCGTAGGCGCGGTAGAAGCCTAAATAGTAGTAGTCGTCGTATACTATCTTAAAAACCTCCTTATATATAGCTATAAGAATATATAAGCGTTCGCGACCGTTTATATTATCCTTAAAATAAATTAAACCGTCCCTTAAGAAAAATTATAAGCCTAATAGTATAGCCTTAGGTTCGTTTTATTCTCGATTATTATCGTCCTCTTCTAACTTACGAACGCGTCGATCCTCTACGGCTCTTAGTTACTATAGCCGCTATAACTAAGTAGGGTCGTCTTAGTAGCTCTATACTAAATCGGCCTTAAACTTAAGTAATAGCTCGACGAGTAGAGAATAGAAGACGAGCGCTTCTAGGGACGTAAAGGGGCGGCCGCTATACTTATTAATTAAGGACGCCGGGAAGTATTAAGCGTTCTCGTAAACTCCTAAGTAAAGGTAGATAGGATTATCGATTATATCCCTAGCCTAGTTAGAGTTATTATATGCGAGCGGATCTAGGATATCCGTATTACCCTTTCTAGAGTCGTTAATAAAGCGACTAAGAGCGTTAGGTATACTATATAGCCGTCTAGGGCAATAGAAGGCTACTAACTCGAGGAACTACGAAAGATACTAACTAGTCTAGATAAGGCGAAGGTTTATCTTATCTAGGGACGTAGTAGATATTAATAAGTCGGACCCGATTATGCCTAAGATAGCTATATAGTTAGTAAATATAAAGACCGGCCTCCTAGCTATCTATAGAATATAATAGAGCTTCCGAACCGTCTATAAGAGCCCCGAGACCTCTAATTCTATAGTAGGGTATCGGGATTCTACGTTAGATAAGGCCTTACTAAGATATATTACTAGCTAGACCTTAGTAGTAGGGAATCGAATAGCTTTATTACCGTCTATCGAGGTAGGATTATCCTAGACTATATATATAATAGTAGCGTAGCCGAGGGTACTTAAATCTAGGTCGATATATAGTAGACGATCTAGATTCGAATAGTATAGGAAATCGGCTATTCTATATATCTCGTATAAAATATCGTAACTACGATACTATCTTACTAAGTTATCGTCCTCGTTCTATACCTATATTCTCGTAACGAACTTCTTTCTAGAATTACTATAGGTAAGAGCCCGACGAAGGAGCTATCTCTTATACTCCTCGAATAAAGTAATAATCTACGAGAAGTATAGAATATAGTATCGCTACTAACCTATTAGGCCGACGTAGAATTCGAGGTCTTTTAGAGTCTAAGAGAAGGGAAGGTCGAGGATAGCCTTAACTTTTTTCTTATACGTAGTATAGCCTAGGCTACTAACGCGCTAACTAAGTAGGGTCGTAGATAGGTAACTAATAAACGTCTTCTAGGAGGAGATACTAATATCGTACGAGTCGAGTAGCTAAAATAGCTAGTCGAGGTATAGTAGATAGTTATCGAACGTACGAGAGAAGATTATAATATCGTCGATATATATATAATAGTAGGATCTATACGGCTTTAAGATTCTATCTAGCTATCTCTATACGTACTATATACTACCTAAATAGCTTATAGTAGCGACGTATATTAATTCCTATCTTTAGTAGGAGTTAATAGCGAGCTTATACTAGTTAGCCTTTACGACCGCCTACTAGTAAAAGAAAGAAACTATATCTATAGTAGTAATATACTTAGCGCCCCTTAGTACGTCTACGATTTCGTCTTATTATAGTAGCGAGTAGGAGTCCTTAATAGCTATCTTATTTAAGCCGTAGATATTAACTATAGCTCTACCTTTTCGTACTAACTAGCCGTTTAATAGTACTATCTTCTATACTACGAAGACTAGAAAGCCGAATAGAGTAGGCTTAGTAGTAAATAATATTTTACTCTATTAATATAAGCTATCGAAGGCCTTATCGACGACCTCTCGATTAGGTTTAAATAATAAATAGACTATAGTAGGGAGGCGATAGGTATCGCTACTAGATAGTAGTAGGATAGGTATATAGTCGGTTTCTAGAACTCGGACTACTATACCTTTATCGACCTATAAGCGTTACTACTTCTATACGAGAGCGGCGTACGTAGCCTACCTATCTGCTATACTATATAGTATATAGCCTTCTACTATTCTCTTTTCTATATCTAATAGAGGCGTAGCGAGTAGTACTAGTATAGAAGTCTCGGGCTTACGAGCTAGTTTAAACTCTACTATAGAAAATCTAGTATTATAGCTAGATCTTCTTAGTTAGACGTCGAGGTCGTTACGAAGGCGCTCTTAAACATAGCCTCGCCTACTATACTAAGACATATAGCTAGTAGTAGGATAATCTCTATATTTATCTAGTTAGCGATTAAAACATAGGTTATTTATAAGTCTACTAAGGAGTAATAGACGTCTAAACTCTTCTAAAGGCTACTAAGATACTAGGGTTCTAGTATAAAGTTAAAGTCGCGGTCGTTTAGTAGTAAGTACTATAGAATAATAGGGACTTTAGACTTAGTATATAGAGGGACGATAAAGGCGTCTCTCGTAGTTAGTATAGTATAGAACGGCGTCTATACCTTTCTAGTAACTAGGAGAAGCACCTTAGCGCCTTCGTATAAAGCGAGGATAGCTTACTATTAGGGAACGTTAATAAGAATACGCTTTATTACGATTATATTTATACTAAGGAGGATCTTAACTAGAAGATCTACGACGACGTACGCGGCGTAGTAGAAGTATACTAGGACGTAGTCGCCGTCGATTAGAGCTAGGGCCTATATATCTACTACTATATATTAGGTATACTCTTAGAAGCTAAAGATCCTACCGATCTTAAATAGCTAGTTTAGAGGACGAAGCTATACGTCTAGGTAGTACTTTATTAGAAAGTAAAGATTAACGATAGAGTAGCCGGCGCCTATATCGAGCGTAATCTCGAAATCGGAGCCGTCGATACTCGTATATAGAGCTAGACGTAAATACTAAAAGGAACGAATAGAGGGACCTAGTAAGTAGCTAAGTATAGTAGACGAGTTAACTACGCGAGACAGGTTTAGGTTTAGCTTATAGCCGCTAGGATATATACTATCTCTATAGGCGAATAGTACTTTTATAGAGAAGAAGGTCTCGTTATAAGCGAGGTATTCGTATATATATAATAATAAGGCTAGTATAAAAGGACCTAAGGAGGAGGCTATATTAGACGTATAAATAAGAGTAGAGGTCGCTACGAGTTCGGTACTCGTATCTATAAAGTCTACTATCTATACTAGTCTAGCGTACGCGTCGATAGGTAAGGAGCTACGGCTATAGCTAGACGGCTATAAGACGATAGTATAGTCGCTATCGCGTAATACTAATCGATCGCCTTAGGCGACGTACGTATTATTATCCTTCCTCTTATAGAATAGGTCTCTACTACGAGAGCGCTAATGTCTCGGTTCCTTATATTCGTAGAAGTAGTAGCCGGACTTATTATAGTTATAGTATATAGGCTCTCGCTTTACTAGATCTAGGTTAGGAGCCTTAGCCCGAGTATTATTAGGCGTATCTTCTTTTAGATAGTAGTCCCGGCGATCTTAATCGCGTCCGCTTCGGCGGTCGTCTCGTCTCTCGTAGCGCTAAAGTCTATTATTAGTAGCGTTCTAGTTATTTCGACGCGGACGATCGTTATACTACTAGAGCCTATCCGAGTATTATTTATAAGTACGGTCGTACTTATAAGAGGCATCCTATTAGTAGCGCCTATCTCTTTTATTAATACGTTTAGTACGATACTTACTTATTCTCGCCTTAGGATTAAGATAGCGCTAGAAGAATATTCGTATTTTTATACTTTCTATAAAGGTATCGATAGTCGTTCTATTCGTAGGTAGGTCTATATTAAGCTAGAGGTCCGGATAGATTTTTATCTACGCTATATTTAACTAGGCGGTCCGGTTAATCGTCTTAGCTTCTCTTATCTAGTAAACTATATTTAAGACGAACTCGGCTAGCGGACGGTTAGTAGCGACCTCCTTCTAGCTAAAACGCTCGTCGGCTAGTCGTACTAAGGCTTTAGCTAAGTAGAGAGAGAACTTATCGTAGAGGGCTTTCTCCTAACGCTCGATACTCTTCCTACTATAAATTCTACGATAGTCGTCTTCTATAAGCTTCGAGAAGAACTAGGTTATTACTAAACTACGGAGGTATTTAACTAGCTATTATTAGGTCGTCTAAGACCCTATAGTTATCGCGTAATCTTTAGCTAAGTCTAAGAATAAATAGACTAACCTATAGAAGGTTTTGCCTTCTTAGTTAGCTATATCTCTTATAAGGAGCTTAGTAGTCGTAGCGGCTAGATAGAAGAAACCTACTTCCTCTAGCTTAAAGTAGCCGTCTTTAGATCGACTATAGCTACGTAACTAGTTTAGCGAGTAGCTAGGACGCTAACTACTATTATAATATAGATCGGGCGAGGAGCTATTACTATTACTAGAAGACGACGAGGGATCTCGGCGTCCCCGTCTACTATAGTAGCTATCTCGTCTTCGGTCGCGGCTATAATTATTCTAACCGCGGTTATAGCGTCCCCTATAACGTAAGTATATTCCTTTATCTCCTTCGCTATTTAGTAATAGTAGGTCTCCTTCGCTAAGAGAAGAGACTAGCCCTACTTACTATAAACGTTACTAGCGATTAGCTTTTAAGTTAATACTATATTATAGAGCGTCCGGTAGTTAGCTTCTAGCGTACGCTTCTAAACGCTTAAAACGAGCGTCGAAATTACGTTCTATACGGCCGAGCTACTTATCTTAACGGCCCTAGAACTCGTTAAAACGCTTCTAAGCTTATACTATATACGCCTTAAGCGTATCTCTAATTTATATTAGGAAGCGATCTAGGTCTAGAACTACTAGAGCTAGTATAGAAGGTCGCTATAGCGATAAAGGTAGCGGAGCTAGGCCGGTATCTACTTCTCGAGGTAGTACGTCCCCTTATAGTAGAGCGTCGCCTAGTAGTACTATTACGTCTATATCGGACGACTAGGTATACTAAAGGTTAATATCTATCTATCTACGTCTATCGAAGGAAGCGTCTATATACTAAGTACTAAGCCGTCTATATAAGCCTAGCTAGACCGTAATAATCTCCCTCGGTCTATCTAGAAAAAAGGCGTCGTCCGCGACGTAAAGCTCCCTATCTTAATCTACGTTAATCTATATCTTAATCTATATTAATCTATATCTTAATTACTTTCTTAATCTATACTAATCTATGTCTTAATCGTTTTTCTAGCTATTCTCTAGTCCTTCTATACTCTTCTTAAACTTCCTTTATACTTTAGTTTAAGTAGGATAACTACTTCTCGGCGATAGAGCTAGTAACGGTCGAGCTCTTCGCCTTCCTACTATCCTTCTTTAGTATACCTACTACGGCTACGCTAGCGGCTCTAGTCGTCCTCGGAGTTCTAGTAGTTTTTAAGGTACTACGTACGCTACGTAGTACTAGTATATCCTTCGCCTTAGGTATAGCTAGCGATAGCTTAGCCTTCTTCTCCTCGAGTATAGTAGCGTTAGCCGTAGCTTTTCTCTTTAGCGGAGGAGCTTTCTTCTAGTCGTTACTATTATTAATAAGTAGGCCGGTTATAGTATCGTCGTTACGCTCTATAGTATCGTCGTCGCCTAGTATCGCGGCGCGCTCGAGGTCGCCTAGTAGGTCTTCGCTATCTAATTCTTACTCGCTACTTAGGGTCTCTCGTCTACTACTATATATACCGAGATAGAGCTCGAGGTAGATACTTAGGGCAGAGTCGTTATATTACTTAGGCGTTAGAGCCTAGTAACGACCGCGAATAGAATAAGCGGATAGACCGAGAGAGTCGGGGTCGGAGCTCGCGTTATAGTCGAAATTATAGGAGTTAATATCGAGCTCTACTAACTTGCCGCGCCTCGGTAGGCCGCGGGCGTCCGCTATAGCGTCTAAGACGTAGATAGTACTAAAGAAGTATTTTAGTACTAGTATTATTAGCTACTAATAGAGGTTATTAAGGATATTAAGGGGGATACCTACGTAGTCGATATAGATAGGCTAATTAATAGGGTCGCTAGCGGCTAGGAACGTAAATAGTCCGATACGTTAGGCGCCTTTTATAGTATTAGCGAACTTATAGTTAGAGGAGTAGCTATTCTTAAGAATAAAGCAGTCCTAGTTAGCGCTACGGTCGTAGAGCTTCTAGAATTTAGCGCTACTATAGAGGATATAACGGCTATATACTACGGTATAGTACTCGTTAAGTACGTAGGGGCGCCCTATAGATAGGTAGGCGTCTAATACGCCCCTCTTAGAGTCGAAAACGGTAGGCTATATCTTATATATAGAGTCTATAGAAATATACTTTCCTTAGAGTAGCTTATAAATGCGACCGACGTAATAGTTCTCTATTTATAGGCTGTTTAGTAGCAGCGTATCTATATAAGTAAGCTCTAAGGCCTTAAAATAGATAATATAGTCGAAAATATAGTAGGAATTATTAATATTCTAACTAAAGCGCTACTATAGCTCGATGTCCTTATACTAGATAAAGTCTCCCTAGTATTAGTAAAAGGAGTTACCCGACTTATTAGACGCGTTAGGGGAAGCTAGGGCTTCGCTAGCGGCGTCGTCGGTAGCGTTAAGAGTAAGCGTAGCGGCTTAGCTATTAGATAGTAGGTCGTCGCTTAGAAGTAGAGTAAGAGCGTTAGAGACTATAGACGTAGAATTATAGATATTATCCTCGTAGCCTAGTATATCGGAGGCCTTTACTAGGCTATCTCTGCCCTATATATCGTTATCGTTAGATAACGTCTAGAAGAAGTCGTTACGAACTACCTAATATCTACCGCTATTCTCGGCCGGAGAGCGTAATAGTACTATCTCTAAAGACGAGTTCTCTATTAGGCGACGGGCTACTCCGTCGCGTATAACAAAGCTAACGTACGTAGGCTAGTCGCTATTAACGAGATTAACTAGGTCGCTAGTAGTATAGGTATAGAGGTAGTAAAGTAAGAATCGCGCTCCTACTAGCTTATCCTAGTAAGGCTTAGAGAGTAAAACTTAGAGTTTGTCTATAACGTACTAAATAATAGAGTCGATTATATATAGGCGGGTCCGGAATTAGAAACCTACTAAACGGACGTCGCCGATATCGAACCTAAGATTATTAGCGATACGATTAAGGCTAGCTAGTATACTAAGCTAGGAATCGCTATTCTAGATAGCCGTCTATATTAACTATAAAAGGTAAGACGTCGCGACTTATACCGCTACTTAGCTATTAGCGTTAGCCTAGACGCCTATATAGAATTATTAGTAGATAAGGTCGAAAAAGCTATCCTTAGTTATAGTCTAAAGAGGGATAGTACTATCGCGCTTACGTACGTATCGAGCGTAGAGTACTACGATCTCGCGGTCGTATCGCTCGGTTATACCGTCGTTAGTAGCCTAGTAGGCCGCCCTCTCTTACTTTATATATCGCTTTATAGCGTCCGTAACGTAGTCTATTAGCTAGTCCTCGTCGTAGCTAGTAGTCCGCTCGTATAGCTATAAAAACTTAGGTAGGATAAAGGTAAGAAGGTAGTCGCTATCGCGAAGGAGCGCCTAGCCGGTTAATACGTACGGATATATAGTAAGCTAGACGGTCTAGAGGGCGTTAAGGAGGTCTACTAGACCCTTAGCTACCGTACTATATTATAACGTCTAGGATAGTACGACTATTCGACTATAGAGGATATCTATAGTAATTAGCGCTATCTACTAAGCCGTATCGTTAGTAGGCTATAGGGTCGCCTCGTCGAAGGACGCCTAGTTAGATTCCTATCCTATAGTATCGTTAATAGAGTAGCGAGCGGGAAGGTCGGTTAGTAGGAGTAGTAGTAGTAGTATCGGTAGTAGTAGTATTAGTAGTAGACCTATCGGGGTCTTATCCTCGCCTATTAGTAGTAGAGACGGTCTTATAACGGCCTTATTCTTACTAGTTAGAGCCTTATCCTTGCTCTTACTCTTACTCGTCGGCAGTAGAAGCGGTCCCTCTAAGGCCTTATTAGTAGCGTTATCTATAGCGCCTATAAGTTCCTCGTCGCTCTAGCTTCTTCTATTACTAATTAACTAGTCTAGGACGCCGTCTTTACTAACCTTACGGGCAAGCTTATAGTCCTCGTAAACTATCGTCTATATAGCATAATATCGAAATACCTCGTTAAATCTAGTAGCGTTAGTCTATACTAGTAGTAGAGTCTACTAAAGTAAAGAGTTAGCGAAAGAGTCCTACTTTAGTAGCCTACCGATACGTGCCTAGTAAACGGCTATCTTAGCCGCGACCTAGAAGGCTTATATATCGCTAGAGGTAAAGGTTCTAAGCTAGTAGAAGGGTAGGGCTGCCCTAGGAGCTTTTAGTTTATCTACTAATCTACTAAAGTCGTAGCCTTCTATATAAGTAACTATAGCAACCTAGTTAACCGCGTCGTTTATACCGATAAGGTCGAGCTTCTAAGTTAGGTCGACGAGGATTAGCGCTAATAGATAGTAGACTACTAAGAAAGTAAAGTTAAAGCCGAAGATAAGTATATTAGCTAATAGTCGAGCTATTTAAGTATAGCGAAGTTATAGGCGAGAGAGGAACTAAAGCGCGAGCTACGGGTTATAATAGAAGACGTAGGTATAACTATCTCGCGTATCGACAACTATTTAAATTTCCTATATAGTCGGGAGATAAATATATAGCTTCGGTACTAATATAAGCTACGTATAAGAGAGGAAGACGAAGTTAGCGCTATAGTTAAAGAATGCCGTTAGTATAGCTATATCGTCGAGTATACTATTATCTATTAGCTAGAGTAGGAGCGCCTACGAGATACTAGTTATTAGTAGTATAGAGTCTTATAGTTAGAAAGGGAACGTTATCGTATCTAGTTTCGTTACCTATATCTCTAGAAGTAGTATAACCGGGCCGTATATAACTATATTATATATTTAGGAGGTCGTTATTAGGGAGATATAGTCGCGGCCGGCGAATAAGACCTTAGATAGCGAATAAGAGAGGACGAGCGAGGCGTCTAAAACCTCGCGTAGGTAGAAGAAGTCGCGCGGCTTATACTAGAAGAAGAGAAGAGTCTAAGTACTAAGGAAGCGGTAGGCGAGGACCTAGGCTTCCTCTAGTATATAGGCGTGCGCTAGAACGACGTCGCTACGACTAGACGCTAGTATAGTAGCGACTATATCGAGGAATTCCTCTATTTCTAGTAGTAGCGCTATTATTAGATTTAGTAGTATAAGAAGTATAACTAGAAAGGAGTATACCGCGTCGCGTAACTACTATATCTACTAGCCCTTAATCTCTACGACCTTAATAAAGTACGTAAATTCGATAGTATACGTCGACGTATAGCTAGCTATTAAAGAGTCGACTTATAGTATTAGCTAAGCGACGATAGAAATATATAGTAGGGCCGCGATATCGATAACTATAGCCTAGCTAGCGTCGAACTTACTACGGATCTCGACGCGTATTCGCGCTAGGGCGCTAGTATAGCCCGTCGTCGCTATAGCTAGTATATATTTAAAGTCGTATTCGCGAGGCGGGTCGTATTACTAAGCGCTATCGTTATATAAGGCGAGGACGTAGCGCTAGTAGTTATTAGACTTTGCCGAAGTAGTAGATTTACTAAGAATAATATCGCGGCTATCGAAATAGCTACTAGATATACCTATAGCGATTTATATAGTAGCGTAATAAGCGATAGTAGTAGTAGCGTCGTCGGGAGTAGTAGTAGCGATAGTATTAGTAGCGCTATATTCGGTAGCTATATAGGTAGTACTATTAGCGGCAATAGTAGTAGAAAGATATAGGGATAGAAGAGGTAATATATAGGGAGAACTATATTACTAGAAAGTAATAGGTAGACTATTTATTCGCTTAGCGTACTATAAAACTAATATCGAAGTAGAGGAAGTAAATAGAAGAGTTAACGGCGTAGCCGGCGTTCCGCGCGTACCTATAGCGATTTACGCGGCAGCGTCGTCGGGAGTAGTAGTAGCGACGATATCGGTAGTACTATCTTCGGTAGCTATATAAGTAGTACTATCGGTAGCGATAGTAGTAGAAAGATATAAGGATAGAAGAAGTAAGGTATAGGGAGAACTATATTACTAGAAAGTAATAGGTAGACTATTTATTCGCTTAGCGTACTATAAAACCGATATTAAAGTAGAGGAAGTAAATAGAAGAGTTAATAGTATAGCTAGCGTTCCGCGCGTATACGACGCGCGACGTTCGCGTCTACTAGTAGGGATTAAGGTAGCGATAGCGACGCTAACTAATAGTCTAAAAAAGGGCTACGACGTTGTCTATAGCTATAGCGCTAACGTAGTAAGAAAAAAGAATAGGCGCGGTCGTAAGCTACGATTAGGTCGGCTACGTCCCTATAAAAGGTTAGTATATAGCAATATATTAAGCGCCCCTAACTATACCCGTTAGAGATATTAAGAGACTAATTCTTACCGATTCCTCTATATACGTTTAGCGTGCTTTTATCTTACGCTAAGTATACGTAGCGTAAGCCGAATACTTCGGCGTCTAACTTAGACGCCCCCTAAGCTATTAGCCTCCTAAGCTATCGCTCTTATAATTATCTCCTCTTTTCTATAGAGCTGCCTTAGCTCGTAGAAGAGTCTATATTAATGCGGCAGCTAGCCGCTTACGTTCTTATTACGTTATAGTTGCGTTACTCTACTACCTTATAGTCGTACGCGATTTTTAGTAGTACTATAGTAACGTACTAGATCTTAAGGGACTTTTATATTATAGACCCTATATAGGCCGCGCGTTAATTACGGGGCGGGTGCGGGCTATAAGTTCGCGCCCTATTACGTTAATACTTATTCTAGTATACTATCTTTAGATAAGCGCCCTACTCCTACCTCGTACTATCTATATATCTCCTTAGCCTTTTCCTAGTACCTACTCTATAAGTATTATACCTCCTAAGAAGATTACTACTCTCGTAATCTTAGCCGATCTACGTACTATTACCGACCTCTCTACTACCGAAGATAACGACTATTATCGTTATCTCTTATATTTAGTAATAGGTAAGTCCGGCGTTCTACGTACGTATTAGCTACGAGTTCCTTACTAATATAGTACGTATAGCCGGCGTTCGGCCGTACGATAGGGTTATAAAACTAGATAAGAAGAAGAATTATTAGCGCTATAATAATAATAACTACTCCTACGAGCGCTATACCGATCCTAATATTATTACGTAGTCGAAGCGCTTACGCTTCTACCTTACTAAGCTAGCCGAGGGCAGGCTAGCCGTACGCGCCGAGTAGCTCTGCTACTACTATATCGATCTATAGGCCTAGATCTCCGATAGCCTTAAGGTCCTATAGTTTAATAAAGGCAAGTCGGCTAGAGTCTTCGAGACTCTAAAGAAGAGTAGAGCTAGCGCGCTACTAGCTAGTAGCGGACCTTCTACTACTAAGCTACTTATAGCTAGTAAGTAGATCGCCCTATTCTCTAGGCTCTTTAAGCTTAAGTACGAGGTATATCTTATAGGTTATATACTTCTTATACGTATTACTAATATTCTTCGTAGCGTCTACGCCTACTTAGCGCCTCGAAAGAGGCGCTTAATATAGTAGTCTATACCGCCTACGCTAACCGCCTTACTAGCTAGGTAGAGGAGGTCTCTAACGACGAGGCCTTTATAGTAAAGAAGAAGAAGGAGGATAATAATAAGAAGGATAAGAAGAAGGAGAACGATAAGGAGGAGAAGAACGAGAGTATAGAGGAGTAAGCTAGCGCATCGTACGCTCTCCTTATACTCTCTCCTCGCGCTTCTCCTACGCTACTCGTATAGTCTACTACCTTATCCTATACTTCTATTCTACGCTAGCGCTACGGCCTATTTATATAGCGCCTATAGACGCTATAAATAATTTCTCTCTACTCTATATCCTCTATTCCTTTTAGTAATTTTCGTAACGTAATGTTTCGTTGCGGCCTTAGCGCTTAGCGCGCGCTCGTCGTAAGTTATAGTAGTTACGACGGTTAATTAGTAGCGTAGTAGCTATAATAGTCGACTTTATAGCTTATATAAGCTCCTCTTGCTCTGCTCTTACGCCTTAAATTCCTCGAGCGCTTTATATTCCCTAATATATTTAATCGGTTCCTACGTATCGTATTCTTCTAGCTAGCCTTTCTACTAGACTAGCTACTTCCTCTTACTCTTCTTAACTTAAGTTTCTAGTACTTTCTCGACTATCTACTCGCTTTTATTATCTACGAGGAGCAAGCTAGTCTCTTAAGATTCGCTACTATACTAGAGTTCTAGAAGGGATACGTAGAAGATATTATAGATACGTAATCTCGTTAGAAGGGCTAGGTAGTACGCCTACTTCCCGACTACGTCGATTACTTTAAATAGTCTAGCGAACTTATCTACTAGCTTCTTTAATAGTACCTTTAGTTTTAGGTTCTTTATAAATAGGAGGACTATATCGCTAACCTTATATTCCTTTAGCTAATACTTCTAGTTATAATACTTAGCTTACGACTCGCTTGCTTACTACTAGCGCTTTATTAACTCCTCGTAATTCTACTTTAACCTTTTTATAGCGTCCTTTGCTACTAGTACTTCTTCTTATAGAATCGCGTCCCGAGATTCGATTACGTCCCTCTTACGAGTCTCTATCGTTAGGTCCGGGTCGAACCTATAAATAATATAGAATAGCGATATCTTTAGTATTATATTTAGGCTATTATTATACGCGAATTCTATAGAGGCTAGTATAGACGCCTAGTCGTCTTAGTTCTCCTCGTAATAGATACGTAGGTACTACTTAAGCGTCTAGTTTACGCGTTTAGTCTAGCCGTCCGTTTATAGGTAAAATACTATACTTAGCCTACGTTTTATATATACCTCGAAATAGAAGTCTAACTAGAACTAGCTAGTAAATATAGACCCTCTATTAGAGATAATACTACTAGGTATACCTTAAAGTCGTATAACTTTATTAAGTAGGATGTCTATAAGCTCTACGCTTATATAGCGCTTTATTATCCGAATAAAAGTTACTATCTTAGAATAGTAGTTAATAATTATAAGGATCGCGTTAAATATATAACTATTATACTTACTTAGAGGAAGGTCTATAATAAAGTCTATAGATAGATCTTTCTATAGCTATTCTAGTAAGGAAAGCGTAACTATCTCGCTATAGGGATAGTAATGCCTCGCTTTCGCCTTCTAATAGCTACTATACGATTCGACGTATTACTTAACGTCCTCGTTAACCTCTAGCTACTAGTACTTTCTCTTAACGAGTTCTATAGTCTTATCTTTACTAAAATAGCCGGCTAGGAAGTCGTCGTAGTATATACGAATTACTTACGTTCGTAATACGAGGTCGTAGGGAAGGTATAATACCTTATCGCGATATATATACCTATCTCGGATAGTATACTTATCGCCTTTAGCTCTATTACTCTCCGCCTACGTATATAGCTCCTTCGCTATCGAGTCTAGCTAGACTAGCGCAGCTACGTATCCGATTACTAGGTCTAAGGTATTAGCGTACGGCCGTTCCTTCGTAATAATAGCGCTAGCGACCTATATTAGTAGCGCGAATCCCTATAGGCCCGGCTCGTAGCGTTCGAGGCTAGCGGACTACGTCCTATTAGCCGCTATCGTTACTACCCTTTAGTTTATTATATACTAGCGGTTATAGGCGGCCTTAATACGATTTATAACTAGTCCGCCTACTCGGAGGTCGCTTTAAACTTAGAGTTTCTACTATAGTAATAGTAATAGGTTATTTATTACCTATATATCTTTTACGTAATTACTACGCTACGATAGCGCGTCGGCTACGTTTAGCTTACCCGCTCTATAACTAATTATAAAGTTATACGAGGCTAAGAACGTAGCCTACCTAGCCTATCGGCCTATTAACTACTTTATACCTATAAAGGCCTTTAGGTTAGCGTAGTCGACTAGTACCTCTACCTTATACGTAGCGCCTTCGAGGTAAGGCCTCTATGCCTTAAAGGATTCTACTACTACGAGGAGTTTCTTATTATAGACCTCGTAGTTATACTTAGTATTAATTATCTTCTATAAGAAGAACGCGATTAAGTACTATTCTAACTCGAATAGCTAGCTTAGAATACCGGCGATAGCGAAGTTAGACGTATTAGTCTCGACTCGTAGGCGTAACGTAGAGTTAAAGTACCTAAGGAGCAGCGCGGTCTAGAAGCGTTCTTTTAACTTTAGGAAAGCCTACTCCTCGGCTTTACTCTAACTAATAGGCCTAGGCTTCCTACTATTCTTCGCGCTCTTTAAGAGTATAGTTAGTAGTACTACGACCCTCGAATATCCGAAGATAAAGTAGTAGTAAAAGTTCGCGAACCTAAGGAACGATTAAACCTCTATTAGAGTAGTCGGCCTTAGAGGTTAGAATAGGTCGGGACGGGTCCGGGTCGGGTCTAGGACCTAAATATATAGAACTATAATAGTTAGGTCGGGTCCTAGCCGGTTCCTACCTAGTTCCGGACCTATCTAACAAATATAGGTATTAGATAAGTCCGACTCGGGTCTAACGATAGGTCTAAAGATAGGTCCTAATAGAAATATAAGATTCGATAGAATACGATATAGAAAATCGAGGGTTCTAAATAGATAGAAACTAGAGGAAGTAGAAAGTATAGAAAGCGATAGGTTTTAAAGGCATATTTAATTTAATGCGGCAAATTATACGTTTTAGAGCAACTATAGGTATACTAACTACGAATACCGACTACGGCAACCTCTCTACTTATACTAATTTTTACTATATATACCCTCTATAGTTATAACGATTTTCCTTATATATACTATAGAGATTTATCTCTTACTAAATATATTAATTCCCTAAGACGAGAGTAGGCTAATAACAAACTTTATATCCCTCTACTAAATAGTTACTCGCTTTACGTAAATCGCGGCAACGTTAGTACCTATAATATAGTTAATATCGATCGAATATAGAACGACTAGGAGCATATATACTCGAGAAGAGGTAGACTAGAGCACTCTCGGCGGCTTCCTATAGAGTACTAAGGGCGCTCGCCTACTAATAGTAACCTCCTTAAGAAATAGCTAAGCCTTTAGAAACGTCGTAGTAAACTTCGTAGATAAGGTAGCTAAAGAGTAGCTTTAGTATAAGTAGATCCGTAGACTTCTAGTACTTATAGATCTCTTAGAGCGCGATAGCTAGAGTATAAGTTAGTAATACTAACTATAAATGCCGACTATATAACTTACTACCTAGCTTATAGCGATAAGTCTTCTATATACTAGCTCTACGAGCTAGACCTCCTCTACCTACTACTACTATTTTAGCCGGTGCTTTTCTAGCCGTTCTCTTTCTAGCTAGTCCCTTTTTCGCTACTCGTTTTCTACCTAGTAATCGTTTTCTACCTACTACTCCTCTAGCTACTACTACTACTACTACTATTACTATATTATCCCTCTCGATCTATCTCTTACGAGCTATTTAGTAAGCGAGCTTCTACTTATTAAGACGAGGCCGACCGCTTAGTATAGTTTTCTATAGAGCCTTCCTAGAAAGCTAAGAGGAAGGGGCAGGTAGTATAATACTCTCGTCGCTATTACTCTCGTCGCTATTACTCTCCTTACTATTACTATCGTCGATAATAATAATAGAGACGTTGTCTTTGTTATTTCTATTATCGCTGTTCGCGTTTCTATAAGAACTATTCTAGTCGTTATCGCTAGTAGCCTCTTAGTCGTTACTATTATAAGCGGAGGGGTTAGAAATTAGAGGAGGAGGGGTAGAAGCGCTACGTTAGCTAGAAGAGGGCGCCTAGTTACTAAGAAGTCTAGGGTCGATATTACTATTATCTATAGGAGAGTTTTCGAGTAGGAGAGAGTTTCTAGATAAAGGAGGAGTAGACGCTATATCTCGGCTAAAGAAGTATTACTCGGCGAACTAGCTAGGCTTATTAGTAGGAAGTTAAGCTATTATAAATGCGCGGAGGGCCGAGAGAAAAGCGGTCGATTAAGCTATAATTAACGTACGTAGTAGTATCCTTCGTACGCGTAATACGAAAATTCGTTAGGAGGTATAAAAAAGAAAGGCGATAATAATAGGCTAATAAAGCGCGACCGCCGATAAGTTCTAAGGTAGTAGAGGTAGTAGTGTTACTAATAGTTTAGTAAGGGTATATAGATTAGCTAAGGTAGACGTTAGGCTCGCTAGCGCGCTAGCTACGGCTTTACCCGCGCTATATATATTAATTCTAAGCTTCTAAGTATAGTAATATATACTAGGCTCTTTATAGTCGGCAATTGTAGTCGGCAACCTAGTATTATATACCTATATTATTATTCCCTCCTTCGTCCTAGCTAGTAAACTAGTAGCATAGATAACTATATAGGTATATATCCTTTACTTATAGGGTAACGCGCTTCGCGTAGATCGCTAGAAGGTTAGAAATCTCGAACTCTATAACGAGAAATACCTCTGCTACTTCCTATAAGCATTTAAGTACTACTACCTAAATTCTAATAATATCGCTACTACCTCTATCTATTATAATCTCGCGGATAACGCGCTAAAAAGGGACCCTCCGGATATATAAAGCTATCGTTTGCTAAAGCTTACGAATCTCTCGTAAGGCTGCCGTCCCTAGTATTAATCGCCTTTTCGAGATACTAGACTTACTAGCTCTCGTTCGTCGCTATATTATTCTTATAGCTATCGCTTTTTTCTATAGAACTACTACCTTCCTACGAGACTCGTCGTCTAGTACTATAGCCTTTAGTAGCCGTATTCGCCGCTACTTAGTAGCTTTATTTCCTACGCGTAGAGGTAGTACTAATAGTAGTATATTAGTATCTATATTAGGATATACTCGTAGAGAAGGGCTCGAGTTAAACTCTATATTAGAGTCCGCTTAGGAAATAAGAGAAGGCATCGAGTAGTATAGATAGAGATATCGAAGAGTTAGAAGAAGTAGATAGGTAGAGGTACGAGAGAGAAGGACTAGGGCAGATAGGAGTACTAGAAAATCGTATACGACCGCCAGAATACGCGGGCCTATAGAGGGGGGGGTTAGAGTTCGATAGCGCTATATAGTAGAACTATATCGTATTCTACTACTATATCGGGACACCTCTACTAATCTTTACCTAGTAGAAGTTATAGTTGCGCGAACGCTATAATCGCTTTCGCTACTCTGTAGAATATAGTAAGTTAGTAATAGACGCAAATATTTACTATAGTATAGATTATATCTAGGTATTATATAGATAATATCGACTATAGTATATATATTTTATTATTCGAAGTTCTCTATAAATATATAAAATACTATAGAAGGGAAAGAGCTAGACTTACTAGTACTCTATAGTATTACTAGTTAAGTAGTCGTAATATAGTAGTAGAATAGAAAAATAGACTCTTTAGCCTACCTTTATATCGAGGAACCGAGTCGTTATAATAGTAGAAGAGAAGAAATAATTATCGATACTACTTCGATACTAAGAAGAGAAGTAGTTATTAATAGTATAAGCTAAGAAGCAACCGTCGGCGCTAAGGAGACTAGCAGTCGTCGATAGTATAAACTAAAAAGCAATTGTCCGCGCTAAGGAGACGAGCGGTCGTCGATAATATAAGCTAAGAAGTAGCCGTCTACGCTAAGGAGATAAGTAGTCGTCGATAGTATAAGCTAAGAAGTAACTATTAGCAACGAGTAGACGAGCGGTCGTCGAGGGTATAAGTATATAGTAGTTACTCTTTTCGGCTAGCGATAGTAAGGTTAATCTAAGTAACGCATACGACGGATTCTAGCTCTAGAGTGCGTCTATAGCTGTCGCTATCTATATATAGTCGTATATATTAGTATGCGCTATATTAAGTAAGCGATATATTATATAATATCGCCGACTATAGTAGCTAACTATAGTATAGGAAGCTAATCTCTACGTATAGAGGTAAGCTAGCGGCTAGGCGGGAATAGCTACGTACTAAGCTTCTAGCGCACTTAAAGCTAGAATTCGTCGCACTTAGCTCCTACTATAATAACTACTACCTTAACCGCTACTATACCTATATTGCCGCCGAATTTTAAGCGTATATTTACTATATACCTCGCGATACTTATCTCTTCCTAGCGACCGAACTTATAATAATAGCGCGATAAAAGCGACGTCTAATAAGTACCGCGCTCTCTAATAGTCTATAGAAGCGTCCCTACCTTATAGATAAGGATTTAGATAGTATAAGTACTTCCGTACTTTAGATACGACTAGGTACTATAAGGAAAGATATAGATAGCTACTCTTCTAATTCTAATACCCTTTACGAGCGTAGCTAGCGCGCAGATATATCGCCTAAGAGAGCTATAGTAGATAAGTAGCGCAAAGCTAGAAATAAGTCCTTTGCTTAGTAGAAGAAGCTTTTAATCGGCTCTAATAATATATAGAGCTCCCTATCGAAGAAGTAGTAGTAGAAGAAGATTAAGGCTTAAAGAGAGGAGCACTACGCTTAGTATAACTAGATAGCGTAAGTAATAATCTATATAGTCGGCTAATATAGTCGGTAGTACTAACGTATAATAGGGATAATAAGAAATATAAGCGCGCGCGGGATAGGCCTACTATATAAGTAGCGAACCGGGATAAAGAAAGCTTCTATTTTAATATTAAGAAGGAGAAGAGCGCGGACGACCCGTACTATAACTATAACTACTAGTATAATACTAATTAGTCTAAGTCGGGTCCGGAGGCACCCTACGTATTACTAGTTAGGTCGGCCGGTACTAGCTATAAAATAACTAACCTCTACCTTCGAGTCGCTACTAAGAGCGAGTAGGCCGTATAGAGGAGCTACACCGTCTACGCCTTTTAGAATAAGGCTATTTAATAGTTTAAGAAGAAGGTATATACGCTTGCGATACTATGCGCGCAATATAGGAGTTAAGCCGAGTTTATCGTATAACTAATTAAGAAGAGGCCGAGTTCCTCGTAGTAAGAAATAGACCTTATCGAGAGGCTATAATCTAGGAATAAGAGGAGATACGTGTTCTAAGTGTCTAGAGCGAACGTAAGTAGCTCTTATTAAGAGTATATCGCTACTAGAACTAATAGCTTCTTTAGGACACATTCGAGTACCTCTAATTAGACTAGAAGTATACTCTACGCTCTATAGAGCCTTATAGAGGGCTTATAAAATTAGTCCGTATATTAGTATTTATAGCGAAAGCGAAGGTAAATTAGTACCGACTACGCCTGCCGACTATATACTAACTAGTAGTAGGAGCTAATAGTAGAAGGCTGTCTTCTAACTATAACGGAAATTTTCCTGCCCTATTACTACGTAGTATATCGCAACTATCTCTCCTAGAAGTCCTTTAAGTTTAATATAGCTAATCGCTTTACTTAGACTCTAGAAGTCCTAGATTAGCTTATCCTATTAGGATACGATTAGGATAGTAATAGGTTCTAAAAGCTAGTTGCGTCTAAAGCATAGGCTAAGCGAAATAGGCTAGCGTTCTAGTTATACGCTTATAAGTTCGATATAAAGGAGTCGGTATACGGAGAGCTTCTATAGAAAATATAGCTCGATTCTAAGTAGAAAGGAGAACTTAGCTTTTAGGATATCGTCGAGTAGCTTCTAGGTACGTCTATAGATAAGCTCGCTATCTCCGAGACCTTTATACGTAAATTCTAGTCGCTAGAGACAGGGTTTATATAGAAGCTCTATAACTCCTCTTAGGCTAGGTAGAATACGGATATATCTCGTAAGTTAAGATTAGTTATAGCCGCCGACGGTATACTAAGTAGATAAACCTATTATAGAGAGAATTTAAAAACTACCTAAAGACTATATAAAGCGATATAATACTATACGGTAGAAGGCTAGAAATAATACTAAGAGTAAGAAGAGGAAAAAGAATATAGCGAGCTAGTAGTTGCGCCTTCGGAGATATATTACTACTTTGTCTTTAGAGCTAGTACTAGATCTAGGAGCTCTAGCTATACCTTAAACTTCTAGCTCGCTATATTCTTTTTCTCCTTCTTACTCTTAGTATTATTCTTAGCCTTCTACTATATAGTATTATATCGCTTTACGTAGTCTTTAGGTAGTTTCTAAATTCTCTCTACGATAGGTTTATCTACTTAGGCTAAGTCTAACTCTGCTTTTTCGACTTAAGCTTTATTAATGCTACTAGCCTCTTGCGCTAGTAAGATACTTGCCCTCGAAGGCGACTATAGCGTTACTATAATTAAAGAGTACTTAGTACGTTTATTAGTCGCGACTATTATAAGCTTAATAAGAGTACTAGAGGTGCCCGTCTCTATAACGCTACTAGGATAGGCCGTCGGCCTATAATAGAGACACCTCGCTAGTACTTATACTAATAAAACTTAATCGCCCCTATAAATATTATTTACCTCTATTACTCTACTAGCTTTTACTCTCTAGTTCTACGATTCCTTCTTAGTACTATATACTTTATATTATAGTATTACTAGTATATCCTACGACTCTAATACGACGTAGTAGTACTATACTTCCTTCTTCTTTAAGATATATAAGTATATAGCTTCGCGAACGATAGACTAACTCTAAATCGTAGCTATCTCTCGTCGACTCTAGTCTAATTAAGAAGGTAGTATAATAGTAGAGGAAGGGACGCTATCCGATTACGAATACCTCGAGTAGTTAAGCTAGTACGCGAGATAGGATACTACCTCTAGCTAACCTTACTAAGCCGCTAGAGGATTCTAAGGACTAGGTCGAAACTAATAGCGTATAGATATAGTAGTAGGAGTATACCTAGTCGTTCGAGGGCTTTTACTACTACTATTAGTAGCTCGAAGAGGCGAGGCATTACGATAAGTATAGTAGAATATCTTCGAACTCTATAAAATAGAACTTAAATACGCGAACGTTATAAGCCTAGAGATTTTTCGTTAAAGGTATAGACTAGGAAACGTACGCCCTAAGGGTTATATATAGGGGATATAATAGAGTTATTAAATACCTAGGACTAGGTAACGGAATAAAAGCTCTCTAAAAGCACCTTAATTTAGTAGGCTACGAAGGAGCCTCTTAGGAGCGTAGAGTTACTAAAGAAGTTATTAAGGCTACTAAAGATTAATTTATAAGTTTAGTATTCGTTAATATAGGAATAAGGTGCCGACTACGCTTGCCGACTACGCTTACTAACTACGCTCGCCGACTACGCTTTATAAAGATATATAACGTAGATATGCTAATAGCTCTTATTTATAGGAACGGCTTAAGAAAAGTTTTACTAGAATAGAGTACCTAGAACGATTAAAGTTTCTAGAGTTATATAGGCTTATAGTTTCCTAGCTAGGCTTATCTTTAAACTTCTTTAAAAGTCCTATAGTTCGGCATACCTACGAATATCTATTAGAGGAGACTAGATCTATCGACTTTAAGAGCGCTACTACGATTAAGTTATATATTTAGGACGCGGTCGATTACTCCGAGGACAATCTAAAACGTTAGCTATCTAGAACCTTCCGAGTAGCTATCGCCCTCGATAGTTAGTATACTAGAGTGCTCTAAGTATTATTCCTTACGATACGAGGCTACTAGATCGATAGCGAGTAGGCCTAGTATAAGGCTATACTAGCTTTTCTATATATTTCGAGCCGTTATACGGGCGAAGTCCTAGCAGACCTACTATTCGACGTACTTACCCGTTTCGAGATCTTTAATAGGCTTATAGCGCTAATAGCGGACAATACTTCTAATAATAATATACTATATATAGCTATATACGTATCCTTACTATATATATACCTTCTAACTAACGAGTTCTAGCGTCGAGGCTATCGATATTTGCTTCTACGAGCGTACGCGTATAGTAAAGCTATTAGTCTCGATTAAATAACTTCCTCTCTAAGGAATAGATAGGGATATAAGAGAGATATTAAATACTAAAGACTACGAGTTCTCCTATCTAGAATAGTTCCTATACTTTATATATATAATCTAGCTCTCCTTAGGGAAGTTCTTCGCTACTCTTAAGATCGAGCTAAGAAACGAAGAATAGGAATAATAGGACGAGGAGATAGATACGAACGCGTTACGTCGGCTTAAAGTAGGAAGTCTAGCTACGGTTCTAATAAAGGTACTATTTATTCTCCCTACGAAGTATATATAGTCGGTAAACGTAGTCGGTAGAAGCTATACTAATAACCGCTCCCTATAAAGTTCTAGAAACTTATAGTTAAGGTAAACTCTAGTACTTAACGCTTTAAGAGTTTTATAGTACTATAGCGAAAGAGGATCGCAGATCTATATCCGTACCCGAAACGGTATAAATAGTAGAAGAAGATGCTTTAAAGAGTTTTACGCCTAATATAAGATATAAAGACCCGTTAGAGCTTAACTACGATTATACTAATACGTAGTTCTTAACTACGAGATATTATCGACGAGTATATTAAGAATAAGGGTTAGCCCGAACTAAAGCTAACCGCTATAGAATAGAAGAGGGTTAAATATATTATTAACCTTACTACTCCTTTCGCGGAGGCTATAATACGGATCGGTACGATAAAGAGGCTAATAATCTACCTCGTTCTTAGCTACTATAATACCTTATTCGATATCCTAGATATTATAGATAAGAAACTTAAATATAAAATATAACCCTAGTAAAAGGAGATTTATTCTACCCTATAGGCTATATAGATAAAGCTCGAGAAGTACTATACTACTACCTAAGAGCGATTCGGTAATATATATAGCATTGCGATTCTTTTTAATCTAGTAATAAAACGGGCGTTCTAGGACCGCGAGGCCTTCTCTAGCGAGAGGCTCGATTCCTTCTTCGAGGATTACTACTAGTTAAAATTCTAGGTCGAATACGCGCGATATAAGCCTCTCGTAGCTACGTCCTAGTTTAGGCCGAAAAAGGCCTTATACTGCTCCGCGATATTATTCGCAATAGGTCTCTATAGTAGATTAGATAGTAATAACTCCGACTCTAATTAAAGGGTATCTAGACGGCCGCGGTAGACTGCATAGCCTTTAGCTAATTCGGACGAGGTATCTCGTTATCGCTACGCTAGATTTAAGGACTCGGCTACCTATTCTATAGAGTATCTGCTCCGGTTATAGAAGATAATCGTATTAGAATATCTAGGTTACGCGCTAATAGCCCGGGACATCCTCTCTATCCTAGTAGCTAGAACTAGTTATAAGCGCGACTTTAGTATAGCGCGTTATTAAAGCCGATATAATCGGTCCTACGATCCCTCGACGTTTAGTAATATTATATACTATCGTTCCCGAGAGCGTAACGCGTAGTAATAGGCTTAGGATTCGCTTATAAAGGAGGCGCCGCTAATATTAACTACGTTCGAGCCTTCGAATAATATAGTAAATTAGTAGTAGGAGTAGCTCGAGGCAGATTAGAAGACGTTAGTAACTACTATATAGAGTAACTTCGACTCGATTAGTAATAACGAGAAGGATATAGTACTAATATATCTTCGCTATAGTACTCGGCAAAGGAAGTATTTGCTTTTACGTTATACCTATAGAGTAGAGTAGACTTCGTAGTCGATATTATAAATAGTATTTAATTCCGACATCTCGTAGTCGGCAAGTATAGTTAGTAAGTATAGTCGGCATCCTTATTTTTCTCTATAACTATAGTCGCTAGTTTAACTAGCGCTTCTAATATACTATAACGCTTAGTTCTATATATACGTATATTTAGTATTAGAGCAATTCTATTATCCCCGCGGCGACTTAGTCTTATTCTCTAGTATTAGACCTATCTTTCTAAACTTAGGTCCCTATAAAGACCTATATAAGAACCGGTAGTATTTAGACCCGACCTATCGATTTCGTATTAGGTCGGGGACCCTATCGATTTAAGTCTTAGGTCGGTTCCCTTAGGAACCGACCTAGACCCGGAACCGACCTAAAGTCGGGGACCTATTCTAACCTCTAGTCGGCCTTAGCTACGAGGCGATTACGGCTACCCTACTAGGGTCTATTACTATATCTCCGGTCGTAACTACGAACCTAAGGAAGTTAACCTATTTCTAGAAGAACTTATACTTAGCGCGTTATACGTAGAGTCCGAATTTATAGAGCCTTTTAAGTATAGCGTATACGTCTCGCACGTAGTCCTCGCGAGTCTTACTATAGATTAGGATGTTATCTAGATATACTACGTAGCTTATATCTACTAGCCCTACTAGCGCGCGGTTAATATATATCTAGAACGTTACTAGGGCGTTCGTTAAACTAAAGAGTATTACTCGGTATTAGTAGTAACCGTATCGCGTGCGGAACGTAGTCTTCTAGTAGTCGCTTAGTTTAATATAGATACGATAATACGCGTCTATAAGATCTAGCGACGTAAACTACGTAGCTTCTATAAGTCTATCTAGCGTTTCGCTAATAAGAGATAGTAGGTACCGATTCTTAATCGTAATCTCGTTTAGCCTATAGTAGTCTATATATAACTATAGCTTACTATTCTTCTTTAGTATAAATAGGATAGGCGTACCTACCTTACTATCGGAACGCTCGATCTAATTATACTCGAGCCTAGTCTTTAGGTACTCCTTAAGCTCTTCGAGCTCTCTACCTAACTAGTAGTATAGCGGCCTAAAGGATAGTATAGTGCCTAGCTTTAGGTCGATCGTATACTTAGTACTATTAATAGGTCTGCTTTATATTTCCTTTATTAGGTTAAGGACGTCGTCGAACTAATAGAACTCTTCTAGTATTAGAGTAGGCTCCTCGCCTATTCTACTTAGGCTAACTATAAATATAGTAGGTGCCTTCTAGAGGTCTTTAAGGAACTTATAGGCCTCTCGGACCTCGAATCGGCCGAAACGATCGTTACTATAACGCTATTTATTTATACTACTATCGATACTTACCTATTACGTACGTTACTATAGACAGCTAAGGATAATATTAGGATCTAGTATATTATATACGTAGAAGATCTCTCTAGTTACGCGCTCGATCTCTAAGGAGTCCGCGAGCCTTATATATATATAGTGCGCACTATAATAATAACCTAGTTTACTCGTAAAGGTAGTAGCCGGTAGTAAGGCCGCGTTCGGCCGTAAGAGCAACTTATACTAGAGTACGAAGGCTCGTAATACTATATTAATATCTATAGTATTATTAAAAAGGAACTCGGCTAGCCTACGGCCCTCTTAAGATTTAACTTCTCCCTATACTCGTACTACTAGTACGTATTATATAGGTAGGTACCCTATACTATCTACTTTAGTAGCGAAGACTTACGTAATATCTCTATTACTTCCGCTTTTTTCGACTTACCTACGGCTACCTTACGGACCGCCGGCTTATTACTATCCTTATCCTTATTTAGATAATCTAGATAGATATAGCCTACCTCGTTATAACTATAATACCTAGGTTACTAGTCCTTATCTTTGCCTTTACGCTTATCCTAAGAGTTCTTCTTCTTCGAGCTAGACCTATAACTACCTTTAGAGGTATACGCGTTACTATCGACCCTCTTACGCTTTAACTACTAGTGCGACGCGTCCTTATTACGGTCGTATAAGCCTATATCGCGTAGTATTAACCTTTCTACCTATTTAAGGTATTATACTAGGGCGACGAGGTCGGCGCGCTTTACTAGGACAATATCGTTCTTAATAATATCCTTCTATAGTAACGGCTTTAACTTTACGAGAAGCTAGCGAACTAACTACGCCTCGGTATAGTCGCCGAGCTATGCCTCGAGGTTACTAAGGTCTATTACGAATTGTCGTATACTCTAATTTTCGCCTTAGCGTATTATCTCGTATTTAACGGTTACGAGTAGCTAGCGGTTCGCTTAATCCTCGATAATATCGTATAGGAACTTATAGAACTGCGCCTAAGTATACCTTGCTAGAAGTATACTAGGGTGCTCGTTATACTAGGCTTCTTATACTTCGCCTACGAGGAATATAATACTAGTAATTACTTTCTAGTATTCTATTATAAACTTCCTCGGCGCGGCTATAAAGTTTACTTTATATACGCAGACGTATTCCTAGGCTTCCTTAACGGTCTCGCTCTTAAATAGCTTAGAAGAGCGGAGCTTAATAGACTCGTAGGGCGTATATTCGTCGCTACTATAATACGTACTATCCTTAGTATCTCTAGTAATACTCGCTATACTAGAGTACTCTAAGCCGAGGCTTCTTACCGTCGTACTTAAGTATATTAGTAGGGCAGTTATCCTAACTTCTCGTATTAAGCGTTTATTCTCTACCTAGAGGGCGTAGAGTTCGAGCTATTCGCGTAGCGTAGCATTTTCTCGCTCGAGACGCTCGCGCCTCGCTTACGTATCGTTAGCGTCGTTTATCTCCTCGTCTTCTTCGGCTTTAGAGTCTAGTAACTCTCCTACGTAGCCTAATAGTAGTACTATAGACCTAGTATATTCGCTATAATTACCTAGCTATATAGATGCTCCTCGCGTAAGTATAGTAGGCCTTAATAGATCGCTACCCTCGATAAGGTAGAAGAATTAGTATTATAAAAAGTTAGTATATAGCAATATATTAAGCGCCTCTAACTATACCCGTTAGAGATATTAAGAGACTAATTCTTACCGATTCCTCTATATACGTTTAGCGTACTTTTATCTTGCGCCGAGTATACGCGGCGTAAGCCGGATACTTTAGCGTCTAACTTAGACGCCCCCTAAGCTATTAGCCCTCTAAGCTATCGCTCTTATAGTCCCTAAGGTTATTAATATCGTACTAGACGTTATAGCTATAATACTAGTCTCTCTACTTAACGAGGTACTATAGACGACCGCGAGACGTATAGTAGTTAAGTAGCCGCTCGATCTCGTATAAGAGCGCCCCGTCGTCGGCGTCTATACTAGTCTCGACTAAGCTAGGCTCTAGTAGCTATCGGTCGTATAGGTCTTAGCCCTCTAGCTAGGGTTCTAACTATACTACGAAGATAATAAGGTATATTTTTATTACTAGTAGTAGGTAGAGTCGGTACGCTAACCGTCCTACTAGATAGTCGATCGTATAGAGGCTAGAGCGCTAGTAACCGAATTTCTAGTTAGTCTAGCTAGCGTTCTAGTATCTCTTATATAGGCGAAGTAGTATCTATTAGCTAGGACGAAAGCGAATAGGATAGTATATCGCGTCGTACCTATCTTTTATCGTAGTAGCCGCCTACTCTAAGGCGTCCGCTACTTAGTCCCTAGCCTTCTACTATAAGGCGATATAGTCGGCTATTAGTAGCTCTACTAAAGGGAGTAACGCGTCTAGGTTATTCTTAAAACCCTATAGAATAACGTTCGGAATCTCGCTCGAGGAGATATTTCTAGAGTTATTTAGCTCGGCCTAGATAAATAGAAGCGCGTCGAGCTACTCGGCGTCTAGGAACTTAGTAGGAAGGACATAATAAAGTAGCGTAGCGCGATCTCTATAGTCTAGTTTATCTATTTACTCTAGCTATTAGCCTAGGGATAATAGGTAGTAGTAGCGAGGAACCGAGTACCTAGCTTCTAAAAGGCCGCCTTTATAAAGTCTAATATCTAGATCGGGTCGCGGTCTCCGATTATAACGGATAGGAGGGACCGTTCGGATACTATATAGCTATAGATCTAAGCCGCGCCGTATTCTATAGTAGTTTAAGTAGACTAAACTTTAGTAAGGATTACTCTTTTAAAGAACTTATACGTCTTAGTAAGGAAGTCGTTATAATCGCTAATAGGTAGTAAGCTATAGACCTAGTCTATAGTAACCGTATAGTTAGGTACGGCGACTATATAGATCGGGTTTAATTCGCTATAAGGCCTATACTAATAAGTCTAGTTAAGTAGGTAGTCTAGGTAATATTTAATATAACGGTAGAGTTCCCTCGAAAGCTAGTAGATATAGAACGACGTAAAAACGCGGGCGTAGGCGTAGTAGAAGCCTAAATAGTAGTAGTCGTCGTATACTATCTTAAAAACCTTCTTATATATAGCTATAGGGATATATAGGCGTTCGCGACTATCTATATCGTCCTTAAAATAAATTAAACCGTCCCTTAAGAAAAATTATAAGCTTAATAGTATAGCCTTAGGTTCGTCTTATTCTTAATTATCGTCGTCTTCTTCTAACTTACGAACGCGTCGATCCTCTATAGCTCTTAGTTACTATAGCTACTATAACTAAGTAGGGTCGTCTTAGTAGCTCCGTACTAAATCGGCCTTAAACTTAGGAGATAGCTTAACGAGTAGAGAATAGAAGACGAGCGCTTCCGAGGACGTAAAGAGGCGGCTACTATACTCGTTAATTAAAGACGCTAGGAAGTATTAAGCGTTCTCGTAAACTCTTAGGTAGAAGTAGACGAGATTATCGATTATATCCCTAGCCTAGTTAGGGTTATTATATACGAGCGGATCTAGAGTATCCGTATTATTCTTTCTAGAGTCGTTAATAAAGCGACTAAGAGCGTTAGGTATACTATATAGCCGTCTAGGGCGGTAGAAGGCTACTAACCTAGGGAACTATAAAAGATACTAACTAGCCCGAATAAGACGAAGGTTTATCTTATCTAGGGACGTAGTAAATATTAATAAGTTAGACTCGATTATACCTAAGGTAGCCGTATAGTTAGTAAATATAAAGACCGGCCTCCTAGCCGTCTATAGGATATAACGGAGCTTCCGAACCGTCTATAAGAGCCCCGAGACCTCTAATTCTATAGCGGGGTACTAGGATTCTATATCGAATAAGGCCTTACTAAGGTATATTACTAGCTAGACCTTAGTAGCGAGGAATCGGACGGCTTTGCCGCCGTCTATTAGAGTAGGATTATCCTAGACTATATACGCGATAGTAGCGTAGCCGAGGGTACTTAAATCTAGGTCGATATATAGCGAACGATCCGGATCTAAATAGTATAGGAAATTAGCTATCCTATATATCTCGCGTAGGATATCGTAACTACGATACTATCTTACTAAGTTATTATCCTCGTTCTATACCTACGTCCTCGTAGCGAATCTCTTCCTAGGATTACTATAGGTAGAGGCCCGACGAAGGAGCTATCTCTTACGCTTCTCGAATAGGGTAACGATCTACGAGAAGTATAGAATATAGTATCGCTACTAACCTATTAGGCTAACGTAGAATTCGAGGTCTTTTAGAGTCTAAGAGAAGAGAAGATCGAGAATAGCCTTAACTTTTTCCTTATACGTAGTATAGCCTAAGCTACTAACGCGCTAACTAAGTAGAGTCGCGAACGAGTAACTAATAAATATCTTCTAGAGAGAGATACTAATATTATACGAGTCGAGTAGCTAAAATAGCTAGTCGAGATATAGTAAATAGTCGTCGAATATATAGAAGAAGATTATAATATCGTCGATATATATATAGTAGTAGGATCTATACGGCTTTAAGATTCTATCTAGCTATCTCTATACGTACTATATACTACCCGAATAGCTTATAGTAGCGACGTATATTAATTCCTATCTCTAGTAGGAGTTAATAGCGAGCTTATACTAGTCGGCCTTTACGACCGCCTACTAGTAAAAGAAGGAAACTATATCTATAGTAGTAATATACTTAGCGCCCCTTAGCGCGTCTACGATTTCGTCTTATCGTAGTAGTAGGTAGGAGTCCTTAACGGCTATCTTATTTAAGCCGCAGATATTAACTATAGCCCTGCCTTTTCGTACTAACTAGCCGTTTAATAGTACTATCTTCTATACTACGAAGACTAGGAAGCCGAATAGAGTAGGCTTAGTAGTAAATAATATTTTACTCTATTAATATAAGCTATCGAAGGCCTTATCGACGACCTCTTAGTTAGGCTTAGATAATAGGTAGACTATAGTAGGGAGGCGATAGGTATCGCTACTAGATAGTAGTAGAATAGGTATATAGTTAGTTTCCGGGACTCGGACTACCGTACCTTTATCGATCTATAAGCGTTACTATCTCTATACGAGAGCGGCGTACGTAGCTTGCCTATCCGCCGTACTATATAGTATATAGCCTTCCGCTATCCTCTTTTCTATATCTAATAGAGGCGTAGCGGGTAGTACTAGTATAGGGGTCTCGGGCTTACGAGCTAGTTTAAACTCTACCGTAGAAAATCTAGTATTATAGCTAGATCTTCCTAGTTAGACGTCGGGGTCGTTACGAAGGCGCCCTCGAACGTAGCCTCGCCTACTATACTAAGACGTATAGCTAGTAGTAGGATAATCTCTGTATTTATTTAGTTAGCGATTAAGACGTAGGTTATTTATAAGTCTACTAAGGAGTAATAGATGTCTAAACTCTTCTAAAGGCCGCCGAGGTACTAGGGTTCTAGTATAAAGTTAAAGTCGCGGTCGTTTAGTAGTAGGTACTATAGAATAATAGGGACTCTAGACTTAGTATATAGAGGGATAGTAAAGGCGTCTCTCGTAGTTAGTATAGTATAGAACGGCGTCTATACCTTTCTAGCGACTAGAAGAGGTATCTTAGCGCCTTCGTACGAAGCGAGAGTAGCTTACTATTAGGGAACGTTAATAAGAATACGCTCTATTACGATTACGTCTATACTAAGAAGGATCTTAACTAGAAGATCCGCGACGACGTACGCGGCATAGTAGAAGTATACTAGAACGTAGTCGCTATCGATTAGAGCTAGGGCCTATATATCTACTACTATATATTAGGTATACTCTTAGGAGCCGGAGATCCTACTAATCTTAAATAGCTAGTTTAGAGAACGAAGCTATATATCTAGGTAGTACTTCGTTAGAAAGTAAAGATTAACGATAGAGTAGCTAGCGCCTATATCGAGCGTAATCTCGAAATCGAGGCCGTCGATACTCGTATATAGAACTAGATATAAATACTAAAAGGAACGGATAGGGGGACCTAGTAAGTAGCTAAGTATAGCGAACGAGTTAACTACGCGAGATAGGTCCGGGTTTAGCTTATAGCCGCTAGGATATATACTATCCCTATAAGTAAATAGCGCTTTCGTAGAGAGGAAGGTCTCGTTATAAGCGAGGTATTCGTATATACGTAATAATAAGGCCGGTATAAAAGGACTTAAAGAGGAGGCTATATCGAACGTATAGATAAGAGCGGAGGTCGCTACGAGTTCGGTACCTATATCTATAAAGTCTACTATCTATACTAGTCTAGCGTACGCGTCGACGAGTAAGAGGCTACGGCTATAGCTAGACGGCTATAAGACGATAGTATAGTCGCTATCGCGTAATACTAACCGATTACCTTAGGCGATATACGTATTATTATCCTTCCTCTTACGAGATAGGTCTCTACTATAGAAGCGCTAACGTCTCGGTTCCTTATATTCGTAGAAGTAGTAGCCGGACTTATTATAGTTATAGTATACGGGCTCTCGCTTTACTAAGTCTAGGTTAGGAGCCTTAGCCTAAGTATTATTAAGTATATCTTCTTTTAAATAGTAGTCCCGGCGATCTTAATCGCGTCTACTTCGGCAGTCGTCTCGTCTCTCGTAGCGCTAAAGTCTATCGTTAGTAGCGTTCTAGTTATTCTAACGCAGACGGTCGTTATACTACTAGAGCTCGTCCGAGTATCGTCTATAAGTATAGTTATACTCGTAGAGGGCATCCTATTAGTAGCGCCTATTCCTCTTATTAATATATTTAGTACGATACTTACCTATTCTCGCCTTAGAGTTAAGATAGCGCTAGGAGAACATTCGTATTTCTATACTTTCTATAAAGGTATCGATAGTCGTTCTATTCGTAGGTAGGTCTATATTAAGCTAGAGGTCCGGATAGATTTTTATCTACGCTACGTTTAACTAGGTAGTCCGGTTAATCGTCTTAGCCTCTCTTATCTAGCGAACTACGTTTAAGACGAACTCGGCTAGCGGACGGTTAGTAGCGACCTCCTTCTAGCCGAAACGCTCGTTAGCTAGTCGTACTAAGACTTTAGCTAGATAGAGAAAGAACTTATCGTAGAGGGCTTTCTTCTAACGCTCGATGCTCTTCCTACTACGGATTCTATAGCGGTCGTCTTTTATAAGCTCTAAGAAGAACTAGGTTATTACCGAACTATAGAGGTATTTAACTAGCTATTATCGAGTCGTCTAGGACTCTATAGTTATCGCGTAATCTTTAGCTAAGTCTAAGAATAGGTAGGCTAACCTATAGAAGGTTTTACTTCCTCGGTTAGCTATATTCTCTATAGGGAGCTTAGTAGTCGTAGTAGCTAGATAGAAGAAACCTACTTCCTCTAGCTTAAAGTAGCTATCTTTAAATCGACTATAGCTATATAACTAGTTTAGCGAGCGGCTAGGACGCTAACTACTATTATAATACGGATCGGGCGAGGAGCTATTACTATCGCTAGGAGACGACGAGAGATCTCGGCGTCCCCGTCTACTATAGTAGCTATCTCGCCTCTAGTCGCGGCTATAATTATTCCGACCGCGGTCGTAGCGTCCCCTATAACGTAAGTATATTCCTCCGTTCCCTCTATATAGTAGTAGGTCTCCTTCGCTAGAAGAAGGGACTAGCTTCGCTCGCTATAGATATTACTAGCGATTAGCCTCTAAGTTAATACTATATCGTAGAGCGTCCGGTAGTTAGCTTCTAGCGTACGCTTTTAAACGCTTAAAACAAGCGTCGAAATTACGTTCTATATAGCTAAGCTACTTATCTTAACGGCCTTAAAACTCGTTAAAACGCTCCTAAGCTTATACCGCGTACGCTCTAAGTATATCTCTAATTTGCGTTAGGAAGCGATCTAGGTCTAGAACTACTAGAGCCGGTATAGGAGGTCGCTACGGTAGTAAAGGCAGCGGAGCTAGGCCGGTATCTACTTCTCGAGATAGTACGTCCTCTTATAGTAGAGCGCTACCTAGTAGTACGTTCCTATAAGAAGATATCCTTAAAGGTATAGAGTTATAGCGAGGCCGGCGTTTAGGAGAGGCGTTATAGTAGTCGTTATAGTTACGTCCGCGACGCTACTCGTCTCTATACTAGTATAGGAAGTTAATATTATTACGACTAGTAGCGTTACTATATAGTATATCGTATAGCGAAGTCGAAGGAGCTCGACGCGGCGTAATTAGAAGATATTCTAGTATACGCGCCCCCGAGCTAGAGGTAACTAGCGAGTATAGAATAGTCGTATTAGGTAACGCCCGTATCGACGATTCCTAGAGCGAGGAGTCCGTCGGTAGTAAGCGTTAGAAAGAGGAATCGGAGGACGTCTCTATAGGTAGGTTACGTAGTACGTATAGCTACTAGACTAGGTAAACTATCTATCGTTCCCGGGGTAGCGTTACTAGCTAGTTCGGGGACCGGCTCTATTCCCGTACTAGCGTCTATAGAGGTCGCTCGTACGGCTATACTAGTATCTATAGAGGTCGCTCGTGCGGCTATACTAGTATCTATAGAGGTCGCTCGAGGCGCTACTAAATAGGATCGTCGAGCTATTCTTAGAAGAGATATAGTTCTATACGTAGGACCCTATCTACTAGTTAGCGTAGGCGTTTAGCTACGTAGCTTTATCTACGTCGGGCTTCGTTCTAAGCCTTTATTAAGTAGTTATATAGAATAACTACTTATAGTATCTCGTCTAAGGCGAAGGTAGCCGGCTAAGGTACGGTCGCTATATACTATAGTAGGTCTTAAATAAGTAGAAGGTATATAAGGACGAGTTTCGCTACTTCGTTAATACTAGATAAATTTATAACCTAGTCTTAGGGATACTCTAGCTATAATATCCCGCGCTTCGTTAAGGTAACTAGGAGCTCGTACTTAAGTAGCGATATATAGTTATTCGCGATAAACGCTACTAAGCGCTAGAGGTTAGGCTTACTACGTCTAATCCTTCTCGAGAGCGCGTCTTATATTAAGAAGACTTAGAAGAAGAAGGTAGTTAATAAGGAAGCTACGTCGATATCTAGTAGGATTAGAGCTACTAGGATAGGTAGTAGAGCTAGTTCCTACTCTTATAGAATAGGTACGTCTAAACTAGTAGAGGCCGTTATTTACGTAGCTACCTATAGGCGTCGCGACTACCTATAGATAGCCCTAGGAAAAAAATAGAGGGCGTCTAAGTAGCTAGAGGCCGCGGATAACTAACGGCTAACTCTCTAACCGCTCTACTCGTTCTTATATATATACGCCTCGTTATTCTTATATAATCTTATAGAATATATAGGGCGTCCGCGATCTACGTAGAATGCGGGTCCGGCTACTAATTAAGCCGTCGGTACGTTCTCGATATTCGGTCGTCTAAATAGGCGTAGCCTTATTCGTTAATCGGTTAGGTATTCGAATAAGGTCGAGATTAACGCTTCCGAGCTACTAGTTATTACGTCTATATCGGACGACTAGGTATACTAAAGGTTAATATCTATCTATCTACGTCTATTTAAGGAAGCGTCTATATACTAAGTACTAAGCCGTTCGTATAGGCCCGGCTAGACTATAATAAGTACGTTCTTATAAGAAGATATCCTTAGAGGTATAGAGTTATAGTAAGGCTAGCGTCCGAAGAGGGCGTCGTAGTAGTCGTTATAGTTACGTCCGCGACGCTACTCGTCTTTATACTAGTATAGGAAGTTAATATTATTACGACTAGTAGCGTTACTATATAGTATATCGTATAGCGAAGTCGAAGAGGCTCGACGTAGCGTAATTAGAAGATGTTCCGGTATACGCGCCCTCGAGCTAGAAGTAACTAGCGAGTATAGAATAGTTATATTAGGTAACGCTCGTACTAATAATTTCTAGAGTAGAGAGTCCGTCGATAGTAAGTATTAGAAAGAGGAATCGAAGGACGTTTCTATAGGCGGGTTACGTAGTACGTATAGCTACTAGACTAGGTAAACCGTCTATCGTTCTCGAAGTAGCGCTACTAGCTAGTTCGAGGACCGGCTCTATTCCTATACTAGCGTCTATAGAGGTCGCTCGTACGGCTATACTAGTATCTATAGAGGTCGCTCGTATAGCTATACTAGTATCTATAGAGGTCGCTCGTACGGCTATACTAGTATCTATAGAGGTCGCTCGAGGCGCTATTAAATAGAATCGTTAGGCTATTCTTAGAAGGGATATAGTTCTATACGTAGGACCCTATTCGCTAGTTAGTATAGGCGTCTAGCTACGCGGCTTTATCTACGTCGGGCTTCGTTCTAAGTCTTTATTAGGCGGTTACGTAGAATAACTACTTATAGTATCTCGTTTAAGGTAAAGGTAGCCGGCTAAGGTACGGTCGCTATATACTATAGTAGGTCTTAAATAAGTAGAAGGTATATAAGGACGAGTTTCGCTACTTTATTAACGCTAGATAAATTTATAACCTAGTCTTAGAGATACTCTAGCTATAATATCCTACGCTCTATCGAGGTAACTAGAGGCTTATACTTAGATAGTAGTACGTAGTTATTCGCGATAAACGCTACTAAGCGCTAGAGGTTAGGCTTGCTACGTCTAATCCTTCTTAAGAGCGTATTCTATATTAAGAAGACTTAGAAGAAGAAGGTAGTTAATAAGGAAGCTACGTCGATATCTAGTAGAATCGGAGCTACTAAGATAGGTAGTAGAGCTAGTTCCTACTTCTATAAAATAGGTACGTTTAGACTAGTAGAGGCTATTATTTACGCGGCTACCTACGGGCGTCGCGACTACCTATAGACGGCTCTAAGAAAAAAATAGAGGGCGTCTAAGTAGCTAGAGGCCGCGGATAACCGATAGCTAACTCTCTAACTACTCTACTCGTTCTTATATATATATGCCTTATTATTCTTATATAATCTTATAGAATATATAGGGCGTCCGCGATCTATATAGAATACGAGTCCGGCTACTAATTAAGCTATCGGTACGTTCTCGATATTCGGTCGTCCGAATAGGTATAGCCTCGTTTATTAATCGGTTAGGTATTCGAATAAGGTCGAGATTAACGCTTCTAAGCTACTAGTTATTACGTCTATATCGGACGACTAGGTATACTAAAGGTTAATATCTATCTATCTACGTCTATTAAAGGAAGCGTCTATATACTAAGTACTAAGCCGTCCGTATAGGCTCGGCTAGACTATAATATACGACGTAACCGACCTATACGACTACCTAGAATACGTTTTTAAGACTTAGGTCGATCTAATAGGCGACGAACTAAGTGCTAATATTAGGTTACTCTATATACTAAGAGTAGTAAAAGAAGAACTAAGAAATGCTAAGATAGTTTTTCTTCGAGGATTTAGCGTTTAGATTAGAGATACGCTCTTCCTATACTCTATACTTTTCTATAGTAACCGACCGAGTTTAAGAGTTCGTCGTATCGTTCTACCTATACTAATAAAAGTTAAGAAAGGCTAGCTACTTATTAATAATAAGGATCGGCTAAAAGAAGTTAGAGCTATATATACCTCTTACGAACCTCTAGCGTTTTCTTTTACTAGGCGCGAACTCGACTATATCGTTTATAGTTAGATTCTTTTATAGGAGTACTATATCTACTATATTAATATTATGTCTAATACTATTATTAGAGTTCGAGACTAGTCGGAAAAGTAGGTATAAATAGAGGCTCGACGCCTACTATACTTATCCTATAATAAGTTCCTCTAGACTTACTAGGACTAGACTAAGGCGGCTAAAAAGAAGCTTAAGACGACCTAGGCTTAGGTCTAGGCTACTAAGAAAGAGGCTTTTAAGGAGGATAGCTTCTTCGCTATTAAAGAGTATATTACGTAAGGAGACGCTATCGCGTTATTTAAGTAGGAATTATAGAACTAGTCTAAAGAAGATATAAGCGTTCCGCGCGAGTTCGATTAGCGTAGAAATAAAGTATAGTAAATAAACTAATTAGTTTATTCGAGTCCGTACGTAGGTCTAACTTTAGGAAAATAATAGATAAAACTTACGAAAGTTAGAGTAGGATTTTATAAATTCTAACTAGTTTTAACTATTTGTTTACTTTAATTAATATAGAGAGTATCTAGTTAAATACTAAGAAAGGAAGGATTAATAGATAGATAGATTAATCTTATTACTAGTCTACCTCTTTATCTAGAGTAAGTAGCTTTGCTCTAGTATTATATAAAAGGGAAAATTCTATAAAAAACCCCTTATCTCTCTCTTTATATTTATAGTTAGTAGTTACTTCTTCTATCTTGCCTTTCTTTAAGTAAAATTAAGCTCTTTTATTACCTTACTCTCCTTCCTAGACTCCTCTTTATCTTCTTATCTCTTTATAGCTTCGTTCTCCCTTATTAATCTCTTTTCTAGCTAGGGAGAACTAGTCTAATAATCCCTCTTAGATTAGCTACCTAGCTATAGTATTAAGGCCTCTTAGTATTAAGTATATATCGCCTACGAAGACCGATTATACGTCTCTACGCGGCCGTAGGTAGAAATAGGCAGTCGAGCTCGTAACTCGACTATACTAGTAAAGTATATAGTATAGTAGAGCGGAGTAGTAGAGTGCGAAATCTAGTATAGTATCGCTAAGACTACTTTAAATAGAGGACTACTACCGAAACGAGTACGAAAACTATTTAACGACGACCTACCTACGTTAGAAATAAGTCCGCTCGATTATAAGCGTACGAAAGAGCTATAGAACTCCTAGGCGTTAATAGGACACCTCTAGTATATAAGAGGAATCCTTAGCTAAGAGTATTTAGAGCTAAAAGGATAATAAGTTACCTAATATATAGCTCCTAGATCTAGAATATCTATCTCCTAAAGATTTTAAGAAGAATTAGAGAGCGAACGTATTATTAAGGCTAGAAGTAAATACGTTATATACTTAAAAGAGCCTAGGTAGAAGAGCTAGAAGGATAGTATTAGTTAGTAGGTAATAGAGCTCGGAATAACGCTATAAAGCTCGTAGGGGCCTATTAATTACTTAAGTGCAAGTAGGAGAGTTTTACTCGGAGTATAGCCTTATAAAGAAGGACACCTAGTCTAGTAGCTACCTAGAAGAGCTCGGAAATCTAAGAAGGCCTATATAGAGAAGTAGGTAATAGAGATATAGAGAGGCGAGCTAAAGAGGATACTTAGAATAAGAAGGAGAAAAGTATAAGATATAAGAGAGCGAGGAAGAGGCTATATATTAGTTAGTAGGTAGAAACGTAAGAGTACTACTACCTAGCTAGAAGTAGGAGCCCGAGCAAGCCTACGAGATATAGCCGGCTATAGCTAAAGAGATATAATATAGTAACGTAAAGAGAGTTATTCTTCTAGAGTATAGTAAGTAATAGTAGCGACTAAGATACTATCTACTTAGCTCGAGAGGATAGATACGTATATCGGTTTTAGAAGAGAGGTAACTACTCTCTAGTTCGCTAGAGCCCGAAAGAGTATAACTAAAGCTTAAGGAGCAAATAGAATATAGAGCGTAGAGTAGAGATTTTAGCTTAAGATCCCTCTCTTAAAGCGAGGAGGTATATAGTAAGCTACTTATAGCAAAAGTCGAAGCCTATAAGTAGGAAAGTATAGGTAGGCCTTATCTACCTATCTTATATAAGTTCGTAGGAACGTATATAATTATATACTACTCTAAGATAGGATAACTTACCTTAAGCTAGAGGAATTTATAGACTAGAAGAGAAAGCAAGATACTAGAATCCCTTAAGGATTAATACTATTACTAATCCTATTCCTATTCTTTATATTTATACTTCTCCTATTACTTTAAGAAGGTAATACTATAGTAATAGAGTTTATTAATAATTCTAATATCCTTATATATAGTATATCTATAAAGGAGAACTATAAATAACTAGAGAAAGCTTATAATAAATATATAGAGTAGGTAATAAGATATAGAGTAGCCTTTATACTATAGAAGTATTAGCTTATCTACTTTATAAAAGGAAGGAACTATAACCTTAGAGCTATAGTCTAGATCCTTAGCTTTAGAGGTAAACCTATTCTATCCTTAAGACTATTAAGAGTTTAGGTAGATACTAAACTTAAGTAGGGCTTATATATTAAGAAGGTAGCTAAGAAAGGCATATACTAGATCTAGTCCCTATAAAGGCTATATAAGTCTACTTAAGGAGTATTATTTAAAAAAGCAAGATATATCTATACTATAGTTATTAAGCTAGCCCTAGTATATAGATACTAAACCTAGTCTAACCTAGAAGGAATAAGCGAATATAATAAAGGCCTTACTAAACTAATTAAGTAAGTCTAGAACTAAGCTCTAAGAAATATTATAAGTATATATAAGTTAGTTATAGCTATAGTCCTTTAGAAGGAAGCAAGTATCTCTTTAATCTAGCTCTATACTTAAGACCTTATTAAATAATATATAAAGAATAAAGTAGATAACTTAACCTACTAGTATATTAAGTAAGTATATAAGGGAATTACTTAAAAAGAATAAAGAGTAAGAGGAAGAGGCAACTAGTATAGTAGGTAATATAAGATAAGAGTATAGGAAATTTAAGAAATAACTCTAAGCTAGAAGCTATCTTAGATAAGGATAGGAGTTAAGAACTAGTAGGAGCTTACTAAATAGAACTAAGAATAGGAGAAGGCTAAATAAAAGAGAAGTATAATAAGGGAGCAACTAGTAGTATAGGCTATAGTAGGATAATTTAGAGCTAAAGAGATTTATAAGAAGGCCCTAAGGCTTATAAGTACGATAATTACCTTAATTAAGATAAGATATATTAGACTTAGAGTATATCTAATAAAGAGGAGAGGTCTAGGAGTTATTCTAATATACTTATATAACTAAGGTATCTAAGATACTAAGTATATTTATATATCCTACTAAAACTATTAAAGTAATAGATATTAGCTATTTATAGTAGTAGGAACTAGCTTATAGGAAGATATATACTTAATACTAAGAGGCCTTAATACTATAGCTAGGTAGCTAATCTAAGAGAGAGTATTAGACTAGTTCTCTCTAGCGAAAGAAGAGATTAATAAGAGAGAACGAAGCTATAGAGGAACAAGGAGATAAAGAGGAGTCTAGGAAGGAGAGTAAGGCAATAAGAGAGCCTAATTTTGCTTAAAGAAAGGCAAGATAGAAGAAGTAACTACTAACTATAAAAATAAAGAGGAAGATAAGAGGTTTTTTATAGAATTTTCCCTTTTATATAATACTAGAGCAAAGCTACTTACTCTAGATAAAGAGGTAGACTAGCAATAAGATTAATCTATCTATTAAGTATATATCTTCCTATAAGCTAGTTCCTACTACTATAAATAGCTAATATCTATTACTCTAATAGTTTTAGTAGGATATATAAATATACTTAGTATCCTAGATACCTTAGTTATATAGGTATATTAGGATAACTCCTAGAACTCTCCTCTTTATTAAGTATATTCTAAGTCTAATATATCCTGTCCTAATTAGAGTAATTATCGTACTTATAGGCCTTAGGGCCTCCTTATAAATCTCTTTAGCCCTAAACTGTCCTACTATAGCCTATACTACTAGTTGCTCCCTTATTATACCTCTCTTTTATCTAGCCTTCTTCTATTCTTAGTCCTATTTAGTAAGCTCCTACTAGTTCTTAACTTCTATCCTTATTTAAAGTAGCCTCTAGCTTAGAGTTATCTCCTAAATTTCTTATACTCTTATCTTATATTGCCTGCTATACTAGTTGCCTCTTCTCCTTACTCTTTATTCTCTTTAAGTAATTCCTTTATATACTTATTTAATATACTAGTAGGTTAAGTTATTTACTTTATTCCTTATATATTATCTAGTAAGGTCTTAAGTATAAAGCTAGATTAAAGAGATGCTTGCTTCTCTCTAAAGGACTATAGCTATAACTAACTTATATATACCTATAATATTCCTTAGAGCTTAGTTCTAGACTTACTTAATTAGTTTAGTAAGGCCTTTATTATATTCGCTTATTCCTTCTAGGTTAAACTAGGTTTAGTATTTATATACTAGGGCTAGCTTAATAACTATAGTATAGATATATCTTGCTTTTTTAAATAATACTCTTTAGGTAGACTTATATAGCTTCTATAGGGACTAGATCTAGTATATGCCTTTTTTAGCTACCTTCTTAATATATAGGCCCTACTTAAGTTTAGTATCTACCTAAACTCTTAATAGTCTTAAAGATAGGATAAGTTTACTTCTAAAGCTAGGGATCTAGACTATAGCCTTAAGGTTATAGTTCCTTCCTCTTATAAAGTAGATAAGCTAATACTTCTATAGTATAAAGGCTACTTTATATCTTATTACCTACTCTATATATTTATTATAGGCTTTCTCTAGTTATTTATAGTTCTCCTTTATAGATATACTATATATAAGGATATTAGAATTATTAATAAACCCTATTACTATAGTATTACTCTCTTAGAGTAATAGGAGAAGTATAGATATAAAGAATAAGAATAGGATTAGTAATAGTATTAATCCTTAGGGGATTCTAGTATCTTGCTTTCTCTTCTAGTTTATAAATTCTCCTAGCTTAAGGTAAGTTATCCTATCTTAGAAGAATAACTAAATAAACCTAATTAGCTAGTCTAGATAGCCCTATATCCTAATATTATAAAGGAGTCTCTAGTAGGATACTTTATTAAATGCCTTAGATATATCTAGGTAGAGTATTAAGGCTACTACTCTAGGCTTAGCTTTCTAGATTATCCTAACCTATTTAGTAATAAGATTAAGTACTATAATCGTAGATCTTCTTAGTTTTATACCTATTTATAATTCTAGTAGCAGGCCTCTCTCTTCTACTACTTTAAATATTCTCTTTATAACTACTACTTCTAGTACCTTAGCTAAAGTATTAAGAAGTACTATTAGCTTATATACTCTTAGCTTAGTATAGTTAGGCTTCTATAGCTTCTTAATAACTATAGTAATAGAGTATTTAAATAGCTTTAGGTAGTATACTTAGCTAATATAAGCTATAAAGAGCTTAGCTAGGAATAGTATAATCTCCTATTAATATTTCTTAAGTAGTATGTTCTAGATCTAGTCTAGGCCTAAAGCCTTCTTACTCGGGATCTTTTTAAGTATTATAAAGACCTCTTCTTTAGATACCTTATCTTCTATTTAGAACTAAGCTAAGAGGTCTATATTTAGAATATCTCTTAGGTCTACTTTAACTAGTAGTAGAAGGAAGTAGTCTATAAGGATTCTTACTTTGCTTTCGTTTATATAACTATCTTAGTATATACTACTACTTAGTATAGGAAATTATAGTAGTATATATTCTTATTATACTTTTTCTCTTACTTATTTTACTAGCTTCTATATCTTACTTAGGTCCTTAGTAATCTTACTAACTATTTACCTCTAGGATATATTTATTACCTTCTTAACTAGCTTATTCTTCTTATAGCTAGTATTTAGGTAGTATCTATAGTTCTCTTTAGACTTTATAGCCTTTTAGGCTTTTCTTACTACCTTAGTAGCCTTAATTACTTTACTATACTCTACTAGCTATTCTACCTTTATATATTATAATAGCTTTATATATAGGACTACCTCCTTTACTACCTCTTAGAGGGCTTTTTAGAGAGCTTATACTACCTTATCTAGCTCCTAGTAGTTCTTAAGTAGTAGTAGCTCTAGCTTCTTTATAGCTTTTTAAACCTTCTACCTTACCTTCTCCTACTTTACTTTTATCTATTATAGTCTTAGGCTCTAGCTTTTCTAGTATAGGTTTATAGGCTAGTTTATAATAGTTAGAATTAGGATATAGTCTAATCTAAATATATTATTAGCTATTGCCTTATAGCTCTATAGTCTCTATTAGATAGCTTAGCTAGCTAGGATTAGGTTAAGTGTTTAGTAGCTAGAGTTATATCTCTCCTATATAATAGTTCCTAGTTCTAGTAGGAGATATAGGCCTGCCTATATAGCTATCTAGATAAGAGTATCTACTATATTATATTATAACTAGACTAGGTTTCCTCCCTATAGTAAGTAATAGAGATTAAAGTCTTTAACTACTATAGTCTTACCTATAGCTGCTTCTTAGGCCTCTTAGATAGCTATTTCTAGCTATATAAGTATACCTATTATATTATAAGATTTAGGGCCTAATAGATTATAGTAGTTATAGATAGTAATAGGTTTCCCTTAGGTTATTACTATAATAGAGAGAAGGTCTCCTAACTAGCTATTTATAATATCCTACTTTAATATATCTAGCTCTTCTAATACTAGGAATATAACTCTTAGGTACCTATTTATTAGAAGGACTTAGTAGTAACCCTTTTTTATTTTAGTTTTCCTATTTACTAGGTTAATCTATAGTTCTTATAGTACTATAATCTAGGTAGTTCTTAGGTCTAGGCTATTTACTAGTAGTACTTAAGTAGTAGGTATATAGTTTATATTATATTAGTAGATCTATAGGTTGTATCTATTTATCTTATCTAGTTATAATAGTCTCTTCTAGCTTAGCTCCTTCTTTCTATTAGGCCTCTTATATACTCTTAGCTTATATATATATTAGGAGCTTATTTATCTATCTTTTACTATTTATAATAGTAAAGTTAGATCCTAATAGCTTTCCTAGTAGCTTGTTCTATTTTACCTAGCTGCCTTATAGTACCTCCTTAGCTTAGAGCTATTCTACTAGGCTTATTAGTTTCCTCTTCTTATTAGTTATTATAGTAAATCCTTCCTTATTATAGGTTAGTTATACTAGAGTTTACTTTCCTCTAAAGAACTCTAAGAATATTCTAGCCTTAGCTATTACTACTTATTTATATTTATATATCCTTACTTATACTAGGTAGTCTCCTCTATAGTTATAGTATTTCCTCTTTTATATAGTATAATTAGATGTTTTATAGTTTATAGAGTAGGCTCTATATCTATCCTTAGCTTCTTTATAGTATATAATAATATATCTAAACTTATTATACTTTATATACTATATAACTCTTTATTATAAGTAGTAGATTTCTATTAGATAGAAGTTTACTTTAATAATAAATCCTTTCTAAGCTATAGCCCTTACTATTTACTTATCTTAGAACCTAATAACTATTATAGAGTATCTTTAGCTTTCTTTAGCTTTAGGGCTCTTTATCTATATAGCCTACTTAATCCTTATATTTAGGAACTATAAGATATTCTTCTCTTCTATTACCTTAATATATTCCTTAGCTCTAGTATCCTAGTTTGCTCTAACTCTATATATAAGCACTCTATATAGGTGTTTAGCAACCTAGGCTCTAGGCTAGGCTATATATATCTAATCTTAGTTCTCCTCTAGCTTTACTCTTTCTTACTTCTTATAAAGGAGTACTCTAAAGTCCCTACTAGATAGCTTCTAGACTATAGCTACCTGCTAGATTCTAAGCTTTACTCTAATTTCCTTCCTACTTATTCCTCTAATCTTATCTCTTTCTTTCTATATACCTATCTTAATTATAATTACTATAGTTACCTAAGGTATTATCTATATCGAGGTCTAGATTTAGGCTGCCTTTTAGGCCTATAATTGTCCTATATTATAGCTATCTAGCTTCTTCTAGAGGGTTCTCTAGATATTCTAAAGAGTAGAGGAGATAGCTTAGGTCTAGGCCTAATAGAAAAGGGCCTATTAGGCTCTTTAGAGAAGGGAAAGAAGAGAGGAGTTAGAGTAGTCGTAGAGAGAGTTAAGGGCTTTTTAGATAGTTTCTATAAGGGTTATTAGGTTCTTTTAGAGCTAGGTACTTACTATATTAGTCTCTAGTAGTATCTTCTAGCCTTAAGGGCTAGTTTAGTAGTTTCTAAGAGGTTGTCGCTATCCTTAGGTTCTAAGGATGCTAGCCTCTTCTTCTTCGAGCGCTATAACCTCTCTAAAGTTCTTCTATCGCTCTAGATAGATAGTCGTATGCTATAAGGCCTTAAGGCCTCCTAGTAGCTAATTCTTCGCCTACTAAAAGTATATATTTTTAGGGAGGATTAATAAGTAGAACCTATACTACTTAGTAGGGTAGAGGCCTATAAAAACTCGTTATCTAGTAGCCCTTCGTAGATTATTATACCTCTACGATACGTTTTTATACCTATTTTAATTGCTATAGTTCCGTTTCTTAAAGAGCTAGCACGCGTATACGAGTAGCGGTTTAGCTAGTAACTATATAACTAGGTATAGGTATTTAATAGATTACTAACGCTATAGGCACGGTTATACCTATCGATTCTAGAGCGATTTAGTTCTAGCTACGCGTAGATAGCACCTCGGAGTAGTATATTATTCGCCTATTAATATATAATAAGCTCGTATATACTTACTAGTAGGTACCTTTTATAGTTTATCGATCTTAATCTTCTATAAAAGCTTAGCTAGTTAGGCGTAGTATACGATATAGGATCGTAGCTATCCTATTAGTCTAAGGTAGTATTTTATATCCTTAACTATATATAGGAACTTAAGGTTTTTTAATAGCTACTAGTTTCTTATCGTCGGTTATTATACTTAAAGTATCGACTCTCTATCCTAGTAGCTTAATAGATAGGTAGCTAATAAAAGCTTTATCGGCTACTATAGTTAGGTTATACTTAGATAAAGCATCGAATAGTCGTTCTAGATACTCGAGGTATTCCTTAAAGGTATTACTATAGATAATAATATCGTTAACGAATACTTTCGCGAACCTATAGGCGCCTTCGGTTCTTAAGATCTTATTAATCTATCGCTAAACGTAAGGTAGTATATTTTTATACCCTATTACGGCGATATTATATAGTTCTTATTCTCTATAAGATACTATAGCTAGTTTATATCTATCGTCTAGATATATAAGCTACTAGTAGAAGAAGGCTCTTATATTAATCGTTAAGATATAGTCGCAGCCCTATATAGCTAATAGTACGTCGCTCTATAAAGGTATTAGGTAGGCGTTAGTTACTATAATTCGGTTTAATCTACGGATATCTACTACTACTCGTCCTTTACGACCTATTGCTATCTCCTTCTAAACTACGAAGGTTAGAAACCTAAACGAGGTCGGTTCGATAGTCTACGATATTCGCTCTTATTTATATAGTCGGTTATACGTTATATCGATAATCTCTCTATCTTTTAGTTCTAAAGGATATACTTTATATACTAGTTTAGCACCTATAGTTTGCTAGTCGCTAACTAGTAGAATAGTTATTTATTAGTCTTCTAGTACTTTAGCGAACTTCCTATCGTTAGTAAATAGTAATTAATACTTCGCTAGTAACGCGTTATATCTATTAGTAGTCGGCTAGTTACCGTAGAGCGTAGCTCCGTAGAGGCCTTTACGCTCTTAGCCTCTATCTATATCTACTATAAAGGATACTAGCTTTAGTCGTCGAATACGAGCAGTCGTATTTATTAGTATAAAGCTACTATTAGGCTAAAGTATATAGTTAGTATAGAAATATAGAGTAATCTTATATCGTCGTAGAATATCTATACCTAGCAAAATACCTACTACTAGCTTATCTATAATATAGGCTAGCGCTATTATCTAATAGTCGTTATTAAAATATAAGGTAAGTATTATTTATTCGGTTAGCCGTATAACCTTATTGCCTACTCTACGTACTTTAATCGCGCGGTTAGCCTTAACTAGTACTAAAGTAACTAGCTATTACTATAAGAGTTATTAATTAGCTAGGAAGATTAGGTTTCTACTATCGGAGCAAACCGTTAGTCGGTCTCTATACTTAGTAAGTCGTACTTATATAGTAGCGTATTTAGAAAACGATAGATCTCTTAGCTTAATAGGTCGGGTAGCCTCTATAATTTTAGATACTATTCTTTAAGGTAACGATAAAGCTAGTTATTAGAATCGAACTACTACTTATATATAGAGTAGGTCGGGCTCTACTTCGTTACTACTAAGTAATTAAGATCTATATCTACCTCCTCGTCGGTACTCTTATATTCGAAGTCGTCGTCGACGTTATAAGTATTCTCCTTATTATCTATATCGCTATTACGATTATTAGATTCGTCCTTAACCTAATATACGTCTACCTTATACGCGAAAGGTTTTAAGAGCTTAGATTATCGTCTATTTCTATTCTTACTATAACTTTTATACTAGTCTCGGTCGCGATCGCGCGGCTTTATAAACTCTCGTTAGTTAGAGTTCTTCGAGTAATCCTTTTAAGGCTACTAGTAGTTAGAGTAATTCGGCTTACTACTACTATTCGCCTTCGTAGAGTATCGCGAGTCTTATAGATTCTCCTATCGTTAGTTATACTACTATTTACGATACTTACCGGACTTATATAGCTGGCGGTAGCTGCTACTACCGCTATTATTAGTAGGTTTAGCTACCTAGGTTCGTCTATTCTATCTCTTTAATAGTTCGAACTATATATACTACTATTTACGAAGTAGTAGTATAAAGTTATTTGCTATCGTTATCGATAATAGAGCTCTAATACCCTATCTAAGCTCGATATTAATCCTATTCTAAGTATAGGTAAGCTATTATAAGACGTCTATTATTCCTATATTACGTACGTATCTCTAAACTTTAGCGAGGTACGTATCGGAGCTACGGCGGTCGGCTATATTACGCTACGTATACTTCGTCGCGGTTAGTCGACTTAACGAGTCGGCTAGCAGCGGTCTAAAGTATATAAATAGGGTACTTATCTAACTCTATAGTCCCGGCAAGTATCGTAGTTCTTCCTTTTCTAGCTAGCTTAGAGTACCGATATACTACGCTATTACTATTTCTCTAAGTAGCGATAGTATACGTAATTTAACTTTCTCTTCGCCTTAGTAGGTAGCTATATCTTTTAGTTATTCGATAAAGTTACTTACGTCTCGGAAGAAGGTATTAGATCTAATAGTAGTTAGGTTAGCTACTTCTATAGTTTTTAGGTCCGGCTAGAAGAAGCTAATCTCTAAATCTCGTAGTCGGTCTTACTATCTATTATTATTATTATCCTCTACGCGTAAAGGCGTTAGTAGTAGGTTCTATATCGCGTCCTAAACTACTTACTAGATAGTAGCGAGCATATCCGCGTTAAGCTATAGCGTCTCGTTCCTCTCGGCTATATTTAGCTTAGGTACTACTATCTAGGTACTCGTATAGGTAGTTATAGTCGTCGGTCGACTAGTGTTAATCGTAGCTACTCTCGATCTTAGAGTAGTTACGCTCGGAGTTAGCGACGCTTCCTTATAGTATCGTTATAGTTACTACTATAGAGTTACTAGTAGTCGTAATAGAGAAGCTATAATAAATAGTCGTCTCGTCGCTACTATAAACCTATCCTATACCTATCGTCGCGTTAAAGGCGCGTCGAGCTACTTAAGTAGGTATAATTCGGTAGCGCCGTATTGCTAGGTATATTACTCGACTAGCTACTTAGCTTCTACGCTAGCGACTTATCGACGGTTAGCCTAAGCGAAAGCGTAAAACTATTAGTATTCGTCGTTTATAAGCGGTAGGTAGTAGTAGTAGTACGAGGACTCGAAGACTTTCGTCTAGTCTCGGTAGCGGTTAGTTTAAGGGTCAGGTAGTGCGCTGCCTCGGCTGCAGCACTAGCGGTCGTTATAGGTAACTCCCTAGTTGTTCCGAGCTACTAATTAATAGTAGAACCTTGTGTTGGTATTATCATGTGTATTGTATTGTATATCTATCACGAAGCAGAAGGAGGTATATCTAAACTGCCAAGCTTATGCCGCTTGTGCCTTCCTTATCAATTGTCCTCCGTGAATGCGGGAGGAGTCATGGCACCACGCCTAACTTTTCATGCGAATCATCGTCCCACAGCACGTCAGAGACGGATGATTTGCAGATTGTCACCGGTGAGGAAAGAAGGAACTTTCCAGACCAAGCTGCGTTTTTGTTTAATTCTCCGCGAATACACTACACGTGCCGCCTAGGGGTATCAAAACTACGATAGTATACCCGCCCAACCCCAGAACGCCAGTGGTGGTCGCTCCCCTTGAATATTCGTAGGCATATCGCGAAAGCACATTTCCGCCGTGCCTTGAACCTCCAGGGCATCAGTCTAACCCTGGAGAAGACCACGTTGCGACCAACGCAGAACGAGCGTGAAACACGTTGCAGTCATGAAAATGGAAAAACTCCGACGCACCTCTCTCAACTTTACCGTCGACCGTTAGCAGCACGGTAATCGACCTGCTGTGTTGGATCGTGAGTGACACCGAAAAGGTAAGCCAATTCCTGCACGCCGAGACGAGCGAGGTTCGCGGCCGACTGCTCGTCCAATGCCTCCGAGATGAGAGCCCGCTTCTTCTCTTGCAATTCGATGATTCGATCCTCGACGGTGCCCTGGATCAGCACACGATGCACTTTGACGGGGCGCATCTGGCCGATCCGATGGGCACGATCGATGGCCTGTTCCTCGATGTACGGATTCCAAAACGGATCGAGGATGATGACCTGGCTGGCCATGTTGAGGTTCAGCCCAGCATTGCCAGCTTTGAGCGACACCAGCATGATGCGAACACCCTGGCTCCCGTCCTTGAAGTCATCGACAGCATCAGCTCGCATGGTCGCGCTCATGCTGCCATCATAACGACGGTAGCCATATCCCTCTCCGTCGATGGGGATTTCCAGCAGGTCCAGAAGCGACGTCCACTGACTGAAAATGAGAACCTTCTCGCCCTCCTTGGCCTCCATGATCTCTTTCAAAATCTCCATCGTCTTGTCGATCTTGGCAGATCCGACGTACGTCTTGCGGAGGCGTGCGAGATACTTCTTCTTGGCTTTCGTACTCTTCGCGGCATCTTTCTTCAAATCTGCCAATGTCACCGGGCCTTTCGTTTTCTGCTTCTTTTCTTTGCCCTTCCCCTTGCCCTTGGCGCCTTTCTTCTTCGCCTCTTTGCCTTTGCCCTTACTGCTCTTGGACTTTCGGCTCTTGCTCTTGTGCCCGGCAAAGATACCATGGCTGCTAGTCGCTGGGCCGGCAGCGCCCTCTTCGACGTTCGGTCTCCATGGTGCATCGAGGCCATTGTCGTCATCTTCCTCCGCCTCCTCGTGGACAGCCTCCTTCTTGACACCTTTGCCCTTCTCCTTCTTCTCGGGCTTGAAGGGGGCATCAAGATCGTCGTCGTCGTCGTCGTCGTCGTCGTCGTCGAATTCTTCCTCTTCAACCTCCTCATCGTCACCAACGATGAAGCCGCTGAGCGTCTTGTCTTTAGAGTCTTCCTCTTCTTCATCGCCAGAGCTCTGATCAACACCATCACCCTGCTCTGCATCGTCCTCGCTGTCATCATCCTCGTCGGACTCAACGTCTTCTCCATCGTCTGGGTTCATCTCGGCACGCTCTGCATCCGTGAGCAGCTCGGGCATGTGCACTTTCTTGAAGCTGTTGAAATCTGTGAGCCGCTTGGCGTTAATGTTCCCACGACAATTGGGGCATCGTGCACCTCCATTCTCGTTTTCGATGCCTTGCTGGATAGCGTTCGCTGGATCCGCGATCTTCGAGAAACATTCGGAGCAAGTGTCATGGCCACAAGGGATAAAGATGGCCGGATTGGACACCGCATCATAGCACACTGGACATTCAAAGTTGCCCCCGGTTGCCTTGATGCGCTCCACGACATGCGGTTCGAGCTCCTTGGCGAAATCGAGCATCTGATCCTCGGTCATGTCGGCAGCTGCAGCCACCCCAAAGTCTTTGATCAAATGAGGGTGGCAGCACGCCTGCCGCAGTCGCAAGAGGAGCACCAAAATTGCCGAGTAAGACTGACCGACAGTTCCTCGGCGCAGGTACTTGTTGAACTGCACTTGAGACTGTGTCTCCAACGCGGTGTAGAACGCCTGCTCGTCCTCGTCGAATACTGGATTGTCGACAGTGGTGGTGCGTTCGGGCAGGTTCAGAATGGGCTCGCCTTCGAACTTGCTCTTCTTCGTGCGCCGCAGCATGATCGATTTGCACAAGATTTGCAGCTGCCGCATTGCACGACCGCGGTGGGCCTCGTGGGCTGATTTCAGCGGCGTATTGAAATCGATCCTGAATTTCTCCCAATTGCAGTATGGCCTGATTTGTAGAAACCTGACCAGAGAATACAGCTCTTCGACGTTGTTCATCATGGGTGTTCCAGTCACGCAGAAGCGATATTTGGCCTTGAGCATACAAGCCCCTTTGGCGCTCTGGGTGGATCTGTTCTTGATGCACTGCGCCTCATCTAGAATGACTCGGTACCATTGCGCATCATCCGCGAGGAATACCACCTTTTCAGTGGAGCCAGGTACCGCGTCAGGGTTGGCTCTCCTCCGGAGTTGAAATTTCTCCAGCCTCTTCAACTCGGAAGCAATGCTCCCGTAGGTAGTGAGGACAACATCGTATGTCCGCAAGTCGGCGAAATTCTTAGCTTTGGACGCGCCATGGTGGGTGAACACTGAAAGCTCGTATCGACCGCCTTTGACCTTGTCCTTGATCTCCTGCTTCCACTGTCGCAGCAGAGCTACTGGTGCGATGATCAAGGTCGTTCTGCATCGAAAGTCCTCCGATTTGCGCGTGACCATGAGCGACAGCATTTGTATTGTCTTGCCGAGGCCCATGTCGTCCGCAAGAATGCCTCCTTTATGGGGTCCTTCTTCTTGCTGCTTGAGCCACGTTAGACCGACCTCTTGATACTTGTGCAGTCGGATTGTCAGATCTTCTGGTGTCTGCACGCGGAGATGTGCCGGCATGTCTTCATCTGGACGGATATTGGCAAGCAGATCCTGGATCTCCTCCTTGGTCTTGGTCGGGTCATGATTCTGCACTGCATTGTATCGGTCGTGGTAAAGAGCTTCATTCCCAGCGTAGTTGCCATAACCAGCGGTTTGACGAACACCGGCGTAGATAAGATCATCGTCGTCGTCGTCGTCGTCCTCATCGACAGTCCAGGGGTGTGAGCTGCTTGTGCCGTACATCAGATTCTCGACATCTCGCACCTGATTGCGAAAGGCCTGTGCTCGATCCTGCATGGCGTTCTGAAGTCGCATCCACATGTTTGGGTCGGGCATACTATTCGCATTGATGTCGTACGCAGCAGGCCTCGGGGCCATACCGGTACCGTTGTGAGGGGTGCCGGGAAAGGCGGCCGGCATCTGGTGGGTCGGCATTGGAGGGCCAGTCCTGCGTTGTGCGTGCTGTCGAGTGTTGGGGATGAATCGGGTGGGAGCGATTTCCTCTAACTCTTCGTCGCTATCGTTCGTGAGGTCAACCACCGTGGTCGGCTGCCGAGGGCGCTGCGGCAATTGTTGCTGCATTTCAAAAGGGGGCGGCTCTGCTTTGACCTGGGGCCAATTGTAGGCCTGCGAGGTAGGCATGGCCGAGCCAGATGCTCTATGCTGATTCATCCACTGCGAGGAGGAAGGTTCTGCAGTGGGCTGAGGCGCTGGTCGCCGGTAGGTTCCGCCGAAATCTATCGTTGTCTGGACGTTGGGTCTGGACGAAGAGGCATGGCCGTAATTCGGTTGGCTCAAATTACGGGCGTATTCCTGGTCGCGCAATAAACATTCTCGTTGCTTCCTAGCGGCAGCCTCCGCTTGCTGCGCGCGCATCAACAGGCGTTGGTGCTCTTGATCGGGTGCGGAATCTCGCGGTACAAACTCGAAGGAGCCTTCGGACGATGTCGGGGTCGCAGCATTCGACAGATCAGGCGTCTGTCGCTTGTAAGCGTTTTCATCGAACTGCAGGTATGATGATGGCGGCCGCGGACGCTTCACTCCATTGCCGGTGGAGGTGGGAGGATTCGCATGATCCGAACTAAAATGGTTGGGGAAAGCACTGCCGTTGCTGCTGTGGTTACTCGATGGGCGGCCGTTGACTGCGGTGCTCCAGAAAGTGCGCTCGCCGGAGTCCATATTGTGATGACTTTGCGAGTTCTGGCCGCGCGAGGTTTCCGCAACGCGTGTTTCGAGCTGCGCCCTCTTTGTCTCGAGCTCGGCCTTCTCGTCCTCCAGATCCTGCAGCCTTACGTGGAAGTCGGCATCGTCGGGATCGAGAGACTCTATCAGCACGGCCTTGAAGGTGATCTCGTCCAGCAGCTCGTCGAGTTCGCTGGTGAGATCCATTTTGTGGAGACGCGGAGAGCGAGAGGCACACCACTTTTGCGCTCTTGGCGCTCAAACGGGCGGTATCGGTTTTGGGTGCGCAGCGGTACAAACCAGCTAGCGTGCGTCACACCGTGACTGGTTGCTGCGAACCGGAGCGCAGGTTGTGCTGCTTGTCGCCTCGTGGCAAACAGAGGTGGCGAGTGGCCGTCACGTCGGGCGACGGCGGCAAGCGGCCGCAACGGGAATGTGTTTGCCCAACGTGCAGAGTCGGATCATGCATGGTGCACAGTGTCCTGCGGCGATACGTGGCAGGCCGAGTTGTCGTTCATCATTCCATCAGGCAGCAGATGCCGTTGGTGATTGCGTCGCGACTAACTAACGCGCTTTTGACCTGTGCGCACGGACGCGTGAATGCCTCGAGTCGAACCTGAACCCTCCTACATTCAGCTCCATTCACGTGATCGACACAGCTTCACAAGCTCGTCCGGCTGGGAAGTGACTGCGATAAAACTTCAGTTGAAATTCGCCGCGAGCATGTCTGGTGCACCACAGACTCGCACCACTTGGAGGCTTCGCGACAGCAACGCGCGTCGCTAGTAACACAATACTTCTAAATAATCTGAATGCCACGCCATCATCCGGGCCATGGCTTCGTCTGATCTACATCTCGTCCATTCCGAGAACCAATGACCGCTCGAACGCAGAAGTCCATCAACGACTGCCTTGCACTGTGCGCCTACCCAATGCAAACGAACTATCCAACTCCCCAAATGTCATGCTTCCGCAAGGCCATTGTTCGTCTATCGCTTTCTGGGTGAATCTTTTGCTGTGGCAGGGTTGAGGGCAGAAATGCCGAGACCAGTTCCAACATCCTCCGTCCGGCCTTTCCCCGGCACTGGCAGCGTGTCGTTGCTGAGTTGCCGCGGTGTTCGTACATTCTCACTCTTGGGGCTCATGTGTGGTGTCACAGGTGATCGAGCACCGCCTCGGGAGTCCTCCACTTCGTACTCCTCTTCGTCCGCTTGATCGTCGGTATCGTCCTCATACTCATCCTCGTCATCGGCGTCATCCTCCTCTTCAAGCAGGGATTCAGTCATTTCATCATTCGTATAATATTCCTCGTCTCGGTCAAAGGCGGACATGATCGATTGGTCAAGACTCGGGCGTCCATCTGGGTCGGACACGTAGGAGTCCATCATGCCGTCTCCAGCCTCGTCCTCACTAAGTACGCTTTGGCTTCCTCTCGTGACGGCAGGCTGAAGCCTGGCCATCGCATTGTTGATGGGCTCGTCTTCATCCTCCGAATCGGTGAAATCGCCTATGTCCAGAGGTCTCTCGCGCCAATAATTGAAATCGGTAAACTCTTCGCCTCCGCCTTTGACAAGTAACCCGACGGGAGGGAAATAGTGGTCCACGATCTCTCGCATGCTGCTGTACGCAGTCTTGTAGTGGTTCAACGAGAGCAGATCCAAACTGACTTCAGAATTGGTGTTGATTGTGAAAATTCGTGTCGATGGAATGTTGACCGAGCGGTAACTCAGCGCGTCCGTCAGTCGATTGCCGAAGCCAGCGTAGAATGGCGACCCGGATTTGCCCCGTCCAGTGCCGAGACCACCCGGCATGTCGGCCTCGTTCATGGGCTTCAGACCTGCCTCGAGAGCGTTTTCGGTGGTATTCTGCGCTCCGCCGTGACCCGAGAACAGCGACATGATATCACGTAGGCAAGCCATCTTGAATATTTCGGGCTTGCGCAAATACACCTCTCTCCGGAGAGCTGCAATCGTGCGATCTGGGCTGAGAATGACAGGACCCGGAGGCAGCTTATAACCGTCCTGTGCAACGCCCTTCAGATACGCCCTCGTTGTATCTGCTTGGCCAACACTTCTGCTGGTCAAGTACAAGAAGTTGTAGCCGTTGGCGGCAATCTCAGTGTACAGCTTGGCCACACCCTGATGTGTCCAGTCGCGGCCGATGGTATTGAGCACATGGCCCAGCACGTCCGACTTGGTGATGGTGCCGTCGATATCAGAGATCACAATCGGCACGTCGTGCCTCCAGTACCACAGAGTCGCTTGACATGTGGCACGATTCACGGTGAACGCCATGGTGTTCGCGCCCGATTGGAGATCCATGCCTTTGAGCTGGTCTGAAGTCAAGCGAAGCGTTTTGGCATAGTTCTTATTTGGGTTACCGGCAGTAGGGGAGGAAGGTTGCGAGCCCATGCTTAATGCACTGTCCGAGTCGCGCCTGGTGTGCGAGTCCGCATAGCCTGATTTCGAGTCCACGCTTCGAGCATCATCCGAGTGATAGCCCGGATCTGAGATGGCGTCCGTCGAACCGTATGCGGTCGGATTGTAGCTTCCCATACCTGCTGCAGCGGCACGCTTGTTCGCAGCATCCTTGGCCTCCTCGCTGCTGTAGATCCAAATGTTACCCTTCTCATCAGCACCAATGAGCGATCCAATATCGAAGGGGCCGTCTAGCTCCTCCGAGAGGAGCTGTCGAGCGATGCCTTCGGCCTGCAAAGCCTCGGCGTTGCCACTGCCATAGCTGCTCATGTCTAGCATCAGATCGCCCGTTTCTGTGACCTGATTGCTGATGTTCGATTGCCACAACTTTTTGGACAAAACCATCGCTCGCTCTTTTGCCTCTTCGTACTCGGGGGACGTTGTGCCTGTGTCGTCTGCTCTTCTGCCCAAGGGACTGGGCGCTCGTTCCGAACCAGTAGACAGGATGACTTCGGAGCGCTCCAGGGATTCGTTGATGGCGGCTCGTGCTGCAGTGAGAGCGCTGTCAGAGGACGTTCGATCGAGGGTCGGTTGGAAAGCGGAAAAGTCTCCCGACACGGGTCGTGGGCGTAGCTGCCGGTCATTGGGGGTAGTCGAATACGGTGTGAGGTTTCCGAGGTCGCTGTTCGTTCTATGCTGCAAGATGGGAGTGCCTTCGGTCGTGCTCCTGTTGTGGCCTTTGCCTCGAGAGGCGCCGTCTTGCGGAATGCCCAACGCACTTTTCTCCAAGTCGAACACGTCGGGTTCCTGCAGAGTAGGGGCCTGGAGAGGACTCGCTTTCAACTCTGGACTCGCCGCGGGAGACACCAGGGGAGAAGTCTGCAAGGCTTCGGGGACGTTTTCATGTGTCTCGAAGACGAAGAAGGCCTCGCCCCCAACGCCCAACTTCATGGGGAAGTCGACCTTTTGGCCATTGACCTTGAACTCGACCTTCTTCTCCGAGGGCCGCAGGAGGGAGAATTTGCCAAAGCGAATGTGGAAGGGACTGCAAGCGAGCGAGCCATCTTCCTGCTCGACGACCACGACGTCGATTGCGCCTGAGAGAGTGGCAGGATTGATGGAATTCCAGGTGCTGGACACGGAACCGGTGATCGATCGCACGTACTGCATGGCGACGGTTCGCGGTGCTCGGCGTGCTCGCTCGTCACGGGAAGCTCAAGGGCACATCGGACGTGGTGCGGCGGGTCGCATGGGAGGAGACGGAGGGCAGTTGTGGTGTTTGCGCGAGTCGACTCGACGTTTGGCTGCAATCAAACCAGAGGCGCACCGGGAACTATTGAAGGCTGCGCCGGAGCAAGCAAGAGGAATGGCGTGGTCTCGTGCTGGGCGACTTGGGGCCTGACGTCGTTCCCGTTCTCGCACTCTCCGCGGCCTGGCGAGCGATGAGATGGCAGCTGGACAAGACCGGCGCCAGTCCGGCTCAGATCCGATCGTGCTGCCACCACGTCACCCGACCGTCGCAAACAGTCGGTCAATCCGGGGCGTTGCTGCAGGCGGGAAGCGATGGAGAGGGCCAAATGAGCGGCGAATACTGTACCAAGTACGAATAGTTAATGCTCTGGTGACCGGTCTATGCTGACTAAGGAACTACACCAAGCTTTCTTTACGCTTTGCCGTGCTGCGGAGAACGAAGGCCCCAGGTGCCTCGCCGTGACTAACTTATTAACAACTCTTCGCTGCCGTTTGGTCGGTTGCGTGCGCATTGGGCGTGCATTCTGCACTACACACTTCGATGCTGGCCGCCTGCTGCTGTTGCTGCCCATGGCCGGACCGAAGGCGCCCCAGCAGGCCGCCGGCTGGGTCGCCGTGTTTGCAGACTACATGCGCGACAGCGGTGCTCTCTCGACCGACCACCCCTTCTGGCCCATCGCCTACCAGGCCGTCGTCAACTCGATGGCCGTACCGCTCGCCCTCTACTTCAAGCCATTCGTGGTCTTCATGGCCATGTCGTGGTACGCCCCGCCGTCGCCTCCCCTGCTCCGATCATTCTCCTGATGTGCTCCGTGTAGGCTGTTCTGGCGCGCATACCAGGTCGTAAATCGCCCGCTCGAGGACCTCGCCGGACTGCTGGGCTTCGACATCCCCTCCGCCCCCATTGTAGACTTGGCCGGAGTCAAGGCAGACGGCGCCATCATTCATTGGCAGTTGCCCGAGAGCCCGCTGCGCATGAACAAGACCACGCATCGCTTCGAGATCATGGTCAACGGAGAGGGCGTCGGATCGCTCTCGGTCAAGGAGTCCGCGGCGCTGATCACCAACCTGCAACCAGGCTGTTTCTACGTCGTGCGCGTGTCACTGGTCAACAGCATGGATTTTGCCTCCAAGAGCCAGCCCATTCGCTTCCGCACCAAACAGCATGCCTCGGGTGACTTCTTCGCTCTGTCTCTCGATGACGACGGCGAGTATGACGTGCCACCGATCGCTATTCACGCCCAACCGTATCGTGCACTGAAGGACGTGATGCCTGCCCTGCCAGATGCTGTGCCAATGACTCGGGAAAACAGCACTGGTTGGGGACCAACCAGGAGTGTGAAAAGTCGCAGAGCTTCCCCCTCGGCCCTCGATTTCCAAAAGCACGATCCCCCGTCGGACGACAACGAGCCTCCAGAGGGCGCGGAAACGCTCACGCGACTGACCGAAAAGCTTGACGCCATCCGAAGGGAGACAGACGAGGCAGAGAAGCAGGCGAGAGAGGAGGAAGAGGAGGAGTCGAGGCAAAAGGACGAGCTTGCCAAGGAGAGAGATGAGCTCAAAGCGGAGGCCCTGGAGCGTGATAGAGCCAGTCGCAACCTCAAAAAAGAGGTCAACACGTTGGAGCGACAAAACACCAGCGCGCAGAATGATCGGACCAAGCATGAGAGGATTCTTCAGCAAAAGAAGCAGGAGCGGCAGAAGTTGAAGGATGACATGATTCGCTGGGAACACGAAGCTGCGAAGATGAAGCTGGATATGGAGAGGATTCGGAAAGAGAAAGAAGAGTACCTGCGACAAGCGGAACAAGATGCAGAAGAACTGCGTGCGAAGCAGACTGTCGAAGCCGCCGCCGTCAAGGCTCTCGATGACGAGGTGAAAGAGAAGACCAGCGAGATCAAAAAGTTGGAGCGCGTCATGAAGAACAACCCACCGAATCTGACCGAGCAAGAACCCAATCTGGTGCAGCAATTGCAACAGGATGCGGAGGAGAAGAGGGTGTGGGAAATCACTTATCAGAGTCTTCAGCACCAATATGCCACCACTCACACGAAACTGGAGCAAGCGAAGCGTATGCATGCGGAACAACAGGCTTACTTGGAACAGCTCCGCGCGAAACGACGACAGGAAGAAGCTGCTCAGCAGTACGCCTCGCCACCTGCGACCCAGGAGCGACAACTGCGCAGAGGTGATAGCAATCGGAGCCGCAGGGCGCAGAGCGGCGTCAGTCAATTGGAGAGCCCACGCATGGCAAACTTTCCCATCACCTCGGCGCCGTTTCAATCAGGGACGGCGGCCGCAGCTACACTCTTTCCGACAGTGCCTGCATTTTTCAATGTACACAATGGCATGACATTGGCAAGTCCTACAGACAGAATTGTCATGTCCGACGAGGACCGCGAAAAGCTCACCGGTGGTGCTCCCATGAGCCCAGGCGCCGGTGCTGAGTTTCTTCCTGCAGACCTTTTTGGCGAAGGCGACACGAAACGAACAGAGATGATTCTTCCAGGCCTAGGGGCCCTTCCTGGTCTGCCCGGAATCGCGGCCACGGCGGCGCAGAATCAGGCTGCCTACGATCCTGGGCCTGCATCGCCTGCTTCCGGAAGGAGCAGCAGACCTGCAAGCGTGTTTGCTAGTCCTCGAGCAAGCGTACAGAATCTGATTGGGTCGCCCGAGGCGGTGGAACGCATTATGGACTCGGACGTGCGCTCCATACGCTCCAACCGCTCCAACCGTGCCACTAGTGGTGGCGGGGCCGGAAGTCGTTTCAGCGGCATGTTTGGTATCAAGCAGCGAGCCAAGACGTCGTCGGGCGACGAAGGTCCGGCTCTGAGCAAGTCCAACTCGATGCCTCGTCAAGACGGCGGCATTCCGGGCATAGACCTGGAGACGCGCAAGAGGAATAGCAGTATATCGGGCTCCATGCTCAGCGGTCCTTTGTACGGCGACCTTTCCTTCGATGCACCCTCAATCCCGGGCACCACACGCCGCAGCCGTACCCTTGGGCTCTTCAGAAACGAAGGAAGTGGTTGGCCAAGATTTTCAAAGCGCGCAACTTCCCCTCGACCTGGTTCAACGCATTCAAGCGAGTTGCCGAGGCCGTCTTTCGACAGCAGCCGGTGGGGAGTGGACAATTGGCCCTCAGGAGATGCCAGCAATGGCAACAGAAGTAGCCCACTGGCTTTTGGGTCAGGCTGGAATCCAAGTCATCCTCAGCAATCTCGCCTTTTTGGGTCCCGTCATCCATCTCGCCGTCCTTCCGCGCAGTACGGCGGCAGCGGTCCGCCTGATGATATCACCGAAGATGAGGACGATGACCAGTTTGATGACCATCGTGCGTCTGATTTGGGCCCAATTGGAAGCAGACCGCCACCGGCTTCCAACAAGGCGGAGAAGGCATCATCGGCCGACAATGCCAAGCTCAACCCGGCCGCCAAAGACTTCAAGTCATTCCTTTCTAGCATGAAACTCACCAAGTCGAAAGGCGAAAGTTCCTCGAACGCTGGATCCGCATCCAATACTCCCAACCTCGCTCAGGGGGAGAATGACGAGGATTTCTCCCCTCCCAACAGTCGCAAGTCTCGAGACACTCGTAGCATCACAACCGCTGAGTCTTCTGTCGCCGAGTCTGGTCGCAATTCCGCTGACCTGATCCGAACGCCTTCGTACGTCTCCGAAGCGGCACCGTCTCCACTTCTTAGTGGTAGCTCTGGCGGTAAAGAGTCGTTCATGCAGAAGCTCTCTCGCAAATCGTCCTCGGGCGGCTTTGCGCTTTCCAAATTCCAGCGCAACAAGTCCAAACTCGACACGAACACGCCTAGTAGTGTGCCCGGAGAGGATGAAGAAGATGGCGCTAATTCACTGAATGCCAGTATCAGCAGCACTCGTGAAAGCAAAGAGCAAGCACGAGGTAGCGGCAGGAATTGGAGCAACGTGCTGAAACTTGGAAGCTCGAAAGACAAGAAGGAGAAGAAGGGGAACGAGACGCCTAGTCTTAGCGGGTTGAGTATCACTACTGATGAGGACCGTGATGAGCGTGAGCGGGAGGAATAGGATCCTTTGAACGCCACGCTCGCTGCGAAGACGATGACGAAAAGGATCGGTAGAGGTCGATGGTGAATCGCAGCGTCATTCGTTTTCGTGAATGTCGTGCACCACCATCTCATGCCCTGCGTCTTGCTCTGTGCCCGCCTATATATGTTTTATGACCGCTCAGCTCGCGTGCATGCGGGTCTACATGGTATCCAGCGGAACGCGGAACCATGAGGCCGGAATTCCACATTGAGTTACACCCGAGATGTGACCGCCAGTCGCAATGTGTCAGCTTTGCGGTAAAAGCTACCTCTTACAGTACTAGACCTTGACGTTCTAGGCTTTCACAACGGCTGACGAGCAGGAGAAGCTAAAGGTTTGTGCTGTGAGGGAAACAGCTTCTTCCTTGTCTGACACTTGGTGATGAGAGCTATTATCGACGGAGCGTGGACAAGCGTGCAAAGTGCCAAGGGGCCATATGTAGCATGTGCCAATGCCTAGAACAACCATGTGGGGATGCGCCGAGAAAGTTTGAATTTGGAAGGGCGTTCATCTCATGACGTCCTGGGGAGCGCGTGGTGGGGGAGGGTTATGACTTCGGGAATCGCTGACGATGACACAGGACAGGGCCTTGGGCTCAGAACGGACGTGAAGAATGACTGCCGCTCCATATCCCGTGTCGGGGCCCGCAACAGACTGACACGCACGACTCGTGTTGGCGTTGTGTGGAGGGACGCAGGGCTCCTCTCGGGAGTCGACATAAGCAGATGGCGGGGCCGGCGAGAAACGCCCTATCTCCCTGTTGCCCCCCATCTGCCGCTTTTCTCTACAGCCAAGGCCTCCCATCTTCGTAATAAGAGGCGAGTGTTGGGTACTAAGTTACTGTAGCTTACTGTAGTCACGGCAACTGGCAGGCCCACCCATCTGCCGGCTATAAAAGCCTGCAGCCCAAGCTTCACGCTCATCGCGCATTCTGTCTTTCTCTCTGCTCGGTGATACCCCCGTGAGTAATCCTAGAGCAATCATGTCTCCCTCCAAGGTCAGCACCGTCCGGTTTGACGAGTTCTACAACATCATCAACGGCGAGAAGCGAACATCCAAAGACCAGCACCACGGCACCAACCCATCGACGGGCGAGAAGCTATGGCCAGTCCCCATTGCAGGCCAAAAGGATGTCGACGAGGCCGTGGCCGCTGCGAAGAAGGCCTTTGAGACATACAAGACCACAACTCTGGAGCAGAGAAAGGAGCTGCTCGAGAAGGTCAAGAATGCCCTTCTCGCTCACTCTGACGAGATGACCGAGTTGCTCTGCGCAGAGACCGGCAAGCCTGTAAGATCGATGTGGGCGGTGAGGATATCCCGGACGGCACGCTGATGTCGCGCAGAAAAAAGTCGCCGAGATGGAGACCAAGGGCGGCGTCGAGGGTTTCTTCGGCCACCACTCGACCCTCGAAATCCCAGAGGATCGCGAGGAGGATGAACAGAAGATCCTTACCACCCGCTACACCCCTCTTGGCGTCGTTGCTGCCATCTGCCCATGGCGAGTGTGAGATGGGCAACATATCTTGAGCAAAGCTGACGGCATGGCAGGAACTTCCCAATTATTCTCAGCCTCGGCAAGCTCATCCCAGCTCTGCTTACTGGCAACACGATCATCATCAAGCCATCGCCATTCACCCCCTACACCACATTGAAGGTTGTGGAGATCGCACAAGAAATCCTGCCCCCTGGCGTCCTGCAAGCCATCGGTGGTGATGACTACCTGGGCCCAATGCTCACAGCGCACCCGGACATTGCCAAGATCTCCTTCACCGGCTCCATCGCCACTGGCAAGAAGATCATGCAAGCCTGCGCACAAACCCTCAAGCGTGTCACACTCGAGCTCGGCGGCAACGACGCCTCCATCGTTCTCCCCGATGTCGATGTCAAGAAGGTCGCCCCGGAACTCGTCATGGGTGCCTTCCAGAACTCCGGCCAAGTGTGCGTTGCCACCAAGCGTATCTACATCCACAAGGACATCTACGACGAGATGCTCGCCGAGATGGTGAACTTCACCAAGACCTTGACCGTCGGAGCCCCATCCGAAGGCGCCTTCCTCGGCCCCATCCAGAACGCAATGCAATACGAGAAGGTCAAGACTTACTTCGAGGACACCAAGAAGCAAGGCTACAAAATCGCCGTCGGCACCGACGAGGTCAAGCCCGGCAAGGGCTTCTTCATCCAACCCACCATCATCGACAACCCACCAAACGACAGCAAGATCATCCAAGAAGAGCCCTTCGGCCCCATCGTCCCCACCCAGCCATGGGAAGACGAGGAAGAAGTCATCAAGCGCGCCAACGCCAGCAATGCTGGTCTCGGTGCCTGCGTGTGGGGCAAGGACGTCAAGCACGCCGAGGAAATCGGCAAACGTCTCGAAGCCGGCTCCGTGTTCATCAACTCGTGGGAGAAGCCTACGCCTCAGGCCTTCTTTGCTGGTCACAAGGAGTCTGGTATTGGCGGTGAGTGGGGCAAGGAGGGCCTCAAGGCTTACTGCAACGCTCACGTCATGCACACATACAAGTCCTAGAAAGAGAGAGAGAGAGAGAGTGTGTGTGTGTGTGTGTGTGTGAGTGAGCGTGACAGAAAAAAAAACCTTTTTTGTATGAAGTCATGAAATAAAATTTTCTTCCTCTTCTGAAAACAATTGTTACATAGTTACGATATGATATGTCTCGGCAGAGAATGTCTTCGGGAGAGCTTGTTGCCGTTTCACATGGTGCTGCACATTACCGCCATCACAGAATTTATAATTGTGACTCATTGTCTCGTGGTGATGTCGCTACTTGCAATTTCCCAAAACTCGCGAGAACTTTGCGCGTGATGAACATTCTCTCAAGGCTGTAACAAGGTGAAGTCTATTCAAACAACGAGGTACCTTTTGACTCGGATCGATTGTACCTTATGGGTGGTTGGTGGTTACATCATTGACGCAACTCTAGTTACCTACTCGTGCATGCCAAGCTCTGCACTGCATTGCCGAATGGTGCTTGATGAATTATACTTCCGCCAACCGCGAAGGTGCTTGATGCATAATAATAGTGCGAGTGGGTCGGGATATGGAGAAGCTGTGCCTGTGGTGTTCATGTTCCTTGGCGACCCTTCTTCAAGAATGGGATCAGTCACGACATCGTCACCAAAAGTGGTATCGCCTTGCCACAAACGCTCATGGCTCAGACACCTATGCTTTATTCATGATTTTGAGTCCCCATCCTCAGCCAACTTCAGTTTCCCAGCTTCGCTCGATAAACCGGAAGTATCCTCAGTGCTTTTTTGTGCGGATGCTTGACCGCTTGCCTTTTCTTGCCGTAACCGCTCCTTCTCCGCCTTTTGTTGCGCGATCTTGAGAGCTTTCCTCTCACCCTTGGTCAGCTTCCCATCTTCACGCACAACCTTCTCTGCACCCTTTGCCTCCCCATCAGCTTCTGCTTCGCCCTGTGGTTGGGTTGGATGCGGGTTGCCTTGGAATTCGAGCTTGCGTAGTCTGGTAAACTCTCGCATCACGTTCTCATCGACCTTGCTTCTTCGCTCCTGGAAATCGGAAACGAACTTTTGCAACTCTGCTATGCACCGACTCTTCATGTCCCCCGTCATGAGCTTACCCGCGCGATACTGATTGGCCAGGTCTTCGAGCTCCTCGTCTGACTCCAGGAAGTATGACAGATAAGTCCAAGCGACATCGACGTCGGGGTTGCCGCCATACTTTTCCTGTTCTTCTCGCGTTTCCCTTCCTCCTGAGAATGCATGTTTGTTGATCTTGTTCTTGATTTCGTTTGGCTTATCCGACATGAAAATGGCAGAGTTCTTGTCCGAAGCACTCATTTTACCACCAGGACCTTGTAGCGCCGTCAAGAATTTCGAGAGGATGAGGGTCGTCTTGGGATGGGGATTCGTCATACGTTCGCAGCGGTCTCGTAGTACACGGAAGTAAGGTTCTTGGTCGATGGCGCATGGGATGAGGGTCGGTATTTTGGACAACGCCTTGTGCCGTCGCTTGCCTGCGGGATCGAGATCAGGGTAGCGATAGTCCTTGTAGCCAAAGAGGTCTGGGTATGAGGATGGAAAGGCTGCAACGCATTGTTTGGCAAGATATGATGTCAGTCCGACACTCGTGCTGCCACCGAAACCAAAAGCACCGAATGCTTGATTATTCGTGACAAGCGATTCAAATTCCGAAGCATTCCAGTAGAAATGCCCTCCTACGAACTCGTAGTCGGTATAGATGAAAGTCTTCTTGGGATCGAAGCCAAGAGCAATGATATCCTTGATATTCTCATGCGCGAACTCCATGAAGTCTTCCACTTCGGCTCCCTTCTTCTGTACGCCGTCGTTCTTCTGGCGTGTGTAGAGATATTTTTCATCATCTGTCAACATGATGACAAGCGGCACGTCGAATATCTCTTGCAGCTCTTTGGTGAACAGAAATGGCACCGTATGCCCCAAATGCATGCTGCCACTTGAAGGCCCTCGACCGGTGTACAGCATGAAGGTGCCATGCTTCTCGTAGACATCGAGGATCTTGTCGAAGTCACGATGTGAGAAGAACAGTTTTCGTCGCATCAGGCGATGGGCTGGCTTGCCGGTAACCTGCTCGAATCGCTTGAGGTGCTCTTCAGTCAACGGCTGCACGCCAAACTCCTGAATGAGGCGGTCATAGTCAATGGCCTTGACGTTGCCCGACTCGTCGACTTCGCCCGCGACACTGTAGGGATCGATCTTCTGCGATGCGGGCTTGATGTCATCCTTGACCTCTGCCACAGCGGGCGGGGCGCCGACGGGCTGATCCTGAGACATGTCGTGTGCGTTGTTCAGTGGGAATTGTCGATCGGTGCAAGATTTCTGGCGAGCTCTCGAATCGTCAGGGAATGAGTCGAATGACTTGTCGCGGACGTGGTGGGGTGATGCGGGCGCAGCTCCGGGTGGCAAGGATTGGAGCAGAAGCCAAGCAGGTTGGCAGGCTGGAATCTCAGCAAACAGTCTCGTGCGGAGTGCAGCGAGCTTCCTTCATCATCATCGCCGCCACCGCCCATCGTGCATCGCTCACCGATCCATCCCTATCTGCGCCCTGCTCGGTGATGGGCGGCGCTCGCAAACGACGGCACGCGTGACCATGGTCAAGTTCTACAGCAACAGCTACACTTACGACTACGGCTTCAGTGCCGTGTCCCTCGCATACTTCCTGCGATATCCCAATCCCTACTCGCGCCATGTCGCATCGACCGACACCATCGAGCGACACTTCGACCCCGAGACTGGCCGCTTGACGACGGTTCGACTGCATTTGAAGCGAAGTCGGCTGCCCACGGCCGTGCTCAAGCTGCTGCCGAAAAGCGCATTGGGAGCGAACGATGATGGCAGCACGCAGAGCTTCATCCTGGAGAAGAGCGTGGTCGATGTGAAGGAGGGATGGATGGCTACCGACAGCCGCAACCTGGACTGGAACAATGTGCTCTCTGTGATCGAGAAGCACACGTACCGCAGGCCAGAACCGCTTTCCGCCACCGGGGCGAACGAGGAGCGCACCGACGTCGATGTGAGCGTGACTCTCAAAAGCAGAATTGGAGAGCAAATTCGAAAGAGGAGGGAACGATGGGGCCAGCAGGCGAACGCGACGTCTGTTACGGGAGCTGGGGACGAAGAACCCGTCAAGCAGGGCTTCTTCCAGAATTGGACCTCGGGAGCGGTGCGCACAGCAATTGAGAGCATCGGAATGCAACGCACGGAGAAGAGTCAGCCCAAGGCACAAAAGGGCATGTCAGTCGTCCTCGCCAGACTGCGCGAAGGGGGCATTCAGGCCGTGCTGGAAGGCATGGCAAAGGATCGCGAGCTCGCGCTATAGGATTGGCCTGCCTCGACCGACATCCCCTAATCCGGACTCCAGTGACCAACAGTAGTCGCTGCGGGGCACTGGCCCACAGAGCACAAAATTGAAAAATGTACAAATATGAAAAGCGATTTCTAGCGCAGGAGTTGGGCGGCGAGCGCACAGACGTGTATGATGACGAGTCCTTCGTTTCGCATAATGTCTCTTGGTACTCATGAATTATTTGGGGGATGTGGCGGAAGTGGTATTGTGTGTGTATTTATCTGAAGAGGCCCTAAGCCGATGGAAGACCTCTCCACTGCAATCGTTGCAAGCAATCCACGTCTTCTTGACAAATTGTGTGTCGTGCGCGGGTTTGGTAGTTCCAGGCGAGTGCAAAAGCGGAAGTCTACATGTATGTTCAAACGCCGTGTCCCGAACTATCGTAATTCGCGCCAGTACTTCGGTCGGTCTCTACACAGCCGTGTCTACTTCCTCAGGCACGCCTGGCTCAACGACCACTTTCTCGATGCATTGCAGCGTCGCCCTCAAAGGGAGCCCAACGACATTGTCAAATGTGCCATCGATCTTTTCCACAAGGATACTTCCCACGCCCTGTATCCCATATCCCCCAGCCTTATCTGCACCCTCTCGTGTCCTTACGTACGACATGATCAGATCGTCAGTGACGCTCTGATCGAACTTGACCTGCGTCTCCTCCACGTGCGTCTCAATCGCATATCCAGGGTCCATCAAGCTCTCCAACGGCGCCATACACACGACTGCAGTGTAGACCTTGTGCCAGCCATTGTTCTGATCTCTCAGCATCCTCAACGTCTGGAAGTGCTCCTTTTCATTCTTTGGCTTTTCGAGAATTTCTCCAAAGTGACTCGCGACCACAGTGTCGGCTGCGATGACCAGAGCCGGTTCACCACCCTTCTCTTTCCCGTCGTCGATGGTGGCTTGGTAGACGTTCATGCATTTCTGCTGGGCGGTTTCGAGGACGTATTCGAAGGGACCAAGACCTTTGTCCTTGTCTTCGGGCACCGTCGCGGGGATGATTTCGAGGTTGCCGAGGCCGATCTATGGGGGCGGAGTCTTTGTTTTAGAGCTTCGCTCAGCTTTGCGTTGGATATTGGAATGCATGAAGTACGATGTGTTCTGGGGGAAGAGAGGTGCGTCTTGCAAGACAGATGGACCTACCTGTGCGAGAAGCTGTCTGCGGCGAGGAGAGGCAGATGCGAGGATCACACGTTTGCCACGGATCATGTTCAGCGCGGGCAGGTTCAATGGGTGGGGTGCTCGCGGGCCACCAGCAGGGCGCTGTTGCGGGTGGGCGGCGGGGACTGCAACGCCGCCTGTGCCATCGTAGGCCGGCGGGAGATCCAGCGGCGTCTTCTCGTCCATGTTGGAGTGGTATATGTATGGCAGCAGCTCCCTTGCGCTCCCGCCCGAGACGGTCACAGCGCTAAGTTACCGATTCTGCAGGGCTGAAGTCAGCCAAGGACAGTCAGTCACAGAGGCAGCGCAGCACGGCACTGCACGGAGAGCTGTCCGCTTGGAGCGACGCCCGCCGGGATTTCTGCTCCAACATGGCCGCGCTGTTCTTCCACAGTCCAGCGGCCGAGGAGCCTAACTTAAAGGCGCGTTTTCTCGTGCAGACTCCAGCCAACGGCGCAATCGCTAGTTCTAGAAGAGCGACTCGCCTCCGACTTCCATGGTCCCTTCGTGTTGCCAGACCCGGTGTTGTGCCTGGTACAGCAACACATCCGAGGCTCGTGGGACAATGCCCATTCCCTCGTCAATGCCGACCCTACTCCGAAGGCTGTCAGAGATTGTTCCAGGAACCTTTGCTACCTACGTAATGAACTCGGCCGTACTGCGAGACATGTGAGGGTTGGTAAGCCCGATGCATCTGCATAGCTGCCACCTTGCCTACTTAATGAACGGCGCTTCGCGCACTCGTTCGTCTTCGGACATTACCACGCCGTCGCCTCACGCCCACTAACCACGCAAAATGGTCCAGAACAAGCAGTTCATCTTCGCTGACTACCCGGAGGGATTGCCAAAGCCCGGCAAGGATCTCACTGTCGAGAGCGTCGAGTTCGATGTTGAGCAACAGCCACCGCAAGGCGGCTTCACTGCCAAAGGTGAGCGCGCGCCCAGCCTCGTTGAGAATTATCCGTCTGACCGTGTGCAGTCCACTACGTGTCTTTCGATCCTTACCAGCGGGGCCGCATGAGGAGACCAGACGTCAAATCCTACTCTCCGCCTTTCGAAAAGGGCACACCGATCGTCAATGCCGCCATTGTCAGCGTCATCAAGTCAGACAACGAGCAATTCAAGCCGGGCCAGTTGCTCCACAGCAGCTATGTAGCGACACAGGAGTACGCTGTCATCAGCGCTGAGCAAGCCAAGTCCTACCGAGTGCTCGACAATCCCTTCAACCTCGACCCAAAGAACTTCCTTGGCGCCCTCGGAATGCCTGGTCTCACAGCATACAGCTCTCTTTACGAGATCGGCGAGCCTAAAAAGGGCGAAACAATTTTCATCTCAGCAGCGTCTGGAGCCGTGGGCCAGCTTGTTGGTCAGCTTGCGAAGCACGAAGGCCTGACTGTCATTGGCTCTGTCGGCAGCGACGACAAGCTGGAATACATTACCAAGGAGCTGGGCTTTGACGCAGGCTTCAACTACAAGACCGAAAAGCCACTCGAGGCGCTTCAGCGTCTTGCACCCGAGGGGATCGACATCTACTACGAGAACGTCGGCGGCGAGCAGCTCGAGGCGGCCATCGCGCACGCGAAGACGTTTGGACGCATCGTAGCTTGCGGTATGATCTCGCAATACAACCTGAAGCCCGATCAATTCTACGGCGTAAAGAGCTTGATGCGAGTGGTCTCCAAGAGGCTCACCGTAAGTCCTGTTCCGGGCCACTCGTTCCAGCGCTGCATGTCACTGACTCTGTTTTAGATGCGAGGATTCATTGTCTCGGATTCAGACTTCGGGCCAAAGTACTGGGCAGAGCACCAGAAGAACGTGCAGCAATGGATTCACGATGGATCTTTCAAGGTCAAGCTTCACGTCACTGAAGGCATTGACAATGCTCCCGAGGGCTTTGTCGGTATGCTCGAGGGCAAGAACTTTGGCAAGGCGCTCCTCGAGGTCAGCAAGATCCAATAGATGGATCTGCTGTTCATGAAATTATGATTCTTTAGTATTGCATAGCGAGTGTACCAGAGTATCCACAAGCGTGGACATGGCATTGAGTGCAACGAAGTCCTGATGTGCGAGATAGTCGTGGCTAACTACAGTTCTTCCGTGCCGATTTCGAACCCCCGATGTACAACCGCAGCCATGCTGGATCTTGAACGACGACGGGCCTTCCGTAAACCAATCTCGCGTGCCGCACTTGAGCTCTCAACCGCAGAACATCCAGGCAACGCAAACAATACATTGAATTGACGGAGCACGATCGAAAGTGGACATGAATTATTGAACAAAGACTTTTTGGCAATGACGTACGCTCTCACACGCGTAGCCCGAATCACCTGGAAGACTGACACACCTGGCCAATTCCTGCGATCGATCGTGAACACATTCGTTCTTGCCTCCAACGCTTCGGAACGCCGGATGGTGGTGCGATGGCGCTTTCAATCGGTCACTTCGCGGCCACTTTGCGGACCTCGTGCCTCTTGATCCACATGAGATCATCCTCAACATCATTGTTGTCGGGTTCGTGACAATATGGCACTGTGGTCGCAAGACAATTCCACCAGCACCGCCACGTAAGTAGAACTAGCACCAAAGGTAGGCTGATTGTCTTTGCATTTGGTATCTACTTCGTGTTTGGAAGCACGTATTCCTACACTGCGGACTGCTATGGCGAAAACTCTTCTTCAGCGATTGCCGGGCAGGGTTTCATGAGGAACACTCTTGGTGCCGTATCACCACTGTTTGCGACTCAGTTCTTCCACAATGTTGGAAGCCGGTATGCTGGACTACTGCTATCTATCGTGGGCACGATTCTGAGTCTGATCGCTTTCGTGATGTTCAAGTTTGGTCCTCAGCTTAGGAAGAGATCGAAGCGCGCGAAACAATTTTGACCTGCTCACAATGGAGATGGTGATATTCAAGTACTGTATGAAGAATAAGAATTTCCGGGTTCACTCCGAGGTCGTGTCTTGTCTGCCACTTTACTCTGACAACCGTGCCGCTCAGTTCCACCAAAAGGAAACCGAAAAACTCGCTGTAACACTCTCCACATAATGCCACCACCCAAGCGGAATATACAAGCACTCCCCGGGCCCCAGTATAGCTTCCTGGTAAACTGCCTTGCCAAACAACGGGAACTTTCGAATCTGCTCGCGTGTGGCTGCATCGTAGTGTACCTCGCCACTTTGGAGCTCGGGTCTGAAGTGAACCACGTCGACTTGTGAAGTATTGTTCATATTGATTCCAGCGTCGTCCACCCCGCACGGATACATATATTTCGTGTCCTCGGGAGAGTACAATCGGACGTACTTGTACCCTACGACTTGGCATAAGATGTTGTGATAGGGATCCGTGTGGAGTGGAGTTTTGGTGCCCGCTGGACCGAGCCACGCGTTGAGGAGTGGTGCGTCGAGCTGTTTGACTGTTTTGAGACCTGCTGTGTCGGCAGCGGCGCCTTCTGGTTGTGGGGGGTTTGTCCAGCAGTAGTCTGGGATGCTAATGTCGGTTTTGAGACTTGGGATTTGCTCGAACAAGTCATGTTGTGCTAGGTACCCGATCTCGCCTGGCTGGTTCGGCATGAGATATCGTTCGACAAATTCTGCAAACGTCATGATCTTCTGCGACCATGCGGATTCGGTGTAACTGCTGCCAATCTCGACTGGTACGATTCTGGTGCCGCCTAATGTCTTGTGTTTGAGATAGTTCACATCATCCCAGAGTCTGCGTGCGGGCCAGCGCTCAAATGTGCCAGGCATGATGACTGGTGCTGCTGTTGTTTCCAGATGCATTTGCCACTGCTCAAACTCAAAGCCTCTGGTTGTTCGCAGAATGGGATATTCTGTGTCGATTGGGCGAGGTCGCGGCGTTGGAAGTCTGCGAGGTTCAATGTCCATCCACTCTGATCCCATGAAAACTTCGAGCTGTTGGAGAATATCGTCGATCAAGATCTTGCGACCTGGTGCTCCGGAGATGATGACTGCTCGATCCATGATATTGCAGAATTTCTCAAGCCAACTGTGAGCTTTTGGCGCTGCATTGCGGTCAAGCTTCATGCGTTTCCCGGGATTGCCACTGGGAAACGAGACTGCGCCGCCGGATGTTTTCAAGTGATTCACTTGCTCGCGAAGTAGCTTCGCAGCAAGATGGAGGCTGGCATCCTCATACAGCCGACGCCAGTGTGCGGGTACATTCTCGTAGGGCCAAGCATGCAGATAATCTTTTGCTAGCTGGAGCACATCGTTTGGGCGGACCGCGATGATGGCAAGAGTGCTGTAGCCGCAGAGATGGAGGCAGTCGTTCGGCACTGGATGTTCGAGCTGCTGGAGTATGTAAAGCGCAAGAGTTTCGAGACGTGCTGCATCTTGCTCTGGCGTGGCCATGTGTCCTCTTGTTGCCGCGGCTTGCCCAGCCTAAACCAAGTTGTCGTCGTGAGTCAGTTCCTCGGAAGCATCGTCGGCAACTTGGTGTCGAGATGGAGAGACGCGGCAAAGTGAGAGTGAGGTTTGTGAGCTTGCTTAGTGGGGCAACAGTGCAGAGTCACTCCCAAAGTGGAAATTTCGGTGAGATGAAACGCACGGATCGGCGAAGTGAAGGTAAAGGCGACAACCTGCATGGCAAGGAGCACGTAGTCATCAATATTTTCATTATCTGCTGTTCTCACTATAGCCGACAAAATTTCTGTACAGATCTGGTATATCTCGACCTCTTAAATCTCCAGTGAGCCTTCCAAGAGTGCCTTGCGACTGCTGGAGCCAACAAAAAGATCATACGAGCCTTGTTGAAGCTGCCACTGCTGGAAGACAACATTCCATACCGACAAATCCTTCCTTGTAACCTTGAACGTCGCGATCTTGCTTTGCCCTGCCTCCAAATGCAAGCGATCAAAGCCTCGCAGTTGCCACTTGGGTGCTGTTGGGATGGAAACGTACAATTGCGGTACTTCTGCTGCAGCGATGGCTCCCGTGTTAGTGATTCGGACAGTGATATGAAAAAGTGTCTCCCAGAGCTCAGGATGTCCGCCTTGTGTGATAGGCACGTCAGGAGTTGGCCATTCTTGTGTAGTGCTGCTGACCGGGGTGATGGTCAAATTTGAGTACGTGAAGGTGCTGTAGCTGAGGCCAAAGCCAAACTCGAAGTTCGGTAGAATCTCGTTCTTGTCGAAGTACCTATAATCTATGAATAGGCCTTCGGTGAAGCTATCCTGAGGGAATGGTCCTCCTGATCCAGTTGTTGAGTTAAGAAAGTTCCCGTAATCGCTCTCATTCTTCGCGACTGTGAAGGGTAGACGGCCTGAAGGTGAGACATCGCCGTAGAGCACATCGGCGATAGCATTTCCAGCCTCCTCTCCTGGAAGTAACGCGTATATGATGGCCGTGACGTTCTCGTTGTTCACCCATTCGTCGACGACTCTGATACCCACACTGTGAAGCACAACAATAGTGTTCGTACAGTTACGAGCGACGTTGTTCACCAGATTGTCCGAGAACTCATCCTTGAGTGTCGTACGATCGAAGGCCTCGGAGGAGTACGCATTGATGAACACCAGGCAGGCATCAGCATTGGCGTAGACTGTTGGGTTGACACTTGCGAAGTCCCAGCGAACAGTGCCTCTGTCTGCAATGACTCGACGCTGAATAGCGTCGAATGGTGATATAAAATATGAAGGCTGAAGTCTGGTGTCAGCTCCAGGCATATACGTAACTCCCAGCGAACTGCGCAAAACAAAAAGGACAGACTTACGCTCGAACCACCGCTACCTCCACCAGTGATCAGAGTGCCGTTGAAGGTCTCCCATCCAAAATTGACATCATATCCGCCTCCAAAACGAGCAGGTGTCGTCCAAGGTGAATCTGGTGCCTTGGCATCGTAGCCATAGATATTTAAGAATCTTGGCTTGTTCAAAGGCAAAGCATTGTCTTTGTTCTTCACGAGTACGGTACCGGCAGCGCCAATCTCGCGGATCAAAGACGCATGATCATACCGAACGTCGATAATCGGGTGCTGTTGATCGTACGGGTATACGCCAACCTTTGGGTATCCTGCATCCTGTCCAAGGTGATACCAGGCAGCAAGAATTCGGGTGACCATGTCGTTCAGACGTGTCTCTGTAACCGAGCCATTTGTGACAGCTGGAAAGGGAGAGGCCTTTGGATCAGCTTGTGCACCTGACATATCATCAACTCATAAAGAGGAAATGCATACCTTGAGTGAGATTGTCGCCCCAATAACCTCCATCAGGCATCACCAAATCGAGACCTGCATTTGCACTGGCGACTCCCGCATGCTGAGCAGCCCAGTCGCTCGTAATAAACCCTTGGAAGCCAAGCTCGCCTTTCAAAATTCCGTTGAGAAGCTTGGAGTTCTGACATCCATATGAATTGTTTATACGTTGGTACTGCCATAAGATTAGCCTATTGTCACAGAGCGTAGCGCGAGAGAATCGTACAGAGCACATAGCTGAAGCAGCACCGGCGTGGACGGCATCCATGAATGGGAATGCGTAGAGTTCGTGGATAGTTCGGTCATCAGCATTGGAGGACGTGGATTCGCCCATGCTCCCAGGATTGCGCCTCCATTCCTGCTCGTTGAGCAGCCAGTGCTTCATTTGAGAGATGACACCTTGGCTTTGCAGACCTGTGGTCACCTCGCGCATTCCAACTGAAGATAAGTATGGATCTGCACCGAAACCCTCCTGTAGATTGATCAGTCATGCTTCTAGGAGTGATACTTCGTCACACTGACCCAGTTTCGCCCTCCTCGTGCGACTCGGCCCAGTGGGCCTGCCACGGGAAGCAGAGCTACATGTATGCCTTTGCCACGATACTCTTCTCCAAGTGCCTTGCCGTATTCGTACATCAAGCGCTTGTCAAAAGTCGCGCCGACTGTCAGTTGCGCTGGGAAGGCAGAGACGAATTCTTGGCCTCTGATGCCGTCTGGAGCATCCGCAAAACACAGAGCTGGTATACCGAGACGAGTGATATTGGGCGTATTTCCGACACACCTTCCAGTATGCCCCCGGGTCATGTTCACCTTTTCTTCCAGAGTGAGCTGCTCCACGATTGAGCGAGCTTTGGCATATGCTGCCTGCCATTTTGGATCTGTTCCCCCGGTGCCTTCGGCTACTGTCTGTCAGTGGCGAGACGAGTCTTGCTTCAGACTCTACTCACGCGTCGGGTATACTGGTGGACTCTGTCCATAAAGTGGTACCTCGGAAATATTGGTATAGCCGATGGAGTGAGCTGTAGATGCCAGCGAGAGCAAAGCCCCAGCTGCGGAAACAACACCCTTCATGCTTGCTTACCGTGGGAGTACGGAAGCACGGAGGTAGAGGATTTCGAGGAGTAGATATACACCTCCCGCGCATCGTCAGACTACAACTCTGACCCACTGGGAGAACACCTCTCGCTTGCAAGACCTCCACAGAACCATGGCGCGATCAGTTCGCCCTGACATCTGCCGACTAGCATATCTGGGCGCTGCACCGCTGCCTTGCACTCCGCACGTTGCTTCCACGTTGGATACAGTCCCGTCACGAGCCCACCGACGTTGAGCCGCGTCTTCGTAGAGCTTGGAGGTGGAGGAGGAGGAGTCAGTTGGGAGACTAGTTTGCGGGTCCTGGTTAGTGCCGGAAAGCGCTCCAGTCAGCCGGCAGCCATTGAGGTCATACTGTAGAGTGGGCGCTCTTTGTTGAGTGTGAGAAGGTGTGTTGTGCTGGCACTGCTAGGCATATGCAGTAGAGTGCGGAGATATGAGGATAGGAATGCCATTAGTAAGCAATCTGCCAAGACACCCGTCTCCTCGACTTCACCCGATCGCACACAACGCTGTGTATGACCCACGACTCCGGCTGGCGGCCCACGTACATTGCATTATTCTTCATCAAGACTTTGAGAACCAATTTCCTGGAGTCTGCTGGAGCCATAGCTTTGCCGCAGAATGGCCATGGATCTCAGCAAGCGGCATCCCGGGCCGTGATCGCACAACTTCACGGTACCGTGACGCCAACGCTCGGTTCTGTGGCGGCTACATACCAAGAGCGGAGCTGCATTAAGCACGCAATCCCTTCCCGTCAAGCTCGGTGTGATGATGAACGATCTTATATGCAACGGCTGTTGCATCGTCTCTTCTTTGCTACCCAGGCCGGGTCTTGTAAACCGTAGAGCATGGTGCAGGTCTCTATGAACATATTCCTGCTTTTCAAGTCGGACAGAAGTCCTTCAAGCTTGCCGATTCCGCTTCGGTACTGGATCCCAAGACTTTGTAAACGGACTCATATCGCATTGCAGCATGATCCATATACTCGAGTTCACAGCTCCAAGATTACTTTTTGCGTCCCCCTCGCTCTTGCATTCACTCTTGCCCTCGAGGGGTCTTCCACAGGCCTCATCGATTGCATACTGCTCCTCTGCCATGCTTTGATGATCGGCAAAGATATTACGGGCGTTGATAATGCGATATTGCCTGTTTTTTCCTTTACTAATTCGCGCACAAAAATGATATCTTTCCGTCGGTCCTCCTTCACAGACTGGCCGCTGGTCCTTTGCTTCTTTGTAGACCAAGGGTGCATGCTCAGATGGCACTATGACGACTACCCGAAATGCCCACAGTCCAAGAATGTTGAAGGACCTCTTGTACATGACGACCAACGTCTTACCAGACCAACAGCTGAACACAACGAACGCCTCGCTCCTCTACCTATACCTTCTCGCCCTTCTCCGCCAGCTTGAACATCCCTCCAAACCACCCGCAAGCCCGATTCAACCTCCTACCATGTCTCCTCACGATCAAATATGGTATCTTCCCACTCGGATGAGGCTCATGAAACTGTATGCTCCGCTCAACATCCAGCTTCGTTGGACTGAATTGCCATACGCTACCATAGAGCTTCTCATGCTTGAAACCGGTGGCTACCAAAGCATGCACAAAATCCGCCCAGGGCAGTTCTCCTGGCGTCGATCCTGATGAGGGTGTATAGAATATGGTTTTGAAGACTTTGAGCGCACGAGCGTCGACTTCAAAGATTGGCTGCGGGTCATGAGGATTCTCTTCGAGCAAGTTGCCGTTGGTGTCTCCGTCAGGTTCTGGCTTTGGTGCCGGCACACCACGAGTCTTTGGTTTCGACTTGGGTTGATGAGTCTGAGTTCCACTGGTCGCTTTGTCCTTGCTTGCGGATCCTGTCCGGTACTCGAGGTCGAAGTATATTTCAGACAGCGGTTTGCAAAAGGCATCGACGTGCTGTTCGGATGATCCAGCCTTGACTTGTGACACGTGCTTGTCTTGCTTTGTCGCCGGCTCAGTCCACTCGGGCGTGCGATGCAGGAGACGCGGCTGCAGCATGATTTCACGTGTAGCAGTACCTCGCAAGTTGCCTGCGTTGCGGTGGAAAAGCTCGTCGACCTTGTGCCAAAAAGCATCAAGACTCTGCTCAGCAAGTCTCATGGTGTCAGTATTTTCCCGATTCCTTCGCTTGTCCACAGGGTATCGAAATATGAAGATATAAGTTCTTTCGTTTTCGGATCGCAGTCGATAATATTCTGGAGCTCGTCCACAACATTCGTAATCTTCAACCGATGGACCGAGTCGTCGTTTTTCTCCCATAGGATTCGGACCAACCAGAGAATATACCTCGCCGGGTCCTCGAGGAAAACTGCAGGCTTTGTCCTGACCATGTTCTCTATCTGCTTCGAATCATCTGTTGGGTCTCTTACGAAATATCCTCTCCAAGGGGCCGACGCGATGAATGAAACTTTGAGCTGACCTATGGGTCCCTCTACAAACGTGACCAAGAGTGAACGAAAGCTGCGACAGTCAGCAAAGAGCTCCAAATCCGAGAAGCCATTGATGATGCCCACCGTAATATTGCGAACAGATAATCCCCGGGTAGATCATCTTCAGTCTTGATATTCGAAGAGTGTTTCGTCTCCAGGACTTTCAGCTCTACGGCTTGCCTATGCAGCTCTGTCCACTGCTCAAGCAATATGTAGGCCAATCCAATCTCGTCACCTGCAATATAATTAGTACTGACTCGTTGCGTCAGGAACGTGAAGCTGACGTAGTATACGTCCCCAGAGGATGTCTTCTCGCTTGAAACGGAAGACCGGGTGGGCCAGGCCGCGCGTATCAGCGATCAACTCCTGACGATGTTCCAGAGAGTCACGCATTACATATGAGAAATATGAAGGATCTTCGCGAAGTGACCATATGTGGTCCTCGGTAGCATCTCGCTTTGCAGCCAGAAGGCTTACGATGCGGTCCCAGCTAAGATGAGCTGGAATACGGTATGGGGCTTCTGCTTTCATGAGCGCCAGGGACGCAAGCCCGCTCTCTTGCTCTGACAGGGAAGGCGGAGCTGGCTGCATTGGGGCTTCCAACAGTGACTCTTCTGCAATGTCGTGAAGAATAGCCTTGGCGCATTTGACGAGGAAATCCATGGTCTTTTCCTGCGACTCTAGGATGAGCAGTCCTTCGCCAGGTTGCATATGCTTTCTTGTGTGAAGCCATTAGAATGCATCGGGGTGGTCGTCCCAATGAAGAAGTTTGCCATACTCGGCCTCTGTTTTCTTTCCGTTGAAGAGCATGACGTGATGGTTCAGAAAAACAGGAGTCACGGTGCCATTGATGATTCCAATGTGCATGGCTTCGAGGTCTGCCGCCGCAAAGTCAGATGGATGATTTCTCCCGCGAGCATTCAAAAAAAGAAGTAGTGCCTGCGAGTGCTTTGTGTGAGCATTCCAGCGATGGGCTTCATCGATTTCTCGTTGCAACATACTTTTGGCTTGGTCAAGTCCGCTTGATTGACGAAGGGCCATATGAAGTCCGACCGGTACTGCGCATCGCCTGCACCTCCAGCGTCGCGGATCTTTTTAAATGCCGCAAAGTCAGCTCGATGGGCAGTCGGCATAGGACCTTCCCATGCAGCAAGAATGATTTTTCGCTTCTGTTCTTTCGTCTGCTTCATCCAGCGTTTCTGTATCGTTGTTTCGTGTCTCTCCAAGATCCCGTTGAGAAGGTGGAACTTCCTGAAGATGGAGGCGACTCTCTCGTCTCGCTGCTCACGTATACGTTTTGCGTGACCAATCTTTGGCAATGGAAGACCGCCAGGTGCTCCCATTCGCAATGCGCGAAGCATTGCTTCTGGGTTGCTGTAGAAGTCTCTGACATCATTTCCCGAATCGTTATCTGCCATGATCGTGTGCTGCAGCTCAGTTTGGAATCAAAGTCGCCTGCGACAAGCACGCCTTCCAATCCTGGAGTTGGGCCACGGTGTGTATTGTCCTAGCTCGCGGGGCAGATCCGCATATGCACTCGAAGGCATGAATAGCAGTATGGAGCGCGGATGATCGCGGGTGAGTACAAAATGTAGTCGTCAAGGTCCACGGCAGAATATTACCATACTTTGGGAACGGCAAGTGCGGGACATTGGACGGCGGCATGAGCCGCATGGTCAAAGCCATGGTTACTTAGCATTTAGCAAGACCAAGGCAATTGCTTGCAGACGAAATGCAAGCTTGCAGGCATTGGCGACTGCTCGGCACTTTGCATTGTTCGCTATGCTAATGGCATAGTGCAATCCGTCGTAGTCTATAAGATTCCTACAAACCGTATGTCTTTCTTCCGGGCAAGCCTTATTCGGTGTTCACGACGTCTTCTCAGTCTTCCGTCTAATCCTTTGCTTGCTCTTCGGGAAAGACGCGGCGATCCATGACAAGTGTGACACCGAGATGCGCCTCAGGTGTCAAGTGCAGGCGTCTGCAGCCCTCGCTATGCGCTAGGCTTGAGCCCGCAACTCACACCTGCTCTCCCGCCACGTTCTCAGCAACCTGTCAGCCGCAAGTGCCTGGCCACTTAGGGGATGAGTCTGTGGGCTTGATGTCAGAGCGCCTGCGTGTGTTGATCTCCAAGGCCTTGCACTGTGGTCAAGTGCGACTTTGATCGCACGACTGGGCTTTCCATGACGGATTATAGTCTGTGCCTGGCCCATGACAGATGCGCGGCCTACGACCTCAGGCCTACGAATGTATGTTTTCTTCAACGCAGTAGGTGCCCCTCACAGTGATGCTGCTGCCTCCACAGCTCCAGCGCCCTTAAAAGCGGCTGGGCTGGTTATTTCTACGCTGACGGGGTATTTCCATTCCATGAACTTGGCCCAGCCTTATATGATCATCAGTGCCCGCCAATGCAGTTTTCACCAGAGTTTAGACCGTGCATACCGTAATAAGCGCACTTCCGCCCAAAGTACTTCCCGAGGTATGGTATCAGCACCAAGGTCAACATGAGCTCGAGTTGTTGGAGACTCTCGCGCCATTCTCGCTCGGCATCCGAGTAGGCTTCTTCTTCGCTTGGTGACACGGAGGTTGTTGAGCCGGCGGAGGAGGACGGCAGCGAATCGACATCTTCGGAAGTTGGCGTGGGGATGTTGGCGTAGGACGATGCCGGCTCGGACATGGTGTGGGATTTGATCGAGAGGGCGATCGCGGGCGCCCTGCGTAGAAGTGGAGGAGTGACTGGAACACTCGGGCGTAGCAAAATGGCACACGAGTCTGTTCGGGACGTTGTTGTCTGCTACGCTTCCGATATCCAAGCTCGGAGCTCGGGTGAAGCTACGTCGGTCGGCCGCGGGATGGCCCTAACTACCTCTGCTATAGGGTTGGATGAGAAGAACCGGTCGACGACAGATCGCGGCCGCGGTCCTGTGTCCATAGTCACGAATATATTCCTGAGTTGGCTCTGAAGCAGCCAATCTCCAGTCACGACCAGGACATAAGAGTCAGACGAGCGATGTTGTGGTACAATTTAGAATACTGAGCCGTCATTGGCTACGGCGCTGTCGCCGGTCGCGGTGATGTATTGTACTAAGCGAGCACTTTTGACTCACGTAGCCTTGGAACTTCGACACGCAACTCTGAAAAACCGCTGCCCCTCCCTTTCCGCCCACGACACCAGTACCGTAACCCATCAATACACACCGCACCGCAATCATGGCGGACGACACCTCATCGAAACGCAAATCGGTGGCCTTCGCCGACGGCCAGACAATCGTCGACGGCGATGGGAACGTGACCCACGACGCAAACGGAGCACACGACGGCGACAAGGACTCTACCACCGCGCACACCAAGGAGAACGGCGAGGACAAGGCCGTCGATGAAGTCACGGCCATGTTCGAGGGACTCGCGAAGAAGAAAAAGAAGAAGCCAAAGAAGGAAGCCGAGGACGACGAGGCGGACGAGAAAGCAGAGGACGACGGCGAGGTCGATCTGTCGGCACTCAAGAAGAAGAAGAAGAAGAAGGTCAAGGCTCCCGCAGACGACTTTGAGAAGCAGCTTGCAGAGGCAGGCGCTGCGGAGGGCGAGGCCGAGGCCGAGGAGAAGCCCTCCAAGGACTCGGGCGAGACGGGCGTGCAGGACGGCGACATCCACGGCGGTACCGGAGTCTGGGCACACGATGAGACTAAGACATACAACTACGAGAGCCTGCTGTCGCGGTTCTTTGTCATGTTGCACGACTCACATCCTGACCTTGCTTCTAGTGGAGGCAAGAGCTACAAGATCCCACCACCACAGTGCCTGCGTGAAGGTAACAAGAAGACCATCTTCGCCAACATTGCCGATATCTGCAAGAGGATGAAGCGAACGGACGAGCACGTCACACAATTCTTATTCGCCGAACTGGGTACCAGCGGTTCCGTGGACGGAAGTCGCAGATTGGTCATCAAGGGTCGTTTCCAGCAAAAGCAGATTGAGAACGTGCTTCGTCGGTACATTGGTGAGTACTGTAGATCTTGCCCCATACTGTCCCTCATACTAACATATGTTCTAGTCGAATACGTGACCTGCAAGACCTGCCGATCGCCCGACACCGAGCTCAGCAAGGGAGAGAACCGTCTCTACTTCGTCACCTGCAACTCCTGTGGATCTCGCCGTTCCGTCACCGCCATCAAGAGCGGTTTCTCTGCCCAAGTCGGCAAGCGTAAGCGTATGCAAGGTTAAGCGGTTGCCAGAAATTGCGAGTTTTGCCCGCCACCACATTCTGCTACCTCTGCTCCACGTTCGTGGCAGCTTTCCTTCGGACCTTCTGTCGGCGATGATCGAGTTTGCACAACCGATGATTTCGAGAGCGCGACGGGATTCATGATGAGGATAATGTCAATCGCATGCTGGTGGCAAATGCCTCTTTGACTGAAGGAGAGCGTTCGGATGACATTGGTCAACGAGCTAAGTGCAGTACGAGGAATGACAGATTGGGTGTGACAAGAAGTACTTGATGGCGTATTGTGCAGTACAGAGGCCGAATATGAGAATGACCTGAGCTTTTCCGTTTCCATCAAATTACATATTGTGAGTAGGCACAAGCCAAGCTGATTGAGATTGGACACCCCGGCCGAGTCGACTAGGTATCCAGAAAGAACAAAAGCCAGGCAAGCAAGTGCCGATAGAGCGTGAGACCGGGGCGTGTAGCCATCAGCTGCACACCATTGCTTGCTACCTCCACGAGCTGCATCCCTCGAGGCCAGAATGTCCACGAGTACACCTCGATCCCTCAGTGATCGAGCCAGTGTGATCTAACATCAGCTTCGCATCGCAACGTGCCGCCCTCATGGGGCGTATCCAGGTCAAGTGTTCCCCAACGGCCAGTGCCAATATATCTACGACCGAACCGTTGCCGATACAAACATTGAGCTCCCATAACACCTACTGCCGAAGCGGAATCCGTTTGTCTTCTGAGTCGCAGCAACCATGCTTCTCTCCAGAGGCAACATCCTTCTCAGCGTCGTACTCATCATAGCGCCCTCTTCTCTCACCTCACCCGTTCTGCCAGTGGGAAGAGGAGCTCCATCAGTCGGCAACAACAGCAGTTCGTCGACCTCTTCGGCCATCCTCAACACTCTCGTTGCGACCATCAGTGCGCAAATCGACTACACTTCTCCGCCAGGAACCCCGACCAGAGGCCTCATCAAATCTCTTCCCATCGCCCAATCCGGCTGGATCTCAGCATCGACCTACAACACCCTCATCAACTACTGGTATCTCACCCACCAACAAGGACACAACCAATCTCTTCCACCTTCAGCGGATGCAGCAGCACCATCGACAGACCCCTTCACCTTCACCCTCTCCGCCTCTATCCTTTCACAAGCGGGTCCTCAAAGCGATTTCTCCGGCGCCATCAGCCCAGGCAACGACGACCAGTTATGGTGGGGTCTCACTGCGATTTCCGCTTTCGAAAATGGACTCCCGGGCCGCGAATACTGGCTCAAGTTTGCGAAGAATGTGTTCAAGGTTGTGATCGATCGATATCAGTGGAATATGTGTCCTTCCGCAACAGCGTCCGGAGGACTAGGCTGGCAAATCGACAGGTCCATGGACGGCTATCATTATAAGAACGCCATTACGAATGGGCTAGCATTCCAATTAGCCGCGAGATTAGTGTTTGCTACGGTGAAACCAGACAGCCGCGCGGCAAAGTTCTACGCGGATTGGGCGGATAAATTGTGGCATGCGAATCTTGGAGGTGTGATCGATGAGGGGTCGTATAAGGTGTTTGATGGCGTGCATGCGCCGGAGTGTAAGAAGGGCGCGGACGAGGAGTGGAGTTATAATTTGGGCGTTTGGATGGGTGGGTGTGCGGTTATGGCTGGGTTGAACGGTGTTACGAAAGATAGGTTGGAGGTGACTGCTCCCGTCAACTGGGGACCGCGGACTTCCAGGTTTGTGGATAGTGCGATTGCGACTTTCACGAGAGAGAATGTGCTGTATGAGCCACGATGTGAGGATGGTGGAACGTGCAATGACGACCAACAGACTTTCAAGGCGGCGTTGGCGAGGTCGATGGGTTTGACTGCGAGATTGGTTCCTGAGACGCGAGAGAGGATCAAGAAGGTTTTGGAGGCGAGTAGGAGTGCGGCATTGACAACGGTGCAGGCTAGTCCGGGAAAGAACAAGGCAAGCTTGAAATGGTCGCAAAAGGATGGAGGTGGTGTAGGATATGATCCGAAGACTGCGAATGGAGTGGGAGCACAATTGGGACTTGTGGAGCTTCTGGTACAAAGCGAGGGCCTGTGATGTTTGATGATTTGGGGATTGTGCGGCATGGAGCTTGTGTTGAGCTATGACTTATAATGTGCTTGGAAAGCATGGCACGAAGCCTATGCTGAGCTACGATGCAATGATGACTGAATATTCTAATGGGAATGGAATACATCCTCCTTCGGGCGAAGGAAATTTGGCTCTCAGATATCCAACACATTGCCCAGGTTCAATCTATTGTATTCATTGTGCCGGAGAGCGGGATTTGGCATCAGAAAAAGGAAAATACGGTGTAGCTCGAATTTACAGCTTCGTACAGCCAGTCGCTTTTGTCGTCTGCATCCTGCATAATGCATAAAGAGTCGATCCACAGATAGAGAAACGGAAAATTGGTGGCACACGATGATAGCGTCTCGGAAGACTTGGGGCAATGATGTTAGAGCGGTGCCGCCTTGCATCTTATGCAAATTATTCTTGTAAAGGCAGATGGGCTGAGAACTGCCCCAGCGATGACTGATTGTCATATAGGGGCCGGAAACTAATGACTCTGCCGTTTGGACCAAGCGAATGAACCCACAATCCTGGCTCGTTGCGAGATCGAGAAGACGAGTGGGGTGCCAGTGATGCTCATCAGTCTTATTGCAGGCAGCGTGTCTATCTATGCACTGCTGCATCCAGCATCTCATGGCATCCCATGCTTGGTCAGATGCTGTACTTTGTGATGGGCGTGATGGACATTGTTTGATCGTGGTTCTATCTGTTGCTTTTTTTCTTCAATCAGTATGTACTGATCTCGCCGCTACAACACTCACCTATCATCTTGTGGTCTCTCGAGGCCAAGGGCTCAAGTATCAGAATTGGAAAGTTGATTTCAGGCAGAGCCGGCTGCATCGCGCGAGAGATCGCGATGCTCACAGCGATACATTCTGGAAAAGTTTCGCTAAGGAAGCTGCCTTGAGGAGTGATAACAAACATGGTGGCGTAGCTTTCCATGGTAGCTTCTTCCAGTCAATCTACTTCTGATTCTGGTGTACCTTGAGCTGGAGCAGCGTACACCAGTTCGTCATCCTGGAATCGTGCATCCGATGTCAAGAGAACGTCATGGCGCTCAACGATGAGCCCCCATGACTCCCGACAAAAGTAGCAGCCCGAGTGTGCTGCATGCTTTAGCTCGCGGAAAGTTGTATGGTATAACAACACGATTGCGCCCTCTGCTCGAGGCGAGATCCGCGGTTCGAGGCGCTGTAAGCACCGTAAGCAGGTGGTGCACAACATGGTTTTCTCAGAAGATATCAGAAGTGCTCATCGAGGGCTGTTGGATGTGCGATGTCTCGCAATTAGATGTATCGTCAGAGTTGCCACAAGCTGAGGAGTTGTTGAAGCAAGCCACCTGTGATGGTAGAACCTTGGTATGGTATTATCGTGTGTATTGTTGATGGTGTGCTATCTACCGTTCCGGCAGAGAAGGTATACCTCTCTGCCAAGTCGCTAGCGACTTCCTTATCAGGTGCCGGTCTTTTAAAAGATCTCAGCATGCCCTCATGCTGTCAAAACCCTGTCCCCGTCGTAAGATGTCACTATATACTAGTAGTCTGTTGTTGATTCCTTCCTCCTCAAGCCTCGCTGATTCGGTCGTCGGTGAAGCCGTTTTGCTTCATCCATTCCTGCTGAGCGGCTGCCATCTGCGCCTTCATTTGCGCCTGGAAGTTGGCTAGCTTGGTGGCCTTCTCGTTTCTCCAGCGAATGCGGTCTGCCTGATCTTGGCTGCCCATCACAGTCTGCGTTCCTGAGTCGCAGTAGTTGCTATCATCGAGACGGGTCGTCGTAGCAGTAGCGAGGTATCGCTCTGGCACACGCTTCAGGTTCGGTCGTTGCTTAAGGATGGCATACGTAGCTCTCAGTCTGTCGTTCTCCGACTTCCGGTCGTCGGCCAGCTTCTGTAGTTTCCAGGTCTGGCTGGAAGAAACCAATCTCTGAATCTCGCAGTCGGTCCTGTTGCCCATTGTTGTTGTTGTCCTCTACGCGTGGAGGCGGTGGCGGCGGCTGGTTCTGTATCGCTTCCTGAACCACTCGCTGGATAGCAGCGAGCATGTCCGCGTTGAGCTGTGGCGCTCCGTTCCCCTAGGCCATGTTTGGCGGCACCGTCGTCCGGGTGCTTGTGTGGGTAGTCGCCGTTGTTGGTCGACTCGTGTTAACCGTAGCTGCTCTTAATCTGAGGGTAGTCGCGCTTGGGGTTGGCGACGCTTCCTCGTAGCGTCGTCGTAGTTGCCGCTGTGGAGTCGCTGGCGGTCGTAACGGGGAAGCTGTAACTGCTGTTGCAAACAGTCGTCTCGTCGCTGCCACAAACCTGTCCTGCACCTATCGTCGCGTTAAAGGCGCGTCGAGCTACTCAGGTAGGTATAATTCGGCGGCGCCGTATCTCTAGGTGTATTGCTCGACTAATTGCCTGGCTTCTGCGTTAGCGACCTGTCGACGGTTGGCTTGAGCGAAGGCGCAAAACTGTCGGTATTCGTCGCTTATGGGAGGTGGTGGGTGGTAGCAGTGGTGCGTCTCAGACTCTCGTCTGGTCTCGCGGCGGCGGTTGGTTGGAGGGTCAGGTGGTGCGCTGCCTCGGCTGCAGCACTGGCGGTCGTCGGCGGATGACTCCCTGGTTGATTCCGAGCTACCAATTGATGGTAGAACCTTGGTATGGTATTATCGTGTGTATTGTTGATGGTGTGCTATCTACCGTTCCGGCAGAGAAGGTATACAGTGCCCCACTCTGATGCATCCAAAGCTCGAATTTTTGCCCGTGTCTACTCCAGTTGGCTCGAAGAGCTTTTGATCATGGAGTGTCCCATAAAGGTTCGAGAAGGTGATAATAGTTCCGCCGGTGTCTCTGCTGAGATCTGAACTGTACTATTAGAAGCTTCTCCCAAATTTGTGGCCTGCAAGCTGCACGATGCGCAGAGAGTGCATTGGGCAAACCGCCGCTCTGATGGGGCAACTTGAATCCATCTATCGCATATTGACAATCGGAGGCACACAAGTTGGTCCGGAGTCAGAGAAACCGCACGAGCTCACAAAACCTCTGAATTGGAAACCAAAGCTCATCACGCACCGTCTTGACCTCTAACGCCTTTAGAACCACATTTCATTTGGAGAACGCTACCTCTGCTTGCTCGTACGCTCCCTGTACCCACTTCTCGTCCATGTAATCTCCGGGACTCTCACTTCGGGAGGATTTCTAATCTCTCCCGTCGTCGAAGAGCCCCATCAATTGCCATGGACGGCTAGGCTCTGGCGGAGGCGGAGGAGGCGGAGACTCGTCATCGTCGTAGCTCAGCCCTCCTCCGCCGCCGTTGTTGATCGCCGTAAACCCTGAGCGTGGCCGGGCTGGTGCTGGTCTGGTGGAGATGCGCCATAGATACGGGCATTCTTCTTCTACGTGGCCTGCCTCTGAGCAAATGTCGCAGGGGTCGGGGCCTATGGGGAGGACCGTTAAAATTTGGAGACAGGATGCAATTTGTAGCGTGGAGCAACTTACCAAGAAATGCGCGATTCCGACACCCTCTGCCATCGTGGCCTCGCTCACGGCACAATCCGCACTTCCGGTAGGTGGGGCAGGCGCTCGATTGGTGCACGTCTCGTTGTTTGCAGTGAGAGCATGTTCGGGCAGCACAGGAGACGGCCATATGTCCGAGTTCGCCACAGCAGAGACAGCGCACGAGACTTCCCATGTTGGTGATGTCGAAGTATTTTCTTTGTGCGTCGCGGTCGGCTTGAGATATATCTTGTAGTTTGGTAGGGCCATCTTTCGTTTTTGGCATCTCGAAGCTCGAATCCTCGGAGTCTTCGCTGTGTGAAGTATCCATCGAAGAACTATCGCTTTCTGCCTCCCCTTCTTCACTTGCATCATCGGTCTTTCGACGCTTGTTGTACTGATGGTAGCTGATCTCTTCGATGTCGCTATCACCACCGCCACCGCCACCGCTCTCTGAACTCGAGACTTCCCCAGACTCCTTGCTAGACGTGCTAGCTTGTCGGCTGTGCGAGGAAGAAAAGTCTTTATACTTACCCGCCGCGTTTCTTTTGCGACCGACTGCAGATGTTCTCGACTCGTTCTCGAGGTCAGACATTGCTGTGACTCCGCGCAATGACTTTGCTGGTATTCGGTATGCAGTGTTAAAGTGAAAGAGTTGTTGAAGTCCGCACGATGAAAGTAGCGCGCTTTAGCGCGTCTGCAGCTGGCGAATCAAAGGTCACGGATTTGTGGCCAATCAGACGCCAGAAGTTTTTTGCGGGAATGGCATCAAATGCCAATCAATTGACCATCAATTCACAGTCAAATTAATGGAAGCCCAACTATAGGCCTGACGGCTCAAATAGCTCCTCGCTCCTCGCTCTGTAACCGAGGTGTGAAGTTAGGGAAGAAAGTCCAGTATAGAGCGCTGCAAGGCGTTATATATGTTGTTATCTCTATCAAAGTGGACTCAAATCAATCGCTAATAAATAAGGTCACTCAGAGATTGTAACAGTCCTCACAGCAAACGGCTACGGAGTAATGCTTCAATGCTCTGCAATCAACAGGCTGCTTGCTGGGCCTTGATCAATACCATTGGCACCAACGTTATGTGCTTGTCCAACAGAGTCATAAGAATAAGTCCACAAATTGCTCACTTAACGCCTGTCTTGCTTTCCAATTATACAATCACCAAATATTTGCCAGTGGTCATTTGGCAGAGCCGTGTTGTACAGTTTTCATACATTACTCCATCGTTACAGATCATGTTATCGCCCTCGTTCCATTGGTTTCGGAGCCCATCCTTCAGGCTGCCAGTTCTCTCCAGCGTTTCCTTTCGGTTGTAGTTTCTCCCACGGATTCTCCTTTCGCTCTCTCGACTTTTTCCCTTTGGATCTCCCCTCATCGAACCCTTCTTGTTGTCCTTGAGCAGCCTTCTCCACCTTACTCGGCTCATCTACTGCACTTCGCACGCCTTGTGATGCTTCCGGCTCAGTCGGTGGTGCGTACCCTCCCGGGTCCTGCACTCCTATCGCAGGCTGGGTTTGATTCCTCGCGGGAGAATCGAGGAACGAAGGCTGCGAATTCCATCTTTCATCCGCTTCGGCTGCCAGACGTTTCATCATGGCTTGACGTGAGATCTCATACTGCTGTTCCTGAATCGTAGGCGGGGCTTCGCGAGTGTGTCGGAGCCATTGGTGCCATTGTGCTGCAGAAGGCTGCATCAGCGGACTGAGTGAATTAACATGGTTCTTCACAGTGCAAAACTTACGCGTGACTTTGACGTCTGAATAGTGAGGAGTGTTGTTGCTATACTTGACAATCCGTCGCATGCGATTGGAGTTCAAGGCGTCTTTAAACTCCCAGAAGGTGTTGCCGCTCAGATCGAAGCCGACGAGGAATGTTTTCCGCCACGGTAGACGCAGTGCCTTCCATCGGAACCACGCTCGAGATATCGCACCAGGCTTGCCCATGATTGTGAAGATGCTCAAGCTGTGATCATGATGCGCTTCACTTTTCGAGCGCAGAGCTTCCACGGAGTCTAGTCCGACGACCTGTGAGTGGTCAGCTGCGCATCTGGTCGGTCTGACGTAGATCTTCTGATCGACCAGGGCCCCGCGGTCTGGTGTTCCACGTTCTGGGTGCTGCTGGGCAACTGATGACAGGCACCTGCTGAGCAACAAAAACACTTTTCCTCTACACCGCAACCCTCGCAACACGCCTCTGCACGCTTCGACCTATCTTACACCTTCATCATGGCCGACGAAATGGAGCCCTCCCTTAAGCCCATCGTGGATCAGAAGAGCTTGAAATGGATCTTCGTAGGCGGCAAGGGAGGAGTGGGCAAAACGACTACATCCTGTTCTCTCGCTGTGCAAATGGCGAAGGCCCGAAAGAGCGTCCTTCTCATCTCTACCGACCCCGCCCACAACCTGTCCGATGCCTTTGGTGTCAAGTTCGGCAAGGACGCCAAACCTGTGCCCGGCGTGGAAGGTCTCGCAGCCATGGAAATCGATCCGAACGGAAGCATATCAGATTTGATCGCGGCGGGAGGCGACGATGCACAGGATGCCATGGCGGGGCTGGGAGGCGTGGGCAACATGTTTCAGGATATGGCGTTCAGTATACCTGGTGTGGATGAGGCCATGTCTTTCGCCGAGGTGCTGAAGCAGGTCAAGGGCATGGAGTACGAGCTCATTATCTTCGACACGGCACCTACCGGCCACACTTTGCGCTTCTTGCAATTCCCGACAGTCCTCGAGAAGGCACTCGAGAAGCTCAGCCAGCTTTCATCACAATTCGGACCGATGATCAACAACTTGATTGGTGCTCGAGGCGGTCTGCCGAATGGCCAATCTTTTGATGATGTTATCAAGAAGATGCACGATTTGCAAGAGACGATTGGCGAAGTCAACAAGCAGTTCAAGAACCCGGACCTTACCACATTCGTGCCGGTCCTCATCCCGGAATTCTTGTCACTGTACGAGACGGAACGCATGATCCAAGAGCTGGGCACATACGAGATCGATACACATGCAATGGTGGTCAATCAGCTCTTATTCCCGAAGAAGGACAACCCTTGCGAGCAGTGTAACTCGAGGCGGAAGATGCAGAAGAAGTACCTGGAGCAGATCGATGACCTGTATGGGGAAGACTTCCACGTGGTGAAGATGCCACTGTTGGTGGATGAAGTCAGAGGAGTGGAGAGCATTTCGAAGTATGTACTCGCTCATCGGAGGTGTTGTGAATCTGCTAACACCGATACAGGTTCAGCGAGATGCTTGTGAAGCCCTACCAGGCTCCAGCATAGAGCCTTTTCACCGAGAGTATGCTGTATAGGGGTGATGGAGGGTGATGGCAGGCGGTACACGGGAAGAGTTGGCGTTACTTGGTGCAAGCGTAATACCCAAGTCTGAGCGACAACAGTGAGCGTGGACATGGCATCGGATGGCGCCTAGACATGAGATATGATGAAGAGTAACGTCGGAAAGCATTGCGTGGGATATTCTTCTCCCCCAGTGCTCATCACGATGCAGAGTCTCCTGACGCGCGTACGTGAAGACGATCGTAATCGAAGCTACTGATCGGCACGAAGCGAACGAACAACAAGGGCGCAACAATGGAAGGCAAGAGAGATGATCGGCTGCATCTGACACCTTCACACCTGCATCATGTCTCTGCAGAGCGGTGGTCGTGTGGTCGTGCACGGCGGCTTGCGGGTAGATGCTCCGACAGGCATCTTGCTTGGGCGAGTGTGCACGGCCGCCGTTGACGCAGCAATGCTGGACCCTTGCGTTTGGTGGTTCTCCTCTTGTGTCTTCAGCACGACGGAAGACGAGTAGTGAAGTCTGTGAAGAAGCTCGACGCTCATCATGTGCACAGCAGATTTCGCTGGAGCAGTCGCACGGTCCACGGGACGATTAACTTAGATGCAACTACGAGTGGACAGGCTGATACTCGGGCTGGAGAAATGAGATCACCGCTTACCATCTCAGGACAAACGTGTCGTGTGCAGTTGATTGCGAGGCGGTCGATGGAACGCCTCGCTGCTACGTATGCGTAGAGTGAGCAAACGCCATAGGGGCACAGCAGCGTGCCGACGGACGTGTAGCCAGAGCACTATTTCGAGAGGAGCGAGCCGTCGTGTCTAATAACTTAGAACAAACTCGGGGTCTTTTGGTGGTCTTGGACGACGTGACCCTGCATTGCATTTGCGTCCACTTCCGCGCTGGCGGAGTCAAGACCTCACTTCGCCGTACCACCGCCCTTCTCACCTGCTGCTGCTCTCGTGCGCCGCCGCCGCCGCCATCTCGTGACACGCCGCCTTCGTCCGTCCCCGTCCCCGCGCCCGCACCGGAAGAGAGCTTCGGACTGCGGACCCTGCCAACTTCACTTCACCCCAGCCACGGCATTCGCCGCGCCTCGCTCACGAAACAAAGACCGACCATCTGTTTGTCTGCCACGTCCGCCCTCTCTCACCAACACGCGCTCTGCCAGCTCCGCAGCCTCCGACTCGACCACGACCTGTCCGTCACCGCAGCGCACGCCAACATCACCGCCACGCTGGCTCCGCTCTTATTCTTACCACATCGCAAACGATCCCCCGACAACACCGCAAAACTGTCTTCCACACTTCTCCAGTCGCGTGGCGGAATCACCTTCGCCGAGGGTGTCAATACGTCTCCGCCGACCTGCGTGCAATCTGCCTCACGCAAAATGAGCACCAACAGCAAGGACAAGGACCAGCGGAGGCGGCGGAGGAGTAGCAGTCTGATGTACCAAGAGCCCCCCGAGAGTCTCGAGCAGCAATCAGACCAGGCCATACTCCCGAATCTGAATGCACAGTGGGTGAATGCGAAGGGTGAGTGACGTACAGATGGAGCATGCAGTGTCGGGTAGAGAAGGAGGCGGCGAGACAAGGGATCATTCGGTGACGAGGACATGGGGCTAACTCGGGATCCTCACATAGGCGCATGGATGATCCACATCATCCTCATACTACTCCTCAAGATCGTCTACGACATCGTGCCCTCCATCACACAGGAAACGTCGTGGACGCTGGTCAACATAACGTACATGGCCGGCTCATACCTCATGTTCCACTACGTGCGAGGCATCCCTTTCGAGTTCAATGCCGGAGCATACGACAACCTCAACATGTGGGAGCAAATCGACAACGAAGATCAATACACGCCGGCCAAGAAATTTCTGCTGGCCATGCCGATCGGGCTGTTCTTGATCAGCACGCATTACACACACTACGACCTAGCATACTTTATGATCAACTTCCTGGCGACACTCGCAGTCGTGGTGCCCAAACTTCCGGCAGTAAGTACACAACCAGCGTTGCATGTCCTCGCGCGTCTAACATCCGCACAGTTCCACCGCATGCGAGTCGCCTTCTTCAACTCACCACCCGCGCCTACAGAAGGAGACAGATGATATCATAAAGAGCCGGGTTGCATCCGGAATTACGGCGTTGTAATATTGGGGGAACAATGACTACACCACAGCGGGATTCCTGTACTCATATATGTCAGACGATGGAACTGACACGGACGCTTCAGCGACCTTTGCGCTCCTTTGAGGATACCATACCTCTGCCCAACCAGTAGAGGGGCAAGGGTTGTACTATTGCCAATGAAGCCACAGCGGCACATTATCGAACCCTCGTCTCGAGGCTCTGTTCGGGGTGCAGCTTGTGTCGTGATACGTGAGTATTGCTATACCGTGGGCGGATGACTACGGAACAGACTGTTCTCACGCCGCAGCTGAGCCTTTGCGCAGCCTTGATTTGCTTTCTGACCGTTCCGTATGCAGGCTTGAGCTCCCCCTACCACGCCTCTTGCAGATACCTCTCGAGATACCTAAACTCCCGACCCGTGTGATGCTACTCACTGGTGACAGATCCCAGGTATTTGGCATATTTCGGCTTGCAGTCTCCCTCGAATTTCCCATGATCGAAAGTACTACGCCTGGACCTTGAAGGGAAGGGATACGTTTTTACGGACTTTGAGGGCTTGGTTGGCGAATTTGGAGAGCTAGGAGTGGCGAGCCAGTGCAAATATATGGAACTCTTCTGCTTGAGATGAGAAGCGGATGTCAATGGATATCGCAGCGCATGTTTCGCCTGTGGCGCCGATGAGGCCAGCGTGAAGTTGAGCCATTGGTGGTAAGACAATCTATTATCTTGACATGGAATCTGAAAATTTGTGCAATTCAACTTTTTCTGCTTTTGCGCGGTCGTTCTCGGTACTAGGAAGATCTAACCGTTCTCGGTCAAAATTTGATGGCCGAGTCGATTAAATCATCCCTGCTAGAAACCCAGGCACATCCCAGCTATGTATTCTGTAACCACACCTCTCTCAATGTTCGCCATTGCCCGAACAATAAGTGCATCGCTCAAGCCTGCAGTACGATCTGTGTGGCAAGCCAATGCCAGTATCAAGCATCACGCTTTGCCACGAACAGCACGTTATACATTCGCCGCCACCATGACCGGCAAACGTCACCACTTCGCGCCTCTCTCGGCCGGCTCTGCCATCAACTCAGACCCAAATCTGCTCCGTCTACAAGGCATCGTCTTCGACATGGACGGCACACTGTGTGAGTGACACAGCCATGTAATCAGCACACAAAAACAAACAATTTCCCCCGCTAATAGCACAAATCTCCTTCAAGGCGAGCCACAAAACTGGATGTTCGGCCAAATGCGCTCCGCAATCGGAATTCCCAAATCCGAAGACATTCTCGATCATATCAACGCCCTACCCGAGCCGCGGCAAACCGAAGCTTTCGACAAAATCAAAGCCATCGAAAGCGAAGCCATGTCGAAACAAATCCCGCAGGCGGGCTTGGTTGCTCTCATGGAATTTCTGGATCGGCATGGGATCAAAAAGGCGATTTGTACGAGGAATTTCGACGCGCCCGTGAATCATTTGTTGGAGAAACATATTCCTTCGCATTTGAATCCTTTTGATCCGGTGATTACGAGGGATTTTAAGCCGCCGAAGCCGTCGCCCGAAGGGATTTTGCATATTGCGAGGGGGTGGCGTGTGGAGAATTCGCGAGGAAATCCTATGGAGAGGACTGCGGAAGTACCGCTGCTACCGATTATTATGGTTGGTGATTCGGTGGATGATATGGCTGCTGGAAGGGGCGCGGGCGCGCTTACGGTGCTGTTGAAGAGTGAGGGAAAGGAGGAATTGGAGACCGATGCGAGAACTGATGTCGCGATTGGGACGTTGGATGAATTGATAGGGTTGTTGGAGCAAGGCATAAGACCGACCCGATAGAAGTGATCTTTCGGTTTGTGTCGAGACGGCGAACTGTATTAACATGAGGTTACCAGTATTAGCTGCAGTACTGTCTGAATGCAGGTCGATCAAACATCACGATTCATCCTCAGGAACTCATCCTGCGGCTTCGCGGCAAATCTGCTTATTCCATGTTACATCTTTCAGTCCATCGACTGTGGCAAATGTAGCACACGGAATGTGTCTGGTGCCGCGGGAGCGCATCTGTCTCTGTCAAATTTGTAAAGGCATATTAGAGACACTCCCACTCGATCTAGAACCTCCTGGCCTGGCCTGTGAGCAGGGAGCGAAAGACATACTCTCTTTGCTATAGTCAACAAGATTGCGGCTCAAATAATCTAGTATCCTGGAAAGGTGCACGTAAATCTGGTTCCAATATAGTCCCCATCGGCATCATTCTTATCCGACGTTTCGCAGTGTCTATCGCCCGCGTCGTTCACTTGACCGGACCTGAAAATATACCATCCGTGTGTGTTCGGGGCCGGTGTTCCGTACGTAAACTCGAGCTCGGTGTTGCAACCACTGTCATCGACACGCGTGATTGCAAGCTAGAGGTAGGCGTTAGCAAGAGGTAAATAGTAAAATGCGTCGTTCGTAACATACCTGTTTAGGGAGTTGTCCTTGCAAGGTCAGCGTTTCGCCCTGTGCGAGGGTGATGGGAGCGTCAACACCCCGGTTGGCGACTCCGTTATAGACCTCGTTTGCCAATGTCCGAACGGTTACTTCGTATTGGTCGCCATTGTCGCCGGTAATGTCTACAAGCACTTGATACTCCCAGATATCTTGGGCCTCATTGTCAATTTTGTAGGAATTCATCGTCTGCGAGTCGTAAGGGTAGTTCAAGTAGGCGCCTACCCCGGCTCCGCCGCCCGTTCGCGCTATCTTGCTCATGTGGAATTGGCGACCATCATTCGCGCAATTTATGGTGCCAGCTGCACCACAGTATGTCAAGCTAGATGACAGTCAGCAGCATGCTCAATATCGGTGGGCGCGATTGCGAACCTTGCTTTCATGGCAACGTCGTTTGCATCAGTGTCGTCGAATTGACTCATGTCGAACTCGACTCTGAACGTGTCGCCAGCCTCAAAAGGGTTCGTGCCGAGTCTGGCGCCTTCATGTCTATTACCGTCCCTGTATTGGACCATCTTTCGCTTGAAGTATTTCCACTCGGCTCCGCCTCCTGCGTGCGTTCCATTAGCTTTGTGAAACAAGTACAAGAGGTGCATACTGACTGGAGTTGTCGAGCCTTGTAATGCATCGCAAAGAGTGCTGAGGAGGGCCTGTACGAACCACACAATTAGCAAAGTTGCTTGCAGGTGGCCAGAGTCAAACGTACTGGCAGTAGGATCAAATATTGGGTTTTCCCAATTCGCCATAGGCCACTCATCAGTCTGCAACTCCAACTGAGAATCTCTGGGAGGTTGGGTGGGATCACTAGGGTTGACCTGCAAGTGCTGTATACGAATATCAGCAATGTCGCTATGTTCAGAATGGAGTGCACGTACAAATGGATACGGGTCCCAGAAAAGTTGGCCGAATGGCCACGCACTGCAGGGTGTTCCGGATCCTGTGGTAGCGACACCAGATTCTACTCGTGCTTGGGCATATTCGGGTGTACCGTCATCGTTTCCACCGTAGGTATATGTCCAAGCAGGGGTTGAGCCTTGAGCACCCCTCATGCAGTTCTGATACCAACAGGCATTCTGGCAAGCTTCACGAGCTCTCTTGCAGTCCATCATCTAAAGCGGTGGGCATACACGTTAGTACGGGATTTCCGCGTAGTGCATGAACAGCTCTGGGCCTTGGATGCACAGCCATAGCGTCTGCGTTGACTGAGCGCGGCTTGGAGAAGGCTTCTAACCATTTACTTACCATGGTGCCTCGGTACGCAGGAGCTCTCTTGAAGACACCACGACGCACGAGAGTCTGCCCATCTTCCCGGCCATATGGAGTGTAAGCGCCCCAACGCTCCACATGCGTCTTCTGATCAACACGTGGCAGACGTTCCTCGACAACATCAGGAGCTCCGAGTGACTGAGGCGTCGATGTGTTTGTGCTGCCCAGTCGCAGATCCTCATTCTTTACCACGTCCGGCTGCGCTATCAATGTTGCAACTGGGAGTGCTGCGCCGAATGGGCTGGGTACACGTCCATCGATCCGGCCAGCTGAGGCATGAAGAGCAAGAGACAAAGTAACAATGACCGACAACATTGAAGCGACTGATGGACGGTACTTGCACTGATGCTTGAGGCGGCTCAACGGCCAGACTTATGGGCGAGGCCAATCGAGACCTGCTCGACTCAGCTCCTCGGCTCGCAACTTCGCATGCTTGCAATTCTGCGTATCCCTACCGGCAAGGCATTCTGGGCGTGGCGCCTTCGTTTCGCGGCCGAAGTGAATGTGGATAACCGGGCATGAACGCGGAAGGAGTGTGGTACCTGCATCCTTCATCCTTCCGAAGTCCCTTGCAGTGCCATACCGGTGAGAAGATCGATGGTGCGGCCCTTTCGCGGTGCAATACCGGCGCCGTCCTTGGCTCGTGTTGTATACCGTAAATGTGGTCGTGCAGTGGAAGCATGACCTGAGAAGAATCCTGCGGGAGTGCGGCTGCCTCCCCAACTTGGTTAGCCTCGGCGCTCATCCCGACTCGCTTAGCCGTCCAATGAACGGTCCGAGCAGTGGGACTGGAAGACTGGGCATTCGACCTGGCTCCATCCTTCGTCGGACACACACTCTCGTCTCGACACCACCTCTGACTTGCGTTGAACAGCAAGAACCGAGATCCACAATGGCTTCCCAGGACCGAGCAAACCCGGACGAGGGCGACGTCTACCTGTTATTCGTCCTGGACTCCGTACCCATCGCTGTACGTGGGCATTGAACGGCGGCGAAAGGCAGCACTCATCGAGATCAGGTCATCAACGAAGTACTGGACACGGCATTCAACGAGACCGGCGAGTACATCCTTCGATTGGCCGACGAGAGCAGCATTGCAGACCAAGAAACTCCTCTCGGCACCGAAACCCCCGTCAATTCAGACTGGACTTCTCCCTTCGTCGGAAAGGACATTCGAGAGGCAGCCGCAATTGTCGAGAGTGTGCCTCAGCCGCTGAACCGGCAGCATTTTGCCGTCTTGGATCCCTCGGTGTATCAGCAGATTCGAAAAGTCATGGTCTACAAGATCGTGGACGGAGAGCCGCAAGGGATTCCGTGCACCGTCGAAGAGACATCGTTGCACCTGCTTGGCTACGACAGAGGCACCTGGGCGGAAAGCTGGAGGAACTGGCAGGAGAAAGGCCGCAGTTTGTAACTTGTGGAGACCTGAAATCCTATGGACCCACAGCGCTCGTACTCTCATCCGTTTCAATCCTGATGTAAATTGCGGCTGAAGCGCAGGTTGTACCATGAGAATATGGCTGCATGCTAGACCGTGATATGGCTCCATCCCATGCAAGGTACTATCTCGAAGGGTCGGGCACAGCGCCGAGGCCGAATATCTCCACACCGGTCGTGCATACCGAGAAGTGGGCTGAGCCAACAGTGGACACATGTTGGCGACTATTCCTATAGCGACATTGCGCCTGACAGGGGTATTCAAATTGCAGTTGGGTCCAAAACAGCACTCCTTGACCTCGCCGTCCGCTCGATCAGAGATCATCGGCAGCTCGCTATCATTCACATCATGGGCAAACTCTCCTCTTGGATTGCCTACCTGATATCGCTCTTGGGTCATGATAAAGGTCATGGTCACCAAGGCGCAACAAACTCCACGATAGGCTATGGCATCCCATCTGGCTACATGCCGCCTCCATACGGCCAGAGCACGGCCTCGTCTTTCGGGACCACTTTGCCGCCTGTTTATGGCTCCCCTGGATACGGCCAAAGCACGATCATGTCATACAGTACGAAATTGCCCTCTAGCGCAGGCAACTCATCGCATTCGACGATTCTCGTGTCTTCAAGCTCCACAGCTCAGACGACTCGTGGCTCATCTTCATCTGAGAACGACCAGAGCTCTACAGCAACGTCAACGATCGGAACGGTCACGAACTCGGATGGAGCGCTCACTACGACGTCAGGAATCGCTCTCCCTTCCTCCACCACGAGCTTTGAAGGCCAACCCAGTCTCACTTCTGTTCAGTGGACTGAGGTGATCAGTTCCTCTACCAACTCGGACGGAAGCCAGGTTGTCGTTACTACCAGCGTTCCAGTATCATCGGCTTTCACTTCTTCGACCAGCCGAGCAGACTCTGAGGTAACCTCATCGACAGCAGTTCCAACGACATTCACAGGATCCGACGGCGTAGTTTCGACGACCACGGTCAATGTCCCCATTGTTCCTTCGCCGAGCAATTCGTCTGCCATACCAAGCACAGGTCTTTCATCGGCTTCTCTGACCGTCATCACACAACCAAATGGCCAAGTGACCACCTCGATTATTGGGGGCGTTCCGGATCAAACCACTGAACAGTCTTCAATTCCGCTTACAACTATCACACGTCCCGATGGCGAGGTCATCACATCAACGCTCTCCAGCACTTCAAGTTCCAGCACAGAACAGTCTTCAGCGATTGTCATTACGTTCACTGAGTCGGATGGAGAAATTGTCACCTCGACAATATCCAGCACTCCAAGTTCAAACACACAACAGTCCTCAGCCATTCTCACAACTTTTACCCAATCTGATGGAGAGGTAGTTACTTCTACCATTTCGGGCGCCTCGACTTCGAGCGCAGGACAGTCATCCGCTATAGTCACGACCCTCACGCAATCTGATGGGGAGGTAGTCACGTCTACTATTTTGAGCGCACCAACGCAAGATATAGAACAGCCCTCCCCAACTCTGACCACTCTGACCCAGTCCAATGGAGATGTCTTCACGTCGACGATCTCCAACGCCACCGTTCCGAGCACTGCACCGGCATCGGAGATTGTTACAACTTTTACAAATTCCGATGGAGCAGTCATTACGTCAACTGTGTCGAGCACTCCAGTCTCGAGCAATCCAGCCTCCAGCTCTTCAGACTCGAGCTCTTCAGTCGCGAGCACAGACGTGCCTTCAGGAACTTTGACGACACCAACGGGATCGAATCAACAGATAACTATCGGCCCCAGTTTGACCGCATCTGGCAACGCCTCCGGAATCATCATTGGCTCAACGACAATTACTCCAGGAGGTTCCGCTTTCACTACCGATACATGTACTGTGTCTCTCGCATCTTCGGGCATCCTGAATGTCTGCGGCAGCACTACTACCCTTCCTATCCAAACAACGATTCCGAGTGGGTCCAGCACTAGCAACACTATCTCAAGCGAAACTTCCATTACCGGCAGCATCACCTCAACTTTGACGACTGTTCCGCCTGAAGTGTCCACAGAAATCATTCAGTCGTCGGGAATCACGACAAACACCTGGCTGACAACGACCAAGGACAGCAGTGACACTGTAGTTCCGGTGATCTGGTGTACGGCATGCGCTCCCGGAGGTGGCAGTGGAGGTGTCGTGATCTGGGGCTTTCCACCAGTTCCATGGACTCTCTTTGATTGGGGACTGACGTTCCCCGGCTTGCCTGAATGGTCCCTTCCGTGTGTTAGGCTGTTCGGCGTTGTCGTGTCTGGTAACTGTCCCGACCCTCAAACAGAGCAGGAAGACGGCGAGGATGAGGAAGACGGAGAAGACGAGTCGTCGACGTCGTCCAGCTCCTCCACAGAGACTTGCACTCAAAGTACGACGGTCAGTGACTGCAAAATTGGTTGCTCCGTGTCTTCCACGAGCACAGACAGCTCGGTGTCCAGCACAACAATCTGTTATACGACGACTTGCATCACGAGCTCCGGCTGCAGCCTCGCTGGGACAACATCGTCCTCTATTTCGACTCCGTCTTCAGCATTGGCCTGCGCTATCACTGCTTCGCCATCTACATACGATGCCTTCGCCATGTACAGCTCACTAGGCCTCCCTGTTCCTCTCTGGATGCAAGCTGCGACAATCCGGCCAGAGACCGACATACCTGAAGAGAACTTGCCAGATTCTCCTGATCTCGAACCCAGTACAAGCTCTGTTGCTCCTAGCTCGAGCTCGACCTCACCTTCATCAGAGGTCACTTCTAGCACCAGCTCGAATACCTCCAGCACCAGCTCGACTACATCCAGCTCCAGCTCGTCGGAAGCCCCAATTACAGACTTGCCCAGTCTGACAGGGACCGCAGGCGTTCCAACCTCTTCTGGCAGTTCCTGCGCATCCACCACCACATTTTCCCAATGTGCCGGTTCAGGTGGCCAAGCAGCGTGCGTGGAAACCTCAAGCTGTGCCTCCTGGGTAGCAACCAACACGCCGACGACTACGACCTCCGAACCAGAACCCTCGTCAACTTCAACAGAACCGTCCTCCACCGCCGAAGAGCCTGAACCCACGCCAACAGAATCAATCACACCACTCGAAATCTCCTCAGGCGGGTGCTGGGACGAAGCCGACTTTCCGGGACACGCGGACATCCAATCAAGCGACCAACGCAGCAGAGCAGAATACTTTTGCGAAACCTGGAACCAAGTCGTCGACGGCCAGCCGGACGTCGGACCCGGAGAGATCACAGCGGACATCCGACAAGACGCGTACGGCGTGAACTATCGATACCAGATTTATTGGGTCGACGGGTGCACGACCACAGTCGATCGACAAGATGTTGCTTTCCCCATTGGAGAGAATGGAAAAAGTTGTACGGATATCATGACGGATAATTATGCGCAATGCAATAATGGAGGTGTGGGAGGATGGACGCAGGCGGGATGTTTGAGGTTGGAGTTTATTGGTGCGGAATAGACAGTGAGGTATACCTGCGATCGCATAGGCAGATGTTTTAACCTGTTTCTTAACGTGTGGGCAGTCGTCTCTCTTCCACCTGCCACATCACCATGGCCCTGCGCAGCGACTGTGATTGGATTGCACTGTGAATGTTCCGGTAAAATTGAGTGAGGCCCAGTGCATGCCTGTTTGATGCATCAACAATCACGCGTCACAGGCCGATGGCAGGGACACGATTGCGTCTCGAAGGTGGAAGCTCGCTATGATTGGTCACAAACTTTGGTACGCTAGCTCATGTTCATCAGGTTGAGTGACGATAACACGTTAACACGGCACCACCACGTACACAAACTCCATTGGCTCATGTGAAACGAGCGCTCTTGTGATGACTTGCACTCTTCGAGAAGGGACAAATCCAGCTGGCACTTCGCCTTGACATTGTCGTGGTATGGATCTGGATATCGACATCTACGCAATGCTTTGGCTATGCTCGGCACTCAATGAGGATGTCTAGTTAGTTACACACTTCATTTCGTAGTTCATCGGCACTCTAGAGCTCGTCATGAGGCTGCAGTTTCGAAGATACATGTAGATACTACGGCTGCTTCCTTCCACATGGCCGGAACATCGATCGACACGACACACATTCTCACCCATAAGGCGTCAACTCCGACCTCCAAGGCCTGCTCAAGGTCCTCGTCGCCTCCCAATCAAACCTCCAAACCCCCATCGTCCTCTCCACATCCAACCTCTCCCCTACCTCCGCCAGCAACTTCTCCGCCACCGGATTCCCCGTCTCTTTCGTAAAGAACAACGCCTTCCAATCCTTCTCACTCGTCTCTGCGCGCTTTCGCATTTCTCTCTGGCCATTTTCTAATTGACTCTTCGCGTCTGCAACACCTTGCATATTCCCCGCTTTGATCGCTGCGATGACGTGCTGCCAGGCTTTGCGGGATTCCCATGGATCTTGGCGGTCTAAAGGTAATGTGCGAAATTCTGTGGCTGTGGCGGAGGAGACGTTGTAGGTATCGATGGTTCTACCAGAAGCGTCTTTGGTGGAGAAGCTTTCGGACCAGTTGCCCTGGCGATCTGTGAGTATGAAATTCAGGATTGATGGAGATTTTCACTTACCTCTGCGATGTAGATGGGATCGCTATGCTTCTTGTCCTCGGGTGCGTAGATCGCGGCGTGGACGTGGTTCTTCTCACCACTGAGGCCGAGTAAGCGTTTACCGCTGAAGTCGATGATGGCTCTGTAGCCGGTCGAGGACATGATGGAATGGGAGCCTCGGAGTTCGGGGTAGGGACTTCCGGTCAAGATGCCCTGTACTTTGACGTCTGGTAGAGGGATAAGGTAATCCTCGTTGAGCTCATCGAGATGCAAGACTGCGTGACCAATTTGGGTGATGTTCACTGTCCCGGTGAATCGAATGTCCTGTTCACGGATCATCAGTGCAACGAATGTCGAGTCAATAGCAATTATTGTTCACCTGTCTCGTATACCCCTCTGCTCGAACACCATGTTTGTCATTCCAAAGGTAGCACGCAGTCACAGGAGGATGATGGCTGACTTGCTCAGAAATCATATGCGTTTCATCGTCTTCAGGTCCACAGTCGCCAATGAAGACTTCGCCGAGGAAGGCGTTCAAGGGCTTTTTGACTCCCTCGTTCGGCTGCCGGCCAGCATACTGCTGAGACTTGAGACTTGCCAAGAGCCATTTGAGTACTGCGAGAATCCGTTTGGCAGGATCTTGTTCATGGGCGGGTGCAGTGAAGAGCTCTGGCTGTTCAATCCAGTAGCGTGGAAACTCGGTGGTGGACTTGTCAGCCAGCACGAAAGGAGGGGCTGTAATCGTGGACAGATCGCCTCTGATTGTCGCTATGGACTATTGTTGTGTTAGATAGTGCAGGCAAGTTCCGTGATGGTCAGCGTACTGCTAGGAATTGCTTCAGGCTGCTCTGCTGCTCGCTCGTGTCGGCCATTGTGCCGAGTGGCAATGTTGGTTTTCCAGGCAGTATTCTGATGGTTACGATCTTTGGGTGATCGACAATCACGTCGGCGGGGAGAAGTGGCCATGTGAAAGAGCACTGGCGAGCATGACGTAGACGACGTTCTGGGCCACCTTGTGTGTACGCGTTGGCTCATTGGTCTTGCGATAGTGACAATTCAGGCATCGCGAGAAGTTGTTTGGGATGACTTGGACGACAACGAGGCCGATGTCGCCGATGGTCGTGGTGTTGGGTGCCCTATCGTGGCCCTATCGGTGACGTGAAGCGACTTGAGGCTTGGCATTTTTTGGCCTCTCAACGGGAGAGCTCACCTCCGCCTCCACCTCCGCCCACTGCAAACACCGCCCATCATCTTCTCGCATCATGGCGAAACTGCTGAAGAAACCATTGAAGCTGGCGCTGGTCCAGCTGGCAACGGGTGCCGACAAATCCGCGAACCTGTCCCGAGCTCGTTCCAAAGTCCTCGAGGCCACTTCCAAAGGCGCCAACATCGTCGTCCTTCCCGAGTGTTTTAACAGCCCCTACGGAACGAAGTACTTTCCAAAATACGCCGAGACACTGCTGCCATCCCCACCGACCAAAGAGCAAGCACCGTCCTTCCACGCGCTGTCCGAGCTCGCGAAAGAGGCAAAGGCATACCTGGTGGGCGGCAGCATACCAGAATACTGGGAGGAGACGAAGAAATACTACAACACCTCACTGACCTTCGATCCGGATGGGAAGCTGATCGGGACCCACCGCAAGGTGCATCTGTTCGACATTGATATCCCCGGCAAGATCTCGTTCCATGAGAGTGAGGTGCTGTCACCGGGCAACAAGGTTACACTGATTGATCTGCCCGAATACGGCAGAATCGCAGTTGCCATCTGCTACGATATCCGCTTTCCCGAGCTTGCCATGATTGCTGCGAGGAAAGACGCATTCTTGCTGCTGTATCCAGGCGCTTTCAATCTCACAACTGGCGCAATGCATTGGGAGCTCCAAGCGCGCGCGAGAGCCATGGACAACCAGGTCTATGTGGGACTTTGCAGTCCTGCTCGCGATATGAAGGCCGACTACAACGCTTGGGGCCACTCGATGGTTGTGAATCCGAATGCATCCATCCAGTCAGAGCTGGACGAGAATGAGGGCATCACATATGCCGACTTAGACAACGACACCCTTGTGGAGTCGCGCAAAGGCATTCCCATCTACACGCAACGTCGATTTGATGTGTATGCGGATGTTAGTGCGGGCAAAGTTCGATTTGAAGAGTAGCAGTTGTGCATGCAACACAATGGGCGCGTATGGGCAGGTGCATTGCAACGGTAACGTCAGGTAGGACCAATGGACGCGATTGCTCCACGCGCTGAAGGCTTCATCTTTCATCTTTCGACTTGCACGCTGTGCATTGGTGCACATCTCACTCCATATCTCCTCACCCTCGCACAACATCTCCTAATCGAATGACACGAACTGCTTGACGAACAGCCACTGACTTTCTACTACTCACTCGTCCTATCTCTACGACATCCACCTTTCTGACGCCCGCGACGTCACTCGAATTCACTACGCATTCCTGCCGCACATGGAGTCGGCGGTCTGTTGATAGTTTGGAGTTGACAACCCCACGCACATCGGAAGGGCAGCTGTTTTCTCACTTGTGGCCTACCACTTGTCCTCAAAAGCTGGGAGAGATCTGAACTTCCAAGAGCAATGGCGGTGGTTGGATCACAAGTGCAAAATGCGGCTGCACACACACCTCGGCCCCCGTCGGCCGCGCGAAAGAAACTGCCATGGCTCGATGTAGCTGGAACGGTTACAGCATCAGATCCTCGACCCACCAGTTCTGGTCACGACCGACAACCACAGCAAATATCAAGCAGCACTCCTCCTGCAGCCTCGACGCAGTATGTCTCACCTACCACATTGAGCGATGACCTGAGATTCCGCCCCACTGGCTCAACACCCGAGATCCGTGGTCATAGGCGATCGCGTGATCCCCGATCCTATTCTCAGACTTCAGAGCGACCTGCTAGCCTAAGGTCTCGCCCGATAGTCAAATCGAAGCCAGGACTTGACCATCCTACATTCTCCTACGCCTCGTCCGAGTACAGCACCACTACGCCAAGTGACCAAGAAGCGCTTCCTGCACGCTTCCCACGAAAGGACCCTGCATCGTACGAAAAGCTCGTCAAGTCTCCCCACAGTCCCGACTCAGCTTTGAAGGAGGCAACGATCCAAAATGTACGTCCGCATACAGACTCGACGAGAAATGGGGCCCCGCGACAAGGCAAGGGTACTACGACGAGGAAGCCGCACTCCAGCACTTACAGAAATCTACCAGCGGTTCCGAACGCCCACATCGAGAGTGAAAAACTGCAGATACAAGATGACACAAAGAACGCTCGCCGAGATGTTGTAGCCTCCAGCGCGCCTCCAGCCGACATCACACCACGAGGCCTTCCTTCGTCTCCATTGCCTGCCACCAGTTCGTCGCTGTATGCACTTCCTCCGCACCTGATGGCACCCTCAAGCTCTTCTTCGCCGGAAACTGATTACGCCCAGCCCAATGGCACGTCACGAAAAGCTGCCGCGCTGTCAGATCGCCGAAACCTTGCAGCCGTCAAGCCTAAACCTCTCAGTGACGCAGCAGAACGACTAGCACAACATGGTGTCGGGGCTGCTCGGCCGGACGAGGTAGACGCGGTGCTTCAGGGCGCCACTCGCGCTCTCACGGGCTTGAGCGATAAGCGAGCAGTAAAAGTGCGGCCACTCAAACTTTCTCAGACTGAATCGATACGGTCGTCAGAAGATGAAGGCGTATCACCTTCCGCATCAGTGCGAAGGCGCAACACAGCTTCGCCTGACACACTGCCCTTGACGAAGAACAGCCAAATTAGGGCGAAACTTGATCCACTGCGCTCCCCGGACTTGTTCAAAGAGATTTCGAGAACATCGCCCCGCATCAACACGCAACAACCCCATCTGATAGTCTCCACAGACGATTCAATCTCGAGAACGCCTCCCCGTTTATACCATCCGCCATCTGCTGACTCTATAATCCGTGATTTTGCCTACAGAGGCCCGAAGGGTCTACGTCGCCATTCTGCCCATTCGTTGGAGCGTGCGAGATACGGTGCAGCGGCAAGCTACTATGGTGACCATGGCGAGTCAGTAGGCACGCAGCCTGGCATTCGACCGAGTGTCTGTGCAGTCGAACCCGATGCACCGCTTTCCCCACCTCCTCCGCGTGAGTGGTGCTGTGGCCTGCCAGGAAAACATCAAAGAGTTCATCGAGCCCATGCTATGCACAACAGCGACACCACAGGATCTAAGATTCCGATCAGACCCCTACGAAGGACTCGAGCAGGCTTGCCGAATGGCTCGCGATCAGCAGATCCTTTGCTTGCTGCTAATGACGAGACTAAACCACCCGCCGGTCCAAACCTGCTTCTGGCGACTGGCACAGCAAACTCGGCTGTCACTGCGCAGACATTGAAGCCGGCACGTGTCCCTACTACAAGCAGTGATGCAGAGGTAGTGTGAGTATCTTCTCCGTCCTGTCGTTGACTTTGACTGATTCACATACAGCGATCTCAGCTTGAAGCACCCTCGGCTGAATCATATCAGCGTCAAGGAGGGCGAAGAATATTATCTCAGGAGACACCACAGACCTGAGCCGATCGCAAGAGAATGGAGTTTGGCCCGCAAACGCCTTACATCCTTCATCGCCTGTCTCAATACCATATTTGTGGGGTTGATTGCTGGAATCTATGTATGTCTTCTACCCAGCGTTGTCCGACACAGGAGCTGATATCAGATAGGCAGGAGAAGTGCCTCGGATTCAGTACCAACTTGACGATGAATCACACTGGGTTATATTTGGCAATATGCTGTGAGCGTGCTTGATCCATGATGGTGAGATACCATTTTCTGACGGAGATAGACTGTTTGCCGGGCTGGGTCTGAGTACTCTTGTTGCTTGGCCGTTGCCGTTACTCCATGGCCGTCGACCTTACATACTTGTGGCTTTTGGTATCATGCTACCACTGCAGATTCCGCAGGCGATGGTTGTGCAGCGTGCCCATGGCTCAGGCTTGCTATACCGGATCGGACTCCTTCTACCTCGTGGTCTCACTGGTCTGGCACTCGGCTTTGCCAATGTCAACTTTCTGCCTACGCTGTGGGACCTATAGGGAGCGTCTCTCATGTCCGAACGTCCGCATCAAGAAATCGTCGCGCCTGATGATGTCCGGAGGCAAGGCGGGGGTATTGGTGCATGGCTAGGTCTCTGGACATTCTGCTTCGGAAGTTCACTCTCGATTGGGTTCTTCGCTGGTGCATGCATCATTTCAAAGCTCAATCCCAGCTGGGGGTTCTGGGTCAGCATCATGCTTTTGTCTTTCTTTCTGCTCGTCAACATGATCGCACCAGAAACCAGAAAGGACGAACATCGGAGATCCTTGTTTCAATTCTTTGAAGACAAAGAAGCTCGTCGTCTCAAGCACAGAATCGCACGCGGCGAAGTAAAATTACACATCTCGAACGATGGGCCAAAGTACTGGTATGAGGAAGTGTGGGCCGGGATCATTCTCACTAAACGCATGGTCCTCCAACCTGGGTTTTTCGTGTTGATGTTGTACCTTGGTTGGATCCAAGCTCAACTCACACTTGTCATTTTGGTAGGTTGCCCTTGTGTGATGGGAACGGATCACAAAGCTGATTATTCACAGCTACTTGGTGCCCTTCTCTCTCGTGATTACGGATGGGCGTCGCATTGGGTGGGCCTTGCAGCCCTCTCTGTTCCAATCGGCGCTGCTCTGGCCATGCCCCTCACGAATGCCTCCACATTCAGTCGCGCCCGCGTGAAGCCACCAAGAACGGACAGCATGACATTTCAAGAACCACGAGTAACCTGGACTTCACATCTGCTTCGCAGAACCATCTTCACTCTCCTGCTGCCTCTCGCGGGACTCGGTTTCTGCCTCTCCAGCCCTGGACCACCTCTGCACTGGAGCGCTGCAGTGATCTTTGCCGGCCTGGTGGGCTTTCTCGCAGACCTAGGCACAGCAGAATGCGTTGGCCTCATCATGGAAAGCTTCGACACGTGTGACTTGCAACCAGGAGTCAACACTCGACATCGCGTTCAGTCTATGTCAGCGCAAACACGCCGACGCCGAACAAACTACTCATCTTTCCCTCGTGTCTGCGCTGGATGGTTCGCCGCGCAATCTTTGGGCTTCTTCCTCGCTGCAGGAGCTACCGTTGCAGCGGGCAGAGTCACAGATAACTTTGGGGCTCAGACTTCCACCTCAATCGTTGCGGCTATTTTACTGGGCGTCACGGTCTTGTTACTCATTGTCCTGTGGAGATGGAAGGATGTGCAGGTCATTCCAAGTTTCACTTCGGCCACGGGAAGAGGGAGTAAAGAAGTCAGTGATCCGAGTCAAGCGGACCCGGAGTGGAAACCTGTAGTGATTGGCCGGCCTTCGGGGAGAATGAGGAGGATGAATTTGTTGGAGATGGGAGCTTGGTCCAGATGGACGGAGATTCGGAAGTTGAATAAACTGGTCAAAGAGTGAGATGGGGAGAAATTGGGGGTTTGGAGAATAAGATCAAGTTTGACATTGAGTAGAGTGAATCACTTATTGTATTGCTCTTCTTCTTCATGAGCCTGCAAGTAGATTGGGAATGGAAGTGCCTCTTCCTTCAGTGGACAGACATGGTCCCGACGTTGTCGTCGACTCGTACAGAGATTTGTCGCATCTCTCTTTGGAATTGTAGCAAGTCATAGTGCCTTTGTGGGAATACACATCATCCAAACATAGCCAATGGCTTCAAGATCACACAAGCTCGGGCCACGGAGAAAAGAAAAACACAAAAGAACTTCGTCTCACCTTCGAAAGACCTTCTCAATCGGTCTCGGACACTTGGAATCCTCGCCTCCATTGCCCCAAAACACAAAAAGAACTTCGTCTCATCATCAGAAAACCTTCGCAATCGGTCTCGAACAACTGGTATGCGCGGTTCCGTTCTCCTTCAACCCATCCTTGAACATGATCCACAGAATTTGCGTCACCCATTTGATATTGGTGTCTTCTTTGAAGAAGGGCATGTCGATGTAGATTGTCGTTGTGCCGGCAATCTGAAACTTGCAACGCACGCTTTGCACATCGGGGGCGCCGGAGACGAGTCTTTGTAGCGTGTCGCATTCGCCTTGGGGTTTGGGGAGGTCGATCACATAGCGGTATTTATTTCCTTCGTACTCGCAGTGGTAGTATTTTTGGCCGGGGTTGCGTTTGTAGAGTTCGTCGCTTGGGTCGGGAGTTTGGCGTTTTTGCGGCGGGGAGGGGAAGGGGGAGGGGGAGGGTAATGGGGAGGATGATGGAGAGGATGATGCTGCTGATGTTGATGGAGAGGATGATGCTGATGTTGATGTTGATGGAAAGGATGATGCTGATGTTGATGTTGATGAAGAGGTTGATGTTGATTCTGATGCTACACTTGATGTTGTCGCTGATGCTGAAGTTGATGGTGTTGCTGATTCTGATTCTGATGCTGATGTTGATGCTGTTGCTGATGGTGTTTCTGTTGCTGATGGTGATGGTGATGGCGATGGTGATGCTGGAGATGCATCCTTTTCTCCTGGGTGAAAAGGACACGTGAAGCCATCCTTGACGTCGGGGAAGACGTAGGTCATGAGCGTGTTGATGAATTTGGCGTTGGTCTGGTTGTGGTCCATCATGAAGTCGAGTTTGGTGAGATTGCAGCCGTCCTTATTGCAGTGGAAGCCGTCCATGCCGGATAATCGCGATCGTAGCCTTTAAGCCCGTTGCATTTGTCTTTGCTGTAATCTGTTCCAATCTTGATGTGCCACAGGTCGTCATGGCCGTCGCCGGTTATCTGGCATGATTGTGTGCCAAGTGCTTCCAGGAGTTGTCAGTGAGGATGAGAGGACACGAGGAATTTAGAGACAGGTTTTCTTTGGCCATCCGAAAATGCTAGCTAGACAATAAACTTACCTTGGGGAGCTTCACATACGCGTTTGGCAAGGCGTGACACGTCTCTTAAGCTCGCCGGACAATCGAATTTGACTTGAGGCCAGACTTTGGCCAAGTTGTCATTGATCCATTTCACATTGTCCTCATTTCGGTTCATTTTAAAGTTGATTTTTGTCAAGCCGCAACCGTCCTTCTCGCAATGGAACTTATCGATTCCGCTGTTGGTGCGTTGGAGGACGTCGAGACTTCCGCAGGACTCAGAGCTGTGTGGAACTCCGATCTTGATGTGCCACTTCGTGCTCGATATGTGGCCATCGAATGAGCACGTTTGTTGGTTTTGCGGCGTCGGCTCCAAGCATTCACGTCTTTGGAGGAAGAGGGCTGAGCTGACTTCGAACGCACTCGTGCCGAGGAGTGCCATGAGAAGTGATTGGATGTGCATGGTGGGTCGCGGATGGTCTGTTGGTTCTGTGGGAATAGTTGTTTGGTTGAGAAGCTGTTGTCCTTGCTGGACTTGCCTTCAAAGTAGTGAAGACTTTGTTTGATGTTATGGGATTGTGGTTCTAGAACTGTGGGCGAAGATCTGTCTGTCTGTTATAGATTCGTTGAGGAGGACCAGTGACTACTCCTCGTGATGGCTCTACGTGATGCTGCTATCTCTTGTTCTGCTCATCCCGCATGCATATCAGAGGGCAACGAAAGACACATGACAAGGACGCGAGACAAGGACATGAGATCTTGCCTATCGTCTGACAGGGACCGGAGACTGACCAGCTGCAGGCTTATGCGCTCTTATTTGCGTTGGGAGAGGTGTTGCACATCCTTCAAGCTCTCTGCACAATCGAATTTGACTTACCTACTGACCTAATTGTCCTCCTTTGCATACTTCTCTTCATCGTACCATTCGGCTTGCAATTTACCTTGACATGAGGCCACACCTTGGCCAGGCTCTCGTGCACCCACTTATTGGTGTCTTCGTAGTGCGACAACGTGAAGCTGATCTTCGTCAATCCACATCCGTCCTTTTGGCACCGGAAAAAATTCAATCGGGGCATGGGACGTTGCAAAGCATCAAATTTACCGCAGAGTTCATCGCTGTGCGGGACACCGAGCTTGATGTTCCAGTAGTCTGCTGTGCCGCGGCCGTCGGTCTTGCAGATCGAATCGTTGGTTGGGGTGGGTTTTTTGCATTCGCGTTTGAAGAGAGCGGGTGTTTCTCTCTTATCCAAGCGCGTTGGGCAAGAGAATTTGATCTCGGGCCAGACTGGGCCGAGGAGCTGTTCGTTGACCCATTTGGCGTTCTTAGCGCTGTGTTCCATGCTGAAGCGGACTTTGGTAAGGCCGCAGCCGTCCTTTTGGCAGCGGAAATTGTCGATTTTGGAGGATTGGCGTTGGATCTTATCAAGTTTCCCGCAAAGTTCGTCGCTGTGCGGGACACCGATCTTGATGCGCCAGGGGTTTCCCCAGGCCCATTGGTCTGGGATGCAGGTCGAGGTTTCCAGTGGGGTTGGCTCGAGGCATTCCCGTCTGTGGAGAGACAGGGCGGAGCCGATTTGGAAGTAGCTTGCGCCGAGAAGGAGTAAGGTGGGGATCGAGCTTAGATGCATGATGGGATGCTGCTGAGTGGGAAGTTGAGTGGTGGAGGGTTGTTTGGTCTAGCGATTGAGTGTCGCTTGCTGATCTGGCTTGCAGAGTGGTGAAGAAATTGTTTGATGTTATGGGGAATGAAAGCCTCTGGAGATGACCCTTGGCCTCTTTATAAAGCCCTCGAAGACCAGGGGCCAACCGCTCGTGATGATCCCGCGCAATGCCGACATTCATTGTCCTTATCACTGCGCTTCACTGTCCGAGGACAATGAATGACGTGTGACAGACATGATACAAAGACGCGAGACATTGGCCATTGAGAGGCGTCAAAGAATCCAGGCCAAATTAGGAGACAAAGACTGGAGATTGACAAGCTGCGTTGTGCTGCAGCAGGCCTATTCCCTCTTCGCGGCCTTGGCGTTCGCCAAACCCATGGCTTGATCGATGCCACTGACGTTCCGTAGAATCTTCTGAGCTCCAGCAGGGAGGACAAACGTCCACTCCACCCAACGTGTGTAGAACGGCAAGCTAATCTCTCCACTTTCACCAGCATCAATTTTCTGCACAATCTCCTTAGCCAATTCGACAGGCTCCACCACCGGTCCGAGGAAATTTGAAGGCGTGTCAAGGTCGGCAAAGAGTCGCGTCGCAAGCTGCCCAGGTGTGACCAGTATCATGCGTATGTCCTCTGCGCCTATAGGTGCATCTGACGCGGTCAACTCAGCGCGGAGAGAATTGTGCATGGCAATCAGTCCAGCTTTAGAGGCGGAGTAGTCCGACAGATGGCTGCTGGCCAGTTTTCCGAGGACAGAAGCCACAGTCACGATTGTTCCGCCGACCTCAGACTGCAGCATGCCCGGCAAGAAAGTGCGAATTGTGTTGAAGTGTGAGATGAGATTCACATTCATCGTCAGGTGAACGTCTCGAGTTGTCAGATCCCATGTCTTCTTCTTCGTGACGACACCGGCGTTGTTTACCAATATCGTGGGCGCTCCAAGCTTCCAAATCATCAGTACGAAGCGATAGACCAACAGGCCCCGAACTTACATCTCTCTTGACAACCTCACCAACTTTAGCAACGGCATCGGCATCGCCAATATCGCATTTGTAGTAGTGCACATCCTCAAGATCATCAAGTTCCTTGTCTGGTTCTGCAACGTCGAGGATCGCGACACTCGCTCCCCTCATTCCGTACATCTGAGCAATGATCTTGCCAAGACCATTCGCACCTCCAGTAATGACAACCACTTCATGGTCCCAGTCGACTGTTCTTGGAATGCCGTATGCAATGCGTTTGTTGATTACAGAAAGCATCCAGAAGAGAGTGACCAAGCCAGCATAAGCACATGCCGTGATAAACTCCAAACTTTCGTATGGAGCTTGCAGTGATCGAAGACACAGCGGAACGAGCCACGCCACGAATGGATGAAAGATGCTGTTGCTCAATACGCGCGCAAACAGATCGATCGTGATATTGTCGTACCATTTACGACTCTGCCCGCTCGTCACATGGTTGGCCATCGTGTCTGAGACTGTTTTGATTTGTGTTGGATGTGTTCCAGAAAGAGTGAAGTTGGAGAGACAGCAAATAGAGTTTGTGGGTTGCTCGGAGAAGCTTCGGCCGCGCCCGTCACGGACCGTCCCAAATTCCCAATATTCAGCAATCTTCGAGTGGCTCGACCTTTTGAATGCAGGCTCCAGGGCGCTGTCATCCCCAACCTTGATCAAGTCAGTGTTGCTAGAAGTCCACCACCATCTTCAGAAGACATGGCGAGTCCCATCACCGGCAATTCTCAGCAACCGTTTGCAAGCATCCTGGTGCCCAACCTTGATCGGACTGACGAGCATCCCATGTCCCACACCATTACGGCCGCCGCTCCCAATCTCCAGCTCTCTTTGGATGAACTTCGTCTTCGAGCCTATTCCGTCGGTCGACGTCCACCTGCAGCGCAAAGCAAGCACTTCGAAGTCAGCCCGGGACCCCTGACTGTCACCGCACCTCCAGAAACACGAGGAAGGAACAAATACGGCAAATCAATCATCACATTCAAGATCGGCAGCCCGGAGGATGAGGTAGACTTCACGGTCCACGAGAACGTCGTAACTTTGACATCCGAGTTCGTGCGTCTAGCATTGCAGCGCGACTGGAAGGAGAATAGGACTCGTGAGATCTGCCTTTCCGACGTCGAGCCTGCTGTCTTCGAGACCTATCAAGTCTGGCTCTACGAGCAACGCATAGACCTCGCGTACTGCCCTGCAGCGGACGATCCATCTCGCATACCGGACCTCATGGTGTTCATCCTGAAACTATGGGTCCTGGGTGACAGATTCCTCGACGTCAAGTTCAAAGACAACGTCGTGGACACGTTGATTGCACAAATCGAAAAGCGTAGCTACGTGATACCTCATGTGGACCTCGCATGTTTTGCCTACAGCCATACCCCCGACGGATCGGCACCGAGACGTCTGATCACAGATTTGTACGTGCATCTGGGCAAAGAGAGCTGGTCGGACGAAGCTTCGAATGCTCTCGAAGATGCCCATCGTACCGACTTCTGGCGAGACCTCAGTAAAGCACAGTTCACTTTGAGCCGGAAGACAAAGTCGGGCATTGCATCAAAGCCAATGTACATGCAGCCACAGCTCTTGTGCAGATATCATGACCATGGGCTCTGGAATTGTCACAAGGTGAGGCGTCTCGATTAGTTCTCTATTTAGTCACGTACTATCCATGTCTGCTGACCGGTAGTAGTTCAAGCCATTCGATTCCGGCCAGCAGCGATAAGGTAAGCTCCGGCCAGAGAGCCTGAACTACCAACCTTTTGCAAAGCAACGACAGCAAAAGGACAACCAGCGTCTGCACCCCAACAAAACGCATCCTGCAGTATTCCACAACATCAACGAAGAGCAAAATCGCAAATTGCACGCCCGGGTTCACAGTTCCTGTTCCGAAAGCCATCGTCGTGGCTGGCGCACGAAGCAGGCAGCGTGCACCAGGAGAGATGGTGAAGCACGAATCCAGTCGTGGGCCAATGAGTAGGCAAAGGCCAAGTAGTAGTCGCGAAGGATGGAAGACGCCAATGGTATGTTATTCTGAGCAAGAAACCGGACAATGTGCATGGCTCACTGACGGAGACTGGTGCGCAGACCGAGAGCAGCAGCTCGAGAGACGATGCTGCTAGAAGGCTCCTCTTCGTCACTGGACTCTGCGTTTTCGATAGCAGTTTCCTTGGTGCTCTCGTTTTGTGAAACAGATGCAGGCGCCAAAGGACTAGTCACCGTGGTAGCGCCAGCTCCAACGATCTCATCACTGCCAGCTTTGACGATAGTTCTCTTTTGAGGGCGTGCTGGAACGTTCGAAGCAGCTCTCTTCCGTGGGTGTGGGGCTGTCATCGAAGACCGTGGTCGATGGACACTAGCTGTCTTCTCGACCGGCGGGTAAGGAAGGACAGTAGGTTCCGTAGTCGAAAAATCCTCAAACTCATCGTCCGACTCATGCTCGGCGTCATCATCGCTTTCCTCGCTTTCGTTGTCTTCCAGCTCCCCTGCCAAAGGCAGCATGAGGCCTTTGAGGCGATCCGGTTCGGCTTCACCAAGGGCGATGGCATTGTGAAGATTGTCCCAGCTTTCTTGGTCCATGATCACGAAGCCGTCTTTGACTGATGCGTAATCGATTTCGGTCTGAGGAAATTTGCAACTGGGATGCTCGTCCCATTCGTGTCCCTCGCGGTACGCGCAGTGCCTCCGGCCTTCGGTGCCTTTGTGGTGGCTGCGCACATCTTGAGGGTGGGCGAAGCCGCGGCCTAGAGAGATGTTGTTAGCATTGCACCGTTCGGAAACTTTAATCAAACACTGACCACATGCGCCATGAATGTATGGCCTTGAAGTGCGACTCATGATTTCGCGACGAGTTGTGTACACGGGACCCACGTGGTCGACTTCTGTCGAGAGGAGATGACCGATGTAGTGCTTCTTCTTGCCAAAGGACTTGACCACTGCTGTAGCTTTCGAGGTTTTGTTCGGAGTAGCTCGAGCGCGCAATTTGCGACCTTTCTGCGGTGTTGCAACAGCTTTCCGACCAGACATCTTGCCAGATCTGGCATAAACCGTAGACTTCGGGCTCTCAGGTGGTGTGGCACGTACGAAATCCGCCGTGCTTGGCTCATGTCCTGGTGCATCATTGGTCTCCTCATCAGCCGTGACGAAGTTTTCAGAAGCTTTGAAAGCATTGAGAGGGCGTCTCTTGCGCTTGACAGGCTGTGCAACGTTTGGCGAGTCAAGCTTGTTTTCAGCAGACACGGCATCGCTGCCAAGTTCACGATCCAGTGTCGCGTTCAGCAGAGCCACTGCTGCTTCATCCCATCTGGTAGGAAGACACTTTGCAAACTGAGGCAACAAGTCCGCGATATCAGCGTGGTGGAGCAGCTTATAAGTGTTGCTGTAGAACTGTTCCCCGTTGAGAAAGCCAGCTTTGTACAGTTTTGCATCCCTCATGAAATGCTCCAGAGTGGCTGGGTCTTCGGACTCGAGACGAGCGTGAAGGGTATCGAGGAAGCTGGAAGCATGTTCTGCTAGCTTGGAGTCAACTTGTACACTCTTGTTCGACTGCTGCTCATTCTCGATGTTCTCCAAGGTGACGTGATCTTCATATGCGAAGGGCGGTGCTTGAACAGAGGCCGCGTGAGCTGGAGCATCGGCATGCTGCGAATCCTGAACTGTGGAGCCGATATCGTCCCCTATCTCAGACAAAGAAGTCTGTGGGCTGGCACGAGCAACCTCAGTGATTGACGTCTCGCTTGCAGGTGTCGTAGCATTGTCGCCATGGGATTCCTGTTCAGCAGCTACATTCTCGCAATTCGAGGCCTCGATGGGAACCTCTGGGAGAATCTCTGATGCCTCTAATCCAGGGATTGCGGATGGTCTTGTCTTGTGTGTACATTTCTTATGCCGTGCTCTGCAATCGGCACAGCGCTGACGTACTCGCGCTGCAGCCTTCCTTCTGCCCTTTGTCTTTGCTCTCTTCTTACTCTGCTTCGAGATCTTTGGTGGGACATACGCATCTTCCGACTTTTGCGAATTTGCATCGGCCTCCGACGTGCTTCCACTCCCTACTGAATGCATGTCTTCGTCACCTGCGTGCTGCATCGTTTGACGCGGGGATGAATGGACGAGGGATTTCATTGGCGACGGCAGTGTGTGCTCCGATCGGCGCATGGCTGCCGCGCTCGTACTGCCTTGTCTGCTAGCTGGATGAGCTGGGAGCATCCTTGGATCGACGTTGTAACTGTCAGGAACGTATGAACTTGCTGGTCCGAGGTAAGGGGGAGACAATTGCGCTGGCTGCACAGGGCGATAAACACGGTCACTGTAACCATCGAGTGCACCACCGTCATGAAGTGAGTTGCGGTGATGCTGTTGGTGGTATACCATCGATTGAGCTTCATCAGGATGTGGGAAGCCATATGGCCCACGCGACCCGGGACGCCCGCGATTCCCATTGTGTGGCACTGGTTCGTAACTGGGGACGTACTGCTGCTGAAAACGCTGATCGGCAAGCTGTGGTACAGTATATTGTTGACTCTGTCCGTACGTCAAGTGCTGTGAGGCAAGATGGTATCCAGCAGACTCGAAACGAGAGGCATCGACGAAATCCGGAGCGCGCGGGACATCGTACGAGCCGGTGTTGAAAGTGCCAGCGGCAAGTGGATTGGCGACGAACCCGTATCGTTGTGAATTTGTTTGCGTGTCGCGGCGCAAATCGTGAGGACCGTATGGTGGGTTTGCGTGCTGAGGTTCACTTTGCGCTTGTGACTCGGAGGAAGCCAGGCTACGTGAGAGGTAGGACGGCACTTCTTGACGTGGCTGGACGAGAAGTGCTGGCAATGCCAGTTCACTCGTCAAGAAGTTACCATTCGGTAGGCCATGCTGATGATACAGGTTGGGCGCGGCCGCGTATTGGTAGTGGGTGAAGTGAGGAGCTGCGCCGCGCTGTTCCAAGGACGGCTGGGCGCCTGGGAGCAAGCGCGGTGTCGAGTCCGCCATGTTGACACTGCGGCGCGGGCGCGACGAATAGAGGTGATCTGGCAATTCGTCCACGGTGTGCCCGCCGACGACGTTACCGTCGCTGCGAGGTGGTTAGCGCGCTCTCATGCGAGCGAACGGGGCAAACATACCGGTCGTAGTCGAGAACCATCGGAGCCATGGTCGGCGTTGTCTGGTTGGTGAAGGCGAAAACAGCACCCAAACGCGAGAAGGTGCCAGTGCGAAGACGAAACGACCGCGGCGGCGCGGCGGGGTGGGAGCTCGCACGCGCTTCAGCAATAAACATGCACTTTCATGCAGCTTGGCGTTGTCCGTTTGATGCGCGAGCGGGAGGCCGCTGGGGGCGTCTTTCACTTCACTTCTTGTTTCGCCACCAAGAGCTGGTCTTATCTCCACCAAGGAATGTCGTCCTGCCTTGACTGTGATCGTGCAGGTACACCGCTTCACTCACACTTGTTCTTGTGCGCCAGCCAGGATCCGCCGCTCCGAACAATATGAGATCCGCCTTGTCTCCTGGCCTGAGAGCAAGACCAACACCTGCATTGTCGCTCCTACTGAAACCTATCGCCGCTCTCGCTCTTGTGCTGACACACTCGTACAGAATCTCCGCATCTCTTTTTGTGCCTGCCTGGTAGATACCAACGCCCTGACAAGCTAAGCTCAAAGGGTCGCACGTGCCTTGCGGCGTGAAGGCGTTGCCGATATTATTGACGCCGATACAAGCATTGAGGCCATACTCCTTGATCAGTCGGGGGACGTTGAGGCTTCCACGGATTTCTGGGTGCTTGCCAGTACGCATCATGAACAGGTCGCTCGTGGGCAGGCCCACGAAGGAGATGGGAAGCTGCGCATCCTTGATGGCCTGCGCGAGTTTCTCCCATTCAGCTGTGCCGAATAGCGCCAGGCGAGTGCAATGCCCAAGCACAATGGTAGCCTTGCTCGTATGGTCTTTCCAGCCCCTCTCCTTCAGAGTTTGCACCACGAACCAGACAAGAGGCTCGATGTCCTGATCCAGATTGTAGTCAAGGTGAAAGTCAAGGTGGACATTGTGCTCGATACTCAAGTCTACCATCCACTCCACATTCCGCTGCATCTTGTCCCTGTCAGTCTCGACATAAGGTGTGCTCCCAATCACAGTGACGCCAGGCTTCACGACTGCTTGTCGCATCAGGTCGCGGATCACGGCACCATCCTCGTCGCCACCGGATGGAGAGAACAGAGGCAGCTGCGCAAATGCACATATTTGTATCTTGCAGATAGCGCCGTTCGCAGCTCGCTCCTGCAACTCAATGCCAGCATCTAAGCATTTGAGCTGTACGCCAGCGTCCACTTCGACAAATGCGCGCATATGGGTCACACCAGCCGCAACACTCTCGTCCACAAGCCGTTGGCCTCGCTCTAGAAGATCATCGGTTTCAAAACGAGCCTTTGCTTTGCCAGTAAGGTCCATGGCTTCTTGGAAACCCCCTTTCTCCAGTTGAAGGTCTGCGTACTTGGGATGGGACAGCAGGTATGCTTTGTCGATGTGTATGTGTGGGTGGCAGAGCGAAGGAGCAAGCAGTGCGCCTTTTGCGTCAACAGAGGTGGCTTGTGGAGCAGTGTCCTGATGGGCTACGATATCGCGAATGCAGCCATCTGCTAGGTGGACAGCCCATCTGGTTTTCCCTTCTGTTTCAGGCAAGGAAACATCGCTCAAGATTTCGATGCTAGTCTGTCCCTCGCCAGTCTTCCTTTCGCTGCTCCCAAACTGAATCTTGGCCATTTCGGCGTCGATGTCGATGCCATGCTGGCGTAAGAACTCGCCAGCCATGATGCTTTCGTGTGCTACGTCAGCCTGTGATGTGGTTTAGTGTAGATGCGTATAACACAGATGGAACTGAGGGAAGAAGATGGCGATGAATAGTGGATATCTCTACTGATCATCGACCACTACCCTTTACTTGCTTCTTGCTCCATGCAGCGCTAGCTTCGCACACGATGCATCAGTATAGCCTGGTGGATAGCAATGCATGGGATGAAGACCACAGCCGTCTACTATGACAGTCTACGCCGTCCTCATCGCCGGCTGGAAGAAGTGAAGACAGCGTGCAGAAACAGACGTGCGAGAGTGGACGTGCCCCTCCGCTCGGACCCGCAGTCCAACCCCAGCAAGTCACGTCTCCTGCTGCATTGCCATCTCCCACGCGTCAAGCTCGTCGACACTCGACACTTTTCCATCATCACCGTCGCTCGTCCATCGACTCGAGCGTGCTGCGATCATCGAGGCTGAAAGCCCGCTCGCCTTGGCAGATCGGCGAAAATGCAGGCCAACTACCGGTATAATCGTAGTCCGCAGCAGGCGAGACGAGGGCCTGGTAAGCAAACTCTCCGTTTTTCACCCTCGCGCAACCGCTTGTCGCATTGCGCTCGTGCTGCGCGAAACGGACGTCGCGACAACCATGGATCAGGCGCGCGCGCATCGTCGCAAGATTAGCTTCGCTGACCTTGAGCGCACCTGGCGCAATGCAGGCCCCATGGTTGCACCACCACAAGCGCACCCGCAGCAACAGCAGATGACCCAGGCGCAGCTCCACCAGCAACATCTCGAAGTAATTCGTCGTCAAGAGCTCGCGCGGCGCCAGGCGAAGAAGCCGACCGACCGCGAACTTCCCGACGAGGTCAGCGAGGCGGTAGTGGGAGATGGCGTGGAGCGCTACAAGAAGCTGCGCGATGCCGAGAAGAGGCTGGACGCGATCATGATGCGCAAGCGGCTGGATATCAGCGACAACCTGCAGAGACGATGGACGCGCCGAGAAGGCACCATACGCATCTGGATCTCCAACACAGCCGATGGACAGCCGTGGCAGGTGATGGAGGAGGGCAACGCAAACGAGGATGGCATGTTCGAATTGGGCGAGAACCAGGCGACGTTCAAAGTCAAGATTGAAGGCCGACTGAGGGAAGACCTGCACGAGGACGAAGCAGACAAGCCACCCGCTGGACACCGACCTAGGTTGAGCACCTTCTTCAAAGCCATCACTATAGATTTCGATCGCAATCCCAATTTGCAGCCGGACGGGTACAGTCAGATTGAATGGCGCAAGAAGCAGATGCTTCCCGGTCAGCCGCTTGATCCTTCTGATCCAGAGAACAATTTCGACCAAATCGAGTTCACGCGTAAAGCCGACGAGAACATCAATATCACCATCAATTTGACACGCGATGAAAAGAGCGAGCGCTTCAAGCTGAGTCCTGAGCTCGCTGAAATCTTGGACACGGATGAAGAAGACCGCGCCGGTGCTGTGCAAGGCATCTGGGAGTATTGTCGTGCCATGGGGTTGCAGGAGGACGATGACAAGAGGAAAATCATATGCGACGCAGCGCTGCAGAAGGTGAAGTTTTGCCTCACAGAACAAAGATGCACAAACTAACGAGAAGCAGATCTTCAACCAGGAAACGGTATACTTTCCCTACGTGCCGGATCTTCTGATGGCCCACATGAAACCGCTGCCACCGATCCAGCTCAAGTACACCATCCGTGTGGATAAGCAATATATTACTGGCACGAAAGATCCCAACTCACCTTCTGCATTCCTGCAAGACGAGGATAGCGAGCCAAAGGCCAACGTGAAGCCGTGCCAGCCGAGTGTCTACGACATCCGAGTGCCACTGCCGAACCCATTGGGACATCAGCTTACGCGATTCCACACCTCCAAGACGCACCTGAACGACCTTCAGAGTATTGTTAAGATTGACGACGATCTGGCACTGCTCGTGCAGAAGATCCATCAGACCAACGCCAAGCGCAAGTTCTACAATAACTTGGCCAAGGACCCCACCTCGTTCGTCAAGCGATGGATTAGCAGTCAGCAACGCGACTTGGAGGTCATTCTAGCCGAAGCCACGCGCGGAGGAGGAGAAGATGCGACCAATGAAGAATTCCGGCGCGGGGGCAAAGACGGCGTCTGGGGCTCTGAACTGGCACGAGAGAGCGTCGGCTTGTGGCTCGCTCGCAACCAAAAGGCATCGTAGTGTGATGCTGCAGGTTTCCTTAACACAACATCCGTAATCAGGACACTTTCATCCGAGCATGCCACGAACTTTCCGGCCGCTCAACCAGTGCAGGGCACGCACACCCCAAGCGCGCCCGCAGAACCGGCAATGCAGAGTCCAATGACTCCAAATTACCACGCATCGACAGGCCCACCGGCACATGCGGATAGGTTTCGTTACTACATGCCAGTAGAGACACGGCCTCGACACTCCCCCATGCTGTCGTACCACCTGCCCGCGACATATCAGAAACAGGGTGAAGTGCGTGCGAGGGGCAGCAGGTTATCTGCTGAAACGTATCAACCCTCCACTCCGCGAATGCCAACCCGGTTTGAGTGCAGTGGCATACCGAATCAATTTTTGACTCAGCCATTGCCGAGATCAAACACAGCACCCACAGGGCTGAATTTCATGACTCCGACTCGGGACTCGCTTTCTCCAATGCACAGCGCTTGCACAGGACATCAGTAGAGTCAGATGCGCTGCGACAGGTGCAGGCGCATGAAGGAGCCGGACGAGTTCAAGTTTCGAAGGAACGGGAAAAGGTGTCGGACCTGCAAGTGCTGCGGCGATTACATGAGTAGTAGATATTTCAAGACTAGACGGCGAAACTAGGCGGAGGCAACGGCTAGCAAAAAACAAGGCTGGATGATAAAAAGTTGCGATCCTTTCGATTAATCTGAACGCACTTTCGCAGTGTCATGAATACAGACAGAGCGTACGATGACTTTACGCATTCATTTGTCCCCGCTTGTCGTGCACTTTTCGCAGCAGTAGCTCTCAGAATCTGAATGGCCGTGGCCCAGGAGCGAAAGAAACTGGGGGTTGCCTTGCATATCTTTGGTATCACCTCATCTCATTCAACAAAAACGCCCCTTGTCCCCGCCATGCCTTTCTTATTCATCACAACAGCACTAGTAAATGATGTTTACAGTCTTGACCTCTCCATTCCAATCCCATTCCCACTTCCTTCCTTCCTTCTTCCATTCCATTTCGTTTTCACTCCAAATCCACTTCGTCCTCTACGCCGCCCCTCCATGCGCAGCCATATACTGCGCGAACGCCGTCGGACTCCTCGTCTGCATAAACACCGTTCCCGGGCCGGAGAATTTACACACCAGCCCTTCTCCCGCACTCATATTGCTGATGATTCCGCCGCTGGCGACGCGTTCCATGACATAGCTGCAATTCCACGCGACGAGGTGTCCGTTGTCGATGATGTATTTTTCTCCTTCGCGGAGCTAGAAAAATGTCACAAGAAGTTGTTAGTATCACATATTGACTGACTGAGTGTATATTGGTTTTTTTTTATAAAAAAAAAGGTGAAAAGGGGAAGAAGAAGAAGAAGACTTACATCTTTCCGAATAATTGCCCCCATACTTTCGATCCAACAGATTCCTGTTCCGCCCATTTTGTACACGAATAACCCTTCACCTGAGAAGAAAGCTTTACTCAATGCTTGTGAGACATAATCTCGCGTCACGCCTTGCGTGCAAGCCAAAAATGCATCTTTGCCCAACATCCACGTCTCGCCGTTGCCGGATAATCGGATATTCGTGATATCGCCCAAGGCCGCAGGACCGAGTAATAATTCCCCCGGACCAGTGAAGGTGGAATGCGTCATGTGGCCTCGCGCGAGGAGTTTTTTCATGCTGAAATGCACGCTGCCTTTGACGGTTATGGTGGGGGACATGGCGATCATGGCGCCCGGTTTAACTTGCAAGGGACAGCCCATGGCGAGTTGGATGGTGACGATTGTGTTGCTGTCGCGGTGGGAGATGCGGTAGGAGCCGCCGTTGAAGGTTCCCACGTCGTCGATTGTGGCGGCCGCGCCGAGGAACTGGCCTGGTGGGGGTGCGCCGCCGGGCATGGAGGATTGACGGGCGAAGGAGGATTGGCGCGGGCTTGCGAGAGGGGCGATTTGGGGTTCGGGGGTTTTTTCTTTTTGGGATTCGGATGGGGGACCGGGGTAGTACGGGAGGGATTTCTCGTTTGGTTGCACGAGGGGCGAGCTTGCGCGTTGCGGCTGAGGGGTTCGGTTGGTTTTATCATCGACGAGCGGAGAGACTGGAGATACGGCGGGCGGTGGTGCGAATGAAGGAGGCGGTGCGAAGTGCTGTTGTTGCTGCTGAGGCGGCGGAGGGTAGTGTGTTTCATTCGATAGAGGAGGAGGAGCGAAGTGTTGTTGTTGTTGTTGGTCTGTATGGCCTGTGTCAGTGACACTGAGCGCGGACATGTTACCAAGAAATACTTCTGGCTCTCACCTGTAGACTCGCCGCCAGGTGGTGGGGCTTCATGCTCGCGTTAGCCAGTGTGACTACTGTCGTGGCTGGATGGAAGCAGCCTACGGGGGTAATATGTTTGTGCCGACGCCATTATCAACTGTGCTGCTTGTATTGCGCGTTATTTGCTCTACTCCCTCTCCAGCTCTTCTTCAATCTTCCGCTGAGTGTTTAATGTTGCTCGCCGGGAGCTCCGCTGTCGTCGTCTTGGACGGTATGGCGATATCGTGATGTGATTCTGGAAGGTTGGGGCGATCTGTTTGGTAGTAGGAGAAGAGATGAAGAAAGCACCAGGAGAACACAGTGAGCAACAACCTACTATTAGAAACAGCAGCACAGCTTGGCCGCGGGCTCGAGGCCTGTGAAGTGCTGCAGTGCTACAGCAGTTGGGAGCTCCCATTGGACGTCTCCACTCATGCAGGGCGCTTAGAGGGAATGCGCTGACGCCAGATACATGGAAGCGGCGCTTACAGCAGCGCACACTTCAAGCTGCTGCTCCCGCCGTCGACGTACAGTGAGTCGATTCGTTGGTATATGTCGTGGTCCAGATGACGGAGGATGGAGGATGGGTCGGCTGTTGGGAGAAGCAGTCCCGCGGGCGACGTGGACGCCAAGCATCAATCCCACCACCGCAATTCCACCACCGCAATTCCACCACCGCAATTCCACCACCGCAATTCTACCACCGCAATTCCACCACGCATCTGCAACATGTCGAGGACAATGAATGTGGTAGGGTGAGTCGCGGAGGACAGCGCGGTGAACCGACGCTGCAATGGTGGTACAGTAGTTCTACTAACTGATTAGGGTGTCATCCGGAGTTTGGTGCGGAGTTGAATTGGCGGCGAATTCCGACCCCAACACGACACCCTCCACACTCTTCGATGCTGCGACCATCCACCACCACATTCTCGCACGGCGATATCTGCTGCTTTCACGCGAACAGCCCGTGGGGAATCATCAATCCAACCTCCTGCGGCTCATTATTGACGACGATGCTGCATGCACAGCCTGGCCGTCCGGTCACAGGTGGGAGTCATCATGCTGACTTCCGCCTGCGCCCAATCACAATGCAGCATTGTGCCCCGTAGGATTGGCGGCGGTACGGTTTGGGACACCGCACGTCGACGTCGGCGGAGGCTGAAGCACGCACGCTGCCTGACTTCTTCAATGCCGCCTTCCTCGTCCTGAGGTTTCAATTTCAATCCCTTCACACACCCGCACGGTGAGACACCCACTACTTGTACCAACAAACCCCTTCCTCATGGCGCTGCCAACCGACACCCCCTTCAGCGTCACCCCAACCTATGTCATCTACCGCGACCTGCAGCCCGGAGAGCCGTTCGACCCCACCTCGGCTCTGCTCTTCTTCCCTCCAAAGGGCTCCGATGAACTCTTCGATGCCCTCCGACTCGCCTTCCCTCATCTCAAGACCCATTCCGAGCGCATGCGCGATGCCATCATCCAATTCCTGCTCGACGAGCGCCAAGACGAACAGCTCCACGCCTCGCCAGCAATGACCATGGACACCGCCCCAACCTGGCCTTCAGTGTCCTCCTCGGGCTCTGCATCTGTCTTCAGCAGCCCAGACCTCCTCGACTTGCCGACACCCACGTCCTTCGAAGCCTCTCCTCAGGCACAGGCCCCACAGCTTTCGCGAGAGCCTTCCGCCGCCACCCCGAGCAAGACCACTCCGCCATCGCTCGAGCAGATGACCGGCGTCTTCAGCTTATCCGCCGAAGCACAGCCAAAGCAGAGAGTGCGGCGGAAGATGACCGACGCTGAGAAAGCAGAGTACCGCAAACGCCGAATCGTCAAGGCCTGCGACAAGTGCGCCAAGAGGAAGCGCAAGTGCCCTCACAACCAATCGCAAATGGAGGAAATCTCGACTGCGAAGTCCGCGGCAAAGGTCGCCAAGCCAGTGACGCAGAAATCGAGCAAAGCTGCGCAGCACACGAGCGATGTGATCAATGCGGCGTCACTGGATCAGTTTGCGGCCTCAGAGAGCTTCGACTTCGCCACTGATCTGGACATGAGCACTTTCCAGACATTCGATGACTTTCCCATGTTTGACGATTCTTTTACGCCAGAATTCACTGTCGACAATCTGCTACATTTCGAGCAGCCTGGTTCAAGCTTCCAACCACACGACTACTTTTCGCCCATCCTAGCTCCAACAGAACACCGATTTTCTGCTGGCGTTATACATGACAACTTCACTTATCCCCAGCCACAGAGTCCGCCGCAGTCTGTTCCTGGTGCCACGGGAGACCCCGGACGAAACGCAGAAGTGAGTCACCAGCAGCATAGTACGCACAGATCGTCCAAATCTGGCTCACAACAACCACGCCGCTCGGGCATGCGGGTCTCTCACGGGGCTGAAGCTCAAAACGCCGTCTTGCTTGGAGTAGCTCCGACTCACAACGGCATACCACAGCAAGGCGAAGACCGAGGTGCGAATCACAATAAAGAAGGATCTGGCACGACGCGTGAAAGCATGCGCTCTGGTCCGCAGGATACGCAACCGACGCACACGGCACATGTACACAATTCCGGTAGTGGTGAACTATCTGGCTTGGCAGAAGCGAACGGAGTGCTCAGGGGATCTCGGTTGATACCACCGACGCTATCGCAGACTACGCTGAGACTTACGGGCACGACCAGAGCGCTAAGAGCGTTCGCCAACCTGGCTGGTTCTCGAGGCTGTCCACAGTCACAATGTCGCGCGATCTCGATCGAGCATGCGGCTATTGTGCTTAAGAGTGTCAACGAGCACCAGCTTGGTGTGAACGCTGACAATTCACTGTGGTCTGCTGCGTCAAGTTCGCAGACGAATCGGCGCGCGCTTGCGAAGCATCGCGAAGGACTGCAACAGCGCCCACCGTCTCGCACTGTCGCGTCAGAGCTCAGATTGCAGACATCTTCCTCCGTGTCTCAACCAGGCGGTAAAGCAATTGGCAATACAGCTCTACCTCAAGGAAGGCCCCCTGCGTCGTCACAAGATCTTGACAATGCATCGCTCTTTTCGCCAAACAAGGAATCGGGCAAGAGCCAACGATCCAAGGTTCACTTGCCCTCCACTTCACGGACAGGGGAAGCCGCCAACACAAGTAATGCGACCTTGCAAGGCAGTACGCAGCCCTCACTTGGCCAAGGAATCGCAAGTCTGCACAGCATATCAACGGAGCTGTACATGCTTCGTCGTCGCCCGCGCAAATCTGGAACGAACCAGAACCACCGCCATACTGCCACCGCCATCAACAACGAGAATGTGAGTCTCGCAGTGCAAGCCAACGGCGGTGCGTACCCACGGCTTCAACCAAGAGACTCTCACGCTGCTGCCAACAATGCCGGCCGAACTCCCGCCATCGCCGCTACCCCCGCCTTCATCGTTGGCGCGGCCAACGTGTCACCCACCGCTTCCACCAACACTGCTAGAGCGGGTGAGCATGTGTACTACCGTGGTCACCATGGTAAAACAGACCTACATGGCAGAGCAACAGAGACCAAGACTCCGCAGGAAGCCAGACTGCGCGATTATTTCAAGGTCAAGGACCATCTCGGTCGCCGCGGCCTCACCTCAACTGCGACCATTCTGCTCGTGGGCATCTATCTTGCCATTACTATGCTTTCTTCTGGAATGTTCTTCTCGTCTACTCTGGCTTGCTTCGCTGCCTTCACTTTCTTCTCTCTTGCTCCTGAGAAGATGGAGTTTGCAGCGGAGAAGACTTCATGGTTGCCAAGTGTTGTCCGCAGAATGGTCTTACCGCGCACTTGCGAAGAAGGCAACGGCGCCGCATCGACGCAGTACACCTTTGCGCGTTCGCCCCTGCGCTTCGCGACTTTGGTTTGAAAAGGAAAATGCGGATTGACGTTGGTGTTTGAACAAGGCATCTGTACTTGATCTGCGTTCCAGCGACTAGACCTCGCCGTGATCATACATTGTAGAATCATCAGGCTTGAGGTGGGAGCGTTTATGGTCTTTCCTTTTCACAATAGCAGTCTTTTTATCCACTCGGTTGGCTCGATCGACATTACGTATGCGCAATCCAGCACCGAGATGATCGGGCTGCTCAAACATATAACATCTCACATTATCTCTTCCAAATCCCCTTCTTAATGTTTGTTTGTGCACTTGGAACGATGAAACCGTACGTGAATACTTGCCGCCTCAGGCACTCGCGGCATGACTTCTTCACTCTAGTGCGTCTTTCGCTTCTATGCAATGGACTTGTACGAATGTGCTAGCCAAATGCAAACCGGAGGCTCAAGGTCTTGGTGTTTGTTGCTTGGGCATGACGACCAAGCTGACAAAACCCACACAATACCCACAAGCTGAGGCGAGGTGCAAGATATTTGCTCCTTCTCTCGCGCGTTTGCACAATCCAGACGCACCCGGCAGTAATATTCACACCCGATCTTCGCGCGAGCACGAGATAAAGCGAGCAACTTGGGCTGTTGAGGAAATGTGTGATAACCATAAACACTCAGTTCAGAACTGCCACTGGGACACCTGCCATCCATGTCTGTTCAATCAATTTGAGAGAAAAGAAAATTCCACATGGCATATGAAAATCCTTCGTTGCACTGGTACATACAATCTCCTTTGTCTATATCCTGTTTCATTCATTCGAAAACGGTAAATTAGTGGTCTCATCTCATCTCATTTATCACATCACATCAAATCCCAGCTCAACTCATCCTACTAACTCAAACGACCTTGTTATACCCCGGCGTATTCAACAGAATCCCCATAGTCAGACCACCGATCAGACCAGCTAAAAAAACATAGGTCGTTAGCAAAAAGCGTCTTTCATCCAATTCCCAGCCTTTCCCCAACGGGCCGAACAAGCTGGTATGAGGGAAGGTGAGGTTCGAGCTTACCAATCGGAATAGTCATGACCCAGGAGATAAACAACAACCCGACTCGCTGCCAATTCACAGCCTTGAACGTTCCATTACACAATCCCACTCCGACCGTCGCGCCGGTAATGCACATGGACGTCGAAACGGGGAGTTTGTATTGCGAGAAGATGAGAATGGTGATTGCCGCGCCGAGTTCCATGGATGAGCCGCGGGAGGGGGAGTGGTAGGTGATCCTAAACAGAGAAAGAAAAAAAACAATGTTAGCAAAAGAATCTCGTTTTCATCTTTCCTCGTTTTGAACGCAACGCAACGCAACAACGCAGCAAGAAAAAGAAAACGTACTTATTCCCCATGACGCGCATGATATTGTACCCATAAGTAATGAACCCGAAGCAAATCGTCAACGCAATCACGGCAATCTGCCACAACGGCACCGGAGCCTTCGAACCGACTGTGGCGCCCGTGCTCCAGGCCGAGTACATCGCAGCCCAGACTCCGACAGCGTTGCCGACGTCGTTCGCTCCGTGCGCGAAAGACGCAGTGCAAGCGGTGATGATCTGGACGAAAGAGTATAAATATTCGACTTCGTTTTCGTACTTGGGTGCTTTGCTGTAGACGCGATCCATGCGTTTGCCTTCGGGCGTGCCAAGGATGCCGAGCTGCGCGGAGTGGATGTCGTAGTAGAGGCCGTAGGTGAGGGCTACGACGATCATGGCGGGAATTCGCGCGGCGAGGGCTTTCATGTTGTGGAGTTCGTAGATTGAGCCGGCTCCGGGAGGGTTGTTGTGGAGTCTGCGCTGGGATGGGGGTTAGTTTCTGTCTATTCTTGCGGATGCGAGGGAGGGACAGGTGGAGCAGATTCGACTTACCATCGCCCAGCCCAAAGGTCCCTTTTTTGCTCGGAGTTGAGCGTGGTGCCTTTCTTGTGCTTCTTGCAGTTGGCGGTTGTAATTTGCCTGTGCCTGTTGAGGAGTAGGGTCCAAAGACTCGAGAGCAGCGCCCTGGATGGCGGCTTGTCGCTGACGAGCCTCGATGCCGTCGGTAGATGCTCCACTGGGCTTGACGCCGTTCTTCTCGTACAAAGTCTCGGCAGTCATGTTATCATCGCTGTCACTCTCGCTCTTTTGTTGGCTCGGTGGGCCAACCTCGCCATCGTGTTGGAGGACTGCATAGTTTGGCACCTTGGCCTCCTTCGCGTCAGAGGGAGCTTCACGCCAGAATAGAAGTGGGCCCTTGTAGATGTCGAAGAGTCGGATCGTGTAGTCTTTCTTCACGACCTTGCAGTAGGTGTATGGCACGAAGAAAAGAGCTGAGAGGAGGGCCAAAGTGAATCCAGCACCAAGCGTGACACCGGCGATCCAGCTGTACGAAGGTCAGCGATGCCGCCGATTGGCGCTTCATCAAAGCCAGCGACTTACTATGCAGGCTTCTTGTCCAGACCAAGTTTGGGAGAGCCTTTGTAGACGATGGACAAAGTGCAAATGGTCCCGGCAATCAAGAAGAAGAATGGCGAAGAAAAGACGGCCCAAGGGACTGGATTCTTGCGCACATGGACAAGATACTTGATCAAGCTGAAGACGATGGCGCCGAAGATTCCAGCAGCAAACGGCGCCATGGCCAAACCAGCGAAAATGGCGCCCAGTCCAGAGCCACCGCCCCATCCCCACTAAGCTAGATGTCAGCGGATGCATCTCACCATCTGCGAATCCAGAAAGCTTACCTGCACTTTATCGGCCCCAACAGCTGCGACACCGACACCAGCAATCGAGGAAACCAGGGAGTAGGTCGACGAAACGTGAGCCGAGTGTCGGGTGCACCACATAACCCAGGTTGCAGCACCGGCCGCTGCGCATGCGAAGGCGAGCAATTGCACTCCAGCATTTCCATTAAAAGCCGCGATTGGAATAATACCGTTCTTGATCGTCGAAGCCGTCCTCGCGCCGACTGCCAGCGCTCCCGTCATCTCGAATATCAAGCATAGAACCATGGCCTGCTGGTATGTGACGGAGCGCGAAGAAACACTCGTGGCCCAGGCGTTGGCGACATCGTTGGCGCCATTGTTGTAAGCTTCGAGTAAAGCGAAGAATGTGCCAATGGCAAAGATGTAGGTGTACTCCTGTAAGCGATGTCAGATCAAGAAATGGCCCTGCGAAGTCCATAGTGATGGCAGGTGAGTACGTACGTGCATCACCATCTTGACGACCGACGATCCTGTGATCTGCGGTTCAGCTTTGGAAAAGTGAATTGGTCGTGAAGGGCAGATCAATCTGGCGGCTGGCCGTACATTATATGGGAGATGACCATTGGCACGAATGCTTGCAGCCAAGAATGATCATGCTTGAAGCGTGGGCAGCCCAGGGGAGCATACCGGCCTCACGACTAAACCGAGCCCCAGTTCGCCGCCCGAGCCCCAGCTGCTAATCAATTCGCATCAATGCTTAATCAACTTCTGGAGTGCACTGCCGCCTCTCTCGCCACTCGCCTTCGGCTCGGGCTCGTTCGTTGCCTAATAGAAATAATCCTATCCTTTTAAGGGACAGGTGCCTTACGCGCTCGGGTATCGTACGTCGTCGTTCCGCTCGCAAGCTCGCCTCGCTTGTCCGAGCACAATTTGGAATCCTAATCAAAGTGTCGCCAAGTGTCGGGCCTAGCTGGGGCTCGGGCGGCGAACTGGGGCTCGGTTTAGTCGCCAGGGCATACCGGAGCTACTGGCCCATGTCCGCGGTACTAGAGCCTCTTGGCGCTCCTCGCAACACATGTGGTTCGCAGGGCAAGCTGATCCTGGTATGCTGGTCTGTCTCGTAACTGTTGAGCAGGGGTTGAAGTCGTCTGGTCGGCAGCTCCCACGTGTAGTCGTTGAGCTCCTCCATAAGCCCGGTCTCTTCACACTAAGATCTGTGAAGGCGACTTTTTCGGGGCATTTTCCATGCCCTCGGCGTGTTGCCCTGTCGCATGCTTCAAATAGTTGACGTAGACATGGATATAGTGGTGATTTCTTGGCGGCATTGTATCTGAAAAGCCAAGCTGAAAGATCTTTCTTGCTGAGCGCTTCTCAGGAGCTTGTCGCTCGAAAGCGTCAAAGAATGCCGCGTCTTGATAAGCTTCGATCTCCCTTCGCTACGAGGAGGCGTTGCACACTTTATGTTACAAACGGGCAAAGCTCCAGAAGAAGAAGTCCGAAGAGCGCACTGCCAAGAATCCTAAGCTTAGAGGATCTAAAACAACAAGCGTCGTCCAGTAATCGAGCACACGTGCTCTTGGCATTGAAGCCCATAGTCCCACATTGAGAGACATAGTGTCTTCAACCCTGGTAGTTCGTTGCCCATGGACAGCATGACAATAGTTGTCTCTTGCCGCGAAACTCAGCGCATCCGAGAATATTGCCCTCGTTGGCGAGTACATCGTACAGTAAAATGAGCGGATCAGTAGCATGAGAGCACCGAATTCCGCTTTGACTCCGGCTGGCCTGGATCGGATTCAAATACCCCACTGAAGCCGCATTGAACATGTACGCCCGTTTGATGCCAGGACGCACGTAGATCAATCATCAACACGCAACGGGACAGACGTCAGCCAGCTTCCATTTCCAAATTTGCAAACAGCCAGTTCCAATATCTGCCGGAGCCCAATTCATTTGTCCAGTCCAAGTTCTCAATCGCGAGCGGATCGGCCGCGCTGTCATACTGGAGGGCACCGCCACTGCCAGGATTGGAAGAACCCCAGTGTATATGGAAGATCTATTCCAGTTCAAGTCCTCAGACCAGGCAGATGAAGCAGTATTGGAGCACGCGCTACCGATACTGCCGTCTACCATCCGAGGCTGCATAGCAGACTGGAGTTCAGGCCAATTTTCAGCCTTTTTGGTACTGCTGGCATGAATCTCTGCCTCCTGTGTTGACTGTCCGTGCGTTGCACTTCCAGTGGCTGCACTCCAGGTGACATTCGAAGAGTGATCGCCACCCTGCCAAAGTATAGAAACACCATGTTGCCTGGAGTGGCATATAAAGATCGTGCGCTCGACATCAGCGCATCCAGCACCTCATACCACCCTGCACTCAAGCGTCCAGCAGTCGTCGTCTGCGCCGCACATTTGACCGCATCTCTGTTACGAACGATAATCTCGAGGTCTGCGTCTTGACGAGAATGATTACGTTCAGCACAATTCTGGCGATTGTGACTATATCCAGTCTGTCCGAGAATCACAACACTGGCAGCAGGGATCGCCGTCAAGTTCAGTACAGTCCCGTTGGCCGCCATACGACGATCAGTGTCGGAGAACCCCAGGTAGGCTATTAGCAGTTTTCGAGAATCGTCGATGCAACTTTGGCGGCTGAGTGCGGACCGGAATCCTCTTCTGGGCGAGAGAAGAAAGGCAGGTGCACGCAAATGCGAAGAAGATGCGCGTGCGAGACCTGATAGAGACGGATACCCTTGTCCGGAAGATCAGAGCACGCTCGTGTTCACTAAAAAGCGTCCACCACGAAGGATTCCCGTCGAGTCCGTCTCCCAGTTCTCTCTTGCTGGGCAGATGGTCCTTCCAAGCCCGCACTAATCGTTCGCTTCGACTTCATTTTGCTGCAAGCCAAATCTTCTGCGCCGAGCTGCGTGTTCGGGACGTCCGTCCGCATCGTACGGATTCAGGAGTATTACAAGGGTCGCATAGCTCAACTTGACTTTTTCCTCGAGTTCTGCAGTCTCTTCTGCACGTGCAGTATGGGAACGCAGGGCACGGCACTCGGCTGGTCGAGACAGCTGCGGAGTCTGAATGTCCCTCGCCTGACTTGCTGCTGTTGAGCTAATCCAACATCGCCTCCAGATGAGCAATGCGTTCTCGTAACCGCTGAGTTTCATCAGCCTCACTGAGCTGGTCCACTTTGGCGTGCTGCGGTGCACAGTCAGATGTGCCTCGCGAGATGCATTCAACGCAAGCCTGTGCGCCGGATGTGACGCCTGAGCATCGTGTTTTGCGTCGACGATCGGAGACAGTAAGCAGTGTGCGTCAATTCTTATTTTACTGATCGTTGTTCGTGTACTGAGCCTGAACTGAACATGTCTGTTGGAGCGCGGTCGGAAATTGGAATAGCATTCGCCCGGACGTCATGGTGGGCGGGAGGTCCACCAGGCTTGGCAGGGACATCCTTTGCCATCATCCGCCTACAGACACTGCGAGCTGCTCGACGGGAGTGCACTCGTCGGCGTTGGGAGTACATCTCACGCGTCCTTGCGTGTTGTTGTTATCGCAGAGGTCTATCGCGTTGCGGGGCTTGGGCTCGCCTCTTGACTTTCGACAATTGATCCTGGTACTTCTACAAGATACCGAATCGCATCAAAGCAGGCTCGGGTCAGCTGCATGCGATAGGCGCATGCTATCGCCCTCGACAGCCCGGCAATGCAGTAGTGACAGGCCAGCTGCCTAAGATGGCCTCCTCTCGCTACACGACAGGAGACGATGTAAGCTCTTCCAAGCCCCTCAACCCGCATTGCTTGCACTCCTGGTAGCACTGACTGCAATCAACTGCAGGGGCAGCAGTCGAGCGAGACCGCGCCTCTCTTGTTGAGAAGCAGCATGGCCGAGCACGGTGGAGACCATGCTACGACCATGAAAGGCGGCATAGCGATAGGATCCATGGCAGGCGACGAAGCACGGCAAGCCATCGAGTATGAGCAGAATCTCTCCTTCACAGACGCTCTGAAATTATATCCCAAAGCTATAGGTGAGTGATTGCATCGCAGAACACTCAACAGAAGCACAAATCTAAACCATGGTGCCCTCTTTCAGGCTGGAGCGTCTTCTTCTCCCTTGGAATCATCATGACAGCCTTCGATCCCCAACTGCTCGGAAACCTCTACGCCACTCCCGCCTTCCAACGCGACTTCGGATACCTGTACGAAGGCAGCTACATCATCTCAGCACCCTGGCAAACTGGTCTCTCGATGGGAAACCCCATCGGCCAAGTCGTGGGGGCCTTCTTCGCCGCAGATCCGCTGGAATGGTACGGTCGCAAACGCACATTTGGCGTCTGCGTGATCCTCACCGCGGCTTTCATCTTCATTCAATTCTTCGCCCGCTCGCTGCCAGTTTTGCTGGTGGGGGAACTGCTGGGCGGCTTGGTCTTGGGGACGTATGCGGTCATTGCGCCAGCGTATGCATCCGAAGTCTGTCCTGTGGCACTGAGAGGCCTACTCACGAGTTATGTGAATTTGTGCTTCGTTATGGGACAGTTGATTGCCAATGGTGTAATTGCAGGCACGAGTCAACTGGATTCGCACTGGGCATACTCGGCGCCATTCGCTGCCCAATGGGTTTGGCCGGCCGTAATTCTAATCGGGTGTCCTTTTGCCCCAGAAAGTCCGTGGTGGCTCGTAAGGAAGAATCGCATCGCGGAAGCAGAGCAAGCTTTGAGGCGGCTGGCAAGTGAAAAGGTCGATGTCAGACCCACGTTGGCAATGATAATCGAAACGGATCGACTCGAGCTGGAGATGGAAGCTGGGAGTACGTACTGGGATTGCTTCAAGAAATTCAACCTACGGAGGACGGAAATCGCGATCGGAGTGTACAGTATCCAGGTTATATCTGGGGTATATCTTGTTGGGTACGCGACATATTTCTTCGAGCTGGCGGGTCTGCCGACTAGGGATGCCTTCGGCATGAGCTGCGGCTTTCTGGCGCTGGGTTTCGTCGGCACAGTGTTCTCTTGGTTCCTTCTTCTGCGTTTCGGGAGACGACAAATTTACAACGTCGGATTGGTTCTACTAGTGGTTCTGATGATCCTCATCGGCATACTGGATTGCGTTCCCGGGTATAAAGACAACAAGCCTGTGATATGGGCGCAGTCGGGCCTCATGCTGGTGTGGAACTTCTGTTATGACTTCTCTGTCGGACCCATCTGTTTCGTCATCCTTTGCGAGGTCTCTGCCACGAAAGTGCGAAGTAAAACGATCGCGGTTGCTACCGCTGCACAGGCCCTTCTCGCGATCGCGATGACGGTGGCGATACCATACATGCTGAATGCGGACCAGGCGAACATGCGTGGCAAAATTGGATTCTTCTTTGGAGGCTTGTCGGCTTTCGCGCTCGTATGGGCGTACTTTCGGATACCGGAAACGAAGGATAGGACGTATGAGGAACTCGACATCATGTTCTCGAGGGATGTGCCGACGAGGCAATTCAGGAAGTATCGTGTAGAGTAGCAGATTGGTCTGCAGACCAAGTCCTAGTGGGCACTCGTCAAAAGTTCGCGCAGACGTTCCCTTACTAGCATGCTCATACTCTCTCGCTGATCCAAATCGCGCCTCGGCAGCCACCCCTGATCACTCCCGTCAAGAGCTCATACGGATTCGCCTCTTTCGCATCATTCTCAACAGCATGATCTAAATGCTCCAACTCTTCATCTCGTATCCGTCTGATATCCTTGATCAACTCCCTCAACTCCTCCCCGGGCTCCTCTCCCCTCTCTTCCATATCCTTGAACCATGACAACAGCTCTCTGACTTGACTGTTATAATGATCGCCAATCTCCGTCTCCACGGCCTCCGTACAAGCCATCGCAGCTTCCCGGCCCAGAACACCTGTGCCCCAGCCGAGGACAGTGGCAGCAGCGTGCCAGACAGGATACATGGCAGTCGGTCGAATGCGGTGTTTGGCAAGTAATTCGTTGAATTTCTTGAAGTGACCTTCTTCTTGGTCATACATATGTCGCATCAGGGGTCTGAGGTGTGGATGGGCTTTGATGACTGGGGGCGTTTGGGCAGTATAAATCAGCGTCGCGGCTAGTTCGCCTGCTTGGTTGACTCGGAGTGCGGAATCAAGGAATTTCTTTTGGGCTTCGCTCAGTGGTTTGGTTCGCGGTGCATGCTTTCTGTCTAGCGTTTCGGGTTGCTTTTCGTCCTGCAGTCGTAGTCGGGATGTCGTTTTCAATGCGCGGCGAGTTTGCAGCTGAAAGGCTAGTGGTGTGAGGCGTGCCTTCAGTGGCAACGTCGGCGATGCTGTTGCCATGATGCTGTAATTTACCGGTGCAAGCTTTTACAATCAATTCCCGAGGACGGGACTGCGCGGCAAAATGGACTGGGCATGTGAAGGTGAGGATGGAAGTGAATGGCAAAGAAATCGTCATTGAGTTCGGCGGTACAATAGGTTTAGAGTTTCCGCAGGGCAGGGGTGGCACAGACCTTCGCGCTTCTGGCTTCTTTGGCATGTGGTCGCAACTCTACCTTTCTTCTCAACTTCTTCATCCATCAACCGCGACCGAACATCCACGAATCCTCGTCCTCACTCACCTCACTCACCGTCACCTTCCGAATATCAGCAAGCCCTGTCAACAGCCGTCAAGCATCGATTATTGACCACATCCTGGCGCACCGACAGCACGCTTGCAACCACCCGACTGTCCTTGTTCGAACAGCACTGCTTTCAATAGCACCATCGGCAGCTTCATATCGCTCCCGCGACAGTGCTGAGTCAATACTGCGGCCGCGTTGAGCGGTAGCGACTCGTACGAACTCGACTTCACGAATCAACATCATGGCCGACCTGGACGAGGAGCTTTTGGGGCTGGTCGGCGATGATGATAGCGGCGACGAGGAGAGTGTGGACGACTTTGAGCGACTTGAACAGGCTGAGCTCGGTGAGATTTCTGGCGCCGAAGAGCCACAGCCTAGCGTAGAAAAGGTCGAGGAAGCGCCCGAGAGAAAGAAGGGCGTCGCACAGAAAGTGAGAGCCAAGCGGGGCAAGAGAAAGGTTAGGCAACCAAGCGAAGACGAAGATGACATCGCGTAAGTTGTTTCACTCCTGCCCGTCCAGCACTGCTTCCACCTCCATTCGGAAGCCTCTGCAGCTACCCAGCGCGCGATCGTTGCCATGCGACCTTGTGACGTCGCTGACTGGATCGCTCGCAGCTCACCCTCGCCCGGATCGCCTGCTTCAGTCCAGCACGACAATGATGAGGCCGATGCGCCTGGCGAGGACGACGAGGAGGCGAAGCCACTATATCCACTGGAGGGCAAATACGAGTCGGAACGAGACAAATCCTACGTCCTTGGCTTGTCGGAGATTGCACGGGAGGAGTTACTGGCAACTCGCGCCGAAGAGGTCACGCGACGCACGCAGGACCAGCTGCTTAAGAGGGCGTTGGCCAGCAATGCCGCCAGCAAGCAGAAGCGAAAGGCGGCTGCAGCAGATCTCGAGGACAGCAATCGGCGCACAACTCGCCCAAAGACGGAAAAGCAGGTCGCTCTGGATTCCTACAGAAAGGCACGAGAGGAAAAGGGCGCGCAGCGAGACCGCCTGGCCAGCACTCGGGACGATCGCAAAGACGAGAAATCGCCGTCATCACACGGCTCAGATCGAGACGCTGATGGTGAGAGCGAAGTCGAGTGGGCAGCTGAACCAGAGCGCAAGGACGATCACCCGGCCGAATTAAAGGACTTCGACCGCACACGGATTGGTCGCAGCGCGTTTGCTCGTATCTGCTTCTACCCAGGATTCGAGCAGGCCATCCGCGGCTGTTTCACTCGAGTCGCCATTGGACAGAACCGGGAGACCGGTCAATCCATGTATCGCATGTGCCAAATCAAAGACTTCACCGAGGGCAAGCCATACCAGCTGGAGAACGCATCTGGCAAGCAGTTTACCACCGACCAGTACGCCATTGTGTCCCAGGGCAGTTCTGAGAAACCTTGGCCATTCCAGGCATGCTCTGATAGTCACATCACAGAGTCGGAATATGGCCGTTATGTGGACACGCTGAAGAAGGAGAACATAAAGCCACCATCCCGACGATTCCTAGTTAAGAAGCTGGAAGACATCACTGCTCTCATCAATCTTCACTTCACAGAAGATATGCTGAATCAGAAGTTTGCCAAGCAGAGGGCAATTCAGCTGAAACATGACCCGGCGCATCAGGCCAAGCTGAAGCGGAAGGACATTGAGAAACGCCGTGCGGAGGCTGAGCAGAACATGGACGAGAAGGAACTGGCTAGATGTGACGCGGAACTGCAGGCGCTCGAGAACGGCGCCGCGAATGGCGGAACGAAGATTGCACCAAAGGTCAAGGCTAAAGATCAGGCCAGTCCTGCGAAGCCCATGGCGCAACACGAGAGTCTGGCCATTCTCAATCGGCAAAACAGGGCCAAGAACCAGCAAGAAGTTCGTCAAGCCTTGATCAAAGAGCGGCAAAAGGTAGAAAAGGCGCGTAAGGAGGCATATGAGAAGAAGGTGGCGGAAGTCAGAGAAAAGGTACACGCGAAGGCCAAAGCGAGACGATCATCGCAAGACAAGGAATTGTTCGGCGAAGACACTCCGGGCACCAGCCGAGCGGGCACTCCAGGCACGAATGACACCAGCACACCAAAGAGACGCACTGACATTCCGCTCAACGGCGCCGCGAAAGGCCCGATTGGTGCTCTCAAGAAGAAGAACATGGACGACGACATCATCGGCGGTCTCGATCTGGACATTGACATTGAGATTTGAAGCGTAGATGAGGCTACACGATTGCGATGTTATTGGGGCACGCAAGGCTGGCATCGGCCTACATGATTGCGACACTAAGATTCGAGACTAGCTCGAGCCTACACGACTGTATCAATAGAGCTCGGGGCTGACTTGCAAGCAATTTTTACAGCGTTCTGAGCGAAAAGCATGCAGCAGATGGAGTATTACGAATTCATGCAGATTGCAGCAGAATGTGCGAAGTTCTGTTTCGGTAGCGATACTTGAAGAGACTTGCTATGAAGTCTTTGAATGAACACATAACGCAATTCCCCCCAAAACAAATCCCATTCCGAGCCAAGTGTCCCGCGAAATAACTTTGCCGTCCGCCCACCATTCGCCCAACACAGTGAATAGAAATGCCAGTGAATTTGTAATCGGTACTGTCAAGCTTAATTCTGGTCGCGGAGCGATCAGCGAATCGTACACATATCGATATCCTGACTCATCAACTGAATAGACAGAGCAAAGGAAATGCTTACCTGCCTGCCCAATCAACAAGAAGAACCAAACACTTCCTGTGACATTCAACAACAATGGAATGGCATATCGTGGACTCTTGAGTAAATCGATCACGGCGAAGGCGATGCCGAAGAACTTTCGTTTTATCCAAGAAATTTTTGGGTCCGTGAGATATGGGCGGGAAGGTTTGGGTAATGCGTCGCGGAGGACGGCGGCTTTGCGCATGAAGGGGGTCGTTAGGCCCCAGCAGGCTCCGACCTGCGATATGTGAGTCTAAGATGGTGGTTTGGGGAGAGATGGTGAGCTGTAGATACCATGAGGAAGCCGATGACCCAGCGCCAGACTGGTGGTGAGGAAGGGGTTTCGAGGAGAGGGGCGTCGGGATCCATTGGTCTATGATATGAATGATTTGATGGTGTTGATGTTCGGGTGTTGATGGTCATGGATGGCTACATGTAGAGCAGGGGGAATAGATGGCGATGCTTGGCATTTCGTCGGTCGGATTTTTGATCCGGGCTGCGCGACTTCACTTCTCGCACTTCACCTCTGCGGTCAACATCATGTCAGCATCGTGCAGCTCTGACAGTGCGCATGTCTCGACGTCTCCGAGAAATATTCCCACACGCTCTTCGAGACTTGCTGTCTACCAGTGAATTGGATGCAGCAGCAGTCTCATCTGCATCACATCCGAACACAGGTGTCGACCCGAGACTCCTCAAAGTCTTACAATACAGGCTCTGCAAAACATACCGCCGTAAAGATGGCGCAGGTAGGCCTCATGTCGATGCCGTATAAAACGAAGCATACTTTTGCTCCCAGAATGAGTCCACACTCCCACAATCCTCAAGCACGAAAAACATACTTCGACATCCAAGCACTGAGAAAAAGCCTACGATCCACCATGCAAACAGAATTCGACACTGACGCGTTTCTCGCAGCTCTACGTCGCTGCCTCAAAGCATTAAGCGAAGGCCGCCCATCTGACACGTATCTTGCGGAAATTGAATCATACAACCCACATTGCTCCATCGTGCCGGTGACAAGGCACATCGCGCGAGTCAAAGAGCTACTAACAGTAGACGAACATGAAGCCTACGAAGCTCAATTGCACAAGACTTTTATCGTGTGCTTTGGCGGAAAAGTCCAGCCTTCGCAATGGGAATTTCGAGATACGACCTCAAGACTGGAACAAGCATTCCACCAAGCAGAAGCGTGGAAACGCGAGACGAATGAACTCGAACAAAAGCTGAAAAAGGCCGAAGCCGAACATGAGAGGTTATTCACTCAAGCATCAATGCGAGAGCTCGTCAGTTTAATCTTCAAAGCCTGCACGAGGAATCGAAATCGCAGTTGTCTCAAATCTTGGGCCGATATGAAGAGTTGAGGGCCAGCCATACTCAGTTGATGCGCGATCACGACGAACTACAGAACAACAATCATGACGACCTCATGCAGATGCAGAGCGATTATAGCGATCTCGTGCAAAGACACGACCGAAGCGACGTCATCGTCAAGCAGCTACTCCAAGGCAGACAACGTCGAGACAGCGGCGTGGTGGACCAAGCGACAGACATGCAGAATGCAGCCATTCCTCCAGTCACCACGCCCCAAGCATTACAAAACAGTATCGAGAGCAGCGTCGCTCTATTACGTGAACAAATGAAAGACCAGCAAGAAAGGCTTGAAAAATCTTCTCAAGACATGACTACTTTGCAAGAACAGCTAGCTGAGCTGGAAGCCGACAAGGAAGACCTTCGCCAAGAGAAAGAGGCTTTCCATAGAGCCAAAGGCGAGCTTGAAGCGCAAAGTGTCACGATAGAAGACGAGCTTGCGACAGCACAGCAAAAGCAACAGACACCGGAGGAGAAAGTACGAATGCTCGACTGTGAAAGTAACGTGCTCTGGGAGCATTTGGCTTATCTTGAACATGCTGGTGAAGAGAATATGTCGGAGGGAGATGAGCCGTTAGCTGGATGGGTACAGCAGGCCACGGTTACGGTTCGGAGGGCGATGAGATGGGTGAACGAAAGACAAAAGATGTATTATGTGCTACACTGATGATCAGAGATAAACAACTGTAGCATCTACGAGAAGAGCGCGACGTAGCAGGAATTAACTCTTGTACAGCCAGACACCGCCCAAAGTGGTCGCCACAGATATAGAGAAACAAAGGCCGCAGAAGCTAGTCCTATTGTTTATATGAAGAAACACTACACTGCCTGAAATTAAATGCAGCGTCGAGTCGCAGAATACGCAACGCCTCGCCCATGCTCGTGCCTTGGACACGCTTATGCTCTAGAAGATACGCGACAATCCATCCTCCGAGCCCCTCTTTATTAACCGTGACCTCACCCGGACAGCTAACAATAATCATCTCGACACTCCAGGTTGCTAGCTGGACAGTACCCGATCCTGACTTGGCAATTCACTCTGCAGAAGCCTATCGTCTCCCTACCGTCTGAAAACCAGCATTCTTTATCGTTAAAGCAGAGCTTATTATTAACCTGCGAATAGCTGCGGTCAAAGGTGCGGTCTTCGCAAAAGTTCGGTGCGAAGGTTACACGCCTTAGTCTCTAAGCAATGCGCAGCGCTGTCCAGCTGCGCACGCGGACACACCATCTGCTGGTGTGCACGTCCGAGGTTCGCCGCAAATCCCGTCATTGCATAAATGGCCCACACTGGTGCAATCCGAAGTCTTGACGCAGGTTTCGATATTCGAGCAGAATCCAGATATGCACCGCTCGTCAGAGAACATTTCCCCAAGGCACCTGGTGCACACGTCCGGTCAGTAGTCCGCTCGGCGCAAACTCCAGCACGATCTTGACAGCCTTCGCCGGATCTGCATCGGCTCGTATCAGTCGCAGTGCAGGTACGCACTTCTCCAGTATCCGTTTCGCACTTCTTGCTGCTAGATCCACTATCGAGAAGGTCGTAGCACTGCTTGCCATCAGGGCACTCGCCGTCATCGCGACAAGTGGTCGGCGGAGTCGAACAGATGTTGCTCAGACAGCTTTGTGCGGAAGAGCAATCTCGCGCACTGTCGCACCGCTTGGGCTCAGGCGCGCAAGCTTGCTGTTCGCAATTCAAGCCTGGCGGATATCCGTCTTTGTTCGAACAAGTCGCCGGAAGACTTCGACAGAAGCCGTTGAAGCAGACCTTTCCAGCCTCCTGGCAAGTTGTGCTTGAGCCAGAGCATGCTGTGGCTTGGACGCAGCTGGAATGATCGCAAATTCGTGACTCGCCGCACGTATTATCCACCGTGCAAGCCGAGGGCGTCTGTTGACATGTTCCATCAATGCACGAGTCGCCCGAGAAGCATGCAGCACTCAGTGTGCAAGTCCTGACGGGAACTTCGAAGCAGCGGCCCGTTGCTGAGGATGCATCGACAGGTTGGCAATTTTGCCCAGCAGGACAGATGCGTGTGCGAACGTCGCATGATGTGGGCGCGCCACAAATTCCGTCGTTGCAAAGTTCACCCCTTTGTGCATTGCACTGAGATGTCCGAGAACACAATGATATTATCGGGATGACACACACACCTTCCTGACAGATCTGCGGCGCAGTACAGGGGCGGACTGTAGAGCACTGTGGCTCCGGCGGCGGAGTAACACACACCCTTCCCGACAGATCTGCGGCGCAGTACAGGGGCGGACCGTAGAGCACTGTGCCTCCGGAGGCGGAGTGACACACTTGTTGTTGGCAGAGCAGATCTTTCCAGCTGTGCAGTCGGACGACTGAGTGCACTCATCCACGCATCGTCCAGACTTGCAAATCTTTCCGGCCTTCGAACACCCCGAGTCATCAGTGCACTCAGGAGGAGGTGTCACGCAGACAGTGGCTTGACAGAGCTTTCCGGGTCCGCAGTCGGACTGGGCGGCGCATTCGACACAGCCTCCGCTATTGGCAAATCTTCTTTGCTCCAGAGCACTGTGCCTCGTCAATCATCGGAAATATGCAATGACTTGGGACAGTCACTTGCCTTGACATTGCATGCGCCGCAGTTGGACGCGTCTGAGACATACGTAGCTTTCTGCTTGCAGTTGCCATTGCATAGCTCATATCCTGAAGAACATGAAAGGCGCGTCGTGATGCATCGGCCTTTCTAGCATGTCTGTCGGTCTCCGCACTATAACAACATGGTCAGTATGCCGATGAAAACCGTGAATGGCTGACGACAAATACCTTTGTACCGCAGCGTCCGCAGTGGTTGTTATCGATCTTCGGATCGCCACATCTTGCGTTGCACACGAGCTTGGGACTCGGGCAAGTCGGCTGAGGTGTCTTGCACCTTCCACCAATGCATGTCTTTCCAGAGCTGCACTTGACTCCGCAGCTTCCTCAGTTGTTCGAATCTTTGCTCAGGTCGGCGCAGTAGGCTCCACCGGGCTTGCGGCAAGTAGTCTCGAGGGAACCGCACTTCGGCGGCAGTCTGCATCTCTGCTTCACGCAACCACAGATGATCTTGATGGCATCGTAATTGTAACGCACCAGAGCCTGGGGGCGCGGCTTAGGTACGAAACTCCGAACATTTGCTGGAAAATCTAAGCAGTATTTGCACCATCACGGTACCCAGAAATGTAATTGACCTCCAACTTGTATTTTCCGGTGCACAAGTCCTTAGCAATCGCACCAAAAGTGAAAAGCCAGAGCAGAGCGAAGGCAGAAGCGAGAGATACTCTCGCCATTTCATCAAGAGAAGCAGTCGAGCCAAGACGTGGAACACCGGGAATCGTTCTGGATACTGGTGGTCCTGCCTTTTCTTATCGTAACACGACACATCACCTTGTCCTCTAGAGGCGCCTGACCTTGTTGTCGACACTGCCACCGGGCTTGGGGCCCGCGTTCTAAGAAGGCTAGCCGTGACTCCTGCCATTGTCGCGAGTGGCCTGATCTCAGGATTGCAAAACGGCGTCTCGAACGTGAGAGGTTGTTCTGCAGGGCCATCGCTTAGAATTTCTCTATCCGATAGACACATTGGGATCTATCTCAAGCCACACTCCCGGATGGCTTGCGTCTCGATCTCGGGGCCACAGAAGAGCCAAGAAATGCGGCTGTTTCCAAGTCATTTGGCGAGTACCTCCTAGGACAACATCAGATCTCGAATTGAGCGGTCGCACAATTCACATCGAGAGCTGGAGACAGAATCAACTGTCAAAGTGAAGCTGTCCAAATGACGGCTCCCCGTTGCGATCGTCGCGAAGGACGGATAATCCAGAATGTTCAGATTGTTAGTCACCAAGCGCTGTGTAGGACTCAAATTTGACGCCTCATAGCGGCCTCAAATTTAGCATTCTCTTGTTTTGATACCGGCGGTGGCGTGTCCTCACCACATGGCTACAGCCGCATGCGATTCGTGCTGGACAGCCGGATGGAATCTGCGAAATGTCGGCCTCAAAAGTACTTGGTATAACTCGACCTCGCGAGACCTCGGAGCTTAGACCGATATCCTCGTACCATCCTCGCGAGATCGCTTCTGCCGCAAGACCTGCACGGGCGCTCTCCCATGGCCATGTGTTGAACGAGCCTGGACACGTCGTCGATAGTCTTGGCGTGTTGTACGGGGGTCGAGAGAATCGTGCATAGTCATTGCTGTTTACATCTGCATCTTGGAAACGACTTGGCAGAAGCAGGTGATGCGTGCGGCTCTTCATGCCACCAAACCACAGACACAGGCTGAAAAACGTTTATCCTTCGCAGCTGGCCGACGACAGGTCAAGTTGCATCCCACATCAACACTCCCACTTCCCGCTGATAAGTATACCGTTTCTCTTCTTCCAACTCTCCCCACTTTCACCTCCTGCCAGCACCAACATCATGACTCCCTCACGTCTCACTCCACCTCCAGACTCTTCTACCTCTGCCCCCACCGGCCTCACAGCCGAACAGAAACAATTCTGGCACAAAAACGGCTACCTCCTCATCCCCAACGCCCTCACCGCCAAACAAACCACCACCCTCCTCAACGCAACCCAAACCATGCTCACCACCTTCGACCTCGCCACCCACCCCATGACACGCTTCAGCACAGGCGAAACCACCTCCCACATCGGCGACGAATACTTCCTCACCTCGGGCAACAAAATCCACTACTTCTTCGAAGAAGCCGCCTTCTCGCCCTCCACAAACACCCTCACCAAGCCCAAAGAAAAAGCCATCAACAAAATCGGCCACTGCCTACACGCCCTGCATCCAGCGTTCCAATCCATCTCCATAAACCCCACCAACGCCAGCATCGCACGAGATCTGGGGTTCCGCGATCCTCGAGTCTTGCAAAGCATGATAATCTGCAAACAGCCCGAAATCGGAGGCGCCGTACCTCCGCATCAAGACAGCGGATTCTTGTACACGAATCCGCCATCGGCGGTGGGGTTCTGGTACGCGTTGGAAGACTGCACTGCAGAAAATGGATGTTTGAGTTTTGCGCCCGGATCGCATCGGCGAGCGGCGATTCGGGAGAGGTTTGTGCGGAAGGGGGGGCATGATGGGAGGGGGACGGAGTTTGTGCCGAATGAGAGTGGAGCGGAATGGCCTAGGGATTTCGAGAGGGAAGAAGTCAAGGAGAAAGGAAAAGAAGAAGAATACGTTCTCGGAGAAGTCAAAGCCGGGACGTTGGTGCTGATTCACGGGAATATTTTGCATAAAAGCGAGAGGAATTTGAGTCAGAAGGGGAGAATGATTTATACGTTTCATATGATTGAGGGTGGAAACGAGTATGATGAGAGAAATTGGTTGCAGCCGCCAGAAGGGGGCTTTACGGCGCTGAATCAGGCGATGGAGGGGTGAGGGTAGAATGCGAGGAGGGAAAGGGACATGAGGACATGCCACGACAGTGGGTGCAATAGTAATTTATGTGGAATGAGACATGACAAAGTGATATGGCTTCAGAGCGAGCCAGTCCAGCATCAGAACGGGAGAAGAGGGCTGGACCTTTTTCATGCGGCTTCCCCTCCATGAGTGCGGCCTCGAAGATGGCCTTGAGAACGAGCATCCAGCATCTCGCTAAGAATCAGTGATCAAAGCTGGTGCAGGTCAGGTTTGAAACGCATGGCATCGATTGGGAAAAGTGTTAGTCAGGTCTGTGGGAGGGACGGAGTTATTGCAGATGGAACTTAGGAAAAGGTCTGGTTCGTCAAACGCAACTTTGGTGAAGGCCCATCAACATCATTGCACTTCGTAATTGGAATTCAATCATTGTTTCGTGTCTTTACAATCGTACCCATCTTGTCTCATACCGAACGATCCCTCTCTCGTTGGGAGGTCGTTCCACGTAATGCTCAAAACGCCAGTCAAAAGCATTTTCGTCTCGATCTAGTCTTGCAAGAACCTTTCCCGCAGTTGGCCAAATTCCGGCGTGCGTGGAGCGCAGGCAGACTGTGGGAGGAGAATGCGTGCGCGAGATTTGCGCGGCCGCACACCAGCCATCGTCGTCAATCGTAGCGAGGATCTACGCAAAAGCTTTGCTAAAGGCTTTGCGCTCCTTCGCCTTGCGATCGGCAGCAGCCTTCTTGACAGCAGCCAGCTCGTTCTTGATCGTGGCATCGTCGGGCACAAGTTGGGCAGCCTGGTCGAGGAACTGCTGAGCACCTCCTTCGTCCTTGGAGGCCCTAAGAGCGACACCCTTGCGGAACAATGCCTTGCCCTTTTCGGCGTCGGAAATGTCTGCCACCAGAGACGCCTTGTCTGCCGAGTCAAACGAAGCTCTATACTGTCCGAGCTTGAACTGCAGCAACGAGCTATTGGTGTGCAGCGAAACTTTGAGCTTGGTAAGCTGTGCTCCAAGATCTGCTGGATCGCCATCGAGAGGTGCTGGGTACTCGTGCAAGTAGCGTAGTGCCTTCTGGTACTTTGAAAGACCTAGCTCGAGCTCACCAGCCTTGAAAGCCTTGTTGCCCATGTCTTTCAGATTGGTCACAATCTCCACGATCTCAGTACCCTTCCACTCTTCGCCCGCCTTCTCCTGGTCTTCCGGATATTCTTCGTATGTGTCACCGGTACTATCAGGTGCCTTCTTCGTAAACTCGGAAATGTCTGTTCCCTCTGGCAGCTCACCGCAGTCTTCGATAACGACGTCGTTGTCCGGCTTATCATTGTTTGTTGGGCTGTTCTCCACCTCGCGCACAATGCTCTTGCCAGCAATCACCTCTCCAAACACAACGTGCTTGCCATCCAAGTGCGGTGTCGGCACAGTCGTTACGAAGAACTGACTACCGTTGGTGCCTGGTCCGGCATTGGCCATGCTCAGCAGGAATGGCTTGTCGTGCTTGAGTTGAAAGTTCTCGTCCTCAAACTTCGCTCCGTAGATGCTCTCTCCGCCAGTGCCATTGTGTGCAGTGAAGTCACCGCCTTGGATCATGAAGCTCTTGATCACTCGGTGGAAGGTAGAGCCCTTGTAGTGCAAGACGGCATCAGTCTTCTCGTTCTTGCCCTTCTCACCCGTACACAGTGCGCGGAAGTTCTCTGCGGTCTTCGGCACAATGTCGTTGTACAGCTCAAACACGACCTTGCCAGCCGGCTTGCCGCCAATTGAGATGTCGAAGAAGACCTTGCTGCGTGGGGCCATGGTGGATGGTCGTGATCGTTTTCGGCGACGTCGCAGCCGTGAAGTGGGAGGTCGAAATGGAGCTGTTTCCAAGTCTTGTGCACAGTGCTCAACGATTGTACAGAAGGAATTGACGCGCTGTGTGCGAAGTCCAAAATGAAGTCACTCACAAACAAACTTCTCGAAGGTCGTGGAAGCTGTCACAGCTGCACCTGCAGATCGCGAGTCTTGGCGCGCGCCTCGTTCCTGCACGAGCGGGTAATGATCACAAGTGAGGGAAGGTGAAAAACCGAACGCGTTCAAAGGTTGGAGACATGCTATGGTGACACTAACTACACCAGCCGCAGGAACTTATGCTCGAAAAGCTTCCAAAATGCAGTCTTTCCGAGCAAAGACGTAATCAATCATCAATGCTTTCTCCTCACGCCATCCCAGGTATCGTATTCGTCATGAATCTATCACAATCCACACTCAGTGTTGGCCGCTGTGAGCATATTGCACGGGCGCAGGGTGGTGCTCGACCGGCTTCTGCCCATTGGAGACGTTGGTGTGTCCGTTCGTCTCCTTGTCCTTGTGCAGGAAATCTACGGGCTCGTCTGCCGCCTCGGTCATCTTCTTGAACGTGTCCCAATCGGTGACAGCACCAAGCGCGCGCTTCATGTGAGCGTTGACGATCTGCAAGCCATAGACGTAAGACGCGTTGACCCAACCAAAGCCTTCAGTCGCAACACCCTTGAAATCACTGCCTTGGTTACCGTATTCCGCTTCCACCTTGTGAGGATCGATGGGTCGCGTCACGTCGTATTTCTCGACCACGACTCCGTTGAAGTCCACGAACGCCTTCGTAACCATGTGGATCCAGCGATATGCAAGGCGCTGCGCTTCCTCCTCGAAGCCATAACGAAGGAAGCCTGTCCACGCGAGAATCTGCTGCGGAGCCCAACCGAATGGGTAGTCCCACTGACGATTTGGTCGATGCACGCCGACCGCTCCCCGACTCGCTTCAGTACCAGAGACCAGACCTCCATGGACTTCGAACTTGGGCAGAGCTTGAGCGATCATGATCGAAGCTTGTTTTGGGCTGGCGGCTCCTGCCCACATGGCCCAGAATGTGGTGGCACTCTCGTACCCAGTCTGCTGCTTCTTGACAGTATTGTAGTCAATGAACATGCCCCGGTCCTCATCCCACATGAGGTCGTTCATGGCCTTGCGACGCTTCTTGGCACGGCGATCCCACGTGGACGATGTTTCGACTTCGGGATGACCGGGCATGCGCCATTCCTTCGGGATCTCCAGTCTGTCGCCAAAGAATGCGCGAATGGTGCGTGCAATGTCGACCTCGTACTTGTACAAACAGGAGTTCGTGTCCACCGTGGCGAGGTTTGCGGCGACCTTCTCCAGCCGGTAAGAAGTGTCGTGACCGGACTCTCGCACAGCGCGATCGTGAAGGAAGTACTCATCCAGCTCCGGCTCAAAGACATGGCCGTAGTTGTACGCGTGAACAAATTCCTTGAATGTCATCTTGTGCTTGTCGGCGTATGGCTGCAGAACGTGCACAAAGTGTGAGGCTTCGGTCTCGGGAGGGACACCCAGACCTCCTGGTCGATATCTCGACAGACCAGATTCGGCGTCATAGCGAGGGGGTGACATCCACGTGGAATAGTAGTCTTTGATGGCTGCAAGCATGGCAGATCGGAGAAAATCGAGGCTGTCCGGCTCATGCTTGATGCGGTCATAGACGCGAAGCGCCATGTCTGTGAGGAACGGAGGCTGCGAGCGTCGAAGGTAGTACGACCGGTTCGCGTTCAGAATTTTGCCGTAGTGTCGGATGCAGAAGCAAAAGTGCTTCACCATGGCCTTGCAGAGGTCCTCGCGATCATTGACCAACAGACCAAGTGTCTCCATGTAGCTGTCCCACCCATACAGCTCGTTGAAACGGCCTCCGGGCACAACAAAAGGGAGGCCTCTGTAGTCTGGCTCGCCAGCAGGAGTGTCCTTGACGCGCTCGACTTCGATTGCAAGGAGACCCGGAGCTTCATTCAGATCACGGACATATTCATCATCGTCCGCGCCGCCTTCTTTGAGCCATTGCACGTCGAGACGAATGTGTGGATGTTCTTTGGCGACTCGTGTATAGTAGGCATACTGTTCTGGAGCGCCCGGAGGGATGTAGATGCGAGGACGTGGATCTGATGTCCAGTCCTTGGGGTCTTTTGCAACGGCAGCAATGTTGGACCCATCAATCCTTCTCGTGAGATTTGGCCAGAACTGATCCTTGATAAGGCGAGCCAGTCGATTGACGGGGTTCTCATTCAGGCGGGCCTCATCGAGGACAATCTGTCTGCGTCCAAACTTTTTGGCCAGCCACAGCTCTTGCAGCAAATTGCTGAGCATGTATGTCCCACGAACATCGAACCGCTTGTATCCGCCCGACGCTGCTGTTCCCAATTCGATCGTCTTTGGACCTGTGTCCTCGATGGTGATTTGGACGTTGGCATCGGTGTCTTCGCGCGACAAGAGGGTGTGCAGAGTGTCTTGCACGTTGATGAGGTAGCGGCGTGGGGCATTACCCATCATATCGTGGCTCAGCCTGCGGGGAGGGGCATTGTAGTTATCCGTGCCTACCTTATTCAGGCCAGGATCAACCTGTTGTTGTCAGTACGTTGCAGCTCGCGTGGCATTGGGGCGACTCAAGCGAGAGACGGGGACTTACTGCCGAGTATGTGCGGCTCTTTGCAACCTTTCTAGGGTTGTGGCTCGCGCCGTAGTAGACATTGGGCGCGGCATAGGGATCGAGGTCCAAGGAAAGGTGGTCCTGAGGTTGTGCTTTCTCCTCGAGCGGGTTGTGTTGGAGAGGGGGTTGAGCATGGGTTGTGTGGGTGTCCTTTGCAGAATGCGCTGGCAATACCGATTCCTGCGAGCTCATGCTACACTTGGAGGGCAAAGTAGGCGAGTCCGCGGTGGTTCAGCAGAAAAGATGATTGGAGGGGTCAGCGGGCGTGGCTGGAACAATTTAGGTGGGAGGTGCTGTGATGCAGGTTAGCCAGGGCCGCGCCATCTCTTCGGGGTCCACTACTGCACGACACAAGGCTCGTGTGGCAGTTCAACGGCGAGGTGGCGGTGGGGAAAAGGAGCGGGACGACTGACCTGGAGTGTCGTTGAGTGCTCAGAGGCTGTGCTGTCTGGGTCAAGCAATGATGGGCAGATCTGGCCGCATTCACGGACGAGTGGGAGAGAGGGCGACGGGCGCCTTTTGAACGAGCGTCGGCGCAGCAGGTACAGCGCCCGTCAAGCGCGTTTGCCCGCGAGGTGACGACGAGGAAGGAGACGCTGAACAACGATGGACTGGACGGGACTGGACTGGACTGGCGGGCAGGTTCGGGGAAGGAGGCGGTGAGGCTTCCATCACTTGCTTCTTCTTCTTCGTCGTCGCTGCTGCTGCTGCTGCGCGATGACGGGCAGCACCGGCGAAAGACGAAAGAGGGACGATGCGCGGTGAGGAGGCAGGCCGCAGCAGCATTGTTGGTGATGAGGGTGGGACAATGCACAACCACATGCGCCGCACATGCTCCTCCTCCGCGTTTGGCGCGCCCACCCGGACACGCGACCACGTGGTTGTTTTTGCTCACGCTGTACTTTGTACATGCTGACGTTGCTGCGATTGCCCAGCGACCGTCCGTCCGGCGTCATCTGATGCAGACCCTCACCGCGGACTAAACTACATGTACTTCCGAGTCCGGCTACCTTTCTCAGGCAATGCCACGTCAATGTCATCGTATATTCGGGGAGCAGCTCGGGTACGCGGTCCTTCGTCCTGAACATCGGGCATCATGTGCATTTTCGCCACCCTGCAATTACTACCTCCTAGTTCCTCGACAGGCGAGCCGGATAAGATAGCCACAAGCCTCGGCTCATAGTTTTAGCGGGGCGAAGCTGTTCAATCGCCCAACTTTCTCCCAGCACGGCAACTCTTGCTAACCACCACCACCACCACCACCATTCACCATGGCAGGCAGCAGTACCTTCATCTGGGCCCACGCCCTTCGCATCGACTCCACCAAATCGCCCTTCTCCTCGCCAATCGCAGGCACGCACAAAGCATTCGCAGACATCAAACCCGTGTCATGGAAACGGTACAACGTTGGCGGAGTTCTAACAACGGTCTACGGCATGGAAGAGCTTCCACACCACCCTGAAGAGATCGTGGCATTCTGGCTCTTACACGGGAGAGGGGATACACAAGACAGCATGGCATATACAGCCGCGGCATTGATCGATGCATGGAACTCCCAGAGAAAGTCACAAAGCCAAAAAGGTCTCATATGCATCAACTTCGATCAGCGGAATCACGGGTCAAGAATGATTGAAAACGACAACAACGTATCGTGGAAACAAGGCAACCCGACTCATGGACAAGACATGTTTGCGACGTACGTCGGGACCGCGAACGACTTGAGCCTCCTCATTACCCAAATTCCCTCCTACCTGCCCTTCAAAATACATGACCACTTCTGCGGAGGTGTGAGTCTGGGCGGTCATGCAACGTGGGTCGCACTGATGAAAGAGCCCCGCATATCGGCCGGCATGGTTGTGATAGGCTCTCCGGATTACGTGCGACTCATGACTGATCGTGCAATCCGGAGTAAAGTGCGTACTGCCATCGCGTCTGATCCGCCGGGTAAAGACTTTCTGGGCTCGAAAGATTTCCCGCAGTCGTTGCTTGCCGCGATCGAACAATATGACCCTGCGGGAATCCTGATGAGCGAGCTGGATGTGGTGACGGGAGATGATCATGTGCATCCACCTTCGGAAAGGGAGGCGCAGGTGTTGAGGTCGGTGGTGGAGCGGACGTTGGCGGGAAAGAAGATTATATGTTTGAGTGGAGGGAAGGATAGATTGGTTCCGTACGAGCAGGGCAAGGTTTTCCTGGAATGGCTGAAGAGGGGGATTGCAGAAGATGGTTGGGCGGCGGATCAGGGGATTGTGATTGAAGATATACAAGATCCGCATGCTGGGCATGAGTTCTCTGCTTTGATGCGGAAAGAAGCGGAGAGATGGGTCTGCGAAGTGTTGTCGGATGATCATGGGAGATCGTATAGGGATAGCAAGCTATGAGAGGTGGCAGCAAGACGGCACTTTGACATTACCATCATCGCATTCTGGTATGAGGAGAAGCTTTACAGAGCTGCGAGCCCGAGTGAGCTCCCACGAAGCAGATTGAATGCCTCTGTTCCTGCATCCCAACGCGACTCGACGATCAGGCATATTATCTGCCATCTCTGAAGCAGAGAACGGCTCAGGGTCCCTCCATCCTCGAATTTTGCTCGAGACAGCCAGCTCTCTGCATTCGAAGTCGTCGATGGGGTGGGAATTTGACTTCTGCAAAATGGCCTTTTCTGAGGGTGAGATTTGCGCTGTCGAAAGCTGTTGACCTCGACAAGTAGTTCTACAGCAGTGAAATCCGTGCTCAAAATAGAATATATCGGATGCGTACGTATCGATCTCGAGCCGATGATATTGTCAGACGCAATGCTGGAATAGGTGCTTCTATCGACACTGCACGACAAGACAACAGAAGATTCTACTTTCCAATTTGTATGGTTGTTTGAGTGTTCGATGTCTTGTACCCATCTGCAAGATAGGTTTGTAAGCCACTACAGACACAGAACTCGTAATTCGAACTGTTCAACGTGTTCAGCCAAGCCCCGTCAGTTTGCCTCTTCGTTCCTTCTTTCTTAAAAGCCCAATCGTGTCAACAGTCCATTTATTCTGCTTCTCCATGCTGTATTCGTTTCGCTTGTGTGTCCAGTCATTGACTTCCCATCGATTTGTCTACAGAACTTTGATTCAAGACCTCTCCACCCCCTTCTTCCATCTAACCGAGAAGGCCGATCCCCAGCCTCCGCCCACAATCCCACCCTCTCGTTTCATTCCAAGAACGTGTACCACCCCAAAAGTTCGTGTGAAACCACAACCCCAATCTCGCATAATACAGCAAGAAGCGACCCGAAACAAATCATCATGGGCGGCTTCCAAAAATTCGTCGGTACGCAGGGTCGACATCTCCATTTGTTAATCAACGCCAAGACTAACTTTCACCATGCCATAAGATCGCGTTCTGACGAGCAAATACAACAAACCGTTTCCTGTCACGTTATTACCTTCGGCGATTGGGTATTATTTGGGTGTGCAGTCGGGCAAGAGACAGGCTGAGACGCTGGCGGAGTTTCGGACGGTGCATGAGGAGAATCGGGCCATGTTGAAGGAGATTTCGGGGAGGGAGAAGTAGCAACTAGCAATCATTGTACCCTGCACACAGTACTACGAATTCATCGGTTCTTGGAGAACCGCGGCGATTGAGAGTGAAGGTCTTGATTCGTCACTTTGGCGGGGGCGGTGTGCAGATGTAACTGAAGCTTGGGTGCATGACCACTAACATATTGTAACGGAGATTTCACCCATGCAACCTGCTTATGGCACTTTGGTGAGTTTACTCTGCAATCGTGCATCCTAATCATAAGCTAACAACTCTGAAGGCGGAGTGGTTGTGAGTATCACCGTAAACCTTGCAGTGTCCAATCACGTTCTAATCAAATCTAGAACGCGCTGGCCTGCTATTGGAACTATATGACTCAGTCGTATGCAACTGTCTAGCCAGTTCCTTCGGGAGCGAGAGGTAAATCTCCATACATTACCATTCGCACTTGCACAACACGCTAACAGTAGCTACAGTTCGAATCTCTCAGGTGTCGTCTCCTAATTTTTTGCGTTTTGGGAACTATTACACAGGTGTCGTCTATTTTGCTGTATAGCGTGTGGGTGCTTTCCAGTCGCTGTAATCGCCATGTACTGCGTGGTGGGTATGAGACAAGATACAGCAGCATGCATTATGAAGATGAGGGATAATTTCACTTCAATCCCGCGCTTTCCCTGGCACTCCCCCAGCTCCCGTCATTGCATATCGAACACGGCAGCTTGTTGACATAGTAGATACCTCTCATCTCAAAGATATAATGTACAACAGTGACGACCCATCGGGGTTTACAAGCTCTGCTCTAAAAATTTCACCCTCTCTTTGACTGAGCTGCCACGAGCTCTGCCGGTATTGCCTAAAGGACTGCCTCCTTCATCACAAGTCATGCCTCTTCCCATTGCACTCTGCTTAGTCGATGAAGCACGAGGTCTAGGACGCAGCTTCATCGAGGGACTTGTGGGTCCCGCCCCGGACGAATGCTCTGCTGTCCAACGTTCTTTCACCATCGACTGAGGAGTCAAAGGCATCGCAAGAAGATCGCCGTTCGCGGGCATTGCAGAGACATAGGTCTTGTCTTGAGATCCTTGTTCCATCCCGATCTGAGCTTTCGGTGGGCTAATCTCTGCCTTGGACCTTCGCATCTCAGCAGTCTCTGCCTTGTAAATCGGAACTTGCTTATGAGCAGATGTCTGAACTGAGAGTTGCATGTTTCTGTCTCTCAGCGCTAATGTCTTCCAAGAAAGCTTGTCCGCTCCACGAATGCGAGGTGGCGTACTGACCGTCCTCGCCCGGAATGTGACCCTATCACGAGGTTTTCCAAAAGGATTGGCTTGAGCAAGAGCATTTCGAGTCTCCGAAGGGAACTGAACACCCATCTCTTCCAACCTGAGTGCAGTGGCTGGCTGACTGGAAGCGCGACGAGCAGGCATAGAAGCAACGACAGTCTTCTTGGTCCGACTGCGTCCGCGAGGCGTGTCGACAATCTCGATTGATAGCTTCATTCTCACCGAGGCCCGGGTCTTGACAGTGTGCGGAAGTAGAACACTTCTCGTGAGCAGGAATGCTTGGTACTGAAATGGATGGACACAAGTTCCGAGTTGGACAAAGTTATCGGTGACTTCGATGGCCAATATCGCACAAATGTGCATGAGCAGAATCGATGCCACGGCGATCGAATCTGAGACGAATCGCTTCATTCCCGGTGTCTGCGGCGCGCGGAGAAATGGAGATGATGATCGGATGGCATCGTAGCTGTTGCCAATCGCAGCGACGGCTAGGAAAAGTTGGAAGCATTCGATGGCAAAAGCATGGAAGGTGACGATTCTGGATCTCTGGGTTCTGCTGAGATGAAGTCTGGGAGTGTACTTGTATGCCAGGCTGCAAGCAATTGATGTGCCGACGACGAAAAGGACTGGGAGTAAAGCCATCGTGCTGAGTCTGGCGCAGAGCAAAAGATACCGGGCATGTAGTCAGGGGGGTTTTGAAGAAACAGAAATGCAGCGTTTGCTCTTTTCGAGACAAGCCGCCACAATTGCAAGACACATTCGACGCATGTCTCGAGATGACGCTCCTTATCATAGTAGCTACGCGTGCGGATCTTCAAGTCGGAAATGAACTGGAAGACTGCATGGGATGCCACATGTCTCGCGAAGCCAGCAACGTGCATGATAAGCAAGACGACAAACAGCTAAGTTAATTCGCACGATCACATTGGCCTGCATTCAATCGTGAACAAGATATTGGTCACGGCAGCTGACCATCATGACAGCCTGTGCGGCACAATCCTCACTCGTTAGAAATGGCAAAAAAGACAATTGGAGCAGGCCAGAATCGAACTGGCATCCCTCCCGGCACCTGACTGCAGGCAAAAGACCTGGGAGGATCTTACCATTGGACCACAGCCCCTTCGATGACAAGATCATTTGGAAGCAATGAATTAATGCTGCACAAGTGAGGCGTCACAATCAGAGACGCTAAGTTCAGAGCTATTCGTGGACTACTTCGTATACGCATAAGTTGAGCAAAAGCGTGCGCCCCCTCCGTGGAGACAGGTGCAAAATTCCGGGCTCTGCACTTGTAGGCCGCAATACTCTTCTGGCATGGCAAAGCTGTCTTGATGAACCGGCAGAAGATCAGAAGAACAGTTTGGAGAGGGCCGGGATCGAACGGGCGCCCTTCAGTATTTTGTAACGCCAGCCTCCTATAATGTGGAGTTCCCACGATGAACGGTACTGAGTGCCCTACCGTTGGACCACAACCCCTTTAGACGATGAGGCGCCTCGTATCTCGATTATCATGCTAGCGTGATGTTGAGTCGGTGTTGCAGTGTGGTATGCGAGGGTATCGGTGTGAGATGCGATGCGCTTGAGTCATGCAACGACGAAAATGATGTGAAATTAAGAGGCCGTGGAAGATAGTCCCCTAATTCAGATCTTCCCGGTCGCTTGAGTCTTCTATGGTCATGGCTCAGTCCTACGCATTAATAGCTTTCATTACACAACGCCTCGCTATGCACACCCTTCTGAAAACAAACCAACATCGCTTTTGGTACATCACCTCAACTGGCACTGGCTCATCGCCTCACAGGCTTGCCACTTTGGAACTTCCTCTTCTGAGCAGGCTGACTTCCGTAATTTCTCCTTGCCTGATCAGGCTTCTTCATGCTGGCGCCAAGATTGATGTCGACCTTGGGAGGCACTGAAAACCCGAAACCCTTGGCCACTTTCTTGAGATCGAGCTTGTGGATATCAAAGACGGTGCGAAGTGAATGGGAAGCGTAAGCTTGCAGGTACGAACGGTAGCCATCTTTGGCGGACTGTGGGATGTGTTAGTAACGTTGCACATCGACTTCCTTTCAAAGTACTCACCTTGTTCAAGTAGTAGTTCTTCCCAATGAGCATCTCCAGCTGTGACTGAATGTCGAGGATCTTCTTTGGGGGAATCTCAAACTCGACTAGAGGCACCTTCGCCTCCTTCAGGTGCGACAAGAAGCCCACTTCACTCGGCTGCAAGAACATCAGACTCTTTCCCTTCGCATTGGCCCCTCGCGCTGTTCGGCCGACACGGTGGATATAATCACGAGGGTCATCGGGAGGGTCGAACTGCACAATCCAGTCTACAGCGGGAATGTCAAGACCTCGTGCTGCTACATCTGTACAGATCAGAGTCCCAGACTTGGCGTTACAGAATTCGAAGAAGGTGTTCGTCCGCTTCTGTTGTTTTTGCTTGCCATGCAGGTCAAGAACCGGCAGGTCAATGTAGTTGAGAAGTTCCGAGTAGTACTTGACACAGTTACAACTGCTGAAGAAGACAATAATCTTCTTTTGAGGATGCTTCTTCAGGAAGGTGAAGAGTAAGCGGAAACGCATATCTGAGTCGCAGATCACGTATCCTTGCTCCAACCCGGCGACTGTGCTGTGCTCCTCTTTGTCGTCCACGTTGATATACAGTGGCCGTTCCCTAAGGGAGACTCTCGCGAGATCAGCAACCTTCGTCGTCTGGGTAGCGGAGAAGAGCATTGTTTGGCGGTCGTCCTTTGGCAGGATCTTCACAATCTGTCGCATCTCGTCCTCGAAACCCACTTCCAGAATCCGATCAGCTTCATCGATCACAAGTGCCTTCACGTTCTTGAACACAAACCCTGGTGTGTTCTGCAGATGATCCAGCAATCGCCCAGGAGTGGCAATGAGCAGGTTCACACCCTTTGCCAGCTTCTCCGCCTCCGCTCTTCGATTCGCACCACCGATGACAATGCCAAAAGTCTGCGAGTGGTGCTCCATGAGTTCTCGCGCAACGCCAAAGATTTGCAGCGCCAGCTCGCGCGTTGGTGACACCACAATCACACCAGTTCCATTTCGCGGCTTGAATCGAAGTCCGTGCAGCAGCTCAACACAAGGCACAAGGAATGCTAATGTCTTTCCAGATCCAGTCTTTGCAGCACCTAGCACATCCTTGCCGGCCAATAGCGGACCCATGGCCCTCCTCTGGATTTCAGTCATGTTCTCGAATTTCATGTCGTTGATGGCGCGCATCGTTTTTTCGCTCAAATTGACCTCGGAAAACTTCTTCGGTTCTTCGCTTGTACTGGGTAGTGAGACGCCGACCGCTGATGGTAGATCGGCTGCATCCCCGGCGTCGCCATTCTGCTTCGGTACTTCATGGTCTTTGTCCTCTTCTTCCGCCTCAGAGTCGGTAGCATGACCATTTGCATCCGTTTGCTGCTCGTCGTCTGATCCAAATTCGGCAAAATCTTCCTCATCTTCGACATTGGCAGCACCGGCCTCTGCTGCAGCATCCTTCAGTTCCTGGTTAACTTGCTCTTCTGCTTCAACCTCCTGCACGTGCGCTTCCTCAGCCTTTGCGTGCTCTTTCAAGCGTCTGCGCTCCTCTTTGCGCTCCTTCTTCGACTTTTTCTTGCTGGGCTGCTCTTCGGGAGCAGAATCGTCATCATCAGCTGGCGGTGTTACTTTGCGCTTTTTCTCCCTCGCTGCAATGCCGTTGACAGATCCGTCGCTCTCGTGCTTCCTCTTCTTGTGTTCCTTTTTAGACTTCTTCGCCGCTTTCGCGCCGTTTTCGATGGGGTCCTCGCGCTCCATGGCGGGCGACGGCAAGCCACCAGACATCAAGGCTGGATTTCCAGGTTTATCGGCGCGATGTCGCTTGCGCCAGGTCGATTCGCGGATGTAGTCGTCGTCGTTGGATTCGGGCGTCCAACAGAAAAGGCGATCAGACATTGAGAGAATTGCTGGGGTGCGCCTAGTTCGCAGAGCACTCGACCACTTTTTGAATCAGATCGAAAAATTGTCGGTGCTTCGGCGAAACTCTAAGCCGAGCCGAGCTCCGCCGCTCGCTCATCTTGGCCGTACAACATCTCCGTTCCGTCTCCTCTTCGACATTCTCTTCCGCCGACGCAAGAACCGACGACAAGTCCATCTTCAGCGCTCGATCACCCATCGGATAGCTCTCTCGGAGAAAGCTTTCCTCACGTGACCGATGTCGAGACAACGAGTGGAGCATTTCTTTGTGCCGATGAACGAAACCAATCCCATCGCGAAGTGCTTTCCACCGCTTTCTTTGACCTGAAGTTTCCACCTGACCAATGCGGGAGAGATTGTTGACTTCCACTTTGAACGTCGACGATGGCATCGTCCGAGCCAGGCTGCTTTGTGCTGTCTTCGGCTCAATGAAGTCAAAGACTATCTATAGCACCGCCCGCCGGTCTCTAATACCCCCTCGAGACTGCTCTCGAGACTTTCCTTCCTTCTTTCCAACATACCACACATATATTGCCACCCTTGGTCACCTGCAAACACTGTTGTCTTGGGTACCTGCTGGCAGTACCTACATAGCATTCAATCCTATCACGCACCTGATCCGACCCCACCATCTTCACTGCGATAATGCCACGTAATTCGAGTCACGGCCAGAGGAACGGCCAGAACAACGTCCGCAACAGTCAGAACAACGGCCGCAACAGTCCAAATAACAGTGTTGCACGGAACAGCGGCCCGAGGCACAACGGCCCAAGGAATAGCTCACAAAACAACAATCAACATTGTACTTACTGCGATAAGAACGGCCACGCCCGAGACGATTGTCGTATGAACCCCCGAAACTGGAAGTGCCAGAATGAGAACTGCAGATCACGCTGGTCACATGACACCAACAACTGTAGACAGCGCAACGGCAACAGTCGAGGCGAAGCCTGTGACTACTGTGGTCGTAGGGGCCACGCAAGCGATGACTGCCGCCAGAAACCATCTGGCGAGCTTTCGACAACAAATTCCAGGCTTCCCTACTGTGTTCACTGCAACACGACTGATCACCCGACAAGTTCCTGCAAAGATGGGTTTAACTTCAAGCATTACAGCGAATCGCTGCTGAGGTGCGCTCGCTGTCGAGAGAAAGGTCACACTCACGACGAATGTCAGAATCCCGCTGGCAAGAGATGTCCAAAGTGTCTCTCGCTGGGACACGGTCGTGATCATTGCCCTCAGAAGAACTCCAGGGACCTGAAATCCCCTGCTACGCCTGCTCGGAATGCGTTCGCAATGCTGGACCGTGTCAAAGTGGATGGCCCCTCTCGATTTCGTCTCGCACCATCGGGATACGAGAAACTGCACAAAACACAATTGGCTCGTATGAAGCTCGAAAAATACTCTCACGATATGAAGTCCAACATGGGGCGGTTGTCCGAAGCGGAAAAGCATCGGATCGACCGAGAGATAGCGCAGCGTCTGCGGTTGATCGAAGCTGAAGAGCGGAAAATATTCCCTCGTTCTCCACGCTCCCCACTATTTCGGGACTACGACATCGACATGCAAACGCCAACGCTACCCGCCATCGAGGACATATACTTGCCCAATTTCAACAACCTCCCAATGCGTTCTTCTCCTCCCATGATGCTAGGCAGCCGACGTGGATCGACGCCGATTGCGAGGCTCGCACGGTGGGTTGTGAAGGAGGGCGGCAATGCGAACGATCCTATGGTGCTACAACAGGCATGGAATTTCTGCCAGGATATGGAGGCAAAAATCATCCAGAAGATCTCCAAGTCTCGTTTGGGCTACCAAAAGTCTGGCATCTGGAACAATGTCATCCTCCTCCACGAAGTCGCGATCATGGAATCTGGCGTCGTCACCCAACAGCGTATGGATCAGATCAAGTGGCTCTTGCAAACCGGTGCCTTGATCCATCGCGACCCAGTGACCATGGCAGCACTGTTCGCTCGCAAAGTCCCTATCTGCTCCACCTGCGGCACCCGCGGGGTCATTGTCAACGAGCACTTCCAACCTGTGCCAGTAGATGCTCCTGCCACTGAGCTTTACCTACTTCGAGACGTGGAGCACCCTGCATGGGGTCTCTTCATCGTCTTTGAATGCCGTGGTCGGTGCTCCACCGACGGCTACCGGTTTGTCCGTGTTCCGATCGAGGAGATGAATGGGAAGGATTTGCAGAACGATCCATTGTACTACCCCTATGGAGACTTTTGAGTTTCGATCTGAAGACTTGCGAGAAGGGACAAAGTAAGTATGGGAAGATGTTTCTGCGCGATACACACACAGTACATAACTATGTCATAATACTCAAGTGAAGCTTCTGGCAAGCTTATCTCCAAATCTTTCCTCTCCGAAGACGTGTTCGCACTTTTCATTTCATGCTGCGCAATACCATTTTTCTCACCCGTGAGCAGCGTCGCCCCCCAGACTTGCGCAACAAAGGACCGGATGCAGCACTCTGCTTGGTCTTTGCAGCGACCGGAATAGGACTCATCCCGCGATACCCGAACAAAGACAGAAAATAACTCATGCGAATGACGAAACGGTTCTAGATCTCCAGAGCACAAAGAGCAGAGTCTCCAGGCAGAAAGCTTCCCGTTCCCAGATCAGAAGCCATATCGGCACCCATTCACTTCATCCTGCTGACGAATCCTATTTGACGGAACCAGCCGACGCTAGCTCATGTTTGTCTTGGCGATGAATTTGATCGCCACCTGTGACACGACAGCGACAGTGACAGTGATGGCGACATTGGATTATTGAACAGTCATTGGCGGCGGATCGGACGGAAGCTAACTCATGTTTGTCTTGGCCTGAGCAGTATCTTCCTTGGTCTGTGCGTGGAGCCAACTTCGCACCTACTGTGTTGGTCTGTGCGTCATTCTGCGGCACATTGCATTGCTGTCTTCATGAACGAAGATGCACTGTGTGATATGTCGGATATCGTGCAGCAGCATCGCTGGCGTTCCGCGGTAGCCTGTGATACAAGGAACGAGCATCCTACGTAATCAAGCAAAAGATTGACAGAGGGCGAAAATCAGATTAGGTCATGAAAAGCTCGTATTGTCTGCTGAATTCTGAAGTACTCGTGCAAACCAATGTGATTCTACTCGGAGGGGGGGATTCTGTGCCGCCATGCCCTTCACTGTCCCTCCCTTCCCCTCTGCCGAATACCTTTGCTCAGTTCCGAGTCTTCAGGGGATGACATTACAGCAGCACTGTAGACTGCAGATCAAAATAAGTCGCCTCCTCCGGAGCATACGACTCAGTGTGTACGCCAACAACGCCATAACATCGCTCAATCACAGCCCGCCGGTTCTCAGGTTGTGCCATACTCGAACAGCGAAGCGACTATTTCTTCTTGGGTCTAACCCTGCCTCTTCTTTGGTCTACCCCTGCCTTTCGCAGGAGCGCTGCCCGAGCCAGTAGTATCGACGCTGCCGGCGCGCGAGGTGCCGTTCGGCGTCCCCTTGACTCCATTGACGGCTTTGTTCTGTTCCATTAAGTGAGCATTATTCTTTGACATGATCAAGCTCGAGTCCTGCGCTTACCTTCGCACCACCCGTCGAAGTGCGACCCTTCTTCTTGGCTGGACCATCTTCTTCCTCATCGTCTTCCTCCTCCACAGCTCGCTTGTTTTCCTTGTTGTTGCCACCCTCCATCTCGCGGGTAACGGTCGTGATGAGCGTTGCGCAACGACGACTAATCTCTTGCGGTGTCCGTGAAAGGAAGAACCAGTCGAAGCGGAAAAGCGGAGACTCGCGGATCTCGTCACGAATCTTCTCGCTCAGTCCCTCGGTATCGATACCGTACTTGTTCAGCATGACCAGCAGGAATCGATCTTCCTCCTCAGTGTAAACCTTCTTGTTCGTGGTACTAACAGTGTAATTCAGTTTCAGCTGCTGCAGGGGCACACGGTACATGGCGAGCTTCTTCTTGAGCATTTCGCGCTGTTCGATCACTCTAGCAGCACGGTGCTCACCTTCCTTGATGACCAAGATGTGCTTCTCATGGTTGTGTATTTCCTTGTAGCGTTTCCAGAAGACCTTGGCGTACTCTTTGACTTCCTTGGGGTTCTTTGAGTCCACTTCCAGGGCAATGCCTTCATAGTCATTGCGACCATATTTAGCGCTGCCGTTGATGAATTGCTGGAAGTCACGCTTGTTCCAGTCGCCAAACCCTTCTGACGCAAGCTGCTCCTTCTCGGCAACCTCTTCCTCGGTCAGAGGCTCCGCGTCGTCGATGTTCTTCTGCTCCAATTCCTGATCCTGCATACGTTGGTCCAAGGTATCTTCATCGCCATCAGCAAGTGGCGCTTTGATGTTGTTCTCCTTTCGGAACCAAGCAGTCTCCTTCTCCTGCAAGTCACCAAGCCGAGGCGAGAAGAACTGGTAGTCGTGCAGAGATTGTTGCTTGGGTGCTCTGGGAACTTTGGGCTTTGGATCGGGTCGAGGTCCACCTGTCATCAGAGCGTTGCGGTAGTACTTATCCATGGAGTACGATTGTTCTTTGCGCTCACGCTTCGATGGATTGATCCAGTTGAGGCCAATCTCCTTCTTCTTGGGAATAAAGCTTTCGCCGTTCCATTCGTACGCTGCACCCGCATCCGTATTGAACTTTTGCAGATCGTCCAGTCCAAGCTTCTCGTACTTGGAATTCATTTCCTTCGTACGCTCCTCGCCGTGGCGCAGGATCGCATCGAGATCGTCATCTGCTTCACCACCTTTGCCAAAGGCACCATAGCCGTCCTTCGATTCGAAGATAGTCTCTGCTCCGTGCTGGATCATGCCCAAGAGCTCGTCCTTTGACGCGGCAGTCTTCGCCTGCTGTTGTGCTCGTCCTTGCTGGATGACGAGCTGATCTAAACGAAGCTTCTGAGCTGCGCGCTCAAGAACTTTCTCCTCAATGGCGTTCTCGGTGATGAACCGGAACACATGTACCTGCTTCTTCTGACCAATACGATGAGCACGGTCCATGGCTTGCAGATCAGCCTGTGGATTCCAGTCTGAATCGAAAAGTACAACAATGTCGGCTGTCGTCAAATTGATTCCCAAACCACCCGCACGAGTTGTCAGCAAGAACAGGAACTTCTCGGAGCCCTCCTTGTTGTACTCGTCGATCGCCGCAATACGGTCCTCGTGGGCAGTAGAGCCATCAATACGGCAGTATTTGTAGCCGCGCATGACAGAATAGTCCTCGAGAATGTCCAGGACGCGCGACATTTGAGAAAAGATCAAAACACGACTGCCTTGAGCTTGCATTCGCTTGAGCAGCTTGTCAAGCATGACCATCTTCGCTGCGTTGTTGACCAGATGCTCATCAGTGGTGTATGGAGGACCAGGTTCGGCACCATCGAAGAGGTAAGGGTGGTTACAGCACTTGCGCAACTGCATGACAATGTTGAGCAGACGCGTCTTGCTCTCCTTCTTTCCAGCAGCACCGTTCACGGCATCGATATCCTTTTCCAGAATACTCTTGTACCATTTGATCTGCATCTCGCTCATTCCGACATACAAGTTGACTTCCTTCTTGGGTAGCAAGCTCTTCTCGACGTCGGACTTGACTCGACGAAGTAAGAATGGTCGCAGGACACGATGCAGTTGCTGCACCACAGTGTCCTGGTCGGCATCTTGATTGTTGAACCACGAGTCGAACGCTTCGGCGTCTCCGAATACATCTGGCAGCAGGAAGTTGAGAAGTGCCCACAGCTCGTGCAGGTTGTTCTGAAGGGGTGTGCCGGTGATCAACAGCCGGTTCCTTGAGTTGAAGATACGTATAATCTGTGCGAGGGACGACTCCTCGTTCTTGATTCGGTGGGCTTCGTCAATGATGATGTACTCCCAGGCAAATTTCTTCAAGTGGCTCTTCTCGCGCAAGATCATTTCGTAGGAAGTGACGCAGACGTCAAATTTCTCGTCGACAAGTCGATCCTGAATCAATTCCTGACGTTCGTCTTTGGCTCCTTGCAGCACGAGCACATTTACTTCGGGGATCCACTTTGCGAACTCTCGCTTCCAGTTGTCCAACGTTGACTTGGGCACAGCAACGAGATGAGGTCCACTGATGCCTTGCAGGAAACGCAGGTACCCAATAAACGAGATGGTCTGTAGGGTCTTGCCCAGACCCATCTCGTCTGCCAGGATACCAGAGATACCGTTCTCATGTAAGCTGATCAACCAGTTCAGTCCAGCAACCTGATAGTCTCTCATCTCGCCACCTTGAATGTATTGTGGACTCTCGCGGAAGATGGTGTGTTCGACCTTGCCCTCTTGCTTCCCTTGACGCAGCAACTCGGCATCTTCTTCCTTTTCGGTCCGCCGCCGCCTGTCACCTCCTGCACCGCCCTTGCGCTTGTTGCCCGCCTGTACGCGAGCAGCCTCTTCTTGGTCCTGGCGATCAATCTCCTGCATGATTTCGCGGATCTTGGGATCCGGGTTCGTATCGATGAAATGACGAAACAGATCCGTCAAGCCAAGCAAGTATCGAAAGCGCTTGATCGAATCGTCCTCCTTGTTGTCGCCCAGTCGGTCGTGCTTCTTTCCCAGCATGCTCTTTCGTAACGAGTTGCCCTCCCATCGCTTCGTGCGTCCATCTTTCGGAACATCGCCGGCGACACTGTTGGCGGTACCTGTGGGGTTCGATTCGGAATCGGTATAGTCGGGCGTGTCCAGCATCATGGCATCGGGCATGCTGCCATCGCCGACACCAAGTGCTTGCGAGCTCGCCATATTGGACAGCTGAGCTTTGTATTGGTGTCGTGTTTGCTGTCGCAGCGCGACTGCTTGCGCCTGGCGCGGCGGGATCCCTAGTCTCGAAACACTTTCCGCGCGTGCTCGACACGTCTGCGCGTCAGTGTCGAACGTGTTTGGACTTGATTGATGATTCGAGTCGATTTGTTGATGGTTGTGCGCGAACTTGCGCGTGTTTGCAGAGTTGCAGCGCGCAGGAGTGGGTGTGGAGGAAAGGGCCAAAAGGCAATGCATGTGGCAGAACGCGCGATCGGAACTTTCTGATGGTCCGTGCCCAGCTCACATGGCTGCATGATTGATGATGTACTCTGTCGAGCAATTTCAAGCTTATTGATGGTAGTCTAGATGCACAGTATACAGCTGCCTTAAACGCCAAATCCATGATTCATTATGGCTCCTGTCTGCAGAATGAGATCCCATCGCGGTAATCTAAATGCATACTGTACCCTTACGCCCACTGGTGCAGACTCGTCCCGTTTAATGTCTCTTGATGCCCATGATCTAATCGCACATACACACACATAAGAGCCAGAATGCCTTTAGAATATCGAATTGACAATGTTCCCACCAATCGTGGCTCCGGCGCCGAAAATGGCCGCATTGCCCAATTTTTTTCCAAACTTCTTGCCCATTTCCTGTCCTTTGCCCGGCACCTTTCCCTCGCCATTACCCATTTGGCTCGTCTCGAGGGGCATGTTGCCGTAGTTGTTCGAGTAATTGGGAGCGGGAGGCCCTCCAGGGGGTGCGCCCTTATCATCAACAACTTTAACGTAGCTGCGTGGGAATATGCCTTCCTGTCCGGTTCGCGTGTTTCGTCCTTTCCACCATTCAGCATTCATATATTCAGTGACCGTTATCTATATGGCAGTAGAACGTCAGTATAGGTACTCGAGAATCTTTGCTAGTCACCATGCCAAGGATGACACTTACGTGGTCGTTGGGCTGCAGTTCCAGATCTCCAACATCTTCTGATTTGTAAACATACAAAGCAGTAGCTTGAGCAAGCGGTGGAAAGTTGGCTGCTGGTGGAGGCGGAGGCACATGTTGTTGCTGGTATGGCGGCGGCTGTGGAGACGGTGTAGGCTGGTAGAACCCATTCTTTTCGCTGTGGGCGTCATTCCCGTTCCCGTTCACGTTCAAGTTGGCCATAGGTTCTGTAGGAGGCACCTGCTGTGCTCTAGCCTCCTCGACTGCTGATGGAAGTGCGCCGACTGATATAGGAGCGTGTAAGGCTGTCTGTGCAGGAATCTTTTGGAGGAGGTCGTTCAGTGTCTGTGGGCTGATGATTGACGCATCGCACAGGTATTCGAGTTCCTGTGGCATATCAGTATCGTCCTCGTTGGCCCGGGCGATCGCGACATACTGCTTTGATCGTCCTGATGGAGCGATTGACCATCGCGGTCTGCAACTCCTCCATTCCGCCCATTGTGACTATCTCGGATGTGTGCCTCAGCGAACGCGCAGTAGGAAGGAGTCTCTTCGTTGGTCGGTGGTAAGAAGGGTGTGAGGTACGAAGCGACGACCAGGAACGCGAGGAGCACAGGTGAACGGCTTGAGGCTGACGTAGCGAGAGGCTTGGCCCGCTGAACCCTGCATGCGTGTTTCGTGTTGCTTAGCTTGGCGCTCGTGCCAACATCACAGCAAACATCTTCCATTATCGCACTCTGCCATATTCAATGTTTCCGGGCAAACTTCATGTCCGAGCTTCATCGACGCCTGGTTGTGCTGTGAACAACGCAACCGGAGCCATAATCACCATGGAACAGACGTCTCGGCCCCAGACTCCACCACGTTACCACAGCGGCACAGAGCTCAGCCTCGGAACAGACGGTTTTCGTGAGAGGTCCATCCGGTGTCGAATCTGAGTGCCCATGCTTCAGGTTACACGCGACGTAAATTGCCATGTGAATCTGAGCATGACGAGCACGCGTCTAGGGTCCTACCGGAACTCACTATCGGCGAAGCAGACGTTCGAGGATCTCCTCGCGACTTGGTTTTTCGGATATGAGATGGCTGCATGGACCACAGGCCGCGCTCGCGTACAAGTCCATCGCAAGCTTCTTCCTCTTGCATCCTGCTGCCGGATGCGGCATCAATAGAGGTCATCATGGCATTTGGAAGGACCTTTCTTCTCGATCTCTCGCCGAGCCATGTTGTTGGTCAGCCAGCCTGATTGCAACAGAGCACCTTATCGGCGCGACGAGCATGAAGCGATCCTCGTCAAGTTGTGCAGGCAGAGGAAGCTCCAGTCGATTGGTCGAGCGATATGACAATTTACAAGTACGACAGCTATCGTCTCTCGTTTTGCTTCCTGGACCTCAGTGTCGGTTACACGAGTCAGGATCGCGGCTATCTGTATATCAATAGCATCTACTGGATCACTGTGACAGACGAGAGCTTTCAGGAGTTGACCACTAAATGGCGAGCAAGCCATGTCATGATCCCGGTAAGATGGAGTTTTGCATGCTGAAACCACTCAACATATGTGTCATCTACAATGCACTGTGCTAGTGAGCACCGCAACATCATGTCCTGGCATGTGCCTGGCCATTGTAAGCCGCAGCGAACGATTGGAGTCGCACTCAGCATGTTGGCCTCAAGCAAGCAGAAGCTTCGAACAACCTCGTCCGGCCACAGTTCCATCACGTCGCTGCTCAGAGTGAGGTATTCACTGCAACCTTCATTCCTCACTCAAAAGCGCAGAGACTTTCACTAGGTACAGCCCCATGTGTTGCCCGTGGGGTAAACCTGGGCGAAGTTCAGCCGAGACCGGCTCAATCGACAAAAGTCTATAGTCACGGATACAACCGCGTTCTGGCCTAGTATATCATGGTAGTGTTTTCCCCACACCTGATGCTCATTATTTCTCGTCAGACTTTGTTACATTGTTGACCACCAGCCCAGATGCGGCGCCGTTGCCGTCGGTCGGTGGCTTTGTGTCTACTAACAACAGGTGCAGTGGCGCAGGATCAGCAGAACGTTTCAACACGCCTGACAAGCTATGTTGATCCTCTCATTGGAACTGTTGGCTCGACTCCAGGCTCTGCGATCGCGGGAGGTAATTCATTCCCGGGGCCTGCGTTGCCATGGGGCCTTGCGAAACCTGGCATTGACACGTCGTACTTGGGCGTTCCAAATGGTACCGCAGTAGATTGCAACGCTGGATACTCTCCACTGGGCAACGTCACTGGAATATCGATGACACATGTTTCTGGCACTGGAGGCGTCCCCACCTACGGACTGATTTCGCAAATGCCGCTGTATGGAGATCTGAGCGGCATCAATTTAGCAGATAACACCACATACTGGCAGAATAGAAGTTTGAAGGATGAGACAGCTACCGTAGGCCGTTTCAGAACAGTCTTGCTCAATGGGATCGAAGTAGACATCGCGAGCTCCCGCCACGCCGGCTTCATCAAGTACACATTTCCAGCTTCAGTTGCAAGCAATGCGAGCATATCTGAATCGGCAACAGCCTATGCACAGACTGCAACAACACAAGATGCACACGTTCTCGTTGATTTGACGCACGTTCTCCCAGGCTATGGAACACAGGCATATTCACAGAAATACACTCACGGCTCACTGCACACTCGGACAGGCAGCAATGGACAGCAGTCGTACTCTGGATCAGCCACTTATACTGGGGGCTGGAGCCAGCCTCAATCGCATACGCTTTACTTCTGCGGAAATTTCAGCGCGACAAACCTGGAGCCGACCGATGCGTATGTAACGCAAAATAGTAGAAATCGTGTGCGCGGAGCTGGCACAGTAAACTGGCCGTATATCCCTTCAGAGCCACCTGCGTTCAAGAATCGCCCTATTCCAAGGTCTTACACTGAGCTCGAAGCGTTCGCTGGAAATGGTATGGGAATTGGCGCTCTCTTCAGTTGGACTCCTGCAGCGAACAATGCATCGGCAGCGAGAGAAGTCCTCGCTAGAGTCGGCATATCCTACGTCAGCCACGAACAGGCTTGTCTCAACTCTGCTGGTGAGCTTCCTACAGACTTGAGCTTTGCTGATGTTGTCGAACGATCTCGGAGGGAATGGGAAGAGCAGATCCTAAGCACGATAGAACTTGTGGATGATGGATCCGCCAGTAGTAGCAACACGACACTCAAACGCATGTTGTACACTGCACTTTATCAAACTGGATTGATGCCAACTGACAAGACTGGAGAGAGTCCGGCCGGATACGATGGCATCCCATACTTTGACGATCATTATACTCTCTGGGACACGTATCGAAGTCTAATGCCACTTTATCACTTGCTGTACACCGAAACGTACTCTCGTGTGATCAAAGGCTTGATTTCTATCTTCACGGTCGAGGGATGGCTGCCAGCTGGTCGTATTGCCAATTGGAATGGACGAGTACAAGGGGGCACTCACGCAGACATGGTCCTGGCCGATGCCTACGTCAAAAATGGCGGCGAGCTATCTGACGACATCGATTGGCACGAGGCCTACCGAGCAGTTCTAAATGACGCCCTCCAACAACCAATCCACAACACCGACACCGCAACCTTTGACGGCGCAACGAAAGAAGGCCGCGGTGCTCTCGACGACTACCTCTCCTTAGGCTTCATCACCCGAAATCATACTCGCAGCATCTCACGCGGAGTCGAATATTCCCAAAACGACTTCGCCATCTACAGCATGTCTAAGACCCTATCCAACTCCACTTCCCAAACCGCCTCCTTCCTACACAAATCTTCCTGGTGGCAAAACCAATGGTCCCCAACCGCCAATACCTCACTCTTCATCCCCACCATCTCAAACTCCACCTCAAACTCCACCTTCACCGGCTTCCCCGCCCCTCGCAACAGCGACGGAAATTGGAACTTCACCTCTTACAACCCCCTAACCTGCGGCACCTGCAGCTGGTCCGACGACATCTACGAAGCGAGACCCTGGGAAACCGCCTTCAGCGCCGCCCCCCACGACATGTCAACCCTCATAACGCTAATGGGCAACACTTCCCAATTTCTCCAACGCCTCGACGCAAGTTTCATTCCTGGGCTCGGCTCCTCTGTCGGAGCGAACAACGACGCCGGAACAGCGCTCTTCAACCCAGGCAACGAACCTTCGTTTCTCACACCTTATTTGTACAATTACGTCTCCGGCCACCAGTGGAAAACAGTCCAAAAGACGCGAGAAATTGTCGATCAATATTATTCGGATCAGAGGGATGGATATCCGGGGAACATTGACGGAGGGGCATTGCCGAGTTGGTTGGTTTTTGGGTTGATTGGGTTTGTAAGTGTGGCTACTCCTACTCATCACGGCGAATTCACATTCTTCGGAGAAATTTCAAGCTAATGCTGTTGATTACTGTAGTACCCTGTTGCGGCGCACCCAGTGTACTTGCTCGGCGCTCCGAGATTCTCTTCACTTCGAATCAAGCTATTCTGTGGCACGAAACGTGAGACGACGTTGAGTATCACAGCACCAGGGCTTTCGGACACGAGATTTTACCCTCAGTCCATTACATTCAATGGGAAGAATCATGACCGCAGCTGGCTGAGTCACGAGGAGCTGAGCCAAGGTGGCAGCCTAATCTTCCATATGGGTTCTCAGCCTGCCGCGTGGGACATTGGCGAGAGACCTCCTTCTTTATCTGGTTGGTCTTAGGGGATAGGATACTTGACTATCAGTCTCAAACGCTATACTTCCTTCGAATCACCAAAATGCATGTAAGAAATTCTCCCCTCAACGCTGCACAAACCCAAACTGCCGTTTTCCCTGATCAAAAATAGCATACATGCCCTTCAAGTGCGTGCCGCCGTAAATCGAGAAGTTCATATTCCCCCGCGACTGGATTCCACCATACATCATTCCGCCTCCTAATTCGGCGTAAGCCAAGTCCGACTTGTGCACCGAGAATTGTTGGTCGCCGATTGCGAAGCTGATGTCAGGGAGTTTGGCATCTTTGGGGAAGATGAAGCCGCCTTGGTCGTTGTCGTAACGGGCACCAGGTACTGCGGCGTATACGTTCTTGCATGTGGAGTCGTCGATGAGACTGGTGAACGTCAGCTCAAGTTTGAGTATTTACGCGAGCACTGCTTCTCACCTCAATGTTGTGCCGGTGTCCATGATGGCCGTATTGCCAGCGAGGGGGATGCTGTTTCCGTTGATGACCACGGAGCAGGACTTGACGTTCCAAAAGCCATGAGAGCTATCGATCGGTGTGTAGTAGATCGGTCGCCCCTTTACCAGATCGTTGTCGATGTAGCCAAAAGTATAACAATCCGGTTCGCTGTCTTTAGTGCTGGTGAGATAGCAAGTGAAAAGCTCGCTATCTTTCGGAACATCGGCTTGTGTGATCATTTTCTCGACCGGCGTATGCACCGGCTGCGGCTTGACGGTATTGATCGTTCCCTGTCTCCCAAATCAGTCCCAGTCCTCACGATATTGTAAATGCGGCTGAGAACTCACAAAGGCCAGCCCCAACAACCCATCCCCTTCACTCTGCTCAAAACTCTGAGCCAAATTTTTCGCCAACTCAACATGTTGTCCCTCAACGCACAACCCTCCAACCGTCACATTGTCCATCCCTACAACGCCATTCGCCGTCGATCCATCTCCATACTGTATCTGCCACGACATCCCACTCGCATCTTTCTACGAACTGCTCTTCGCCGGATCGAAGATCGTGTGTCCAGTCTGCTGACCTTTGGTCTTTACGTTGTCAGGCAGTAGAGTCGACCAGACCCAGAGGTCGGAGGATCCGGTGTCGAAATTGAGGTTGAGACATTGGGCTGGTGTTCCAATACTCACAGGCGCGAGGTATTCAGAATCATTCTGTACGTTCTCGACATCCAGATGGCCTGTTTTGCCAGTAGAATCGGGTTTTTTGACCATGCGAGTTACGACATGCGGATGACTGGTCGTTGTGGTTGTAGTAGTCTTGCTGCTATCGTCTTTGCCTGGCGTCAGAGCGTCAACGAGCGTTTGGCCGGCCGTCTCGAGGCCATCAACGACGGCATGGATGATTGTGAATGGCGTCGGCAAACTTGGTGTGATCTCGTACTTGCGACATAGACTCGCCAGGTCACCGAGGCCCTTGGGTTTGAAACGAGGATTCCGAATGAGCTGAATTTTGTGAAGGCCTTGCAGTGGTGCAGTCGCATGGGATACTGCCTGTACGGCATTTCGTTGAGGCGTGGAAGGCGGGTGAAAGTGGCCGTGGGCGAAGTTTTGGTAGGTTGAAGGTAGATTGTGTTTCTGCTGGTAGACGGTCTTGATGTCCTCGATGGTCATGTCGACTGATGTTCTCGTAGGTTGGGCAGTCTATAAGCATGTATACGCAAACCGCTTGTCAGAAGTCTCGAATCAGTTTCTCAATCTTGCAGGTACGAAAACAGCGACTTCCTCAAAAGTGTTCTAGGAACGGAAGGCACGGCTGACATATCAAGTGAGGGGAAGTGTTAGCGTCAAATTCGACTGTTTCGAATTCATGGCTATTTACGCGACAGCTATGTCAGCTGCTGTTCATATTTACGTGTCATGCGGTCTACATGTCGCCGTCAGCCTCTCGGTGCGATTGTGGCACCGGTACTCGGCCGACAGCTGGAGTAGCACTACTCCCGGAGGCAGAAAACGTTGATCTGTGAACCACTGCCCATCCTTGCGCCTACGCTAAATGCATCATCTTACGATCAAGAAGAAGCCGTGATCCCATCAGTCCAAGCAGCCTAATCATGGATATAACTGCAAGCATCCCCTTTCTGACATTTGCCCTCCTTGTAGAACCGACAAACCTTAGTCTTATAGTTCGGATTCGTGGCCTGTAGGTTCGGCGGCGGAGCAGCAAAGTTTTGCTGCTGCTGTGGCCGCTGAATCTGGGCCAAGATTGCGGCAAGATCGATCTGTCCCGCCGGAGCAACAGGCTGTGGAGGGGGCGGCGGAGGTGGAGGCTGGAAGCCATTTGCGCCCATAAATGGTGGAGCAAAAGCGGGCATTCCAGACTGAGGATGTTGATAGTTCGTCGCTGGAGGAGCCACGTGGCCCAGTGAAGCAAGGATAGCTCCGACATCAATAGGAGGCGCAGTAGCAGGTTGCTGCTGCTGCTGGCCGCCCATGCTGCCAGCAAAATTGAAGCCCGCTGATGGTTGCGGAGGCTGACCATACGATGTGTGCTGCAGGAATGGCTGTCGACCACGTCGCGCTGCGATCTCATGCGCTCGAGCAATCCACTTGTCGTCCAGTGCGCCAAATGCCACGATCGGTTCGCCTTGGTCTCCATTGTACGGGTTCTCGGGCTCTTTAGGGTTGGGCGGGATCTCGCTGCGATCACTGTAGAATTGCACGAGATTGTTGTTCTCGTACTGCTCCCGCTTGCTACGTTCAATCGACTGTGGCTGCAGGGCGCCTCCAGCATAAGGAGCGTACGCCCGGTCCCGCTCTGTCTTCTCAATCACGGTGAAATCCACTTCGGACGGCGTACGGAACTCGATAAGCTTGGTGTTTTCTTCGGCATCGTCTTCGTCTTCATCGAGATCCATGAGCTGATGCTTCTGCTTGAGCATTCTGCCTTCGCCTGCCACATCCGACATGTCACGCATCTGGCTCGAACCGTGATCGATCTCCTCAGCAGGATCATGAGTGAAGTAGCGTATCTCCACAAGATCTTCTCCGGTCTTGAAGGAGACATGCAGCTTACGCCGCTGTTCCTTCCGCAAACGCTTGGCACGCTCCTCTGGCGTTTCTTCTGGTCGCTGCGGTGTGGCCTGTTTAACAGGTTTGGCCTCCTCCTTCTTCGGCTTGGTAAGATTGGCCATGGTCTCTGCGAAAGAGAATGACGGTTTCGGCGTAGGAGCAGTGGCATTTGAGCCAGGAGCCTTGGCGGCCGTACTCTTTGCATTTCTCTCTGCGTTCGAGGTGCCAGGTTTCTTCGTTGCCGACTGCAGGCTTGAGAAGAAGTTGGAGGGCTTTGCAACGACGGCTTTCTTCGTGGTAGCGGTCGCTCCTGTCGTCGCCTTGCCTGGTTCTGGTTTCTTGATGGCACCATTCCCAGTGATTCGAGCGGTGGTGGTAGCCCCGTTGGCCTTTGATGCAACAGTGGCGACCTTCTTCGTAGCTCCTCCGTCAGTAGATGCAGCTGCCGAGCGTTTGACACCAGCCACCGGCACCACATTGGACTTCTTTGGCGCGCTATCAGCTTTCGTTGTCGAACTAGCCTCGCCAGCAGGCTTTTCGGTCTTCTTGTTGGCCGCCTCGTCTTTGGAAGCAATCTCTGCATTCGCCATGATCTTTTTGGCGAAGAACTGTGTCTTAGCATCTCCTCTCTTCTGGACTTTTGGAAGTACTTTTTCAAGATGCACCTTCTCCAACTTTTCGCGGGTGAGGGTTGAGCATGCAGCCATGAGCTCCAAGATTGCGCGGGACAGTGGTCCATTCACGTCTTCGGCGACAAGTCGGTCGCGTAAAAACTGGTAGAAAACGTAGACGAGCGCGACGTTCTCGGCGAAACTACATTGGTGGATAGTCAGTCAATATTCTAGATCATCATGTCTAAGTGAGAGTCCTCGACTATATGGGACCTGCAAGAGCGGTCATGCGAATGGGCTGCCGCCAAAATGGACTGCAGGACGAGCACCTCGCATGAGAAGATGCAGCTGATAGCTGCTGAAGCAGCACATCGGACGAGCACTGCACATCACGCCAAGCGCGCACGCTTGAATATTGTCACGTTTGATGGAGAATGTCACGAACTCAAACCTTTCCTGTGTCACAACCCCAATTTTCACATCATGCATTCCCGAGCATGCCATTGTTCCCGCCGATACCCCCGCCACCGCCACCGCCGCCGCCGCAAAAGAAAGACGCAATAACATGGAATAGAAATGGGGGTACTCACAACTCGATAATGGCACGATGACCATGCTTCAAGGCAGTCCGGAATGCTGTCTCGGCCATGTCGCGCTGGTCCTTGACCCGACTATTGAGCAACGGCAGCTCGCCCGTCTTCTTCTCTTCCTTCGCTTTGACGACAGCCTCTGTGTCGGCCTTCCATCGTTCTTTGATGGTCTTGATAATCACCCAAAAATCGGCCAAGCACTTCTTGATCGTGTCACCTTCGACTGGTCTACGCTTGCTGCGCCAAAGGGCCTTGATGACATCGTACTCGACGCCGCCTTTTGGAGAATCCGGTCGCTTCGCTGGCAATGGAGAATCGGCATCATCATCATCGTCTGAGTAGCCCGAACCGTCGTCGGACGACGAAGAGTCATCACTTGAGGATTGTTCGTACTTGATCTGCTCTCCAGAGCTTCGCGATGCGGTGACCGTCTTGGACTTCTTGCCAATCTTGGCAAGGGCAGCGGGGTTGTTTGCCGCGAGCGTGCGTAGTTCGTTGCGGGAGCGTCGATGGACGTAGGCCGGAATCGCGCTGCGTGTAACATCCCATTCGACAGGTTCTTTGCCGATACTGATGAAAGCACCATTGGTCATTCGCTCCGAGTTGGTTGCACGTGACAGCTCGTCGAAGTTGATGATGGAGAACATGCCAGCATTTGCACTCTTTGGAATGGCACCAGCAAGCACTTTGTGGTCGATCCGGCGAGCCTGTGGCTGGACATGGGATGGTCTGTTTTGGTAGGCGGCGTGAGCAGCTGCGGGCATGTAGTTCGCCTCATTTGGCCGCTGGTGGTGGTTGAGAGTCTGTGGTGCGATGGTATGGGTGGCTTGTCCAGGAGGCGCGAAGCCATTGTGGAAGGCCTGGCCATTGGTGCCTTGTGGAGCGGCGAATTGCTGTTGTGCTCGATATGGCCAGGGCTGCTGAGATGCGACGGTGCCGAAATTGGACTGCGTAAAAGCAGCGGGGCTCTGGTTCATCGACCTGCCGTACGGCGAGGAGGTTCCATCATATGCAGCGGCAGCGGCGAGAGGATTGTTCTGCTGCCAGCTTGGCACTGCGGCTGGGTGCTGCTGGGCACGTGACTGATCGACGGGATTGTAGTTGCTGGCGTTTAGGCCCCAGCTAGCATCGGTGTTGGGATTGGAAAAGTCGGAGCCACTCTGGAAGATGTCATACGAAGTGAACTGCTGCTGACTATCGGCGAACAGAGCATTATTGTTGTTGGCATATCCATCATTGCTGTGCGGCATCCGGGAATCCATCCTCGGAGGGGTGAGGGTGAGAGGGTGCACGGACCAGAAAAGTGAAAAGTGGAGCCGTCCGATTTGGGCTCAGAGACACTTGCAAGTTCCGCGTCTGGGTGAGTGAGGAGCGGCTATTGCTGGCTGACCGAGATGTCTCGCGGACCATGTGGTCCTGACACGCACGCCTGTGACCTGTCTGTCTGTCTGTCTGTCTCTGTGGTGGTCGTCTGTGGTATGGTGGTGGTGATGATGATGATGATGATGGTGGTGGTCTGCGGCGGTGACAAGCGCAGGCTCAGACCCCTGGTAGCCACACAGAGGTGGATAGAGGGTGAGGATGCACGGCGCGACTTAAATGTCGGCGCCGGCCACGAGATAATTGGTGCAGATGTTGCTTAGAACACGCGCAGCAAGAAGGTGCGCGCTCAGAATTGCAGTCAGAAAGCCAGCGCCTCACTGCGCCGTCGTCGCGATTTGCCCAGGTGGCAGACACGACACGCTCTGCCGCCCGACACGCAAACCACGACGTCACGCCGGATTATGTGCCTCGTCAAGCGCTCATCACGTTCGCAACAGGCGGGTGCGGAAAATGTACTAAAGAAACGGACGCGTGCTGTGGTGTTGGTGCTGGAGGTGGTGCTGGTGGTTGTGTGTTGAAGAGAGAGAAAGAAGGAAGGCGGCGGCGCTCAAATCCACGGCGCCGGACCGCGTTGCGTAATTCTGATCACGTACGCTTCCGTTCCGGCCCGACTATTCATCCGGCCCAGCCTCACATGCGCCGCATCCACCGAGGGCCCACGAAAGTTGTACGCAACTTCACATCACCTGTACACTCCTGCTGCTCCGCGCAACCTTTCGGCAGCATCGCGCCGGTGTACTGCCAGCATACAACCCACATCTCCATGCGCTGAGGCCGGACGGGGCTGTCTGGCAGCCACTTGCCAACATGTCCACGCAACAATCGCTTCGAGATCGCCAAGTAGGTCCGTATACCACCCTTCCTCGCAGTACACGCGCACCGCGTTCCTGACGCTGCGCAGCCTCGATCGAGCGCATCCTCAACCTCAATCACACCACCGAATCCTCCGACTCCACTCTCGACGGCGCCGCGTCCAACGGGCTAGTCTCCAAGTCAACACCTATCCTGAATGCAGATGGCGAGCCCATATGGAAGGTGCTGGTGTTTGACGCACTAGGAAGAGATGTGATCAGCAGTGTGCTACGGGTCCCCGACCTCAGGAGCTGGGGTGTCACAATACATCTGTACGTCGACAGCGCCGTCCATAGCGTGTCGCAACGAGTGCTGAGAATCCAGCAGCAATCGCTGACATCTGCATGTCAGGAACATCAATGGCCAACGCCATCCCATTCCAGATGTGCCGGTTCTCTATCTCGTACAGCCCACGGCGGAGAACATCCAGCGCATCACGCAAGACCTACAAAAGGGACTCTATTCCCCTGCCTACATCAACTTCCTCTCGTCGATACCGCGGCCACTACTCGAAGACTTCGCGACGCAGACAGCAGAAGCCGGGACGGCGGAGTGCATTAGCCAGGTCTATGATCAATACCTCAACTTCATCGTCAGTGAGCCGAATCTGTTCAGCCTCGGCATGGGTAAAGAGACGTACTGGACAATGAATAGTGCCCAAACAAGCGACGAGGATATTGACAACAATGTTGATCGCATTGTCAGTGGTCTGTTCAGCGTTGCGGTGACGATGGGTGAGAGGCGTAACACGTTGGAGCAAAGGCATCAAAGTTGACGTTGTGCAGGAACGATTCCCATCATACGGTGTCCCAAGGCTGGCGCCGCCGAAATGATCGCTGCGAAGCTGGACCGGAAGCTGAGAGATCACATTCTAAATGCCAAAGACAATCTTTTCTCGGGAAAAACAGCCGCTGCTGCTGCCACCTCGTCCCGCCCCATACTGATTATAGTCGATCGAAACGTAGACCTCGTGCCCATGCTCTCGCATTCCTGGACCTACCAGTCACTGATCCACGATGTCCTGAACATGCACCTCAATCGTATCACCGTCGAGGTGCCGACAGACGAAAGCAACCCGGCTGGTGGCAGCACCAAAAAGTCCTACGATCTGACCGCCAGCGACTTCTTCTGGAACAAGAACTCCGGCGCACCATTCCCTCAAGTTGCCGAAGACATCGATGCGGAGCTCACACGGTACAAAGAAGACTCGACTGACATCACAAAAAAGACCGGCGCCAGCTCGATAGAAGATCTGCAGAATGACACAAACGCTTCTGCACAGCACCTCAAAGCTGCCATCACTCTTCTTCCAGAGCTGCGCGAGCGGAAAGCGACACTGGACATGCACATGAACATCGCCACAGCCTTGCTCCAAGGCATCAAGGACAGACAGCTTGACAACTTCTACCAGTTAGAGGAGGATATCAAGAAGCAAAACAAGACGCAAATGCTCGAGCTCTTGAATGATTCTGATAAAGGCAAAGAACCCGCCGACAAACTCCGTCTCTTCATTATATGGTTCTTGAGCACCGAGACTGAGCTCTCTCGCGCGGACATGGAGCAGTTCGAGACGAGCTTGAAGAAGACTGGGGTGGATACACTACCACTGACATATATCAGGCGCGTTCGTGAGATTACAAGAATGACCATGATCTCATCAGCTCCGACGCAGCAGCCTGCTCAACAATCTTCCGCATCTGCTGACCTCTTCCGCGGGTTCAGCTCCATATCGTCGCGCCTCACAGATCGCTTCAAGGACGCGGGGCTCGGAGCCAATTTCGACAATCTCATATCTGGAGTCAAGAATTTCCTCCCAGCAAACAAGGATCTCACGCTCACCAAGATCACCGAGTCACTTATGGACCCACAAAACGCGTCGACGAGTGCTCTTCAGAAGACCGAAGGCTTCCTGTACTTTGATCCACGTTCCGCAAACGCGCGTGGAACGATGCCACCAAGTGCAAAGGACGCTCGCGCTGGGACGCAGGAGAAGCGGGGGATCGATCCTTCATTCGGCCAGCGAAGGCAAGGATTCAGTGAGGCTATCGTGTTCACCGTGGGCGGTGGTAGCATGGACGAGTATGGCAACTTGCAGGAATGGGCGAAACGATCTGTAGGCACTGCAGGTGCCGTGAGCAGGAAGAAGGTGGTCTATGGCAGCACGGAACTCGTAAATGCAAGCAGCTTCTTGCAGGAGCTGAGCAAACTGGGCCGCGAGAGTTCGTAATGTAGACAGATGCAAAGCGAGACACGCTCCATCAGCTTCCGCTCACTGCCGATTTCATTGTTGCCACGCGAGGCATCGCGGCATCACGGATAAATGGGGTACCATCGACATGTATATACACTTTGATCTCCGTCCACACTGCAAGCCACATGAGCTTTCTTGCCGATCGCCAGGAGCGCAGTCCGTCGCGTCTTGGCAAATCCAGCATGCAGCATCTCGACTGCCAGCTGCTTGTCTGCCTGCTCATCGTTTCCTCATAGGAGCGTTCAACCCTATCACTACCTCACATTCTAGCGACGTGTTTGGAAGCAGGCGCGCAGGCGGATGAAATGACCTGCTCGCGCTTTCTCATCACTGCGCGCTTTCCGACTTCCACCTAGTCAACCGGTTTCGCGGCTTTGCTCTGCCTTGCCACACACTGCTACCTTCAAACGCTTGCGCCGCCCCGGCCGCGGCCGCAGAGACCTGTTGCGACCTCACCTCAGCCGCTCCTTACGCTGCGGAAGTCGCCAGCTTGCAGCATGGCCGCCGGACGTTCTCTCAAATCGCTCGTCAGTCGTCGGAGACGTGGGGATGACGAGGGCGAGGACGATGAGGGGCCCGTTATGGTGGAGGACTCGCAAAGCGAGGGCTCGGTGTTGACCGACCTCGATGACGACGAAGCAGACGCGAGCAGCATGGCGCAATCGAGCGCGGTGGAGGGAGGGGCGGACCCGGCGCAAGGCGAGGTCGTCAAGGCAGCAGCGAAGAAAAAGACAAGGAAGCGGCCTGCAAAGAAACAGAGCAAAGAGATGGGCCCCGATCCGCAGTCTCAGTCACAGCCTGCCTTCAAGTCAGCAGCAGACACTGAAGCGATGCTGAATGGGCTGAAGGTCGGTGGTCCGGCTGATGAAGAGGTCGTTGACTTTGAAAGCGCTGGTCGCAACGGAAATGGCAACACGGAAAACGTGGCTTCGGCGCCGGTCATTGTATCTACGGACAGGAGAACGAGTTCGCCAGCCATTCGTCAAAAACGAGAGCACGAGGAGTACAAGAAAAAGCGTGACGCGGACCCAGCATTCATACCAAATCGCGGCAATTTTTTCATGCACGACACGAGAGCTAGTTTCGGGCAAGGCAACCTACCATTCCGAGGGGCGTGGGCAGGGAGAGGCCGTGGGAGAGGCGCAAGTAATGCACCAGGACCATTTCCGCCGGGCAACAACCTGCTTCAGCAGCACGAGAAGGTGGACGAAGGCCCGTGGAAACACGACCTGCATGATACCATCAACGAAGAGCCGGCTACGACCAAGCAGAACGAGCTTTCGAGTGATCAAGCAGAATCCGCGCGCATCTTTCCCAAGGCTGGCACGTATCAGAGCAATCACAACGGCCCCCATGCCAAAATCTCGTTCTCCAGCACCACCTTGGTCGGCAAAGTTCAGATTCGCGTGTACCTCCCCAACATGAGAGCACCCATTACCTTTTCTGAGGTACCATGGAAGCAGTATACACGCCTGCCGGATCACCGACCACCTCTCCGACGTGACAAGCCCGTCCGCATTTCGATACCGGAGCACGTACAGCGCTACATCTTCCCCTCGCCGGAGCGGTCGTTTATTTTCATCCCACGTCAAATGAGACCAAACCAGCGTGGGTATGGTGGTGATAGATACCAGCGCAGTATCGGTGGCGTGGGCTACTCCAGCAGGAGGACCAGCATGTACGGTGGAAGCGTCTACGCTGGGAGCATCGCCCCAAGTCGGCGGTCGTCTTTCGCCAGTATTGCTCGAGAGAATGCATTTTCTCCTGTCGGCTCCTACGGGGGCATGCCGCAGACTCGACCGGTCGTAAGACTTCCCCATGGCTCGCAGACACACTTCTCGGCCGCAAGCACGCCAATGGGTCCTCTTTCCGGCCATCACACCCCCACTGGAGTCCACATGCATACGTTTCCTCCGCCGGCTCAGCCACAATTCCAAGGAACTCCTACAACAACGGTGCACCAACCGAGACCACAAAAGGCCATTTCAGTCACTGGGATCGAGTCGCCTGCCATGCTCTCGCAAGCTAACGGTCCATCAGAGCAGCAGCCATTTGCTAATCAGCTGCCTGCACATATGCATGAGCCGCCGCCGTTGCCGCCGCCCTACTTTTCGCCGCGACAGCAGTTCGCCTACCCACAGCAGCACTCGGGCACTCCGCTTTCTGGTATCCCGGAACAAGCTATGCATGCTCCTCCTTTCCAACCAATGATGCCTTATGCGCCGGCTCCATACTATCCGCCGTATCCGCCACCCCAACAGCAAGGCTATTACTACCCACCAGGACCTAATGGATTCAACTCTATGCCGATGTATATGCCGCCGCAACAAAACTACGCCATGTCACCCCCCTCAGCCCCACCGCTTCCGCCTGAGCAATCGACACCACAACAACGACCTGCGCAACCACAAGCGAGTGAACAACAATCGGCATCGTCTGGAATGGTAGCTCATGAGAGCAACGGTATGGTATTCTACATGCCCGCGTCCGAAGCACCCAGCCAACCACAAGGCGAGAGCTATCAGCCTGCGGAAAGCTTCGTCCCTTCGTACGCAATGCCGGGCTTGCCACCCCCGACTCCTGCGCCAGAGTCGACGTATTACTACTCTCCTCAAATGCCAATGCCGAACTATTACCCACCGCAAGCCCAGCAATAAGAAACACAACTTGCATGGCATGGAACGTTCGCGCCAAGTGGACTGGATGCAATTTTGACACGACCTCCCGGTTGAGACAAACTCGATTTTGCCCCTGTTTTTATTGATTATTCTGTGTTTTGTCGGCCTATCAGGCGCTGTTCGGGAAACTAGCAAGCATGGCGTTTTGTGTCTGTCCGGCTGGCGTTGAACAAGGGAAGAGGATGGTCTCCAACTTAAGAAGATATTCACCCCCGACCGCGGAATGGAAAGCTTTTTCTTTTTGCTTCGCTGCGATTGAGAAGGAGATGGAGGAGAAGAATAAACATGAGAAGCGTGTGATAGGGGTGCTGGAGGGAGGTCCGGTGTGGTGTGGTGGGAATGATGGTCGGTCGTTGCTATAGCTTGGTACTATATTGGCGATTGCAGAACGTTCACCGCTTCTCGTATTTTGGTTCACATATCCTCATAGAAGGGTGGCTAGTGAGAATTTCAACTCCCTATACTCCATCTACCAGGAACGACTACTAACAGGGTTCATCGCTTTTATACACGGATTCTACGGTACACCTCGCAGCTTCCTTGCACTGCTCCTTTCTATATCGCTCCAGGTCTGGCCAACTATGCTCGCGGAAAACACCCTGCAGGGCCGTTACAAGCTCAGAACGCTCCACTTCAGCATCACAGATTTCTTGTTCGTAGGTTGGGATGTACTTCAGCCGCAGGAACTGATCCTTTAGAACCTCGAACAGATGCAGGGTCCTTCATACCGCTGATAAAGTCCACCATTTTCGCTCCATTTCTAGGATAGTCTCATTTATCGATACTCCGGGCCATTTCGCAGACCAGATCTGCGTCGTTCCAGATCGTGTCGGGACAATGGAGTCAGTAGACATTGCCTTCGATGATCTACAAGCGAAATCTAGGCAGCGGGACTTTGTTTTGTGATTGCACGCTTTGGCTGTTTCGCAACTTCACTGGTATTGAGAATGGTCTGCATCTCGCCAAGGAACATTGCGTCTGTATTATTCAATCCTTGGAGTCTTGGAAAGCTGCCTACTGGTAGCAGGTAGGAGGCACCGCGGCGGCCTTCGTCGTGTGCACCTAGGGTACGTGGTACAATCACACTCGTCAAAGGGTGTGTCCACGAAAGCAAATTTGCTTGTGAGCGTAGACTACGGCGTAGGCTTTCGCGGCTATGCGTGGTGTTGAACCAATGTGTTCGTTTGTGTCGTACCACTGCGCGTATTGTGTTTTGCGATAATATCTGTTGACCGGCTGGATAATGCGTAGTGAAGGATTCTAAGCGCGAGCTGCGCAATCGAGGCTCGACTGTGGGAAGTTGTGATGACTGACTGGTCTGAAATGGATGGAAGGATAGTTGTCCTTTTTGTGTTTGCATCTTCAACTTCCCGGCTCTGTTAAGCTGCCGCTTCCATGGTCTAGACATGAGAGGGCAAGCTGCGATACATGCCTGTTGTAACCGGCTGCTTGTATACGAAGGTGGGCGTTGCAATTCATCAACCAGGAGAATCGAGTGACACCATCGGCGACGTTGGACCAAGCTGGTGTCTGTCATCGTCTATCGCGCTGATCAGCGAGTCTCCCGGACATGTCGGGTCGGCGTGAATGGAATGGAATGAAATGGACGGTGAACCGGGTGAATCAGCCCGCAGTGCACACGCGGTTCAGCATGAACTTATTTGCCTCTTTCTCGCTGCTTCGAGTCGTGCTTATATAGCATCGTCGCGGTTGGTGGTGCTTCGCTAACTGAGCTCAGCCAACCGGCCAACGTGGAAGCTCAAGCTCGCGCTCGTGATCGACTCCACTTTCCCGGATTCACATCCTCGCATCAGCTCGGCTGCCTGTCTCATCATCACCTACACCTCTCTCTCACACTCCCCATCATCACCACCGACGACCTCCCGCTCCAACAACACCGCCCGCGCCGTTCACCACGAGCGGAGCAGGTTCTCCCTCCTTCTCGCCCGACGCCTGCCTTTTTGACGTGGAGCTCGGCCGGCGCCCGCGAGCAAACGTCATCACCGCCTCCAGACACGCCCCCCCATCTATCCGCACCCTCCGACCACGACAACACCACCGACATTCACGCCGCCGACATGGCATCAACCCACAATAGCAGCGCCGTGTCGCAGGACACGCTCATCACTATCAAGATTAGCGTCAACGAGCAGCTGAAGAAGCTGAAGCTACCGCTGCGTGACCTGGGCGCCTCCGTGCTGCCGGACAAGGTATGCTCTCGCCTTCCCTCCCTGTGCGACGCATGCCCGGCCTCAGCCTGAGGCTGGACAAAGTCGTCATGGCCATCGAGTTTCGTGTGACGTGCTGACGCGACGTCTCATAGCTACGACATGTGCTCGACATCAAGCCCGCGCAGCACATGCTGCTCGAGCGCTTCTCCGACTCCGCCGGCGGGTACATTACCCTCGATCAGAGCAACCCACAAGTCTTCAAGACTCTCATCCGCGCCGCCAAGGCTAAGGGAAAGCTGCGGCTCAAGGCTACAGTGAGCCCACTCGCGGTTCCACAAGAGAAGGAAGCAGTCGAAGTCAAGGTGGCTCCGAAGCAGATGAGCCCAGTCATTGTGCGTAGCCCAATGCACCCGACCCAGAAATTGAGCAACATCTGCTCACAACCAAGCCAGGCTCCACCGCCACGCGAGTCCGTGTCGTTGGACCAGCGCTCCATTGGCAGCGGCATCTTTCAATTCCGCGATGCCTTGAACAGTCAACAGACCCTTGTTGGCAATGAGGCTCCGGTGCCACGACCCTTCCTCGACCAGTCAACTTTTGGCAACGTGGCAGCGCCGGTTGTTGCGCAGAAGCTGCCTCTTCGCCCACGCGAACCCGTCAACTCGCCCAAGCGACCCCTTCGTGACGAGTACTCGGTCTACTGTAACATCTGCGGTGTCGCTACACCTGATGTACACTACCACTGCGGTACTTGTGATGGTGGTGACTATGACCTCTGCCAGACGTGCGTGGACAACGGCAGTCTCTGCCCAGGAGAAGGCCATTGGTTGATCAAGCGCTTCTCGAAGAATGGCGAATACGTCAACAGCACCACGACTCGCCTCGCGACAAGCGAGCCGAATGCTGCGCCAGAGGTTGCAATCCAGGTCGAGCAAAAGAAGGAGATGCCTGGCACTTTCACAGACGACGTCAAGACGATTGTCGCTGAGACGCGCATGCCGACTCGCACCTGCAACAGTTGCGTGATCGTGCTTCCGGAACGCGAGTTTGTTACTTGCTCTGTGTGCGAGGACTTCGACCTCTGCATTCAGTGTCATGTTGCTGATAAGCACGGTCACCACCCAGCTCACGCCTTTGAAGCATCGACTGGAGAGACTGTGTTGCCTCTAGCATCTCAGACCAAGCTGGCCCCAGGCCGCAACATTCGTCACAATGCTATCTGCGATGGCTGCGACAAGGTTATCTTTGGTGTACGCCACAAGTGCCTGAACTGCCCCGACTGGGACTATTGCAATGAGTGCATTGGCAACGCGTCGCTCAAGCACCCTGGCCACCGCTTTGCAGCACTGTTCCAACCAATCGCAGACCAGGCACCCAATGTGGTGCGCCACTTTGGCATTTTCTGCGATGGACCTCTGTGTATCAAGAAGCAACAGCCGTCCTTCATCGAAGGTGTTCGTTACAAGTGCACCATTTGCCATGACACAGATTTCTGTGCCGCTTGCGAGGCTCTTCCAGGAAATCACCACAATCGCACTCATCCACTCATCAAGCTCAAGACTCCTGTTCGCCACGTGAGCGTTTCCACAGAGAACGAGAACCAGGTTGGCCAGGTTCGCGTCATGGGAGATCGCGGCGCTGGGTCGCTCAACGTTCCAGTCACCGCACCATCTCCAGTCCGGACTGTCGCCGAGATCAAGCCCACTGAGGTCAAGAAGGAGGCAGAGCCAGTCATCATTCCTGTCAAGAAGTATGAGGCTTCCCCAGTAGCTTCACTGATGGACACGCCATTTTCTGTGCTCAATGCACGCTTTGTCCACGATACGATCGCTGACGGCACAGTCGTTGAGCCTGAAACACGCTTCACGCAAGTCTGGACCATGATAAACCCAGGTCCTTTCCCTTGGCCAAGCGGCTGCAGTGTACGCTACGTGGGTGGCGACAACATGCTGAACGTCGATAACACCCACCCTGCCTCTGTTTCCGCAATCAACGAGGCCACTGAGAGCAATGTTGTTGGTCGCGAGGTTGCTGTGGGCGAGACGGTCGCGTTCAAGGTTGTTATGAAAGCTCCTGTCCGTGAAGGGAAGAGCATCAGCTACTGGCGCGTCAAGGCTGCTGATGGTACCCCCTTCGGCAACCGCCTGTGGTGCGACATTGACGTCAAGAAGGCAGAGCAGAAGGTGGTGCCTGCTGCCCCAATGGCGCCAGTCATCCCACGCATGCCCATCCGCCAATGTGGCACTCGCGCCACCGTACCGCTGTCGCTTCGCGGACACCCATCACTGCCATCGGAGCAGCCGCCGGCGTACAACAGCATGGATGGCATGAACCTCTCTGCTCGTCTTGCCGCCATGCGCGAGCAGCAGAAGCAGCGTCGCGAGCAAATGTTGGCCACGCTCAGTGCTCAGCGTGAGCAGCTCGTCTCTCAAGGCTTCAAGCGCGAGGATGTGCCAGGCTGGGCTGGTCACAGCAGCTCGCAAATGGGCAAGGATGCACTACGACAGCGTGTTGCCCACATCAAGGCGAACATTCAGAAGACTCGCGAAGAGCGCGATAGACAGCAAGCCGAGCACGCAAAGCTCGAAGCCGCCGCCGCCGAAAAGAAGGCAGAGGAGCAGACAGCCAAGGTCAAGCAGCTTGTTCAAAACATCACCAAGCAAGCCGAGGCCGAGGCCCAGCTTGAGCGCAGCCAGATGGTCTTCCCTAAGCTCGACAAGGAGAGCCCAGCGAGCAGCACGTACGAGTCGGCCACCAGCAGCTCGCACAAGGGCAAGGCAGCATACGTTGAGAACGAGGATGGCGAGGTCGAGCGCTCTGCCACTCCAGCTCAAGCTCCGGCCCCAGCTCCTGTGGTCACTTCGCCCTCTTTTGCCGGAGACGACTTCGTCGAAATCGACGATGAGTTGGAGGTTCTCAGTGCCAACGACGAGAACAGTGAAGACGACGGGTTTTTGACCGACGAAGAGTATGACATCCTCGATGCATCTGACCACGAGACTGTTGCCTCTCGCTAGGCAAGCATTTAGAACTCCGCACAGAATGGCACATTGCGAAGACACAAGAAATGGAGACGAGTAAAAGTCTTCTTGCGCTCCTTCCTACGCAGAAATTGACACGCAAACTTGGTTTCATGAGTTGAAGTGAGGGCGAGGAACGGGACCGGATATGGCGAAGTTGGCGAAACGGGGTTGGGGTTGGACACAGTACAGTACTCTTGCTCCAGCGTGCCACTACGTGCTTGTACGTTAGTAGGACAGTAACGAATTCTCATACCACAGACACGACTTGTTGTACATTTCCCATATCAGATCCTGTCATCAGAAGTTGACAGCTCTCGCGCACAGAAACTTTGGCACCCGTCTTTGCTTCTCGTGTCCTCGGCGATGTGTCCTCGCGCAAGGTCATCTCACGAATTCGACCTGTCCTCGCACGTTATCGTCGCAAGCCCCGTGTGCCACCGCGTTGTTAGCCGTCTCCGTCGCGCTTCCCTGATAAAGTTCGCACCCTGGTGTACAGGAGGCACAGCTCGTATTTCGACCGCAGGCTTCCGCGATACCAGGATTTCGGTAATGATGAATTGCAAGAGTGTATTGTTGGCGGCGGAAGAAGGGCGCAGCTATTTTGTACGTTCTTGGATCACAATGCTGTATCACTTCAGTTGCCCTTGCAACAACGCGGACACGACCATGAGGCCCGCAAGGCAACTGAAAGATCACATGCATCTGACACTTCGTGCCATTAATTTCGTGCTCGTGGTTTAGACTTCGCGTATTCGCCAAAGCAGGAGGCGCTGTACTCTGAGATGAGGTGCTTATACTTAACTCGTACTCGGCCGTATGTCATCGCAATTTGCAACTGAAGAAACAGGCGAAATCTTGCTTTCGACTTCGAACTAACTAGTGCAGGATGTTCTCATTCGGTTGCGCTTCGTCACTCCCTGGAATGGACTGGACTGCAGATGCATCCTTGTTGCTCATCACATCAAGGGCGTACGGTTCTCGTCTCAACAAGCACATTCTCCTTCTTCTCCCCTTCTCCCCCTTCTATCTAGCGACAAGATGAAGTTGACGTTTGCGGTTTTGACCGCACTTTTGACTTCTGCTTTGGCGGCGAAGAGGGATCCCACGAAATGGAATCGGAAGGAAAGACCACAGCATTTGGTGAAGCGAGCCCCGCAGACTGGCTCCTCCACAGGAGACCAAAATGGTTCTTCTTCTTCTTCTTCTTCGTCTCAGACGCCGATTATCGAGCAGACTGAGGCTGTCAAGAAGTTTATTGTCGATGGGACTGCTATACCGGAAGTCGACTTCAATGTCGGCGAGTCGTATGCCGGCTTGCTGCCTATTGGGCCTGGACAGAATGTCAGCGAGCTGTACTTCTGGTTCTTTCCTTCTTCGAATCCGGAAGCCGGTGATGAGATTCTGATCTGGTTGAATGGAGGTCCAGGCTGCTCGTCGTTGGAAGGACTGCTGCAGGAGAATGGTCCCTTCTCATGGCAATATGGCACCTTCAAGCCGGTGAAGAATCCGTACACTTGGACCAATCTTACGAATGTAGTCTGGGTCGAGCAGCCTGCTGGGACGGGCTTTAGTGAGATGAATTACACGCCGGCTGCGCAGGATGAGATTGAGGTTGCGAAGCAGTTGTGAGTACTCGTTTTCTGGAGATCAGACCAATGCGAATTGATTGCACGTTGTGTCTAACCGTGTTCCAGCCTGGGTTTCTGGAAGAACTTTGTGGACACATTCGGCTTGAAGAACCGCAAAGTCTACATCGCAGGAGAAAGCTATGCGGGATACTACGTGCCCTATATTTCTGACGCCATGCACAACGAGACGGACACGGAATACTACAACGTCGAAGGGATCATGATCTACGACCCCTCGATTGCCGATGGTGGCGTACAGACAAATGTTCCCGCCGTACCTTTTGTGGACCACTGGAACGGCCTCTTCAACCTGAATCAGAGTTACATGGATGATCTACACAAACGCCACGAGTCTTGCGGGTATCAAAGGTTTATTGACGAGGCATACGTGTTCCCGCCCAAAGGTCCATTGCCCACGCCGCCCAATTTCGATGAGACCGACTTTAACTGCGACCTTTACAATGACATTACAGAAGCAGCCTTGTTGGTCAATCCATGCTGGGACATCTACCAAGTCGCCACCACCTGCCCAGTCCTATGGGACGTCTTGGGATTTCCAGGCACGTTCGGCTACATCCCCGAAGGCACAGGCCTCTACTTCAACCGCCAGGATGTAAAGAAAGCGATCAATGCACCAGACACTGAATGGGCAGAGTGCGTGCATGATGTCCTCCAAGCGGACGACAGTCCGCCATCACCACAAAGCGTCCTTCCACGCGTAATCGAGAAGAACAAGAGAACGATCATCGGTCACGCCGAGCTCGACTTTATCTTCATCAAGAATGGCAGCATCATCGCCGTGCAAAACATGACTTGGAATGACGCGCAAGGCTTTGCCACGGCGCCTGAGGCATGGAATAAGTTTTTTGTTCCGTATCACAGTGAGCTGAGCTTGAGTTCTTCGGCCGGCGCAGGTTATTTCGGATCATGGAATACAGAGCGCGGATTGACTTTTGTGACGATTGATCTGAGTGGTCATATGGTGCCACAGTACGCTCCAGCGGCAGCGTATCGGCATTTGGAGTATCTGCTTGGGCGGATTTCGGATCTGGGTGAGATTAGTGATTTTACGACGCAGAAAGGCGATTGGGGGAATGACAATTCGACTATGAAGTATTTGTAAATATATTTTGGAGCATTTGAGCAACATGTTAGACTTGAGGTGCAGTTGTAGTGTAAAAGTGGAGGGGAATCCCACTTGTTTTGCGCGTCACAGAACGCGAAAATGACACGAGCTTCAGTTTGTACTTTCTTTCACCCCGCCACTTCCTCGTATGGAGAATAGAAACATCGCTCTTGCTGTTCGAGCAGAACCCAGACGACTCTATCTTGACTTCACTCCATCATGCGATGTGAAATCTGCTACAGCAGGATAACAGTGCACGATCACGGGTGACACAATGCCGCCTACAGTAAGCTCCGCAAGCGTCGCTGCTGTGAACTGGTACTGATGGGCACAGACGCCGTCACCACATCGATTTCTCCCTGACCGCAGGCATCAATCTCCGGTCAAAGATAGCAAGAAGACATCAAGTCTGGGAAGCTCGCGAGGGGACGGTTTCAGCTTGCCGTCAAGCAAACCTGCATCGAGAGCCACGCAGTTCGACGCAAAGCCTCCAGCGACGAATAGGGGAGATGGCTTCAATCATTCCACTCCCAAGGCTAAGCCAGGCTCGACTCAATTTGCGCCCACTCCTCGCTTCAACGTTGGACGACCAGCGCCGCTGCCTCATGCTGCCAGTAACGAGTTGCCAGCTCCTCCCAGCCGTTCCCAGGCGCAGAGCGCACCTGTAAAAGGTGTAGAAGAGGTGGAGGAAGTAGTGTCGCAAGAGCGAAATGAAGACGATGAGATGCTGGACCGTGAGGACGAAGCCGTAGTGCCGACTACAGAAGGAGGTCATCACGAGCAACAGCAATGGCTGCGAGATCTGCCTCACTCCCCGAAACGTCGCAGATTAGACGATTTGTCCGCCAGTTTCAACGCTGCACTAGACACTCCCGCGAGATCTACCATGTTCAAGCATCCGACCACACCGGCGTCGGCTCTGCGTGCCGGGCCTCAACAGTTCTCTCGCGCATCAAGCATGGCTGGCTCAAATGCTGACGACAGCTCTGCACCTCGAAGACCTGCTTTTCTGCGATCCTCGCTCGGTCCGCCTGAGCATTTCGAGCCAGTCCCAGAAGCGTTCTCCCCGCATCGGCGTGGTGAGAAGTTCGTGCCGGGAGGCATGGCGGCCACGCTACAGCAGTGGGTCATTGAAGCTGGTCAAGCTGCAGCACATAGCAGGCGAGGTCAGGGATACCTTCAAGGCGAGAACTATGTACATCACGTCAAGGTTGCGTCTGCTGCCGGTCATGGGCCGGTTCTGGTTGAAGGGAGACATGCAGATGACAGCGAAGCTCGAGTGTTACTGATCATGGATGGCAAAAGGACTCGTCGAAAAGTGTGTCCGGACAGCATCGTCGGTATTCGGGCACCTTGTTGGGAAGTGGAGCTGGAGGGAAGCAGCTGGATTGTGGGAGTGGATTGGAAGACCTTGGCGTGAGGCTGAGCCAGTGTACGAGGCAGGCAGGCATCCAGGATATAGTGATCGCAATCTGCAGATGGGGGAGCGAAATGGCGCAAGGATTTTCCGGGCAGGCAGTTCAGGAATCAGGAACTGGAGCTGCGCATTGCGTTGCGTAAACAAAGCCAAGCCCCGTTGCGAATAGATGTGACGGCGAGCCCGAGACAGCGATGGTGCCGATGATGCTCAGGATGCTCTAGATGCTTTGGAAGATGGCAGATGCGATTCGGAGGAGATTTGGAGCATCGTCGAACAACGATGACAGCAGATGGACGCACGGCTGCGCGTGGTCGGGGGCGCGTCCTGCCAGCCACTTCGACAGCCACCACAAACGCTGCAGCTCTCTCCGACCTGACCACTCTTTTCCTGCTCTGCTCTGCACTAATCTCCCAAGGTGCCTTGTGAGACAGTCACGCCGCCGTCGCGTGCTAAACAACGTCGCTCGTTCCAGCTCACAACGATTGTGTCAGCAATGTGCTCGCATTAGAGTTTGCCCTCTCCAAGCCACCGTTGCGTCAGTCAACAAAACACAGCCCGTCCCGCGCAACACACTCGCTCGCCCGCACTCGACATCAGATCCTGTGCTCTCGCAGGCTGTGACATTCATTTGTACACGGTGGCGGTCGACATGGGCTCCAGAATGGCCTCCAATGGCCCCCACGCCGCCGGCATCTTCGCCGACATGACCGTCGATGGCCCGGAGATTGGGACGCTGGTGCTCGTGGTAGATCGAGGCAGGAACCTGCCGAACAGAAAGACAATGGGAAAGCAGGATCCCTACTGCGCCGCACGACTGGGAAAAGAAGCACGAAAGACGGAGGTGGATAAGAGAGGAGGGCAGACGCCGCGATGGTAGGCTGATGGGTGCGTGGTGATATGAACTCGAGCAAAGCTGACAGCAACACGATGTAGGGACCAGGAGCTGCGATTTACCGTTCACGATTCTCCGGATTATTACAAGTTGAAGATCTCGGTGTTCAACGAGGACAAGAGGACGGACTTGATTGGAGAGGCGTGGATTGAATTGGATAACATCATCACACCAGGAGGCGGGAAAGGCGATCTGTGGCAAGGCCTGACATGCAAAGGGAAATATGCCGGAGAATTGCGCGTGGAGCTCACATACTACGATTCACGAGAAAAGGCCGAGACGAAGCAAGAAAGCATCTCCATGGCAGACGAGCTGAGACAGCAATATGGGACACTGCACCCCAAGGTCAAGCGCAGACCGCTGCCCAGCAATCCCCATGCTCCATCGTCCACCGATGTGGTGATACCAGAGCGGCCAACTCCGGGCAGAGCAAAACATGGTCCTCGAGATTTCCAGGTCGCTGGTCGAATGGCCTCGGCGCCAACAACAAAAACATTCAACTATCCGCAATCCGAGTCGACGTTGTTTGGCCAAAAGGGAGTCCAGGCACTTCCACAGAATAACTCGCCCGCGCCTCAGTCTCATCCAGAGCCTCCGCCAAATCAGCACTACGAGGAATTTGAGAACAACCCAGAGCCCGAGGTCTACAATCCATATGCAGCAGGGTCAGCGCAGCCTGATTTCCTGCCTCAATTGGGTCCCAGCGGTCGTCATCGTGGACCCATGCCTCCTCAGGCTCACTACGGCCAACAGCGGTCGCAAGCCCCGCCCCAAGCACTGCCTCGACCCATGAGCCATGTTGGGATTCCGCATTCGCATTCTGCTCCAATGGTACCCGTTTCGCATCAATTGGAGCCGCAGACATACGATGACAGCTATCAACTTCGGACAGACTATCCTGAGCCAATACCTGATGTGGATTACCAGTATCAGCAGGTTGCCGTTGCTCGCCAAAGAAGACACGACGTACCGCCGGGTTGGCAGGAGGAGTTCAATGGAGCATACTCTAACAAGCAGGCATACGTTGAGGAGGACGTAGAATCTTCGCCGCCGCCCCCACCGCCGATGCACAGTCACAGCGCGCCTGTAGTGCCTCAGTACGAGCCACACCACAACTCCTCGCCCGTGTCTCGCTACGGCACGACCCCGCCCTCTGCGCGCCAGCCATATCTGCCGAACTCATCGCCCCTGCAGAGCATTGAGCGTGATTATGGCACTCGGCAAACTCCTCCAAATCATGCCAGGGCACGGAGAGGAGGGTCATTCGACGAATACGGAGGACATTCGCCATACCAGAGCAGTCATCATTCCACACCAAACTTATCTTCACCCATCGGCCAGCAGAGTCCCTCCCCATATGCCAGAACTTCTCCGTACGGCAGACAAGCGCCGGGACGTAACAGCATAGCAGAATCTTACGGAACGCCCTCGCGACAGCCACATCCTCTATCCCAAGAAGTATCGAGAGCGAGGAGTCCCAATCCATATGGCACACCAGAGCACCAAGTCTCCTACAACCACTACGACCAGGGACACGATGGCTCGGTTCCGATGATCAAGCCTCGAGCGATATCCCCCGCGCCTCCGCCTTCAAAGCCTGCTTCTGCATCGCGCAGTCCGTATAGCTTGCAATTTCCTGTGCGGGCGTTCGAATCGTCAGATGCAAGCCCACTGTCGACTTCTGCCAAGTTCAAGGCTGCCACTCTGCCCCGAAAGTCGGTTTCACCTCGGCCATCAATGTCAGGCGTTGCCTCGTCATCAGCTCCTTTCTCGCCGGATGACTTTGGCGCGCACAATCCAGCTGCTCCAAGTGCTGATCCGGCATCACACAATGGGCCTATTGTGGGTTGGCATGGTCAGGAAATAGACCCTTCTGATCATCTTCCCGTCGATTCCTGGGCACCAGAGCCGGCCAAGAAGACACCCACGAAGACTTATGGGCTCGGTCGAGAGAAGGAATTTGGACCACGCAGTTTGTCCAAGGATACTGTGATTAACGTGCGCATGAAACCCGGGACCAACATACCAGAGCAACAAGCCAGACCCGTCCCTTCCTCGAACAAGATCCGCGGCGTGCTGAAGAAGGCTGCACCTCAGGCTCCACGATATGCTTCTGAGCCGCCGATGGAGATTCCCAGACATCACGACAATTACCCTTCTGTCCCGGACCCTTACGAGCAACAACAGCAGCAGTTCTCTCAATCATACCGCGAAAACAGTCCTGCTGCTTACGGACCTCCTTCGATCCCGCCCAAAGTCCCACTCTCGCACTCCCCTGGAGCAGGAGCAGTATATACGGAAGATGCGCTTTCGAGGGAACTCTCGAGCATTGACATCGGAGGCAGTCGGACACGGACATCGGGGACGGCGTTTGTGCCAGTGCGAAGTCATCGGGACCGGAATAATTATTATTGATTGCTGCATGATGAGTTCTGTATCAACTGAGTAAAGCACTGGGATCGCATGCAAGGCGGGCGGGCGTTGGGTAGAAATGAAGGGTTATTGTTGCATTTTGCGATTGCATCGCATTGCAAGGTAATGATGTTTTGATGTGTGTGTGTGTGTGTGTGTTTGTGTGTGTGGTTTGTTGGGACATGATGGGAAACGGACATGAGAAGGCGTCGTTTGTATCATACTTTCTTTCATCGTCATCATCATACAAGAATCCACACACTATTGATGCATGCGCCGTCTGTTTTGTTCTGCTTGAAAAAATTTGCACCACGAGGGAGAAGAAATACTGATTGTTTACTGTAGTATTTTTCCATGATTGTACTCCCATCTTCATCATCCAATTGATTCCATGGTTCACATTTGTTTTTTCGCTTTTCGTGTCATCTTCTAAACTTCGGCTCTCTGCTCTACTTCTTCTTTTCCTTCTTCTTCATGATGATGATGATGATGATGATGATGATGATGATGGTGATGAAGAAGAAGAAGAAGAAGAAGAAGAAGAAGAAGAAGAAGAAGAAGAAGAAGAAGAAGAAGAAGAAAAGTCTAAGGCCTCTTTGTCTCCCCTCCTTGTCTCACATTCTCTCGAATATCATCATCTCCGCCGCGGTTCGCTGCGTCAATTGCAGCTTTGTCTTCTGGTCCGCCGGGGCCTTCGAAGTCTTTGGCTTTGGTTGGTCTATAATCGTTAGTCGGCAATTCAATGCGTATATGTGTGTGTGTGTGAATGTGTGTGAATGTGTGTGAATGTGTGTACGAATCTCTCATCGCACGAGAGCCATGAAGCGATATGACGGGAAGTGAAGAGAAGTGACGGAAGGTTGATATGTAAAAAGGGAAGAAAAGAAGGTGAGGGGAAAAAAAACAAGTGAGAGGAGAAAACATACTGTCCCGTCTCCTTGATAATACTTCCTCCTTCATCAAGAGGAATCTCACGATTATCGCCTGCGCCTTGCCCGCCGATTTTGACGGTCGCGCCAGGGAATTTGGTTTCTACGTTTTCGTTGACGCCGGATTCGTTTGCTGTAGCATTTCATTCTTCAACGTTAGCGTTTTGTTCGTTTTCGTTTTCCTTGTTTGTTATAGAAGATGTCATGGCGAGGTGTAAGGCTGCTGCTGCTGCGTACCCGAATCACGGGCACTTTTCGTATTGCCTTTTGCTTGCTGTGTAGCAAGGTCACGCTCGGCTTGCTTGGCAATTTCCAATGGGTCTTGGGATTGAGACATTGTAGACGGAGTCGTAGTTGGAGTCGTAGCTGTTGTGGTGTCGCTGCCGTCGGTAGTAGATGTTTCCGTTGATGACTGGTGAATGGGATTGGCAGTCCGGCTCAGTTTTCTGGAATGGGAACCGAAGAAAGGAGCAATTTTGACGGTCTGGCGGTAGTGATGAGAAGAGGAATATGGGAAAATGTGGATTGCTCCAAAGGAAAAGTGGTAGGTCTGTGGTGGGTTATGATGAAGCTCAATGATATATGATGTCATGGTGATGTTCGTACTTGAGGGAGAGGTTCGATGAATCGTCATGCAGGTACCGAAATTCATTGTTTGACATCTGTCGCGTGCTCGCTGCTGTCATAGTTCCCACTCGTTCTGTCGTGGTAGCGAGAAGTCTCCAGGAGTAGTATGAATGCTAGGCATTACGTTCTGTATACACTGTCGTTAATATAACTTGGCGTTTTCCGCTCAAGCCTATAGATTTGGTAGCGTTATGTACTGTCTGGCCGTGGTATATTGTTTTGACTCCGAGCGCCTTGCTTTCTCATTAACAAAGTATTAGGATTTGAGAGTCATATTAATCGTAGAGTTCTCGTTCGCTTGTGCCGCCTTCAAATGAGAAGCGATTGTGTTTAGTCTCGTCACGCGTCTCTGCGCTTTCTCCTGTGTTGATTACGTCCTCCGCATTGATGCGTCGTGGCTCCCGCAGTCCTTCTCGAGGACCGTCAGGTGTTGTGGGCGTTGTCGATACAATGCCATTATAGACCTGTTCTCGATACTGCAAAGCTTCCTTCTCGCTCAAGGCCTTTCCATCCTTCTCGCGGATGGCGGGCATGTCGCCGGGCATTTCGAAAACCTGACGCTCCCGGCTGTCTGCTTCGCTGACCGTCTCTGATATTGGCGAGAAGAGAGCGCCGCTTTGTGAACTCGAACATGTGCCCTCCCCGAAGCCGGGTGTGGTCGGTGTGGAAAGACCTGCCACGCTCATGACATATCCAGGACTGGATGGATGGCCCGATGTTGATGATGGAGGTGTTGTGCCCTGCGAAGATAGCAAACGCTTGTTATCGTTGTAGGCTGACCCGGAAGAGCCTTCCAGTTCTGCTTTCCGATATTCACTGCCGCTCCTCGCGAGATCGACCTGCGTGCCGCTGTTGGAATTGGAATCGGAATCGAGCTTCTCGTCCGCTGCCTCCCCGTCTGCTGCTGTGCGCCTCCTGCGGCGAAGCCAAAATAACAACAAGACTCCGAGTAGGACAAAGGCGGCGACCGCGCCTACTGAAACGCCTGCTATGGCGCCAGTGGATACGCTCGATGATGATCCATCGTCGCCACCAGATGGCGTTCTGTCTGATTTGATGCTTGGAATAATGGGCACCAGATGCTGTTGCGGGGACTGACTCCACAAAACTTGCGAGACATTGAACTTGGCCGACTCCCAATCCACAGCAAGGTAGGCTTCCTGCAAGAAGGTGCGACCCAGGGTGTATTGCGTGTCATTCTGCGCGCGCTGCAGCGGAAAGTAGCGCGTGTTATTGGCAAGACCTTTGTACGGTGGCTTCGCAGTGAGGTCGAAGGATGCGTAGGGCAGCGTAATGCGAACGGTGGGACTGCTCTGGAAGTTTTGCGCCAGGGTAAATGTCACGCTTGCATTTCGCTCGAGCAAGGCATCGTGGAGCGTCTCGTTCACGGTGTAGAGGTTGGTGGTGTTGTCGTAGCTGATGCCGAACTCCACCTCGAAGGCACGACAGGCTTCGACGGGCAGCCAGATATCTGGCACGGTGCTGTCGATGTACGCATACACCGGATTTGGCAGGAGCTCCGTGGCGACAGGCGACGAGTCTATGTCTGCGCTGGTGGTGATGGAGTTGATGGCCACCAGCAGGTCCCGTTCGTTGTCTGCAGCGAAGGTGAAGACGACCTGGTTGTCGACGAAGCGGGAAGTGTCGTAGCCGCCCAAGGTGAGGGAGGCCAGAACGCCGGCGAATCGGTATCTCGCGCCGGCGGTATAACCAAACGACAGGCTCGGAATGTGCTTCTGCTCCTTCAGCAGGGCCATGTAGCTCGGCGAGCCATTGTCGAAGGAGGTGAAGTTGGTGGGTTTGGGGTTCACGCCCCAGACGCCGAGATAGAAGTCCTCGACCGCGAGGCCTCCCACGGTGGTGTTGAGCAGCGTCGGCCCGCCCTCGCCCTGCCCGCCCAGGCCGAGCGTGTCGTAGCCGTAGACGGCGTTGCCGCGATATCCCAGGTTCTGCTGGATCCACAAGTCGTAGATGCCCTGTTCCGCCCACGTCGACGACGCGTTGCGGTGGAAGATGCCACCTCGCGATTCGGCGCACGCCTCTTGGTCTGCGGCCGCCTCACAGCCCTGCGGCAGCACGACCCACGTCTGGTACGAGGCCGTCGACACGAGCGCGCGCACAAACTGCGGCGGCGTGCCGACGCGCAGGGTGAAGGACGACCACTCGCCGTCGATGCCGTCCCAGTTCTGGTCGGGGTTGATGGCGATGGGCGCCGGCGTCGACTCCGTCTCTCCGAGCTGTGCGGCGGCAGTCGCGTGGGCGAAGGCAAGGGCGCGCAGGGCGTGAGGCAGCAGCATCTCGTCGCGCTCCAGGCATCCGTCAGGCACACGCGTGAGAGTCGCTCGTCTGCATACCAACATCCACGAACGACGACGACGACGACGACAACGACAACGACGACGACGACGACAACAACAACGACGACGACGACGACGACGGCAGCAGCAGCAGCAGCAGCAGATCACCCCAGGGACCCGCAATCAGCAGTCCACGGCGGATGGCTCACAGCCCTCGCCGCCGCCCAACGACTGTGAACGCCAGGGGCGATCCTTCACGCGCACAACGTGCCATGAGATGCGGCACGCGTAGCGATAGGTGCACCGACGCCCAGTGCGCGGGCGATGGCAGGCGAAGGCCGCGCTGCTCTGCACCACCGTCACATCCGCTACGCGAGCAGGGCGAAAGCATCTCCCGCCACGCCGGCTCGCGGGCAGCCGAAGGATTGTCTGGTGTTGCTCGCCAATGCAGCCTCTGCACCACCGGGACTTTTCAACGCTCATCAACGCTCGCCATCTACACATCTCGCGCGTATCCGATGACTCGTGAGCATGTATGCAGAATCAAGAACGAGAGCGCTAATGCAGTGCTACCGGCCCGTGTTTCCATTCGCACGCCTCTCTCGCCTCTCCAGTCGCCCTTCCTGACCTGCGAGGGAGTACAAAGCACTCACACCTCCATGCACCACGCGCAACGAACCCCATTCGAGCCATATCCATGCAAGGGCAGCACGAACACAGAGCTCACAGAACCCTCTCCTTTTCGGCTTCTCCGCTCGGGACGACCAGGTGCGCCAGACAGCCACAATGCTGCCACATTGTTGTGGGAACGCGCAACCGGTGTTCGGACACGCGAGAGCGCTGCACCATGCCTGCTAGCGATCATGCATCCCGAACGATGGCGTAGATCAAGCAGTGCGCCCCAGCCTTCAGCTCTTCCTTTCGCTGTCGACAAGATGACAACTGACTAGCAACTGTCGTATCTTCGCACCTTCGCTTCATTCTGTCCTAACGCATCTGTGCCTTCACTGATCGAGCCCGCAGCGGCTGTCGATCGTTGCCTCGCTAGCTGTGCAATCATGCCGCGAAGCATCAACACATCGTAGCCAAACACCTCCCTTCTGAAGTCCGGAGCCGGGCACCGACAATGGTGTCGCGTGCGGCGACACTCTGGCTAGTCTTCGTAGGGACGAGCGCCGCAGTGGGCAATCCTGCCCCTCTCCATGGGCCATACCGAGTCCCAAAAGCATATGAACGTCGAGCCGATTTCAACAATCCTCCATTCCCTCTTGGCACGGGAACGGCAGCGTTCTCACCCAGCACAGCCGACACGCCAGAGCAAACGTCAACTGTTGCAGCTGCCGCCTCACAAAGCAGTCATGCAGCGACATCGACAGCAACCCTAGACAGGCCACAGACAGAATCGAGGACAGCAAGCCAGATCCTTCTGCTATCGACATTCTCGGGGACACACGGCGATTTCCTGCCATCATCAACGTGGACATTCACTCCCACCCATGTACCCACAACGATCTCCCTGCGCGAGACCGTCGTGCAGCAGAACAGTGGTAATGACACTGGCCGAGTATCAGGTTCAAATATCACAAGCGTGGCGCCAACAGTGGCAATCATGTCACGCTCGCGAGCTTCGGTGAACAGCAGCCGAACCATGACCGTCCGCACGACATCATCCTTCCCCCGACCACAGCTCGCCAACAGCAGTAACAGCAGACTCTCCTATTCTGACATCAGTTCGACGCTGCTTCCTTCATCCCGGCCATTACTACATACTGGACATGGCCCTCGCATGGAAAATCTCACCGCAGTGCATACATTCCATCCACCGCGGCCGACAGTTTGTGCCGGGGCAACACTCAACATCAAGAATGCATCACTAGACTACTGGTATGCTCAGACTTACACCCAAGTCGACTCCACATTCTTGATCGAGTTCAACGAGGACGATATATCGACTGGTTGGACTTTGTTACCTGCAACAGGCACGCTGGATATCACTTCCGCTATCGCCAACCCCGAATGTTCATCGACTACCTCCTTCGCCGCTGACTTCAACCAATCTGGAGTGCAATACTACTGTTCAGAGACACCGACGCCGGCGGCCAAAGCAACGAGTGTTGTTGAGCAAACTGCTTACAAGCAACCGAACGCGACGACCTCGAACGGCGACCTACCGGATGTGGTCATCGCGCCAACCCCAGCAGCAATCACCGTGGCGAATGCCGCCGGTACAAGCACATATCATGCTGGGACACCGGTCGTGCATTTCTCCAAGTACGAAATCGTGAGCAAACAACCGTATCGGCATCGGAATGGCAGTCAGGGATGCTTGGTGTCCGCTCAAATATACGATCTGCCAGAGCCAGCAAGTTTCAAATACCAAGAGGAACCTACCGTGAACGAATCGCTCGCTGTTGGGAAGCTGGGCGCATTCAATGCCGATTTACTTCGAGTCCTCCGCATCGCGGATGTGGAGCTCCCAAGAGAGGTTGCATTGGGAGATCTCGAGGCTGAACCAACTGTTGTAGTCGTGGTCGAAAAGGTGGTCGCTGCCGCTGCCACCATTCCCCTGGACTTCGTATCACCATCGCCCAAGCTGGAGACCCCTACAGCTACGCTGCCGCCGGGACTTTCTTTTGAAGCCACAACTCCGACGGAGCCGGGCACGACGTTCGTACCAATCACTGCACACGTTGAACGATCAGCAGCAAGTCTTGACGTGCCCAGCAAGACGACGAAGAAACCGACTGTTCCTCAAAACACAGGCGGTGCGAGTGTTGGCTCAAACGCGGTGACCGTGCATGGCGGCAATACTGAAGATGACGACGGCAGGCCCTTCATCGCCATACCTTTCGTTGCACACCTGGAGAATAGCGCTGTCACACTTGCAGTGCCCATCGATCCGACCTATACTCGGAACGTGGTCACAGCCCAGTTTAGTGGCCGGGTGGTCACCGCGACCAGAGTACCTGGCCCCAGTGCACTCCAAAGTGGTGATGCTAATGTTGGCCGAATCGTATCCATCATTCAGAACGCCGCACAGCCTACAAACGCATTCGAAGTGCTAGACCAAGCGCAGGCAACCTTCTCCGGGAATGGTCCAGCGAGCGCTATCGACGCCGGCCTAGGCCTGACACCCATTCCGGGCAACGACAAAGACCTGCCTGTTGCTCTCCCACTGGACATGGGTACTCAAAGATCTGATGCCTATGGCTCTGAGAACATACGGCCGTTGATTATCGGCACTTCTGTCTTCACTGCTACGAGAGCAGAAGAGGAACTTTCGATTGACGGCCAAACAGTGGTCGCAGGCGGTCCACCAATCACCGTAGCTGACCACGCCATTTCGCTTGGTCCAGGAGCTACAGCCGTGGCTGTGGGAGCCGATGTGGTCAATATTGGAAGTTTTGCCAGTGGTGACAGTGCTGCTAGCGATCCGACTCTGAGTCTGACTATTGGCGATACTATCCTCCCTGCCACGAGAGTGGAAGCTGGCATTGTCTTGGCCGGGCAGACATTATCAGCAGGAGGCGCGTCGGTCACTATCGAAGGCTCCGCGATATCCCTGGACAAAGAGGGCACCGGAATCACGATCGGTGGTTCTCCCATCAACATCGCGGCTCAAGGCAATGTTGGCGCTGCGGCGAACATCCCTATCATTCAGTTGGGTACCTCTCGCCTGACGGCCAATGCTGCTACCCAATTCAATATTGACGGGACAATTCTCACGCCGGGAGGCCAAGTGGTTGCGTCAGGAACCACCATCAGCCTAGGGACCAGTGCCACAGCAGTCATGATTGACGGCACCTCGCAGCGGCTTTCGCCACCGATCATCACACCTGCTCCTCTGCTCACCATTGGAGGGACTGTGTACAGACCCAATATGGGATCAACGTACGCCATCGAGTTTGCATTCTTGACTCCTGGAGGAGAAATTGTGGTCTCAGGTACCACAGTATCACTTCCCACATCAGGTCCGAGCGTGATCATCAACGGTATTGCACGTGCGATTGCTACAGATCACCCGAACGAAGAGGGTCTTGCCACCATAACGGCGCCGCCTGCGCTGTTCCTGGACGGCCGTATCGTCAGCCCAAATGTGGCGACAGCATATGTCATTTCGGGCCAGACTCTGACACCTGGCGGCTTCATTACATTTGAGAGACCATACGGGAGAGAAGTGATATCCTTGAACTCTGAAGCTGACCAAGTGGTTCGGACAGCTGATGGACAGTCATACACATCGTATGTTGGCATGATTGGAGCAGCACCAGGTGGAGCTCCTGTATTGACGATCAATGATGAAATTTACTCTGCAATAGAGTACAACGTCGGATCTGGCGCGACGTATGCTATCGACAACCAACCATTGAGACCAGGAGGCGTTATCACGATAGAGCGCTCGAACGGCCCGCAAACAGTTTCGTTACTTCCCGGCGGAAACGCCATCGTCCTTGGATCCGAAGGAGTCACGAGCACTTCCGTTATTGACAATGCATATGGCGTGCGTCCAACTCGAGCACCTGTACTCACGATCGGCGATGAGACCTTTACTGCTGTCAACATTGGACCAACGTACAGCATCGATGGCCAGACCCTCACTCCAGGAGAAGTAGAGACGGTGACAATCAACGACCAGACTTATATAATCAGTCTGTCTCCCCACGCTACGATGCTTGAAATAGTGGAGATTGGTGCGAACGGAAGTGCTGGCGCAACTATCTTCGAGACTTTGTTTCCCGCCACAGCAGTCGCCACCACTACGACGAGCACTGAATCAGTAGTCGGTGCGTCCGCGACAGCAGACTCTTCTGGGTCCAACAGCTCTCCAACAGCCGCGAGCACGGATGACGAGAGTAGCGCTCTACGAGTCGCCTCTGTCACTTTCGCCATTGTTGTGCTGATGTTCAGCTCTTTGACCATGACCATGTGGCTATATTGACGCTCATTCTGCCACTATTTTTTTGCAATCCAGTTTCCTGTCACGAAGCATATGACTGGCGTTCTCGTTTTTTCCATGCTCAGTGTACCAGTGGGTTTTGGCCGGCCTCGATGCAGCGTTCTCTTACAAATTTGCCAAAAGTATTTCTAGCGCAAACTTTTGCATTGATGAAAGGCGGCGTTCTGGATCCCGGTCGTGTGGCAAACACAGGACAATGTGGCGACAGGATATTCTCTTGTACAAAGTGGATTTCAGGGTAAGCAGAATGTTGATCGACTTTAGTCTCAGAAGAGAAGTTGCTAGTCGGACATCCTCCCATACCACACACAAATTGATTGGTCTGTGTTCATTCTCGTGCTTCCAGCGGTGGCAAGAAGCCTTACTCCACAAGTCGTGGCGCTCTTTCAACTTGTTGCTTACCATTCATATCTCCTTACTTTCTATTCTGTCATTGTGAATTCTAGGGTCGTCGTCGGCGCACATAGCATGCTATTCCTTAACCAAGACGCATTTTGGAACAACTTCTAATCTCGCAGCCTCGCCACCACCTACTGCTGCTCCCCAGGAAACCCAATCCCCAACAACAACGCCGGCTCCTCCACATTCTGATGCTGATAACTCAACACCCCCACCCCCCCAGGCTCCATCATCAAACTCAACGGAAACGACAGCTCATACCCCAACCACCTCCTCGCAAACGCCCGCGTCGTGTGCCCGTGCGCCACGATCACGACGTCTCTTTTGGGCTCGGAAGCAGACGTTCCTTTCTGGTCCTGGGGTTTCATGAGCGGAGCTTGGAGAGCTTTGATTTCGGCTATGATGCTGTCGATGCGCGCGGTGACTTGCGAGGGGCTTTCGCCGTTGACGCAGCCGTCGAGCCAGATGTCCCAGGGGCGGCGGGGGGCTGGGGAGATGTCGAGACCTTGGGAGGAGCGGAGGGAGCGGATTTGGGACGGGGTGAGACCTTCGTAGTCGCTGGATCGGATTGTAAATATATGAGGGAATTTTTTTTTTATTTTTATTTTTTTTTTAAAAAAAAACTTTTCTGATTAAATACGTACCCATAATCCCACTCTGCAATCTCTTCTCGGATTTCATAGCTTGAGGGGTTGTTGTTGTTTCCCGAAAGTAATTCGTAGGTTTTGATGGCTCTTGTGCGGGGCGAGACGAGGACTTTGGCGATTTTTTGGGGATCGAGTAATTTGTTTTTGCCGTAGATGATGCGGCCTGTGGATAGGACTTGGTGTTCGCCTTCGGCGGTCATGGGAATGTCGGTTTTGCCCGTGTGTTGGCCTGTGATGCTCCATTCGGTTTGGCCGTGGCGGATTAGAAAGACGCGGGGCGTGGAGGCGTCTTTGTCGGGCATTTTTCTTTCTTTCTGGTGGGCTTGGTTGATGTTTGAGAAGGTGTAGAGATGTAGAGGGATGGGTGTTGTTTGAGGAGAACATAGCATACTTTCCGTGAGGACGTTGAGGTCGCTATCAGCCGATGAAACGCCGTGGGGGCGGACTTGCCCGTGTGTAGGGGGTATGTCTGTCTGCATGCTGCCTTGTTCCATACATGTACAGAACTTCTCGTCGTGATCTTAACTGCTATGGTCCTCCGTCCATGCTAATCAGTTGAGAATCATGACATGCTCGAGGAAGGGCGGCAACGCGGCGATCAAAAGATCTTGACGCCAGGGATGACGGCATTCAGACGGCCTTGGCATTCCAGACTCCAATGCTTTCTCCGCTTGCAATGACATCCCAGACACTACTCCGCTCTACCACCTTGAAATCCTTCCCGTTTCGCAGCACGGTTTGGTCGCGGGCGCAGAAAGTGGTCGCTGAAGTTGCGCGCAAGAGCTGACGGCCTACGGTCGACAAGACTTGTCACAACCTCGCTGCTCGCTGAGCAGTACCTGATCTGGAAAGCCACTTGTTGGCGTGGGTCCACATCTACGCTGATACATATTTGGACTCGACTCGAAGCCGGCGCCACGAAACTCGGACAAGAGCAACACCAAACGCTGCCACCATGGACAAGGTCGTGTATGTTATCAAGTCGATCCTGGGGATGCCACGCGCGGCAATCGAATGGTACAACCACCCCAAGTTCTGGAATTGGCAAGATCTAGACTGGGGCTTTTCTGGCTACCTACTCGTCGCCTGTGTAGTCGGCATCATCACAGTGGCGCTATATGCCAATTCCATAGGGTCCGATGTGACCAACAGAGACGGGCATTATGGCATTGGCACTGGTGGCGATGTGAAAGCAGATCCAAACCGACCACCGATTCCGCCACCTACCACTATCACGTCACTCCGGGTGTATCCCATCAAGTCGTGCCGCGGGTTCGAAGTCGATTCGACGCGTCTGCGGAAGTCTGGTCTCACACTGGACCGGAACTGGATGTTCATCGATCAAGCCACGCGAACGTTCCTGACAATCCGTGGCGACCCTTCCATGACACTTATCGACACCGCAGTTAGCGACGGCGAAGGCGAATTTGAAGGCCAACAAATGCTCGACATCAGCATCCAGAACACTGAAGGCCGAGTCAGCATTCCCGCCTTCCCCACGCAATCCTGGCTAGACTCCAACACCACCCTCGAAACCGTCGAAATCTGGGAAAAAGACACCGATGGCTACATCTACAGCTCCGAAATCAACTCCATCTTCTCCAAATTCTTCGGCAAACCCGTCTGCCTCGTATACAAAGGCCCCACGCACCGTCTGGTCGCCATCAACGGCACGCCCGAACTCTACGGCAAAGACGTCCCCCACCACTTCGCCGACGTAATGTCCCTCCAAATCGCCAGCGAAGCCTCCATCAAAGACCTGAACAAACGCCTCAACATCCCCTCTAATTCCCCCAACACGCTCACCATCGAACGCTTCCGCCCCAACATCGTCATCCGCGGCCGCGACGACCACCCCTGGGAAGAAGACACCTGGAAACGCATCCGAATCTCAACCTCGCTCCCGCACGAAGAAGCGCTCTACAAACTCGACCTCGACGTCGTAGCGCGCTGTGCCCGCTGTCAAGTCCCCAACGTGAACCCCGACACGGCGGAGAAGAATCCCAAACAACCCTGGGAGACGCTGATGAAGTTTCGGCGAGTCGATGACGGCGGGCCGGCAAAGTATAAGCCGTGTTTTGGCATGATGTGCATTCCGAAGAACGAGGGCAAAGTTGCTGTCGGGGCGACGTTGGAGGTGTTGGAGACGACGGATAAGCATTTGTATACTTTGAGGGCTTTTAAGGATTTGTGATGGATTGGATTCGATTGGAATGCGATGTGTGGGGGAATAAAGCGGCGAGGGTGTTGCAAGCGGAAGCAATATGAGAACGTTTGAGAAGTAACGTGAGATTCAAAAAGTGTTGCCTATATACCGTGGAAATACATGAGTTTCACGGAAATGCCATGTCCTCCATCGTCAAATCTACTGTGCTTGCTTGCCTGAGTGTGGTCCGTGATGGAGGCGTACTCCGCGGTAAACCAAAATCGTCTAATAATTTGCAAATGGAGGGTGGCAACTCGGTCATCCGCGCTATAAAAGAAACCAATGCAATCCAACTAGGTGTATCTCGGGGCCTCATGCAGGTCCTCCTATGTATCGTGTAGCCTGTCCCGCACCCGACTACTCCTTATGGTATCTCGCTGAGGCAAATCTGACGCTGAAAAAATGCACTGTATGTCGGTCTGATTCATCATCACCATCATCTCCGGGTACTTGGCCAGTCATGCCAGTCGTGCGCCACTCCAATACTCGCCGCTCTCCACGATCCTCTGTCCTGCAGTCTGCCATCTGACTCGTCTCCGTCTTCCACGGCTGCAAAATATGGCAATTCGATGTGTTTCTTCCCTCTCACTTCATCACTCGATCGAACGCCTCGCCCTTCACGCTCCCTCCCGCCATCGCGCTCCTCACATTCCTCTTGAACCGATCGCGGTCGCTCATCAGATCGTTCGCCGCGTCCTTGTTCAATGGGTCACTGGCATTTGGCTCCAAGAACAGAAATTGCAGACCCACAATAACTGCATTCAAATTGAGGACTGGTTTCCAATCTTCTCGCAGAATGTTCAGGCATACATTGCCTTCGAGGTCGATGTTCGGGTGGTAGATTTTCTCTTTACACTTGACTTTCGGCGGTTCGTGCGGGAAATTTTGGCTGATGGCGAAGGAGAAGTTGAAAACGCCGCCTTTGTACAGGCCTTCGTCGGGGGTGAGTGTGAGGGTGAAGTTGAGGATGTCGTCGGGGTTCGGGAAGTGCGTCTTCATCGTCAAGCCGAGGGAGAGTTCCGAGAGATCTGCAGACACAGGTCAGTATTGTCGCCGCCGCCGCCGCTCGAAAGGAAGATGGTACGGCTGACCTTTCTGCACGCGCAGTTGCGCCGCCGTCACCTTCTTCTTCTTAGCCCCGCCAGCAGCAGCCTCGCTCTTCTGCTGCTGCTGCTTCATGCTCCAGATCTTCAACATCTTGGCGACGGTCGGCGTGTGGCCAGGAGGATGTCGCAGGTCGCGCTGGAGGTGGAGGAGGAGGAGATGGGAGGTCGTTGTTGTACAAGAGAGCGAATCGCGTGACTAAGAGTGGCTAGCGGCAAGTGGCAGCGAGAGTGACGAGGGCGCGGTGTAGGGTCGGCGAAAGTTCGCTCTGTCAAGCTGCGGCGCTGCAACTTCACCTTCCCTGATCCGATCAGGCACCCAGGCAGCAGCCAGCAGCTGACCACCTGCCTGACTGTGCACGACTTCACCTGTGATGATTCTCGGGTGAGCTTTCGGGTTCGTCGCGAGCCTGAAGACGCTTCCGCTCCAGTTCCAGCCTTTCGAATTCGAGTTGGCGCTTGGCGTTGCTGACGGAAATGTCGTTCCACGACGAGTAGACTTTGGTGAAGACGGTTGGGCCGAGGAAGATGAGCGAGCCGAAGATGACCAAGCGACGGAGGCCTCTGCGTGGTGACAGCATGCCAGACCGGGGTCGCGTCTGGCCTTGATATTGGGATGGGATGGAACACTGTGATGATTATATGGTGCTCTCGGGAAGGAGAAAATGGGGGAGCAACTCAAGCTTCAAGCCACAATGACGGCCAATGGCTCCACTCGACTCGCTTTCTACGCGGGCAATTCGAACGCCAAATACATATCGTACACGAGAAACGATGGCAGGGCCAACACGGCAGCTATTGCAACAAGCACAGCACAAAGTAATGAATGTGTGGCCAAATGGAAGAAAGTAGAATATCGCTTGACCTCCACATCATTGCTCATGCTTCTTTACCACAGTGGCCGTCTCTGCCCTTGCGCAGTACCAGATATATCGTGCATACATAATAGGGTATCTCGTCCAAAGTCTGACACGGCACCCGGCTCACGTCTCAAACACTTCCTGTACGCCACTCCAATCGCCAGCAGCACGCTTATCCCAATATCCTCCACTCTGTTTCAACATCCACACTTCCTCATCACCATCAACATTGGCGACTTTCTCAAAGAATTGTGGCTTCCAAGTCTGTCCATGACTTTCCAAGACCTTCCTCCGAGCGCGCTGCCTCTCTTCCAGGCGCGCCTTCAATCCTTCGGCCTTGTCCACGTCGCCAGCTTCTAGTGCCTGCTGGTCTGGTCGGAAACGAGAATCCGTTGGCGGTAAGTGGTTGGCCTCGACTTCGGTGATCTCGTTGAGAGATGCCGCAAAAGTAGTGTATCCATAGACCTTGGCCGCGTTAGGCACCAGAGACCCGACTTTGAAAATGGTCTCGTCTGTGTCTGTTCGTTTAAGGCAGTCGGTCCACTTCCCTACGAGCTCCACACCGGTCGGCGTTTCGCCTTCAAAGATCTGTACACTCACATCCTCGCTGCGTCCGGAGAACATACCACCTGCCTTGAAAGACACCACAGCACGCATACCATTCGTCTCGCTCTGGATAGTCATCGTCTGTACCGGCTCGACATACTTTTCACCGGCGATAACATTGCGCAAGAAACATGTTGCTTGATTCCACGAGAATCTCTCTCCAGAGGTATGCAGCACCACTCGTGCGCGGCCATCGTTGTTGAGTTCGACTGACTTGCCCCAAAATTTCTGCTCGGGTTTGGGTGATTGTGCATAGCACCAGCCTCCATTTGCAAGGCTTTCCGCCTGACACGCCATGCGAACAGGATGATGGCTGACTTTCTCTGCGACGAAGCGGAAGCCCAAATCTTCTCGCACGAGCTCGAATGTCTCTCCAAGCATGGGATTGAATGGCTTGCGAAGAGCTCGCTCCTTCACTCTGTTGTAAGAGAAGAAGGATACCGCAAATGCTGACACATACATCAAGCGCTCTGTGGGGGTGCTGGCTCCAGCTGCTGCATCAAGCAACTGCGGGTATTCAACACTCTCAGCCAAACGCTGGAGCAAAGAAGTCGGCTCGTTCGCTGTAACAGGCATGGCGACTTGACTGAGATCCTTGCCTGCATTCTTTCTCAAGAACCCAATAATGCTCGGGGGAGGCTGCTTCGGTCCTGTGACAGTGGTCCGTCGCTTGACTCGTGGTAGTGGTAGCGGTGGTAGTTTGTCTGGCACCTTGGGGTACAAGGGCGACACTGCACTTTTCCCAGAAGTAGGAAATAGTATAGAACCTGTAGCTCGTTCACCAGCATCGCTACTAGTATCCGAATCCGCCTCGGAACGGTCGTCAAACAGGTCCTCTTCTTCGTTATGCCGATGTTCATCGCTAGAACGTCGGATGTTGAGCAGTTGTGATGGGGTCTCGCCTCCGTCGGTCGCATCAAAGAATTCCTGATCGTCGATCGAGTCCAAGGACATTCGTGAGTTTGCTGTTGCCAGCGGCGGCTGTCTTCGTGTCTTGCTTTGTGCGATCAAGTCGGAGAACTCGGACACGACTTTATTCAGATCCTGAAGAAGTGCGATGCAGCGTTCGTGGACATCGACATCTCCGGTCTGACGCGAATCGTCAAGGTTCTGCCCGCTCGGGCGCTTTCGTACACTCAAACCACCTGGCTGAGGCGAACTTGCGCCTCCGGTGTTAGGCGATGGTACTGTCAGCTGCGCAGACACGCCTCTGCGAAGTAGAGCAGCTGAGTTACGCTCCATGCTTGATTGTCGCTTCCAGAATGGTCGCTTGCTGTCTCTCTTCTCGTCGACATCAGGAAAATACTGGTTTGCTGAATCGTAGGACAGAGGGCTGCCATTGTTGCTACTATTACCAGATGTGCTCAATCCTAGGCCGTTGCCCGCGGATCCCGTGATGTGTTTCGGATCGGTGTCTTTCGCCAGAGCTCTCACGGCATCACGGGTACCAGAAACTTTACTGACAAGTTGTTCCACTCGCGCCCATTCGTGTTCTTCCTCGGGGTTGGGATTGCTCGACATTAAGACATCTTTGAGGCTCTTCATTGGCGTTCCTGGACCTGGTGTTGTTACTGCTGTTCGTGATGCACGATCCAAAGCCTCCCGCCAACCCTCGTAGTCCTTCTTGTTCAGCGCCTTGAGATGCCATACTTCTGCGCCCGAGTCGATTGAGAATTCTTTCGTGTTTTCGTCCACGCCAACTGCACACAAAGAGAGGGGCACCGCGCCGCGCAGCGCAGAAGAGTGCCGGTTCCTGTAGTACGACATGGTGGAGCTTGTAAAGTCCAGCGAGAAGAATCGCTTGGCATATCCCTGGCCCTTCTTCCGCTTTTTTTTGTAAAGTGTGCCGGTGTAGAACGTGCTTCCCTCTGTGCCTTTCGTCTCTACCCCACCTTTCGAATGTGGTCTCGGATCTTCCAGCACTGCACGATGCATATTCGACGCCAACGATTCGTTCGAGTCGTTCGCTGGTCGCAATGAGGGACTGCTGCTCTTGCCGCTGACGGTATTGCCGCTATGGCTCGAGAAAGCCTGGGAATAGTGGAGATGGTGTCCTGACTTGGGAGGAGCATTGGTGGGATGGGTCATTAGCACGAGCGTGACCTGCTTCGAGGTCTGTTTCGAGAAGGTATTGTCGAAGACCAAGCCATACGCTCCCCCCTCTCCCACAGGCACATCGTAGCGACCCACGGCCACTTTGTCCGCCTCGCATCTGCCGGCCCATGCCACAGACTTAATTCCTACGTTGAGCAGCTTTTCCACTACATCTCCCTTGCCCTCCGTGACCGACGGGCGCCGCGGCACCTGCTTCGGTCTCTCCACCCCATCGAGCGCCGGCGTAGCTAGCGCGTCCTTCGCGGTGTTCTCGACCATCTCCTCGCTCGGTAAGCTGCCATTTCGCGTGCCGGGATGCTTGAAGACGCCAAAGTTGATGCTCTTCTTGTTGGGTTGGATGGACCACGATATCGAGTGCTGCTCGGGCACTTGGATCCAGCGTACGACATAGCTCTAACGAAGAACCGATGTCAGTTCCTGTCAAACGTGTCAAAGTTTGGGGCCGCTACAGTACCTTGGAGTGAACAATGATCTGCTCTATTCCAGCCATAATCCGGTGTACATGGAAGGGAATGCAGAAAGTGCACGCTGCTGAGTATTCATACGCCTCTGGCTCACTGTGCGCCCATAATATTCGGCATGCGGCGGATCAGCAGTCAAGAAACGTGTGGCTGGCTGGGATGGCTAGTCGAAGCTGGAGCCTGGCGTTGGCGACAGCTTCAACCCCGTCGGCGATGTGCGTGTCAGGAATGGGCTGGGGATAGGGAAACAGGTTTGCTAGAAGCTGATCTGTAGCATCACTGCAAAGTACTGGCAGTCTGGAACCAAGGAACGCAAAGCTGAACGTGGCAGAGAAGAAGAATGGCGAACGTGTTCTGTTCCTGCCTGCTGACTATGATGTCGCCGCACATGGCACGATCGCACCCTCTTCAGCCCTGCCTAGTTAACTACAAAGTGCCCTGCCTTGCTCCACGGGCCGAAGCCGAGGATCAACACCCACCTTTCTCCCACATCATCACACTTTCTCTTATCTTTTGGTAGCTGCTGGCTGACGAGGCCTCTCGCCTTAGATGAATGCTGCTAAATCATCCGCTCTCGTCGCAAAGATACGAGGAATACGCGGAACACAAAACAGCTTTTCATCTTGCTAGGAGGTACTGGCTGACCTCGGTCTCCGCAGCCATTGGGGCTGAGCAGACGCGAGCGCGCTACGCCTCCGCATGCACTACATCTACTGCAAGTGAAGCGCGATCTATTGGTCCATAACGCGGAGCATCCGGAGGAAAAGCAGCACCGAGCCACAGACGTGCCGAAAGCAGGCAGTAATCGAACTCGAAGTCCCCGCGGGTTTCACGGTGAATTGAATCATTGCAACTCACGTACAAGACGCCTGCTCCCGTTCACAGAGACCACGGTCTCCGAAGTCGATGAAGCGCAGGTGAATTTTCCGAACCACACTACTTCAGATTTGGTTGTAGGGAGCAAGAACCTACCAACGTTCGAGCAAAGAGAAGCTCGATATCAGACCTCCGTGCGCGATCATGACTAATGAACAAGAGTACAGAGACGCGCAAAGAACACCTCCTGAATTGGGAGTAGGACTGCTGACGCACTAGGGCGGTCAACCAAGGTAGCCACCGAAGCACAAAGTTCCGCCCAATGAGATTCCTTCGGTGGACGTTTTGATGAGAGGCGTCACATGCCAAAAGGTACTGTATTGTCAACCAATCAAACAAGCATCCATCAAGACGCATGATTGTTCCAGGTACACCTGTGGCTCTCATCAACGGCGCGGTGCAATCGGTGCGAAAACGGGATGTCGGGAGCCAAGACGAGAACGGGATGAGATCAAAACACACTGACGTTGTATTATAATTCAACGACTCCACGAGGAAAGGCCAGACTAGCAGGAAGAAGCAGTTGAGAGGTGGAGGCGGGGTGCGGGGCAAGCATTCACTGATTGATGATGAATCATCTCCAATCGGGTCCGCAGAGCGACATTGGAAGGATTTGATGAATGTTCACAATTCGAGGTAAGACAACAAATGAAGCGGAAAACGACGGCACAGGAGGGAAGGAACAGGCAGTATGACGTAACATTTACGAGAGAAACTTCATCAGGAAGCTCGATCTTTCGATCACAAATGCATCGATATGCTCGTACGTAACAACATAGCACCCCATTCCCTCTCCATTTCCACTAATTCGATCTTGCCTTCCACCAGCAGGCATTTCCATCGGCCGCCGCAAGAAAGAGACAAGTCCATACACAACGCAGGGTATCGTTCTCGCCGCCGGTTGTTACAAGATGAGACAGTAAATACAAAGAGCAAAAACTTTTGTCAGTTCCCCAATATCACCAATGCCATACCAGGCAATGGGATTCCCTTGCACCTCCAAATCCCCAAAAAAAAAATCACAATGAACGCCGCGATACTTTTGTGTGGTGGGGTTTGCTGCCGATTTCGAGTATTGTCGGGCAGCTGTGCGTAGCCAAAGGGGGCTTTAAAAATGTGCCCGACCGGGGTAGAAGCAGGTAGGTTGGTAGGTGAAAAGAGAGCGCCGCTCGATGAAAAGAGGAAATTTGTCCCGTCGCCACCAGCGCCGTCGCTTTTTGATCATGCGAAATGATGCGAGAATCAAGATCCAGCTCGCGTTTGATGAAAATTATGTTTTGTCGTTCATGAAAAGTCGTGAGTGAGGGAGATGTCTTCACAGCCGAGAAGTGGGAATATCACCGAGTCGATCAGCAAGTACCAATCGGTCGAGGTGGCTGTGAGGCATTGGTTGGATCTACGATGATCGTCGGCTGAAGATGGAGGAGAACATGCTGCCGGACTCGCGTCGGACGTTGGAGGAAGAGTCGCTCGCCGAAGAGTCGGCGGAGTTCTTGCGAAGGGATGAAGATTCGTGCACAGTGTTGCCTGCGCCGCCGCGACCAATGCGGTAGACGGGAGTTGCGGCCGTCTCGCGAGCCTTGAGCATTTCCTCGTCGAATTGGAAAATGTTTTGCTCGGTTTCGGTGATGGTGTTACCCATGCCGCCGCGTCCGGTGGTCATGGTGCGCTTGCATGGGCGGGCGAGAGAGACGCGTGATGCTGGGCCGGTGGCGTTGTGGCCGGGCGTGAGGTCTTCGGCCTTGTAGCGGTGGTAGTTGCCAGCGCCGCCACGCCCTCCCATGATGTAGCCTCCAGATCGGGGGACGGAGGGGTGTGGCTCACAGACGCAGTATCGCCGTGAAGACATGTCGAGTGTGTGTGGTGTGTGGATGTGGAGAGTGTTGATGGTGTTGATGGTGTTGATACGTGTCGTGGTTGGAAATGGGCAGCAGCAGCAGTGACGATGTGTTGTGATGTGGTGCAATATGGAAAGTGCGAGGGAGGAACAATGCGAGCAGCCTTACGGTGGTAATATACCTTTGTGCCTGCGGCCTCCTGGGATGTCTGTCTGCATTGACTCGCCCGTCAATGATCAAAGCAGAACCATCACGCGGGCAGCGCGGCCCCTTGGCGGTGGACGCGCGCTTTGCAGTTAACTGCTAGTCGACGCAGAAATCTCTGATGCGAGCGCTGGCGGACGTGTTGCTGCTCGCGTACCGGCGCTAAGTGGCTAGCGGCAAATCCGTGTGAAGAGGCTCCGGGGGCGCTTGGCACTTGGTTTGCGCCCATGATTCGCTCGCGCAGCGTCACGACGACGTCGCCGCGGCAGCACGATGGCAATTCCAGGTGTTTTGGCGACGATAGCATCATCATGGGCCTGCTTTCGCCCATGGTCGCGAGTGCATCGCAAGTCACTCGTCACGCCTCCGCCACCGGGCTCAAGTCATGTGTGCAGGCAAGCGCCGTCTTAACTCGCTCGGCAACGGACCGCGTAGTTTCCTGGGGGTAACAGAAAAGGCGGGCAGAGTTTCCATTACCCTCTCGGAACTCACGATGCTTCCGCATGCGTGCTGGCTTGACGACACTCTGATGTGCACCATGCTGAGCAGCAAGCACGCTCTCTCTCCGCGTGATCGTGCTTTCGAGTTCTCGCTCGTTCGCTCCGGCCGCCGGCCAACGCCCGCGCGTCCACGTGTCGTGCGCTGCCGTCTCGCACTGGGACGGGGCACAACACCCAGAGCCATCTGGAACGCCGTCCGACTGCTGCAGGAACACACGCCGCGTCCAGTCCTCCTGCTGCTGTGCGACTCCCCGAACGCCTCCGCGCACTCCCGCATACCAGCTGAGCGGCTCTCGAGTCCCGATGCCCGGATCATTCCCTTCGTGCTAAGTTAGTCGTGGGAAACATAGTCAGCAGGTATCAATCACGAAGCAGTCTAGGACGGCCGGCATTCACATCGAGCAGGGACATCCATTCTGGCCTGGACCGTGTGCTAGCGAGCAAGTCCACTCTGTTTTCACGACGTCCGCCGCGAGCATTTCATGGCGCGCATATCTGCTCTGTGGTGCTACATCTGGCTGCTGCTTCCCACCCCTCCCGCAAGTCTCGATTCTTCACCGTCGCTCACTGGTATTACAGTAGCCACGTTGGTTATGCTCCGTGGCTCGCTCACTTCCCCGCAAATCAAATTCGAGCGGCCTGGCCGTACCTGAAACTACCCACTAGACCGCGACGCTAGTACGTGATGGTTAAGTAAAAGTTGACGCGCTGCTCCGCTGTCTCCGCAGCTCTACCAGCTGGCGCCCACTCCACGCTGCGACGTCCTCATCCAACGTCGGAAGCACGTTCAAGCACATTCGTGCTCTGTAGGCCGCTGAAGCGGACCTGCAACTAATCAGAAAACGACACGAGGGTCACCAGCAGTGTTACGAGGCTGGTCGGATCGAGCTGTCATCAGCGTAGGGGGCTCGTGGTTCTTGGCTGCAGCCGGCACAAAGTCCGTCGATGTCGTTGGGGGTTCGTGGGGACTCCGGAGCCGCGTGTCAGGTAATCATCAAAGCAGCCGCTGGGGTATCTCATGCACGCTCAAGCAAACTTCTGGTGGATAATGTCCGGGTCTGGTACGCATTAGCTAACACACCCGATGGCCATCGGGGCCATTAGGAATTGTGACTTACTCTCATGCCAATCGTCAATCGTCACATACATTTTCCTGAACGTGCTCAGGCCCGCCAGGATACTTCCTCCAATCCACGTGCTCCACAGTCTCTCGGGAGGCGCAAATATCTTGATGCGCATATCCTTGACTGCAAGTCGTTGAACCTCGTGCAGCAGCCTATCACCAAATCCTTTGATCATTGTCGACCCGCCAGAGAGCACAATGTTGCCGAATAGCGCCTTGCGTAGGTCCATGTCAGTCCGATTGATCGAATCCACGACAATCTGATGCAGACCCGGCCATTCGAGTCCGATCAGTTCCGGCTCGAAGAGAATTTCTGTTGCTCGGAATCTCTCTGACCCAATCTTCAATTTCTTGCCGTCGGGCAGCGTGTACTCCATGGTCTTGCTTTCTCCCCCTCGACTGCTGACATTCAACCATTCCTTCTCCTCTTTCTTGGGATCCAGCGCAACATATGACACCTTCTCTTTGATCTGCTTGACAATCTCTTTCTCGGCGCTGGTGTGGAACACACTGCCTCCCTTCCTCAGTAGTCGTTGCAGCTCTTCCGTGACATCTCGTCCCGCCACGTCGATCCGCCGTATGCTGTTTGGGATTGCGAAGCCTTCGTAGACTGGTACGGCATGCGATACTCCGTCACCAGCGTCCAGCACAATACCTGTTGTGCGCCCGGAAGCATACAACGAAAGCACAGCCTGTATCGAAGTGTACAGAGCAGGCACGTTGAAAGTCTCAAAGAGGATCTGCGCAGCCATGTCCCGATTGGCACGTGGGTTGAGAGGTGCTTCGGTGAGCAGAATGGGGTGCTGAGCAGATGTTAGTCCCGCGGCCTCGAGCACCGCCTGCTGCGTCGACCGACCTCAGTCTCGACATACCTCTTCGCTCAGCGTCTTCAGCTCGTCTGTGTAAATATGGTGCCAGATCTTCTCCATGTCGTCCCAGTCGGTGACGATGCCATGTTCCAAGGGATAGCGGAGCTTGAGTAGTCCTCGCAACTCCTCCGCGCGCTTCCCTATGAAGACATCCCCTTCTAGCCCTCCTGCCAGTACCCGCAGATGTTTCGGGCGGCCGACGAAGGACGGAAAGTAGCTGCGAGGCCGGTCCTCGCCGGCATATCCTGCTCGAATCGTGCCGCTGCCATTGTCGATGACGATGGGCGTGTTGTGCAGGTCGCCCATGCTCGCGAAGTCGTGGTGTTGCCGTCGGGCAGCGTACTACCGGAGACTGCGTATCATATAGCGCGTTGGTGGGTGCGTGGTGAAGTGGTCGCGACGCGCTGGATGTTTCGTGGGTGATTGTGATTGATTGACGTGCCGGAGTTCTTCCGACCGCCTCACTTGCAATTTCACAGCTTCTCTTTGGCACTGACGTTGGGTTTCCCCACACAAACAGCGATCGCACTGTTGTGGCTTCTCGGCCAGCAGTGCGCCCGGTGAGCGACCACAATGTCGAACAGGCAGCTATCGACACTAACTCGGTCAGGCACAGGATTCTGTCGGTGCTAGAAATTTCCGTCCGCGCCTTCAACAGGATGCGGAAACGCCCAAACTCAGCTCTAGCCAATCTCCGGGACCGAGTATATGAGCCTCCTGTGAGTCTGCGTTGGCATTCCGACAGCGATCTCATCGCAAAGTCGCGACAATACGAACAGTACCATTTCGCCGATATCGAGTCACAGCAAGACTACCACATCCAAACCAACTCACAACAGAACCAAAAGCAAGACTTGAGAAAGCAGCGCAACTACAGAAGCACATAGGCCGACATACCAACAATGTCAATTTCACAGTCCAATTGGATCCGCTATGTCTGTGGGGCATTTGGCACCATCTTCATCGGCTTCGGCATCAACTGCTTGGTCAATCCAGTCCTAGCGTTGTCCTTCTTCGAGCTCCCCTATCCTGCCGTGCCAGAGCAGCGAATGTTCGCCGACGCCATGCTCATGGCCTACGGTTATCGAGACATTTTCATGGGTTTGGCCATGTATGCGCCAGCATATTACGGGAGCCCCAAGGCTTTAGGTTGGGTTATGTTGGCAGCGAGCAGTGTGGCCGCAGTGGACGGCTGGGTCTGTTACTCGATCGTCGGCGCGGGCTGGATGAATCATTGGGGCTACGCGCCTATGTTGGCTTTCGTTGGTGCCCCGTTGGTGGCAGGACTTTGAGCGTGGATTGAGCGAGGGTGCATGGAGTGACTGACTCTTGCACAGCAGATGGGCGGGCAAACAGAAGTCCATACACCGTTTTAATTTATACATAACTACAAGCGGTACCAAGCACCAACGACAGTTTCACGAATGCTCTTTCCTGTATCTCTCTCTGGCAAACTCCGCTCCAGTTCTGGGTCGATTTCCTGGTTCATTACATGCCGCAATAGCCATTGCAATGGTTACGCGCCGTGTGTGCCTCAGGCTGCAGTTCCAGCTGATTCACCCAACACCCTGACCTCGGCTGCAGGGCCTCGACTTCACGCCTTCACAACATCACGACTCAACAAACACCCAGTACTACGACAGTGTCTCCCAGAGGGATCGTAACACACAATCCAGCAAGGACAAGCCTCACCCAGGATACGAATCCAGAAAATCACCATGGCTCCCCAAGACCTCAGCTGCGAATTCATCAACGTAACGCAACCCTACGAAAATGTCGCCGTCGTTGAGATCAACCGGCCCAAAAAGCTCAACTCCTTCACCAGTCAAATGTTCACCGACCTAGGCAACATCTTCAAGGAACTCTCTCACGACCCCGACGTGCGAGCCATCGTCCTCACAGCCGTCGGGGAGAAAGCTTTCACCGCAGGCTTAGACGTCACGGCCGCCGCCCAAGGCCCTCTTCTCAAAGGCTCCGAAACCGGACAAGAACGCGATACTGCCCGCAAAGCCTGGGATCTTCGTCGCCATATCAAGGAAGTCCAAGAACCCGTCACCGAAATCGAAAAGTGTGAGAAGCCGGTGATTTGTGTCATGCATGGGATTTCGTATGGCGCTGCGATTGATATTAGCACGTGTTGCGATGTGAGGATCTGTTCGAATGATGCCGTGTTTTCTGTACGAGAGGTCCAAATTGGACTTGCGGCGGATGTAGGGACTTTGACGAGGTTGCCGCACACGCTGGTGCCGATGAGCTGGATTAAGGATATTTGTTTGACGGCGAGGGATTTTCAGGCTGAGGAGGCGTTGAGGATGGGGTTTGTGAGTGGCGTGTATGAGAGTAAGAAGGCGGCGTTGGAGAGAGGGTTGGAGTTGGCGAGGTTGATTGCTGAGAAGAGTCCGATTGCTGTGCAGGGGACGAAGGCTGTGATTAATTACTCGAGAGATCATTCTGTGCAAGATGGTATGTGTTTGCATCTGGGTTTTGCCAGTACTGCTTGCTAACAATGTTTCCAGGGCTCGATTACATTGCGGTCTGGAACGCCGCTATGCTGCAGACAAAGGATGTCAGCGATGCTCTCTTGGCTGGGCTGCAAAAGAACAAGAGCAAGCCAGTGTTTGCCAAACTCTGATGTAGCAAGTATGACCAAGGTCTGATGCCAACGTGTATTGTTATTATTCGGGACTGCAGTCAGCCGACATATAGATTGAGCAACAATCTACCCGGAAATCTCGTTTATAAGACAAGCCAGACCTACATCCCCAGTGTGCTCTGCAAATCTGCACAAAACCGAATTCAAGCTAGCGATCCTACTCTCACCCCGACGAGGCGTTCTATAATCATTTTCAGGCTGTGTATATTCACGTGTTGCAACTTCAGGCACGTGCATTGTCAGTATCTCGTGCCCAACTTGCTCGAGTCCCTAGAAGTCACCATTGAAGTCGTTGACGCTAGCGAGAAAGATGCCTCGTTTAGTAAATGAGAGCAAGTTCAGCAGCTGAGCCGGGATCTCATTCACTCGCTGTTCACCTGCTATTCACCACTTTGAGGGTCTGCCAGCTTGCCTCGAAATGGTAAAACTCCCCTGACCTTCGGCTTTACACTCAACATCGACTTCCAACATTCAGCAGCACTACAACACAACATCACACCTTTAGGGCACAATCCTTCTTGCAGCGACTCGCACAATAATAATGTTAAGACTCGAGGTATCCCCGACAGTCTTACAGACAGAGTGCGTATTGTAAAACGTCAGTCGCGACTCGAACAACACTGAGCATCTCCACAAAGATGAATGAAATTCCAGAAGGCTTCTTCCTGGTGGTCGAGCACAAGACGGGCAAGTACTATCGTTACAATTATTTCATCCAGTGAATTGACGACAATTTTCCCAACTGTGGGGCGTATCGCTAATGTCAGTACAGACCCAGGCATACGCATGTGCCGCAAGTCGATCGAGCCGGGAAAGATGACGATCGAGATCCACAAGTCAGACCTCTATACCGACGGAGAGAAAGCTGTGCTTGGGGAGGAAGGCAACAAGAAAGATGACGTCCCGTGGCAAGACTTCTCAGGCTACGCCTACGCTGGCCACCAGCTCACCCAAATCGTGATCCTCGTTGAAGTACGTAGAATTCCCTGCGCCCGCCATGCTGCCGTTCTGCGTTAGAAATCGATTCAAGCTGTTCGAATTGACTCGAATAGAGTCTGCGAACTCTGTCTTCTTCATCTCTCCGGATTCTAGAAATCTTCTGATCATTCCTCGGACTTGGTTGCAAGTTTTGGCTATTGGCATGTCGTCCAAATCGAAGGGATCGGTGGAGGAAATTCTTGGGCTTTGCGCTTTGTGCCCGTTGCTGCAGTGGGCTGGTTCCTAGTCGCCTGAAGATATGCTTGGTAGTCTCCTGTGGCAAAGTATGCTCGAGCTGCTTCTTTGTGGGCATCGTTGCTAGCTGGTGCGTCTGGGGCTCATGGTGTGTGCTCGTTCGCGAATAGCGATGTTACATCTCCGAGCACGGGTCGGTAGTTCGTGGCTGTGTGAAGTTCAGCGTCCATCGTCCTAGCACGGTTGCATACATGCAAATCGCTCGCTTATACATCGTAATTAATTACGACTAGGGATAGTTGACTTACGGTAAGGCCTTACAAGTCGCCTTGCAAGGGCTATAACTCGCTTATAAGCTACGTAAAGGCACTATTATACGCGTAGGTCTATCTTTTGCGCTTTATAAATATCTAAGTATAGTAAAGAGGTACCTTTTCTCTATACTCTAGTATTTTAAAGTATATATCTTTAATATAAACGGAGATATAGCGTTGCAAAGCGACGAGCTAGAAATAAAGTTCGTCGGATTCCTAGGATTGCGAGATATTTTTATATAAGTCTAAATTAAATATTAATGCCCTAATTAGGCAGCACAAAAAAGCTAAGCCTTAGCTGCCTTACAGCCTTACAAGGCTTACATACAGCTTACAAGGGGATTTCGCCCTTGCAAGGGTATATGTAAGACCTTGGCACATCCCTAATCTCGACCGGGTGTGTACAAGAAGTGTGGCTTGACGAAAGCTAAGGAGAATTGCAAGAATACGAAATACTGACCTTCTTAACGTGCGAGCTATTAGCAGGTACTCAGATATGATGTGTGGTAGCGACGCACGTGTATCTAAAGCTGTCGCTCATCAGTTGTATGTTTGTTACGTCGCGTGTTCGACGCGAACCGATGAGGGGGACTCGGGAGCCCCTGGACGATGATCGATATCTGATCCGTGCTCGAACGCGGAAAGCTCTAGAAAACACGTGCCTGTCACGCCACGGCAATTGTCATCGAAAGGCGACTCAAATGCCGTTGTTACTTCAATCCGCTCCGTTAATGACACGAGTGGTCGTAAGACACAGTGTGAACTCATCATGGTGTTCGTGGTATTCTCGGACATATGACGGTATCGCATTGTTCGGATCCGGGGAAAGAAAATCCATGACCCGAGTTGGCCATTCGAAATAGGTGTGGCCGCGAGGATGATTTCTGTTGATAGAAGCAAAGCGATGAGATATGCGTATCCCATGTTTGGCCTTCTCCAGGCACACAACTATCCAGACCGTGCTTTTCTGAGCACAAAAGCATAGTACTCAAAAGAGTTCTCACTCGGTTTGAGCACTTCCATGTGCATATCCCACAGGTTGTCTTGGTTCAGCAGAGGCTTCACAAAATGAGGCTGTCGATATGTGATGTAGAGAAAGACGCCAGTGGCTTGGAGCGCGCGAGAAACCTTGACATTGTCAGTCTGAGAATAAATGCACGATGCGAGAACTCACCTCTTTCATGTATCGTCGAGTGTTCTCTTTAACATCGTCCGGCGGATCCCATGGGCTTCCGTGAATCATGGCGTCCAGCGTACCTTTGTCGAAAGCTACATCAATGGACTCGCTCTCAATGACAGGCATACCACGGACGTCTTCGCACAGCCACGTCACACCCTCAAGGTTTTGGCCTGCCATGAGCTTGATGACGACCGGAGAGAAGTCCACGCATGTCTGATTCTTGTATCCATAGTCCAGCAGTCCACGCGGTACGGTCTTTTCCAAACAGAACATGTATCAGACGACGGGAGAACAAAGGAACTCAATCCAGCAACCACTTACGCTATCCCCAGCACCGAGGTGGAGGATCCTGGGGTTCTGAGTAGGCGGAAAGCTGTCGAAAAGGTGCCTTTCGAGGAAAGGTACGAGATCACTGTAGGATCGGAACCATTCATGCGTCGCAGTCTGGCCATCGGATTTAGCGTATCTTTCATCCCAGTACTCTGCACGCGCCAAGGCCTCGTTCTCTTCCTCTCGAGATGGCATGACTTGGAGGTTTGAAAGTGCGCCGCGTGACGTGTCGAATCGGAATGAGAGGGCGAAGAAATACTCTCTGTCTAATTAGTTAATGCTAAGGCAGGAGCCAAGAGAACGCGTTGACCACCAGCGATTGGCCAGCTTGCCCAAGACATCTCCACATCCAACTGCCTCACACGTTCTCAAGACAACTCCGCAAGAGCAACGATATCAATCAACCTCGTAGGAGTCGGACACTCCAATGTCCGAAACAGCCAACATCCGCTCCCTAACCTTCGGAACCGGCTATCAAATCTTCACCTCCTCCATCCTCCCCGCCATCGAATCCGCCCAAGAAGAAGTCATTCTCATAACCTGCTTCTGGGCCTCCAGTCCCACGCGCTCCGCGCTCAACGACACACTTCTCAAACTGAGCGCTAAAGCACTCGCTCGGACAACATCATCAGACCGCTCTTCCTCGATTAAGCGCATCAGAGTCCGAATCGGCTTCTCTTCCTCATCACTCTTCCAGAAACTCTTTCACACATCCTCCCCTTCAGGAAAAGTTTATCCTCCCACCGAATGGAGCACGAAACTCGGCCTCCCTGCTGCCGAGAATCTGGAAGGGATCGATTTGGAAGTCAAGAGTATTTTCTTTTTACCGTTTAGTGTGTGGCATCCGAAATTCGTCGTGATTGATCGGAAAGAGGTCTTTGTGCCGAGTTGTAATGTTTCGTGGGAAGAGTGGTTCGAAGGCTGCGTGAGATTGGATGGGAAGGGGATTGTAGGGGAGTTCTTGAAGTTTTGGGAACTGAAGTGGAGGGGAAGGTTGGAAAGGTTCGGGACTTCGCTGCAGAATGGAGATGAGGAGCGGGGTTTGTTGGGGCCTATCACGACGACGAATTCTCTGGGGCTGGAAAATGTCGGGTGCAAATTCTTGCCTTCGCCGCATCATCGTAATCCGAGGTTTCGATTTTTCCCCTGGCAGAAGTGTGCTGAGCCGCCGAGGACGCCGCTGAATGTGGAGTTGTTGGGGCTGTTTGCTGGGGCGAAAGGGAGCATTTATGTGCAGAGCCCCAATGTGACATGCCCGCCTGTGCTGGAGCACATCCTTGGTGCAGTCGGCCGCGGGGTGGACGTGACGATTGTTACGAGTGAGAAGCTCATGATACTGGAGCAGCTGGTCACAGCAGGTACTACAACGAGCAGATGCATGAGTAAGCTGGCGAAGAAACACCAGACCTTGTTAAATGCTCCTCGAGATGAAGAGGCTGGCCTCACAGCTGCCGGGGCTTTGCGCATTTCTTATTACGTGCCGCGATCGAGGACTACTGCTACAGAGGGTGAACCGGTCCAATCGCATGTCAAGCTGACCATCGTGGACGACGAAGTCATCGTGTTCGGCAGCGGCAACATGGATCGAGCTTCCTGGTACACAAGTCAAGAGCTGGGCGTAGCTTTCTACTCCAGTGAACTAGTGACAGAGACCAAGCAAAGACTGCAGCATGAGCTGGAAGGGCGAACAAAGCTCTATTATGAAGCCGCTAAAGGCAGCTAATATGGTATTCAAGGCTGCGTATGCTCGTCATCCGTGTCTGTGGCACTGCCGCCATCGCCCTCTTCATGCACCATTCCTGTCAAGGGATCTGTTTCGGCTGCAGGAATCTGCGCTCGGTTCTTCTCATGCTTTCTGAGATGAGAGGCTAAGCTCAACGCGAGCACGCTCAATCCGTGCACCAATGTGCTGCCAAGTACAATGAAGGACACCACTGGCCAAATCGTCTCTATGCCTTTCTGGCGATCGGTCAAAGGTGGCTTGTATTGCGGGGGGTGGTGATCGGGTGTGGAGCTTCCAGTCTCTAGCACAGCTCGACCCTCGATGGCCAGAAACAGAGCACCGAGACCCATGGGGCCAAAGTGTCCACAGAAGAAGGCTTCTCGAATGGTTTTGATATCCGGAATGAACTTGTAGGTGGCCAATACAATCGGTATCCTGCGGAAGAGCAATACCAGAACCAGGAATCCGAGCAGTCGGGGTACAGTGATCCAAGGGGTCAGATAAGTGTCGCTGTACGATTCGAAAGGGAGAATGGTGCCCACGTAGACAAACATGGACGAGTTGAGGAGCAGGTCGATGATGTTTGGCAGGTGTGCTTCTTTGGTCTTCTTTGCGAACCAGCCATCTCGAGCGAATCCATAGCCGCCGCCGAAGGCCACCAGGAAGTCATCAGCATCCAGAGTTGATCCGACACCCACGCAGAATATGGCAAGCAGCAAGTAGAATACAGTGAATCCGGCATTGTCGATATATCCTCTCGAGTCGCTGAAACGCAGGATCCAGTTGAAGGAGCTGCCGATCACAAGCCCGATGAAGATTCCAAACACGCATTGCCATAAGATGGTAATGAGGAACCAATCCTTGAATGCACCGCCGACGGTGTGCTGTGTCAAGAGGAATAGACCAATGTAGAGGAACGGGAAGGACACGCCATCATTGCAACCACTTTCAGCGCTCAGCATGTCTTTGAGCCTTTTCGGGACTCGTTCCGAGAACTGCGAGTTAGACAAGATACTTGCCGCGAGGACCGGGTCCGTTGGTGTCAAGCACGCCGAGATGACGAGAGCGGTCGACCAGCTCGTTTCGAAAATGTACTTGGCGAATACTGCGCACACAACCCAGCCGCAGGTCATGACAGGGCCGAGAAGCATGGCAATCGATCTCCAGTGTCGTCGAGCGTACTTCTTGGGGAGTTCGACACCTGCAACACGTTAGATCTGGCCTCAGAAGGGCTGTTGCAAGTACTGTGACGTACCCACGGCGAAGACTTGGATGCCGACGACGACTCTGGTCAATTCTTGCACCACACCATCTCCCTACAACGCAGTCAGTGGCCCGCGCGGATTTGATGTCCGTGATCAACTGACCCAGCCCCATCCCCCTTTGCCCTCACTCCCGCACCCTTTCCCATCGCAGAAGTTGGGCGTCAGCCAGCGGAGTACTTGCGGTCCGAGCAAGACTCCGATCAGCAAGGCGATTGGCGGTTCCGACAAATGGACTGTTGCTTGTCAGTAATCTGCATCGCACTCGGATCTTCTGGATATGTACGTCGGTTGCGCAAGAAGTTTGTGAACAGAACATAGCTGATCAGAAAAGTGGCGAGCAGCAGGTAGGTAAGGTGGGGAGGCGTTGCCTCGATTCTGCGAACGAAAGGTGACTTGTCAGCGCCCAACATCTTCTCCGCCAGGATATATATGCAGGAGTGGATTGGGGCTGGCACGCACTGCTCCCAAACCATGTCGGCATATACCGGACTTCTCACGATGCTCGTCGGCAGTGTCGTATCTGCCGTGCTGGTCAGTAGCGGCAGCTGCAAGCATTCACGGGCGAACAAAAGATGATGGTGGTCAAATGGGAAGAGTGCGCGTGGTCGCGACTGATGAAGGAGAGTCGTGGTGCGCTGATGATGCCGTCACTGTGTCGCGTTCGCCCACTGGAATTCGCGAAGCTTGTCGGCCTAGAACTACCGAGAGTGCTACCGCAATGCTGAGAGACGCTCCAGAGGCTCGCTTGTCGCCCAGCAAAAGGCTGCGAAGATGTACCATCCAGGATGCGGTGCGGTCGGAGCTGCAACTGACATGTCTCGCACGTGTGTTGCCTCGGATCAAGCTTTCGTAGCGCCAAAGTCTGCTGAATGCACGATCAGGCTCGCAAGACAACGACATTGGATGCACCAGACGACGCCGCAAGTGCACCAGAAAGTCCAATCGCCGGTGTGGCGTCTTCAGCACGAGCTCAGCCTCGCCGATCAGCTACGGTAAGGCCAGCGCATGTGCCTTGGAGCCATGTGGCTGCACACGCGCCTCGCGAGCACTCTTCCTCCTTCCCGCACCACTCCTCTCCTCTCCGTAACGAGAACAACAGGTCCACGCCATGGGGCGCTCACACATCGTCCACATCACGCCCGTCCCCGCCGGCATATCGCGCGAAGCTGCCGTGGCCCGACTGCACGACCATGTGGCCATGATGCAGCTCAATCCGCTCATCATACGCCACGAGCTTTGCGAAGCTCCGCCGGTTGCGACCAAGGACGAAGCGGAACTGGCGACATGGTACTCCATCACCGATGTGATCAACTACCTGCCGGGTGGCATAGCAAAGGGCGAGGTATCGTACAAGGCGTGCTTCTACAACCTGAGTGATGGCATCCAAACCCACGTGTTTGCGCCAGCAGGAGTGGATATCAAGAGTCGATGGAGCATAGGCGGGAACGAGCCGGGCGAGCCTCGAGAGCCATCGGAGCTGGGAGTAGACAAGCCCAAGGAAGGACTGTACATCAAAGAAGAAATCGAACTGAAATGCAACATGCTCATGGGCGCATTCGTGAAGCGCAACCTGCAGAACAGCCATCGAGAAGTACATGACAAGATCATTGCAAAGGCGGCGGAGCTGCAAGAGAAGCTGAAGTCGGTGCTTGGGATTGAATCTCGCGCCGCCGAACGTCCTCTCAGCGACGACAATCTGGTTAGGCGCGCGTACTATGGCCAACCCTCTGCGCCTGCTGACTCGCACAGGTCAAATCAGAGTCGTGAGATCGACTTCTCGTGCACGTGTCGAGGGACCACCCACCTACCCTCGTGCTCGTTCTTCCATCCTGGAGATCTTCAACAACAGGCTCCTCACCCACCAGTCTCGGAACCATTTTATGCGACATCGCTACCCGCTTCCGCCCCCTCTTGCTCTGCATCAGCTCTTCCCATGAATGCGCCTTTGGAGCGATCCGTGTCAGAGCTCCATGGCTCTCCAGCCTCAGGGCAGTGCTTGTGTACTGGTGGCCTCCACGACGAGAGCTGCTCATTCTACCCGGGACTTCGCATACCTCAAATTGCGTCTGCTCCTTCGCTCTCGGATACACTTCCTATGTCTTTCCAATCAAACTCAGTGCAGCCGCGGCCACTGCCAACCGTGGATGTCCCGCATCTGAGAGCGCCTCAGCGCAGAAGCCATCCCTTGTTTGTAGCGCAGCGACCAGGCGAGCATGCGGAGCTGCCGGCTGTGCCTTCACCTGTTGAGGGCAGCCCTAGCAACTTCTCGCGGCCATCCTCTGCGCCTGGACTTGAGCACAGATCGAGCGATAAAATGCCGGCTTGAAATGCGCGCGAGATAGTTTTCAGTGTCCATGATGCGGCGCAATCTGAAACGCAGGTATCGTGGAATCGCGCGTCACAGCGAGCGTGCAGGCCCATGCATTCCTCACCAGCTGAGCGGCAGCTTGGAATGCGCGCTTATACAAAGCCATTCACGGAGGCAACGTCACTTCAGGTGACGTGAAGCGACGTCGCCATGTGCAACGGCCAATCGTAGGGTGTCTCTGGGTCTACCGTGTGGAATGCTTGAGGGCTGAGGAGAATAGCTATGTCCTAGCAGCGCCTCATCTGATTACCCGTTGCGGCAACTTCTTTGATCCACCGGCATATACAGAACGAGACGGTGGCCAACGCATTGCGGATCTCAAATCAGCGAAGCTCTGCGCCCTCTTACTTGATAACTTACAGCTTCACGACTTCTGGAGCGTCTGGAACAACTTCCTCCCGCCATGGCTGTTACGAGCCGCAAGAACTTGCATCACATGCGGCCGATCAACAAAGAGTTCGACTGGGACAGGATCCGCGACAATGTCCTTGAGGAATACCTAGGCGACGATCCCTTTGGCTTTGGCGAGCATCAACGGGAACGCAGCAGCTCTGATGACTCCTGTCAGCTCTTTGACTTTTCCGGATCCAGCGAACAAAGCAATCAGACGGAGGCGACCTCTCCAATCCCTGCTTGGGATCCAGGAGAGTCGACAGCACCCGCGGCGTGCCAGCCGAAGGCCAAGGCGCCTTCTGCTTTCTGGCACAAGAAGCTGCGGGCATTGGAACATAATGCGGCAGAATGCGAGCGACGACAGAACCTCAGAGCAGCGAAATCACATCCCGACTTTCTAAGCCTGGGTGGCTTCCCTTCGCCTCCGGCGATACCAGCTCCACCCGCTGGCCAATCATACTCTGCTCAGCGATCAAAGTCCCGTACCGTCGGTAATGCCGCAACCGGAAACAAGACACCCACACAACAGCGCAGTGTTTCAAATCTGCGGGCTGTCTCACGTGGACGTCCAGTGGGAGTGATGAAGCCTGCAGCCACTGCTGCGATCAACCCCAACGCTACCATTCGCCAACGCAATGCTTCTCCGTCGAAGATGATGACCCCATCTAGGTATCGGGCGGGCTTCAAGGACGTCTGGGCAGAACGGATTCTCCAGAGTCCTAAGAAATTCGAACTGCGTGTGGAACATAACACAAACACGTTCCCAGAGTCGCCGCCGCTCTCGGCCAGATGTGCACATCACTCTTTCGCTGCATTCGGTTCGCCAACATTCTCTGCCAATGAGGGAAGTGATGAGCAAATATCGCCATTGGCGAGCACGTTCAATCAAGCCGCCCGCATTCATACTCCTCTAGCATCGCCACTCCTGAGTCCTGACAGTCATGCTGCGCCATCTTACTTTGAGGCAGGGCCTGTTGTGTCAGGAAATCCATATCCGACACAGACTGTGCCCCTGAACGACACCGCTCCTCTGTACCCTGAGCGAGGCTGGTCTCTCGAGGCGAACAAGATTCAAGAATTCGACTTTGGCTTCGACAGCTCTCCGAAACTCAATGGTCCTTGGGGCGCCGCGAGTGCACCACATGCAGAGCCATCTAATCCAACATACCAGGCGCCAGCGCCTCCAGTCGACCCTCAGGATCCATTCATCAGCCTTGAGAGCAATCTTGAGCACAGCCTTCGTATCAACGCCCAGGCTCAGAACCAGAATCTCGGCCTCGGCATCAGCTGCGACTCAAACGGCAATTATACCACTGTGCCTGGAAATGTGCTTCACGTCTCCTCCATGCCGCCAGCCAACACCACATACTATGTCCCCTCGCTACCAAACGGGCTTCCCAACACGAATTACCGACCTCCAACGGGATTCCCAGTCATATCCGGAGCCCCAAACCCAGACCTGCCCCTCACGCCTCAGCGCCAACGAGGCCGCAACTCCCAAGACCGTTCCCTTTCACCAACGCGTCCCGGGACAGAGTCCCGCTCCCGTCATCCATCCTCTTCTCGTCGCAAATCCCAACACCGCAGAACGAAATCCGCAAGCACGACGCCTCGCCACCACGGAGGTGATCGATCAGGCGGCTTCGTGAATTTCACTCCTGGCGACGCGGGCAAGATTCTGAACGGTGTTGCTCCTTCCGGTAGCTCGAAGACGAAAGCGAGAAGGGAGAGGGAAGCTGCTGATAAGCGGAGGAGGTTGAGTCAAGCCGCTCTGCAGGCTGTTATTGAGGCCGGAGGGGATGTGGAGAGGTTACATGAAGCGGGGGTGATTTCTTGATGAATGGAGCGGAAGTCAGGTTGAGAGGAACGATAGGTGATGGTGAGGAGAGAATGTGCGAGTGCGAGCGTTCGTTTCCCTGAATTGGTTATGTGTATATTGTTGTGGCTGTTGGTAGGTAATTAGGTCTGCAGGAAGATATGAAGCGGCATACGACTGGATCGTTTTTCTTTTTACCTCATTACTCACACTTTGAATGACGTCCCTCGTCATCCGAGTGCCTTCCTACGTCAAACCACAAAGTGGCACAGTATCATCTCCTCCCTCGGTTCCAAGATACCTTAGCCTTCTGTCATTCGCATGGTTTCTACACGGAGAGTATCGACAGCCGCAAAAGGCTTCAATAGCCACACAAGGCGCGCGCACAAGACTGCAACGGTGTATATCTCTATTGCATCTGGTGAGAAAGACGCTTGCACTGGATGCCGTTAGTGAACGTGGATGACGCCTTCTGCGAAAAGTCTCATTTCTGCACATTCGCTATTCCTGACGTCCCATGGGCTTGACATCTCGTATGGCGACGCCTGTACTCGGATAAGTGAATTGCGATGTTGTGTGCCTGTAGGGGCTGAGTAAAGCTGGATGTGTATCGGTGTGCAGTCTTGGTCAAGGCTTGGAAAGCATACGTCAAAGCCCTTTAGAATTTTTCAGCACGCATTGCCAACCGCAATTGATGAAGGCCATGTTGACTCGATCGGTGTGGCAAATAGCACGAAACGCGTGTCGCTTCCTTTCCCCGATACCTTCCAGTGGTAACAGCAATCAAGAGCAGTAGGTTACGATCGTCGATATGTCAACCACTCCTCGGTTGCTTGTCGTGTCTGACGGCGCCTCGTCGTCATTGAAAACATGCCACATTCACTCGCCTTCGCTGTCGACAGGAGGTGGTGGAAACTCTTCACCGCCTCGAATTATGTATTGGGCGACTTTTCGCGAGTATTCGGTGCTGCGAGAAGTACCCCGGGGGCCGTGAGTGAAAGTAAGAGAAACATTGTTGACCACTTCTTTAAAAACCCCTCCCAGTCGCACTCCTTTCAGCCGTGGCAGCTTGCCCGCGAACCGGGGAAAGCAGTTAGACCACTCTCCGTGTAGTTGAATCTCAGTCATCTCGAGACACTCGAGTGTATCCGCATGTCGCAGGAGAAAGTTGACGAGATTCGTAGATTCTGCGCGAATGTTGGAAATTGCGAAGCTTCGCAAGTGCGGCCAGGAAATGGACCCAACGACGTTCGACAGATCAGCTCTTGGGTCATCCTCGTCCTTCGTGCATGGCATTATGATCTTCAGGGTGCGTAAACTGATCGTACTCTCCATAAACTTGAGAAAATGTCCTTCCCTGAAGTCTGTCATGATTTTGCGTAGTTCGCTTGAATTCATCATAGGGACGCCTTCAAACCACGGGGTGGATAGGACCCATTCCAGGTTCTCTACATTTGCCAGAAACTGCGGCATTGCTCTGGAGAGATTGGGGCGATTGACCAGATGAGATGTCACGCGGCCCATTCTCAAAGTCTGTGGTGAGTATTCAGCATCGGCCGCTGCCAATATTATCGCGATCATGGCGTCCAGTCCCTCTTGATACCGATCGACGTCTCCGAAAGGAACAACCAGACCTCTCCGAAACGTCTCGATTCCTCGATGAGTTTGCGTGAAAAGTTCGTTGGCTAGAGTGAAGTCGAGAACAAGAAGGCGAGGGCACTTCTCGAACACTGTTTGCACGCATCGCTGGACCGTCCCGTCTGTGATGATTTGTGTACCCTCAAGAACCAAAGTGCTGTAGTGGTTGAAACGGTCGCGTAGCTCAGAGTCTGAGTAGTCTGGCTTGTTTAGTGTTTTGGCGACGGATTTGAGGGACTGCAATCGAGCCTCATCATGCGGATCCAAGTTGCGTCTCTGTTCCCTCGAGATTCTGCGGAACATCTCCAAATACTCTCCGCGTGCATGCCGCGCCTCGGACCGGATCTCTTTCGCCATCTTGACCTTCCAACTCTCGAACTCCAGTGAGCGCAGCCGATCGCCTTGAACCCTAAGTGCAGTTGGTCCTTTGCAGAATCGAGGATCTCCGGCGATCAGTTGAGCTGTTTCCATGCTGTCTCTGGTCATGACCGTCATGAGGTCTGGGAACAGATAGCCGTCTGCGACATTCCGCCAAGACTGGCAAGTGAGCCGGAGCGCTTTGATCTGCTTCACGCTGCAATCTCCGCAGATTATTTCGATGAGCTCTGTCGGAAGCTCGGCGAACGACATGATGAATGGTAGTTGGATCACAAGTTGTGGTATAGAAGAGAAGTGTGAAGCGAAAACAAGGGACCAAGGACTTGGTGTTTGCCAAGGATGGTCGAGTCCCTGTCAAGCTTGTTGCTTCAGACTTCACTTCCACCAACGTGGACATGCCATCCGACAGTTCTTGTACACGAGCTTGCAGCACGAACCACCTCCAGTAATATGAGACAGCTCGATGGGTCTGCAAGATAGTCTCCCGCGTCGGCCAGGAATACGGGGGTCCGACGAGGCTTATCGCTGCGAATGGCCCGAGACGACTGCTGCTCAGCTGAACACCTCAACGTGCTATCCAAAGCACCAGCCCTCAAGAACTTCCATATTCCCGCGTTGTGTAAAACTTGCGTGGAAATGACTCGAACGAGGCAGTGGCTCATCCCACGCGCGTTTTGCTGCCACGCTGTGCATGCAAAAGGTCAACCAAAGCATGGCATTGATTTCATGTGCCTGTCGCGGCACGGAACGGACGCAAGAGAAAAGCCATGCCAAACGGCACCCGCAGGTGCAGCTTTAGCTACAGGTTCGGCTGTTGAACAACAAACAGCACGGACTAGCAACTTCTGAAGTTTTAAATTTCCAAGTTCCAACAAGTTTCTGCCGCAGCGACTCGACACATCGCTTTGAGCTAACGCCATCGTGCAGCCTCCGACCATGCCGGTGCCACTTTACACCTGTGGCTTGGCAGAAGACGACTACGATGCGCCCTTTCACAAACTGGACCTCGAGTTGAGGCAGAAAGGTGAACGCGAACTGCGTGTTTCCGGTGCGGAGGCCGCTGAAATTCTGTTGCGCTTGGCCCGTGAAGCCCGCCGTGATAGAACGCCTTACGCGATTCCACATGAATGCCCGCACGTGGCCGAAGAGCCAAAAGGACGCAAAGGCCTGTCCTGGCTGGCTAAAGCCAACCTGACGCGGTCACGCCTCGCGGACCTGTGGCAAGGGATCTTTATGGAGTATGAGAAAGCACAAAAAGCAGGGAGGGGCTCACCATGCGGAACATACTTCATGACAACTGTGACTGAGTTCGCGAACGACCCATCTCATCTGGCACAACTTGATGCGGAGCGAGAGCTATGCGAGTTGGAATCCCACAGACTGTCACTCATCGCAGAGGACAAGGCCAGAGCCCTCACGGGCTACGTCGCGCAGACACAGTGGGCTGCCGACGCTGGCCAGAAGCTGACTTCGCAGAAGGAGACCGAGGCGAAGACGAAGTCGTCACAGTCTGGACAAGATCTCGCTAATGGACTGGATCTGCTGCACCTTGAAGAGACTTCTGCCCCAAGCTTGACTGACTACACTAACTCTGGGAATACCACCAAAGCCCCGTCGACATTGATCCGCGTCAAGCATGAAAGCCTTGTTGTCTTCCAAAAGATGTACCGCGCTGACACGGAGTCTACGCAAGGAGGCACTATTCGTTGGCAAGTGTTCGTTCAGGCCATGAAGGATGCAGGCTTCTCCGCAGAAGAAGCCGCCGGCTCTGCTGTGAGTTTCCGCAGCAGTCTGGGAGGTTCCGTTTGCTTCCATCGTCCTCATCCGGAACCAGTACTGCATCCTATCATGTTATATGCTATGGCACAGCGGTTGACAAAGTGGTTCGGTTTTAGCAGTGACACCTTCGTATTGAGGGAGATTCCGATGCCTATCGAAAGTGAAGGAGAGATCAACAAAATGCTGCCAAGCGCCTTGCGTGGTTGCATAGTATCGAGGACGAATGTGTTTCGCGAGCGAGCTTGCACGCCGGCATTGTGAAGGAAATGCGGCCTGCGACCAAGCACTGACACCCAAAATGTAGTAATAGTAATCAGTACAACGAAAGACCCTTAATGATTTGTTGCACTGTCTACCACTCCTTCTCTTTCGAATTCACCCATAGTTCTAGATCCGGCCTGTTCCACAACATGTGAGCCCTCTGCTCGTCCATCCAGTTCTGTCCCACGGAAGTCAAAAGACGTGAAGGAAGTGGTAGCAGGCGTATTCAATTTGGCCATCATGTTCGAGCGAGAGATGTTGGTTTGATTTGATGCAGAGGACTGGGCCATTTGAGGAGAAGTGGGAGGAAGTCTGGGCAGGAATCGATTGGATCGGACCCTCTTTCCGATTTTGACAGGGGTCCGATTCGCGACTTCCACGTCTCAGCATCTGGTCTCTTCAGGAGCACAGGCTTCACTTCATGCAGTAACTTCTCTTCCGCGCGGACGACATTACCACCGCCAATATGGCCGCCATGCTGGCACTCAAGCTGCTCGTCGCTTTCCTGCTTCCCCTCGTTTCCGCGCTCAAGTTCGACATCCAAGCACATCCTGGCCACGAATCCGCTTCCAAGGAACGCTGTATACGCAACTTTGTCGCCAAAGATCAATTGGTTGTCGTGACAGTGACAACCAACGGCAGCAAAGGCGATGGCCAAACATTGAACATTCACGTAAGCCTGCGCCGCGATGAGAGCCCCCAATGTTCAGCAACACAGCAGCAGCTTTGACCGGAAAACCCACTAACCCCCAGTGCTCAGATCAAAGACGCCGTAGGAAACGACTATGCCCGCCCTCGCGACGTCGCCGGCGAAGCCCGCTATGCCTTCACCTCGCACGCCGACAGCGCTTTCGACGTCTGCTTCGAGAACATCCTCACCGGCCACAGCACCTATTCATCACCTTCGCTACACGTAGAATTGGACATTGACATAGGCGCCGATGCCAAAGACTGGTCCGCGATCCAAGCCGGTGAGAAACTCAAGCCCGTCGAGGCCGAATTGCGCCGCATCAGCGAAGTCGCGAAAGAGATTGTCGACGAGCTGGATTACTTGCGCGGGAGAGAGATGAAATTGAGAGATACGAATGAGAGTACGAATGAGCGAGTCAAGTGGTTTGCGATTGGGACTATGGGCATGTTGCTTGCGTTGGGAGTGTGGCAGATTGTGTATTTGAGGGCGTACTTCAGGAGCAAGCATCTGATTTAAATGATGTGTGGAGAAATGCGATAAGACCTGTCTGCACTTGAAGACGAATATTCGCGACACGGCAGAGAGAAACGATGATGACTTGCTCGCGAAGGAAAAGGCGAGACGTGGGACAACACGGGTAAAGAGCATGCATGGTGGCTGGGCTTCGATATGCACACTACCTTACTGTGAGTGCTCTTTTCGCAGCAGTGGCCGTATGAATGTAACGATAGAGGCACAGATTATGAAAACAGCACAAAAGTTCCATAACACTGTGCTTCCGGGTTATGATCGCTGAGGCAGCGAGCAAATAGAAACGAATGTCAGAAGGTGAAGCTGAAACACATTGCCAGATTTATCGGCATGACCAGCTAATATTCACCCTCAACAATGCATCTTGTCCACCTGTACCCCTGTATTTCAATGTATATGCCCTCTGCACATCGAATCCCAGCTCCCACGCGCAACGTGTCCGTGTCCGTGTCGCGTGTGTGCGTGCCTTATCAGTGCACAAGTGGGACCCCATGTCTCAAACGCCAGGTACGTCTTGGCATACAACCACCAACTCAATTATACTATTCACACATCGTTCTCAGAACTCAGAATATCGAATTTTGACCTTGTGCGTGTGGTCATGAACTAGCCTCTTGGTCTGATGGCAAGCATCATCATCATCTATACCTGCGATCAAGAGAAGGAAGTGAACAAGTCTAAACGTCGAGTTCATCGATGTATCCCACAGCCTGTATCTACAGGCTGACCGTACTGTCATATCATCATCGCCGAACAAGCAAATGCATATGTCCACCTTTCGGCATATCTCCAAGAACGTCTGGACAATGCACATCAACCCAGTTGAGGCTCATCTACCCAACAACGTTGATACCTTGCAAGCTCTCCATGGCTCTCATGCCCTGCTTTTCAAATGTTTCGACCATTCGCTCACACTTCTTCTTCAGTTCCACTTCACCCTGTTCAGCACGATATCGAACCCATTCCTCTACACTCATCTTCTTCTCCGGGCTTGTAAGCGTTCCGGCAGCAGCCACAAGTTGCTCCCCAACGCGCCCAGGACTAGGCTGAGGGCTAGGCAATAGGACCATATCCAGATCGACAGCTGTCCAAGGAACAGAGGACTGTAGTCCAGATAACTGCTTCGAAGGCGACGAGTTCTTCGTCTTCAGTGGAGATCGATTCGGCGTTCCTGGCGCCAAAGGTATTTTTGTCGTTTTGGAGGGTGGAAGCAGCAATTGGGGCGCTTTTTGTATTGTCATAGGCTGCGCCACAGAAGAAGGAACATTCTCCTTGTCACTTCCACTTGGAGATGGTGTAAAACCGCCTGGCATCCGTGATGATTGTCGCAGCAGAGACACGCGATCTGGTGAAAACGCCTTCTCCGCCTCTGCGGCGACTTCTTCTCGAAGCTGTTGCATTTCTGCGTTGTCCTTGCTGCGGCGTCCTTGTGACGGCGACGGCTCGTATTCGTCGACCAATTCTTGTTCTGCTTGCACAGCGCGGGCATGCTGGGAGGCTTGCTCAGCGGCTATGCGTTCGAGCTCTTGCTCAATTTCCACTTCATCGCGAGCGAGATCCTCGACTGGCTCTGCCTCAGACTCTACGACCTCTGCGCCAGAAGCTGCAGCTTCCGCCTTTGAAGACCGCACAGAGGACGACTTTTTGCTTTTAGACTTCGCTTTGGCCTTCTTCGCTGTGGGCTTCTTCTTCGTAGGTTGTGAATTTTCGTCATCAGCCTCTGCATCCTGACTCGCTGCGGGAGGATCGAGCTCTATTCGATCTTCCGTAACGACGATGTCTGTCGCGTCTGGTGCTTTCTCAACTTCGGCTTCTATCGATACTGTGGATATTTGTTTCGCTTTGCGGCTACGCTTAGCCTTGGGCTCAGGCTCTGGTTTGGAGGGTGGATCAATGTCAAGCAAGCTACTGGAGTCTTGCTGCTTCTGCATGCCGTTTGACGTTCGTTTGGTACCGCGTTTGGGTTTCAACTGTTCTATCGCAATTGGCGTAGACTGGTCGAGGTCCTCTCCGAAGTTATCGACAGAGTGGTCCAGCTCGTGTTGAAGTTGTGCAGAGACTGCACTGAGGCGCGCTTTCTCGATGGCGTCTGCATCTGGCGTCTGTGGTACTGCATGCATCTCCGTCTCCGTGACTGGTTCGGTCGGTGGCTGCACCTTAAATTTCTTTGCGCGTGTCGCTTTCTTTGGCGGTTCATGATCGAAATTGCTCACCGCAATCACTGAAGAATCAACGACAGTTTGTTTTGAGGCGCGTCCTGTTCCTCTGGTCTTAGTTGCCGGCTGCACAGTTACCAATTCTTCCTCAGCAGGTAATTGTGCCTGCTCCAGACTCGGATCGTGCATTTCGATCTCTTCCTCTTTCGTAACGTTCTTCTTACTCCTGCCTCCCTTGACTGTGGCCTTGGCTTTTGTAGTCTTCTTCTTTCCTTTGGTAGTTGTCGCTGTTGAAGCGGTCGTGCCTGCAGTCATGATACTATCATCGGCTTGGGCTAGACTGCTGTTCATTGGAATGTCGCCCAGACTGTCTCTCAAACTTTGCGCATCACTTGCTGCAGTCATCGCGCTTTGTGTGCTAACTCTGCTGGCTTTGCTTGCGGTGCTGCCTCGGCCCTTGCCTTTGGCTTTAGTCTTCTTTGAGGGCTGTGCAGTGCCATAGTAGTGTTCGACCAGTGCGAAAAACGGGCATTGCGGCTCTCGCCGCTGGTGTTCCACGAATGGGTCGTCTTTGGGCTCCCAGCCATCAAGGCTCAAATTGCAGTAGAAACAAGTAACTCCGTCCGGCTCATCACCCTCTGGACTCGGATCCCAACACCATCCTGCTTCGACGAGCTTCGCGATTTTGCACTTCCATCCCTTCTTTGATTCGTGCGGCCAGCCTGCTCCGGTTGTGAATGTCTGCTTTCGCGCAGTGTACAGCTCTTCGCCCATAGGATCTCGTGTCTCTGTGACCTGTGTCGAATCTTCGTCGCGCGTCACACTAATTGCTGTCGCCCATGCGCAGTAGTTTGAATGCGCCAAGTGCTCTGATATCGGGTCGTCGGTCTCCTCCCAGCCATCAAGTTTGACGCTGCAATGGAAGCACTGGACATTATCGTTCGAGTCGGAAGCTGGTCGGTAGAAGAAGCCCGCGCGGGCAAGCTGTCGCGTGCATCAGTACTGTTCTAACGTGTCGTATGATGCTGCCGATACATACAGCCTCCTTGGAAGGATGTGCGTGCGGCCACTCGACAGTATTTCCGGCTTTCCTCTTGCTAGTGTTGGAGCTGGTGCGCCGCTTTGTGAGTTGTTGTGGCTGCTCGAATGTCGCTAGACGCCCAACGAACGAGCTCATCTCGCTGGAGACTGGCGGCATGGCCATTTTGCGACGTTACTGTAGCTGTAGGCGCGTCCGAATGTGCATCTGCGGGAGGTCGTTGGTGTTGTTCGCGTTGTTTACTCGGATCGACACAGCGCGGAATAAGCGAGCGGCACGTGCCAAGGCTCGTCCCGACTGCCGTAGCGTCAGGCACAACGTCAGAGCGGGCTTCGAGAACGAGAACGGGAAAGACCTAGAGGCAAGCTGCGACTTGCGACGGCCGCCGAGCCCCAGAAACCGCCATCCATTCCCACCTCGTTTCTCACCATTCCCGCCTTCCCTGGAACACTTTGATCACATCGCCAGAACCATTGCTATAGACCAAGCACACGACGCGACTATGGATCTCCCATTTGTGCTGCGTAGCTAGCCCCGTGCTCTCCATCGCCTCAGTCACTCTCAGGCATGATGATCACCCAAAAGCTGGCTGTACGTCTTCGCATCATGTGTTCGGAAACAATTGATCAGATGTTGATGGGTGTAATAGGCGTCGCCAGTCTTCCATTCCTTGCTCGGCGCGAACAGCTTCTTCCTAGCCAATGCCGCATGGCAGTATCGGCCTTCGTACCTGGCCCACCAAACACGATCATTCTCAGTTGCCCAACGGCTACGAGACCAGAGAAATGCACACCAATCAGGCTCGCCATCGAAAGAAGCAAGTTCCGATAGCAACGAGGGCGTGGGCAGGGCTGTGCGCGAGCAAAAGTCCGCTCAGCTCAGTGAGAAGAAGAGTAGCGTGAGCGAGGCGACAGGTGCAGACAGTACTGCAAAGGACAGCCCCATGCAAAGTCTGCCTCCAGGTTGGGAAGAGAATGCCGACTACAATATCAGCAATTTCTCAGACTTGCCGCATCGATTTTTTGGTTACAACCAACACATCAAGATCAATGAGGACTTCAAGGAATCATTACGGCAAGTGCTATGGCAATTCCGGGCTCCTATACGATACGCGTTCGCATACGGCTCTGGTGTTTTTGGACAGAAAGCATCGGGTTCGAGCACAGGCAGTGAGTCGCTCAGTCCACATCCAAACCCTCCGAAGGCCGTCGAAGACTGGCAGAAAGGGGGCGCGAAGATTATCGATTTTATATTTGGCGTGAGCCATACGCAGCATTGGCACAGCTTAAATCTCCAACAAAATCCGCATCACTACTCTGGCCTCAAGCACATGCCATACAGCTCAGCACTGGTGTCATGGATGCAGGACGGTTGGGGAGCTGGGCTCTACTACAACCCGTACATTACGGTGAACGGCATCATGATCAAATATGGAGTCGTACACCTCGACACATTGGCCAACGACCTCACAGATTGGAACACACTTTACCTTGCGGGGCGACTACAGAAGCCCGTGAAGATTCTTCGCGACGATCCCAGAATTCGTTTGTCAAACCAGGTCAATCTGATCTCAGCACTGCGAACGGCACTGCTCATGCTGCCGGAAAGCTTCAACGAGAAGCAGTTATATGAGCGCATCACGAGCTTATCCTACCTTGGGGACCCGCGTATGCACTCGATGATTGCTTCAGAAGCGCCGAACAAGGTCTCGAACATCGTTGGAGCGCAGCTTCCTGGCTTCCGACAGTTATATGTTCCACTGATTGACAATCTACCGAATGTCAACTTCACAGATCCTCGGACACCCAAGGAATACGGTTGGGAGAAGCAAGATGCCGTCCGCCATACCGGAACTCTTACCGAACTGAAGGACGTCCTTGGTGGTGACAATGGTTTGACATTGGCACAGGACATGGACCCACAAAAGCGTGGCAACATGGTTCGCCGTCTGCCTGCAGAATTTCGCAAGAAGCTCTACTATCAATATATGAAAAAGTTCCAGATCCCCGGTAGTGCTTTCGGGGACATTCTCAAGTCACAACAGGACGAAGATCCTTCTGGTGTGACGCGGCGCGAAGGTGGCGATTTCGAGAAGAGGGTTGCCGAGCAGCCAGATCTGCCTGAAATCATGTCAACTTGCATTCGGAGAACTGTGACTTGGCCAGCAGCCATGCAATCAGTGAAAGGTGTGTTCACTTCTGGCTTGACCAGAAGCATTAAATACGTCGGTGAGAAGAGATCCAAAGGAAAGGCAAAGAAGGCTGCCGCTCCGAAACCGGATGCGAAGGAGGAAGGTAGTGGGAAAGAGGAGCAAAGCCCAGCTGCCAAGAAGAGGGAGGAGCTGCTGAAGGAAGAAGCACAAGAGGGCGAGCAGACGAAGAAGAAGACCGACTAGACCGCCAGGTGATATGTGTCTGAGCTGGGAATGTATTGGACATTCAAAAGCTGGCATTCGGAATGTCCACCGCGACAGACCATGTTTCTCCTGCAGTCAATACTGAGGGCATTAGATGCCGAATCCAATTCAAGTCAAAAGTCCATAATAAATGAACAACTTTCGCCTATGCAAAGTCTCACCATCGGAGTTTGCAGCTTGAAATTTGCGTCACATATGTTCCATGACGTAAATGACAGGCTTGGGTTGTGTCCTGCGCGATGAGTCGTTCGTGGAGGTGGTGCAGCTAGAGTAAGGCCGCGTTTTGGTGGGGATGTGACGAAGCATGGGATGGGTGCCGCTGAGGTGGCTGCATCAGCACGTACAGCTAGTCAGCTACTGCTGTGTTGCCTGCATCCCGTTGGTATTCTGACACAGATATGCGCTTTGAATATGGTAGAGCAAAGAGCGACTGGCTCTATGGATGGCACAGCTAGAGGAAGATGTGCAGATAATCGCAGAATCTCATTGGCTGCGGCTAGGCGGGCGCTAACTCAGGCCTGTCTTCAGCTCTTGTTATTCACCACCTCCAGTTCGCGCTAGTCTGCTTCCGATGTTACACAAGCAGACACGTCGGCAGTGAGGCTGTGTTTAGCCTAGAAATCGACACGGGGGTGTCGCAGGCAGCGGTTGCCATCAAGACTTGACATTCAGCTCGCTTGCGAAAGCTGGTGATGGGCGCTGAGACTGCCGATGATGATCTGTAGAGGCAAATAGAGCGACTGCGCAAAGAAACAAAAAATGGCTGCCTGAGGCTTGATATCATGCACAGGTCGTCATGGAGAAATTCGGAAAGAAGTGTCTTTGGGAAGCCGCATTTGTGCTATTATCCATGTCTACTTCACAGCGACCAAGATCGACTGGCAGCGAAGCGCTACCCGTCTGTGAACGATTCAGCTCAGGAGCGATCACCCTGTCGGGGTTGGCAATCACAAGAAGCTCATCAATGCAACCAAAGCTCCTCCAAAAGACCAAATGGCCCAGAAAGGCATGACTCTGGAGCTTGTGCGCCCGGAAACAGGACGATGCGGTTCCTCGTTACGGGAGGTCGACAGGTGCCCACACGTCTTCGCGCAAATACCCGTGCCGGGCTATGCTGGAAGCGGGACGTCGATGGCAGAAGGAGCAATAGCCGTTAAAACGACGCTCGGATGAACCATGGAGCTGAAAGCATAATGATCGTCATTCATGTCATCGCACTGGAGCTATTCATCACTGGCCGTCGTCAAAGTCCGCCTCTGAAAAACAAGATCATGGGTATAATCTAATAACAAAAAGTCCTGCTCCTCTTGATCGCCATAGCAGTAGCACCGGTCGGCGGAAGCGGCGACGGCGCTCTGAAGCGCTTCAAACTCCAACCAACCATCACCATTCGCGTGACGCTCTCCGCAGCGTCAGTGAGCAGCCTCTCGGCCTGTTCAATCGCCACCTGGAGTGTGACGGGGGCTTGCAGGATACTTGCATACGCATCGATGCCGGCCTCGTAGTTACAACTAGCGCCCTTCCCAACGGTGCCAGCAAGGGCAATGACTGGTACTCCTCGGGACTTGGCAATGCGAGCTACTTCGGCGGGAATCTTGCCCCGTGGCGTCTGCTCGTCGATGCCGCCCTCTGCAGTAATGACAACATCGCAGTGCTTGACAAGACCGTCGATGTTCAAAAACCTGGTGATAATGTCAAACCGAGGGTGAAGCTGGGCACCAATGAGCTGCAAACCAGCACCCATTCCTCCGGAAGCGCCGCTCCCTGGAGCATCGCTGATGTCCTTGCCGATGGCTTCGCTCACGATGGTGCCCACTCGTATCATGGCCATGTCGAGAAGTTCGACCTCTGTTGGAGTGGCTCCCTTTTGCGGCCCAAACACTCGTGCGACGCCTTTTGGTCCGCAGAGAACATTGTGCCAGTTGCATGCCACGTCAATACGGCACTCCTGAAGTCTGGGGTGGAGCCCTGACAGGTCTGCGGTGGCCAGGTCAGTCAGTGATGCGCCTCCGAGAGCAAGTGGGATTTCGGTCCCTTTGCTGGTGAAGAATCGTGCTCCGAGCGCCTGTGCCATTCCGATGCCACCGTCGCAGGTGCCGGAGTCGCCGCATCCTAGTAAAATATTCATGGCACCGTCATCCAGTGCTGCTTTGATGAGTTGTCCCACGCCGAATGTTGTGGTATGCAGAGGGTTGCGCTGGTCGCGTGGCACAATGCTCAGCCCAGCTGCTGCTGCCATTTCCACGACCGCTGTCTTGGTAGATGTTTGTCCGAGGAAGCCGTAGTGGGAGGATACAGTCTCTCGCACAGGACCCATGACCTCCAGGAATCGGCGTTGACCTCCAGTTGTTGCAACAAGAGCTTCAGTAAAGCCTTCACCGCCATCGACCATGGGTGCTTTCATGATCTTAGCAGTGGGAACAGCTCGAAGTACACCAGCTTCGATGCAGTCTGCTACCTCATTTGGTCCAAGGCTTTCTTTGAAGCCGCTGGGACAAATGAGGATCCGAGGACCAGTCTCTGCGATCTGATTTCCAAGAATAACACGTTCAGAAACTGCTGGGCTGGTTGGAGCGCCCATTGTTGAGGAGGTTACGGTTGGAGGTAGTTGTTGCTGCTGCTGATACTGATATCGACAGCTCGATTTTGTGTTGCTGTAAGCGACAGTGACAGTGTCAACGAGAGTTGAAAGCGAAGGTTGGTTGTCGAGCTGTCGTGTGATGATCATGTTGAAGAGGTGAATCGTCTTCCTTATGTATTCACAACTCTCCCATACAACGACAGGAGCAAGAAGCGGATATGTGCACAGCCTTAGGAGCATGCCTCTTTACGCATGGTCGAAATTTCAAGACGAAGATCCGAGTGACGCAGCACTCGTCCACTGAAGCCATTGGTAGTACTACTGCTCCTCTAGCTATGATGCAGGTGCGAGATCTGCAAATAGCCACCCATGTGGTGGTGAATGGCAGATTTGAGGCGCTACAAGCTGACATCACTTTAGAATAGCTCGCCGTGCAGCGGAACAGCTCACATGAATCGAGCTAAGTTCGGTCTTTCAAAATGCACCATTTTAGTTCGCCCACCACTCCGAGCGGAACAGGAAAGCAAGCACACGACAACACGACAGCTTGTGGTGGCTTGTAGGTTTCCAAATTGAACACTATCCTCAGGACGTCCAGTGACAAGATTTGGATGAGGCTGTCATTGTGGGACTCCGAAGGAAAGAAGCGAGCATCGCCTAATGTGTATGGTGAAAGTATATGGCACGGTATGACAAGTCAAGGCAGGCTGAGTGAAGTCGTCAGGCGTTGGCATCTCTTGTGCGACCCCTGTGGCGCTCCGACGTGTCTCAAGAGATGCGAGTGACCAGTTGGAAGCCAGCCGACAGCGGCAAGACTCAACATCAAGAGGATAATGGCACAGCGCCTGGAAGCTCCCAGGCTCGAGGGCGATCAACAATTGTGAGCTACCACGTGTATAGCCCAAAGTCTGATCTGTAGCACTCCGCGGACATCTGGGTCTGACGGACTGGCGTATCTCGAAACAGCGTGCAAGCCGCTGGACGGACGACTCGACGCTCCCATACAGAAGTCAGTGGTGAACACGGCGGTAGAGGTGAGGTGTCTTGGTTTCTCTTAGCACTTGGCTATATCCTCCGGATTGGGAAAGGCGCCATAGTCACTTGAGGCGCTCAGCCACCTACGCTCACGCACTCCCACCTCGCTCCTCACTCCGTTCATCAGCAGTTTCAGGGACGCAGCGGTGAGAGCGCATATGTGTTTCACGCAGTGTTGAAATAACTCACATATGTGTTTTGTATGCTGCGCGTGTGACAGTTTGGTGAAACCATCTGCATGCCACACGATCGTTCTAGATCACATTCCATCCATCAAGTTGATCGTGCTTGGGCGACATCTTGAGTTCTACAAGAAATGTCCCAAGGCCAGCTTCTGTCAACTTGGAATCATGTCGCGTGCAACGTCCAAGACCACAAGACATGGGACAAGGACCGCTCGTGCAGGTCTTGGAATTTCTCTGCTGTCGATCACTTTGCGCCACACTCCAAATATCAAAGCGGGATCTGGCATGGCAACTCTTGGCCCAGAGAACAACTGCAGATTCCGGTTCAGCCTGCAGGATGCCTCAGCAGCCCAAAGGCGCATGTCAAGGTTTGATTCTAGGCGCAGCAGATGCACATTGACGTCTCCTCGGAATTGGAAAGCCTCACGCGAGGCATGAATGCAATCCGGGAAACGACTGTAATAGAGTCAGTGCTCGCGCGAGGCACTGCCCACATTGGCATGCCTGCTGCGGCTACCTTTGCCAGCATCTGCTTCGTTGGGCCATCTCGCAGCTAGTAGCCCATATCTGTTCGATCGTGCCTGACAAGGACCCCGGCACCAACCATTATACACTCGCTTTAGTTGCATTCGTAGCTGTTTCGTTGTCGAAATGGCTCATCAAGACGGTGCCCGAGGCACTGAACTGCGCCTGCACGAGGGGAGGTCACCTTCTCCTTCTGTTGCGGACGATAGTTCACGCCACTCCAGTGAGAACTATGACCGTTTCGAAGAACACTTACCAGAATTATACTTTCCTGAGGAGCTCGACGCCGACGATATCATTCGCAATAGCACCGTCGAGTCATACTATAGTGACGATGAAACGGATGACGGCTCGTCTCTCACCATTTTCCATGCGGGTCACAATAAGTCGTATCACCCGTATGGATCCACCTGGGAACAACAGATGGAAGACGCAGTACCATTCCCACCTCGTCTACCGATATCAAGACGACCAGTGCCAAGTCGACCACCAACTGTTGAGAAGCTCGAGAGTGTTCCAGAAGATCCTAACCTCGTGACATGGGATCAAGACGATCCAGCCAACCCTCAGTATGTTGCTCTCCCGTGCGCTCTAGGCACTGACAAGCTAACAAAGTCCTAGCAACTGGCCAGCATATCGGAGATGGACATCGACGGTGCTCATCGCCATGTACGCCTTCATCGCGCCCATGGCATCGACTATGGTAGCACCAGCCTTGGAAACCCTCAAAGACGAGTTCAAGTTGACGTCCAGCGTGGAGGAATTTCTCCTCATGTCGATATTTCTGCTGGCGTTCGCGATCGGACCATTTCTGTGGGGACCTCTTTCTGAGGTCTTCGGTCGTGTTCGCGTCATTCAAGGCGCGAACATGCTCTTCTTGCTTTTCAACACGGTCTGCGGATTCGCGCAGACCAAGGAGCAGATGATGGCTTTTCGATTTCTCGCGGGTATTGGCGGAAGTGCGCCGCAAGCAGTAAGTCGAATGTCCTTTGAAAGAAACTGGCACTGCTGACACGAAATTAGATCGGCGGTGGCATCCTGAGCGACTGCTTCAAAGCTGGAGAGCGAGGTCTGGCGACAGCCATCTACAGCTTGATGCCTTTTCTCTCTCCTGCTGTAGCACCAATCATGGGAGGTTACATGACACAATACATCAGCTGGCGGTGGGTGTTCTGGACAACAAGTATCTTTGATGCTGTCGTCCAGATAGCCTGCGTCATCCTGCTCAGAGAGACCCATCATCCTACGATCCTGGCCAACAAGGTCAAGAAGCTGAAGAGAGCAACTGGTAACCAAGACCTTCATACCAAGTGGCAGGGTCCCGAGCATACCATGAAGAAGAAGCTCATGAAGAGTTGTGTCCGTCCCTGGATCATGTTGACCACACAGCCGGCACTCCAGGCGATGGCGCTGTTCCGAGGCTATCAGTATGGTCTGATGTACCTTGTCTTCGCTACATTCCCAATGGTCTTCGAGGGGTCCTACAATCAGGACGTCGGCCGAGCATCGCTGAACTATCTCTCATTAGGCGTCGGTTTCGTCATCGGGCTTCAGATTTCGGGCAGGATGCAAGACAAGATCTACACCTGGTGCAAAGTCCACGAAGTCGACCCGTCGTCTCTGCGGAATACGTGGCAGTCGTGGAAGCTCTATCGCAATGGCAATTCGAAGCAAGAAAAGGGTAGTCTGTTGCCGCAGTCGAACGCATCGCCGGCTGACCCTGCAACCCCGCGACACTCCATCCCGAGAAAGCCCGTGCCTGAGCGTGTCGGTACACTGAGACGTCGAGGCACCAATAAGTCGGTGATTGACCCTACTAAGGGCTTGCCAGAGTACCGACTGCCGCTCGTTCTGCCCTTCTCAATGCTCATTCCCATAGGTAAGTTGCCCATCCATGCCCTCTGTTCCCGAACCCGCGCTGACAGATAACCTCAGGGCTCTTCATATACGGCTGGAGCGCGCATTATAGGGTGCACTGGTTCGTTCCCAACCTGGGCACCTGCATCTTCTCCATTGGCCTGATTGTCTGCTTCAATTGCGCCCAAGGCTACGTAGTAGACACTTATACCACATATGCCGCCTCGGCGACAGGGGCGGCAGCTTTTGTGCGGACCATGGCTGGGTTCAGCTTTCCGCTCTTCGCACCTCGCATGTACCAAGTTCTTGGAATCGGATGGACGAACAGTACTTTGGCTTTCATCAGCATGACACTGGGACTTGTTGCGCCTGTACTGTTGTGGAGATATGGCATGTGGCTGCGCAGCAAGAGCACGTATTGTATTGGCTGACCATGATGCTTTAGATGAGATTGTTAGCGTTCCGCATGCCGCAGTTGCAAAAGAGATACCCATTGCTATGCATTCCTTGGAAGTATCACTACGTCGTATGGTGTTCTTTTATGCCAAGTCCGGGCTGAGTCGGCGCACGGCGTCCAGTCAGTCGGTGAAAGCTCACCGCTGCACGTGAAACTGGAGCATTTTCTGCAAGCCGCATTCCAGCGCCATGCAATCGTGGCGCGACCAATGTGACGATGAAGCAAGACTGTGGTGTTGACGAACGGAGTGTTCCACGTGCACAGGGCTGCGCTAAGCCTTCGGAGCTCCGGGGCGGCCCCACTTTTGCCTTGGGGCGAACGTCCAAGTCAACATCAAGACTTCTCCCCAAAATCCTCTACAAAACATCTCGATGGGCCGTTCGCGTGTCACGATCCGTCTTCAACCGCATCCGCAGAGAGCAGCCTGCGATATGGATGAGCTCCGATGTTTCGGGGAGCTGACAGCACAGAGCTCGCCCTGTGGCTGCCTCGTGGTGCGTGATGGCGCTCACTGTGGCTAGCTGCAGCATGGCATGGATGGGTCTGGATTGCTGTGCACGAACAGCTCCACGCGAGACCGCCAAACGCAGTATCTGCCAAAGAGGTATTTATCAGGAGTCCAAGTTCCCCGCCCCGGAGGCATTGAACACATTTTCCGTCCTAACCCGGCACTGGACGACTTACACGCAAGCTTACAGCTCGTTCCTCTCACGAAAGCAGCATCATGGCCACCGCAAGCCAACCGATTGCCCTGACTCCCGGTGTGGTGGTGGGTGCTACACTCCAGGTCACCCAGACGAAAGAGAGAGAATGGCCTTTGGAAGTGGAAAAGGTCCCGATCCCGTTCTGGGACACGGGAGTGTTCGTCACAGAGCTCGCCAATCTCAATAAGCTGCCCATGAAATTCGAGCACCTCACTGAAGAAGAGAAAGTTGCAGCGCACCAAAATCCCGAGGCACTCTTCCAAAAAGCTCAAGACAATGCACCAGAGCCTGTTCATGAGGGTACTTTTCGAGGAACGCAGCTTGCCTTGACCAAGGTCTATCAGTTGATCGAAAAATCTTACGAGTCTTTCATGGATACAGCGAACTTTGAGCCTTCAATCCCTTCTCCGCTCAGCATCGCTCAGAAGCGGAGGATTTTCTCCTTCACAGACCCGGCTACAGATGGCTATCCACCGCATCTCAACCTTGCGGCCAACAAGTCGTTTGCCGAGAACGAGGCAGCGCCAATGCAAAAATCGACTCTAACTCAAGGCGACCTTTTCAACGTGAGTCTGAAACATTACAACAAGGGGTCTGTACTGATTTGATCGCAGAAAATGCGACTGGCACAACTCACTGCGCTATTGCCTCAACTCGTCCCCAAGACGTTCCTTGGCAAAGCTGGTGCCGCAGCCGGCCAAGCCGTTGCTGAGCTAGCACTCGGCGATATGGGGCGCCCCGATGAAGGCCAGACTATTGCCGATGTGGAACAGTACAACAAGAAGCAGCGTGGCAAAAGCGGCAGCTTTTTCCAGCGTAACGACATCTTCAATCTACCGAACATCGGAGACATTTCAGATTGGTGGAGCGATCGCCGTTTCGCTCAGCAGTTCTTCACGGGGCCCAATCCTACCACCATCGAGCCTGCATCAGACTTCTGGATCAAGCACTTCATCGACGACGCTACAAATGCACCCGAGGACCAGAAGATGAAGAAGAAAATCCAAGACTTGGCAAAGAATGATCGAAATTCACTCTACATGCAAGATTATAGCTACTTCAGGAAAGCTTGTGGGCTCAAGGACACTGATGAGATGAAATGCGAGTTTCAAGAGACGTACAAATCCGGTCTCGGTACGAAGACCAAGACTAGCTACCGCTATGGAGCTGCAGCTGTTTGCCTGTTCCACCTTCCAGAGAATGGCGTGCTCCAACCCCTGGCCATCGTATGTGACTGGCGTGGCAGCGCCGATAAGTCTACAACAATATACAACAAAGAGCTACCGCAATCCAAGCAAAAGGAAGACTGGCCGTGGAGATACGCGAAGACTTGTGTACAGACTTCTGACTGGATGCGTCACGAGGTGGTTGTGCATCTCGTCAACACCCACTTTATTGAAGAAGCCACCATTGTTGGAGCTCAGCAAGCATTCGAAGACAATCATCCGGTGTTCCAGCTCCTCTATCCGCACTGGCAGAAGACCTTATCCATCAATGCTGGCGCTCGAGCAAGTTTGGTTCCAAACGTGATCGTGGATCTGATTGGCGTCACGGCGGACCAAGCCAAGACTTTCATCATGCACGAATACAAGAACTTCGACTTCAAGGGTCGCTACGTCCCGCTCGATCTGAAACGCCGTGGGTTTCCCACGGAGAAGCGCGATGATCCCAAGTACATCAACTATGCCTACGCTCGATGCATATACTCCATGTGGTTCAAGATACACTCTTTCGTAACAGAAATGCTCAGCATCCATTACGGCAAAGATGACCGAGACAAGAGTAAAGCCGTGCAGGCGGACCAGAGCATCAAAGATTGGTGCGAGATCATGCAACGGCCAGCAGCAGCGAGGGACGGCGGGGCGGACCTGCCAAGTTTCCCTACCATCAAAAGTTTCGCAGAACTGGTCGACGCTGTCACCATGTGCATACACCTGGCCTCACCACAGCACACTGCAGTCAATTACCTCCAGAACTACTATCAATCCTTCGTCATCAACAAGCCTCCTTGCCTCTATCGCCCCATCGCGGAGTCTCGTCAAGAGCTAGACAGCTACAAAGAACAAGATCTTATCATCGCATTGCCCATGAATCGCCCACGAGAATGGCTCCTCGCCTCGCATATTCCGTACCTCCTGTCTGCGAAGCCAGGCGACAAGGAATCTCTGATCATCTATGCCGCAAGCAAATACCATTTGTACAAGGCCAAGACTGGACCTGGAGAGCAGGAGATCAAGCAAGCTGCGGCACGATTCTACAAGGCTCTGGCAGATAGCGAGGAGGAGTTCAGGCAATTTGGAGAGGACACCTGGGATTCGGAATCCATTCAGTATAACGTGCTGAGCCCAAGTTGGAATGCCGTGTCGATCGTTATCTAGTTCTGAAGTACATAGCTTTGAAAATCTGTTGACTCTGGTTCTATGTTGTCGGCTTAAGTCAATAGCACCGAAATGATGTTGAGGCTGATGCTATGCAGGGAAGCATGCAGAAGTGACGACACCAAACAGGACTAGTGAGGCTTGGCAAGTAGAGCATCTGACATGTGACAATCACATGCGATTCGCGTGCAGTCTCGCACAGTTTCTACACATACGATCCTGAACGCCGCTCATTCACCCATCAGCTATGAGTTCTCTCGTTGTCAAATGCTCAAGCAGTCGCGAAGCCGCCTGACAACCTTCTCTGCCGTTAATTTGCGACCACGAACCGTTGTCAATCGCATTCATTCGACCTTGCTCATCCCGACGCGACATAGCTGCGATCCTTACCTACGCGACATCCAACATGAATAACAGCGAAACGCCCTCGAGCCCCATCAACTCCGCAAAGTCACGATTGACAGAAGAGCAGAAGAAGCGCAACCACATCGAATCAGAAAAGAAGCGTCGCGAAGCCATTCGCAATGGCTTTGATAGGCTGTCCACTATTGTACCAGGCATGCAAGGGCAGGCGCGATCCGAGGCCATTGTGCTCGCTGCCACAGTCGACCACATGCGGGCAATGATCAAGCAAAAGGAGCAGATATACGCTGCGGCTATGGCCAAGGGATGGACGCTCGAACAATTCAATCGCTACTATCAGGTGGCAGAACAGGAAGCTCGCACTTTGGAGAACGTGCCGCTTCAGCTCAACGCCGCGGGAGTTCCGGTGCCGATGCATAGTCAAGGTCAGGCGCCAGTGCAGACTCCGGCAGAGGGCCAGCAGCAGGCTGGAGGAAGCGGCTCAGTGACTACAGGTACGCCTGCACCGCAGCTGACTCCCGCTACCCCGGCCACGCCAGTTGCGCCGACTGCAAGCAACGGCGTGACTTCGTCGAGCGCGAATGGGGAACATCAGAGCAAGGATCAAGAGGATAAGCCTGCCATTGGGACACTTAGGGAAGTTTGAGCAAAGAAACCGAGTCCCGGCCACTAATGCACCCTGGAAGACGAGGCACGAGAACGATGGGATACCGAGCTGCGGTCGCCCTGGAATTCCACATCGACGTACATGTATGGAAACGACGGCACGACTTCAGCATCACTGGCCATGAGGACGTCAGCGAATGGGCTATAGCCATGCTTCAGAATTCCGCGCAGTATTCTACACACAAAAAGTCGGCTGACTTGGCACTCTTTGTTCTCCATCAGCGCCGTTATGATTTATGATCGTGGAGAAACCACTCCACATCCAATTCCGTCGATTGCAACAAAGACGGCAGCCGAGCTGGTCTTGCAGTCACCATTCTTATCACCTCTAGTATGCTATTAGCCATCCTTTAGAGCCACGCATTGTGGCCTTGCAACACAGCACAGCCGCTTTCATTTGGCACCATGGGGACGCCACTGGCCGCAGAAGATATTGATGACATTGGACCGAACATTCCTGCAGACGTGAAACGAGGACACCAAGAATATGGAAATCGCAGATACATTCGCCCAGGCTTCAAGCAATGTTCTCGCCCGCGAATTCTGCGTTTCAAGGGGACTTCCGGCGCTCCTTGTGCCCAAGCAAACCCGCCATTACGACGAATAGGAGATGCCAAACCACAGTATAAACAAAGTATATACTATAAGGAAATCAAACACTGTCGTCGAAAGGAAATTGAAGCATACATGCACCTTTTGGAACTTGGGGGTGAGGAGTGGACAAAGCTTCATAAGGTGATGAACGAAGTCGGTAACAACCTAGGCTGGCTGGACAGGGCACGCGCTGCGACTACTTACGTAGATTTGAGAGACGAGATTCTCCTACGACACTCGGAAGCGGCTCCTCGACTTTCGCAGCAGAGGAGAGGACTAGAAGCGAGCATAGAGGTTGCAGGAAAGACGCTGCTTCAGCAAGCAAAGGAAAGGAGATCTATCAAAGATAGTGAACAGAGACTGCAAAGACTTGAGCAAATCTGGAAACCCCACGTAGAGCGACTCATGGAGCAAGAGGAAAGGGCTGTTAGACGTGAGGCGAGCGTTCGATTTGAACAGGCCTCTAGCGCGGCACGACACCGACACTTTATATCACAGCCTTTGAAAAGCGAGCGCCGTCACAAAGCGCTGCAGAGGCATACTATACTGAACAGTGGTACCGTCAAGCTGAAGCCGACTATCGAGGAAGTGGCAGAAGATATGGAGGCCAGCGAGGAACCGCTTCTAACTGCAAGCTGGCCATTGCCACGGAGGGCAATCGAAGAGTGGACGTACGTGGACCCCAGAGAAGGCTGGACCCGCAAAGTGGAATTGGAAGGCGACTGGCAGAACCCACTCGAGTCGCGATGGCAGGATTTGGAGCGGTACGAGATGGCGCCTGCGAGTGCGCAGGCATTGAGGTTCCCGTGGAGAAATGAAGGTAAAGCACTACCTTTAAACACCTGAGGTTGAAAATGGTCTCCAGCCAGAGTGGAACTGACACAAAACAACGTGCAGATTATACTCTGCTCGAGCCTCACGAACAATCGCTTCGTGATCACGAAGATATTGAGCGCCGGCGAAGGAACATGCAGAGAGGGGTATGTCTGAAACTTGCAGAGCTGGAGCAAATGCGGACTGAAACGTCAAAATTAAGAGCGGAGAACGGCGTGCGTCGTGACACGCCAGCCGCGCCGTCAGGCTCACTAGACGGCAGCGATACTGCGTCTCCACTTCCCGAAGGAGCAGATGCGGCAAGAGACTCTATATCGGACGACGACGAAGACCTCTGGAGCTCCGAATCTGATGCGAGCCTCTAGCGCACGAAGCCTGTTCAAATCCATCTATACCCCAATCTCTCGAAGATGCCCCTAAAAGCTCCTCCATCCCGTGAGCCATCCTCAATCGGAAATGTAGAATTCTCGGCATTCCCTTCCATTTTTCTTCCACCAAATCCTCCCAATGCAAATGTAACTCCTCCACAAACCCCACAGCAGTCCACTGGCCTGGAATCGTTGCAACCAGATTGTCAAACACGCCCGTGATTGTTGCCATTTGCTGCCTCGAATAATCACCGAAAAAAGTAGCTTTCGAACTGCCGGTCTGCATTTCCATGGCTGCGAGAGCCTGTCGCAAGAGATAAACATCCTGTTTTCAATCTCATCGGTGAAGAAGAGAGTTCTTTCTCTCGAGAGAAATGTGGGCCGAACTTGAAGAGTTGTCGAAGGAGTAAGAATATATCGCGTGAATGACTCTGTTGCCGCACTCCGGGCGTCCGGATGTTAGATCAGCGTCCGAGAGGTCGGAGAGGTGGATGTTGATGTGCAAAGTTTGGAGATATTGCGGGTGACAGCGAAGAGTGAGCCAGGAGCACGTGGAGGTTGTGGATGTTAAATCGAGGAGAATGTGGGCTGTGGTATGATCGTAGTGGTTTCTCACAGACTGGATCAGAGGAGGATTGGGGGTGGTGAGATGGAAGAGATGTTTGATTTCGGAATGAGTGGTCCTGCAGCATTGGAGGAGAGACAGCCAGGTGGGTCGTGGAGGTCTGAAGGGATAGTGGATGAGGAGGGGGACTGTTGAGCCGATGGTTGAGTTCTCTTGAGGAGAGTCTCCTGCGTCTTGCTTCGAGATGTCGCTGTATGTCTCCGTGAAGGATTCTGGCCACGGCAATGTTTCTTCAATAGCATACTGGTATATGAGATCGCGAAGCTCTGGCGGAATAATCAGAAATGGACACATGCTTATGTTCATTGGTGCCGTCGTTCGCGCTGGAGCCGCTTGATGCGCACTGGAGGCAATATGCGATCATAGTGTCGACTGAAGGAAAGAGATGGACTTGTGTTCACTGTATCTTGTAGCCTTGGCTAAACAGCTTCGGGAAGCACATAGTTATCTGGCCTGTGGCCTGATACTATAATAAAAGATCATCTAAGGAACCCGTCGGTAATGGTGACTTGCCATAGCTTACCCCTCATCACGTCCATCTGGCCGCGCTGACGCGCTCGCTTGTGCTTTACCAAGAAATTGCGCGAACATGTCGCGTGTTTCGTGATATGGCAAAGTCGTCGCCCGGAGGTTTGTATAATATCTCAGACAAGTCGTTGCGTTACGACAGTTGCCGTGGCCAAGCCGACAAGTACAGAGACCTCCAATCTATTCGGGAGAACGAACGAGCTGCATCGCTGGAAGCCTCTTGCCAGGGTGGTCTCTGGTGCCTGTTATAAGCCGTGGCCAAGCATGAGGGCAGAGCATCTTGACATGTTCTGATAAACCCATTCTTTCTGATAGTTGCTCTGAAACTGAGTAACGGCAGCGAGATGTGTGTGACGAGCTGGTCAGCCCAGGAGGCACATTTGACAACATTGCGCCCAGTGCAGTCTATCGCGGGAAGCTGACTTGTCTCTCTCGGCGCTACTTGCGGTTCTTCACAGGCCTTTCGCTGCCACCGATGGTGGGATGTGCCACACGATTCGGTGCAATATGCGGGTGTTCCAGTTCACCTCGGGCTGACGGGAGTGGTTCTACCTGCCCTGTTTCTGGAGGAGCCGCGGAAAGAAGGGTGATCGTATGGTCTAGCTCGTAGGCCTCGCTCCATAGCTCAGAGCAGAGAATGCTCCAATCATTCCTCAACAGATAATTCCATCATTTTCCACCCGTATCTCTTCATGACCTTTGCCGTCCTTTGTCTTGCGCCGCTTCTCATTCCTTTTGCGCCTCTTCTCTTCTCGCTCTTTCTCCAACTGCTCAGCCGTTGTCTTGATCCTCGTCTGCAGATCAGTCTGGTCGTGCACTTTCTCCTCCTCCATCTTCCTCTTCAGATACTCAAACCTCTCCTCGACTTCTTCCAACGTCGCCTTCTTGACCTCTCCAGTCTCTCCGGTCGCGATCAAATGCTGCTTGCTGTTTAAATGCTCCACCCACTGCAGGTTGTCCTTGAACGTCAAGTCGCAAGCGTCACAATAGAATCCAGCGCCTTTGCCGCGCTTGCCCTGTCCAGCGCTTGCAGCGACCAGCGTAGTCTTACCGACCTGCTCCGCGACATTCAATCGCTGCTGACGTGCCTCTGTCTCTTTGGTGTCCGTCGGCGTCGAGGCGCGCCGGTGGTATTTCTTGCCTTCGAGCGCAGCTTCATACCGTGCCTGGCCCTCCTCTTTGACCTTGGCGTCGCGTTCGCGCGCCTTGGCTTCATACTCACTGCGGTCCCAGGTGCGGCGGAAGGAGGTGTCGCTGGGGCCGTTCGAGGCGGCGCCGTACGCGCCCTTGCGGTCGCTCATTTTGCACAGACGGCCCACTTTGGGCCGCGAGCAGCCTGTTGTTGTTTTGGGACTGCTAAGACGGCTTGCCCAGACAGGATGTCTTGGGAGGTGCAGTAGCCAAGCCAAAGTCGCAACAGAAAGAGTCACGCCGCCTGCAGTTCCCAGCAGTTCTGTAGTTTCTTGTTGTTGTTGTCCCCAAAAGGTGTCTCATCATCTGACATCAGTTTCCCACGGACCCGCGACCCGATCGGACTGCGCTCCAGCTCAACAGCACCGGCATCCTCTTCCGTGCTGTGCCAGAGTCGGCGTAGAATAAGCCTGAATACGGGGAAAGCGCGGTCAGCCATGGATAGCGTGTCGCGACAGAGCAAGGCCGTAGCACAAAACTTCATCAACGCCCTCGACAGCCAGAACTTCGATGCGCTGCCCGCCATGTTTGCCGACAATGCCGGCTGGTGGGTGATGGGCCAGGACAATGTGTCGTGGGGAGGCTCCCTGCCCGCCCACAAACGCATACCCCTGGCCACGCAGATGATCGCCCAGTTTTCGCAGTATTCGCTCAAGGCATTCAACATCATTGCCGAGGGCGTGCAGGTCATGGCGGAGCTGGAAGTCGTGTCGTCGAACCAGGACGGCAAATCCTACACGAATTTTGTCGTCATGGCCTTCACGATCACCGCCGGAAAGCAGATCCTCCTCCTACGCGAGTATCTGGACAACCAACAAGTGCTGAATTACATGGAAGCGTCCGGCAGCACGGCCGGCGTGGACAAGGTGGACGCCATTGGGTTGTAAGCGATAGATTGCGCTACACGAAATCGACATGACGACAGAAAGCAGCACGACTACAGACTGAACTCCAATCTATTTCCCGCATAGTCACGCGCAAAGAATCGCGAAGGGTACTCGGCCCCCTGTGACCCGCTATTTATCTCTCCCGGTCGGTCGGCTTCCTGAGGGGCAGATTCACCTCCTTTCACATGGTGCTCCCATATCCTTTGCCGGAGTCGCAGCAAGGCGTCTGGAGACTCGATCTTGAAGCATGGGTGGCGCGAGGACTTGTTCGAATTGGAATGGGTTTTATCGAGAGCAATGTGGACTTGTTGGCCCGAGGAACCGATATCGAACCTGTTTGTTGTGGCAAAACTTAGCGAGAATGATGACACCGAATGTTCTGCTCTCTGTTCGTGTATCCATACCAAGCCAGCGATCCCTTTTGCAGCTGCGGCACCGGTCTTGGGGTTAGCCCAAGCGTGGTGCCATAGAACTCCTCGGCATGATGCAGCGTGTCGGCTGGCACCAGCAAGTTGACGTGCGCGAGGCCTGTGATCATTGTCGTTATTGCGAATCAGGAAATGTATATCTGCAATTGACATGTTTGATTTGCAGTGACTCGGCGCAACACGACTGTGAGTCTGACCAAAAACTCCGCCGAGGATCGCAGGCGAAGAAGTGGGGTCGCGCGCGGCACTTCAGTCCCGCGTCGCTCGCCAGCTCTGCCCGCAAAACATTGGTTGGTGACCTACAAGACATTCCACATCTTGCCATGCACGAGATGATGGCCGAACGAGAGAAATTCAACCAACACAGACGTTCGAACTCGTCTGGCTGTAGCTTTTGGGGCAGCAGCTGACGTGCAGAGAAGGATGCGCTTGCCGCTGTTCATGTCTAAGTTAATAGACTTTGCACGACGAGGGAACGCTTATTAACTGCTGATCGTCCAGCTGACCGGTTATGGCGGTATGTTGCGCATGAAGCTGTTTGTGATGATGGCCGACCAGAGACCTCGGCCGCAGAGTGAGAGACAACCATCACCAGACGAGCACAAGTTTCTTTCCAACCGCAACAGGCAGACAAGCTCTAGGCATCATTTGGCGCTGCAAGGCTGTCACGATGAGCACGTTCTGTGGCCTCTTGCCTCTCAGTGTCGCTGCAGCAGCTGGACTCGGCCTCCTTGTGGCTCTTAGCTGGGCCCTGTGCAGACGCCATTATGCTTTGCGGCATATCCCAGGACCATTTCTGGCATCAATCACTGATCTATGGGCAGCATGGCGCGTATTCCGAGGCGAGTACTACATGGACATCGTGGCGGAACTTCACGCCAAATATGGTCCCGTTGTTCGATCTGGGCCGCACAGGGTCTCGTTCGCTAGTCCCGATGCCATCGCCGAGATCTATGGCACTTCACAGGTGTATCCAAAGGTAAGAAGGCAGCTATGCATGAGGTCAGACGGAAGATCAGATATTTAAAGACCTGCAACAGGCAGCGTCGTATGGTCCGATGACGGTGCTCGCCAACGGACAAGAAGTCACGACCATCATCACGCTCCGAGACGAAAAGCGAGTTACCGAGATAAAGCGACACATCTCAGCCGGCTTCTCGTCAAGCACCTGGCTCAAACAAGAAGACCAAATCGACGGCACGATCGACATTCTCCTCGGTCAACTCCACAGCAAAACAGGCACCACCGTTCCCCTCAACAAATGGCTCAGTTTCTGGGCTTTCGATACGCTCACCACCCTCGCCTTCAGCGAAACCCGTGGTTTCCTCAAAGCCGGCACCGACCTCGACAACATCTTCCCCAGTAGTCGACAACGCTTCGGCCACTGGAGGCACTGGGCTCTAGCGCCAAGACTCGAAGCACTAATCTACAAGAACTGGTTGATGCAGAAATTCCAGAAGACGTCCAGCACTTTGGCACAACTGGCCATGCGACGAATCCAGCAACGCAAAGCCGTAGACAAGAACGCCACGGGAAGGGACCTCCTTGGTCGATATCTTGCTGCCAGTCAAGCAGTTCCAGATGTCATTGGGCCTCGCGATGTGGTTGCACTAACAATCTCAACGATCCATGCTGGGTCAGAAACCGTCGCTCTTAACGCTTCCGGAGCATTATCTTACGCTCTCAGCAATCTACCAATCTTTCGCAAATTAGAAAGCGAAATTCTGGCAGCTGGACTGCAGCCGTCTATGCCATTGAGGTTTGCTGACGTCGAAAAGCTTCCTTATCTGGACGCTTTGCTTCGAGAAACGCTGTCCGTACATGGTCCTACCCTGTAGACTAGATTCCTTCGAACTGACTTGTAGCTTCGCAGTCGCTTCTCTATAAACCCCAACATCAACGAACGCACCATCACCTCCTCCCCTTCAGGCGGCGTCACAATCTGCGATACCTTTATTCCGTCTGGTACCGATGTGGCAGTCTCTCATTGGGATGTCTCGCGCTCTCAACTCGTTTTCGGCGCCAATACCGCGGCCTTCGATCCCGAAAGATGGCTGGATGTAGATGAACAGACGCGAAGAGAAATGGATCGCGCGAGTATGGGTTTTAGTTGGGGGAGGAGGGTATGCATCGGGCAGCATTTGGCGAGAATCGAAATGAAGAAGTTGGTGGCGAGTTTGGTGAGGACTTTTGAAGTACGTTGTGCTGTCCGTTTTTGCGCAGACGTTTTTGCGATGCATGCTGATGAGATCGATAGATGGAACCGGTGAGAGTTGGGGACAGGGGAGGAAGTTTTAGTGGAGTGAATCTGGATGTCAAGTTGACTGCCAGGGCAGGTTGATGCTCGAGCCGAATGGAATGGCAAGACGTGTATTCCTTCGGAAATTCCTGACCAGAAATATGAACATCATGTTGTTGTTGTCGATAAATGTTCAACGACTGACAGCCCAGCTGTGTACCGTGGGCCGATGTCGCTCTGTGAGCATTGCGGTGCCCGCGTAGCCGACCCCACATCATACAGCCACTGTCAGAACACTCAATAGAGCTCCGTGATCTTACTCGCACTTATTGACTGACACATTCCTGACAGAATTCCAAGATGCCGATTTTCGACTACAGCGGAAAGGTCGTCATCCTCACAGGCATTGGCGCAGTGGGTGAAGGATATGGCAATGGAACAGCAATGTATTGATACTGCATCTCTTCTTGTGCTATGCATATCGACGGAAGCTCACAAACATCCAGGGCAGCTGTGATGGCACGCCAAGGCGCCACTGTTTTTGGATGCGATGTCAACCTCGAAGCAGCGAACCGAGCCCGAGATAAGATCAACGCCGAGAACGAAGTGAAGAGCCATCCAGCAACAGAGAACAGCAGTCAGGCTGTAGATGTATTCCAAGAGTCTACCGTGCGTAGTTGCAGTTTCGCTTGAAGCATAAGGTCTGACACTGCTTTCCAGGATGTAACGAAAAAGTCGGCCTGCGAAGCATTCGTACAAGCCTGCATGCAGAAGCACAGCCGAATCGACATTCTCGTGAACAATGTCGGCAAATCCGAGCCAGGTGGACCAGCAGAGCTTTCTGAAGCAGTTTGGGATGCGCAGACAGATGTCAATTTGAAGTCGGTGTACCTGATGTGTCATCTGGTTCTTCCGATTATGGAGAAGCAGGAGACAGGAGGGGTCGTGCTGAACGTGGCCTCGATCGCCGGGCTTCGATATATCGGCAAACCTCAAGTGGCATATGCGGCGACAAAAGCAGCCATCATCCAATTCACCAAGACCACGGCCGTGATATATGCTCAGCGGACTGGTGGGAAAGTGCGACTGAATACTGTCGTGCCTGGGTTGATCAACAGTCCGCTCGTGTCTGTGCTAGCTGACAAGTATGCCGGAGGCGATCAAGAAGGGTATCGAAAGGTCCGAGACAAGCAGTCGCCTACAGGGAAGATGGGCACTGTCTGGGATGTTGCCCATGCAGCCTTGTATCTCTGCTCTGACGAGGCAGGATACGTGACTGGGCAGGAATTGGTCGTTGACGGTGCAGTCACAGACAGCACTGGACAACCTGATATGGGCCGGTGATCAGTAAATCGCACCGATTCCTAATGCATCGTGGTTCCTTCAACCGTCCTTGGTCATAGACAAGAATGTAGAGACGGAGACGATTTGATAGCCACTTCGCTTCATCGCTGGAAGTGCCTTCTTCAGCATCGGCACTGTCCAAGATCTTCTGTCATGACAGATGATCACAGCGCCTGGGCGCATCATGCTCAGGATATGCCAGGCGTTCATCCTCCAGAAGCTGATGAAAGGGTCGTGTGGGTAAATGCTGCCCAGGATCGTCTTGTAACCTGCCATGGTTGCCACATCCAGAATTCTTTGACTGAAAACGCCAGAGCCGGGCCGGAAGAGTTTCAACTCGGGTCTCTCCTTGTCTGCAGCTTCATATGCCGTGTTTATACGACCATCAACCTGGTGGATTTCGTCTTCGAGAACATTGCTTGGCAGCTGAATGCTAGGCTCATCGTGCATGGCGTGGTTACCAAGCTCGTTCCCTGCGTTCACCATGTCGACCAGGAGATGCTCGTTGCCCGAGATTTGGCCGCCGATGATAAAGAAGGTCGCTGACGCGTCATTGGCTTTGAGGATGTCGAGTATGTCCTTGGTATATGGGCTGGGAGCATCGTCAATGGTCAAGGCTATAACCTTCTTGTCTGTGTCGACCTGGAACAGAACCTCAGGGAAGCGATTCTGGAAGTATTGAATCACAGACCTGGGCGGCTTGTAGATGGTATATAGTGGGACCACGACCAGGAGAATGACAATCACGATGATGGTCTGGGTGGCCATGCGCGTTCGGCGCGCTCTCCTCCTCGGCCAGAGGCGTCCTGGGAGGCGGATGAAAGAGTTGAGGAAAGTCATCACCGCGCCATCGTCTTCTTGTGCTTTCGCGATGCTGTATTGATGAAGTTGAAGGTGACGTGCCTCCCCTTTGTCGCCGTCTCGAAATGATGGTCCAATCAGGAGAGCGACGGCCAGGCGCGGCTGAATGACGGGCCGAAAGCTTGGTACTGTAGTTGCCACTACGGTTTATGAATCTCAATCGAAACAAATACGTAGACACCTCTATTTTACCCTCCAAACTAGTTATCTAGAGCCTAGTAGGACTCTAGCTGACATCGGTTGCAAGCTGCGGAGAACTCATCGAGATCTGCGACATCACGACCCGCACACTGGGTAAAGACAAGCTTTGTAAGCGCATGAACATCGACAGACGACAATGCACCCGTCGCTGTCGAGGCGACGTCGACTTGCTTTGGGGAGACGGGCAGGCTTCGTCAGTTGTGCCCTGCGTCGTGTCGTATCCATGCTTGACGTGTGCGCAGGCGCAGAGATTAAATGGAGGTGTAGCAGCTCCTCCGGCCGCTATCTACTTGTTGGGTTGCCACCTATTTTCTGGGTATCTTGCAAAGGGTCACATTTCCGCAGGAACACCCTTGTCGAACGAAGTCGTTGCCATCAAGGGAATGAGAATCCTTACGAGTGCCGTGCACATGTGGTATAGTCCCCTAGACGAAATCTTGGAGCCCCTTGAAGGTGTCCAGTGCCGCTGCTCCTGGCTCTTCACTCAGTTAGAGTCGGGAAATGCTCTGCTGTGCGGAGTCGTTAGGAACTGTAAGTTGTTCGTCAAGGTCCAGGCGGCTTTCACTGTGAAGTGCGAGTGATTTTAGTGGGACAATGAAATTACTTTATACGAGGAGCGCCCCCTGTCTGTGCCACTACTGAAATTGCAGATGGCATGGGCATACAGCTTACATACATATACGGCACTACAGAGGCGCGGGACATGTCGTCGGCGAATTCAGTCGAATTTTCTGACGAGGTTGTCAGTGAGCTAAAGAGGATCAAGACTGAGTGAAATAGTGAGTGCGCTTTAGGAGCGAGCACGCCGCTGCCACCTATATGATGTAGCTCATCATCACCGTAATAAGCATCAAGACTGGCGACAAAGTTTGCAGGCCCCGTCGACGCGACGTGCTTCCCTATACACTGCCCGTGCTTACAGTAACGCTTCCGAAGCTCCGTAATACCTCGGGAATGCAGCTTGGTACAAGAAGCTCTACAACTCCCGCGACCTTACTTCTCTACCACTCATTTCGACGGTCGTCGGAATTCCTAGCATTTTTACTGAGAATCAACCTACGACCTTCTAGACATCTACGCTCATCAGAACCATGAACTTCTCTACATAGGCCGCCCTCGTGCTCCTAATCAACCTTATGGCTGTCTCTGCTGCGCCTGGTGCCGATCCGAACCGCCCATCTACACAGGTATGTTCTTCCGTCCTAGCTCCTTCCTGTCGCGGCCGAAGACTACCCCGGTGATTCTCCCTCCACTTTCGCGGGCGTAGCAACAATTGTTCTATTCTTCTGGCTCATAAAACTGACTCGATCGCGCTGTGTACGCTAGGCTGAAATATGCAATGCTGGATGCCTTTGTCCATGCATCAACGGCGGCATTACCTGTCCGTGTGTATACGTGACGAATGATCGTGGGAAGGGACATGCGAAGGGGTATAGAGCAATGTATCGACCGCCCCCAACGAAATGGGCAGCAAATGTGGGGGACCGCGCCAAATCAGTATACATGTTCGACGACAAGACGTTCCAGTGCTTGATCTATGCTGCGCGTGTTTCGTTGTTTGTAGTTGGAACGCGCTATATGTATTTGTATGTATTGTATACAAAGTACTATCTGTACCTCGAAATAGTGGTCCAATCGGGAGAGGGTCGGCCAGGCGCGGCTAAAGTGAAGCTTTTGGCGGCTGCAGGGATGTGCACGCGAAGAGGAAGGTGGCATGTTGTCGGCAGTCGCGCGTGGTCAATTATCTCATGCTCGCTGCTGCTCTGCGACCCGTCTGGTCTTCATCTGTCCGAAGCGTGACAAGAACAACTCTCCACTTCGCACGACGATCCAAGCAAACCGCCGCCGAGTGGCCGTACATCTACCGCCAAACATCATCGCCCACCATGGCGCCGCAGCTGCAAACCTTCTACCAAACGGTCGACTCACTGGCAGAGCCATTCATTGATCGGCTGCGCAAAGCCGTCGCCATTCCGTCCATCTCCGCCGAGGATGAGCGCCGACCCGATGTCATCAAGATGGGCCACTGGCTCAAGGAGCAGCTGGAAGGGCTGGGAGCGCACATGGAAGCTCGTGAACTCGGGCCACAGCCACACAAGGAGCATCTGACACTTCCACCAGCCATCATCGGCCGGTATCCAGCGCAGAAGGACCCCAGCAAGAGAACGATCCTGGTGTATGGACACTACGATGTGCAGCCTGCGAACTTGTCAGATGGCTGGGCAACAGAGCCATTCGAGCTCAGCATCGATGACAAGGGCAGAATGTATGGGCGTGGCAGCACAGACGACAAGGGACCAGTGCTGGGCTGGCTGAACGTCATCGAATCCCACAAGAAGGCCGGGATTGATTTTCCCGTCAATCTGCTCATGTGTTTCGAGGGCATGGAAGAGTATGGGTCGGAAGGCTTGGACGATTTTATCATTGCTGAGTGCAAGCCCGGTAAGTTCTTCGAGGACGCTGATGCTGTCTGTATCTCAGACAACTATTGGCTGGGAACCGAGAAGCCGTGCTTGACCTATGGTCTGCGAGGCTGCAGTTACTACTCTATCGAGATCAGCGGACCTGGCCAGGATCTCCACTCTGGAGTATTTGGAGGCACAGCCCAGGAGCCGATGACGGACCTCGTGCGTGTCATGGGTAGCCTTGTGGACACAGATGGCAACATTCAGATCGAGGGTATTAAGGAGCTCGTCGCTCCGCTCACAAAAGAGGAGGAAAGCCTCTATACAAACATCGCATTTACCATGGACAACCTGTACGAATCGCTGGGAAGTAAGACTGGCATTTTCCCTGACAAGGAGCGTACATTGATGGGTCGCTGGAGATATCCTTCCCTCTCGCTGCATGGTGTTGAAGGTGCCTTCTCAGCTCCTGGCGCGAAGACTGTTATCCCCGCCAAAGTGACTGGAAAGTTCTCCATCCGCACTGTACCAAACATGGAGCCAGAGCAAGTCGACAAGCTCGTCTATGCCCATGTGGACAAGGCGTTCAGGTCCTTGAACTCCAAGAACAATATCAATTGCTACCTGCAGCATGCTGGCAAGTGGTGGGTAGCGTCACCCAACCACTGGAACTTTACCGCTGCTGCCAAGGCTGTCGAAGACGTGTGGCACACCAAGCCCGACCTCACACGAGAAGGTGGCAGCATTCCTGTCACCTTGACCTTCGAACAAGCGACTGGAAAGAATGTGCTGCTCCTGCCCATGGGCAGCTCGACCGATGCCGCGCACTCCATCAACGAGAAGCTGGATCGCCGCAACTACATCGAGGGCATCAAGCTGCTCGGAGCATACCTGCACTATGTTGCTGAAGAGCCAATGCAGGGTTAGGCGCGGAGTGAGGACATACGCGTTGTACATTGCCTGCCTCGTTGATTCTGTGCACTGCTGCATTGAGTGCTAGCAGAATGTCGAGCTGGAAGGAAGGGATATGCTGTGGCTCTCCAGGTCAGGCTAAGCAAAGAGCTCAGCAATAGTGGTGACGGATGTCGTCGGGGTCATAGGAAAGCCAACAGGCCCCAGAGCTACCTATAATCACAGCACAGCCGTGGCCTAAATCCGTGTCAAATATTGATGTAGGAGCACATCTCAACATTCTTCAGCGATTATGCTATCAAGAGCAAAGCCGTTGTTATCAAGAAACTGTGGTCGTAGGAAGTCTCGGCGATGGTCCATGGTACAGGATGTTGTCCGGGATCTAATGACGGAAGGGAAACCCGGCTGTCTCACCAGTCTCCCAGTGCGGCCGTCACTAACAAGGCCTATCAAGCGCATTGACAAATCTTGCCAACGATCGAACATTTCGCATGTGTTGAGGAACATCCAGACCCAAGGTAAAGAATCATTATCGTAACGCTCTCTGATCCGGAATCACAAACATGGAAGAAGCTGTTCTATGAAACACCCGGCTAATACGACATTACTGTGCTGGCGATAATATGTACAACAGAACTGTAGCTTTGCTGGTTGGGGTCGGTTGGTCGCAATGTATCGCTCACTCCATCCGCCAACCCGACTGTACAAAAGGACATCCCATCATTGTTGGCCGTATCAAAGGTTCCCTAGATCCTGGTCTTTGCCATGCATCAAGCACGCCATGCTCCCCCCGCCTGGGACAGAAAGGACGCGTTGCCGATGTAAGTCATGCATCTAGCATGTGACAGCCCCTGCATCGCGCTGTTCCCGCCCTTTCGCTTTTGAGAGATAATAGAGACGCTGAGGATGATCATGGTCGGGAGAACACTTAGATCTGGATGTTGAGGTTGAGGATGTTGACGAATGGGAGGTCCTGGAGCAGGCCGCTGACGAGGCTGAGAACACCGTTGACGAGACCCTCAACAGCGGAGAGGAGGTTGTTGATGGTCAGGCTCAGAGCGGTAAGGCTAAGTGTCAGGTCAACTGCAAAGCGTTGTTAGTATGTTGTAAGTGGCGTGTGGTGGATTGTGAGATGTGGACTTACGACCTGGAACAACCTCGGTGGCGTTGTCAAGGGTGGCGGTGATTTCAGCAATGAGTCCAGTGACGAGCTGGGCAACACCGTCGAGGTCAGCGCTGACGCTGAGGGTGAGTTGGCGCTTAGGAATGAGGCTGCCGACGATGGGGATGGTGCGGATGGCGCCGGTGACGGTGTTGATGACAGGAAGACCAGAGACGATGTTCTCGATGGTTTGGAGGACACCACCAACGTCGGCGAGGTTGGTGAGGCCGCCGGTGGTGGCGAGGACGGTGTTGAGGAGATCGATGAGACCGTCGACTTCCTTGGTGATGGTGTCAATCACCTCACCGATTTCGACAGTAACGGTGGCGTTGACATCGAGGACGCTGGCAGTGGCGTTGATGGCACCGGTGATGGCGTTCACTTGGGCCAGGACAGGGTTGAGGAGGCCAATGATGGGCTCGATTTGGCGCTTCTCCTCGATAGGTGCTGGAGCAGCGAAGACGGAGGCGGCCAACGCGCCGACAGCGGCGAAGGTTGAGAAACGCATTCTTGCTTTCGTGGAGGTGTGTGATTTGGGAGGATTGAAATTGCAGGCTTTACTCGAAAGAGTGACTGGGGTGAGGCGCGTGTGAAAGCAAGAACGGCTGCTGTCGTGGCGATTCGTAGAGAATGAATGAAGAAGAAGAAGAGAAAGGGAGAAAAGGATGGACACCGATTCTTGTATCTGCGCTTGGCCTCTCGCTTGAAGGGCTCGCAGCCGCGACGAGGGTTTGATGAGCTGTCCGGGAATGAAGGCATTAGGATCTCCCCAGAGGAGACGCGATACCGCATGTCGGCGTCGTTGGCACCCGGTCTGCCACTGATCTTCATCGAGGATGGGCTTAACAGTATAGGCGGGCGGCCTTTCCGTCGACGCCAGTAAGATTCATCCGAGGATGAATAGCCATTGAGCATTGAGGTCTTGGCGGAATGTTCCACATCATTCCCTGTACTGATCTCTTTAGATAAGGGGCATGGTGCGCGTGCGGTCGAAACGTTGGGTATTTGCAGTGATGCACCTGTTGTTGCGCGCGAGCTAGTCGCACTGCGAGACATGGTCTGTCGTCGCAGCAGGGGCCTTAAAAGCTGGTGCCATTAGCTACGACATCGATGGTGAATGTGATGCATGCTCCTGGTGCGGAGCTGAGGCATGGAAATATACATCACGCAGGTTCCTTTCTGAGAGGTTGCTGTTGCGACTCTGTAAATGCCATTCACAGCCTTTTAGCTGTCACCATATGCTGCGTGTCAGAGACGAGCGCATGTCGCGAGTCTTACTCACCTTCAACAGGTGACGTCTCAGTGTTCGGGTCCACCACGGGGGCAGATCTGTTAATTTCGGCCGCATCCCAGATCGACTTTTATGAGGGGCGCACATTCGGCACAGACTGGAGATGAAAGGAAAGCGGAGCGTACTCATCACACGCAGCTGGCGAGCCGATGGGCAATTGCACTTGCTCATGGAACCCCACTGCTCCTTTATCCTTTATCACGTTCTTCGACGCTGTCGTGGCGTGCTTCGTCCAGATCACTGTGCTTCTCGGAATAAATTGCTTTCTAGTCAGCATTTCCCACAATATGTTATGTCATCGACGCCATCGGCGCCACGATCGCCCAGCTCGTACATCGTCTTGTCTCAATGTCTTCGGTGGTCGGGGATTACTCCTATAAGGTCCATGGCGGTCACCTTTATTATCGTAATAGCTGGCACATTGCGGCGTCGTTTTATGCTGTCTGTGCGCCGGATCCCTGTTCGCGCTGATTACTCCCTCGTAGTCCGAGACTAGGGTGATGCTGGGCAAAACTACGGTATACAGTAGTTGTTATCTGCCGCGGTATCTACAACAGCAGCACTGGAGCAGCAAAAAATCTTTGTCCGGGCATATCGTCGTGGCATCATCATGTATCGTCACTTCATCCCCACGGGAAGGCACTTCCTCGCAAGACCTTTTTAAATTGCTCTTCGCAACCAAGTAGCCCGTCTCTCAGTTTCTTGGGAACGTCCGCTGTCTTCCTTTTCGAAAAGAGCCACTTCGACGTGCGAATGCTCTTGTGCCCTTGATCATTCCGATGCTCGACCTCGACACCACCAATTTTACGTCCAAACGTTGTTGTACCTGCGCTTGGTGACAACATGATCGGAATATCTGCGACCTCATTCCTGAGCACTCGTCGCGAACGCTTAGTCATGGGTGCGAGCGCATCATCCCATGTGCCTTGCGTTAAGTCGATGCGCTCGAAACGAAGCTCTTTAACAGTCGCCTTGTGGCTCGCAAGAAAACCACTGATATCGCTAGCAGCTGCCGAGATGTTTTCCATCTCGATGATTTGCAGCTTCATGAATCGTAGCGGTCGTAAAGGCTTGTACGCACTCGCTCCACTTGACATTGCTGGATGTCGTTCTGCTGAAGACCACTCCTGCGCGCAAGGCTGATGGACAGGCAAGTGTCCGTTCTGGCCGATCCACTGGAAGCGAAAGATCTCCAGTCGAGATTGGTAGTTGCGGAGATATGTCTGGAGCAGCTTGAGCTGGTCAGGTTCGTAGGAACGACCGGAGTGAGACAAATGTACTGCATCGATGCTCAGTCTGCGTATGCGCGCCCATCGACTGGCCGACCTGGGCGATGCGCCCATTCCCAGCAACGGAGAGAGCGATAACAGGCCACCGGGATGGATTGGGCTAATGGAAAGTGAGTCCAAGGCGTTGAGCGAGTTCCTCTCGATGGCGATGCGCAACGAGATCAAGGCATAGTCGACGATGCTCTTGCGGTATCTCTGGGATGCATCGTAGCCCGGACAGCTGATGCCGAGATGCTCAAGATTGACGAAAGCGGACATCGCCCGAATGAACGCCGCAACGTTTGTGGCAGCATGGAACAATGCAGGGTACTGCCGGGTAAGGATCTCAGTGGTTCCTGCATCTCCATATCTCGGGGTTCTGCTTGTCTCAGTCTGGATCTGTGGCGTGTATGTGAAGCTGAGTTCAGCGCCGGATTCTGGGTCGACCAATGGAGGAAGAAAGGTATCCATTGTATGTGGCATATTAAAATGGAGCTTTTTGACGAAGAAACCAAGCCGGTCCAGTGCGGCTAGCTTCGAAGGCTTGGTGAATGTATTTGTCTTGAATGTAATGTGAAGGTCGGAGAACAGCGCCGGCGCTGCTCGTACGCTGAAATCATGACAGGCCAGTCGCAGACTTGCCAGATCGCGCCCCGGCATGAAGGAGAGAAGCCTCTCGCGACATTTGTCTTTCAGCCAGAACTTGAGAAAGATGCTGCTGTCGCACAGGACGAAGCTGCAGACCGATGCGTAGCTCTCGATAGCTGCCAAGTACCTGCGTTAGGCTCTCAAACATGAGCAACGGGTGGTGAGCATACGTACACCTGTCGCTTCTCGTATCGATCTCTCCAAACAAGAGCCTGCTGCCTCCACTGCGCGATGTTCCAGCTGACGTGGCGGATGCAGCGGAAGAGACGGTTGAGAATGCGGTCGAGTGTTTGCTAGCCAGGGCACATGCTTTGCGTCGGTCCTGCTTGCAATCCATCGTTGATGAAAGAGATCATGGAGGCACCTTTCGGGTCCAAATCAGGCTGCGATTTCGTTCGTGACTAGAAAGGTACCGATGGACGAACGCAAAGGAGGATTTTCGGAGGTCGAAGGCATCGCGATGGCTAGGCTTTCACCGTGCCGGCCACGCCACGGCACTTGCATGCTGTGCTCGGTGCTGCTGGCCATCTGCATGAGCTGTGAGTCACAATCACGACGCTGTTGGTCGAGGTCGACTGAAAGCGCTGGGCCATCAGGCGGCACAGGGTGATCCTCAATACACGAAGACACGACCATATCGCGAAAGTTGAGCGGACCGGACGTGATGTATGGCGGAGGTCGGCAACGAGGCTGGGCCCGCGGACAGCGGCCGATGCAGCATGCGTTTCATGGTAGCTTCGACCAATGAACAGCTTGGCCTGGAACGGAGCTGCAGCGATTCTGCTGCAGGAGAGCAGCTGAAACGGGTCGCACTGGTCGCGACCCGCAGAGAAATGCCGCAGACTCGACCGTTGTCGCGTGCGGGCACGTTGGAGCGCGTGTCATTGTTTGTTTGGAAATGCTTTCGTGCGGCGCAGGTGAGGTGTCTGTGTGTGTCGACCTCGCCAAGGCATTCACGCGAGAGTCAAAATCGACATCACGTCCACCTTTCACGCGACGCGCCGCAATGTCAATCGCGAGACGGACGCGCCTCATGTGACCTGCCTGGCTAGCTGATGTAATGTTGCAGCTGGAAATGCTCTGCAATAGCAGCTCAATGCATTATTGCCGGCTGAGCCTATCTTCGAAGTTCGACTTTCACCATAGTCTTTGGTTCACAGTGGCACAAGATGGCATCCGAGTAGACCTCGGCCTCCCCAGTCTCGACGTGGCGTCAGTTGCAGGTCATGGACCTGCGATATGGCACGTTCACCTTCGCGTAGGACCTTGACCAGAATCGTACGCTAGCTCGAATTAGCTCAAATCATTGCAGCGGCGCATGTGCTCAGCCTACATTCTCATTCTGTTGCACGACCTGAGCAACCTTGGTCAGCCGCTCGTGGTTTGTCCATGTTACCCATCCAAACTTGGTGACTTTGTCGCCAGCTTTCATGCCAGCCTGCTCTGCAGGACTGGACGCTACTACTGCGTTGACCCTGGCGAAAGGAGGCTCCACGACTGGAGCTGCCGCGGCCGTTGTGCTTGCAGAAGCCTGCGTTGGTATTTCCTCTGGCGTCTTCCGCGCTGCAAATTGCTCGTGCACAGCCTCCTCGAGGCTCTTCATCACAGCCTTGTGATCATTCTTCAACCGTATGACTCGAGCTCTTGTCGTTCGAATCTGGGCGACATCGATGTCTGATCGGGGAAAGCCATCGGGCGTGGTCAGTGGAGTGGTCATGTTCACGCCGTGCTAGCTTCTCGTCAGCGGTGACAGTGCAGAAGATCCACTGTTGCCCTTACAGAGTCAAGGACTGAACCCAGGGCCGATAACTCAGCCTCCAGATTCTGCTTCTGTGCGATGAGCTCTTGCAAGGACTTCTTCGAGCTGTGCGCATCTGAAGCTGCTTGTGATGTTGGACCTGAGCCTACTGTAGGCGCATGTAGATCGTCCATTCTGAGACCCATTGGGCGATACGGAGAGAATGTGAGACGTGGTGGGAGATGATTGCAGGAGAGTGGAGGCCGTTTTGCCAGACGTAGTTGTCGACCTACACTGCGGGGTTGATGCTGCGCGTACTGCTGAAGTGCTTTGGACGGCCGCGACAGCGCTTTTGGCGCAGTGGCATCCGGTTACAGTCTCGTCCGACCGCTTGGAGGCCAGCGACCGAAATATGCAGCGTGGTGACGGAGAAGGACGCGCACCACGAACGAGAGCAGAGCGGAGACGGCTCCGCCATACACAGAGCGCTAACTAGTTAACTAATTTAGGCTTCAAACGGGCGCGGCTGGATTTTGACTTTGAGGCAACCACGACAACCGTCGCGTGCGCGTGCGCGAGATCTCACACACGTGTACCGCGCGCGTCAATATGCTGCCGGCGCAGTCTCGCAGTCTCGCAGTCTCGCAGTCGTCCGTCGGCCTGGCAGTGCATGGCACGGCATTCGGTCGCGCGGCGACGCTGTCCGAATGGAAAAGACCTCTCCCGCGTGCTTCACTCGGCTCCCGCACGCCGCTGCAGTGATCTCGACTGCGAATACCCTGTCGTCGATGTGACGTGAGGGCCTACTAATCACCGCGCGTGTGATTGGGGCGCGAAGTGCATCTGCCCTTCACACAGCTGTTTGTCGCCTTCCATACGTCAGTGTGCGCTCCACGTCGAACACGGGCAGCAGCGCCTTTGTCCCTGCCGGGCGTCACGCTTGCATACACGAGCGCGTCAGGCAGTGGCGGCAGCGGCAGCACCAGCGGGTCGCGGCTGCTGTCATAGATGACAACCCCAAGGCAGGTAGGTATCTCAACCCTGATTGTTCCTCCTCACTCCGTTCTCGCCACTACTCACTCCTCAGCAACCATGTCCACCGCAAAGCAGACGGTGACCGCAGGTCTGGAGAAGCTCCAGCAGGCTGTCAATGGCGCCTCCAATGCGAAGGTCGCGGACCTCGAGAAGAACACGAAGGATGTCTTTGACCCGCAGAACCGCATCACTACGGACTATGGCGTTCGTCAGCACAACACCGGTACATACTCGATTGTTTCCCTCCATTGGCATCCGCATTGCTGACACAACTGCAGATGACTGGCTCAAGGTCCATTCGGAGGAAAAGACCGGACCGATGTTGATGGAAGACCATGCGGCCAGAGAGAAGATCAACCGTTTCGACCATGAGCGGATCCCCGAACGAGTTGTCCACGCCCGGGGAGCAGGTGCATTCGGCACGTTCACGATGCATACCAGCTTGGAGAAATACACTACGGCCAAAGTGCTGACCGATACCTCGCGCACCACACCCACATTTCTGCGCTTCTCGACCGTGTTGGGGAGCCGAGGGTCTGCAGACACAGTCCGTGATGTGCGTGGCTTTGCCATAAAGCACTACACGCCGGAAGGCAATTGGGATGTCGTCGGAAACAATATTCCCGTCTTCTTCATTCAAGGTGAGCTACTGCTTCCAGTAGTGGTTGAGGTACTGACTAACTGCGTGCAGACGCCATGAAGTTTCCCGATGTGATTCATGCAGGCAAGCCAGAGCCTCATAACGAGGTGCCTCAAGCCCAATCTGCTCACAACAATTTCTGGGACTTCCAATACATGCACACAGAGGCTACGCACATGTTCATGTGGACACAATCCGACCGAGCCATTCCGCGATCATACCGTATGATGCAAGGCTTTGGTGTCAACACCTACACTCTCGACAACGCCAAAGGAGAGCGATTCTTCGTCAAGTTTCACTGGACACCACACCTTGGTGTGCACAGCTTCGTCTGGGACGAGGCCCTCAAACTGGCAGGCCAAGACCCAGATTTCCATCGAAAAGATCTCTGGGAAGCAATCGAGAACGGTGCATATCCCAAGTGGGACTTCGGTGTTCAAGTAATCCCTGAAGGCGAAGAGGACAAATTCGACTTTGATATCCTCGACGCCACAAAGATCTGGCCTGAAGATCAAGTGCCAGTGCAGTATGTCGGCGAACTGGAACTGAATCGCAACCCAGACGAATACTTCACCCAAACTGAGCAGGTGGCTTTCTGCACAGGGCACGTCCCACCAGGAATCGGCTTCTCAGACGACCCTCTGCTCCAGGGCCGCAACTTTTCGTACCAGGACACTCAGCTAAGCAGACTTGGGATCAACTTCCAGGAGCTGCCCATCAACAGACCCATCTCTGGCTGCCCAGTTCTCAACCACAACAGAGATGGCGCAATGCGGCATACCATCACCAAGGGCACCGTGAACTACTGGCCGAATCGATTCGAAGCTGCGCCACCTGCTGCGAAGGATGAAGAACCGGCTCCTTACATTGACTATCCTGCCAAGGTTGCGGGTATCAAGGCCCGTCTGCGATCGAAGAAGTTCCAGGAGCACTTCAATCAAGCTCAACTCTTCTACAACTCCCTGTCAAAGCCAGAACAGATGCACGTCGAAGCCGCACTTGGTTTCGAGCTGGACCACTGCGAGGATCCAATTGTGTACGAGCGTATGTCGCAACGTCTAGCAGACATCGACCTCACGCTGGCACAGAACGTTGCTGCACTTGTGGGAGGTACGGTGCCACAAAAGGCAGGTCGAGAAAACCACGGCAAGAAGACCACCCACGTCAGCCAGACGGAATTCCCTGGCAAGACGCCTACGATCGAAACCCGTCGCGTGGCTATCATCATCGCCGATGGTTTTGACAATACTGCATACGACGGCATTGTTGCGGCAGTGAAAGCAGCACAGGCACTTCCGTTCACCATCGGCCCCAGACGTTCGGCCATCTACCCTGCCGGCGAGAGCAAGGACAACAGCAAAGGCGTCCAACCCGACCATCACCTCGAGGGCATGCGGTCGACCATGTTCGACAGTGTCTTCATTCCAGGCGGTGCCGACTCCGTTGCCACCCTTCGCAAGAATGGTCGCGCCCTTCACTGGGTCCGCGAGGCTTTTGCTCATCTCAAGGCCATTGGCGCCGTGGGCGAGGCAGTCGACCTTGTTCGTGATGCTTGCGCGCTGCCAGGAGTGGATTTCTCGACGAGCGAAGCCGTCACCGACAGCTATGGAGTTGTCACTGCGGCCAAGGTACAGTCAAACAGCTTCAAGGAGACGATCAAGATAGCCAAGGGCGCTGTTGACTTTGTTGACGCGTACTTTTACGCCATCAGCCAGCACAAGAACTTTGATCGAGAGTTGCAAGGATACCCGCAGATGGTTGCTTATTAGAGAGAGAGAGAGATAGCAGCTTCGTGTGTGTTGAATGACGTTGCGGCAAAGTAGTTACGCATGAGGTTACGATTTGTTCTCATGTCCTGAGCAGCGTCTGTGCATGATGAGTTGTAACGAGTTGACGCTGTGCGAAACGGGTATGATCCCGCGGGTCGACACTTACAGTCATGCCGATCGCAGCTGGTATGGCCACATTAAATATCAGGAACATACCATGACTGGAGCGAAGTGCCCATCGGGGTCATGCGAATGAGTGTACGCCGAAGAGAGGACAGCCAAGGAAGTGAGAAACACAGTACCAACAGCACGAATTCAATCGTTGTTCTCATCATCCAACAAATGTGAAGTGAAGTATGGCATTGCCGAATTCGGGTCGGCTATCCCATCCTTCCACCCATCCCATCCCATTCATCCGTTCATGCGTCCACCATGGATGGTACAAGCAAGTAACAACGACAACGACAATGATCAGAGCCAGAATCAGGACTAATATGCTAGCGAGCTAGCACCATACTCTGCCGTTCATCCGCTCAGTTTCCGTTCCGCCAACGCAGAATACGTTAAGAGTATCATCAGTTGCGATCGCACCCCTTCGGGCAACTTGTTGCATTCCAGGCACACAGGTCCGTCAATGGAAGCGGTGGAAGGATGGAAGGGAAGGGTTGTTTTGCAACATCATTGGTTCGTTGGGCTCGTGAGCGGTCGGTCAGGAGGAATAATTCCCCGTTGATCCGCAAAACATCCGTTACGCCGCCGCCGCCGCCGCCGCCGCCGCCAGCAAAAGAAAAAAAAAAGGCCGTGTCGTATCGTGTCACGTCGTGGCGTCGAACGTTCAAGGAATAATAACTGCACTTTTTTTTTTGGTTGGTTTCTTAGGTAACTTGCGCAAAAAACGTTGATTTTATTCGTCCTTGTCCACGTGGCCTAAACGGAGGAATTCACTGGATTCGCTTGAGGAGCGCTGGGACTTCTTGACTGCTTCGATGGCCGCTGTAGGAGAAGGTGCTCTGGTGTCGTCTTCTTTGGCGCTTGAAGGGTTTGGTGGTGATGCGGCTGGCGCGACCCAGTTGGAGTAGCTCATGGGAGCGAGGCTGAGGAAGGTGGAGTCTCGTCGTTCGGGGGCCATGATATGTATGTGTTATGTATGCGTTTGGGATGGACTTTTGGTGTAGCGAAAGAGATATTCTGCTGTCTGGGCGATGTGATGATGCTCGTAAAGCGATGAGATGATGATGATGATGATGATAATCTGGACTCGGGCGCCTACCTTTATACGGCTTTCTCTTCTGTACCTACGACGAAATTTTAGGACCAGATTGGGCGATCGCAAGCGCATTGCACGACGCAAGGTGTCACGTTGACGAAGCCATCCGCAGGGCCAGGTCAGTTTTCACGAGAACAGGTCGGGTAGATCTGCTTAGGCCTCGGGAGGGATGCTTAGGTGAAGTGTATCGTGGGCTCGCAAAGGTCGTAACTGGTTGGCTATCCTCGGCACACGCTGGAGAACCTAGCGTGGTCCGGGGGGAGCTCCATTCCGACAGGCGTTGCTGTTGATCGAACTGCTGACTCGAAACGACAGTTGGTATACTGTAGTTACTGTAGGAGTACGGCATGACGTAGAAGAGCTTGCCGCGGCTGTCGCAAATCGCAAGGGTCTTGCCGAGAGGTCGAACGTCGAAGAGCTGGGCGGGTTCGATAGCGGAGTCGTCTCCTGTTGATGGCATGATCAGTTATCTGCGGGATCTGGCTTTGCAGTGGCAGTGAAGGACAAGTGCGGAAAGTGTGGCGCTGAGGACGAAGCGGCTGTCACGTCTTGTTCTCTAATTCGTCCTGGAGCAGGCTGGACGGTCACCAGAGGCTCCCTCATCCTGTGCGGCTACTACTTTGTATACGGCTACTTGGTCTAGCGTGGGCCGGATCGGCTGATCTTATCCAGCCGATTCCGGTTGTCGTCACGAAAGCGGTCATGCTATCCTGCTGTAAACAACAACAACAACAACAACAACAACAACAACAACAACAACAACAACAACAACAACAACAACAACAACAACAACAACAACAACAACAACAACAACAACAACAACAACAACAACAACAACAACAACAACCACAACCACAACCACAACAACCACAACAACACCACCACCACCAACACGGAGCGTGTTCGATTGCTGAGGACGTGGATGCCTGCAGGACAACAACAAGTGCTACTCGCCTGTTGGTCGTGTGAGAGCAGCTCTCGGTGGGTCGGCTGCCGTGCAACGCAGCTGTCAACGGCTGTCACTGCCGACGGGGCGTGGGACCATTGATCACCATCATGTTGCGGTGTGCTGTGCTGCTGCCCACCAGCCGGACACTAATCATCGACGGGGCAAACGGACACGTCTCACGCTGCCTCACCATTACGAGCGCCAAACAATCATCAGCAGCAGCAGCAGCATCACATGCGGGCGGCAGCGTGGACCCGTCGAGTGCCAGCAGGCCGCGCCGAGAGTCAGCGGCGGAGGGAAACGCGACGAGTTTGTTTCCACAGGCAGCGCGATGCCGACGCACCCTCATGCACGTAGGCGAGCGCTTGCCTGGCAGCGTGTGCTTCGCGGCTTGGCTCGCGGACAGAACACAACGGAGCCGATCTAACATTGGGCGGTGCTGGGGCGGCGACGAAGGCTGAAACGGAGGCGACGAGCAGCAGCAGCATCGTAGACTCAGCCTCAGCGGAAGGCGCAGCCGCGAGCCGTCTCATCGTCGACTCGCCCGTTCGTTGTGTCTCATCCTCGTCGTTCTCTCACACTTCCTCATCGTGGTCTTGTCAAGGCGCGGCCGGACTGCAGAGGCGTCGCCGAATAAGCTCACCAGGGATACCCTGCGCCCCTCAGCGCGCACAAAACAACCGGGCCTTTAGCTTACAGATGCGACCAGCATTTGCCCTCGCCATTGCGACGCCAGGCAATGCGAGCAGAAGACAACGTCGCTGCGTAGCCACAAGAGATGGGTGCTTGCAGAAGGCATGCTTGCCATCGCGTGGCATCTTTGACACCTGCTCCTTGCATCACAACATACCAGACGGACTGCAGCGGCTGTCTGCCAGAAAGCATCCCCATCCCTCAAACCCAGCACGGTCTCCGTCGTACAGAACCTGTCGTGATGGAATGAATTTGTTTGCGACCCGACTCAGCATAAATCATTACTTTGCTCCCATTGCCCGTCCGTTGCGCCCCTCCTGTCTCGACATCTACCCTCGGACCTGCCACTTCGCCCTCTTGCATGACCATTGGCCTCACCCATCCTCCTCTGCAAGCCCGGCACAACAGTAAGTCGACCTCGATCCACACCCCCCCCAATCGACATGCAGCTCATACTTGCACGCAGCACCTTTCTTCGAATCTGCCACCATGTGCACCCAAGTCACGCACGAATACACCGTCTGCAAACACAAGGTCGTCGAGCGGATACCTTGCGCAGCATCACGGCGCGGGCCTTGTGGCGTCTCAACGCCGAGAACCGTGGTGCATCATTCCAAGTGTCATAAATGTGGTGGAGGATGACGAAGTGTACGTCCGTCGTTCCCCTCGCCCCCGATTGATTGCACGCCACAGGAATTGACAGTGCGCAGACAGTGCCGTACTGATTACCACACACCTCACACACTGGATGGGAACAGCACAGTGCGTTGTCAATGTCTTGCAGCAGTTTTGCGGCTATCTAGAGGCGTCGGATTTTTGGCATGTTTAAGGGCTGGGTTGTGGATATAATGGCGTCTCACGACTCGGGGTTACGACTAGGCGAAACGTCTCTCTCGTCCAGATATCCATTTTGCTATATACCATGGTGCGTGAGCGGCTGAGAGGTGGCAGGGATGGCGTATATATCATTGTCTGCATATGATGCTCGACGACTATGGAGAGGTTTTTCGGCCGTTGCGTCGGTCTCAGAGCGACCGCTGAAGCCCGCCATAGCGCAAACGAGCCAAGTGCGACCCTCGGCCGCGGGCGCGAATTTTGTTCCATTCGCACAGCTGCAATCAATGCATGGGCCCAGAAACGCACATCGGATACGGGAGCTCGTACATGGTCGTTCACATACATACGTCGGCCTCGAGGGAAGCTGCAGGCTGCACTTGACGATCCGCATGATCCACAGGACCGCTGCACGCAATGATCCCGACCTTGCCCGTTTGTCATCATCATCACGCCCTCGTCGTGGCTTGCGTGGCATTAGCTCTGAGCATCAGGGTTTGCTGCATGTCTCATGCATGGTGTTGCGGCTCGAGTCACCGAGAGTGATGTGCCCGGGGCTGCGGCATATCGCTGTGGGGTCCCCCAGCACACATACGTCGCCAGTGTGGCTTGTGCGACAATGATAGATGCCGTGTCTTGTGATGCACGACGCCGGAGTAGCATGGGAACGGGTGAGCAAGAGTCTGCGAACGAAACGGCGGATGTCATGGACCGCGCTACGACGACCCTTCCCTGCAACAGCCGCTACTTCCCGACCTCGCGAACGGCCGTCAGCGACAGCGTCACGGCAACATTCACATGACACCAACATCCGCGCCATTCTCTCGCTTCACAGCACTTCCGCCCCGGTCGCCCGTGCGGACCCTTTCCGATGTCAATCGAGATCAACTGGGAGGCTCTCACTGGCGGACCCGATGGCGAGGCGCTGGCCGAAACGATTCGCGACTTCATCCACGAACGATTCCAATCCATAGCCCTTCCCAAACTGATCCGCTCAGTGGCTGTCCACAAGTTCGAGTTTGGTAGGATATCCCCGGAGATCGTCCTCAAGGATATTGGTGATCCTCTGCCCGACTTCTACGAGACAGACGACGATGCATCGGTTCTGGTTGCGCCCCACGAGCAGGACACGAGCACTTTCGCTGAACCTCGTCACGCGACCACGCGGACCGCTCGCGGTGCAGACGGCGCGCGACGGCAGTCGGAGCTAGATCTGCTTGACCGCATAGGAAGTGCCGGTCTTGCGAGAGGGACGACTCCTGGTGTGCTTGGAGCGACGACGAATCTGGGCTACTTTCACTTACCTCTGTCTGCCGGTCTGCCTGGGACACAGACACCACTAGCAGCTGTCGCCGGCGGCGGATTCTCAAATGGACGCGGCCCTTCTCAGCCTCAACAGCAACATCGCCATACGGACTCATTCAGCTCAACTTCGCCACCTTCCTTGGCCACTCCGACCTCCTCGCAAGGTCACGCATACCACGAGCAGCCTCCTGGCTCAGCCGTATCCGATGGTCCCGATGGACCGGCGCTTCCGCTTCGCCATGATCATCCGGATATGAGCACAGAAGACACTCAAGTCGTTTTCCATGTGACTTACGCAGGAGACATCAAATTGTCGTTGACGGCGGACGTTTTCTTGGATTATCCCATGCCCAGTTTTGTTGGAATCCCGTTGAAACTCAGGATTACTGGGTTGACTTTCAATGGCGTGGGCATCTTGGCATATATCAAGAAGCGAGCCCATCTATGCTTTCTGAGTCCCGAAGACGCAGAAGCGCTGGTGGGAGGAGAGCAGACACTTGACACTCCCAATGAAAAGCATTCTGCCCCCGAAGAAGCCACCAAGGTGACCAAGGTAGGCACCCTACTCGAAGACATCAAAATCGAGAGCGAAATGGGCGAGACCGAAAGTGGGAAGCAAGTCTTGAAGAATGTCGGCAAGATTGAGAAATTCATCTTGGAGCAGGTTCAGCGGATCTTCGAGGACGAATTTGTCTACCCAAGCTTCTGGACCTTTCTCGTCTGAATGGAGCCGTGAATCTCAATCCTTCGCAGACAACAACATGGTCAGCAGGAAAATTTGCGCATGTATCGATGCTCATCATCACAGTCGTCACGTACGAGACTCGTGCGTGCGATCGCGTGCATCGCCGCGCATGACACAGAGCGCCTTGCAGAGCTCTTGTGACTCGTGGCACCAGACGGAGACATCCTTGCTTTGCATCGGCCCGTTGTAACACGCAGCTGTCAAAATCTGCAGTGGCACATTTGAACCACAGTCGTCACCTCTCACAACAGGCTGCGGCCAACAATTATATGTGCCACATGCGCGCAAATCATTTTCGACCCTGGACGAGCTGCTATTTCCTGCCCATGCAATCGCACTGTCGTAGCTCGCCTCATATCCGACCGTCTGTGACGACTGTTGAGAGTCTGGTGCGCGGAAGCTGAGTCAGTGGTGCGGCTTGTTTGGCAGACGAGACTGAAGATCTTCACGACAACCAGGGCACAGCACAGCTTCACAAGTCACGCCTCTCTGGACATTGCTCAATCCAAGAAAAGCGATTCAGCACCACGTCTCGTCCAAAGTGTTGCTATTGCAAGGAATCTCGACGCAATGCATCGTGATGAATTGGAAGCTTGGCAGGACTTTTACTCTCGAGGGCAATCAGCGCAAACAATGCTCCTATGTCTACGTTCTTCCTTGAACACAATTCTCGAAAGCATTTGTGGTAGACGAGAAGAAGCAGCGTCGAGTGCTCTTGCGCATCGTGCCGCCTGCGAAAGCCGGGCACTACATCTGTTTGCACGCTGCAGAGCCTACCATTCGACAGATATGGCCGTCGCTGGACGGTTCGTGCGACGTGGATTGGATGAGGATTACCTCCTACAGAAAACGATGACCTCCGCCGCTGCACAGACGAACATTAGCATAGTAAAGACAGCACAAGTGATATTCAGCTCTCCGTGCAGGAGCTTCGGATCAAAGTCCGCTTTGCGCATGTCAGTGTCCTCAGACCAATACTGAAACACTGGAGAGCTAGACTCGTGCAGACTTTGGGGGTAGTCTGGCCAGGTCAGGTTCCGGCGTGGTTCGTACGGATCTTTCGAAGTACACACTGCTGTCCTGAGACGCGGGCCTATAACATAGGGATGGTGATATACTGCTCGTGGCTGGTATGCCATATGAGTTGGGAGTGCCTCCCATCAATTCGTGAGGTTTACATCAAAGCCCGCTGAATGCTTCAGCTCTAGTCCTGAGTCACGCTAGGAACTGCCATCCCATCCACCAGATAGTCCGCGGGCAGAGCAGCGGAAACGGCATGAAGCGCTCCGACTATGTCAAATAATGGATGTATTTGTGCAATAGCACAATTTTACTCCTCGCCACCCCGTTCTTTTCTCATCGTGTACACCACTGAAGCGTGAAACATGTTGTGGCAGACCGGTGCCAATGCACTGGAAGCTACACCCTCAAAAGTCAAACTCCACCGAGGCCAACGAGAGTCGTAATGAGTGCTCCGCAGCTCACGTCGCCGCCGTGGACCGAAGTCGCAAATCGCATAGATACGAAGACGTCCTTTGAGCCTTCGCCTCGGCTCGTGCCTTCCGGTTCCGGAGACTTTAGCGTGATCTCAGCCACAATGCGTTCAGGTCCAACGCTGAGGTTTCAGCCCTGGCTCGCTCGAGCCTTGCTGAGCTTCAGAGAAGGTGACGCGACGCAATCCCTGATCATCTCTTGCATGGCTATGCTCGGCATTTCCCAGTCCGGTCTCGTTGGGCTACCGGGCCTCGTCTCGTTTGTCCAACGCAACAGAGGCGGTCTCACTTCGACTTCAGCAGCTTCCGCCCATGCTCGCGAACAATATTGTCCAACAACTGACGCATCTGCTTGCATCCGTCCAGTCCAACAGAGAGCATGGCTTCGAGCCTCGCCATCTGGACTTTGGTGTCCATGACAAGCACATTCACTTTGTCCTCGCCTCCGCTAGTGCCGACGGTCAAAAAGGGCAACTCTTGCTCTTCAAGCCCGTTGAGATCGAGCAATGGATCAGCCTCGCCCTCGTTCGCAGCGTATGAGGCCGTTGAACCAGTCGTACAGGCAGCGACGTAATCTTTCATAGGAATGCCAGCATCGATCAGAGCCAGAGTCGCTGCGTTCAGACACGCGGCCAACAAGGCGCCATCCTGTGACAGCACATGAAGCACAATGCTGATGGTAGATTGTGGGTACAAGGACGTGAAGACAGTGCTCGCAAAAGCAGAGGATATCGTGTACTGCATTTCTTGCGTGCGCCTACCATACATCAGCCCTCGACTCCCACACTTACCTCCCAGCTGCCCAACACTCACTTGTCCGACCGCGATCTTTTTTTCCGGTCCATTGCACTGAATCCTGCGACACCAATCTCAACCTCAATACCCGCATCCCGACTCTGATCGCGCCCTCCCGACCTCGTCTGCTGTCTGGGACCGATGACGGTGCAGATGATCTTGGTGTTGCCCATCTCGAAATAGCTGCTGCCATCAGCGGCCGCCTGCGTCGACATCTGACCGCTGATGCGCCTCAGCTCGTTCCATCGTCTGCCGTCGACGCGGAGATGCGCGAGACTGTACGTCGAGCTGTCGAGTGGCATGGTGGTTGTTCGATAGTTGTGGGCTGACGCGGTGCTCGCGAACCGCGAAAAGTCGAGAAGCGGAACTGGCTCCGCTTGACCATCAAACTCAAAATAGCGCAAGTGCGACTAACATAACAGGTTCATCACCTCGGTCCTCAGTCTTCCGGCGGCCACCGGGCACAGCATGTAACATACTGCTCACCGGGAATCCCTGTGGGCCAAAGGAGCAAGCATCGCCAGACGCATCTCGTGACACCCGTGGAAATGCTCGACCGCGGAATGCAAACCCACGCATCCGCCTCCTCCCGACAGCAAACGTAAAAGCGCTCTAATGCTCGGTGAGAAGTCCTTCGACGCGTGTGATGTCGTGACGATTATGGAACGACCCGAGCGAGCTGCTGACATACAACAGTATATTTCCGTGCCGCTAAAGGACTAATATACTGACTTCTCCGCGGATACGCTCAGTACTTTCACACGCATCACAACATGCACACACATGCTCGTAGTCTATAAAGAGCGACAGCGGTAAGGAATCATGGTACGCTCTCACACTCTCAGTATTGCGGGTATAGATTATCAAATTATGCCACTGTCTCAAGAACAAGTCAAGATCATCAAGGCCACCGTGCCTGTCCTTCAACAACATGGAACGGACGTCACAAGACTTTTCTACAAAAACATGCTTAGCGAACGACCAGAGCTGAACAACATCTTCAACCAGACGAATCAAGTCAACGATCACCAAGCTGGAGCTCTTGCTGCATCGCTGTATGCCTACGCCACTCACATTGACGACCTCGGAGCGCTCAGTCCAGCTGTGGAGAAGATCTGCCACAAGCATGCTTCCTTGTACATTCAGCCAGAGCAATACGGCATCGTAGGTGAAGGTGTTCTCCGTGCTTTCGCCACCATCCTAGGCGATGCATTCACTCCCGAGATTCATGAGGCCTGGGCGGCAGCGTACTGGCAACTGGCCAACATAATGATCGGTCGCGAGAAGCAATTATACGAAGAATCCAAAGGCTGGAGCGACTGGCGCGAATTCACCATCGCAGACAAAGTCAAGGAGAGCGACGAAATTACATCCTTCTATCTCACACCCGTCGATGGCCAGGAGTTACCAGCATACCTCCCGGGACAATACATCTCCGTCCAGACCAACATCCCGCAATTCGGACACTTGCAATCTAGACAATATTCCCTTTCCGACGCCCCACATCCAGACTACTACCGCATCTCCGTAAAACGCGAATCCGGCCTCGATCCCCAAGATGCCACCATACATCACCACCCAGGCTGGATCTCCAACATCCTCCACGACACCAAAGAACCAGGCTCAACACTCCAAATCTCCCACCCGGCCGGCGACTTCTTCTACAAACCCAAAACAAGCTCTTCCTCCCCCACCCCCATCGTCCTCATCTCCGCCGGCGTAGGAATAACACCCATGATCTCCATCCTCAACACCCTCCTCCCCCATCACCAAACCACCCCCCACCACCACAACAAACAAGAACAAGAACAAGAACAAGAATCCCCGCTTCCACCCCGCCCCCCTATAACCTTCTTCCACTCCGCCCGCACAACCACCTCTCGCGCCTTCCACTCGCACATGAAATCCCTCACAACGCAAAAGCCCACCGACCTCCGAACCACATTCTACGTCAAAAACCTCGGACCAGACGACGTCGTCGATCGCGATTATCATCATATCGGAAGACTGACGATCCCCAAACTCGCGCATACGCAACGCGGGGATTTGTGGTTGGATGACGCAGAGACGGAATATTTCGTTTGTGGGCCAGAAGGGTTCATGCGGGATGTGAGGCAAGGGTTGAAGGAGTTGGGTGTGGATGATGAGAGGATCAAGATGGAAGTTTTTGGGACGGGCATGTTGGAGGAGTCGTGAGGCGTCAGGTCTATTTTATATACATGGTTCATGAATTCGTGGGGACGATGTTGTTGATTTTCTTGACATGTCATAGCCCCGGGGTTGTTCGGAGTGAGTTTGGTTGTTACGTTGGCGAGACAGGACAGGATTGAGGAGAGGATATAATCGGTTCATAGTCGTAGTTCTCATCCCTGGCATATCAATTTTGTCGCGAGACTACTGTCAGCCACGCGCTTTTCCGTGGCCTTTGGCTGCTCGGCATCAGCCATGTCAACGTCTAGCCCTCATCCTGGAATTCATGTCATCATGACTGACATGTCCTATTCCATCCTTCCATATCCTGCGATATCACCAGAATTTCGCCTCGAACGCCTCGCTCACTCCCAGTACATGCGCGAAATACTACGCAGATATATACAAAACATTCAACATCGCACATGGGTATCACTTAGAGAATGACAATGGCCCACAATGAACCTTCGCGCCCCGCGCTGAATATGTAAAGTAGCAGATAGCCATGGCATCCTAATGCCGCGGGAATAGACTTCGGAGAGGCTTCCGCCAAGCTGGAGTGGCTCTCGCCTCCTCGGCGTCTGGATCGTCTGGCGCACGTCGGCCGAGCATTGCTTCGGCTCGTTGGCGAGCCCAGCTTTGATGAGCCGGCGTCGCGGGAGGTTGCACCCGCGGTCGCTCATTCGTTGTGGCAGGGGCGAGCGGAACCTCGCTCACGTTGCTAGGCTGTACCGAACCAAGCTGGGTCATATGCTGGCTTGCCGTGGGAGGCGCGACGTCCATGCCACGCTGAGCGCGGTATTGGCGTATGACGGGCAGGGCTCGTATTCGTTGTTGAAAGCCCGGAGGAAAGATGCCATCGGCAGCATCCGGGTCGTCGGTCAAGCGCTCTCGCATCCGCCGTACGACACGTTCTCGCCGGACCATGGCATTTGTAATGACGCGGGGACAGTAGCCTGCAGGCAAGGCAGAATTCTTGCACATGGGGCAAAGACTACTGCTATCACGCAAGAAGGTATCGACGCATTCGGGGTGGAAGATGTGATGGCATGGAAGCTCGCGCACCATCGTACCTTCTTCTTCGGGAGTCGCAGGCACGAAATCTTCCAGGCAAATAGCACACGTCGGTTGCTCGAGCGCCGTTGGGTGGTAGCTGGTCTTCCTCCTCATTGGTGGCCTGGCGGCAGACTGAACATGCTCTGTCTGCGTGGCGCTTGGTATTTTCTCGAGGTCGGGGTCCGCATCTGTGCCCGAGGACATAGCGCCGTCTGCAGTGGTACCATAGGTGTACAAGGGCATTGCAGTCAGCACATCCTGTGGCACTGTGAGCCGTTTGACACCCAGAGCTTCCAGGTCCACTTCGCCGCGCTCGACACGTCTACGTAAAAGTTGCCGTCTTCGCCGCTGAAGCCAATGCATCGCGAGCGATGTCAAGCCGATGATGGCCAGGAGAATGCCGAGGACTATCAAGAGGAAAATCCACAGGGAGGGCAGGGAAGTGCCGTTTCCTGTGACTGTCAATTCCATTCATTCGCAGACCGCCAGCGTCACATGCACGTACCAGTATCGATGTCGACAAACAACCTCACGTAGTCTCTCGAATCGTAGAACTCGGTCAACTCATGTCCAAAGGGCACATCTGTCATGTTGCCACTGTACAACGAACTGGTGTTCATCAACAGCGCTCCTTTCTGTCCATTGATGGCATAGAGGGGAAATCCCGCAGCCGCCTTCCAATTGCCGGCATTGGGAATGTCCCATTGCTGGTCATGGAGATCGGGAGGAATGCCCGTACCGTTGTCTGGGACGTAGAAGACCACGCTGTGCACGGGATCCTTCTTCGCAGCTTCCACATAATGCAGCGCGCACGTGCCGCTCACCCATGGTACCAAGGCTACGAGATTGTAATCGTCGGGGGGAAGCTGAGGGCGACGAGTCACGTTCGGGGGAACGTATGGCGCACTCGCATTGACGCATGGATCGGAGTCGGCGAGAGTAGGCACGTAGAGCAGGCCGGTCACATCGTTGCCGGAGTTGGCGCCGCGAGAGGACAAGGTTCGGATGTCGAAGCTGGTGAGGAACTGGAAGCTGATGGACTCGTTGATTTGCACGGCCTGGCTATTGTCGCCGGACGGCCGCCACTCTGGATTCTGGCAGGCGCAAAGTGGTGAGCGGGCGATGTGTAGAGGTGGCAGCTGCCAGGTGACGACACTTACCGGCACGACGAGCGTGATCACGCGCAAGGATTGGGCGCCTGCATTGAGCCAGTCAACAAACCAGAAGCTCGACATGACATGGCGTGGGGCGAGCGATGGCGGGAGGGGCAGAGGAGGCAGAGGAGGAGGAGCAGGAGCAGGATGTGGTGGTGGGCGATATGGGGATTTCGGAGCAGCATGCAAGGGGAATGGGCAGACTTACTCATGGTATTCGCAGCAGTAGTAAGTGGCTGCTGTGGATCCGTGTAGTGTAATGCTCAGCGCAAGCGCGAGTTGGCACAGGCGGGCAATCAGTGCCGGGGCATGTCTAGTTCGTCGGGCGGCCAGGGACGGAAGAGGTGCGTCACACAATCAGAAAATGGTATGCGCAGAGGCGTCAGCACGCCGGTGTCTGCACTGCCCGGGATGTGCTGCTGCGAAGACGCCGGCCGCTCGTGGGTGGTGTCCGGTGTCTGGAGGCGCGCCGGGTACAAGCACGGGGAAAACAGCGAGTGCTGCGGCGGCGGCCGAAAGTGCAGCACGGCACAGCGCAGAGAGCGAGCGAGAGAGAGAGAGAGAGAGAGACAGAACAGAGGACGGGAGAGGAGGCGGAGTGCGATCTAGATCGGGGAGGGGCGTGGTCGACGGCCCTCATGCATACATAGTCGCCCGCACAAGCTTCTGCTCGTGTCTTGGTACGTCTTGGCTGCGCGCCATCTCGATTCATTCCTGGTCGGCGGTGCGAATCTTCCAAACGCGGCACACGGTCAGTAGACATTCGGATATCCGACGAGCATACCACGTCGCCGCCCACGGCACCCCCGTTTCTCCCCCTGTGCCGCGTTTCACGCGTCGCCCGCATCGGAGCTGCATCTTGCTCCGGCGAAACGCGCGGAGATCTTCCTCGTCCCGAATGGCGGAGTCGAGCTCAGACCCCCGGCGATCCACGTCGATGTTGCCATCATCACGTCCTTCTCGCTGCTTGTTGCTGCCATTCTGAACGCATCCTGCACACGCCGTGATCGCATGTTCCTGCCCCCCAGTCTCCATGTGGCACCATCGCTGAGCCAGAAGCCTTCACCACGCGACACGTCACGCAGCCCACGCGGCTCGCGCCAGAAAGCCTGGCAGCATGCCCACCTCCAAGAAGGGAACGCAGGGCAGGGCGGGTGCCACAAGCAAGAACCTCCATCGCCGCTCCACCTCCAGGCAGACGACGCCGCTGACCGAGGCTTCGACCACGCCTGCCACCGCCACGCCCTCTGCGAAAGATGTTCCCGCTGCCACCATGACACCATACCTCAAGACATCGACTGCCGCTCTCATCTCGGCAGACCCGAGCATTGAGGCTCTGATAGATCGCAGCAATGCCTCCGCTGCGCGTCCGGGCGATCCGCCCACCGTGCGTGAGTTGCGCATGTTGCATGACACCATTCGCGATACCGTGAACCGCTTCATGAGCAAGCGAGGTGAAGTGTGTGACAGGTCCATGCGACAGTTGGTCCAAAGAAGGAAGGAGCGTCTTCAAGAAGAGCGGGAACGGGAAGCCGCGCGTGATGCGGAAAGAGCGAGAGTGAAGCGCGAGGAGGAGCGCTCAGCCAAGGACAAGAAAACCACGAGCAAGAAGCGACATGCCGATGAAATGGATGTCGACGCCGATGAGAAGGAGCGGAAGGAGAATTTGCCAAATGTTGGAGCACACGGTGTGGCGCGGCAGGATGGAGTGGGCGTGCATCAAGGTGAGTTGACACTTCCATTCACTTCGCTGGCGCTAGGATCCGCACCGTACCGGCGGGTCTGCAGTGCATGGGCCGCGGTCTGCAAGTCACGCATAGGCTGGGCCCGCCACATTCGCAGCATCAAAATTATGTCAAGGCGCGACAAATCATACAGGTCATCTTACTGACCAGCGACATGCACACAGGCGCCGACGCACCGCCCTCACCGCGGGTGCAGCCTGGCACAGTTCCTCCAGACCTCATGGAGACTGCACCAGACGACTCCGACTCGGGATCTTCGCGCAACGAGCTACCCCCTACTGCGCCTCTCTACGAACGTATTTACGGCAAAGACCCCACCATGGGAGAAGATACCGTCCGATACCACATTCCAGAACTTCACGATGAAATGGCAGATGAGGATAAGCGCGACATATTCAGCGTCGCTCAGTGGCCCGAAAGCGACCTGAGAGAACTCACGGCAGGAGACCCGCCCGATGCAGACTTCTACAATAATGCGAAGCCTGCAAACCAGGTCAACTTCTCAACATTCCAGACCTACGTCGAGCCATATATAAGGCCGTTCACCGAGGAGGATGTGGCATTCTTGAAAGAGCGGGGCGACAGAGTCACGCCGTACATTATGCCACAGAGAGGTGCAAAGGGATACAAGGAGATATGGGCGGCCGAAGACGGCCTCACTGGGCTCGAGCCACCAAAGCAGGAGCGCAACAATCCGAACGAGGCGAGAGGCAGCATGGAAGAGCTCGAGGACGACATTGCAGATCAAGATACAGTGAGCATGGGGCCGGTCATGAGCAGATTGCTTTCCGTGATTCGACCACAGCCGAACACAGCGAAGAAGGATGAGAACGAAGACGCCAATGGCGACACATCGATGACGAATGCAGAAGACGACGCAGTTATGGCTCTTATTAATGGCACCAACGAAGATCAAAAGCCGGTGACGCATCTCCCTCCAGAATTTCCCAAACCCGCGAACCTACCGCAGCTGGACTACGAGACATTCGAACACCGCGCTCTGCAAGAACTGAAGTTCATTGGATTCGTCGCGCCAAATGAGACACCAGATTATGACTCCAACAGCGACGATATGGTAGCCCAACGCTTGCGCACACTCCAACACGAACTGCGGGAGATCAGCCGGCGCAATAACACTCGCAAAGCGCGCGTCTTGGAACTGACAGAGGAACGCATGGCGATGCAGGAATACGCCAACATCGCAGATGACCTGGACAATCAGGTCAACGCGGCCTACCTCAAGCGCAACCGGTCACTAGCGAAGCCGAATCAAAAGAAAGGTGCAGCGCAGAGGCCTGGACAGAAGGGCGTTGCATCAGCACCTGCCGGCAGGGGCGTCAGCGATGGAGTCCGAGCTCTTATGCAGAAGCGAAAGGACTGGATCGACATGGTCGGGCCGGTGGTCGGTTATGGGAGGCCGCCGATTCCTGGTGATGATGAGACGATTTTCGACGAAGGCAATTGGAAGAGGCTGGAGAAGTTGGAAAAGGAAGCTGAGATGGGCGATGCTGAGGCTGAGTGATTGCCGCGGGAGGCACTGTATCGGTGAGATCCACGCTGATGAACGACACAATCAGAACGCTTCATCCATAGTGCTCCCTGCTTCCCAACAGTATGCAGTTCATTCAATCAAGGTGAGTATCCCGTGACGAAATGCGAATGTGATATGCGACAGGATGAGCCATGCCGCCGAGTCCAACCGATGGCACGTTGCTTTAACAATTCCACCACGGGCTTCAAGAACCCCAGGCCTAAAAGAAGTGGAACAATAGTGAATGTATTGTGCGCCTATGCGCCATGATGTCTTTCCGCGAGTGGCGACTCGACACCGCCACCCGAATTAGTCTCCAGACACAGAAACGAGCAGCAGAAACGAAGTGCCATCCGTGGCTACGATCCCAGCTTCGATTACCATAGCTTACCTTCTGACCTGCCAGATTGAGAATAGAGAAGGCTCACCGATGGCAAGAGGACGACCGGCAGGTAGGAACTGGACGACACGACAAAATGGCGACAGCATTGAGAATGTAAACAGCGACGCGTTCGAAGTCAATGCTATCAGGGGCCAATGGTGGCAGAGCGTTGCACAGATTCAGGCACACAAATCAAGGGGCGGGGCTCAAACACCCGGACCCGACCAGCTTGAGGGGCTGCGACGCCAAAAGTAAGCACGCTTGATCTTTACAAGTTACAGTCACTGGAAGCGAGTTGACGGAAGGTATCCCTGCTGATTGAACGGCTAGCTTTTCTGGTTGATCGCAAGTAAGCTGCCTCGACACTTAGGTTAGCTATCTTGAGAGGCCACTCTCATCCCGTAGCTCTGGCTCGGCGGGACAAATAGGGCCTAGAAGTTGTGAACAACAGGGAGATTTCCGTATGTAGGGGTTATCACTGTATCGACAAGGGTACCCCTTCCATCAACTCGCTTCTATCGACTGTAAGTTGTACAAGAGCGCGATCTTGAATGTCTGCCTACCAGAGGCACAACATTGATGAGCGATTACCGTGACAACGACCGGCGCTGCTGCGATTGATCAAATGGCGGCATCTATGACTTGGGAAGGTCCGTTCGTGGACATGGACCCCCTCACGCTGCAGGCCATCGTTCAAATGCAGCTTGAGGATGGCGGAGAAGTGGCCGCCAATGCCAAAGGCAAGCAGCGCGAGGGGACGGTCAGCGATGCTCAAGTGGCAATGCAGATGTACATGGAAGATTTGAAGACCTGCGACACTTTCCTGAAGGATCGCGCGATGGCGCAGAGCGCTGCCATGGCAATTCTCCAGGACGGCAACTTGATCGCTGAGGCCTATCGGCAAGAGCAGCAAGCAGCACGGGATCGCGAGATGGCCTTGCGACTAGATGCGAGGCAACAGGGCAACGGTTCGACAGCGGCAGGACCAGCGCCGAAGCAACGCGCGCGTCAGAATAAGAGGCAGAAGAAAGACCACAAGGACCCTTGGGAAGATCCAGAAATGCTGGAGAAGGTCGCTGCGATATACATGCAAGCTCCCGAGAAAGCAGCGACTTCTGTCGCAGCGGTCGAACACGATTCTGATGCCACAGTGGCAGAGTCTTCAGCTTGGGCGGCCAGTCGCAAGACGAATAGCAAGCGCCCACTGCGTGCCTGCATCGCATGTGCCGAAGAGAAGGATTTCTTCGAGGTCGTTCGTGTTCCATGCGGCCACGAGTACTGCCGCGCTTGCCTGGAAAACCTGTTCAGCATGTCGATGAAAGATGAATCGCTCTTTCCGCCTCGATGCGACAGACAAGAGATCCCGCTCGACTGGGTGCGTCTCTTCGTATCGTCCAAGCTGGCCAAAGCCTTCGAGGCCAAGTACGACGAAATGTCCACCAAGAACCGCACGTACTGCCATGAGCCTACCTGCGCGACGTTCATCCCTCAAGAGTCAACTGAGGGAGACGTAGCAACTTGCCCGAGATGCACGAAGACCACCTGCAGCATCTGCAAGAATCCATCTCACTCTGGCGATTGCCCTGAAGATGAAGCATTGAACCAATTAATCAGTGTAGCAGAAGCTAGTCAGTGGCAGCGATGTTACAGATGCAAATCTGTGGTCGAGCTCGCACAAGGCTGTAACCACATGACGTGAGTGTCTTCAGGTAACGATACTTTTCGATGCTGACGAACTTCGTAGTTGCCGCTGCGGAGCCCAGTTCTGCTACATATGCGCCGAGAGATGGAAGACGTGCACGTGCGAACACTTCACTGAAGCCCACCTGTACAACAGAGCGGCAACTATCGTCGATCGCGACCCCAATCGAAGACTGTTCCGACCGGAAACAGTCCCCCATAGACAACCCGCGGTACGACCTCCACCGCCTTCATCCACAATCGCCAATGTTTCCGGTATACCAGCCGAGCGCCTCCGCGCAAGAGGCCCCAAAGTCCCCAGCGTAGCGGCAGAATCCGAATGGCAGTCCGACTTCTCAGACCACTCTGAATGGGAGCATGACCGGTGGCTGCAAGACCCAATAGCCGCAGAAATCCCGCCGGAGACAGAGGAAGAAATACTACCACCGCAGATACCCAACTCACCCTCCGGTACGAAAGATCTACCCCCACCAGCACCACCAGAAACAACCCCATCTGCCGCAAAAGCAACCCCCCTTCGCGATCAACTCATCGCCGAAGCCATGGAGCACCTCCGCAACAACCACGCCTGCACGCACGATAAATGGAACTACCGCAAAGGACGCCACCAGTGCGAAGAATGCCGCCACGTACTCCGCGAGTACATTTTCGAATGCAGCCAATGCAGCCTGCAAGCCTGCAACCGATGCCGAAGAAATCGTTTGTGACTGGCCATTTCCGCCATGAATCGGCTGCTGCGCGCTTGTATGCGACACTACAAGACGTGCTCGCACGGCCAGTGGCGCAGGCTGGAGGGGTGGAGGAAGTGTGAATGTGAGGTTTGTGGAAAGAAGCGCTTGCTGCGCGTGTTTGAATGCCGGCGATGCCGTGGTCGGCGTTGCGGAGAGTGTAGAGACGTGCCTGCTGGGATCGGATTTGTGAGGCTGGTTGATCTGCATGAAATGCTTGATGATGACATTGGTGGATGTGTATGATAGAAGCTTGGGGGAGAGCTTGTTGTGGAACTCGTCAGATGTGGTGATGAGGAGTGGGAGTAGAAACTTCTGAAGTGATGGCACTGGCCAGTGAAAACCTGCAGGTTTTACGTTGAGAATCGAATTGAACATTATATGCCATCATTGTGTAAGCTTACGATTTTCAGTGCATGGACAGTGTCCTGTAAAATCTGGGCATCTGCACTATACTCTGCTCCCACCCGCTTCCTCGGCGTCGTCCTTTGGATGATTTCAGGCAATCTTCATCACTTCCATGTCAAGTGGCGTGCTGCTCCCGTCGAACGCGGGTGGGCATGAGACCATTTCGTGTTTGAATATGTACAACGAGGCGCAGACCTCATGTGTGCAGCTATACTGAACGCTGAATAACCAAAACATATCGCTGTGACGCTCCAACTCTTTCCAACAAAAAAAAAGCCCCAGAAATACACCAAACCTATGCCCAACTCGACTCGAACATAAACTGGAAAAAGAAAACGCCCGTGTCATGCCCAACCACCGAGCATGCGATCCCGTGTGAAATTGCTCCTCTCCCCCTCATCGATACCGCTCATACCGATCTGGCATCGGCACAGGCGGCGGGGTATTCCCCGTCCGACTCCTCCTTCGCTCCTTCTTTCTGTGCTCTTTCACCGGTGCTTCACGATCGTACTCCACAGTCTCCCTTCTCTCTTTCACCCTCCGTGGCGGATCTCTCGGGGCACCGAATCTCGGATCCGCAATCATGGGATCATCCTCTCGCGGGAGACGCACTGAGACGAGGTTGAAGTAGTAGTCTAGCACTTGCGGGTATTGCATGCATGAGGTTCGCCAGTCTTGGTCGACGCTTTGTTGGAGTGTGTAGTTCGCGGCGTTGATTTGAGAGTGGATCAGTTGGAGTTGGGCGGGTTGGAGAGGCGGTGTGCCGTTGTAGCGATGGTAGAGGGTGTAGAAGGGGAGGGTTTGGAGATAGTTTTTGTGGGCTTCCATTCTCATGGCTCGCATTTCGTTGAATGTGGTTATGATTTGATTGCGGGCGTGGTCAAGGACCCACTTTCTGATGGAAGCATCGTCATCAGCGACATTCTTTCTCGATGATGCTAAATTCATGCTGCTACACACCGTATTTGTTCCGACCAGGCCCATCGTTCCCATGCTTGGTTCAGAGCCAATTCTAGCCTCTCGCCTTCGTGAGGACATTCGGGAAATGGAGGAGCACCGCATATTGCACAATTTGCTTCCGGCACTTGCGCGGCCATGAGTCCCACCATGGACGCAGTGCTCTTTGTGTTCCGAGTGAGTGGGTCCCGAGTATGCTTGTCGTCGCTGTTGTGCGAACCTGCCGTGCTACGAAAAGCGGAAAAAGCAGAACAACACCCGATGTTGCACTTCTGTGTGTTACGAGATCATGAGAGCATGGTGGTAGTGAAGAGTGGTGGTAGGGTGCGAGGTACCAGTACTTGCTGTGCAGAGAGGAGGACTCAGAGAGTGAGGTCCAAGAGACATGGTGAGTGTTGTCCCGAGAAGAGACAAGAGGAGTGGTCGGGCCACAATGACGAGGCTACTAATGCAGATGCTAGCACCTGTTATGCTCTCCATGGCCTTGGATGTCGTCTTGCTCTTGCTCCGCTTCTGTGACGGCTTTACTGGATTGCGCCGCCGGCTTACCTGGGGCTGTGAGCAGTTGCAGCGGCGCGTGTGGTGAGCTTTCGCCGATTGGGCCCGTTCATGCAAGATGCGCTGGCCGACAGACGGCGGGCAGTTGACGGGAGGGGCCTGTTCTGTGCCGTCGACACTTGACAGCTGCTGCCCCGGATGGCTGGCAGCATACTTTGGGATTGCCGAGGAGATGTGCAGGATATGCTGGCCTCACGAACACACCTGTGGTTGGTTTGGAAGTCAAAGGCTGCACGAGGCAAGACAAGGAGCAGGTCTAGTTAGAAACTGCCAAGGAATATTGCACGCCCTCCACCTTGTCGCTCGCATCTGCGCTCCACTCACTTCATCCACCGCCGCCGCAGGCGTCGGTGAGACACTGTTCACCGCTGGCTGTAACACGACCCAGGGAAACATCACAGAGCGAGCATTCCACCCAAGACCGAGAGGTACCCGCATACTCGACGGGGAAAAGTACGAACCAAACCCATGCTAGGGGCAAATGCTGAACGGATTGGTCGCGCCCCGTTGTCAGTGCAGCACATTCGTTGGCATATCAGAGCACATCTGGCGAGTGAAGTATTTGGCACGTGGCAGAATGCAAGAGGCGCCTCCCGCAAGAGACAACCAAATCCGTGCTCCCATTCGAGACAGCACGAAGATGTGAAGAAACATGATCTATCTTCTATCAGCAACATGCGATCGTTGAAGCTATGCTTCTCCCTCACTCAGCCGAAGCTTGTTCCATGCCATTCGTCTGTTGGCTTGCCTTCCAACCGCGAATCGATCTGGTTTAGATGCTTCGCGCTGGAGCATGGTAAGTTTTGGCTGAGCGTCGGCACTGTGGGACTGTTTCCTCTCCTTCACATTCATGTTTTGCCCTTTCATGATTGAGTCAGCAAATTCTCCTTCGCGAGCTTCTGTTTCTCCCTCAGCTCGTTGATCTCCTCCTTGGACATGTTGTATGCCGCTGCGACTTGGTTGAACGGATTGTCTGGATGCTTCTCAAATTCTTTGCGGATCTGATCAATCTTCTGTTGTCGTCGGAGTCCTTTCTCGTCTTTCATCTCTTCCAATCTTCTCTCTTCAAATTGTGTATAAGCAGCCTTGAATCTACGCTCGGGATGACGATCAACCTTCTCCTTGTTATCGGTAGTAAGGGAAAGCGCATCGAGTGCGTTGTCGATACCCGTGGCGTTGAGTGCCGCGAGTTCTTTCTTTGAGGAGGGCGCATCGAGGCCGGAGAGATCGAGTCCTTTCGACTTCTTGGGAGCAGCTTTGCCTTTGCCCCCTTTGCTGGGCAACGAGGCCTCCTCTTCCTTGAGTAGTGCGTCCTTTTCGGCCTTCTTTCGTGCTGCTTCGGCTTGCTTTTCGGCAGCAGCAGCACTGGGAAGGTGTCAGACTCATCTCTTGCCGCTCACAATGCCCGCCAAACACTCACGCTTTACTGTTGTCTTTAGCACCCTTGTTCCATTTCTCACTTTCCGCCGCTGCCTTCTTCTGATCTTCTACAGCCTGCTTGGCTGCCGCCGCTTCGGCCTTCTTTGCGTTTCCCGCCGCCTTTTTGCTGTTCTCGCCTTTTGGCATGTCTGCGAGCTACGGGGTCCTGGCTTATGTACGTCTGCGAGAATGGCCGTCGGGTCGAGCTCGAAACGCGGTGGTGTCTGTGGGCATCACGTTTCCAGCAGTGACGCATCGTCCGGAAATGTTGGCGGGCCACGGCGAGATCGGCATGGCGGGGTCCAGCGCACGTGAAGTACTGTCCGTGCGCGTCCAGCAAGCACCACTTCCACTGCACCATCACGAGGCAGTTGAAGAAATCGATCTTGCGCCGAATGGCTTGCGTGCTAGCATCCGGCCAGTCTCGCAAACGGTCGTGCATGCTCAGTCGAGATTGCATGGTGATGACGATGATGATGAATGCAGACACCACACCGTACTCGCTGCATGGCGGAGGCGGATCGATTGTGGAACATGAAACACAACCACGCGAGTCGCGAGTAGGCGTTGTCAATGCGTCTGTACGCCATTCGTCAAAGTCAAAGCACCTGGTTCTGGCCCCATCTTCATTGCTGACGACCATGCGTCTGTGATGTTGATGAGTCGCTAAACACATCGAGCAGAACACCGTGTGGATGTGCGTAGCGCTACGGAAGCCCGATATTGTCTACACATGAAGGAACTCGCTGCCCAAAATATGATGCCAGTCCTGCACAAGCACGGCGATTGATCGGCATAACGCGCAAAAGTGTATGCCCAGCGACAATCATGCCTCGGTGGTATCTATCGAGAATGTGTCGACCTCTTTCATACAATCGTGCATCCGAGCAAGGTGCGGCCCATGCTCTTTCTTGGGATTTGCATTCCTGCCACCAACCTGTGTGACGCTCCGTATTGTAGTCCATCCGTGATATACGCTCTCTGCTGGATCATGGATGCGGCTTCGCGCGGGTCGTTCGGATCGTGGCTGTTCATTGTCGCATTGTCATCGGCTGGCGCGCAATGGGCACGCGTGCGTACTGCCGAAGCCAGCGGCTCATGCAGTGCGCCCGAGTGTGATACTGGTGTTCCACGGGTGGGAGGCGTGACCACTTCAGACATGGCGCGCTGTGCTCGGGCGTCTGTCTCCGGTTGCCAACGCTTCCACGTGGGAGGCCTCGTTAGTGGTACGCGGCGCACTGGAGTCGATGAAGGCGACCAAGGGAGGGAGCGGCCGAGACTAACTTACTGAAACCATTCTGGCCAACGGCGCGCGGGCATGTGATGCGCGATCGGCCCCCGTTCATCACACATGGTCGGAGTCGCAAGACTAGTAGAGCCGATAGCCAAGCTGCGCCGCACCTGCACCGCCGGAGCCGTCGCAGGCATCAGAAGCACTCGAGCTGCTGCTGGCCGCTCCTCTCATCATCAGCTGCACGCACGCTACAGACTCGCGGCCCACTGTAAGGCGAATCTGCCGCTAGTTAGTTCTATTAGGCGTCGACCTTCCCGGCGCGATTCGCTCTGAAACGGCTGCCCTCAAATGAACAGCGCGCTCGAATGGGCAACCAAGCATCGGGGGCCCGTGCGCATGCAAGCAGTATTGGCTTTTCCAACTAACTTAACTACTTGCGCATACTTTGCGTCGCTCCTGACTTGCAGCACTCGGGAAGCCTGCTGCACGATTTGTATCAGAACGCGTTCATTTCTCCCTGCAGCTGCTCGTCTTCGTTGCTGTCTCCATCGCCATCTGTCTGGTCGCAGTCTACTCATGACTATGCTTGTGCCCGTCACGACATCCCCCGGAGCGCGAGTCTAGCTTGCCACAATGGCCAGGAACGTCAGGCACTCGGCCTATACCGCGCGAGATGTCAGCAGCGAATCCTCCTGCAGCGACGACGAGGACGAGCCTTCCGAGGAATGCGAAGACGACCGCTGCAGAGGCCCGACGCCACCGATATGGCACTGTGTGGATTGCGACAGCTCCTACTGCAGGTATGCAAACTGACTCCCATTGCGCCATTGGCGTTGCTGATGTTGCGCCAAGCGAGTGTTGGGTGCTGCAAGGACCCCATAAGCCCAAGAAGAAAGGGCGAGATGGTGTTCCGCACGAGAAGACGAATCCATTCGTGGTGAAGCGACTCAAAGGCATCCTGAATCCAACGAGGAACCCGGATATGATTCAGAAGCTCCACGAAGACGACGAAGCGACCAAGTGGTTCGGAGTTTCCAAAGATGCCACCGGCCGGCCGATCTTTGACGACTATGGCCGGTATGCGACTCTAATGTCCAGCATATCGCCCGTCAGCATCCAGGACGCCGAGAATCGCTACCCACAGATCGTGTCTTTCATTGGAATCACCAATGCCGGAAAGTCCACGCTGATCAAGATGCTGATCAATCACGATGCGCACGACTTTTCGAACAACGCCAATCTTGCCCAGTTCCCGTCCCCAGTGGTCGGAAGTGTAGTCAATGATGCTCTGCCAACCTCAGGCGATGTGCACCTCTATGCGGATCCAACGAGTCACACGGAGCAACTTCCGATCTTGTACGCCGACTGCGAAGGATTTGAAGGTGGCGAGCGAATACCACTTGGTGCTCGTGGAAGACGACGGCAAAGCTCACAATTTGAAGGACCGCCATCCGCGCACGTGCATACCCGCCCAATCGAATGGGCGAACAATGAAGAGTCGCGGCAACGAGAGTTCGCAGTGACTGCGTTGTACCCTCGCTTGCTCTACACCTTCTCCGATTGCGTGGTATTTGTGCTTCGCAATCCAAAGACATTTCAGTCGTCGGTCTTGATGAAGTTACTGGAATGGGGCGCGAGCTCTCTCGAAAAGTCGATTAATCAACCTGCTCTTCCACATTGCATCGTGGCGATCAATGGTACAGACCCAAGTGTGGACGATAAGGAATGGGGCGTGGATTATGCCACTCAAAGTTTACTCTTGTCTGTGAAGACGGCCCTGGATCCGCACGAGGGCGTTCCCAGATTCCGCGAGCTGGCTGCATATTGGAGAAGTCTGGGTAAAAATATCTATAATGTCGAGGATCTAATACTGCGTTATTACAGCTCTTTCAAGGTCATTCGCATCCCCGCAAAACCACGATACACGACTATACACGAGCAAGTCGGGAAGCTGCAAGGCATTATCAAGGGCAACTGCGAGGAGTCCTTCCGCAATAAACGAAGGGCGCGCATGTTGACCAATGCAGATGAGCTCAACATTTACCTGCAGAGCGGTTTCGATCATTTCACCAGCCACCTGGACATACCTTTCAATTTCATGCGAATATCTTTATTGAGGAATCCGATCCCAAACGACTTCGGCGGGCACATCCTGCAGCTGTGCACAACCATTAGTGCACAGCAGCCAAATCACCAGCACGGACGTATATCATGGGTGTTTGAAAAGTTGAGCGTAATGCTTGCTTCGTGCGTCTTACTGGATTGTGCTCGCTTCCGCAAAGGCAGAGTTGACGAGCTGTTTTCGAATTATGAACAATTCTTTGACTGGGCGATGGGGGAATATTTGGAGATGCACTACCCGTGTTCGTTCATCAGCGCAGACGGAACACGGCAATGCATGCTTGTGAAAGCACGGCACAATGTCAAGGGCCACCAGGATGAGCAGGGTATCATAGCAACGGGTGACTACCAAGCTGCATTCGACGCAGAGTTCTTACCAAAATGGAAATCACAGCTCACAGCCGCGATTCAGCGCATCGCAAGAGACTTTCAATACGAGCTGGACACCATCGCCAGCGGGGACGAGCCATCCGTGCCCGAGGAGCGGATTGCTCTGGATTTGCACATCGAATACATCAACCAGTTCTTCGAGGCTGTAGGACCCGCGTCTTCTATGGTCAGCCACGCCACTTGTTTTTGCTGCTTGATGGATGTACCCGAGCATGCACTGCCTTGTGGTCATGTGCTATGTACAGCATGTATAAAGGCGTATGGCAAGCCGCACAAGTCGGTGCTACAGGTATCTTGTTGTCCACTGCATCGGGAATCTACGCATTGGGCGAAGCCGGCGAATATCCGATTCAAGCCGGTCGGCGCCGGAGTGCGCGTTCTGTCTCTTGATGGGGGAGGCATTCGGGGCATCGTGCAACTGGAAGTGCTGAGAGCGGTAGAACAATCGCTTGGTGGTCATCTGCAAGTGCAAGTATTCTTCGATCTCATTCTCGGCACTGGGACTGGAGGCTTGATCGCTACAGCACTATCACTAAAGGATAGGACGATTGACTCCATCACAGATATGTTTGCTGCGATGTGCGATCACGCCTTCACGCCGCGATTGAAAGGCGTACCGGTAATCAGCCAGATTGCACAAATGTTCGGAAGTGCTCCAAAGTACAAAACTAAGCCTCTACTAGGAGCACTGAAGACAGCTTTCACTGAGGATGATGACCTATTTGGTGCTCACGACACGACGAGGAACGGGGCTCGAGTTGCCTTGACTTCGACGAGTGCAACCGGCCAGGAGACAATCGTGGTTGCTAGCTACCGCCGTCCTGAAGACCCGATGCCTGCTTACGCATTCGAGCGACCACATGACCCAGACATGGAGCTCAAAACGTATGAAGCCATCGCAGCTTCGCTCGCAAGTCCTGCCTTTTTCAAGCCTTTCGTCTTCCACGGGAAGACCTACTTAGATGGCGGCATTCGAAGTCCAAACCCTGCATTCATCGCGGACCGGGAACGAAGGCTCATATGGCCTGACCAATTGGAGCCTGACATCTTCCTATCTCTTGGAACTGGACAAAACAGAATCACAATCTTGCAGAAGCTTTCTGACCGCCAAAAAGCTGCAATTTCAAGTTCTGCGCCCACAGAGTCGCCGGCATCGCCCACTGCCACCAAAACGAGCGGAAGATGGCGTACTAAGCGAACAGACGATGTGCTCGAAGCAGAACTTGCATGGCAACATTTCCGGCAATTTGTTGTTCGCGAGAGATTTGACAATAGAGGGCGAAGATTTGTCCGTTTCAATCCTGATTTGGATCGCGAGCCGCCTTCTGCAGACAGCAAATCAGATCTGCTGTCGTTGCAAGTCAATGTTCGCAAGCGTCTACAGACCGCGCATAGACAAGCCGCACTACGCAACGTAGCGCACCGGCTGATCGCGTCATCTTTCTACCTCGAGCTGCAGTCAAAGGCCACTGCAGAGAAAAGCGAGCAAGTCTGCTCCGGTGTGATCACATGCCGCTTCGACGACGGTAGTGCGGAGCTGGCAGGTCTGGGTCGAATAATCGAAGATCGCCGGACTGACGACTTTGAACCATACTTTTTGGTCAAGCCAGACACGAACCACTTCGAATCGGCGTTCAGGATACCGATCACACGCGCCATTACTGATCTCATGACGTCCCGCGCAGTTTTCGCGCTGCCGAACCTGCAGATTCCGTTGAAAAATGAGAGCAACGCGACGTGGATCTCATTGTTCTTGACAAAGCATGACGGTCTGGAGCCCGAGGGCTTTGCGATCAGTGGCTTTCCCAGAGTGCTTCTCGGAGAGCCGAAGAACGCGCAGACCAAACGTCCAGTGCGCTCGAGCTCAGAGCAGTTGCTGAGGCGACCATCTTCCCGTGGTCCAAAAGCTGACGGAGACTCCATTTCGCTGAACGGGGCCAATGTGATGGCGTCGAACCGCTCGACCCATAGCACGGAATCATGGCAGAATGCGTCCCGCGACTCCAACGCGACGACCATCGAGAAGAAAGCGTCACTGGCGAATCTCATCGCTCAGCACCAGAGCAACTCCAACGGGAGTATCAAAGCACGCACCAATAGATTCTGGACGTACATTGGGAACAACCACATGGCTCAGAACCCCGATTTGTTCACGCCAGAAGATTTAGCGAAACATGGCATCGATGTCTCTGCGTTCCCGCGACCGCCGTCTTCAGCGGGACATGAGCCACGGGCTAATACCTCCACCGGGTTCCCGCCAAACCCATCTCCAGAACCGATTGTTGACCTTCCTAGTCCAGAAGTCACCGCCTTGCCTTCTTTGCGCTCCAGGTATGCTTTCCCGCAGATGTCCGGGATCCCAGAATCGGACGGCGACAAAAACGGCCACCACCGATCCCAGAACTCAGCCTCCCACCCACTTCAGGCGCTGACACAATCGATGCAGTCGCAGACAGATCTAAACGCTCAACTACCCACGCGGGAAGCTTCCGCGGCCTCAGTCTACTCGACCTCACAATCATCCTCTAACACCGCCACGACAGCACAGCGGTCTAGCAACACCTCGGCCCGGCATCAAGGAATTCCTAGCATGTGCGACACAGAGCTCGACGAAGACGACGACTGGATCTCGACATATAGCGGCGAAGAAGTGACACTTGCAGAAGCGCAAGTAAGTCCGCTGGTTCAGGTACGCATCCGAAACAACAGAAACACTCTCGACAGCATCATGAATTTCTACAGTGAAGATAACGGCAGCATATATTGAGTATACCATACAGCGAAGAATACCAGGGTTAACGCGTGTTTTCTTCTCGCATTATAGTATCCGCCCCAATATCCCATCCGCCAGAGCAGTAGCAGCAGCAAGCTCCACAGCAAGTTCGCAACCATGAGTGCTGCCAACGATTATGCGCCCTCGGACGATCCGTACGCCCCCGCCGAAACGAACGGGTACAACCACGCTAAAGCACTTTCGTCGCACGCTCCCGCTCCCGTCAGTGCCGATCCGCCGCCTCCTATTCCCCCGCGAGCACAACGACCAATTTCGCACAATCCGATGGAACATCTGGTCGCAGGCTCAATGCCTGATCCAAAGTAAGTTCGCTTTCTCGCCCTCTGTTCCATGTCGCACAATGGAAGAAGCTTGCGTGCTGACAGGTTTTTTTTGTTTCACAACGTATAGTACCACCTCCGCTCTCGATCGTTGGCTTTCTTCACAAAAGAGCCAGTCGTCTTTGATTCGGAAGCAGAATGAGCGGCTCAAAGTCGTGCATGAGGAGGAGGAATGAATGAATCAATGGATGAGATGAGATGGTTTTTTTGCTCGGGTGCACATTTGTACTCTCTACTGTCGTTGCGTTACGTGCTGGCCTTGGGAACTCTGGGAACTCTGGGAACTCTGTTTTCTGGTTCCCCTTGATTTTGCCACGTTTGGGTGGGGTGGAGCTCTCTGTGTGCATTTGGTTACAGATTCACTTTCCTGAAACGGAGATGTTTGCATGGATTTACGACTTGTGGGAGGAGAAATCTATGGGATTGATGGTGGTGGTGTATGATAGGATCTCATTCTCGGCATGAGAGCAAGTATATGAATTGTATACATATGCCCTCTGTTGGGAGTAGCTATGGGAAAACTCGGTGGTTTTCTCCGCATGCTTGGAGGGATATGATCGCAATGCATCTTTCTGTTAGTTGCCTCTGAATGTGGAGTCTTACCGGAGTACCTGCCGAGATCGAAGAGAGCGAATGAGTGAACAACTTTCATCCGAGCAGCTTTCTGTTTCGGTTTGATCTGATACAACTCCATCGTCTGGAAGTTTATTGTCTCGAGCTTTTTCGGAAGAACCGAAACATGGGGTTGTTTTTGAATTGTCTCCGACGACCGCAGAATACTATCAGATCTGAGATTTGACCTTTTGGTGCCTTCCAGAGGGCGTCTTCCTCTGGAGATACGGGAATTACAATGGAGTCTCTCTGTACATCTCTGCACACTCACGTTCTAGTCGAATTCACACTCGACGGCTCTGAGAGGTTGAGCCAAGCAGAGACATGGGAAGCAAAATGGGCTCTCTGTACAATTCTGCATACCCATGTTCCTGTCGCGTTTTACACTTCGACGGCTTTGGGGAAATGAAGGCTAGACAGAGACACGAACAAGATCCTTGAAATTATGTTTCTGAACATCTTTATAGAAACGTCGATTCCAGGCTGCGATTTATTCGTTGGCTTTGAAGCATGGGCATTCGACAGAGAGATATCGTGTGAACTCCATCACATTTCTGGAAGGCTCCAAAGCGTACAGGGCCGGCTTCTGACCCCTCGTTAGCAAACAAGCGATGGAATGAACGCGAAAAAAAAAACACACAGCCGCAATGCTGACTCTGCTACACCGGATTGAGCCCTGACCTGGCCATCTTACCGCACGGTGCCTCACAGAAAAATCACTCGAGTGGAAGCACAGACATTGAGACTGAGAATTTGTGCCGAAGCAAAGACTTTTCACCGCTATAAAAACTACTTGCGCCCCCTCCCCAGGGGCCGCCAAACAGGCAGGCAGGCAGGCAGGTGTGCAGGCCTAGCGACGGACGCTGCTTTCCACGAGGCTCTTGGCGAGCCTCTGCAGCATGTCCGCCGCCAGCTGTGTCTTTTCGTAAGACGTTTCGGCCGCTAGGGCCGCCTGCTTTGCCTCCTCGGCAGACCTTGCCGCCTGCTTGGCGTTGGCCATCGCGTCTCTGAGGATCTGCATGCTGGTTAGCTTGGTACTGGGTAAGAGAAGCGGAGAGAGAGAGAGAGAGGGGGGGGGGGCGCACGTACGTGAGTGAAGTTCAACATCCTCGCCATGCTCGTTGGCGAGCTCTGCTCCCGAGCCTTGCTCTCCAGCTTGTCGGCGAGCGTCTTCACATTGTCAGACTCGCCATCGAGTGGCGTGACGCTCGTGCCGACTGCTGGAGAGGCGGCACGTGGCTCGGGCTGCTGGCCTTCGAGCAGGGTTGGCGGCGATGGGAGGGTGGGGAGGGGCGCCGGGTCGGACTTCTTGTCCTTCTTGAAGAGGCCAGTCACCTTGGCCAGCACCGCACGGCTCTTGCTCTTGGAGCGCGTGCGTGCTCCGGTGTGGCTGTCTCCAGCTCGCGGGGTGCGATCGCGACCAGCCACACCGGCCACCTGCTGGCCCAGACCCTTGCTTGTCGGCGGAGTGGCTCTGGCGGCCTTCTTCGATTCGGCCGCCGCCGTGGTCCGGGCGAAGCCGCTGCGGTCGCCAATCTCCTCTCGAGCACGCTTCACGCTTCCCGTGGATGGTTGTTGACATTGCGTACGAGAGTCAAGAGTTGGCGAGGAGTTGCGGCGAGTGAGATCAGGTGTGGGAGATGGCTTGGCAGCAGTGGGAGTGGCAGCAGTTGGAGTGGCGGCAGTGAGGCTTGGGACGCGACTGGCTGACGGGTACCCGATCGAGGTGTGCGAGTGCTCTTGGGAACCTCGAGAAGAGCTTACCATGCCTGACGGTGTACTGTCTGACCACTTGCTTGGCATGTCCGGTGCTGGAGAGTCTTCATCTCTAGGCTCGTCCGACCACTTGCTTGGCATGTCCGGTGCTGACAAGTCTTCATCTCTAGGCTCGTCCATCGATGTAGCTTGTGCCTCTTCTTCTGTCGCTTCTTCTTGAAGTTCTCCGATCTGCTCACTGTTTACTGAACCTCGTTGCAAGAATAGTTCGGCTGCCGTAGCGTTGACGATGAGTGTGTTGGTTCGTGTAAAGGTACTGAGCGGTCGGAAGGGAGCGGCGAACGTATCGAACAGAGCATTGGAATCAGTCGATTCACTCAAAGCTGGTCGATGGCCTTCCAATTGGGATAGCGTGCGTGTAGGGTGATCTTCAGGCTTGCGTGAGAGTTTCAGCTCGTTCTCAATGGACCCAGCATCATCGTCTTCGTCGCTGAAAACATTCAATTCCTCTTTGAGCTCAGTGTTGTTGCCATGACCGAATTCAGCTGCCTTGCCATCGCAGGATGATTGGCGATAAGGCCTCGGAGCAGATGAGAGGTAACCAGAAGGAATCCTGTAATCTTGAAATCTCTTGGAGCGAGGGATTCTCCCGACAGGTATGCCTGGAGACAGAACAGACTGAGATGGAATCGTCGGCAGTGTTCCCGTGTGACGGCTTGTTGAAGGAGGCCCGCGTCGAGTTTGCGGCACGTTCGGTGGGCTCGGTGTGATCGGGTCACAGTCATCAGTATCCTGGTCACCGGGCGTGAGCTTCGCCATACTGCTGGATCTTGGTAGCGAGGGTGAGCTCACAGGCGTAGCCGGCTCGTCTTCATCTGCTGAACTCGCACCGGTGGTGTAAGCAGGAGTACTACTCCCGCTATGATCACGAATGCGATAGCTGCGGTTTAGTTGACGCACAGATGGCGAGTCATCGCTTGCAGTGCTGTGGTTGGTACCAGTGCGCTGGATACGCCGCTGCACACCACCACGGTTGATACCAATGAGCGCATTGGGCGACACGAAGCTTTGGCCACTGAGTGAAGGGCTATCTTCTGCAAGCGAATCTGAAGCGACGTCGAGGCCTGGAGTGCTGCCGCGCGTGGGTCTGCCCTTCTTGTTGTCGAGAGTTGGAATACGCGATGTGGGCTTCTGTTGTCGGGGAGCTGCACTAGTACTTGGTGGCTTGGCTGTGTGATTGGAAGGCCTCTCGATTGGACGTGAGAAGTTCGCCGGTGGGTTATTGCGCTTGTGTGCTTCGTACTCGGAGGTCAACATCTCCTTGGCGAAATCAGGCAACGGTGGCAGTTGAGGGAGAGGCTTGTCAGTCGATGATTGGAGGTCGATGAAGCTCTGAGATGCTGCCAAGGACTGATTGCGAGGAGGATAGAAGCCGGATGGAGCTGTGTCCTGTTGGCCATACTTCCGTGGAGTGGTCTCCAGAATTGAAGCCGTTTCATTTCGAGTGTCACCGGCCACCGACTCTTTTGCACCCATGAATGATAAGTGTGAAGAAGCATTAGTCAATGCAGTCGCTCTACCAATGACGCCATCTCTTGCAACTGTAGAGTCAGGAGTTGCACCGCGGCGACTGTTGCTGATTGAGATCATGCGAGGAATCGAGCTTGTGGTAGCGCTGGCGTTTGCGTCGAGCTGATGCGGTGCGCCGACGGAGCGTGGGAAAAGTGCTGGCCAATCGTGAGCATGACTGTCTGTGAACATTTGCAATGGATGCTCACTGGCGTCGATAAGAGTGCGGCTGCCCTTTGAAGGACTGACCGCAGAAGCGAGAGTCGCCACTGGGCGTGGTGGAAGCGGCTTCTCCGATGATGGACCTATTGATGACGTGCGCGAGGTCTGGACGCTTCTCTCGGTATCAATAGCGTTCTGGTCAACACGAGAGCTCAATCTCGTTATTGGAACACCAGTGTTAGGGCGCGGAAGTCTTGAGATTGAAGTGGACGACGGCTGACGTGCGGATGCTGGAATACGCCGCGTGCCAGCTGGTGGGGTGCGAATAGAGGAGGCATATGGGCCAGCAAGTCGTCGACTAGGTGGTGGCGATCGTCTCAGGCCAAGTTGGCCCCTCGAAGTCGTGGTGACACTGTGAGTGGAGTCATTGGTTAGTGATCTGTCACTCCCCGTCGAGCCAGGGCTGGACAAAGAGCTTCCAGGGCGGCACGGCAATGACAAGGCAGTCGGATCTGGTCCGGCAGGCGATGGCATCTGGGCCCATGGAGGGCTGCTGGCACGCGCTGGCATAGAATCTGCTTGAGTGGATGGTTGCACGTCGTAGGGCGAAGGGCTGGCGGGGCGATCTGTTTCTGACTCCTTCGGCGACGGCATCGTGGTAGGGAAGGAAACTGGTCGTGGTGTGTCCTCCAGTGATCGTGTGAGCGAGCGAGAGTTGTGCAACAGAGAATGTCTGATCCGCAGTGGTGAAAGTGCAAGCGGCAGGACTTGCGAGGAGAGAGTGAAAACGTGAAAATTCGGTGGAGGGGCGGCGGTGCGCACTTCTGCTGCGCTGATGTTTTGACGCGACTTGAGTTCCTGGCGACCGTTTCTGCAGCTTCCGTAGCGACCTGCAGCTGGCGCACGCCCGGCATTTCGACTTCCAACGCCCATTTCACTTGCTGGATGCCAGCAACTTCTTTCGCGGAGCGTAGAAGATACGAATCAGTGTAGACGAGCCACGCATGGAAAGAGAGTGAAAAGGAGATAGTCGCACAGTCTCATCGTCGCCGTCGCTCTCCACGTGTCGTGGCGGGATGCTGCGTTTGTGCCAAACACGGCAGTTGCATTGTGAAGGCCGGCGACGGCGGCTACGTACCGAAGCGTGCAGCAGCACCATCTCCTTCCGATCGGTACTTAGACGTGATATTGCACTATGCTCGCGAAGCTCGAGTGTCATCCTGCTGTTGCCTTCGGCTTTGATATCAGCGCGTGCAAAAGAATCTAATCAATTCGCGAGCACCCTCTGCCATGGTCCTTGTCTCGCGGCTTGTACGTCAGGCTCTGACATTGCATCGTTGACAAGTGCTCGATCGATGGCGCGGTGGTAGATTCCGCGACTCAATGAACGTTCGTGAAGCTGCGCGGGAAGTTGAAGAAGTGAAGTTGGTCTTGGCGCGCGTCCCTGCAGGGATACGCGCAACGGCGCCGGCGGCAAGGTTGGCGCTCTCTGCCGACGCCGACCCAAATCTCTTTTCATTCATCCCAACGACACGTTCCCTTCCTTTTTTTCTCCATTCGTGCTGTCGAAAACCTCGCGCTCGAGTCCTTGCAACGGCAGTATGACACCCGAGTACAAGGCGGCAAAGGAAGCTTCCGTGTCATTCCTGGGAGGCGGCGGAATATGGGAGATTAATCATGTTGCCCTGGTGGCTCCCGTACGACTGCTGGTTGCACCCATCCAAAAGCATACTGACGGGTGATGCAGGCGGCCGCCTTTCTGTGGGCCATGCTGCAGACTCGACAAAACTTCTTCAAACGATACACCCTTGCTGCAGCGTTCTCGGACTTTCTCATCCAATGTGGTTCCATCCTGTTCGCAACAACCGTCTATGCGGGAGCTCCGCAGGTTCTCAATGGCCTACTCATCCTACCAGCTGTTGCTGCATTTCTGCAACCTAGCCCAGAAGTCATAAAGGCAGTCAAACCTCCTTCTAAGCTTGCTGGCAAGGACGATGCTTCAGATGGAAAAGCCGCGGACGACCAGAATCCATTGCCTGTAAAGCCCTTCATCACGGCCTACCGCGGCGCCATGATGATCGTTACATGTTCCAGTATTCTGGCTGTGGATTTCCCCATCTTTCCTCGACGCTTTGCGAAGACAGAATCGTTTGGTACATCGCTCATGGACATGGGCGTTGGTTCCTTCGTCTTTGCAGCTGGCATCGTCGCCGCGCGTCAACAGCTCAAGGAAGACAACGAGGCATCGCGGTCACTAGTGACGCGTCTGAAAGCTGCGCTCAGGCACTCTCTACCGCTTGCGCTCCTGGGCTTCGTCCGTCTTCTAAGCGTTAAGAAACTCGACTACGCGGAACATGTGAGCGAATATGGCGTCCACTGGAACTTTTTCTTCACACTGGCGCTTCTGTCACCATCGATCGCCGTTCTGCAACCAATACTACGGTACACACGGTATATTGGCGGCTACAACATATTTGCGTTCGTGCTCGCAATTTGCTACGAGCTGATACTCTTTTGTGTACCTGACATGAAGGCCTACATTATTCTGTCCGCGAGGAAACCCGGCGATTGGCTCTCGCAGAACAGAGAGGGTATCTTCTCTTTCATCGGCTATCTGGCCATCTTCATTGCTGGCATGGGCGCCGGTGTCAATATCTTGCCTAGAGACCCCGAGCCCGGTGCAAAGAAACTGCCAGACAAGGACCCTCTTGACGCGGATGAGGACTGGCTAGCCTCAGTTCTCGGGGCAGCGGAAAATGAGGGCGAGAAGAAGGACGCAGCACCACCACCGATCCAGGTGCCTCAACTCAAGCCAGAATGGCCAAAGTCAACACTGCCTCGATTAGGTGCTTTGTTCTTCATGTGGTTCATCTTCTCTACATGGGCAATGTGGAGGTATGGTCCTCGCCTCTTTGTCTCGCGGCGAATGGCGAACCTTGCATATGTTTGCTGGGTGTGTGCGTTCAACTACGGACAGCTACTTCTGTTCAACGTCATTGAGGTGGGCATGTTCCCAAATCTGTACAACGCGAAGACGAAAGAGGCAGAGCAAACCCGGATTCGTGAGGCCACCAGCCCAGTGATGCGGGCTTACAACCGCAATGGACTGGCCATCTTTCTGCTGGCCAACTTGCTTACGGGCTTGGTCAACATGACAATGCCCACTATTCACATGGCAGACATGCCTGCTATGGCTGTGTTGGTGAGCTACATGGCGGTCTTGACTGGGGTTGCTCTGGCATTGGACCATTACAACATCTCGATCAAACTATAGCATGCAGCACAGCATTAAATCATAAGCCGTTGTTCAGCACTGTGACATACACTCACTGTAACTCGAGGCGACATTTCACCGCGCGGCTGTACATTAGGCTTCTCGGGTTGGGTTTGCAACACGGACCCGGAGAATGAGGCCTCGGCGGCTATGTGGCGACACAAGAGTGTCATTGAAAGGTCTCAAGACAAAATAAGAGCATCGCATCGTGGTGAAGAGGCGCGAGGCGGAGCTACAAACATCTTGGCATGCAGAGAGGCTTGGACTCGCGGTGGTCTGTCTCAAGCCACAGCCCTATATGTAGAATTGGCCGAGCCGGTGGTCTCTTCTCGGAGCTCGTGTTCTAGGGTGGTTGATCCGGTAGATTGGCTTGACGATGTCAGATTTGCTTTCGAAGGAGCGTCCGGGGCGGGCCAGATGTGCATGGGTAGTAACTAGTTCTACTTGACGTGCGTCGCTCTCAGACCTTGCTGATGAGGTGTTGTTGATGCCCACAACAAAAAAAGACTTGCCAGTGGAGACAAAGCAGCATCCAGAGTGCATCCCCGCTAGCCTGCTTATTTCTGGCGCGTGACGTCGCTGTCTCGTGAAAGTGTGCCAAGCGGCGTTGATCTAGTTAGTGGACGTTTCGCGTTGCAATCTGCCGTTGGGCGCACATCTGGTCGTTGTCGACAACAATCCACTCGTCTCCTGCGTGCGTTCTCCTGCGAGGCGTGAACGAGCATTGCACCAGATTTCCCCGGAGCTCGCTAGCATTGCGTTCCGTCGTGAGCAGGGAATCGCAGTCGTCGTAACACTGCGGCGCACATCCCCGCGCGTGGAAGCCGCAGCCTGGGCGACTGCGTTCCCCCAGGCTGGACCACGAAGAACACCAGGGAGTCGCTGCTGCGGCGGGAGGTCTGTGACACCCCGCGAGCCGTAGCGTGGTGGACGACGACGCCGCCGCTGCCGCCATGGACCGCTCGTCACGCTCTTCGGTCAACAGCCGCCGTACCAACTCACACGCCGCGCGAGAGACTCTGCGCCGCAACATGAGTGGCAGCTACTCCAAGCGCAACACCCACGTCTCCGAGCACGATGCCTACCTCTACGCCCTGCGCGCTGCATACCTGGTCTACCTGCTGCAGCCGAGGCAGAAGAGGGTGCAGCATGTTGCCAACACCTCCCGGCCCATTCAGCGGAGCGGCACCTCGATCAATGACATGGTCAAGGACTTCAGTTTGATGCGAGATAGCAAGAGCACCAAATTCCCACATGGCTTCATGGCCGCTCTCGACAAGCGGTTGACGGGCGTGTTGACGGGCACGGAGAAGATGCCGGAGTACCACAACAGCGACATCAAGAGGACGTTTGGCGTGTTCCTGAATGAGTTCAAGAATCCCACTTTCCGCAAGAGCATGGAAAAGGACAGGAAGGTCGAGGACTTGCTACTGATATTCTTCTCGAAGGCCACGGCCACCCTGCAGTTGGGAAAGGGACCAGAAGACGACGGCTGGAAACTCATGGTGGATCGCCACGTAGCGCTGTTTGTCAGGCTCATCAGTAGCACACTGAACAACAATGACTGGACGAGAGATCGACCGGAACTTACGAGCAGGCTAAAATCGCTGGAGACGAAGCTATTACAACACGACCAGGACCTTGCCGATGAGAAGCAGAGAAATGGCGGTCAAGGAGGCACGAGCGTGGAAGTCGAAGTTCCGCGCTCATATGAAGTGAAGGACATGCCGCTGGTGATCCGAGTGTGCAGAGTATTCTCGAAACCGACAGTGCAAGCTCAGAACGATATCAACGCGCACAAGGAGCATTGGACGGAGAAAGAGGCGTTGCGAGATCTGAAGGAATACCAAACGCACTTGAGCCTGAACACCCGCGTAACATTGTCGAAAGATGATTTTGACCTGGATGAAGCGTATGAGACGTGGCGGAAAGGCGAGCTCAGTGAGTTGAGCCAAATGATGCTGGCTATCTTGCAGTCAGACCCTACCCTGGCGAAGAGCTCAAGCGCAGTTCTCCCGCAGCTCAAGGCTCCGCCTACTGCAAACAATGATGCCATGTACAGCGAAATAGGCAAAAATCTCTCTAGACCGAGTGCCGAGCTCGATGCCAGTTATGTGTTGGACCATCCCGTAGATATCAGTGGCCTCAATTTGGACGATCCTTCTCCACGGGACTCCGGCACTGGATCGATCGACGGATCACAAGGGAGCTTCACATTCATACCGCCCGACGTCAGGGCGTATTACAGGCAAGCACTCAAGCTCGCGTTGACGGCCGACCTCGAAGATGAAGATGTGCAGGCGAATGGAGATGGACCAAAGCTCATCTCCGCACCAACCCAAGAACTACTTAATGAGATAGCGCAACGGTGGCGAGTGCCAGCCTTCACGAGGATGGTGCTGTTCCTGGATGTGATCAGAGAAAAGCACCAGAATCAGGAGATATCACTCGACACTCTAGACGCAGCTTTTCAACTGGTCAAATCACCACCTCCAGAACAGAAGAAAGTCAAGGCTCAAACACCATTTGTAGACTTCTACGAACGAGTCAAATGGACTGTCAGCGATTTTGCAACAATGCAAAGCCTGCTAAACGGCTTACAGGATGCTCTATTGCGAGAATTCTACGAAATGTTCCAGCATGTATATGAGAATAAGCCACCGGCATTTTCGACCGTTATGGTTGTGCTGGAAGAACACATCTGGTCTGATCCGTCCTTTAGTAGGAAAGACGAAGACATGGCCGCTTTCGCCAACATGATGACCGAGCAATTGCGCGGCAAGGCACGAGACCAATATCATAATCTTTTGTCCAAACATGTTCCGGACGACTCTGCCAATTGGGAGTTCTTCAATGTCATCCAGCTGGGCCAGGCGGTGACAGGGTTGTGCAACAAGATACAGAAGCGTTTTAGAAAAATGCCTGACGTGATGGGCGTAAAGCCTCTTCCCATCTTGGTCGAAGAGATACTGCCCTCTTTCTCGAGCGATGCGAAGGAGCTCGTTGCACGCATCATGGAGGTCACCAAATCTGGAGGCGAAGAGGTCCCTGTGCAAGACGGCTTCGAGTTGTACGCAGCCATGGTCGAAATTCGTGGCGTTTATTCCCAAGCTTTACCAGGGCGAGAATTTACATTCGATATCGAACATCACCTCCAGGATTTCGTATGGCGTTGGATAAATTTGACTGACAGCAAACTCCTCGACTGGATTGAAGGCAGTGTCGCGCATGACGACTTCAAGATCAGACAAGATTCAGCTGCAGAGGCGCGTGGAGAACCACCCACTGACGATGAGCGACATTCTCAGAGCGCGATCGATGTATACCGGATCTTCAACCAGAGCATTGAACAGATCACGAAGCTGAATTGGGACAATGACTTGCAATACGCCAAATTCATGACTGCAATCAGCAAGTCGATCGGGAAGGGCGTGGCACGATATTGCGAGCTTGTTGAGACGAAGTTTGCGAAGGAAATGGACCGGCAGACGCCAGAACAGGAAGCTCGCGCACAACAAACGCAACGCGAAAGGTGGATTTCGGTCGCTCGTGATGCTTGGACAACAGGCAGTCTCAGTCAGAAGATCGAGCCCTTCAACTTCTGGCCCGAGAGCTTCGTCAAAATCAACGACATCGAGTATGCGATGCTTCAGCTTGACAAAGTTGAGGCTGAGATGAACGTCGATGCCTGCGTGCAAGCAATCCAGAGACACGAGCCTCCGCCTCCGCCAAGTGTCCGCAAGCGAGCGAACAACAAGTGCATGTTCACCATCAAGATCATCGAAGCCGAAGATCTCAAAGCAGGCGATATGAATGGTTTGAGTGATCCGTACGTTGTGCTCGGTGACGAGTACCAGAAGCGGCTCGCAAAGACAAGAACAGTTTACCAATCATTGAACCCACGATGGGACGAGACTATCGACATTCTCACAACGGGTCCGCTTAACATCATCGCTACAGTATGGGATTGGGATGCACTCGGTGATCATGACTGCCTCGGTCGCACCAGTCTCAAACTTGACCCGAACCACTTCAATGACTTTCTGCCTCGCGAGTACTGGCTGGATCTCGACACCCAAGGTCGGGTCCTCGTGCGGGTCAGCATGGAAGGCGAGCGAGATGACATACAGTTTTACTTCGGCAAGGCGTTCCGCACGCTGAAGCGAACGGAGCGTGATATGACTAGGAAGATCACCGACAAGCTCCTAGCGTACATTCAACAATGTCTTTCGCGTCGAACGCTTCGAGGACTTACGAGCACATCCACCTCCGCTGCTATTGCAGGCGTGTCCATGAACACGATGCGTGGATACTTCTCGCGAGTGACGAATCAAGTTCAAGGCAAATCACTTGCTGTCAGCACGCCGCCTCCGCAGGCCCCAACTGGAACGGCGCTGGTCGAGCAAGCCAACAATGCACTCAAACCTCTACTGCAGTACTTCGATGATAATTTTGCGATTATGAAGCAGACGCTGACAGATAGCGCAATGACCATGGTAATGACCAGGCTGTGGAAAGAAGTCTTGGTCCAGATTGAGAGCTTGTTAGTGCCTCCACTCAGCGACAAGCCATCAGCGCAGAAGCCACTGACCCAAGCGGAAGTCGATGTGGTCTACAAATGGTTGCAGGTAAGTTTTGGTACGCTTGCATTGATAGGGCGACTGCTAACGTGGTTGCAGATATTGTTCGAATTTTTCAATGCCATGGACCACGAAACCGGCAGAGCAGATGGTGTGCCAACAGATGTGCTCAAAAGCCCCAAATATCACGATCTACAGAATCTCGCCTTCTTCTACTTCGAGTCAACGGACAACTTGGTTCGCACATCTGAAGCCATGGCTTCTGCAACGGCCGCGCGGCAGCAAGAGCAAGCTGCGCGCCTCAACCGCATGTCTGCACCTGCTGGCTTCCTCTCTCCATCGCTTGGCGGAACACGGCGCAGCAAGTCGATATTGCAGAAGAGAAACCTAGGAACTATGCGCAAGGCCAAGGAAGAAAAGAGAAAGGAGGCGCAGGCTGACCCGAACGATGACATGATCTTGAGAATTCTGAGAATGCGACCCGAAGCGGAAAGGTATCTCAAAGATCGTAGCAGGCAAAAAGAGCGCCTTGCAGCTGCAGCTGCCGCAGAGGCCATCGTCCGACAGAGTCTGCAATCGAGCAGGGCTGGACATTCTTACTCCAGCAGCTTGGGCGGAGTACAAAGGGGTGGTATGCAGAGAGGCGGCATCGCGAGGCAGTGGGGCACAATCAAGGAATAAGTAGCGGTTGCCCTCAAGCAAGAGCGTGGCAACTGATTCTGCATTTCCGAAGCGAGCTTTGGAACGGGTGATCACACGAGTACACGTAATCTTTGCGGCATCAACGGCACAGCATGGATGGAGAGACCAGCAAGGCGTTGTGTGTGCGTGCATTGATCGGGAGCGTTTCGAAGCCTTTTTTTTAATATACCCTAATGTAGTTACGCAGCGGTCAAATGTTTTGCAAGTGAGTTACTGAAGCTTGAGAACTGTTCTCTTCTGTGACTCGTAATACTACATCTGAGACTGCCTCGGACTTCGCCTGGCTTGAAGAATGACGTCTGCGCAGACACATGATCCGATGAACATTGCGCCGCCCATTGTACATCAATGCTCCAGCAGGATTTGAGCCTAGGAGCATTCTTGTTATGATGAAGAATACGCGCAATACCGTTGTATCATTCGTCGACTGCGACGTGCTATCCTTGTTTCACGCCAGGTCTGGAACCAGATTTTTCTGAGTTGAAGGTTGTGATTGAGGAACTTTCGGTGGGGCATTAGAGCTTCATCAGTTGAGACGACTCGATGGGCGAGCCCAGGCCAGGCCAGAGAAGAGGTAGGCTTTTGCATCCTTTGTAGGACCGTGGATATTTCTCTTGTCGATAGGCTTGCGCAGTGAACTACCACTTGCTTGCGGTCAGGTTCAATGCCGACCGCATACTTCCTGACCCATTCAGTCTCGCCTTCGTGGTCCTCACGCATCGCTGTGTTGTGCAGCATGCTCGGACCAAACGTCCATTACAAATGACCGCTTTGGTCGGCAGCGGCTGAAACTCTCAGCAACTGTCCACTTCAAAGTCAAGCGCGTCTCAGTATTTGTTCTGCCGAGTTCTGATCAATGTGTGGCAGTGCAGCTTCTGCACAGCACTCCTGATTGCTGTTCTAGGGTTTGAGCTTCTGCCACGCATGCAGTGCTGGATATCCATACCCATCGTAGCCCTGGCCGGCCTTGCTTGTGATGAGAATTTTCTGGGCAGGGCCGTAAGAACGACTTTCTTCGATTGTTCTTGTGAGGGACTGAGACCCTTCAGAACAAGCGGGCTCTTGTCCTATATGCCTCAGGTTCAGACGTGCTGCATCTACCGTCCTCAATCATAGCCCAACCAGTGTTCCCGTAATCGAAATGCTTCCCTCGCCCGAGGGCTCAAAGTCCACCACCTTACAAACCACCTCTTTCTCCACTTCGCCCTGCGCATTCACCCATTGACCATTCTCCCACCTCCAATCCTGGGGCAAATTCTCCTTGGGTATCGAAACAGTGAAGTAATTCAGATAGAGCAACCCAAGTATACTCTCATTCTGCAAATTGACTTCTGCCTTGAGATATGTGTTGGGCGCAGGCCGAAAGATCAGAAAATCCGCCGTCACCCAGACGAACTCGACACCATATTCGTTGATGCTGCGCGCAAGGACAGTAGAAGGACCGTCTTCTCGCAGACCTTCTTCGGGATTTTCCGAGAGTCGCACGTTCTCGTAGGAGAGCACCACACCGTCGAAGGGCGGGTAGTATTGAAGGTAGAGAGGGGAGAAGTGTTCGGCGCAAATGCCTTCGATTGGATAGTTGTTGACGACCGGCGATACGGCGATGTAGAGGGTTGCCGTGACGCGTTGGATCGGACTTTCTTGGTCGAGCGACTCGTGTGGGCTTTTCGCTGATGCTGCCACCACGACCTGCTTTCCGGTCTTTTTGCTGTTGGTGGCTTTTTCTGCCTTTCGCGCAGCTTTGGCTGCAACTTCCTCTGCGGTGCGCTCCTTTTTGGCCATGGCGGGCTACGGTCGTGGGTGTGCGTGCTGCTCGCGTGTGAAGGCCGGCGGACCAGAATAGAAATTTGAGGGAAGCTGCGGCCCTGCCAACTGCCCTGCGACTCGGATCGGCAAAAGCTTGGGCGAGCATCGCGAAGTCTTGGCGCTTGGTGTTCAATTCGCCGCAAACACTCGTCGAGAACGAGGTCCGTCGAGCAGACTGTCCGGATCTTCTCTTGTTCCTTCATCTTTGCAACAAACCGCAGAAAAGTGTACTGACTACAGCAGCCCAACGACGAGACATCGCGCGAGCATTGACTTTACCAAGAAGACTCGCATCTTACATCTGCGCGGGTAGTACAATAACACGACCGAGCATTCCATTTTGACACGTTCCGTTTTGGCGTGAGATCCAAGCAAAATCACATCAACTCGGCGCACCGGACCTTAGACCTCAATCAAACTTCAAGTCCCAACAAGACCACCAACAATCTGGACATGAACCGCTAGCCCACACAATGGCAAGCAATCAAATCCTCAGCCTCATAGGCTGGTACGTTCTCCCAGACCTCGTAACAGGCTACATCCAAACCGCCCTCTACGCCATCTTCATCCGTGCCGGCGACCCCAAACCCCAACGCGGCACCCCGCGCTTCGTGCGCGACAGACGCAACATCCACATCGCAGTCCTAGTCTCGTACCTCCTCTACACAATCTACGAAGCCGACCACCGGATCCAACTAGCCGGCGACTTCTACCGCCTGCTAGGAGTCCCGCACAACGCGACCGAAAAAGCCATCCAATCCAAATTCCGCCGTCTGGGTGTCCAATACCACCCCGACAAAGTGGGCCCCGGAGCAGACAAAGCCTCGGTGGAAGAAGCTTACGTCCAGCTCAAACTCGCCAAAGACACGCTCGTGGACCCGGCAAAACGCTTCGCGTACGACCGCCTCGGCCCCAGCATTCTGCAATGGCAGAAATGCAAACTGGTCCCAGACTTCATATTCGCGGGTCTCCGGAATTCCGGCCTCTACTATGTCGGATCCATTGCGGTGTTGGTCTTGCTGGCGTTCCTGGGCTATCTCCGACAAGCGATGTTTTGGAGATATCTCGTCATCGTATCGCTATTCGTCATCGAGATGACGATTGTGACGCGGCCGCAATTTCCGGGATTATTGACGAAAGTCGTGAACCCCATTGCGGAGGTGACGGGGTTGAGAGAGCCGTATTTGCCATATCAGTTGATTGAGTTGTTGCGGGCGTTGATCGTGACGTTTTTCATTGCGTTGAGTCAGATGGGGCCTTTGTTGAAGGATCCGAAGCAGGCGGTGCTGGAGGAGGCGGATAAGGATGGGGCGCTGTCGGAGCAGGTGGTGAATCGACTGGAGGCTGTGACGAAGGCAACGGATGCGGAGGTTGGGAGGTTGATGGCGTTGGAGTTGACGCCTTTTACGGAACAGCAAGGTGCGGGAAGCGATTTGAGAATGGGATTGAAGGACTGGTTGGTGCAGAATACCGTTCGGGCTGATCCAGAGGTGAAGTCGGCTATCGAGACCCTGCTGAGGCGGAGAAGAGAAGAGGGTAAGAATATTTTGAAGGTTGGGGAGAACCATTAGCAGACCATAGGCTAGCATTGGTGAGAGTGTCTATGTATATACTCTGTATCTTTATCACGACCGCATGAAACCCATTCCCAGCCCCCTCACGAAACGGACTTCATTCGCGTTCCGCTCCAACGCTCGCCTCATCGCCATGCCATACTGTCTTTCTGCATCATGACGAGCTTTGTCTGCCGCGGATAGTGCCTGCTCTTCGAGAGCGTCGTGCCATTCATCGTTGCCTAAAGGACCGCTGCGCCCCATGCCGAGTACGCCCAGTCGTCCATCGCCCGTCCATAAAAGCAGCTTGTTCTGGCCAACGTCTATTCGCCCATTTACTGAATCCGCTTGGCTGTAATTTGTGCCCAATGGTAGGATCTTCTGCACGATATCTCCCTGCCCAGGCGCCTCAGATCCAGTGGTTGAGAAGATACCTTGTGGAGTTGTATCCTGTGATGTCGCGTCCGCTCCGTCCGGCAGACTCTCATTGATGTTGTGCGTGCGGACGGGGTTGAATCCATCGCGTTCCATCCACTTCAGGTTCCCATTGCCATCACTGAAGACGATACGTCCACCATGGGAAGCGACAGAGAGCAGTTTGGATGCCGACGCGGTCTGTCTGTTCTTGTATGGCTCGACCACAGCTGGCACGGGGTAGAACTCCAGGGAGCCTTTTCCCTTGTACTCGGCGGCAGCTATCATAGTCATGCCCGCTGCGCTCTTTCTGCTTTGCAACGCTGCGAGAGAGGCCCCGGGATCGCGCATGAGATCCAGGTTGCGCGGTACCCACGGCTGGGGCAGAGCAGAAAGACAGGCTATTCGAGCTCCGCTGAAGATGGTACCACGGAGGCGAGGAAAGAAGCGACGATCGTAGTGGAGTAGAGAGGTAAAACGGCCTGCTACCCAGATGGAAGAGTCATCAGTCCTGGTGCCGCCACGGTGCAAGATCGAGAGTGGGCCAGGCTGCGCAAGCGTTGCATGGGAGTAGGCGGAGCCACCGGTGAGCTCACCGCGAGTCGACATCTCACCAGCTGCGAAAGCTGGGTCTCGAGGGTCATGGAGATGTATTGTCATGTTCGTGCCAACTGTGAGGGGCGATTGACCTTGGCTCTCGGAAAGCGCAGTAATTGGGAAGGGATACGATGTGGTTGACGTGATCCGAAGCGTCGTCAGGTCGACTTCTCGCAGCTGATTCTGCACTGCGAAATAGGCCAGTTGGCTCGAGCTGTTCACACTCACACACTCGACGGCACCTGTTTCAGTCATGATGCTATGGCTTTCGACACGGTCGGCCCGCACGTGTTCTGAAAGAAGACCGGCCTTGGACTGCGCGAGCAGGCTGCCACGCCCGCCTTTGCGGTAGGTGGAGGCGCAAGTGAGATCCCATATGCAAACACTGCCATCGTCGAGCGCTGCAACAGCGCGTTCAACGGTCTTGTCCTGCTGATCAGCTAGCAGCCCAATGCCAGTCGCCTCGCGGTACTCGTCTGGGTCAGCTGATGGCGATTTGGGGAGGTGCAACCACCCGACATTGATTGCAGCATGGCGGTGGATGTATTCCCCGTAATAGTCAAGTTCCTCGGCAGGGTATCCGGGCTCCCAGTTTGCCAGTGCGCGCACACGTTGCAATCGCGCTCGCGCGGCGTGGTCATTGGCAGCTTCCGTCGAAGAGCTACCGCCCCGCTGCGCTATCTCCTGTGCCCGCCGCTCGCCGCCGGGCAGTGTTGCCACGGCACTGCGCAGTTCAGCGACGCGAGGATCCTGGCTGTGCAGGAGGTCTCGTCGTCGTCTGCGGCGCTCGGCTTGCGAACGGTCCAGGCATTCGCCCTTCCACAGCGCATTGTCGCGGGCCAGCGTCAGATAGCGAGCAGACACGAGTTGCAGGTGCACGAGATCGGCGACATGGAGGTCTGGGTGGATTGAGTTAGCATTGTACCACTTACATTGCATGACGCGTGGGCCGCCTACAGGACAGGATCAGGAGCACGACCTCCGCAGGCAAGCGGTCCATGTTGTCGCGCTGTGCGGCGGGCAGCCTGGCGTACGTTCCCAGCAACGGGCGCAGAGGCAGCATTCGGAGGGTGGTGAAAATAAAAGGGAGACTGTGAGATGAGGCAGAGGCGACAGGGGGCTTGCTTGGCGCGCGGCAGACTCTAAGTTACGGACAGCATCTCCTCAGGTCCAGCGAGCGTCAGTCAGGGTGCACGCGCCTGGCAAAGATGATGGATCGCTCATCACGAGCCGCCGCACGCTCGCCATCACCCACCGTCCGTCTCGCCGCTCCTTGGCTTCTCTCCACCACCACCGCCATGCACCACCCTCCATTCCACACTGCGCCTGTCCCCACCGCCGCTGCCCGTATGCGACCACGCCGCAAATAACACCGCCAAACAAAGCAACCCACACGAGACTTCCAAGCCCACCCGCTGTCCGACGAGCCCTTTTGCACTCTAGCGAAACCTCCACCCAGCCCGCGCCGCCGTTCATCCTGCAACACCTCCCACCTCACCACTGCATCACCACCACCACCATGTCGGCCCATCTCACGTCGGCCACCAAGCCCGGACACAAGAGTCGGATAGTATTGCTCCGCATCCCGCCCACTCGTCTCGCACGGTGGTCGTCGGCACACAGCTCGCCTGCCCGCGACACTTCCACACTGCCGTCCATCAAGAACGAGGCATCTCCATCCGTGCAACTGCCAGACGTCGTCGACAAGTCGTCCGACTCGAACGCTACCCCCGTGCCGCAAGCCAATGATGTCGTCGACCCCAACTCGCTGGCACCGCCCAAGACCGATGGCAGGAAGAAGAGGGGAGGCGCGGCCGCGACGGGACGGAAGCGAGCACCGCCCTCCATCGACCCGAACGCACCTCCTCGCGAACGAGGCCGGCCAGGCCCCAAGAAGAAGCCCAGATTGTAAGTACCCACTCCATGTCACGAAGCGTGCGATACATCCCCACCAGCCATCCAATGCCCCTTCAATCCCACTAACACATGCTCCAGGCCGGACGGAACAATTGACCGCACGACGGAAAATGCAAATGGAGCCAAACCTGCCAGCGCTATACCTGCACACAAGCTGGGACCCAAGGCGAACACTGGTGCCATCAACGCCGGTCTTCGTGCCCTCGATCGCACTGGCAAGCCATGTCGGAGATGGGGCAAGAAGACCCTGCAGCTCAAGTCCTTCACGGGCACTGCTTGGAATCTATCATCATGGAAAGCACCACCAAAAGACCAAGCCTTTCCAGGAGATGTCAAGAGCGATAGTGCCAGTTCCAGCGACATGAAGCTCAACCAGAGCAGTGCCGTGCAGAGCGACCGCAGTCACAGCCACATCGGAGACGACACCGTCATGACTGGCATGCAAAGCTCTCCAGCACCCATCGCCGCATAGCGGACTGGCCGGTATTGCTCGGTTTTCTACCCTACTAGAACGGCCCCGACGTCTTTGACAGAGAAAACTTACATTTCGCACAAGTCTTTGCGGCGCAGTTGTGCCTAAGCTGTCGCAGCGCAGCCGAAGACCTCCTGTCAGTCCCAACGATGGGACTTTGTGGGCTGCTCCGTGTACCATTAGCTTCATTGGTTGATTTGAGTCGAGCATATTCGTGCAGCACGTTAGCGAGGCGTTTGGGATGGATTTCGGGAGCATCACAGCACGCTGAGATAGTGACGAGGAAGTCTCCGGTGCTTGGGCGATACAGCGGCGCACGGAGAACAGGTTCACAGGCCAATTTGGTAGCAACATGTAATGGATTCCACTTTGACATACTGCTGGCCTCTCCCTCACCTTCCCACAGTTCCGCTGCGTGTCATCAGGCACCATGGTATCACCGGAGCGGCGTTCCTGAAGCTTGGTCGGTCAGCTCCAGCTGACCTTCGTCCGATGAGCTCAAGGGCCGTGATGTTTAACCCACGATGCACTGCACTCTATTTGTTTCCCCATGATACTTACTTTCATCATCGTCGGATTTCTCAGCAGCGCAGGTAATGATAAGTCTCCTCCCGATCATGGCCGAGTGGCAATCCCGTTGTCCGCGGGCTCCGATCCCCGCATGTGATGCGCAGCACACTGGCGCTTGCCCGCGAGCTACCGTTGTTATCGTCCTCAGATCTTGGATCTCGTGCCCGACACCTTCTTCAACACACTTTGTCCGATCTGCATGTGAACTATGTCGACGCCTGCTGCAATTCCTCTCATGGTCCACGGGTGTAGGTGAGAGACTTCCGAACGACGATTTCACCACTCGTCCAGCTCGGGACGTGTCGCCATTGCATGAGCATCTGGCGCGATATCCACCCTGCTCTTGCCATTCCAGGTCAGCTGTAGAGGCTCTCGCAGACCTGGCACGCGGTCCTGAAGCAGGTGCTACGAATGTAGCTGTTCAGCGCCGTCTGCTCTTCTTGCTCTGAGACACCAGCATGAGCGATCCCTCTTCCGATCGAACCAGGAATCCACGCCCAATCCAGGATTACTACAACATCACCTACTCTCGAGCATCTTATGCGACAATAGCACCTGGCAGGAACGCGGACGATCCATCGAATTCACATCCCAGGCAGCCGGCTGAGTCTGAAGGCGGGAGAGATCGCGAACGCGCACTGCGCCAGCCGACGTCGGCGACGAGGAGCTGGGACGATATGGCGGGAACGGGGAGACACGACCAAGACGGAGGGAGAAGAACAGACACAGGCAGCGGCACGAAATATGGCGGCGATGCAATTCGATACGATGGCCTGGGCTGCCACGAGCATGAAGACCATCCGGCCTTCTTCACACCTTCATATCTTCGACATTCACGACACGTGCAGAGACTGAAGCAAGAATACGAGGAGCACGTCGCTCACCTGAAAACCTTGGCAAACAGAAATACGCGGCCGTATCAATCCAGCTTGTCCACCAGTTCGAGCTTAACGAACCTCAACAAGCTGCCTTCACAGCACGTACATCGTGGCCCTGTGCAAGATGTCATCGAGAGGCTACCGCCGGCGTCTGCTGAAGACGGACAATTACATCCACTGCCTAGCAGGTGGAATGAAGATGACAAGTGGGTTGGACTGGAGATTCTGGCTGACGGCACCGAGGCTCGTTTTAATGGTATGACCAAGACGTCGGACGAGGCAGCATCAGTGAGGTCGGACCACTGCATACCGAAGGAAGTTGGGATTTATTACTTCGAGGTGACGATCCTATCTCGCGCAAAGGACGCCATGATAGGTATCGGGTTCTCCAGCAAAAAGGCGAATCTCAACAGACTACCGGGCTGGGAACAAGAGTCTTGGGCATATCACGGTGACGACGGCTATGTGTTTGCGTGCACTGCGAGTGGCAAGACGTATGGCCCCAAATTCACAAGCCAAGATGTCATTGGGTGTGGCATCAACTTCAGGACCAGAACCGCTTTCTTCACCAAAAATGGGACACATTTGGGCACAGCGTGTCACAATGTGAGAGCGGACCAATTGTATCCCTCCGTGGGGATGAAGAAGGCGCAAGATTTCCTCCGCGTCAACTTCGGCAAGACGCCCTTTGTCTTTGACATTGATGGGCTGATTGAGCAGGAGCGCCGAAATGTTCTGGCAGACCTTGACCGAGCTGATGTATCTCGTTTGCATCCTCCCGACGACGAGAGTGCACTAATCCACAACCTCATCGGGCAGTACCTTGCACACGAAGGCTATGTGGAAACAGCAAAGGCATTTGCGAAAGATGTCGAGGAACAGCAGCAGGCCTTTAACGGGCCGTCACAACCACTGCGGATATCAAGTGAAGATGATCAACATGCAAATCACCGCCAACGAATACGAAGGAGCATTCTCGACGGAGACATCGATCGAGCGCTCAAATATCTTGCGGCCTACTATCAAAATCTGTTCGATGAGAGGAATCGCGACATCTACTTTCGGCTTCGATGTCGAAAGTATGTGGAGATGACAAGGAAGTATGCCGAGCTATCGGATGCCACTTCGTCCCCAACAGCGGTGACGAAAAGTGTTGATTCGCTGGGCAGCAACGGTCAGGGAGATATCGAAACAGACGAACTGCAAAGCCAACAGCGACAACCAGACACGCAGATGGAACTTGATGATCAGCTGCGCAGAGAAACTTCACAAAACCTGGAACCTTCGGCGAACGATGACGTTGACATGGATGGTTCACAAGAGCTGCCATCCAAGTCTTCCTTTATGAAAGCAGACCAAATCTTGATGGCATGTGTGCAGTATGGCCAGGAGCTTCAGCAAGAGTGGAAATCGGACAGGAGAGCACATATCCAAAAGCACCTCCAAGACATATCGGCCAGCTTTGCGTATAGGAATATCTACGAGAGTCCCATCAGCCATCTTTTCTCACTGGACGGCCGGGCTGAGATCGCAGAGGAGGTAAATGGCGCTATTCTGGGTGAGTTTATGCACATACAAGAGTACTCGTTGCACTGACGCTGACATGTTTCTACAGTCTCACTTGGCAAGCCTTCCTCTGCAGCACTAGAAAAGGTCTGCTCTCAGACTGAAGTACTCTTGGAAGAATGTGCTGGTAAACCGGGTCCAGCGGTTGCAGCGGCTTTCGTGAACGTGCGAGATGACTTGCTGCAAGATTAGTGTCCTGGAGAGCATGCAATTGCGATGGGCCTTCAAACAGGCCGCTTTTCGACACAGCGTGCGCTCTACATTCGAGAGCCTGTGCGGCCGCTACAAGGAGTACGAGTGTCAACTGAGTCGGTCGTGGAGGATGACCCTCTTCCTCGAAACATCCTATTCACTTTCCCTGCTCCTCGCCGGAGCAATTTCTAGAGCACAAGCCAAATCATTGGAGGTAACGGGAAACAAGCCTCTCTACCTGTGACGAGTGAGAAGGGTTGAGGCAATTATTGAGAATACCAGATGACGCTTTCTGGCGCTTCATAGACATCGCCATCACTACATATCCGAACACTCCGTTTCGTTCTTACCATTTCAGCTTGGTGCTTGCCATTCGTGACGTTCCATCGCATATTGCCATTTAATCATACGCAATCTCGTCATCCCATTCAACACAAGTCAAACACAGACCATAACCTCATCGAGCACCAACCAGAAAAAAACAAACTCATCACAAAACCACTTCGCAACCCAACCCAAGGCCCACCTCCCTCCACCCCACCATCATCTCACACAAAATGACAAAAAAAAACCGCATTCCTTCTTTCTCTTCTTTTCTTTCTCCTTCTTCCATTTCTCCTACTCCTCCCTATCCACCGCAAAAGCCTTCAAATCCTCCAACGCAATCTTCTTCAACGCCTTCTCATTCGTGGCACGCAAGTAAATTCTCGGCACGATTTTCTCGCCCGCGGGCTCGCGTTTTCGCGCTTCGAAGGCTTCGAGCCAGCGTGAGGCGCAGAGACACCATTTGCAGCCTGCTTGCATGCCGCCGACGCTGCGGAGGTCGTTGCCTTGGCGCGCGGTGAAGTCGAGGAATCTGGTGGGGAGAGGGGGCGGTTAGAGGAAACAAGTAGGGTGGGAGAGGAGAGGGTGGGAGAGGGAGGAGGAGAAAGGAGGGGGGTGTTGTTGTGTACTCTTCTGTGACTTCGGCGGCGACGGCGTGGTTGCCAAAGTCTGAGCCGGGGACTTCGCAATAGCCGTTGCGGAGGAAACCGGTAATGGGCGAGGTGGAGTGGAGGGCGAGGGGTTGTTTGAAGACGTTGAGGGATTTGGACATTGCGGAGGGTTCGGTGGTTTTGTTGTTGGATAGGAAGTTGTTGTGTTGGTGGAAGAGAGGTTCCTGGTGGTTGTTGTTGTAATGGACTGCGAGGATGAGATTGAGGAAGAACGAAAGATATAAGAATAGGAATGCTGTTACTACAGTGACTGGATTGAGTCGTTGCATGCAGAGAGGTTGCAGAGTATTGATCGGGGTTGCGTTGAAAGTGATCACCACGAGGAGAGGGGATGAGCTCCTCATCATGTAAAGAGCTTCACTTCATGACGTCGTTAGTGATACCGATTGGTGGAATGTGGCCGGAGTCTAGTCCGTTGGTGTTGTAAGGCTGTCGTTCGCTGTGGGCCTAGATTCGTGCGTCTATCATTGTCGAGATCATACCTTTCCATGTACATGTAGCTACCAGTAAGTAATATACTTCGTGGGTATCATCGAATCGTCTCATCACTGGGCTCTGCTACGCTATGCCTGTCGTTTGCCATTTCACCAAATTCAGAACTCATCGCGACCCAGACGCCTCTCCAATACGCGGTTCATGCCCTTGCATGCTGGCCTTCAACGCCTTTTGCAGCTCCTCGTCATTTTCGTCAGTAACGTTCTGGCCCTGAGATGCCCTTGCTTTCTGTTCAAGCAGACTCTGTTTCTTGATGTATTCCAATACAATTTCCTCCTCGGTCTTCTCTTGTTGCGTCTTCTCGTCCACTCGCTGATGTGAATCGCGATCGAATTGCTCTCTCGTTGTGCCGCCGAGATGGCCTGGGTCGTACTCTGGAGGCCGATCCGCGGGTGCGAGAGTGTACTCCGACACAGTAGAACCGCGCCGGCCTGTGTCGCTGTCACTATCAACGAAACCCCTCTGCTCTTTCAGACTTTGAGCAATGACTTGCTCAAGTTCTCGGTCGTATTGTGAGCGCTCTTGCTGATGGCGCTCTGCATCAGCAACGCTTGCCTGCATTGCCTGTCGCATTGCCGCATCTTCAGAAGGATCCACATGAGACGCATGGCTTTGCTGGACTGCAGCCACTCTGCCTAGTATTTGCTGTTCAACACGCGCATCTTCCGTCGCATCCCCATGAGAAGTTTCCAGGACCGAAAGTCGGATCGCCTCTTCAATGGCGCGTCTCTCGATCTCGTCAGGTTCAGCAGTATTAGCACGATCCGTTCCGATAGTAAGCATTGACTCTTCAGGATCTTGCTTTGGAGTATTGCTGGCACCACGCGTGTTGTGACAGCTGTCCTTCTTCAACTTGAGCCAGTGCTCCTTCTTGTCCATTTGTTCTTTCAAGATATCGCGGACCATCTCATCAGCATTGCGCTTCTTCTTCAGACCTTTCTGTAAGACCTTCCATCGCATGATAACATCCTGGCGCTCTTCTGGGGAGGCATGCTGATACTCATCGAAGCCTTGCGCAGTTCGAGCTGCAATAACGTAATTGTGCACACTCGAGCCAAACTGCTTCTGGATCTCCTTGTAAACGCCCTTCATGGTGTACGCTGGTATACCAAAGAATGCAGCTCCAGGCTTTAACGCGATGCCACCGATCCCTTTTCCAACTCCTTTCACAAAGCCCGCCGGACCCTCCTTCGCGGCGCCTTTGATAGGTTGTGTGACAAGACCAGTGATGCCGTCGTATAAACCGTAGCCGAATTCTTTCGTGGCTGCGCGCATACCGGATCTGAAATCGGTTACTTTCTCCGATTTTCGGACGGTGTCGTCACCGTAGAGCTTCGGAGCGTTGTGGAACCCTTTCGAAAGACCCATAGTAAAGTCAAGAGGAGACTTGAGACCAGCACCGACGATGCGATGCACACCCTTCGCCGTATCGGTTCCAGTCTGGAACTGATTCTTCCAAGCGATATCCTTGAACGCGTTGCCTGAGTTTTGTCGGTTTGATGAATGGCTACTGGAGCGAGACTGTGAAGCACCATCGTCCTGGCCACTCGCGGCTTGCGAGCCTGGTGATAAAGGTCCGAGCTTCAGGCTTGCCAACGACTCTTGCAAATTAAAGCTTGATTGTGGCTGATTGCCAGAGACAGAAGGCTCAACGCTGGTGGAAGAGGATGCTGTATAGCTTCGTTGGGTGTCTGTACCAGTATGGGAAGATTCGGTGTCCTCAGTCGCTGCGTCATCGGACTTTGTGTTCGTGTCCCCAGATTTGATCGAGGTAGTCGAACTATCCGCGCGGTCAGGAGCTTCCGGCTTCTTTCCATCCTTCTTGCTCTCTTTCTTCGCCTTGACGTCGGGGTGAATGTGCAGTGCCTTCAATGTCTCGATGGGAAAGTCGGCCACACCCAGCATCATCGTACTCATTGTACCAATCAAAGCTGTCGCGCCACCAGTAATCGGGTCCCAGGGGCCTTCATCAGCTTCATACTCCCGCGATCGGTACAATTTGAGATCGTTAAAGTCGAGCAGACCTTCTTGCGCGAGCGTGCAAGCAGCCATCGCGCTCAATCGTGCTTCAGTACGTTTGATTCGCCAGACCGCAGTGCGCGATGGCGCTAGACTGCAGCGTAGCTTATCGACATCCAGGAACTGGTGAAAGCTCTGTGCGCCGACCTGGCTGCCTTTCTCGGACGCGATCTTGGAAGCCATCTCGTGCGCGCGCTCTTGGCTTGCGGGCTCAAGGCACTTCACGATGCCTGCTGCGAGATTTTCCGCAGTCAATTGCTTATTTGGGATCGGCTCAGGTCCTGCTCCCGCCCGCGCGACCATTGATCCCCAGAACTGCTGATCACCAAAGAAAGGCACTACCAACGTTGGTCTTCCGGCTGTGATTCCTGCAGCTGTTGTACCTGCACCGCCATGATGAACAACACAAGACACTTGCTGAAACAGCCAGTCATGTGGGACATTCCCAAGCATGTAGACGTTGTCCGGCTTGCCAAGCTCGTCGGCACCAACACCGCCCCAACCCTTTGATACGAGTGCTCGCTGACCAGTCTTCTCGACTGCTTCGAAGATCAGCTTTGTCATCGCGGTCGGGTCATCCAGCACAATAGATCCAAAGCCAATATAGACAGGCGGTGGACCGGCAGCCAGGAAAGCCTTCAAGTCAGGATCCGGCTGGTAGTTTTTCGCAAGATCGAGGAAGAAGAACCCCGAGATGCTTATGTTCGCACCCCAGTCGCGTGGTTTCGGGATCAAAGCTGACGACCAGCAATACGTATGCGGTATCTTCAGTCTCTGCAGCATGCCTGGCGCCCACATGAGGCTGATCGGATCTAGGCCCAGACTTCTTTGTCGAAATCGATTGATAATGTCTCCCAGTCCTTGCCAAGTGAGCATATCAATCAATGCATACGACATGTAATTGGTCAAGTTCGCGTCAGCATTAGATGATTGAATGTTTGCCAGCGGGTGGGGGAACTTCTGGGTTGGCGAGTAAGGCATGGTGAACATAATGTGCAGTGGTATCCCAAGTTTCTCTGCGCAATGGATGTGGGCGAACGAAGGAGGGTTGGCGATAATGCAGTCCGCCACGAACGGCTTATGCAAATAGTCACTTGCGCTCGGTCCGTGTGATGTCCAGTCTTCGACCGTGTCGTCCTTGGCTTCGGGGCCAAAGCCATCTCCCGATTCGAAGCATGACCTCCAGCAGCCTTTAAGATATTCGCCAACCTCTTTTCTTCTCGATCCAACATCTCCCGCTCGCAACGAGTCGAATCCAGGCATGAGACCAGGGTTCTTGACCATGAATGCCATCAGGGCTTGAGGATCGCCTCCAATGCTGAAGAACTCTAGTCCGTTCTCGGTCACAAAGTCCTTGAAATTGGGATGCGTCGCCAGTCGAACGCGATGTCCATATGTCTCTTTCAATACTATTCCCAGCGCCACAAATGGCTGAACATCACCTCTTGACCCCACCACCTGAATGACCACATTCATCGGCGGAGGCGGCGCCTGCCCTTCCTCTCCACCAAGCGAAGGTGGAATGTACGGCGGTGGTGGAGCATGTTCCTGGTCCGCTGCTGCTTGAAGCTGCTTCAGACTGGGCACCAGCAACTGGGAAAGACGCCGGTTTCGTTGATCGATCCTAATGTTCACTCGTCCATCTTCTGCCACGGTAGCTTTCGTTCCAAAGCCTTCTTGCTCTTGCTCGACAGTGCCATAATGCTCGCCATATGCTGGAGGCGGTACATCGTATTCCTGCTGCTCTGCGGCAAAAGAGTCCGCATGGTGTACGGGAACATCTCGACCGATATGTCGGCGCTCCGTATCGGTTCTGCTCTGGTGGTCATTCTCGCCCGCGACCGCTGCTTCGGCCTGCTGGAGCATGGCGGACGGCAGTTGATTTCGGTCGCTGGAGCTCGACGCTTGCCCACCCACGGCGCGTTGATCGTTTGTCGATGCCATATTTGCGTGCAAAGATCACATATATCCGCGCTGTCGTACTGTCGTTCCGATCGTATTCGGGTCTCCACTGCTGTTGTTTGCTCTGCGCCAGGAAATTATGCCATTAGCTGCGGCAGGGACGCGTACGTATGCTGGAGCCTGTTACCAGCACCACGCAATCTCTTCTCAGCTCGCACAATAGAGTTGCAGTGCACCAGTCAATCGTGTAGATGATTGCAGCAGCTGTTGACGAACTGCCCAGGAACAGCACGGGCACAGAACTAGCTTCCCTGTTCTAGTTAGTGTTGCGCCTGGGCCACGTTACAAAATTATGTGACCGTGTGACCGACGTAACCGAGCTGTAGCCGACGCTTTTGCTATGTAGCCGGCCTGTAACCGAAGTAACCGAGATTCGTAGGCATTTTATCGACTATCGAGGGACCTTCTAGCTCTAGAAAGCTAGTATATACTAAACAATACCCTATAGAGTTTATATCTCGAGTTCTAGGAGCCTAGCTATAGTATAGCGTATAGTATTTAGTCCTGTTTTCGAGGCATTTCTCGTCGCGTTGCTCTAGTATCGACTTAGAGTTTATACTAAGCTAACTAGTTAAATACTTACCTAGTACTTTAATAGACTCTAATTAAATCTGCTAGACACTAAATTTTAAAGAGACTAAACTGAATTATAAACAAAGCAGGTCTTAGCACCTAGGTTCGGTTATACGGTTACAAGCCCCATTTGTGACCAAAACAGCGGTCACGGCCCGGTCACGGCCCGGTCACAGTGACCGGCACATCACTACCCTGTTCTGAGCGCCCGCAGTGACGTATGGCGTGTGGCTTGTTCGCATGTGATTGGCACGTGCGATCAGGCAGACATCTGCCTCTGCGCAACGACATTGCCAGGACGGCATTCAATGCATGTTGGACAATTGAGAGACGATTGGACGAGGAAAGGCAGTAAGATGCTTGCTTCGTTTGACTTCGCTGACTAAGCGTTGCAGCAGCACCAGACTCTACAAAGTAAGCAGAGTCTATTTGCTCGCACCTGGCAACTCCTGAACAGAGTCAATACGCCCACTCGCGACGTTGACCGACTCCACTCACTCATCAGTATTCTTGGCGCCCAAGGCGGTGCCTCCTCTCCATGAACGCATGCATGCCACCTCGGACTCCTCCATCGATACGCACTCCTAACAGCTACACTCCGGTCATCTCGTCATCGGAATCTTGAAGAGTGATGATGGGACCTGTGCATGAGCGCCACGCGCTGTTCATGCCGCTACCGTGGTCCTCTGCGGTCGTCGAATCTCGCTCGGGCTGAGGGTCGCCTTCCTGCTGGTAGTCCATCACAGCATCACCAGTGGAATGTGTGCTCTGTACGGGACCAGCCATGTGGAATGAGGGTGAGAGGAGTCGATCGCGCCTCACAAAGGGGCCCGAAGCACCCGGTCATCATCGCTCGGTGTTGCTGCTCGACGCGCGCGGGACAGCTGCCCAGTCAATGGGACGCTGTTGGCGAGCGTTGTAGGAGGTGAGCTGCCCAACACGCGTGGCGGTCCAAGAGAGGCCATGATAGCAGCTTGCATTGCCGATCCTCCTGTAGTTAGACCCCACACCATCGTATCGACGTCCTCGTCGCCGTCATCATCATCCTCGAGGTCATCGCCATCATCCTCTTGCTTCTTGTCTTCCAGCACATCATCTCCTACATCCTCGAGGCTCTGCTGTCTCTCGCCGAATTTCTGACTGAAAATGAAGTCTTCGACCTCGAGCCGCATGCACTGGATGCTGAATTCTTGCTTGCTGCTCAGTAACAAGGTGGGGAGGGAGGACTTGCTGCGCATGCCTGCCATCAAGTTGCTGACAAAGCTCATAGTGCGTTCATGCGTTCGCACCTCGGGTGGCAGGTCAATGTTGACATTGTGAACGCGTGTGAGTGCCGCGAACGGATGCAGTACCAATTCAATGTCCGGCATGCCGTGGATAGAAGTGCATCTCGGCACTCGATTGACAGGATCCCACCAATAATGCTCGTCAGCCATGATGCTGTGGCGGTTGTGTCCCTCGGACGAGCTTTCTCCCGGCGGGAAGGTAACTGAGATGTTGACGATGCGATCCTTTTCCTCCCCGCCACGTTCAAGCAGACGACACAGCGCCTGGACCATGAAGTAGGTGTTCAGTGAAACAGCTTTGTTGCGCTTGGTCGTGTCCGCGGGAAAGATCTTGATCGCGACCTTCTTAAGCAGATGGAAGCCGTACTGGCCAGACACAGTGAATTTAGCAAATCGATCATCCGCAGCGCTGTCGCAGTACGCTAGAGGCTGATATCCGGCATCTAGAAACTCGACACCGCCTGTACCCCCTTGGTGGACGTGGACCTCGAAGAAGCGCTCTTCGTACACGGCATCCTTGACCCAGGGGTTGAACTTTTTGTTGATACTCAACAAGTCGCTGAGTTGGTTGTGACGTGGCTTTCGATTTGGATCCTTCGTCGCCGCCTCGCCGCAGACACATCTGATCAGATTGCCTTTCGCTGGGAGCATTTCAGAAATGATCTTGCGAAACAATTCCACTGAGATGGCTTCGATTGGACGCGCACCACTGTTGGGAGGCACAGATGGGTCGAGGCGCGGCCCCTGGGGCCAAGTGACGTTGACGGCTGTTGATAGAGGGTCATTCGCCTGTGGTGGGTGAACGAGATCGATGATCGGTTTCTGCAACTCGACTGGCATGTGGGTGAAAAGAGGGATCCTTGAGAGCAGGGCCCTCAGGCCGCTGCGATTCAGCGTGATGTTGTCCATGGCGCCTGATGTGGTATCGGTCGACCACTGGCGAAGTACTTGCGCGAGTGACACCAGAAATTCGCCGTGCGACCAGGGGCGAGGATGGCGCAGGTCAAAGACTTCAGAAGAAGTGAGATTCGTGTGGTCCGATCGACCGGATCCAAGATCTGGTGTCCGAAATGTTGCGAAGTTTGAAAGATCGGGGCCGCACCTAAAGAAGGTTCGGTGCAGGTGGCAGCTGTGAAGTGAAGGCGGGGCCGTTGCACGGGCACCTGCAGAACGTCGACAAGCTGCAGATGCGGCCACATGTGTGGAAGTGACGGGACTCATCTAAAGCAGTTAAGCGATCAGTTTGCTGCATCGCACTGGCGCAACCAGATTGTGAGCTCTCGCTTGACCAGAGATAATTGGTGAATCCGGCTCATCGCGCAGCGCTCACGGGCTCGATGAAGACTGTCGACAGCGCTTCTGAAGCATCTAATGAGATATCAGCGAGCTTTACACAAATGAGATGAACTGCACAGGCTGCTGATGTTGAGGATTGCTTCAAACGGTTGCATTTCATTTCTCATATCTCATTTCATTTATTGGCATAGGGCGCGAGCTTCTTGGCTCCAGCACCGATGAGCAAAAAGCCCAGCATCCCGTCTCACGGTGCTCATAGCAGCGGGTCATCCTCCACGGCATCGCTCGAAATGTCCGCCATGAGCCGTTGCTCAGTGACCAACCATGGGGCCTTGAGTGACGTTTTTGACGCCATCACGACCAGCGCTCTGCTCCATGTCAGTCCACTGCCCTCACTTCTCAGGTGTGTGCATGTACGTACCCCAGACTCAACGATGTTGCCCTTCTCCAAGATTTGCTTGATGACTGCATCCTCGTTGCTCGTGCCGAACTCGCTCTCGAGCGCGCCCTTGGATGCTTCGTCAAGGACTCCCGTGTTGCCTTGCCTGTGGTTCGAGACTGTCAGCCTTGCGTTCTGCACGGCACCAGCACATGGACAGGCTCCTTCTCGAAGCCCGGGCCCGAGCGGACATGTGCACGACCACTTACTTGTGTGTCAGGAAGACCTTGAAGCCAGCGACAACTTGTGCTAGCGGAACGCTGCTATCCTTCTTCCAGTCCTGAACGGCCTTTGCAGAGTCCACGATGATGATGAAGTCGTCGTTGCTGCCCTTGTAGTGGACTTTGGTCTGGGGTTCGTTGCCTCGCATTTCGTAGGTGTGGTGTGGGGTTGATTGGGAAGATTCGGAGGGTTGTCAAGGCTCGTTGATGCGTTTGTCAATGTTTGATGGTTTTCCGAAGACACGCGAAGTCGGAACAAAGGGCACGAGACGTCTTTTGAAGCTCCGCCAACCGCTCTTCCAAGGTGCAGGAGGAGCTCCATTGATGACGTAGGTGCGGATCGCCAGGGGCAGCAACGGCCAACGTGTGAGACCAACATGAATAAGTATTGACGCAGACGCAGGCCACGAAACGCGACACGCGTGCAGGAATGCCATCATCGTCATCGCACCGCGTGTCACGAGACAGATCTAAACGAAACTGTCATGCCATACCATCCTACCTGACTGCAGCGCAATTCGAGCTAAACAGATATCCAAAGACCTTCTACGACATGTCCAATGTGCTCAATCCTATTGAAAGAAGCTTCGGAACATCCTGCTCTTACTCTTGCGTGCTGTCTTCGGGACTACCTGGTGGTCAGAATTGGAAGACAAGTCTTCCTGGTGCTGCAATGATGCTGCAGTCGGTGTCCGTTCTTGGACGATACTGTACACAAAGGTTTGCGGTGGTGATGCCTCCTTCTCTGGCGGCAGTGAAACCGTCGAGGATTTGGGTATCGCTTTCTCATCTGCGACATTTCGCACGCTTTGTGCTCTGCGGAGAGACTGAGGCTTGTTCTCGTTGCTAAGCAGAGGGCTGAACGGCCGCTCCATCGTCATTGTGAGCGTTCTTAAAGCAGACCTTTTCTTGCACTTGGTTGGGTCTTGAAGTTCGAAATCTGCTGGCAGAAAGGCATCGGGTGCAGTGTGAAAGCTGACGGGCTGCATCGAAGGCCTCGTACTTCGAGAACTCGCAGTGTTGAAGCTGTCGCGTCGAATGCTCTTGCTGGGACGTGATGTGAAGCTTTCGTCTTTGCGCCATGAATTGACACTCGTGTAGCTCGCGGTCCGCTTCGAAGACGAAAAGTTGCTCGTAATGCTAGCCATGCTGAACTTGCGAATAACATGATTTGCGCCAGCCCTGATGGGGTCCGATCGACGCATCATCCCTGGGTACGGCAGCAAGTCTTTGGACCAGACATCAGACAGTATCGCCTCAAGCCTGTATCTTTCCGCACGACGCGGCGCCAGGGTTGGGACATGGCTTGGAGTTGCAAGCGACTGCGAGCGAGGAATTTGTAACGAGTCCTGAGAAGCATTGTCCTGAAGCTCCTTGACGGCTTGCGTATTTTTGATGATGACTTGGTTGAGGTCGGTAATGGCACCGATCGTGGCAGAACGATGGACCGACATGCGGCGCACAAAGCTGCCCGGCTTCCCGAACGCCTTGCCGATACTCCTCATGCTATCAGTCAATGGCGATTGGAGCTCCAGTACATTCGTTCTGCCGTCCGCTACTGCTTGCGAAGTTCTCTCAATTCCATCCAGCAGCTTCCCTCGCCAGACTTCTGCTTCTAGCGCAGAACAAGCTGTAGCAATCAACTCGTACATCTTTGCATGGTGCTCGAAGACGATCTTCCAAGAGTGCGGCGCGGTATGGCATTGAATGCCTTTGTGATTGTCGGTCTCTTGGAGCGTGGTATTTGCCAGGGACACGCCGGCAAGTATGCTCCACATCCCGTGATCGCCTTCTTCGACAGCGAGAAGCAGAGTGGAGTCGAAGAGGACACAGATCACGTAGGAGCCTTGGATTCGGTCCTTGCCTCGATACGCGATATGTAGACAACCGCAGAGGACTACTTGTCCCAATAGCTGCAGGAAGATCGACTTCGGCAGTTGGCCAGAGCACGATAGGCGGCTTCCAATGAGCGTGGTCGTCTCCAGTCTCTTCGCCCGGCGTGGATCGTCTTTGGCGGCATTAGTGCGCGTGCAGATGATCTTGAGTTGGTCTTGGAGTTCGGAGATCGACATATGAGCGCTTGGGTCATCGTATACTGGCGTGAGTTTGCGGAGGTCTTCGAAAAGTAATTCGTAGCGAGGCATGCGCTGAATAGGCTGATATATGTTTTGTGAGCATACTGGTTTTCGACATCTTACTAGACTTTGCATACCTTGATCAACAAGTCCTTCACGGTCATTGCTCGCTTGTGGTTCGCAGCTCGACTGTTCAAGGCACCCAAGTAGGCCGATAAAGCCTCGTATCCTTTGTCATAGACTGGCATCGTCGGGATCGAACGTGCAATCTCGTCGATATCTCGCTGTACAAGCTCGTAATTCAGGCCGTATTCTTCATATGCTTCGAACCGCTTGAGCTGTCATAAACTTTGTTTAGCATGACCGCGGACTGCATTGAGGGAGAACATCTGGTACATGTTTCGAAAAGACGCTGGCGACTGCGGCCACAACCTGTGGGCTGCAGAGCAGGACCACTTGCTCGTCCTCGGTCGATCTACTGAGGTTCAGCGACCGCCTGCCATGACGCATTGTGGCGAGAACAGTATGTCCAGCGGTTCCTCGTGTAGGCACAATGTCCACGCTATGCCACCTGTTGTGAGCTCGGGAGGTCGTGGACGGCGCTGCTTTGGCGATAACCTGATCGTACTCTGAGAAAGGCACAACACGATGCAGGTCACCCAAGATATCGTCGTGCAAATGGAGGATGTCTGCGATGATTTTCTGGGCGGTGAGTCGTGCAAAACTCGTGGTTGTTTCCTGGTGTCCCAGTATTGTGAAATAAGCCTGACACACCGATGATTAGTGAAATGGGGGAGATGAAACATGGGTGCAGTACATTAGAGAGCGCTTTGATGTCTGCAACATAGCTCTCTTCCGTCCGGATGAGCTCTTCGAGCTTTTCTCTCCTCTTTCTGGATCTCTGTTTCGCTGCTTCATCAACCACGGAGCGTGCGCTGTCCACTGACGGCCGGGGATCTGACGCAGACACCACACTGCTTCGTTGCTGACCCCTCCGCCATTTGCTGGCACGTCTGGAAATGGTGGCTATGCTTGCGCTGGCAACAGTGGCCGTAGCTGATCGGATGGATGTGATGAAGCGAAGAGATGAGTTCTGGGAATCAGACTTGTGGTGTCCTCCAATCTGCCCATTTCTGCGAGGCGACAAAGGCGGAAGGGGTAATGGGGCTCTGTCGAAATCGTCCAGTGTCCACCTTTCTCTCCGTTGCGAGACATGCGGTGGCGATTTGTGCTTCTTCCTGCGGAGCTTGCTGACCCACCTGTTGAAGGGCGCCCGTTGCTGCTGCAGCGCTCGAACGTCCCGGGAATCAGCAGCATCATTGCTCGGGAGGCCCGGGGCGCATTCGTGATATTCCGACTTTGAGGAATCGTTGTCAGAATCATGTTCTGGTAGGGTCGTGTTGGTACTGCTCTCCGGCGAGCTCTTGCTAGATTCGGTGTCACCGCGATTGCTCTGAGTGAGTTTCATCAGCGAGAGCGTGATAGGTCGGTGAGTGTTGAACAGTCTCGACCGCGAGGTGTCGGCGTCTGCGGACGGCGCCAGATCTTCTCGTTCGACCTCGGAATAGCGTCTCTGATCCAAGACCGTGGGAGACGTCTTTACGACATTGGGGCTAGGGTTCGAAGTCGTCCGCCCTACAGGGCTGCAGGCATTGCCTCTAGCAGAGTCGCTACTCGATTGTGGCTCGCATGGGGAGACGGTAGAGGAGAGAGACCTCGGGGAAGTGCTTCGAGGCTGGTAGCGTCGTACTGTCTCATTCGAGCTGGCACTCGCTGGAGAGTGTGAAGATCTGGCTGGCAGTTCGCGGCGCGTTGAGACTGTGAAGGGGCTGTGTTGTGAGAGCGGCAGCACATATGCCATCGTGTTTGGATGTGGGAACGAGGATGACTTGCGAGGATCGGGGGACGAGAGCAGAGGGAATGTACCGGACGAAGGCGACGTTCACCGGAAGGACGAATTGGATGATCGCGCAATGGCGATCGCATGCCTTCTTGCCTTGCAATCAGTGCCTACTACAGGAGCTCAGTCGCGAGAAGGTGCATTCATCATGGTAGGTAGGGGGCTTTCTCGGCAGCCATCGATTCGGGCATGGGCGAAAGTGCAGACCGCAGCGCCGTCAGGTACCGAGTTACTTGGGAGTGCGTAGTGACAATGGCGCTGTATCCATCCGTGGCGATGTTGCTCGGGACACGATATGGGAGGCATCATCATTCGACGGTGGGAAATCGTCCAGGATTGAGACGCCAAGCCATGCTCCGGTGGCCCGGTGACTGCCATATTGCCATCTCCGAGCATCATCCTCTGCCTTCCGAGCACGTCTCCGACCACCAACCAGTCCTCCTGGCTGTCACGACGCGAAATGGCTGTGATGCCATGCACTAACGCTGAAATTTGAGAACGCAACTTGTGCCAGGCTGACCGAATGCAGGCTGCTCCGCCGGTCCACGTAGAACTACCCGTCGCCCGGCACGAATTGCAAGTGACAGCTGAGCGGGGATCCGCTCCGCAGCATATCCATACTAGCATTGGCCGGCGTCCAACCACACCGCGGCGGAGGCCAGGGGAACGACGCGCGCTCGCGACAACCATCGGAAATTCGAAACCGTATCATAAAACGTCAGCGAGACGGGAGCGCGCGCCTCTACGAAGCAGCACCACTAGGCGGACACGTTCAAGCGCGCGAAAGACGGACAACCTCAGGAGGACGGTCTATGGGACCTTGGCGGCTAAGAGACTCTCATACCTTGTGGGATTCAGCCCCTCCATAAGTGGACTCATGGGCCGTAGCTGCGACAAGATCCACCAGGATACAGTACATCATTCTCCTGCTTCTCGACCACGAGCGCCATGGATGATGCCTTCCTCAATGCGCAATTTCTGCAAATAATAGCAGCAGACACCTCGCGGTCTTCTCGGCAGCGTCTGCTGGTTCTCCGTACCGTCGGGGAGCAGACTTCATCTGTGCCTAGCCGCCACTCATGCGGCCTCAACCACTCGCCAGTAGGTCTCGTCAGCCGATTGTCACAGGGAAATTTTACCTTGTGTAGCCGCAATTTTGACAAGTATATAATGTGTTGATCCTCGCCATCTTCATCACGCTTTCCCTCCTTCACCACTCCTTCACTCTTTTTCGATCTTTACCAGCCCGCAGGCTTTCCTTTGACAGGATCGCCATTACACTCCTTCACAGGTAACCACCACCACAGGCTCATCGCGAGCACCGAACCCACCGTCCCGACGACGCACAATCGATATTGCAAACCGTACCAAATTCGCGAATCATCACCGCATTCATCATGGCCATCCTGTCCAAAATCATCTGCCTTGGCGCGACGTTGATCGCTGCGCCCAGTGCGTTCGCAGCCCCTGTGATACGCGCTGAGAATTGCGATTTCGGCGCTGCGACTCCTCCCGGCTGGACTGATAGCATGCAGTCGCAATGGTGCGGCATGATTGACAATGAAGTCAACGGTCTCAAGTCGAAGGAGGATTTGACTACTGTACTTCCCATGGTCACGGCTCAATTCAAGCAGGCCGGAATCTCATGCCCACCGGAATCTGCATTTCCCAACATCGACAACACCATGCAAGACCCATCTGCGCGCGCTGCAATGTCGCAAATGAAGGCCAACTACCCAGCTTTTGGCTCCATGGATTTGACGCCCGAGGACATCCAGAAAGTATATGGCGACCACATCCACACCGCGTGCTCGAAGACCGGCGTGCCAGAAGACATGATGGTTAAGATCATTTGGACCGAAAGCAAAGGCCATCCTCTTGTTTACGGTGGTCTGACTCAGATGGATTATGTTGCGTGGGGACAGATGGCCGAGCAAGACTCGTCTCTCAAGAACCGCTACATGCCCGCAGACAATATCGTCGCATCTGCCATGTACCTCAAGGGCAAGCACGACGCCAACGGTGGTGACTGGGGAGCGACGTACCGAGACCACTACCAGGATCCAAATGCTCACACTTACTAAGTGCCGAATCGGTCGATGCGAACTTTGTCAATATGGTACTGCTGCTCTCCTGGTATGATTGAGCGCATCCACAGCAAAGACCAAAAGACACCAGACACCCACGACGTTCGTTTTCGATCACAATCTTCGATTCTTGGTACCCGGACCAATTTTTTCCGCAACCTTCACTCAAGCTTTCTTGCAGTGGTATTTGAGTGAAACGATTGCCATGATGGAAGGTACGACTTGGAATGAAACATAAGCGCATTTGCGCCGGGGAGATTTTGGCACATGCATATATTGTGCATCCTTGATGATTGATGATGAGACACACAATTTTCACGAGGGCGGGAATGGAACAGGAAGAAAGGGGGGATGCATATTCGATCGTCTTGGACTAAACTCAATCATTTTTGCCTCTCCATTAACACCGTCTCTTTGCACTTCGTCTCCAACATTTGCTTCGTGTCCATCAATTCGGCATCCCACCAACCTCATCAATGCAATGCCCTATTCCTAACCCCACGCCATACAATTCGTCATCCTATAACTCAGCATAAATAATGCTCCCATGCCAATACTTTCCTTTTCGTCCTCTCCTCTCTTCTTTCTCGTTTCTTGTCCTCATACATTCTACCTGTCCCTTCTCCGTGCCCCTCGCCCACAGTATTCATCTAAAAGCTCAATCCGAAATTGAAGGACGTCCCCCCCTCCACGAAATCCCTGCGCATCACAGGAGCGCGGGGAATTTTCGGCTTGTGGTAATTCAGACGTCAGCTTTTTCTTCGCCGTTCTGCCGAGCCCTTCGAAGTATCGCGTCCACGTCTCGATACCAGCCCACCACGTGCGTAATTCGTGAGTTCTTGTCGGATTTTGTGCGAGGGGAAAAATGGAAGAAGAAAGTCTACTAATTAGTCTAGTGGCAAACGTGGGTTGAGATGAAGCTTGTATTTTCTCGCGAAGCGGGCATTCAGTCACATGCATCTGACAGATGATGATGACACTATGTACATTCTGGGTCATTCGCTCTGCCGACAGAGCATTTCATGGACGTATCTATCAACGATGAAACAAAAAGAACAAATGCTACAAAGCCTCAATTCGTAATGTCGGTTGTCGGTTTCGCGCGGCCGTGATGGTTGACGACGATGATGGTGATGGTGATGGTGATGATGCGAAGAAGCAACGACTAACAGATATCAACACAAGTATGTCCTTCCTGCCGGGCTGCCCGCTGCAGTGCAGTAGAAAACGCCATTTCCGTGTCCGTGCTGTCTGTCGACATGCAAATGATCTGATCCCTTCCTTCCTCCGGCATAAAAAGAAAAAGACTGCAGTCGCAAGCAATCAATCAATCGTCATCCTTTGCGGAACAACTCCAAGTGGGTGTGGAGGACCGTTGATATCGTCTGCGGCCCATTTTCCGTCGGTCAATTCCCCTGAATTGGGTACCTTTCTTCGCTGAATATGTGGCTTCAATCCCTTGTTAAAGTTCATCATGCACGCGATTGCGGTGCCGATGGTGACCACGAGGAGCAGTAGTGTCAAGATGGCGAACGTCGTGAGGGACGATCGCGCTGCCTGGTAGTCCTTCTCTCGCGCGGGAGTGTACATTCTCACTAGCTTGAAGATGAAGTAGGCCATGGCGGCAAAGTAGATGACGATGATGCAGAATTGGCCGACGCGGCTCTCTTTGCGGTTGAAATATGCTGCGAGGAGCAGAATGATGATGGTGATGGGGATGGCGGCGATGGTGAGGTAGAATTCGGAATCCGAAGTCCCCGTCACCACGACCACGAATTGTACTGTGAAGCCGAGGAAGAAGAAAAAGTCAAACTTGAGCAGGGCGATGTAAATCTGATGTTCAGGTTAGTGAAGTGACGTGTTGCGCGCGGGCCAGAGATACACACCTGATACGTCAGATATCGCCTCTTCAATTGCAAATCCGCAGAGATGTGCTTGTAGATGGTCCAGGCAAACTCGTTATACAGCTTCCAGGCCACAAATGACAACAGCACCGTGCCCAGTGCTATCACGCACGGCGCAGCGACCAGGAACGGCCTGAGCTGCGTCCAGGTATCGTCCTCGATTTGACCGCTGCCACGCAATTCTCGCACGGCCTTGTCGACCTGATCCATTTGCACGGACGAATAGATCAACATGCCGACGTTGTAAATGCATATTCCGATGATTTGAATCGTGTTCTTCAACCTGAGCGCATCCCACGCCAGGACAAGTTCGTATATAAACCCGAAGATGAACAGCGCAAGGTAGGTCGGGATGGTGTAGGTCGCTGAAGGTTTTGAATGCTCGGGTACTTTTCCCAGTTCCAGGCTCGCTTGAAACTCTCCAAAGACGTAAATTTCGAGTGCCAGACTGGCAATAGCCTGGACCAGGACAATGAGCATGAAGGCCCATGTCCACCTCGTGTTGGGTATGTACATTGTGCCACACGTTCTGCTGCTGCTGGGACCGGCGGTGATCACGTTGCGAGTGGCCAGGCCCTGACGATCATGGTATCCGCCAGGCTCGAAGGCGGCGCTGGGGTCGGGATTGTAGATGGGAGGGCGCTGCGATGAGAACGAGTGACCGTGGAGCGGTCGATATGACGAGTCTTGATTTCCCAGCAGGCTGGAGCGACGTTTGTGTTTGGAAGACGTGGTGGGCGAGGTCGAGGGCGCCGCGTGCGCCCGATCTCGGTACAGCGAGTGGTCGGGTGATGGTGTTTGAGCGAGTGTGTGCGGCAGGAGAAGTCCCCCAAGACTGCTGAGGCTGAGGACTCGGCCTGGCTGCTTGGTGGTGCGCGCTTACGAACGGCGCGGCCTTGGCCCGCCAGCAGAATATATAGGCGCAGCGATACTTTGCGACCCGTTCAGGGCGCAGTGCAGTGAAGCAGCAGCAGCAGCAGCGGGAGCCGACTGCAGCGTGCGACTCGAGACAATCAACGATTCGCGCGGCCGCGGCGGATGTGGTGCGAGAAGGCGCTCGTGGAATGGTGCTTCAGAGTCCAGCGCGCGTGCTCACGATGCCGTCGGCAGTCCGCTGGGCTGGTGACTCGGGCTGGAGAGCGTTGGGGCCTCGGGTTGCGGGTGGCAGTCGAATAAGCTTCAGCTGACCCTGCTGCTCGCTGGTGGTGGCGGTGCGGGCGGGATCGATGCGGCAGGCGATGGCGGAGCGGTGGGTGTGGAGGGGGCGGAGTTGCGCTGGGCGATGATGGCGAGGTGGACGATGTGCGTGCGCTGAGATATCGGCCTTCGTGCCAGCGTCGCGGGCCATCTCGAGGTCGCGGCCGGTCCCCTGCTTGCGTGTTCCGAAAACACCGCGCCAAGGCCGCCAATCCGTCAATGCTTCAATTATGCTCGTGGCTGAGCCGGAGAAGCGCGAGGCCGCCCGCTGAAATCTCCCGCGACAACCACAATCAACAACCACCTCGCCTGTGCGCTGCCACCACCCGCAGTCAGTGCAGATTATTACGGTCAGTCCACACCACTCTCCTCCTCCATCACTCCTCCACCACCATGATGATTCCGTCATAACATTAGAACCGTTGCGAATGACTCTTCGGAGACTGATCGCACACACTCCATTGCTGATCTCCCTCCACCTTCTACCTGCCCACGCTGTCAACTCGATGCAGCAGCACATACTGACAGAGTTGCAGTAGATAATGTCTCAAGAAGTTCTTCTTACCCGCCATCTCAGACTCTACCTCTTCCATCGCTTCCAGCGTGCCCACTCCGTCTCCGCAACGCGTGCATTCTCGTCTTCCGCCCGCCTTCGTGCTAAGCAGCCGCAGCCTGACGTGACGCATGATTACACCAAAAGAATAGCCCAGTTGGAAGCCCGCAAACCCAAATCAGAATGGTATCCTCGCATAGGTGGCATCGCTCCGGTGCGAGGTCTTGGGGAGCGAAGGATATCGAGGAACACCATCGAGCAGTACGGAAGGCAGCTACAACCTGGCGAGACATACCAAGACGGAGCCTGTCCTGATGGGTTCACCTTGGCTGGTATGGTAATTTGCGTGGGAAGGAAAGTGGAGATATCTGATCAGTTGCAGGACGCGTCAACAGCATTCGCACGGCTGGCTCCAAACTCGTATTCGTTGACTTCGTAGTTAGTGACGGCACGATACAAGGCGTGGTTCAACTGAGCACGCTGCAAGAGCATGACCCACACACCACCATCGACTCCTTCAAAGCTTTCAGCAAGACTGCCAGAAAAGGCGACTCGTGGTTGGTGAAGGGGCACATTCATCGTACCGAACGTGGTGAGCTGTCCATCCTGGCGACCCAAATCCCCACTTTGCTGTCGCCTTCGCTGCATCAGATTCCAGAGTCCCTCGAAGATCCAGAAGCACGAGCGAGAAATCGTCATGTTGACATGCTCGTGAACCCGGAAGCGATCGAAACAATCAAGGTGCGACATCAGATCGAGACCAAGATGCAGGACTTCTTCAACAAATTGGGCTTCACTAAAGTCACAACCCCACTACTGAGCTCCATGGCTGGCGGAGCAACAGCTAGACCTTTCGAGACTGTGGCCACAGAGTTGTCCGAGGAGACGTTGAATCTCCGCATTGCACCTGAACTTTGGCTGAAGCGTCTGGTTGTTGGTGGAATGGACAAAGTATACGAGATCGGCCCTGCTTTCCGCAACGAAGGCGTGGACGCTACCCACAATCCGGAGTTTAACATCTGCGAATTCTACCAATCTTATGCTACCCTCGAAGATCTCATGCAAACCACCACACAGTTGTTATACGCCTTGAATGAGCACATACACGAGCTTTCGGAACAGAAACAGCTTCAGCACTTGAAGCGCATCGACCTCAATGTCACAACACCCTCTACACAACGCGATCTCAACTGGCCGACAACATTTCCGACGATCGAATTCATACCAGCGCTCGAAGATAAGCTCAAAACCACATTACCCGATCTTCAAAATCCCGATGCACACTCACAAATCCTCGAACTCTTCACTCAAACCCACATTTCCGTTCCAGTCAACCCAACCCTCCCTCGACTCCTGGATGCTCTCGCCGCAGAATATCTAGAACCCCTCTCATCAGCCCATCCACTCTTCGTCACACACCACCCAGCCTGCATGTCCCCTCTGTCCAAACACTTCGTCTGTCCCAAATCCTGCCAGACTGTCGCCGCCCGCGCAGAACTCTTCTACCAAGGCCGCGAGTACGCAAACATGTACGAGGAGGAGAACAGCCCGTTCGAGCAGAGGCGCAAATTCAAAGAACAGGTGCACCTGAGGAGTGATGGGAAAGATCAAGAGGCCATGAAGTTGGATGAACAGTATCTGAGGACGTTGGAGTGGGGGTTGCCTCCTACGGGTGGTTGGGGCTGTGGAGTCGATCGCTTGGTCATGTTGTTTAGTGGGAGGGAGAGGATGGGCGATGTATTGGCTTTCGGGACGTTGAGGAACGTGGTGGGGTTGGAAAAGGTTTAAACGCTGACCCAGAAAGCTCGTGGCAAACACGTCGTACAGCTTTGTCGAGCTGGGGAGCACGGATCTGGCTCCTTTTGTTTCGGAGAAACACGATTTCGACCGGTCACTTCTACGAAAAGCTGTCGGTTTCGGACACATCACCAAAACGCCATCCTGTTGGATGCTCAGTCGAGAGGCAGAGGCCTTGCTCTTCTGCTCGAGCAAGATGTACTGGGACTTCTGTCCTCTATAAATCTCTCCTCTGCACATCACCTTTTGTCAAGCTCGTCGGCAGGGATTCCTACTTGTATTCAAAGGGAGATGTGCCGACAATCTTGTTCTCTACAGGTTTATCTCTGGCGCGACCTGATCCTTCGACAAGGTCGTCGGCACAGACGTGATTCTATTTTCGGAGAAGATGATGTGCTTAGAAGTCCTGTTCCCTGAAGACGTCTCTGAGGCGAAACGTTACCCTTCGCCAAGCTCGGCAGCAGGAGATTGACGTTGTTTCCAGCGAAGGCACCGCCATCAAGTGCTTGGCGCTACCATGCCTCCTCGCTTCAGTACTGCCGGGAGGAGGAGTCTTGCTGAGCTTTTCGGAGAAAGAGGCTCTTTTGGCGGTCGTCTTCAGTGAAGGAATTCCTATGTCGAGAAAAGATGGTGTACTGGTCACATTCGGGAAGATAGTCAATTCGGCTCATCCATACTGCATTCTTGCTCTCTATCGGCGGCTACAGTAGAACGCTCGCATCGTCTACGTTGTCTAGCACGATCAACCATCTCTTTCCGCGCCATGAGCGAAAATTAACACTCCGTCTTTACATCGTATCGACCGCGGATCTTGACTGCCTCGGCAACCTCGCGGAGGCTCTGCTCGTAGCGGGCGGCGTTACTTCAGATACTATAGTGGCAACTCCAGAATGTGCTGGTCCTTGGGAAATACTACGACGCGATGTCGCCTATAGCCACCCTCGGGCGTTGAGAAGATTCAGTTTCTTCGGAGCAAGGCTGCTCACGGTCTCTGACAGAAGGTATCTGAAGTGGCTCGGAGATTTCTATATGGCCCTTTGGTCTCTCCTCGCTAAGCTTAGAAACACAGCACTCCTTGCCTGTTTGGAGAAAGAGATGATTCTAGGGAAATTCTTCCGCACAAGCAGTTCTGTCTCAGACAGCTCTTCACGATACGACTTTGCCTGTGATCACACTCGGGGCCTAGAAGGAGTCAACTTTTCCAGAGGAAGGCATAATTGCTGTTCATCACTTTGACAATGCTGTCATTTCACTTCTATGCAACTAAGCCTAAGGCCGCTCACTTGAGCGCCTCAACACCACCTCACTTCATCCTCAAACTCCCACCTCACGAACCGCCCACTTCCCCACAACCTCCTCCACCGCTTCCCTCCACCCCTCATCCTGTTCCTCCTCCTTACCGCCCTCACCCTCGCCCCTCACAAACATCTCCACAAACCTCATCTTCTCCTCACTCCACTCCCCCTCTCCTTCCCCCTCCTCCACCTGAAACCCAAACCACCCCTTCACCCTCTCCCAAATACTCCTCTCAACCTCCATTATCCACCCCCTCTGCTCCGCACACTGCCTCACCACAACCCCCACATACTCTCTCAGCGTCTCCTCTTTCACATACTCCAACACCTCCTTCCCAACGGCATCGTACTCCTCCAATGCCATCCACTTCTCCCTCACTTCGTCCTTCTCCTTCTCCTTCTTCTTATTCTTCCCTGTCTCCTCCTCCTCCTCCTCCTCCTCCTCCTCCTCCTCCTCATCCGTCGTCCTCTCAACCAAAAACTCCACACTCCTCTTCAAACGCCGCTGCAACTCCGTACTCACGCGCTGGAGAAAACTTACCACATCTTTCAGGTCGTGGGCTGGGATATCGTCCAGACACTTGGAATCCTGTTCGTCGATGGCGCAGGCGATCAGTTTGATGGATGGCAGAGATGGAGCAGGAGGCGGGGAGAAGAGGTTCGTTTTGTCGGTGTTGTTATTGTCCTCATTTGGGTCTTGTTGAGTGAGCTCTGCGAAGCGATTTCGATGGTGGTAGAAGTGCAGTCCCACGATCCTGCTCTCGTTCGCCTCATTTTGCTGCTTCTTCTTGTTGTTGGTGGTGGTGCTGGTGCTCTTTTGGCCGCGCGACATGTTGATGACCGTCGAATTGGTGGAGTGAAGATGGACTGCAGAACAGGACTCTCAGAGTCGAAAAGAGGGTTGAAAAACAGAATGTGATTGAGAGTGGAAGTCGTCAGTAGAAGCCCGCGGTGGGGGTCAACGCAAGAAGCAGTCTCTGTAGTGTTCCGTGATGGGTGTGATGACGATTCCGTAGTTTGCTACAAGTAAGAGTTGGCCTAAGCTCGAGCAGTGCAGCTGACCGTTGCCGAGAGTCGAGGCGAAGTGAGAACTGAAGCAAGGACACCTTCGTATTGGGAGATGATTCTTCTCTGGCATATGAGTACGGACAAAGACACTAGCTCTATAATCGTGAGGCAGCCGCCGATATCCAGTGCAACTACACCTGTCAGCTCAATCTGTCAATAAACTTGCAAAGCCGACCTTCACAGCACGGCAAACCCCATATCGCCATGCTAATGGTGTATCAAACCCAATGCCGCCTGTCAACGTTCGCTTCCTTGACCCACTTGCGCAGAGATCCCTTCACTCTCCAAAAGTGCCTCAAACGCCTGGCGGACCTGCGCTCCTAAACTTCCGTCAAAGTCCCAGATTCAGCCAACTCTTTGACCCGTTCGCGCATCCTCTCGAACTTTTTGATCGCTGTACTGTGCTGCTCCCGTCCTTCAACCCAAGCCTCGCGTGATATCTTCTCATCGTTGACTGAATGTGCATAAATGCCGAACCCCCCCATGCCGCCAACAGTATCGCCACTTTGTTGAAGCCAATCGAGACCATTCTGCATACGGTCTTCTGCTTCTTTCTCAAATAGCGCGAAGTGCTCGAGATACAGCTTATTCCAAGTGTGGAATTCAACAAGGTAATTTGCAAAAGAGTGCGTGTACGCAACCCAGCTTGTTTTCGACAGTCTCGTTGGACCTTCCGGCACAACTGGCGCCGGCTTCGCAAGCACTCTACGCAGGCGTGGAACATCAGTGGGCATTGCTGCCGATGCTTTGGAAGTAAATGGAAGACTGGAGCTCAGGTCGGTCATATCCTTCAATCCATTGTTGCCCGTAGCGAATGGCTCCGTATGCCGTAGGTCATCCAGAGTGACATTGAAGCTTGTCTCCCCAGCAGACTTGCGTTCAGCTCGGCGTGTCGAGCTCGATGTTGGTCGATGTTGCTTCGTCTGCTGCTGCGACTGTTGTTGTCGCCACTCCGAAGGCTCCACTGAGTACAGACGCGGTTCCTTCGCAGTTGTTGGTTGCGATGGCGTCCCGTGTGCTGCTGGCGCAGTCTTGTCGGCTTGCGGAGGCGTATCGATATCCATGGCATCGCCCTCATCAACCGGCGCAGTGCTGTGCACATGGCGACCGTTCTTGTCGACTTCGATCACATTGTCCTCGTCGTCCTGTACCACATGGGTCTGCTTTGCTGCGCCAAATGTCGGGCCAGTGCCATTTGCCTTGGTCGCACGGCTGCCCCTTCTGCTTGCCGCTGTCGAAGCAGGAGGGTTCGGCGGTGGCGGAGGCCAGGCAAATGATGTACCGTCACTGAAGGTCTTCTGCCACGCTTCAGTACTGAAAGGAGTACTTGGCTCCACGAAAGATGTATCACTCCCATTGCGACGGGGCATGGATGGCATAGGTGATGCCCGGTTGCTGGCGGGTGTTGAGTCCGTAGTTGCCGCACGCTGGCCGCGCCTAGATGAGGTTCGGTGACTTGGAGACGGACGACGTGTGTTCGGGTTCGTAAAGTAATCTCTAGATCCCTCGAATTTGCCGTGGAAGCCATTTGGAGAGAAATTCGTGTTGATCTCCTCTACGCTGCGGCTTTTGCCAGGTGTCTGTTTCCATGTGTCGTTGTCCGTGGGGAATGAGAAACTGTTATGGGAAATTTTGTCGTCAGCAAGCTTCTTATGAGAGGCTGCAGCATGAACAGGGAACCGAGCCAAAACAGCAGAAAGGCAGGCATCGAAGTCGGCGTTGCCGGTCGTGCCCGCATTGCGTAGCATCGCGACTGACACCTTGAACAAGTTGACATCGAGCTGGTTGAGCTGCTCTACATCACCGAGTCGCCTCTTGATAAGCTCTGTCCGGAGAGCTGCAAGAGCCATTTCATCGCCAGATGGATGCATGGCCGGGAAAGCTGAGGCAGTAACGGCTCTACGAGCTTCATTGGCATGCATCGGCTTGAAATTGTTGATTTTGAGGGAGTTGTTATTGATTTTGCGAGGAGTGAACACGCTTCGCCCGGTTGCGGGCGAAACGGAACTTGGCATCGCCCATAATGGAACACTGGCTCTGCTTGGCTTACCGCCCTTTGCTGTGCCAGTGCCAAATTGGGACTTGATCCAAGTGTCGCGATTGAACGATGAGGGGATTGAAGTAAAGTGAATGGAAGGGGGTTCGTACATATTTGCGCTTTGCTTGCGCTCCTGCATGCTGGGCTGTTCGCTGTCAGTATGCGCTGCTGCATCGTTCCCGGGCACCGGGACACGTCCATTCTTGGTGAACAATCGGCTGGGTGGTTTTGGAGTCTTGATGTTTCTAGCTGCAGGACCGCCATGTTGTGCGGTATTCGAGGACGTTGTGCTGGGCTGGGCTGGCGGCGGGGCCATCTCTTCGGGCGTTTGCGTGAGATCTTCGTCCTCGGAAGACTGCTGTGAATTTGAGCTTGAGTCGCTGAACATTCCGCCAGAAAATCCATTGCCTTTGCTGTCGTTCGCAGGACTGTTGGCATTGGCCTGTGTGTTTCTCGTAGCCGGATCGACGCTTCGAGCTCGCGTGGAGGAGCTCTTAGCACTCTCTGGCGATAGCTTCGTCGTGTCCTTCACGCTGGCAGATCTCCGCAGATTTTCGGCATTGAAGGCGGTCTTTTCACCAATGTACGATGAGTAGGGGGTACTCGTTCGGTTCCCTTCGGCGTACGGCGCGTCCTCGTTCGAGCCTTTACTCTTAAAAGGTCGCAAAGGGTCGGCGTGGGGTCGCTGTGCAGTGGTAGGCGACGTTGGGGATTGTGTTGCAGAGACTGGTGGAGGGCCCGGAGGGGGCGGAGGATAACCATTGCGACCAAAGTCCTCCGACTTGTGGCGGTTCACGTAATGGCTCGAGTGCGGTGCTGCTCGCTCGTCCGACCCTGGCGCATTCGGGTCGAACCCTCCAGGTCTCTTTGGCGTCGCAGGTGGCTGTTTGCGCTGGCCTTGTTTCCTGACTCCAGGCTGACCTGCATTGTTCTGTTGGAAAGCTTGCCATGCTGATTGATGATTTGCAGCCTCTTCCCCGTTCGGGCCCGCACTCTTCCCGTACCGCATGCCAGCTCGTATCTGCTCTTCCGTGGGCATTTTGGTCTCTTGCCGGCCCGGACGCGGCCGAGCAGAGGTAGGGGCGGGGCCCGGGGTGGGCGGCTGGGGCGATCGTGGAGGTGCTTGTCGCGGTGGCACATCTGGTGGAGGGGGGCGCCCCGTGTTTTGCTGGTTCATGTTCTGCCATGCGCGAAACGCTTGAGCTCGATCTGCAGCGGGATTCTTTTGTGGAGGCACATTAGGGCGGGCGAAGTGCGTGAATCTGTCGGCACCGGTAGGCTGCGGGCCTGCTGCAGATGCTCCTGTCCTCTGGTATGGCCCGGGCTGCGTCCGCCTTGGTGGAGGCGGGAAGTCCGACCGTGCCGCATAAGGATTGCCAGTCGTGGATGCACTGGGCTTGGTGAAAGACGACGGGTAGAGTCCCACTTTCCGCCGGTCTGCATCGTACTTCGCCTTCGATGTCGGATCGCTCAAGATCTCGTTCGCGGCCTGGATGGCCTGGAATCGCGGCACGCATTCTTCCTCCCTGCCCGCATTGCGGTCGGGATGGAACTGCAGGGCGAGCTTTCGGTAAGCTTTGCGCACATCATCGACGGAGGCGGTCGTGGGCAGGTCGAGGTCCTGGTAGTCTGCGAGCGAAGTGGGATCAGTGCATGTGCATGGTGCGCAGCTGCGGAGCGGACGTACAGTTGTGCTTCAGGTCGGGCTTAACCATGATGGTCGAAGATGTAGCGGATCATCAAGACATGTAGCTGTGGGCGGGTGGGGATGTGCGCACCAGAGCGCGCGCGCGAGAGGCGTGTGGTGAAGTGGTCGAGGTGGTGTCACGGGCGACACATTGACTCGCATGTGCAAGTGAAGCGGGCTCGTGATTGTTGGCAGCGTTCGAGAGGGAAGGCGGGTTTCGGGCGATGGACGGAGCTGAGCCGGGGCAAGCGCGGCGCTGTGTAGCGTAGCGGTCGGTGCTGGCGGAGGCGGGTGTGCTGGCGGGCGGTGGTGGCGGTGGTGATGATGATGGTGCTGGTGCTGGCGGGCGGGCGTGTGCAATCGCGCATCCCACGCCGACGGATGTTGTGCTGGATCGTCTGCGAGTGGTGCGTAAACGCGATCCAAGAACGCTGATCGCCGTGACGTTGCCGCGCCCGAAAGAAGGTTGATCTCGCCGGCACTGCCCGCTCGTGCCACCTTCTTCCCCGTCTGCCGTTTGCCTTCTCCGCTGCCTCCAGGAGGTACCATTGCTACACATCTCATCACTCGCGACTGATCATAAGCGCGCATTGTTGTCGACTCTCGATCCACTTGCACCTGCATCCCCACGACCCCCACGATCTACCTCCGGCCCCGACGCCACGCTCCAGCACGTCTAGATCTTCGTGGCCGTTTCATCACGACTCAGCAATACATGCATACCATGCTCACTGCGCCTCCGTACACCTTGCTCGAGCTGCCATTCGGTTCGAGTCGACATTGTGACGTTGCGACGCATGATGAGAGTACTTTCCACGCCCCTCGGTGCCCGCCCGACTTTCGTCATTCGTTGAGAGCATCTGAATTCCTCGCACGGCAACCAATCATCCGACATTCTCGATGCCTCACCGAACGCTCGTGGCTCTCATGATGAAGAGCAGCCAACCTCAGCATACTATCCCAATGATTGGCATGCACGTGCACATCTTTTTGATATCACCAGCGGCTTGCTAACTTCCCGTTTCCATGGCATAGACATGTTGAACACTCTGGTACTCTGCGAACCATGCTTTACTTGTCGTTTCCACTTTGTGCCTTGGTAGGTGGCCGATTCGTAGTCATGGCCATGGCCGCCGGGATCAAGCGCGGGCCGCAGATTCCAGTCGTCCAGCGGACTGCTCGGAAGCAGTTAGAACATGACGCTCGTTCTGACCTACTTCGCCAATGAGATGCACCGGTACATACTCCATCGCCCGTATTCCGCAGGCATACAAAGGAGAAGCAGAGCAAATGCTGTCGATCACTCGTCGGCGGAAAGCACATTGTTCTATATTGGACGCTCGTTGCAAGCCCTGGTTATTAGGGACAGACCCTGTTGTAGGGTGTACATCCCGGTCTACCACGACCATCTCATCTCGTGGTTTCATGTTGCCTTGTCATGTTCAACATGCTTCACCTATATTGGTCAGTAGCCAGCTCCCAAGCTCATCAGAGGTTTTGGAGGGCTGTAGATTGCCGCCGTACCTGACACGAGAGGCCTGCTGAACCCCCAGGTCACCGGACCACTGACAGACGTGGAGCAGTCCCAAAATACCATACATCCTCTGTCAGACCCCTTCTCAGATCGATTCTTCGGTCGCCGATATTCTTTGACGAACACATGTTGTACAGAACACAGATTAAGATTTCTACATCATGAAGACCTTATCTCTCCTTCCGATCTGGACATGCTTGGCCGCGCACTCTTTCGCTCATTATGTCCTGGATACCGATTTCTTTACTGTCGATGCGAATGGCTCTTTCTTCGATCAATTCGATTTCTGGAACACAACGGACCCAACTCACGGCACAGTCTCGTACAGAAACTATTCCGATTGTGTCGATCTGGGTCTTATCCAGAATACAACAGATAATATCATCATGCGGGCGGACAGCACACAAGTACTGAGCGGAGACGATGGAAGGCCGAGCGTAAGAATAGAAAGCAAGAAGAAGTTCTTTGGAGGCTTGATTGTCATTGATGTCGATCACATGCCGGGCGGTATTTGCGGCGTATGGTCAGTGTGCTTTGCCTCGCCTTGAATGAGCGAGTAGAATTGCTAACGAGAATCTGTCCCAGGCCAGCGTTTTGGACCTACGGACCGCACTGGCCCAAAAACGGCGAGATTGATATCATAGAAGGCGTCAACCAGTTCCAAGCAAACCGCATGACCCTCCACACCGCACCAGGCTGCTATATCAAGAACCAGTCAGCATCTTTGCAGCACTATTCCGGATCTCTCGTGTACACCAATTGTACCAGTGGCAATGGCTGTTCCATCGGCAGCCTCGATACAGCGACCTACGGCGACGGCTTCAATGCCAACGGAGGGGGAATCTACGCAACCGAATGGACAGACGCGTACATCGCCATCTACTTCTTCCCGCGGGAAGTTTGCGCGCAAAGTGATCCTTTCACTGGTCCCCTTGGAATCCATCCCGATCCAAGCACATGGGGCTCTCCAGTGAGTCGCTTCGACGTGACGTGCAATATCGAACAGAACTTCCGTGATCACAGCATTGTGTTTGATATCACGTTCTGCGGAGATTGGGCGGATGGACAAGACCAATGGAACTCAACAATTCCGGTCAAAACTACTTGGCCTCCCTATGCCACATCTTCAGGGTCGTGGGTGCATAGTGCGAAGAAGCACGGTTTCGGGCCGTATCTTGCACACAATTCGACTTGTGCGGCGAAGACTGGAATGATCTGCAAGGATTGGGTGAAGAGCAGCCCCGGAGCATTCCAGGACGCATACTGGAGCGTGAATGCGCTGAGGGTGTACCAAGAGGCGGATGGTATGGCAAGTTATCAAGGTGGCCCCAGTCTGTCGCTGGATGTGGAGGTTGATGTCGAGTTGTCTTCGGGAAGTGATGGGCAGAACCAGCCGCAGCCGCAGCAGCAGGGACAGACTCCGCCGAATCTCGTGGGAAGCGAGGCGAAGCCACCTGAGAGACACAGCCATCATAAGCATCATAAGCGCAAGCATGGGCATTAGATCTTGGGCTAGAAGTTGAAAGTCTTGTACAAGTTCCAAAGGCACACCGCGTTAATGTTGACAAATGAATAGGACGAACCTGCAGAATGGATCGTGAACAGTGCCCGATATCGAGGACGACCACGATCTCAGCCTTCTCGACGAGGCACAATTCGAAATCGTGACCTTTCCAGCACTGTGAAGGGGGCGAGTCGATCCAGGTCCTACTATGGCAGCATTGACATGCGACAATCAGAACTTTAGTCATGCTTAACTTGCCGCTGCAGAGCTTCACCTGCACTTCACCATTTTTCAACGGTCGCGTGCGATTGAATGCACCACTCACCTTCCTGCTGATCAGGCGACCTCTTTACACACTTCACATTCACAATGCCCAGACAACATCGCTACTCTTTTTCAACACCAGACATCGATCTTCCGGAGCTGCAGCACACAGGTTACGACACTGGCGCGATGCGACTCAATTCGACCGAGGCGCAGTTCGATGCCTTTGAATCCAGGGCTTTTCGCGCGAGCCAAATGCCGCGTGTTCAAGAGTCATCGAGACGACTGGAAGCTGTCGCGAACAATCGTGCCGCTGAGCCGTGGTTTGATGAGAAGGAAGTGAAGATTTGGAGAATGCCGCAGAAGGTGGATCTTGATCGCGAACAAGCCAATTTTCAAGTTGCTCCGTGTTCCAGAGCAGCGCAGCGACTGCCTGCAGATCCGCTTCCAACAATTCCCGAGATCGTGGTCCAAATGGCGAGTCCGATGACGGTGCCGCAAATTCCTTTCAATGCGATCGAGGTGGCCCAACCGAGTCGCAAGAGAAAGCTGGAGGGCCAGAGCGAATTGGAAGCCGGACAGCGGCCTGCGCAGCGATTTCAGCTTGACCACACCTCGCACCAGCAAGCACGCGTCCAGGCTCTGATGCAACTGTCGAATCCGCAGTTGCAACGCCCTTGGAGCGTTCTCACGGCCGGCGGCGACCATCGGAATGCATATCCCTCGAATGCACATTTCTCCAATGTCGGACCTCCTATCCGGCAGCCAGAGCGACCTCTTTCGCAAGGTCCTTTTGCTCTTATTCCGAATGCGTTTTCACCAGCGTACACTTCCAATGCCGGACGTCCAGATGCGTGGACGATGCAGCCACCATCAGTAGGCATGCGCCCACAGACGCCAGTACCGACTTTCGACCCGCGACGCACAACGATCTTCCCTCCACTCCTCCCGACCTACCACAAGGCATCTGCGCCTCCATACCTTCCTCTCCTCGCAGACCCGCCAAATCACCCCAACTTCCTCTACTGGACCCCATCACTGACGCGGCAAATCTTCGAATGGCTGAACGACCCTCGCACGGACTCCACGCAAGTCGAAATCTTCAGCGTTAGCTTTCGCGACGCGAATTACTCCTTCTATGAACAGTGCAAACCGTCTCAGCCTGGGTACAAATTGAAGATCACCCGCATGACAATCTCGGGTCAAGCAGGTATCGATCGTTCTGTGCGTCGGGACGAGGGATTGGTGACAAACGGTGCTGACCACCTGGACTGGTTCGTGATCGAGTTCAGCGAGGCGGAGTATTCGAGAGATCGACCGCCAAATTACTGGATCATGGCATTTCCCGTGTGTGCCGTCACGAAGAGGCAGTGTGAGCGTATCGTCTCGGGAGAGTCTGGCAGTGGAGCGAGCGATGTGTGCAAGACGACGTGGACACTGGGCAGAACGAATTGCTTGCCGTTGTTGCATGGGAACGGGGTGCGGGAGGCATATCTGCAGAACTTCTTCAGCGCTTGCATGTTTGGACTGGGCATGATTGAGATGGAGAGCTTTGGGGGCCTGTTCAATTAGGCTCTCGAACCGGTGCAAGGTCTTGACGGAACGCTTGCGGCTGTACTTGTGACCTGGTTGTTGCGCCTGTTCGCAGGCCACTGCATCGATGTCCCTGCACGCTGAGCAGACTCGTGCGTCGTGAACAAGGACACGTCTGTCATCGAGCCAGGAACGGTCGCCGTGCAGACCATCGGTTCGCGTCGAGCTGGGATGATGGAGAGTAACTAATCTTGATCGGCAGACCGGGTGTGTTCCCTGCGGATGGCCACTGCGCCGTGCGACTGACGTCGAGTCTCTGTGCATACACATACATGCCGTTCTGCATACTGCATCCCATACTGCGAAAGAAGCGATGGCGACACCGCGTCACACGCTGGCGAGTGAGACTGAGACTAGGAGGTAACTAGTACCAGATGCAGGAGGAAAGAGGCGCAGACGAGTGGTGATTGCGGCGCTCTTGGCGTCTTTTGGCTTTGTTGATGCGTCGACCTTCCACCCCACTCCAGGAACACCCCAGCCTCGCGCCGAACGACAAACACCACACCCACCCGGCACGTCACGCCCACAAACATCTCTATCTCCCGCCTACATATACTATGAGTGCTGCTCCTGCCTCGGCCGCGCGAGAGAGGGCGTCAGCATGGTCGACGCGGATCCGATCACTTCCTTCCGAGACGCCTACCACGACGCCGCCGGCCAAGTGCCCAGCATTCCAGAGCGCCAGCCAGCAATTACCTGTTGTTGCGGCGACGCCGCGTGCGCATACCTCCGACACAACGAGCAGGCTCTGACGGTGCTGGAGCGCGATGTCCGGACGGCCGCGCAGATCGGCAAGGTGAGTTGCCTCATCAAATCCGGACATCCCACAACTGTGGTGCGGCTCGGCGGACGGCGAACACGCGCAACGGCTTCGACCAGACTGCCTTCGCGCGGATGCAAGACTGCACGCGAATCCTAGTCAGGGGAAGAGGGAATTGCAACGCGCAAGCCGGTGGAGGAACGGGCCAAGATGGCGTCGTCGCTGATATTCTCTCTGCAGGCCCTGTTGACGCGGCATGAGGCTTACATCCAAGACTCCGAGAAGGAACGAAAGGCTATGGCCGCGCAGATCCAATCGCTGGAGGTGGAGAAGCAGGCTCTCGAGAGACAGAACGCCAACGCCATCGAAGAGAACCGATCACTGCTGGACCAGCTCGAATTGTTGAACAATGCTGTTGCCGATTCCGATACCCAGGTCACGAATCTCCAAACAACATTGCGAAGCACCCAACAGGAACTTCAAAAGTTGTCGTACCTGCAATCGCGGACGGAGAGTTTGGAACAACAGCTTGCAGACTTCGAGAGGGAGCAGGCATCATGGCAAATGACTTTCGAACAGAAGGACCAGGCGGAGAAGACGGCGCTTCGCAGATGGCAGGAAGCTCAGCGGACACTCTTGCATTTGCAAGAGCAGATGGAGCATATCGAGCGAGAAGCCAAAGAAGAAAAGGAACGTCATGTGGAAGTGCTGGGTCGCATGGAACGCCAGCACGCCGTGGAGAAGGAACTGGACTCGGCCGCTGGCAGGCTGAAGGGTGCAGCGGCCGTCAAGGCTGCGGGGAATGGGACGAACGTCGTCTCGCACTTCGTCAAAGATATCCTGCAGGACAACGCGAATCTGCAGATGGGTATTGTCGAACTGCGAGACATGTTGCACAACTCCAATGAGGAGGTGGAAACGCTGAGAAAACAATTGTCCGTACACCAGCCTGTTATCTCAGCAGCGGATATACCTGAACCGACTACTTCACCCATACGCCCGCATCTAAACGAAGAGATGCGAAGGACTACGTCCCAAGAGTTGCATGTTCACCATCATTATCATGCACCAAATACGCCAAAGGCTTCGATCGTGCGGCGACCCAAGAAGAAACGTTATGGCGCTTTGACTCCCAATCACTACACAACCCCAACTTCTGGTCTAAGCACACCTCGCCACTCTTTCTCGATCCCATCGAATACTGCCGCCATCTTGTCGCAAACCGCTGCAAGCCTGCCCGGACAACGAATCTCGCACCAGAAACGATGGTCATACATGTCGGACCAATCCTTCGTGTCCGCACATTCGGTTCAAAGCTTCTCTGGTCCAAGCTCACCGCAGTCTTCAAATCGAGCTTCTTCGATGTTCGATCGCGTGTTCAGCGACGCGGGACAGGACTCGTCTCGCCCTTCAACGCCCGATACGGAGGACCCTGGATCGCCCATGTTCGTACCAATGGGCTCAAAACGCATCACAAGCGCACCCATGCACTCTCAGCGGCCTTCGGTCTCCTCGCACCGCGGGCGACTTTCTCTAGAATCCATCCTTGATACAAGCACAGAGAATCTACGCGAGCTGGACGCCCGGCAGCCAGCAGCCGATGCTGCAATTCCTGAGGAGGACGAGCTGGACTGGGAGAATGCCGATGTCCTTGCTGGGGAGGACGATCCTGACGCGCTTCCGCAATTCTCTGAAGAAATTCAACAGGCTCTTGAGCGACCTCGCCTCTTACGACGCGCTGCATCACATGAATCTATACTGTCATGTCGTGGCATGGATATCCACACACTCAAGTCCCGGCCTTCACAACTACTCACCCCTTACGGTAGCCGTTCCTTCACACCACAAGCAGTCATTAGTGACACCACGGCACAAGTCTCAGCCTCGATGTCACAGCCATCGGGCAGCGGACGGCGCATGCTAAGCGGTATCACCCCACCGGTAGCCAGCCGACGAGCCAGCTCGAATAAGTCTGGACTCGGCAGCAGAGTCGGCGGCTGGATGTTCGGGAAATGGGGCGCGTCGCCCACACCTAGCGTGACGGTCACCAATGCCAATGCTTCTGCAAGCCCACCCAGGATGAACAGAAGCGTTAGTGTCGCATCTGGCAGTACTGGTAGATCTACAGAAGATGCAGATGCGACACCCAAGAAACCCAAGCTACGGCCGCCGGGAATCAATCAGTCGGGTCCCATACCTGGCTTTGGACCAGAGATCAAAATCTCACATCCGCCTATCATGAAGAGCCTTGACAAAAGCGCATTGCAGAAGGTGTTGGATGAGGCGGCGCATTAAGTGCGCCCGGGGTATATGGAGCGATCTTTCTCGAAATTTTCCTTTGCGTACGAGTGCTGAGATACCCCAGTTCGTAGTTTTCTAGATACTTCTTCAATCCATGCGATTGCGCTTATGCTCGCTTTCCAATCTTAGGCACCCTTGTGCTGTAGGTGGTGCAATTCATATTCACTTGATGTGCTTCCGAAAAGGGGAATGTGCAGATGGACCCACATAGATGGACCCACATACGCTTGGCTGTACAATACGAAGCCCGATCAGCACTCATTGCGACCAAAGCCCTATGATATGTCTATTTTGAGTCGTGTTGATGAGAGGGTAAGTTCAACCGTCTTCTTTGCAGCCTGGAAGACCCCACAACGCAACGCAGGCATGCTGTTTTGAGCTGTTAAGGGTCACCTGCTTTTGGGGAAAGTCATGCATGTGACTCTTCCGCATGTGATATTTTTCGCGAGGGCTTTCGAAAACAGGTACTTTGCGGCAAGTCGCACAAAAGCTTTCAACCCTTCTTGGGGAAAACTTGATCAACTACCAGAAATCCCGCGAAGGTCTCATCGATTGTGACTCGAGCGAAGAGAGGAAACCTCGAGAAACGTTCTGACCACGAACCCTCGAGCTCCATCGACAGCACAGCAATGTCGCCGGGGAGCGCTGACATCCCCGTCACGAACGATCAGTTCCTCCAGAAACCCACGGATATTCTCGACGGCACTACTCGTACGCTCTGGAACGTCCCTGCCGTCTACAAGTACAACCAAGAGCAAGCCCATGCCATCCCAGCGGCAGCCAAACTGCACGCCATGTCTGTCCATCGTATCGAAAAGCATTGGCACGGAGTAAATGTCGCGACAGGCTGTCTGCCTCCAGAATTGGAGAGCAAAACGCCATATTCTCTCGCGATGCTTACGCGACTCGATGAGCTGGCCTATTTGACCGTCAAGAAGCATGAAGAGGCGCTGAGTGTTTTGCGATACGCTCATAAAGAACGTCGAGCCGGGGAAGAAGAAGATGACGGTGGACCGAAGCTTCATCCGAGAATTTCTACTGTGCCGAAGGAGATCTGGAAGCAGAATAAGGCTCAGGTTGTGGAAAGCACGATTTGGGAGAATCGGGAGGGGTTGCTTTTGCAGGATGTTGATCGGGCTGTTGCGATTATGCTTGCGGAGGGGAAGAAGGTGAGGAACGAGAAGACATTTTCGGTCAAGGAAGGAGAGAAGAAGGGTGATGTGAAGAGGCGAATCATGAGGGAGAGGAAGAAGGAGAAGAGGGAGGTGGAGAAGGTGGTGAGGAAGGTGGTGGGGTCGAAAACTCTGGAGAGGAGGGGAGGTACTGGTGATGATGATAAGAAAGGAGAGAAGGCGGAGAATGAGTACGATGAGATTGAGAAGTTGTTGGGCAGGGGTTTGAGGAAATGGGAGAGGAAGCAGGTGGGCAGGACGAGGCAGAAGATTGCTGCGTCTGCGGCGGCTGGAAGTGGTGGCAGTAGCATGCCGACGTCCAGTCTGGCTTCTTCCGGCCAAGGCGGAAGTGTCTTCATGGTGGGCGGCCTTGTAGGACATGCGGGGAGTGGCGATGTCAATGACAATGAGAAGAAGACGAAAGCAGTCGAAAAGACACCAGCAATGAGCGAGGAGGGAAGAAAGTTTCTCCAGGAGCACAAGTATGTGGATGACTTGTCTCTGCAGGAGCTGCTGGAGCAAAAAATGCTGTCCTTGGGTCAAGCTACCGGAGAGACTATGGTTGTGGACAAAGTACCTGCTCACGATCCCTTGGAGCGTACAGACAAGCACACTAGAAACGAGACTGGAGAAGGCAAGGACGCCGAGGAATTGCTCAGCAATGCCATGCGTGATCGCACCATCTCTCCGGGCAAGAATGCCAACGGTGGAGAGCTGGAAGGCGATACCAAGATGCAGCTGGAGTGAGCAATCGCATCGAATTTCTTCAAGCAAATTGAAACGCCCAACACTGCATTGTGCTGCGACCCGGTGACCTCCCACTTCGACCCACGATCATTGGCATCAACACATCGAGGGTATTCACACGAACACAACAAGCAGGCAACGACGCGCTAGAATTTCTCCTAGCCAAAACATGTCAACATGTGACTAAAAGCGCGGCAGATTCGTGCTGGTAGCATGGCAAAATAGACAGAAGTCGAACAGAATAGAAATTGAATTCCCCCTTTGCCATAAAATAATCAATAGCATTCAAGAGTCTTACCCTCCCCTCACAAATTCGGCTTAAACTTATACCCCTTCTGCACAGGCCGATTCCCCGTCGCCACGGGATCCCACCACGGCCACGCAGCCGGAGCATCATTCTGCATCGTGCCCGTGAAATTCGTCGCCCGCTTCTCCAAGAAAGCTCGTACGCCTTCTTTGTTATCTTTGCTCGTGAATAATTCGTACACGATCCGGCTGTCGAGGAGATGTGTTGCTTCGGGCGTGCTGGGACCGCGGTACATGAGCTCTTTGATGAGATGCAGACTGACGCCAGAGCAGTTTGCTACGATTTCGGAGGCGAGTTCGAGCGCGCGGGGAAGGACTGCGTCGGGGGTGGGGAGGGTTTCGGTGAAGAGGGAGTTGAGGAGAGGGTGGGAGGCGGGATAGACGGAGCCGGTGGTGCAGAGGTGGAGGGCTTTGGATGTGCTGTTTATTGTTAGTATCGTTCTGTGTAAAGATGATGATGATGATGGGCCAAGTAGGACTTGGAAAAGAAGGATAGGGAGTTGTGTAGAATGACCCACCCAATCAACTTTGGCAGCCAGAAACTGCTCGCTGCTTCCATCACCAAACCTCTCCTGGCGAAGACGAACCCGATCTTGGCGTCCTTGTAGGCGATTCGAATGTTCATTGGCAGGGTCATGGTGATTCCCACGCCCACGGCTGCACCCTGCACAGCTGCAATGGTTGGTTTCCGGCACCGATTAATCGCCATAGTCACTCGGCCTCCTCCATCTCGATGATCTCGCACCGCTTCTTCACCTCCCACGAACCCTGTATCCAGATCTGCGCCCGCGCAGAACATCTTGCCGTGCCCAGTCTGCACGATACATTTCACGCGGTCGTCGATATCGAACAAGGTGTAGGCGTGCTCGAGCTCGCGCATCATGGTGGGAGTGAAGGCATTGTATTTCTTGGGCCGGTAGAGCGTGACGAGCTGGACTGGCGTGACTTCTGTGGAGCTTTCGGGGACGTTTGTTACTCTGATCTCGGTGAAGCCGATGTCTGCATAGTTTTGGGGAATGGGCAGTTCGGTGAGCGAGGGCGATTCCACGTATTGGGAGCCTTTGCCTGAACCGGACATGCTGGCTGTACTGCTTTTTTGGTGGTCTGTTGTGAACGCGCAAGGATATAGGAAAGAAGACTCTTACGACGATGTCTGCGGTGATGTATTGCGCATGGCAGTGTGGGCATCGGCAATTGCTGCATGTGGTAGAGCTCCAAAGCTACTCGAAGCTCTCGAGTCTGGCGTAGTGAGGAGGATTCGCGGCTTTGCCGAGGTTTGCTGACTGTGCAAATTCTCTCCGGCCGACCTTCCTCTCTGAGCGGACCGATTGTGTTGTGAACTTGTGTCGCCTTACCTTGCACCCACACCCGTTCGGCTCCTCAATGCCGATGGAGGAGTCGATCAACCCTGGCACCAGCGGTATGCTGGTCACGATTGCGTCTGGATCTACGCCTCAGGAGCGCACAAGCTGTGATTTAGCAGGCAAATCTGCTGTTGCTTTCGGTTCCGCTCGTTACCGAAGCTGCGAACCCACCACTGCAATGGACGAGTTCGAGATCCCAACGCGGCAAGCTGAAAGCCAGTACATGATGCGTTCGATGCCACGAGGCATATAGGCGTTTTCCCTTCCCAGGATTCGTTGCAGGACCCAAATCGAGACCTCCGTGTGCAAGATGGTGCCTCCGCTAATCGCTCTAGAGGAGCACTTCCTCTCGACAGCTGTGCTCGATGCCTTTGATGATCAGTATTCGGAGCAGTTCAAGGCCATACCTGGAGTCAAGGAGAAGCTCACCGACGTTGATGGCTTACGGCTGAATGAGATGCAAAAAGGCGGCATCACATTCCAAGTCATCTCACATGCTTGCGCACCTGGAGGCCCCAGCCCCGAGATGTGCAGAGAAGGCAACGACCAACTGGCGGCCGCCGTGAGAAAGCATCCCAACCGGTTCGCAGGTTTTGCAGTCCTGCCGGTGGGCAACCCAGAGGAGTCAGCAGTTGAGCTTGAGCGATGTGTCAAAGATCTCGGGTTTCCTGGAGCCATGATTGACAACCATGTCAATGGAACGTACTTTGACGGCGACGAGTACGATGTCATGTGGCGAACGGCAGAGGAGCTGGACGTGCCGATCTACCTGCACCCAACGTGGCCCGCCGACAATATGATGCACTCATACACTGGAAACTTCTCCGAGGGCGCGAGTCGGAGTATGGGCGCATCTGGATGGGGATGGCACTCGGAGACCGGACTTCACGTTCTCAGACTGTACGCCGCTGGGCTGTTCGACAAGTTCCCCAGACTCAAGATCATCATTGGGCATTTCGGCGAAATGCTTCCCTTTATGCTGCAGCGCGTGTCCAATCTCAGCAGTCGGTGGGGTGAGCAGAAGAGGAAATTGCTCCAGGTGTGGGACGAGAACATTTGGATCACGACATCTGGAGTCTGGAGTCTGGACCCGCTGAAGTGTATACTCGGAAACACAAGAATTGACCACATCCTGTTCAGTGTCGATTACCCATTCGAGAAGAATGAGAATGGCCGCAAGTGGATGCAGGAGCTGGAGCAAAGTGGCCTGGTGAATGCAGAGGAGCTCGAAATGATCGCCTACAAGAACTCGGCCAAGCTGCTGAAGATTGAGCTGCCGCAGGCGACCAACGGAACGAATGGGACGAACGGGGTCAACGGCGTGAACGGGCACTGATTGCGCGGCGAGTGCCGAGATGCTGTGCGGTATGCCGTCCTACCAGCGCGGCGCGGGTGTGACTCAAAGACGGAGGCGACTGTGGTAATAGCATCTGATATAGATTGACGATGAGACGAGTTATGAGTAATGAGCCGCCTGAAGGGCGAGAGTAAAATACAATACTTCTTGCTGGACTTGCAAAGACATCTGCCACCGAGCATAGCATATTCTACTAGCTGTCCGGAATCCTGCGGTACCTGCCTTAGCTTTTCTGGCTTGCATGGAAACGACCAACCTCTGTTGTCTTTCCGACAGCCACGACCTGCACGTCTGCCTGTCATCCAGCGCATCTGCACGCCAATTGCCGTAGTGCATTTATTGCTCACTTGTTGCCTTTGGATGATGGAAACTCCCAACAGCGCCCGTGAGGTGGCAAGAATCAGAGTTGCTTGGCAATGGCGGGAGCGCGATCAGCATCCGACCAGTCACCAGCGGATCATCCTTCTCACTACGGCCAGGGCACGGCTCCCGTTTGGTGTGTGAAACGGCAGCGCCCTTGCACGCGTCGGCGGAAAGCCACGATGCCCTCGACACGGCGTCGCCCTTGACTCAAAGCGTCCACCAAATTTGAGATCCCGTGACTTCGCGTGAGTATCGGGTTTGCATCCGCCCAATGAGCGCCCACCTGCGCTGCAACCACTCTACGCCGACCACTCACGTCGACTCGTGACCCTGCTGGCGTATCTGCTGTGAGTTTGCGCCCGTCGCATTGCAGGCAAGCCGACGCCAGCCTGCTCTCGTTTCGACGCCGTTTGGTGCTGATGCGGGCTGTGTTGCCTGAGCAGCACCGGGCGCACGGAGTATAAGTATCCTCGCTTTCCTCCCCCTCACACGCCAAACTTGGGCACTCGCCGTTCCGCGCTCCGGCATCTGTGCTGCTTTGCCGTCCGCATCTGCTAACGAACAGCCAACATGTTTTCGGTGAGCAAGAGAGACAAGTCGTACAGAGACAGCTTTTCGCATCGAGCGGGAAAGTCGATGAGTAGCAAGAGGCAAAAATCGTTCAAGGAATATGGCACTTCGAAACGCATCAGCACCATACAGCCAGTCGTACAGCAGCCGTCTGCACAGTCGTCACCGAGGACCGCCAGTTCTCCCACATCTCCGTAGGTCACCCTTGCCGCACTATAACGATCTGAGCTCATGCGGTACAGAAATCTCAACTCCGCCATCGTCACAATCGCCGTCGGGTCAGAACAGAGGCTGTTTGCTGCCCACGAGGATGTCCTGTCGAAGTCGCCTGCTTTTGCCCAGCAGATCCGCAAGCAGTTCTTTGAATCCAACGGCAAGCGTATCGACATCCCGAACGAGCTACCCGAAGTCTTCTCAGCAATACTAGAGTACCTGTACAAAGGCGACTATGCACCCAAGCTTGAGTACGATAAGAAGCATCAGAGCTGGTTTCTCGATGATGGAGATGCGGCGAACGGGATGACGGAAACCACAGTTCCTACGCCCGAGGGTCATATCATCCTCAAAGACACTGTGATCTACGTAAGCACGCTCCCGCCTTGCGCCTGACCTCGGCGACGGTGCTAACATCTCTCAGTGCTCGGCGGCTCGATATGGCCTTATTGACCTCCAACGCTTGGCGCTGAAGAAGCAAGGACTACAATCCGGAGTCCAATGCAGCACCATTCTATCATCAGCTCGATACGCCTACGCCAACACACCAGCGTCAGACTCGAAGTTGAGAGCACACTATCTCGCGCTCATCATCCGCAGTCGAAGCACCTTCAAGCGTAGCGGGACTATGCAAATGGAAATGGAAGCCGGCGGCTCGCCACTTTTTTTCGACCTGTTCGTAGCCATGGGTAAGCTGACACGGCAAGATCCGTTTGCATGTTCAATCGTGGGTTGCTGATGCTCGACAGTAAACCATCTCGACGACATTGCCTCAAATGCACGCTCCCCACGCACCTAAGGCCTCATGCCTTATCCCAACAGTATCATCATCTGACCTTACCCACCAACAACAAGCCTGATGACTCACAACTTTATCGCGTTCCGCATCCATCTCCTTATCAACAGGGCGGTCAACCGGCTTGGGCCCAACTTTTAGCATCCCGACTCGCCACATCATTGATACCCTTCTGCATTATTCGACTATTTCTGCAAGCATGAATATTATCCTTTTTCAGCATCAGCACGGCGTTCACACTTCGGAAAAGAAACATGACAACCAATCATACAAGCACTGCGCGCGCGCGCAAACACACGAAAACGAGTCTGTACTATTACCATTTTCCACGACGACTGTGTTGGTCGAGGAGTGAAGGCCCCACGATTTGGAGCGGGATTCTCCAGGAGGAGAACCAAGAATGTAACCACTATTATTATTATTCACAATCAGACTGTCCAATTTTGGAAGACGGACACGAACAACGCAAACGAAGTGCGTTGCTGACGTCGAGAGTCGCGAAAGAAGTATCGCAGGGCGATAGATTGTACTTGTAGGAGGAGAAGATCAGACTTATCTAACTAAATTTCAGATCCCATGGCTGTGTTGGTAACTTGCTCGCTCTCATTGAACAGTTCTCACCTGAGCGCCCTCGCGAACAGGTGAGAACTGTTCAAAAATGGGCCATCGGACAGCTTGATACATGTGTGCCATTCACATATTCTCTGAGGCACAACGAGAAATAGAGACAGTTACGTGTAGTTACTTTAAGAGCTACCGAATCGGGCACTACTACTCGATGAACCACATTCGTCTCAAACAACTAAATATTCTCCGATCCCTGCCGATGATCTTGAAAAGTAAACGGTGCCGAATGTGGAAGAAGCCGCAGTACTGTAGTGACTCATGCTTGATGATGGAGGAAGCATGCAAGTCACAAGCCAAGCCTCGGATGCTTGCCGTGATGGTGTGCTCATCAAGTGCCGACGCTGGTGTGGGCCGAAGATTTACGATATTCTTCCCACGTTCGCTCGTTGCTCGACTGTGATCGAGCGAGAGTGCCAAGCTAGGACACGTCCATTTTGCTACGCCATGCAACAGGCGTTTGCATCTGGTACACTGGATCATAGATGCCGAAGAAGGTTGGCCATGGTGGTATCGTTGATGCCTAGGATATATCTGATTGGGCTGCGGTAAGGATGCTCTCACACGCCAGTTCCTGGAAAGGCGCCGTTCTTGTTCAGGACTACCATGCGTCGTTCTCGGGCGATGTAGCCTTTCATCAGGCTCTGCATCGAATAGTCAGCGAAGTTGCACAGTTTGCGTTGCATATAGGTGTTCGCAGGTGAGACTCGGCAGGTGTGGCAAAGTTGCGCCGTCCGTGGCGGGCATCAACTGCTCCTCAAACGGACTGATAACACAAAAAAACATGATGCCAACGTACCTTGTATATCGCATTTGCGATCAAACACTCGACTTCGTCATAATCGAATCCTTGGTCGCCGTTGTTCACCTCTGCCCCTGCCATCTGAAGCGCCGCAGCGAACTCGTCTGTCGGCACTCTCGACCTGCGAGTTGGTGGACCGGTGTCGCCCTCTTTCGGTGGATCGAAGCCGCCAGCCAGGAAAACCTTACGGAAGATGTTGCGCAGGATGACATCTCGTCCACGCTCCAGTGTCAAGTATATGCGCCGCTTCACAAACTCTTCTTCGCCATTCTCCAGTGCCGTGTTGAAAGCCGCCAAGTCACCTTTCCGTATCGACTCTGCAATTGGTTGGAACAGCCTCGCGAGGGATGGGTATTGTGATAGCACAGCCGATGAGGGAAGCGTATGTGAGGTGAGAAGCTTAGTGGGAATGAGGTAGGTCAGGATGAGCTGCAGGTTTTTGGTCGACTTTGAGTGGCACAGATTGTATGCCGAGGACAGATACTCCTCAGCTGCAGCGTAGTCCTCGTCGACAAAGTGGATGACTCCGCAGTAGTACATGAACGCCACCTGATGGCTTTTGGGAAACTGTGAGAGTGGCGGCATGTCACTCTGCGATTTGAGAGTTCGCAAAATGTTCTTCGACAACGAGATGTGGTTGAGTTTGAAGTGGGTTTTGAAAAGAGCGGTCGCAATGAAATAGAGTGCCCACTTGCGGGAATCCTCAAGTGGGTTGCTATACTTACCATGAGCATGTGCTACAGCATCGACGAGGTGCTCGTGCTTCCGCTGGGGACATGGTCTCGTCTAGTTCATAAATGCCGTGACGGGGTTTGTTCCAGCGAAAGCACGGAGTATGCAAGATGGAGACTCACCGGTCGCCGGCACACAGGCCAAAGATGCGATTGATCTGACGCGCAGCATCCTCTAGCTTGTCATGCACGCTGCTCGGATCGAAGGCGTCTTCTTCTTGAATGCCACCAAACGCCATGTCGCTCTCGCGTTGACTGGCGGTCTTCTGATCTGCTTTGATGGCGAACACCCGCAGATACTTGACAAGCACGTATAGGCACGGGATTGTCCATGCTCCAAGCACGCCGACGGTATATCCTTGGTACATAGTGTTGACCACTTTCTTCCAGTCTTCGTAGACCTGTGCCCAGTCCGCCTCATTCGTCTGGCCAACATTCTGCAGTTCTTCTGCTGCTAGCAAGGTGCCTACGAACTTGTGGTGGGCGGAGAAGATTTCAATCCACGTGTTGATCTCCTTCTTGTCGAGGTGAAGCGACGGGTTGTATTGCAGCTTGTATCGCAGGTCAGTCTGCGCGTTTGCAGCAGTTATGCCATTGCGAAAGTGGTACAGTCGGCCCTGGTCGTGCTTGGGCGGCTCAGGCGAGATGCAGGTGGCCAGCAGATAGCCATTGGGACCCGAAGGATCCTCGTGAGCGAGCACAAAGTCCTCGAACAGCGTGTCAATGTTGACCATTGCTGCAGTCTGCTTCCGAGACGATGTTAGTCGTTGTTGTTGGTGAGTCGCTGGCGCTGGAATGTGCTGTGCTCCCATCCTGAGGTTGAGATGTCGATCGGAGGTCGGCGAGTCGGGGCTTGGCGTCCCGAAATGGCAGCCACCCACAAGTTGCGAAAAGACGAGCAGCCAACTTCTTCTCTGCTGCAGGTTCACGTCGACAAGCACTAACCCAACAGGAACAGTCACAGTGAGTCTTGCGCAACCGCTATGTGTTTCGTGGTGTGCTAACAGTGTGTAGATGGGTAAGCATCGTCCGATCTCATACCGACCGCGCACGCGCACCGAGTTTTGAATGGGTGAAAGAGGAGGGAATCATGCAAAGACCTGAGCAGAATTGCAGTGCGCCATGCGCACAGGATCAAATGCTTCCTCTCACGATATGTGCATCAGACGAGACGCTCAATGTGCTCTTGCGCCATAGCCGATGAGCGGAAGCCAGTGGACAGCACGAGCTGAGACGGTCGAGACGCATTGGACACATCTACCTTTTTCTGCTGTCAGACAGCGCTGATATTGTTTGCCCAACAGTTCAGTCTGCAAGCGCCGGTTACAAGGGCCTGGAGGAGTACCAGGTCATTGGCCGCCATCTCCCCAGCGATGCCAACACAACGCCAAAGCTCTACCGCATGCGTATCTTTGCGCCAAACGAGGTCGTCGCCAAGTCCCGTTTCTGGTACTTCCTTGCCAAGCTCCGCAAGATCAAGAAGGCCAACGGTGAAATCGTGAGCTTGAACAAGGTGCGTAGAACGCAGACGTCACGGAGGAGTGGAGGATGGTCGATCCTGATTGCTGGTCTAGATCCACGAGAAGCACCCTCTGAAGGTCAAGAACTTCGGTATCTGGATCCGCTACGACTCGCGTTCCGGCACCCACAACATGTACAAGGAGTACCGCGAGATGTCCCGTGTCGATGCCGTCAAGTCGCTCTACCAGGACATGGCTTCCCGCCACCGTGCTCGCTTCAGGACCATCCACGTTTGTCACGTGCCCCTTCTACGGCAGACGCTCTATCTAACGTTTCCCACAGATTCTCAAGGTTGTTGAGGTCGAGAAGACGGACGACATCCGCCGCCCATACATCAAGCAGCTCACCACCAAGAACCTCAAGTTCCCACTTCCTCATCGCGCACCACCGAAGCGCGGCAAGAAGATCTTCGCTGCCACTCGCCCAAACACTTTCTACTAGGCGTTTCGCGACTATTGTGCACTTGCTGGGACAGACTGCGACTGCCTGGGTTGGCGGTCTTTTGGCGTTGCTACGCAGGAGTAGCTAGCGTATGATCAAAAATATGAGGCCTACCGCCATATGCACGAACATTGATGACTTCCAATTTTGTTCTTGTTCTGTTCTCTCTCTGGCTTGCATCATCGATTTGAGGAGACAGGACTACTACTACTGATCAGGCGGGCATGATTCAAATCAGCCGGTCGATACACATGTACATTGCGGTGGTGGATCATGAAGCTTTGCATGGCAATTAATCACTCGAAGTTCGTTTCTACCCCGCCGAGCCAACACGCACGTCCACGGACTTTCGACAACCAGGCATTTCATACATGCCATTCTTTCACAGTGCCACTGCTGGTTTTCCTGACTCGGATCCCCAGTGGCTGTCCGTTCAGACCGTCCAGAGTCTCCGGCAATGCAACGCCCAACCTCGCAGCTTCTTCACCGGTAAATGTGCCATAATAGTCTACATCATCTGCATCACGCAGCCGGACAGGCGGGGAAGCCTTGTTGAGACAGTAATGCACGCTAAAGCTGACCACAAAACCCAGTGGATATGCCAGATAGTACACGTTGGTACAAGCTTTTGGCACAGCGATCTTTGGGTTGACAGCATGGACGAAGCCCGGCAGCAAATACGACCATCCCGTGACCCAGGCGACAAAGCTCCTCCAGTTGATGCCGTGCGAGAAGTAGTAGATTCCGTCCTTGCCAGGATGATAACAAGTCTGAAAGCTTGACACGGCGCTTACGCAGGACCCAGTAGTCGCAGATCATGATGCCGACCATGGGTCCTAGAAAGACGGAATAGGCGCTGAGTACGCTGATGAAGGTGCTCGCTGCGCTCAGCAGTTTCCATGGACACATGGCGATGCTGAGGACTAGACCGACGTACGCTCCACGTCTGATATTGATGTACGTCGGGAAAAGGCCTGCCATGTCGATTCCGGTGGCGAATGCGTTGTCGATGCTGTTGATGGCAAGTTGACATATGACCAGACCACAACCTGCGAAGAATGCTGCTGCGCGCGCTCCTGGTGTATAACTGGTGTCCAACAACTTCTGAATGAGGTTTGGAGGGTTCCTGGAAACGTAAGTTTTCCGCAAGAAGCAACGTCAACTCTGCTTACCAGATCGCCTCTCCGTAGACCTTTTGGGATGCCGAAGCACTCAAGCATCCCAATGATGGCATGAAGACACCCAGAACTATGATACAGACCCACTGACCCATAACTTGATCGCCAGGCCGGCGCGCGAATCTCGAGAAATCCATTTGGTTCGTTAGGCCGACTGCGATGCCTCCAATGACGGTGCTCACACCGTGAACCATGTCCCAGCCCAGCTCGTAATTGCTTAAAGCTGCAGCAGGTTGACTGAGCAGTGGCCCTCCGCCTCCAGCCTTGGCCATGATCCAAATTACCATGGAGATGAGCGTTGTCGCCGTAATCAAGTTGAACCAAAGTACGACCCATTGGATCCGCTCAGGCTTGATATACAGGATGGGTATCATCAGCAGATTGAAAATGATCCACCCTGTGAATTGCTTGGTGGTCATATCAGCAGATGCAGGGAAGTGGTGGGGCATATACTGGTAGCTCGGAAAAATGGCAGCGAGGATATTCTGAACGCAAAGTCCTCCAGTCCACGGGGAAGCCGATGTGCCATTCTGCTCCCACATAGCCGTTGCCCACAGCTACAGCGGCGATGATGACTTTGCCAATGACCGTGGCAATAGGCTGATGGCAGACATTTTCCGAGCATCGTCAGGGCCCACGGGCATGCTGCAGACTTGGGCTGAGGTTCCAGCCTATGGCCGAAGTTTGCGACAACAGCAGAAGAGGGGTTTGTTGTTGGCCGGCGGCCGACGATGATAAGAGTGAAGTCGGGCGGAGGTTGGAGACTGGAGCTTGGGCCAGGGCGCGCCGAGCATGGGTGATTCCAACGATCAACCCTCTCTGTCTCACAGACCGCGCAGCTTTGGTTGGTCACATTACTGCTGCTACCGACGGACCATCGTGGAGCGCACATGGCGACCATGCGGGCAGACTTGTCTCGCCTCGATCGGCCATCGCCCGACATCAGACGCGCAGTAGGCACAGCTCGCCCAAGAGCTCGCGAAGCCGTCTGCGTATGTAGGACACGGTACTTCCATTGATTGTCGCTTGACATGAGAAGCGAGCGATAACTGATCTGAATCTCCTGAGCTGATGTACTACTGGCGACATGGTTGGCGGCAACGGCAAGAGCATTCGCATCGGTGTGGACGTCGGAGGTGAGGGCCTGAGCAATCATTCTTCTGCCACTTCGCGAAGCTGATTGCCATACCACAGGTACGAACACTGACGCCGTAGCTATCGACCCATCGCAGCAGTATACCCCAACACGCGGCGTTCTCGCCCACCATAAGACACCCACTACGACCGACGTCACGGCCGGGATCGAGAAGGCAGTAAAAAATGTCCTGAGTGAGTCTGAGTTACCTCCGGGGAGGATCGTCAGCGTGACTGTTGGCACCACACACTTCATCAACGCTGTAGTCGAGCAGGATGCCCGGCGTCTTCGCAGAGTGGCTATCATTCGCATATCCAAGAGCTTCTTGCGGGAAGTACATCCATTTTCGGAGTTTCCGCCGGGCCTGACCAGCATCATCAAAGGCTATGTGGGATATGTGGATGGAGGGCTACATATTGATGGATCTGAAGAGGCGCCGATCGATGAGCAGCAGGTGGTGGAAAGATGTCGCGAGATCAAAGGACATGGACTCAGTGCTGTGGTTGTGGTCGGCACATTTTCGCCAATCGACGAGCATTTCCGTCAGGAGAACCGGGTGCGGGACATCGTGCTGCAAGAGATGCCATACGCAGATGTCACTGCCTCGCACGAGTGTGCCAATATCGGTCTCATGGAGCGCGAGAACGCAGCGATCCTCAACGCGGCCATCCTCCGATACGCAAGGCGCACCGTGAAGGGCTTCCGAAGGGCTATGCAGGCATTGAGGCTGACCTGTCCACTCTTCCTCACACAAAACGATGGGACACTCCTCGACTCCGCCTCCGCCGCAAATATACCGATTCGCACGTTCTCGTCCGGTGCGACCAATTCCATGCGCGGTGCCGCATATTTGACAGGCCATGATCTTGCTCAGTCTTCGGCCATCGTCGTGGATATTGGTGGTACCACTGCCGACGTGGGAGTTTTGTTGCCGTCCGGATTGCCTCGGCAAGCCTCCGCTTATGTCACAGTCGCTGGAGTGCGCGTAAATTATTCAATGCCCTCTCTGCACTCGATTGGCCTAGGAGGTGGGTCCATTGTACGAGAAAAGTCGGGCAAAGTCACTGTCGGCCCAGATTCTGTCGGCCACTACCTGGCGCGCGATGCCTTGGTTTTTGGAGGCAGGATCACGACGGCATCTGACATCGCAGTCGCGGCTGGCAAGGCACAGATGGGTGATGCTGAGCAGATACTCCACCTTGATAGAGCTTTCATCGAGCAAGCTCAGCTGAGAATCAAGACTCTGCTCGAAGGCGCGATCGACGCCATTAAGACTTCACCCGAGCCTCTTCCAGTGCTATTGGTCGGTGGCGGGGCTGTGCTCGCTCCGTCGTTGCTCAAAGGCGCATCAGATCTGAAATTGCCACCGTTTCACGACGTCGCGAATGCGGTTGGGGCAGCCATCTCCAAAGTAGGCGGTATCGTGGACATCATTCAAAGTGTTGCGGATCAGTCGCAGAACCAGGCGATTGAGCGTGCTAAGTCTATGGCGAGGCATCGAGCGCTAGACGCCGGCGCGATTCGAGAGAGCATTGTTATTGCTGAGGTGGAAAGTTATCCAGTGACTTATGTCGCTAACCAGCTACGCACGGTAGTCAAGGCTGTGGGAGAGCTCGACATCAATTCGGAGCCTGCGTCGCTCAATGATCTAGAGGAAGACGATGGTTGTGACGAAAGTGAAGCGGCAAAGAACATGTCGGTGAAGGTAATCGATGAGCCTCTCGTCGACCCCCTGTCCTACCGGCCTAGCATCGTCAGAAATTGGGAGACTGATGTATTGGAATGGCATATTACTGAGACTGACCTTGACTTTCTGGCCGATGGTTTGCTACGTCTTGGGCTGTGCCGGTGGCGGCTCGCCTGCAGCGTCTCGTATTCAGATGAGAGACATGATTCGCGCTGGGTACAAGATGAAGGTCATCGATGCCTCTTCCCTCAAACCAGATGCGCATATATACTGGGGCGGACATATGGGGTCTCCAGCAACATCCACCGAGCGTCTGCAGTCCCTCGAGACTGTTCACGCTTTTAATGCGTTGCTTGAGTACCGAGGCGAGAGCACCTTTGACGCAGTCATGGGTCTCGAGGTTGGCGGCGCAAACGGCCTCGAGCCATTCCTAGTCGGCTCCTCTCGCTTCTTCGATCGTCCTGTCATCGATACAGATTGGATGGGCCGAGCGTATCCCACGTACTGGCAGACGACTCTCGCCGTGCACGCGCCTGGCGAGCTGGTGCCATGTGCAATCGATTCTGGTGACGGCAAAACAATCATTATGACCAAAGCCAGCAATGATGAGATCGTAGATCGAGCGCTCCGAGCTTCGTGTTCAGAAATGGGCTGCAGAGTTGGTATGGCAGCCAACCCAACCACAGCCGACAAAGTGCAAAAGTACGGCGTTCTGGGAACGGTGTCTCTCTCTTGGCGGATCGGGCGCTGCATTGCGCAGGCCGAAGTCACAAACACTCTCTCCACTGTGGCAGAGCAGATCATCGATGAAGTCGGAGGAGAGAAGAGTGGCAAGGTCTTGTTCAGAGGCAAGATCATTGAAGTCGAGCGCCGGATATTCAAGGGCCATTCGTACGGGAGTATCACCATCGCAAGCCTGTCGACGGAGGAGGAAGATGAATCCCTAGATCTGAAGGCCCGGCGCCTCGAAGCTGTGAAGTCCACTGGCACACTCAAGATACCCTTCAAAAACGAAAACATCTATGCGGAGCACACCGATGATGACGGCACATGGAGCATCGTCGCCTCCGTTCCGGACTTGATCTGCGTAATCGACACTGGATCTGGGAAGAATTTGGGGGTTCCGGAGTTCAAGTATGGGTATCGCGTCGCGGTGCTCGGTATCACTTGCAGTCCGCGGTGGTCTGATACTGAAGCCGGGTTGAGAATTGGTGGGCCTGGTGCTTTCGGATACCATGACATTCTGTACCGGCCGCTTGGCCAGTATGTCGAGCCAAGAAGTGTCATTGAGGAATTTGCACCATCGTAGTCGCGGATGCTGGGCTTTCGTCTCCTACCAGCGCTTGCACATGTCAGAGCAATTGTCAGAGGACATGTGATTCTCCCAAGGCATACATACTTCCCTGCTCGTCAGCGTGCCTTCGCACAGAGAGGACGAATTTCTGCCACAAGCATTCCTTTCATGACTGCGTGCGAGAGGTCTTCCGAGGCACCGAGAAGTTTGTTGGAGATACATTGAGATTTTGGCAAGAGAAGGGGTAAACGCGTCGCCTGCCTCACCCGTGATCAAATGAGGAACAAGGCTTGGCAGTCGCCGTGGTTTCCATTCTTCTATCCTCCACGTGCCACCTCTCAGCCCAACAATTTGAAGCAGACAAGATGACACTCACTGCCGACCCGAGCACCGATACTGTGCACACTGCGACTTCTATGGCTCACGTCTGTGCATATCTATCTTGGCCACTAGTCCATGACATGCTCAGGGTTATGGCTACTCGAAGTGATATACGCTGGGTCGACTGAGGGCTTTTATGAGCTAGATCTGCCACTCACGCTACATGGCTTGCAATTCGATGCTACGTCAGAAGTTCGTTGAAAAGGAGTGATGGATCGAAGAAGCCGCATCGGGACCGTAAATGGAGAGAAATTCTAGCACACTTTTGCTCTGCCGTGCTTCGTAGCTCGCTTATGTGCAGAGATACTGCTCGTTGGTGTGTTCTTGGAGCAAAATGCCGGATGTAATGGCAATCCGTGTTACCTTACTGTCTTTCGAGCAAGCAAGCAGTCCCGCACTTGCCCACAGAACATAGATATCGCCACGCCTTCTCGTCTTCGTCACCGCATTCAAGATGATTCTGATGTTGCAGCCGTGGTGATCATCTCACACCGTCATTCCTTTGCTGACTCTCTGGCTGCCGACGTCTATACCCTTGTTGAAACGGTCATCAGGATCGTATTTCTGCTTCACCTCTACCAACCTGTTCCAGTTCTCTCCATACACCTGCCGCATATAATTCCACTCATACAAGAAGGCCGTGAAGTATTCTCCATGGAAGCCCTTGCCAGCTGTAATTTGGTCCCCCAATTTCTGGAGTTGCGTAGACGCTTTGTTTTCGACATCCTCAGATGTGTCTTTGGGCGTCGTCACAAGCGCAACCTGCATGACATGTCTTCTTCAACGAGCGTGCGGCCAGGCAGTAGACGCAGGCGAAGGGACCGAGTTGAACACGGCTTCTTGCATTAATTCGAAAATGATGGCACTTCCGACTTCGAACCCCGGATGGACCTTGTAAGTATCCTCAAACCACTGCCATAGTCGAACAATAAAGTCATCGTCGACTTTGGAGATCAAAGGAGCGGCGCACCGGTACCTGGAAGTACCCTGCCAGGCCCCATAGCCTGCGGAGAGATTATTCACTTGCTGCAAACCCATTTCGCCGGCGGCGACTTCGACGGCGCCGGACAGCTTATAAGCCCAGGCGAATCCTTCCTCGCTGCGTGCATGGGCCTCGCCGTGTATGTCAATAGCCGTAATGACAATGCCTGGCCGAGCGCCTTGGGATGGCTGGCCCATACCAGGACCTTGGTTCGCCACAAACATCGCGATCTTCGGATCCGTTGCCCGACGATGCATGGCCGCCGTGGCTTCTGAAGTTTCCACCAAAGAGGAGTAAGGAACAGTGATCATGGCGGCGAAAATCTTGGAAGATACGCGTTTGAGATGGAATTTGAGCGCAGAGACAACACCGAAGTTACCTCCGCCTCCTCGAAGTCCCCACACGAGATCATCTTCCCCGTCCGCTTTCGCCCACACTACTCGGCCGTCACGAAGAACAACTTGAGCATCGATCAGATTTTGCGGATCGGATACCAAGCCGTGTTCGTGAGAGAGCCAGCTGAAGCCTCCTGCCATGGGACAGCCAGCCACGCCAACCCAAGGGCAACGTGCGGCTACCGCTCCGTACCCCGGTGCATGGAAATCGACAAGCTTATCGACTTCGCCCCAAGAAATTCCTGCGCCGACAGTGGCTATCTCCGTGCCGGGGTCGAATTCGAACGATTTGAAGCCTTGTGTGCTCAGGATCACATCGTGAGCTGAACTGCTGCCTGTCCCTGTGCTGCGGATCGCGAAGTCTAGAATCGAGCTATAGAGGTGCTTGACGACATTCTGCAGTGTTGGAAGATCTTGGGGCTGACGACAAGAGTGGGATTCCGATTTGCTGCGATCGACCAGGGTTTTTTTTGCTCTTGGTATTCGGGTTGTCCGCGTATGTAGTACGTTGGGCATATCTTCTTTAGCTCATCGAGCTGGCTTTCTGCAATGTCTTCCATGGTCTAGCGGTGGAAGGGGTGATGGAGGAGGGGTTTGAGGGGCTGGGTCAAGGAGCGGGACTTGTTATATGTAGTAGGTGTGTTGGTCCCCTTCGATGGATCCTTCGAGAGGTGCTCGAAGTGTTGAATCAATCGATGCTCTTTGCCTGGGATGTCGCGCAGCTACTGCGACTGATTTATGTTCTTTTGGCGAGAGGATTGAGAAGTTAGTGTAGCGTACGGACATAAGTGTGGACTGTTGAAACAAGTGCGGCTGAGTGTACTAGACTAAACGGCGCCCAAGGCTGACTGACGGTGCTGCAAGCTTTGGCTTCTAGCCCGAGTGGGGCTATGCTGTGATCCTGCAGAAGTTGATTTCGACGAGCTGCTGGTGATTCCGCAACACAGTATGTGTAGGATGCAATTGATCTGCTTGTTTCTACGACACCTATTGAACTCATCAGACTCCTGGACTCAGTGGCACCATCTTGCTCGTTCGGCTAGGATGAGCGGCCAATTCTTCGCCTGTTCACGCCAGATTGGTAAGCGTTTGTTCAGTCACCCTCGACCAGTAGGGGCAGGTTCTGTGTTCGAAGGATTTGTGATTTGGCGAGCCCTGGGGCGATGGGCGTAAGCAGGATCTGCCGCCTGCCACTTTTCTCCGAAGGAATTGGTCTCGTCACACTCGGGCTTGCATCTTGCCTCATTCGCTTGATTTCCAGAACATTGGCGCCAGCTGCCAAATAGTTGGTTCTCGTGGACTCGATCGTTCCCACTAGTGACAGGATCAACTGCCGAAGCTGGGGCAATTCGGTATCGAGGCTGGTTAATAATGTGCATCGGGGTTGCATCGTGGAGACAAGTCGTCTTTGAGGATGCTAAGATCGTATCACCCTGAAACAAACCAGTGCTCGGAGGCATCCTGCTCCAATCGGCGAGAGGCTGCCTGCACATTTCGTAGGGCGAAGAAGCTCCATAAGATGACACCTTGTTGTCGTCGAGAAACACGCCAAGAGCAATTACCAGAACTTGTTGCGGTGGAATTCCTTTCGTGTCTTGTGTAGATATTAGTAACTTCGAGGTAGGCCAAGTGCTTTTTCGCTAATAAAATTCATGATCATTTCCTATGCATCTTATTAGTACCTCGTCAACTTGTCTGTAACTGAATCCGCTTCACTTACCCGGCTGACCGGAGCTAGCCTTGGTACGAAGCATTCTCGCAGATATCTCTCGACATGGTATTCAGCAGCATACCCCATGCCGCCCATGCTCATGACACTTCTTTCACAGGCAGTGTATGCCGCTTCCGCAGCGACGTATTTAGCACTATTAGCTGCTATCCCGACTTGATGTTGTGTTATATTTTCGTCGAAATCAGGGTGTTCAGGGGTGCTGCGATCATACAATCTGGCAGCATGATATGTTGCAAGCTTAGCCGCTTCAAGCTGCATGTAAGCTGATGCTAGCGGATGCTGAATTGCTTGATTTTGTCCAATCGGCCGGCCAAAGACGACGCGCTCGCGGGCATAGTCGGTGGCTTTCTTCAGTGCTGCGTAGCCGAGCCCAAGCGCTTCGCCAGCAAGAAGGCATCGTTCAGCGTTCATGCCGTGCAGAATTATCTTGAATCCTTTGCCCTCTGTTCCAATTAATGCGTCTTTTGGCACGTAGTAGTTGTCGAAAAAGACCTGGTTGGCATCAACGGCTCGACCGCCCATCTTCTTGATCCGCTTGATCTCAAGCCCAGGATTCGATTTGTCTAGGTCGATGTACAACATGCTAAGACCCTCGCTCGGCCTCTTGACTTCTTCTACCGGGGTAGTTCTGGCGAGTAACACCATCTTCTGCGCTACCTGTGCATTCGTGATCCAGATCTTCTGGCCGGAGATACGGTAGCCTTCTCCGTCGGGAGTGGCAAGAGTTTTGAGCTTCAGAGTATCAAGACCAGTATCGGGTTCTGTTACGCCGAAGCAGGTTCTCCATTCCCCGCTGACGATCTTTTTCAAGAATCGATCCCTTTGCTCGGGTGTTGCAAATTTGGACACGGGCTGAGTGGCATATACGTTGGCGTGTATTGACTGTGCACCTGCCATTCCCGCGCCACTTTCAGCGATAGTCTGCATCATCATCGTCGCTTCAGAGACGCCCAGGCCCGCCCCTCCTAACTCCTCTGGCAAAGCAATGCCTATCCAGCCGTCTTTGGCAAGGGCGGCATGCAGTTCTCCGGGATACTCGCCACTGTAGTCACGCTCCATCCAGTAATCGTCTGGAAAGTTAGAACAGATCTTGAAAATCGACTCTCTGACGGTCATCTGCTCCTCTGTGAAGCCAGACGTCTCCATCAGTGGCCTTCGTGCTGTTAGTGAGAAGTTTCGTGAACCGCATTTTGGCGAGCGAGCAATGGGGATTGCACGGCGACTGGCACGACTGGCCGTGCGCAGGGACGAGAAGAATGTTTGTGCCATTGGTAGCCGTATGTACTGGATTGTAAAGCAGTAAATATGAAGACAGCACCCTCGATCGAGATATTGATCTATGTACAAGCGGCGACATCGGTAGTGACGCCAGTGAAGAGTTCGGGAATAAGGTTGAAGCCAGTGAGTTCGCGGAGATGGAGTCGGTCACGTGCAGGCGTACCCCAAGCGTTAGGCGAGACAAGCTCGACCAAAACAATGACGACCAAACACACGCGCTTCATCACCACCACCGCCGCCGACGACGACACCGCCCGCGCACCATCGCCCAGCGCCATTGACGACTTCTTCAACCATGTACAGCTAGCACATATTGACAGCACTGGACTCTTGCGCGATTCTGGAAGACCAGCGGGACCAGTTGGGAGCAGCATAGCAACGCGCACCGCAGCTGCGCATTAATCGGACACAATGGCCGCGAGAGGCAAGGCGATGCCTGTGGGCTCATCGCAATGGGTCCAGAATGAACGCGAGCAGGCGAGTGAGTTTGTCGAGCAGGATGCCGAGGAGTTCTCGTATAGTGTGCGCAACGAGCTCGACTGGCTGAACGAGCACATGGCGGACATCTTCAGCAAATCACAAGTGTAAGATCACTTGCTCATACGCCATGTACTATTGCTGACCATCACAGTAATTTCGCCGACATGTTCAAGACGCCTGGCAAGCTACGGGGCAAGACACCGCGAACTGCGCGAAAAGTGAACGCTCTCGCACCGCGCCAGCCGCTAACTGATGTATTCGCTCCAAATATCCAAGCAGCAGCGCCGTCACCCGCGAAGAACACAGTGTTCTTCGAAAAAGTCACGAAATTTCAGGTGCCGGCAACGGACGAGAACAAGTCTCCACAGCACAAGCTCTCCGGACGAGCCACGAGCCCTCAACGGATCGGGAAGCCGTACCCTTACACTGATTCCGGATACCATGGCATGATGACCGAAGACGAGATGGAGCTGGATGAGCAGAGGACTGCGAGTGTAGCCTCGTCATCGCAAGTGGGCGACCAGATTTCGCAAGTTCCTGTGCATAACGAACAAGCTCCTGTGCAGCGTACGCAGGGAGGAAGCGGAGATGATCATGTCATTAGCGATGACTCTTTTGTCTCGGCTGAAGAGCAAGGCCATGAAGCAGAGACTGTCCAGGACGAGGATATGGTAGACGCGCCCGGCGACACACAGCCATATACACACCAAGAAGAGGTCGCAATGGTTGCCCAGGCGTTGCAGCAGGAAGACGTCGTCGAGGTTTATGAAGATGAACGCATGGAAGATGAAGGGGGCGAACCAGTAGCGTCGCCGCAGGGGCCAAATGAGGCGCCGGTGCCCGTTGCACCCGAAAACGACGTGGACATGGAGGCTGAAGCTGCAGACGAGCACTCTGACGCTTCTAGTCCCGAAAAGCCACTCAACCGCAAGAGCAGCTTTACTTTCTCATCATTACCAGCGCGTGAACCGCTCGGCTCAAAACGCAGCATGGGACAGGTGGATGTGCACAGGAACAGCGTTCTAAACAAGTCGATTGGCACGCGACAAACGGACAACCAGCAGCCGGAGGACGCAGCGGCTGAAGCACGAACGCATAGTAGGACTACAGCACAGATTCTTCACGATCGGATCAACATGCTGGGCAAGACAAAAGAAGCACGGCCATCGAAAAGCATTCACCAAATTGCGTCTTTGAGTCAGACAGGTTATCCGCAGCTACCTACAATCGATCAGGACAAGGTGCAGGCAATTGAGCCTCATGTTGAAATGCATGACAGGGTGGCAGATCAAACCGCTGCCCCTATTGATGATGAGGAGGACGATTGGATCGCGCCGGCGAAACCATTCCAAACCTGGCATGGAAAACCCTCGGAATCTGGCCTCCAGCCAACCGCAGCGAGATTGGCATCCCCAAGACCTGCGATGCATGTCAAGTCAATCTCGACGACAGAGATTCCTTGGCCCTCAAGAACGGAAATGGCAAGCCCTCATCATCAGAAAGCCATATCTGTTTCACACCCCAATTTTGCAGAAGTACTCGATTCCACAACACCTGCTGGGTCACCGTCAAGAAAGACAAATGACGGCCACCTCAGTGCATCGAAGAATAGGCTTTGGTCGGCGTTGAAATCGGCAAAGAGCATTTTCGCTTCGTCGGCCAGCGCCAGCGCTGCAGCGAAACTGGAGGCGCACAATGACTCTCCTGTGCTGATGCGGTCGCCTACCCGCGATGGTGCCGAACAAAGCAATAAGATTTTCAATCTCCCTGGTGCCTTGTGGTCGCAGAAGGATGTGCTTCAAAGCCCAGCCAGAAACAATTCGGTAATTTCTTTCAGTCCAAGTCGCAAGACGCGGAATTCAAATGAGAGTGAGAAGAGGCGCGGGAAAGAGCTAAAGGCGCAGGAGAAAGCTGCTGCGGACCTGGAAAAGGCACGAGAAAAAGAGCGGCAGAAGGTTGCAAAACAACAAGCCGAAGAGGCAGCCAAAGCTGAAAAAGCTGCCAAAGCGGAAGCGGCCAAGATTGAGAAGGAGAAGCAGCAGGCGGCAAAAGCTGCCGCGAATGTTCCACGGCCTCAATCAGCGAACAGCGAGAAGGCTTCGGACAATGAGACAGCACCTGCCCCGCCACTAAAAAACAGTATACTTCCGGCTGGTAAGCTGAGGGCTCCAGGAAGGCTTATGAGACCAACAAAAGAACCAGCTCAGGCTAAGCCAGCGCCTGTCGCAGTCCGCATGCCGTCTCAAGCGCCACGTGCTGGACCAGGTCCTTCTTCATTCAGCAAATCACAGCACGAGACTCTTGCCTCGTCAACAAGCAGCTATGCGGGACTACGCGCCGGCTCTGCTCAGGGCCACAGGCCGGCAACTGCTGGCGGCAATGCTCGGTTGAAGGCCCTTGAGGCTGCGGCCAGAAAGAAGGAAGCCGACGAAAAAGCTGCAGCAAAGAAAGCTGAGCAGAAGCGCGAACTCGAGCGCAAACGCGCAGAGAAGGCGGAGCAGGAGAAGAGAGCGGAGGAGGAGCGCAAGGCTGCAGAGCAACAGCGGGCGCAAGAAGCCAGACAGGCTGCCGAACGCAAAGCGGCGGAGAAACGCGCCGCAGAAGCGCGAAAGCGAGAGCAGGACCGTGCTGAGCAATACAGGAGAGAACAGGAGCGTCTCGACCAACAACGCAAAGAGCAGGACCGTCTCGAGCAGCAGCGAAGAGATGTCGAACGTCATAGGCAAGACGAGGATGCACGCAGAGCGAAGGAAGCGCACGATTTGGCGGAAGCCATCCGCCGCGAGCGCAATCAACAAGCCCAGCAGCATCCTCGGGGCGATTTGCCTGGTACTCTGCGACAGCTCGGCAAGAACACTGTGCCAACGAACCCTGCCAAACCTGCTAAGCGCCAATTCCCCATCGAGGAGGACGATCAGCCTCAGCGTCCTGGCATTCTCCGCAACGCGCCGTCGTATCAACAGACCGATGCGAAGAGACGGCGCACGAACGAGGAGCAGGATGAGCAAGATCAACGCACATCGGTCATGGCACCACCGAAGCGACCGTCCACTATGCGCAAGGTAAGTAATCTGAATCTCTTCTCAGGGATAGCTACTAACGAATTGCAGGAGACGCTGTCGAAATTCTCCGGCTATACACATGCGCCTCCCCCGGCCCCTCACCATGCGAGCATGTTCAAATCTACTGTCACTGCGCAACACCAGATGCAGCATGGTAGTAAGCCAATGCATCCGAGCCAACTTGTCCAAACATCAAGCGCTCGTATCCCATTCGCCGACAGCAGTGCAAAGACACCAGGCCAGGCATCGCACTCTCAATATGCACCTGCGTATGATGCAAGCAAATTCAAGACCCCATCGAGACCAATGCAAGCTCCCAAATCTGCCAAGTCCACCCCTCACTACCCACAGGGCGACAACATTGAGCTTCCCGACATTGCAACCGATTCCGAAGACGAAGAAGATGACGATGACGAGCCTGGCGGCTTCCGTGCACCCTCATGGACAGCTTCGCCGGCCCTTCGAGATCTCCTCACTCAGCAACAACTCATGGACCCTGAGGCTGTCTTCGGACCGATTGGTGAACTGAAGATGGAAGAAGTGTTCAAGAATGGCAAGAACCAGGATCGTTTGAAGCGTTTCCGCGACCGTGGCAGTAGTGCCATGTGGGTCGAAACAGGTGATGCTGTCACGAGTGCTGAGAAGCGGAGAGATATGGAATTGAGAGAGAGGGTGGTCAGAGAGGGCGGTTGGAGATATGAGCCTGGCGTTTGATGAGAGCTCGTGAGCTTGGGTATCGGCCTCGCATGGGGTTTTCCCATGGCCTTGTTTGATGACGTTGATGACGACTATCCTGCATGACTGGCGGGGCTCCTGTGAGCGGCCTTCTAGACCTTTTGTGTGGCGTTGGGCTATCGGAAGGACCTGGCGGTACTAAGGCGGATGGGAATTACATTCGCCCCGACAGACTGATTGTCCCTTCTACCTCGGTCTGAGTGGCCCATTTGAGGTCTTCCTGGGGCTTTAATCAAAATCATAACTTTGTACATGACTTTTCGTATTTCCCCAAGACGCGAGTTCTTCTTTCGGTAATGTTTCATTGCCAGACGCTCACAAATAATCTTACCAATGTGGTAGTGTTCAATTGGCAAGAAGGCTCTGTGACTGTATTATTGGCCAACAATATCTCTCATCCGTACGTGCATCGCACTCCATGGCATTCGAGAATCGAGCAAATCAACCAAAATTCGGCGCTCGCGCGCGCGCCCGCCCGCACTTTACTAGAAGCATTGCCACCATTACTGACTGTCTAACGATAATTCCACGTCGACGACTGTTCGATCAGGTTGTCATCATGCGCACCCACCCAACACACAACACCGTCCCGCTCATTAGATTCATCTTCCTGCTCTCGGGATCAAGCTTTCCGTCTCGTCCTCAACGTCCGTTGCTGCATCTCGACACTCTGCGTCCCATCGGGTAAAGTCCGTTGCTGCACATCCACATCCTTGGCAACGATAGGCGTAGAACTTCTCTTGACTTCACTCTCGACCCCTTTGACTTTCTCCCGGGGTTCCTTGAGTTCCTGATCTATACCTTTCGTACCGAATGGAGGATCGAATCTCGATCGGATTGTCTGAATCATCTTCAAGAACCAAAAAATATTCAGGGAGTTGAGAACGAGGTTTGAGGCGAGGTAGCAGGCTCCGAGCCAAATGGGAATGTACTGTGCTCCGGCGAAGGCGAAGCGCTGGCCTTGCTCGTCGGCATAGATTGATAACAGTTCGGTGGCGTTGTAGTTCTTGGGAGCTCCAGTGGCTACTTTGGTGATCTCGGTACTGCCTTTGAAAATTGCGTTGTAGACGTCGATGAAGACGAGTACGGAGGAGATGTTACCCCAAACCAGACGACAGCCGAAGAACGAGCTGACGAGGAAGGCGCCATTGATCGCTTGAATTGGGGAACCAGTCAGATCGAGCTTGTCGCAGAACCAGTGGACGTTTAGAAAAGGTGAGGAGAGCTCGTAGAGAAGGAATACCGGGGCGTAAAAGTAAATGAACGGACGCTGTGAACATCAGAATGTTAGTCACTTTCACACGGAAACATCATTCTGAGAAGGTAGAAGAAACCACTCACATATCCCAGCGCGAAGACACTCACGGCACTAATCGCGTGCGCCAGCATTCCAAGACCGAATATGTTCACATAGTAGGTGCACATGATCAAATCCCAGAGGAAATATCCCAGGGCAAAGCTTTGACAAAGGCCGCTCAGCCCTGTGTACTCCCACACCCTGTTCTCCCAGAGCTCTCTTGGCCGCACGGCGATTCTCTCCTCATCATAAAAGATCACGTACAAGCTCATGGCGCATATGAGCACCGACTGGAAGAAAGACACGACGTGGACATCCCAATTGATCTTCGTTCTCTTGTTCAAGGCTTTGTATCGTTGTGGTACAATTCTTGAGCTGATGATGGGCGATACAACGCTCCCAATGATGGTGTAGAGGAAAAAGGCGAATATGACTTCGTGGGCGTGTAAAGCGAGTGTCGGCAGCGAGAGAGCGTCGGCATATGGCTTGACAGCGGCAACGAGCCACTGAGGTGGTGGTATGGGAAATGGGTCCTTCATGGCGGCGACGGTATGGGCAGAAGGGACGTGGTGACGCTATCGCAGCATGGTATATATCCTTCGACAGTAGCGGGAGCGATGTGTGGTCGCGTGCGAGACGGATCGTCAGATGTGCCTAGAGCGGCGGCTGTGAGGTGGAGTAGCGCGGTCGTTATCGGATTGTTGCCGTCGCATGTGAGTGTCGCTTTGCTGCCTTCGGATCAACACTTTCTCCGCTTCGCCGAACGCGCGAACACAGCCAGACGCGAAGCTCTCCAGAAAAGTTGAAGCGCCGTGACATACAGTCAGTACCTTTACACCCCTCCACCACATCGCACCCTGAGCTACCGACACAATGCAAGCTCCTGTCGTGGTGATGAACACCGCCACTGGCGACCGGAAGACGGGTCGCCAGGCACAATTGTCGAACATCACCGCCGCAAAGACCGTAGCCGACATCATTCGATCGTGTTTGGGGCCCAAGGCCATGCTGAAGATGCTGCTGGACCCTATGGGTGGTATTGTCCTGACCAACGACGGCCACGCCATTCTGCGAGAGATCGAAGTAGCGCACCCGGCAGCCAAGAGTATGATCGAATTGGCACGAACACAGGACGAGGAAGTGGGAGACGGCACAACAACAGTCATCATTCTGGCTGGTGAAATTCTGGCGCTCTCATTGCCGCAGCTTGAACGCAACATTCATCCCGTCGTGATCATCCAAGCATTGAAGCGGGCCCTCGCCGACTGCTTGAAGGTCATTCAGGATGTCTCCATTCCCGTCGACATCAACGACAACGATGTGATGCGCAATTTGATCTCCACCTCCATCGGCACCAAATTCACCTCACGGTATTCAGATCTGATGTGCGACTTGGCACTGCAGGCGGTCCGAACAGTCAGCACAGATGCGCATGGCGGAAAGAGAGAAGTGGATATCAAGAGATATGCGCGTGTAGAGAAGGTGCCTGGAGGCGAGATTGAAGACAGTAAAGTATTGGACGGTGTTATGCTGAACAAGGATATTACACACCCAAAGATGAGGAGGAGGATAGAAAATCCCAGAGTCGTGCTCCTGGACTGCACACTCGAGTACAAGAAGGGAGAGTCGCAAACGAACATCGAGATCACAAAAGAGGAAGACTGGAATAGGATCTTGCAGCTGGAGGAGGAGCAGATCAAGGCAATGTGCGATGCCATTCTTGCTGTAAAGCCAGATTTGGTTATCACCGAGAAGGGTGTGTCGGATCTGGCGCAGCACTTCTTCCAGAAAGCCAACATTACCGCCATTCGCCGGGTACGCAAGACGGACAACAACCGTATTGCGCGCGCGACTGGTGCCACAATCGTCAACTCAGTCTACGACCTGACAGAGCGCGACGTGGGCACGCAATGCGGTCTCTTCGAGATTGAGAAGATTGGAGACGAGTACTTCACGTTCCTGACGAAATGCAAGAACCCCAAGGCCTGCACAATCCTGCTACGTGGACCTTCGAAAGACATTCTGAATGAGATCGATCGCAACTTGCTCGACGCCATGTCCGTCGCGCGCAACGTCATCTTCCATCCATACCTCTCGCCTGGAGGAGGTGCGACGGAGATGGCTTGCGCTGTGCGTTTGGCTCAGCTCGCCAAGTCGATTGAGGGTGTGCAACAATGGCCGTACAAGGCAATCGCCGAAGCCATGGAGGTCATCCCCCGCACATTAATCCAGAACGCAGGTGCTTCACCCATCAGAATCTTGACGGCGCTGCGAGCAAAGCACGCTGAGGGCGGCTCGACTTGGGGTATCGATGGTGATGCTGGGAAGGTGGTTGATCAGAAAGACTTCGGCATCTGGGAACCTCAAGCTATCAAGCTGCAGAGCGTCAAGACTGCAATCGAGAGTGCGTGCTTACTGCTCAGAGTCGACGATATTGTTGGCGCGAAGCAGGCAAGAAGTGCGGGAGGACAAGGAGGCGATGATTGAGCCTGAGCACGGAAGGCATGTTTGATGAGTATGATGAAAAAAGTCCGATTTGGGCAGGCAATTGATATGGAAGAAACATCGCTGCCGTGCACAACGACAAGAATAATGGCAGTATAGCTCAGCCAGTGAAAGGCGAGCTGAGACTCTATGCGGCCACTGTCGTCATCGACTTCTTCATAGTCACGATGATGACCCACGGCTTGCCTCCTAACTGGGCGTCCGGTCGTAGACAGCCGCACAAATTCATAGAGACTAGCCCAGCTATTGCGTAGATTCCTCGATAAAAGTCCTGGATTCAATATCGTAGCCCCCGCCGCTTGCGTATACTCAATGTCATAGTATCCAAAGGCACCAGAAGCTAACTACTTCATCACGAACAGAGGACTCGAATAGCACTAAGTGAAGATGTGAAACACCATGATGTCTGATAATGACCGCTACAATTAAGTATATGCATAGTCACTATCTGAAGCAGCTTGATGCAATGTCTCTCTCGGTAAGAAGACGCTTGTCTTCGCTCCCAGATACATAGCTTCTGAGCACAGCGTAAGGAATCTGTCTTGTCGCAGCCCCAACCAAGTCCAACTTGAAGTCCTCGTCAAATTACATTACACCGCACTCGCATTCTTGATACAACACGATCGATGCAGCCCATCCGCGACCTTGCACTCCTCCATCTCTACTTTCTCTCACCAAGCTTCAGTCTAGTACCCCCGCTCCCACTTCTCGACCTCTCCCCAGCCCGAGCGCCTCCTGCGTTGCTGGCCACTGCCCTCACCGTACGAATCATCTCCTCTCGTAGCTGGATATTGTATCGGAACAGGTGCCGCTCCTCGGCCAGCGTCGAAACTGCTGTACCGTGGTGGACGCTGCATCGACTCTCCCTGCGAAGTAGTCCTCGCTCCACCACCATCAAAGACCTCGTCGTAAGCTGGCGGCAGGCCACCAGGATCTCTCGCGTACGCGCTAGCGCTACGATAGTGCGGGAGGGTTGGATCTCCTGTCACCGAAGGGTGACGTCGAGCATGCCGGATATCGAAGCCATTGTAGTCTGATGGATAGACGGCCATTGCGTGACGGCGATTGTGACCAGGTCGAGAATAGGGCAAGTCGTTGTCGTAGCCTGTTGGCATGCGCTGTTGACGAGTGGAGGGTTGTGTGTCGGGACCGAGCTCTCCCAATACGGGTCTCGACGTGGTGGTGCTGGTGTGGTCGAGTGTTCGGTATGATGCAAATCGTCCCGAGCTGTCGCGGCGCTCGTAGTCGGGTCCCCTGCTGCTGCTACGTTCTGGGATCGGAAATGGCATCGGGCCACTGTTGTGTCCAGGTCTATCGCCGGTAATGTACTCGCGTGTTGGGCCTCGAGTCAACATAGGGGCCAGTACTGGTCCGCCTCCTACGAATGGATCGGGGAGTGCGGTTCTGCCTCGAGATGGCGATATGGACTCGAGCGCCTCCGCCAGACTCAACTGTTGTCCGGCGCCCGGGCGGCGACCAGTGGCGGTTGGGGTATCGGTAAGGGGATCGGTAAAGATGATGTTGTTGTTGTTGTTGGAATTCGACATATTGTTTTCTCGTCCGGTCGGGCTGAACTGGAATTTGCTTTTCTTCTTCTTAGCCTTGAGACGACCTAGCCACTTGTGCAGGGAAGTTCGAGGAAAGGAGAAGCTGTGTAAAGTGCTTCTATCCATTGTTGGGATGTGATGGTCGAGTGAATTGTAGTGGGCCAGTCAACATGTGAAAATTGCAAATGAGAAAAGTGGCTGATTAGTGCTCCGGTGAAAAGCATCGCGTGCATTCACTCCTGCAGAATTTTTTAGCAGACACTCAAATTTGTAAGTCCCCACGGTACTCGAATTGGATAGAAGAATCTCTTGATAGTCATAGAAGGAAATGCCTGTTTTTGCATTCTGCACGGGGCTGTACTGACTGCTGAGCAGAAAGAATGGACTTCAGCCCAACATTTCCTCTATGTCAGCAATTCATCGAATTCGTTTTCAGCATGTATTTCTGAAGGAAGTCCATTCGAAGTTAGTTGTCATGTGTTCCCGACAGCGATGTGCAATGGCAAAACATCCAGCACCATCTTCTGAGACAGCGGTAGGGGGAAGCGCGGAGGCCGCCAAGGAGCTATTCCTCGTAAAGGTTTCCATTTTCTCCGACTTTACTCACTGCTTCACCGAGACATTGCACAGTGACGGAGAAATGTAAGTGTCTCGGATAGTCTTCACTCTGTATCACCCGGAAGCGTTGCCGCGGGGTACGGTCACAGGCCGCGTCGAGGAACATTTCTTGCTCATGCAAAGCTACGGCATCTCTATCGCTTTTGCTCGAAATGTCATGGCCGTTAAGGTAGTACTCGAAGGAAGACGCTACCGCATGCGACGTAGAGTGCTGTAGAGTATTCGGCAAAAGGGTCGCATGGTCTGTTCTCCTGCACGACAAGCAATTCTCTGCTCTTTGGTGTAGCGAAGAACTATGACAGCGCCGCAAGAAGCTATCGGGGAGAGGACGCTGGAGTTATATGCAGACGCGTTTTCGACATTGATCTGCCGCACGGTCCAGCCGTCTCATTATGTCGGCATGTCCTCACAATCTCGCAATTTGTTGCTCACTTGATGGACTGAACCCTCATCTTTCGCCAGTGATTTCTGGCGGGGGTGGATCATAAAGCACTTGATTCGGCATACGTGCGATTGATGACTGAGTTCCTCGCAGCAGTCCTTGCTGGCGGTGGACCGACAGACAGACACGAGCTGAAAGAGCGACTTAAGCCTGTCAAGTCCCATGATTCCAATCGGAGGACTGTTGAGATTCTTGAAGGAGAGCCAAGCCAGGTGAAATTCAGAAATCGGTTGATGCTTGCGGGACCGCCGTTCGAGAGGGGTTTCGCTCGGCGATGCAAGGATTGCACAAAAGAGCAGGCAAAATGGAGGACAATGTAAAGTCGCCCCTAGTGCAATCTCAAACTGCATTGGATTTGCCTCTTGGACATCAATTATCAGAAAATGGCGATCGCACCGGGAGGACTGCCTACGCCGCCCCTTACATTAAGTGGCGCACTCGTCAGAAAAAAAGTCCAACGATGTTCTTTCTCGCAAATCTTGCTCAGCTCTTCCAAATTCCACAGCTCACCGATTGGGGTACCCCAATGGACCAACAACCACTCATGCAACGTCCAACCGGTCTCGAACGGCGGCGGCCAAGCCTCAAAAGCGATGGTATCCCCTGCCACAGCCGCGAAATGGTGATCGTATAACCACCTCACTGTCGTCTCGTTGTTCTGTAGGCCGATTGCGATAGAGTTCTCCTGAGTGCCCGCTTTCCTCTCCCGTGGAGATGCGTACTCGTGCCATTTCGTGTATCCACTTCGGACAATCAGGATGTCTCCAACCTTCAACGTGGTTCCTTGCCATTTGAGACAAGCCTCGAGCTCGCTCACAGGAATCTCGTGCCTGGAGATAGCGGAAGGAGGATTGCCATGTTTCTTCTCGTACCAGCTTAGCCAATCTACCAGAACGCCTCTCCCCACGATCCCGCCTCGCTCACACCATTTGTGGATGCCGTTCTTGTCGCTGTTCAAGGCTTCGTCATGGGAAAGACCATTGTAGTACATTTGCGTTGGCTGATGAGCGAAATGCTTCAATGAATCCCATTGGGAGCCACTTTGCGTGTTGAGATGCAGCTCATCGTCGAAGCCTGCATGCTTTCCTTTTGACGCGGCTCGGGCGTCCAGGACTTTGTGTTCCAACTTTCTTCTTCCAAAGCCAGGATACTGAACATTGTCCGACAGGTTCCAATCGAGCTGGACGTGCTGTCCAGTTTTGATCTCTTTCGAGGCTTGTTGTACGACTTGTGGGGTTAGAAGGTTGAGAGTGCCAATCTCATCTTTCACGCCATTCTTGTCCCACAGGCCCCAGGTACACCCTTGAGGCTGTCGTTCAACGCGTGGAAGTTGATCGAATGCTGGGAAAGTGAAGTGAGGCTGGCCCGCTATGGAATCCGAGAGGGCGGAGAGGCGCTCTCTGGCGCTCTGAATGATTGTGCGTTCTTTGCCTTCGGACATTGTTGTCTCTGCAGTTGTGAAGTCAGTCACAGACACACCTACTCTGCACAGAAGATAGAAATGAGGAAGAGTTGTGTCAGTGCCAGGCGGGGCGTTCATGGAGCTCTCGCGACCTCGGCTTGGCCGTGAACGTCTCGACAAAGTTGGCACAGCATTAGCTGCATCATCACGTCAAGTTTCACGCGCGATTCTGGGTCTGGTCGATAAACTATTGGCGCGAACGAGTGAAGTTGATGGTCGTGCCTCTAACTTCACGTGAGGAACGTGTCGGGCGAACGACATCATGCTGAGTCAGTCGCGACAGCAACGTCAAGTTTCAACGTCAATCTTGAACCGCCAAGCCAAAACAGACATGCCCAGGACAAGAACCAATGCTCACATTGCGACGTACCATTCGCACACGGCCGAATGGTCTGAACGGCCCACGTTATCTTGCGAAGCAACAATCATGTTTTCATAGCTCAACCATATCTCGGGAACAGGCCGAGAAAACTGCCGCACCAGAGAACACGTCAGATCCTCGGATCACACGCGTCGAAGACCAGAAGAAGTCCAACAGTGACAAGAAAGGCGAGATAATAGAAGATGAATTCGCAGTCTTGAAGACCAGTTACGAATCGCCGAAACATCCCATCATTCTTGCACATGGACTTCTCGGCTTCGATGAGTTACGACCACTCGGTCATGCGATACCCGTCCGCGGGATAGAGTATTGGTACGGGATCAAAGAGGCTTTGGCGGCGAAGAATGTCGAAGTCATCACCGCTTCTGTGCCGCCTTCTGGCAGGATCGAAGTGCGGGCGCAGAGACTTGCTGAGTCGATCGAGAGGCAGGCGGGCGGCAAGGCGGTTAATATAATAGCGTAAGACTGGCACTCAATGTAATTCCCGAAAATGTGCTAATGTTTTGTAGACACAGCATGGTCAGTTAGCCATCACCTGATTGCAAGTGGAAGAAATGCTGACCTCGTCTAGGGGTACAAACGTTACGCATCGTAAAATCATTCAACGAACTAACATTGCTCCAGCGGCCTCGATGCTCGACATATGGTCTCACGACTCAAGCCGGCAAACGTCAAAGTCCTCTCTCTAACCACAGTCGCAACGCCACACCGCGGCTCCTCTTTCGCAGACTACATGTTCTCCCGCATAGGCTACACCAACGTCCCGAAACTCTACAAACTGCTCGAATTCTTCGGCCTGGAAACAGGGGCCTTCCGACAACTGACTCTCAAATACATGTCCGAGTCCTTCAACCCGCGTACGCCAGATCTTGAAGGAGTCAAGTATTACTCCTATGGTGCTGCGTTCCAGCCACATCTGACTTCAGTATTCCGAAAATCGCATTCGGTCATCGAGCCAGTGGAGGGACCGAATGATGGGATGGTGAGCGTGGAGAGTAGCAAGTGGGGAACGTATAAAGGGACATTGAATCATGTCAGTCACTTGGACCTGATCAATTGGACGAACCGGTTGAGGTGGTATTTTTGGCAGTTGACGGGGAAGAAGAAGAAAAAGTGAGTTCTGGTTGACTTTCTCTGATATTGAAGAGTTCTGGTACTGACAGATTCTGTAGCTTCAACGCAATTGCGTTCTATCTGAGCATCGCGGATATGCTGGCGAAGGAGGGCCTTTAAGTGTGACGGATGCGGGCCCATGTGACGCTGTGGATAAGAGCTTCCTTGAAGATGCACGAGCCGGCACGCGTATGCAATGAATCAACAGAAAGACTATAGACGTTAGCGCAAGCATGTTATCTCTGGAATCCAAACAGCTCCGTCCACTCCAGCCATGTCAGTGTTCCACCTAGAGTAGGATCGCAACTGCGTCTCAGTAAGCAACGCGGAAGCCAGGTAGGGTCCAGTATCCACAGCATCTTGAGGCACTGATCCGAGAGGAGGAAACCAGGCAAATGCATTGACAGACTCATGAGATTCCCCTCAAATAGAATACATGCAGAGCAGTGGGTAGGTATCTCATATCAAAGCCCACCGGACTTCTATGCAACCCCCATTTTCTCGCCGGTCCTCATACTACCCCCTACGCCACCGGCTGATCCACCCGGTCAGGCACCTGCGGTTGCACATCCATGACAGCCTTCAATAAATCCTCCACAACCTTAGGTCCCGTTTTCTTCCCAATGCCCTTGATCTCCTCCAGCTTCTCGTTTGTCTCCTTCTCCGCGTCTTGTTCGGCTTTCTTGTTGCCGGATGTGTGCTGTGCGAGACACACGGAGCGTCAGTGACATTTCCGCGAGGGATATAGTGAACAAGTGAAGGGGAAGGTATATGTATGTGTACCTGAGACTCGAATTGCTGGAATTCCTCATCTTTCTGGTTTCGGTACTCTTCGATTTCCTTTTGAGCTTCTGATCGGGCGTCCTTTACTCGTTTTGTTCGGTCTGTGGGTAGGAAGGAAGAGGTGTTAGTGGGGAGGGATAGACCATGCGCGCTCGCATCGGGGTTCAGTGTCGTGGTGTTGCGTACATTCTCTGGCTGTATGGAATGTCAGCATTAGTGATGTCCAGAAATTCCTGCTGGGACCAACCTTTCTGTACAATCTTCTGCGCTTCACGTTCGGCCTACGGTCTTGATTAGAGCTAGTCGCAGGATATGGGAAGGTCGATGAAACGGACATCGAGCAGCGTCTGGATGCCTGCCGAGTTTTGAGCCGCCTGAAGAATTGTCAGATCTGCGCTCCCGCCTCAGATGAAACCCATCGTACCATCTTGTTTGAAGTACGGCGAGGAGGGAGTGGTTGCCTGTGGAAATGGTGGTCGATGTTGTATAGCGCCGTCGAAGTGGAGCTTGGGTGCAGTTGGCCTGTCTCGGATCGCGCCGAGACACGACACGAGGACATGACATCTTCCACACTTCCTCACACTCACTTCCATCAATCAGTCCATTCTCACAATGTCGACTGCCGCCAAGCTTACGCTCGGAGGAACCGTCGTCAGTGCCATCGGCATCGTGATATTCGTGCATCGCCAGCAGAAAATCGATCAAGCAGTAAGAACTCAAAGGAATTGGAGAAAACCATCGGACAGCTCGCTAATTGTACATGTAGCTCATGCATGCTGGCGTGATACGCGATATGGAGCAACAGAGAATCAAAAAAGAACGTCAGGCAGATTTTGAGATGCAACGACAGCTGGAGGAGCAATACAAGAAGGTGCAGAACGTGAGCGATAGCACAGACGGACAAGTCAAGGCCAGGTGAAGCCAACTTCGAGATCGAAATCATGGGCGCTGGTACCATTGGTATCTACAACCTCCGGAAGGATCGGACTCTGAGATTATGAGCATTTGGCCTCCGCCAGTCGTATCCTGCAAGCCGGGGAACACAACAGCAGGCGCGTGGCAGCCCCGCTCGCAGGCTTTCCAGACCACACTACTCTAGGACGTCACATCTCTATGAGAGCGTATACAACGCTAAGGAGTGGCATGGCATTTCTACACGGGACTTCTCCCGCTGAGAAGTAATCATGCGAAATGACTACAACATGGGTCTGCCTCGTGGCTCCTCTAATGCACAGAGGCTTCAGCTCAAGAGAGACACCCCCAGAGACTTCTTGTGCGCCGATCGGGCCCGAAGGACAGCAAGAAAGGCCATGACAGGGAAGAAAATTGCAGGAGAACGAGGCCAGGATAGTCCTCTGATCGGACATGTGTCCATGCAGAGGATCCAAGAATCGGGACATTATGATCTCCTTCGTGACAAAATCTCAGAATCAAAAGAACAAATCGGCATGACCAAATGTCATTCAGCCGCCTCGAGCGACAGTGGCACTAAAGCTATATTCCGCTTGGCCGCACTCCGCGAGCAATCTACGTACCGCCATCGCCCTTATTGCTCCTCGATGCCGAGACCTTATGATGAAGGTGATATCCCGCGGCCAGAAACTAGCATGCCCATCGTGTCACCGTCTCCCACCTAATTCAGCCTCGGATACATGCCCACACCGACTCCCTCGCACTCCCGCTCAGCCATCTGACCCCAAAGTTTGTACTTCATGATGAATTCCATCATGTTTCCGATGTGGATTCTAGCCTTCTCGTTGTCCATGTCATCGATCTTCTTCCCAAGCAACCAATCCCGATCACTATCGACCAGTCTCTCCTCCCACATATCCGCCACCCATGGAGCAAGTGCCGGCTGGCCCTCCTCGACTGGACCTCTCAGACTGTCGATTGCGCAACGGAACTGCCCGTCGTGAGATTTGAGTAGGCCGCAGACATACATGGCCGCTCTCTTGGCAATGTTGAGGGGGATGCTGTTCTTGTCCGGGATAAGAGAAGGATCGAGTTCAAGAACTGCGGCATCGATACCACGCTTGACTTGTAGCATGGCAGTGTCTTCCGGCGAATTGTCGGGCTTGTCGTACAAGTAAAGATCGTTGGGATACGGGGAAGGAGTGAAGCGCGTGTCATTGCGTGCTTGTTTCGCAGCTCGTTCGAGGATTCTAGTCTTGAAGTCGCTGACTGCATCGAGGGCTTCCTTGCGCGCTGGGTTGAACCACTCTGTCTGCTTACCTGAGCCCTTGACTGCGCCAGATGTCTTAGGTTGGCTCAGGTGATCCAGGTTTGCGGGAGAACCTGTCACCTCAGGCTCTTCGTTTGTACTGTCGCACGACACAGGTCCTCCAATAGCCCAGTGCCTCTTGTTCTCCTCTTCGCGGTCGATTGGGCTATCATCCGAGGACTCGGTCGCTCCTGTCGCTTTGGATCGAATAGACGGAAGAGATTGTTCGCTGCTAGCATTGCTGCGCGAGTCGGCGAGGTCATTGCACGTGCTGCCGGCATTGCCATCAGTGACAAAGCCGGAGTCACTCGAAGTCGCGGTATGATTAGTGCTGTGGTCTCGGGTCTGCTTTTTCTTCTTCTTGCGTGGCTTCGAGAGGATCGGTGCGTGCTCCTCGGTGACGACTGAGGTCGGAGGCGGCTGGACGGGCAGCGCAGTCGCTCCTGCCTGGGGCTCGACAGGAGCGCCGCCCTTCGTCTTGGACTTCTTACTCTTTTTGGCCGCCATGTATGTGCCCGTACAGCGAAGCGGCGAAGGATCAAATGAGGCCCGGGTGTGTTGTCTGAGTGAGGTTGGTGGAATGGGGCGTGGTAGATGGGCAACGCGTGGCGGTTGCTTGAATTGACTCGAAGCTGCGGCGCTAGCAAGTGACGTGCAGGGACCGGCGTACCGAAACGTGAATTAGGAAGCAACGTGATTATAAGCTACCTAGGTCGTCTCGAGCTGCTCGTCCACTCGTCTGATTAAACTATACGCGCAGGAATGCACGCGGCCTGAAGATTGTGCACGTCTCCTGTTGCCGAGTTGACAAAAATTCTCTCTAGTCGTAGCCGCACTGCACGCGAGAGCAAGCGATGCGGTTGCAGGACAGGCAAACAGTCCAATTGCCGTTCAACGAGGTCTGATCGTCCAATACTAAAGGGACCGTCAGGGGTACAACAAACACCACAATAGCTATTACCGCGCATATGGACAGGAGGAATATTGTCATGCGCTTTTCTGTCGCTCGCGTGTTGGGGATCTCGTCGCTTGAGCCGACCGTTGCGTTGCACTCTGAGATAGAGTCATCCCGTGTCTTCATCCGGAGAAGCAAACGTGCCGGCGGCTTCTAGCTCGTCTCTTCACTCTTGGCTTCAATATCCTCAGTCACAGGAGCAGGCGATGCAGCCTTTGGCGGGCCTCCTGCTTTGGGAGGCGGAGGTGGCAGACCGCTTGCCTTAGGCGTCGAATTGCCATCCAGTTCTCGACTTTTCTGTTCTCCCTCCGCAAAATAGTCATCGAGTCCAGCTGCTGGCGCGTGATGAGCCCGGGCTTTTCTTGCCTTACCCACAGGCGGCGGCTTCGTAGGTCCTCCGGCAGCGTCTCCACTCGGGCTTCCAGGCTTCAGATCCATGTTTGCAGGAACTAAGAAATCTCCGCCGGTAGGTGGTGCACCCTGCGCGGTCTGGTAGTCGCTGCCAGGCTGCGGTGCATACACTGGCGGCGGCATCTCTGCACCATCGAACATCGTCTCGCCAGGCCCAGTCGACGGCTCTGTCAGCGGCGCAGGAATGCGATGCAAGGCCCCATATCCCAACACGCACCCCAAACTCCCCTCGCCGCCCCAGTTCTTCGTGGGCGTGATCGTCACCATTCTTGTCACATCATATTCCTGATTATACACCCAAAGTCTCAAAGCGGAGTTCATGTAGCCTTCCACCAACTGTCCCAGAGCGTGGTTGCCTCGCAAACCAACCACATCGGGACTTCCAATGACATAATCCGAATACGGCAAGAGCCCAGCAACATCGGCAGGAGAGTTCGGCATCACATCCAGAATATGCCAGACATCGTTCGCGATATCGAGAGGAGCCCATTGAAGTGCAAGTCCCAGCGCATCCCCAGCAGGAGGAACAGAAAGGTAGACTTCGCGAATCTGACTGCCCTTGGCGCCAAAGACTCCAAGGCTGATAGCAGACCCAGCGCAGTTCCGGATTTCAGTCATGAACAGGTTAGGATCCGGGTTGTCAATATTGTGGCCATTGATGCCGATAATGAAGTCAAACCATGGCTCCAGCGGGATTTGGCTATTGGTATTGCGCAGCACGTGAAAGCCGTAATGATTGCCAGAAGGTTGGGTAGAGCCCTGGGAAGCCGCGTTGTTAGTGTTCGGATCGGAGTCCAGACGTGAGATGAAACGATTAAGAGTTCCGAAGAGATTAGCCATTTTGTAAGAATCTGGCACGAGTGTGCGGAGTTGGTCTGGACTGTTTATTCGTGATGTATCTGCTTTTGGGTTGTTGACAGCAAGCGTGAGGTGGCAGTTCAACGAGCCAAGAGCGACGATGGTTTACTCGGTCAAACGTTTCTCCTTCTCCGACACATTTAGCCATTCGCTCCTTCTTTTACACCAAGGCCAGGTTACTAGTTGCGAATAAGCAGAGATGTTGCCGCGTCTCTGAGCAATATGAACGTATTGTGCTTGTCTGACTGCTTCTCACAATGGAATAGCAGCTCAGCCTTGAGAGGAACAACAGAAATTGCTCTTCAACGTGTGTGACCTGAAGCAAGACGAACATTCGAAGTCATCCCAGTACTATTATCATGATTCGGATCAGTAGTAAGTTAAGAACATCGATCTATCGCATCCACGCTTTCCTCAACCTCGCACATTGTCGCTCTTCACTCAATACGGCCATTTCCACTCGGTATACTCCTTCGTGTCCATACCCGTCTCCCAAGCATGATTCTGCGCATGCAACCTCTTCTCAATCAGCTTCTCCCTGGGTCCTGCGCCCTTGTTGCCCAAGACATCTGACAGATGCTCGATTGCCAAGATCGCCAGCGAGTACCGATCAGCTTCGTTGCGAATCGCCAACTCCAGAGGAGTGTTGATGTTGCCCTTCTCTTTGTATCCACGGACATGCATCTTGTCCTGGCCCTTGCGGTTGTACGTGAGGCGGTGAACAAGCCACGGGTAAGAGTGGAAGTTGAAAATGACGGGTTTGTCGTTGGTGAACAGAGCATCGTATTCGACGTTGGTCAGGCCGTGAGGGTGGTAACCATTTGGAATCAACTTGAAGAGGTCGACCACGTTGACAAAGCGAATCTTGAGCTCGGGAAGGTATTCGCGAAGCAATGCTGTTGCGGCGAGGGCTTCTTGTGTAACGACGTCGCCACAAGACGCAATGACCACGTCTGGTTCGGAACCGTAGTCGTTTGATGCCCAGTCCCAGATGCCGATGCCTTTGCTGCAATGCGTATTGGCTTGCTCGACGTCGAGGTACTGAAGATGGTTCTGTTTGTCCGACACCACAACATTGACATAGTTCTCACTCTTGAAGCAGTGGTCCATCGTTGACAACAGCGTGTTACCGTCGGGCGGCAGGTAAATGCGTACGACTTCCGGAGACTTGTTGATAACGACGTCCAGAAAACCCGGATCCTGATGCGTGAAGCCGTTGTGATCTTGTCTCCAGACAGTGCTTGTGAGGATGATGTTGAGAGAAGCGACCGCCTGTCGCCATTCCACCTCTGCGCACTTCTCTAGCCATTTGGCATGCTGGTTGACCATGCTACTGACAATTGATGCAAAACTTTCGTAGCTTGTGAACAAGCCGTGACGACCACTGAGAGTGTATCCTTCCAGCCAGCCTTCGCAAGTGTGCTCTGATAAGATCTCCATCACACGTCCGTTGGGGTCCAGATTGCCGCCATCTTGGTCTTCTTCGAGCATTCCGTTCACCCAAATCTTCTTGCCGTTCTCGTACACGGCCGAAAGCTTGTTGCTTTCCGTCTCGTCCGGACCGAACAGTCGAAAGTTTGTCTGATTGTTCTTGACAATGTCTCGCAGAAAGATGGCGAAATTTGACATACCTGATGCACCTGTAACGCCTGGCTTCTTGACCTCAATAGCATACCCCTTCCAGTCGTCCATATGCAGTGGCTTCTTCAACAGTCCGCCATTGGTGATTGGATTCTCGCTCATCCTCTTGCCCTTTGGTGGCGCCAATTCTCTGAGTTCTGGAACGAGCTTACCTTCTTCAGTGAATAGCTCCTCCGGTTTGTAACTTCTCATCCAGGTTTCGAGCGCCTTGAGCTGTTCTGGGTCAGTGTGCACCTTCGTCAGTGGCACTTGGTGAGCACGCCAGAATCCTTCGAGGTAATGTCCTTCCACCTTGCGGGGAGCAGTCCAGCCTTTTGGTGATCGCAGTACGATCATGGGCCACCTTGGTCTGAACACTCTTCCAGACTCACGGGCCTGTTTCTGGTATGCCTGAATTTCGTTGATACAGCGCTCCAGTGTGCCGGCCATAGCCTGATGCATTGTCTCAAGGTCACTGCCTTCCACAAAGTATGGGGTCCATCCATAGCCCTTCATCAAATTCGTAAGCTCTTCCTCATCGATTCGCGCCAGTATCGTAGGGTTGTTGATTTTGTAGCCGTTCAAGTGAAGTACAGGAAGCACCGCTCCGTCTTTGATCGGGTTGAGGAATTTGTTGCTGTGCCAGCTCGTTGCCAGTGGTCCCGTTTCCGACTCACCATCGCCGACGATCGTTAATGCGATCGTGTTCGGATGGTCGAAGACCGCCCCAAATGCATGCGAAAGAGAGTAGCCGAGCTCACCACCTTCATGTATCGATCCTGGAGTCTGCCCGCAAGTCTCAGCTCAACGTTCCTTTCCTCAAGTCTCGCAGTCTTACCTCGGGTGTCATGTGGCTACCAATGCCACCGGGGAACGAAAAGTATTTGAAGAACTTTTGGAGTCCCTCGACATCTTCACCCTTGTTTGGGTAAACCTCGCTGTACACGCCTTCCAAGTAGAAATTCGAGATCAAGCCAGGTGCACCGTGTCCCGGGCCCGAAATGACAAATGCGTCCAGATCGTACTTTTTGATCAGTCGGTTCATGTGGATATACCTGCCAGAAGGTCAGTTTCAAACCCAAACAACCTATCTTTGACTAAGTGAAGTACTTACGTGAACGACTGTCCAGCATCACTACCCCAATGCCCGAGCAGTCTCGGCTTGAAATGTTCTTTCTTGAGAGGTTCTCTCAGCAAAGGATTCTCTTTGAGGTACAGCATGCCCAGACACAAGTACATCGAGGCATTGAACCATTTGGTCATCTTGTCGAGCTCATCCTTGCTCAACGGGTGCTCGGTGGTCGTGGATCGGGTTTTGGTGTAAACCGACCAAACATTCTGCTCGGCAGTCAAGCCATGTGTTCCAATAGCATGCGTCGCATCGGACGACGCAGACCGAGCTGGTAGAGAGTCCATGGTCCAAGAGCAACTGTGAGAGCGACAAGAAGCAGTGTCGAGCAAGGCGGGAGCAGAGGAGAAAGAGGGCAAGAAAGGTACTGCCACGGGGTTCAGTCTTCTGAAAGACTTGAGGAAGAGCTCGCGTCCTGGCCCTGTGGGATCGATGCCGCGATCGGAAGGGTTGCTCTACGCAGCGTGGCAGCCATTGAAGAGTGATTCTCGGAATGCCCGGCTTCTCGCTCGCCAAAACGCGCTGGTGTCGTGATGTTGCTGATGATGGATGCAGGTGACGTAAAGCCGCATAGTGAGGGATCCATCATTTTCAACGCGCAATACCGTGCGAAGCAACTCGACATCAATCCGACGACTGTAGACCTTCGCTGGCGATTAGCAGAGCTGCCATCATGAACAGCAGTTCTGAGGCCCGCGAGGTATGCCCACGCGCTTTGTCGTGCTCTCCAGCCCAGGTAAGCATCGGAACACAACGCGTGTGGCGTGAGCAACGCATTAGATGTGGCGGCCCGGCACTGTGATGCTTATGCAGGTTCTTCACAGTGGTTGCACTCGTTCCGTCAGGCTGTACATAAAAATGTACGCGTGGACGGTCAGCAGTCTTCAGAGGCGTGGAGAGGGACTGGCGTGACGTGGAACCCCAGAAATCTGTGCGAGAGCTTGTCACTGCTGAGCAGGGGTGCTTGGTATGCTGCAAGAAAGGTCGCCATGAACGATGAGTAGCATTGCATTGGTTCGGACCTTATGTAAACACCGCTCATACATTCGGACGGCATTCTACGCCCGAACTCAGCTCACCGTACACCCTGCCCAACACCGACGCTCGAAGCAATAAAACACGGCATCGACAATCATTAAACTAATCTTCCTCGTCCACCTCTCCCTCTAGAAGTGGCAGGCTCGCCCAGCTCGCTGAAGCCTCCCGCGCTGGTGGTCCTGCTCATCGGCTCGGCGGCTAATCTGTTGGTCAGAGCTACTGCCATGGCGCCAGCGGTACTGGCTGCCGCCTCTGCAGCGTTGTTCTTCAGCCTTGATTCTATTCGCACCACGACAGGCTGCAGCGGCGCGAAACCAGAGCGAGCTTCACGATCGACGCCGCGTCCGAGAACTGCCCCTGGCCCTGGTTCCAATTGAGGCAATCTATAAGGAGCCTGCACCCCTGACACACCAAGTGCCTGATCGAGAAGCCGTCGTCGCAGCTCTTTGGCCTCATCTGCGGCTATAGTGTCCATCTCCACGTCTCCATCTTGGTCAGGAGGGTAATGGTCGGCACCTGCCTCGCGCATCATGTTGAAATCGTTTTCCATGTCAAGACTGCTGACCGGCGGAGGCTGCGGAGCACCCGACTTCTCTGCTCGTGTTGTTGCGTGGAAGCTGGGCTGTTCGGGTGTGAAAGGATTCCGCCTCACCACAGGCTCTGTAGACGAAGCTGCTGCTGCGGCATTTGCAAGATCCGACAAGGCCGCCAGTGGATTCGCTTTAGCTCCACCCCTCGTGAGAACTTGATGTGAGGTCTGACGCTCCATGCCAACTGCAGCTGGTGGTTCGGAGGGCGGAGGCGTGTTTGCTCCATTCGCGTCTGCCATCGTCTCGTCTGGTTGTGCGTCGCCCGACTCTGCGACTTCGCCATCCAATGATGGTACTGCAGTGCCGTTGCCATTCGACGACGGTTCCTGCTCTTTTTGGTAAAAGTATTTGTATGTCGCCTTCTTTGCCAGATCGGTTGCTAGAGCAAGCTCTTTCTCTGTGAATAGCCTCTCCAAACTATATGCTGGTGCTTCGAATTGGGCATATTCTCGCGTGCTCTTGGCTTCCTTGAACGGGCTCCTGCCGCCAAAATTGGGTATGGGCGACTCGTTGCCATTGTCATCCTCGGCTCCCAGCTTGCGCTTCCTTTTACCGCTCTCATTGTCCGCGCCTGTGGGCGCAGGACTCGCTCCTCGGTGGTGTCGGAGATGACGTGTTCGCTTATTCACCCCCAAGCCGTTGTGGCTGGGAGAAGCAGGATTGTTGTTGATGCTGAAGTGATTCGGGTGGAGCAGCATGGCGTTGCTGTCGGAAATATCGAGCTGATCTTTGTCTCGCAGTAGTTGCTGTCGCTTTTTGTTCAATGTGCCAATCAATCGTTGGCGAATGGTGTTAGACAGCTCGCGATGCTCTTCTTCGGCTTGCCGGAGGCGCTGTTGATGCAGTCGATCCAATTCTTGCAGCGCCGCGTCGTGGTTGTTCTACTGTCGATCAGATCGAACGTCTGGGGTGAGCATCTGCAATGTTACTTACGTGAAGCAGTGTGAGATCAGCATCGCGCTTCTCTATAGCGTCGTTGACCTCGCGGGCGAACTCGCCGTATCGTTTGCCCGCCGTCGCCCAAAAATCAGTCTTGACACTCTCATCGTCTGGCAATGTCACGCCTCCGTTGCCCGAAGCATCGGATTGCATGACGGTCTCCACCAATTCCCTGATCTCTTCATGGCTGTCTGGCAGCGCACCATCAACGTATGGTTCCGCGCGAAGCACCAAGGTCATATCGACCTGAACGCCTTGCAATTGTGCCCTGTAATGCTGATTCTGGTTGGTCGCAAAGCCATCCACCATAGCCTGTAACCTCTCCATGATGCGATTTCGTCGAACGTCGCGTTTCGTGAGGGGTTGTGGTTGTGGTGATGCTGAACCATCGAAGATGGAGGCATCTCGGTGGTTGATGGCCATGGCGGGGAAAAGATATGGGCGTCGAGACGTATGCAAGACCGATCTCGTTGTGGCAGTGGCGCTCGTTGCTGGGGTCGTGTGTCTGTACGGTCGAGGAGGTATTCGGAACAGAAAGCAGCTGAGCAGCGACCGATCGACGCCGACAATGCTCTAGCGGGAAGTGTGCTGAATCGATGGTAAAAGTCAAGCAGTCCAGAGTCTACATGGCAGCAGGAGTATGTCGACAGGACGAGGCGTGGTGGTATGATTGCATGCAAGCACACAGCAGGATGATGAATGAGCGAGTGTGTTGGCAGCACAGAGCTGGGCTGCTTTGCTTCACGTCGAAATCGGCACAAGCCATCTGACTTCGCCGACTCGGGACGATGTCATCGCTCCAGCCCGCTTGCGGCTTAGCGCGAGCGCGTCTGGCCACACGTCGCGACTGAACTGATGGCCACCACTTCGTCTCGACTCCATCTCGTTCATCATCCCGCAGAGGCACACACACACACTCTCTCTCTCTCTCGCTGGACCATATTGCATCCCATCGCTCATGTGATGGACCCTCGCACATGACAACGAAGGGGAGCGGCGCCTGAGAGTCTCCACCAGAGCAGTTCAGCCGAGACCAGGAACAGGCAGGTCGACCAAGGCGAGATGCGGGGAGGATTGTGCATATTTCTCCGCCTGTCGTTGATGTTTGTCTTGGTGATCACCATGCAGACACAGTTGCTCCCTGATGGATTGGCGGCCAGCGGCAGGTATTGTCGCGAGGCACGATGCGCATAGACTTCATCCCAAAGACGAGTATAACTTTCGTGTTCCCTAGTGTGCAATCTGCGATCAGTCCACGTTGGCTATGGCTCTCTTGCTCCTGACAGCAGCTTGTGCAGCCTTTGCAGCCGCACAGTCACCCTATCCGACAGGAAACGACTCATTGGCAAATGCACAATACAAAGATGCCTCGGTTCCTATTGAAGACCGGATCAGCGACCTACTGTCCAGGATGACGATCGAAGAGAAAACCGGCCAGCTGATGCAGGGAGATATCAGCAATTGGCTGAACACTACTGACGGCAGATTCAATCGCACGGGACTGGAGCTCAACTTTGCGCAGAAAGCCGGAATGTTTTATGTTGGCTACCCAATTTCGTGGGACTGGCTGGCCGACAACATCAAGATCGCACAGGACTATGCCATGAACGAAACGCGGCTCGGCATTCCGGCAATAGTGCAGACCGAAGGCATTCATGGCTTCCTCATTGGCAATGCTACAATATACAACAGTCCGCTGGGATATGCTTGTAGCTGGAATAGGACACAGGTGCATGGCATGGCCGTGCAGATTGGCGAGGAAGCTCGAGCGCTCGGTGTCTCTCAACTCTTCGCCCCAGTGCAGGACCTTGCGCGTGAGCTGCGATGGGGCAGAGTGGAGGAGACTTTCGGAGAGGACGGATACCTCGCAGGAGAGATGGGACTAGCGTACGTGTTGGGGCTCCAATCGACGAATGTTAGTGCCATGGTGAAGCACTTTGTTGCAGACAGGTACTTGCTTCTACGATCGAAAGAGATAGCCATCTAACGCCAGACAGTAAGCCAGAGCAAGGATTGAATTTGGGACCAATCCTAGGGGGCCCGAGAGAGCTTCGAACCACCTGGCTCCCATCATACAAGAAAGCCATTATGGACGGAGGCGTTTGGTCCATTATGAGCGCCTATTCGAGCTACGACGGAATTCCGTCTGTCTCCGATCACCACTTGCTGGAGGAGATACTTCGAGAAGAATGGGGCTATGAGTTCTACGTCATGTCGGATGCAGGCGCTACTGATCGATTGGCGACTCCGATGAATATTTGCCCAGCACCACTGAACAAGTACGGTTGTCCGGTGAATGCAGGAAACGAGTGTGTGACTCTTGACACACTACCTGCAGGCGGTGATGTGGAGATGGGAGGCGGAAGTTTCAACTTCCGCGCCATACCTTCGCTCGTAGCCGCTGGTCGTCTCGAAGAAGCTATCGTTGACAAGGCTGTGTCTCGCATTCTGCGCACCAAGTTTACCATGGGCCTTTTCGAGCGACCTTACCAGATGGTAGCCGCTGAAGAGCGAGACAGTGTCATCAATACGCCGGCTGCTAAGCAGCTTGCTCGCGAGCTCGATCGAGACAGCATTGTCCTTCTCAAGAACGACCAGAACATTCTTCCCATCTCGAAAGACAAGAAAGTTACCGTCATCGGCCCCATGGCCCATGGCTTCATGAATTACGGCGACTATGTTGTGTACCGAAGCCAATACCACGGCGTCACTCCACTCGACGGCATTCAAGCTGCCATTGGAAACGACTCCGTGACGTATGCGCAAGGCTGCGAACGCTGGTCGAACGACCAGTCCGGGTTTCCCGAAGCCATTGCAGCGGCTGAGGCCGCAGATGTCGCGATCGTGATCGTAGGAACCTGGTCCCGCGAGCAACAGGAGTTGTGGTCGGGGCTCAATGCGACCACAGGAGAACACGTCGACGTCAACTCTTTAGACTTGGTCGGCGCCCAGCGTCCTCTCATCGAAGCAATACTGAACACAACCACACCAACAATCATCGTCTTCAGCTCCGGAAAGCCCATCACAGAACCCTGGATCTCCAACACCTCTGCCTCTCTCCTCCAACAATTCTACCCCTCGGAACAAGGCGGCCACGCCCTCGCAGACATCCTCTTCGAAGGCAACACCAGCCCCTCAGGCAAACTCAGCGTAAGCTTCCCCCACTCCGTCGGCGCCCTCCCAGTCTGGTACGACCATCTTAAATCTGCTCGCCAAATCAGCGACTCCGGCAACATCGACCCCGTAACTAACCAAATCACCTTCGGCCACCAATATGTCCTCGGCCCACCCGACCCCTGGTTCCCCTTTGGTTTCGGTCTCAGCTATACGAATTTCACCTACGCTGATACCATCCACCTTTCCTCCACCAACGTCTCCTCCTCTCGCGAAACCATCATCACCGCTTCCACAAACGTGACGAATTCCGGCTCCATTGCTGCCGCGGAAGTCATCCAGCTCTATATCAAAGACATGCTGGCCACAGTCGACGTGCCCAATATCCAACTCAAAGGGTTCCAAAAGTCATTCTTCGAACCGGGGGAGACGAAGGAAATTCGGATCGGATTCACTGTTGGTGATGTGGGGCTGTGGAATCGCAAAATGGAATACGTCGTCGAGCCAGGGGAGTTTACGGTGTTTTTGGCAAGTAGCTCGAAGGACTTGGGGAAGAATGCGACGTTTTGGGTGCGGTGATGAGTCGGGGAATTTATAGGTATCGAGGGGGGATTTGTATGCACGAGAGCAGGGAGGTCGTCTGATATCGTGATTGAGAAGTCGAGGAATAAAGGGGAAGATACAGAGATGGGAAGACTCGGGTGAAAATTGGGGGTACTTCTTTCACTTTACTGCTGCTGCTGCTGCTCATCGCTAAAACATATCGAAATCGATGGCAGATCGCGAGCACTCTGCCTCCAGCGTCCTCGAATCTGCCGAGTAAAGCGATGATGGCTTGCTGCAACCTTCCTAGTAGATAGTGGCCGTAAATCTAAGGCGCTCAACTCGAATGAATTTCCCAAAAACTTTTGACCAGTATTGAACTCGCATGAGATAGATATCTATGTTACACATTTCCTAAGATATGAAAAAAGAGTCTTGTGATTCTGAGGCCTTCTACCTGGGGTATCCCGGGACATCTGAATGCCATTTTTGTTCTGTTGTTCCCTTAAGCACTTCCCATAAACAGTATCCCGCTTGAACGCATGCAATTGTAATGACCTGAACATATGACCTCCCCCTCACGCCTAGGAAATGCACCACATGCCAGGAAAAGGAATCTTCGTCTCAAAAGTAGCTCTGGCTTGGCTTATGGATGCTTCTTCTCTTCCGCTTCTGCATCCTCTTGGCTCCAATCGTGTCCCCATGCGATAAATTCTTCTTCTGGTCTCCCTTCAAGCAGAGCCTCGAAGTTGACTTTGGTTCCATACATGATGTTCTCCGTGCTCGAGTGTCGGATTTCGCCCTTGTATTTTTGAATATTGCTCGCTTTGCTCAGTGGTCCTGCAGCTCGGTGCTGATTGAAGAGTTGCGGGTTGACGGTGAGACAATTGTGCATTTTCCTTCCGTGCACTCCGTCGCATGCCCACGCGAACATGAGATCCGCGGCGGCGTCGAGTTTGTGCACGCCCATCTCGTAGAGAAACTTTCTTGCGCCACGCTGAGTAATGGCGTAGGCGATAGAGCACAAGGGGTCGGCGGTGTGGCTGACTACGCGCGTGTGTTCACCGTAGGTTTCGCGGAGTTGGTCTTTGAACTTGCCGCGGAGTTTCATTTTTTCGATCGGAGGCACCGTCGGGTCGTGGTAGGCGGCGCGGCCGGTCGGGACATGACCACCTTCCTCGGGCAGGTCCACGCCGCAGTGACCGAGCCAGAGAAAGTCCCAGGCGTCGCCGTAGGGAGAGGTGGTGGGGAGAGGTTGGAGGAGTGCATCGCCGTCTTCAAACCAAGAGTCCTGGGCACCAGGCTGGGATAGCAGTCGTGAGGCGCGGGCGAAGGCTTGCATTTGTTGTTTGATGCGATAATCCCTGTCAGAAATTAGGAGGTGCTCGAACCGGGATGGCGCGAGGATGGCGTGCATAGCACATACCAGTCGACATCGCTCTCCATGACGACAGCAGAAGAAATGCTGTGCTCGACGATGGTTCGCAGGACATCCATGTGTGCTCGCCAGGCGCCAATGGCAGGATTCTGGGTGCCGAAATCATGTCGGTGGGGCGGGAAGGCCTTGGGATCTTCGGGAGCGGGTCTGCCATCGACAATGTCAATCTTCAGATTGGTCAACGAAGCAGCCAGCTGGAGCGAGTCTCGCAGGTCGGTGCGAGACGGCATGATGATGGAGTAGAGCTTCTCGAACTGGCTCGAAGTGGTCAGCAGCAGGCGGGCGGGGCGCAGGGCAATGATGGCGACCACTCACGCCCAAGGTCTGGTTGAGGATGTCGTCGTAGAGTCTCTCGCCGACGCGCGACGAACGGTGGGAAGTGGTGGACGACGGCGCATAGCCGGTGGAAGTGAAGAGGACGAGCGGGAGAAGGAGCAGCAGGGCGACGGCAGCAACGCGGATGGAGCGTTTGGAACACGAGTAGTGGTTGGAGAAGAAGGACAGCATGCTGGGCCGCGCAGTGTCGTCTTCGGCCTTCATGGGCAACAGAGGCGCGGCCCGGGAGTTCACGACTGCGACGCGTCAACAGGATGGGGGGGAAGGAACGGGCGAGGACGAGGAAGGAACGGGCGAGGACGCGGAAGGAACGCGCGAGGACGACGGCAGGCAGGTGTTACGGTACAGTACGCATTGTCGAAGGATGGCGAGCGCGCACCACAGACTTCAGCCCTGCGTGCTGCCTTTCACGCCCATCCGCCGCCACATGCGCGGCTGTTGGCGGAAGTCGCACGAGAGTTTGAGGCTAGAAGCACGCAACGACTGGCCGTGTCAAAGTGTGGTGTCGACGACTGCGCGACGCGTCGCTGACTGGTGCCGCTGCGTGCCACACCCGCTCGTGGCGGTGATTGTTGCTGATGAAGTGGGAGGTACTGTAGTGCGACTCCTCTTCATTCAATCACTCACGGACCACGCGCCGGCGTGTCATGCCCGTCCACGCCTGCAAGCGGCCGCGTGTCGTGCGACTTGCGCAGTCGCCGTGATGACGAGATCCCGTTGGCACCGATGCATGATGTGATGGTCATGGATGTGCCAGATGGACACGTCGGACGATGAGAAGGTGCAGTGCAGACGACAGCACGCGCGGGGGAAGGTTGGCTGAAGCTTGTCTTGTAGACTTGTACACCCCCCCGAGACAAACACTCCCCCGACCGCACCACAACATCACATCTCGTCCAACACGTCCTGCACCAGCTTCTCCGCGTGAGCATACGTCGTGCCCTGCGTGTGTCCTGGCGGCACCAGTGCGAAGCTGGAAGAGTCGATGACCCGCAGAGACTGCACTCCAAATACCCTCCCTTTCGAATCCACAACAGCGTCAGCGTCACCTGCCTTGCCCATGCCACCTACACATCACTGTCAGCATGTTTCCGATCAGTCCCTCGATCAGCACGTCGCAACTCACAACCACCTCCCGCGTGATGGACGGGCGATAATCTCGACTTGATGGCTTCGAGAAGCGCAGCATCCGACGTGACGTTGGCGCCGGGAAACACCTCGCCCCCCACTCGCACGCTGCGATCAAACGATTGAAGTGCCTCCCGACTCATCCTGTACCCGTGCACCGCAACTTCTTGGTCGATTGGGTCGCTGAGCCAGTTCGGATTGATGACGGGAGGGTCGAGGTTGGAAGCAGATCGGATCGTCATGTTCCCTCGAGAAGAAGCAGCGACCAGAAGAACGTTGAGCGATGCCAAAACCCGGTTGGTCGCGTTCACACTAAGCGTCGATTCACTGCTCGTAATGAGGAACTCCAATTCCGGCCAGTCTGATGGCAGTGCCTCAAGCGCCGTGCGAGCACTGGGAGACATCTGAGCACGCACACCTTCAGGGATCTTGTACCAAGCCACAATGCCTCCACCTCCGGTCGAGAGCGGTCCGGAAGCGTTGTCTATCAGAAGCCTGTCGGCTTCCCAAACGCGCTCTGCGGTACTACTGTTCCGGAGTGCTTCATACCCCGGAGCCTTGATTTCGATGCTCGGTCCGCCCACCGCGCACGTATCTTGAATGTGCTGGCCCACTCCACACAGGTCCGAGACAACAGGAATGTTGAACTGCTCGAGAGTCGAGCGAGGACCGATGCCCGATACCATGAGAAGCTGTGGCGAATGCTGCAAAGGGAATCAGCTCTCATCTTATGTGTGTTGAATGAGGGCCTCTGTTGGCAACGACACTTACCCATGCTCCTGCAGCACTGATTACTTCTCTCCTGGCCGACAAGATAAAGGGATATAGGCCGTTGATGGTCACATTCACCCCGGTGGCCTTGGTACCATTGAAGACAATGTTGCGAGCCTGGGCATTGATGTACGTTGTCAATGATGGCCGTCCGAAAGCTTGCTGGAGCAGACTACTCTCTGCTGAACTGCGCAGTCCTGTCTCTGGATCGACGGTATACTGCCACGAAGCATATCCCTCGAGCGTGCCACTGCTAGATCCAGGCTGCTTTCTCAGGCCAATGGACTCGAGGATCGTAGGTGCATAATCTGCAATCGGTTCGACATATGCTGGCAAGCTGACCTGGAGTGGTCCGCCTTCGGCAGAGAATGCATCCGCGTCGTAGACGCCTTCTGCCGCATTCTCCGGCCTTCGTTCTGCATTGTCAGAGAATTGCATTGTCCTCTGGAAAAACGGTAACATGTTCTCCCATTGATAGGCATCGTCGCCTACTTTCTCTGCCCAGGCTTGGTAGCTCCCTTTGCTCCCACGGTGGTAGAGCATCTGATTACGGCCGCTGCTGCCACCGAGATTCTTTCCTTGGGTGTAACGGAGTACGCGACCACCCTGTTGATCACCATCAGCACAGATGCTTTCACCGGACGAAAGTTCGCCACCCTACCACCTGTGGCTCTGTAAACAACCCCCAGTCGAGCAGTGGCTGAGGCATGTTCGGCGCTTGTCGGATCCATCTATTGGAGTCTGAGCGAGAATAACGATCAGTCTTCGAAATCTGCGCATCACAATCCGCTTACAAGCAGGAATCTGGCTCCAATTGCCATTTCCGAATTCATAGAAGCCTCCAGCTTCGATCAACGCCACAGTTGCATTGCTATGCTCTGTGAGTCGAGATGCCACTACAGACCCCGCTATCCCGGCGCCGACTATCACATAATCATATGCGGCGTTCACGCCGGGCACTCCGAATGCTGTCCCGGTGAGTTGTCCTGGTCGAGAGTATTGCGGGACGACTTGACTTTGGCATGCTGCGAAGAACAGCACAACGCCCGTGAAGACTGAACGTGCCATCTTTGTTGACACTGTATGGTCAGGCGTGGATGAAAGAGTTGGAGCAGAGGTGGCGAATTGCGAAAGAGTTCGAGTATTTGCAGCAAGAAAATGTTGACTCTGCTTGCTGATAAATGTTATTATAGTCCACCTTCCAAGACTCTACCAAGATCAGTGCACTACATTCGTGCATTGCATTGAGTTCGACTACGCTGTACTACCATCGATCGAACGAATGACGGCCACCGCATCTCCGCAAAACAGAATACCAAAGCCGTGGCACCGTGATGTGAATGTCTTACATTCGCCTCGTGGCTGGCTGAACGGGTGGGCAGATGAACTACTTTCAGACTAGTCCCGAGGTTGGAGGCAAACTAGTCTCTTGGTGCTGCAATGAGGTAGGTGCTGCAGCTTTTTTTCTTCTGGAATTCTGAGCTTCCGAGAGCTCTTAGCTATCTCAGAGTTGGAGGAACTCTCACGCGGTCTCTTGGTCTCATGCACGGGAGTGGTATCGTTCTGCTTTTTCTGGGGCAATGCACTGGCACAGGCACTTTGGAGCATCCGCCACTAGCGCTGCAGCTGCGTCCGCGGATGTAGCTTCGTTCGTTACTGCTGAAAAGCATCAAACAATAGCGTAGGTTGTTTGTATTGCGAGAAGGCCGCTCGCCTTGCTGTTCGTTACATATGCGTGGGGAACTTGGCTCGATGACATTAGAATATAACATGTTCACAACCGATGCGTTGTTTTTTTTTTTGCATTACAAGCAGTAACTCTCTTGGATCAGCGGGGGAGATTGCATTGGCAACCTAGACTACTGCAAATGCCTATACAGCAATTGCAAATTTAACGATTAATGGATACATGTGTCGGAAACAAACAAACGCTTCCATGCACCGCAGCTGCACAATTCTGCAGCACTGAGACCTATCGCAGATTGGGGAGTCGAGAAATCTGCCATCTCACGACCTAGTCCACTCCGTTCCTTGCTACAAAGCTTGCCTATCTTTTTCCGGAAAGAGAGAGCGTCTCTGCTCACGAGCTTGGCTCCGGACAGCGATTGTAGGCTTGTGTGGTGCAGACCTGTCTACTCAGGGTAGGACTACTGGTATCTCTTCGCGAAGGCTCTTACGTTTGTCTTTGGGAATGATTGTCTGCCGTATAACGTTATCCAGGACACTACTGGATAATGTCTCTGCGTTCAGGTTGCGCGGATGGGTTAATAGGCAGGAGGACGAGCGTCTTCCGGACACTTTCGCATCAGCCTTGTGACAGCTCAGGTCCATTCTGGCTTAAATTTCAGAGATTTGGACATCATCTCGAAATGTCAATCGTGTGGTTGATGATCTGGAGACGGCTCTGGGTGCGAGAAGGAGCAACATCTCACCGTCCTCCTAAGGTCTTGGCATGCCTCCCGTTAACTCCGATATGTCCATCGCAGAAAAGTGCAGCTGAGATTTCCTTCCACGTATTGGAGTAACATCGGCAACGAATATGGTACCAAAAACCGCGTCCAAGCAGTCGATACCGACGACAGTGCACGATTTTCTGGTCCTTCCTCTCCGACTGCCTAAACTCGCCTCATATCCCCACGACGCGACACACTACCTCTACCTGCGCCCGAATGCGCCCAAAATGCCCACCGAGAACACACCGCGCGAAGTCTTCCTGGTCAATGTTCCAATCGACACTACCGAGTCCCACGTGAAGCATCTGTTCGCCTCTCAGCTGGGCGGCGCGCGAGTAGAGAATGTGGCATTTGAAGGTGAACGCGTAGGAAAAGGCATTTCTGCCCCCGTCGCGCCTGTTGTGCAGCAAGGCAAGAAGCGCAAGAGGGACGCTGCGGATGCAGAAATCGCTGCGGAAAGGGCAATACTTCCTGAGATCTGGGATCGCGATATTCGGAGAAGCGGGAGTTCTGCCATGGTCACATTCGTGGACCAAGAATCCGCGAAATTGGCTCTGAAAGAAGCCAAGAGGGCGATCAAGTCCAAAGCGGAAATCACTTGGGGCGAAGGACTACGAGATCTGCCCAGCTTGGGCAGTGCTCGATACAGGGCGCATCATGCATTGCGATTTCCGGATCATGCTGTGCTGCAAGAGAGTGTCGATGCTTTCATGGCATCCTTCGCTGCGCAGGAAGAAGCTCGTGCGAAGCAGCTGGCACGAATGCGGAACGAACCCGATGCTGACGGGTTTATCACCGTGACGAGAGGCGGAAGGCAAGGCCCAGGACGACTGGAAGAGGCCAAGGCAAAGGAAGAGGAGTTTAAGAAGAGGGAGAAGAATCGTGTCAAAGAGGACTTCTACCGCTTCCAGACAAGGGAAAAGAGAAAAGAGGAGCAGCAGAATTTGGTGCATCAGTTTGAAGAGGATCGCAAGCGGGTCGAGGAGATGCGGAAGAGGAAGGGCAGATTACGACCAGAATGATTTCACGAAGATGGTGGTGCTTTGCTGTGCCGCGCAAATGATCCAATCGAAGCAAATCGAACGGGATTGCTGCACCGAGTATTGTCTATTTCTCCTCCATAATTCACGGCCTCTGAGCTGCATGCTTGTGTCGTGACAACAAAGAGACCGTCCTATTGCTTGGCCAGATGCGGAAGGTCTGCGGCGCACCGTCATTGTCGCGAAGGAGACCAAGGAAATGCAACCGGAATGAAAGGCAAACGATTCCCACAGCTGAGAATACGCTGCGTTGGCGGAGCTCATTTACTCATCTTCTGAAGAGACAAAAAAAAATGGCTAGTAATGCTGCCTTGTGGGAATGGCTTGAGGTTTGGGGCTGGGTGTGGAACGGGCGGACGCGGAGGACTGCACGTTAGTCGATGCCCCAATGCGACAATCTGTATGATACTGATCTGTTCGACAGCTAGAAGGGCCATGCGAAAAAGATTTGCCCGCCTCAATGCAGCTGCGAAGACGCGTATTCTTCCCCTGATACAGCAGCTCCAAACCCACATGGCCGCCGAGGCTACAGCTAGAGCTGCAGTACGACCTGAGGCACCTGAATTTCATGACCCGACGGCCGACAATCACCGAAATGATCTTAATGCACTCTGCATAGCGGAGGGGAATTTGGCGCAGACTTGTTTACAACTACGGAACGAGCGTAGACCCCTTCCAACTTCCGCAATCACGGTCGCAGGTCTGATGGCCCTCCGAACAGATTGTGTTGCTCGCATGGAAGAGTCCGAAAAGACCATAGCCGATTTTGACGCTGGGTTGCGGGACTGGAGACTGGGACAACACCCCGCTGGAACTCCTTCACCAACTCCTCCCCCTGCTGCTCCAGCAGGTGCTGCAGCATCGAACGATTCATCGACAGGACGGGCCACTCCACCCCCGCCAACAGATGCCTGGCTAGGCGCGTTCAAGCTTGCTCCAGGCGGGCAGGCGACTCCTGCAGTATACGTGAGGCAAAATCGACATGGCCAAATCATCGACCGTGTATGCATCAAAGATACCAGGTGGCCCGGGGTGGAGCCCACGTCGTCTTTTTGGGATCCTGATGTCAATCCTTTTACTGCAGACTATCGGGCCAAACAGCCTGCAGAAATTGGTGCCTTGAATAGGCTGAACGCGGCGCCAAACTCGCAAAGCATCATCAAGCTTCGCAATTGGAATAGGCTTTTCCTTGCTGACGTTGACCAGGTACCTGCACAGTATAGACTTTTTCTGGAGTGGTGTGGCTACGGCGATCTCTACGACCTCTCGAGGAAGTACACCCCTTACGGTGACCGGCGGCGCTGGCCTCGTCCGGCCACTGCTGCGGAAGAAGATTGGATCCCCGAGCCATTCATTTGGGCCTGTTTTGAGCAGTTGGTCAATGCTGGCATGCTCATGCAGCGAGGCAGCTATACTCAGGTGCAGGGGCCACCTGTTTGGCCAGAGATCATGTGAGTACTCGCTCCCTAACATAGAATACCTTCGAACAAGCTTGCTTACTCGAGTGCGTTAGACACCGTGACCTCAAGCCCGAAAATGTGTTCCTCACCCAGAATACGACAGACATCTACAAAGGGTACCCAATGATCAAGCTGGGCGATTTCGGGATGACTACAATCCTATCAACCAGCCTGGCTCGGCGGCTGCCCGGTGTCAACTATCTACACAGTGGCACCCGCTTTTGCTTTGCACCCGTGAGTTTGGCTCCAAACGTCCTCTAGATTGGAAGTACTGACCTGACATTATATTCTTAGGAACAACTCAGCTTAACTTCCAACGGTGTCCATGAGATCGGCTCCAAGACTAACGTCTGGGGCATTGGTATCATCTTGTGGGGACTTATGCACTCTCGAAGGGGCGGCAGTTTCCGCGACATATACAACCGTACCCCAAACGCCGATGGAGACTATGTGCCTCGGGACCCTCAAACCGCAACCTTCTCCGCAGACCATCAAACGCACTATAGCCAAGAACTCAGGACCCTCGTACTGCGCTGTCTGAGTCCTAAAACCGGCGATCGTCCTGATTTTGATGAGCTACGCATGGCAATCGTACTTGAAACGAACTCGACACCGTACGGAGTTGATCAGTCCAAGGGGCTGAGGGATGCTGACGCAAGACATCCAAGATTCGGAAGCGACTTGTATGCGCTGAAGTTGTCGGAGGAGCGCTACGCGATGTACACGTACTTGTCGAGGTCGTTGGCGCGTGCTCCTGTACCGGAGAGAGGGGCGGCAACGAATGATATGGCAACTGATGTTGCTTTGTTTGGAGGTGTGGAGGCGGGTGGACGAGTGGATATGGACGAAGACTGAAGCAAAATTTGACGGCGTGAGGGGTACTTTGAACGATCATAGCAAGGCGAACATCTATTAGATTGAAATGCGCGGTGATACCTCCAATGCTTTCCATAGTGTACATAGTCGTCGGTAGCGTGAAGGTGTTTTTCAGCTTCTATTTCGCAGCAGAACAGACCTAAAGACCTCTTTTGAAATTGCAATCTTGTCTCAGACACATCGCTGTAGCAAAGTTTGACCAGAGCTAAGCAAGTACAAGCAATAAAATCTTCATGAATCGAGAGAAGCGTACGCTTTCTAGCGTTGCTTTCGGCCACGTTTCTTCGAAACCAACCACGAAGCGTTTCAAAACAGTTTCCACAAAGGATCCAACCACCGACTCACGACCCAAACACACCTATTCTCCGCACAAATCCGCTTCTCCACTCTCGCATTATTCGCTCGACCTCCTTCCACCATAATATCAAACCCCGTTTCTGATCGGACCTTCTTCGTTCCCCTCTCACCATTCCTTCCCTCCACCTCGCCCATCCCGAAACGCAGCAACAACGCTGTCACGTCGTAGTTGCTCGGCTGCAGAGCTTTCTCCACTGCCGCCGCGGACGGTAAGACGTCGAAGGCGTCGTTGCTCGGAGCAAGATAGACTGTTCGGTTATTCACTTGCGCGTCGGAAGAAGCGAGTGCGAGTCTGGTCGGGAACTCCGCTCCTAAATTACGCAAGGTTTCCTTCAAGGTTGAGAGCTCTGGAGTAGAATCTAGGATATCTCGCATTGTGCCGGTGGTTTCCACTGGATTTGGAAGTTGTTGTTGTTGTTGTTGTTGTTGTTGTTGTTATTGTTGATCTTCTGAACCGGCTTCGTCGACGCCGAGATAGGTATACAAACCATCTAGGACATGATCGATCATGAAGATCGCGCCGTTCGATGCGGAAATTTGAATCGGTTGGCCGTCTGGTCCTTGGACGAGTGTCGCTTGACGGTTCGACGAGATTTCTGGCTCGGATGTGGTGTTGGCGTTTGTGAGTAATTTTCCTTGGGCATCGAAGCGGATGTCAAAGCCCCCAATGGCGTGCACGGCGCCTTGTTCTTGGAGATTGGAGAATGTTGGTTTCCCGGGTGCGATGTGGTTGATGAGGATGGAGTAGAGTAGTTGGTAGGATTGAGGAGATTGAAGGGTCTGGTTTGTTTCTTGTGAGACATTCTTGAAGGCCTGCGGTGCGATGGTGTTAACTTTGTTGGGAACTGGACATGGCTTTGAGTGCTTTGAAGTCTGCTTACATCGTTTGTGGGAGCGAATGCTGTGAATTGGAGGCGGTTGTTCGGGTCATTGAAGCGCTCTTCTAGAGCCGGGCCTGGGATGCCGGAAGTGCCTGCACATCGATTAGTAGGGTAGTGTCTCTATTGTTCGATCTCATTAGCCTACCTCCAGTGCCGCTGAACAGAGAATAGAAAGTCGATAGCTCTGGCGTATTCTTGATCGTTGTAAGCAGCGGCGAGAGTTCATCTTGTCGGTCCAGTATGACAGCAGGTTCTACTGCTCCGATGGCTGTCAATAAGAGCAAGCAAACATTCAACTTCGCTGGTCTGTGCGGAGCCATTGTGCGTTATGGTACTGCTGAGTTGTATGTACAACTTTGGAGACCAGTAGAGAATTAGTCGAGGCATAAGTATACATATAGTCCGATAGAAGTCCCAGTTGTACGTCATGTATTTGAGAATTCTACGACGTATAATTTTCGAGATGAGTTGCGTTTCGAACCTTTCTTGCCGCTGGAACCGTGAGACCAAGAAGTTCGCCGCCGTTCTCCCGGATCATTGCAGGCTCTTCGTTGAACAGAAGGCACAAGCAGTGCCACAAGTCACACGCAGGGCGAGATCAAGGATCTTCTGATGACATTCGATGGCATCCGGGGAAGCGGAGGATGCGTGGCACGAAGAGACGACGGTTATGTTCGATGTTTGGTACGAGATATCGTTGTGGAAGCGGTAGATTTGTCCAGCATCCCTTGATCACTGTTTGGAGCTCATATGTTGTTCCGTCATAAGTCTTGGCATAATGCATGAGAAGCGTCACGGCGTGATAACTTTTCTGCCGTTCGAGTCATGGGTCTGGATCACTTGTTCTCTGAAATTTTCCCGCGTTCAGAATCTTGTTCCGACCCCTTGGCTCATGGTGCGCATCCACAGGCGACGTAGAGACCAAAGATACCGGAATAATTGGCCCAAGAACTTTCAAGACTTGCTCCTACAGCCTGAACTGTGAGAGGTCCTTCGTGGCATCATCAGCTTGTGCTCAATATTCCTGGTACGCCATGCAAAATCATGCCTTCACAACTGCCGTGCACTTGATCTCGACCAGCAACCTCGGGTTGGGCAGAGCTCTGACTTCTACGGTCGTTCTTGCGGGCGCATTTGCTCGATCGGGCCAGGCTTTGTTCCATTCGGCGTTCATTCCCGCGTAGTCGTCTTTCATGTTGACCAGAAATACTGTGGCATCGACGACATCTGCGATGCTGCCCTTTCCTTCCGTGCTGCCTTTGATGATGGTGTCCAGGTTCCGGAGTACTGCGGCGGTTTGCTCTTTGACGTCAAGTGCAAGAGTCCCATCTGGACTCTCCTTCACACCCTCCCATGTTCCGTCGCCGCGTCTCGAGGAGGTTCCAGAGACGTAGATTGTCCTCGTTGCTGGTTCAACAATTCTTGCGTGTGGATAATTAGCTAGGCCTTGTGCGCTGCCGCTTGGAAGGAAGAACGGTGTGCTATTCGTATTCGCCGCCATCTCTATCGTGATTCTGCTGTACGAGAAAGATTGCTACAGTCTCATCTGGATGGCTGGGAGTGAGCAGAATGCCAAGACGTGTTGTTGTCACTGCGAAGACGGTTCGAGGTAGTTCTACCGGCCCGAGAACGAAAAGCAGCTCACCTTCCGCCTTCTCTCCCGACACGTTCTTCGAGCTCACGTCTCAACACTCCATCACCGACGCAGATCAATTGGTCGTTCATTACATCGGTATATGCAGCGTACGTACATTCGTAAACACTCACGCCCCGTGCCGGAACTCTTCATGCCACCGAACGGCGTGGCCAATTGTCTGACCAGCCAGCAATTGATCCACACCATGCCAGCCTCCAGCTGCTCGCCAACCCTACGCATTCTCGACCCGTCACGCGTCAAGATTACCGCTGCCAGGCCATTGGGATTCTCATGCTCACATCTCGACTTTGGCTCGAGCACATGTCTTGCCTTGGTCGACGCTTTCCCATGCAGCGAACACATCTCGTCGCTCAGCGATCAGATCGAAGCAGTTGGGTTCGACGGTGCGGAAGAACGTCTCGCCCACGTACATGTCGACTTTGCGAGCATCTCCAGAATTTGCCTTCAGTTGTGGCCATTCTCGATCTCCGGACTGAGTAGAAAGTGAATCAAGGTCTGGTAGACTGGCCGGCATGATGTGTGTGTGCATATCGATCCGAAATGGCACCTGTCCGTTTCGCTGCAGCGTACAGCATTGATCGGTCTCGCTCGCCATCCTGGTCCGATGGGAGATTGTCACGTGCTTTGGATAATTGAAGTTCAATGTCTTAGTCATACAGTCCGCCTTTCTCACCTCAGCTGCTGACGGTGGCCTTATCTCAGAAGCGTCCTTGCTTTCAAAATCCGACTGGCAGTGTCATATATGATGATTGTCCGTCCTCTGGCCTCAAATACTCACAGGCAGCATTAGTGGCTCCCAGCGTCGGTCCTGTGAGTTTGTGACAATTGATTGTCACATCTGACCGTGCTATAATGGGCAAACCAACCAGCAATTGATGTTGCTCGGGCCGTGCACCACGTACAACACGTATGTTGTCTGGGCTTTTTCGTATCAGTCGGAACCCTTCCGTCCCCGCAAGACCTGGGCAGATCTTTGCGTGTATTCTACGGGATATTATCTCATGGCCCATGTTGCATCAAGCCCCGCAACCATATCTCGGCAATCGCTGCCAACCGCAATCATCACTCACCACCAATCTTTTGCTTGACCAATACCGTAGAGCTCGAGCTCCAGCGTCATATTAAGACCGACTGTGTGAAAACACCGCGTAGTCAGCATCGTGCAAGTCAGTCAGACAGCAAGATGGGCTCCATTGGTGCTATTCCAGACCCAACGCCATTTCATCACTGGTTGAAGGAGAACAGCAATCTCCTGCAACCGCCAGTGAACAACTTCTGCCTGCATGCCGGCAATGACTTCATTCTCATGGTCGTCGGTGGGCCCAACGCGCGTAATGACTTTCACGTCAACGAGACCGAGGTAAGAGTGCCCTTTGGTCGGATCGACTGGCGACTGTTACTCACTGTTCCAGGAATGGTTCTACCAGATAAAAGGCAGCATGCTCCTCCGTATAGTCGAGAACGATGAATTCCGAGACATCCACATCCACGAAGGCGACACATTCTTGCTCCCTGGCAACACACCACACTCGCCGATCCGATTCGCAGATACTGTGGGAATGGTCATGGAGCGGCAAAGACCCAAAGACAGTGTCGATCGACTGCGATGGTATTGCTCAAAAGGTGGACATAAGCAACCGACGCTGATCAGAGAAGAGGTCTTCCATTGCACCGATCTTGGCACGCAGTTGAAGCCTCTGATCGAGCAATGGCAGCAGGATGAAGAGGGTCGGAGATGCCCAGAGTGCGGCGAAATTGAAGATTCCCAGTTAATACTAGAGAAATAATCACATCGCAGGCACCTTTCGCAAACAGCACTTGTGACTAACTCACTTGCCGCATAAGTTCCTGGCACGTTTGACGTACTTGACTTGCTGCCGTTGGCGCGTGTCTCAATATGACAAGCACTGCCCCGAAGCCCGTGAGGAGACAACTGGCTTTGAAGCCCTAGAAGCAGAAATATGTTCGATACCCTTTGCTCCGACAGTGATCAGGTAGATCATGTGATACGCGACTCCTCAGAGACATGCTTGCAAGAGGACAGGAGCTCAGCAAATTGCACGATAATCCTTGCAACAGGTTGCCTCTTTCGGCGCCGAGCTAGCTTTCGATGAACGCCTCCGCTTTGGCAGCCGCATGGGGATGGTACGCAGCCGCATGTATACAGATAGAACGGAGGCCATTTCGATCGTCAGATTCTGATTCTGAGCTTCTGTAGCATACTCTCTTGAAATTGACAAACTTGTAGCAAAAATGGTGAACAAACAAGCTCAGGCTGCGGTGCAGAGCACATTGGATGCCGTGACCGGTGATCCAAAGTCTGGCATCGCTGGCATGGTCTTCGTCGCGATCGATAAGAATGGCAACCAGATTGCCGCAGTGCCATCGGGCAAGAAAGGCGTTACGAAACCGGACCCAATGACCTTGGACACGGTTCGTGAGCCGTCTCGTGTTTCATGATAGTATGCTCACCACACGTGCAGGTATTTTGGATCGCCTCATGCACGAAGATGATCTGCACGATTGCCTGCATGCAGGCAGTTGAGCGAGGGCAGCTCCGCCTGGATGACGCCAAGCAGGTCCATTATTTATGCCCAGAGCTGAAAAACAAGAAGGTGCTCCAAGATGACGGCACTCTTGTCGACAGGAGAAATGATATCACTCTCCGGATGCTGTTAACCCACACATCTGGGTTCGGATACGAATTGTGAGTTCGCTCTTGACGTCCTGAACACAAGTTCCTGCTAATGAAAGCAGCTTCAATGAAAAGCTGAAGGAGCATGGCCGACCAGTGGGCTACGATGTATTCCATGCTGATGTGAGTCTTGCAAGCGGAAGCGTATGTGCGTGCTGCTGACCCGGCACTTTGCAGATCCGAGATGTTCTTCGAATGCCGCTAGTTCATCAGCCAGGTGAAGGATGGGAGTATGGAACCGGCGTTGATTGGGCTGGAATTGTGCTCGAGCGAGCAACCGGCGTCCGTCTTAATGACTGGATCCAGGAAAACATTATGGTCCCGCTTGGCCTTCATTCAATTAACATGTTCCCAACAGCGGACATGAAGAAAAACCTTGCCTTCATGCACCAAAAATGGCCAGGTAGTCAAGAAAAGCTGGAAGAGCGAGACCACATCTACCGTGAGCCGATCATAGCAGAGAGCGCTGAAGAAAGGGCCGAGCTGTTCCACAGTGGAGGTGCCGGTCTGTTCGCAAAGCCTGCTGAGTATGTGCAGGTGCTTGCGGCACTGCTGAACGACGGCGTGAGCCCCAAGACTGGAGCTCGCATTCTGCAAGCGAGCACGATCGATGAGATGTAAGAAACATTCACCTGCCCCACGATTGCGGTGCTAACGGAAGCTGCAGGTGGAAGAACCAAATCCCGCAGTGGCCGGACTTCGCCAGACAGGGCATTCCCGATGCGAAGAAGGAACAGACCAACCCAATCTCCCAGTTGTACCCACAAGATGGCAACCCTCCCCAAGGCTGGGGCCTGTCCATGATGTTGACGCAGGAGGCTGGCGCAACGGGACGAGGTCGCAACACAGGATGGTGGGCGGGCATCGCCAATCTTTTCTGGTGGTGCGATCGGGAGAAGGGTGTGGCCGGCATGATTGCGTCTCAATGCATGCCGTTCTGTGATCCTCATGTCTTGGGTGCTTGGGTGAATTGCGAGGCCGCAGTATACGCTTCGGTATGATGCTCTCCTCTGCGGGATTCGCTGTCAATAGCTGTACCATGGCTGAGAACATTGGCTGTCGCAGGAACTTCAGCGGCAGGACTCGGCTGCAGCACTTGAAACCAATGAGTCAAAACAGTCAGAGAAGCCAGCTGATGAGCCGATGAATCGCAGCACAAGGAGTCTTGCTGGACTGGCGCGTTTAGGCAAGAAGCTAATGGGTAAGTCAGATAGTCAGTGGTGGAATTCTTGTATCAATCTCCTTGTCGCCACAGTTTGCGCGCGTTTTTCCACATGGGAGGCGTTGTCGCAATCTGAAGGCTTGAGATGTTGACGTAGAGGCTGATGGGAGGATTCCGGTCGGTCACAAAGTCGTGGCATTCGCGGTCGCTGCTTAGTCACCCGCAGATGTACATTGGAAAGGTATGGCAGGGACGGGACATTTCTTGTCTCTTAGGTCCAAGACCTAGTATCGACCGGAAATTTGGCCTGTCACATTGGCCCAGAAGCTGCTTTGATCTTGGAAATGGCCAAAGCGTCCGCCATTCGTCTCGAAAATCGGGTCAGACTGCGAGTCCAACATTGGTCGACCCATGCTGCATATAGGTTTACAATGCGAACTCGGATGCCAAGAGGCAGCTATATCAGCACGGTAGTGGGTATTGGCAAAGACAGGCTTGGTTTTGGCCAGACAAAAAAAAAGTGGTAACTATACAATGAACTCCCTCATACTTTTCCGCTGACACATTGCCTACAATTTTGACTTGCCCGCCTCCACGGGCGCCTTAACCTCAACCAACAGCTTACCAGTATTGACACCCTCGTACAATGCCCTCAGCGCTTCCGGCATCTTTTTAATGCCACCCTTGATAATAGTCTCTTGCCTCTTGATCTTCCCCTCCGCGACCCACTGCGCCAACTCCTTCTTCGCCTGGGGGTACTGCTTCTCATAATCGAACACCACGAACCCCTCCATCCTGATTCGCATGCTGACAATCATCAGATAATTCTTCGGCCCTTGCGGGTCCTTCGTATTATATTGTGAAATGCCACCACACATCACGAATCGCGAGTGCTCTTTGGCCCTCGAAAGTGCCAAATCCAGCACCTCTCCTCCGACGTTGTCGAAGTAGACATCTATAAGCTGCTTCGTAGACGCGCAGAACTGCTTCGCAAAGTCCTTGGCTTTGTAGTTCAAAGCCTCATCAAACCCGAGTTCATCCACCAGCCATTTGCACTTCGAATCCGAGCCCGCGATACCCAGGACTTTGGCACCCTTGAGCTTAGCAATCTGACCCACGACGCTACCTGTTGCACCGGCAGCTCCGGAAACCACAACGAAGTCGCCGGCTTTGACTTTTCCAACGTCAAGAAGGCCGAAGTAAGCCGTCAGGCCCGGCATGCCGAGAGTCGCAAGAGTATCAGTCATTCTGCCGTTGGGTGGAAGATCCAGCTTCTCGACGTCCTTTTCAGACACGATTGCCAGCTCACTCCATCCAGATCCAGCGTAAGCGACCTCTCCAACACTGAATTTTGATGATTTGCTTGCGACAATGGTCCCGACGCCTACTCCTCGCATGACCGCGCCAATCTTGACGGGCGGTATATAACTCCTGGTTGGATTCAACCAGCCGCGCATAGCTGGATCCAGGGAAAGATAATTAGGCTGGAACAGCACTTGGCCATCTTTTAGTGATGAGGCTGAGGGAGTCTGATGTTGCTTGACCGTGAAAGTGTCCGAATCAATGTGGTCTTTGGGCCTGTTGGCCAGATGAACGGCTTTGTATGTTGATGGAAGAGATGTCATAATGACTTCTTGTCTTGGAGGCTGTCGTGGCTGGTGCTCTGTTTTCTGCTTCTGGCGGCGCTGAGTTTGATGGGTCCCAGGGGACGCTGTTCTTGAAATGGAGCGGACAAAAACGCAGACAGATAGATGCAACTGAAATTTGAAAACTTGTACTCGAAGGACGTCGGAGAAAATCAATGGTCGAAGATGTGGTGGTGTGCCCGTAGCGAGCTGAGTGAAGACCCCGGCAATTCAAGGCTTTTGACCTCGGCTCGGCCATCTTCACTAATCAAGCTGCGCTCCGATAAGCAGGCGTCCATCAATTTTTGCTTGCCAACACACCTTACGCACGAGAACGCTCAACAAGAAGATGCAGCGCTCAACAACAAGACGATGCAACGCTGATGAACGTTCTCGAGTAGTATGACAGCAGCTGTGCTCTCTTCTCATCTCACTACTCAGCAGAACTCTATCATCGTCGCCGTCATATCAGGAACATGTCTCGTCAGAAGTAATGGCACCAAGATCAATCTGGCACTCCATCTCAATACACGCTCTCCCTTACGCTCCTCTCCTCCTTCTCGGCTTGGTCAACGTCCCCGCTCCCTTCGGTATCTTCTCCTGCCTCATCTCCAAGCGGATCAGCCCGCCGATGAGCATTCATGCCGCTTTCCTTGGCCCACCTTTGAATATCATCTGGTGTAGCTTTCCGCTGGGGGGCTTTCCGCATTGCATCGGCCAAACTACCACCGCGGGAAGATGCTTCAAAATAGCCAGTAGCGCCTTCGGCCTCGCTAACCTCGTGTGGAGTATCTGCGCCAGAAAGACCTCCGCCATCTCTGCCCGGCAGCAAGTAATCTGGAATTGCGGGTTTTGGTGATGGTGCCTCGATCCGCGGAGCCTCTGACTGCAACGGAACGTTCACTGTGTCTGTCCCTGGCTCCACGTGGGCCATGGGAGTATCCTCTGTCTCAGCCTTCGGTGCCTCGAACGGCGAAGGTAGAGTCAGCTCTTGTGCTTGCTTCCTCTGTTGATGCTGGCCGGCTCTCCTGGGAAACTTCTCATCATGATGATTGCAGCCATCCCTACAGCCACCCCACTTTCGTGGAGGAATACTAGGACTGTCTTGTTTTTGCTTGAGGAAATGGGACAAGGTGTTTCGTCTCTGCGGGTCGGCCTTCGCCTCTGCCTCTCGTTTCTGTCGCCTGAGTTCCGACCACGTCCGCATTTGATTCTCGAGCAGGTACTTGCCCCGCTCATCTTTATACATGGTGATGAACTCGCAGTGGTTGATATTACGCAGATCTTCGAAGTATTCAACACTCCAGTGATACCACTTCATCAGGAAAACTCTTGTCATGAGACCATGCGTGACGAGTACGCATACGCTAGGAAATTCATCTTCGCTGAACTGTCTCCACAGACTTTCGTTGAAGCCCGAGATTCGATCATATGCATCTGCTGCGCTTTCGCCATCGGGTATTCGGTAGAAAAAGTGGCCGTAGTCAGCACGTTCCTGCCACATTCTCTCCATTTCCGCCGAGCACGGCTGAAAGTTTCCAAAGTCCTGCTCCCGTATTCGTGGCTCTTCATACACCTTGATCTTATTTCGGCTGAAGGGCGATGGGGCTGCCGTCGGATCATCGGGGTCATCTCTTGCAGTCAGCGTCTTGAGGATACCTTCTGTTGTCTCTCTCGTTCTCCGGTAGGGTGAGGTGTAGATCTGCAATGTGTCGTCGGGCTTCAGGAGGGCTCGTAATCGGCGGCCAGCTTCTTCTGCCTGCATAGTTAGTCAGGCATGTATCTTCTCAAGTACTGCCAAAGCACAAAGCATCCCATACCTGTTTATGACCTTCTTCGGTGAGCTTAACGCGGTGATCCGGGATCATTTGATGAATCTCGCGGTTCTTGTTGCCCTCAGATTGTGCATGACGGATGAGGATGATAAGGCGTGGTTTGACCATCTTGAGAGTGTACTGTTGTAGAGTGTTGTAGAAAGTAAGTAGAAAGATGTCACTTCGCTCGCAGCAAGTTGCAACACGCGCCGTTGACTCGAGTTGCCTTGCATCATCTGCCGCTGGACGTATCGGATTTAACTTCGGTATACCACAGGACCTCTTGAGTCACAAACATCACATCTGTAACTTCTTGCAGCAAGCTTGACGACTTCGACGCAGTCCACCATCAACATCATATCCTTCGTCTGCTGCTGTTGTCGATAGAGCTCGGCTACGCGACTCAAATACAACGGGCTTCGCCCACACGCGACCGCTGGACCTGTCCCCACCGCCTGAACAAGACACGGGCCAACGATGTCTGAAAACATACCAGAATCCGTTCCCACCTCCCTTTCCTCACGCTCAAATCGACCCATAAAGAAACGCGCTGTCGGCCCTGCCTCTGCACAATCTCAACAAGTGGAGGCTCTCTTCGCCAATCCCGACCGCGAAATCAACATCCCGAACAGCAGCAGTTCAAAACCCAAAACCCTCGCTGCACCTCCAGAAATCGTCGCGAACGTTCAAGGTTCGTCTGCAGGAGCCGGATCAGGCGAGTTTCACGTCTACAAAGCTAGTCGGAGGCGAGAGTATGAGCGGCAGAGGCTTATGGAAGTGGAGACTAAGCAGGAAGAGGCAGAGAGAGAATTTCGGGAACGAAAGGAACAGAGGGAGAAAGAGGACCGGGAACGGCTAGAGAAGAACCGAGCGAAGAGAGAAAAGGCGAAGGCACGAAAGGGCAAGAAAGGCGGCAAAGCCGGAGGCGAGGAAGGGGACACGGCAGAGAAGAAGAGACTAGGCCCTGCGAAGATAGGCAGGAGGATTGGTGATGGGGCCGAAGACGATGGAGCGGAGGAGGGTGATGGGCAGAAACAGGGAGAGAACGGCCACGAAGAGACCGGAATCGTTATTCATGATGAGGACTGAGATGCTTCCTAGACTGCATTTCTGCATCATCTACAGTAATAACAAAGGGCTCGACAAACCGGGAAAGACTGCCTCCCGGTTGGCGCGAAGCAGGATCGCGGAGCAGTGGGAAAATTGCAAAGACTTGACGAATCCATCAGTATTGCACCTGGGAATGCATGGCCTTCTTTTTGGCGGCCTATATGACATGACGCCAACAAATCAAGGACGCTCATGTTCTACCAATGCTCCACTCCTCAGCGCATCACTCTTTTTAAAATCGCTTCGTCAGTCGCGGCCGCTGCGACCTCACTTTGAACGAGACACGACGGGCTTTCGCTCATTCTCCAGTGAAGATTAAAGGCTAGCGTAGAATTCACTAATAGTCACTTCCTTCGGAGGCCTGATCATCATCATCGTCGAATTCGGCCTCCCCTTCCACAAGCGGTACGACGCGAAAATCGACAAAGGCCGCTCCATCCCCATCGCCAACTCCCACTTCAACGAGGAATTGCAAGCTCAGCACGCATTCTTCGTCCAATCGCACAGAAACTTTTGAAGCCGCTTGCATTGCCCGCTGGGCTGCTTTGATGCAGCCGAATTTGAAACTTGCAGAGGTCTTTGCAGGACATTGGAAAGTCTCAAGGATCGGAGTCTCGGAGGCAGCGTCTGCGGCGAAGTCTACGGTAGAAGAACCAAGAGGTCCTAAATGCCAACTTTAGCAAATGGAATGGAATTGGTAGGAGTAGTACCAACCTGATGCGCTGAGTGAGACATTTGCCGTGCGAGAATCTGGATTTGCTTGAATTGTCAAGTTTTGAGGACCCATGTTGTTAAGCTCGGAAAGAGCATCGAGTAAGAAGGTTGACCGCATGATCGTCTTGAGAGCCAGATGCTCGCGTTGAAATGGTATCTCCTCGGAAACTTCTGCTTCGTACGTCGTGAGGTCGCACGTCGTGGTCACACCTGCTTCCGACATGTGCACACTGAGAGCGCTGCCCTCTCCATCATATGTGAAAGTACATATGCCAGCAACATGCAGCGGGTTGTTAAATGCATTTTGGTTGCCGTGCCGATTTAATCGGTGTGCCGCGAAGGCAGAAAACTCGTCTGAGCGCTTTGCCGTGCTGGTGTCTGACACACTGAATATGTTGAGAGTCTCCAAAAGAGCGACGAGATTGACTTCGAATATAGGATGTTCAGGCGGGTCGTCTTGAGACGAGGGTGGTGCATCGGGAATGTTGTATTTGTAGGAGGTGAAGAGGTTCTTCTCAAGATGAATGAAAGCTTCCATGACACTACCTTCTTCTGTGCTGAAGCGAAGTCCTTCTGGAGTGATGCGCACAGTAGCCGTCTTTGAGAATGAGATGCAGCGAAGCAGCAGTAGGATCTGCCGCGCAGAAGATGATACCGCGGAAAAGAGAGGTGGACGGGAGGCCATTTGCGGAAAACTTGTAGAATTTCTTGTTGACTCGGGTATCTGATTCTCTATGCTCGAGGGGCTCAAATCCTCGCTTCTGGTGTGAAGTGTGCTCGGAGCAACGTGGAAAGCTTCAGGCTCGCAACGGATACCGCAAAAAAGGCCGTCAAACCGCAGCTGAGGATGAAGAGGGTAGATGTCACTGGATGAAATTTCTGCTTATCTGCGAAGAGGTCAGCATGTCTTCGCTGCCATGCACGAGACATCGTCACTAACACTTCGGCTTCGTGTCTGCGGTGTTTCCAACGTCCCGATCGTCGCAGCCGCGTGTTTCGCGTCTCTTGTCGAGATGTAGCTTGAACTGCTTCGCTCTGCGATCGCGACGCAATGGCTGGTCGTGTGGAGAGTGCGACCTATACATACACGCCGACTGCACAGATCATGTAGACGGAGCCAAAGGCAAAAGCGAGGGATGCGGGGACGGCGAGGATAGGTAGATTCTTGACGGAGAGGTCTGATTGCCGTCAGCAAAGAACCACATGATTGGCATCAGTGAACGCATACTCAGTCCGAATAAGGCAGTGAGGACAAAACCGATGCTGAGCAGGACGAAGCCGACGAGGAATTGAGCGTCTTTGCCGACGTTGGGCACGAACTGGCTGTTCGCCGAAGCCTCCCAGAGCGCGTGAAGTGATTGTTCCGACATTGATCGCTGTCTTGACGTGTGCGATGTGCAGTGCAGCGGTGATGTGCGCGATGGGATGAACAAGTGGACGTTGCCTTGAGCTTCACATGGCCGCTGACAGGGATCGGAACTGGATCCGCCACGAAATCCGGAGCTCAGCTCAGAATTTCATGACCTCAGAATTCCTCACCTTCACAACTTCTTCTCTCCATACCACTTCTTCGCGAGCTGCATTGCTACGAAGTATCTGATAATTCACAACCATGCCTCGTGGCAAGAGAGGCGGCGGAAGAGGCCGTGGACGCGGCGGCGGTGGACGAGGTGGAGGTGGTTCTCGACAGAATCAGTTCCAAGACAACCGTGTCTCATTCGAAAAGGTCGACAAAGCCAACGAGAAGTTCGAGCGCTTCTACAACTCCATTCCAATTGTGCCAGAGGGGCCGGAGCGCGATGCATTCTGGAGACATTTGCGCAAAGAGTTGCCCAACTCATGGCGCTTCACTGGTTCCAAAGGCCACGCCCTTGGAGTCCGAGATAACATGGTCAACCGCTTCTTCCCAGTACTGAAAGGGATCAAACATGAAGGACGACCTGTCGAACTGCCTGAACCCATGGCGTGGTATCCCAATGGCTTAGCATACTCCATGACGACACCAAAGAACGTCGTGAGAAAGTACGAGCCTTTCAAGGATTTCCAGAGGTTCCTGGTCAGCGAGACTGGAGTTGGCAACATCAGCAGACAGGAGGAGGTCAGCATGATACCACCCCTACTGTTGGATGTGCAGCCTCACCACGCAGTTTTGGATCTTTGTGCGGCACCGGGAAGTAAGAGCGCGCAATTGGTTGAGCTGTTGCATGCAGGAGAAGAAGACAGAGTCACGAGAGCACTTGAAAGCGTCAAGAGCAGCGGCACAGGGAGTGCAGATGTAAGCGAGGATCATGGTCGCTCTACAGGTATCCTGGTCGCCAACGATGTCAATTACCAGCGTGCGCAGATGTTGGTGCATCAAGTCAAGCGGCTCAACTCGCCCAATTTGATCGTCACAAACCACGATGCGACCCTGTTTCCCTCAATCGCGTTACCCTCGCAAACAGATGGTGCTGGAAACAAGGCAGGAAAGTGGCTCAAATTCGATCGGATCCTCGCCGACGTCCCTTGCAGTGGCGATGGCACTTGCAGAAAGAACCCGAACATCTGGAAAGATTGGTCACCGCAAAATGGTCTTGGGCTGTATGTTACGCAAGTCCGAATCCTGACGAGGGCATTGCAGATGTTGAAGGTTGGAGGCAGAGTTGTCTACAGTACATGCAGCTTGAACCCGGTGGAGAATGAGGCCGTCATCGCATCTGCCATTGAGAGATGCGGCGGGTCTGCTAAGATCAAGCTCGTCGACTCCTCTGACAGACTTCCTGACCTCAAACGTACGCCTGGGCTGAAGGATTGGAGCATTATGAATCGCAATGGCACGATATATGAGTCTTGGGCCGAGGCTGCAGGCTTCGAACAGGAAGGCAGTAAAATTGTCCCTGGAATGTTTCCTCCGGAGCCAGAAGAGAAGATTCCTCTCGAGAACTGCTGGCGTGTTTATCCTCACCAGCAGAATACCGGGGGTTTCTTCATCGCCGCCCTTGAGAAACTCAGCGAGGTGCGTGCCAAGCCGGAAGATGAGAGCAAGTCTCACAACAAGAATTGGACCTTCGTCAAAGACACTGTGCCTGAGAAAACTGCATTCACCATGACAATTGCGGAGATTGAGAATGGTCATCTGGACGAGCCGAAGCGTGTGGACGACGTGCCCACAGTCACGGCCGCGCCTATACAGAACAGCTCAGCCGACGATGCCTCCACGGTGGCGGGCGCTAAGAGGTCTGCCCCAGAAGAAGAAACCCCTGCATCTCCTTCCAAGAGACAACGAATCAACGAAGCGGCAGCCGCTCCCGATGTTGCCATGACTGAGTCCGGGGCGGAGGCTGGCGTGAGCGCGGAAGTGAAGGATGCAGTCACGGAAGCTCCATTCGAGAATACAATTCCCTCAGACTCGGTCCAACAGACGAAGCGCAGAAAGAACGACGCCAATGAGGAGGCTTTCAAATATCTCGATCCCGAACATCCGGAACTGGTGGGAATCTACAACTTCTATGAGCTCCATTCAGGTTTCCCACGAGACCGCTTCTTGGTCCGCAACCCTGCTGGAGATCCCGTCAAGGGCATTTATTATACCGCAAGGCTGATCAAGGACATACTTATCTCCAACGAAAACCGTGGCATGAAGTTCGTGCATGCAGGGGTGAAAATGTTCATGAAACAAGACGCTCAAGGACAGGATATCTGTCGGTGGAGAATCCAGACCGAAGGACTTCCAATTATCGAAGGATGGGTGGGTGACAGTCGTGTTGTCAGGCTCCGAAAGCGCAGTACGCTGAGGAAACTCCTGGTGGAGATGTTCCCCAAGGTAGCGACAGACCAGAAGGAGGATGGCACCGAGACCGGAGGCTGGAAAGAACTCGGAGAGATCGGCGAAGCGGTCAATGCACTCGGAGGCGGATGTTGTGTGCTGAGGGTTGAGGCGACGCCCAATGCAGGCCCAGACGAGTTCAGCGAAGACTTGACCCTGCCGTTGTGGAGGAGTAGAGCGAGCGTCAACCTCATGCTACCCAAGGAAGACCGAAGAGCGATGCTGCTGCGGATCTACAACGAGGACGTCGAGCTTATCAATCATTCTGACCCAAAGCAGAACGGCGGGAAGGATGCGAAGCGGGAGAGCAAGTCTGGGTCGACCAAGGACGCGTCGAACGGTAGCGTTCCGGCCCAGAAGGTAGCAGAGGAGACGAAGGGGCGCATAGAAAACGAGGCGATGGACGAAGAAACGATTCAAGGGGTGCCCATCGATCAAGCTTCGGCTGTGCCGGCTACGGATCGTGGTGCTATCGCACTAGAGCAAGATTTGGAAAGTGCAAGAGACCACCAGGAGGCGAAGAGATTGGAAGTCTTGAAAGATGAAGACAGGAAGATGGCAGAAGCGATGCCCGAGTGAGCAGGCGATGCACGAGGCGATGACTACAACAAGACCGTCTGAGTGTTCTGCGGTATCTCACGAAGTGACGACTCGGCAAGACCAGAGCAGAGCAGATGACGATAAGTACATATACTTGGCCCGTACACTTTGCAGATGATGAAAGCGTGATCGAGCCTGCATTTTATCGCGTTCGACATATTTTTGCAAAGGAGATTATGCATGCATATCATGTCCGCATGGCTATTGCCCCACTCTCACGTGCGCGTCCGTCGTCGACCGTCCCCATCCAACGGCGGACACGACCAGCCAAGCAGTCGAAACGGACAACATGGCCTTTCTGCGTGCGAGGAATGGAGACGACTTTCCCCAAACACGAGTGCGCCATTTGTGTGTCTCTGCGAGAGCCAAGACATGGACGACTACCCCGAATCACATGCTGATTGCAGCAGCTCGTGCCACGCCACGCCACGCCACGCCACGCCACGCCACGCCTCGCCTCTCCCCTCACGTTGATTGTCACTTGTTGGCCTGATCGTTGAGCCCTGCTTTGCCGATACGGCTTAAGATGCTGCGCTGCGAGGCATCACGGCACAGACGGAGGCTCTCCATGTTTCGGCCTGTGCTGCCACGCGCGCATGCTTATCTTCGTCGCCGGTCGTGCCATCTGTCGGCCTGGAGGTGCGTAGTATACTTATCACCGGCGAAGGATCTCATGTACATACATGTGCTCCGAGCACTGTAGCGCACCACCGCCCCTCGTCCACCACGCGCCCGCCCGCCACATCACTCCTCGCCGCGCGGCGCCTCGACCGTGCTTCCTGCCCCGTCTCTTGCCGTGTCGCTTTCACCATCCGCCTCGCCACACTCTTCCTCTTTATCGTCCTCCGTCCTTCATTATCCTGATAGCGGCTTTATCCGCCACGTCTCACGGGCCTCACGCGCCGCCTCCCACTCCTGCCACCCGATCCTCCTGGAGCTTGTTATCGCAATCTTGCGATGATGCGCCGTCGAGCGCCCGCGAGGTCGAGCCCGTCGTCCTCGCTTTCGACTTCGCAGTTGTAGCAGCACCACCAAACATCTTCTTCTGCGTCATTGCGAGAGCTACTCCAATCGCGGCGTTCGCTCGCCCTGTCCGAGGGCTGCGCACGTCATCACTGATCTGGACATGTTCCTGGAGCCTCGAGCGTTGTGGTCCACCGCGCCGCCCGCGCCCAGATCGCGAGCAGCCAACTGGCCCACAGTATTATTTTCATGGTATGTGGCGGCGAGCTTTGCCTTCGGAGCACTACGAGAAACATGACGAACGCAATCTTCGTTTCGTTCGCACTGACACCATCATCGTGCTAGGTGGTGTACATGCTTCGCGGCCGTGATCATCATCACGAGAGTTTTGGGCCGCAAAGTCAGAAGCAGCAAACTCTTTCGCGAAGACTGGATCATGCTGGCCGCCATTGTCCCACTATTTATCCGCATGATCTTGGTACACTTCGTCCTGATCTATGGTACGAACAATGTCGATACCGTGGATTATCAATACTCGGCGCGTGAACTGTACCTCCGAAGCATTGGATCCAGACTGGTTCTCCCCGCGAGGATCTTCTATGCCGGCTTCATTTGGATGTCCAAGTACACCGTTTCCGAGTTCCTGAAGCGCATCACCGGCCGCATATGGAGGAAGCGCTACGAGTGGACTCTGCAAGGCATTCGAATATTTCTTGTGCTTACATTTGGTGCCGTTGTCATTTCCACTGTATCCGAGTGCACGCCGTTCGACCATTTCTGGCAAGTGGACCCCGACCCTGGGCCTCAGTGTCGACAAGGCTTCGTTCAGTTGTTGGTCATGGGATGTTGTGACATCGTCACTGATATCCTCCTCGTGGCGTTTCCGATCCCAGTCGTCCTTGCCTCAGGTCAGAACTGGAAGCGAAAGCTGCAGATGGTACTGTTATTCGCGCTATCTCTCATCATGATCGGCATCACGGCCACACGTATGCCCAAGGTGATAAGTCGCCATGGGAGACAGCAATATCGAACGGTCTGGGCGTCAGGCGAGATATTGGCTTCCGCCTTCGTCTCGAATGGAGTCATCCTCGGCTCTTTTCTGCGCGACAAAGGCGAGAAGAAGAACAAATTCAGGAAGTACAGTGTAACCGAAAGCATGGAGCGGTCGAACGCGAGAAAGCCAACTTTGTCGCGGATTCGAACGCAGTCCAGTGATGAGGACCTATTCCTCGCCCTCGGCTGCAGGCCTCCGGAGCACTTGAGAGCTCAACAAGGCAACTCCGCACGACCTGCGCCTCCTGCTCTCCCAGCACACAAATCGCACCTGACTTTCCAGCAACGCGCTGATACCCCACTGGGAGATATCATCGACGGAGACGAAAGTGACTTTGAGCCATACGAGGATATATCACCCACCACTCCCAGAATTCCCCAGGTTCTACCATCCCCGTCAAATTCGACGACTGCAGGATTTCATGATGTGGGGAATCGACTCGACAACGGACGGACGTCGGAATCATCACAGCCACCTTCTCGGAAGGCGAGCAACACCAGCTCCGCCGGGCCAGGGATCAATGCTTACGATTTTGCGCATGGACGTTTGCCGCATCATACAAGATCGGGATCAGCCTTCCTGAGAAACGTCGGTGGCCGATTCCTTGTCCCGGATTTCGTCCGTGACCGAGGAGAAGGCAGCTCTTCCCCCGAACAACAGCGGAATGCGCATCGAATTCGACCTACGACAGCTCCTATTGGGGTTCTCGGACCCATGCTCGAACGGCAGGAGAGTAATGTGTCCTTGCAAGATGCTGGAGGGCTGTTAATGTCCAGTCCTTTCAGCGAACAGCAAGGTCGAGCACATCCGAGATTCGATACATCTTCTGGGCTCGGCAACACAGCGCCGTCCTCAGATCCTCACGGGGACATAGAACTCGAAGATATTGGTGGCTTACTATCAGACGATAGGCGAGCGAGTGCGGCCGCCGCACGAAGAGTGCTGGAGCGGCGGGGAGGCTCGATTGGAGCGAATTCGACTGAAACGAATTCAACGCATGCCCAGGGCTTTGATGATGTGATCTTGCAAGACCCAGGAGGCATGATCAGGCAATAAGCTGCATGAATGGAGTTGCGGGTTGCGTTGTGGTTGCTATTGTTTGAAGATACCCTGTTCTTGCATATGAGAGAGTGGCATATGGTGGGCTTCGTTGAGCGTTCAAGCGATTTTGTACATGGTCCGGTTAGAGCATCATATAGTAAATATGAACATTGTGAGTCGATGAGGAATGAGTCCCGGTCCGTGTTTGCCTGATTGCTGCCTGAGACTCAATCCCATCGCTCGCTCTTATCTCCCGCGCGAAATCTCCTCTTTCCTCGCAAATCAAGAGCGATGAGGTAATAACGCAAACTCCAATGCCGTGCCAAAACGAGACACCGAGGCTCATCGTGCGCACTTTGACATGAACCCTGTTCAGTCTTTTTTGAACTGCAATCAATCCCCAGACGTTCATTACCTCACTGTCGGACCTGGCCGACGCGCACTTATCCCCACGATTATTCGCGGTGCCTCTGCTGGGACGATTGGTCAGCCCTGCGACCAGTCCACCGCTGCCTTTGACCCCACCTGCTGCTCCCGTGATCGGATACCATGCCTCCTGGCTCTGGATCCGGGAGCAAGAAGAGGGATCGGGAAGCCACTGTCTCCGATGCGCCGCCGGATACGCCTGAACGGGACAGTGGCTCGGGCGCTGCTGGATCGCCGTCGGCAACGACAACCCCGGGGAATACCACTGCGGGAGGAGGTGGTGGTGGTGGTGGTGGTGGTGTCGGGTCCGGGAATGCAACGACGAACTTCCGAAACGTTTCGGCTTGTAATCGGTGTCGTAACCGGAAGGTATGTTGTTCGTTCAAGAGTTCTTCTGCATTAGTCTTCTCGCGCAAACGATGTCGATGGGAGGGATTGGCAGAAACAAGCTGACTGGATTGTCAGAATCGATGCGATCAAAAGTTGCCAAAATGCACGAATTGCCAAAAGGCCAACGTCAGATGCGTCGGGTTCGATCCTGTGAGCAAGCGCGAGATCCCTCGTAGTTATGTCTACTATCTCGAAACACGAGTGAGGAACCTGGAGGCACTTCTTGATTCTCACGGAATCCCGTATCCTCCTCCGAGTCAGGACTTTGCAATCAGCGAGACGATCAAGCCAGGAATCAATGTTCCCTTTCCGATACAGGAGGAAGCGTCGCCCCATTCGGCACAGCCAATCGACGCTCCATCGATGCAATCAACTTTAGATCCCGTTCTCCGCGAGCAAGAAGACGGCGAGAGGCTCGAGAAGCTTGTCAATGATGTCGGCATGGTATCGGTTCAAGGAGCAGGCGACGCTCGAATGCTTGGCTCCACCACTTCTGGCATATCGTTCGCGAGGGTCGTCTTTGCCGCTGTGAAGAGGTCGGTGAACCAAACTCCCACACCAAGCGAGAAGGGTAGCGGGAGAAGTCGCAAGATGTCGGCGAGTGAAGCTGCTGGCGGTGCGACAACTATGCGCGACTCGTTTTTCGGCTTACATACGAAGCCCACGATCAAGCCAGCTCCTTTTCCGGACAGGGAACTCGGACTACGCCTGACAGAGCTCTACTTTGAGCATGCGAATCCACAAAATCCAGTTCTGCATCGGGGAGAATTCGTGACGCTATTCGACAGAGTCTATGCCACAGACGCGAAGAAGAGAACTCCCAGAGAGCTTTACATGCTGAACATTGTGTTCGCTATTGGATCGGGAATCATTGTCGATTCTTCTAACATTGAACAGTCTGTTGCTGCTACAGAGTCCGCCGATGACTCTGGGCAACCAACCAAGAAACGCCAGAGGATGACCAGTCAACAACATCAGCCTGAAGCATACCACAGCTCAGCAATCATTCACTTGGAAAGCTTCCTGAGTTCAGCATCTGCAAGTGAAGGCGTTGGTGGCGGATTGGAAGAACTGCAAGCGGTCGTACTTTTGGCAGGTCTAGCTCTGCTGCGACCCGTCGCACCTGGCTTGTGGTACATCATTGGCGTGGCCGTTCGCCTGAGTATTGACCTCGGGTTGCATTTCGAGGAGATTGACCACGATCTTGACAACAGAGCAACGCATCCAGATGTGGATATGTCTAATGGTGGACTTGGCCGCAAGCAGTGGACACGGGATGTTCGCAGAAGACTCTGGTGGTGTGTCTTCAACCTTGACAGACTAGTGTCTTCTTGCGTGGGAAGACCAGTCTCCGTCAACGAGGCAGTGGTGACCACTGAGTTCCCTAGTCTGCTGGACGACAAGTACATCACACCCTCTGGGTTTTACAGACCACCAAACTATGCAGAGCGTCCAAGTTACAAGCTGATCACCCGACACTACATTCGACTCCGTCTACTACAGTCTGAGATCTTGCAGGTCCTGCAACAACGACAAGCCGATCAGGCGCGGAGGCTAGGAGCTAATGCTGGCAACGACTACATCCTGAGCGGACTGGGATCGCCATTCCTGCAACCTTTCCCATCCTTTCGTGACTGGCGGGCTAATATAGATCGTAGGCTGTCGGAGTGGAAAGAGTCCGCGCCGCAACAATACGACACTGGAGTGAGCTTCAACCCACTCTTCCTTGATCTGAACTATTGGCAAGCCGTGATCATGTTGTATCGCCAATCGCTATCAGTTCCGGAGCAGCTTGCTAGCGAGCTGAGTCCTGCAACAGGTGAAGACGTGCAAAGCCCAGGGAGTGTGAACTTCGAGCTCGAAGAGGACAAGCAGATGGTCTTTATGAAAGTTGCCGAGGCCGGTCAAATGGTGCTGAGAATATATCGGCAACTGCATAGATTGAAGCTGGTCAATTACACTTTTCTTGCTACGCATCATCTGTTCATGAGTGGTAAGTCAGCTCCTCAAAACTTTTGCACATCATCGTTCTCACCTCGCCAGGCATCTCATTTCTCTACGCCATATGGCATTCGACCCTCGTCAGATCTCAAATGACCATCGACGATGTAGATTTTACTGTGCTCGCTGCGACATCTGTTCTGAGCGACTTGATACCAATGTGCCCACCCGCCGAGGCATGTCGAGACGCATTCGTGCGCATGAGCAAGGCCACAATTTCCATGGTAATGAGCACGACGGGCTTTGGCAATCGCTCAACATGGGGCACCCAATCTCTCAACAATCCAGACGGCTACTTTGGTGGAGGAGGAGGAGGAAGCAACCAAGCCGTGAAGCAAGAAGCACGAACGCCCCACCAAAGCCGGCGACAGCTTCCCAAGTTCGACATGAACCTCAGAGACTTGTTTTCGGAAGAAGAAATCGCGAGCCGTCCGCTGCATCACCAACCCAAACTGCAAGGATTCTTGCGACAGATTCCGAAGCAGCCTCCCATTTCTCCGCAACTCCCCACCAATGCCAGCCCACGGGCAAGCACCGAGGCTAATGCGACCCAGCCCACGCAACAACTGCAGCAGATTTTGCCGCAAGCGGGTCCGCCACTCCGAGGATCCAGTTCATCAGCATCCTTGCGGCCGGCTTCCAGTAGCCAGCAGCCTGCGTACCAGCAGCAACGTGCCTCACCGTTTGTGGATAACTCAGCGTCAGCGGGAGCAGACGCCTCGGAACCAGATTACTCTTTCGACAACCTGGATTTCCTCAACGACTTCGCCCTCGCAGACCCGGGCAACGGTGGCAGCAACGGCGGGGCCGGCTTCTGGGGTCAGTCGCATGCAGGAGATGGCACAGACCTGGGGTTCAACGGCGGCGTTTCAAATAGCGGGTTTGCTGACGACAGTGGGGCCTGGGAAGCATCGGGAGAAGTCTTCGATGCATTTTTCTTTGGTTCTGGAAGTGGAGGAATCTGAAGCGCCCCCTCGGGATCCTCCACGATCCGTCGATCGATCTCCCCGGAACACGACATCACAAGACATGTTGGGTGTTTCTGATGATGAGACAAGGTGTGGATCGCGAAACAGTAGTGCAACTGCAACCACAGAAACTGTTGTAGCCAAGATTAGCCTAAACAAAAGCTAGAAGGGGGGAAACATTCGAGAAAAGGTCTCACATCAAAGTCCCGTTTCTCTCTCCATCACACATATAGGATTTGTCAACTCGATCGCATCCTCCGCATCGTTGTTCCTGATCAAACCGAGATCGCCAGCTAAGTCTGGCCATGCACTTGCCACTTGCACAAGCACTAAAAATGTAGTGAAGCTACTAGTAGAGGGAGATAAAAAGAGCTACAACAGAATTCCTCGAGTCTAGAACCTACCTCTTCGGTTGTGGTTTTCTGGTTTTGGTGCTGGTGCTGTCCACGACAGTCAACCAGTCATTCATGTATGTGAATCCCGCCGCCGCCGCCGCCGCCGCCGCCGCCGCCGCCGCTAACGCTACCGCAAGCGTCACGGAACCTGGCAGCTGTCACACGATACGGAGAAACCGGGCATGGAAATCTCAAGAAGAAAAAAAAAAAAAAAGAAAACAAGAAAAAACAAAAGAACGGGTCGCGTGCTGCCGCAAAGCACAACGGTAATAAGTAAATAGTGGCATTTTCAAATATATTGATTGTGTTTGCGGAATCGGATCTTGCTCACTAGTGGTCGTTCCAGGTGGTTCGTTCCAGACTTGACCTTGCAGGTCCATGTCTCGGTCAACCAGGATGCCAGCTAGATACACTGTAACACCCAGAGACGGGCATTTGATATACATGTAGGACCGATGAGATGAGCTGTAACGACACGAGAGGAGCAGGCAGGCAAGACTAATAAACATTAAAAATGCTCGCAAGCATTTTTTGTTTTTGCAATTCATTCGTGGTCCAAAAAAAATAGTTAACCAATTATGCCCCGTCTCTCTTCCGATAGCGACCAGAATCCATCCGTCTCTCCATCACTGCCTCACCACCATAACTAATGCCTTTTCTTTCCACCGTACAAGATAAGAAACTCCAAAAAAGACCCTCTCAGCGGGGCCATCTACTGCCAAAGGGTATCTCATAGAGCGCCTGTTCCCATGCTTTCCATCGCCCAGCGCACACCAAGAAAAAACGTCAAAGAAGTCGCCCAAACAACCTCCCACCACCAAATAATGAGTCCCGAGGGGTACTGAACCAAGCAGAATCCTTCATATAAAAAAACACCGATCCAACGTGAGTCGGCAGCCCGCCTTGATATTGATGCTCCGCCCCGAAAACAGGAGGCCATACCAAATCGCTCAGAAAAAAGTCCTCCCAGTTATGTCATGTATGAACAAATAATAGAGCCCCGTCAAATCCATGTTCTGTCAAGTGCGCAAGTGTGGCGCCAGGCCTACGACTTGCTGTCGGAACGGGTGCGGTGATTTCTTCGAATGTCGAGAGAGAATCGGCCGAGGAGCGGCGAGCTGGGGAGGGCGTCGGGGGATGCGTGGGCGTCTTCGGCAACGGCCATGCCGGATCCGTACTCGGCAGCGTTGGCAATATCTGATGCAGTCGGCGGTGGTTCGGGAATTTCCTTCTCCGAGACGAAAGTGCGTCGCTTCTCTTCGACCATGCACATGCTGATGATGCTTCCTATCGCTGCAACCAGGACATTGACCCACCAAGGTAGACCAAGAGTGCCCAACGACAGGCCAGCCGCTTGGAGGAGGCCGGAAACGGTGGGACCGAATGCTCGACACGCGCTTGCGGCAGATGCAGCAGCGCCGTTCAAGGAGCCGAGGACTTTGCTGGATGGAGCCGCATTGGCCAACATGATGCTACTGGACGGGAAGGCGAATGCTTGTGCTGTGACTTTCCAGACCAATGCGACGTAGACCAGCGGGAGCTTGAGTGCGTCCGGAGCGAGCGAGAGATATGGCACCAGGAAGTACAGGAATGGGTAGGACATGACGACCATGCGATACGTCCACAGGCTGCCAATTTTACGGTTCACGATGGGGAAGATCAAGATGGTAGCAATCATTTGAATGATGCCCTGGACGGACAAAATGCCCCCAATGGTCTTGGTCGATAGCTCGAAGCCTCCGGTGAACTTGAAGGGTAGCTGTGGTGCGGTATCGGACTTTGGCATACTGAGCAGCACGGGGAGAAGTTGCTCGGCGGAGATGGTGTGACTGAGATCGATGTTAGCCAGGACATGGGGCGCGGACGTGCGTCAAAGCTTACTATGCCAGGATACCGTATCCTGTAATGTTCAGGATGACCTGTCGGGTGAAGGCATTGGCAAGGGCGGATTTCGCCTTCTGCTCCTCTTCAGTGCGAGCGAGCGCCTCCTCGACGTCTCGTTGAAGATTGAGAGAAGTTCGCGGCGATCCGTCGATCGAACGGTACGCTGGCGGGGGGAGGCCGTCGACGCTCGCGGGTGTGAGTTCTGGAGAGGATGCGGTGCTTCGGTAGTCCGGTGGCAGATCGTCGATCAACATCATGGTCTCCTCTGACATGTCACCCTTGCGAGTGGAAAGCCATTCGACCGGCTTGCGCTGCACCGATGCAAGTATCCAATTGCCGATCTCCAGTCCCACGTCTTTGCGGTCCTTGAGATCTTCGTGCGTCTCTTCGAGGAACAGAACTCCGACGAGCATGCTGAACACGACGACGGCGGTGCAGACCAAGTTGGTGAGGAGGTATGGGAATCTGGCGAAGATGGTGCCGTCGTGAAAGACGTCGGGGTAGTTGCGCACGGGATCGGCCAGGGCACCGCCCAGACCAGCTCCCACGAAAGCGCCCATGCACCACACGGTGGGCATGATGGCGTAGGCGCGTGCTTGGTGCGCTTCGACTTTGACGACCTCGTTCACGGTGGTTTGCAGCACGCCAATGTTTCCATTCAATGCTCCCCCCAGTGCTCGAGCCAGCAGTGCGACGGGAAGGTTGGGAGCGAAGCCAAACATGAGCATGCTGATGCCAGTGCCGGCGAGGCCGGTGAGCAGGATGGGTTTGCGTCCCAGGCGATCGCTGAGGCTGCCCCAGAAGCCCGCACCCAGGCATTCGGCGGCAGCAAAAACGGACGTGACGAGGCCGGCGTAGAGAGCGATTCGGTTGTGGTCGTCGGTGATGTGGAAGGATTCGATCATGTAGTAGATGTAGGGGAAGATGGACATGAAAGCGATGGGTTCGCATATCCGACACAGCCCTGGGAGGTGGTCAGTATCGTGGTGTAGGGGTTCTGCACCGCAAGATGTTGGGTGGGCATACCCAAGACAAACAGCTGGCGAAAGGGGAAGGCCTTGGGGTCGGCCGGCATTGTGGTGGTGCGCGGCATGGCGACGATGGGTTGGAGGAGTCGAAGGGCGAGCGGAGGGCCGGAGGCGCGCAGTACAGAGGGTGAGGTTGTGCCAAGCGCAGAGGGAAGGGTGATGATGGAGGGCGAGCAGGCGCGAGGCGGTATATGGCCGGTGTCGTGGCGTGGCGGGCGGGAGCGGTCAAGAGAACATTCGGTGAATGGGGGCGGGCGGCTTCAAATAGAGTAGCGCAGCGTGACGCAGGCGGAAGCGGTCGTGGTACAGGGCGGGTGGCAGTGGTCGTGGTAGGTAGGGAGGGTTGGTAGGTAGGCAGGCAGGTCGGCAGGTAGTAGGGAGAGGACCGTCCAGCAAACGAAGAGGAGGACGAGGAGGAGGAGGAGGAGGGTACAAGAGGCACAGGCACAGACGCGTTGTGCTGCTCGGGACAATCGATAAGGGCCGGGCGATGCGATGGCGGAAATCCAGCTCACATCCCCCATCACCACCACCGCGCGCTGCTTGCTGCCAGATCCAAGGTCCGGCGGGAGCAGGCCGGCCCCTGACGAGAGCCTGCCTGCCGACGGATGCAGCGCCTGCGAGCCGGTGTGGGGCTCCGGGAGTGACGGCGCGTGAGAGCCTCCTCCTCCACGCATGTCATCCCGGCGCACTCATCCACACGCCGATCCTCTCCTGCAGCTAGATCGCTCCCCAGCCCCGGGGCTCTGGGAAGCCGTCCGCCGCCTGTGACTGGCCGGTCGGCGATCGGGGAGCACGGCCCCGTCCGCCCACGCTCCGCAAGGCGTCCGGCAGTCGTCGCGCCCGGCTGCAGCGAGGCGACGCGGGCGTGCAGAAGTGCCCGCCCTGTCGTTTCGCATCGGGCGTAGCGCCGCGACTCACACCAGCGGTGCCTGCGGTGCTGGCCATCGTTGTGATTCATTCGGATTAATTACTGCTCAGCCTTATGCACCAGGATGCGCAGCGCGCTTGCTGCGTGCATGACAGCAGCTTTGAAACAAGCGCTGGCTGCACATGAGATGGCGATGCACAGATGTGCCCACACGCCCGCCGTGCCAGCACATCCGCGCACCTCCTCTCCGTCCGCCGCTCGCAGTGCGACACGCGCCCGTTGCGACCCAACCCGCCCTCGCATCACCAGCAGCAGCATCGTCACGCGGCCGCCTGGTGCGCGACGGAGCGAGTCAAACGCTGCTCGCGACACGCCGTGCGGCGGCAGCGCACAAAGCATAAATGGCGGTGAAACGTCGAAGCTCGACGTGCGGGCAGCAGCAAGGATGCGGCAGCAGAAAAAAAAAGAAGGTTTTGCTGGAAGACGATGCGAGGAGGGGCATCATCATCGTGCCATGCCATACCGGCTTCGCGGTACTGTAGCGCTCGCTGCTTCACAACAGCGCATCACATCATCGGCCTCCCCGGCGCGGACGTCGAGCCGTGCGCACACACGCTGCCCGACGACCGTAATTCTCCCTCACGATGGGACACGACATGGAGCAGGCACATTGCGGGCCTAGTCCCGCGCTCTCGGCACACAACCTACGCTGACTCGGCTCCTGGATTCTCAATTGATCGCGCAGATTCGATAGCTCTCCCCTCCCCTGGCCGTCCATGAGTCCAGCCCAGGGAGGACCGGCAGCGCCACGCGAACGAGAGCCGACGAGCCTGAGACTAGCGTCCATCCGAGCTGCCGTGCATTCAGGAACCGCGTCGTGATTGGCACATAGCCGCGCGCCCGCCCGACGAAGCTTCTCCTGATCTCACATGATGAATCGCCGGGCGGGCCCCGTCGTTGCGCGGGAGAGGAGAAGAGGAAGAAGCGGTCGGGAGCTCGTCATGGCGTCGCGCATGCTGGTGTCAGCGAGGGCGGGCGTTCGTGTTCATCGCCGTGGGCGGCACGTAACGGTGTGTGTCGACCAAGTGGTACCACGTAGCTGGTGTGTTATGATTATGAGCGGGCATGGGTCGCACTCGAGCCGCCAGGCCAGGCCAGGGCGTGGCGGCAAAAAAGCGTTCTGCGAGAGAGCTGCAAGCAGGATGTTACGACCAGGATTGCGGAATGCGTCCATGCAGGACTGTGATGTCACCCGAACTGCATATCGATTGCATCGATGCGCATGATAATAATACATCAGCTCGCGTGGTCGTCGTGCGACTCATCATTTCTGCCCTCCTCTCGGATTCCAGCAGTGCCGCTCCTCGCATGCCGTGCCTCCATCACTGCTCGCCGCGCTGACGTGGAGCAACCAGAGCGACGTGCAACACGGACGACGTCGCAAGGAATGTGACGTTGCCAGCGCACCGCGTGTCTTGGACAGGTCCCGGGTGGCAGAGGGCGTGCCATGCCGCGTGGGACAATCTCCCTTCGTCGGCCAGCAGTCCGGCGCTGGCCTCTGCACTCTTGGTCCGCCGGCCCAGTGGCCATGGCGGTGCGCCAAAGTAGTGACTGATCACTTTCACTGGTCGCTCTCGCACACCTGATCTCGATCCTTCGGGTCTCGTGTTGTGTCGCCCCGTGGATGAGGCGGTGTGCGGGGGCCGCCGGCGAATCGGCAGCGGCAGCGACATCATGTACGCTCTGACGTCGCACGAGATGGTTTTTTCTCATTGCCATGTCTGCGACTCAGATGCCGTGCGGCGTGAGTCGCGCGCACGTGTCAGGCCTCATAGTCATCATATTTGCGAGCTCGCCCATACGAGGCGGCAGCAATCATCAGGGGGACGAGCAGTGAGCACTAGTTACCGTTGGCATTTCGAATCTGTGGCGTTGCTACTCGTCGCAAACGGAGGCCCTGGTCGCGCGGCTGAAGGCAGTCTGGGAGCGGACACATCGACTCTTGCTCCCGGCCGCCACACCACCACCGTGAGCATCATCATCATCATCATGTCGCGTGTGTCGTCTGCCTCGACGCGGCAGAAGCTGTGCGCCGACTTGTACGCACCCCGTCGAGTCCACCGCCCGGCGCTGCCCGCCACGCGCTGACTGACGACGGAACAGTGCCAGCCTGCGACACGCCTGTCCCCACGGCGTCTACGTGGCTCCAATTCCCGAAGAGCCGCTGCTATGGACGGGCGTGCTGTTCGTGCGCAATGGTATGTATGCATCCGCTGCTCGCTCGTGCCACGCCGTGCGCGCTCGCTCACGCCAGCGTCCACAGGCCCGTATGCCAACGCCATCCTGCGCTTCCAGATCGACTTCGCCGCCGACTATCCGCAGCGCCCACCCGTGCTCACCTTCCAGAGTGATGTCTTCCATCCGCTTGTGACGCCGCTCACCACCCACTCCCACTCCACCAGAGATGCCGCGCCTGACGCGCAGAGTGCCACCGACGACCATCGCCTGCCACCCGGCGGCCTCAGTCTCCGCCACGCCTTCCCGGAGTGGTATGGCATCGCAAGTGCCCCTGCCTCGCCCACTGATGCCGCCCCAGATGCACCGCAGCTGCGCATTCCTCACGTGATTGAGCTGCTGCAATACCTGCGCATCGTCTTTGATACCGCCGACGTCCTGGACACCATTCCGCTGTCCGCTGCGTCGAACGCGGGAGCGTGGCATGCCTGGCAGAGTTTCCGCTCCCCGAAGCCGAGTGCATCAGTTCGCGGCGGCAAGCCAGCAGCTGAGCCCGGCAACGAGAGAAGTTTGTCGCCGAGACAGCAGCCCGGGGGCGCCAGACGCCCCGGAGAATGGAACTGGCAGGGCGTGTGGGAAGACCGAGTGCGGAGAAGTGTGCAGAGTACGCAGACGGAGCCCGCGTTGTTTGGCGGAGATCACAAGGATGTGGTACGCGCGCTCCACCGGCCCCCCGAGTGCATCAGCTCACCACTTCGCAGATTAGTTTTCAGAAGATGGACGCGGAAGCAGTCAGCCAGATCTCACCTATCCAACAGTCGTCGTGACGGCAAGAGCCGCCGTTGTACGTGTAGACACCAGGTGGCGCCTGTCACGAATATTTTTGGAACTGGTCGTGCCTCGACTCTCAGATGCAGAAATGCGAACCAATGCTCGACGTGACTTGACCCACCGCTTTTCAGACTCACCACCAACCACTCGGCCCTCACCATGGCGAACAAGGAGGTGAGCTGGGAGGCCGTCTATGGAGGCTTTCGCTGACCGATGACGAGAACCTGCCCCCACGGAACGAAAGGCCGATTGACGACAGGCTGACTCCCCCTGGCAACACACCTGCTACTCTTGGTATCAGGAGTCGGCAGCACACCGCCCACAAACCGCCTCCCGGTGGGCTGCTGTCGCCAAACGACAAACCTTCGCTGGCTCGTCAGAGAGATCATTCGGCCTGCCGTCAAACAGATTCTCCGCTCAGAGTTCGGAAGAGGGGCGAGAACCTCAAATATGCGAGCATCTATGGCGATATCGCGCCGCCTTGCATGCACACGTCGCTGCACAACTTGGGCAATAAAGTCCTACCACCTGTTCTGAGCTTCACAAGCGCAACAACGTTGGACAGTGAGCGTAATATCGCGGATGAGGACGACCACAACATGGACAACGACTTGAGCGGATCGACTTTGTCTCCAGAGATTCGTGGCAATATTCAAGGTGCACTGCCATTGGCTTCGCCGCCACTGCAAGTACGGAGCAAAGTAACACGACACAAGTCGGTCAGCCGCAGGGTGCTCTCACGAGTCAAAGAAGGCATTACCACACGCTCTCGGAGCTCGCATAGCCACGGAGTGCTGGGAAATGACAACAACCTCATGCGTCGACTGTCCGGAAGGCGGAAAACCGGTAGTGAGCAACAGCAACAGCTGCAGAGCTTTGAGATCAGTAGGGAAAGCATCGACACGGAACCGGACGTTCAGCCTGAATCTTTGACACCGCAACGTTCATTCACCGGCTCCAGCATCGCGACCGATGAGCTGATGGTCTCCGGTGTCACACTCACCCCACCTCCAGGCTACGTGAACCATTCTATGCAGTCTCCTTCTCGCGTGGCATCTCCTTCTGCTAGTCCCTCGTCTCCGCTGAACGAGGCCACCCCAAAAGCGAGTGCAAGGGATGTGAATGTTTCCGAACACTATGGCCGGCTCGCAGCGCACCCTGTCACTCCGTACATTGAGATGAAAATTTCTGTGGACACCGACGCTGTGGACGTTGGCGCTTCGAAGAATGTCTGGGTGGCTGTAGAGGCTACCGTACGCACACGAGAAGCGGGGGTCCACTCCAGTGATAACATGGACACCAGGAGACATCCCAGCAATGCAATTGACACGATCATAGTCATCTGTTGTGAGACGCTCAGAGAGCACACCGCCGCAACTCAGCAGTGTTTGGTTGAGCTCTGCTCTCGACTCGAACACGATGGTGATCGCCTTGCGGTACTGCTCGCCACTTCCCAGCAACTCAACTCACGCACGCTCAGCTGCACCTGCGCTCAAACTCATCCGCTCCAAGCACCAAACGTTTCAGCTCTGCTAGAAAGACTTGGACTGGCACCATCAACACAACGGGGTGATCTCCCAACCGGTCCGGAAGACCAACCCATACAGCTGGCGTTGAAAAACATCACTCAGCAGGGCGTTCGTACAAAGTTAGTCCACTGCTTCGTTCTTTCGAAACATCCAAATTACTTGGCAGAAGCCGTCCAGCAGTCAACGCAATGGCCCTCTCACACACTCAAGATAGGCTTGCAACCTTCGGATCGTCCGTTGGCGGCCACTCAGAACAATCAAACCTGGTCACTGGAAATCGCAGGAGAAGGAGCGCTTCCGACGCAGGCGCTAGACAATATGTTTCGCGATATCAGGCATGGCTGTCAACATGGCAGCATCCCCAGTCTGCGACTCTGCTACAAAGCCATGGACCGTGCACGAATTGTCGAAGTCGTCGGCGAGAAAGCTGTCAAAGGTTTGAGGCTGGGGCAGTGCTGCTCGCTATTCCTCAAAGTCTGCTTGCCTAGTATCGACCCGGCTCCGAATGCAGAAGCCGAGTGCGATCAAGACTCACTATTCACTGAGCTAGAAAGCATTGTCGGGACACTCGAGACCAGTTTCCTGAATGTCGAAGCGCGCTTCCGACACACGATGTTTCCTACGGATAACGTCATCACCGTACGACAGATTTGCAACATGCGACGTCCGAAGGCAGAGTCCCGATGGAGTCTCGTGACATCAGCTGTCGCTGGCTTGTCTTCTGAACGTGTCAACGCGAAACTCGCGCGATTTCTGATTACCCACTATCCAGCTACCAAAGCGCTGAATGCGATCTCGCGCTGGGAGCTTACGAAGTCGCCACTCGTGCAGCAATTATACAATGAGCTGCAAAGTAGCATTGTTGCACGTACTCAGCATACCCAAGTGAGCACCGCTCCAAGTCTGGCAGTCGTCGTTACCGATGCATCTCAAACCGCAACAGGTAGATCGCATGGCGAACAAACGTTGACACGCACAGCATCATTGACAGTCCTCGCTCCTCACCGTCGCCAAGATCAACTACCTCGCTCAATATCGACCTGCACAAGGATTGGGTCGCGAAGCATCTCAGCTCCGAAGAGAGAGGATGCACACAGCCATGCTGGGTTGGAAACGAGAAGTAGTCGTGAAGCTACGCCTAGCGATGCCAACGATACCGCCCACCAGTTGTGGCAGCATCTCCGGAGAGACTCGCTTCCAGCAGACAAGATGCTAATCGCCATGTCGGGTGAGAGTCTACACCAACTAGAGACTACTGATGCGGAGCTTAAAACCCTCCGCGAAAGGGCCCTTGCCAATAAGCGCAGCATTGGTGCTGAGACTCTGAAGGCCTGCAAATGGGACGATGGTCAGACGCACGGCGCCACTCCTTGGCTTTGATCGCGCTTACGTAGACGCGACAACTCGCACTAGCACTATCGAACGCGGCAGGCCGTACTAGTACTGTACTGTACTACGTGATTGTTGGGTCGCGCAAGACATCTCAGCAGACCCAAGGAAAAGCAGTTGGGCAATAGCGTAGCAGCACGTCGATACCCGATATTATCGTACCTCCCCAACAAGCATCCACCCGAAGCGGTGACTACTGGAATTTTGGGTACTATCACATTGTGCATTTTGGATTTGCCAATATGCCGGGCATCACTCCCTCCTACTAGTCATCATAGGGTTTCAGGGAAATGCTCCGAGTGAATGCTTGCGATGCACCGAAGCCGAAGAAGTTCCACCAAGGCTTGTCCTCTTCCATCGCGTCTCATTGATAGAGCTTGCATTGCATGGAATCTCGTAACACGAACCAGTCGCAAACCGCAAGGATCGAAAAAATTGAGCGGGTACACATATATACGTATGCTGTGTGCATGTACCATCGTATGCACTACATATGCAGACCTGCGAAAGTTCCCGTTCCCGCTCATCTGGCTCCGGGCGTAACACACGCGAGACGTGCGGCGCTTTGCGAGAGCTTCTCCTCCCCCCCACCTTCCAAGGTTGTTCCACTTCTCTTGTCGTTCCATCATCAACGTGACACGACATCTGGTCATCAACGTGGCACGACATCTGGCGGTGCCAGCTGTGCTAGTAAGTCGACGACATGGAAATTGTCACAACGTGACCGACCACCCAAGAACAAGCAACACAAACGCTCTCCCCGCAAGTACCTGTACTGTAGTCTGTAACCCAAATCCCGAGCCAAGGATTTTACACAACAGAAATTCCTGTGCTGTACCATATGCTTGGGAACTGAAACTGCGAGCCTAAGTTAGCATACTGTACACCCGTACCATCCAAAGCACAGATCTCGCGTTTCCAATCAAATTTTTTTTTTGACCAACCAAGTTGGCTGATGCACCGACTGCTGGATCGATCCTCCATGATGACGGACAACAAGCATTCCGCTCACCCGCCTTTCTTCTCGAACGTTGATGTCGTTTGCATTATACGTACAGTACCGTAGATGTCTCGTGTGATGATGACCCAACAGATCATAACAAGCATACATACATACATACCGTGTGATAGCATAGCAAGAGCTGCAAGACCGCAGTCCCTCCCTGCCTGGCCCCTCCTCCCCGTGCTAGACTACAGTACAGTACTGATTCTACATCCCCGTCGACGCATCTCGTTTTGCCAATCTTTCTCGAAATTCTAGAAAAGAAATAAAATCAATAATCGTTAATGATCTGCGTCTGCTAGCAGCGATAGTTGCATCCCTGCCCCGCGCTTGTGTTGGAACGGGGGGGGGCGGGGTGGCGGGGGGTGTAGGTGAACCCTTGAATCATGTCGCACCGATTCCTTTTCTTCTATCCTGGCCCGGCCACTAGTGTTCGTTAGAGACTTTCTGGGGACGGGCTAGGATCCATCCGCGCCAAATTAATTGAAAGTCGGATACTGTACCGGGATCGGGAAAAGGGAGTACTGTATGTATTTGCCGCGGTAGTTTAGGAGGCGAGGATTCAAATAGATACTTTAGGTATGTATGTAGTACTGGAAGTAGGTAGCATGGATGAGAGGACTTGATGGGATCTGTTTTTTTTTCTCACAACAAACCACCGTCGCCTCGAGCGGAATTGGTACATGTCGGGAGATTCCACGATGTGGACCGATTATTCTAACCGCCGTTGTGTTTCCCGGTCTAGAGCCGCTCGTTGGGATATTGTTACAGTGTAACACTACCGAACCAGGTTCATGGAGTGCTGTACAGCATAGACGCTGCAGCAGCCGCCGCCGCCCTCGACGCTGTATCAGGGTACACGACGTGTTATCGGACAACCCGGAACGCGCTGGTGTGCGACGGGAGGAGCGGATCGCGGATGGCAGCACCGGTTCAGTCTCGCACGAGCGGCAATGGGAAGAGTTGCGCGGCCGTCAAAAATTGTTTGTCCGTGACAAGACCAAGCGCGGAAGCTACTGTAAGCGTACGCCATCGGATCGGAGCCAAAGATTCTCGAGACAACACAGGACTGATTAGGGCGAGGAAGCGGTCTGTATCTTGATCGTTGGTATCTCATACACGAAGAGCTCGTTGCCCTTGGCTTCCGCGGCGCGCTTGTTACGTATTGGGGTCATGCGGGTGATGAGAGTTCGGTGAGTGTTTTACGAGATTTGGTTTCCTATTTTGTACCGCGGGATTGCGGGCTGTTGATGGTGAAGTGGCACTAGAGGAGCGGTCTGCGGAGGACCGGCGGGTGACGGCGGTGACGCCTGAAGCCGTCGGATGGCTGCTCGCACGAGAGCGTCATTTCGGGTTGGGGACGCACAGCAGACCAGATGACCGAGAAAGCTGCTCATGGAGCTGTGTCTTCCTGTGCACTGGTGCGGCGGCGGTCGTGTTCGCAAATTGGAGGCCGGCAGTTGCAGCTCTACACCGCACGCATGACATCTACTCACACTGGATGGGTGGAATTCTCATGACTCCTCAGACTGTGTTTCTTGCTCCAATGGCGTCCAGGCCCTCAGGCATGTACCTTCTCAAGATCTCTGGTACAATAACGGCTCCCTTCTCCTCATCCCAGTGGTTCTCAAGAATGCAAGCCAGTATTCTCGGAATGGCCACGGCAGTCCCATTGACGGTATGCGGCCAGAGAAGCTTCCCATCGCGCTTGACTCTCGTCCCAAGTCGTCTTGCCTGATAGTCCGTACACATTGACGCAGATGTGACCTCTCCATAGCCCTCGTTGATGCCTCCTCGCGACGGGAAATAGGCTTCGACATCAATTTTCCTCGTAGCACTCGCGCCCAAGTCTGCAGTAGGCATCTCGAGGATCTTTGCATGCAGGCCAAGAGAGGTAAGTATTTCAGTCTGAATCTCTAGCATCTCCTCAAAGACCTCTTCCGCCTGCGAAGCTTCTACATCTCCAAAGCGATCCGCCTCGTGGTCCTCCGATGGTGAAGCCCAAGCAAACATCTCAACCTTTGTGAATTCGTGCACGCGATATAAGCCCTTCGTATCGACTCCTCTCGCGCCAGCTTCAGCCCGATAGCAACGTGAAGGGCCAATAACTTTCAGCGGTAGGTCTTCCGCGAGAAGTGTCTTATTTGCCTGGGATCCGGCGAAAGGAATCTCTGCTGTGCCTGCCAAAACCAAACTCGGCTTGTCCTCACTTTTGCTCTGCCCATGCCCATGCTGCTCAATGTTATAGATCTGCGTCTCGCCATTCTGATCCCTCGGCATGAACCCACACGCGCTTGCGATATGCGAATAGACCAAACTCGGAGGCGTCATGACTTTCCAACCCCGTTTCGTAGCGACTGACAAAGCATACTGAATAAGAGCCTGCTCCAGCAGAGCCGCTTCATTCTTGAGGAAATACCACCCCCAACCACTCGTGGTTGCGCTGGCCTCGAAATCCAGAATATCAAGCTCTTTCCCGATATCCACGTGACTTCTCCCTTTCCGATTCGTCAATGTCTTCTCCCCAATAACACCACGAACTCGCGGCTCGTCTCCCACGGGCGTATCCAACGAGCTCAAATTCGGTAGCTCCAGTGCCAACTTTTCCATTTCCTCTTGCGCGAGCTTCTCATATGCCTCATGGCTCGCCAGTCTCGCTTTCAAAGCCTTCGCCTCTTGAAGCAGAGCTTTCCTTCCCGCTTCATCTCCTCCATGTGCAGCGTGTCGTCCGAGTTCTTTTCCAATGACATTATTCCTCTGCCGCGAAGCGACCATCTCATCTTGTTGTTTTTTCAGCTTTTCGTGTAATTCCAAGGTCCGCCAGCCGTTTTTGGCGAAAGGCCCATAGTTGCGATCGATGCAATTCTGTTCGTAAAGTCCAGGATTGTTGCGGATGTGCTTGAGGTCGAGTGTGGGCCTTGGAGCGAATGAAGGTCGTACATAAGCCTTGCGCGTGGTGAGTTGGCGGATTCTTTTGTTGAGTAGATTGCGGTGGCAGCGCGCGCAAATGTACGGCAGCGACATTGTTGTCGCTGCGAGAGAGCTGCAAGACGGAAGTCCGTCGTGATCGGCACGACTTTCCCTCCTCTAACGCGAACGTTGACGCGCGATCACGAGACCATGAACTCAAATATCGAGGAGGCAGAAGTATTCAAAGCCATTGCACATACGTACGCCATCTACCTTTGTCTCTTCTACCAGCTCCTCTAAAAGAGCTCCGTGTGTCTCTGTCACAAAGCACCCCGGGTATCGTGTGCTGCACCTCAAAGCAGAGCAGCGGCAAGCGATAGAACATGTTCACATAGTGTATGCACTCTTCCTCGATATCGTGTCAATTCGTCGTTGGCATCCTCCGTCTTCTACTGCACACATATCATAACCGTTTCCGCTGCCCACTCACTGAACCTGCATTGCGGACTGTTCATTTTATGACCGTTGACTGAAGAACCAGCTGCTGCGCTTGCCACCACTGCCCTCTGAGTTCGCTTGCTGAAGACCAGCATATGTGGGCGCGAGCGTTGATCCATCTCCGCCGCCGCCACCGCCCCGCAGGGGCTTGGCTATCCGGCCGAATGGGTTGTTCGCAAAGTTTGATGGGGCAGGTGAGTTCGGCAGGCCACGAGTTGAGCCAGACTTGGCAGCTTCGAGGCGTTCCTTGACAGCCATGAGTTGCGATTCAAACCTAGAACATGTCAGCGGGCATTCGATCTCATAGTGTGACGCGTCGACGTACTTGTGGTTAGCAAGCATGAGCTTCTCCTGGCTCTCCTGGACGAGCCCCTCCAGACCTCTAATACGCTCGCCACGCGCGACCAATTTGCGCTCAGCAATGGCGACTTCCTTCTTGAGCTGTGTGTTCTGCTCGACAAGTTGCCGCTGCACAATCGTCAATTGCTCCAAGTTGCGCTCAAGGAACGCAAGCTTCTTCTGTTGCGCCTTTGAGTTGCTGCTTCGCAAAATCGAGTTATACTGCTCGCGAGTACTGTCCAAGCTGATCTCCAATTCAACCACACGCTCGCAACGATTCTGCAAGTCTCGCATAAGAGACTTCTTGATAGCATCAAAGTCTGCAAGCTGCTTGCCCAGAGTCGAGCCATTGGCGCCATTGATGGCCTGCTTGCGCAGAGCTTCCACTTCATTGCGTAGGCGAGTGTTCTCCTCTTGTTGTCGAGACAGCATCTCGTGTGCGTCGGTGGACTGAGCACCGCCATTTTGCTCAGCCAACCTCTTGGAGTATTTCTCCTTGAGCTCCTCCACGTCTGCCTCGGACAAGTTGCGCTCGAGCAATTCTTGATACTCTCGATGAAGCTGGGAAAGCTTCTGTTCCATGACCGCCATCTGCGCGCTGTCTGCTTGTCCATGGGCGCTAATATCTGCCTGTCGAATCTGACCTTGCAGCTCGACCAGCTTATCCTTGAGGCCGTTGAACTGATCTGCGGCGATCTTCTCGCCGCTGTCAGCAATCTCAAGCAGGCTCTGCACTTGCTGGACCATCTCCGCAACAGTCATCTCATTCTGCGACATGAGCCCCTCTCCCAGGTCGAACGTGGCCATCATTTGAGCCATGCGCTCCTTCTTGAGTCTCTCCTTCTCGTCCAGAAGAGCAGAAGACTCCTTCGCAGACATTCGTGCATCAAGAAGCTCTGACTTGAGGCTGTCCAGTTCTGCGGTGAGCTCGGAGTTGGCGTCCCGTAACGAGTCCATGGTGATGCTTGCCTCCTTGGTCTCGAAATCGATCCTCTCGATATCTCTCTTTTGAGTCTCGACTTCCGCTGAGAGTTTCTCGTTGCTACGCTGAAGCTCTGATTGACTTGTTCGGCTTTCCTTGAGCTGTTCTTGTGCAGATCGTGCAGCTTGCTGGGCAGCCTCCAATTCGCGCTCCTTCTCGGCAAGTTGATCTTGCAGGTCATTCTCGCGCTTCAAGAACTCTTCACGCTCGTCTTTCTCAAGCACCAAACTTGGCGTTCCTGCACGTTCGAGCTCAGCTCGACTATCAGGCCTTGGAGTGCCGAAACCATCCTGGCTCTTCACCCTGCTAGTAGGAGTTTGAGAGCGCGGAGGCGCTTCAGCAACGAAACCGCCACCAAGTGGCTGAATCCACTTCTCCTTGGGCACAGCTTCTCCTTTCCTCCACTGAACAACTTCGCCCTCCAAAGATTGAATATATGCTGTGAACGTGGTGACCTGCGACTGTGTCTTCTTGAGCATTGCTTTGAGCTGAGCTGGAGACAGTTCCTCGTTGATCTTTGCCTTCTGTTTGATCGTTTTGGCACGCTCACCGAAACGCATCGTGCCAATTGTTTCGGCGTCGTTATACGACATCGGCGAGGCGTTGATGATCAGCGTTGTCCTCGAGTTGCCACCAAGCGACTCCTGCAAGATCCTCGTGAGCTTACTGTCACGATATGGGATATGCTGGCTCTTTCCTTCAGCGAGTGCATTGATGACCATTCCAAGCGCAGAGAGCGACTTGTTGATCTTCTTGGCCTCTTCCAGTGTTTGGCCACTTGCACCCGTCTTGCCAACTTTCTCCGATCCTGCCAAATCTACCAGGTATAGGCGACCCGATCGTGCAGATCCAGTCTCTACGTTCTTCTGAGTAACTTCAATCACGAAGATCGAGTGAGATCGCGAAGACTCCTGGTTCATATTGGTCGAAGCGACAGCACGAGCCTGCCCACCTCTCTCCAGAACCGTGTACACTTCGTCCACGGAGCCGACGTAGAACTCGTGCAGGCCCTTGACGTAGATGCCCTTCTGCTTATCTTCGTGCACAGGCAAGTTATCGTTCTGCGGCACAAGCAGATCACGAATCTTCTCCATGTAAATCTCCATATAACTGGTCTTGACCGTGAACTCGATTGTGCTGTCGCTCTCCATGATCTTGGTGAATATCTGCTCCACGATACGCGGGATGATACCCTTCGTGCTCGGATCGTGTAGGTCTCCAGCGCCCATCATGGTGTAGGTCTTTCCCGAACCCGTCTGACCATACGCGAACACTGTTCCATTGTAGCCTGCCAGGACATCGTCCACCGTGCTCTTGATCGAGTAGTCGAAAATCTCATGCTGGGCCGTGCCGACAGGAAAGACGCGATCGAAGGTGTAGGTCGGCTTGCCACTGGCTTCCTGAGAGTCGATGGTCACCGAGTCCTCGCTGGGAAACTCGACAATGGACACGGCCTGGTTGCTCTGCTCGACTTTGTTGGCGGGTCGGAAGCGGGCGACCACCTTGATCGTGTTGGCAATGGATGCCATGCTGTGTGTTCGCGACGCGCTTCGAGCGCGTTGTCGCCGTCAATCGTGTCCGTGGTGCTGTTCGGTGCCAATTTGCGCGCGTCAAACAGACCGCCTCGTGCCTCGTCTCCCTTCCCCCACACGTTCAAATCGTGCCTCGTCCGTCCCCCGCCGAGCCCTCCAATGCGCCAGAGGAATTGCTCGTAGCGATACTAAATGCGCGAGACCCAGAGAGCTGCTCGTGCGACTCTCCGGCGGTGATGTGGGTGTGTGCGGAACAGGCGTGGTGGTCTGGCCCGCAGGAGAGCGTGAGCAAGCGTTGCTGATATGTTTCACCCACAGGATCAACAAGGAGACGCGGCTTTCCCGCCGCGCTACTCACACGTGCAGGCGCATGCACTCGAAGGCTCGGCTTGGCTCCAGCACCACTCAACAGTCACACTTCACTGTCCTCACGGCGCTTGATGATAAGTGAGCAGGCAGTCGCATGCTTTAGATGGCCACGTTGTTCTGGGACAGTGAGCGATTGCGAGGCAACCTTGCACATCTACAACCTTAAACTGATGCACGGACCCTGGAAACGACAAGTGAGATGCAGGTACGTAGATGATATGGACAGGCGGCAGCTTCTGCCATGATTATCGCTGAGTCTAGACGATCGCATTCAAGGCGTCACTTCATTATGCAAGGATGGCTATCTGTGGAGGTGGATTACAGCTCATCCGCATCGACTATTTGAACAACCATGCCGCTGGCAGCCCCGCCACCATTGCAGATGGCCGCGCAACCATATTCGCCCTTCTTCAGCTGGTGCAGCAGTGTGACCAATATTCTTGACCCGGAGCTTCCAAGTGCGTGGCCGAGCGAAATGGCACCGCCGCGTGGGTTGACGTTATCGAAACCAAGTCCAAGGATCTATACTTCAGTTAGCATGAACGAATGAGCAGTGTCACAAACCAACACTCACTTTAGCATTCGCCTTGATTACAGCGGCGAAAGCCTCGTTAAATTCCCACACCTTGACCTGCTCCTTCGTGATACCAGCGCGCTCGAGCACAATTGGCACAACCTTCGCGGGAGCAACTGGGAAGTCGATTGGGTCCACAGCAGCGTCCGCGTACGCCACAATCTTCGCGAGCACTCTCTTGCCCTTGCCATATTGCTTCGCCAGCTCCTTGTTCGTCACAATCAGCGCCGAAGCTCCGTCGTTCATGCTCGAGCTGTTCGCCGCAGTCACGGTCCCATTCCCGCTGCGATCGAACGCCGGCTTCAAAGTAGCCACCTTGTCCAGCTTCAGTCTCCCATAGCCCTCGTCTTCTGAGATCACAGTGTCTCCCTTCTTCCCTTTGATCGTCACTGGCACAACTTCCTCCTTGAACAACCCCGCTTTCCAGGCCTCACCCGCCCGCTTGAAACTCTCAATAGCATACTCGTCTTGCTGTTCCCGGCTGATCTCATACTTCTTGGCCGTATTTTCCGCACAATTGCCCATATGAATCTGGTTGTACACATCCCATAATCCATCCTTGAGCAACCCATCCTCAGCCGTGACATTTCCGAATGCCGGTAATTGTGGTCCCCGAGCAGTGTAGTATGGCACTCTTGACATGTTCTCCATTCCACCCGCCACAACCGCCTCCTCTTGTCCCAACTCAATCTGCTGCGCTGCAATCGACACAGCTTTCAGTCCTGACGCGCACACTTTGTTGATCGTGGTTGCTTCTACCGAAGGTGACAAGCCGGCAAAGATGGTGGCTTGACGAGCGGGTGCTTGGCCGACGGCTGCTTGCATGACGTTGCCCATGTATACGGACGTGATCTTTTCGGCGGGGACATCGGATCGCTTTAGGGCTTCTTTGATCGCTGTCGCGCCGAGTTCAGGCGCAGAGACGGATGAGAAAGAGCCATTGAAGAGTGCGGTTGGCGTTCGGACAGCGGAGAGGATATAGGCGTCTTGAATCTCTTTTGGTCTTCGTGTGGAAACGCTGAATTGCCGCTGAACGGCTTGCAGTCGTTGTGCTGGCGTCGAGGACATTGTGGCGGATCTGCTGGACAGAGTCTGGAGTGAACGGCGGAGAAGAGGTGAAGACATAGTGATCGAAGAGAGAAGAAGAAAGTGCCTGCGAGGCTTGCGGCTACTACCTAGGCTACGTCGCAGGATCGACGGAGAACAGAGCAGAGGAGGCTGCAGAAGGTTGGCAAGCTATACTGGAATGGTTAGCTACGGGTCAAGGTCTGTGAGCATCATGGCCGAGGTTGCGCGGGCGCAACCCGCGTCGTCAGTGCACAAACGCGCCTGTGAAAGGACTTGGCATTTTCGGAAGCGATTCGGAAGCGACAAAGGTGAAGGACGTTTGGAGACATTACTGTGGACAAGTCTACAGATCATTCGTCTGCTAATCACTTTTCATCGGCGCTTCCTTGATGGTGCGCACTCAATGACGAGAGTAAGTCGAGCGGCCTGGTCCCATCTCTCCTTCCTCACTTGCATCCAAGATCCTCTCCCGTCCGATCAATCCTCTTTTCCCTGTCCCAGACAATGGTATGACCTCTTACTCGTCGAATGATCCAGATGCGGTGCTCCGGAATGAAGTCATCTTCCTCCGTATGCATTTGCCATTGATCGAGGCGCTTCCACATCATGCCATCAAAACGATCCACGTATCCGACTTCATATTCTATGGCTTGATGTTTGGGATCCCACTTGAGGCGCTGCATCGCTTCGCTGGCAGAGCGAAAACGACGTGGAGCAATGCTACTCGGAGGAGGATCTTGGGCTGACTCCGTAGTGGGAGGCGAATCGCCGCTCTTGGAGGCTGAATCTTCCCCTCCCATCATCAACCGCTTCATCGCATCTTGCCATTTCAATGTCTCTATCGCAAGTGCCCTGAGACTATCGGGTCGCCTGTTCTGCGGGATAGGCTCTGTATTAGCTGCTGCTCGAGGTGGCCCAGCGTTTGTCGGTGTGCATCCTTGCGGTGTTGATGGTCTTGCTGGATTCGCTTGCTTATCTTCTTTAGCCTCGAGGAGAATCTCATCCATGGTGTCGCTCAAGTCCAAGTTGATCGTTGTCATGCGTTCCTCGCCCAAGATGGCCTTGAAGTCCATACCTTCCATGCGTTTGGGCCCGATATCACGCTCAGAAGCGCCGAATAATTCATCTTGTGAATGGAGTTGAATTTCCATGCTGGCTTCTGCGCTTCTCAATAGTGAGTGATTATTGCAGAAATCGTTCAATCGCTGCATCGCTGTATCGTTGAGGATGGTGCTTATCGAACCGTGGAAATTCTGGCGATTGTTGAGGACGTCCCCATCGATGCCGATGTAAGAGACCCAGCCCTCATCCTCTGGCACATCATCTGGGGACACTATGTTGAATGGCCAAATCTGAGAAATGATAGGAGCGTTGAAAATGTCCATTAGCTCATCTTGTATCAACAGAAGGATCCTGCTTGACGTTAGCAAACACCATGCATACACTTGCCACATCAGCGGCTTACTGATAATACTGCGTCCCTAGAACTCCCCCGGATGAGTAGCTCCAATAACGTAGGGTGGTCTTCAGGTACATTGTGTAAGCGCCTTGGAATGCACCAAGTCCTTCCCTGATACCAAGTGCGATCGCGTGCACAGAGGTCATATCTTCTGTAATAGCTCGCCTAATGGTGTGCGTTGCAACCGGAGAGCTGTCCTTGCTAAGGGAGGAACACCCTAGTATGCGTCCTGAAGGCGTTGGCACAAACAGCTGGGCGGACTTTGTGTTCATTCCGAGGACAAGTGGGTACATGCACCGCTCAAGCAGCTTTGCGATCGTCGACTTGAACACGTACCTGTCTGCCTCCCTGATGTCCAGATCGGTACAGCCTGCACGCAGTCAGAAAACCATTGCCACTTTCTGAGTAGATCATAAGCAATCATCGGACAGTCACGTACCTCGATCGACACAAAACAGGATTATCTCGCTTGTCAGCAATTGGAGACGCGGACAGAGAATGCCGCGGTAGAAAGCCCACAGGATGAGCTGGTGGACGCAAGCGCGGTACTCTACGGAGCTCGGCGCAAGCGCCTGTGTTGCATCCGCTGCAGCATCCAGTTCGCGCATCTTCTTGATCGCGTATCTGGTATCGTGCAGTTGTGCTAGCAAATCTGAATTGAACGGCCAGTCCACTAGTGGGATCCTCTCAGGAGCGGAGAGATATTGACTATATTCGTGAGGGACTCTGCAGTAGCGAAGTTCGCAGATGATGCGACAATCCTCGTCTGGCTTTTGCGGCAAAGGACTGTCGAGCTCAATGAGAAGGTGCTCATCGTCATCTGAACGAGATCAGTTCAGGACGGCCACACATCGACGCGGCCATTGCATTTGATTTGAATTTGATTCCATCTGAGCCGACTGACCTGTAGGAGGGGTCGCGAGATCGATGCCCAGCTTCTCCACGGCATATTCGAAGAAAGTTCTTGCGCTCATTGTTGCCACCGCGATCAAGCTATAAGTGTGCACCGGCGGAATGATGCCGATGGCGTGCGGTAATGACATGTAGAGGTGTTTGTCGGTCGGTAGACTCGGCTTTGGGTCCTGCATTGGTTTCTTCGAGCCTAAAGGGTAAGGAAGATAGGTGCAGTCAAGCCTCTTCGCAAAAGCGCGAACGTGCAATTCGAGTCCGACCCAATACTTGTCATTGTTTTGAAGCACCGCCATGGTGTATAGAGTGTCTTGTGTTGTCACGGAGAATAATTTGATGCAGGAAACTGATGGCACAATCGCCAGTCTGTTGACAAACCTTCGTGCTGCGTATTTGAGCAGAGACAGAATTTGACTCACCGCTGAGGCTGATGCTCTCAGCCTTCGCGAGTGCCTGTGCGACGCACAAAGCAGGCGCGCTTCCTTCGAGCACAAGTCAATGCGGTTGCGGTGTCTCGAAGAAGGTGCAGTCGATAGGCGAAGTTGGAAGGCGTAGGCGGCGAGGCGCTGAGTCATCGCGAACTCTCCTCCATTCACGCCGACCACGCCCAGCTTCGACCCCAAAGACACTCGTTCACTTGCGACTGGAGAAGCTTTGAGCGAAGTTCGTGGCGACTGATCAACAGAAACACGAGGTGTGTCTCTCACGATGATGAAGCAGATGCTCACCAGAGCCGCCTCGGCGCTCCTGCAACCAAATCGTTGTATGCATTGGAGCTCCACGCGGCTTGCACCGACTACCATTTTCAACTCGCCGAGAGACTTAGTCTCTCGCCTCCCATTTGCTCTGATGCTCATAAGTGGGCCAAATTTCCCATCTTGGAAGGACAGTCGCTTCTTGGCGGATGTTGGACTATGGAGACAATGCATCCTGCAGGATCGATACGTTTCTTCCACCAATATTGCGAAGGATAATATATTTTAGGCAAGCGAGAGAAAAGACTCGAAGTACTTATGGCACTGAAAACCGTCACCTATGGTCTGCACCATTGTCGAAAGCAAACTTTACAGCCACCATCGGGTCTAGACACATGATGATGCCTACTCCACATTCCCTCCTCGCCCTGGTAGCAGGCTCGTCACTCATAACAACTGCCATGTCGCAGACTTTCTCACAATCCAAGGCCTTCACGTTCACGGGCAGCGCGCTTCCGCCCGAGTTGACGCCGTCCACGTGGCCGGTGTACGAGGACTCGAATCCCAATGCGAAGTACGATCGCATGTTTGAGGAGAAGAATGTTGTCGTTCGAGATGGATATCTTGAACTCCGTGTTCCCGGGGGACAGAAACCGGCAGGTGGAGGACGAGGAACGATCAGTTGTGCCGAAGTAGGGACAACGTTTGAAGTCAAATATGCTTCGGTGAAGACTTATGCGATTTTGAGTGAGGAGCCAGGAGTGTGTAATGGTATGTTCGTCCACTGACCTTTCTGGCGTTTATAGCTTGGGCTTTGTGTGAGGTTGCACTTGGTACTGCTGCTAAATTATCGCAATTCAGGCATGTTCATGTACAAAGACTACAACCAGGAGACCGACATCGAATGGATTAGTGATCCGAACTCGTTCGCGAACCAGCAGTTCAGCTCTAATGGATCGAGGGTTCTCTTGTACACAAACCAAGGACCGAGTGGTAATACTGATGCCTTGACTGTCTCCGGAAGGGCGCCCGTAGATGCGACATCGGCAGTACACGAGTATCGTTTGGATTGGACACAGGATGCGGTGAGGTTTTATCTGGGTAAGTGTCGTCGCAAGAATCATTGGATCCTTCACGCACGGAATAATTCTCTCAAACATTCCCACAGCTTCCTCTGACATTCGAATAGATGGCGTGTTGCAGCAGACATTGACGGATTATGTGCCAACGGTCGGTGGGACCTGGCTGTGGAACTCATGGGTGTGAGTAAAAACTCGCATCTTGTGTGGTGATGGTGCAAGCGCTAATGATATGATTGCAGGAACGGTGACCCTTACTTCACAGCTGGACCACCAGCCAATGATGCCGTGTTCAAGATCCTGCGCATAGAGATGAACTACAACCCAGCTTAGGATCAAGCTCGTGGTGTGCGCGCGCAATGTGCAGCAGCTGATCAGGGGCGAGGCGATACAACTGAGTAGCATTCGGTACACACGCGAATACAGGTACACGAAGTCTTTGAGCCCAGAAAGACAACTTGACAGGTTTGCAAGTGCCTGCCATCCAACAGAGTCGTCCACGATCCGATTCGGTTGGGTTTTCGGTAGATACTGCCAGTTGTCATTAGGCTTATCGCCATTCTCGAGGAGCTTCTCGACGGGTGGGCGAGTGTCTTCATCCAGAATGCGTAGTGCTCTAACGCGCTGGAGACATTTGACGAGACGTAGTGTTTTGGCCCAAATTGAAGCATTGTAGGCCAACTCGCAGGTGTCGTAAATCGTGATCCTAATGGTAGCAAACCAGATGGATCGCGCAGAGTCGACACGTGGCCTCGAGACCAGTGCGAATGGGCGACAATCAGGAATATGCAGGCATGTAGAGCGAAGAATGGTCTGTGGCAGGCTCTCAAGACAGCCCATGGGGCTTGTGAGCCGCCAGTTCCAAGTGAGAGGTCAGCCGTGGTGTCGACCGCATTTCTCGAAAGATTCCGTGACAGCTGAGCTCTATTCCTATGCGACGCTGCTGTGGTGCATACTCGTTTGCCCGTCTATGGATCTGTCCCAAGATAATGGCTACAAAATTTGTGTGTAGGATTCGGACATTAAGGTGAGCAGACGTGCAGCCACAGAGCCGGGGTCGGCACATCCTGAGTCATTGTGCATGCCGGGTTGTATAGAGTTTGGGTAAGAAGATTGGCTGAGATGAGGTGCCGGCATGCAACCGCAGCATGTGGCGCTTCGGTGTTGGTTCCCAATGCCCGTCGCCGAAAGACGTGCGTTGCAGTGTGCAGAAGAGCGGCGGTGGTGGCGCGGATGGGAGGATGACGGCGATTGTCGAGGTTGTCGGAAGGATCGCACGGGCTTGAAGTTTGGCAGCGCGCGGCGGCGGGAGAAGACGCTAGAAGGGCGGGAGCGAGAGCGGGAGAACACGAGTGGTCCCCGAGCTAACACCAGTTGACAGTATGGCCCCGCCTTCATCGTGCGTGCGTGCTGCGTGGTGCTGTGCTGTGCTGCGGGTTTGCCGTACGTGAGCGAAGGAACGAACGCTTCTGCATTCTGCGTTTGCTCTCCGCGTGCTGCTTGGCCACCGCCGTTCACGCACCGCCAACCCCGCCAACACCGCCAAACGCCGTCCAATGGCGTGCTGAAGCGAGATCTGCAATCCGCGCTCAGCACGCGTGCGTTTGATCGACCGCACGCGATACGCCAGACGCCACAACGACGAGAGCACCTACCCCAACCTGCCCGTCTGCCACGCCGGGCACGTGGCTCGACGAGGCAGCGCACGACGGCACGTCTGATGGGCACACGTCCGTAAGGGGAGCACGCAACATCGCCCACCATGCGTCGCCATTCCATGAGAAGTGGTCCTGCCTTGCGCGCGGCCGCGACGCCTCCTCCCGACGCATTGAGCTTGATCCAGAGCTACGATTCCGACCTCCATCCCTCCCGACCCGTCAAATCCTCCGCCCTCGGCGTCTCCATCGATACTGGGCTTCCTCTCGAGCTGCTTGACCGCCTCAAGGCCTTTCCGCTCTTCCAGAGTGCACCTGAGTCTTTCCTGCTCTCCATTGGGCGGAGTCTGCGGCCGAATATCTATCAGCCTGCACAGGACATTATTCGAGAAGGCGAAGATGCGAGGGCAATGTACTGGCTGGTGCGTGGCTCCGTCCGCGTCACCAGTAGAGACGGAGAGAGCACATATGCCGAACTCAAGCCGGGATCATTTTTCGGCGAGATTGGTATTCTCATGGACATGCCACGCACCGCAAGCATTGTTGCCAACATACGTAGCTTGGTCGTGCGTCTGAACAAGGAGGACCTGCAGAAGGAGCTCCCCTCGTACCCGGAAGTCGAGAGGGCCATCAGAGATGAGGCCCTGGAGAGGCTGACCATACTAGAACGTAAAAAGAAAGAGCGAGTGCAGCCTGCGCATGCAGGCGATGACGGGAGCATGAGACCTCCGGCCGCACCGCGGAAACGTTCTCGCGACTGGATGGCTGGAGACGTGGAGATGGGTGAAGTTGGATCCTTTGAGAATGGGGAAGTCACAAGCAACAAGAAGAGGAAGTCGCCCTCGCCGAGCATCGCAGAAGTCGCTGCTTCCAGCGCGCTCGGAAATTCGTCTCTCACCGTTCGACAGCTATTAAAGGAGCTACCCTTGTTCTACGGGCTTCCGTCGGACATATTGCACTTTTTAGGCGTCAATGCCCAGCCAGTCTCGTATCCACCTTTTACCGAGATCGTCAGACAAGAGAGTACCGGGAGGGAAGTGTACTTCATCATTCGAGGGGATGTCGAAGTCATTACATCGCCTCCTGACTCTATCAAGCCCATAGAGCAAGGCGATGCTACCAATGCGCGGCCCAATGGCCATAAGTCTGACACCGAAGTGCAAGTTCGGGCTCGATTGGGAGCTGGTCAGTATTTTGGCGAGGTAACAAGCCTGAGCCTCGCTCCGAGGAGAACAGCAACGGTGCGAAGTGTGAACTACGTAGAATGCTTGTTGATTACAGGCGAGGTGCTGGATGAGCTGTGGCAACGATGCAGCTCAGAGGTTCGCCACCAAGTTGAGGCTGAAGCTCGAAGACGACTCAAAGCGTCAACAAAGAAGGATGACGATGTGGTCATGTCCGATGCTGGCGGGACAGTCGGCGGCGGAGGAGTTGTCAGCACAGCAGGACCTACGAAGGATGTGGCATCTGAATGCGACGGTGATGACTGGCGCAAGGAGTTACCCTCTGTCAAATTTGACGCGCCGTTGCCCATTGTGGGCTCTGAGCACACTTCGCCTGCGCTGACACCGAATATGGAGCCCGTCGATCCGGATCCCTTCTTCAACGAAAATCTGGACAATATGCGAGCAAAATCTCGAAGGTCGTCCCTGGCACCCCCGATCTCACCCGCTGATGGCCAAAATGCCGGATTGAATGAACATCGAACCCCTAGCCCGCCAGCGGTGCGAGTCACGAACTCGTCTCCGCTGAAGCCACCGACGGCGCATCGAGTGTCAGCCTCAGGATCATCCACACCAGGTTCGCCGCACTCACCAATGCGACTCAGTCCAACAGCGACTAGAAGACCAAGCTTGGCCAGGAAGCCATCCCATTCAGGAAAGGGGAAGCTGGCAGACAAGGTCCTGACACATATATTCCAGTACCTCGATTTGATTAGCGTAATGCGATGCAGGCAGGTCAGCATGCATTGGGCGCACCTGATACAGACATCTCCCGAGGTGCTAAACGAGCTCAACCTCTCCATGTACAACAAACATGTGACAGACGAGGTGCTGCGAAACATTCTCGTGCCACTGGTCGGAGGGCGAGCGCGCGAGGTGGATCTTTCCAACTGCTTCCACGTCACAGATGAAGGCTTCAAAGCACTTGTAGACTCTTGCGCCCCAGTGGTGCAGATCTGGAAGATGAAGTCAGTGTGGGACGTGACTGCGGGGGCCGTCCTAGCGCTTGTTGACAAGGCAAAGTGTCTCGAGGAGATTGACTTGAGCAACTGCCGCAAAGTGGGTGACACACTCCTCGCCAGAGTCGTGGGTTGGGTTGTGCCCGAGCAGAAGCCCGGGCTTCAACAAGCGCCCCCTCCTCCACAACCACAGAATGGCACGCGGGGCATTGTGCGAAGACATGCGCAAGCACTGCAGCTCCCGGACATTCACCAATCACAGCCTGCTGCAGGGACAGTGATAGGCGCGCCCAAGCTCAAGCGACTGACATTGTCCTACTGCAAGCACGTCCAAGATCGCAGCATGGCACATATCGCGGTGCATGCAGCAGATCGACTCGAAAGTCTCGATTTGACGCGATGCACCAGCATATCGGACAATGGGTTTCACTCGTGGAGCGTGTACGACTTCCGCAATCTCCGCAAACTCGTGCTGGCAGATTGCACGTACCTCAGCGACCAAGCCATCGTAGGCGTCGTTGGTGGCTGCAGAGCACTCCGCGAACTGGACCTCTCCTTTTGCTGCGCCCTCTCCGACACGGCAACCGAGGTACTTGCCCTCGGCCTTCCTGCTCTTCGAAGGCTCGACATGGCGTTTTGCGGCTCGGCAGTCAGCGACAATAGTCTGCGTTGCATCGGACTACATCTTCTGGAGCTGCGTTACCTCAGCGTGAGAGGCTGCGTCCGCGTCACAGGCCAGGGAGTGGAGGCCGTGGTCGAGGGATGCAGATACCTGGAGCATTTCGATGTCAGTCAGTGCAAAAATCTCCGACCTTGGCTCGAACGAGGAGGCATTGCAAGGGTCAACGGCCCCGCGTTGAATCGCAACGTGAAATTTGAAATCGTGGCCGATGGGTCCTGGAGAGGCGGATATCGGTGAAATTGACAAGCACATTCGATAGGCACTGGAAGGCTTGTCGATGGGACACCGCACGATACGACACGACATATCACAGTCAATATGCACGACACCTCCTGCGGACGGACTACTTCTTTGGACGCGAGAAGGAGAGCGAGGCGTTGTGGCGAATGAATGACATGTAAGAATCTAGAGTGAAGTTGTAGAAATTGGATTGAACTGGGAGGGGCAGAAGAGACTGAACAACATCTATGCCAGAGATATATGAGGAGGGGAGGACAGATATGATGATCATGTGCTGGAATCATTCATGAACTATGAAAGCATGAACCAGCTATGTATGCATGTTGTGCGGACTTGAACGACGAAAGACAAGTTTTGAGATACCCAACCCAAAATCTCAATCGTGATATGTTTTTTATTCACGTTTTGTACTCCTGCAAGACTATGCAATATGCTGAATATATATGTATAGTAGTAGTTCCTTGGCCCACAAAAGCCCGAGCAGCAGCGATTAGATCCAATGCGGTACCTGTCATCCGTTCCGGCTTTCTCGACATACTTACTTCGTTGATTGTACAGCGGCGTACAGGGACATTCCACCAGTGCAAAATGCTCAAAACGCTGAATGCCAGAACAACAACAACAACAACCACCAAAACCCTCTCCAACACGCATGCAAAAGTCTCCAGCTCTGACCCGTCTTGCAGGTGGACACTCGATGTCTGTTCTTCTTCTCCATCGTTTCCTGGTCGTGGGTCTGATTCCCATCAAACATAATAGTAGCAAAACGGCCCACTCAAGGTATCGACCAATTCACGAATCTTATACCCCTTTCCATCCGCTCCCTTGGCACTTCCAAAATGATCGTTCACGCCGAGCTCCACGCGATCGTCCAGGGAAGCGTTTCTGCTCGGCGGCGTGTTGTTCACTGTTGTCGTGTTGGCAATGACATAGAACCTGTCGAAAGCATTGCCTTCGATTCCGTTGAAGATCCAGCTGTTGGGCAAATAGTTTTGCCAAATCCACCAGATGCGGTCGACTTGGGCGTGTTGGAGCCAGAAGTAGGGGTCGCCGGGGGAGGCGAAGAGGTCGCCGCCGGGGTCGCCGCCTACGACGAAGTGGCCGGCTGTGTGGGCGCCTAGGAAGTTTGCGGTGAAGTTGCCTTGCAACACGCTCTGGAAGGAGCCGATGTGGGCGTTGTTGGTGATGAGGGCGGTGGTGTTGGGGTCGCGGAGCCATGTCTTGGCTGCGTAGGCGCCGAGATCCCGACGGAGACAGCGGGGGTTGTAGCCCAGGCCGTCGGGGAGTGGGTTGGGTGGGATGTAGGAGAGGGCTGGGGCGAGAGAACCGAGATTGACGGTGTAATTGGCAAATGGACCAGATGTTACGCAACCGCCGCCTGCGCCTTTTGGAAGGCGGATCTGGGGCAGCGCACTGCTCGGGATCCAAGTGCCGTTGTTGCGGGCATCGGGCTCACCATTCCCGGACATCGAGGTCGAGGAGCCGTCGAAGACGGGGGCATCGAGGAGATGTTCGGCATAGCGACCCCAGTTGAGGTATGGGAAGGGGCCTTGATAGCTGCATTCCTGGCGGAGGGCTTGCTCGTAGGTCCAGGTGAAGTAGCGATGCCATGACAGAAAGTTGCCGGTGCCGTGGATGGACAGCGTTTGGTTGATGTGCGTGGCCAAGAAGTCGTCATACCGAGTGCGCGCGCCCGGAGCCAGGTCGCCGCTTATACTGGGTGTGCGCATGAGGCAAAGCACAGCGTCGGTGTAGGCTCGTTGTCCTCGCGCGGTGAGCGTGTCCCATTCTTGACGGACGGAAGCCGTTTCGAAGGTGCATTGCGGTCTCTTTCCCTCGCCGTGGCCATGCGAGGCGGAGTCTCCCGTGCGAGCGAGGGACAATAGTGAAGCGTCCGGAAGGTGGCGCGAAGCCCTCAGTCGCACATTGTCCAGTGCCTGACAGGCCAGCCGATGTGTACCGGACGTGTCAGCAGGCACGAACGCGGCGCCGATCGCGGAGACATGGCGTTGTAGCAGCAGGGCGAGCACGGGCGCAGCGAAACGCATGGTCTGATCATCTGATGCGAGCGAGAAGCGCGTGGGAGTGACGAGGAGAGCACCAAGCACTTCCAACTTCGTTCGCATGGCATCGTCGCACCACGTCGTCCTCTGCCTCGGTGTAAGACAACGCAACGTCCACGAGTAGAACTAAAGGGATCGGCGCGCCGTCCGCTGATCGGCCCGTCAGTGCCCGCGTCCGCTGTTTCCTGTCCATCGTCACGTCGTTTTGCAGCACGCACGAAACGAGAGTCATGACACGGAGCGCAGACTCCCTCGCGGCGATCCCGTCTGCATGCTGTACTGTACTGTACCTACAGCACAGTCCTCCCATATGCTGCCCGACCGATGCCCGACGCCCATGCCACATCCTCGACAAGGCCTCCCGGAAACCACTGCTCTTGGTCCTTGGACTGCAAACCCCTCTGCATTCACCAACCCTCCGATGTGGTGCACCAAGGAGTCGTAGGACGCAACCACATCCGCCGACACCATGAGCCTGCCATATGTTGCACGTCAAGCGACCACGGACCCTCCGGATTCCGCTCGCTGCGCCGAGAGCAATGGCCCCGAGATCCTGGGCGTCACTGGAGCCATGTTGACTCTGGCCCTCATCACCTGCGGAACGCGATTCGGAGTGCGCGCCTTCATGGTCAAATCCTTTGGTGCTGATGACTATGTGATGCTGTCTGCCTTGATACTTGCCGTTTCCACCTTCGTATGCTTTGTCGGAGAAATACATGATGCACACGCGGTGGGGAGACACTTCGAATGGTATAGTCCAATGCACCCGGATGGCAAGCTTCGTGACTAACTACTTTCGCAGCATCACGGCCGAGCAACGCGACTCGTTCGGGAAATGGATGTTTTTCCACTCAATCCTGGTCATGTGGGGCGTGATCTTGGTCAAGATATCCATCGCCCTGTTCTTGATGCGCCTCGTGCCACCGGGCAAGAATTGGAAGGCAGTTCTATGGGCGACCATTGGTATGTCTCCAAATTCTCCATGCGCCGACTTCACAAGCCTGACATGCTCTCCAGGCTTTCTCGTAGTCTTCCTGCTAGCTTGCACCGGCACTCTCGTCTTCCAATGTTGGCCCGTCACTGCCGTCTGGAACTCCACAGTTCGAAAAACGGCCACTTGCTTCTCCAACGACACCTTCTCCGCCATTGGATTGACGAACAGCTCCATCAATGTCGCCACCGACTTCCTCTTGGCTGCCCTTCCAATCCCAGTCATCATGAACCTTCAAGTGAACAAACGCAGCAAATTCTCCCTGACCTTCATTCTCAGTCTCGGTTACTTTGCTTGTGTGGCCGGGATCATCAAGGCGGTCAAGCAATCTCAGTGGTTCGGCCAGCCCGATCCTTTCTGGCACGACTCTTTCAACGTCTGGAACATGATTGAGCTTTGCATCGGCATCACAGCAGCTTCTCTCCCAGCCCTGCGACCACTCTTCGCCACGATTCTCGCTTCCACCAAAGATGCCATCAGCTACACCTTTGGCTCCAAGAACCCTACGAACTCCAGCGCCGGTGGTGGTTTCAGATCCAAGAACAAGACCTCCGACGGCCACGACATCGCACTGTCCGACGTGAAATATCTCAGCGCATCATCCAAAACCGAATTCATGAGTAAGTCGCACACAAATAAAGTCCGCCTGGACGAGAACCCGCTGTTAATCCCAGGCGGAAAACGGGATACTGTTGGCGTGACTGCCACGCACGATCACAGTGACGACGGTGATTGGGAGGATGTTGAAATGGGGACGAGAAACGGAAGCCAGGAACGACTGACATGGACTTCGTTGAACGCCACCTCTCCGATAACATCGCTGCAAAATCAAATTCTCAAAACGACCGACATTACGAGCTCGTCGCGACATGTCGATGATGCTTCTGTGCGGGATTTGCGATGACCGGACCTCCGATTCCGGTGCTGTAATGGGGACCTATTTCTCAAGAGAGAGCAATCTCAACTCTTGGTGTATTCTAGGACTGGCTCCTACTTTTTTTCGTCATTTTTGATTCCCACACAAGACGCGATAGATTTGTTAATCCTTACCGACCGGACCAATTGTATGATTTGACGACATGACGATTCGGATCGAAAGGAACAGGGGATGTATTGGGGCCCACGGACAGTGCTACTCTAAGGGTGAAAAGAGGGATTCAAGATTCGCAAGCCAAGTGAAAGGACAGATACCGTGCTTCCACCATGGAAAGCAGCACTATCAGGAACGGGGAAAACGATAATGTTGGAATTCTGCCCGCTCTTCACACCGGGCAGGCAGGAGTGTCAATTGATTTTGGACACCGCTACCTATCTGAGCTCAAGCCAGCAAATGATGTGAAGCGCGACTCCAGATGTGAGCTGGCGAACCAGCTCTGGCTCCACGGAAAGAGAGCAAGCCCACACACATGTCGAAGGCGAGAAACCCCCACAAACGGAAGATTTTGACATTATTTGTAACAATATACCAACACCTCTCTCTAATGTGAGGAACTGGGTGGACCACTCTACTACACACTTCGCATATATCTATCAACACGGGCCCGGAAGCAGCTCCAAATATGGAAGATCCGATCGGGAAAAACCCCCCAAATATGCGAAACGAAAAGAGAAGCCAAGGAGATCCAGGAGGTAGGCAGAAGCAACAACACTTCTTGATCAGAGTGTGTCTGTCTGTCTGTCTGCCTGCCTGTCTGTTTCGATCTCATCATCAAACCAGCTAGCTGTGTGTTTATTCATTTGTCGCAAAGTGTGTGTGTGTGCAACTTTGCAGATACAGTGGTTGTCCGAATATGCAACAAAAAGCTATGGGAATCAACTCTGTTACTTGTTTGTACAATATATACACAGTATAGTTAGTATAGTATACCTTTGCATTTTATTACCTTTTTTTTTCGTCTGCGAAATTGACGAGATTCGGATTCCCGCGTGTATGCTCTCTCATGTCTCTCTCCCTCCCTCCCTCCCTCCCTCCCTCCCTCCCTCCCTTGGCTCGTTGTGTTCATCAGACAGCATTCTTCTAGCCAAAGAATCTTCGTCGTCTCGTGAGCATCAATCAGTTTCTCAATTGTCTTTCGCATTGCGATTTCAGAGGCCCGACTGTGATATAAAATGTTTCGACAAAAGAGCGAAGCACAACAGCCCGAGGATTTTCCCCGCCGAGTCCTGCACCAAGAGAGACAGACAGCAAGGTCGGCCATTCAGGTCCCGCATAAACGAATATGAAAAAGTGAATCAGGACAAACCGTGTTTTCGTATCTGAATTATCTTTCGCTCTTCGTGTCCGTCCCTCATCGCCTATCCGAACAGATTCATCTTTGAAAAAGGAACTTGATCGTCGCAGTTTTGCATCAACCTTCTAAGAATCTCGCTGGCAACAAGTCTCGGAAACCAAATTTTCGCACAAATCTCATCATCATCATCATCATCATCACACGCCATCCACAGGGTATATCTCATCAGCAAGTGCGCATGCGGAGAAGAAAAACGGAAAAAAATTAAAGGAGCCTCATCAAACATGGTTGTCGACGATCTCGAGAAGGGTGGCAGGGGGCATGCTTAGATGATTCAGGAGTCGCCAACATCCCGGATGCCGCCCGTAGTGATTGTGTACGTCGCTTCGCCCTCCGGGCAATCTGTGGCACATATCAGTACAATGTGACATGCGATACGAAAGCGAAGCCAGCGCACCTGGAGAATCTTGGATCTTCGCGACACGTTCGTCGCCGCGACCCTTGCGAAGGAGGAGCCGAGTGGATGAAGCGTGAGCGAGGACGTGTCCTCCCACGGGTTTGCGACCATCGGCACTGGAGAAGAGTGCACTCGCACCTGGGTCGGATTGGACTTGATTGGTCATGAAGACGGCGATGTTGAATTCTTCTGCGAATTCGGTGAGCTTGCGCAAGTGCTGGCCCAGTTTCTGCTGTCGCTCGCTGAGCTCTCCACGACCGGAGTAGTCGCTGCGGAAGAGGTTCAGGATGGAATCGACAATGAGAAGGCGATAGTCTCCGGTGGCAAATTCTTCTGCCAGCGAAAGAAGATCTTCGTGTTGCTGTTCGCTGTTGGCACTGCGCTTGTATCTGATGTTCTCGTTGACGGTCTCAGGATCGACTGGCATGAGGTCAGCTGGTACAGTGCAGTGGGGAGCTGGAATTGGCGTTGGGTGCAGGTCCACTCACCACCAAAGCGCTCCGCAATCTGCGTGATTCTCTCGGGACGGAAAGTGCCCTCAGTGTCGATGACGGCAACTTTCCCATCAGCCCCTCCAAGGCTTCTAGGAAGCTGAGCCGTGACACACATGGTATGTGAGAGCTGCGTCTTTCCACAGCGGAACTCGCTGAAGACTTCACTGACGCTGCCAGATTCAAACCCGCCACCAAGAATCTTGTCAAGTGCTTCACTGCCGGTCTTGATCTTGAAAACTGCTTGACGTTTTTGGGCCAGCTCAGCAGAGCTGATCCAGCCACTTGTGTTCACCTGGGATCGTGTCAAGGAGAGAACATGGCAGCAGTGGCGAGCGGACTCACCGATAGCTTGCGGCAAGCCTCTTTAACCTTTTCGACTTTGATCTCTGAGAACCCCTTGATTTGCTTGAGCTGCTTGCTCGTGGCAGCTTGAACGAGCTACGACATTCATCAGCCACAGTGATACATTCATGTTCGGACCACAGCGACCTACACCGACGGTGAAATAGCCATTGACTTTCAATTTGTCGATGTCAGCTTTGTTGATTCCATGGTTCTGGAGCTGTTCGATTTCGCATATCTCGTGCTTGGGGTGCTCCTCTTCGATCTCATCGGCAGCTACGGAAGCAGCCATGTTTGATGTTTGGCTGGAAGGACGAGAACGTGCGATGATCAGGCTTCGAGTGGGGGATGTGTCGAGATCTGGAGCCGCAAAGCTGCAAGAACGTGTGTTGAACGGGAGTTGCTGTTGCTGAAGGAGATAATGGATGTGCAAGATGCTGATCAGGTTGAGGTGGAGGACATAATGCTTTCTGGGGGCTTACCGGCAGGCAGCCATTGCCGCAGTGGTCGCGGAAGGTGCGCGTACGAGACCAAGTCGTGCCTTCTCCGTATGTTACGCGTGCGAGGAAGTCGCATACCACGAGCCGACCAGCCGCCAAGAGTGCGATCCCCGACAGGCGACGTGTTGCGAATCCACTGCCTGGACGACGGTGATGGCCTGCAAGTCAACCGGAATACACGCCCGCCACACTGCTCATTACATAACGCGAACGTAAATGACCTGGAAGGATGTCATCGACAGATTTGTTCATGTATCGAGCTCTCTCACACGTCAACAACCACTTGCCACCAGACTTCGCTCGCTCCACCCGCTGCCGCCCCCCCATCTCGATGCTTGCCTACCTCCCACAAAATGCGACTACCGTGCCCTCGTCTTCCCGCAACATCGACGAAGGGTATCATTACCGGTGTCTTGCCATCATTCGCGTCGATTGCTTCGCTCAACCCGGGTCTTGGAAATCTGCTCGGCTTCTGGGTATAAGGTATATGCTGGGTCGTGAATGGTCGTAAAGGAAACTACTTTTGGAAATGGTGTCGTTGGTCGTGAGATCGTTCGAACGCTCGATTGAGAGTAGACGTGATTTCCTGGTTTGCTGAATCACTTAAGAGACTGAGAATTGGGTTGGCCAGAAGACAGGCTTTCGTGGATGGTCACGTTGACCGTTGGCCAGATGGAACGCAGCCAGTAAGTTGAAAGTGAAATTCTAAGCCACGACCTGGGTGGGCGCGACTGGAGCAGCGATGGGCTCAGGCTGTACAGCAGCGTCTGGAGCAATGTCGCCGTTGATACCCGCAGTACCGTTGACCTGCTCGTCAGATTGGCAGTCGCGGCTGATGTGGCCAGCCTCGCCGCAGCGGTAGCAGGTCTTGCCGGCGCTGTTCAATGGGCCACCATTTGGCGCGGTGCAGTCACGGGAAATGTGGCCAAGCTTGCCGCAAGCATAGCATTTCATAGCCTGGGCCTGGCAATCACGAGCAAAGTGGTTTGGCCCACCGCATTTGTAGCAAGTCGCAGCACGGTTGGCACCGGCGAAGCCACCTCGGAAACCGCCACCGAATCCGCCGCGAGCTGGACCACCAGCACCACGACCGGCAGGTGGAGCAGTAGGAGCAGCATTTGGAGTTGGGCAGTTACGCTGTCGAGGTCAGTGGTCAGAGTCATGCGCAAAGAGAGTACCACGTACTGCAAGATGGCCAGCGTGACCGCACGAATAGCAATTGCCGGCACCGCGAGCGCCTCCACTCAATCGCAGAGTTGGGCAGTCGGCTTGGACGTGGCCGAGGCCTTGACAGTGATAGCACTGCTTTGCTGGATCCATTGTAAGTGTGTGTTTTGATGTATGCGCCGTGGTCAAGCGAATACTTACTCTCGGTTGTCCTTGGATGTGGGCAGTTGTTGCTCTCATGACCTATCCAAGGCGGTCAACACGCCTGCTGATATCCGTTCTTCGATACCTGATCCTTACCTGGCTGCTTGCAGTTGTAGCACAGGCGCTCGCTGCTGGAGCAGACCTCGGCATAGTGTCCAACGTTGCCGCACTTGTAGCATGCTCGGCGCGAAAGAGACGACATCCTGAGTGCCAAATTTTCAACTATGCCAATGTGCGAGTCAGACTGTATGTTCTCCTGCGAAAGTTTTGTTGTAACGCGCGTGCGAAAGCTTCTCGGTGGTACAGTGGCTGCTTCGAAAACTTTTCACGGGAACGGGCAAGGCTGGATCGCGGTTCGATGGCGCTGCGCTCGTGCTGATGCGTCGACGGGAACGTACCTCGTGATAGCAAGATCCTGCTGGCTCACTTATTAGCATGCGCTGATGAGTCCATTGTGAGCATTGCGCGCGCTCGGCTGCGATAAGCCGATCCAAGGTATTTCGGCCTCGCCGAGCATGTTTTCTCGCACTCACTTGACTCGAAATTGCTGCTGCTGCTGCTGCTGCTTCCACTTTCCTCCTCTCCACACTCCACGAAAGGTAGGTCGAAGAAAGCAAATGAAACGACGTGTTGTGAAAAGTGTCGAGGGAAATGGCGTTGGGGAACAAAGGCGCAAAACAGTTTGCCTTCCACCTCCACCCCACCTGAAGTGAGCAGGCATTTGTTGCCGAACCCAATTCCTCGACCCTTCACTGGTTGATTAGCTTGCTTTGCGCCCCAGGGTCTGAAAGCTAGTCGGCGCACCTAGCTGAATGAAACGCTGTGGTACCTGAGCACGAGCCTCTTGTGCGATCGTGTTTACCGAAGGCTACCTACCACCGAGCTCATCAGCGTGGAGACAATTCTTCGCACGTCTTCCAGAAGTCGGAAAGTACAGTATGGGCGGGATGATTTGAATCTATTCGACGAACAAATGTCGTGATTCATCATACATTCATGAGTCTATTTCATATCTGATGTGTGGCTTTTCATCACAACCGCTTGGAGCTTCACTTGAGATCGCGCGGTAGCTGCTGCAGTGGTTCTGTCGACGACATCTACGCCTCCTTCTCGATGACAGCTGGCGCCTTGATCTCCTTGCCCTTGAGATACTCCAGGCCCTCGCCAGAGTAGCTGATGAGAGGCGACACCTCGACGCCCTCGTCCTGCTTCTCACTAACGACCGTCGCACCGGCTTCCTCCAGGAAGCGCCGGCCCTGGAGGAGAATGTCCTTGCGTGAGGTCTCTGGATCATCCTCGCCGGTACCCTTCGCATTCTTGAGAGGAGAGAATTCATCCTCACGCTTCACCTCCATGCTGGCGAACTTGTCCATCTCCAGGAAGGGGAAGCAATCGAACACAAACTGTTCCATCTTGATACCATTCGGCTTGTCGGGCTTGACTTGATTGCCCTTCTCGTCAACAGTCGGGATCTTCTTCTTCGCAATGTGGTGAGGTAATTTGTGAGACCATTGCGGGATCGAGTCGAGGAATTCGAAGCTGTAGTAATGGTTTACGATGTTTGCAGCACGGAACTTGAGCAAATTGTTGTCCTTGGAATCTTTGGCCTCAGCGGTCTCTGCGTCGATCTGTTGCTCGTTAGCACATGGGCTAATGCCGACACGTAGAGCAAGTACTCACCTCAGAGTACTCTACGACATCAGGTTTGCCATTCTTCTGCAGGATCAAGCCAACGCTCTCTTTGGCGTTGCGCTTTCTGACGACTTTGGTCGCAATAGACACATTCTTCTCGGCACTGAAGCCAATGAATGTTGGATCAGCGACACGAACCAGGCAGTTGTCTACGCAGTACGCGTGGATGTGCTTGACGCCACGCTTGTCCATATCATGAACAACCCCAGCGTTGATCAAGCCATTGTACAACCCACCATTGCCATCTGGTGCCACAGCAATCTTGCTCTTGCTCTCCAACAGAATCTGGCCCTCCATAGTAATGCACGGCAAGATGCCTTGCTCGAAGAAGAGGACATTATTGCGGTTGAGTCCAAAGTACTTCTTCTCTTCGAAGAACTCTTGTGTTGGCCTTCTTGTTGGGCCAGAGGTCATGATGTACCACGGAATCGTGACTTCCTCCTTGTTGTGAATCTTGCTGGCCAAATTTTGCAGCTTCAAGATGCGTTCTGCCTGCAGTTGGAATAGAGACTTGTGGCTTGGAAGCTCAATGTCGTAGCAACCCTTGGGCGCTGAGCTGCCCAAGCGTGTGCCTTGCCCACCAGCCATGAGAACAACACCGACCTTTCCCTCCGAGATGAGCTTTAGGCCTGAGTCGTACCACTTCTTCAAGTCATTCTCGTCACTGTCGATTGTGGAAGTGGTGGCAGATTCTGGCAGAGGCTCTAGCTCAGCCTTCTTGTCCTCCCCTTCCTTCTTTTCTGGGTTGAGAGTCTTCTTGGTGATCTTGTTGATGTTCTCCGGATCGATGCTCTTTGCTTGCTGGTATAGCTCGCCTTGCTCTTGCGGCTTCAACTCCTCCCAGAATGAGAAGACTTGCCCTTGACCGGCCTGCTCATACTTTGCCTTCAGCTCTTTAAACTCCTGCTCGGTAGGTGGCTCAGCGGCGGGCTGATGCTGGCCCCCTCCAATGTGGAGGGAGGAGGCCAGGTTGTTGACAGTATCCTTGATGGCGTCCATGAGAAATGATCTAGAAAGTGTGGCTGTTAATCGGAGAAGGAGCAGTGGAAGAAATGGGGAAAAAAGAATGTCTTTGTTTAGAATGAGAATTTGAAAGTTGCGTACTCAGCGCGCTGCATTTCAGCTGTCGTGTTTCAAAGGCTGCCCCTCCAAACCCGAATGACGCTGCTTCTGTTCCAGACATCTTTGCCTATCACGATCGAGCTCTTCCTCGTGCCTCACGCCCCTACAGAGCTTCCACATCAGTTTCTCGTGGTCCACGCTGAGTTGCAAGCTCGTTGATGGATGGCAGAAGAATACCCACATTTTCAGAAGTTCAAGCTCTCGCTTCGGCATCGTCTGAGACCACTCGCAAGTGGCACCTTTTGGTCCAACACGACGCGCGATGATAGCTGAGTCCAGTGATCCAGGCGGAAAATTTCACGAGAATGAAGCATGCGACTGGCGTCCACGAAGGAAATGACGCCGTGAAGCAAGGCGCGGCGACAACAGCCCGTGGGTGAAGCTCAAACTTCTATTGAAGACCATTCTGGGCCACGGCCATGTCGCGAGTGGAGATTTTATCGAGCGACTTTTCAAGCCGCGACAGGGAGAGAGGATGTACACGGCATTGCAAAGTACTGAGACTCTGTCTGACGATACAGGTCCAGCACATGTTCCGACCAACGCCGTTTCTTTGTCGCCATTGAAGATGGCACCGCCATTGGCTCTCAAGAAAATCTGCTATAGTCCCAGTGGGCCCAATTGTCATTCCGTGCGACATGCGACGGTGCCGACAATAACGATTCGGCAAGTATCTGACGATAAAACCCATTTGCTTCCCTCTCTCCTGTGTAACGACACCATCTCATGTACTCTATCATGGAGATCTTAGCACTTTGTACTGTCTGTAGCATTCTTGTCTCCTGTGTCCTGGCTGGCTATCCTTCTCAACCAGAAGGCACAACCACCAGACAGATCGAAGGCAAGCCTGGAGGTTCCATATCATTCAAAGAGGTACGCTCATCGGCCGCGACTGGGAGATGGGTACTAACGCAGACAGACAACCATATGTGAGACACGGTCCAGAGCCTACGCTGGCTATGTACATCTTTCGAGCGCCTTAATCAACGGCAATGAAAGCGAAGACGCTGCTTACAACATATCGATGTTTTTCTGGTACTTTGAAGCGCGAAACAGTCCACGCGATGCTCAGACTGCAATCTATCTTGCTGGAGGGCCAGGGATCTCTTCAATGGTTGCCGCGACGCAGTCTGGAGGACCATGTGCCGTTCTACCTGACGCGAACAGTACACAAAGCAACCCATGGGCATGGAACGAATTCGTCAACGTGCTTTACATCGATCAGCCAGTCGGCACCGGCTTTTCGTACGATTCTTTGATCAACGGCACCAGAAATTTGCTCTATACTGGAGCTGAAGATACTGACCTTTTTGATATCACATTGACCGGAACTGAGAGTGAGACACAAGTAGACGAAGACGTCACAAACCTGCTTGGTACATTCTCTAGCCAATTTGCACTACGAACCGCCAATTCTACAGCGGCTGCTGCGCGCACGCTCTGGCACTTTTCACAGGCGTGGTTCTCGTCATTCCCTGGCTACACGACTACAGACAAGCGCATTTCCATCTTGGGCAACTCTTACGGCGGATACTATGTACCCCACAGTGCAGCTTATTTTCAAAAGCAGAATGAAAGGATACGGTCAGGAGAATTGCAAGCTCAGGTCTTGCCAATCAATTCCATTGGCTGGACAAATGGGTGTACCGACATGCTTTATCAGGCTGAGTGGTACCCGGACATGGCATATAACAACACGTACACCCTACACGTACTTCCAGACGAAGCGTATGCCGCAGCAAAAGAAGCCTGGCATACCGAAGGCGGCTGCCGGGACCAAATTCTTGCGTGTCGCGAAGCTGGGAATACCTACGACCCTGCGCAATATGGCAATCACGAAACTGTCAACCAAGTTTGTCTTGCAGCAAGCTTCTACTGCGCTGCGAACATCATACTTGGGCCTTTCGCCGAGTACAGCAATCGCTCAGCCTTCGATCTCTCCCATTTCGATCCCGATCCCTCGCCTCCGTATTACTCTACCGGCTTCTTCAACCAAGCCTGGGTGCAGCGAGACCTTGGAGTGCCACTCAATTTCACTCGAAGATCATATGTCGTTCAGCAAAATTTCGTGACTACCGCCGATGCTTTCCGTGTCGAAGGTCTCAAGGACATCGAATACCTTCTCTCTCAGGATATCAAAGTCACCATGATCTACGGCGATCGAGACTATCGCTGTCCCTGGAATGGCGGCGAAGAGTTGTCTCTTGCTGCGAAGTGGTCCGGCGCTGAGGCATTCCAGTCAGCAGGCTATGCCGACATTAAGATCGGAGACTGCGGTCAGGCTGGCGGCGTGGTACGACAACATGGAAACCTTTCTTTCAGCCGAGTGTTCCAAGCGGGACACGATGTCGCGTTCTCGCAACCAAGGACTGCGTTTGAGATTTTCAAGAGAAGTTTGCTTGGACTCGATGTGGCGACTGGGAAGCGGCGAACGTACGATCGTTACTCTACTGCAGGACCGAAAGATTCTTGGCATATCAGAGAGACCTTGCCTGAGCCACCAGCATTCGAGTGCAGCATTTTTGCGGTGGCTGAAAGTTGCACGAGTGAGCAGTATCTTGCCCTTGAAGACGGAAGTGCTGTGATCGAGAACGGTATTGTTATTTGGCCAAAGGCTGTGATGGCCGAAGGTAACACAAGCGTGTCCTGAGAGGACCTGGGATCACAGGATTGCTGTGAATGGCGAACAGTGGTCAATGCAGCTTCGAGCTGGATCATCACTGCACATGAGGCTCATCTTTATCCCTCTCATAATCTGAAGTTCTGATCACGATTCAATTGTTTCTGCAACATTGGCGTGTATGAAGGGCGTCTGAGACCGTAGTCTGGGACCTAGAATGCTGGAAGTGCGCCGGGAATAAGACAGCCTTGCCATGATTGGTGGGCCATCCCGACCGTTTCGGGAGTGTTTATTGGGAGGAGAGATGTGACCCGTGCGTCGCGGGCAATCGCCGATTGTTTTGGCTGGGCGCACCACCTATAGATATCTTACCGCTCCCTTCTATCTCGTATCTCTTCTCTTCTATTAACCTCGCCGTTGCTAATACGCGCTAAATCGTTCGAATACGCTATCTTCTTAATTAATACCTCTCGTTATCGCACGCCTTTATCCTACCTCTAATTCGCTACTACTGCCGCTGCTAACCTCGCTGCCGCCGCCGCTACTAACCTCGCTACTACCGTAATAGAGTTCTTTAATTTCGATACTACTACTATTAACGCTAAGACTAACGCGATTCTTAATAGAATAGATAATATAGTATTCGACGACGCGTTCGGCGAGGTACCTATATTGCCGTATAATATCGATATTAACGCGCTCGGTAACGATTAAGGTAAACTAGTAGAATAGTTAGCGTACGCTTACCTTACGGAGGTAGTAAATTAATCGTCTTAACTACCTTAGCTATTAGAACTACCTTAGCTATTAGAACTACCTTAGCTATTAGAACTACCTTAGCTATTAGAACTACCTTAGCTATTAGAACTGCCTTAGCTATTAGAACTGCCTTAGCTATTAGAACTACTCTAATTACCTACTACTAAGTTATCTAATAATAACGCTATTATTAAATAGAGTAGTAGCTATAATAAGTTCGCGCTTTAATAAAGTAGTAAAGACTTCGCTAGTAGTAAGGTATTATTAATCGAAAAGCCTCCGGATATTATTTACTAGCGCTAGCGCCTCTTCTTAGCGTAGTTTAAACCGTTAGAGATAACGCCTAAATAGCGTTCGCTATATTAGCCGTAGTATAATAACGTATAGACTAGCAATAGTTACGCTAAACTAGCTAAAACTAAGTATACTCGAATATTTAGCTTTATATATCGCTACGGCTATAAATAGTATATCTTACGGAAGGTAAAGGATTCTAAGTATCGTAATAAGCTTATTTAGTAGACGAACGATAATACGAGCCTTTATCTAGCTCGCCTAAAGGTTATATATAAGTACGAGTATTACGGTAACGACGATCTAGCTAGTAATCTCGTAATAAACTCTAATAAAGTAATAGTTCGCGTAAAGCTAGTTAAGTACTAGTTTAGCTCGCTAGATAAGGTAAAGAGACGTAGAGGTGCCTATAAGTATAACTATAATTTAACTACCTCTAATTAGCTAAAGGTTTACTCTGCCTTATAGAGGTACGTTAGCGCTAAGCGTTAGAAGGGTTATAGTACCTTAGCTATAAAGAATAATATTATAGAGGCGGAGGATTCTAACTAGTATTCTCGCTTCCTCGAGATTAGTAGCGCTAGTTTTAAGCGCAATTACGTCTATAACGTAGCGCGTAGTTTCTTACGCGCGTATCCTAATTAGTAATACGCTAGCGATAGGTAGTCGGTAGAAGTATAGTTATATAAACTAGAAATATAGTATCTTAAGAGTAAGTTAATTCTCGTAGTTAGTTATTTAATAGTTACTAAGTAATACTAAAACTTAAAATTTACGGCCTCTAATTAGCTATAATAAAAAGCCTAGTTTCGGATTACTAACTAAACTTTACCTTCTACGATAATTCTAACTCTTCTATAGATAACTTACTATATAAATACGTTAAAACTACGCGTAGCGACAAGCGTAACGCGGTTAGAGAGGAAACTAATAGAGTCGTATTTGCTAATAGCGAGCGCTTAAAGATATTTAGTAAGTTTAGACGGCTAGTTTTAATAGACGCGATATATAATAGATAGATAAGTCTTATACGCTAGTCTACCTCTTTATATAGAGTAAGTAGCACGCCCTATATATTTCGTAGATAGAAAAGCCCTTATATAAAGTACTCCGGTATAAAAACCTCCTTATATCTATATATTTTATAGCAAGCTCTATATAGCTTGCCGCTTCTATAGTATCTAAGCTCCGTAGGACGATAAACGTTGTCTTAATAGTCTAATATTCTCTTATTATATATTCCTTTATAGTATCTATATCCTTAGTACTTAGAGAGCCTATTCTCTTATCTACTAGCCTAGGGGCTCTAGCCTATATATATAGCCTTTGCCTCTATACTAGTACCTATATTAATCTATATCTAACTCTTTCTTACTAGTTCCTAGGATAGGTATCTCTCTATATAAATCCTACTTAGATTTTACCTTACTTAGTATCTAGTTATATAATCTATATCTAGAGAAATTCTAGTTTCCTAGAGTATCTAGAATAGTAGTATCTTTATAGGCAGCTCTAAGTATAGTATAGAGATAGCTTATATTAGATACTCTACCTTTAGACTTAAAGTTTTAGAGAGCTCTAGAGTAGAAGGACTAATTCTACCTTAGAGTCTTCTATTTAAATAAAGGCTCCTAGTAGCTATTTATCCTAGTATCTCTAGAGGTATTACTATTCCTTTGCTTCTATTCCTCCCGTCCTTATTCTTTTATATTAAAGCTTTCTCTTAGGTATACTTAGCTTCTTCTCTTTAGCCTATAGTAAAGCTAGGTTACTACTCTAGCCTCTAGGCCTATAAGGGTATTTACTACCTAAAAAGGCTATCCTTTAGTCGAGTATTAGCGTCTTATATTAGTAATAGCCGCGCTAACTCTATTATTATATTCTTAGGAGCTCTCTAGATCTTCTTAGGTTAAAATTCTAGACTTTTTATCGCTTTCTCCCTATCTCTTTATAGATATCTAGCCGCTCTATACTTTATTAGTATAGCTAGAGCTACCTATTTCTACCTACGACCGCGTAGAGGTATATAATAAGACTTCGTAGGCCGCGATATATAATACGAATAGCCTTAACTAGAAGCTATTCTCGCTAATAATACGCGGTACTATAGGCTACTAGATCTATTCTACGTACTTCCTTACTCGTAGCGAAGATAGTAATATTATTACTAAATACCTAAAGATAATTAAGCGCTAGTACCGCGATATTCGCGTATACTAGGAACTATAGTTCTTTATTACTAATAATAGCGGCGCTAAATAGAACGCTATAGTAGCCGCGTAGCTAGGCTTAATCGCCGGCGAATAAGAAGTTAGTTACTTCCTTTACTAGAAATACGTTAACGCTACCCTTCGCGAATAGTTCTAAGAGCTAAACTACTATAAAACGCTTAAATACTTAATCGTAGCCTTAAAGATTTAGAAGATAATACTCGGTTATAACGACTTAATTAAGGTAGTAATTAACGTACTACCTCGCGATAGTATAGAAGTACCTAATCGTTAGAAGCTAAAGTATATCGAACGAGAGCTAATCGCTACTAAACTAAAGTAGTATAACGCTATACGAGAGTATTCGCTACTCTATATATAGTATAAAATAATAAATCTAATCGAGTACTATTACGCCTACTTTAAGCGAGATAATAAGAAGCGTACTATACGCGGTTATTTACTCTATAGCATTACGTACTACGCTATATATATCGATAATAGCTTTATATACTATATAAAATAAGCTAAATATACCTTCTATTTAAAATTATACTCTATCGTAACGAACTAGCCGTAGATAAAGGTACTACTATATCTAGTATAAACTCTAATTATAAAGGAGTTCGAATAAGGCGAACTTAATTACGCTACCGGCGACATACGCGAATTAGACGTTAATAACTAGTACGAATATCTCTTCTTCTATAAGTACGTTATACTATATAAGTATATATTCGCGTAGAATAAACTCTATAATAATCTAACGTAGGCCGATTACGATAAATAGGTATATAGCTAGAAGGAATCTAGGTTCGAGCTATACTTTACTCGTAATCGTATTATAGTAGAATCGGAAGAAATATAGCTAGCGCTACTAGCGCGTTGCTTTATTAATATAAAAGAACGACTATATACGCTAAAGGAGAAGTTCTACGCTATTAATAATTAGCTAGCTAAAGCTAAAGTAGACGATTCTACTAGAGATTAGGTACTACGATTATAGCTTATTAACTTAGCGCTAGTAACGCAGCCGTCTATTAAATAGTTAGTCGCTAAACTTATTTAATATATTAAAGATAAGACGAACCTTAAGCCTACGCCGTAGCGATAACCTCTAACTTTATCGTACGCGCCGCTACTAGCTATAACTATCCTCTCGTTCTACTATATACTATAGTAAGAACGAGAGGCTTAGCTATAATATACGCTAGAAGAGGCGCGAGCGCTAGCTTAAGGAAGGGTATTAGATTAATAGGCAGTTACGAATAACGCGTAGAAGGTTTATTTATCGTAGAATCTACCTCTATCGTCTTAATAATAATAGTCGCTATTAAAAGAGCTAAATAAACGCGTTAGGTAGTAATAGTAGTAGCGAGGTTAGTAGTAGCGAGGTTAGTAGTAGCGAGGTTAGTAGCGAGGTTAGCAGCGGCGGCGGCAGCGAATTAGAGGTAGGATAAAGGCGTGCGATAACGAGAGATATTAATTAAGAAGATAGCGTATTCGAACGATTTAGCGCGTATTAGCGACGGTAAGGTAGTTAGGGAAGGTGTACGAGGAATAGTAGATGGTAGGATTGTTTACTGTGGCGCGTGCTGCGGAATTAATCGGCTTCGCTATCGCGGAGATTAGCTGGCCCCACCTCTCCTCCCAATAAACACTCCCACCGTTTCGAGCTCTCGTTGCTGATGTCAACACTATGCATTCAATGTTTCTTTACCATTGAGCACGTACACGTAACCTACCCACCCTCTCCCACTCTGTTCCCCTCTCCTCTGCACCACCATTGTGACAACGAATCCCACACAATGTCTTCCGCCCGCTCCATCATGCGCGCCAGCCGCCTGGCAGTGCGCCTGACCGCGCGACCACTCTCCACCACGACAGCAAGATTCGCAGTCCCGCTCAACGAGCGCGGTAACGACACCGCAAACGAATACCGCCGCATTATGAAATCAAAGCCTCTCAACCCACACATGACCAACACGACCTCAACGATCGCCAACGAGATGCCCAACGTGGGCGAAGACGCCGCCCCACCCGAGCTCCTCACCAGCGTCGACAGCAAGTTTGTGCCCAAGGATTCCAAACCACAAAACACGGAACGCATGACGGGCGGCACTCAAAAGCCCGCGCCAGAATCCGGCCCCAACGCCGGCCTCGATGTAGGTGAAATCGAAGGCGGCACGTTCAAAGTGGAACCTCTACGCCGCACCGGCGAAGACGTCAACACAATGCGCGCGCGTCTCGTCTGTAAGCCTTAGCCGCGCGCTGGAAAGAGTCACGATTGCTGACGCTGATGGGTGGAATGTTTTTTACAGATCAAAGCCGGAAAAGAGGGACATTAGAGTCCGATCTCCTTCTTTCCACTTTCGCCGACGCCAACCTCGGAACGATGACGGGCAAGCAATTGCAGCAGTACGATCTGTTTCTGGACGAGAATGATTGGGATATCTATTATTGGGCCACACAAGAGCCGACACCGACTTCAATGGCGTATGCAGAAGGTGCGGGACCGGACATGGCAGCACCGGAAATGCAAGGCAAGGACGCTACGGAAGTTGGTGCTGCAACCAAGTCCGCTTCTTCAGATGGCACAAGAGTCCGTCAGCCTGGTACTGGCGAGTGGGCGCAGACAATTGGCACGTTCAAGGCGGCGTATCGACCTGTACCGGCGAGGTGGAAGAACAGTGAGATTTTGTCCATGTTACGGAAGCACGTGAAAGATCGCAGTGCCGGCGGTGTGCAGGAGTATGGTCAGGTGGATGTTTCCGGCCAACGTAAAGGCGGTGGTTTGGGTTTCATGCCGGAACTGAAAAACTTTGATCAGTGAAGTGGCGAGCGAGTGCGTGTATAATACATAGAAGCATCTGATTATGAAACATCAAGTCGAGCTTTGAGTCCAAGTGTAACAGAATCAAACCGAACAACCTTAACGGTGGCGATTGCGAGATCAACTGAGGATGAGGAAGTACTCAAAGTCATTGCACAGTGCAAACGCCTCTCGTGTGGTGTCTGGTTATTGGGTGCGAACGTATGAAACGAGACATAAGACTACCCCTTGTCCTTCCTTCTCGAACGCTTGACCGGCGCGTAGACCTCATTGAAGTTCATCGCAATCGCTAAAAACCGCATATCACTATCCGGCTGATAAGCCAAATCCCCCAAAAGCACGTTGACCTTCGCCTTGAAATCTCCCTCCAAAGTCTTCAACCTCTGCCTGAGCGAACCCAGCATGTTTCGTTCGCCATCGATGCCGCCTTGAAGAGGCAAGAGAGGGGGTATCGGGGAGTCCGTCTCTCGTTCTCGCAGACGCTCTCGCATTGTTTTGCTCGCGGTTGGGAATAGTGGGGAGGGTTCGGATTCTTCATCCGCTTCTGTGATGCCCCAGCGGCCAGCGCGGCTGCGAGTCTCGATCTTGGCGGCCATCTCCTGTCGACGGGTGAATTCTGCGACGCTGTAGCTGTATAGGCTATCGAGGACGTCGCGATAGGCAAGCATCAGTTTGAACAGCTCGTGGAGTTGTGTGGTGAAGTCGAGTCCGACCATGCCAGAAGCTCCAAGAAGCCCCTTTCTTGTGATGTTGCGAAGATATTCCGAGTGAGCGTTGATGAGCGTATCGAGGGTGGCATCCGGCTTCGTCATATTTCGTTGCAAGTCAGCCCACCCCTTTTCGATGACTTCGAAGAGAACGTAGTATTGAAGCTGGTCCACGAAGTGGATCATCTCGGCGAGTCGCCCTCTCGCCGATTTCCAGTCTGAAGCAAGCTTGTCTCCCACAGCAGCGAGCACGCCACGAGCACCAGTCTGGAGTCTTCTCCAGGTGGTGGACAGCGCAAATTCGACACGCTTCACTCTCCAAAGGAAGTTGAAGACTTTGAGATACTGGCGACCAGCCCAAGGAGTGACGATGACATCCAAAGGTGAATCAACGCGATACTCCAACGTGAAAACATCCCAGCCGATCTCGCCGTGACTGAGTTCTAACATGCGGGCATCCAGGCGGCGCAAGACATCCGCATTGTCATGCTGAGCATTCGAATTACGAATAGCATGCTCCAACTGAGCTGTGAGAGTGTGTCGATACTGGCTGTTAGCCGGCCGATCGAGATTCTGCGACAGAGACTCCATAAGGAGGGCGATGAAATCTCCTTGGCCCAGGAGCAGATACTTCTTCATAGCCTTGAGATGGGTCGACAGAGCGAACTTCGTTTCCAGTAAGTCCATGAGCCGGGCCATGACCGCTTTATATGCTTCGTCAATGCTCGCGACCAAGTCTGTCGTGTCGCCATATTTGAGCTCTTTTGATGCAGATTTGCTGTACGATTCAACCCACGCACTGTCGCCACAAGCGTAGCGAATGAAATTCAGACTCTTTCCGATAAGATACACCCGGTTGGCAAAGTCCGAACTCATGATCGTAGGAATCATGGTTTCCTGCAGACTGTACTTTTGCTCCCACACGCTGGTAGCACCGCCCTCTTCATCCGGATTCTCGACTACGAAAAACTCTCTGTAGGGATCTTCGAGCTCGCCGTCGTAGATCCACGCTCTGAGCATGTGGTAGAACGGGCGGGTAACTTGCGTAAGGAGCTTCTCTGCAAAATTGTGCACGAATGGATCGCCATGCTGGGATGAAAACCCGTGGATCAAACTGATCAGCTCGCCGCCCTTCTTCGCTTTCGCTGACTCGACGATCATGCTCATGAGACGCAGGCCTAGAGTGGCCTCCCTGGTCCAAACCACGCATCGTTTGAGAGTGACTCCTGCTTTGCCCAGACCGCCATCGGTTTTTCCGGAGTCGAGCTCCGCCAGCGCACGTCGGATTTGGCCTTCGAGAGTTGCGACCAGGCTTAGATAAGATCGCAATTCCAGCCCTATTGCGCTCCGCAGGCTCTGACCAACCAGGCCGCCTTCATTCGAGTCCACAAAGTCGGAAAGTGATCTGTAGAGCAGCGACGGCTCGGCAAGTTGATGTAGCAGGGAAATGATTGGGACTGGCAAGGTGGTGGGTAACCTGATTCTCTTCTTGTCTGCGAAAGGCAAATGTGTAGATGAGAGGCCTTGCAGTGTATATGGTAGATCGCGTAAGAGCGCTGACTCTGCAGGCTCGAATGCGCCCGACGCGTTCTTCGCAGGAGATTGAGGCTGCGACATGCCGTTCATGCGCTCCTGAGTTGTTGGTCTTGGAGGCACAGGTCGCTCTCGATCGCGCACAGTCTTCTCCACCTCTTGCTGTTCAGGTAGTTGAGTTCTTGGCTGTCTAGGCAGCCCATTCCTCGCAAACGCGTCGCTGAATATCTCGCGGTGCGCTTCACGTTGCTCATCCGGCTCCGTCTCCTGCTCGTCACTGTCTGCTTCTTTGTCCTCTTGCAGTCGTGGTTGTGAATTAGCACTCTCTTGCGGACGACTACCATGCCTGCCAATCTTGAGACTCTCGTACTCTCCGACTCGCAGCAAGAAATAAAGAATCGCCCATTTGTTGTTCAAGACAGGCTGACTCAACAGCCTCGAGTAGAGATTGCTGAACGATGTCGCCTGAACAGCATCTCCATCGCGCACAAGCTTCCTCTTGATCAGATCTGCCGCTTGATTGACATCGTCAACCGGTAAGGGCTCGTGTTCGCCCTCGTCAATCAAGTTCGTTGCGATCTGGTTTGCATCTTCCCAGCGCTGGTCTGCACTGTCTTCATCCTCGCCCGGTTGTTGTGGCGGAACAGTCCGCTCAAGAAGAGATTGGAGCGCGTTTTCGACGCGTTCTTGTTGACTTCGCGACATGAGGAGGCGGTGGCATGTTCGTTGCGGGTGTTTACTGCGACGGGTCGACGCGCATGTTCAGCGGCACGCGTGTTTGGCGGGGTGAGCGCGAACCAAGCCAAGATCAAAAAGTGCGGAGTGGCATGTGAAAGGCAACGACGACTTGGTCACGATACCGCAATGAGCACTTTCATCCTGGACCTGATACGTGCGAGCCATTCGTAGCGCGGAGAGATCGCCTTCTGTAACGCCGTCGTCGCGATTCTGTGAAGCAAACACTGTACGCAAAACGATACGCATGGAACTTGTTTCATTACTTTGCCTCACTATTCGTAGCATGTCGCGCTCAAGTCGGTCTATGCACTTGAGCCCCCATTCACTGCCACGCATGGAAGCACACTCCTTTTTGTGATCCTGTGCAGCAAGTAACGCCAACTTCGCCATCTGTCTGTGCAGCTGCCACATTTCCCTAGACCTCAAACGCGCCAAACCCTTGAAAGTCGAGTTCCCATGAAGACCATCTACAGTTGAATCAAAAGTACACCACTGCCGTATGCTCAGCCCGTCATGTTGTGCCGCCCGTACACCGGCGCGTGGTCAAAGTGATGTGGCGTCGGCGGTGACATATTCAGGTATCTTGAAGGCGACTCGATACTGTGAGCTACACCTTCGAAAGACCGATCAATGGAGCGATCAGACAAGTCAGGGTGCTCCTAGCTACGCAACAATTAGGTGCCATGCTCGGAGGCAAGAAAGTGCAGTAACACTTTGCTTACCTCCTCTGCATCTGCGCCTGTGCCATTTGACCTTGCTGGGGCATTCCAGGACCGCCTTGACCCATGGCCATGCCGTATGGGTTGGCGTAATGTTGAGTATCACCAGCGATCTGTTGCATGGCCATGCCGGATATGCCTTGCGCTTGCGACACTGGGCAATCTTTGTGGGCCAGCAGAAGAGTCTTGAGGCCGACTATTTCTTCACGCAGCTGGGTGACAGTAGCAGCCAGTGCATCATTCTCCGTGCTGAAGATCTCAACCTTTTGCTGGAGGTTAGCCAGCCATTGCTTCTTGCGCTGTCGGCATTTCAAAGCGGCAACACTGTGTTCATGTCAGCAATCTAGTCTCGGCAATGTTGTGGTAAAAATCAACCCTACCGATTTCGCTCCAGGAAATTCTTCCGCTTCTCCTCATCTGTCATCTTCTTGCCATCCTTGCCCATTTCCTCGGCCTCGGGGCTCATGTCGTCCATATCTTCAGGTTCTTCCGACTGTGTGCTGGCGCGCGCTTTCTTGTTGGTACCTTGCTTCGATGAGCCCTCGTCGTTCTTCCTCTTGCCATTGGCTGCGCCCTTGCCAGCACCCCCCTTTTTGCCACGAGCATTCCGCGTGTTGGCTTTGTTGTCGTCCTCCGAGTATTGGTCGGCGTGCTCGGTGCTGCCAGACATATTGCTACCCACGCTGCCCTTGTTGCCTCGCTGGTCCTGCATGCCCTGTTGGTAGCCTTGTTGCTGTGACATTGGGTAGCTGGTCGCGCTTCGTTGTTGTTGCTGTTGTTGCTGTTGTTGCTGCTGGCCACCAGCTTGTGCCAGCATGAACAGTCCGTTCGCAGCCTCGTTGCTTTGGTGAGACCCGAAGGGGTCTTGGCTATCTTGGGTTGCGCTCTGGCCGTTGGGGTTGTAGGGTTTGCTATCAAGATCGGGCTGAATGTTCGGGTTCTGTTGCGCTTGAGATGTTGGGGCTTGGCCGAGTCCGTAGGTGTTTTGTGACGTTTGCGCGCGAGCAGTCATGGCGGTTCGATGGAAGTCAAGGGTGCCAGGCGTGGCGCCTCCACTCTGTAAGCTGCTGAAGAGGGCTTGTGAATTTGGCGATGGCTGTGGGAACATCGACCCGCCACCGCCAGGCGTCAAACCAGTTCGGAGCGAAGATTCGTTCGGAGTGGGGAAACTACCAGCGAAATGGTGGTCGCTGTTGAAGTAGTCGTTGGAGCCAGTCGGTCCGGTAAGCATAGCCGGACTGAGAGGACCTGAGCGCAGGGAGCCGGGCCAGCCGGGAGTGTTGCCAGGAATGAGCGACGCTGGAGAGGTGAGGCTGGTCACGCCCGGAAGTTGCGTCTTTCCTGGTGTCTCTGCGGGGTTGCCAAATGCACTGTCGAATGGGTTGGGCTCCTTGGTCAGATGGGATCCGTTGTGCGATGCGCCAAAATAATCGCCGTCGCCGTTCTGTGCAGGTTTGGGCGGTGGAGCGAGCGGCGCATTGGCACCAGCAGCACCGGTGTCTTTGGAGTCGGACTCTGTTTCAGGCTGCTTGATCGTAGGGACAGATGTATCTGTGCACTCGTTAGTGACTGCCGGCGACGATGTTGCGGCTGCGTCACGGTCGCAGAGATGCATGCGACCATGGCGGCGACGTACCCGACTTGTCGGATGGCTCCTTCGTCAACGTGTCTACGCAGCAGTCAGTTGTCGTGAACTTGCGCGCCAATGGAGTTCGCCTCGTGATGATAAAGATAAGCCGATGATGCAATCGAGGCTCGTGGGTGACATGACGGTGAGCGGGCGCGCAAGTCGGCGGCGGCGGCCGCAGAGGGATTGGGCAGGGCGGGAGACAACGCACCTGGAGCCTGCAACGAATTGCGATTCGAGCGCGGCGATGCAGTCTGGCTCTTCGCACTCAGGTGAGGTGAATTGGCAGTTGTTGTTGATGATCGAGTTGCGACTGCGGCCATGATGACGTCGCGAGGGCTGTATCGTACCGGGCGCTGCCAGGTGACGACGATCCTCGAACCTACTGCCTTACTTCTTCCACCTCTGTTCTTCGTGCACTCTTTCTCGTCCTCTGTTATGTTGTTCAATCCACACGCCTATGCACGGCATCTGGTCAGCGAACGTGTGCGCGGAGCGGGTGCGTCGCGTGCGGTAGGGGAAGAAATGGCGTGGCGGCGACTTGTCTCCTTTCGGCGACGTCGACTCGGCCAGCAATTCCTGCTCGGTGGCAAAACGCTTGAGCCTGGCGACACGACACGTCCACGACGCCGTCGCTGCCTCCCCAGCGCAACTGCACGCGGTGTAGGACTCACCTCGAATGCGCCGTCGGCCTTTCTCTGATGGACAGCTGGTCCTGGCGATGCCTCCAGGCTTGGGGCGGTGGTGACGTAGGTTTTGCAGCGGTTTCAAGGAGACGCGACGAGAGACGGCGCAATTCGCGCTGACAGCGGCCGTGTAATGCTCCAAACAGCCCGGTGTGCGAGCCCCCAAAGTGTTCGCAGCGGTGTCGTGCTGCGCAAACGCCCTCCTGTGGTAGTACAACGTGACTTGCACGCGAAGGTCGACAATGCGCGGTGTTGATGCGAGATACGTCAGCGGAGAGAGTTGAGGCAATGAGGTCAGAGTCTGCTTTATGGAGGAGAGGGAAAGCTCGGCAAGATTAGTGAGCTACAAGGCGCGAACATGCAAGTGCGGCAGGCGTGGGCCCGAGCTCAGCGACTCGCAGCTGCCCATCGCAACACCCACGTCAATCGCCTTTGTCGAGCCATTCTCTTCCGCCGGCCAGCCGTGCGGCGTGGTCACGCTCTTTGTGCCTGCCCACAATCCGCCATACCACACATCGCCCCAGCGGCCTCCATCTCACTCAGCGGTGAAAGAAGTTGTTTGGAGGTGCGCCCGGCACATGACAGCTGCAACGGGACCGGCGGCTCCGATCTGCTCGATGCGCCCGATCGCTGCCTCAACCTCTCACCGAGCCTCATTATTCGCGTCCGCTCCACGACGATATCTCTGTCGCCAACATTCACTGGCAGCATAGCAGTCGCGCGCAGATGGCCCAGATTCACCGCGAGGATCACCCGTCTCCATCTATTATGGGAGTTTGAACATCCCGGATCCGCTGACGTCTTGACCCCAACGCTCCGATGATAGTCCAACACACACAAGCAGAGTTTTTCCAAAAGCTGCAGTCCGGAAACAGCTCCTGGCTCGCTCCAGGCGCGTTTTAGGCGACGTGTGGATCTCTCGGGGCTGCGCAGTCTATGGCCCGCGTCAGGCTCGCTATTCGTCCATGCCGATTCTGATCTTGCAGTGGTCCAACGGGCTTTTTCCGATGCGCTGATCGTGCAGCATCCGACGGGCCATTCTACTAGTTAGTGCCTTTGCCATTTTTTTTCGAGGTGCTTTCCCAGACAATGCGGTTTAGCCAGGCCTGATAAACAGCACTGCTCGTGTACATACGGCAAGTCTCACGCAATTTGCAGCGCAACCTTACCCTCATCTCACCCGGGAGTTAGGAGGTACCGTCGAGTTATTAGAGCTGAATCCGCTTGGCGTCTCCAGTTTGGTACCGCTAAGCTCGATGGTGGTATCACGCTCCCGCGCATTTATGAGAACGAATGCAGCTTTTGTGAGCAGACGCTCGAGAAGCCTCTGTATCTGCTGGGCTAGCCATGAAGCTTCACCATTGTAGCTTCGTCGTGACTCGAACGCGAAGTGTCAATTCACTCAGGGTGCCTTGTGTGGGAGCAGGGGACGTTTGACATGCCACGAGGCAGCGAATGAAACAACCCTCTGCCTCTCGAAGGCACTCGAGTGGTGCGTTGGCATATTCAGAGAATGTCCATCTGCTGGCGACCTTTCTCTCAGGTCTCTACAACTACGGCCAGCTATTCAGTGTCTGGAATGGTCCATTATCTCACCTTAAGGGCTCGTCAGGCTTGTATGATGCCAGCGACTGATACGATGAAGGGTTCATTGGCAACAAGGGCCGGGAGAGCCTGCCCGAGCATCCCCTGTAATGTGCAGGATGCATGGAACTTCTCGACAGGTGAGGTTGGAATAGCCATGTTTGTGACGTCGGACTAGGATCGCGACTCGCGCCAACAACCACTTGCCACTACCCACATGCACACGAGGGAAGGCCGACAAATTGCATCATAGCACATGTGAAGACACACAGCATTCGCAGTCAGCATTGCGATTGCCGTTTTCCGCCAAGGGTGACGGGGCTGAGCTCACGTGCAAGTATCGACACAACTTGATGTCGTGACCGCGTGGCATGATTTGAAACACAGGCAGAGTCGGCATCCTGTTACGCCTCGCCTCAAAGCCCAGCAGGCACTCTTACATACTACTTACTGGCCTCACCGGCATTTCGGACCCACGCTACATCAAGACTTGTGTCGATCTGCAGCGTCAAACTCCATCAGAAATTGAACGGCAGAATTATAATTCAACCACGGCTATGTTCGACTATGTCAGAGATTGGCATGCGTCGATGGGCACAACGTGCTGACCCACTTTCTTGCAAAGGTAAGGAGTATACCGCGCGTGGCTTGAGCCATTGCGCGAACCGAGAGGTTCAGATATGCAGCTACCAAGAAATCTAACACTTTGGACGAAGCAACAAGAGCGGCCTGATCTACAGCAAGAGTCTAGATCACGTTTCGCACAGATGCAGTAAACTCCTCAAAGACCTTCGCCGCCTGCATTCAATGGCTGAGAATAGAGAAACGATGACGCTAACTCTCTGTGGTCCATTTACATCTTTGACTTTCCTTTCCTGCTCGGCCTCAGCCACAATCCCTCCGCCATGGCGTGAATCACTCCACCTTCACTCTCAATCACCCCCTTCGCCCATGCCTTTCTTCCATCCTCCTCTACCCTGGTCACCCAGCTCCTCACCATGACCGTCCCAGGAGTCTTCACAGCCGCCTTGAATGTGACATTCAACTGCACAGTGAAGCTTGGAGCACCACCTTCGATCTTCGCTAATGTCATGCCCACAGCCCCGCCTAATGAACTGTCCAGAATACAACCTATCACGCCGCCATGAAGGAGATCAGGATGAGCATTCAAGTCTCCGCCGAATGTATAAAAGCGGCGCATCTCCCCTCTTTCGGATTCAGATGAGACGACTAGGCTTTCACTATTGCTGTTGCCGTTGTTGTAGTTCTTGGGGGGTCGAAAGAGTGTGAGTAATTGTCCGATTGTATCCTCGGTATTCCAGGTTTTGCCCATGAGTGTGTGACCCGTTCCATCATGAGTTACTGTGCGCGATTGGGAGAGGATGCGGAAATCGGAGTCTTCTATCGTCGGTTTGGCATAGGGCATAGAAAGGAAGTGGAGCACAGTGGAATCCGGCACATCTTTTGGGATGCGTTTTTGGAGATCCGCGAGAGGTGTGGGTTCCTTGGTCATGGTGGTTCTTTATGATTCGTGTCGGCAACCAGAGTGTTTTCTGTTGTCATCGTGGTGATGGCAGTTGTTTGATGGAAGACGTGTGTAGGTGGAAGAGCCGAGGCTGAGCGCTGTCGAGAAAGGCTTCGTCAAGTCTTGTCCTAACGCCGAGCCATCACCACCGACACCCACTTCTCTATTCCTGCATACTTTCTTCCTCCGACACGTTCATTATTTCTCATCAACGGGAACCATCCACCGCAACGCTGAGCTCAAGCTGGCATCAAGGTGGCATGCTTGAAACTATACTGCGATGCGACGCTGCGACGGGCGTCCACTTGCATTATCTCCGCTGCGCAGGATCACAAAGCGATACGAACGGAGGCTAGGGCGTTGAACGCCATGTTGTGGTACATACCAGTGATGCCACAACTCCGGGCTTTCGCAGTGTGCGGAGATCCTTCGTGGAGCTGGAGCAGTCAATGTCCGGTAGGAAGAAATACATATGTCATAAGTGCAGCTGTTCTGCGTGCTGAATGCGCAACCACAAACAACCCACACCTACTTCACATATCCAGCTGACCAGCAGTGCTTCCGCCACAGCAGCCATGAAGGTCTTCGTCACGGGCGCCTCAGGATTCATTGGCCGCGCTGTCGTCTCCGACCTTGTGAAGCACGGTCACGAAGTTGTTGGCCTGGCTCGCAGCGGCGCCTCAACTGAGAAAGTCAAGCAGGCCGGCGGTACTGTCATTGAAGGCCATCTCGAAGATCTAGAATCACTACGTGAAGGCGCGAGGACTTGTGACGGGACCATTCACCTGGCCTTCGTGCACGACTTTTCTTCAGCAGAAGCTTTTCAACACGCCACTGCGGTCGACCGCGCAGCCATCTCTGCTATGGGAGAAGAAATTGGCGGCACTGGCAAAGCTCTCATCATAGCATCCGGCACACTCGGGTTCCCGCAAGGTCAAGTTGCGACTGAAGACACTGAGCCGGAGCGAGGTGGTCCAGTGTCCGACCGTACCAAATCTGCCGACTTGCTACTCCAGCTCACCAAAGAGAAGAACATTCGTGGCATCGTCCTCAGATTCTCGCCCACTGTTCACGGCAAGGGCGACTGGGGTTTCATTCATATGCTCGGAGACGCCGCTAAGCGTGACGGCTTTGCTACATACATCGATCAAGGTTCTTCAAGATGGTCTGCAGTCCATCGCTATGACGCCGCTACTCTTGCGAGACTTGCTCTAGAGAAGGGCAAAGCCGGAGCTGCTTACAACGCTGCAGCCGAAGAGGGCATCCCCATGAAAGATATCATGACGGCCGTCGGCGCAAAATTGAATTTGCCAGTCAAGAGCAAGACAATGGAGGAAGCCCAGCCTTCGCTTGGACTTTTCGCCCATATTATCAACATGGACAATCCAACTTCAAGTGAGAAGACGCGTAACGAGCTGGGTTGGAAGCCCGAGCATCCTGGATTGCTTGAAGATATCAAGGAAAACTATTTCTGAACAGAGGTGGAGATTTGAAGGCTCAAGATTCAACGCTTCACGTTCATTCATGGGCAGATGTACACGAGGCCCACTTTGTAAATCGTAATGCGTTCGCTGTCCTTTAGTGACTTGAACGCATGTTTATGAACTTGCCTATCTGCAAGTCACAAGCCGCCTGGTTTCTCAGTGACTTTCAAAATTGATCATAGATCCACCCGTTCATCCTGTGTCTGGCTATCCCCAGCCTCATGCGAGCGATGTCGTCCAAACGGCCAAGCCTCTGCTTGATTCCTTTGGCATGCAATACTCTAGTATATGTAGCTACATCGTTTGCTCATCAGTCTCGCTTTCTTTTGGTCTCACAGATCTGTGTTGCAACTGATTCGAGATCTTGGTGAGCTGCTTCTGTGTAAACTCTTTCCCGCGTCCCACCCTTTTCACTCCTATGCGTGGCATTGTTGCTCAAATCCTAGCCTTTGGCCTCCACTTCGCATAAGAATGTTCTTCCGATCCTGGCACAAGATGATCCACATCGCTCGTATTTACCAACCCCGGATGTACTTCACTCAGGTTTTTCACGCCCACCAACTTCATCGCGCTCTCCAGCTCATCTCTCAAAATCTCGGTCAAGTGCTCTGCGCCTTCCGTTCCATAGCCCAAAGCGAATAAAAATGGTCTTCCCATTCCGATAGCTTTGGCCCCAAGACACAAAGCTTTGAGCATATCCCCGCCTCGACGAAAGCCTCCGTCGATGTAGATTTCCATTTTGTCGAAGATCTCGGGACATTGTTTGTGGAGCTCCAGTAGCAGCAGAATAGAGGGAGGCGAGTAGTCGAGATTTCTCCCGCCGTGGTTGCTGAGCAAAATGCCCTGCACGTTATATTTGATTGCCATTTTGGCGTCCGCAGCGCTTTGGATACCTTTCAGCACGATGGGTAAGTCGGTCAGACTTCGAATCCAGTCAATGTCTTGCCATGTTAGAGCTTGGTCGATGTAGGCTCCGACCGTTTTGGTCAGACCACCGCCACGTTTGCCGAGCGATTCACCGGTGATGGGATTGATGGCAATCTCGTCAACGCGGAGGCGTTCGTCGGACTCGCGTTTGCCCCGACCGGCGGCGTCGACTGTGATGAAGATTGCGCGCATACCAACTTCGACGGCGTTGGCAATGACTTCGGCGGTCTTAGAGCGGTCTTTGTTGACGTAGAGCTGGAACATAAAGGGATGTGAGGGTGCTTGAGAAACGATTTCGTTGGCGGGGAAGGATGCGTTACTGGAAATCTAGTGACCACGATGTCAGAGATTATCGTGAAATGAGGCTTATAACTGATGAATGGACTCACGATCTCCAGAATCCCGCTCGATTGTGCTGCTCGTGCTAGAGCTTTTTCGCCTTCGGGGTGGATCATCTTTGCCAGACCGCTTGGACAGATGAATAAGGGAACTCTGACAGGGACACCAAGGATGGAACTTGATGTGTCGATTTGAGCCACATCTCGCATTACTCGTGGCCTAAACCACACTCGCTTGAGCATAGACCGGTTCATGTCTCGTGTCCAGCAGTCGGTTGATGCTGTGGAATAGAACGCATGGGTTTTGGCCGATGACGTCTTCGCAGAGATTGATTCAAAATCGTAGCTGTATGCTAATGTCAGCATTGAGATCTTTCTTCACAAGTTAGATCGCATACGCATTGATCACAGTGTGCAGCGGCGGTCTCTCACTGTCAGAAACAGCTTGAGCAGCGTTAGGAGCCACTGGTCCTCGCTTCCAATCCGATGTAATTGTAGCTCGGTCGAGATTCCCGACGAAGGTTCCAATGGGTAGCGTATTCTTGACCACTGACGATGAATGAATTTCTAGGTAAGGCCTTGTGGCATCCTGGCCAGCATATTGTACAATCACTGGACTCAGGTGAGAAGTCGTAAGGTCATGTTGACGAAACGCACTGCATTGAACTCACGATTCGCTCCTCCAGGATGGTCGTCTGCGAAATGCGTGCAATCCCAGACCTGATCCTCGATCACTAGCCAACAGTCGTGGGGAGAATTGTGCTTCGCGATTTCAGCAGTACTGATTAGCTTGACTTCCTCCATCGCGAGGCTTCGGCAAATCACGATGGTGGTTGACTTGCTGTATTTGATTTATGCGGAAGGGCAGTCTGAGTGAACGAGGCACAACTACAAATGTACGACACGTGTATGTCGCAGACATCCAACGCCGTAATCGGAGCGCTTCTGAGTGGCTCCTGATGGCGGCCATCCTTGCCTGCACCGGCAGTTTACATCTCGCATGTCGGCTCGGTCGCTCTTGTCTCATTTCAAGTGATGCTTTGCATTTGGTCATGTAAACGTGCTGCTCAAAGTTGAGCATTGCGCAAGGATGCGACACAGAATTGCAGAGCTGCTCCTCCAGCCAGCTTGGCAACAGTTCACTTGAGACGGTCATGGTTTAGTGGCGGCTTCTTCCGATTGGTCCAGCTGATCATGGTTGGTCCAGCCACTCCACCCGCTCCAGTCTGCCAGCCAGAATTGATATGTCCCTTGCCGTATCTCTTGGCCATTGAAGTTATCAAGCTGTGTACCCGTTCAAGACATGCAGTCGCGCAACGCAGTCAGTATCTCTCCTGTGGCAGTAGACCAACAAGAAGCTACTTTTCAGCCAGGGTGAAGCCGATGTCTGCATCCTGGTCTGCATTCAATTGTGTGTTATTGCCCAAAGTCCTTGCCTGAGACATGAATTGCTCTCGTATATTGTGCATGGCCATGCCTAGCCTCGTGGGATCAAAACTATGGCCCGTCTTCATCAATTCGTGCATCGTGGAAGGGACAAACATTCATCTCGGCACATGCTCGTCATGGCTGTAGATTCACGATTCGAAATGAGAAGTGCTGTGCTGCCGCTCATCGTGCTGATGCGACGGACACGGCCTTCGCTTGTGTCGTGCATGGATTTCAGTGGTTGTTTGGTCTGGAGACGGATCCCCAAGTCCAGGGTAAGACATATTGCTTGCGTATGCAGCCTTGACCAGCAAGCAGACGGTGCTGCACCGATGTGCCATCCGCAGCTCGTGGGTCATCCTTCCATGACGCTGACGTCGACGACGTCCACGGTACGAACAAGCTTCGCACGCAGTGAACGACAGCGCGTGCACAGTCTCGGGAGGTCTCACCAGGCGAATACAGGACTCACGTGCCCCTCCGCCGTAGGACGGAAGAGCAAGACGCTGCATGCGCTAGCCATGCGCGCAGATCTGTTTCGGGCAAGGCGCGCACAATGTGAACATGCATGGTCGAAGCGGTTGCCCGGCTGCTGCTGGTTGCTTTGTCACGTCGTGCAACAGTTCCACGACCTCAGCCATGGTGGCGCGGATGAGAGAGCTGGACGATGATCACGTCCGTCGTTTCGATTTCGATTGCGCAGCAGACGGTGTTGGAGGGCGTTGCAGCACGGAGACACGTCAAGCGTGCAGCATGATGCACATGTTTATTTAACCGTCCCGAGAAAGTCTAATAAACTCGCGATATTCTGCTGCTGCTGCTGCTGCTGCTGCTGCGCTGCTCGCTCGACCGTCGTCTGTGCACCGGCTCTGCTCCCACTCCACAACCACTTCACGAGCGCCCCGCCTTCTGATCACCCTCCACCCACCCACCACCCGCCGTCATCCCTCCTCCGTCGCCGCCTCACGCCGCGCTCCCGCTGCTGCCACACTGCCGGACGCCGCCCGGCTGCACCACGACGGGCACGACTCAGCAAACACAGGCACAGCATTAGCACCGACAACCCTCGAACTCAATCAGCGACAGTCACCCCCCGCCAAGGCGATCCCCCGGCGCTCTCACTGCCTGCGCGCGCCTCTCCGTCCGCTGGCACATGTCCCCTTGCGCGTCCGGAGCTGAGGGCTGCCCGTGAGCCTGGTCGTCTCGGCCAGTTTCCATGCCCGCCATGACGTCTGCGTTGGACGACGAGGATTTGGCACTGTCGATAGCACCAACACCTGCCGGACGCCGCAACTCACGCGATGATCGACCGCAATCGCAAGCCCCGCCGCCTCAGGCGCAATCGGCAACGGCTGTCATGCGCTCGTCAGCGAACCCTCAACACGTCAAAGCGATGACCAGACTGGGCCAGTACAATGTGGTCAAGACGCTGGGAGAAGGGTCCTTCGGCAAGGTGAAGCTCGCCACGCATGCGGTCACCGGCCAAAAGGTGGCTCTGAAAATCATCTCGCGGCGCAAACTGGTGACGCGAGATATGGCTGGGCGGATCGAGCGCGAGATTCAGTATCTCCAGTTGCTACGCCATCCACACATCATCAAGCTGTACACGGTCATCACCACGCAAACTGATATTATCATGGTGCTGGAGTATGCCGGTGGTGAGCTGTTCGACTACATTGTGCAGCACGGCAAGATGCAGGAACGCAAGGCGCGGACATTCTTCCAGCAGATAATATGTGCCGTGGAGTATTGTCACCGCCACAAGATTGTGCATCGCGATCTAAAACCAGAGAACTTGCTGCTGGATGACCAGCTCAATGTCAAGATTGCCGATTTCGGGCTGAGCAACATCATGACGGACGGCAATTTCCTCAAAACGAGCTGTGGTAGCCCAAACTATGCCGCTCCCGAGGTCATTAGCGGTAAACTGTACGCCGGTCCTGAGGTAGACGTCTGGAGTTGTGGTGTCATTCTTTACGTACTGCTCGTGGGACGACTGCCGTTCGACGACGAGTATATTCCGGCGCTGTTCAAGAAGATTGCGCAGGGCCAGTATCATATACCTCCGTACCTGTCGCCAGGCGCGACGCGTCTGATCAAATCGATGTTGCAGGTCAATCCAGTGAACAGAATTGGAATTGCAGAGATCCGCTTGGACCCATGGTTCCAGGAAGATCTTGCCGAGTATCTTGCCGTTCCCCCCGAGGATTTCTTCGATACTGGTGTCGACCCGAACAAGTCTATTGACCCTGCCACACTCGGAAAAGGCAAGCCGGCCGTTGTTCAGGAGAAAATTCACCAGAGTGTTGTCGGCAAGCTTGGCAAGACAATGGGCTACGCTGCAGACGATGTGCAAGAAGCATTGCAAAAGGATGAGCCGAGTGCTATCAAGGATGCATATCTCATCGTGAGAGAGAATGTGATACAGGCGGCAAATCCTGCGCTGCAAAGAGCCATCCCAGACTATCCCAACTCGCCGCCCGTGAATCCTGGGAGCTTGCTGGCCATGACCCCACCGCCCAAGAAGCAATCCGCTCCCACACCCCAAAGAAGGCCTGCGCAATCACCTCTGGACCACCCGCGTCATGGGTCTACTGGATCGGGCTCGATTATGGAAGCCCGCTCGGCCGCATCGACCATCGCCATTCTACCTTCATCATTACCTGGCTATCACTCGGCATTTATGCGCGGCCAGATCAACAAGTCGCATTCTCCGACCAACGGTGACGACGATCCTGACGGAAAACCACGTACGAAAGAGGAACAGGAGGCCACTGCAAGGCGTCTCAAACCGCATAGCAGGAGCTCTACTAATCTCGCCCGAAACGAGAAACCTGATCTCGACATGACGAAGATGCCAGAAGGCAGGCCGAAGAAGCAGCGCCCAACGAAATGGCAGTTCGGCATCAGGAGTCGCAACTCACCAGCGGAGGCCATGTTAGCAATCTATCGCGCCCTCCACAAAATGGGAGCCGTATGGGAAGTGCAGCCGCCCAAGGAGCAAGGATCTGGCAGTGGGGATGCAAGTCCGGAACGAGGCAGTGACAACAGAACTCGCAGCAATAGTCCAGAGTACAGCGATTCTGATCCAGGCTCTGGGACAGACCCTGAATACGCGACTCATGAAGAACAAGAACGGCGGCGAGCAAGACGACGTCAAAATGGCGAGACTGGGCGCGGCAGGGAACGATACGGTCGCTGGAACGATTATGGCTACGAGAACATTCCAGAGGACCCGTGGATCATCAATGCTCGCTTCAAAAAGGAGGGCATGTTTCCTCCAGGCGTTCCACATCCTGCTTCAGCGCACAGCTCTCAGGTCAATCTGCACCACGATCAGAAGAAGTCGAGCTCGGCGGCTATATCGATGACCGATAATGGACACGGAAACCACACTCCGAGTATGAGTGCCAGCGCTGAGAACATGGTCGCGGCACCTGCTTCCGTGCAAGGTTCCATCGCGGGCAGCGAAATACCAAAGGCGCAGGAAAGCGTGTGGGTGTACATGACGATTCAGCTGTATTCGATCGAGAAAGACTTCTTTCTCGTGGACTTCAAGTGTGCGGGCTACGAGAGACTTATCCGCCGGTACACGTATGAAGCCAGCGGCAGCAACGAGAGCGATGCGATGCGCGTGGACAACGCACCTGATGGGTACGATTCTGATGATGTGGAGGTCGACGAAGCTGGAGAGGAATTGATCGGCGCTGGTCGCACAGGAGATGAGAAGGAGATTACTAGTCCCTTCCCCTTCTTAGATGTGGCGAGCAGGCTCATCATAGCATTGGCTGAGGCGAACGATTAGATAGAGACGAACTGGCAACAGGACAATGATGCATGTATTATGCAAGCGAGCTGGAAAGGCTAGCTATGATATACAGTTGACATGAAAATTCGTGAACTACCTTGGGCCATGATATGTGATCGCTCTTCTGCCGTTGTGACACGAATTGATCACAGGTGATGCCTTATCGTTCGTCAGCGCCACGGAGTTTGCGGCCGGAGGAGCAGCAAGATCTGTTCTGAGAGAAAGGTGACATCATGATATCGCTCACGGCACGAACGGACGAGAGAGACCTGGAAGTCAAGATTTATATAAGAAGGGACGTTGGGTCTCTTTGGAGAGACACAACGTCACATCATTCACAACTTCCGTTCTCTGATCGACCAGAATGCCGTTCCAGTACAAGAAAGTCCTCGTCGTGGGCGCCACAAGCGGGATCGGATGGGCCATGGCGAAGAAGTTCCTCGACGAAGGCAGCTCCGTCATCGCCGTGGGCAGACGCGCAGAGAATTTGGAGAAGTTTGCAAAAGAATATGGATCGGACGGCAACAAGGTTGATACTGCCGTATTCGATATCACAGACTTGAAGGCTATCCCCGAGTTTGTAAAGGAAACGGCCTCGAAGCATCCGGATCTGGATTGTGATTTTCTGAACTCGGGCATGCAACGACATTTGAACTGGAAGGAGCCGGAGAATGTCGACTTGGATGTGCTGGAGACGGAGTTTATTACCAACTACCTTTCGTATATGCATTTGACTAAAGCGTTCTTGCCGGTGCTGCAGAGAAAGGCGCCGCGAGAGACTGCGCTGGTTTACATCACGTCTGGCTTGGCGCTTGCACCGATTGTGTATTGTCCCAACTACTGCGCGTCAAAGGCAGCACTGCACCACATGGTGATGATGTTGAGGCTGCAGATGAAGGAAATCGCGTCCAACGTTAAGATCATTGAAGTGCTGCCTCCCGCGGTCCAGACTGAGCTACACGACGACAAACATCAACCGGAATTCCAGGGCAAGGGTCGTCATATTGGAATGCCACTCGCAGACTTTGTGGAGGAAGCCTACGCCGGGCTGGCTGCTGGAACAGAACAGATTCCGGTGGAGATGACGAAGAGCAACTTTGACACTTGGGAGCAGGAACGACAGAAGAATGTAAGTACAGTCCAAAATAAATACAGCTGAGACAATCCGCTGCACGTACGGTGGTGGCACGCCCTACATTTAGTACAGTCAGCATCTCTCGTAAGGTGTACATAATAAGTGCTGTTCCTGCGGCTGCGTTGTCGGGGAATGTTGTCGACGTGAGACTACTGCTGACCGAGTCTTAGATGATGGCCATGTACCATCGAATGAAGGAGCAGACAGCGAGGTGATGAGACGACCGCCCTTCCGCCGCCTGGAGAGATGGCATTTGAATGGGGTAAAGGAGAGCGGAAGGTTGCGCCGACATCGTCATGGGTGAATTGGCGGCCATACATGAATGCCGCGGTGAGTTACATGGTACCGCAGTACGTGTGTCGGGATTCGCAGGACAGTCATCGTGTTTGATGGGAAGGCGCCAAGGCCGCTTGCCCGCGGCCAACTCGAGCGCGGTACTGTACAGTAGCTGCAAATAGGAATTGGGATCGTGGACAGTGTCAAGCCGCCGCACCGCCACAGCTTTTGTGTTACCCCATCGTTGTGACCGTTGGTGGAAGTGTTTAGGTAAAAGTGATTGGACCAGGATTGCGAGAGATATGCTTGCATTAGCCCGTTCGGCGGCCCTGCAGCGCTGGTACGGCGGCGCACAGGGCTCTGCGGAGAGACTTTCCGATTCCATGGACATGCTGTGGGATGTCATTGTTGCCGGTGAGGAGCACTGCCGCGCATGCAGTGAAGTTGATGAGGTCGCGTGCGCTGTGCAAAGGCGGTGGAGCGGAGGGCAGATGTGTAGTGCCGCACCAGGATGTGGAACCGGCGGGCGATGGTACCGCCGACGGTGTTTCTGGTTCCTGCAGACGCAAACCCACGCCGGGCGCCGCTCTCATCGCAGACGGCGGGCGATTGGCGTCCAGGATCGCGTGTGACGTGGGCCTTCTGGAAACGCCAACAATGGACACATGGCTACAACAGCCGTAGCAGTAGGGGGCCGATTCGGACCTGCGGCACGCGTTTGGGAGCCGCTTCGAAACATGCGACAGCGACAGTGACAGGCGTGACTGGAAATCGCGCATGCGGCGGAGGGCAGGGCGCTGTGCTGGGTCGGCGTAGGCGTGTCGATTCACCCAAAAGCAATTCGTGCAAGATGGCCAGTGACGCGGATCTGCTTGACATCCAGAAGTGACATCCAGTGTGGCACCCTTATCGACGTCTAGATCGCCCATACACACACGCACATCCGCCGCGGCAGAGACATCCTGCGCTCTCTTTGAGACGAGCGGCGAGGGCGATAACCGGCGGTACTGACACTGACCAGGGTGCACGGGCTATTTTGGTGGCTCAGTCGGCTCACCTGAAAACACTCAAAGCCCACCTTGCAACCTCGAAGCCCGATTGCTTTATTTACCTCGACTCCCAGTCACCCATCTCACTTCCGAGCACAGCTCTCATCACTTGCTACCACTCCGTCCCTCGACCGTTCTCGCATACCACTCGACCACTCGCAACAGACCACAACCACAGCCATCATGGTGAGCGGCACCTGCCACTGTGCGCGCAACTACCCACTGACCTTCCGTGACCCAGACCGACTCCAAGATCGTCTCGAATACTGCCACCGTGAGTTCTTTGTCCTCGTGAGCCGCATTCGTTGGTGGCGCCGCGGCTGACCGAACGCAGCTCGAGAAATACCTCAAACTCGACCAGCGCGATAAGATCATTGCCGAATATGTCTGGATTGACGCCAGCGGAGGTGTGAGATCCAAGTGCAAGGTGAGTCTTCCACACTATCTGTCCCCCGTCTGGACCACCATCAAAGCGGCAATTTCGGCGACTCCAAACATTTGGGTTCCTGAAAGCTCCGTCAATGAGGAGGAACCGCAATTGCCAGGGTCTGATGCGGCTTTGACGAAATGCTGCCCTCGGCGTGCTTCGGACGCTGGAAGCCCAGTGCGCTCAGCTCCAACGGCGGGGTCGCATGGCGTTCGTGTCAAAGCGTTCCAGCCTGGTGGGCGTGACAGGCGCTTCAACACCCACACCAGGCTGCTGTAGATCTTCCAGCTAACGTGCGATTGCGTGCAGACCATCGAGAAGAGCGAATACACCGGCCTCAAGAGCCTTCCGGAATGGAACTTCGACGGTTCATCCACTGCCCAGGCACCCGGCGACAACTCTGACGTCTACCTCCGACCCGTTGCCGTCTACCCAGACCCGTTCCGCCTTGGCGACAATATCCTCGTGCTCGCAGAGACCTGGATGTCGGATGGCAAGCCCAACGCCTTCAACTTCCGTCACGATGCTGCCGTCGTCATGGAGAAGCACAAGGGCGAGAAGTTCTGGTTCGGTCTCGAGCAAGAGTACACCCTCCTCGACTTCGAGGGCTGGCCGTACGGATGGCCAAAGGGAGGTTTCCCAGCCCCACAAGGCCCATACTACTGCGGTGTTGGAACCGGCAAGGTCTTCTGCAGAGACATCGTCGAGGCACACTACAAGGCGTGCTTGTACGCTGGCATCAACATCTCCGGTACCAACGCCGAGGTCATGCCCGCTCAGTGGGAATACCAGGTTGGCCCATGCGAGGGCATTGATCGTAAGTGCCATCGCCACAACTCCTTTTACGCTCACGCTAACATATTTTTTAGTCGGTGACCAGCTGTGGATGTCCCGCTTCCTGCTCCACCGTGTCGCTGAGGACTTTGGCGCCAAGATCACATTCGCGCCCAAGCCAATCCCAGGTGACTGGAACGGTGCTGGTCTCCACACCAACGTCTCGACAGAGGCTATGCGAAACGATGGCGGCATGAAGGCCATTGAGGCCGCCATGGAGAAGCTGGCTAGTCGCCACAAGGAGCACATGATGGTGTACGGCGAGGGCAACGAGGCCCGCATGACTGGTGCACACGAGACTGCATCATACGACAAGTTCTCATGGGGCATTGCCAACCGTGGCTCATCGGTGCGTGTCAACCGCTCTGTTGCCGAGGCAGGCAAGGGCTACTTTGAGGACCGTCGTCCCGCCTCCAACGGCGACCCGTATCAGATCACCGGTATGATCGTTGAGACTGTAAGTTGCCGCGAGCGATCATGTCATGCGAGCTATCACTAACATGATGACAGATTTGCGGCAAAGTTGAGGGTGCGGACGTCTTCAAGAGGTCTCAGCAACCAGCTGAGGAGCTTGACACTGTCGTGCCAATTGTCAAGCCTTAGACGACTGATCATGAGACCACGACTATCAAAATCTTCCAATCGACACCACGAACCTCACAGATCTGCCGCCCGTATTGCGAATGCTTCTAGATGATATCCCCTTCCTGGGCGGCAGATCGACTGTACTATTGGCGGCCTGGAATACTGCCGCGGCGTTTGGACAGGACCAAACTAGAGGGATGTTTTCTTACTCTAGCTGGAGGAGTAGCTAGAGATCTGCATAATTGAGCATTTCAAAAGATGTTCAGCATTGTCCATTGTCTGACCGTAGCTGTATGCCAAGTGTTGCATGTTGGTAGACGTTGATCGACGAGGCACGTGCACTCGCGCAACTCGGTGTACCAGACTTCGCGTTCACCCACAGTCTCCACTGAACATCAACATGCCGCGACACTCGCACATCCTGCGCAACCGACAGTGCGCGCAGCCTCCACCATGTCGACGCCGAACACCACTGCACCAATGACGCAGCCGTCATCCGCATCGAAAAAGGCAACAGGGCACATCAGCACACCCCACACCATCGCCTCGCCCGCACCTCGGAGCGTGCCATCGCCAGCCGCAACGCGAAAAGACCACGCGGCCAAGACGCCCGTAAACCACCCAACAGCGGGCAGTAGCCATGGCAGTAAGACGCTGGCCTCCACCCCAATGGTTCACTCCTTGAGTCAGACGGGTTTGGGGTCCTCGCCCGGTCAGCACTTTGGCACGCCAGGCGCATTGCATGGACTCGGCGTGGATCTGGGCAGTGGTACGCCGAACCTGAATGTGCCAACGCCCATGCTGGCTGCTGCCGGCATGGTGCCCAGCATGAGTGAGATCATGGGCGTGGGCGCAGGGCGCAAACGAAACGAGGATGAGGAGAGGAAGGCCAAGATGAATAAGATTCTGAAGAAGATTGGCAAGCCGAAAGGGCGCGTATCCAAGGCTGGGATTGAGAGGGTTGCACGACGGTGCGGGCTTACTGCTGTGGGAGATGATGCCGAAATATCGTTGGCTGGAGTTGGTGAGAAGATGATGTTGGTGGTCAATCTAAAAGGCGATGTGGTGGAGGGCGTCGTGCCGCAGATCTTCGTCTGCGAGGCCGAGAAGAAGGAAGAGGAGCAGTATATGGGCATCGCAGCGAGCAAAGTGCTGCTGCAGAACTTGAGAGTCCCGAGTGGGATTGCTCTGCAATCGAAGCTTGATCAGTTTGCGATCAACTTGGACCGGCTAGCCAAGATGGACAGGATGTCTAAGGGACAGGTCGACTGCTTCGAGGCGATCAATGGCGTATACACTAGCTTGAAGAAGTTGTACGACTTGGAGAAAGATGCTGTCAAAGCATTGAGGGAATTGAAGAATGACGATGCAGACGGCAAGGCCGCACACGAAGTCTTGTGCAAGAGAAGCGGCAGGCCGTTTCTGCATGACAATGGGAGAATTGGATTGTCATTGGGTTACTGGACTCCGTTGCAGCATCCAAAGACTTCTGCCGGCAAAGCGGATGGCGCACTCGTAGACGAGCCGCAAGACGATCATCTCGAATCGGACATCTGGAGCCTTCGAATTGAAGCGCAGCCATGTGCGGTCGGGATGTATCCCTCTTTACGCGCATCAGACGCCTGGCTGCCAGAGACCTTCGACATAGCTCAGCAGGAGCAAGGCATCCCATGGCAAGACCCACCGAACACGCTCATCAACACAAATCCCACGGACACCGGCGACGCCATGGCCATCGACGGCGAACGTCTTCCAGACCTACGATTCGTCGCCAAGCTAGATCCCCCCGTCATCCTCCCCTTACAAATCGCCGCAACAATTCTCGCAACGCTAGGTGACCAATACTCGCAATCCATCACGTTCCCCATCTACCATCTCAACCTCTTAGGCATCAAATCACAAGACCTCTCCACAAAAGTCGTCTCCGAACAGAGCATCCTAGTCCCGCGCACCGAAGAAAAAGAAGAAGACACGCACATCCTGCACGAATACGTTCTCGACATCCCCAAAGCCGACCTCGCCTACACACTCGAAGAACTTCCCTTTTCGCATCCGAGGCAGCTGATAGAGCTCTTACCCACACTACGCCAATGGGCGAGTACAGGCCACCTTTTACAGACCGCCTTCTCCAAATCAGCGACAGAAAGTATTCGTGCTCCAGCGAACGCAGCGGCGAATGGAACCAACGGCTCGCCGCACAAAAAACCAAGCGATTCTTCAAGCAAAGCAGCAGCTCACGCCAAAGACCTCAAGTCGATTCTCGATCATGTAGAGCCCGAAGCAGCAGCGGCTTCCAAAACCCGCATCGACTTGACTTTTGCGAGCGGCTCTCAGCTCCCCCTTGCCACGCCCAACTTCTCGCTCGCCATTGCCGATTCTACTACTACTACTACGACTACTACTACTTTTACGGGCGAGGAATTGAGCCATGTGGTATTCCAGATGATGCCGAATGCCGATGTTGTGGTTGAGCATTTTGATGATGGGCACCTGGAGAAGATTCCAGTTTCAGAGCCAGAAGAGCTCGGCAAGAATGCTTCTTCGGAAGAAGGGCAGCAGCAAACAGAGCAAAATTCGTCGTCAGATGGATTGTTGAAGAAGAAGAAGAAGAAGAAATTGGCAAAAGCGCTAGAGGTTAGCAATGATTTGGGTATTTGGGTCGAGTGGATGCGTAGACAGAGTCATCATCATTCATAGGACTAGAGGACGCTTGTTGCGATCTATGTGCTACATTTCTTGGGAAGTTTAGATTTCGTTTCCCATGACCATCAACATCATCCATCGTCGGCGTGTGCGTCTACGCTCAAGACCAGCTCAAGGTCCAATCATTCGTCCAAGCTCCTTGCGCCGTGAGATTCTGCAAGCCCACTACACTCAGCACTTTGCTTGTGCCGTTGTACGTCACGCCACCAGAACTGACAATTTGCCCATTCAACGTAACGTTGCCCGGCTCATTCTGCACACCTAGCACAGTGACATTGGCGAGGCAATTCGGATCCTCGTAGAGCCCGCGACTCAAGGCATAAAGCGAGCCATTCGTTGCCGTGAAATCGACAATGAGCGTAGCGTTCGGCGTGACGCTCTCGCCGTCATCGACATACAAAATTCCGGAAGCTGCGCCGTTGCTATCGAGAGCAGCGAGCAGACTCCATGAGCTGTTGCGGGACTCGGCCGTGGTGTACAGGGCCTCCTGACGAGGAAGGACGTACCCGCCTCGCACATACACCGGGATATGGCTCAAAGGCGCGGAAATTGTGACGTTCTGACCAGGCTGAGCAGACATTGCTTCTTGCGTGTACCAGTCATACCAAACTTCTCCTTGGCCGGCGCCGGGGAAGACGCCCTGAACTTCTTTCATGCCCTGGCCGAGGACGGGTGTGATAAGGAGAGCGGGTCCCAGCAGGAATTGGTTATCGACGGCGGCCAAAGATGGGTCGTTGGGGAATTCCCAGGACAGAGCTCGCATGACCGTGCTGCCAGTGGTATGAGCCAAGTAGAAGAGTGTGTACATGTACGGCAGGAGCGAGTATCGAATCGCCATGGCCTTCCTCGATGCATCCGCAACAGACTCCCAGACATATGCCTCCTGCGAATTCGCAGACAGGGTGTTGTGGTTGCGGTAGAATGGGAAGAACGCACTCAGTTGCATCCAACGGTTGCACAGCTCTTCGTCCGAGTTGCCATTGAACCCGCACGTGTCCACGCCAAACATGGGAATGCCAAAGAGAGCAAAGTTGAGAGCTTGACTGATCGAAAAGTACATGTAAGCCCAGAGAGAAGTGTTGTCTCCACCCCAGTGCCCGGCCCATTTGCCACTCCCAGCAAAGGTGCTACGGCCAATGATCATGGGACGCTTGCCTGGAAAGACCTCAAGTAGGGCAGAGTATGTAGCGTTGAGGATCTGATGTCCAAACAAGCTGTGAACATCGTACTCCTCGACACCATCCACATGGGTGGCGTTGGGACTGACGGCGTGAACGGCAAGGTCTCCCTGAAAGTTGTTGATGGCATATGGTGGCTGATTGACATTCCTCACGCCTGGAGTGATGGCCGGAGGGGTGAAGTACCCGGTCGTGGAAGTTCCCGTGGGTGTGGCTTCAGCAACTGAGCTTGCCTGAGATGCTGAGAGAGATGAAGCTATAGCCGCTTCGGTTGCATTCGTCAAATTAAATCCTTCAGGATAAGTCAGGATAAGATTTCCTGGCTCGCCAGGCAAGCTGAAAGGTGGATGTACCGGGTTCAAAGACAAATTACCGGTTCCGCATGAGCCGATGCAGAACGAAGAGACCTCGGACATATCGATCCAGATGCCGTCCCAAGGCACATTTCGGTAGTGTTCGAGCATGCTGTCGGTCCACCAGGCCACGGACTCGTTTGCATGCCAGTCTGGAAAGACTGTGTATCCGGGCCATACGGAACCAATATATTGGCTGCCATCAGGGTTACTGAGGAAGACGCCTCGGTCATTGCCATCCGTGTAGATGGAGTAGTTGTCAGAAGCGTTGTTTGGGTTTGGGATGTAAATGGCCGAGTCCACAATTGGGATGTAGTGCTGTCCGGCGGCGTGCAGACGACTCAAAAATGCTTGTCCCTCAGCGTACGGGAACGTGTTGGGATCGTTCGTGAAGTCTCTGTACTGAAACATGTAGTCGATATCGGTCTAGATTTGGTGAATGTAAGCATATATTCCAGGAAAGCCTCCTTGATAAAAAGTGAATCTCGACGACCGCACCCACCCAGATTGTCTCAAGAGGAATATCAAAGTCTCGATATGTGTTGACCACGGACTCCAGCTCCGTCCAATTCTTGTAGCCCCAGCGACATTGATGGAAACCAAAGCTCCAATACTGCTGCATTGCAGGCAGGCCGATAGCTCCCGTTTGATACTGCTTGGTGACATCTTCCTGGGTTGGGCCATCAAAAATGTACAAGTCGATGGTGCCCCCGATGGCGCGCCAAGTCAGGTTTGTAGGGTTCATGAGTGCCTCCATGCCGTGAGCGTTTCGTAGAAAGACGCCATGACTATGACCGACGTAGGTACCATTCGCTGTTGTATTGTCGGACGTCACAAGAGTGTGCGCACCAGTGTCTTCGTCGACCTCAAAGTACCGTGTGTCCAAGTAGAATGGATGCACACCATAGATATTCTCGTCGATCGGATCGCCAGCATCTGCAGCATAGAAAGTGGCTGTGAAGTTGTTTCCCAGGCGAAGCCCGTGGATGCGTTCCCCCATGCCATAAATATTGTAGTCTTGCGGCATTTGGGAGACGAACTCGATGAACTGATTCTCAAACACCAGCACGCTGCCAGTAGTGTCGAGAAGCACGTCACCCGTCGACTTCCTGACCACAGTGAAGCTGAAGGTTGGCTCATTGCTGTAGCTGAACTGAAGATCGACTTCTTGCGAGCCTCGTTCGTTCTGCGGAGCAGGCACCACGGTCTCACTCAGGAGGTATTGTGATGCATTGCTGCTGTCGAGGTAGTAGGGCTGGATCGAAAGGTGAAGCCTGTGCGGGCTCTGTACGTCGAGCCCTAGTGCAAGTGTGTCGATATCAGTGCCGTAGACGTTGCACTGCTGACCAGCCAAGGTAAGCATGGCGGTAAAACCAGTGGACGTATGCTCAACATTGCTCGCTTTGTATCCAGGACACAAGGCCTAAAGCCCATCAGTTTTGTGTGGGACCATGTTCGCTGCCTGTGCTGACCTGTGCTTGCTTGGCATGGGGGTCTTTGACATTGGGAAGGATGTTGGGGCCAATATCAGCCGATGCCGGGACTTGGAGGATCATCAGCGCGGGCATGTGCAAAGAGCGAACTCCGCTCACCTGTGAACGGGATGGAATAGGTACTCGTGGCGCCTGAGACGGTGGCGCTGGCGATGGAGCCGGTGGACGACGCGAGAGGAGACGAGGAGGAAGAGTCCTGGGCAAGAGTCAACGAAGACAGAGCAAGCACGGCTTGCGTCCAGGCGAGGAAACGAGACATGATGGCCTGCCAAGGGAGAAGGAACTTGGCCTTCAGCAGCAGCGGAGGCAACAGCGGCATGATGGCGGGAGGATATACATGTATGCATATGCGCGGGCGTTGCTTGTGGCGTCAGTAGTCCTTCCCCGCGTTGGTCTAGTTAGAACTAGTAGCAGCGACGTCTGATGGTAGGAGGCAAGCGCGATTGGGCGTTTGCGCCGCAAATGGCCCCGACCGCAGGTGCCACCGGCGTGATCATGGCGGGAGCGATCAGCAAAGTTATTGCCATCTGTGCCATGCTTTTGGAGAGTCGAGGTGGATCATGTCATCATGACAAGCTCACCCCACAAATGCTTCGCCCGCTTGGCACGGCGCTTAGTCTGTATTCAGTCGGTCCGAACATCACAAGAGCGACGTGCTGCTTTCCGTTTCGATGCGACGCTACAGTCGATGAAGACGCGGAGTCCTCTCAACGTCGATGATCACGCTCACCGCTCGGCATGCATATCCGCGCGCCCTTTGACATCGAGCACTTTCATGGCCCAGGCAGCATTCAACAGCTGAGGCACGTCGAGGACAGTAGAGACTACCCGAAAACATCAATTCGTTGCCTCGAACACAAGACAACCCGCGGGAACGCCACAAGAAACGACCAGAATCACCCAAGCACAACACCTCCTCCTACCACCCAACCAACCAGCGCAAAATCACCCAACAGCCTCGGAGAAGACGCATCGACCTCACCCGTGCCATCTCTCCTTATCCTCCTTTGCCCTCCTTTCCTCCTCCTCCTTCTTCTCCTTCTCCTTCTCCTTCTCCTTGTGCTCCTTCAATTCCCTTTCATACTCCGCATCTTCTTCCTCCTGTTGCTCGCGGACCTTCTTCCTCGCCTCCGCCGCAGTCTTCTTATCCAGCCCGAACAACTTCTTGCACTTTTTACTCTCAAAGCTCGGCAGACAACCGAGCGCGTCGGCGCGTGCGTGCCCTACGAGGCTGCCCTTCGCGCAGTAATCCGGGTTCCGCAGCCCAGCAGGGAGGTCGTTGACGTGTTGGTGGAACCAATCGATGCCGCATTCTCGCGGCGTGGGGACGGGACATGGCAATGCCTCTGTGAGGACGTACATGTAGTCTACCAAGATGGATGTCGTGTGACATGCGGAGTCCTCCTCCGTAGCAGTTGCGTTTTCCATCGTCCTGCTCGGAGCAACCACGTGTGAGGCATTGGAATGAGTCGCGTTGGGGGATGCAACTCCCGAAGAACTGGCGTTGCCGACTGGCACGCCTCCCGGAAGAAACCACGGGCTGACTCCAGTGGGCTCAGGCGCCCCGAATGTCACCCTCAAAGGCTCCATGCTCGTTGGCGTGGGAAGGAACACAGACTTCGTGTTGGTGCAAGGCGATATGATGATTTCCGCATCGGCCATTTCCGGGGTCCATAGCTCAGTCCTGTATGCGGGTCGCTGGCACGTATGATCATCTGCGAGCTCCGTGACGAGTTCTGCAGTGACGGATGCAACCATCAAGCCCGCCATGGCCCAGCCGCCCCATACCGACATCGGGACCTTGATTTTCGACAGCTGCAATCTCGCGGCCGCCCTTGCTCGACTTGGACTTTCGATGAAGTCCCATACGCGACGGACACCGCGCCGAGCGGCAGCACCGGTCGTGCGTTCGCCCTGCAAATGCCGGTTCACATTGTCAGTGTCCAAAATGAGGTGTTCCGCAAGATCACGAGCTGACGTCCCCGCCCACTTCATTCGAGTAGGCATGATGTTCCGATCGATGTAATATCTTGTATTAGCCCAGAATCTGTACTGTGCCTTTTTGTACCATCGGCTAAGCGCACTTCCGTCCATGAGGATATCCAGTTCGATGCCTTGCCCTTCTGCAACTCTGTCAGCTGCAGTCCGAAGCTCGTCGATGGCAGGGGTGCCCCTTCCGAAAACTTGGGCTGTCTTGTCCGCCGCTCCGAGCAGGTCGATTTGTCTGTTGAGTCTGAACGTAGACCTGGACTGTTCGAGTGAGCGCTGGATCCGCACGCTTCGTTCTGCCCTCAGTGCTTCCAACTGCGGGAACCGAGGGTGGGCGGCGTCGATTTTCGAGAGGTCCTCGAGACCCTTGAGCTCCCTGAAACTGTTGTGTGTGGTTTTCGAGCTCTCGATCGCCCGTTCCAAGACTTCTTTTCGTTGCCTCAGTCGAGACAGCTGCTCTCCAGGCTTGAATTCATCCCGGAGTTTGGGGGAGTTTATGAGAGTGTTGACCTCCAACAGCTCTGCTTGCCACTCCTTCGTCAAAATCTGTTGTTTCCGCATTTCATGTCCGATCCACCGCTTGAAGACATGCTGTTCCGAGCGCCAGGGCCACCATGATTCACGAGCTAACCTGTAATCCATGCGAAGGCCGTTTATGCTCTCAGACTGCTGCGGAAATCGCACGTGTTTCTCTGCTGCAGAAATCTCGGTTTTCATACTTGACTTTGGATGTGCTTGGAACGTTATCGGTCGGCCAAGCATGATCTCTTTCCCTGCCGCGTCGTTCATCCTGATAGCCATAAGAGAAGCCATACCTCCGTTGACTATTGTGGTGTCTATCGAATGCATGATTGGTGGGATCTTGATTTCGTCATCGTCGTCTAAGATTCCCACAGCACGTGAGAGTGGATTGCCCATGCTGTCTGTCATGATGCCGCCTTCGACACCGGTCCGTACTTGGTATTGTCGTGGCTGGACCTCCAGATCTACTTTCACCCTCTCCTCCAGATCTCGTCGAGATACCAGGGACGGATGAGGCACAAGTCCACCTTCCGAGGGCAAGTGCCAGTATTCTCTCACCGGTGCAAGAACAGTATCACCGTCCGAGCGTTTCTCATGCGTATTCTTCGCGTCTTCCGCCGGTCGTGGTCGCTGCGGGAGACTAATATACTGCCAGTAGCCAGCCGTGATGGGTGTGAGGTCGTCCGTGTGGCGCGTCTGCTCGTATCCCAACATTGGCATAGTAGAATCGTCGTGTGCGATCAGGGAAAGATAACCCAAAGTCCGAAGACCCGGATCGATAGTTCGTGAATCGTCCCACCTCAGGTTGGCATGCCAGAGTCTTCCCCTGAACTGGTCGAACACTTCGGTCGTATATACCATATTCTCCGACACAGCGCGGAGAGCATCATGGTTTGCGTTGGCTTCTTGCACGAAATTTTCCGCGATCGTGCGAGCCTTGGAGAGCTTCTTGCTTTCAATTCTGTTTTCTTTCACTATCCACCCCAAGTCTGTCGAATTGCGGTTTGGGATAAGCATCAGGTTGAGCGTGGCATGAAAGGGATTCCACCTGTCCAGGACACCTTCCTCGGCGGCTGAGCGTAAGACCGACAAGACCGGGATGACGGCGTCTCTTTGCGCTTTGTCAACGGGACACAGATAGGAGTCGCCAAGGCAGGTCGGTCCGTTGAATAGTGATTCCATGAAGACCGATCCGCGAATGCCAGTTGATGTCACGTTGAAGCTTTTTTCTATCAGAGTGACGTTGTTATACCAGTCACGAGCGGGGGTCTGATCCTCAAAGGTACCGCTTGTCCACTGCTTGCGAAATTCTTTGAACCTGGCCTTGTCCAGATGGTCGTCTTCGAGCCATTTTTGTGTCACGGCAACGACCTCGAGTTCCGTATCATGTAGATCCAAATGGATGTTTGTATCATTTTTCCCATAGTTGTCGGCCAATATCAGCGTCCTCAGATATGCCGATTGCACAGCGCTGTTATGCTTCTCAGAAAGAACCTGCAACAAGTCCTCGGCATCACCTGATTAGTGGAGCGCATGTCAGTGATCTTCCCAAGAGCAACAGATGTTCACTCACATTTCTCGTGTGGGCAGACTGGCTCATCCATGCCAATCAAACTCTTGGAAACAGAAGCCGCCAGCCCTTCCAAAGCCAGATGACAATCCCCGTCTTTACGACAGCGATTTTCGAAACCCTCTCGATGAAGTAGTCCCAGATGCCGGCCGCTTTGAGCGCCAAGGTGGTTGCTATGGTAGACAAGTCGACGGAAAGCACCCGTGTCCAGTTGGCCAATGTAGTCATCATTCAGGTCAGAATCATGCCTTTTCGAGGCAGCGACATTCCGGAAATCGTAGCTTGTCGCATTGGAGGCCGTGACGTTCCGAAAATCGTAGCTCGTCGCATTGCGATTGTCTGCGTGGACCGTTCCGGAGAACAGCAATGCGGCGACCACGACACGCAACTTCTGCCCTGCGGCCATCAGGTTGGACGCGGGCAACCACTGCGACTATAATGGTGGGCGCGAATACACCGCTGATGATGTGTGGAGGTTGGGTTGATGTGCTGCGAAGCGATCAGCAGGAAAAGTGCCGGAGCAGTTTGATAAAATATAGTCTTCGGCTTGACCGGCATCGCATTTAGTGCTGTTCATCCACTCTGGAAATTTTCATGAGATCTGTCGGCTCGCAGCCTTGCGAGTGACATGGTTTCGGCGTACCAGTTCCATATCTCTCGCCGAGCCGGCGTTCTTCTTGGGCGGACTGTCCCCGAAAGTATACCGTGGCGAGCGAGCTCACGACCAGAGCAAGTTCCTTGCGTTACCGAAATGCGTATAGAGTCAGGGTGCTAAAAATCCTGGCCGTGTAAAATTCGCAGCCGTATGCCTGCACATCAGTCTTCCCCCTCGCCTTCATTCTACCCTCGATCGCCAACTCGACGACTGCAAAATGCGTGCAAAATGCTGGATCATCTCGACCTTTGTGCTGCTCTCTGGAGCCTCGACGACACACGAGGGTAGGTAAAGTTGGTCTGGAGCGCCATCCTCCAGTGTCTGAATCATGGCTCTAAGCCTGTGTTCCACAACCGACTGTATGCTGACCTGCTCATCAATACATTCAGAGCGTACATCGCAGGATGAACCCGACGACATCATGCTGCGACGCTCGAAAAATGCACAGCCACCGCAGGACCCGCACATGCTGCCTCAGTGCGTCAAACACGAACCCGGGTGTAAGGGCAGCACGGCGGACGCGATCTTAGAACTGGTCGACCCCGTAGCATGGGTCGTGAACCAACTTGTGAAGACGAAGGAGCATTTCACAGAGCTTGTTTCGATGTCTCTGTTTCAGGTTCGAGAGGCGTCTTCCGTCGTTGTTGATATCTCCCTACTGACCCGTGAGCGCAGCCAACGTACGACAATCTGCATTGTCAAGGTACGATGTTTTCCATTCCAAGAACGCCAGCGGGACTTCGGCTAACTCGATTTTAGGTGATACGGAGCACAATTTTGTGAGTTTAGTCGCCAAAAGGCGTTCCCGGCTGCGATGCACATACTGATCTTCCGCTGCAAGTTCGGCGGTAGAGACCACTACCACCGCAAGATCTCGAAGAACAAATGTGATGAATGGCCCATGCTTCCGATGGCCAGTAAGTACCGCAGGATGCTGAAAGGGGCAGTCAGCATTGACTGACCACAAAATGTCATCAGACGTCAGTATGAACTACGACCTCCCGGACACCAAGATCGATAACCACTGCGACATGACATTCTACGACGGAAAAGAGTGTACCGGCAACGAAGTGTACAGTATGGCGTTCTTGATGGCACATATTCGTATGCACCACGCTGACTGGGAGACTAGAGCTTCACGGTGCGCTGGGACTGCAGATGATTAATGGCCAATCATTCTGCCATGTCATGCAGTATCCCAAAAGTGTCTTTGTAGGTCCCTGTACCTGAGAGCGCTCTCGAGAAGGGTCGAATAGGCTGTCTCTGCAAGGAGGAAGTAGTGCCCAACGCCGAGCAGTTCGTTTCCCGCAGCTCGCAGCGACAGCAGCATGGGAGGTGTAGCCGATTGGTAGCCTGTAGTGGTGCACCGTATAAAGGATAGAGGATTGTCCGGATCAAGTCGATGCTCCCAGCCTCAATTGACAGTGGTGAATGCATCAGATGCATCTCAGTGGCCGTCTCGGAAGTATCGTCTTCTGCGAAACACGAACTCGCGAACGGAGATTCGACGCGGACAGTGTGCCGTGGCGATCTGCGTCATGTAGCCATGCGCCATAAGGGCGGATACACGGAAGCAGTGAGCACCAGATGGGACGGCCAATACTGCACAGCAGATGGCTGACAGGTGCGAGTCGCGGAGCGGGGGCGCGTGCAAAGGCCACGAGCGTCCACGTCCATGTTGCGGGTTGCACTGCTCTTGAGCTGCCATCTTCCGCAAATCTGCACGTTCGCGCGGCCTCTTGTGGTCATTGCGGACTATATCCCGCCACCCGTACATGGATGTGATGAAGCGTGGTAGACCTGTTCAGGCTCTCGGAGCTCGCGGTCCAAATGGCTTTCGGTGCCACGACACAGCGCCGTGCAGACGGCGGGCGGGGCGGAGGTTGCTGGACATGGTCGGTGAGCATGTTTCCGGGTGCCGTGGTGTGCAACGTTGTGTAGACAGCGGTGTTGAGTTGATGGTCGAGGCGAAGCACTATCAATAGTGAGGTCTAGGAAGCGGTCGTGTTCTTCGGCAGCTTTTACGCAACCGTCTCCGACCACGGCTCGGTCCGGCAGAGAGCATGGTGTGAGCCAAGGCACGATCGGCGCACGTGTCACAGCAACGACGATAGCAAATAGCACGGTGACATGTCATGCGAGACCGGAGGCCGACAGTCCGCCAGGCGACCAGCGCAGCAGCAGCAGCAGCTATCAATAGTCGACGCCGACCATACCATAATAATCCAGCGATGCAAGTGTGCTAGTCCGAGCTCGCATGCTCCAAATAGTAGCACAGTAGCTCCGTCCATCGTCTGTGCATCTGACGCTGACGCTTTCGTGCAGCTCGCCGACCGTCCATCCTCGCACCAGACACGCTGCAGGGAGCACGTTTGGAGCAAAAGAAGGACGCAGATCGGCTGAAGCAATGCCACCTCCCTCCACCACGCGGGCCGTGTCCGGAATGCACCATCCCGATTGCTGGCCGGAGCCTGTATTCCTGTATTGCGCCGCTGCTACTGCTGCTGCGGCTGCTGCGAAAGAGGCAAGCGTGCCTCGTATTGCCCACTGCGCGTGGTACTGTAGCAGTCGAGCAGGGACCACACTACACACGAGAGACTCACACTGACTGCCACCTGGTTCTTGCCTTCCACGTTGCCCTGGAGTGGAGCAGACGCAGTCGCTGGCAAGTATATTAGACACCGCCCTTCCCGCTCTCTCCTCCTCTCTCAGCGAGCATTCCTCACTACGGTACAGCAGCATATCCACCCATCATCCCAGCATCCACACCCACCACCACCACCACCACCACACCTCAAAAATGAAGTTCACCGCAGCAGCACTCCTCTCCATCGCGGCCCTCGCGACCGCCACCACCGTTAGCTTCGACGAAGGCTACGATGACCGCTCCCGCAGCCTGACCGCCGTTTCCTGCAGCGACGGCTCCACAGGCCTCATCACCAAGGGCTACAAGACCCAAGGCGACATCCCGACCTTCCCCGACATCGGAGGCTCGTGGGAGATTTCCGGCTGGGGTTCTCAGCAAGTAAGTTTCGAAGCATCGCACCCCATCCGAGAGACATCATCAGCCATCTCGGAAACGAGGAAAGAAAAAATCCCCACAATGATGACTGACATTCCCCTTCTCTAGTGCGGCGCCTGCTACACCGTCTCCTACCAAGGCCGAAGCATCAACGTCGTGGGCATCGACCGCTCGGCCGAAGGCCTCAACCTCTCGAAAGAAGCACTCAACACTCTTACCGGCGGCCGCGCTGTCGAAGTGGGAAGAATCGATGCTCAAGTCACCCGCGTCGACTCCGGTGTCTGCGGTCTTCGTGCATCGAAGCGCACGATCGAGTTCATGGGCTAGACTTCATCACCTACTACAATCTGGCACAGCCTATTCATGACCACAAGCCAAGCGAACAGTATGACCTCGGCATGCATACACGACGAGAGACGGTAGCATTTGTATGATTGGGCTGAGAGAGAAAAGATAATGTAATGTTTTCGAATGACATTTTCCTCATCTACACGTTCTCGCGTCTTCCTTGTGCCGAGCCTTGCTGCCTTCTGCTTCGTTGCTCGACATGGCATCGGAAGGCGTCTACCAAGGTGGTACATGTATACAGCCAGTACGTCCCGGTACTGGCATCGACTGGCAAAGCAGTCTGCTGTCGAGCATCCTCATGTGTATATCGAACGTGTCTTCTTGCTAGACCCAAATCGTTGAGCAAGTGTTATGTCGCTCTAATGCTTGCTGCACGAGTAGCGGAACGCGGCGCCACAGCTACCATGAGACAGCTCAACGCACTTGTTCTGAGAACATCAGTCTACGTTAATAAAATGGGAGAAGATATGCCACATACCTCTACTCGCATTGATCACTGTCATCAGCGCTTCCACTTTGAGCCTGGCTCAGCCGTGGCGGATATTCCCAGAGGATCTCTTCGAGGCCTGTCGTACTCGCAGTCTCCGAGCCTCGGACTGCGGCAGTGCTGCTCGCATCGATATCCGTGAGGTCGGGCGAAGGATGCGTCGATTCAAGTGCTGTCAGATAATACCTGATGCACACACCAGCTCAACCATATCGGACGCGTTGCTGGCCCCAGCACAGAGCAAATCCTCGTTCCGTGAGCCCGTTTTGCGTCCAGTGAGCACATTTGAACAATCCCAATTGCTGCATGTGCCTGCTACGGGAGGTGTTGGCCGACCGAAATTGGGGCGCTACTACGCGCACACTCAAACGACGGAAGATTCGTAATTTTGACAATGAAGGCATCGCAACTCGGGTCCGGGCGCAAAGCATGTCCTCGAGGAGTAGACGAATATTTCATGAAAGTAGGGAAAATCGGCGTGTCCGGCTTATCAAGCCTCCGGCGGCCTCGGGGTACCAAAAAATTCATGGATTTTTTCTAGCTTGTGTATCCAACTCTTTCAACTTGTCAACAAGCCGTTCCCGAATATAGGCACTGAGACCCAAGATTCCCTCATTCGTGACGATCCGATAGGTGTTGCCAGCTTGATATCTGCCGGTGCCATCCACAAAGTTGCCATGGGAGTCGAGTTCAAGGCTGCCGAGAATGTCCTCGGGATAGGCGACACGTCCAAAATCGGGCGGATACCTTTGATCACTAACGTGAATGTACCCGCCCCTGCCGGCGCCGCCCATGCCTCCTTGCGCGCTGGCTCCGCCAGCTCCATCTCCGCCCGTACCGCCGCCGCCTCCATATTCTTTCGTTTTCGTCTTGCGCCGCTGGCGCTGTTGTGAAGGGTGATTCGCGGGAAAGAAGGTGCCCCCACTTCCCAGCGAGCTTCCCGCCGATGATGCATACATGGCAGCCTGAGCTTGAACGTCAGGATCGTTGGCAGCGTTGTCTTTTATGACCCAGTGCAGGATTCGCAGAAACTCGGGATTCTCCTGGAGTGAGTTCGCGGTCGGCGGCACTTGGGTCGTGGTGCCGATGGAGAGAGACACGATCGGTGGCTCGTTGGGAAGATACGAGAGGAGATACTGTCTGTTGGGCGAGTTGGGCGCATTGTGGACGTACTATTTCCATCAGCTCTTGGTAATGCCAGTGTCGTAGCTCATGTTCCGCATACAATATGCTCGTTATTTGGGAGAGTCGACAAAGCTCTTCTCAGCGCAACTGGGTTGGTTCTGGCGATGAGACGCAGGCCCTGGAAAGACAGCGCGGGACGGATTGCGGTGCGGAGGGCGGCCATGATCGATGCTGAGCTCTACACTGTCATGGAAGAAGAGAAGAACGAAACAGTCGGCCATTTGGCATATTTTGCGTGCATCCTGACGTCGATGACCAGGGAGCTCTGGCCATCACCGGCCTCAGCTCCGTTGCTGCTTTCCATGCGCTTGAAAACAGCAGCCAACTTGTTCCAGCTTCACAAATGTGTTCACACGCCTGTGGCATGAGGTCGTACAAGTCTCATGAATGGGGATGCAGTGTTTCTCGTCTACCAAGCGAGATCAAGTCGAAGAGCTGAGCTGTTCCTGGAGGATGCGCGCATGACGAGCCGCATACCACCTGTTCGCTGTAGTCGTTATGTGAGTGAATATTCTCACAATTCACACAGCTATCGACTAGAAAGACGATGCACGACGGAGGAGGCGGCTCTGGCGGCGACGTCGGCGGCCATGCTCACGCAGGCGCTGGCCACTCTCATGTCGAAAGTGGCCATCATCATCAACATTATCATCATCACGACCCACATGCGCACGGTCGTACCGGCCACGACCAGCAAGACCATCACGATGATCATCACAATCACCATCACCATCGGCATGGCGAAGATCCAGAGAACCCCAGCAACGGATTCTATCCGCCACCATACACGAATGGCCCGTACACGGCCACCTATGGAACCATCCCACAACAACATACGGAACTTCCAGTCTGCTCGTGTCCTCAATGCCATCGCGAACCTCCCGCTCGACAAGCTCTGTCAATACTGATATTCGGCACGATCGCAATCTTCATCGTGATCGGCCTGATGCTCATGTCGGACATAACAGCGCCAGGGCGCGACTGCCGCTGGTGTCAATGAAGTCTTCTGTATACACGGGCACTATGTGCCTAGTAATACAACACATCCCAATGGCTTCCCTCATCCTACGAAACCAAAAAGTCAGCCCTCTCAAAACTTCACAAAACCCAAGATGCAAAAAAAACTCGCTCTACTCACGCAATAAATATTGCCGGCGGCACTCCTCCATTGCGGAAATCCATCACCTCGATTCCCAATCCTCTCGAATCTCGACGTAATGTAATTGTTCAGCGCGGTGTTCTTGCGGAAATCCACCTTGTAGCCATTTCCGTGGCTATTCGTGCCGGAAGCGTGTCCAGTCTCGGTGCCACCAGTGATGACGAGCGTGCAAGCACAAGCTCCCTTGAGCGTGATGGCGCCGTCAACGGCGCCCGAGAGGATGCCTTCGTAGGATGTGCAGCGTGGATTGCTCTTGGTCGTGCAGCCGCCTGACGAAGAAGCAGAAATTCCCGCTCCAGTCAGACGTCGTTCGGCTTCGGCTTGCGAAAGTGGTGTTCCGCCACGCTTCACTTCGGTCGGAACGGCGTTGGCGGCGAGCGCGAGAGCTGCGAGGGAAGTGGCGATGGTGGAGAACTATTCAATATCTCAGAGTTCTGATTGGACATCGTCTATATGATTGATATTGATACCAACCTTCATGATTGCAAACAAAGTCTTTTCCTAAACTTGTAGTATACTTCAATAGAATGCGATATCCTCTTCAGCTACTGCCCCGAAGAACCCTTTACACATTCTACCATTTCCCAGCCTCGACGATCTCAACAGAACCACAACCTCTCACTCGTAGCACGAGGTCCAACCATTGCACGTATGAGGAAGGTAGCACTTCTATAGGTACGCTATCCTCGAAAGACTGCAAGCCCAATGCAGGATCTCGCCTACAATGTCTGTCCACAGGGCAGCCAAGAGCCGATCACTTGCAGATCGACCAGGGCAGATCAGCATGCCAAATTTCCCGACGTGGACGTACAAGACCTCGCGCAAGGCGAAGTGCTTGGATGCCGGCAATGCTTGTTACATCGGCTCCTACGGAGCGATTCTGTTTGAATGATCTCGTCTGGTCTGCGAAGCAAACTTCCCGGTCTGCGCTGCTAACGCCGGTGGATCCTACATAGCGTGCAGCCTTTTGTGTGTGAGCGACATATGGCTAGGCCAGGGAACTTTGTATTTCCTTTGCTCCCAACTGTTTCTTCTACACAAGCAGGCTCGGGCCCGCTTCTCCCTGCTGCTCCTGCTTCATTTGACGTACTTCCTAATGAGAATGGTCATTTCAGTCCAAAATTTTCCAAGTGAAGCCTTCCATGACGCCAGATCTGCAGGCCCACAATGCCACTGTGTCAGAGGGCAGCTTCTCTCTTATTATCACACTCGGATTGCACTTTTCCTGTGGCCTCGAACCGAGGGCTTCACGTTCGTACAAGTGTCCCGTCATGCTGAGTTTTCAACTACCAGTGGCTTCGCCAATGCTAGAGCTTTATTCCAGGTTATTAATTGCCCATTTGCTGTTAGATCGGTTTGCCTATCCAACAGAGAGACCATTTGCCATCGGTTACAATACAGAATCGGGTGCTGAATCTTCCGGAGGCGACATCCAAGATTTCAAGATTCGGTGTCATCGCCGAATTCATGGTCCGAGTAGAGAAGCTCATCAAGTTTAGAAGCTTCAGCTTCAGCGGCAACCACTCCCTCCTCGTACACTGCGGCGTCTGGGTCACTAGACAGCCCAAGTTTCCTCATTTCACCGTCCAAAGCGTTCGTCGTTGCTTCTCGACGCGCACGAAGCTGGTTCTCCAATCGAGATATCCTGATGTTTTGGCCAAATGGTGCTTGCCACACGTAGTCTTCACCGCCTCGCCAGGCATCGTTACGCTTGCAAAAGGCCAGGAAAGCTGCCCAGTTCGGGTCCTGGTCTAGTACATCTGGATTTCCGATGACGATCATAGCTTGCTTCGCACGCGTCAGGGCGACATTGAACCGCTTGGGCTCGTAGATGACGCCGAGGCCACGGGCGATGTCCTGGTCCAGGAATCGATTTCGTGTGCGCGTCGTGCAGATAACCACTACGCGGAACTCGAGACCTTGGAAAGCCTGTTATGTGTGTTAGACAGCTCTTCCGGCTAGAAGCGAGGATGGAGCCTGGCGCATGTGTCTACAACTTACCTCGAGCGGCCCAATACTGACAGCTGCCATGAGAAAACCTTGCGCTCTGGCCTTGGTTCGGAGCACTTTGACCTGGGCACTGAAGGGGCTCATGATGCAGACATCCGCTGCCGAGACACCCTGCTTCAGGAAAGAGCGAGCAAGATCAACTGCGATGTCTGCTTCGCTAACGTTGTACCAGCCGCCTCCGTCGCGTTCGATCTCATCAGATCCCCTATGGTCATGGAAGATGACAGGAATGTCACGAGCCTCGAAGCCGGGCCAATCAAGCAATGCATCTGTGTCTTCCGCTACTGGCTCAAGCGTATCGTGGTAGAACAGGGCGGATGGAATGGCGAGTATTCCAGGATGAGAGCGATAGTTACGTATCAGATCGACAAAAGGAGGCCGGAGAATAGGGAGCATCTCGCTTGCAGAGCTGACTTGAAGAACTGGCCGTAGTTGCGCTGGTCGAGTGTTTCTGATTCATCTGCGGCGGGGACAAACGTCAGAGTCGACGCTGGTGCGGGTTCGAGGAAAGCGCCTGCGAATGCGTTGACATAAGCATCAAAGTCGATACGCGTGGCTGGTTGGCAGCAATGCGATGCGCCGGAGCCTCGTTGACGAGCTTGAGCGCGAGCGGAATGTACAGCTCTGCATACACGTCGAGGTGCGAGGCAGCCTGAGGCATTATCGGTCAGTCGGCATTGTTGCAAGGGCTCGGGATGCGAGAAAGGCGAACGGGATTCGTGTATCGTTGTATGGAGTCTGTTTGTATATACTGCTTGTATGGATTGCTGCAGTCGCGAACAAGGTTGTGTCTGGACTCTGTAGCACAGGCAGCACTAGTTAGTCATCAACGCAGGGCGTCCGGTGCCGATGCCGGAGCATCAGAGCTCGGACATTTTGAGGAGCCAAAAGTTGTGTTGGCCGGCCACTGGTATTTCGAAAGATTATTACTCACCGCAATCGCCTCCATTCTCCGCTCTCCATCTCCATCTCATCATGGCCTCCAAGAACGCGACCCGAGCTCTGCGCGCCTCGTTGAGGCAGCTCAAGGCGCCTCAGGTGCAGCAGCGCACCTTCATCACCGCCGTGCAGGGCAGCAAGCCGGGCCTGCGCGCCGCCCAGCGAGCTGCCACCTCTGCCATTGTGCACCAGAGCAGAGGCAAGAAGACCGTCGACTTCGCCGGCGACAAGGAGGTCGTCTTCGGTATGCTGCACACCACCTTGGGGAAGCCATTGGGCACGTACTGACGCGCAATGCAGAGCGCGCCGACTGGCCCCGTGAGAAGCTCTTGGTATGTTTACGAGCTGCCGACCACCTCCATGGGAGACGAGCTAACGACTCACAGGACTACTTTAAAGACGACACCCTCGCCCTCATCGGCTACGGTTCGCAAGGCCACGGCCAGGGTCTGAACCTCCGCGACAACGGCCTCAATGTCATCGTCGGTGTGAGAAAGAACGGCTCCAGCTGGAAAGAGGCGCAACAAGATGGCTGGGTGGAGGGCAAGAACCTCTTCGACATCGATGAGGCCATCTCGCGGGGTACCATCATCATGAACCTCCTTTCCGATGCCGCCCAGTCCGAGACGTGGCCACACATCAAGCCCCAGCTCACCAAGGGCAAGGTACGTGCACGGGAAAGTGCAACGGCCGCGACCAAGTACTGACGAGCTACAGACCCTCTACTTCTCCCACGGCTTCTCGCCAGTCTTCAAGGACCAGACCAAGGTGGAAGTGCCAAAGGACATTGATGTCATTCTCGTCGCGCCAAAGGGCTCCGGCCGTACCGTGCGCACTCTCTTCCGCGAGGGCCGCGGTATCAACAGCTCCGTCGCTGTCTGGCAAGATGTGACGGGTAAGGCCGAGGAGAAGGCCATCGCCCTCGGTGTGGCAGTCGGCTCTGGTTACATGTACAAGACCACCTTCGAGAAGGAGGTCTACTCCGACCTCTACGGCGAGCGTGGTTGCTTGATGGGTGGTATCCACGGCATGTTCCTCGCCCAGTACGAGATCCTCCGTGAGAACGGCCACTCTCCCTCCGAGGCCTTCAACGAGACCGTCGAGGAGGCCACTCAATCCCTCTACCCTCTGATCGGCGCCAACGGCATGGACTACATGTACGCTGCCTGCTCCACCACTGCTCGTCGTGGTGCCATCGACTGGAGCAAGCGCTTCAAGGACGCCCTCAAGCCCGTCTTCGCCGACCTTTACGACTCCGTCAAGACCGGCAAGGAGACGAAGCGCACGATGGAGTACGCCGGCCGCCCAGACTACCGCCAGGCATTCGAGAAGGAGATGGAGGAGATCCGCGAGCTCGAGATCTGGAGAGCCGGCAAGGCCGTCCGCAGCTTGCGACCTGAGAACCAATAGAGAATGAGACGGCATGTATCAACATGTGTGTGTGTATCCAGAGTTTTCGTCATTTGCTGCACGTATTCGTCCTTGGCTCGCGGAGTTTTTGTTGTATACAGTACGGGTGGTCAATGTACAAGGCATCTGGATCGGTCGGCTCAAAAGCACTACTGTAAATTAGTACGTCCCATCACGAAGCTGCTGTACTTCATCATCATGTTAGAAGGAAAGGCCGTGCGGTGACAAGGAGCAACAGACGGGAACTCATCAATAATGCTGCGATTCGCATATTGTGATGCCAACATTTTTCTGGCGCGCCATTTGGGCATCGCGCTTGTTTCACCCAGTCAGTAAGCGCGCCTTCCACGAAGACCGCGTGCAGCTCGCGTAAACTTGCCTGGAGATGATGTTGTACCTTCCGACGAGAAATGAAAAAAAAAGGAAGAAACGAGTCATAAACTCGTGAAAACGCCCCACGCGCATGAAGAGAGCAAGCAAGCATGTAGTAGCAGGTGTGACTGTGTGGCAGTATCATTCTTTTCATTACGGTGCATTTTGGCTCGCATGTTGGCCGAGTAAGGCTACGCACGCAATGTGACACGAACAACAACCACTGGAGTGACTAGAGTGACTAGACTACTAGTCCAAAGTGATCGACGACACGGCCTACGGTAATGGCGCCTCATGACTCCTCTTTTCCCCCAATTTTTGGGCGGGCCCGCGCGGTGACGACGACGATGATGGTTACACGTCAACTTGCGTTTGCTGTTGGTGGAAGCGTGGTCTGCTCCAGTGCACCGTCCGTGTTGACATGCATGCCATGGCGTGGGCTGTACAGTCATCACTGCGAAGTTGCGTGGCGCCTCATCAAGCAACGCGCGATGCGAGCAACAGGTTTTTAATGGCGGCGGCGGCGATGGAGGTGGAATGTGAAGTATTGGCAGGCAGCGGACCCGCTTTCGATGTGTGCCTTGCGAGCCGATGGTTCCCAGCTGCAGGCGCCACGCCCGAGAGCCTAAGTTGTTTTGGGCGAGTCGTATAGCACTGACTTAATTTGTTGAAAACCAAAGCTTTGTTGCATGCAGCGCGGTGCGGATGTACAGCCGAGCTGACGAGTGCAAATTCACTCTGCCCAGACTTCTTGGCGGTTGCGAGAGGTGTCTGTGGAAAGGCGTCGAGCCCAGCTGTCGTCAAGTCGCCGTCCAGAGTGCTGGTGCTATTTTGAGCCTTTTCTGGCCCGCTGCCGTCGAGCTGTTGTTCTCATACTCCATGTTGTGATAGGGACCATGTAGTCACGGAGTTTGATACGGTTTGTGAGGTTCCATGCCGAATCCTGCGCTCAGTGCTGGGATCGAAGTCACAGAGCTGACGCTCTCTTCTGAGCTCAGACTGGGCTTGGACCCAATGAGCGGCGGAGTACTTGTGGCGTGATGTTGGTGACGAGACTGATTCGGACTCGGTTCCAGTGTCGAGAGCATGTGAGGTGCTGAGGCTGCGCCTGGCGGATACTCTGGTATGGAGGAGCTTCTGCTCTCCTCGGAGCTGACGGAGTGGCTATGAACCAGATGAGCATGGTTGGGGTGAGCGTGCGCAGGGCCGTTGACGCCCTGGCGCGACGACACTTCCAGAATGGCTTGGATGGGTGGCAAGCGGTGGTCGATGGCACTGCCGGGAGGCGGTCCCGGGGGCATGTGCTGCTGCTGTAGACCGGGCTGCATGCCGTAGGCGCCGTCTCGCACTTGCCGGAGAAGAAGGAAGATGTCGTCGTAGGAGCTCGTCCGGATGCGCTGGAAAATGTCGAGGGCCTCGGGTTCGGGTCGCGTCTGCACGAAGGCCAGCAGTTCGCGGATGTGATCTCGTTCTTGCTCGAGCAGCTGATTTCGGCGCCGAAGGGCTGACCAGCGGCTTTCGCCTTCTTCTGCTTCGTACTGGCACTCGGTGCGCAGGTTCTGACAGCGCGAGCACGACGGCCTGGGAGATGTTGCTGTGAGCACGTGCAGAGATGCAGGCGGGGGGAGGGCATGGATCGATTCTTACCTCAGGCCATCGCACTGAGAGCGGTCAGCGAGGCGGCATCATCATCGAGGATGGGGACAACGTACTCTCGACTTCCTCCGCCTGCAGGCAGAACATGCGCTTTCGATGAGCGTGCGCTTCGGGCGGCCACTGGGGGGCCTCGCCGGGCCTGGGGCGCTGGCGTTGGAGTTGTTGCTGGCGCCATCCTTCGACGCGTCGGCGGAAGAAGAGCGAGCTGCAAGCAGCGGCCGTGAATGTCCTGGGGCGGACATTCGCGGAGCATGTGCTGAGAGGGAGGGGGAGAGGGCGAGGGAGAGGGAGAGGGAGGTGTTGCTGGTGGGCGGAAGCGCAAGACAGGCGTGGCAGGCAAGGCGAGCAACGTGAAGCAAGCGACAGCGGCAACGTGACGACGACGACGAGGCTGAAGCAGGCACGTTCTGCGCGACGGACGACAAGCCGAGAAGGCGTTGGGGCCTTCTTTTCCGCGTTGCTTGAGTTCCTACTTTGGCTGTTATTGGATCGCCGATGCATCGTGTCCGCTGAGATGGAACGCCACCGCCCGCCGTGCACAGATGGAGCGCAGCACGCGCGCTCGCTCGGCAGTGGTTCGGCGGCTGCCGAGCCAGACGCACGCGGTCATCATCAGCACCGTATTCCTGTGGACGGTGAGTAAATTTAATAACGTGCTTCACCTCTGCGCTGCTCCTCAGTGACAGACGGATATCACAGCACGCGAGCAGGCGAGCCACGCGTGGCTGGTGCGGTGCGGTGCGGTGCGGTGCAGCGCAGCACAGCGGTGGAGATGCACGGCGCAGGTGCCGACGTGAAGGTCTTGTTGACTGCATCGTCTCCAGGCTGGCATCATCGTGCATATGCGCCGGCTGAAACTGCGCCTGTACGGATGTGTCGACCACAGTCGACGCGGCTCCTACTGCTGCGTCACCCAAATAGGCCAGTCGCCGGAGACAGGTCTAGTCCTGCAAGTGAGAAGCAACAACAATGAACATGTCGGCGATGCGATGCCTTGCGCCGCCCGCGATGCCCGCAATTAAGCTTCCTGCTGCCCATCGTTGTCGCCCTCGTCATCTTGCCGTCCGTCTGCCTGCCGCCGCTGCCTCGGACACAACCCCGTACGTGTGGATGTGCAGTGCATCCATGCCACCCATTTTCTTCACGGCAAACCCGCCGCGCACCAAATTCCTTTCCCGCTCCTGCTCTGCTGTGCTGTGCGGTGCGGTGCTGCCCGCCCACGTCACGATGTGCCCCGATCTGGACGGCCACGCCCGAGGCCGCTGAGATCGACTGTGTACTGTACGCTCATCTACCAGCGACTCCAGCAGAAAGCATGCCACACCGCGCTCGGTTACTGAGGCACAGTAGCAGGCACCTGCAGCGGTGCATCCTAGTCGTCCCGTCGTCGTCGCGACACTCTACTCCGCCGGCTCTTCTGCCCTGCCTCGCCTACTGTTGTACCTTGAGACGAACCCTCGTCCTCTATCGGCTGGAGGTCGGGACGACTCATGTTCGTGAAAAGAAGGCCCGGCCTGGACAAGGCATGTATACGCGGACATAATGCTGCATTTCCGGTTCCAATTGCCTGGCACCCGACACCGAGTTACAATATGTGAGACACGCATTGCAAGGATGTGGCTGTGTCCATCATTTTCCATCACATCCGGCCCGGAAGCCACGTGCGTGGAGAGCCAAGTGCTGTGAGGAAACCACGCGACTCCGGCAGGCACGCGACTGTGGCAGGTACGCGACTTTGGCAAGCATCTCCAACACCACAACCTCCCGTTCCCTTTCAGTCGCTGTCACTGGAGAACTACGGAAGCACGCTGTCGGGCTCGAGTTTGGCACAGGCGAGTGGTGAGAACCACACTCTCCCGCCCCCTTCACACTGATAGCACCACTATCTGCCACTCCCGAGTGAGCCTCCGGGTTCTCATCTCCGAGCTTTGTCACACTGTGAGGTGACCAGGCCCTCCACTGCCGAAGCATCGGTGGAAAAATACCTTACCCTCCCACCAATGCAGTCTGCGTCCCGAAGCACCGGCAACTAGAAAAACTGCCGGAAAGAACGCAACCCCAACAACAGCCCGACAAGCCATCAAACTCGTCGGTCAAAGTTTTTGGTGATTTGTACACATCGCTTAAGGAGATATCGCGAGAACAGTGACTACCCCAAGTGGCTCATGAGTAGCCCGCACACAAATTCCACGCCGGACCATCCTCCGTGCTGGCGCAAGAAGCAATTAATTTGACTCGAATGATCGTAGCAAGGATGAGCATCTGGATCATCATCATGTATTCATGTTCATCATCTCATCACTGTGATGCCAATGGTTGTCATTGGTTTCAGAGCAGGTCAACCTTCCCTCGAACCGAACTAAACAGAACGCGAAACTCCAAAACGTTGTTGTGTTGATGATGATGATGATGATGATGATGATGATTGTGTCCCATATAACTATGTACTCCTCAAAAAACGAGTCCACCACTCACACGAAGTCGCCCTCGTCGAAACCGCATCTGTACAGCTGTGTACATCTGCCGTGTGCATCCATCCTATGCAAAGTTGTACAAAGTTCTATCCGTTTCTCCCCCTCCCCCTCCCCTCCTCACAACGAGTGAAGTAATCGAACAAAAACCGTGCGCTGCGCAACAAAACGCTTTTTGGGGGGTCCCTCCACGTTGTCGTCTGCCAGCATCAATATCTTCTGTGTTCTTGATGGCTTCTGCTTCCGTCGTCGTCATCATCATCATCTTCTCCTTCGTTGTCATCGTCGTCGAAACAAAAATCCCAGCCCTTCATTGCGCGCGCTTTCCGCGCTCGCTTGCTATTCAAAAGGGCAATACACACACAAGCGTTAAAACGTCTCACTATCCAGACTGTCCCTCGAGTCTAAGTCCGCATGTAAGTGAATGCTCATGCTGCCATTCTTTGCAAAAACAATGCAACTGGGCCAGAGCACATTCACATCGCAAAGCGACTGTAAAGGCTCTCCACCGAGTTCGTACCTTGTGCTCCCGGAACAGGTTTCCTCCTCACAGTGCCACTGAACGTCGGAGCATTGTCAGCGGCAATCGGCTTGCCATGGTTCCCGTTGCTCGGAGTTCTCGCAGAACCCATTGGCCGGGGACCCGTCAAGCCCTTTCGAGCTGGGCTGTTGACGCTAACCGTCTTGGCAGAAGCCACTTGCGGGTCGGGGGACATCTGTTGTGTGAAACGAATGCTATCAGCACTTTCCATTTTCGTCTCGTATACCACGTGATGTTGCACTGGCTCCGCCGGGATGCATTCTCTCCATGCAGAGTCCGTCATTGCACCTTTGGACACAATCATCGCTGAGTTGGAGGGGGATATATCAACTTACATTTCTTCCGCTGTCAGTCTCCAGGCTGTACCGCACCTCTTCGATTGGCTCTAGCAGATGGCCGGAGCCATATGGCGAAGTGTAATATCCGCCTTTGCTGAAGCCGCTATTGCTGTATTGTGGTTCCTCCCATTCTTCCGCATCTTCGTGCTTGATCTTGGGAGGCACGGCAGGCTTCTGTTGTGGGACCAGCGCGTCGGAAACACCGCCATCTTTGCGATTGCCATACTTTTCCTGATGCGTGAGGCTCACGGGGCTAAGAGGTTCCACTTGTGTGAGGCGATGTCGCGCCAGCCCCGCCGTGCCAGACGAACCCCACGCAGATGGGTCAAAATCGCTTACAGTTTGCTGTGAGAGGTCCGAATTTGTGCCTGCGGGGTCATCAAATGAATGGGCTTGAGACTCCAATGTGTTTTGGTGCCGCGAGGTCGTCCCCTGTCTCGGCTGCGGGTGCTGCAGAAGCAGTGAATTGCGATGAGCCTGGTATTTAGGGTCGTCAAAGTGTGCCTCATCGTCTTCTTGCACAGGCGAGTCTGCTGCATCGTATGTATGCGATGCATGCTGCTTGGCGGATGCCTCGGAGGGTATTAGAGGTGACGGGGTCCGCGTCAACTTGCTGCTCACCTGACTACGCATGCTCCGGGTTTCTGCATACTGGCCGGCATTTTGTCTCCGTGGCAGAGTGTCGTTGGAGCGGAAGGACGACCTATCGTCGTCGTAGTCGTCCAAGGAGGATCGAGAAGAGTCGAATGATTTCTTTGCCTCTTGGGTCTGCTTCGGGCTGTCAAGCGTGGCTGGTTCCGGCGCTGCAGACGAAGTTGTGGTGCGTGACCATCGGGATATCTTGGGTACACTCATGCCAAATAACGATGAGCTGTTGCTTTTATGTTTGCGTCGCTTCTCAGGAGTCTGGTCGTTGTTGGCCGCTGTAGAGGGCTGCGGGGGCGTGTTTCGAGGGGAGAGCCCTAAAGTGCGGCGTCGCTCCTGTGTCGGCGTCAACAGTCGTTCATTGTTCTCAAATTGGTAGTTGAGTACATGTGCTTCATGAGGCTCCAGTTCATCGTCGCTCTCCTCGAGAACAGTGCTCACACGGTTATCAGAACCACGCCGTCCGTCGTAACCAGAGTGGAATTGCTGCTTCTCACGAGGCGTGATCGGGAATTGGCCTGACTGACTGGGCGTGCTCGATGTTCCTGCTTGGCCCTCGGGCTCGTAACCAGAGTCTTGAGTGGCGCGCATATTTTCGTAAGTGTCCAGGCTGTCCGCGGTGGACGATCGGTTCAATGGTGCACCATGGTTCTGCTGGTACTTCAGGTCTTCGACATTGTCCAGGATCTGCATGAGCATCTCTTCAACTCTAGCAAGATCCTTGGCACTCTTGCCTCCCGTGAGACCTTTGAGCGCGCGACTGAGAACACCCTTGCGCTTTTGCTGGATATCCTCTTCTGAGTTGACTAGACGACGAGGTGTTCGAGGTGAAGGCACGGGCTGCGGGCGAGGACCACCCAGGACCTTCTGTGCCGTAAGTTCCGCGTCGCGATCAGTATTCTGCATGATCAGTTTGTCCTGCTCTGCAATGAACTTCTTCATCTCATCGAAAGATGACCGCATCTCCGCTGCGCTGCGGACGAGGGTGACTAAGATCTCCGTATCGCGCGCATTTCGTTGGGCATCCCGTACGGTCAAGTGGTCCATGAGAGCCACGATGTCTTTCGACTCTATCCGATCGAGTCCTTTGCCCGTGGATGCATCGTACAAGGGCGAGTCCATGCCGTGTGAGTTGCCACTGACTTGCCGCATGTGCCTCGGATCTGCAGAAGTGGGAGAGAAGGGGTCATCGTCACCCAAATCCTGCGCGTCCATAGCTCGATGATATTCCTCCAAGTCCTGCTTGCCATAAAGCTCAGTTTTTGGTGTAATACCGCCCCCGGAGCGTGTCCGTCCGTCAGTCGCATAGCCTTCGTCCCGGAACGAGCGCCCGGTCGGTGTGGCCTCGCGGTCAACGTCGAGGTCTCGATCATCCTCGACCTTAGGCTGACGGGCAGCGTGAGTTGCTGCAAGTGCAGCAGCACCACCTGCGGTGGCCCCTGCCAGCAGGGCGCCTTTGCTGTATCCGTTTCTCTGCTCGGTGCTGTTACGCTTGCTCTCCGGCTCCGGCGTGTACGGCCATGTGGATTTGCCTGTGACGTCGCCACCAAGTGGTCCTTGAATTATCGATGGATTGGTCTGCAAATCCGATTGCGAATCGTAGTGACCAATCTCCGGCATTGGATCTTCTGCGAGTGGCAGCCCACTGGCGGTCATGACAGGCTGCTCATCCAATCGCTGTTCGCGCACGGGGCTCTGCGCAGGCGACTGCTCGGAGAGATTGCGCGCATGCCCCTTTATGGCAGCCCATCGATCTTGGCTCGGGACACTTTCACTCATCGTCGACCCGTTGTAGATTGGTGACTTGTCTTGGCCCATCTCCTGGAGCTGCGCGGCCATTCGATCACTGTAGCTGCCGCCATTGGACTTGCGAGCACTGCTTGCTGCAGATATGACATGACTGCTGACAGTGGACGGCTCCATGAGCGATGCGACCGCCGACTCCACCGCCACCGGGGTGTGGACGTAGTTAGGAGCGAGGCCACCGCCGTTAACGTCACGAACCCCCTGTTCGTCGTGCTCACCATCTTCGGAATGACGGTCAATGTAACTATCGTCAGTGTACATAGTGAACCGCTTCGAATCCTCGGGATATGGGTTTGTCTGATATGAGTCACGGTTCGTCGCCATCGAGTCGCGGTATTGGTCGTTGATCAAATGTTGACGCTCAAGCCATTCATCTGCAGTCTCCGCTCCCGGGGTGCCTGTGCCTTCACGCCAGAATGCAGCATCACCTCTATCGACAGGGGTCGCGCTGCCTTCCACGCTTACATCACGCGAGTCCTTTGCGGATTGAGCCAGCCTCTGCGTTGTTGGCGCCGAGTCCGATCGAAGCGAGGATGGTGACTTCTGAGTTTCGCGCAAACGGTCTATAGACGAACGTGATGCCGCAATCCGTGGCCGGAGACCCTGCGGTATAAGCGGGTCGTCCTCAAAGGTTCTTCGCAGGCTCGAAACGCTCTGCACTGGGCTGCCACTACTGATCTTCCGTCGGGGCGCGGAGTCTCCATAGCCATCAGCATCCACATGCCGGCTGTCGATACCTTTCGCGGCCGCAGCTCCACCGAGTCCAGCTGCTGCAAGTGCTGCTAGGCGTGTCTTGTTCGATATGCCTCCGTTGGGGCTCCTCATACTAGCCGGACTCTCGCGAGCTGGACTGTTTGATGGCGAATTTTGAAAAGGCAAATTCGTGTGGCTCATACCAAGGCTCTTATCCTGCCTGGAGACCGGCCTGGTGGGAGTGCGGGAAGAAGCAGGCGAAATTGCGTCGCCCAGTGATCCACGGGAAACCTCTCTGATCGGCGTCTGTATCTCTGCCGAAGTTGCCGAAGGTGGATGGTCATTGTTTGACGAAAGTAGGCTCTCGCGGGTGACATCCGAGTCGTTGATTGCGCTTGCGAGAGGCATCGCAGGAACCTTCTCCTTCGGGACATACGTTTCATCAACGGACTCGTTAATGCTTGCAGAGCGGCTCCGACTGCTTTTCGACTTGGACGGCCTCTTTCGTCGCTCACTGAGATCGCCCTGGGAATCATGATGCCTCAATGCTGCAGATGTCAGTGCTCCGCCAGCAACCCCTGCTGCCAGGCCTGCTGCTGCTGCACCTCGCAGTCCATTTGTGCTTCGGCTCGACTTCTTCCGCAGCCTCTCTTCTGCCTCGTAGCTGCCTTCGCGGGAATGTCGGCCGGAAGGACGGCGACTCGTGGAAGGTCGATCGGTATGCTCGCGACTTGACTTGCGATGCTTCACTCGCTCTGAATCTCCCCGAGAAAGTACGACCCCTGGATCATCCCCATCGCGGTTCAGCACGACTTTCGGACGTGAGACAAGGTGTGGCGTGCTCGAAGATTTGCTAACTTTTCGTTCCAAGCTGGCACTGCTTTCTGCCATCGAACCGCTGCGACCGTCATCGTACTTGCGCAGCTTGCGGTCAATTTTCTGATCCTCCTTCATCTGGTCCAGTTCGGGCAGGATCATGCGCTTAATCGTGTCCTCCACCATTTCCAACAATTTTGGATTGTTCGTCATGCTGCGGGCCTGAGAATGGCCCGACCGGTAAGAACGCTCGCTCCTATTTGAGACTAGACTCGACTCTGCACCAGTGACGGCGTCATCATCGGTACGCTGTGATTTGGAAGACCGCCGCCGACGCTCGCGCGTGTATGCTTCGGCTTCGTAGTCTCGGCTGCTTGAGCGACTCGACTTTCGAGGTGCGGTCGCAGTGGCGCCCAGCTTCTCCATGACTCGCTGCGCAATGCGATCGCGGCTGTTGGTCCTGCTTTGGCTGCCAGTCCTTCGCGGCGCCCTCAAATGTGCGGTTTCTTTGGCAGCCATCGTGTCATCGTAGCTGACATCGCTCTCCACGACTGGGTTCTCGCCCTCCAACATGCTGTCTGGCGGCATGGACGAGACGTTTGATTCGATCGGCGCATACATCAGTCCGCGCGATGACCGGTCCGGTCGGGATATGTCGCTGTTGTTGAGCACTTCAATCTCCACGGGCGGATGCGCAGAGACGTTGCTTTCTGAAGATGCACTCAGCTCAGTGTCTTCGCTTTGCTTGCCGCTTGGCAGCGGAATTCGCCTCGTGTAGGATGGCTTGCGGTCACCACTGATGGAAGTGATCTGAACGCTATCCCCTCCGCTTCTGCCCTTCTTCGCGGAACTCGGTGTGACCTTGACGCGCACACTGGGCCTCGTTCGGCTCTTGTCGCCGGACTTGGAGGCCTCGAAATATTCAATAAGCAAACTTGTCTGGCTCTTCTGCCGCCCGTGCTTGCCAATGCCGCCTCCTTTGCCGGCGGTGACCTTCTGGGTTGAGATGGTGATGGGTCGGCCGTCTTCGGGGATAGTGTAGTGTGTTTTGTCGGTGCGCGATGTGACGTTGGTGGCCACTTCGGTGTCTCCTCCACTGGTGTCGTTCTCGTCCATGGACTCAGTCGGCGCGGGGAGCGGCGGACGGCGCGAGTCGATTCCCATGTTAGAATGCAAACAGGACGCAAGCGCGCGATTGTTGACGACACATCACTTTTGCCAGTGGGGCGAAGATGCTGCCCTGCGCGCTGCTGTCGTACGTGAGCCGCGTCGGCTGCGAGCGCTCCGCGGGCAGTTGCAATAGGGATACTTGTTTCGGTGGCGGGTCGAGTGATATCGGCGAGGTACCACAAGCAGGGATCGTTGGTGTGCGTCGTGCAGGTCGCCGGTGGAGCGAGGAAGCACGATCCCGTGCGCGGCGTTGGCAGGCAGCGAGCGTGCGGTGGTGAATGTGGTGAATGGGGCGACAGATGGACTGCTCTGCGCTGCTCGACGGCGGACAGGTATAAACCGATGGATGCTCACCCGTGGCGGCGGCGTCGTAGTTCCTTCGGTGCCAGGTGCAGTAGTTGCGATGCGTTGTTCCACGCTATCTCGGAGCTAGTGGCCATGCACCTGCCTGCTTCTTCTGCATCGAACGGAGCGCCGCTTCCGCTGCTGGCCCTGCGCGTTGCACGGCTGCGTTTGTGCGCTGACACTGGGAGGACGGTGAACAGTAGTAACGAGGAATAATACACCACGGCGCAGTAGCACGAGTACGGATGAAACACGGCCAGCTGCTGATCGCCTGCGCGCAGCAGCTGTGGCTGGAAAGTTCACTACCAGGGTCTCCAGGCCAACCATCCCGGCAGCGATCCCGAAGCATGACCTATCAGATCCCCATCGCCTCCAGACCTGTGCGCGTCTCGATGGTCGGGATAGCGAGATGATTCTTGCTCGCCAGAGAAACTATAGTGCTGATGTCGAAAGACGATACCGACCGGCGGGCCGCGACGTTGGATGCTACCCCTCCATTCCACCGTCAGGTGCCAACCCCGCGGGTGTTCAAGCGTGCAACGTTTGCGAGATCCTGACCAGATCTCAAACCACACAGACCAAACGGTGAACGAACGCTTCCCGCACACGGACCCATTGCCAACCTCCTCGATGCACCGCGTGGATTATCTGCATCTCAACAGATTGACAGCCAGCCGTTCGAGACGTCACGGCCATGGCGATGGGCACTGTCTGGTGGGAGCACGTCGCAACTGAGCCGTCCATACGGCATGGTTCCATGCTGGTGGAGAGCTCACCATGCGTGTCCATTTGTGTGTACCTCGAAGTCTTCCGGTGCTCACCGCGCAACCAAGTCCGTTCCAATGAGCGAACATACATGGTAGCCACGAATGTTACTGGAGAACAGCTGCCTTGACCGGTGTGCTGTAGATGCATTGCGCCTCGCTATTTCGGCGAATAACGAGACCTACGCACGCCATGCGGCCCAAGCGCATCGTCAAAGCGTGCCCGGAAATCCATCACATCACCAACCATGCGCATGGCCAACGCTGAATCAACGACGATGCCTGGGCCGCTTCTATCTAGAGTGCCAGTTCCAATATCTGAACATGCCTTCCTTGCACTCACTCGAGCGACATAGTATGATCAGCCCTCTGTATGGTCGACACGTTAGCCAAGGTCTGTGCTATACCACCATACGCCACCATTCACACTTACCGGCTTCGATTTCGAAGCTGTTGCTCTTGTGCTTGGGCTGAAACTGAAAGTCTTTGTGAGCTGGACCGAGAAACATCTCACTACGCCTAGTCAGCATTTCCGTCACACTGTGGATCACGGCGCCACGCCTCACCTGATCTTGATCCAGTCCTTGTAGTTGGCACTGGAAAGAAGAGTTTCCAAGTCGCTTCGTCCACGGAATGCAGGCGGCCGATCCCCGAACTTTGGTGGCATGTACTCCAACAGACCGATCGGAATCTGGTATTGTCAGCAATGACCCTTACCAGTGACAAAGGACAACGTACATAACGACAGCTGAAACTGAGCCATTCGAGTAAGAAACGTCTTGTGTTGCCCACCCCCATCTCATCTGCTCCCCAGTACTCCAGACCTGATTTAGGTACAGTGGATTAGCAAATGTCTCACACGAAACAGGAGGAAGCTATTCCATAGACTCACCATTGCGGCAGAATTGCTCAATATAGCGGAGGCGCTCCGATGCGGATTTGTCAAGGTCCTGATTGAGCTGAATCTCCTCAAATATCCAAGGCTTGACCAAAGCACCGCGCCCGATCATGATGCTATCGACTTTCGCCTGCTGGATGTGCTTGTCGTAGTCGCCAGGACAAAGAATGTCTCCGTTTCCACAGAAGTACGGCAGTCCATCTGGCGTGTTCGGCATATCTCGGGCGTCAGCCTCTCGGACGGTATCGACAAGGTCCGCCTGCTTAGCTCTGAGTCGCTTCACCAGACTGGCGCACTCGGCGATGTATTTCCAATCTGCTTCTCGGGTGTATCGCTGCTGTCGAGAACGTCCGTGGAGGGTAATGGCAGCCACGCCAGCGGGTCCAAGGTTTGCGTTTTGTGCATCTTGCCCACCAAGAACGAGTCTCTCAACAAGCTTGGTAGCTGTTGGGTGTTTGTCCTTGGTGCCCATGCGGATCTTGACTGTGATTGGAACTTCTCCAGACACGGTGTTCATTCCTCTGAGTTGCTTCTCCAGCTTACCATGGGCGTCGAGCAGAGCGGAACCTGCACCTGTACGACAGACAAGATCAATGGGACAGCCGCAGTTCAGATCGATAGCTCTGAGTTGCGGGCATAACGCTGTCAGGACCTCAGTCGTCTTCACCGCGAGCCAAGGCTTGTTTGCTGCGATTTGGACACCGAATCTGATGTCCTTGCCGTTATCATAGTCCTTGATCGGATTCTTGGGAAAGTGGGCAGGCGGCGCGAGCTCGGACTCATGAGCTTTGACGAGAGCCCATTCTCCTTTCTCTCCGTTGAGAAGTGGAAGACCCATGGCCATTTCTGACCATGTCACTTGAGCTCCTAACTCTGTACAGAGTCGGCGGAAGGGCAGGTTACCCTGAGTTGTCAAAGGTGCCAGTACTGGCGTCTCGGGTCCGTAGTAAATGCGTCGCTTCTCTGATGGACGAAACGGAGGCTCCTTATACGCCGCGCGATTCTCCTGCTCGTCTTCTCGGATCTTGTTTCCATCCTCACCAAGTTGGCTGTTGAGCCACTTCAGGTATACCTCGGATTTTGGCGTCGGCCACTTCTTCTTTCGAAGAGTGATCTTGTTACCGTTACTCACCACATTCACGACTCCAGCACCGTCTTGATCGTCTTCATCCGCAGCCTGAATCGTCGTGTCTGCACTGCGATTGGTGCCTTCGTTCTGGATTTGCACCAGCTCTTTCCGCCCATCTTCGCGCTCAATCTCCTTCGAGTGACTTCGAGCCCAACGACACTTCCAACCATCTTTGCATTTCCCTTTGGTTTCGAAAATCGGGCACTTGCCGTCAAACGTTTGCGTATCTTCTCGCTTACCTTCGTTCAAATACCTGCGGATGTCGTGTTCCATCCTGCATTTGTCTCCGAAAGGACAGTTCACAGGATCGAATTCGTTCGCCCAATGCCTGGTCCTGCAGAGTGCGATCGCGTCTCGTGAACTTCCAAAATTCCGGCCTTTGTTCTGTCCCTGCTTGCTCTTCTTTCCTCCCCAACCAGCGACGGGCTGCTCTTCTGACTTACCACCCGCCTCGGCAGCATCGTCGTCGTATGTTGCATTCGTCCACTTCAGACTCGAGACATCAATCAGGTATTCCTTCTTGATGGGCGCAACGCCCTTTTGTCGCTCGGATCTCGCTGGCTCTGTCTCGATTTCGCTAGCCACTTGGACGTCGATTTCGCCATTTACCGCGGAGCGATCGTGCTGAACCTTGATTCTCTTCCTGGGGGACTCTTGGAAGTCATCTCGGAGATGTGTCTGTCCGTTGGTGTCTCCGTGCCTCTCAACCTTCTCGGCTTTGGTCGTGGCCGAGTCGCCGGGTAGAATGTCGCTCTGCGGGTTCGCACTGGCTTGTACTGCCTCGGAACCTGCAGCTAGTGCTTGCGACGAATCCAAAGGGTTGCTGGATTCCACCATGTTGTCTGCGTTTGGCTCGCGCGGTTGGCAAATGGAAGTGCGCCTGTTGTCGAACTCGAGTCCAATGGAATTTAGTTTGGTAGCTTAGCCACAATCGAACGCCACAAGTGGGGCTGCTGGCTAGTGAGGTGACGATTGCTAGTGACGTTTGCGCGTCCAAGTTCCTTGCACTCGCAAACACCTTGACACCTCACACAAATTTGCTTCCTCTCCTCTGGAGCTTCCTGCAAATCCGCCTTGACAGAGATCATCACCTTGGAACAGTCCACAACTCTCACGCACCCGAGTCCGACCCTCCTGACGTCTGTTTGCCATTGCTGCCTGCCGCGCCGAGCCCCCGACGTCTATACCGCCTGTCGAGCCAGAACTGGGCATACTAGCTCAGCTCTTCCGCAGCCATGACGCTCTACTACAGTTTGGTGAGTACATGTACTTGAAACCGCTACTGTTCCTGTTTTACATCTACCTCCCTCACATTTTTCTGTCCAACATTCAGCACGGTGCCTGCAATGCCTAGCCTCATCTACGCTCCAGTAAACCGAACAATCGGCCACGTTGCCTTAATGTCCATACTGACAGCTTCATTAGGTCTTTGCACTGCTCGTTTTCGAGATGGCAGTCTTCATGACGCTCATCATTCCGCTGCCATTCAAGATCAAGCGCAGCCTCTTCACCTTCATATCGGAGAACCCACTGGTTGCGAAGTTGCAATATGGATTGAAGGTCAGCAGGGCCGATAAAGATGTGCATTATGGACCTGACAATGTGCCAGATCACTTTCATATTCATTTTGATCCTGTTCATTGACAGTGTCAACCGCGTCTACCGCGTACAGGTTGAGCTGTCTCAGGCCAAATACAACCAGGGAGCTGGCGGCGCTGCGTAGGTCGAGGTCGATTTCGCTCACGAATGTACGAACTGACAAATCTCTAGTGTTGTGGCAGGCAGCGAACGCATGGAGGTGCAGGCTCGCAAGTTCTACTCTCAGCGCAACATGTACCTTTGCGGTTTCACCCTCTTCCTTTCGCTCATCCTCAACCGAACCTACGTCATGATCCTCGACACACTTCGTCTGGAGGAGAAGGTCAAGAGCTACGAGGGAGGTGGCAAGGGCAAGACCTCTTCGGGCTTGGGCGAGGCCGGTGGTCTAGGAGAGATTGCACAGTTGAAGAAGGAATTGGCCAAACGCGACCAGGACATTGAGACTCTCAAGAAGCAAAGTCAGGGACTGAGCGACGAGTATAACCGTCTTGGTGACCAGGTGTCGTCGCAAGACAGTGTGCCGAAGAAGGACAGGTAGAAAGTTCACGTGCAATGCTTGAAGCATGGCCCGCATGATGGGTCGCGGAAGTGAAGGCATAGGACATCAGATTTCCACTGGGCCACAGGAGGAACGTGGGGAAGGGGTGTGAACATGGCGGGAAGGAGACTCCCTATGTGTGGGTATCGTATAAAAAAGCTTGAAATAGTCGCAGTCCAACAAATAGCTGAGAGGTGTATTCAAACTCCTCAACCGGCAGACCTGACCGTATCCATAGCATGTGCCTTTCGGACAAGCTCTTCCCACGCCTTCCCGAGGTTGACTTCCAAAGCCAACGTATGGCAAGTACTCAAGGGCCGTCTGTCGGACCAGATGTGTCGAAGATACGGATGTGGAGAAGAGCTCAAAAACTGATCATCTCCACGGGCACGCCCGTTGCAAGCAGGCTGGCTCTGTTGATGCCGCTCAAACGAAGTCTGAGAGCAAACATCTCGAGAAAGGGAAGTTGTGACCCGACCTGTCAAAGGACATGAATGAAGACTTGCGTAGGAGTAGAGGTGCTTGGCGCCATGCCGTCTATCTGATCTAATCAGAGCCAAAATGTAACAGATTAGTACATGCGAAAGTAGGTGGTGACGGGGAGCGCCTATAAGAACGGTGCAAGTGTTTGTGGTAAAGTGTCTCAGTATAACTCGGGATGCTTGCCGGCATATATAGGAGCCATGTTATTTCTTGCAGCACGCTAGCACAGCTACTGTGGTATGTGCGTAGGTCGTTTCAGAGTTTCGACTAGAGCTGCAGGGATGATGCCCTGCAGCGCCAGCCATCCGTTGCTTGACCACCGGGCGGTGCGGACGACACAGCGCCGGCGTATCTCATCGTCGAAAGGGAGGGTGAGCAGTTTCAGATTCCATGAGGAGGGGCAATTGCGGATGCTTCAGCAAAAGGGCTATCGGAATTCGGCTGCACACAGGATTTCTGCTTTAATTGGAAGCGACGTCACACAGATCGGGATGTCTCGTATTCGCCGTGGCCGTGACGATGACGGCGGTGGGCACGTGTGGGAGTGGGAGTGGGAGTGGGAGTGGTGGGAGTGTCTGGTCGCAGGCCGGCGCGGAGCATGAGTGAAGAATCACGCTGCCGCTGGTGGCGCGGGTTTCGAGCGCAACACGTTGTTGTGCTGTGTGCGGCAGGCCGAAGTTGCCATGCCATGCCATGCCCAACACATCGAAGTGCGCCCATGGTAGCCGTTGTCCCCTGGGGCCACTGAAAGAGCTAGCTTTGTCGCGACCGAACAGCACGTCACGGACCCTTCCTGTGCTTTGTCGTCCGTCGGAGAGGGTCCGCAGTGTGCTGTCACGGTCGTCGCTGCTTCGTTGCCTGCGGATGATGTTGATAATCTGCTAATAAGATTGTTCGTGTGGCGCTGGGCGTTTCTGTAGCGCCGAACCCTGACGGATCGCCTCTTCCCCTAACGTCCCACTAACTACAGTGCCGTTCTTGCACACACGCCCGTGTTGACTGCATCGTGCAGCAGAGCAGCAGCAGCAGCGAGTTCGCGCAGTGTCGACAGACGCCATGACCACGGCATAGCTCGAAGCGCCCGCGTCTGCCTGAGAGCGACAGCTCCCACGCCTGGTCTCGCTCGGGACTGCACGATCCCTGCCCTACACTCGCGCCCTCGAGGCCCACTTGCACACCGAGCCCACCGACGGTGCCAACGACCACCTGCGATCTCCGCCGCACCCACACCGCCGCCATCGCCTACGCCGCATCCTACACGACAGCCCTCGCTCCCCAGGTCCTACGAACGTCATATGCCCATCCGTGAGCAGCGCTGAGAAATTCGCACCCCCCGGCCCCAGCTACGTACATCCCGCTGTGACGACTCCCACCATCACCACGACGAAGCGCAAGAATCCGTTCGAGCAGCCGCGCTTGCCATGCCCGCCGGTTAGCCATCCACAACGCGCTCAAGGACCTGCAAAGATGCCGCATGAGGAGACCTCGGCGGCAGTGGCCAGCATCCTGTCGAACTTCGCCAAACAGTACACGCCCCTCGATGCAGACTCGTTTCCCGCCTCTGCGATCGCCAATGGCATTAAGAGCAACAAAATCACCCTACCCGGGGAGGACACGATCGAGAAGCGCACGCTGGAGCGCGAGCTCACCAACCTCGCAACGCGCATCCAGTTCCTCGAAGCGCGAGCGCACACCGGGGTCAGCTCGCTGCCCATCACCCCCAACGAGCCTCTGTCTTCAGCCTTTCCCTCCCAAGATGCATCGTCTCCCAAGGCTGCTGCCCTCAACCCTCTGAACCCTAGGCAACGTTCGGCGTCATGGGTGAACAGCCTGCTGACCAAGAACGAGGGCGAGCCACACACGAGGCAGCTCACCGAGGAGCAGTTCACTGTACTGCGGGAACACATCGACCAGCAAGCGCAGGAGATTAAGACCCAGAAAGAGTTTATTGACGGCATCAAGGCCCAGCTTACACATCAGCAGACTGCGACCCGCGCAGCTCTCGACACACTTGGAAACTCGCAGTCGATAGAACAGCTGAAGCGAGAGATTGAAAAGAACGCACAGATCAACGCAACATACCAGAAGGTGCTCCGAGAAATTGGCACTATCATCACGGCAGTTGCCAACGGCGATTTGAGCAAAAAGGTGCTTATCCATGCAACGGAAAAGGATCCGGAAATTGCAAGATTTAAGCACACAATCAACCAAATGGTGGACCAGCTGCAGGAGTTCGCCAGTCAAGTCACGAGTTTGGCGAAACAAGTAGGCACAGAAGGACGACTCGGCGGCCAGGCTGTTGTGCCTGGCGTCGCTGGTATCTGGTCCGAACTCACGCAGAATGGTACGTTTTGATTGAGAGTACTGACGGCACAATTGCTAAAAAGAGATTTTCAGTAAACGTGATGGCCCAAAATCTGACCGACCAAGTGCGCGAAATTGCTGTGGTATGTCGCAAGCTCAGCCCCAACATCCATGGCTCTGCTAATTGCCGTTTAGGTCACAACTGCTGTCGCTCAAGGTGATCTCAGTCGCATGATCCAAAGGCCCGCCAAAGGAGAGATTTATCAGCTACAACAGACCATCAATGCAATGGTGGGACAACTGCGAACCTTCGCCACCGAGGTCACACGTGTGGCCCGCGATGTGGGCACGGAGGGCATTCTCGGCGGACAAGCACAGATCGAAGGAGTGCAAGGCATGTGGCACGATCTCACGATCAATGTCAATGCCATGGCGAACAATCTCACCGCACAAGTGCGAGATATTGCAGAGGTCACAACTGCTGTAGCCAAGGGCGACCTTACACAACAGGTCAAGGCACAGTGCAAGGGCGAAATCTTGGCATTGAAGACAACCATCAACAGCATGGTGCACCAATTGCGACAGTTTTCAGCAGAAGTGACCAACTTGGCCCGTGAAGTCGGAACAGAGGGAAGACTTGGAGGCCAAGCGACTGTGCACGGAGTCGAGGGTACTTGGAAAGACCTGACTGAAAATGTCAACGGTATGGCGATGAACCTCACGACACAGGTCCGAGAAATTGCAGAAGTCACCACGGCAGTAGCACAGGTTCGTGAGATTAGAAAATTCCGGAAGACCAACACTAACATCATGGTAGGGAGACTTGACCAAAAAAGTGCAGGCTGAGGTGCAGGGAGAAATCCTGGCCTTGAAAAACACAATCAACACCATGGTGGACAGACTCGGAACGTTCGCTACACAGGTATGGTAGACGTATTGTAACGATGTCTTCTATTAATTACCTGCTAACTCTATTGGTTCGCTAGGTCAGCAGAGTCGCCAAAGAGGTGGGGACAGAAGGTGTCCTCGGTGGACAAGCCAGAGTCGAGAATGTCGAAGGCGAGTGGAAAACGTTGACCGACAACGTCAACACCATGGCGAACAATTTGACTGGTATGTCGATAATTTTTCTCCTTTCCTCGACGTGACCACTGACTGCGTTTCGTATAGGCCAGGTGCGCAGCATCTCCGACGTCACTCAGGCCATCGCAAGAGGAGACATGAGCCAAAGGATCAAAGTCCACGCCCAGGGTGAAATTCAAACCTTGAAGGACACCATCAACGACATGGTTACAAGGCTCGACGCATGGTCGTTAGCCGTGAAGCGCGTGGCGCGCGATGTCGGTGTCGATGGTAAGATGGGTGGTCAAGCCGAAGTGGAAGGCATCACTGGCCGATGGAAAGAAATCACCACCGACGTCAACATCATGGCTCAAAACTTGACTTCGCAGGTGCGAGCGTTTGCTGACATCACTCACGCCGCGATGAAGGTATGATTGAACATGGCTTCCCCATGTTTCGTAGCTGACAGGAGTATAGGGCGATTTCACAAAGATGATCAACGTCGAAGCATCTGGCGAAATGAACGAGCTCAAGAACAAGATCAACAAAATGGTGCTCAACTTGCGAGAGAGTATCCAGAAGAACAACCAGGCAAGAGAGGCGGCCGAATTAGCGAACAAGACCAAGTCTGAATTTCTGGCGAACATGTCTCACGAGATTCGAACGCCAATGAATGGCATCATTGGCATGACCCAATTGACACTGGATACCGAACTTGAGCAGAACCAGCGCGACATGTTGAATATCGTGTTCTCCCTCGCCAACAGCTTGCTTACCATCATCGACGACATCCTGGACATTTCCAAGATCGAGGCCAACCGTATGATCCTAGAAGAGGAACCATTCTCGTTGCGCGGCTTGGTCTTCAACAGTCTCAAGTCTCTTGCTGTGCGTGCCAATGAGAAGGACATCAGCTTGATCTACGACACCGACGCCTCGGTCCCGGATTACATCGTGGGCGATTCATTCCGGTTACGACAGATCATTCTCAACCTGGCAGGAAATGCAATCAAGTTCACCGAGCACGGGGAAGTCCGCGTCAAGATCTTCTCTGACACTTCGGTGGAATGTGCCGAAGATGAAGTGGTGGTCAAGTTCGCCGTCGCTGATACTGGCATTGGAATACACTCCAACAAGCTCGACCTGATCTTCGATACCTTCCAACAAGCTGATGGATCTACGACTCGCAAATTTGGTGGCACTGGCCTTGGATTGTCGATTTCGCGAAGACTTGTCACTCTCATGCGCGGAAAGATGTGGGTGGAGTCATCGTATGGGGCTGGCAGTACATTCTTCTTCACCTGCGTGGTCCGCCGTGGAGATCCCGACGTGCATCGAGTCATGCCCCAGCTACAGCAATACCGGAAGCACAACGTACTCTTCGTGGACAATGGATTCATTGACAACTCTGAACAGGTTGCGGCTAGTATCAAAGCTCTGGATCTGGTGCCTTGCGTGGTTGGTAACGGCAGGACCCCGCCGTCCGAACTCAGTCCCGAGGACCAATACGACTGTGTCATTGTCGACAACACTGATACGGCACAGAAACTCCGAAGCCTGGAGCGGTTCAAGTACATTCCCATTGTCATGCTCGCGCCCGCAATATCAGTCAATTTCAAAACGGCACTGGAAAATGGTATATCCAGCTACATGACCACGCCTTGCTTGCCGATCGACCTTGGGAACGCGTTGGTACCAGCGCTCGAGGGCCGGGCTGCGCCAATCTCAGCTGACCATACAAGGACATTTGACATTCTCCTGGCTGAAGACAACGCTGTGAACCAAAAGCTCGCCGTCAAGATACTGACCAAGCATAATCACAAGGTTACCGTCGCCAACAACGGCCTCGAGGCCTTCGAAGCGATCAAGAAAAAGCGCTTTGACGTCGTTCTCATGGATGTGCAAATGCCCATCATGGGAGGGTTTGAAGCGACTGCCAACATCCGCGAGTACGAGAAGCAGCACGAGCTGGCGCGGTCACCCATTGTTGCACTCACAGCCCACGCCATGCTGGGTGACCGAGAAAAGTGCATCCAAGCACAGATGGACGAATACCTGTCGAAACCATTGAAACCAAATCAGCTCATCCAGACCATACTGAAATGTGCGACTCTCGGTGGTGCGTTACTCGAAAGGAAATCCGACAACCGGTCTTCCATCCTCTCCGAAGATGCAACTTCTGATGCTAGCCCAGATCACAACAGACTGATGACGCCGAAACGACCTGGCATGACCCCAAGAGGACAGACAGATAACGGACCTGCTGGCCTTGAAAGTCCAGCGATAGTCACCGCTGACCATGAAGACCCACTTGCACGGGTTCGTATATGAAGCTTCGTCCTGGTGAGTACACCGCTAATTTTCTGTGTAGGAGACTCTACTTCGTGCGAACAGTAGCTGAGGTGGAAAAGGATCTATCGAAATGCATTTGCGGCTTTAGCGTCCTGCCAAGCGCTTCACGGATAATGTATTGGAAATCCTGCGCCTCTGCGATAAGTCATCGGACGGGTTGGGTATGGCGTCCGGTGTAGCAAGCGTTTTCGCTCTTCCGCATATTTGTTTTATTCTTCAAGGCTGATATATTGTTGTACCGCATACAGGGGAAGGCCAGTCGATTGCGTTAGCTGATGCCTATGAATGGAAGGAGCGGGCTCATGAGCCGATAAGCATTTGCCATAGTTCGTTATGATACCGATGTCCAACGACACACATCGTTGGACTACATTACTTCATATTGGCTTGCGGCGGCAATGTCGCTCTCGCACTGGTGCTCCTGTCCATCTTCAGGCGTCTCGAAGGCTGATGTCGAAAGGCGATGTAATAATTCTCGAAGAGCCGAGATAATCCCTTGATTGATTGGTGTTGTATGCTGTGCCACCTTTGTCAGATGGTGACATACTGTAGTCGCTCCATTAATGCACTTGCCCGTTAAAAGGTCGAAGAGGAGTGTCGCAGCTTGGCATTCTGGACCTAGGCACCCCCGGTCCGAAGGCTAATGATCAGTAAACATTCAGCTCCCAGACTTCCCACCTACACAAACACCACCAAACGGAAAACTGCGAAGGGCTCCACCGCGGCCGGGCACAGCGCACAGGGGCTATATTACCAAGCACGATTGCTGAATACAGACATAGTGATTGCCGGCTACAAGCATTGAATTCGTCATTCCGGGGCCCTCAGGGCCGGCGTGCTATTGAGACCTGATAAGGCCGTAATTTTCGCGAGGAGAAGATTCGGTACAATTATTCGTGTTCAAAGCGTTTTGTCGGACGAGCACAGTGTACTTGATGCATCGGCATTGATTGCTGGGTCTTGCAAGAACTAGCATCTCGAATGAAAGATTATAAAACTCGGATTGTTCACTCATCGGTCACCGCAGAGCGTGCTCCAGCTGCAACAAACACGATGGAAGCTCGGAAACGAACCCGTCCGCAAGCAAAACTTCCTGCGGCAAGCCCGCCTCCTAGCAAGAAACGAAAATCTAGGACTGGAAACTCGACAGATGAACACAGTGGCGATGAAAATAGGAAACGAGGACGCCCGCGCGTGGAAAAGCAAGATGAATCTGCGGCCGATCGTCGTCGCACGCAAATTCGGATGGCTCAACGAGCCTACCGCCAACGAAAGGAGAGTACTCTCGAGGAGCTTAGAAAGCGAGTATCGGAATTGACCAACACGATGGAGCTCATGAACAAGACGTTCATGGATCACCGTGACCGGCTGTTCAATGCTAATCTTTCCGACATGCAACTACAAGACCTCCGCAACACAGCCATGCAATTTGAATCACTCATGAGCACAGCACGCAACCCAACTGAGAGTCCTGCGGAGGACTTGCTCGCCACGGAGAACCATCAAGAGTCAGAAAGCTCTACACATGATGGCGTTGATGTACCAGGGCCATCTGCTCTGGAGCCCAAGAACGTGACTTCTTGGATAGACCGCTCAACTGTCATCCATCACCAGCAGCTGCGGCAACAACAAGCCCATCAAGTCAACATGGGATACACAATGTATATTCCAGAACAGAATGATGTGGCCGTGGGACACGATTACATGTCCCCATTCGATGCGACGACCACATCGCTACTATCCCCGATGACCAAAGATTCGTACCCAAGTCCTCGAAACGACTTCGACATCTTCCGTATGGAATTGCCGGAGATCGCCATACCACCCTCGTTAGAGCCTCCCAAAACCTTGGCGCACAAAGAGTCAACTTTCGCTCGACGTCTACACCGGCTAGCTATCGAGCGCGCCTACCACCTCATACTGAACCATGAACGCAACCCTGTCAGCTATGCGCGAGTCTTCCGGCTCTCGCTGATGAGCAAAGATCGCGAAATGCTAATGGGACTGCTGAGGAAGTCCCTGGATCGCAGTCCTGGCGAGTCTCTTGATCAGGACTCTGATTTGATCCACGTCGGCGGAGCAGGCACACATTACCCCAAACGAGACGAGTATGGCAACTGGAAGCCCAAAAAGCCATCTTGGTACTTGGGCATCATTGGTCCCCAAATGCTCGCTCTGCTTGAGAATGCAGCGCAAGACAGAATCAGTGTGGACATGACGGTAGAGATTGCCGGTATGGAGGGGGAGTGGCTCGATCCTTACGATGTAGAAGGGTATTTGGCAGAGAAGGGCATCCACATCGATCCTTCAGCATCCTTCGCCGAAGCTGAAGTGGCCATTCCATCTTCTGTTCCGCCTAGCACTACGAGTGGCACCGAGTCGGCGTCCTCGATTGAGGCTGTGACTCCACCGGCTGATCAAGCGGGCTTTTCGTCCTGGCAACGATCTCAACAAGCTCTTCAGGACGGATATATGCGGAAGGAGGGTGAGTTTGGCATCGATGCGACAAATTTCGACGATGCCTGGGCTTCCAACACTGTCGGGTTCTCCGACGCCTTGACAGGAAGTTGGATGAATTTCATGCAACCGGGAGAAAACGTGACCGTGCATCCGCCACTTGACCCTCATGCACCAGAAGCTGCGGCCACATCGAAGGGTGTGCAGGATCTCGGCTGGGATGGAATGCCATCATCAGATCACGCGCAATTACAGGTACCCATCAGTGGCTCACCCGGGACTGGCGAGAAACAAACCGATTCGACTGGATCGAAGAAGAAGTCGATCATTCTAGATGTAGCGCACTTCTTGAACAGTAAGCCGGATTTCGCAATACCATGTTCTTCTCGCAGGATAATTATGCTGACCACGACACGCAGCCTTGACTGGGATGGGTACGTGTCTAATCCGCGCAGCGGGATATAGGCGAAGCGACGTAGATCGGGCGTTGGCGTTGGCCTCTTTCGACGCGTTTTGATGAATACTCGATATGAGAAATAAGTTGATACATTCGTTCGTGACGAGGCCTAGCATGCCATGCCATGTCCTCCCCTTCGCTTTCCCTGCTCTTCCAGACTTTCGGATCGCTGTCAAGACCAAAAACAGTGCCATTCGTACGCTTCCTATCCTGGTCGCATGTGCTGACCCAATGCTCGTTATCGGAGAGCTGTTGCGGGAAGCTGTCTGTTGCTCGCGACGTCGCGATCGTGGTATCCAGAATGCGTGCCTTCCAGCATCGCAGCTCTAATCCAGAATGTCAATTCGTGCAGAACAGCGGCGTTCCAAGGCTAAAGTATCCGTTCGCCGGTTCTTGCGGTGTAGTTTATCCTTTCTCCCTCAGTAGCTGGCTTCGACAATCCTCTTCACGTCCCCTTCTTCTTCGCCGCCTCTTGCGCCTTCTTCGCCAGCTCCTGTCTCTTCTCCTTCTTCCCGCCCTTCAACAGCTCCAAATGTCCCGCTCTGCTCGCAAGAGACTTCTCCGTCAGCTCCGCGAGCCCCGACGAATGCTTCTTCAGGAGCTGCTGGGTTTTCAAAATCGAAGCTTTTTTCGGTTTGATCACTCGCGCGCCCGTCTGTTTGCGCTGGGTGCTGGTCCCACGTGTCAGCATACTGCGACCAGAAAGTGAGATATCCAGACGGGTACTTACGTCTTTGGGGCTGTCGCTTTCGACTTCTTGATCTGTCCTTGCGCCATGATGGTTTTGTGAAGCTGCTGATCCGGTCGGAGGATCGAAAAGTTATCGGATAGTGTGGCTCGGATTTCGTGGCGCGAAAGTCCGGGTGGGGGGGCATGCGACACTTGCTCTAGCGCGCTTGTGTCCGCAGCCAGTCGGATTGATGCCTGTGGTTATTGGTTGACAGCAAACTTGAGCTAACGGAAGCTCGCTTTTCGGGGAGCGAGGGGCGACCAACAGTAGTGCTTCGCTAACCTTTGCCCATGCCATGTTGCATGTAATGTTCGCCTTATTCTTATTACGGTTTTCCCAAAATCAAAGAGGACAGATAATGAAGTAGTGCACTTTTAATGAATGGATAAGCGCATGGCTATTTTCGTCGACGCCTGAGGGACCGCTGGAAGTAATACTTCATTCTTCATGCAAGCAGACTGTCCGATTGAGCTGAGTCGACTCTTGGCCCAAACCCAATGCCATTTTCGAATTACCTGCACGGCTCCTTCGTCATTCGTCGTGCCATAGTTCGAGACCATGCACATGCAAGTAGCTCTAAGAGACTCTGAATTGTCACCATCATAGCGGTCACAACCGGCCGCGACCCGAGTCTCGCCACTCACCACTTGCTTCGTGACGTAGCATAAGTCGGCTTTCAGGTGCTCTAAGATGTCCAGAAAATGCTGGAGCTCATCAGCCATGCCAGATTCACTTGGCTTCAACACCCGCGTTTTCTGTTCCCAGCGGGCTGCCATCAGCATCACCAACTACGACGTCGCCATCCGCATCTTTCGCCTCCTCCATGTTCTCTTCGTCCATTGCCTCTTTCAGTTTCCCAACCTCCTTCTCTACATTCTTGGAATCCTTTGCCGGAGCGCCAGGTTCACCCATTTCCTCGTCCTCGTTTTCTTTGGCAGCAGAAGGGGAAGCATCGGCGACATCGGGGATGGGGCTCTTCGATCTGCCTCGACCCACGGCAGCTTCCAGGTCCAGCGTAGGTCCACCAGCCTCTGCAGGCCTCTGTGGTCCGGTATCAATGTCTCCGATCTCCTCTGGTCCTCTCGCATGCGGCTGCTCCTCCATCGCTGCTTCAGCAATGGCTGGCACTGCAGGGCCAGCGTCACGCCCCACAGCACCGGGTCCATGATGAAGTAACCTCCTGGGAGTCATGGGGTTACCATCCGGATCCATAGGCACGATGCCTGCTTCTTGTTCCTGTCGTAAAAGTTCCCCTTGTGTGACTGCGCCTTGCTCTCTCAACTGAATTTCTGTTGAAGATGCTGACCCGGTACTGGCATCGCTTTGCTCAGACAAGGTGGGCGATGCGATAGGTGAAGATGTAACCTGCTGAGGCGCACCCGTGCTGTGTATGCCGTTGACGGTTACTGTCACCGTTTCAATCCCACCAAGCCCATGTGGCCCATCCACCATTTCTGTGCCTTCGCTGTGTAGCTCTCCTTGACTGTTGCTATCTGATGCAGATGTAGGGGTCAGAATGTTTGACTGGTTCCGCAGCCACGGTATGGGCGTCAGCAACGCGCCGCCCAAGCTCTCATCACTGCCCAAACCCTCTCTCTCGGTGATGCCATTCACTTGTGCCTCGCCGTTCGTCAGGAAGCCCCCATTCGCAGGTACGCGCAACGCCGGCAGCGGAAAGTCTGACAGAGGTGAGCTGACTGAGATTATTCGATCGAGAGCACGTAGGTAGGCGGGCAAGAAACGGTAGTGCCTTTTGGGTCGAAGCACCAGTTCTGCTAGTCGTTGAATCGTGTACGGCGGGCTCTCTGAGAAGTCATATTGTAGGATTCTAGTCGAGGACTGATATATGCTGAGGAGCTCGGGCGGCAGCGTGCCGTGGACGGAGACTTGTGTTCCATCTGCCAAAAGCGTAGGTGAAGGCACGGCTTCGGTCTGTTGCGAGTCTGCCGTCACGTCAAATCCGGGCGGGAAATTCGGTCGCCCAGCAGCAATGTCAATCGGGGCATCATTCTCTTTCGTGCTACTTTGACTGTTGGCGGGAGCATCGCCCTCGCTAACGCGCGGATCTCTGTCGGGTGCATCGGTGTCGGTGTCGGTGGTTGGCAGGCGTGGCGGGGGCGTCGAGGCAACGACTTCGGGGTCGATGGGGGCGGGTTGATGCGCAGAGTTCGGGACGGGGATGTGCGGGATGGAAAACTCGTTGTAGACAATCTCGTGCAATCAGTACGGGCAGTCGAGGTAGAGGGTGCGCGGTGACATACATCGTGCAGTCGTTGGAGCAAGCTCTCGAGCACGCGAGGCCATTCTGCGCTGTCGCATGTCAGCAGGACGCAAGCGGGCACGTATCTGCGCAAGCGTACATGTCTATTGTGCCGTCACGCGCCGCCTGCTCCAGTATCTGTTCATCGGAAAGCATGTCGGTGGTACGGTGTCGTTCGGCGCAAACTGCTCAGAGTTCAAACTTGCTGGAAGTTGGAAGACGCGCTTTGGCGGCTGCCAAGCCAACGCTCTACGAAGTACCACCGATCACATCTTTCAATAACGAAAGCTCAACGCCGGCCGCCTGCTCTTCACTGATTTGTTCTTTGATGTACACGGTGTCACAGGACGGTCAATACGGTGACGGAGTTGCCGTTAATCTAACGGAAGCCAAACCGTGTTCGGGATTTGGACAAACAGCCAGACTGGCATTAACATTAATGTTGAAACTACATTAGTTCCTCGTAATGCTCACTTTCTGCAGTGGCAGGTATCGTCGCTCCGCCTGCTGTCCTCACCCGAGCTTCATCCTCTTGTCGTTCCATCGGAATTTCTCTCGCTCCATAAGTAACTTCCTCGGAGGACATGTACCGTCACAACACAGGTATGCATGTGTGACGAATGCCGCACTATACTCGTCATGGCTCGCCGAAATCTGATTTGATCGCCGAAAGGTCAAGCACATGAGCCACAGCAGGACTCATGTCTGGGTATTTCAGCATGACGATGCTCTCTTGTCTAAGGACCAGGAGTGTGAATATTTTCGCAGCTACTGTCCATGCTAGATGTTCCTCAAGCAGTGTGTGACGCCGTGAAATTCGTCGAATTCTTGCAGGCACTGCCCTTGACCTTACTGACAACTGTCACGCGAGACAGAGTCGTATCCTGTTGAAGTAGACCAGGCGCGCGTGTGACCAGATGGAGGAGCGTACTAGGTAGGACTAGCTTCCCGCGCGGGGGGCTGGAATCATCGAACATTCGTGCACAAGCTGTCTCAGGATCTCCTCGGAAGAGGAAAGCGTTCAATCTCGCGTAGCAACCAAACCAAATAATGTCGCGAGGCGCTCATGCACGTCACGAGTTGCACCAGAGCCTGAACTGGACCAAGAATCCAAGGCGCTCGATGATTTCGACACGATAATTCTGAGGGTTGGCACTTTCGGATGACTCAATCACTTCCATTGCGCCCTTGATCCGCAGAGTCTGCTGCAGGTTGCGAGCTAGATCGAGAGACCTCCTCGTCTGGATCGGGCAGAAGACCACTCGGCAATGCAATATTCAAAGCCTGTAAGATCTTGAGCATCTCCTTCTGCTTTCCCGCTTCTGTCATTCGTTTCGTGCGTCGTCGCAAATCGGCCCCGATTTTGTTCTGTGCCGCCGATCCATGATACTTCCAGTTCGGCTGAGGGCGGCACTTGTCAGCGCGCATTTTCAGCCACTTTCGCATGGAATCCATGGTCTTGGGTGCAGTTTGCTCGGCCGTGTGGAGCGTGATGGTAAGATTCTCGTTCTTCTTCAGATGCGTCTCCTCGTGGGGAGGCACTCGCTTGATCCAGGTGAGCAGGCCGTCGAAGTTGAAATCCGTGACGGCACATTTGATGGGGCACGAGGCATGCATCAGGGGCAGGACCTCGTTGCGGACCTGTCTAGAGGTTCTCGTCAAGGCATGCGGCATCTGCAGGCCGCGCGCGCGGTCCTCGGAGTCCTTCGAGTTGACGGGCAAGATGTGGATGGTGACCTTCTCGAGGGCGAGTTTGTAGATTTCAATGCGCAGCTCGGCGGGCAGGTCGAAGAACGACGTGCGGTCCCGCGTGGGCGGTGGCGGGCGAGGCGGAGCGGGCTGCAGAGGGCGCAGGGCCAGCGGCGGCGGCGGCATGGTGCAGGCGGGTGTGGGTGGTGTGGGAGAGAGGGAAGCGGAGGGCGGGGCGGAGGGAGTGGTTTTGTCGGGGCGCTGACTAGCTAGCTTTGCATGATCCCACCGTGCGTGCGCGCAACCACTGGCGGCGATGGAAAACGTGGTAGAGAGGCAGCGCTACCCCCGACGGCAACGGTCAGCAGCCAAGTGCGGTCGTCACTCTGGCCTGGATCCTCAGAGTAGTCCCCGCCGGCGCCGCTGGAGCCAGAGAATCGCCAGGCGGCGGCAAGGCGGCACGGCAAGGCGCTCGCGGTGGCCGGGCGAAGTGAAACAGAGGCCGACGCTGGCCCGGGGCACGATGCGCAGAAAAGCGTCGCCGCTGCCCTTCCGCAAGGAAGAAGGAAACGGGCGCCGACGAAAGTGAGGTCAAAGGCGCGCGCGGCTGCCGTCGATCTTCCCACGCCGGCCCTGGGCCCTTGCTGCTCATCAGACCCGCGCGGAGAAGTCGCGGCCCGAAATAGCTCGTGGCGCTCCCTGCTGCGCGCGACTTTCGCGCATGCACCTCCGCCTCCACTCCACCACCGCACCTTCACGACGACGTCCGGTCCGACGACACACGTTCCGGCGAGAGACGCTGCGAATCAGAATCAGTGCATTGCTACGGCAGAAGAGAAGAAATCAAACACGCCTCCGACCCTCCGCGCCGCGTCCCGCCCAACCACCGCCATCACAAGGCCTTCCCTGTCGCGCCGACTCCTCAATACACACGCACACGCACCGCTTCGTACAGCTCGTGCAATTCCACGTGGCCGGCGCTGTCGCTCGAGTACTTGTCCGTCTGGCCATCGCGAACAGCATCGAGATGCGCCGCAGTCCCAGCCTCCTTCGTCAGGAGCATTTGCTTGCCCCACTGCAAGTGCACCACGCTCTTGCTGATGAGCTTGGAGCGGAAGCCTTGCTTGGGTGTGATGGGCTGGCCGCGTCGATCCCGCACGTCGGGTGGCAGTCGCTTGCTGCCCTCCTTTTCAACCTTGATCTCGGCCGCCGCAAGGCAACCGCCGTACTGACGGTAGGCGACAATGGCAGGGAACACGATCACACGGACGATCGCCTCGGACTTCTCGTTCTGCTCCCTCAGCACCGCTCGCTGATACCCTTTGTTGTCCGTCACCTTGTCGTACGGGCTTGTCCGAATCATAGTCGCAAGATTGAGCGCCTCCATGCTGGCTGGCTCAAACTCTTCGTCCTTGAACGTTGGTGCCCAGTAGTAGACTACGTCTGGTGCTCGCCGGATCAAGTGTGCGATTGATGCTGCGTGCTTGATGATGTCGCCAAGAGATTTGATGTCCTTAGTACCCATTCCATCAACGGACCTGCCAAATTCGTCCCCGCCACTCCAGAAAGGCTGAAGCATTTTCACAAGCTGGTGCTTGATTCGCGATACATCCTGTGCCAATACCTCTGCACGGATGCGGCTCTGGTTAACTAAGGCAGCGCGCTCCCGAGTGCGCACGAAGCCTGTGGACCTGTCAGCGATTGTCCTACAAGAATACCTCGCGTGGCTCACCATCATGCGTTTGGCCGCTCGTATCGATGCTCTCGAGATCCTTGCGCAACTCTTCATCTGCACCGAACAGATAAGCGCCAAAGACATGTTCCTTCAGCGCCCGAGCCACGACTCCCATCACAATCGCTTCTCGACCCTCTGCATCGGTCAGCAACTCCTCCCAACCTTTCTTTCCGTCTCGTCCCCCCATTGCGATTGATCCGATGTAGCGCACGAGCTCCTGGCTAGCCGATTCGAGAAGCCTGTCTGTGTAATCAGGTTCCGTCTCCGGGATCCATGGGACTTTACTGGCAAAGGTCTGAAGCTTTTGCTTGAGCTCTTCGATTCTGCGCACTAACAACTCATCTTTGCCATTGTTGTCTGAGCCGGCACCCGATTGTTGTACGTTTCGCGCGCGGAAAAGCTCTCTGCCAATGTTCTCGTCGAAGCGTCCGAGCAAAGTCGGTCGACTTCCCCTGTCTTCGACCTGCGATTGCGTTGGAGAGTCTTCGCTCGACTCGCCGTCAATGTCTATGGCCCCATCATCGTGTTGCAACGGGGTATTGGAGCGCTCCGGACGGACTTCATGGCCTTGTCGAAGACTGCTCTTGGCTGGACTCTGTGTCTTGTGGGGCGATTGAGTATTGCTCCCGGTCTGTGCTAATGGCTTGGTATCGAAGCTGACTCCAGTTTTCTTCAACGAAGCAGGCCCTCCAGGTTGTGCTTTGCGCCCGCGGCCACTTTGACTCTTCGGCATCTTGGGTCGAGTCTGAAAGTTGGTGGTATCAAGATTATGCCCAGGGGAAGCAGAGCAGTGGCGAGACCTTCTGAGGACGTCGTCACGCGAAGAATGAGGACTGTGGATGTTTGCGACAGCTACAACAAAGCAGGGCATAGTTTGTCCGGAAGCAGGCAAGGAGCGAGCTGCTTTGTTTTCATGCATTCCAGAGGTGGGACGGGGCAACACCCCGAGGCACGTGCTGCAAGTTGACAATATGACCGAAAGCGACGGCTACGTTACAAGGCGAGTCTTATCGGACAGCGGACGCCGTCAGAAGACAGTGAAGTCTGCTATTCGTGCCGTCGAAGGACACCACCCGAATGTAATCATTCATTTGTGCAGCAGGCCATGGCCCGAATTCTGCGTCTGGGCAACATCAATTCATAGAAATCAGAGACCGTGCTATGAAAGGAGGCAACAACAGGGCTCGCGAGATGCGAGCTGTAACTCGTCAATCTCACATGTTCAGCCAACACCATGAAACCGCTTCCACCAGACCAAAGTTTGTGTGGGCTTGAATTGTATGATACGTAGTGCTGCATTCGCATTGGAAGCAGGTCGGGTTGCAAGGGGTCACCGATGCCGACGTAGTGATCATGCCAAGTGTGGCGATGCAACGAGACCAACGCATGAACGTAAGTCGCCAAGCTGTCTAGCTGGCATCAGCTTGGTCGCATCGGTCTCGTTCCACGTGCCTCTGGCAGAAAGACTCGACAGCTGATCATGACGAGAGAAACATGGAGAATGAAGGACAAGGACAGGAGACAGAACAGCCACATTCTACATCCTCACGTGATGAGCCTCAGCCTCACGGTCTCTGACGTATCCTTCAGCTTCGCATGTAACGCGCAGTGCCGCCCCTCCACCACGCTGCCTCCAGCGGCAAAGCATTGAGGTGATTTGCTGAGCGAAGGCTTGGTGCGTGTGAGGCGTGTAAATAACGATGCACGTGCTGCCAACTTTTGTGTGCTACCGTTGTTTTCTTCTGCCTCGATAACTCACCACCTGCCACTCACGTAGGTTACACTTCCTTCGCTCGTTGCAGCAAGTAGACACTTGACCTCCACTGCAGACACACACAGACCGACGGCATTGCAGCATGGCTTCGCACGACGACCCCAAGCTGCTCTACGCGATCAAGGGCATCAAAGCCTACCACATCCAGGATGGACAAGAGCAGGATCTCTGCCCATCCGGGCCACAGACGCTCTCGTTGCTCATGGTGCCCACCGCTTCGGCCTTCGCAGACCCCACCACAAGAAGCGACACTCCTGACCAAGATTTCTACCTGCACTTGAACCTGCCACCGGAGCTCGACCTACCGCTTCCCGCAACGACCCAAGTCTACCATCAGCCTCCCACGAGCTACCTGATTCCACGATGGGATATGGGCCCGGGCGCTGGCGCCTTCACCCGCATCGAATTCCCCAAGATTGGCAGTGGAGTCACGCAGGACGATGTAGACACCTTCGAGACCATTCTCGCACAGTGCACTGCATTCCTCGAGCGCGCAAAGCCTCCGTATCCAGGGCAGAAGAGCGAGAAGGGGGTCATGTACAATCCACAAGACTACGCGCCAGGAGGACAATTTGCCCACGATGATGTATACGGCAAGAAGCATGGCGAGATCGTGTTGATCGATGAGGACAACGGAAGCGTGGTGGGTGAGATCGCAGGTGATGCGCAGATTATTGAAGATTCAAAGCTCAAGCCAGGCTCCAAAGACCCCGTCGAGGTGCAGATCAGCCAGGATGGCAAGAGGATCGAAGTTCGGCCTATTTCTGAAGACTATCTCCGCATGGCCCGACACCCAGCGTACAAGGACAGCAGTATCGTCCAGAATGCAGCCACTGCATCCCGTCTGCTCGTCACGTCGTCGTCCTTCGTGGGCAATTGGTTCACCAAAGGCGCAGAGAATTTCACCAAAAGCACGAAACCAGTAGCGAAGCCCGTCGAATTCAAGCCGGCAACCCACCAGCGAGCACGGAAGGTGAACACATTCACAACAAGCGTCGCCTCAACCTCGAGCAAGACGATTGGACAGATAGGAAACCACATCCAGAACCTCACCGCAAAGGCCAGCGGGCATAAGAAGGAGAGACCTCACAAAGGATACGATGAGAAGGGCAATCCTCTCGACAAGAATGATTACAAGCCAGGCGTCTTGAACAAGAGCATGATTGCGTTCTCGACAGTGATGGACGGCATAGCCACAAGTGGTATGACGCTACTCAACAGCAGTGGGGCAGCGGCAAGTGCTATGGTGGGACATCGGTGGGGCCCCGAAGCCGGATCGATCGCTGGTGAGCTTGCAGGGGGTGTCAAGAATGTTGGCCTGGTCTACATCGATGTGACCGGTGTGTCGCGCAAAGCGGTTATCAAGTCCGTAGCAAAAGGAATGGTGATTGGCAAAGTGCGCGGTGGAGGTGAAGTCGTTGTCGGAGGTGGTGATGGTGGGGATCTTACAGATGACGAGAAGAAGAGAATGGAAGCCGAATACAGAAAGCAGGAACAGACGCAGCAGGCACAGGCACAGCAGTCGTCCTCTAGCACATATGGCGCGCCCGAAGGTGGCTATCTGCCTACCAGCGAGACGTACGATCCAGCAGGCTTTGGCAATGCGGCTCCTCCACGATATCAGGAGTTTGGACAGCCTGGAGGAGGATCGTCTTCACAGCAGTACGATCAGAAACGATGAGTCATTGGACGCATCGAGCGAGCGAAGCGCATGAGATACCAAATAGCAGATCGCAATTACAGCAGTACAGAAGTAGCATACAATGTGTATGAGTCAACTCAAATGTGCCGGCAATCATGCCTTACAATGTCGTGTTCGTTTCCGCGATTGCCTTCAGCCTAAACATTCAACCCGAATCCCTTCGTGTTACGGCATATCACTTTGTCATAGAAAAGGACATTACTATCCATCTTTCTCAATCCACTCTGAGCATTAGCCAAGAGTATGGCAGACCACAAGACATGTCCTCCGCTCACGCGCGAATCCGTGAAGGCGGCCCATAAGCGCATCGAGCCGTACATCTACCGCACTCCAGTGGCAACCTGCGAGACGATAGATCGCATCGCAAGCGCAGCACAGTCGGCAAGAGATGAAGGCCGACCCGATGGACAAGAGACGTCCAGTGGGACAGCAAAGCCCAAAGTCAGATTGTTCTTCAAGTGCGAGAATCAGCAACGCATCGGTGCTTTCAAGGCACGTGGCGCATTCCATGCGCTGGGAAGACTGATTGCGGAAAATGGGCTGGAGAATGTGAGGAAGAAGGGTGTTGTGACCCATAGCAGTGGTAGGTCATGTCAGAAGCTGTTTGAAAATAGTATTGGAGCAATGCGAATGCTCTCTGCTGATGCGGAAAGGTACATGTAGGTAATCACGCACAAGCTCTTGCTCTCGCGGCGAAGACTCATGGTGTTCCGGCGCATATTGTCATGCCGGGGATCAGCACGCCGAGTAAGATTGCCGGGACGAAGTCACATGGCGCCAATGTCATCTTCTCGGGCTCGACATCTGATGAGAGAGAAGCGGTCGTGGCAGAAGTCATCAAGGAAACTGGTGCTACGCTTATTCCGCCTTATGATCACCCGGATATCATTCTGGGACAGGGCACGCAGGCTTTGGAACTGGAAGAACAGGTTGAGGAGTTTTTAAAGGGTGATCAGACACGCAGTGCGAATGGGAGGACTGGGCTGGATGTTGTGGTTGCGGGAATCGGTGGCGGAGGGATGTTGTCGGGTGTTGCGACTGCTTTGCATGGGACAGGAATCAAGGTGTTTGGGGCGGAGCCCAACTTTGAAGGCGCGAATGATGCCGAGCTGGGCTTGAAGCAGAATAAGAGGATCGAGAAGGTCAAGACTTTGACCATTGCCGACGGGTTGAGGACTCCTGTGGGAGTGATTCCGTGGGGAATTATTACGGATAAGGAGAAGTTGGAAGGAATATATTCTGTGACTGAAGAGGAGATCAAGGCTGCTTTGAGATTGGCTATGGAGAGGGCGAAGCTGTTCATTGAGCCGAGTGCAGCGGTGCCTTTGGCTGTTGTTCTGTACAATGAGGACTTCAGGAAGAAGATCGAGAAAATGTCTGGAGGCGAAGGTCTTAACGTCGGGGTTGTCCTGAGCGGAGGGAACACGACGGTCGAGGCTATTGCCAAGCTGTTCACTCCAAGTGAAAGGCAGGCAGGAAAGATTGGAGTTAACGGTGAAAAGGTTGCTGAGAATATTGCTGGCTAGGTATTAAGCTGTGGAGGAGCCATGATTGATGAGGTGTATATAATAATAAAAGATAGACAAGTGTACAGCAGTCAGCGAGCACCTTATCGTTTGCATTATTGTGTTGGCACAATTGAATTCACATGTGCAAGTGAAAATTGATGCCTGAGGTGAACATCCCGACACTGATGTAATCACTTGGCGCGGGGTGCTCGTAGTTGCCTCTGGAAACTGTGGCGGAAGTTACCGATTGGACCGTGCGTTTTGGGCGTAAAATCACTCCTTCGCAAACACTCAACAAGCTCTTGTACCAGTCACTCCTGCTCCTCGTCTACTTCTCTTGTTGGACTTAACCACAAACGAAGCTCGGCCGTCGATTGCTGCAACGAACGCGACAGCGCGCACATCGCAACCTCACAACACCCGACAACCGCCAAACATGGCCGAGGCTCAGCCAACTCCAACCTTCAAGCTCGTACTTGTCGGTGACGGAGGCACTGGAAAGGTGGGTCATATCGCGCACGCAAAAGTGACGGCGGGATACTCTGCTTGACGTTGCGGAGAGAGCGGCGGCGACAACGACAACGACAGCTGCAGTAGAGGGATACTGACGAGAAATCTTGCAGACCACATTCGTCAAGCGCCATCTGACCGGAGAGTTTGAGAAGAAGTACATTGCAACACTTGGTGTCGAGGTCCACCCACTTGGTTTCACCACAGTAAGTCGCACTACCAGACGGGGAGTACGCGAAGGCGCGGCTACTAACTCTACACTAGAACCTCGGCCAGATTCAGTTCGATGTGTGGGACACTGCTGGTCAAGAGAAGTTCGGTGGTCTCCGCGATGGATACTACATCAACGGCCAGTGCGGTATCATCATGTTCGATGTCACATCTCGCATCACCTACAAGAACGTGCCAAATTGGCACCGCGATCTCGTCCGTGTCTGCGAAAACATCCCAATCGTTCTCACTGGAAACAAGGTCGATGTGAAGGAGCGAAAAGTCAAGGCCAAGACCATCACTTTCCACCGCAAGAAGAACCTCCAGTACTACGATATCTCGGCCAAGTCCAACTACAACTTCGAGAAGCCGTTCCTGTGGCTCGCTCGCAAGCTTGTTGGCAACCAGTCTCTGGTATGTAAATTGACGCGAAGGGGCGGCAACGAATGCACGTACTGATCAGATTGCAGGAATTCGTGGCAGCACCAGCTCTCGCACCACCGGAGGTTTCCGTCGACCCGGCCGCCATGGCGCAGTTCCAGAAGGAAATGGCAGACGCGGCCCAAATGCCACTTCCAGACGAGGAGGACCCAGACTTGTAGACACTGGGCACAAACACAACTTACGAAGTCACGGCACGATTAAGCATCAGGTCAGGATGGAGGTTGCACGTTAGCGGGACAGCGCACGCGCAAGACTGCCCGCAGCTGAGCTGGCAGCAAGGTCACACGGACCAGGCGACGGACATGACTTAGCGGTTGGTGTGCTTTTTACATCCCTTGAGCATTTCAAGATGGCAGTCTGATACGGCATGCCATTCCTCGCGAACCTCTAGAGAGAGAGCGCAAGGATACTTGCAAAAAGCGATGGCGTTCAACACATGCTGAGCCGCATGGAATTAGATAGACGAACCATATTGTAACGAAGCACGTTGATGCATCTACAGGTCCACTCTTCAAGTCTTCCTGGTTCATTCCATAAAGCTCTGTTACGATCACCGTTTGGGGAGCAATTATCAAGCCGCAGAACACCACATATTCCCGGTTCGCATTGTTCAGACCAAGCGTCTCTAAAGTCTCGCGTCTTCAACCCACTTTCATATGCTACGGCCATGCAAATGGACCCACCCCGTTCGCTACACGTACCAAGGCAGCAGAGTCGGTTGTGACAGATGCCACGAGCGTTATGTCTTGGCCAGACTTACTGTTGCCGCGGTCTAGTAGGCAACCCACAATGCTGGCGACTCCATCCAAGGCGTTAGATCCCTATCGCGGAGACATCGCTAACGACGTCTAGCAGTAACTCAGCAGTCAGTCACAGTGTCTTTCCAACAAGAGTTTCAGCGAGGTGACATCAAGTACCAAGAGGCACGCAAAACCCATCTTTCGTGGGCGGACGCATTCGAACCCGGACTCATCGCATCGTGCTACTCGATGAGGAGAGAAAACGAGTTAGCTTCTATGCCATCTCAATGCCAAAGCAGCGGCAGCACCAACGAATGAGAGGCCTAAGAGCTGGCCAAGGAGGGCCAAGAAGATCAAAAGGTCACGCGCAAATTGGTGGTTGGAACTGTTAGTGCCAAGGTATGTTTGCTGTATTCCGCTGGCGAGCCGTGTTGATCTTCCAAAGATCAGACGACGCACGTACGCCGACCAGGACCCGATTCATTGCAAGCCCTTTAACGAGTCGAATCACGGACTGATAAGCGTCCGCCAGAACTCACGAGTACTGAGCACGGACCTCTTGGGAACGTTATGGAGACCGTGGTTATTCGTACTTGGCAACGAAATCTGAGACCCTCTATCAATGTGAGAGGTGCGAATTGCGGAGTATATATGTAGGCAGGTAGGCGTACACTGCCGCTGCAACTTCCCCGAGAGGCCATTCGCAATCATCGAACATTCACCGCAACACTGATTCCACAAAGATGGCACCAGCAAAAATGCAAGCCCACAAATTTCAAAAGATAGGCATATGGAACTTGCCCCAGGAGTTACGAGATATTGTATACGAAGAAGTCCTGACGAAAACCGAAACGCCTGGCCAATTACCCTCCGAGCTCAACCAGGTCTGCCGTCGAATGCGCCAAGAAACATACCGCCTGTACGAGCACAAGAAGATTCGCACCTGGGTCTTATGGAATTACTGGAAGCCACTCTCATACACCATCTCCGATCAAAACTCACTCTTGTCGTACAGAGAGCTGCACGTTCGAACTTCGCAAGATTCCAGATTCAACGCATTACGCCTAGGCTTCATCATGAGCCACGCAATCACTGGCCATAGACGAGTGTCGATGGTCAACCTCTCACTCATCTCGAACACAGGTGATATTTGGCCTTTCAGGCTGAGACCGCGCCTTGACATTGTTGGTCCGGACGTCTATACCCAAGCAGATCACCTCACCAATGTTATCATTGCGAAGTTGCTGGAAGAAACCGGTCATCGGTTGAGCAGTATCGTTGACGGTCAAGATGCTTGGCAGAGGAAGATGGGTTCGGACTTGTGTTGCGAATTGTTCAAGAGCGTGAGGCGTCTGTTGTCGGGATGGACTACTGTGCTTTTGAATCAGACAGATTTGTGAAGTGGTCCTTGGTGCTCATCGAGTGATATGTAAGAATGAGAGAGACGTGGTGCTGTCAGTATACTAATAATTAATCATTCGCCATTGCAAAGGCGTTTGGTGTGCTGCTGGAACCATGCCAAACTTGTCCTCGATTTTGTACTTGTAGCTTTGTACCTGTCAAAATGCGTGCGATGTTATTGATTCCGACATCATCAGACATGGCATGCTCGGTTCGCCTGCACTCGTGCTGCAGAAAGGGTGGACAATAAATGAATGTTTCGTGCACGAGGCTGCAAGAGCTTGCTGTGGTTGGGAGCGAGTTCTGTTCTCCAAACTGCAGTCGTGCTCCGAGCTGCGCCTGGCGAACCACCTCAGGTTTACATCATCGACCTTTCTGTTTTCACTCTTCTTCTTCCAACGACATCCCTCCGCCCAAGCTCCATCACGCTTCGTTCAGAATGCTCTCCTCCGATGCCCAATCCAAGACTCTCGATGGTCTAGATAGTTGGAAGTATCAAATCTTGTTCGGAGTCTGGCTTGGAGGCACCGCCATGGTATTTCATCGCATCCGGCGACAGCCCTTTCGACAAGCCGTCAAAGTTGAGCAGTACGAGACGGCCTTCAAGAGTACTTCGTTGGCTGCGACAGTTGCAGGTATCGCAATGAGCGGAAGAGCCAACAGAACCAGACCGAGGGCTTTTTGAGGTCACGCTGCCACAAATTCGGCTTTGACTTTTCGACATTACCGGAAAGTCGCTGATACCTGGATTCTCAAGACATAATTGCTGCGAAAGTGGAATTGGCCTGGTGCATTGAAAAGTCACGACATACGAAGATCTGTACTGGAGTTCAGCGCATGGGACGAAACGCACGCAGACATAGCCGCTTCGCCGACTGTGTCGCTCACAGAGCCCTTGGCGACACCAAAGATGAGTGTCTGGATTCGGTTCGAGACTGCCACGTCTTGTGGGTCATACGCACGCAGTTGCAGCCCGATCAATGGAGTGGCTAATATGCCTTCGACTGTACGACGGGTGGGGTGCCTGTGGACCAGCAGATCCATACATGACTGGCGTAAAGCACATGGATTGCGGTAAAGCTCAACTGTCATGCGCACTTTGGATTGGCATAAGTTCCGTTGTACAACTGGGGACGAGCAACCGGACGTTCCTCCGACGCACAGAAGAATCACGATAAATATACACAGGACACATGGTGGTTGGCTATGTGCCTTGCCTAGTTGAATGTAAGTCTGAGCTTGTCATACTTCCATGCACACGGCGCTCTGGCTTAACGATTCAGATGCAGTGAATGAAAGTGTTCGGGGCTCTGAGATCCAACGGTCTTGATGAACTTCGCAGCCATGCCATTGTCGCATGCTCGACAGGGCGAAAAGCAGTACCAAGATCAGCAAGATGAACTGTGCTTACGTGACCCACAAGATACGCAGAGGGCCGGTAGAAAAAGCAATGTGGACTCCGAGCAACTGGTTGTCGGTCAGCATTGGTCGTGCATTGTGCATTGCGCACCAGGAGCATCGGAGCTGGTGTCATCCTGACAGGAGGTACTGAGGCAAGACGAACAACCCGCCAAGTCACCCATACAGCGACAAAGAAGCCACAAAGCCGATTTCGGGTTGTGAGTATAACTGGATTGTCCCTCATTGTACGGTTAGTTGATGCATAAAGACCTGGGCATACAATGAAAGCTTTGTATTTGCTTTGCCATTGTCTCTCTCAACAAGATATAATCGAGCATGTGCAACATGGAAGAATGGCTTACTCAAATACAGCGTTCTGAACCGGTAAGCAAATACATTGTTACCAACGTTTCAGCAGGCCCACATCCCACAAATTCACCACAAAAAACGACACCGCACAACAAATTTCGTCCGCAAAAACATGACCACTCTCGCACAATTCCTGGCTTCTGGCTTGACGCCGATGGAGCTCTCTCAAGACGACGCTGAGTGCCCCATATGTTTCGAATCCCTCGACGACAAGGTCAGTGTCACATGCGGCCACGTCTTCTGCAGAGCATGCATTTCGACGTGGGCGCAGTCGCCCTCCAATACATGCCCTACCTGTCGAAGTGTTCTCTATGAAGAGCTGCCGCGCACTGCTAATGTACAACCGATTACAGATGATTGGAATCGTATCTCGAACCTTGCGACGACCTACAACGCCGATATTTCAAACACGACCGCCCCCAACGGAACCGCAATAGACCCGTACGAGTTGGCTGTCTTTTTCCTTCGCAATCGACAAGCACACACTACCGACGGTGTTCTGCGAATCATCCGTCACCACAACGGTCAAAGCTATACTTTCCCAATCGTTGGCCGTGGCGTATTCCCTGCAGCCGATCGACTTCGTGGCCCCATCCGAGCTCTCGCGTCTCTGATCCGTGCTCGTGCACAAATATCTGGCGGCCGCGCCTGGAACGATCGCCGAGTCGCAGAGTGGAACGAGGTTATCGGATACATCGAGACCATTGTTCGCGCGCATGAACATCAGACACATGCTACAGTCTCTCGCATCAGCGCTGGGCTCCTCCGTGATCTACATCGTGAGTGGAGAAGGAGCCATGGCCGGCGCGCCGTCCTTTCAGATTTCCTGAGTCCTGACCTGGACCAATTGACTGTCGCTGTGTTGGACTTTGTGGCGTACTTGGCTTACAAGGAGGCGAGGGCGCAGGCACAGGAAGACTCCAACCAGCTTCCTTGGTGCTCTTTGATGTAAAGCGGGGCTTGACGCTGTTGCTGCAGCTATCTGTGACGGTGAGTCGTTCTGTTTGTATCCATAGATTTTCTCAAATCCATGATCGATCTTGTAGTATCAGATGAACTCCTCAGCAAAGGGCGAGGAAGTCTTGGCATCACACCAACCTCATCTCGCCTGTCACAATCAATGGCATCTACATGTAAGAAATTTATGAAGCGCAAAGACTTTCGCTACACACACGCATTTTGGCACCGTATATCAAGTAGGTCCCACGCTAAATCGAGATAGAACTGTGACGTTGCCCGTGTCAGCGTCCCGCTGCTTCGGCGGTCAATGTCTTCTTCGGGTCATTGACAAAGAGCTCAGAACATGAACAATGAACAATATAGGATCAAGTCGTCCGGATCCGGCCCTCTCGACTCTCATCACGCATTGCAGTATTCTGGCGCAGCACTCGGTCTCGCTGAGACTGCACTGTGCAAACACTCTTGTCTCACGAAATGGCGACTGGGGCTGATGGGCACTCTTTTGCCAATTTCATGGCAGTCATTGAGCAACAATCCTTTTTCAATCGAAAACAGAGCTGTGAGTGCTACAAGATGAATCCCACCGGAATGAAATTCGAATCCTGACCACCCCAAGACAACTTTGCGTCAGGTGTAACGACTTGGCTCAAACTATGGCACGTTCGACTGGCTGGTAGCCGAGACGGGCAAGATGCTATTGACGCCCTTGCTGCGTACTATCGTATGCTTGAGAAAACTACGACCCATCGGACATCTTGGCAGCACCGTGGGTAAGTCCATCGGTCTGGAGGCACATCTCCAAAAGTGCGACGTAATTTCTTCTCAGATATCCGCTTACTGCTGACATGCAGTGAAGAAACGGCTGCTGCTGAAGTCAGAGCCGATGGGAGAGTCAATTCAGCACTAAGAGCCTATCATCGGCAAAGTCGCAAATATTCCTCCTATCTGACTTCTTTCATTGTTTCCGTCGGAAAATTGCGGGATTGCCTCGCAGTCCATGTGGCCAACGCTTTCTTCAACAACTGGGCGCAATTGATGCTTTCTCAAGCTAGAGAACAACGTCAAACTGTCGACAAGCAAGCCACCATCATTATTGACATTCTACAAGAGAACTTCAAGAAGTCTACGCTCGACACAAAGTTATTTCCCGACGGAGAGTGGACTTGCGTGCAAGTTTTTACCGGCGGAATGAACACGACTGGTCTATTTGTTCGGCATAATTCTACCAACACGATAATAGATGTGAGCACTACATATGACTACCGAGACAGAGAGAGAATGTACAACCTTGCTTACGTTATATTAGCGTGTCGTTCGGAAGGTCGAGTATAAATCGAGTAGCTCATGGAACGACGATACATTCTGGAAAGACTCCGTGGACAGTGACGGGGAAGATGAGCAAATGCCGTCCGAAGCATTTTTCACCCAAAAATGCGGCGACGCATCGTCTTCTCATTTTGTCCTCCTTCGAGGCTGGTCTACCGATGAAAGCGACTACGAGATCAACATCTACACCCAATACTGCGGCCTCGGCGATTTGTACGGGCTATGCAGGAGATATCGGGAAAACTCGCAGACGATGCCCGAGTCTTGGTTACGATACTTGTTTTTGCATCTCAGTCAGGCTTGCCTTTACATGCTCGAAAACGCGTTGGAGCCGAGGGATGTAGAAGATTGGGAAGAGGAGATCGTGCAGTGAGTTGTACCATACGATTTTTCGCTACGCCATGTGCTAAAACTTTCTCACAGTCGGGACATCAAACCATGTGTGTGGAACTCCAGCGGCATTTGTGTTACACTGCTAACACGTCAGCTCAGCAAACATTTTTCTTGGGCCAAAGGGATCAGGCAGCTTCACCTTCCCTGCATATCCTTTGCCGCGACTGGTCTGTAATAATTCTCGATGAGTCTTTTGGTGCTATTTACTGACCTCCTATAAAGGCCGACTTCGGGCTCGCCTTTGGGACTGGAGACGGAGATCCAGAAAATCCTACCGCATTTGCAACACAGAGATCAGGCACGACATGGTTCAGGCCACCAGAACAGGTGGACTCCGCAGCTCTTACCGATGCGCCCAAAAAGTATTCCGAATGGGAAGTAGGTAATGACGAACAGATCTTGAAGTGGTCAAATATCTACGGTACGCAGTCAAAGATGTCGAGCTTCGAGGCCTCCTTCTAACGACTATACAGGTATCGGAATGACCATGTACTACCTCATCCGCACCGGCCCCTGGGATTCCAGACGGCACCCGTTCATAGTGACCAACAGGTAAGTCACATGGTCGCAGCCGAACACATACGAGGTAGTTCCACAGGCCCAACTAACATCCTGCATCAGCGGCGCGCGCAGATTGCGATCCTACCAAACAAGCTACAGCACAACACTGATCAGACTGATAGAGGCGTGTATCCAGAAAACGCCGACCGACCGCATTGAGCCCGAGGATTTGAAAGAGCGGCTCAAAGATCTGATAGCGACGGACAATTACGACGTCGACGCCATCAATGGTGAGCAGCCTGTGAACACGGGGAGAGACCTCCAATTCTTGCCCACGCCCGAGAATTACCGTGTGGGATTTGCTAATGCTGATCTGGCTGCGATTCTTGCGCAACAAGCTTGAGATGTTGAGCTCGGAGAGGCATTAATTCTATGAGGAGCGGGTTTGGAGATCGACAACGAATTCAGCATTTTGTCCACATGCATGTGAGCTTCGTTCTTGTAGTACAGTCGTGTATTTGCGAAATAGCTTTCCTTTTACAAGTCACAGCCTAAAACGTTGATTCCCGGGTAAAAGATATGAGCAGGATTAATGCCCAGAACACCGATTCCCAATTGCGAGTTGTTGCCTGGTAAACACGTTAGCGGAGCGCCAGTCGAAAAACAGATTTTCCAGGGAACCACTACTTACAATCGCTCGGTTCCTGTCCATAGCAGCGAAACGTAGTCTCAGGCCCATCCGCTCCCTTTTGGAACCAATACTCACTCCTCGAATGCCTGTAACCCCCCAGAGGGCTGAGAACTTGCGGCACGCCATCATCAGCGTGCGTGATACGGTAGTACGGTCCTTGATTATCGTCCGTGTTCCCAGAAAGTCCATCAACATAATCCGCCCAAGCCTGATTTCCCGTCCTGAACTCTCCGTATGAAAACGCAGAGGAAATCTCGTACGCCTGGCTCCGCAAGCTCGCGTACGCGAATTTCGTCAGAGCACCGCCGAGCGAGTGGCCCACGAGGAAGAGTTCGTAGTTTGGATAAGCGGCGAGGGCTTCGTCTAAAACTCTTTGCGCTTCGGGTTGGATGGCATTCCAGGATTTCAGAACGCCCAAGTGGACTCTGCAGTCGGGACAATTGACTCCTGCGATTGTCGCGGGGACTTGTAGGGCTGAGATATCGGTGATGAAGTCTTGGAGTGAGGCTGTGCCGGGAAATGCCATGATGAGTTGTTGTCTGGCATCGTCGCGGAAGAGACTCATTTCAGTCGTGGGGTCGGCGTTGGCGAAGCCCTGAACGACTGTTCCCTCGGGTGGGTTCTGGCATGGTGCTGTCGTGTAGGTTGAGGCGTAGCGGCCGTAGAAGATTAGAGTGTCGTAGAGGGATTGCGAGACTGTGAGGGCGTCAGTATGTGTGTCTTTTTCCGATCAGCGCGGCAGCAAGCAATGTACCTGTCGTTCTCGGCCTCGTTGGTGGAAAGAATATGTTCGCTGCACGTTCAACTTCAATGGGCCCTGCATTGACTGCAGCAACAGACAGCCCGAGGGCAGCAAGGCTGGTATCAAGACGCATGTTGGATGACGCTTGTTGGTGACCTGGCCATTTTGCACGGAAGGCACAGCGATGATATATTTATGTCCTGTGATATTTATGTCCTGTGTACAGTGAGCAAAAGTACCTCGGACGTCAAAGAATCAACCATCCAGCGCCATAGCCGTTTACCAAGCTTCAGGACGCAGGTGCCACCGACGACAGACAGGTCTAATAACTTATTAGTACAGTGAACGTGTCACAAATTCTTCTGGCGAATATCTGCGTTGTATTCATCGCATTTATACCTTGTCCGCAGCGAGGTACTTCAAACCTCGTCACATTTCATCGTCTTCGTGGGCACAACAGTCATCTATGCTTCGCGCCTTTAGGCTTCTGTCGAACATGTGTGCAACAATAGAGGTCGATCTTGTACGGTATTCGATACTAGCCCGTTGGCGCCCCCGCACTCCACACCAGTGCCATGCGAACTCTGTTCCAACCTTTCGCTTTGCCGCCGACTTTTACGCACACTTCGTATTTCCTGGTGATTGTATACGAGCTCCCATTGAAATTGTTCGGGGCGAAAGCGAGACCGAGACAGCGACTGTTCCATCGAGGATTTTGTCCTGTCCCTTGCACTCGGCTCGAATTGGGATTGCGTAATTGAAAGGAACGAGTTGGAAGGCCAAAAAGATGCTTCAACATGCTTCCTCATATCTTTGCTTGTATCTTCCTGTAGAGCGGATCGTCGTCCTCGTAGTAGGAATCAGCTGTGTATCTCAGGAGCCTTTACCTCGCGTCTCTAGCACGCCCTTTGCAAGCGTTCGCGATGCCCTATGCAAAAACAACAGAAGCTGTGCAGCCAAGTATCGTGAAACGCTATCATAAAAACCGACAACAAAAACGCGACATTCCTGGTTCCTCATGAGACCACGGTCTTTGAACTCAGGGCTTCTAAAAAGCCAGAGAAATCCTCCCTTTTCACCTCCACGACGCTGTGTTCGAACGAGTCGATTCGGACTCTTGCCCCAGTCTGCTCGACCACTTCTTGAAATGCTTGTCCGAAGCGATTTGTGGGCCCTGTCTTCTTCCGGCGAGCCGAAGCGTCCTCGCCATCATCGGAGTCAGCGTCAGAGTCGGAGTCCTCATCTTCAGTCTCGGGTTCGCTCTCGGAGTCCTCGTCGTCATCTGAGTCCAGTCCGTTGGCAGCGTTGCGCTCTCGTCGCAAACGTCTCCGCTCTTCCCGCTTTCTTGCGGCTTCCGCACGCTTCGCAACACGCTCTGCCTCTTTCCTTTTCTTCTTCTCTTCACGCTCTTTGATCTCGGCTTTTGAACGAATCTTCTTACCGCTGCCGTTCCAGCCCGGTCCTCCGCCAATACCGACTACAACGTATACTGAGCGACTCTCGTCAAGAGCACCAAGTACGAGTGCTTCGTCCTTGCCCTTGCGATTCTTCTTGCCGGCTTCGGCTTCAAGCACAGCGACAGCTTCGGCGACCCAACTTGCCAGCCTCACAAGGGCTCCAGGGTGTGTGAACACATGCAGGTCTGATCCTTCACGAACGACGCCTATACGGAAAGATCGGAGATGTCGCAGGACTTTCTTGCTAATCAGGTATGATCCGACGCGAAGGATAGCCCTGTACAAGTCTTGTGCGGCCGGTATGCTCTTCTGTAAGGTTTTGAGTCCAGCGCGAGGTTCGAGAGCATCGTAAGCGCGATAGAAGCGTTGGGTCACGTAGTCAGGCACATCCGAGGGATCGTGGAAGGAGGAGTCCATGCCGTCATCGGAGCTGTGCGGAGGAGTAGGCAGGTTGCGCATCCGAGCGTTATAGTTGAAATCCGTGCTGGGCCTGTTGTCGAACTTCAGGTTCGGAAAGATGGAGTGATCCGTACCGACCTCAAGAATTGCGCCGACCACGATCGCCACGTCTTCCGCTGACAACGTGCCAGCCCATCCCCAAGAGCGAACAAAGCCCCAGTTCTCCATACCGCGAGGACCGTTATCGCCAGGCACGAGACCTTCCAAATTATATTGGGCTGCCCACCTCAGAATACGTTTGCGGAGCGTCTGTTTAACATCAGTGTTCATATGGAGGTAACCTTGACCCGCCTCGGCAAGGCTGATGCCCATCTTGGCCAGAAGTTTGTGTAAACGCTTCATCCCTTGATCACTCCACAAGTGCAGACGGGTGGCAAGGTAAGGGGAGTGCCGCATGGCGTCGTATAAGCTCCAGTGTCGGATGAGCAAAAAGCGTGGTTCTGGCGAGAGACGAATCCCATTGTCGGTTGGACTGCGCGCGGTTGTGGGAATGGCGGCCTCGGCACTTTGCGATTTGAGGAGCTCTGCCTCCGGTATAGGATTGAGTCGTCGCACCTCATCTTGCAGGACTATACGCATATAGTTGATTCGAGGTCCAGCGCCAGATGGCGACAGAAGCATGGCACTGATGCCGACAATCGCTAACCAGAGCAGTTCGTTTTCTTCTCGGCCCAGCTCCGATGCAAGTGAATACATGATGCTACTCACTGGCTCCGCGCCGCTCGTGCCGATGTCATAGTACTTGTCGAGCGTGCTCTCGTGCTTTCGTCTCAATCGGAGCAATTGCTTCATCTTCTGCTTCGCACTGGGCTCTTTCAGCTTCGGCGGAGAAGAAGGCATGTTTTGAGGAGTGGATGCTACGTCTAGCTGACCAGAAAGTGGATTGCCACCAGGTGATGACGGTATCGGAACCGGTGTGCTCGAGTTGCTTCGTCGTCGTCGCCGCGGCCGCTCGGTTTCGCCATGAGAATCTGAGGCGAATTCGTCTTCATCATCAGAATCGGCCCCGCGCTTTCGCTTCTGGCCAGCGTTCAAATCTGCTTCTCCTTCCTCCTGCTCTTCGTCGTCGTCGTCCTCGGCCACAAGTGCAATATCGTCCTCCGTAATCTCGGGCATTGACTGCAACGCAAAATATGCCTCCTTCTCGGCTTGCAATAGCTCTTCAAGATCACCATCATCGAAGACGATCACGCCGCCCGTGCCAGGTTTGTAGCTTGGTCCGACGCGACCTTGCGGTACTCCGAGCCGCGGGGCAGCAACGCCATCGACTTCAGGGACTGCAGACGACACGCCAAAGACATTTTCGAGATTCCAGGGCCGATGAGAATCGACCACCCAGATTTCAACGCCATGATTCTCCATGCCACCCTCCACAGTATCACCACTCTCGGTCCGACCATCGAGCCCAAGGAGTTCCTCTAGAGCCACGGCACCCCCCAGGCCGAGACATACCACCGTTCCGCCATCACCACCCCGTTGTCGCGTGAGGGGGAGCACGAGCTCCTGACCGAACTTTTGCAGATCCGCGTATCCCGACACGGGCTGAATCTTGTGGGGGATAAAGTCGCGTTTGAAGAGGCTGACAAGGATTCGCGTGGCACATATACTGTCCACCGAAAGTGCAGTCAGGATCTGGACGGGCGAGGACGAAGGATGCGTGGTCTTGAGAAGATTGCTGTAGAGGCGCGTGATGTCGGTGCGTGGGAGATACATGGTCGGTCGCGAAGCGCAAAGCCAAAGTGTGTGCGCTGTCTACCGGACGTTGCGAGTATGGCGTCTTCGTCCAGGCATTGGCGGTGGCGCCGTCGTGATCTCCAGCGATGGGAATATGGACAATTTCGACGCGTGGGGATGGCAGTCGTGGCTGCTGAACCGCACGATGCGTGTGTGCGATGTATGATTCTCTGGAGGGGCAGCCAAGCAGCAACGACACAGGTCGGGGACAGGCGGAATGCGGTGCAGGTGGTGGCAGCGGTGGTGGTGCACTGACGGATTGCTGTTGCTGTTGTTTCCCATGCCACCACGCGCGACCAAGACGTGCCAGACGCGTCGGGACGGCCAAGACGGGATGAAGTCACCAATGGCTGCGGTCCATGGTCACGTGAGCACCGCCCAAAACAGACCGTGCGACTTTGCTTACGAGACGCCGGACGAACGACAACGACCCACGACACGGCAGAGCAAACGCGGGCGACAGGCATCGCGCTCGGCCAGCACGTTCATGACACGGCGCGCATCTCTGCTGCGAACATCGGCAGCACCAACTGATGTCACGATGCCGATGATGAAGAGCGGCCGAACCGAACGCTGGACACGACTCGCACGCACAGCAGCCACGGCGATCTTGACGTCCGCGCGCTTCCCACCGCCCGCCATGACGCGACAAGGCAGCAGTGCGCAGAGAGGAGAGGTGCGCATCCAGTCGCTGCTGCTGCGTGGCAGAGGATTGCAGCATCAGCACGTCGAACATGTTCACCGCGTGAAGGAGGACACGGGGTCGCGCGCCGCCATCTCGCATGCTGACCTCACCTCTCCCATCGCATCGAAGCGCTGACTCTCCAGACTTCCGCCTTCGCACGCCCGTTCCGTGCAGCTACCTTCCATGGCTTCTCACAATGCGCCGCGTTTACGCCCAAGCACCGACGTGCGCAGAGGAGCGGAGCCTCGCAGCAGCGCACCCAGCCCATGCGCATGCAGACCTGTGCGCCCGTTCGATGCAAGTCACGACTCACACATCATCTCTCCTGCAACCTGCTCCCTCGTCCCCGCGTCCCCGTGCGGAAGGCGAAACTCAATGGGACCCTCCGACCTGCGTGGTTGGTTTCGCGCATCCTCATTGAGCAGCTCCCGTCTGTTCCCGGCGCCAGCGACTCGTTCCTGAATGTGGTCGTCCCCATGGTCCTGGACCGTCCTGCCACATCCAGTGAGCGGTGCTGGCCTCCTTCGGCCCGCCAGTGCGTGCGGCTTGTATCTGCAGCACTGTTTACGCTTTCTATCGTCCGATGACGCTGCCCAGCACCGATCTCTACCACCTGCTCGCATTGAAGCCGTTCTCGAGCTGACTCGACTCTGCGAGCAGTATGGCAAGAGATCTACGAATCACCAGATCTGTGGTTGAGAGCTACATTCGCCCTGACCTGGGAGGTGGGAGAAGCAACAGCTACCTCGCGAGATATTAAAGGCAAGTCCTTTCGACCAAACCTTCCATCATTATCTTCCCCCATTGCCGTATCCCTTATTCATACCTCCTCAGCCGCGGCGAGGTTGTTTCTTGTCCCACCCCAGGCACCAATCAGCCTTGTATGTTGGAACCAGTATCGATCCCTCCGTCACCAGCAGCAGTAGGCACACCATTCAACAACATGGCAACCACCACAAGCCAGCAGCAGGACCTTGACGCTCTGCGCAATGCTGCCGTCCGCGACCAGCAGCAGACGCCCCGTGCTCTGAACCACTCAAGCTCCGGGGAGTGGTCGGACAAGGAGGGCAAGTGGTTGGACAAGGACCCTGCACAGCATGAACTGCGCCGAGAATCCACCACTTCGTCCAACAGAGCCGAACAACCCGCTTCCACCAGTTTGCAAACACCACGAGCATGGATGGGTCTTGCGCCAATGGCCACTGTCGATGAGGAGCTCGATCACGCTGAGCACAACTCCTTCTTCTGGTCAAAGGTCAAGATTGCCTTCAAGGAGCCTTTCGCCGAGTTCTGGGGCACCTTCATACTCGTCTTGTTCGGTGCTTATATCCCTCGCTGTATCGATCAACATAGCCGCTAACGAGATCACAGGTGACGCTGCTATTGCACAGACATTGCTCACTGCGAATGACACGACTGCCCCTGGCGGCGACGGATTTGGCTCCTGGGTGACCATCACTTGGGGCTGGGGCATCGGATTGATGTTGGGCATTTACGTCGCTGGTGATTCCGGCGCTTTCCTCAACCCCGCCATCTGCCTCGCCTCTTGCATGTTCCGCAAGCTGCCATGGCGACGTCTCCCCATGTACTGGCTTGCCCAGTTCCTTGGAGCTTTTGCCGCCGCCGCCGTTGTCTACGGAAACTACATCAACTTGATCAACACCTACGAGAGCGGCGCTCGCACTGTTGCTCCATCTGAGACTGCCACCGCCGGAATCTTCGCCACTTACCCAAGCCCAAGCCTCACAAAGACCAGCCAATTCTTTGATCAATTCATTGGCTCTGCGATTCTGGCCTTCATCATCTTCGCACTCAAGGACGACTCGAACAAGGGTAGATTTGTTGCCTCTGGTGCCTGGTTCCCATTGTGCCTCTTCTTCACCCTGGTAAGTTTCACACTCCATCACGCAACAACACAGCACGAATACTGACAATTCTTAGACAGGTATTGGTATCGCATTCGGTGCTCAGACCGGTTTCGCCATCAACCCAGCCCGTGACTTTGCCCCACGTCTCCTCACCGCATGTGTCGGTTACGGTCGCGATGTCTGGACCGCTGGCGACTACTACTTCTGGGTCCCAATTGTCGGCCCCTTCGCTGGTTGTGCAGTCGGCGGCTTCCTCTATGACGCCTTCGTCTACACTGGCGAGACCCCAGTCAACACTCCCTGGTTCGGTCTCAAGCAACTTTTCACTCCACACAAAATGGTCAAGAACCGACTGGACCGACAGAGGGCTGAGGGCATGGTCTAAACGGCCTACTGAACTCCTTGTGCCTTTTTTGTTTGCTGGTTGTAGACCCAGAACAACAGTACGATGACCAATTGTCGGCTACACTCAAGGATCACTGCGGTTGTGGGGTGGAAACAGAACTTCGCCGCGGCATACATCAGAGGGTTATGCATATGAGCTTTGATGTTACCAAAACAGATCAGGAAAGGGATTGAATGGGACTATGGATTGGAAAGGATATGTTGTGCACTCTAACACGACCTTGTGTACTATTAATTACGGCTGTATGGTTCTAATGAATGGGAACTACGAATTGAACAATTCCTAAATTGTCTTCCACAGTCTTCACACCATAAGGCGATTCTATCGTCATCGTTGCAAGCTAGTCCATCATTATTACGACACATTACTAGTATCCATTACTAGTATCAACAAACACGACCCCGCGAGAATACGACCCGTCTATGACGTCTTCTTTTCGTCATCATCAACTTCCAGGTTGCAAATGGGGTCGTTTGGGCCAGCGACCGTTGCCTTAGTAAACTGTATGCCGCGCCTGGTGCCGTCTGGCTGGTGTTGCCGTGCAAGACAAACGAAAGCAGCAGAATTCGCGTTGATGAGATAAGTCTTTTGCGCGCGGAGTCGGCAATAGGGTGATCACGATAGATGACGACGCATTTGGAAGGGATTGGGCCTTGGGAATCATCGCTTCCACGCATCTCTTTCCGATAAGCTCTTCCTACCGCTTCAGCAGGGATTCAAATCTCGTAGTGTCTCTTTCTCCGCCAAGCAGATTCAAACATCCCTTGAGGTGGACCAGGCCAGATCCGGTATGACGATGCGGCTTCTTCTCCAATTCATTTATTGAAAAGCACCACCTCACCACTCCTCCCAAAGCCCCTGAGCCTCTCCAAGACCTTCTTCTCACTCAACCCCATTTCCACACAAATCGCATCCAAACAGTGCTCTCCATCCAGAAAACCCCTGAGCCTCTCGTCCTCCTCACTTCGAACCTGATCTGCACCTCGCTGACTCTTGCTCAACGAACTGGGATGAGGCCCAGAAGGAGGTGTAGCCCAGCCTGAGGTCAAAGCAGCTTTACGCCAGGCGCGCTCGAATTCGCGCACGGCTTCATCGCCGGATTTGGTTGTTGCTGTGTTGCCTGAACGAAAGCTTTTCTGCATTGTTCCTGCGGACCGACGGGAGAGAATGGGCGACAGGGAGCGTTGAGGGAGGTGGAGAGGATGGGTGGAGGAGAAGGCATATTTGTGATTGCGACGTAAGAAGCCTTTGAGGAGTCCGAAAGTGATCAGGCGGCGAATGTCGATGTTGGCGAGCTGAGATTTGTGAGTAAGGCAGAATTCTTGTAGTTGCAGCCCGGGTTGCAGGTCGGCATAAAGTGCGATAATGTGCTCCCGGGAGGGTAGAGTGTTTGTGTCGGTTTTGCGGCTGTCTTGCTGTTTTTGAGCTTCCGATTCCTCGTGAATGGCAATGTACTTGCGGCACTCATCCTGCAATTCTTCATTCTGGAAGAAATCGGCTACTTCCGGGGTACAAGCATATATAGCCTGGAAGTGAAATACATCCAGCAAGACCGCTCTTCCGTGATATACTAACTCCTTGACCGCTCGTTTGACCAGCTTGATTTCGACATCAGCCAGCTCTGCAATCTTTTTCATGTGCCTGATGCCATCGATGAAGCCGAAAATTCTCTGCAGCGTCAGATCCCACGTCCACTCCCCAGGATCCGGAAGATTCCTCACCAGCAACGGAACGTCCCAACTCCTGACATGCTTCGGCGTGCGCTTTGCAAAATCCTTCTCCGTCTCCAACCTCAAGTTCAGAACATACACTCCGTCTTCACCCTTGACATTGTCCACCCGGATACACGTCTCCCCGTAGTGGTTCAGGTCCTCGAAGATTCTCTCAAGCAACGTGTTAACTCTACCTTTGTGCACTGCATTTTGGACCGTACCACCTTTAGTCTCGGCCAACTTCACACCCGGTTGATCTTCCTCGTGTTGCAAAACACATCCATTCCATTCCAATGCAACGCAGAACTTGGCAATCTTTTCGACGATTCGTTCCCATGGCTTTGCGTCTTCGTCTTCGTCTAGCACGAGACACATGTTGAATGTAAACCGGTTGCGATCGTAGTCTTCATGTTCCAGGCTGATGGGATATCCGAGGATCCGGTGCCCGTTGTTACATATAGAAAGTGGAGAGTTGCACAGGTCGTATGGAGCGATGATGTAGGAGGATACTTCACTCCAGTTGATCAAAGGCGGGTTGGAGATGGGGTCAGACGATTTGATCGTGTTGGAGGGATACTGGTGGATGACGCTGGGCCCGCGCTCGGGGTGGAAGCGGGCGTAGAAGATCGCTTGGAGCATGATAGGTGTTTTAGCATGTGTGACCTGCCAGGCCTCGTGCTATGCGATGTCTACATTCTTGGCATCTCAAGTCATGGGGGGCAAAGCTGTGAGCGCGGGCTGTCTGGACAAGTGACACGCTCGGAGGACGCGTCTGACGAACGTCGCGCGTACTGTAGTGTCTTCCGAGCGGGTGTTGGTGTGCGGTAACTGCACTCAGCAGTCGGTGGCGGCGGCGGTGAATAAGCAGGGGCGCACGGACGCGCTAGCCGATCGAACGTCATGGAAGCTGCGGTTCACTTTTGGGCTGGGCCTCATCAAGACTCATCATTTTGCCGCCAACGCACTATATCCCTTGACACAAACACCCGCACGCGAAACACCTGATACCACTCATATCTCTCTCCCGAACAACCCACGCGTCCGTCGCCCGACCGAACACAACCACCCGCACCGCACCGCACTCCACCCCCACCATCAGCACAATGTCAGACTGGGAGAGCACCACCAAGATTGGCAGCAAGGTCCGCGGACCAGGCACCGCACAACGTGAAACCACCATCAAGGGCAAGAGCGCACTGAACGCCGCCCAGCGCAGCGGCGCCATCCTCGCCACAGAGAAGAAATTCTCGGCCGCAAACGTATGTGCCCTACCCTCCAACCCCTTCCTCCCTCACCTCTGACATCCGCGATCACAGGCCTCTGGCAACCCCGAAGGCCAACGACTGACCAAAGTCGACCGCGCCGACGGCCCTGTCGCCACAAAGAAAGTCCCCGACGATGTAGCCAAAGCCCTCCAGCAAGCCCGCACTCAACTCAAAAACCAAAAGGGTGCGACCATGACGCAAAAGGATCTCGCGAGCAAAGCCAACGTCGACGTGGCAGTCGTAGCCGCCCTCGAACGTGTAGGAGCAGACTTTCCAGCCATGGACGCCGTGTTGAAGATCCAGAAAGCCGCCAACGTGCGGTTGACCGGGAGCAACATTGGCCAGCCGATGCTGGGGCCGAAGAAGAAGTAGGGCCCTCAGGAAGGGGACTACAAGTGCAGATACGAGAGTTGCGTGGACGCGTTGAGTCTGGCTTTGCTTGATGAATGGGCTTGGACCGATTTCTACACCTCTGCTGTGCTGCTGGACAAAAGGGCAAAAGCCACCACACGTACCAAACCTGCTACGTGGCATGATGAATTAGCGATGAGCGATCCGGAACGGCGAATCAATACCGCCATATGGCTATGCTATTATGAAATACATTGTACGATTTGAGTCTTTCCGTCTTCACTTTTCCCACTGAAATGTGAGATCCTTGGCTCCAGCGTGAACACCTCCACCGGATGATGACGTGCCATCGCCAGCATGGCTCATCAGTTGTCCACTGCATCAACTACGAAAAGTTCAAAAAGGTAGCATAAAGTGTGTTCCACGCATAGAAAATCTTCAATTGGTTTCGTTGTCTGCGTAACATCCCTGGGTATCTTTCAAGACAATAACGACAAGACTCCGCCTCTGTCGTGCAAAATCGGCCCCTTTCTGCCTATGGCTTCAGGAGCTCTTTCCCTAGTACTCCTCAGAAGGATAGAATAGCTAGTCCTATGCATCTTCCCAATGTCAAACTTGCAATCATGAGACGAACCCCTATACTCCTCGCTTGCTCGACTGACAGCGCAGCCCTAATATGGACTCCCTTACACTCAAAGCGATACACGTCACAATGCTGACATGCTCCATGCGGTTTCAAATTGCCCGTACACCGTGAACATCCTTTACACGTGCCTCCGCTTTCCTCCTCCATTCCTTCCCTGATCGTCTTTCCTATCTCCGTTGTCGTTGATGCCAGAGATGTCGAAGAAGTCGGGAAAGGGTATCTTTCTCTTGGTGCCAGATGCTGATCCCAGGTTGAAATTCAACGTTGTGGTGCGGTTATCACTCGCTGCACGTCGATTGAGGTTTGAGCGTCGATTCGAGCGGGTAGACCGTGGTATTATGCGGACAGTTTCGTTGCTGGAAGGAACGGATGTTGGGGTGTAAGCCTGTACAGATGCGGTGCTGTTGCCATCAATTTCCATGTCTCTGTCGTGATTGCCATGTGGATACGCGTGGGTGGATTGAAATGAAAACATGGTCTGCGGTAGAACTAGTTGCTGCTGTGACGTTGGTTGCATGGGGAGCTGGGCTTGTGGCGGTTCGGAGACGACCCGTCGTTGGGGTGGCGTATCGTCTTCCACGGTGAGTTCGCTGGTTGCAGTTGGCAACACCGGTCGTCTCTGCAGCTCGGGGCTAGAACTCCTGGTATCGTCCTTTTCCTCTTCCTTGACCGACCTGTCCTCGTCGTCTTCTTCCGTGGTAGTGGCAGCTGGGCCAGCGGAGAAGCCACTGCCATCCAAGCGTGCAGTAGCCCACTGGCGCACTCTCCAGCCTTCCCCGTCCATCAGCCCCATGTTCTCCTTGTCGAGGAAGGCCAGCAGGTCGTCGAGGGCATCTTGGTAGCCGGCCTGTCGAGCTTGCTTCTGTGAAGTGACGGCCGTTCTATAGAGGTCGGTAACCGATCTCGCGGCAGCCTTGAAGTCTGCGAGCAAGTCGTTCGGCACTTCGCTTCGGTTCCGGGGAAGAGACGTCGACAGTCTTTGCATCGAGTCCATTGTTTGCTGCGAGCAGGGTGGCCGTGGCACCGCGGTCGGAGTGGATGGTTGGGTGTCAAAGAAGAGAGGAGAAGGAGCGATGGCGGTGGTGGGACAGCACGGTGTGACGGTGTCCTGTGACGGTCTGCTGCTCCCGCCTCCTACGCCCTTGACAACTAGCGACCGGCCGGAGTGGATCCGTCAAGCGAAGAATCTTCGCGAGCAAAACGGGCGGCCCAATGGACTCGCGGCTACGGATGGCGGATGCGGGCGGTGTCGTGTAGTGTGCGGCGGGGGTTGGAGGAGAGCGCCAGCCAGCTTTGTTGCAGTGACGACGTGCACGGAGGATCAAGACTAGGAGCCACATCCGTGAACGGTCTCGGCCTCAGGCAGATAGCACGTGTGAGGTGGGGGCAGGCGCAGCAACCGTTGACAGGGGTTTGTTTCCGCCCAAAACAGGGTGCGTCATTCGCGCCTGGACAGCGAATAATGCCTGCTCCGCGCTGAGCCTCGCCGTCTCCAACCGCCGACATTCTTCTCGTTGGGCGCACATGTGCACCGTGTTCTTGTCTGACTCACCTAGCATGCGCACAGTATTTGACCACAATCGACAGACATAGCAGCAGCACCACCACACCGAACATGGCCTCCGTCACGAGCCTCGACCAGGACATGCGCAACCTGCGTCTGGCGAGATACACCCCGCAGGCTGCCAACGAAGCCCGCCATTGGATCGAGACAACCCTGGGAGAATCGCTGCCACCGGGCGACTTGCTTGATGTGCTCAAGGATGGCGTCGCGCTGTGCAAGTTGGTCAATCTGGCAGTGCAGGGCAAGGCCGGAGCCATCAAGTTCAAGGCCAGCGCAATGCCTTTTGTGCAAATGGAAAACATCAGCCACTTTCTGAGAGCCTGCGAGTTGGCGCCGCTAAACATGCCTGCTCACGACCGCTTCCTGACTGTCGATTTGTTTGAGAAGAAAGATCCCGCTCAGGTCCTGCAGACCATTGGCGCGCTCAGCAGGCGGGCCCATCAGATCAACCCATCGCGATTCCCGCACACGATCGGACCGAAAAAGTTGGGCTCAGTACAGTCTCCGGCAACGACGGGCAATGGCTTTCGAAGACCTGCCAGCCCGACGAAAGCCGCCCCTTCCTACCCTCCCACGAATCGTGCTATGAGCCCGTCATTGACGGGAGGTTCAACTGGATCCCAACAGTCAGCCGGCGGCACGAGGTCACCGAAAGGTCCCATTAGTAGTTGGAGCAAGAAGAGCGATGAAGGCAACACGGCACCGGCCTGGAACATTCACCAGTACGGGTACATGGGCGGTGCATCGCAAGGCAACCAAGGCATCAGTTTTGGGGCGAGGCGTCAGATTACAAGTCAGGCTCCTGGGGTGCCCAGCTTAGCAGAAAAGCAGAAGCAGCGTCAGGAGAAAGAGGAGGCCGAAGAGCGGCAACGGCAACAGGCGCAGGAAGAGCGCGAGCGGCGAGCTCGGAAGGTTCAGGAGGAGGAAGAGAGGGCCAAGCTGGAGGAAGAGCGGAAGTGGGAAGAGGAGACAAAACGACATCGGGAAGAAGAACGACAACGACTCGAGCAACAGAAACGGGAGTGGGAGCAACAGGAGCAGAGGTGGCATGAGGAAGAGGAGATACGGAAGCGAGAGAATGCCGAGCTGCAATCGAAGATGAGCTTTAAACGACCACCAGAGAAGCCCCGAGTACCCTCATCTGGCATTCTGCGAGGACAGACATTGGCGCAATATCAGAAAGAACAAGCAGCACTGGGAAGTGACTCTATCGAACCTGCCGAGACACCCGAGCAACGACGTGTTAGGGAGCTCGAAAAGCAGCTGGAGGAGGCTCGTGAGCGAGAGAGACAATACCAGGCTGAGCGCGAAGGGCGCCTGAAGAAAGATGGGACGGGAGAGCGGTCGCGACCAAGCACAGCTGAGCCGCCACGACCGGGAAGTGCATCGCAAAGTGATGTCAGCTGGGCTGGCGATGAGCGAGACTTCCAGCGCAAGCAATACCAGGGCAGTAACGACATCGTGTCTTCGAGACCAGTCCAAGTGGGCGCTACACGGCCTCTGCCGAAGCCTGCAGAACCCAGTCTGCCCTCTCGACCGTTGCCCCAACCTGCAGCAGATGCCACCATTTTGCCTGCTGTATCACAACCGACGCTTCCAGCAAGGAATCAGTCCTCGCCATTTAACAAGTCACCATTCAGCAGACCTCTTCCGACGCCAGCCAAGCAGCCCGAGCCCGAGCCTTTTGAGCCGGAGCAGCGCAAGCCGAACAGAACAGACGCCTTCCTCTCATCAAACGCAGCACCGACAGCTACAGAGCCGCGCATTTCCTCCGCACAAGAAGCTGGCGACACTTCTCTCGAGCAGCAAAGGCTACGCGACTCCCGCGTGGCCTCGCAACAAAAGACCAAAGCTGGAGGCTGGGCGAGTAAGTCTCTCTTGGAGCGCGAGATGGAACGAGAGCGAGAACGGCAACGCGAGTGGGAAGCTGCACAGGAGGCGGCGAAGACTGCGCCTCGAGATGCGAGCCAGGGCAGCGGGCCTGCCCAATCCTGGGATGTCAACCAGTACGGATACATGGGCGGCGATAGCCAGAATAAAGGCTCCAGTGTTGGGAGTGGCATCAATTTTGGTGGGAGGAGACAGATTGCTCCAACTGGTCCTCGTCCGATGAAGTAAGAGCATATTAAGATACCAAGCAATGCAGCGCTCATGTTTTCGTGTTTGAGTTTCTTCCGGTTCTGCTTCTTGTGATGTCCATATGGGTATCCATCTCCTCTTCTTCATGGCCCCGACTCAACCCAGTGCTCTCTGCATTCCTTCTCCTCACCTGACATCACCGCTCTTCCAATCTCTCTTACACGACTCCACCGTCGCGCATACCCGTCATCTCAGGCCCCATTCTCGGAAACCCGACGCGTCGCGTGCGAACGGACGCTGTGCTTGCTCCCTCAACCTCTCAGTGTGCGATACCTTATCTTCCCTGCCTCCCCTCTTGACCAATTCGTTTCCTCTTTTTGCTTCCTGTCTTCCTTCATCTAATTCACCAACCTATACATCCCCAACCCCGCACAAACAACACTCGTCGCGAGAATGGCGACTTTGCGCGGAAACATCTTAATTCGAGACCCGGATTTCAATATGACGGATTCTTGCTCGCGGAGCTGTTTCATGCCGGAGTAGTAGGTGTACGCGCCGAGACCGACGAAGACGGTGGAGCCTGTGGGGAGGGTTTGATTCGTGTTAGATGGGAGGGGAGCGGAGGGATGATGGTTTTTGAAGAGAGAGGTTGGAGGATAGAGGCGCGCGTACCCATTAGTCGACATGGCGTGCAGTCGTAGTCTTTTCGTTGCGCTTTGAGGGTTTGGCTGAGTTTGATGTCGGATGAGAGGGGGAGGTCGGAGGGGGAGGTCATGGTTGGTGATGGGTTGTGGAAGGTGTGTTGTAGGTGTGGTAGACAAAAGAGAAGAAACGCGCCGGAAGAGCTGGATTTGACAGGGTTTGAGAAGCAAGTTCGGCGCCGAGGATGGGCGATTTTAATATGGGAACATATTTTCAATGGAGAATGCAACGAGAAGCAGAATGTTTTACTTCATTCTTGTCTTTGTCTAAGCGCAAGGTTGTCGATCGAACCATTTGATCATTCCTTCTGCTGTAGAAGTATCGATCTAGGTATGGGAACAAGAATCTCATGCTTATATCTGCTAAAACATGCAGTATAGCACGATTGCTCGTTCCTCTGGCAGCGCCATGTACGCCTATCCAGAAGAGTAGGATGCAGGGCTGGGACACTGATCTTGTAGAATGCAAGCCTTGCAACAATGTGCCTCGACACTTCTAGTTGCCGACTGGAAAACGATCTTGCATCTGAAACTTCTAATTGTCGACTGGAAACCCGTTCTGCATTCCACAACATCCCGCTTGGCCGGGTTTCATGAACCGGACAGAATCGATATCCTTCGAAGTCTTCACTCGAGGGCCGCCTCCACCACCACCTGAGCTGTGTGATACAATTAGCGCTCGCCACGTGGCAAATCCTCAGAACACCACAGACTTACAGTCGACCTCCACCGTACTTGCCGCCCTTCTTGTTTCGCGCTCTGTGAGCACCAAGTAACACGCCTCCCAAGATCGCCAGGTTCGCGACTAAGAGGTGGTGGATCTGACGATTCTCGTACTTCACGAGAAACAGAAGCCAAGCGTAGCCAAGAAGCCCGCCATAGATCCCGCTGTACTTTGCCTTCTCCCACTCGGCGTACGTGAGTTTGTTCGTGAAGATTTGTGCGAACCAGGCCAGGGCTACCATACAGAGGCAGTATCCAATGAAATCGGTGCCATCTTGCGAGGGGATGAGGTAGGGCTTGAGGAAGACGTATTCGGCCAGTGAGGCGAGTGCGATTAGTTTGGAGGCCGACATGGCATTGTCGGAAAGGGTGTCGGTGTTCGAGCGAAGTCGACGTGGTTGCTTTGTGGAATGTTTGGTGTTGCCGAAAGAGGATTCACATGGCAGTCGGTGCACGGACGTTGTTTGGCGCAATCCTTCGGAGCTATTTTGGGTGACAGTTGCTTCCATTCACTTACAGTACAGTGAAACCTCTATAACGCGATATGATCCGCCAGACTCAATCTTATCGCCTTACGCAAGTTATCGCCTTACAGATCAGCTTACATAGCCGAGATTTCTCTCCGATCTGCTCCCGGCCCTAGCTATACTTCCGAATTAGGTAGGACGGCAGCCCCATTAGAAGGCAGCTCGGGCCCGCGCTATACAAAATAACCTCCCTAAGCCGATAATCCGGCTGAATCCTGGCGATATCGGCAGGTAGGAGGTTGCCCGCAAAATTTAGAAGATCTCGACGAAAATATCGCGTTGAGCAGGTTATCGGCTTTCGGGGGATCGCGTTACAAAGGTTTTACTGTACATGCAAGTGATACCTTTGCAACGATAGGTTGCCTGTGAGTTGGGTAGCCGCTAAGATGCTAAGATCCCTGTGCCGCTCCGAGACGTTCGTCTATCGCATCGTTCCCATGAGAAGGGCCAGCACTAGTAGATTCTATGCACGGATTCGCACTGCAATGACGGTGACTGTTCCTCGAAATGCTAGTGAGGCCCTTCAGGTCAGACGTCACGAGGCTCGAAGCTGATACGTACATGTATCAGCGTTGATGACGATGATACGGGCTGGTCCCGAAGTGTAGACGAAAGTGTAAGACAAGGGCTATCGTTTTTGGATTCGAAGCTCGCAATGCTGGTCGACGGACAGACTCACACGGTTATCTGGTGCTCATCCTCGCGCGTGCCGCCTCATGTTCATCGAGAGTCCATGTCGATTGAAACCATACAACGCGCAAGTATTGAGGGGCTCCGCGGAAGGCAGAAGTCGCGTCATCGCCCCCACTTTCTCACACGACGCTGCCTGCATCGTCGTTTCCAGGTAACTCGTTCAACCTCGTGCACACCTACCACAATTGCTTATTCCTAGCATCATTCTCATTTTCGTTCACTGGAACCGATGCGCGTAGCGGCGTGTTTGCCGTCGGAATGGTGCGCATCTTGGATCTGGACGACGGGTCCGACAATGAGACACAGCCTCCGTTACGACAGCACGCCGTAGTCGCAGCGATAGGTGACGACAGCAGACACAACCCCAATCTGAACCACACGTTCACCTCGGCGTTGTCCTGCTATCCGTGAGTCTCGCAGTTACTGCTCCTCTGAACTTCGCATGAACGCCGTCTCTCTTTCTGTCGCACAGTCAGGTCCTTTTGCCTGAGAGGGGGTGTAGATCTGACTCCAAAGCAGTATTGTGGCCTCATTGGCGAGCTATATCGATCTCACGACTTTGAGTGACCTGGCTCGAACATGTCGTCAAGTCCGTGCGAATCTGCTGCAATATCGTACTATGCTCATGCACAAGACCTTACGCTGCCACAACGAGGCCGCAGATCCTGGGGAACGACTGGGCGCTGCGCTCAAAGCCAGTCGTGACGCATGGACTGCGTATGGCACGCATGGCGAGAAGATTGATCGCATCACGTCTGGTCGGGTTGGTGCTTGTGCCAGAGACATGGTTCGCGAGTGCCGCAGCTGTGGCAAATTCACGTGCAGAGTATGCATTGTCATTTACATCTCCTTTTGCCCTTTGGTCACCACCCCGCGGCGTCCTGTACTAATGCCGTTGCAGAACTGTGTCATCAAAGCACCATCCAGCAACGCAGTAAAGCTGCGTCATCGCAGATTGTGTCGCACTTGCATGAAAGCGCCCTTGGACGACTTGACGACGGTCACGCAAGCGTTCGATGAGGATGGCAATCGCGTTGAGCAAGTCTCCATGAGGTTTTGTGTGATGCACCCTTGGCTGACCATTCGAAGCTCCGAAAGCATTTCCATACAAGACAGTCGGACGTATGCACGCGATCCTTGCACCTGTTTCGATGTTGTCTGGATCTGTAATCCCTGCGGCTACACAATGCGCGCCGCCGACACGACCTATGACCGTGGCTGGAAATGGCGAGGGAGATACTCGCACTGCGGTGGCATTGGTGCGGGCCTTGGCGAAGGCAATGAAGGCGTCGAGTGCGGCAGAACGCAAGACTGCTTGGCCGCAAGAATGGTGCAAAAGGATGTCGAATGCGATGCTGAAGAGCTCGCAGCCCTTGAGCTCGAGACGGCCAAGGCGGGATCTGAGGGCCGTCATTGGAACGGTAGCAGCTACAGCACTCAAGAAATGGTCGGGATCGGGGGCAAGGTCAAGACCAAATTGAGGAAGATGGTCCCAGTCGGTGCCATTGTCAAGGAGTATGAGGATGAACGGATCAGTGAGCGCTACCTGGAGCGAGAGCAGAGTGGAGGCAATCGAAGCTGGTGTTCCTGGTGTTCTCGCGTGGTCGCTGGCAAGAAGGACCTGGACACCGCCGCGCGATCCACAGCAAGCGTCTCGTCTACTAGCTCGACTGAGTCCGTGTGAGGGTTGCCACCTGCTAGCAGAACATCAGCCACGCGTCAGTTTCCCAATAGAGCTATGCTATCATGTGGACAGATGGGAGTCGTGGGGAAAGAGACAAGAATGCTATCGAGAACAAAGATGGCACAATGTAGCATGGTTTGAATCTACTATAGTTACACAAGTCATAACTTCGTGAGATTTTCCGACAGTTTGAAGCCTTGATCAATGCACATATCACGGTGACCACAAGCGCCCGGCGCACGACCACACATCGCCATCAACCCATTCACAGTCTTCGAGCCACGTCAACCAGGCACTGGATGTGATGCGATTCTCCCGTTCCTTTTTCAATGCCAATCGGCAGCAGTCAACAAAGTCTTGACACGCGGCCAATCTCTTCCGGGACACAGGATCCATTCTTGCGAATCCTATAGGATCGCCGCTCTTGATGGCTTCTCGAAGCATAAAAGCGTTGCCAGCACACGCCGCGGCATAAGGCGACCCACCAACCATGATGCTCAAGAGCGTGATTCCCAAACTCCAGACGTCACTTGCGCGGGTTGGGGTATTCAGTTCTTTCTGGATTCGCAATTGCTCGGGAGCCATGTACTCCCAAGTACCTCCTGCATTCGTCGCGCCCTCTCCTTCCGCTGGCATGAACGCAGCGGAAAAGTCGATGTAGCGAGCTCGGACCACGGGCTTTTGCTGAGAGGCATGGTGCGAAATGTCGAGTAATACGTTCGCTGACTTGATATCTGCGTGGATTACTCCACTCGTATGTAGGAATTCGAGGCCGGCGATCAAGTCGTAAGCGATTCCTGGAAAAAGGTTGATGACTTCGAGATGTCGAGCAACTTCAGTCATTTGCTTGAGGCGGCTTGATAGGTCATCGAGAGAACCTCCTATCACGGCTTCGAAGACCAGAGCGTCGCAGCGTTCGTCGAGACCATAGAATGGGACAATGTACATCAGAGAGCTCGATCGTCGCTGAAGTCGAGACAGGATTCGTGCTTCTTGAAGGAACACATCCTTCGCATCTGGGCGAGCGGGCGTCTTGACAGCAAAGAGAAGAGGCGCGGAAGGAGCCCGGGGCTTTCGGAATAACTTCCTGGAGAAATTGGTGGGACTTGAAGGTGGATTGGTGAATTTCTGTTCGGCCAGATAGACCTTACTCCATAGTCCTTCTCCGAGCAGTTTCGCGCGCTCCAGTTCGTAGTCGAGGTTGCTGAAATCAAAGGGGATAAGGGCAGGTAGCGAAGACTCAAGTGAAGTTCTTGCGCTGGACAGATTCGTCAATGGCGTCTCAAGAGAGCCGGCAATAGTGGAGATGTCCGAAAGAGTAGTGTCGATTGAACTTCGTGGGCTGAATTCTTGCACCGCATCCTCGACAGCGTTCTCTTCCATCATGTTTTCGAGCATACTTGGATTGCAAGGACTCAAGGCAGCGTTGTCAATTGTGCTTGGCCTTTGTCGGAGCGACGCATTGTGGGGGATCGCGGCGGGCTCAAAGGTATCATCGTGACTCTCGCCATAAGTTCGGACGCGGAGCGGCAGAGGCCTACTCTCTGGCCTGTGTTGCGGCGATCCGTTTGATTGAGATTTGGATGCGTAAGTCGACGGCGATGCGGGAGAAGGCGCCATGGTAAGATAGTGGTTCCAAACGTCCCTTTCCGGTCAGATCCCAGGCCGGCAAAACAAACGATCGGGTGTATACTATAGAAAACCAATGGCTCACGGCATCGCGCGCGGAGAGTGTCCAAGAGTCGTGCGGGCAAGACTAGGAGAGCGGGCTTAATAATGGAACAGCACACAGACAGAATGCATCGTGACGCGAAGGAGAAGGAGGGTGAAACAGAGAAAAGGTGAGGTCACGAAGCATGATGACAAGCGATCGAAGTAGCTTTTCGGCATACCGCGTTCCCAAGGACACCCATCGCAGCGTGGCGCCAGTAGCTTATTCGAGGCCGCGGCGAACAAAGTGCCAGCCACCGCGCAGGCATCATGCCGAAAGCTTTTCGCGTTTGGCCTCGTCTTCCAGCGCGCTGTCATTGACTTTGGGGGGTGAGGTGGTCAACGTGCGTTGTCGCGATGGACGATTGGTCGAGGATATTCACACACCTGGCGCCTGCAGCGCGCCCGCAGGAGCAGCGGCCGAAAGCAAAAGGCTTGGGGTCTCGCGCGGACCAGCTTACGCCCTGTGCGATTCGCTTGTGAGAGTCCGATATGATGAGCTTGCTTCCAGCCCACTCTGCGCTGCGTTCGAAACATGTCTCTGCGTGCACCATGCCCACACCAGTGCAGTGGAAAGTTGGTCTCCGATGCGCGATCGGCAGCAATGCGTCAGGGAACTCTACTGAAGCCTAGGGAATGCGCTTCACCGCTGGGGCGGCACTGCGATGATGACTACGACAAGACTGCCCTCTCAGCGACGCGATGAAAAGCCGAAATGACAGCGCTTGCGGAGGATGGAGCTGTACGACCTTCTCCACAACACGCGAAGCAGAAGGTTCGCACATGTCGGACTGGGATTCCCATGGACGAGCTGCGAGACCGGGGTCATGTTGCAGCACAATACGACAGGCGAGTACGGCTTCTCGAACCAGCCTTCGAGCGCCACAGTTGAAAGGTTACCTTTCCTCCCACGAAAATGTCCAATCGAAGTCATGTAGCAGGAGGCTCCTGTCTGGCCGTGCGATGACGCGTGGAAGTCACGCCGTGGCTGAACAATGGACGTTGCAGTATTCATCACACATGTGGGCAGACGAAGTCGGCACTTTCACGCCCATGTACCAATCCGCACCACCCCAGAAAGCCCTAAGAAGACATCAGACGACACTGGACTGAGGAGAGATTAAATCCGGAACAGCGTCTCATGCAAAATATGTACAGGCTCCAACACTTGGCACGTCGAAAACAGCGACGCGCGAAGAAGCAGATGGAAAAGGCTCAAAGAATCTGCAGTCGACATCCGGAACGCCGATTCTTGAGAGACCACTGCACTCATCAGATCTCGGGATAGCACTCCTTTCCTGCAGTGTGCCGCAACGGTAAGCTGAGTACTCGCAAAGCAGAAGCTGATGCTTTCCTTCCGCAGTTGGCCGGAAATCTAGCACACCTTGTCCGGGTCGATGTTGCTCATCAGCTCCTATTCACCAATCGTCGGGCCGAATTTACCAGCATTGCGGCATTCTGGCTGAACATCACTCTCAGTGGACCTACAATAATACGACAACTGTTATGTTCTACCGGGCGCACTCCTCAACGAGATACCACGCTCAAATACGCGCGAGTACGGTATCGTCTCGCCTCCACAATCTTGCTTTCCCAAATGCTACCTGGGCGAAGCGTGCTGCAGGCTGCAGCCAAAGTTGTGAAGCAGGACCAATCGCCAAGAACGCCTCCAAAGTCTGGATGCGTCGGACTTCACTCCTCACTGTGGCAACAGGAGACTGCTCCTACGCCTCTCGCCAACTGAATACAACAGCTCAAGCATTTGACGCCACGCATGTACTGCTTCGACGGCCACGATGCATAGATGCAAAGCTCGTAAGAACTTTGGTGTTATTATACAAGAGCTCACCGCGCCACAACATCCTTTCCGAGGCTAGATTTCGACCACAACACCGTCCTCAGCGTATCGGCTGCCATGGAGGGCCGTGATGCCTAGATGAATGATGCAAGTATAACAATTCCCACACTCCTGGAATGCACATTTTCGAAGGCGTTGCCGCCGTTCTGTTCTGATTCCACCCGCGAAGATGTATCTTTCGACATATCCTGTTCAATCTCCTTTGGCTCTGCTTGTAGTAGCTACTCTGGCGTCATCTAATCGCGAGGATAATATTCTCGAAATTCGAGCAACGACGAGATGTGGTGCTCCTGGCTACCGCTGCTCCACTCGGCCATACTTTTCACGCGAATCGACCACAATTGTAAAAGCCTGTGGCGAAAAATGCTGGGGCGAGATGAAATGCAACAGCTACTCGAATTTCGGTCAAAGGATCTGGTATACCCACTCTGGCGTTAATCATCGAATTGCCCTGACGAACTCAGGCATGTGATTGGATCTAGGCCCCTGGCAGCCTGCCGCAACATGTAGATAACAGCATGGCACCTGACCGAGCAATTGGAAACAAAGGCAAGCATTTCGTCGCCGAGACCACAGTGTGGACTGTAGATTGCACGACTGGAAATATCGATGCCTACTGGGTCGATGAGACTGGGAGAAAGAATCGCATAATGCCTGTGACGAATGGGAATAATCTCTCCTTTGCCCCTGGAGCCATCTACGACCAGATCATTGCGAAGCCATTGGCGATTCGAGCAGAGCTTCCCAATTCGACCGCGCCGCCTCCTTCTGGAGGAGCGGCAGATTGTCGCACCGGCAAGGTGAAGTGTCTCGCTTGTTCGGATGCCATCAACCCAACCAGTGCAGAGCTCCAGACGGCAAATGTGTTGCTCGCGACGAACCTTGAACTTGTGGCTACAACTTTTTCCCGGGCAATGAGTTCGCTGGCCCATCACCTGACTGCTGGAAGTGTCCTAATGGCTACCTTTAGAATGAGCCAGTCCGGGTGCACGGCGCTTCAATGTACAGATCCAGTCAACGAGTTCCGTAACAGGACGGGCTGTTTCACTATTCCCACATGCGTGCCGCCGCAGGTATACGTTGGAAATGGCCAGTGCGGCCGTGTGATGTCTGAAGGCGAATGGTCGAGCGCATGAATGTATCGAATAGAATGTGTATAGCAGATGTAACATGCAATGTAGCAGAATGTGCTGGTTTGCTGGCGATGATTGGAGTGTGACCACCCACGACTTTTGTCCAGCAGGCGCGTCCTGCAAGCTCTTTTCAAAAGATGGCGGGGAAAAACGCGACGCGAAACGACGCGTCGTATCGCGACTAGTGAAGAGACCATCCACCTCAACGTATCTCTTCTCTCGCGACACACACGACACATCCTCTACACCGCCGCATATATTCCGCAGCTTATCACACCGAACCATCTTACCTCGCCGCATACATATCACACACCATGCCGAAGAGAAAGGCTTCCACACTGGACGAGCCACAGTCCGGTAAACAAACAAGATCAACCAGGACGCAACAGAGCATCTACACCTTTAGCAGCGTCTCAAAACCTGTCACCAAGGCCAATGAGGGCAAGAAGAGGAAGACTGTGCATAAGAAGGAGGCAACTCCTCCTGCGTCTCCTGCGCCGGTCGTAGCTGATGCGCGCAAGCTTGTGCCAAAGCGTAAGCGAGTTGTCATTCCGGATAGCGACAGCGAGGACGAGATCATAGTAGCACAGCCAGTCGATCAGAAGGCTCCTGCTCCGTCAAAGCAAGTCGCCAAATCTCGACAGCATAAGCGAGTGAAAAATGCCGCTCCCCCAACCCCAGCCGAAACACCTAGCAAGAGCGCAGCGCGTCTCTTTGACAATCTCAACATCGAATCGGATGCCCGTCCGATCCAATTTCCCCTGCCCAAGAAGCAGCTTGACTACGACACGCCTCCGGCCTCACCACCCAGAGAGACAGAGGCCGAGCTTGATTTGTTTTTCCCATCAGAACTAGAAGATCTCCAAGATCTCCACGCGTCTTTCCTCGCAGCTCTATCGATGCACTACTCGCACAATGGAACGTCTACGGCACCGCAGATTCTTCTACTCCTGCCGATAGTCACGAAACATTGGCGCAAACGGAACGTCACCCAAACCGACTTGCAACGAATGCTTGCGGTTTTGCCCACGCAAGATCGTGAGTTTTTTCTCGAAGACTGTGGCAGAGGTGGCATTCGTCTTGCGCGAGTACAGTCGCGAGGACGTATCATCAAGCGCGCGACAAGCTACATCGACGAGGAGAACCTGAACAGCAAGTTCGAGAACGCGCTGCAGAAGATGTGGCATCAATGGCAGGGAACCACAGCCAAAGAGAACAGAACAGCGGACAGATTCGTCGATCAGCTGCCACTTCTGGAAATTCGCAAGGGCGAATCATCACTAAAGGCCTCGGCACTGTTCTCGCGCGGAGAGCAGCGATTAGCAGAATTGAAAGCAGGTCAAGCAGCGAAGATTGAATCGAAAAGTGTACAAGCAGAGGCGATTGCGCAAAGATCAACGCAATCGGTTGCAACCCGCAGCACGGCCCTGCTAGACCGCATCATCGCAAAGCAGAACATGGCATCGAAATTCCCAGCAGGACCGACCAAAGCCGAGCTCGAGCGCAGATCAGCGCTGCACCGCATCGAGGACATCGCTCGAATCCTTTCGCTCATGTGCGGCATGAAGGAGCGAAGTAGCTTCAGCATGCAAGCTGTCACGCAACAATTGCAGCAGAGCCTTCGAAGTCCCATCAGCAATGTTGAGGTTTGGCGGTGTTTGACGCTCATGGCAACGGAGATTACCCCAGCGTTTGTGAAAGTTGTGCAGAGTGGAGAAGTGCAAGGCGTGGTGGTGACCAAGAGCGGGAGTGTTGCATTGGCGGATCTGAGGGCCAGAGTGCAGAAGGCCTGCTGCGAGTGAATACGATGTGGTGCGGGAATCTTGGGTGATGGTACTATAGATATGTACAGAGGCGGTCACGGGCATGCCATGTCTTGGTTCGTGACAGCTAGCTGCAGTTTCTCTTGAATTTCCTTCACATTTGTCTTCTACTCCTTTTCGCTTCTGAAGTCGGTCTGCAGCGAATTGAGATCACCAGGCAAGATGAAGGGCTTGATCTTCGGCAGTCGGTTTAGCGTGTCTTCGGAGAATCCCAAGTAATCTTTGACAATCTGCTTCGGCGTCAAGCCCAGCCATTGAGCGACCGAAATGTCATTGTACGTCGGTGCTTGGAGACCCTCTGTCACTTCTTCGTTAGCGTCCTGTTCACCAGTCGAGAAATTCGCCTCACTTACCTTACCAAGAAACACGAAATCCTCACTTCCTGTATTCTCGGAGATAGTGCGCGGCTGTGACAGGCACGTAGCCTGTATCGCCGGCTTGGAAGTCGAAGGTTCTTGAGCTCGCGGGAGCAGAGTAGACGGTGAGGCGCCCTTGTCCGCTGATGAAGTAGGTCCACTCATCCGAGGTGGTGTGCCAGTGCAATTCTCTCATTGCACCGGGCTTGATCGTGAAGAGCGCTACAGCGACATCGTTCGTGGCGGGGAAGGAGTTCGAGTCTAGTAGCTTTACGCTTCCGCCTGGGACTTTATATGGTTCTTGTTTGGAGAAGTGGTACGCATAGGCGCGATCCAATGGGACAGAACCTGCTGGGCCAGTGACGTTTTGCTCGGAGATGTTCTTTGGTGCTGGCGTGCCGGGGAGAATGTACATTTGTCCCTTTGGCAATTTATCGAAGACTGAGGTGACGACGCGGACATCTTTGGCCAAGACGGACTTTGGATTTCGTTCGAAGAGCTCCGAGACGAGGAATGTTCCGTCTTCGCTGACATCACCACTGTCAAATACAAGCAGGAACTCTACGCCGCCGTCGAAGGCTTGTATAGAATGTGGGACGCCGGCGAGGAAGAATCAAACGTCTCCCATTTCGAGATCGTGGACGATTGTTTCACCTGCTTCATTCACGGTGGAGATGCGGCAAGATCCGTTCAGGATGAGACTTCACTCGTCAGCCCGGTGCCAGTGAAGCTCTCGGTACGCATGTGGTTCGAGGTGCATGTCGACACCAGCCATGGCCGTAGCGATGGGTAGCTGGTCGACGTTCTGTTGTCGTGCCCATCCGGCGCCTTCAAGACCCGGATGTTTGTGAGAAAGGGATAATGGCCACTCCGCATTGGGGACGTCTCTGGCATCAGTTCCAGGAGGTGCGTATAGGTCAGGATTTCACTGGTCGAGCACGCGGTTCCGTGGACCTGGATCAGTGGGTGCATTTGTGCTACCGCGAATGGGCTGCGGATTCTCAACTGAAGCTAGGTCCAGATAGAGGCCGAGACATGAATCCTCCTCTTGTCCTGGTGCGGGCTGGTATTGATCTTCGGGCACAGTAGCGGGTAGTGAAGTGTCCACTCGATATGCTGAATTGTAGCCAGCAAGACTGGGTGAGCCACGAAGTGAGCCACTTGCGCCAGCTGGTCCAATAGGATCCTTTGTAAGGGTGTCGAGAATAGTAAAGTCGGGCGGCGATCTCTTTTGGGCTTCTTGTCTTTTGGCATGATGTAATACGTTAGGCTCGTGAATCTCTCGGAAGCCCTTGGGAATGCAAGCGCCTGTGCAAGCAAGCCTGCACTGAACAGAGCAAGAAGCGTCATGATGTTACACAGTTACAAGTATGGGAATGGATATGCGATCTGATGCTAGAGTAAGGGCAACTTACCTGGGCGTTCAGCGTGCAATATATATGACATCGAATGCTCAGTATTGCCAGATGAGCATGTCCCCGAGTGGTATGTACGGCTGGGTCACTTTGCATAACGAAACTGCCACATGTGGCATTGATAGCCGCTGACGCCGCGTAGGTCCGGTGTCATCACGACAGTCCGAGTCAGAAGAAGTTCTGGACGAGGCAATATCAATCCCATGATGCGCACGCTCATTGGCTTGGCCGCACCATCGGCGAAGGTGGTTTCGCGACCTCGCTTATTCTTCATCGCTGACCTAGATGTTAGGATGCTAGAGGATGTAGTCCTGGTCTCAAACGTCATGTAATTTGTAAATAGCTTGCCCGCGCGGATTGTGGTCGGGTAAGGCGGGTACCTGGCGGCAAACGGCTTGCTTAACGACGAGAGTGGCATGCCGGTTGCTCTTGTTAATCCATTGACGCCTGCGGACATCGGCTTGTACCTTGCCAAATCTTCGTATGCTTATGCTCTCTTGTTGTCTTATTGTTGCCCATGGCGTTCTTTTAGCAGGACGTAGTGACGCCATGGGCTGTTCATAGATTGTCGATGCGCCGGACAGTTAAAGGCACTGGGGTTACAGTACGAGTGAATTGTGGAAGATGGGGTAGGGTACGACCCCCTTGCACCTTTGTCATTCGGACGCAGCGGCTTTATCGTGGAACGTTGCAAGAGTCGAACTAGCCATTGACCTTAACCAATTATCAGTACAAAGTAGGTAGCCGATTCTAGGCCTGGAGGCCAGCTCAAGTACACGCAATGCACCGGCCGGCAAGCTGCCTGCGGGAGCGCTTCTTTCTTCATCCTCGAAGCGAGAGGACAGGGTACGCGAATTAGTATAGAGTGGCACTAGGGGTGATATGCTGTTGATTCTAAGCTACATGATCCGGCTTTGCAATGGCCAGGTAATGTTCTGCAATTGCTCAGCAACATGCCTCGGGTCTGTCCGGTGGATTTTCGTGCTCGGCCAGAACCTTGCGCAACCGTCTGAGTCTGCTCGTAACAAGCTATTTCATCGACATACGCGGTACACAGGAGTGAGTAATCGTTGACGTCGGAGGAGTTGGCTCTTATCTGGGGACAATATCTGACCAGTGGCAAGATGAGCGTTGCTCATTCGTGCATGCCACTTGATTCAGCATCGAGAACGCAGCTCTTTAGGATACCCTGTCGTTGCGTACATGGGGTGACTGACTACGTACGGAGCTGCCAGCTTTAGACTGGGCAGTCCGGATTTCTGCAAGGATGTTGGTAGCCAAAGGAAAAAGTCCCTTTGTCCGATAGTCCGTAGAAGGCTGATTGAACATCATCCGTTCGAGTGAGACCGCTTCGCAAGCAAGGACGGCGGAGAGCGGCTGTCAATAAGCGTGTACCTGTGTGCTTGTCGCGCTCAAGCAACAGCGGGTAGTAAAAGTCCCAGCGACAGCCAGCCAGACTTCGAACGAGATCTTCTCGAATGAGATTTCGCTAAGATGTATTCTTAGGAACGTGTTGACCTGCTGTCCGCAAGTTACATGAAATGGTTGTCTAGCTGCGACTGACTGACCACTTCAACTCAGCTACCTGACTGCGGTCGGTTTTTACGTGGAGGTCGAGCCGGAGCTGACTTCGGTGTGGTCTTGAAAGATCCGTCGTCGCTCAATTCCAGAATTTGGGGATCATCATTTGGCTTCTCTGTGATGCGACGCCGCTTCTTGGACGCGCCAGATGCTGGGGCATCGCCTTTGACAGATCCTTGCTCGGTAGTCCACTTCTTCAGGATGGCGTCTTCGGCGACGTTCTCGAGAGAGTGGAAAGATGCGTGATGGCCGCAGCCGTCGCAATCGAAGCTTGTAGCAGCCTGTGACCATTAGCTTGATGCATGTGCAGGAGTGTTTGCTTGTTACCTTGACTGGATGCAGCATGAATCGAAGACATGGGCAACTTGAAAGTATGGACGTCTTGTAGTTGCATCCTCCTCGGGGCGGCTGGTACGACATGGCCGACCAGACCGAATTGCTTGGGACTTGGTTCGCCATTGCTTTGATTACTTGCCAACTGCTCATCGGAGCACGAACTTGGCTCTCAATCACATGTTTGCTGGTTGCGTGTAATAACTGTGCAAGTACGCGGCGCGCGACGACAAAGTAGAAGCCTGTCGCGTGCGCACGTGACCCGTGGTCTTTTGCCGAACTTCCTCGACCTTTCGTCAATAGCGTAGTCGCTCAGAGCACAACAGCAACAACAACGTCGTTGACAACTCCCCAACACGAATACGACAACCGAACAGCCTGAGCAACAGTTCAGCTACGACCGAGTCGTTGCGTGCGCGGTCGCCATACCCCGAAAATGCCCAAATTCTTCTGCGATTACTGCGATGTCTACCTCACGCACGACTCGATGAGCGTGCGCAAAGCGCACAACAGCGGTCGCAATCACCTTCGAAACGTCGTCGATTACTACCAACAGATTGGGCATGAGAAGGCACAAGCAGTGATAGACGGCATCACTAGTTCATACGCAGCGGAAGGACAGAGCATGCCGATGCAACCACAATTACCTGGCGCTGGACCTCCAGGCTTTTCTGGGCCTCCACCGCCCGGCATGCCTGGGTTCCCTCCCAACGGCGCAATGCCTCCAGGTGAGTTCTCATACAGATAACGTGAAATATTAATATGCTGATTAGTCCCAGGAGTGCCTCCCATGCCCCCAGGCTTCCCTCCTATCCCAGGTGGACGCGGAATGCCACCTCTTCCACCTGGGTTTCCCGCGCCACCTAACGGCTTCCCACCGGGCTTCAACCCCGCTGCCGCGCCGGGAGGTATCCCCTCTCCATTTGCGGGCTCTCCCCCGGCCAACATGCCCTTCTCGCCTCCCAACGGTGGTGTACCGCCTCAAATGCCCCCGGGCTTTCAGCAACCGAACGGACCCAGTCCTGGGCCCGGTTTGGTGAATCCTCCACCTGGAGTGCGAGGACCAGCCGCTAGCGGGCCTCCGGGAATGCAGCAGCAGGACAACCGATAAGCAATGCGACAGTTGGGTGACTGTGTTTTAAAACCAGTCATTGAGAACTCACGCCTTGGACAAGTCATGTCGTAGCAAAATTGTGACAGACGGAGGCGATGCAGTATCCTGCATCCCTGCGCGAAACCACAGAGAGTAGCCGCAAGACTCGTATGATTCGTCATCGCTATTCATATCGGTCCTATGCAGTCCATTCGCCCCAGCAGTGTGGCTATGTGGTCGGGAAGGATGAGCAATATGCATCAGTCGAGGGGCCGAGGCTCCTGTTGGAGGATATACACATGTTGCAGCCGCAGTAGGATTTGCGGATACTCTTCAAAGGGATCGAAAGGTTGTCCATGGCACGCCATGAGGCATACAACTGGCACGAACGCGCAGATAGACGACACTGGGCTCAGTGGAAGGCACGTTGGAAAGCAGAGATGATGTTCGCTCGTCAGGATCAGATCAGGTACATGACCAATCTAGTATCTTAGGACCTCGTATTGAGGACCTAGCGTTCTTTACCGGATGATCACTTGTTGAAAAAGGGCCTCTGATACTTCACAGTTTCAGCCCTGGTATAGCCACTCCTCCCTGCGGAAAACAGCCTCGAACTCGACACTGCCGAAAACACCCACAGCTGCACGAAGATCGTGCTCGCCCTCGAGACCATCAATATCGCCCGCATCCGCATCGATCGGACGCTCCTCGTGTAGACTCCAGCCGTTCTCTCTCGTTCCATTCCTCGTGAAAAAGACATCACATCGCATGCTCACACGGTCTCCATGGACAGGAGGTTTGAAAGTCATGCCGATGCCAACTACGTCGTCTTTCTTGAAAGATGAAGTAAACTCTATTCCTCCGTAGCTGTTGTCGATGTACCGCCTTCCATCATCGCCATGAACACCAAGCGATCCCCGGTGCCAGCCGGGAAGACGCCAAGCAGGATACGGAGCGGCAGCGAAGCCGATGGCGATACCAGATTCGATGTTCTTGCCAGTTCCGTAACGATCTCCCATGGCCATGACTTTCAGCTCGAAGTAGAGTGTGTGCGGCTTTCCAGTGCTGAGAGGTGACTGTCTGTGGGCCGAATAGATGGGAACATCCGATAGCATGATGGTGTCGCCGATGCCCTCGGAAGTGCGAACATAGCTTCGGCCCATGGACGGATTGTACTGTGTGACATCTGTCGTATTTGGTGGGCAGGTGAGTCGTAGGTCGCCAGCTTGTATTCGCTCTATGAGACCGCCGTCGTAGTCTTGTGCGGGCCATAGAGGGTGGCTTCTGCACCAGGCATGTGCCCGCGCGGCATCATCGTAGTCAGCATTGGTCGTGGGACTACGTGTGTTTTGCGCGTTGGCCGCGGCAAACGATGGTGGAAGCTGCAAGCTGTTGTCTGGGCCTGTCCAAGGATCGTACTCGGGCGGAGGCTGCTCCGGTTCGCTGCTCGGTGTGGGCAAATTGGGCGTTGCGCTGCTTGAGGGCGGTCCTCGTGAACTGTGACTTGGTGGGCCACGGGGAGGCTCGTACTGGTCGTCACTCGTGTCCATTTCTTGGCTTTGGTCGCGACTTTGATGTCCTGGAGGTGGGCCGGGAGGCGGTTGATATACCTCCTGATCTCGGGAGGACGTGTGCGGCACGTTGACACTGGATGGGCGTTGCGTGGGAGGTGCATGTAAATGCGCATCTCTGTAAGGGTTATTGGATGCAAGTGCCTGATTGCCAGCCCCTCCGCCGATGCTCCACGACGCTCGCTGCGATTGATTGTTGCCATCTGGTTGCTGCTGTTGCTGTTGCTGCTGTACCTGCGACTGCTGGCTGAGACCTTCATAGCCGGACTGCGTCCTCCGATAGTTGGGCGGAGGGCCAGGTGGCGGCTGATATTCCATGATATGGTGTGGAGCGAAAGCAGGCGGGGCTGTTTGCGTGGTTTGAATGGTCCAGCAACTGTGCCTAGGTTTGCAGACGCGATGTTCGCAGCGGCAATGCTTTCGTCTGTGAGCCTTTCTCGGCGTTTCCTAGAGACCTGCGTCGCTGTCCTCAGAGCGTCGCCTCGGCGAATCCTGAGAAACGCAGTATGAAAAGTCGTCCCAGTGATGTACACGGCGCTTGGTCCAGCGTGGACTTATTAGGTGTGCGACGAGTGCACAGCAGGTCATGAAAGTATCAACATATAGTCTAAAAGTGCTCCTTGTCAGAACCTGATAGGTGTGGGCAATTAATGTGAGAAGCGATGTTAAGGGCTAGTTCCATGTATGGCTGCCCATTTGACCATGGATGAAGCATGAAGTGGGCGCCCCGGCGCGTGCTACCTGGATCGGGCCGGTTGTGGCTGCAATGCAGCAAAGCAGTGCAATCTGACGACATCATCTCCACAACCACAACCGCGGCGAGGACGTCGTGGGAGTGGCGGAGCCTACAGGAAGTCAACAATTACACAGTATCCTAACGATATGTAGCATGGATGGACCCTCCGCTCAATTGCAGGCTGATTTGCGATGCGCTGTTCGCGATGCGCTCTGCAGTCGGCGACCAGTGCTGCACCACCTTAATGATGACTCGAGCTGGTTAATACAGCTACCACGACCTGATGCCGCTGTGAGGCGTGGAACACGGTCGTACTTCAACATACTGGTCGACCCATGGTTCCAAGGCGGGCAGAGCGATGTTGCCAGCTGGTTCTCGCAGCAATTCCACGCAACCCCGAGTGCGGTGCAGACGATCGCGGAACTGGAAGAAATAATATTGGAGACTGAACTGCTCGCTTACAACGAAAGTGCGGGCAGGAAAATGACAGTGAATATTGAAGAGGCATTGAGTAAAGAACCGACCTTGATTGATGCCGTTACGATCAGCCATGGATTTACTGGTGGGTAGAGGTTGCAGTTCAAGAGCATCACGTATGTATTTGACTGACCATTCCATGATTTCTGCAGATCACTGTCACCGGGAGACTCTTCTAGAGTTGCATAAAGACGTGCCAGTGTTCGCGGCTGTGGAGGCAGCCAAATTGGTGGATGGCTGGAAGCACTTTCGCACTGTCATCCCACTCAGTGATTTCGGCGTGGATGGCAATCGTGACTGGAGGACCTTTAGCGTCCCGCCTCTGTGCGACTGGATTGGCATCAGTCGAATAGTCTCTCCCAATGACGCACTCTACTATCACAGTGCGATCATGATCGCATGGAATAGCGGGCACAATAATGGCACGACGAAAGCAGCAAGCAATGGACACTCATCGAGCACACGGAAGCATAGTCACTCCATGCTGGAAGCGAACGAGGAGGAAGAAGGTGCAGAAGCTATCATATACACCCCACACGGTGTCAACAGCGAGGACCTGAGCGCGGTCGCCGATGCCGCTCCGTCTGTTACGACACTGGCATTCTTGCATGGACTGCACAATGTTCGCTTGGCAAGCTGGGGCCGAACAGCTCTGCAATTGAACCTCGGGGTGTACAATGGCCTCAAGGCTCAGCGCGTATTGAAGAGCAAATACTGGGTCGGCACGCACGATGAGGTCAAGACAGGTAGGGGCCTCGTCGGCTTCTTCATCAAGCGCGATGTCAAGAGCGTGAAGGATGCTCTCGAGGAAGAGCGACAGCGGCGGCAGGACAGCCATCCGAGCGCGGAACGCAGCGAAGAAGACCAAGTATTACTTAGCTTCGAGGATACCAATTGGCTCGACCTGCGCAACGGCGAAAGCAGAGTACTGACATAATCTACAATCAAGAGGCAAGCGCACGGTCTCCACGAGCATAACTCGAATTGGACCTTACCTACTTCGTGCACTGCGAGCCCAAGCCGTTTCTGCACAGCGAGATTGTGACTTCATGAATACTGCTCTCTGCAGTCCCGTTGCGCTCGTGCGGTTGGCCATACGCTGCTCGACGGAAGTACACATAGCTGACATATGACGGCTGTTGATGGGACGAGGCTGATGCATCTCGCCTTGCTCCTACTAGGGTCTTCGTAGGCCGGTTCGCTCTCTGCATGATGGCGAATCCTGGGTTATCGTCACCCAGGCATGCGAGATCGAGATGCACAAGACGCCAAACCGGAACTGGGGAAAGTTATTTAGCCCTTGCGCATCCTTATTTAGCACAAGCGTCTGTAAGATTCTCTGCGAACGACACTGCCGCCTCTCTCGCTCCTCGCCTTCGGCTCGGGCTCGTTTGTTGCCTAATAGAAATAATGCTATCCTGTTAAGGGGCAGATACCTTGCTCTCGGGCATCGTACCGTATGCTTGTCGGTGACCTATTTAGGGTGACATTACCCTAACACATAAGATACGAAGTTCAGGGCCAGATAAGAACGCGCAAAGGCTAATTGAAAGGAACAGGGCGATCGCTCTCGGCATCGGGGCGACAAGGGTCGAACACAACACCGAAGAGCAAATGCTCACTCTTGTGCCGCCATTGCTCTCCTCAACACTCTCGCACGCGGGCGCGCCTGTCCCGGGCCCAGCCATCAGCGCGACGACCTCGCCCACCGACACCCTCACTCTCGCTCTCGCTCTGCGTCGCCCGTGTCTCGTGACCAGCTCCCGACGCACTGCCGACGCGCCATGGCAGCGTGAACGAGAGCACGTCCAGCCGAACCTTCACCGACGACATCCAGTGTGATTAGTGTGAACGCGCCATGTCCTCGATCTAGGAATGCAGAACTCCAGCAAACCGTCTCTGTTCACCTCCCAGGACACGTGCAAGCGCCAGCCCCCCTCGACCATTCTCCCAAACCACCGCACTTCTTCACCGTTTCGCCGACGAACCCCGCCTACCTTTCTCGACTTGAGCGACGTCAACCCGCGTGCCAGTGACCCCGCCGCTACTGCTGCATCGCTTGCTGCACCGAAGCCGGCAACGAGTGCGCCAGTAGACGGCAGTAGCAACGGACGCTTGCACAGTGAAACTGAGTCGCCATCGATATGGAACTCGTTCTCTGATCAAAGAGACGCCACGGGGTCTGGGGCACGAGCAACACCTGCGAGAGTTGCAAGCGAACGCAACGTATTTACAACCCCCGAGGCTGAGCAACCGCCCTCGTTGCGACAATCCCCTGCCGCGTCAGGACTCTGGAGCGGCTCAAAGCGCAAGCGAACACCTCGATCGATCCCCACGGAGCACAGGCAAACCCTCGAGCCGTCCAACAAGCGCGCAAGGCTTCGGCCGCGGTTCAAGCATCCTTTTGATGGGACCACGTTCGATCTCCTCCACTTTACCTCGACTGCCGGCCCACCGTCCCCTCTCTTCTTCAGCAACAGCCCCAGATCGCGGCCGTTGCTCCCTCGTTTCTCGTCGGGAGAGGCCGCGGCACGGGCAACGGACATGTTGTCCAAGGTGCGTGGCGAAGAAAGCCATGTGAAACATGTGAGCTTAGCCCGCGGGACTGTCACTACCCCTGCAGTGGGCTACGGGCCGACTAGCACTCCATACACTCGGAAAAGCCTGGAGCGCGGGATCACTGAGCGGAGTAATAGTCCTGACAGCAGTAGTCATAGCGGCAGAGAAGGTCACAATGGAACGATTGGCACGCTAAACTCCATCGGCATCATCGAATTACTGGACCAGGACGAAAGACCCACATTCATCGTCGACTTGGGTGATGGCACCAACTATGGGCCGGGATCGTTACATCTACTCCTCTCCAACCCAGCCCTCAAGGCTCATGACGGGTTGCAGGCACTGATCTCGGGCACGGCACCGGCCGAAATGTCTCCTGGCGTGAAGACCTTCCTCCAGTTCAAGTCATGGTTGCTGAGCGCTGCCGTCAACGGCGAAAGTCTCAATGTGTGTCTGCCACCTTTCACTTTTGCGAACATGACATGGAGCTGCTCCACTCTCCGCAAGAGACTGAGGCTGATTAGTGGTGCTTACAATTCTCCACTGCCAACCTCAGCAGCCGCATTGAGGCTAAGCGTGGCCCCGACTGAGACGCTGCCCCATAGAGACCTTGGCGAGCCTGTCGACTATTTCGGTCAGGCATTGGCAGAGCATGCATCGATCTCCGATGGCTCGAACAGCACTGTGTCAACAGAAGTGGTGTCAACAACCGAGTCGCAAGTAGCTGCCGATTCATGGACTCTGTCGCATACTCCTCTCCCGTTACAGGCCATGGATCTTTCTGGTGCCACAGAGCTACTCCCCAGCGCGAAAACGTACGTACGGAGCGATATTCTCCCACCTGATGCTATGTCTGTGGCATCGTGTACCATCGCCAGCCAGCCCACCGTCGCTGACCCTGCTCCTACTAACAGCCAGATCACAATCGTTCCCTCAGACGCTCCGTCCTTTGACTGGACGAGGTTGCCGATCTCGGACCGCATGCCGCGCCATATCCAATTCGCTCGTAGTATAGATTGGGCTTCGACCAGCCTCGGACCGATCGAAAGTTGGAGTGCAGATTTGCGTCAGATGTGCAATTTGATCATGGCGTCACCACACCCGTAAGTATAACCAGCGGCTTGCATCTTCGTGTTCCAGTTATCCTCATTCCAGTGCAAAACCTGCAATCCTCGGATCGGCTGCCGACGAGAAATCTACCGCCCACGCTTACCTTTGCTCGAATACTTCTAGGGCCGCCATGTACTGGGGCGAAGACTTGATCGCAATTTACAACGAAGCGTATATTATGCTCGCTGGACAGAAGCACCCGAGCTTAATGGGCACTAGCTATCGTGAGGTACGTAGAATGCCATTTTTACCGGAAGTAAGGCTTTGCGAATGTCTTCACTATTTCGGTGAACCTGCTGGTGGCAAGACTTCGCTACAGATACATGCATACTGTCAGCATCCCTCAAGCACATTTACTGATCTTCTATCCAACTGTTTTAGGCCTGGGGCGAAATTTGGCACGAGGTTAAAGAGGTCTTTGCCAATGCCAAGTCTACTGGTGAAGCCACGATGAAGGACGACGATTGTTTGTTCATCCGAAGAAGTGACCAACTCGAGGAGTGCTACTTCTCATGGTCGATCATACCCATGGTAGGCAGTGACGGTAGCGTCATGGGGCTTTACAACCCAGCGTTTGAGAAGACTCGCCGCAAAATCGCAGAAAGGCGAATGTTGACTCTCCGGGAGATCGGTGAACGTACTGCAGCTGCGAGGGATGTCAAGGCTTTCTGGTCTCAAGTGCTCGGATCCTTCGAATTCAACGAACACGATAGTCCTTTCCTTCTACTTTACTCGGTCACGGAAGACAGCGATAGCGACTCTAGCAGCATGCACTCGAGCTCGGCTCTCTCATCCCGGCAATGTATCCTGGAAGGTGCTCTAGGCCTCCCGGACGGCCATCAAGCCGCGCCGGGCCAAATTGATCTGCGTGCTGGGATGGAAGGATTTGGGCCGGTCTTCCGCGAAGTCATGAAGACGGATAAACCCGTCTTGCTGGAGGTTGGCAGCCGTGACTTGCCCGAGAGCTTGATCAACGGTCTGCACTGGCGGGGATTTGGCGATGCAGTGACTGCCGTGGTGGTATGCCCAATTCACCCTACAACGGGCGAGAGTGTGCTCGGATTCCTGGTGCTGGGTGTGAACCCGCGGCGACCCTACGACGATGATTATAGTCTTTTCATTCAGCTGCTTAGCCGGCAGCTGGGTACCTCACTGGCCTCGGTGGTCTTGTTTGAAGAAGAAATCAGGAGAGGACAAAAGGCTGCTCAGCTGGCAGCGTTGGATCGCATAGAGCTTTCGGAACAACTGGCAGCGCGGACGAAGGAAGTCATGGAGAGCGAGACCAAATTTACTCGAATGGCTGAATTTGCCCCAGTCGGCATGTTTATTGCCGGTAGCGACGGCAAGATAACATTCGCCAACGATACCTGGTATGATATCTCGCGAGTGCCCAAAAATGCCAACATGGCAGATACTTGGATGGACGCCGTAAAACCAGAGGACTTGCAGACAGTCAAAGATCTCTGGATCGAACTTGTTGCGAATGTGAAATCTGTCTCTAGGGAGTTCAGATTCAAGGCGCAATGGAGGGACCGTAATGGCAATAGTGGCGACACGTGGGTGCTCTTTAGTGGGTTTCCCGAGCAATACGTCGATGGGAGACTGAAGAGTGTATTCGGGAGTATCACAGACATATCCCAGCAGAAATGGGCCGAAGGGCTCCAAACCAGAAAGATGGAGGAAGCCGTTGAGATGAAGCGGCAGCAGGAAAACTTCATCGTAAGTGGATCGCGGCCCCATCTTCCCTGCCGCAAACTGCTGCCATCGCGCATGGCGAGCAAGAGTAGTATCCATGCGTGGTGCCCGTGCTAACTTGCTCCAAGGACATAACTTCGCACGAGATGCGCAATCCATTGTCCGCAATTCTGCAGTGCAGCGACGACATCGCGAGCTCACTGACGAAGTTTCGGCAAAGTGGAGAGCGGATTATACCGGATGATCTTTTGGCCAATTGCTTGGACGGGGCACAAACAATCAGTCTGTGCAGCCAGCATCAAAAGAGAATTGTGGACGACATTCTCACTTTGAGCAAGCTGGATTCAGCTCTCCTCTTGGTCACGCCCGTGGATGCTCAGCCACTCACAGTGGTTCAGAGAGCGCTCAAGATGCACGAAGGCGAATTGCAAGCTGCCGATATTCAGATGAAATTCGTCGTCGACTCATCATTTCGCGAGCTCAATCTGGACTGGGTACGCTTCGATCCTAGCAGTAAGTGGTGCGGTGCCTTGACACTCGAATGCTTCAACGAGAACTGAATTTCGGTGTAGGAGTGCTGCAAGTGCTGATCAATCTGTATGGCCTTGACAACCTGAGCAGTGGAGGGACCCTACGAGCTGACCTTTCTCTAGCACCACCAACGCAATCAAGTTCACTGGTACCGAGAACCGAAGAACGATTACCGTCACCATCGGAGCTTCGATGCAACGGCCGAGCGACCGCACAGACGCCCCGGTCAAATACTTCGCGACACGGAAGAAGAGCCGAGATCAATTGCTGGAGGATGACTGGGGCAGTGGAGAGAAGGTGTACATCCACTTCTCTGTACGTGACACCGGTCGTGGCTTGTCCGCAGAGGAAAAGAAGCTCCTCTTCATGCGATTCTCCCAGGCTTCCCCGCGCACACATGTCCAATACGGAGGGTCCGGATTAGGTCTGTTCATCAGCCGTGAACTTACAGAGCTCCAAGGTGGTGAGATTGGTGTGGAGAGCGAAGCTGGACACGGATCCACATTCGCTTTCTACGTGGCAGCACGTAGAAGTAGCGCGCCCCAGGATGATATCGACGGCGCCATCGGCATCAAACGGACTCCAAGTCACACGCACAATCCGAGGAGCAGATCTGTTCCCTCGGCTGTTCTGCCCCACGGAGCTCCTGTGCATGTCGCTGAAGGGAAGGGAGAGTTGCAAACAAATCATGTCCAGCCTGTGTTGTTGAAGAAGGTGCTGATTGTAGAGGACAACCTCGTGAACCAGGTGAGTAGTCGCGCCAAGGACATCCATCTTCTGGCACTTTGACTCCATTCCGCCACTAGACATCAGCGTTGTCGAAAAATGATGTCCAAAACTTCTGGGTCATCTGCTAACCTTTGTGCTCCTCCCAGAGAGTCTTGCAGAAACAGCTCAAGAACGTCAACACCGAAGTCCACGTGGCCAACCATGGCGGTGAGGCCCTCGACAAGCTGATGCAGTCCACATACTGGCGCGGAGGTCAAGGCACGCAAGACGAAATCGAGCTCGGCGTTATCCTCATGGACCAAGAAATGCCCGTCATGGACGGGCTGACGTGCACACGTCAAATTCGAGAACTCGAAGCACAAGGCAAACTGACCGGCCATGTACCTATCATCGCCGTCACGGCCAATGCGCGGTCCGAACAGATCCAGACCGCCCTCGATGCAGGAATGGTAAGTGACACAACGTGACGCAGCTGTCGTGCGTCCACAGGGAAGAAAGACAGCTGACAGTTGTGGTCACACACACACAGGATGACGTGGTCAGCAAGCCTTTCCGCATTCCAGAGCTCGTGCCCAAGATCGAAGAACTTTTGATCAAGTATCCCATGCCCACACGAAGGACGAATTCTTGACGACGACGATGCAAAACGACAGCACCATAGATAGGTTGGAAGGGTCTGGACCAGATTGCATGAGATTTTGTTCTCGCTGATCTAGACCAGAGCGTAGCGAGCTGGATCACAGGACAGACACGCGCGACGTTCCAAGGAGACCAATGACACGCTGCAGCACGTCCCCCATGTCGATGCGACGACGATGTGTGCGATATTTGTGTCTCGGGGCACCGGTCGCATTGGTGGACCACGCGAAATGTCTCCGACGCGCAGGACACAGGAGGCAGAATGATTACTCACAGGACATTTTGGCATGGACGACAGAGGCAAGAGGCGATAGAGTCAGTGTACATCGACATGAGAACAGGAATGCAACCTACATGGTCTTGCGCTACAGATCGATATACGAATATATATGTGCGGCGGCGCTTGCCTCTGGTGGCGGCGTTTCCATCGAGGGCATTTCCGTGCGGTGCGTGTGGAGATTCGTGTCTCGCGTGTCCTCGTGGACGCCCTCGAAGCGGAGCCGCATTCCGGGCCACACGATACGTTCGACGTGGCCATTCCGATTTCCGAAGCGAGCAACCCAGGCAGCTGGAAAAAGTCGATGACCCGGGCATGCAGGCGGCAGGCGGCAGGCGGCAGGCCTGGCATCGCTTCGGTAGTATCGACAGATACGAGAAGCATGTTCTCGTGCGCACGAGGCCGTCACCGGCGGTCCAGCGACTGCGCGCGTGCAGAGGCTTGTCGTCACGCGAAGCAGCCGTGGCACGGGGTCCGTCTCCGCCACATGCATCCGTCGCATCGCGCAGCACGCACGTGTGATGAGTGCTGCCGGCGGCCTGGTTGCCACGTCGGACCATCGTCGGAACGCAAGCACTTGCCGTATCCATCCTCATGGCTGACCCCGCGCGCACCCGCCGGACGTTGAGCCGAGGCCGCCGATTTCCCAATGGGTGCATAGCATTGCCCCGTGCTTGGTGCGTTCATCGGCCGCGTCCCAGCGACCAAGCTGCTGGGACGGTGGTGACAAATGAGCTTCGTCTCTCTGCACCAGATCCCACGCCCGCACGCGCGCCCGAACGGGAGTCGGAGCACCGTCGGGGGCCCGTGGCCCGCCGTTGAGATGGGGTTGCACCGACACCCGTGTGACCATGGACGTCGCCGCGTAGCGTACCTCTATGTAGCACACAGAGCGGCTGGCGCACGGGGCCCGGGTCGCGTGTGCTGGCCGGCATATGGACGGGTGAAGGCCGGCGAGCGGGTGCACGGCAGCGCCCGTAGGACTTCGATACGACGGTCTTGCACGCGTGCAGGCAGGCCTCGCATCGGACCATTCATGCCGTGTCACCCACCACGCCCACTGGTGGAGCGCGCACCGCAGGCTCGTCCGTCGCGTGTGCGAGGGAGCGCACACGTGCACACCTGTTGCTTCGCTGCCGATGCCGCGGGCGACGAGGCGTCGTCCGAGCGTCGGGCGCGGTGCGTGGTTCCATCATCGGCGCGCGCGGGCTGGGCACGGGAGCGGACTGCTCCCGACGCAGTGGTAGCAGATGAGCCACAACGTCGCGGGGATCGTGACAAGGCACAGAGGAGCGAGGCGTGCCGTTGCGGCGTGCAACCTGGTCCTGGCAACAGCTCTCCCTCCTGCCTGGCGCCGACATGGGTGCTGGGCGGTTGTGCGAAATATTAATAATACGTCCTTCGCCGTCCGCCCAACTCCACCGGCCCTCTGCTCCGCTCGCTGCGCGCTGCGATGAGCCTGTCGACGTCGGGACGCGCGTTTCTGCTTGCATCGTTGTCCGTTCCCCGCCGCACCCTGCTCGCCGCTGCTCCTCTGTGCCGGCGCAACTGACTCCGCCCTCCACGCCCGCTCGTCGAATGTTTCCCGCCGTCCAGCCCGCGCCGGTGCACGTCAACCATTGCCCTCCCAACGCACCCTCCAAGCCCCGCAATGCCCCGAGAATGTCCAGGTCAGTCGCGGTCGGTCGCCGCCCGCCCGCGGAACGAGCCCGCGCTGACACGCCGCACAGAGGATTGCCCATCGATGCTCTCCTGTCGAGTCGGCCAGAGCCCGCGCGCGACCCGATTGACAAGTTTTACGAACATGGCCGTGCCTACTACCGCTTCCGCCAGGACATGTACATGTTCCCCGCCGACGACGTCAGTCACTCCTGCCCTGTTTCTGTGATGACCGTACTGATGGCAGCCCGAAGACGGAACACGAGCGCCTGGACATTCTCCACGACCTGATCTACGGCACCGCAATGGCAGGCCAGCTTCACGTCGCCGACTTTGGCCGGACTCCGCCGCGCCGCGTGTTGGACGTGGGTTTCGGCAGCGGATTCTGGATGATCGAGGCAGGCAAGCGCTATCCGGACTGCCAGATCATCGGCTTCGATCTGGACAATCCCTTGGGCGTCGCGCAAGACCGCAACTGCCACTTCCGATCGCCGGTGGATTTCACGGCCCCCACGTGGGCCATCGAGGACGCTTCGGTCGATCTCGTGCACATGGCACAGCTGTGCGGCTGCGTGCCCAGGTGGGAGGATCTGTACGCAAAAGCTTTCAGGTCGCTGCGGCCCAACACCGGCCAGATCGAGCATATCGAGTTCGACTGGACGCCTCGAACGACCGAGCCTCACATGCCGCCACAGGCGACGGATCTGGTGCACTGGTGGTGAGTGGTGTCGGCGAGCAGTCCCCGCTTCCCCATGGCTAACCTCGCGCCAGGCATTGGATGCTCATGGCCTCCGAACGAGCTGGAAAATCGCTCCGTTTCCGAGAGGACACCGACGATCTCCTGGAAAACGCGGGCTTCGTGGATGTCAGCCACAAACGAGTCCGAGTGCCACTCTTCAATGCGGGCACCAAAGACAAGCGGGAAAGAAAGCTGGCGCATGCATATCAGACCGCAATGGGACATCAGGATTCACAATCCTTCACCGGTTTCACCATGGCCTTGTTCACACGCTATCACGGCATGCCACCCGAACAAGCTGCTCAGATCTGTGCCCAAGCGCTGGCGGTGGTGCAAGGACAGCCCTTGTCGCTCTACATCACTTTGTAAGTCATCAACGACTTTCCTATCGAAAACAACACGTTGGGCGCTGATGCATATCGCAGACACGTCTACACTGCTCGTCGGCCGCAGAGCTAGTCGAACGTGCTGGTGTTGTTGGTAGACACCCATGGGAACCTCCGACCGCGCCGCAACTGCGCCGTGGATCGGACAGCATCGTGATGCTAGCGTGGATGCTGCGTTGGGAAGCTCAGGCACCGCCGACCGGGCCTTCCTTCCCTTGGGCTAAATGGAGTGGGTCGGTACTCATACTTACGCAGCTTCCGGAGTACGCTGCAAACCTGGTCGATCCGGCGGTCGATGCTGATGACAGGACGGGGACCTGCGAGATGGCATAATCGGGCCATCCCGGAGTCATGCGTCTTCCAAATCCCGCCAGCAGCCATTCATAAAACGGTGATTATTCCGGTATCGCGAAACCCTCGGTTTCCAGGATCACGCAACGAGGCCCACGGGGTCCTGCACCATGACACACAGGATGGCGCCACGCAAGGTGACATGTCGCTGCTACCTGCACGAGCAGCGAAGACGTTCGCTGCTGAAGCGGTAGTGCGAGTCCGATCTTGATTCATTGTGGGTTGGGCGGAAATCGCCAGAGCGGCACGGGAACCAGCTTTGTTTGGGGGTCGAAAGTGGGAATATCTCGGCAATGTCCTCCTTCTTGCGCATGCATTCCCAAGAGCACCAACGCAATCATGGCGAATTGGCAAGAAACGTCACGCTCGTTGTACCGAGAGTATAATTGCTGGGATGGGGAAAAATCCGCTTTCATTGCGCATGATTGGATGCGGGGAGGATCGAGTCAGTGGCATGCTCCGCACATACGACCACACTCGGCCGATCTTGTCGTCACGACCGCGGGGGAATACAAGCGAGATGGGTTGTATATACATTGCAGAACAGTGCTGATCATGCCTTTGATGCCTGACGTTGGCGATCGGCCCCGTGTGGGTAATTATTTATTATGAGAAGCACCTGCTCCGTTCGATGGGCGATTCCAGGGATCGCGCACGGTACCATCTCACAGCTGCACGAACGAATCGTTTCTGATGTAATAACAAAGCGTGCGTGTCTGCTCTCCGGGGCTGGAGGCTGCATACTTTTTTTTTTTTATATCTTCTGATCCGGCATTCGTCGCTGCAGCCCTGTTGTCTATGGACGTTGTTATTATATGTACAATGCGTGATGAATGAGTCGCGCGGAGGCTTAGGCACCGCCATGTACGCCCCCACCCAAGTGCATCCTCTCGCGATGTGTTATTACTAACTTTTATTATTATTATTATTATCATCCCCATTCGGCAACCTCACCTGGCTTGGGCTGCTGGATGCGAACAATCTTGTCACAGTTCAGTAAGCACAACGGATCGAAAGCTTGTTTCATCTGCGATGGAAGGTTAGCGTTGATCCACCACGCTGAATGATGCGTGTGCGGTTCGCGTCGTCACAGTTGTTGTTCACTGCTTGCTTGGTGCGCGGGAAAAGTTTCCAACCTACCTTGCGCATTAGGTCCACGGCTTCGACGCCAATTTCATGCTGCAAGTAATCGCGCTTGATCAGACCGACGCCATGTTCGCCTGTTGCGGTGCCTTCCAACTCAATGGCCCGTTTGACCATTTTGTGCACCACTTCTTCTGCGACGTCGTGCTCTTTGTCGTTGTACAAGATGATGGCGTGGAAATTGCCGTCGCCGACGTGCCCGACGATGGAGCCCATGAGACCTGACTTTGCAATGTCGTCTTTCGTCTCTTCGATGATCTCCGGGAGTCGAGAGATGGGAACTGCGACGTCGGTGGTCCAGACATGATCGCCCTCGTTCTTCTTGTGCGCCATGACGCTCCATAAAGCTTCTTTCCGCGCGGACCAGAGCTCTGCCTGCTCTTCGGCAGACCTCGCGAACTCAAATGTCTTGCTACCAGACTTCTTGGCCAAGTCTTTGACAATGCTAATATGCTCTTTCACACTCGTCGGAGTCCCCGCGAACTTGAAGAATAATGTCGGTACTTCTTTCCACGGGCGTGAAGTCTGCCCGGCCTGATTGATGCAACGCATCTGTACGTCGTCTAGAATCTCAATTGCTGCAATGGGCACGCCTGCACCCACCACTCGGAACACGCAGTCTGCGGCAGAGCGGATTGAAGGGAACGTGCAGACCGCCACATTGGTGCTCTGCGGCTTGGGAGTGACCTTTAGCACAGCTTCGGTCACGAGGCCTAAAGTGCCTTCGGATCCAATGAACATCCGCGTAAGATCGTAACCAGCACTGCTCTTTCGTGGCCTCTGCTTGGTTTTGATAATGGTTCCATCAGCCAGCACCACGGTGAGCGAGATGACCCAATCCTTCATCGTGCCGTATCTGTATGCGTTTGTGCCCGAGCAACCGGTCCCCACCATGCCTCCGATCATCGCACCTGGACCTGGGTCAGGAGGGAAGAAGAGTCCTTGATCGCCGAGTTCCTCGTTCAGGTTTTCCCAGCCCACGGCGGGCTGCACGACAACATCCAGATCTTCCTTGTGCAAAGCCAAGATCTTGTCCATACGGCTGAAGTCGACACAGATGCCACCCCGTGTAGCGGCAAAATGACCTTCGAGTGATGTGCCTCCACTGTATCCCGTGACCGGTATCCGACGCTTGTGACAGACCTTCATGATGGCCGAGACTTCTTCGGTGCTCGCGGGTCGGACCACGGCGAAGGGCACATCGTCATCCAACGCATGATGCGAGCTCCACTCGCTGCCCGCGTGCGACTTGAGGTCTGCCTGCTCGGTCGAGATGTTCTCCGCGCCGACGATGTCCTTGAAATCGCTCCACGCCGCTTGCAAGGTCGCCGGAGAGACGTCATGTCGGGGTGCCTTCGCCAACGAGAGCGGCAACGTGGAATTGGGCGCGGGCTCCGCTGGAGTCTTGATACCCATGAGCCATCCTCCTAGAGCACCAACGGCAAGTACGATGGGTATGAACCACACCCCGCTGCTGCTTGCCGCCTTCTGCTGTTCTCGCTGTTGCGCGAATCGTGCTTGCTCTTCCTTCTCCCGCAGGACTCGCTCGTGCGTGCTCTGGTACAGTTGTCCCTTGAATGATTCACGTCCGTTGGGATCCTTCTCGTCGGTGGCATACGCGCGGCGGGCGGCGACCCTGCTGTTTCGACCGAGAGCTGTTCGTGCGCTGAAGAGCCGCCGCTGTGCCAGGCATCTGGGAGCCGCCATTTTCTGTGACGCTGCCCGGCGTTGGCCAGTCAAGGTGTCACAGGCTCCAAGGGATGAATCGAAGGATGCTACAGGATCCGCATCATCTTGTCATGACGAACACATGCGGCTGAGAGAAGAAGATGAAGAAGAAGAAGAAGAAGAAGAAGAAGAAGAAGAAGAAGAAAGCACACCATTGCCTAGCTCTCCACTCAAAAGCTACAAGGTTTCCTGTACCGGACCCTCGCCTGCGAACTCCACAGTTCGGCCTGCTCTCGGCACGAGATGCCGGAGAGGTGGAAGGGCAGCAGAGACGACCGATCGCAACGCTACAGGTCAAAAATCAATAAGCGTGGTCCGATAATGGAACAGATGGGTTGAACATTAGCAAATATCAAGCTCCGACATGCTCCAAAATGCTACAAAGAATATATTTGATCATCTAGATATACCCGGCGATGGTCCCCGATTCACCAGAGCGGATACTTCATCGAATACAAAGTTTATGCAAACGCCGCAGACTCCCGAATGTCGTGTCTTGCCATCTCCTTACACGCGGTCTCCGTATAGGGATCCTCCTCTGTCTTGTCCAGTGTCATGCCAGCCTCTAGCCGGCATGAAATATCAATTTTGCTCTAGATGCCGATGCCGAATTTCTGGTATCTATGACAGCGCATGGCTGATGGCCATTCCAATGCCCCCCAAGATACACTTCTCAGGGCTAAGGCCTCGATTTGAGACAGCCGATGCTTGCTTATGGTTGCTTTGCAGTCATGATCGATGGCTGCGACAATCAGATGCTTATTATTTGAGTATGCAGGGCCCTCAAGGCAGGAGGTACTCGTGTGCCCAGACTGGGTTCCCAGCGGAGAAATCATGAGCTGGTACTACTGTGCTGCATGGGCAGACCAGGCGGTTGCCCAGCGTTCGTCAGGCCCATGTGCATACCGTGGGGCATCGATGGTGGTCCCGCAGTACCAGCAACAGGACTGCTTTGCTTTCCATCATCTCCAGACCGCTTCTTCTCCTTCTTGGCCCATCTCAAGCCGCACGCATTGCAAAGGGTCTTGGGCCCCTTCGGGCCTTTGCGCCATTCTGGTGAGTCTAGTGTACCGCAGTCCGCACATACGTACTCGTCGGCAACCTTCATTTTCTTCTTCTCCTTCTTGGAGCCGTCTCGGTCGCGATCGAGTAGAATCGCAATCCCAGCATCTCCACGAATTAAAGCGGGCGATGTATCACCCGTACTGATGCCATGACTCCGCTCGCCGTCTCGATATCGTAATCCCGTTAGGAGTTCGATGCTCTCCAAGTGCGTATTATTTGCCTCGTATCGCGACATCTTATCTGCGATGCTATCGGGCTTCTGTGAGGACAACGCGCTGTCCAAATTTTGTCGCGTGAGCGCAGTATTAGATATGGGAGGCTTGGCGGGCGGTGGCATGCCCTGATAATTGGGCGTGGCATTAGCAGGCACCTCGGAAGTACCGCTTTCGGGCTCTCTTGATCCACCCATGCCAGAATGTGAGGGCGTTGCGCCAGTCTGTGATGTCTGCTCTCGGTACATGCGTTCCTGCTCTGCGTTCTCTTCCTTCTCTTCCTTCTTGAGCTCCATAATCCGCCTCATTAGCCGCTCATTCTCAATCTTGTGCTCCAGAAAAGAGTCTAATAATGCAGCATTCTTGGTGGGGTAAGGTCGTGCCATCATGAAGAATCCTCGACAGAGGCCTGCCACTGGCAGCGTTTGTCCATTCTGCGTTTGTCCGAAGCTTGTTGCCCCAGCCGGTTCAGGCGATATGTGCGGATGGCCATCGCATTCAAAGATCATGTATGTGCCGTCATCTCTCTTAAAGCGATAGAAGAAACGAAGCGCATTCCCGCTTGCGATACTCTCGTTGAATTCCCTCATGAATATTCCGCTATCGTCTGGGTGCACGTATTCTCCAATAAATTTGCCAATCAGGGAATGTGGTTCGTAGCCGGTGATCGTCTTGCAGGAAGGCGATACATACAATATTCGTCCGTCTGGCGTGAGGATGTGCAGAAAGTCTTTCAGCTCTTCAATGATCCTTTGCGACCAATTCCTTCGCTTTGTGAACTCGGTCAAGGTGCTCTGGTTCGACTGCGGTGCCATGCCGAAACCGGTGGGCAGTGGCCCAGCACCCGCGCCCGACATACTGCCCTCCTGTTGCTGGTGCTGGCCCTGGGGTGAGTAGCCGCCAGCTCCATTGCTGGTGATGATGGAGCTCATCTCCGGAGCTGGTGCCGCGGAGACGCCAATGGGGTTGAACGACTGGTCGCCGTTTCCCGACAGATCGAGGTCGAGGTCCATGGGCAGGCTCATGTCAATGTCAAGACCGTTCAGTCCGCTGGCACCACCACTCATCATGCCCATCTCCACCGCTCCACTGCCGGCCATTTCGGCATGGCCATGCTGGTGCTGGCCGGGGTACATTGGAGTGCAGCGCCGGTGAGGTGGGCACCGCGCCCTCTCGGCTCGATCGTGCGATCTCAATCTGAGGCCGGTGCGTCCAAGCGACGCTTGCGCTCGCGATGCGTGCAGGGGAGTCGTCGGGCGGCTCTCCGTCGCCGTGTGGTAGGCTGCTGGTGCAGTGTCTCGCTAGTGTCCTCCACCATAGGTCGATGTGGTCGCGCGCATGAGGTGTGCTGCTGGGCAACTATAGCATGCAGCCAAGTGCGGAGCGGCTGGTGGATGACGGCAACGTTAGCTGCGGCCGTTAATGGCGCGGTCGACAAGGAACAGTGGTCGCTGAAGGTTGGAAGACTGTCTCGATTCCTGTTGGCGCGGTCGACTTCGCTGCATATACTCTGCCGCAATGTTTCAAGACCTCTTCTTGTTGGACCGTGGCGGTGGCGATGACGTTTATCATCACTTACATGTATGCCGTGCCGTCTGCAAGCAGCCACCTACTGAAGTCTCTGCTTCAGACAGTATTACCAACAGCGTGGCATTTGTACATGGCACCGCCGTTGTCAGTCATCAAAACCGCTGAATCAAATATTCATTGAATGCATAAGTGTTCCATCACGTGCAACCGCGTGAATTCCCACATGTCTGCCTCATTAGCCGCGTTTGCCTACGCGACTTCAACCACGTGCACTTCGAGACAAACAGTCTCGCAAATCACCGCGTCTTCCACCCCTTTCTCGATGAAGTGAAAGGCAGCTCTCGCTTGCTGCTCAGCTTCGCTTCTCCCGCACACAGATGACCGTCCACTTCTACTGCTGAACTGATTCAGTAGAACGCCGCAATGTCCAAGATACAGAAGCTGTCAATATGCGGCATCCGCTCGTTCGACCACAAGAGCACCATCGCCATCGAATTCAAGGCCCCGCTCACTCTCATTGTCGGCGTAAACGGCTCTGGCAAGACCACCATCATCGAATGCCTCAAATATGTCACCGCTGGCGAACTGCCGCCCAACTGCGCTAACGGACAATCATTTGTCCACGATCCCAAGATGTCCGGCGAGAAAGAAGTCATGGCTCAAGTAAAACTTCTCTTCACATCCATTGAAGGACATCGTATGGTTTGTGCTCGAAGCATGTCTGTGACGGTCAAGAAGGATAGCCGCACATTCAAAACCCTCGAAGGCAGTCTTCGCATGCAGAAGGGCGGCGAGCGCAATGTCATCAGCTCGCGTGTCTTCGAGATGAATTCGATCATGCCGCGAATGCTTGGTGTCTCGAGAGCTGTATTGGAGAACGTCATCTTTTGCCACCAAGAGACTTCACTCTGGCCAATGTCTCCGCCCAAGGACTTGAAGGTCATATTCGACACGATTTTCGAAGCCTACAAATACACCAAGGCGATCGAAAACATCAAGGTCCTGCAGAAGAACAAGCGGCAGGAGTTGGTCGTGCTTAAGCAAGGCGAAGATCACGCCAAGGCTGATAATGAGAAAGCAAAAAAGCTCAGTCAGCAGTGCGAGCGTTTACAGCGACAGTGCAAAGAACTGGGAGTGAAGAACAAAGAATTCGAGCAACAAATGCGTGATGCCCAGCGCGAGTGGGAGTCTATCAACAACGAGCTTGGAGAGGTCAATTTAATCGTGGGAGCGCTGACCGGCAAGCGCATCGAGCGACAGACGAAAGATGAGAGCGTGAAGATTCTTCGTGAAAACCTTGTCGAGATGAACGAGTCCGAAGCAGATCTTCAGAGGATGCTTGGAGAGCACGCGGAGCGAATCGAGATATACAAACAAGAGCTTGTGGAGAAGAAGGAGCTGTACGGCGAGAAAGAAGCCGAGCTGATTGACGCCCGCAAGCAACAAAGCCTCCGCGAGCGCGAATGCGGATCGTTTGAAGCGGAAAAATCAAGCAACGAGCGACAAGTCGACAACCGCAACCGCATGATCCAAGACGCAGCTCGCACTCATGGCATCTACGGCTTCGAAGACGTTGACGATGCCACTGCCACAGCATTCATGCGAGAAATTACAAAGAAAGCCAAAGACCAGCAGGCTGAATTCGAGCGCAATCGTGCTGTGCAGCTTGAAAAGGTCCAGGAACAGCAAAAAGTGTTGACGAGCCTGAATGAGCAAATTTCAGGCTTGCGATCGAGCAAAGCGGCGTATCGCCAACAAGTCGAGTCCCATGATCGCAAGATTGGCTCTATCCAGAAATCAAAGGAGGAACTTCCTGCCGACGAGGGTTCGAAAGTCACACTTGAATCGCAGCTCAAAGACGTGCAGGACAAATTGCAGACTGCCAAGTCTGATCTCGCTAATGCAACCTGGGATGCCCAGATAGAGCAGGCAGCTGCCGCCGTCCGCCAACTGGAGGAGACGCGCGAGAAGCTCGACAATGAGCAGCACGAAGCTGTTCAGCGCGCAGGGGATACGGCACAACTTGATTATGTGCAGAAAGAACTCAAAGCTGGTGAAGGCCGTCTGGACACCACCATCAAAGCTCACCACGAAGCACTCAATGCTGTCGTGGGTGAGGGCTGGACACCGAAAACGCTCGAAGCCGCCTTCCAGCGAGCCTTGGACAACAGCGTCGCGCAGGTCAAGGAAGCTCAGAGCCAACGCGACGCCTCAGTAAGACGGTATGATGCGATATGCGCCACCTTCAATGAACGCAATGCCAGCCTCAAAGCGAAACAGGGGGAAATCAAGCAAGCGGAGCAGAAAATTCGACAGCTCGCAAAATGCACCCCACAAGAATATGCAGAAGTGATTGAAGGCCTGGAGGAGGATTGTGACAGTCTCAAGAGCGAATCAGCGAGTTTCCAAAGAGTGCAAGAGTATTTGCAGAGTTGCATTTCTGACGCCAAGAAGAAACACGTCTGCCGTACATGCGCCCGTGGCGTGAATGCTGAAGAGCTGGAGACACTTCTGAAGACGGTCCAGGAACAGCAAAAGAAGTATGTGGATTCGGAGCAGAATAAGAAGAATCTTGAGGAATGCCTGCAAGAGCTTGAAGACGCAAAAAAGGCGAGCAGCTACGTGGACTCCTGGGAGCGCATCGCGAAGAAAGAGGTCCCGGCTTTGAAGGAACAGGTTGATCAGGCTGCGAAATCACGTGCCAGCCTGAGCGAGCAAGTCAACGGTGAAGAGGCTACTGTGAAGGACAAGGAGTCGTCGCATCGCGACGTGAACAGCCACAAGAAGACAGTTGAAAAGATTGTCAGCTTGTCGCAGCAAAGTGAGAGCTTCGAGAAGCAAATCACGGAGCTGGCCGCGAAGCAGAAATCTGCCGGTTTGTCTCGCGGACTGGAAGCCATTCAGTCTGACATCAAGATCAATGACGTCCAGCGCAAAGCACAACTTAGTGCTCAAACCGAGGCTACCAACAACCGCGACAGAAAGAAGGCCTCTATCAATGCACTCGAGCTTGAGGCCAGCAAAGTCACTGGCGCGTTACGTCAAGCTGAGTATAACCTGAAGCAGAAACAAGCACTGGACGAACAGGAGCAGGAGCACCGTGCCTCAAAAGCAGACGCTCAGAAGAATATTCGCGACATTGACCTTCAGCTCGAGACTCGTACATCTGAGCTTGAACAGCAACAGGAGAAGTATGCAGACATCACTCGTCGCGGGGATGAGGCGGATAAGGAGCAGCAAGAGAAGGCTAACAGATTGAACAATACGGTCAACAAGCTGAACGCCATCGTGCAGGACATCAAGGCTTATCACGACAGGGGCGGGGATGACCAGCTCGCTCAAGCGAAAGAAGCACAGCATGCTGCAGAGGCAGATGTGGCACAAATCTTATCGGAGCAGCGAAAGGTGGCTCAAAACATCAAGGAGTTGGAGCAGCAAGCCACACGCTACGCCGATTCGAAGCGCGAGATCTCCGACAACTTGCGTTTCCGGCGTGACCTTGAACAGTTGAAAGCAGTGGAAGCGGAAATCGAGGAGCTCGAGGCACGCGGTGCTGAAGCAGATGCACAGCGCCTCAACACCAAAGCCAGAAAGTGGCAAGACAAGCGCAATGACCTTGCTGCTGATCAGGCGGGTGTCATTGGAGAGCTCAAAGGGCTGGATCGCGAGCTCGTGGAAGCGCAGGAGCTGTACGATTCGGAATACAAAGATGCCGGCCGGAACTACCAAACTGCTCACATCATGGTGGAAACGACCAAGGCAGCCATCAACGACCTTGGGCTCTACTGGAACGCGCTGGATAAGGCCATCATGAAGTTTCACACGCTGAAGATGGAGGAAATCAATCGTATCATCGACGAATTGTGGCGTAGGACTTACCAGGGCACTGATGTCGACACGGTGCTCATTCGCAGCGAAAACGCGGATGGCACCACGAGGGGCAACAAGTCTTACAATTACCGGGTCGTCATGGTCAAGCAAGATACAGAGATGGACATGCGCGGTCGTTGCTCGGCCGGTCAAAAGGTGCTAGCCTCCATCATCATTCGTCTCGCGCTCGCCGATGTCTTCGGCCACCAGTGTGGTATGATAGCTCTCGACGAGCCGACAACCAATCTGGACGCAGACAACATCCGCGCTCTCGCGCAGAGCTTGTCGGAGATCATCAAGATCCGGCGCGCTCAGAGCAACTTCCAACTCATCGTCATTACGCACGATGAGGAGTTCTTGACTCAGATGAACTGCGGCGACTACACCGATGACTATTGGCGCGTCTATCGTGACGAACATCAGAACACTGTTATCGACAAGCAGAACATTTCTGCAGTGCTGTAAAGGTTTGTAATAGGTATTTAGCGAGGCGTTTCGAAGGAATGGAAAATTATGCCAGCGTGAAAGAGGCTTGGGAGAGTGTACAGGTAACGTTAGCACATCGCATCAATGTCGATAACATTATTAAGTACAAATCGGCGAACTGTTTCAAGGGCATCGTCATTCTCTTGCATCTACTGACATACCCGGAAGTCCTCCTAGTCGTCTATAGAACGAGGCACCTCATGCAACGGGCACTGCTTGGCCACCACGACGATCACAAATGGGCCCTCCTTCCGTTGAAGCCCCAAGCCCCAAGTGTCTTTTCTCTATACTCAGCTGCACAGCAGTATCAAGCTGCTTCAGAGTGCGCACCCAGTCCTTCACGCCATTAAGTCGGCTCTGTGGAAAGTGGGCGAAATCCCGGGCAAGCTTTCGCTTCCTGTGAGCGAAGGTGTTGTGCTGTAGAACTGGACAGGACTTCCCTCGTGGCCTGTTCCGACTGACACGACGCCGTGCCAGCCTGCAAAAACAGCTCATGCGTGGTATCTCCGCATCCATCGCGACTGAGCACGTCGTGATGCCGATGGAGAGCACAGAATGATGAGGAGTCGCCGAGGCTGGGGGCGGGTTATGCTTATTAACAGCTATTCACCTCCGATGCAAAAAGGCATGTGATAGCAGCAGATCGCTACGCAAGCGGCAGGCATGAGTGCGGGTTACCGGGATGCAATGATGCATATCCCCGGCTAACTGCAAGGAGTCAGGAACATGGAAGCCAAAATTTGTAATGAAGAGAGTGGAAAAGCTGGCAATTGGCTGGAGCATGTCCCGTCCGTCTGCACCTCCCTGGGTACTGATCTGGGAAAGTCCACCAACAACTCATCATTGCGTTGGAGCCAGCTGCAGGACGAGAACACCTCCGGGATCATGCTCTCCTGTAGAGTCCGTCGGCATTCTGCTATTGGTGGCTTTGCATGGCAAGACGGCTCAAAGGGTGCAGATCGTCCAGCATGCGGCATCCACGGCACTGAACACAATGCCAGACGACATCTGACTTTAAACAAGCTCTGTGCCCGACTCTGGATGCAGATGCTGTCTGCTCTTGTACGAGTCAAACTTCCGATTTTGGACAGTTCATTTCTCAGAGGCAGAATCCACCGACTATTTCCGGCTGTGAAATTGGCAGGAGCCAGCTTGGCATTCACATTCCAAGCATAGTTCACATCGCCTGCTTCAGAAGGAACGCACTCGAGTCGGCAAATCGCGACTCACCTCTTCCCATCCGCGTACTGTGACTTCATCTCTTTGAATGCACCGATTCTAGATCTCAACAACCGCATTCGAAGACGTTCGGATTGCAATTTACCGGCAAGCATGTTGTTCAAGAACACACTTTTAGCGCTGTTTATTGCTGCAACAGCATCAGCTGCCCCGTGAGTTACGGACGCGACGCGAAGAACGATATGCGGCCTAACAATCCCTCAGTAGCATCAACAAACGAGCACCATCCGGCTTCAATTGGGGCAATGAGAAAGTACGAGGTGTCAATATCGGAGGTTGGCTCTTGTTGGAACCATGGATCACGCCTTCCATCTTCGAGGATGTCGACCCGGATGGATCCAGAGGCATCGTGGACGAATACACTTTAACGCAATCTTTGGGTGCCGAGCAAGCCTACACTCGCTACCTCAAACGACACTGGGAGACATGGTGTACATGGCAGGACTTCAAAAAGATCGCGGATGCAGGCTTCAACATGGTCCGGATACCTATTGGATATTGGGCCTACGACAACTCAGACTCACCCTATGCGTCAGGAGCTGCTGTGTTCATCGATGCTGCCATTGATTGGGCCCGCTCCCTGAATATGCGCCTAATTTTAGATTTGCATGGTTCGCCAGGCTCGCAGAACGGCTTCGACAATTCTGGCCAGAAGATGGAGAGACCGACGTGGACCCAAGGAAACACCGTGGCCAAAACGCTCAGTGTGCTCAAAACGATTCAGTCGAAGTACGGCGCCAGCCAATACGACGATGTGATTGCTGGTATTGAACTACTCAACGAGCCACTCACTCCAGTGTTGGACTTGAATGTCGTAAGGCAGTTTACTTATGACGGGTTTTACCAACAGAGAGACTACAGCCCGTCTCGCGTGGTAGTCTTCCACGATGGATTCCAGCCGACGAGCTATTGGAACGGCATGCTCACGCCGAACGACAACAACGCCCAGAACTGTGTGATTGACCATCACGAGTACCAAGTTTTCACTCCAGAATTGAATGCCATGAGTCCGGTTCAGCATAGGGATTACGTTTGCCAGAATGCACCAGCATACAATGGTGCAGACAAGTGGACGGTAAGTGTACACATTGGCGAAGAGTTCATATCGGACCCATTTCTGATCACCGAGTGCCACCTGCTGTCTCAACTTCGACGCATGCTAACTTTCTCCCTCTTCCTAGATCATCGGCGAATGGAGCGGTGCCATGACCGACTGCGCCAAATATCTCAACGGCTACAGGATCGGCGCTCGATACGACGGAACCTTCAAAGACTCATACTACATCGGATCATGCAACAACCAAGACCTGAACGCCTGGTCTCAACAACAACGCGACGATACCCGAGCATTCATCCAGACCCAAATCGCAGCATACGAAAAATACACCCAAGGCTGGATTTTTTGGAATTTCAAGAACGAAGGATCGCCCGAATGGAGTGCTTTCGCTCTGCTCGATGCCGGGCTGTTCCCTCGTCCCGGAACTGAACTGCAGTCATCTTGTCCTTAGCGAGGGAATGTGACTACGACGAAAGTACCGGGAAGTTATAGCACGAATGTGCCGACGCCGTGCAACCATACAGCTATCGACTGGATGAATACGCCTTTCACACGTAGCGTGACTTATACAAAGAAGCCACGATGACGGCTTTGGATAGACTGCTGGAAGAAGATGACAGCTCATGATGATTTATGATGAAGGATATTGGAGTTGAGGTATTTATACAGGCTTGGCAGATGAGAAATCCCCGACTGCTCGAGTTTAGGTGGGCAGCGGTGAGCCGCGATATTTCCTGTGTACCAGCGCATCCAGCTACTTCACCAGTCCAATCCACAGGAATTTCGTAGTTTCTAGTCAAATGGATATTCATCATATCGTAATTGTGAGCAATGTGGGCAGTACTCGATGTTCTTCACGTGTTACATCTCTAGAACCACGAGGTCAGATGCAAAATGTGAATGTAGCACCTTGAACCTCGTGAGTTTCAGGCAATCTATCTCTATATACTAGTGCAACAAGTGGCAGGAACTTCGTGATCCGTATAGCATTGACGCATTGTGCCCTAACCATCATCTCAAAGGAGCATCCTCCGGTAATATTGGTCTGGAGCGGTCGATGTTTGGGAACCTGGTTCGTTGCTGACTTCTAGACCAGCGCGTCGACCACTGAAATGGCCCGAGTGGCGTGATGATATCAAGGCGCTGACTTTGTGTATCATCATTGCAGTAGCTTCGCAGACATTCTTAGTAAGTCGAGCTGCCAGGTGTACCGTGTAGGGTGTTCCAAAACACTGGTACACTGGGATGTTGGCAATCTTGCCGAGACCTGCATGTTAGTCCAAACCTGGAGGGGTTGTTCTAGGCCGTCTTTTGGATGTTCGGTTGAAGTAGTGAGTGTTGCGTGTTGCGTGTCTGCTTGTTGGCTTCGATATCATGTTGGTAGCTCCCAACCACTCCCAGGATCACGACAAGTGGCCAGGGTGATTTTGCAACAGTTTCCACAATAACAGGTGGACTGATCATTCGATAATGCCGCTCCGTCGTACTCCTCGCACGCGCAGTATCGTAGCTTGAGGAAGTGTGTTGTGGAGAGATGACTGTAACTCCCTCAACAGCTCTGTGAAGCCTGCGGAGGCAAGATCCATGTTGTGTACTTTCACGTCGAGCGCGGCGAGTTGGCGGAATGCTTTCGCCGCATGGCAGATGTGAGGCACGAGCTCGTCAGGTGCGTATCTGGAGACTCTGATGCGGACTTTCATGTGCCGGAGCCGGTGTCCAATGGCGGAGTCGCGAATGAGAGCCCAACGACAGCGTAGTCCAAGCCCTGGATCGATGAGGTGCTCGAATCCGTGAATCGCCTCGAGGTAGCCGAAGAAATCGCTGAGGGTTATTTCCACCCGCAGATATGCTGTTGCGAAAAGCGAGTCGCGAGCGATCCCCAGTAGACGATTATTCAGACCCCAAGCAAGATGCGTTTGAGCGGACCTGGCAGTCAATTTCAAGGGTGCCAGATTGCCAAATATTTGCAACAGCAGCTCGTCGGGCAAATCTAGCAATTGGATGGCGGGTTTTTGCTGCATTGTTGATTCCGCACGTGATTCCTGCTGCTCTCATGAAGTTGTGGCATCGTCCAAGGTGATTCTGGAGGCAAACGGGATTGTTGTGACGTGTCGAGTGTCATATACAGATTGGCCGAGGGACTACAAGGACAGATCAGCAGGTACGTGTCAGGCGTGCCAACTTCATCTCGTGACGACAATAGTAACGCGCCAAGTCTTGTCACTATACACGAGGGTGTGACAGGATGCCAGACACGGCCCAGACGTGCTGACATGAATCCCATCCCATCTGCTGCCAACGCCTGCGCCACGCCAGGCAGTCGGCGGAAGAGGCTATTCCTGTGTTCTCAGAGGCCTGCCATTCGTGCCGTGCTGCGCGAGGCGGCGGGGGAAAAGAGATCACACGTCGGAGAGAGAGGGTGTGATGAGATGAGGTAGGGGCGGTGTTAACCATCGCTCCAAACACCACCTCCCATCTCATTCGACGACGGCGACAAGGTATCGGCGATTGAAGTCCGCTGGCTGGTTAGTGAAGGGCCGGAGAACAGTTTCATCAAAGTTGGCCTCGTTTCATCTCCAGTGACGTACCTCCTGCTAAAAGGACCCTTGCTGTCGTGAAGGTCAGCGGATCTACAACGAAGGTTCTACCGGACAGCTTCTGGTCCATTTCCATTGTTACCAACACGCCCGAGCCCCTCGTCGACGCCGACAACACACATGGAGTTGCCGCCGCGCAGTTGACCATCGCGCCTTCGTCCACCTCTCTCTCCCTCCGCGCAATCTCTCCTCCGCGACACCCCTCGGCCTCGTTTGGGGGACACTGGCCCAGCTGCCGCTATTGTGTAGGGATACCGGCCAACATCGCATCGTGACGCGCCCTTGCTCTGCCACTGCGCAAACTCAAACGAGTGATATGCTGCGTTCCCGTGCCAACTTGTAATGCTGTCGAAAGACCTGCTCTCCACCGCACAGCAGCCAGCCATTTCACCACACAACTCGGCCTCGCCATTGATCTCCGAACACCAGCGGCGGGACGGAGCGCACGAAGAACCGTCTTTCGCGCCGGAAAAAGATTCAAAGAGCTTCAAGGAAAGGCTACTCGAGCTCGCGGGCAAGAAGAGAGAACACAAGGCCAAAATGGAGGCTGTCAACGCCAGCGCTTTCGACAATGCTGCCAATGCTGCCGGCACAGCAGAGGCTCAGGGCACCACTCAGCAGCGACAACCGGATCTGAAGCCTCAGCCGCGCCGGACACCTGCCTCGCCCTCGCGACTTCCCTATCATTCCGCAGTGTCCGCGTCTCCGTCACGACTGCGATCGAGCTCGCCCATGCTGTACAGTCCGGCCTCATCCGAGATCTTCGAGCGCAACGTACAAGAGCCACTACCTATCTCCGCACTGAGCAACGAGCTCACAGAAGCGCATATCCCGGCTCACGTCATGACCGAGGACGATATTCCACCTGCATTGGATGCCTCGACGGAAGCAATAACGAGCAAATCGCTCAATCCGGACGATGTGGAGATTGTCATGTCAACTTCTCATCAGCCCGCAGCGGCAAGTGTCTTGGACGCTTCGGCAAGCTACTCAGACATGCTGACACTGAACTCACCAATGCGGTTTGAGACACCGATCGACTCGGAGCCTGCCTCGAGTTTACAGCCGTCCAGCGTACTGCAGAATCTCGACGATGAGGTCGCAAGCAGCTACGGCCAGCTGGACCCGAACGATGTTCGACGCCTGAGCTTCATATCCTTCAAGGATATCGTGCAAAGCGAGCTCCAACAACAACACTTGGCGGAAATCGGAAATCGTGACTCGCTTCACATTGGCGGGCATTCATTTAGCAGCTCTATGAACGAGCGGGCGACCTCTCCGTTGCGCTCGCCACGATCTCCCACATCGTCTGCTGCAGCGTCCGGGGGAGTCATCACACCTCCACATGGGCTCAACATTTCTCATTCCCTGGCCGAGCAATCACCAGGCAGAATAGGTAGCCCGGGTAGCATGCACGGATCTGCGCATGGGCATGGAGAGCTGACTATCGAAACGATGAGTCAAAGCATCAGGAAGACGGCCAGCGGCGACCTGAGCAACATCAAAATTCGAGACGGAAGTGATGGTTTCAGATCTGCTGGGCTCAGTCCAGTGGGCGACGAGAACGACTTTACGAGGCAGGTGCAGGGTAGGAGTCGCACGAACTCATAGCTTGGCGTTGATATGGCGGCACCGCCGCCGGCCAGAAGTGGAAAGCTTCTTAGCTGATCGAAGCTAAGGCTGTGCTCGGTCGACGACATTTGGTCACAAGAAGTGTGGCTTGAGCACAGGGATGGGAGCGAGCGTGGAGGCGATGCCCGATAGGATTGTCGCACATCTTTTTTCGAACATTGTTATTATTGTCTGGTTTGGTGGCATGGCAGGTGGAGATTCGGTCTGGGTTTTGGCTGGGGTATTATGGGAAGCTTCATGCGAACTTGTCGAATGACTGAGACCGGCATGGATATACCTTGATGCAGACACTTCTTTCAAGTGTGCCGAGGATGGTCTGGCTTTTGCTACTTTTCCATGTAGAGAGAGGATCAATACTGAAATATGTATGTTCATGTGATCAATGGTCTCGAGTCTCACACATAACCACGTGCTTCCGGCGGCAACGAGGCGTCGGCCCTTGATCGTTGCACTCTGTGCCCTGGGGACAAGCTTGGCGGCCACGAGATTCTTTAGGCACACGTTTGACGCCAGACTGAAGGACAGACTTCACTTCATCAAGGCGATTACTGATTCAAGTCACCCTCGTCAGTCGTCGCCTTCAATGTGTCCGGGAAATTGACGTCTGTCACCGTCTCTTCGATCTAACTCATCGAAACGATGATGATTGCAAGGCAACACGTTTCACGTGTGCCATAAGCTTCTAGAAATTGCTTTTACCAACGTAGATTGCAGGATGCATGGGATCTGGTCAATGGACCACTCGGCGGTGTGTTGGACCGTCCACCTCATGGTGACGCAGCCCAGGCGCCTCTTGTACCTGTGCCTCTGACTCGTGCGCGTGGACTAGGGCGTTGAGAGAGGCCCAACTGTGCCACTGATCTCCGCCATCCACTCGTAGAGCACGAGACTGCCGGTACGCGATGCGTGGGAGATTACCGCATGTCACACATTGCAGGGCGACCGAGTCGACGGTCGAGTCCAGGTAGGAGAAGGAAGGCTTTGCCGCGGAGCGAGTATGCTAGTACCGACAGTCGGGCACTGTTTTGAAGCGCGTGCCTCGCGCCTCTGACATCAATCAACACACACAGCGTCGGAGGCGACGATGCTGACCAGCCTTACTCGTGGGAGAGTTTGGAGATGAAACGTGGAAAAAGAATTGGCGAGGATGAGAATTTGTGGTGACGCAGCACAGGTACCAGCACGCCGTTCGGCGGGCCAGGCACAGGCACGCGAGTTTGCCCTTCTTTATGCTGGGCGGCGCGGGATGTGGAACTCGGTGTCACTGTTGGGCCTCGTCTTGCCCATTATGCTCATTGTCCTCGGTGCATGTGTGGGCGATGGACACCGCATGACATGGCGGGCGCGAGCACCTGGCCAACGCTGCGGGTTGGGCGCAAATGGTGCCGTCAGCATTGGAGGCCAAGTCATGGTGTCTAGTTAGCGCCTGACTGGGAGCCCATGCCTCCCGGTGGACTGAGTATGAGACACTCCGGCGAGGAGTCTCGATGGCGCGGTCAGGTTAGAGCCAGCGTGCGTGCGCGGTGGTCCGGTGGAGGAGGCGAGCGGAGGTCGATTGCCTCCCGGCAGTGCGGTACTGTAGCAAGAGGACAGCGGCGGCGTGTGTTTGTGCCGTCGTGTGAAGTGACAGAAGAGTCGCGGCGCGCGATCGACAGCTGAGCGGCCACCGGTGGAGCTCGCTGTGTGTGTGTGAGTGGGCACGAAGGACCCACGTCCACCGTACCGTCGTCGTCTCTGTGTGTCTGTCAGTCTGCTGGTGTGAATCGCACTGCTGCTCCGCACGTGCAGCCCATCTCTGCCACCCACCCGACGAACGACAGCGACAGCAGCTCACCGCGGGAGTTGCCCGCCTGCTTGCCTGCTTGCCTGCCCGCCCGCCCTCCGCCAGCGTGAGTGAGAGGACCCACCTCTCCACCCTCGTGTGCGCCGACAGACAAAGCCGGCTGCTTTGTGTCGTCCTCTGCCGCTCGAGCACGACACGCCTGACCGACCGACCGTCCGACCGAGCCATTGACTGCTGGCGCCCGCTGCCATTTCCTTCGCTTGCAGCGCGACGAGACATGCGAATCAGCCGCCCATCCCATCCGACCCCGCGCTTGTTACGAGCACCTCGTCGACCCGCGGCGGACCAGGCGCTGAGCACGCTCACACCGTGACGAGCGGGCTGACGAGGAACCCACACTGCGCGGCGCGAGGCGATAGGCCATGGGTGACAAATCTTCCCGCCGACGCAGCGGCGTGTGGCAGTCCAGTGTGCACGACCAGGACAAGTCGCGCAGCAAGAATAGATGGGGCCAGGAGAAACAGTCCAAGGACCCGAGCATGTATGATGAGTATCTGACCGAGCGCCAACCGACAACCACCATGTCCACCAGCTCCACGCAGACTGAGCCCAAGCCGAGATCGGTCAGCCGCCGCCCTTCCATGCCGCTGAGGCAAGGTTCGGGTAGCACAGCAGTGAACAGCAGTGGCACACAGACGACCATCCGGACGGTCACACCCGAAGACCAGTGCACGAGAAGGGGAACTTCCCTGGAAAACCGCGAACGCAACGGCAATGGCAACCTGCCCGTGAACACCACCATGAACTTCGAGCAGGTCTTTATTCCGCACACCTCCACCACCATTGTGGGCGGTGCCGCGGCGCGAGAAAGCCCCAGTGGATCCTCGAGCGGCAAGAGCAAACGGCGCGACAAAGACGCGGATCGCGAGCGCAGCCACACCATTAGTCCGAGCAGCAGCAGAAATGGCAGCGTGAATCTCTCGAATACCTCCTTCCTGGGTCGCAGCGAGAGCACGGGCAATGGTCACCGTACGCACGGCATCATGGCGGACAGTGGGCACACGCAGCGTTCGCGCACGAACACCAACGACGAGCGCCGGAGAGGCCACGCCGACTCGGCTTCGAACACACGATTCAAGACCCGTGTCGGGAGTGTGCAGTCGCCAACTTCACCCATAGGCGGCGCGGAATATCTTGCTTCAGTTCCAGCGACGACGGAGCCGTTGACGGCACCGTCTGTCTCGTCGGTGGGTTCGCCCGTTGTGTCACCTTCGCATACGCCTCAGGGAAATCGCTCTATATCCCCAGTGTCTTCAAGCACTGCCGACTCGATAACATCTGCTCTACCCAGCGCCAATGCGAGGCGAATTCTCCATCTGATGAAGACGCTCAACGGCAGGATGAGCGGCAACGTCATATTTCGCCGAGGGTTGGGAAACCCATGGAGCCAGAGCTATTGCTACATCCACGAAGAGAGCGGGAGCCTCATGTACGAGTCGCGAGGGAGTGAAGGCGCTCACAAGACACTCGTTCCGGAACTCCGGGGGTCTTCCGTGAGATCAAACATGGACGGCGAAATGCCATATCTGGAAGTTTCGTTTCCTGATCGAAACGAAGAGGTGCACTTCAAACTGCAAACCCAGTCGGACTTTGACGCCTGGTTTGCGGCTCTGCTGCACTGGACACCGAAAGACACGAGTTCTGTCAGCAGTAATGAGCCGCGGCCAGACCCGGATAGCACCAAGTCATCCTCGTTGTCCGAGCACAGCAAGCGAAGAGCATCAGTCAACAATCCTGTCAGTCCGCAGACTCGGGATCGCGCTTCAAGCAACAGAAGTCAAAGAAGCGATCGCCGAAAGTCAGTCATAGCGGCTCTGCCCAAGGAGAACCCTGTCATCAAGATTGGTAAAATGATCTACTGGGATACCAACATTGGATATAACAGCTCGAGCGCTTCCACTCTTGGCCAACCATCTTCGAGTAGGCCCTCTAACCATAGGATGCAAAGCGCGGGCTCGCGGAGATGGAGACGAATTAGCGGGCAACTGCGGGAGAATGGGGAGCTGAAACTACACTCTGACGCAGATAACTCGCTGATCTCGGTCGTACAACTCAGTCAACTGAGTCGATGTGCGATCCAACGGTTGGACTCCAGCGTGCTGGAAACCGAGTTTTGCATTGCCATCTACCCGCAGTACACCGCGAGCTACACGACGACGCAACCCGGATTCATTCGACCCATCTTCCTCAGCTTGGAGAACCGCGTGCTCTACGAGGTTTGGTTCGTATTGCTCCGGGCTTTCACGATGCCATCGATATACGGTCCGCGCATTGATGCGGAGCAGGAGAATGGTCAAGGAAGCTCCAACCAGGATCTCGAAAGCATGATTGCTACCAGCACCACATACACTTTCCGGATGGAACGGAGCTTAAGCGTCAGGGTAGTCGAAGCTAAAATGCAACCCACCAACGCCAGCGACCCCGGCTCAAGCCACGGCAAACAACAATTCAACGCCTCAACCGAAAGACATGGCTACTACGCCGAGGTCCTCCTCGACAACGAGACCAGAGGCAAGACCGTGGTCAAGTACGAAGGCTTCACTCCCCTGTGGGGTGAAAGCTTCGAATTTCAGGACCTCCCGCCGGTGCTTAACAATGCGAGTGTGATTATCAAACGACGTCCACCAGAGCATGAGTCGACCAAACCGGACAGCAGGCCCAAAGCTCACGACACGTACGGCGAGGAGCAAGGTGGCTTCACTGCGCTCGCCTTTGACCACAATTGTGGCAAAGTCGAGATTCAGATGGAAGAGCTGGAGCCCGAGAAAGAAGTCGAAAAGTGGTGGCCTGTGACCAATATGCATGGACAGAGGGTGGGCGAGGTTCTGATCAAAGTCCGTGCGGATGAAGGCATCATCCTCATGGCGCGCGACTACCAGCAGCTCAGCGAGTTGCTACACAAATTCTCGAATGGTTTGACAGTGCAGATTGCGCAAATGATACCCAGTGAGCTCAAAAAGCTCAGCGACAGCTTGTTGAACATCTACCAGGTTTCTGGTAAAGCGGGCGAGTGGCTTATGGCATTGGTAGAGGAGGAAATTGACGGCATACACAAGGAAACACCCATCACGAGATTACGGTACAGCAGACGAGTGGGCTCGGAGAGCAGTGGCGACCCCACGACAACCGGTGGTCCCAACAGCGACCGAGAGCTCATTGTGCGCGACCTGAACAAGAACGCGACCCTCGAAGCGAACCTCCTGTTTCGCGGCAATACGTTACTGACAAAGAGCTTGGACTCCCACATGCGCCGCGTCGGCAAGGAATATCTCGAAGAGTCGCTAGCTCCCAAGTTGCAAGAGATCAACGACAAGGATCTGGACTGCGAAGTAGACCCCAACCGTGTTGGCTCACCTCAGGATGTGGACCGAAATTGGAGACGACTGATGCTATTCACGCAAGACGTCTGGAGAGGTATCGTCGCGCAGAAGCACCGTTGTCCAATCGAACTGAGGATCATATTTCGCCACATCCGTGCGTGCGCCGAAGATCGTTATGGGGACTTCTTGCGAACTGTGAGCTACAGTAGCGTGTCTGGCTTCCTGTTCCTGCGCTTCTTCTGTCCCGCAGTGCTTAACCCGAAGCTCTTCGGGCTTCTCACTGGTGAGTTCCATATCGACCGATTCGGATGGTACCCAGCTGACATGTCTACAGACGACATCAAGCCACGAGCTCGTCGCACATTCACTTTGATTGCCAAGTCGCTCCAGACGATGGCGAACATGGCTTCCTTTGGAACCAAGGAGCCATGGATGGAGCCCATGAACGCTTTTCTGGTCCAGCATCGCGAGAGCTTCAAAACTTTCATCGACGATGTTTGCCATGTCCCTGGCCCCATCGGCGGCAGCAGCTTCCCCAACTCTGCCGCCTCTCCAACATGGCCTTCCGACGTGGTGACCGCTGAGCGCCATCTTAGCTACACTACCCCCATGACGATCATGCAACGGCTTCCGCCTAGTAGTCGCGAGGGGTTCCCAAGCTTGCCGTACTTGATCGATCAAGCCAGATCCTTCGCTGACCTGATCCATCTATGGCTCGAGGCTTTGGCAGCGCTGTCCAGCACCAATGACTCGGCGTCTCTACCGGGTAAAACTCACACGGACATCATCAACGCCATCACCGCTTCTGAGGGTGACCTGAAAGAGTTCCATCAGCTTTGCGAGGAGCTCAACGCGCGGACACAAGAGTGCCTTAACCGTGCAGAGAGAGCAGAGCGTCCCGACAGCCCTGGAAGCTTCCAATGGGAAGATGTGATCAATCAGCTACAGAAGTCGCACATTCGGGGACAGTCGGGGAAGCAGGGTCAAGATACGTTTGACATGGTGGCGGATCGAGTCGTTAATGACCCTTCAATCCTGCCCGACGATGCCAATCCTGCCATAGAGGCCACACTAGCACAACTGCGAGGCGATTCCGCCGGTGTGGATCTTGTCTCCGATGACGATCAATCGAAGCAGTACGTGCCTTCACCTCCTGCTCATACGGGCTACAGCTTGCCACGGTCGCAAAGTGATTATCCTGCCCGGCCAGGAATGCGCAGGATGGGTGGCAGCACCATGAGCGCCAGCAATTTCATTGCGCGCGACTACTCACACACCATTGGTTCGCCCACCGCCTCAGCCAACGCGAGCATGAGCAACATATCCGGCATTTCGAGCGCTGTCAGCAGCGATACGGAACACCAGAGCACGACGGCCCTGCCTAGCTACGAAAACGAAGTGCGCCACCGAGAGCGACGTGAAGCTGCAAGAGTGCAAATTCGCTCGCAAATGGAGGCCGATCGCGTGCGCGACAAGGAGAAGAAGGAGAGAAAAGCTACCAAGCTTATACCCCCTGGCTTGCGAAAGAAAAAGGACAAGGACATCCCGTCAAGGAGCGCGACCAGTACCCCGCTCGACGCGCGATGGAAGGAGAATGGAATGATTTGATGTGCTGTGTTTGTGACAATCTGCCTTTTTTGAGCGAGCATAGCTGTGTGCTTTGGGCAGAGCGTGGGCAGGGCACCTATATTTGTCAGTATGGGCCGTATGTAGATGACGCCGGCTGGTACTGCGTCCGGATGGTTGCTTGTTTGGAGGGTCGTGGCAAGCCAGGACTGCCTTGACATGGGATTCACACGAAAGAGGACGCAACGGGAGGGGCGAAGATGGGAGAGCATGGCATCAGGGGCCATTCTGTCCATGCGCTTCGAAGTCTGATGTATGATGATGTAGCAGCAGCACCTACTCGCTGACGGGGATTTCTGAGCTGTGAGGGCATTGGTACCACGGGACAAGCACATATCTATACCAGATGGGAAGGACGCTGCAGGATGATGATTGTGCCATGTTAGATTCAACTGCTAGCATGAACTTTTTTTCTCTTTTGCTTACAGTCCGTCATATGCATACGCGAACTTCCGAAATGACGGGTATTCCTAGCAAGTAGGCCACAAATGCCCTGCAAAAGTGTATACCATGGTCGGAGTTCCGCGTTTGCATATGACGGGTCGAACCAATCAAGAAATTCTCGAATCTGTCATTACATACACTGTTTGATGATACTGTGTGTTCGTTCCACCCGATCGACTCGATCATCATCAACGGGAGTTCTCCAACTGGTGTTGTGTTGTCTCCTCCTTTCTTGGCGTTACCCTGAATGAACGAGCACGATCCTTGTTGCTCTCCTCCCTTGGCGATATGGAGACAGCGATTTTCCTCGCGAACTTTGATAGCTGTGCCTGGCTGTTGGGCTCGAATACGCACCGGTCTCCGCTCGTTCGTCAAAGTTGTAATGCAATGCTATCCAGTCACAGCTCGATATCTCGCAAGGGCTCAGGAGCTGCCCTATGTCGACCCTCGCAGGATTATGAACGTGGAGTCACGTACTTGTCTCTAGGCTACAACTTGTCAGCTCTTTTTCCTTTTTGAAACCACTCGACTCAGAGGGAACAGAGGTAACCCGACTTGGCGGGTCCAACATTTAGAGGGGAGGGGGTGGTACCAGTACCGGGGGTGTGGATAAATCCTCGCGGTGGACGGCAGGACGGAATATTTTGTGTTAGTCTGGAAGTGTAAGAGGCATCATCATTAGAATCTATGGAAGCACCTTATTCGAGGCATCCTTTCCGCTCTTGTGTTGGGGATGCGTTTCATTCGTTAGACGGGGGATCGCGTGGGTTGGACGTCTTGGCTTCATTTTCCAAACAGCTTTTTTGAGTTGATGTGTCTGTCTGGGATGTCTTGGATGTCCTGGATGAGGGGATCGTGGGGTCAAACGAGAATGGAGTCGGCGATCGAACGAAGACGTCAATTATTCTTGACTTTTCTGGTTTTCCGCGCTGTTGATGCCCTTCTTGATCGAGTCGCGTATGTGTCAGACAAAGGCAATTACAAGGTCTAGAGTGCTACTCCGAGAGACATCCTGAGAAACTCAGAGGCAGACAGTTGGAGTTTGGGAAGGTGTATTCCCGTGTGCTCCAATCCTAGGTCAAATACGGATCAAATGCACTGAAAGCTGCCTGTGTCTGCATGATGAGTAGTCCCAGCGACTGGAAGCAGAATGTATCACCAGGCCAAGGTGAGGTGTTGCCCCGGGAAGACATAGATGGCGGTATGCGTGCTACCGAGAGGAGAACAACCAAAGGATATGACTTCGGAGCTGAGTATGTGCAGAAGCCTTGAGTAGTTCGAGAGAGATGTATGTAGCTGAAGTCCCGCGAGTGTGGTCGAACAGAGACTTCGAAGAGAAAGACCCTTGTTGCCAAGAGACTCGTGGGAGCCAATCTAAGGCCGTACCTGCTTCATCGGAAGTTCGTCCTTGCTGCAGCACCTCGGCGAGATGCTACGATTGGCGAGCCGCTTCGGAGGCGCAACCCGCACCCTAAACACATGACGGACGTCGTGCACTGGCGACGGCGAGCCCGTGGAGGCGAAACCAGCTCTCCAACGGACATGCATTCTCTCTCACCTTCGCCCCATCCTCCCAGCAGGCAACTTCTCCCTCCTGCCGTATTCTAGCATCCGTCGCGGGGCGGGCGATGAAGCTCGAGCTGACACGCTGAAGCGAAGAGAGCGACCCCACTGTTGATCAACAAGTCGCGCGTGCTGCGCGTGACCTCGAGCCGGACCAGTCAATCCAGAACAGAACAGAGGTACTGCAGGACCAGGACGAGAGCGTGCTAGAGATGCTCTTGTGTACAAGACACTGCACGTACGAACGGCGGACTGTGTAGCAGAACTGGATCGACAAGATATGGTGTCTCATCACCCTCCCCCATACTCAGATACCGGTCGCGTTCCGCCTCCTCCAGCGTCCATAGCAGCTGCGCCGCGAGCCTCCTCGGTCGCTTCCGCCCGCTCGCATACACGCCGACATCGACATGCGCGATCTCATCAAGGCGGGGGATCACACCTCCCACAGAACGAATTCCCCATATTCGCGCACACGGGCGATGTGGAAATCATCATCAGCAGCGCGAATGGGAGGAGGACAAACAGATATTTGCTGCATCGGCTTATTTTGAGCCAAGGCTCTGGGTTTTTTGAGGCTGGCATGAGAGCAGAATGGAGCGGCAGGATCATAGAGGGCGCACCTATCACGGGCGGGGCGCTGGCACGAATCAACGAGAATGAGAGCGGTACTGCTGGCAGCAGTTCGAGAGCAAGCAGTCAAGAGCGGAGGCCATCTTTGGAACAAGGCAAGAAACGTTGGAAATACGAGCTGGACTGGAATGCCACGAATGATGAAGATTTGCCTCCGATGCTCGTGCAGAAAGACGCTGGACCAGGTTCCCTGTTTGGTGGGAATGGGCCACCACCTGTTCGCAACAAACCCCCAACGAGCAATGACAAGTTCTTTCGCAGCGTCTCCAACTTCTCGTCGTTGAACTTGACCGATTGGGATCGACCTAGCGAGCCTGCGGAGCCCGAGGATGAAGTATTGAAAGACTATGACAACTTGTTCCGCGCCATGTATCAATTTCCCCCGATTCTGGACACCGTGAATATTGCTACAGCATATACCGAATGCAAGGCCTTTTTGCATCTGGCTGACATGTATGATGCGCTCGAGATCGCCGGGTCTCGAGTCGATCACCACCTCTTGCGCTTCGGCGCGAGACTGTTCAAGCAGATCGCGAAATATCCGCCCTCTTATCTGAAGCTTGGGTACCTTGCGCGGTCTCGGACCATATTCACCGAGGCTCTCATTCACGTGGTTGGACAGTGGCCTATCGCGGCCCCACAGCTTCGAGGACAGGTCGACTCGCATGTCATGGAGTTGTTGGAGGACAAGGTGGACGAGTTGAACGAGATCGAGGAGCGGGTGGAATCCAAGCTCTGGAGGACCAATCTCACGACAAGCAGAGGCGAGAGGGTGACTCCCAGCAATGACTTCCTGAGCTGGCTAGCTGTCTCACTGTTCAGACAGTGGTTTGCTGAAAACACCACACCCGCTCCGACTGGCATTCTCAAGGACACTTCACGGCCAGCATCGAGTACGGCGGGGGCGACCAACAGGAACAGCCACCATGCGGCTTCCCAGCGAACACAACCAGCTCCGCAACCGCCTCCGCCACCAATCAATTTCGGAAGAGTATATCGACAGATTGGCTCCGCAGACTCTACCGCTTACCTCACTCGAGACGACTTGAAACGATTCCTGAAAAGCCCTGGCGCCCAAGTGGGAGCGGACTTTTACAATCGTGACAACTTGCGGCGGTTCGAACGCCGCGTTGAAGAGGTCAAGAACCTTGCTCGCGATGTGGTGAAGCCGCTGATGCGGAACTTTTTGGAGCTCGATCTGCGAGATTTTGGACCGGCAGGATTGGGCTATTTGACGTGCACGAGAGTGGAGACGAGAGATCTGCCCTGGGATGAGTAATTGACGTTAAGGTGATACGGGCAGGTGATGCTGGTTGTTTGAGCATGCGAGATACCCCTTGTAGTTGTTGAAACGTTGAAACGTATGTCACATGACAATGCAAGCAGATGTGTGAGATTTGGTCTACCCAATCTTGAAGTTAAAGTTCAGCTGCGTCACACTACGCCATGATGAACGTGCACGTCTCCCTTGCTCGCGAACCCTGTTGCTATTGGTCGCGAACATTGGCAGTCTTGACTGCATAATCAAGGACGACGAACAATGTTCTGGGCGGCACCGGCATGATGCTGGCCGAGCAGCACACTTGTGGCGAGCAACTCCGGAAGCTGCTGTGCAACTGTTGACGGCGACGCGCACCAGGAGCGGACGGCAGAGGGAAGGCCAGCAGCAGCCATGGCAGAGGCGGTGATGCCACGGCAGAGGGACGCCAACCACGAGCAGCAGGAGGAGGAAGAGTACTCGCCCAAATCGGCCGCCGGCACGCGCGATGAGCTCCACCACGGCAATGGCATGGCGAACGGCAGTCCGCTCCGCGCCGCGCAGCAGCACGACACCATGGTCAACGGCAAGACGCTGCCCAGGGCCCCCACCGCTCCACTCCGCACAGAAACCCTGCCCTCTCCTCCCCCTCTCGCCGCCCAGCCCGGCGTCACCTTTGTACCGCCGTCACCGGGCGGCTTCCCCTTCACGGCTCCTCCGGGCCAGGTTGGGCCAGCGTCCACCACGAGAGAACTGCTCCCGAGCCCCATTACTTATGGACCGACGGAAGGCAATGGCATTGCGGCGGGAAAACGAAGAGTGGGAGTGCCGGAAGCATCAACGCCGCCAGAACGACGTAGCGTGTCGTTTGCGCGGCCGAATACTGAGGAGGGCGCCGCGACCGTCAGCAAGAGCTCCTCCTGGGATATGGACGGCGAAGATGGTGAGCAGGGTGGGAAATCGAGGCAGAACTCATCGCTCTTCCTCAAACTCAAGTCCCTGGCGAATCCCTCCTCGGTGCATCAGCGGACACCCACGATAGGCAGTGGCACTGGGTTCAACACCCCAAATGCTCTGTCTCCGCAGTCGGAGCGCAGCGAACCCATGTATCCCGTGCCGGTGGAAGAGGCCGAGGCGACTGATGCTGATGCCGACGAGGAGACCGACGACACTGAGCGACCTCAGGGCAGTCGTCCGCGACAGAAGAAGAAACGAAGCCGACCATCTGCCGTGGGAGCAGAGTCTGCACCGACCACACCGAGAACGTCTCGGTTTGCCTCCTTCGTGCGAGAACACATCCGCGATAGTTCGACAAATGCTGCCGGGTTGTCACGAATGGGTACGCTGACGGATGTTGAGGATGTCGGCGAGGATGATGAAGACAACAACAGAGCCGGTGTTTCGGAAGACGAGGGCAGAGATCGCATCCGGAGTGCATGGCGACGAGGTATCGAAGGTGCACGTGGACTAAGCTATGTTGCTCGCAAAGATCGCGATAGCGAGGTTCCGGAGAGCAGCAAGAAACCCGGTAATCTGCGCCGCCTAACCGGCTTTGGCGCTGGAGCGATGGATGGGACGAGCTCTCCCTTCAGGCAACGCGCCGACCGGCATAATAGCACAAGCGCCCAGAAATGGCGGCAAGTGAAGGCTGGGCTTCGTATGCTTGGGCAACGCAAGAGGGATGAGCGTGCCAAAGTCGATCACCAAAAATCGGCTCAGTTGATGGCAGAGCTGATAGCCGGAGCCCCCGCTGCATTGATATTCGCCAGCATGTTTCAGCGTGATGAGCATCAACACCGGAAAGTACCCGTCCTGCTTGAACAGCTCAAGATTAGCATACCTGAAGTACAGAGCCGAACCGACAAGAAGGGTGACAGAGACTTCATCTATCGCGTCGATCTGGAGTACGGGAGTGGCACAGCACGGATGAAGTGGACAATCTACCGCTCTGTAAACGACTTTGTCAACCTACACGTCAAGTACAAGAGTCAAATCGCAACTGACAAGATCGTTCATCTTAATCGAGCTGACAGCAAACTTGCAAAGATGCCGCGCTTTCCGAAAAGTGTCATTCCATACGCTCGCGGCATGCGTGGTTTGTTTGAGAAGATTGAGGATGAACCGGAAGACGACCACGACGGCAACGCTCCGGATACACCGCGTCCCATACAATCGCAGCATGGAGATAGCATGGAGCAGACTCCTATTACGAACGGAGCGAAGTCAAAGGGCAAGGGCCACAAGCGAAGACCATCCTCATTTGCACTCGCGCCGCCTAGAAGGACTAGTACGAGCGAAATTGGGAATACATCAGCGGATCCGGACACTCTGAATGCTAAGCACAGACAGATCTATGCTGAGCGATCACGTCAGAAGCTGGAGACTTACTTGCAGCAAATGATCAGATGGCTCATCTTCAGGGCCGACAGCACGCGATTGTGCAAATTCCTGGAACTTTCGGCGATGGCCATTCGTCTCGCAGCGGAGAATGGCTATCAGGGGAAACAGGGATTGCTTCAAATTGCTTCGCGACGCCATCGTGACTTCCACCGCAAGACCATACAAACTCTTGGACCTCAAGCGCTCAAAGAGCGACACAAGCGGAGATGGTTCTTGGTCCGCCACAGTTACATTGTATGCGTCGATGGCCCAGAATCGCTTGTTCCATACGATGTCTTCTTGGTGGATTCCGACTTTGCAATGGATCATCAGCGGCAGCGCATTCTCGACCAGAGGACCCCGCAACAAATGGCGAAGGTTGCCCAGGAAAATGCGACGCCGACAACGAAGGCACATCTGATCCAGCTCTATAATTCAGAGCGTAAATTCAAGCTCTATGCAAGGAATGAGAAGCAGTACCTCCAGTTCCGGGAGTCACTCAACCACATGATGGAACAGACACCGTGGTCGAAGAAGCAGCGTTTTGCGAGTTTCGCCCCCGTGCGCAGTAATGTGTGGGCTCGCTGGCTTGTCGACGGCAGAGACCACATGTGGCAAGTCTCCCGCGCGATAGACAACGCAAAGGACTTTGTGTATATTCACGACTGGTGGTTGAGTCCCGAGCTCTACCTGCGGAGACCAGCGGCCATCAGCCAGAAATGGCGCCTGGATCGACTGCTCCAACGCAAGGCGCAAGAAGGCGTCAAGATCTTCGTCATTGTCTATCGCAACATCGAATCTGCAATCCCGATCGATTCGGAATACACGAAATGGAGTCTGCTCGATCTGCACCCAAACATATGCGTTCAACGTTCTCCTCATCAATTCAGACAAAACCAGTTCTTCTGGGCACACCATGAGAAGTTGGTCGTTGTTGACAACATGATGGCTTTCGTTGGAGGTGTTGACTTGTGCTTCGGACGATGGGACGACCCATGTCACTCCTTGACAGATGACAAGCTCACTGGCTTCGAAATTGACCACGACTTGCCTCGAGATTCGGAAAACTGCCAGGTCTGGCCGGGTAAGGATTACTCGAACCCTCGAGTACAAGATTTCTACAATCTGGACCGACCGTACGAGGAGATGTATGATCGGACGAAGGTGCCCCGAATGCCCTGGCATGACATCGCGATGCAACTTGTGGGTCAGCCTGCGCGGGATGTTGGCCGGCACTTTGTGCAACGATGGAACTTTGTGTTGCGCTCACGAGTCGCCACAAGACCAACACCTGTTCTGATTCCACCTCCTGAATTCGATCAAGATGAGTTGGAGAAGCTTGGAATGACAGGTACTTGTCAAGTCCAAATCCTAAGATCCTGCGGTCCCTGGTCGATCGGTACACCGGGAAAGGTCGAGCACAGCATCATGAACGCCTACTGCTCTTTGATCAAGAATTCTGATCACTTTGTCTACGTCGAGAACCAGTTCTTCATTACAAGTTGCAAGGTGGAGGCCACTGTCATTCACAATAAAATAGGCGATGCACTCGTCGAGCGTGCCATTCGCGCTCACCAGAATGGCGAGAAATGGCAAGCCTGTCTGGTGATCCCATTGATGCCAGGATTTCAGAACAGCGTCGACGCTCAGGACGGCACCAGTGTGCGATTAATTATGCAGTGTCAGTTCCGAAGCATTTGCCGTGGAGAGACATCCATCTTCGGACGACTTCGCGCTGCTGGTATCGACCCTGAAGACTACATCCGCTTCTATTCGCTTCGACAATGGGGCAGGATCGGCCCACGAAAGTGTCTTACGACAGAGCAGCTGTATATTCACGCCAAATGCATGATCGTGGACGATCGCTCGGTCATCATTGGTTCTGCGAACATTAATGAGCGGTCCATGCTTGGCAACAGAGATTCGGAAGTGGCATCCATTGTCACTGACGCTCGCATGATCCAAAGCACAATGGCCGGACAGCCTTACCAAGTGGGAGAGTTCGCTCACACTTTGCGAAAGCGGCTGATGAGAGAGCACCTTGGCATTGATGTAGATGCCGTCTATCGACGCGAGCAAGCTGCTGCACACCGAGAGGAACAAGATGCCGAAATGCAAAGAATTTATCGAGACGATCATGCCACGCCAGCTACCGAGGACACACAATTCGAGACACCACCTCAGACTCCCCTGCCTCATGCTATCCACCCGCACAGCCTTGAACAGACGCTGGAAGGCTTCGCCGGAGAAAATTCATATGCGCCTATCAATCGTGTCGACTGCTCGGTTTCTGCGTCTGATAACTCCAGCGACATGGTTAAAGACCCGACTGGGGGGAAAGGGCCGGAACGCGACCTTGACGTTGATGGACTCGGCTTTGACAACATGAAGAGACTGGTGGACGCAGGCGACTACGCCTACAGAGACACTTTTGTGGATGCACACGGTCGAGAAGTCCTCATCAAGACGAATGCGCCGGGGGTCGAGCGCATCAGGACTGAAGTTGATGAAGAACGACGGCGCCAGAGAAGTAGAAGCAGAGAAAGGAAGGAACGCCTTCCTGCTCGGCCACCCTGGCCAATGCAGCGCACAGAAACTGTACCACTCGGGTTGCTGCCTAGATCCCAATTACCAGAGCTCCCAGCGCTCGATGACACAGACATCGGAGGTCCTCCACTCCGGCGCGATGCCTCGCAAACTTCTGGAGTCAAGAAAACATCCAACAATCTAGCCAACACGATTCGCCAACCCGAGGTCACCGAAGACTGTATGACCGACCCACTGTCTCCTGACTTCTACCAAGAGATCTGGCACAAGTTAGCAGATAACAACACCAAGATCTACCGACAGGTCTTCAGGTGCATGCCTGATTCTGAGGTAGTAGATTGGAAGGCGTACGAGAAATTTAATGCGTACAACGAGGCCTTCATGCAATCGCAAGGTCTCGGGTCGAGCAAGCCGCCGCGCAAGGAAGGTGCCCCGGATAAGTCTGGGCCTCCTGGCGCGGGCGGCGCAGCCGTCGATGCAATCGAGCCTACGATAAGCAAGAGCAGCACTGGACTGAGCTCATTTGTGCATAAGTTGCGCCCACGCGGTAAAAGTACCAACAGCACGACACATACGGATGAGGCGAACGAGAAAAGCCGCACTCGAGCATCGCCAGGTTCTCCAGGGTCCGTGCTGTCCAGCGTGCCGACGGCCGTACCTTCACCGAACCCAAAACCTCTAGACGAGAAAGAATCGGTCAAGAACGAGGAATCGTCTGGACCACGGGAGGAGGTTGAAACTGAATGTCGCAATACTTTGGAGGTTCCGGATCAGACAAACAATTTCGATTCTGAGAAGGCTACGTCGCAAACTGAAGACAGTATCAGTCGACAACGATCTGTACAATACGTGGACAGGGACAAACTCAATGAGACTTCGGAGACGACTGCCACGCAATCGCAGACCAGCGCGCAGGCCAACGCGCTGCAGCATAGTGCTTCGAAAAAAGGGCGGAAGCGAGGCGCCACGAAGAGCAGTGGACGAGCCATTCCTGAAGAGGTCTTGAGCAGAGATGAGGCTGAGGAGCTGTTGAATGTCATCCAAGGGCATCTTGTCCTTTGGCCATACGATTGGTAAGTCTGACGTGACGCATTGACCTGCAACAATACTGACTTTATTCGCATCAGGTTGGAAAAGGAAGAACGTGGTGGCAATTGGTTGTACAACATTGATCAGCTGGCTCCGCTGGAAATCTACGATTGAGCAGAGCTCTCGTTTTGTCTTTGTTCTATTTTGCATATGGTTGCTTTGAAGGTGCCGAAGCATAATCGAGGGGTTTTTACAACTGGTTTTCAAGAAAGATGCGCATCATGAAATGGCATTTTTGCCTTGGGGCTATTTTGCAAGTGAAAACAATAAACAGACTGGTAGCATTGCGATGGGCGTTTAGATTCGCGATGAGACTTGCTTTTCTGCCAGTGAATCTCTACAGAGTGTGATCATAGGGAAGTAGCTTAACAGTGTGTACAATGACAAACTATCGGTGTCAGTAAACCAAGTGAGAATGGAAGAATCAGCGCGCGAATGGGAGGCAACGGACGTGTTACGGCATGTCCTCATCGCAATATAAGTTGGAAATTGAACGTTTGTTCGGCACAACGTGTCATTTGTCGAACTACTGTGCCAATATCTAAGTCGAAAGGCGTTGCAACGATCTCTTTCCAGCCCAGGCGCGCTGGCAGACTATTGGCGCTGCGTTGTCTTTCCTCATCTTCTCTTGTACTTCTACGCAAATCGTTAGCACTCACTCTGCAAGAAAGGAAAGCAGGATGGGAAGCAACTTACATCATCGACTCGTCTTAGGTTTCCCCGATCGACCGCGTTTCCTACGCCTAGTAATGCGGTGCCTACAGCTCGTGTTGCACCAATTACCGGTCTGAGGATAACTGTTGGAGCATGCTTGACAACAGCACCTGCTACCTCGCCAGGTCCTCGACTGTCTAGAACTTCTCCCTGCACAGCGATAAGAGCGTCCTTTGCAGTTAGCAAATCGTGTTCGAGATGTCGTCTCGCGGATCGTAGACCAGAGAGGACTCCGAGAGGCTGGTTCGCGTAGGCAGAAACAGCGCGTTGGCGCTCGGGGTCGTCTTCATCAGACAAAGATCCAGCTTCGTACCAGCCTGGTGTAGACGAAAGTTTCGAGCGTCCAGCTGCGGAGCCTTCGGGTGTCAGGAAATCCTCTGCATTGGCCAGCATAGTCTGTGTGCCCAAGGCCACTTTCGCTCCAAGCCTCGCAAGCTCACTAGCAGTCGTCTTTCCGAACTGGAACGCGCCTTTCTGGATGCTGCGGACGACGCGGCCATCTTTCTTGTATTCGCGCACAGGAATGGCGACAATATCACGCACTCCGACGCCAAGATTGACCAGACTTCGTAGCGGTGCGAGGCCTGAAAGCACGCGAGGCAGTTGATTCTGTATGACATCGGGCGTCCATATCCCGCTCAACGAGTCATGAAGCTTATCGAACCCAGAGAGACCGTATAAGATCGCGTGCTGAAGCCGGATATTACAGCCTTCCAGAGTGATGAAATTCATAAACTCCTTGGTCCGCCCGGATCGAAGACCAGCGTAGTCAACGGTCTTTGGTTTGTAGTCCAGGCACAAATCTACAGTCTCAACTTCGACACGCTGAAGGTATGGTTTGTCGCCCGAGTCCTGATTGTCGACCATGTCTGGGTCCTTGAAATCAAAGAATCGTTGGATGAAATCAAGCGCGTCTTGGTCAACGTGGAGTCGAAGTGGGAGTGCTGCAACATGCAGGATGAGCTCAGATGCCGAGTGACTCTCCAATGTTTTCACGTTATCAAGCTGGATATGGAACATGGGCTTGGACATCTCGCGCGCAGCAGGGTCGTTGTCCAGATGGGTCAAGAACTTTCGCCAGGTCGAAGTAGGCACTTTGTCGAAGATTTCGAAATCTTTGACGCGAAGATCCACTGAGCTGACAACATCGCTACTTTCGGGACCGAAGACCAAGACATCGCCAGACACACCTTTCAATTCGAAGGCGATTTTATGGCTGCGACTACGACCAAGCTTGAGTCTTCTGCGTTGCGATTGGCGATGTCGAGGTTTTCCGGACGTAGAATAGATCGTGGGCCTAGAAATACCGGATGCAGGCACACTCTCCGTCTCGCTGATTTCCTGGTCAATGCCTCGATTGATCTGGCGTCGCAAGTCTTGGCCCTCGGTATCAGCAGGAACGCCGATGTAAATCGAGTTGAACAAGAAATCACCAATGACGGGCTCTTCTTCCTCGGGGTCTTGTCGAGATCGTCGACGCCGTGCCTTACGCTCCTCTGTACGTTGCTCCACTTGTTCGACAGCATCCACGATACCATCTCGTGTGCGCTTCCAGTCAAAACCGTCGTGAAGATGCCAAATGAGGTGGAAATCGCGAAGGCGTAGCTTGACAGTGGCGGTTTTATGCGACTTATCCGAATTCTGTCCATGCTTGCCTACGAACGGTGCGTTGAAGCGGCGCTGAGCTCCGAGCGCTTGTTGACCACTCCCAAGAGCATCAAACCCTAGATCTTCGATTTCGTAGATATCGAGATTGACATTGCTGCTATGGCCAGCCGGTTTGCACTGCCTAGTGAGGTCTCGCATCAAAGCTGCATCGCTGAGGTGAGCATCTTCCGGAGACATGGTCATCTCGAAAGGATCCTCTTCCAGAAGACTCTCTGCAGTTTCAGCATCCTCGCCAATGTTGCTCTCAGCATCCGCGTCCGATGGCATGTCGAGAAGTCCGCTCACGGGACCATACAGACTGCCCGTCATTTCTGATGCGGCAAGCAGGTCATCGGGAACATCGTAGCTTGATATATCAATCGCTGTCTCTGATTCGAAGTCCTGTGGATCTTGCTCTACATCGAAGAGGGTTTCATGTCGCTCTCCTGGCTGAATGACTGCATTTCCGGAGAAAGACGCCACCATGTCCTCGAGAGGCATCGGCTGCGTTTGAAATTTTGGAACCTTGCTGGGTGGCGTCGGAGGAGCGAGGGCTCCCAAAGTTGCAAAAAGCGTCTGAGTAGAGTCTGCGCAAGTTTCGAGCAAGAAAAGTTCGTTTCTGACATTGATCTCAATGGCCTTCGCATCTTCGATGCCCGTCTCTTTTGCATGGAATTGCACAACGGCAGACATGACTGAGGCGATGGGAGCAAAACCGCGCTGTACCAAGCCGTCGTGCAGTCGTTGTGCAGTGCTCGCGGTTCTTGGCTGTGTGTTGATGTCCGCTTCCTCCTGTTCGTGATCCGTGAGAAAGATGGCGGCTTTCCTGAGCTCAACGCGAGCTGACATGCTATCGCCAGGTGGTACACTCGTCGCTGCGTGGGCATCATTCAAGATAACTAGCGCTTTTGATGGCAATCTCTGAGGCGTCAGTCCGATGGCGGAGTCGTGCACCAAAAGACTGATGGCGACTTTCTTCTTCGGTGTGTTCTTCAAGTCGCTTGCAGGACTATGCCACAGGATCTGGGGATCTCTTGCCATCGCGAGGTTTGCAATCGACTGAGCCATCTCATTGACAACCTCTCCTGGCTCGAGCGGTCTGTCCATCCCAGTGAGAGCGAGTATGATGGGTACACTATACTCCACACAGATGTTGAAGAGTTTGACCTTCACAGTCGGCTCAATTTCGTTGCCGATCATCCGCGCCATAATGACAGGAAGACCGTCCACGGCATTGGGCGGAAGCAACCTGTGAAGCAATTCTGGCCCTTCTGCCTGTTGCGCGTATACATCGCCGATCGAGAACGCGAGCAGTGCCGGCAGTCCTACATGCGCGAGGTGCAAATCTTGTAGCGCGAATAGGAGCCTGCCAAAACGATCATTGACAGGAATCCGTGCCTCTGCATCCTTGATCCGCACAAGGGTAAGTAGTCCAGGCTTATCGTCCTCTGGTAAATATTTTGTGACTGCGGAGAGTTTCGCGAGGTCATCACCGAGACCGCTCAGTACCTTGATGCAATCAAGGCTTTCCATTTTAGCTTTGACATCGTCCACGACCACTCGAAGGAGAGCGCCCTTGCGGCGTTGCCGAAGGAGTGTGTCAATCAAGATATCTCCATCATCATCGTACTGGTCCCGCGAGGGGGTTAGCAATGAAAGCAGACGCTCGAGGTCCTTGTCTTGGGGCGTCATGAGATACTCGATCCTGATAGTGGCGATGTCGACGGTCAACGGTGGCTCTTCCGTTTGCGGACGATCGAACGGCCCGCTTAGCACAACACGTGAGATGGTAGCGATCATACCGTGCTCACGGTACACTGACTTGATAGTGCTGGTTCGGAGAATGACCGCACAAGCACTGCTGCGCAGATCCATTGTGATGCCGCCGATGCGCGCATTGACTTTGATTTCAGGTTCCGCTATGGCAGGCTGCTGATCGCCCGCGAAGCGCACTCCCTTGGTGGACGGCGGTGCGGCTGGCGGCTTCATACTACTCTCCAAAAGAGCAGAATTCCCGAGCTCGAGAATACCGCTGAGGCCACCAAAGGAGTCAAAGGCTTCATCGAAGAGGGCAATATCTAGAGTGAGCTTGACAGGCTTGGTCTGCGCTGCAAGCTCTGTTATGGATCTCTTGTCGCCAGCAAACATCTTCCTTGCCACATCGATTGCGATAGCTGGCGCTTTTTCTGAAAGGGCCACCGATTCGGCCATTGCATCTGCTTGATGATTGAACTTCAGCAGATCCTGGCCTCCCAGCGACAGCACTAGATCTTGAATGCTTAGAGTCGACTGTGCCTCGGATAGTTGGACAACGATATCCTCGCACAAGAGATCAGCCAGTCCATAACCAGAACGCATGGTAGAATCGTCGTGAGCATGTCTCAGATTGACGCTCTCAGTCAGAGAGAGTCGCAACTGCCGCAGATGCAAGGAGACCGATGGCAAGATCTTCTTGCTTCCGCTCTTGCTTAAGTCATCGGTGTCGTCTCCTGTGTGTCGTAAGGCGTGAGTCAGATCCGTGGAGATTCTGTGTAGCATTCGGCAGGTAGGAAGTCCTGCCTGAACAGAGGTAGCGCCCACTGCAACGCTGACACGGCGTTCGGAAACGACAGGTGCTTTGGTAGAGTCTTGAACCCAGAACGTATTACGGGCATCAGTATGTGTTGACTCCATCCCACGACGTCGAGATGCACTCGTTTCAGAGTATGCAGAGAATGTCCCCGGCATACCGCGCGCCCCACTGGTTGGCCACCGGACAGGGCTGACCACTGCTGCCACTTGCGGTGTATCGTTATCGTTGTCCGATTCATGGGGAGATGGAATGGTCACTATGATCTGGTCGATATGCAGCAGCTCGACTATGGCAATGCGAGCATCTGGTGACGGACTCTTGACCGTCCTATCGTGAGCGATGGGCGTTTGCGCTCGTGGTGTTGCATTAGCTGATGTAGCTTCGATACTAGGTTGTGCTCCGTCAAATTGTGGAACGTCATGCTCGACCCAATTCATTTCTACCGCCCTCTGCTCGCGGTCGAGAGGATCGGATGCTTCAGCTGGGTCAGATTGGGAGATATGCGTGTCGGATTCCCAGCCACCAGGCATGTCCAGTGTCCTGCTGCCTGTCATGGCGCTCATATACATACTTTGTGCTTGCTCATGACTGAAAACCTGTGATTCGACCATACTCTCGTCCATTGCGGCTGGAGTGCCCGGCAGGCTCCCCGCTGCAGAAATGGGCGATGCCGGTCGCGCTTGCTCCAGCGCTGTGATCTTGTTATCGACCCCTTGGTCGATTGCTGCCGAAAGTAGGCGGTTGAGAGGCTCGGCTACACTGTGCGTCCCATGATCCAGTGTCGGCCATGACCCTGGGCGTTGTTGTCGCTGCCGGGCAGGGCTGACGTCGGGCCTGGGCCACGAACCTGGACTGTGTATCGCTCGGTCGTAGGGAGATACCGCACGTCGATGCCGGAGAGCTAGCGGGCTGCTACTGCGCGAAGATTCGGCACGAGAGGCAGCGGCTTGAGTGCGGGACGCAATGTGCAGTGAATCTGGCAAGTCATTCTCGCTGATCATGGAGTTCCATAAATCCTGAGACGGTGGACTTGTTCTACTTCTCCGCGATCCCCAGCTCACGTTATCGTCACCAGGATGAATGTCGAGCTCATGAGGCTGCTGCTCCTTTTCCAAGGCCCGGGCGCCTGGGGCATCCGGAAGGTCTCCAGCCCTCAAGAGGGACGCGGATTCCGCCATGTTAGCTGGCTGCGCGCTATTGCCTTGTACGGGCTCCATTGCTGATTGCATTAGCCTGCGCAGCGAGTCAGTGCTGCTGGATGCACTGCGGCTGTCTGAAACTGTGGTCACTCGTCTGTGCTCCTCGCCTTCAACAATCGTTGACTTTTCAGACTCCGTTGTCGTGCTTTTAGCCATGTTCGACATAGCAAGCCTAGCTGTAGACTCAACCATGTCCGGACCTGCGGGCACCGATATATCCCGAATTGCGGACTTCTGTGGTCGTACAGTCGAAAGCTCCGCTATCGCCTCATCCTTCGACAATATGTCGATAGTAATCGCGGCCAGAGTGACTTCACGACACTTGTCTGACTCTGATGGATCTACTTTCTCAACATTGGCAGAGCCTATCTGCAATCTTAAAGTCAAAGACGTGGGCTCTGAGCTGCCATTTGAGCCAACAGTCCGGAGCCTCACTTCCACGTTCTTGACCTTGAGCTGGAACCTGTCCACAATGCCCTGCAGAAAGTTGGTCAAGAAGCCGGGTACTCCAACGCCAGTTCCTGTGCCGGTGTCATTTTCGCTGCTTTCGCTGGCAAAAGACTCCTCCATGCCCACAGAGCCATACGCTAGGGCCTCAATATTTCGTCTCTCGTCTAGAGCCTCTTCCAGCAAGAACGATTTTGCCACGTCTTGTACATTTGGCAGCCGCGCATCATCGCTCGCGTCACCAGGATCATACGGTGGAGGTGAGTGTATCCGTCTGTTGGTTTTCCTGTGCTGTGGCGTTCGCGCCGTTGTTGGGCTTCTTGCCCTGCTTCTCGGCTCTTTCTTGGACGCATTCTCGTCTGGCGCATGCTCAAACGCCGAAACGATCTCAACCCCGTCGACCTCGACCACGATGCTGCTCTGGTAGAAGTCGGCCGGTATGGTCAACTTCAGATGTGCAACCGTCGCAGTCTCGAGCCTTATTGCCGGCGGTAGCTGTGCTAGCTGGCTGATCCTCGCGATGTTTAATCCGATATCCCTCAGTTCTATGACGTTCTGTCGCCCGACGGTGATATCCAGACGGTCGAGATCGATCGCGGAGTCGTCTAGGAGGCCCGTTCTCGCGAGGCCGTAGCGTAGGCCGTAGCGCAACAATTTCTTCTGCCACCACGCCATCTCGGTTGGTGCCTGGCGTGTCTAGGAGAGATGCTGTAAAAGGTACTACTACCAAAGTGCGGCTCGTCTGCCTGAAGGTTGCTGCGGTTGTCGCCTCGCGTGCCTTAGGCCGCGGTACCGTGGTCGCATGGTTCACTGCGTGGGCGGCATAGGAGTTCTGGGACTCGCAGGTATTTGTTCGGCTCGGCGAGGTGTTTGTCCTGGATTGACAATTGAAAGGAAAGGAGCAAACGATGAGAGCAGGCGACGTGCATGGTTCACACGAGACAGCACACGCATGTGATGCTCTGACGTGCTGCCCACGGTGAAGCCCCGATCGGCCCGCAGTTTTGCCGGATAAGCACTCGCTAATCAGTGAATCAATCCTCCAGCTGGCATTCATGGCTTGCTCAGTCAAATTACTACGCCACTCCTAAATGCTCATCTGGTCGCGCTCGTAGCCGCTCGCCGCTCGGACGGCTCATCACAGCGTGCTGAACAAGATGCCCTCCATTGAAGAGACCGAGACCGAGACCGTTGGGCCATCGCCAGAGGACCGTGATAGCGACCATGATGCAACCTCCATTCCGCAGTCTTCTGTCCACAAATTTAAGAGTGATCTTGAGCGGTTTAGACTCACGCGAAGCAATCCAGGCAGTTCAACAAAGAACTCAGTCAGAGCTGGTCACGAGAAGCAGCTAGGACAGAACCTGAAGCGAAAGTCCAGCATAGCCAAGGTCCAATCAACCCCAGAACGCTCGCAGTCCCAGTCTCCAGCGAAAAGACCGCGAAAGTCAAGTCAATATGCGCCACCTCTCAAATACGCCCATTTGTCACCCTTGGCAGATATCCTGGAGCCCAATCTGATCTGTGTCTTCGTTGGCTTCAACCCAGGCGTGATGACCTCCACTTGCGGTCATGCATACGCACATCCTTCCAATTCATTTTGGAAGTTATTACATAGTTCAGGGTGCACAGACGTTCGACTAAAGCCAGAACAGGATGTCGACTTACCTAGATTGTACAGCATGGGAAACACGAACGTCGTTGCAAGGCCTAGCAAAAATGCCGCCGAGCTCAGCAAAGAAGAGTCAGCAGCGGGCACGCCTATTCTTGAAGAAAAGATTCGACAGTTCCGGCCTGAGGCTATCTGTATCGTTGGGAAGGGCATATGGGAATCGATATGGAGGTGGCGTTACAGGCGTGCAATCAAGAAAGATGAATTCAGATATGGCTGGCAGGACGAGAAGGAGAGCATGGGGAAAACGGACGACTGGTCCGGAGCCAAGGTTTTTGTGGCAACTGCCACTTCTGGACTTGCAGCGAATCTGAAGCCCCAAGAGAAAGAGGCCATCTGGTTGCCGTTCGGACAATGGGTAAAACAAAGGCGTGAGGAGAGGGCGCAGGAAGCATCCACTATACATGAAGTTGCTTAGACACGAATCACTTCGCGCAAACGGCCCGCTCGGCTTATCACAACAAGTACGGTCCGAACCAGAAGGCATTCGGGAGATTCGTAACATGGTGTAGACCGCTTTCAACCAGACCCCCAGGCCACTGATTGTGAAGTTTGGCCAGGCCAGCGCCCAAAACGATGCTCTTTGTCCAACGAGGCATGACAAGGTACGGAGACAACAATGTACAGTCCCTTTCATCGCAGCGCATAATGCCATTGTGCTTTGAGGAGCACAGTACAATGAACAAAGACACTGGGCTTTATAAAGCTTGTGGAGTTCATACTCTAGTGCTGTGTTCGATATCTCTGTTCTACTTTGCGACTCAAGACGGACGGTAGCAACAAGATCATCAATTTCTAGCATCCGTCCTCGCCGTCGGCGAAGCGAGAGGACTCGACCCTCAACACTGCCGGCCAGGACTTCCTCCTCTCACAATGTCGTTCCCAAAGCCTGCCGATTTTGTGGCACCAACAGCGTGGGACTGGTGTGATGCCAGCGCCCAACAATCAAGCTATTTGAGCCCACCGCGCCCTGCCGCTCGACGCGCAAGAACAATACCGCGAAAGCCGGTACGGCGTCCTGCTACGGCCCGCACACAGACTGCAGTCCCTGAAGAGCAACAACATCCTGACACCGCCCATGGACTGAACATTTGGTCCACGCGAACGGACGGACGGCCGGTAACTTCTGCGGGTACGAAGGACAACCGGAACAGTTTTGCTGACTTGATCAGTCCAGGATCTCCGTCCCACGCGCAGTATGAAGGTAAGACCATTTCTCTAGACGAAGCGCAACGGCGAGATGAGGTCCGTCTCCGAGGCTTTGCTTCGCCTAACCTTGGCTCTGCGTTCTCACCGTACAACAGTCCGACGTCTTCAAAGACTGATATTCTTGCTTACCTTGACGAATACAAAGATTTTGCGAGCAAGGTCGACGCGGCTCTCTTCATGACCTCTGAGGTGGCTTATGTCGGCAAGAACAAATGGAGAGACATGGCTGAAAGCCTCAAGGACTTCGCCCGCAGCCTCAAGCAGAAGCAGAAGCGTCGCTGAGTATGGTCCAAGGGGTTGAAAGGGATGACATCGCTGACAGAAAGTAGGATAGAACTGCGTGGGGGGAATCGTTAATCTTTCACACGGTAATGGTAATGCTGAGCTTCTGTATTGTATGGGTGGACGGGCTCTGGATACACGGTAGCGATTTGCGGGAACACGGTAAGACTCCATTCGAATCAAAATTCCCAAATTCATCTGTGCTCCTGTTTCTTTCCTCTTCTCAAATGTCGCGGACAGCTTCACGTGCAGCGCTCCTACATCCGTAGCGACGACACATACAAGTCTTCGCACCTCGTGTGTATCCGTCCGCGGATGTTTCTGGATTGCAGCTTCTCCGTGTCAGCACGCGTCGACACGCGCTCCAATCGCTCGATCGCTTGAGTACGAATAGTGCGTCGCGTGAGAGCTGAAACGAAGTCTCAGATCGCGTCAGAGTCGCCAAATGATTTGCTGACATCATCTGTCGCGCGTCGTACTGGCAACACCAGTAAACACGAGCTTGGCACGAGCACGAGCATGCTTCTGCACAACTTCACGATTTCAGCCTCTGCCCACACTGTCTCAAGACTGCACAGCGCGGTGAAAGCATTGATAACATCGACTTGTAACGAGCATCATCTTGTGCGGACAACAAGGCCGACAGCGCGCTGCAAGAATCGATCTCATTCACTGCTCAACACTGCAGTATACCTACTCGACCTAATCATCCACGACTGCACGACTGCTTTACAAACATGGCCAACAGGTTGGACACTGCGACAATGGCCTCCCCTCCATCCATCGCTCAAGCTAAAGGCGGAAACAGAGGCGCTCCAGTCGTCCCCGGCGGTAACCTTATCAAGAGGTATGATGCTCTTCCCTCTGCTTTCACCCGGCCATACTGATACGAGGTGCCGCGAAGACTGCAATCAGAGCTCATGGCGTTGATGACTTCCCCGACGCCCGGCCTCTCCGCTTTCCCATCCTCCGACATGACATTTTGGAACGCTACGATCGCGGGACCAACGGGCACGCCCTACGAGAACCTCACGCTAAAGTTGACACTCTCCTACCCTGCCAACTACCCATACTCGCCTCCGGAAGTGCTATTCAAGACGCCCATCTACCATCCGAACGTAGACTTCAGCGGGCGCATCTGCTTGGATATTCTAAAACAAGGCGGGCAGGACTCAGAAGGAGCATGGAGCGCAGTGCTGAACACCAGTAGTGTGCTATTGAGTATTCAGAGTCTGTTGGGAGAGCCAAACAAGTGGGTTTACAATGAAGTAGCATGCACGGATCACAGACTGACAGAAATCATCACAGCTCATCACCACTCAATGGCGAGGCGGCATCACTTTGGGACACAGACATGGATGAATTCAAGAGAAAGGTGCTTGCCAGACACCGAGAAATTTTTGATGATGCAGCTTAGAAGCGGATGAACACCTCTTAGCTCGCATTTTTGGCGCAAGGGTGCATTGTCTCGTCTCGTTCAGCGAAGGTCGCTACAGTAGGCCTCGGCGTTGCATTGGTTTCGGTTGCATGGCGGTGGGCAGAGTTAGCCAACCTTCGGGGCTTCGAGAATACCCAGATTTTTAGGATAGGCGGGAGCAGAATCGACACGATTTCTGTGACCCTGAGCAAGAGTCACGTCCTGATGATTTCCATTGCCAGCACTTAGTCGAAGACAACGGAAGAAGGGAAGGCTTGTCAAGCTGGGACTCGAAGGAATGCCGTCGAGTCCAAAGATGCCTTTCGGTCAACAGTCAACTTTGGTGTCCAACAGTTATCGACGAAAGCTCTGGTTGTGTCGTAATCGAACGCGCATTCACTTTGCGGAGGACGAGTAAATGCTATCAAAGTCTCGGGCACAGGACACCGCTTCGTTTTTCATACTGGGTTCGATTCCATTTCTGCTCCTCTCGTTTTGATCTTCGTTCGCACAATTTGGGGGCCTTCTCGTATTACACTAAGGATATCAATCGGATCTGCCTCCGTGGTGAGAGTAGTGATTTAGACTTCCCGTCGTTCCGCATCGTCTTGGCGGCGCGAGCGCGTCTTCAAGCTCCAAACCCAAACAGCTTCTCACAATAGCACAATAGGAAGCGCCATTCGCGACGTCGCCCACTCTATTGTCATCGCCGCACAATAGTGATCGCGAAGATGGCAGATGATAAGAACAAGCCTTCGGGCTTCTCCTTTGGCGCATCCTCAGCACCAGGAGGAGTATTTGGCAACCTCACGAACTCAAGCACATTAGGCGGCACACCTTTCGGTAGCACAACGCAAACAGCATCGTCGGGCGGCGGCATTTTTGGAGGCGTCGCATCCAATACAGGCAGCTCCTCGCTCTTTCGCAACACCAACAGCGCCAGCGGCACGAGCACACCAACACTCTTCGGCGCGCAAACGCAGCAGACATCAGCACAGCCCACGAGTGGCACGCCAGCCACGTCAGGAAGCGGCAATATGGTACACCCGGGCAGCGTGCTGTTTGGAGCGGCCACGGCGAAGAAGATGGAACCTGGAAGCAACCCGTTCGGTCAGCCCTCGAGCCAGAGCGGCAGCAGCACACCCACCGCGAACAAGCCGGGAAGTCTGTTTGGTGGTGGCACAACTGGCAGCTTCGGCGCTTCAACGACCCCAGCTGGCGAGCCCAAACAGACCACCACACTATTTGGCGCTCAGAGCGCGGCCTCGACCGGCGGTAGTGGGAATCTCTTTGGTGCCAAACCTGCCAGCGGAGCTCTGTTTGGCAATGCACAGAGCAACACGTCTGGCAATACACCAAGCACAGGCAACCTCTTTGGGGGCGGCCAACAGCAATCTGGTACTGGCACACCAGCGAGCACGGGCGGCAACACGCTCTTTGGAAAGACTACCACTGCAGCACCCTCGGCGCCATCCAGTGGGCTGTTCGGTTCTTCCAACACTCAACAAAGCTCATCTGGCGGGCTAAGCTTCCCTGCATCCGGCGGCAGCATGCTGTCAGGCGCCAACAATAATACATCAAAGCCTTTATTCGGATCAGCAACCACCACTGCAGGAACATCGGGTCCTGGTAGCAATACAACCGCAGCTCCCGCTGCAGGAGGTCTCTTCGGCACAGGCTCTGCCAACACCACTACTACTTCAGCCACACCGGCGACCAAACCCACCGCGCCAAGCACCTTCTTCCCACCATCAACAGGCAGCGTACAACACCCTGGAATCACCTCTGGAGGCGGTGGTCTTTTCGGAGCCAAACCGACTGCAGCAAGCAGCGGCCCGTCAGGGGCTGCTCCAAGTCTCTTCGGCAACACTCAGACTACCAGCGGCGTAGCAGCTTCAACCACGCCCGCACTTTCGTTGGGCGGCCTAGGTGGCAACAAGACCACAACCGCTGCCCCGTCTTCAGGAGCCCCAGCTCCATCTGGAGGTTTCTTTGGTGGTGGAGCAGCCGCCGCGAACCCCGCCTCGAGCGGCGGTCTGTTTGGTGGCGCAAGCGCCGCGACATCACAGCCAGCGACCACGTCTACCTCCGGATCCACAGGCGGCCTCCTTGGTAGTGGCGGCGCTACAACAGGTTTGTTCGGCGCTAGCACAGCAGCCGCATCTTCAGCTCCGATGTCTTCGGCTACTGCAACATCGAACACTGCTGCCACTGCAGCTGCTCCCGCAAACAGCACTTCTGGCACAACAAGCAACGCGCCAGCCAGTGCAGCAGGCGCAACTCCCAGTGGAGGCTCTCGTCTTGCTCACAAATCCCTCGACGAAGTACTGACCATTTGGTCTACATCGCTCACTCAGCATCAGAAGACATTCCAAAACCTCGCCCGACGCGTGAGCGCCTGGGATCGTCAGCTCGTGGAGAATAGCACAAAGATCAGCACATTGTATGGTAGATGCTTTCAGGCGGAGCGTGATTGCAGCGAGGTCGAGCGTCAACTGACCAACGTCGAACATACGCAATACGAGATCGAACACTTCCTCGACAAGTACGAAGAGGAAGTCGATAAGATGATGCAAAACTCCGGTATTGGAGAGGATGGGATCGGTGGCGTTGATGCCGAGCGTGAACGCACATACAAGACTGCTGAAAACTGCGCGGGTCGTCTCGGTGATCTTCAGAACAGCTTGACTGATATGGTGGACGAGATCAACACCACTTCCGGCAAGCTCTCCACCAACAAGTCTCTGAGCGACGATGGTCCGAACGGAGATCCTCTCAGACAGATCGTGAGCATCCTCAACAGCCATCTCGTGCAACTACAAAAGATCGGCACAGGCGCGCAAGATCTCCAGAACAAGGTCGCTGCAGCACAACGCGAGGCTCGCACCCTAAACAACAGTCATGGCCTGAACGGAGGCAGGCAATGGGTCGAAGATTTTGGCGCCAGCTATCTGGGCCGTCGGTAAATGAAACGTCTTCTGGGAATGACAATGGGGTGGCGGGTTGATGACGATTGGCATAAACGTGGCGCACAGGATTCTTTCACGACCATTGGGGCGGCACAGAATCGCCTAGATACCATCAGGTCGGGTTGAAATGTACCATAGCAGGCGTGATGACTTGAGGTCACAGGGCAGATTGCAAAAATTCACTGTTGTCAGCAGATGCAGCCCGATTTTCTGGCTCGAAAAGACTCGTAGTGATGGTGCTGCAGCATTCTGATCATGACGACGTTGACGATTGCTCGATGAATGCATGGAAATGACTACGACTCCCTAGGCCCCTAAGCCTTTGTGTCATGTCTGCACCGTACACGGCCGTCTTGGCGGCGTCAGGCCAAGCCCCGTTTGGCTCTTTGCCTTGCATCACCTACGCCGTTCTGATGCACCCTGCCCAAATCGTCAATTACTCTTACACATTTTATGCTATTTCCATGTGGTAAGAATGCTTGTCTCGCAACGGCTTTGTCAATATGACGCGCTCTTTGCACCCCAGGACTCGTTTGCGTATTCGATCCAATGAGCAATAATGGCTGGGCAACCAGATATCTATAGCAGCGCCTTCGAGCACATCTTGAAATGCACTAGCTCTTTCGACAGGCAAGTACACGAAATTTATTCTTGAGTAATTCTTCTCGATCGCACAGAAGCTTCCACTTTTCCATATCGACCACATTCGCTCAGCCTCGAATACGACAATTCACATCCGCGAAGATGATATCGAGAACACAAGAGACTGTGAAAATGCTCGTTCTTGAGACAGACGAGACCGATCCCAAGACCATGAGAGAAAGAGGCGGATTCGGGGAGATCATCGACAGATTCTTCACCAACGCTGGAAACAGCCATGATCCACCATTGGGAATCGAGACCGACATGCACTTTGTGGTGGACGATCCAGTACGCAGAAGAAGACACTCCCTCAGCCTTGCAATATAACCACCTTTCTAATCAACCACTTTCCCAGAAAAACAACTACCACGGCCACGTTCCCCTCGCCTCCGAAATCGCCTCCGACATCCACGCAATCCTCATCACAGGCTCCACATACGACGCCCACGGCAACGACCCCTGGATCCTCGAACTCGGTACCCTCATCACCGACCTCTGGCAAACGCGCCCCGACATGAAATTTGCCGGAATTTGTTTCGGCCACCAACTCCTCGCGCGAACGCTCGGCGCCCGCGTCGAACCCACCCCGGGCGACGAGAAATGGGAACTGGCCCACACTTCGTTGGACCTCACGCACGTTGGCAAGAAACTCTTCCAAACCGACGGGAACGTGCTGCGAGTGCACCAAATGCACCGGGATCAGGTCACGACGGTGCCGTCTCACGAAACGACGACGCTGCTCCAGCGGGCGCAGAACGTGCACGTGTGGGCTTCGACGGAGCATACGGAGATTCAGGGATTGTATATTCGAGATCGCTTGTTTTCGAGCCAGGGGCATTTGGGCATGGATGCGAAGATGGTGAAGCGGCAGGTGGAATTGAGAATTCGGGCTGGTGCGATTCAGGATAAGGATCGGGAGGAGGTGGAGTATGCGAATGAGACGGCGCATTTGGAGCATGATGGGGATGTTATTGCGGCGGCGATTTTGCGGTTCTTCTATGGTGATGATCATGATGTAGACTAGGTGTTCAGAACAGGCTGTGGCTTTTTCCCACGACGAGACTGTTGAGTCTTGTTGAACATGTGGTCTCGATCTTGATGATGCGGGGTCCTACTGGAAAGTGGATCGCATCAATGCTTTGTCCGGACCAAAATTGAGGCTGTTATCTCCAAGTAGTTAGCGAGTTGTCAGTCTAGCCATATTTCACTTGGGTAGAGGATGCACTAAGCAGCATCATAGACCTCCACTCCATCTACTCGCACTTCCAACCCTGTTTCCGCCATCTTGAGCACAACGTTGCTTCCAGTCTTCAAATTCAAAGGGATCGGCGCTCGCTGCGCAAAAGTCTGCGCTCGCGTGGTCTCCAGCAACGCCCAACCCTCAACTTCCACGCCATCAACCGTAGCATAAATATGTCGGAAAGCGTTTTTGGCGCCAGGGTACGTGTACAAAATCTGAACCACCTTGTTGCCTGCACTACCGTCCCAGTTGAAAGTGAAACTATTTTCTGTCGAGGTCATGTTGGCGGCCACACCGCGTGCGCAACCGTCCTCGCATTGCACGAGTTGGTCTTTGGGAGTTGTTGAGTTGTCCGCTGTAATCGTTGTGAATGGCAGATCAGCCCAAGTTCCCTTCGCGATATCAAGTGTCCAGCCTCCGGTTGGGTGCAGCACAAGACCAGAGCCGTCATAGAGGATGGGGTAGAAAGCGTAGGTGGAAGCTCCGAGATTGTTCGCGTTCCAGTGATCGCCCAAGTAGAGGTAGAAAGTCTGCTCGGAACCTTTGATAGTGATGTCGTAGGCGTTCTGGGTCAAGTAGGCATAGGCACCTTGGGGGTGCAGAAGTGTAGCGTCGCTCCACGGGCCAGACATAGTATCCGCGACGTGGTAGCCATTATCAGTGGGAGTCCAGCCATCCTGGGGCGAAAAGATCAAGTAGAATTTGCCATCGATTTTGAGGACACCTGGCGCCTCCTGGAATACTCCTCTGAAGGTATAGATTGCTTCCTTGACATTGTAGTAATCATCGTCCAGCGTAGCAATCTGAAAATCAGCATTGCCGGCGGTGGCAAAGATGAGATATGCCGATCCATCGTCTGGGTCCTTCCAGATGGTCATATCTCTGCTGTCGTTGCCGAAGGGCTTGAAATTGCCTTTCCATTCATATTGGCCATCGATGGTCTTACTCGTTGCGACTCCTACTTGAGCGTCGCCGTAGTTCGAAGAGTCACCGTGGAACCACATGACGTATTCTGCGTTCTTATCATTGTAAAGGACCTTGGGTCGCTCCACGACACGCGAAGTCGATATGTTCGTGTTGGCAATCGCTGACAGGGCGTGGCCTTCATTGGACCATGTGCTAAGGTCGGAAGACTTGTAGCAGGAAACCCCATTGAATTGTCCATTGTTCGATGATTTATCCTCTCCGAACCAGTACCACGATCCGTCGCCATTCTGAGCCTGGATTATGTTCCCGCCATGCGCTTGAATGGGCTTTCCGTCTGTGTCCGTCTGGTTGAGAAGTGGGAAGAACGTTGCAGCAGTCGCCACGCTAGCAAGACTGGGCAAAGTCAGCAGGAACTGCACCTTCATGGTTGCAAGCGGACTTCAAATCTTCCGAAAGGCCGTAGCAAGCCTTTGCGAAGAATTCCAGCGTCTACTTGTAGAATTGTCCTGCTTCGAACACGATCACCACGAGAGTCTCCACATCCCGCTCTAGAGCGGACACGAGAAAGATGCAGGCAAATGGGAACGCTATCAACTATGGTCAATGCGAGACGGCGGTTGGCGGCACCTAATTGTGGAGGAGTATGCATGGAGATCCCGGAGTGCTGGGATCTTGGTTTGGTCGGATCGCATCGGTCCGAGCGATTCAGGCTAGAATAGTTCTGGAGGCAGCCTCAGGCAGCTGTTCTTGCCAAGGCTCGCACGTCCTTTCCTCTGCACTTCCATTTCGGCCTCCTCCAGCTCACCGTGCTTTGCGTGAGACAAGCGCAGCTCCGCACCTCATCACGCGCTCGCCGCGCTCACGACACGGCCGCCCTGCTGCGTGGAGCGACGCTCGAGTCTCGAGAGCCACGTCGTCTGAGAAGGGCACGCCGATAGAACCACCCCACCTCTTGTTGCTCCTCACTGCCAATGAGGCGGAAAACCACGGGCATGCTGGCGGGACGATGAGCAGACATGGCAGCGACCCGCGCCTCGGCTGACCTGTCTCATACAGATGGCAGTGGCAAGCTAATGCGCCTTGCCGGCCGCGAGCTTGTAGCTCACCGAGTGAGGAGATGGCAACAGTCGGTCACCATTACGCATGCACGAAACTGCTTTTGCATTTCGACCGTGCAGATTTTCCGTTTCTCTTCTTCACCGTCCGAACCCCACTATCAAGATGGCTGAGCAACCAGCGAGACCCCCGGCAGAAGATGTCGATGCCATCAAGGGCGCCAATGCAACCGCACATGCCGGCATTGATCATGTCTCCCACGCAGTGAATGGGAACGCCACTCACATCGCGAATGGAACGGCAACCAGCAATGGCACGACGGCCTTCACCCCACCGGGCCCAAACCCAGCGTTGTTCACAAATGAGAAGCGCGAAATCTTCATGGGGACGTCGCCTCCTTTGCGACCCGGCCCAACGGATTGCGTGGTTCGCATGAGATGCAACGGCATCTGCGGCTCTGACGTTCACTTCTGGCACACAGGCCGGATAGGCCCGTTGATCGTAGAAAGCGACCATTGTCTAGGCCACGAGGGAGCAGGCGAGGTTGTCTGGTCTGGTGAAAAGGTCACGCATCTGAAGCCAGGAGATCGCGTTGCCGTCGAACCCGGCGTACCTTGTGGAGAGTGCTACCAATGCTCCTCAGGAAACTACAACCTCTGCGCAGACGTAGCCTTTTCCGGTGTACCACCCTATCCAGGCTCGATTCGCAGATGGCACGTCCATCCCGCGGCGTTCTTGCACAAGATCCCCGACAGCCTGTCGTACTCGGACGGAGCGCTCCTCGAACCACTCAGCGTCGTCTTTCACGGATTCGAACGGAGTCCCGTCAGGATCGGAGAGGGAACTGTCATCTGCGGAGCGGGGCCTATCGGCATGTGCGCTCTCGCAGTGGCGAAAGCTTCCGGCGCCTGTCCCATCGTTGTAACGGATCTCGATGCAGGGCGACTGAAAATTGCACAATCCTTCGCGCCCGCTTGTGTTCCGTTTCAGATCGATCCGGACAAGCCCGCCGAGGAGACTGCGAAAGCGGTCATTACAGCGTTGGAAGATGCTGGAGGTGAGCAGCCGAGAGTGGTATATGAGTGCACGGGCGTACAGGGAAGTGTGGTGACAGCGTGCTATATGCCTCGAGCAGCAGGCGAAGTCATGGTGATTGGTGTGGGAAAGCCGATCATGAATGATCTGCCGTTCATGCACATGTCTCTGGCGGAGGTACGTGATTTTGTCCTATCTGTTTTCACGCTTGGTGCTAATGGTCTGGGCTAGGTTGACCTCAAATTCATCAATCGATATCATCACTCATGGCCGTCTGCGATCAGGCTACTGCAACATAAGGTGATTGATCTCCAGCCGCTGGTGACCCACAGATACAAACTTGAGGATGCCGACAAGGCATTGGCAGCATCGGCTGATCGCAATTCTGGTTCGGTCAAGATTCACATCCAAGATAATGATCCATGAGAGTTCGTAGTGCTGAGGTTGGAAATGCATGGCCAGTGTATTTATCGCGTTGTGCACATCTCGCCCAACCTCTTACATCAATTGCTCGTTACAGAATTGGAATTGATCAACGTATTCAAATTGCCGCGTTCGTTAAACTTCCCCTCGGTCGGCCGTGTCGTAGCCATTCTTTCCCCGATACCGAGCATGCCCACTACGGTTGGGGGACGCACGCGAAGAGGACCTGGGCCTTCCCGATCTGTGATCCGATTGCTTCACTTCTGCCCTGGGTGATTTGTCGCGATGCTTTGTGTTTCTCGACCGGCTTCGACTAGAGGCTTTTCTTCGATGTTCGCCTTTCTCCGCCCAGTACAGCCGATCGACAGTTTGCTGGCTCGCTCCCCCATTGAGGACATGATCAGAATAGATCAGAGCCTTGGGCCCGCCTGGATAGCGACCATTTCGCACCTATTTTTTGTATGTGTGTGTAAGCGAGGAAGGCGAATGCTTTCTCTCGGCTGGCTACCGTTCTTTGTTTGTTTGTTTTTTTTTTTGGTTGCAACTCACTTTCCGTCTTCGATGGAAATATACGCAGCTGATGTAGAAGCCGTGGACGTGGCTTGGGATGATGGCGCAGAGCCATAGCAGGGCGTTGACTGCGAATGTCATTTCGGCTCCGCTCATGATGAGAACGGCCACGGGCGGGAAGAAGATGTTGAGGAACATGAGGGATAATCGATAGCCCAAGTCTCCCATGTTTGGTGGTGTCGGCAGCGTCTTGGGGATGGGCCTACGTGGTTGTTTGTGGGATGGCGGTGATGTGTGGTGGTCGAAGAGACGTTTGCGCGTGGCTCGACGGGTGTTGAAGCGCGTCGCGTGCAGAGTCGTGGTCGAGGCGTGCGTCAGACAGCATGTCTGTTGGTGGCCCTCGGAGCTTGGTTGGTGGAAGTTGGCGTGAGGTCATCGTCAAGGGTGATGCTGCAGCTGCACCATCAGACGGCCTGTGCTTGCGCCTCCTCTTGCCTCGCCCGAGCTCGTTGTGTCGAGATGCTGCAGCATATGGAAGTATTCAGCGCGGACATTCGAGCGCCATGTTGCACCACGGGGCGGGTCGCACGTTGCAAGCAAAAGGCACTCGCCATGCCTATACAGCACAGTATTCTAGAGCTCCCCACAGAACACTGATCCTTGTCTGCAGCCGGCCCTCCGCTTCCTGCCTTGATGGGCAAGTCTGTTGACCTTCTCTCCCTTCCAGCCGTCTCCGAGAATCTTAACCCGCACTTCACTTGCGTTGATTGAGTAGCCTGGCCACGTACAACTCACACATTTCGCAAGACGCAGCGTCTGACAATCCAGCTTGAACATTGGCAGCATCGATTGGACCCGATATGTCTGACCTACCAACAATAAAATGGGGCATCGTCGGTGAGTGACAGAAATGTGAACATAAGAGGAAGTTGAGTACCTAACGCTGCCATCAGGAACTGGTACGAATCGCCCACGCGGCATTCAAGATGTTGGTCAGCGAGCTCACTTCGTGCGACAGGTATGATCAGTGAATGGTTCGTCACCGATATTCTTCAGCCTCAATGGCCAGGCAAGAGCGCACACCATGCCATTGCAGCGATCGGCAGCTCGAGCTTGGAGAAAGGCCAGAATTTTGTGAAACAGCACATTCACGCCCTCCGCCCAGCCGCGCAGCCCAACGTATACGGATCCTATCAGGAGGTCTATCAGGACCCGGAAGTGGAGTGTGTATACATTGGGACTCCCCACGGCTTCCACAAGCAGAACTGCCTGGACGCCATCGCGGCTGGCAAGCATGTCCTGTGTGAAAAGCCGTTCGCCATGAATGCCGTGGAGGCAGCAGAAGTTTTTGCCGCGGCCAAGAGAGCCAATGTGTTCATTATGGAGGCCATGTGGACTCGCTTCTTCCCGCTGGTAAAGGAGCTCCAGCGCATGCTATTCGATGAGCATAAAGTAGGCAGAATCTATCGGACGTTCTGCGATTTCGGGTTAGAACTGGACATCGCCAGCCTACCATCCAGCAGTCGCTACAGAGACCCAGCACTTGGCGCTGGGAGCTTGCTCGATATTGGCATTTATTCGCTGACATGGGGCATCCTCACCTTGACCAACCGAGTTGGCGATCACGCCGTCGATCCAGATGTCCAGAGCACTCAAACGCTGGAGCACGGAGTCGATGTGGCGAGCTCCATCTTGCTACGCTATCCTGGTGACGGAAGGCAGGCGGTCTGCACCTCCACCACCAATGTGCCGTCCAAGTACAACTTCTGCCGGGTGGAAGGGAGCACAGGAGTAATGAAAATCCACGGACCTGAGCCGAGCCACCCCGAAGGCTTCACATTCATCCCGAAAGGCAATGGTCCACCGGAGCACTTCGATTTCCCTAAGCCAGGACGCGGATTCTTCTGGGAAGCTGATAGCGTCGCTGCGGACATCAAGGCAGGGCGGACAGAGAATGCGATCATGCCGCATGCGGAGACGATGCGCTTGATGCGGATCATGGACGGCGTGCGACAGCGAGGCAACGCCAAATTCCCCGTGGACGATTGGGAATAGGGACACCGACAGCGTACAAGCCTGGTGCTCACCCTCCTGTGTAGCAAGAATGCAATAAGCTTTCGTTCCTGGAAGAGTCGTCGGTCAATTTAGCCGGGCGGTGGGTCGTGTCGAGGTGCTTGTTTGTGCTGCTGTGCTGCTGTGCTGCTGTGCGTGGTCGGGAGTCGGGAGTCGGGACATCCACATGCCGACCCCGCCACCCCACTTTGTCCATCGATGCTCGTTCACATTCGCGGAGAAATTGCCTGCGGACCTCATCAGGTGGAATGTCCAAATCCTTCCTTGGACGGGCCACGAGAGACCAGCCGGGTGATTGTTCTGCTGGCACGGCGCATCCACATGATAACAACAGCGGGAAACATGGGTTTGTTGGGCACGATTTCACTTCCCACCTTCCTGCCGCTCCGCAGAGCTAGCCACCCTGCCGCGGTCCACTCTCTTCCTTTCTTATTACACCATGAAGCAACTTGACGAGTCTCTCACTGCAGGATCCAGCCGCACCATGTCCGCCACCACCACCACCACCCACATCGCTCACGAGAAGCCCAACATTGGCGTCTACACGAATCCCGCGCATGATCTGTGGATAGCAGACGCGCTGCCCAGCACAGACGATGTCGAGAGAGGCGAGAACCTGAAGCCCGGGGAGGTCACAGTGGCCATCAAGAGCACCGGCATTTGTGGGTGAGTGTTGCCACGGTACATGTGCAGCCACACTGCGGGAACTACACATGCTGAAATTCTGCTGCCCATCAGTTCCGATGTGCACTTCTGGCACGCAGGCTGCATTGGGCCCATGATTGTCGACGGCGACCACATCCTCGGCCACGAATCTGCGGGCGTCATTGTTGCAACGCACCCATCCGTAACGACTCACTCGATCGGCGACCGCGTCGCAGTGGAACCGAACATTATCTGCGGAGAATGCGAGCCCTGCTTGACCGGCAAGTACAATGGTTGTGTAAGCGTCGAATTTCGAAGCACGCCTCCGATACCAGGCTTGCTCAGGCGGTACGTGAACCATCCGGCCGTGTGGTGCCACCAAATCGGTGACATGTCCTACGAAGATGGTGCCCTGCTCGAACCTCTGTCGGTAGCCTTGGCGGGTATGCAGAGAGCAAAGATCACAATCGGAGACTCGGTCATGGTTTGCGGTGCAGGTCCCATTGGTCTGGTGACATTAGCATGCGTCAAAGCCGCAGGAGCAGAGCCTATCGTGATCACGGACATTGATGAGGGACGACTCAAGTTTGCCAAAGAATTCTGCCCATCGGTACGAACGCACAAGGTGGACTTCGATCACACTCCAGAGCAGTTCGCGGAGACGGTTGTCAAGCTCGCAGATGGCGTGGAGCCCGCTGTGGTGATGGAATGCACTGGCGTGGAAAGCTCAATAAGCGGCGCCATTCACGCCGCGAAATTCGGCGGCAAAGTCTTCGTCATTGGTGTCGGCCGTCCAGAGATTAAGATTCCATTCATGCGCCTCAGCACGCGAGAGGTGGATCTTCAGTTCCAGTATCGGTATGCGAATACTTGGCCTCGAGCGATCCGGTTATTGAAAGGAGGCGTCATCGACTTGCAAAAGCTCGTCACGCATCGCTTCAGGCTCGAAGATGCCATTGATGCATTCAAGGTCGCCGCGGATCCCAAGCAAGGTGGAATCAAAGTGATGATACAAAGCATGGAGGAGGGCGAGCACTAGATGGAGGCGTCCACCAGATGATGACCCAGAAGCGGCTGCCGGTGATGTCCGGTGTTACCAGTGGTTGAGTAGAGATGCGCACTCGATAGAGACGAGTGTGTGTCGCGACATTTCAATCGACAGACCGCACGTATCTGCGATTACCATGCCTGCGCCTGCCAAGTCCGCACCTTGTCGAACCCATTAGCCATACAGTTGGCTTGTTTGTTCCATTCCTTCCAGTCCGAGGTTCTATCACTCTAATTAAGCAGAGAGTGTATTGTTCCCGCTCTTTCGGAAATAGCAAGACAGCCCACATCGCTGCATCTGTCAGCATCTGGCAGCATCTGTTTACCGCCAAATGTCATCGGCTCATACCCAGCACTGCCATCTTGGGGTAACGATCGCACCAAACGACATCTCGCGTCACAATCGGCGCTGCCACGATAATTTTCGAAGAACATGGGAATCCCATGCAAAGTATTGTAACCTAGCATCTTATGTCCCACGCCAACGATTTGGGTTCGCGGCTGTCCGATGCCACGGTGGCCAACCGATAGATTTCAGGTTCAGATCGACTGATTGGTGATGAGACCGATTTGTGCGGTTAGGTCTTGCACCAGTAGTCATCACTCACTTCACTACATCTTCTAGGTGCGAGCTGTAACTAAATTTCCATTAGTGAGGATTCGTTGGGCCCCCCCCCCCCCCGAAAACGCGATGACAAGGGTTCGCTCTTGTTACGGGGTACGGTACTATTACAATCGGTAGAACTAGCTAGCTTGCCCTGGTCGACGACCACGGTGCCCATGTCCAATGTAGATCAGATCAGATCATAGCCTTGTCATCATCTCAAGGCGCCAAAAGATCGCTAACCAGTCCTGTAGACCTCGAAGAATACACGTAAGCCTACTGTCTAGCAGTTTCCAACAACAAGCTCCAGTCGTCGTCGTCGCCAGCCAGCCAGCCAGACAGACAGACAGACAGACAGGTTGCCATTTGTTTTCTTATCTATATTTATCAATCATGGACAACGGTCAGAACTCATCATCATCATCATCATCATCATCACTGCGTCGCCATCCGCAAAAACTCCTGAACAAGTTCTCTCAGTCTCGCTGGCGGACACCACGGCATACGCGCTCGCAAAGCAATCTGGACGACTTCGCTGTAAGCTTAGGAGGATTTCCTAGTACCAGGGGTTTGGTGGGTATACATAGAAAGAAACCATTCCGGGCAAAGTCGAATTGCCATCATAGGGGGGAAAACAAAAATCTGATACCCACCGTAGAGAACTGCTCGAGATAATTATGGAGGCTCATCGCTGGCGAATCAACTGGACGAACGACAACAACAACAACAACAACAACAACAACAACAACAACAACAGCAACAACTTCTGGCCCTGCCACGCATTGTTTCTCCTCTTCCTCCTCCTCATCCTCCTCGGCCAGAATCCTCCGCGCCACCGTATACTCCTATCCCTGTACCGGATAGGAACTCGAGCGCGAGAAAAGACTCAGAGATCTCCGGTGCTGTGAAGCCCGATATGGCGAATTACAAACTTTTTCCTCCCAGGGATGATACCGAGGGCCAGCAGCGTACGGGTCATTTGTCTGCACTTCGACCTTCGGAGTTGGTACGGATGGACTGTCCCGTGGCTGCTGCTGCAGCCAACGGGGTCAAACACGAAGTACTCGTTCCAACCAACTCCCGATCTGTTGCGGAGATGTCGAGGTATGTTCGCTTTGGAAGAGCGTCTACGTGGACGAAAGTAATTGCTGAACTCTAGTAGCAACCACAGTGCAAGAGAAGGGTCATCGCGTTCGACAAGTCAGCCACCTGGAACAGATCCGAGAGCGAGACTTGGCTACGTTGGAGTTGCTTCGCCTTCGATTCTTCCCGCAACAACCTCGTCACTGTCAAACGAGTCAGCCGATGCGACCTCCACTCACTCGGAGCAAAGACCTGCTTCACCCATTGCTGGGTCGAAAACTCCCGATGCACCGATCAGACTTTCGAACGACGCCGTGGCACACTTGCAGGATCCGTCTCCGGACAAAAACAAAGTGGTCAACGCCGACGTGCACGACGTGGATGATGTGCACTCATGGGATCTCATCGTACCCAATGGCTGGCCGATCGCCGACGAAGATCGAGGTGAGAATTGGTTGGAGGAGCGCGCGGAAAAACTGTACAGTGCCGATCACTTGCGTCTGATCTTGAGTGAACCGACATATTACGCGAAATTCCTCGAGTTCATGCGAAAGTACCGCCCGGCGAGAGTGCCGATTCTGATGCGGTACTTGGCTACGCAAAAGGCGATTAGGGCTCTGGAGTATGCCAATTCTCTTACGTTGCAGCTGTCTTCTCGGGCTCCAGTTCCTGCTAGCAGTGGGCCTTGTCCTACGCCTGTCGAGAACGAAACCTTACAACATGCCGCTCGAGAAGCGTTCGCCGAATTGTTGAGGGATGATCTGCATTTCTTCATCGCACACAGATACATCAAAATCGTCTCGGGCCTGGTGACTCGTCGAATCACTGGAACATCAGCTGACCACCTGAGCGAAGAGAATGGGCAGCTGGGAGAGGTCTTTTGTCTCACGGACTGCAGGCTGCGCGATCATCCCATCATTCTGGCGTCCGAGGGCTTCACGCGTCACAGCGGTGGCAGCCTGCAGTACGTACTTGGTCGCAATTGTCGCTTCATGCAGGGCCGAGGCACGACGGTGGATTCTTGTCGTCGTTTCGCCATCTCGTGTCAGGAACAGAAAGATCATACGGAGCTGTTTGTGAACTACCGCCGCGACGGCACGCCTTTTCTGAGTATGGTTATGAATGCTCCCTTGGTCGACAGGCGAGTGCACGAGACGATCGAATTTCCCGCTTCGAGAGACTGACGTGTGACCAGCAACGGCGAGCTTCGATATTTTCTAGGAGCGCAAGTCGACGTGTCTCCACTTCTCCGGGAGTGTGCAGGACTGGAAAGCTTGCGTGCTTTGATGGAGCGGCAGACGGAAAACAATGGCTCAAGCAACAACGGTGATGGAGAAAAGTCGGATGCTCGAACGAAGATGGAAGCGCTGAGCGAAATGCTCAGTGGTGAAGAGCTGGAGATCATTCGAGAACATGGAGGCACGTTGCAAGCTAACCGCGTCTTTGATACTCGCGGAGCGAAAGCGGGAATGGGTGGCAATCGTGTGCTCATCGCAGATGGAAGCGACTCCAGTGAAGATGATGGATCTTCGTCCTCTGTCCATGGGACCGCCGCGTCAATAGCCGGGATAGCATCGATGGACGGGGCGAATGGTAACTTGGCCGGGGTGTACAGATATGTAAGCCGTCAAGCTGTCATTCGATGACCATGTCGCAGCGATACTGACGAACACTCGTGTAGTATATTCTCGTGCGTCCTGCGCCGTCCCTGCGGATTTTGTTCGCTTCGCCCACGATGCGGTCGGCTGCACCACTGCAGACTCCATTGTTACACACGATCGGCGGCAGCAGGCAGAAGCGCGAGAACCTGGAAGGCTCATTACGAGCAGGGGATGTGGTCACAGCTCGAGTTCGCTGGCTCAACACGCCAAACGAAAATGGTGAAGGGCCGGGTGGGACGCGCTGGCTGCACTGCACGCCGCTGATTCATTGCAATGGCCAGGTTGGCTTGTGGATGATCATCCTCGTCAAGCCGGACGGCGATGGAGGCTCCATGCACGCCGACCAAAATGTGCTGACTAGAAGCGCCAGTGCCGGAACGCGCGACAAGATTCGAGCGGAGGGTCTTGCGTCTTCTGATCATCTCACAGGGAGCGCTTAGTGGTGTGTTGATTGTCAAGCTCGAGGAGGACCAGGCTGCCTCTGTTCACGGGGGGTGCAATTCGTGCCGAGCAGATATGAAACACATGTGAACGGCATGCATGCACTCGATGTTCTGCACAGCACGCTGATGACGTCGGCCAAGTCGTGGATGGCTCTGCTGGGGCCGCCGCCGGATAAACGCGGTCCTGGCAAGGCGCCATGAAGTCATGCTAAGCGTCGGCGCGACCTCGCCTCAAGCCACAGCGTCTCGCTCGTCCGAGGGTGAAAAGGAGCGACGAGACGCGAACATGACCATGATGACCTGGATGCTGCCCAGTGTGGGTAGGCAGAATCTGGGCAATGTAGGTGTGCAGGACTCCCGATCTTGTGAGCCTGCAAGCCGTGTGGCGGTGCGTGCTCGTTGGTCGGATGCAACCACACCGGCACCTCTTCAGTTCCAGCGGCATGCAGCTGATGCGGCAACGTGTTCCAAATGGTGAGGATATGGGAGCGGTGGTATGGTGGATGGATGTGGTCACCCGGTGAGAAGGGGCGCCGGATAGAACGAAGCTAGAAACGAGATTCTGGTGAAGATCGGCGACCGGGGCTGTTCTCGGGCTGAATGCCCGGAGTGCTGGCCGGCCCGAACAGCACAGTCTGTACTTCCCTGTGCCTGTCCGAGACACGATGAACACCGCCGGGGTGCGACGATGGCGGCTGGCTGTGTCCCACGAATCGTCATCTCAGCGCCATCAACGGCAGTGTGCGAGCGCAGCGCGTGTGAGAGTGAGTCTGATGAGGGGAGAATGGAGAACGTACTGAGCTCGGTTCAAGCCGGGTGACACGGCAGGAGAGTTCTTCGAGAAGCACGGGAGGAGGCGCTGGGCGGGAGGTCATTGGCCGGCGCGGCTCGTGCGGGCTGCAAGGGCGCCTTCTCCTTCTCCGTGCACCGAGTCGCCCGAGCCAGATCGTGGCAGCAACGGCGTGTTGTGAGGCACCGTTGCTGTTGGCTGCAGCAGCCACTCATCACACATCTGCTCGGCCCTTCTCCCGTGTCGTGTTCGTGCCCATCCAGACCTGTGTCGGATCAGCCTTTGCCCGTCGCCGCCGTCGCCTAGATTTTGCCTATACATCTCGCAGAGCCAAGTGGCTTGGTCGTGCTTCCCCCACCCCCAACACCATCGACTACTGTACAATACTGGTCCAAGGCCCTTCTGCTCCGTCCCCCGGCTCCAACCACTCACTTCGCTTTGTGCTCGTGTCACGTCGCATATCATTGCACCGCGATCCTTCCGATCTCGCTCGGGCATCACGCATCATGCTCTTCGACGAGAACTTCACCTTCGACGCGCCCAGGTCACCCTCCCTGAGCTCCGACTTCACTCTTTCCACACGTGACACTTCGCGATCAGTATCGCCCAGCACAGCAGACGCCACAGCAGCCTATCCCCCTCCACGCTTCTCCGTCACCGATCTCGCCACCAGCTTTGCATCCTCGAGGCTCCGCCACGACTCGCAAATATGCTACGACTCTTGCGAAGCATACGCCAACATGGACGACGACGATGCCGCCTGGGCCATTCCCGCAGTGAATGAGGACTACTCCTACCCCATGTCCAGAACGAGAACACTACCACAACGGCCTCACTCACCCACGAGACGGATGGCGCGACAGATGAACACCAGGCTGCTATGCTCCACCACACATGCGAAAGATATTGCCACACTTGTGTCGCGAATGGTGGATAGCAAGGAACATTGCAATGTCGTGGGCTCTTCTTCAACAACCCTTTCCGATCCGATGAGTCGATCTGCGGAATCGATAAATGACGACGAGGGATATGATAGCGGAAGTGGGCGCAGCGCTGCAACTTCTCACCACTCTTCGTTGGCTGTGCAGAGGTCGAGAGTGCATTATCGACGAACATCAGATCTCAAAATAGGAGGAGGAGCGCGAGTAAGCAAAGCCGTGAGACAGAAGAAAGAAGTCAAGCACAGGAGAGTGAGGAGCGACGAGGCGTAAGAACCGACGGTAGAGGAACAATTTCGAGTGGTTGTTTGACTTCGCGACATGTGATACCCAGCGAAAGCGCATTTTGTGTCATCGTTTCTTTAGCGAAGGCGTTTGGAGGGATAATGAATGGCAAGCCTGCAGGATTTGTAAAGGCAAGGCAGGAATCGGTTAAGCTGTGATGGAGCACAGATGAGCTCGTGGACGACAGCACAAAACAAGCTATATGGTAGAAATACTTGAGCTAGGGCAAACGATGCAGAGCGAGAGCTCTTGCACAGTCGGAACCTCATCCGAGCTGTCCTATCGTGCAAAATCTAGAGGTACCAGCCTGCGAACTGAGTAGACATACATCGAAATCCATCTACAGCTTGCTCTCCTTCGTCTCTGGCAGGTCTACTACAACCTTGCCCCACGTTTCTCGTCCGCCCAATGCATGCAATGCCGCTGGTACTGACTCCAAGCCCGTGTACTCCGTGTCTGTATAATTCGTCGCCCGTACCTTTTTCGACGCGAACAACTCTTGCAATCCACCCCACACTTCCTGAATCTTCTCTGGCTCATTCTTAGCATACGCGCCCCAATGCAAACCGACGACCGAAATGTTTTTCAACAGAATACGATTGGTCGCCATCTTCTCAATCGGACCTCCAGCAAACCCAATAACAAGCAAACGACCATTCCATGCAATGCATTTTTGAGACTTGTCAATCAAACCCACAGGATCATACACAATATCCACACCTCGCTTCTTGGGGGTGATCTCCAGCACCTTTTGCGGCCACGACTCATCTCGGTAGTTGACGCCGTAGTCTGCTCCGAAGCGCTTCGCGACTTCGAGTTTGTGCTCTGTTCCCGCAGTAGCAATCACCGTGGCACCCAATGCTTTGGCAATCTGCACAGCAGCGAGACCCACACCTCCCGCAGCGGCGTGCACGAGAACCCAGTCCCCCTTCTTGATATTCGCACGAGTGACGAGCGCAGCATACGACGTCGGCATCGTCACGAACAGCCCTGCAGCCTCGTAGAAACTCCATCCCTTGGGGATCGGCTGCAGTTGGGCTTCTGCCGCGCAAATCTTGTACCCGTAGCCTCCTTGTGCAGAGCCGAAAACACGGTCTCCGACATTGAACTTGGGAGGGCGTTTGCCGGATGAGGCGGGAGTCTTTAATACCACGCCAGAAAATTCCGCGCCTGACACCCAGGGCAACGGAGGCTGGTGCTGGTATTTCCCGCGGATTTGGAGGAGGTCGAAGAAGTTGGTTGCGCAGGCTTTGACGGCTATCACATATTGGTCGGGCGAGGGAGCGGGATCGGGGACTTCTGTGACGCGGAGGTCGAGAGGGCCTTGGACGTATTCTTTGACTTGGATGGCTTTCATGGTGGAGGCAATGTGTGGAGGATGCGAGAAGAACACCAGGGAAGAAGAAAATAAAGAGAGCGTGTCAGGAATGGTGCTTACCTTGGACCTTGGTTGTTATCTCAACGAGCGATGGAAACCTCGGCTGATGAAAGCGTGCGGTGGAGGATAGAGAGGCCACGAGAGTTCGTGCCAGAAGTGCTCGTCAGGGTTCGAGCCGCGACTTGTGACCCACGGCGGGACATCGTCATAGTTGACTATTCGCTTCCATTCCAGTCGCTGCAGCTGCTGCTTTCCATCTGCCTTCCCACCACAATCAATCTCTCTCGTGCTTGCCAGTACGACTCTTCACCGCCGCACTCCGTGGTATACTGGAAGCGCCCTCGCTCATCTTCGACCCGCTCAACAGCAACATCGCCGACGCATTATTAGAGCCGCCGAGCAAGTCCACCTGCCACTACCACCACCGCGGGGCCGCCATGGCCGACAGTAATACCGATAGCGATGTGCAGGTCACATTCAACGTCAAGTCGTCGTCCGACTCCAAATATGCCCTGACTCTGCCAGCTACTACCACTGTCGCCGAGCTGAAGCAGAAGCTATCCTCTGCGGATTATGCAGACACGCCCGCCGACCGCCAACGCCTCATCTACAGCGGTCGTGTCCTCAAGGACGCCGACACCTTGGCGAGCTACAAGATCAAGGATGGCAACACGGTGCATTTGGTTAAGAGCGCGGCGAGCAACGCGCGCCAGGCCCCCGCAAATCAGGGCGGCGCAGCTTCAGTGCCGCCGGGGGCAGGCCAGGCAGCGTCAAATGTGCCTACCAACATAGCAGCTGGTACGGGTGCGGGTGATCCACTCGCTCAAATCACAGGTGCACGATACGCCGGCTTCCACGGCCTGCCAGGAGCGGAGATGTTCGGCGCCGATGGTGGGATGGGTGCGCCTCAAAGTCCGGATCAAATGCTGCGTATGCTGGAAGACCCCAATTTCGCACAACAGATGAACGAGGCGATGAACAACCCCGCCATCGTGAACATGCTGCGCAACAACCCCATGATTCGCGACAATCCCATGGCTCGCGCCGCCATCGAGAACCCCGAACTGCGACGTCTCATGTTCAACCCAGACATGATCCGCATGCAGATGCAAATGCAGCGAGCCATGGGCAGAGACGGGGCAGGCGGCGAAGGCTCTTTCCCCATGCCAGGGCAGACCGATACAACCGAGCGCGGTGCCAATGCCGATGCAGGCGCAAACGAAGGCGCGCAAACTGGACAGACTGCGCAGCCTGGTCAACCGGGAAGCGCGCCAGCCAATCCATTCGCCGCACTGTTCCCGCCTGGTGCTGCAGGTGGAGCCACACCGAGCGACAACCCACCGAACCCTTTTGCGGGACTTGGCGGTCAGGCCGGGAGCGACCCGCTGGCACAAATGACCCGACAGCTGATGCAGAACCCTGAGGCAATGCAGCAGATGATGCAGGCCTTTGGGGGCGGTGGTGCCGGAGGTGCTGGAGGTGCTGGAGAAGCAGGCTTCAATCCTTTCGGTGGCCTTGGTGGATTTGGAAACTTTGGAGGTGCAAGTCAAGAGCCACCAGCTCCTGCGGACACGAGGCCACCAGAAGAGCGATACGAGAACCAGCTGCGATCTCTCAACGACATGGGGTTCTATGATTTCGAGAGGAACGTTGCAGCACTACGGAGAAGCGGCGGCAGCGTGCAAGGCGCGGTCGAGTATCTTCTATCACAATAGAGCCGTGACGGCGGATTTACCTGCAGTAAATGTGGCCGTGGCCAGCCAGTGCTACGTGTTAGCGACAGCTCCGAACGAGGAAGGATCACATTTGGACAGATGGAGCCCGTACATCTTTATCAGCGCGCATCCCTCAGTGGCGGGGCAGGATCATTCACACCCGGCCGAAGTGAGCATGCTGTCAACACGGAGACCCACACACATGGCCATCCCCGCCGCCCTACCGAGGAAGAAACCGATGAATTCGATCGCGACATGGATGAAGTTCTGCTCGAAGCGCTCGAGGCGGTCTCGCCCACTGCATCTCTCGACTAGGCACACAGTGTCACCACGTCACGACGACTCGCTACTTTACAGCGTTCTTTAGCATGCAGCGATGGCGCTCCGGGGGCATGAATTGTAAGAAACTATCTTGATCATGAATACAGCTACACAGTATGATGAATGCACTCATGAACTCATGATCGGACCCGAGGTGTTGTATCGTTCTTTATGATTGTCTCGGCTTTGTCTCTATTTCTATTCTGCTCCTTGGTTTGGCGTTTTATCTTTGACGTTAGCGCATCATAATCTGCGCCACTAATGTCGACCTTGTAGACAATGGATTCCACGAGGCCATCACAAGAGCTGGGGCATCCGCTTCTTCCACAGGCTTCAGTTCCAGTCAGTTTAGCGCCTGTTATTTCACGTTCGCTGTCATTTCACATTCGCATGTGGAGGGGTTTGAGTCCTCTCTCCCGGGTCTGAGACCAATTAAGCACTGCAGGCCAGGCATCAGAGACACATTTTTACAGTTACGACATTGTACAAAACATTGCCACTTGCGACGAAGTGCCAGCATGCTCACCAGCAAAGACTTTGCGTTGGTGGCGGGAGATTCCTCACGCGATGGCGCGCCACCCCTCCGCCGACAACCACTGAGCATCCAGACAAAGCTACACCAGCAGCAGCAGACCGGCGATGCAAACGAGGCGAAGGGCCAACTCAAGCGCCGGTCGGCTATGCGAAAAGCCGTGCGATTCACACCAAGCACGAATCTGGGCAGTGAGCAAGACGAGCTCTCGCCGCAAGAGCCTGCCGACACTGATATCTTCACTCAGTCACCACATGCCTCTCGCGGCAGCCTTTCCTCAGTTGATTTCCCGGACCATCTGCGGCCGCTCCTTCCCACTGCAATGGAGCAACCTGTTGAGATCCTGCAGCCGGTGACATATTCACCGGATTCGGCTGAGAATGTAGACGAGAGAATTACTGCTGCCATCAAGACTGGGATCATTCGCTCGGACACGGTTCGTCATAAAGTGGGAGTTCTTGAGTACTCGCATCGAGCGCTTCCTGAAGTTCCACCATCAGGCGGTATCCAAGATGCTCGGCTTCAAATTGATACGGAATCTCACAAGCGGAATCTGAGCAGTTCGTCGGCTGCAGATCAACCACGGAGGAAGAAAGCCGGTTTCGGGAGCAGAGAGATATACTTCACGCCAACGGATGTGAATTCGTCAAAGACATTCCTGTCGAGTCCGTTGAATAGCCCGACACTTCCAAACGAGTATCAAACCGAAAGCGAAGATGACTTGCCTACTCCACGAGCTACTGTTTCGGCTTCGTTGACGCGGCCACCGAGTGCAATTTATGTTGGACAATTTGTTGACGAGGCAGACGCAAAGCGTTCAGATGGCCAGCATGAATCGAGGGACGTAACAGAGCAAACTCAGCAGCCTGTACAAGCAGCCATCCAGATCACCCCAGAACAGCTCGACAAGCTTGTCGTAGCACTTGCTCAGTCCAAGCTCGTACGCAAGCACCTATCCAAGGACTGGTTCGATCTAGAAGGAGTGCCTGAGAACGAAAGTATCGTGTCATCCTTCAGCGATGTATCTCTGCCGACACTCACTTCTGCTTCGAGCCTCTATTCTCGACAAAATGCGAACGGTTCACCACCGGTGATTGACGGCGCTGATCCGCCTCGCTACTCTTTAGAAGATCCTCACCCGAAGCAAACGAAACGTGAGCCTTCTCATGCGCCTAGGACCTCGGGCGGCATCTTGATCTGCGATCCCAGAGTCTACGGCACTCCTGCGAAATTTGCCTCCATCTCCCACAAGAGCGCACTGGGGAGTCGTACCTTTCTCACAGCGCCGGATACAAACGAAGTCGAATGCTCACTCCGCATCGAGCCTGCTCCGTCAGCAGGCGGGAATGTCAGAGTGTTCCTACAATGCGTCAACCAAATCGTGGACCGCAAATCCGGCAAACAAGTCTCCATCCTCTCCGCCGAAATTGACGTGACAGACCGCATAGCCCAAGCCGCACTCTCCGAACTCGCAGAAGGAACTTCACTCCGTGTCGAAGACATCGCCATCTGCGCTTCTCCCACCAGTACCTCAACAACAACAACAACGACAACGACAACAAACCCAAACCCTTCTTCCAGCCCCACAACAGCACAACCCCCCCGCTTCAGCACCCTCAGCACCACCTCAATCGACTGGCTCACCGTAGCCGACGACCTCCAAACCCGGGACCAACTACACTCCATGATCGAAACCGCCACCACCGTCCTCCACAACCTCACCCGGACAACCTCCAGCGCCGCCACCCAAAACCTCCTAATCCACCTCTCCCGTCTCGCAGACCAACACCACGACATCCTGATCCTGCGCCCCACCTCCTACCACCCCGATAACATCGCACCCCGCACCATGAAAATCCCCTACTGCTCGCGCCGCATTTTCGACGACTGGTACACGGACCCGCGAGGCTCGCAGGCGGGCGAGAAAATCGGGGAGTCGCAGGCGGCGAGGCTGTTTCAGCGGGGGATTGTGAGTTCTGTGGCGAAACGGGCGGGGCAGGAGGAGAGGTTTAAGATTGAGGTTTTTTGGGAGCAGGGGGCAAGGATGAGGCAGGTTTTGAGGGTGGTGCCCATGGTCGGTGGTGGGGCTGGCGACGGTGGTGAGGAGAGGGTTTGGTGTTGTTTTGTTCTTGGGGAGAGGGATTTGAGTGAGTGATGTGAAAGATGCAATCTGATATGATATGATGTGTTGTGGGGAGAGGTTTTGTTATATGTTGCTATTATGTTATCATGACATTCTATCAGTGATATCCAATCGAGTTCTGTTTCGTCGTTGGTCTTTATGAGTTTATGGAAGTGTATTTGAGGTTCATAATTAGCCCATCAGCATGTGAATCAATACCAGAGCACAGCTCAACCAAGCAAACTGGCTTCCTGATAGTCTCACTCCTGTTCCAGTGTAGATCCCTGGTGCGCCTAGCGCATTTCGGTTCCCACTGCTGCCTTGTCCACCCTGCTCGTCCCACTCAGCGCGACACTTCGCAATCACTTCCGGGAACAGCTGTGTCGAATTTGCATCCACCACAATCCAATTACAGATCTCCGCCGTACCGTTTACGAGTGTCTCGATCTGCTCTGGCCAACACGTTCCAGAAGGTGCATATGAGTAACAGTACGTCAAGGATTGCCCCGTGGGCTCCAGCTGCACATATGGGTCATCGCGTCCCGTGCTCGTGTAATTGTCCGTAGTCGACTCCAGCCCGGTCGCCAGGTCGAGATTAAACAATGCTCGGGTGAAGACTTTGTATGCGGTTTCTGGCTGATATGCTGGGATTTCATGACCAGCTTGGTATGTGCGAACGAAGGACAGATTGCCATATTGTCGTACAAGTCCGCCGACGTACGATTCATTCGTCTGAATCTCAGCGTATTGTGCTTCGGCGTATCCCGCTGAACCAGTCCAATTTATGGCTTTCGCAACAGCATCTCCACTATTCCAAGGGCAAGCGAAGTCAAGATCTCCGTGGACGATCGATACCTTAATCCCATTGTCGAGTAGGAAGCCGAGGTCATCCAGCCATGAGTCGCGAGGGTAATCACCAATGCTTCGATACGCACGAGAGGCTTGCGGACTGCTACCAGTCCAGTTGAGAGGGACTCCGAGCTCAGCTTGGACCCATTCGCGATTCAGGAAGCCCTCGTGGAATGGCGCAGGGAACGGTGCCGGATCCAGAGTCGAGATGTCGTAGTAATTTAGCCCGGAGTAGTCGAGGTACGGATCGCGCACATATCTCGTGCACCAGGTTTCGGCTTCCTCGCAGATTTCGTTTACGGTAGTGTTGATACCAAGATTTTCAGGATCAGAAATGGCGGCGATGTCGCGACAATCTTGGATTTTCTGCAGACACTCAGGCACAGAGGCAGTCATGTTGTTGTACACTGTCTCACTCACAGCCTCGATCCCGTATCCGTTGCCTCGAAACGCCATCTCTGGGTAGTATGGCCATTGCACATACCGATCAATACAGCCGGATATCATCATGAGCGTGTCGAGATGGATGATGAACTGCTCCCCTTCGGTGCCTTCCCAGGTACCATTCTCTATGCGCTGGTTCTGGTCTTCAAAGAAAGCCATCATGGCCGGCCCGTACCTCCCTCCGTATGATTGAGCTGCCAAACTGACGCGCGTGTCGTTGGGCTGATAATCAGGAAACTCTTGTAACCAGGCTTGCGCAAAGTGCCACGCGGCGATAGCTCCATTCTGGCTTCCGAAAGCCGTATTCTCCCAAATACGACTGGGAAAGGTGCCCGTGAGTAGGGTGGTATTCTGGGACGGCACTGGATCTGTCTCGTTGAGGAGGGTTATAGTGCTGTTGATTAGATTCCTCGTCATATTCTGCAGAGTGTCGTAGGAGAAGCCCACTTGGACAGGCTGGTCAAGGTAGAGCATGTTCACTTCATTGTTCCAGCTCCATTCTGCTAATCTGGTAGAGTTTGAATCGGCATTGACGAAGCACGGTCCGTTCTCAGCGAACAAGCCGAACATGCTGGAGCTACCCGGGCCACCATTTAGCCATATCGAGAGGGGAGCGTTGGTGGGATCGTTACGGGCTTCAAAGAACCAGAAAAAGGTGTTGATGGGATAATCTTGTCCCTGGCCGAGCGCTGCGGTTCCAGGAGGTAGGTGTACATGGCCCGAATACGATCGTACGCCGGGCGTGGTTTCACAAATATCGTTCTGTATAGCAGTAGTATCAGCGTCGCTCTCACAATTTGCGCCTACTGTACCATCGCACCTCTTTGTAGTTGATGGTAATGCCCTCACCAAACCGAGACTCAAGGACTTTCACGCCGATGGGCTCTGCCGGAAATTGTGCTGCGGATGGTGATATAAGTGCACACAGCACGAAGGCTGTACTGGTCAGCAGCGACAGCATGATGGTCGGACCACGGGCGCAATGACACTGCTTGCACGACAGACACCGCGCCGGTGCTCCCCACTTTCCTATATGCCAACTCTTCCTCTCACTGAATGCATGTCAAGTCTACGCAAGCAAGTCCTTCTCTGCCATGTCGCGACAGAGAGTGGACCAGCTCAGTCTCATTGAGCAAGGTCGACATGCGTTCCGCCCCACAGCCAAGTGAGATTGCTGCGTGCCATGCTCTTGGATCGTTGCAGCGAATGGACGTGTTGCGAAATCGCGGATCCGATGCGAAGTATGGAGAGGAGCGGATGCGCTTGGAGGTTTTCCGGAACACACAGCGGTAGTGGAAAAGCCCTCTCTGAACCAAACTTGAGCGGGCCAACGAGGTGCGGTGCAATGTTGGGAAAGGTGTTCGGGGGCAATTGCCGCGAGTTTGAAGACCGAAGATGTCGTCTCGAATTCGGAGCTTGGCAGGTGCTCACCTCAGTCAAATGTCCGGCTCTTCCTGTTCCATTCTACTCTAGAGAACCGCACGAATTCCACTTCTACTTCGCTGTCGGCATAGATTTCTGCGTCTCTACGCAGCTGATGTACAGAGTTCCAGCAAACGCCGCCAGCTACTGATGAATTTGGCACACGACATCACCGCCTTGGCCGTACACATGCAACACCACGCCCAGCATGCGCCACGCCACCGTTCAAGGCGCGTCTGAGGGGAACCATAGCGCGGTATACCGTTTGTAGCATTCCCACCCAGAAACCTACAGCGACAGAAGCAGCCAAAGCATGCTTGAAGACTTCTCATGCAGCAAGACGAATTCCTCGTGCTCTCCACGACTTCACACTGAGATGCCGAAACCACGTCAAGAACACAATACTAGAAGCCCTTTTCGTTACTGAAGCAACATCGCTCGTTGAAACTTCTCACCTCTACCATTAACGAGTCAACATTCGGAATCAATGGCACTGTAGCTGTCCATATGTCATCCCTCCGCCCGCCGCGCTTGCTCAGGATGTCAAGAGATGTGGCGTGCCACGAGACTTGGCTGACATTTGTGAAGTCAGGCTGATCTTTCTCGCGACTCGTTCAAGTCTGCTTTGCAGTTCAGCGGATAATTTGTGCAACAGTGCACCAAGGAAATCGGCAATAGATCCACCGTTTCCATTCACCGCGCCAGTAAAATCTGGGGCCCCCGCGGCGTCGACACGCTTGGTCACTTTAGCCCCTGCCGTATATAATATAAGTGTATCCGGACAGCTCTCGGCTACTTCAAGACTGTTTGCGTCTCGTCTTTCTCCACAACCTGCGCAACTCTCGCAAGCATGACGACCCGCCACGAGCAAGCGGACATATCAGAAAAGCTGGCCACAAGCCCAGTGCCATCGTGTAACGATGCTGTCACCGAGAAGACGGATCTCACGACCACGACTCTAGCCATCCCACCGACTGACAGTGCGCAGCTGCAGCAGTTCTATACGGAGTTCGCAACAAAAGACGCAGCATGGCGCAAATCTTTCGAAAAGGCGCTGGTGTGGAAAATCGACATTCGTCTACTACCTCTTCTGGTCATCATGTACTTGAACAACTTCCTCGACAGGTCCGCGCTCGCTCAAGCGCGGCTCGGCACATTGGAAGAGGATCTCAACATGACGGGCACAGACTTCAATCTGGTGAGTGAACGCAGCGAGGGACATGCGAAGGCGAACACTCTGACCTTTTACTCCGATTCGTAGGCGACATCGATTCTATTCGTCGGATACTTGACGATGCAACTGCCCAGTAATTTGCTCATCACTCGTGTCCGGCCATCGTGGTATCTGGGCATTGTCATGGCCGTCTGGGGCGTCATTTGTGCTCTGGCGGCAGTGGTGCAGAATTTCGCTGGGCTTCTGATCATTCGGATCTTCCTTGGAATAGGTGAGTGTTAAACGTGCTGAAGACATCAAATTCTAATCCACTCCAGCTGAAGCGCCGTTCTTCCCGGGAGCAATTTTCCTGATGAGCTGCTGGTACAACAGAGCAGAGTTGACTGCGAGGGTTGCATGGTTCTACAGTGGAGTTTCACTCGCGAACATGTTTGGTGGTCTCATTGGAGCTGGAGTTCTTGGTAATATGGAAGGGACCTTAGGCATCGCTGGATGGCGTTGGTAAGATCTGGCATCTTGTAGGGATTGGTTGCCCTGACTAATCTCGATTGACAGGCTGTTCATCATCTCGGGGGCTATTACCGTGTTCTTCGCCATCATCTGCGTCTTTATCTTGCCCGACTTCCCATCAACGACGACATGGTTGACGCCCGAAGAGAAGGCATTCTCTCAGTGGCGTATGGCTCTTGACGCGAGCGAGGATGACGACAACGAAAGCACCTCCCTCTGGGCTGGACTGAAGTTAGCCTGCAAGGATTATCGGCTCTATATCTTCCTCTTACTACAACACATCTCCACGCTGGTTAGTAGCAATATTCTCACTCCTAGGATCGTCACTGATTACTTTGACAGAGCATGACGTTCCAATACTTTTTCCCTTCGATCATACAAACCCTCGGATTTGGTAACATAGCGACACTGCTCATTACCGTATGTGAACATTGCTTTCGCTGCTTAGATCACAGCTGACATCAGCTAGGCGCCGGTCTGGTTCGCGGCTTTTCTCGCGTCTGTCATTACCACGTGGAGTGCAGCTCGCACCGGAGATCGACATATTCATATCATCTGTCTGCTCTTAGTCTCATGCGTCGGAAACGCCATCGTGACTGGTACTTTGAACACGGGAGCCCGCTTCTTCGCGATGTTTCTAGTAAGCTGTACTGCTGCATAGCTTTACCGTGCAGACGACTGATCGAGATTGCAGATGCCACTCGGCGCCGTACCAGCCTTCACCATCATCGTGGCTTGGGTGGCCAATTCCTTCATTCGCCCCACTGTCAAACGATCCGCGGCGATTGCTATATGTAACACCATGGGCAATGCTGCCACGATTTATGGTGCATACATGTACCCTGCAAGCGATGGTCCACGGTACATACCAGGCGGCGCCTCTACCGCGATTATCTGCTTGATCGTGGCGCTGCTCGCTTTTATCTTGAGGCTGGTGCATATCAAGGAGAACAAGAAGCTTGAGAAGAATGAGCGCGAGGGAGACGTGAATCTTGCAGAGGGGGAACGTCGAGGTCAGGGCTTCAGATATGTGTACTGACGACGCGGTACTGTTGATTCCTGGGGCATGGTATGCGACTGATGAATAATACGAAATTCTCCTTCTCAGTAATTGTCGTCACTCTTCTTGCTGTGCAACAAAGAGGAAGCGGGCGGAATCGCGGCACTCGGACCGTGCCTCCCCGACGGTTAGAGTTCACAAGGCACCTTATCAGTTTGAGAATCCCTCACCTTGATGGCCACGAGTGTGTCGTGAGCCAGCATCGGTCAGCTGCCATCCTGCGTTGTTACATATCAGACCCTCAGTGCTCACCAATCCCATCCTGATATTCCTTCCATCACGTTCATCATCATCATCATCATCATGGGCAGCGCAGAATCCACACCCATTGTGCCCCAAGCCCGCACCGCTCCTCGCCGCGAGCGACGCGTCCCCCGTGAAGCCGAAGCTGTAGTTGAGAGCTTCGACGAGAAATTTGACGCTCTGAAGATAGGCCACGCACACAGCGACTCCATAGAAAGGATCATCTTTCCTTCTCACGGCAACGCCGAACATGTAGACGCCGCTGCTACCCGCGACTATGTGCTCAAAGTGCTTAAAGATCCCAAGAACCGGCTGGGACTTTCAGCGCTGTCGGCGAATAACCCGGCGTCGATTTTGGAGAAGCCTTCGACATTGATCAGAGATACGCAGTATTTCAACGTCAAGATTCCGTTTGAGGGCTCGCCGGTAGGTGAAGGATGTAGTGTTTGTGTCGGGGTTATGTGCTGACTGCTTTCAGGTGACGAATCAGCGAAGTAGTGGGCGGTGCTGGATCTTTGCTGCAACAAACGTCTTCCGGGTTGCTATTCAGCAGAAATATAATATCAAGAGCTTTGAGTTGTCACAGGCATATCTCTTCTTCCACGATAAAGTGGAGAAGGCGAACTACTTCTTGGAATCGATTTTGGACACTCTTGACGAGGATGTGGACAGTCGGCTCATTGGAGCCTTGAATGCGAGCCCTGTCGGCGATGGTGGACAATGGTATGCAGATGCAAGGCGCTATAAGACTTGAGGCTGGAGTCGTGCTGACATGAGCTCGATTCTAGGGACATGATAGTCAACTTGGTCAGCAAGTACGGCATCGTGCCCCAAACTCTTTACCCGGATTCCTGGAATGCGCAGAATAGCTCCGTCATGGATCGAACACTGACCACCAAGCTGCGCGAAGACGGTCTACGTCTGCGTGCCTTGAAAGCTCAATCTGGGTCTTCAACCAAGATCGCAGAAGCCAAAGAGAAGATGATGCAAGATGTGGTTCGAATCCTCACTCTTTGCTTAGGCCCCCCTCCTGCAACCGACGAAAAGTTCACCTGGGAATTCTACGATGCCAACAACAATTTCAAAACGGTATCTCTAACGCCCCGCGAATTCGCAGATACTACGCATGTCAAGAAATTCATCTCTTTGGTCAATGATCCACGAAATGAATACAACCGCCTTCTGACAGTCGACCACTTGGGCAACGTCTGGGACGGAAGACCCATTACATATGTCAACGTGGACATCGAAACCCTCAAAAAGGCGTGCATTGCCATGTTGAAAAAGGGCCTACCCATCTTCTTCGGCTCCGATGTCGGGAAACAATCCGACTCCCGCGCAGGTATTATGGACACCGATCTCGTCGACTACGAGCTCGGCTTCAACGTCAGACTTGGTCTGTCTAAGGCGGAGCGACTGCTGACTGGCGAAAGCGCCATGACTCACGCCATGGTGCTTACTGCTGTGCACTTGGACGACAACAACAGGCCCGTCCGCTGGCGAGTGGAGAACAGCTGGTCCGAGACTGCTGGTACGGAAGGATACTTTGTCATGTCAGACAAGTGGCTCGATGAGTTTGTGTATCAGGCCGTCGTCGATCCTAGTGTATTGGACCGGGGTGTTCGGGACGTTCTGAAGCAGGAACCCAAAGTGCTACCGCTTTGGGATCCAATGGGTGCTTTGGCTTAGAAGTGACAGCCAATTGCTATTCGATACCGCCCAGCAGGTTTTCAACAAATAGCCATTTATGATGAAGACATGTGATGACGAAACTCTTCCTCTTCCACCTACACGCTCTCTATTCCTGCCACGAGTTTCCTGTTCATAACTCCACAATCATCTAGATTCCCACTTTGACCCATCCGACGAGCGTCGAAGTCTAAGCAGCAGTGCTAGCCTCACAGACCAAAGAAAAGTGGCCACAACCGTGCGAAAGATCATCATCATTAGAAGCAAGAGCAGCACAATAAATCTCCCGCCGCATGTGGCTCGCAGAAAAGGGATCACTGAACCTAATACGCGTATTGTTCGTAGAAAATAGAGAGAAGGAAAAAAAAAACCAGAGAAGCTTCTATCTGGCAAAAATCCTGGGTACAGTATTCTCTCATCGTCCGAGTAATAATGTGGGCCGCGCTCCCAACAAACAAACGAACAATCCAAGCGGGTAAACGGCGATCCAAATTCCCAAATCAGGTTCAGGTTCAAGTCTTGACAAATGATAATAATAGTTCTAATAAAGTTCATTCAGTACTGTAAAAAAAAAGCTTCCATAGCAAAATGGCCAGGTTGTGCTTGTGATGAGATGAGATTCTGTACAGCACGCAGTAAGACGTACCTTGTAAAGTATGTTGCTATACATACTATACTGTAGCCTGCTTATTTTACTCTCATCATCGGCAACTACTTTCTTATACGGGACCTCCCTAGGAGGGAAGTAGCTTGGGTGGTCTGAGCACCAAACTTTATTACGAAAAGATGTGATGGGTTGTCGTCATGTTGACGGGCGACTGCTAGGATGTGTTTGTTACTACTGGAGGACGTGCTGTTGTGATGATGATGATGATGTGCGTTGCTTGGGGAAGGTGATGGAGTAGAGAGGAAAGATCGTGATGGGTTATTATGTGAAGCGAATATCACATATCGGGGCTTCCTGTATTTCGTGATCGTGTGCAACGGCGTTATATGAGCAGAAGAGATGATCACTCAATGTGAATAGCGGAAGGTTGTGGATCTCGATCAGTTCTGCTATAACGCTGAACCATAACGCTGAAAACCTTGACTAGAAGCGGTAAGTAGTCGGCAAACTTCGGCAGCAGATGCAGTACAAACACGCGTACACCTGAAGGTGCAAATAGGGATGAGCTGTGCATGATTCAAGATGGTTTCTGCTGCCAGATTGTGCAGTTCCTGGAGTGATGCTTGATCTTCGGTACCTCTGTTCTGGGTGTGAGGATTGGTGGAGGATCCTGCAAAGGTCGTTCTATATAATGATGACAACGGGGTCGCATTGGGTATTGTCGGCCGTCGCACCCCAGGCTGCGAAGAGCTATAGGAGCAAAGACTCAGGGCGGACCTTGCAAGGTGAAGGTTTGTTTAATAGTTCCTGCATGGTCATCGTGGACTCTCAGTATTTGGATGCATCTCTTGACCAATCAAGATCAACCAAGTTAGCAGTGGCCAGGGTGTTGCAGACAGTTGCTTTCGCCGGTGTGAGTAGAGCCTGTAGTGGGAAAAAGCCGACTCTCCAATGTGGAGGAATGACGTGCTACATTTTGCTGCGAAGGTCAGAAAGGCAATGCGTCCAGTTATTTTGTCCTTTGGCTTTGTGGGCCCACAGGTGGTAGCGGGAACGATCAGGGCAAGAAACGGCTCGGCTGTGGAGACTAGTGAGGTTGTGGGTAGGCGGGCGGGTCCAGCAGCAGAGCGTTCACTCGCTGGTGTTGCGTGTGCACAGTCATGTATTAGAGGGTCAGAGGGTCGGCTCTCGCTCATCAGATGGGTCCAGCAGTAGAGGGAACGATGGATCGCGTGCCGGAGGGACGCTGAAATATGACCGGTCGGGAAGGTACTGTACTTAACAGAGATACCTCCCGAGATAGGCGGGCGGGTCGGTGAAGACTGGGCGTAAGATGCCGACATGCTCACAGCACAACACAACACCACCAAGCTGGAGGCAGGAGCGGTGAATTCGTTGCATGTGGGAGGGCGTGGAGCATTATTTCGACTCGCTGATCTGGCGGAGATGCGCCGAAGTACGCACTAACGTGTTTGATAAGCATGTGAATCAGACAAGGTTAATTAATCAGGTGGACTGCACGCTAAACTTAATTTGTTATTCATTCTGCCTCTAATTGCAGCAAAACTGGATCTATAGACCATTTAGAAGTTACTTTATCTAATAGATAGTTTCTTAAATTATGTCCTTAAATTCGATACGTACTATTTTCTTCTTAAGGTTATCAATTATCTCTATTACCTAACGAGCCTATACTTCAAAGTAATAATAAAGATTAGTAAATAACCACGTATATTAAGGTCTAGAACCTTCTAAAGAACTACCTCTTTATTACAGGCGCTATAGTAATAGTATATCGAATAATAGAGGTGGTTTGATGGAGGTGCTAATGACCTCATAACCTTGATTCACACGCCTACCTGATTCAGATGCTTATCAAACACGTTAGTTAGGCGAGCAGCGAAACGGACAGCCGGGTCGGCTCGTTCAGACAACGATGTGCAGACGGCCATGCGGTGTGCAGCTGGGCGAGTCGGTACTGTCATGATGCTGCTGCCAAGGCTTGTCTCACATTCCGACGTCTAACTAAGGGAGACAGCCTGCCTGTTAGCCGCAGCATAGGGAGCGGTGCAAAGCCGGGAAAGCTGCGAGCGGATCGGAGAGGCGAGTGCGAGGCGCATGCAGGGTCTATCGAATACCGTCCCTCCCAGAGCGCGCGTGATGATTATTTGTGCACGCACACACACACACACAGAGACACACAACACATCAGAGCGAATGGCAACGCTCCGAGCCCAAGGCAACGGTGCAGCGTCTCCGGCCCATGTCATGCTGAAGATCCTCACGAATGGGAAATGCGCCCGGAGGCATCCTGGAGCATGACGTAGCACCAGCCAAGGTGAAACGGCGCTCGTGACTCGCGCGCCGCACCGGGGTCGAGCAGACGGCGGCTCGCGCTGGTCTTGCGGCCGGACGATGGTGATGATGATGATGATGGTGGTGATGCTGCTGCTGCCGCGGAGGTAATGTAGTCTACAGGTAGAGGCGGGCGACGGCGACGGTGTGGCAGCAGCAGCATCATCGCACCGCACCGCACCGCACCGCACCGCACCGCACCGCACCGCACCGCACCGCACCGCATGCTCCGTCCGCGCAGCATCCAATCCAATTCAATTCATCTGCATGCACGATCCATCCGCCGACCCGCCTGCAATACGCTTGACCCGATGTGCGGTCATCTCAGGACATATGTCATCGCCTCTGTCGCGCGCGCGCAAGGCTCCCCTAGCCGTGTGCACAGTAGCTCTGCCTAGCACGCTGTGCTGGTTTCGGCGCAACTTCCTCTACTCCACTGCCGCTCGACGAGGGTGCCTCTTAATTAACTATACCAGGACCCTGCCGCAAGCCTCCTGCCGTGCCTACTGTGCATCACTGCATCCCCACTGCCTTCACACACACCACCCCCCCACAGCTATCACCACCACACTTCACCACCACCACCGCACGTCACCACCACACTTCACCCGTCTGCGCAGGCCACGCATCGCCTACCTGTATGCCGCACCTGCACTCCATCTGAGCACCTGGCCATGGCATCAGCCCTGCCCTCGATTGGCGAGCCGACGCTGGACACCGACCGCGTGCCGTCGCCCATGTCGTCGCCCGAGTCGAGCGCTGCCGTCAGCGAGGACGACACCATCTCCGCCGCGCGCATCGGCCGCCCCAAGATCGGGAGCCGCAAGAGCAGCGGCACCATGATTGTGTCGCGCGAGTCGGCCACCACCGTCGTCGAGCCCGACTTTGACGAGAACGATGTGCGCACCATGTCGCCCCGCCGGAACAGTGAAGAGGTCGACAAATTGAGCGAAGAGGCCCGCAAAGATCTCATCGAGCAGGCCAAGCTGCTGCAAATGAGCTTGCAGGCCATTGTAGACCGTGTGGAGGCGGTCAAAAGCGAGCACGAAAAGCTCGAGGGCGGAAACAAATTCCTGCAGTCGTGCGTGTCGTCCCCCACAATCCCACTCGGTTCCGCCACTGACTGACACTGTCGCAGATATATCGGCGAGCTCATGCAAACCTCCAAAATCACTTCAACGGCGCCCCCCAAGTCCAAAAAGGGCAAAGGACGGGCCTGAGCATTATCGCATTGCGTTGTAACAACATATCGATCTCTAGCTGCGTCGGGGCTCGCGGCAATCAGCATAGCGTGGAACGTCAATTTTAACGACATTGAAAAGGGAAATTGCATCACAATCGCTCAATCGGCGGTTGCATCGACGGCGTATTGGGCGTGCTTCACGTCGGAGCACTCAAGTGCACCACCACGACACAGTCTGAGCACGCAGGCGCATCTGGATCAAAGAGTGCACGAATGAATCTGGGAAAGTTTGCCATCGTCGTGTCAGGAACGGCGGCGAAGCGCTCAATCGCCAAGCACGTTTGCCAAAGGATCGAGGGCTCTGCTTGGCAACTTGTTCGTCCAACAAGACGGCGACTTGCTCCGTAACGGAGCTTCCGCCAGCCAAATGCCACTCCATCGACCAGCGGTATATATAGGCTATGATGAACATGGCGGCGTGGCGACGCCGCTGCAGGTGCAACGGAGGTGGAAAAGCCAAAAGGGAGGACAACGTTGGGAGGAGTCTGCTAATTCAGATGTCTTGCTACGCGTAGGCTTTACCACCTACACTTTCATCAAAGGCCATTAACTCCCTGAGTCCGCACGTTTCAAACAGAGCAGCTGGCCCCATGTGCTGATCCGTCGGCGGCTGCCCTGTTTCCTTCAGCGAGTGCAATGCTTTCCTCATCGCGGGCACCACAGCTTCCATGCCCAAGCACGGCCAGATCACAATTCGGAAGCCCATCTTGTTCGCTTCGTCATTGCTGACCTGTGGCGTCCTGCCTCCTTGTACCATGTTCAGCAGCACAGGAATCTTGGGCAGACGCTCAATGACCTGCTTTGCTTCATCCAGATCCTGAATAGCCTCAAAGAAGAGTCCATCGACACCAATCTTGACCGCTTCGGTCAGACGTTCAATGGCCTCTTCGAATCCCCCATTTCCTTCTGCATCCTTGCCAGCTCTCGCGTCCGTCCGCGCAATAATCACAATGTCATCTCGGCTCTGATCTCTCCCTTTGCACGCCGCTCTCAGTCGATTGTAGTACACCTCCCGACTCACCAACAGCTTTCCGCTCAGATGCCCGCATCGCTTTTCCTGCACTTGATCTTCGATATGCAGCCCCGCGACGCCAGATCTCGCGTAATTCTGCACTGTCCGTGCGATGTTGATGGGCCCTCCGTATCCGGTGTCCGCATCTGCAATCACCGGGACTGTTGGATCAATGGAAGCGATCATGGCTGCATTTTGATGCATGTCGTTGAACGTCGCCAGGCCCAGGTCCGCCATTCCCAGTCGGGACATCGACGTGCCTGCGCCTGTCATGTAGAGGCATTCGAAGCCGGCGGATAGCGCGAGCCGGGCGGTGATTCCATCGTACACGCCCGGTGCCACGACTGTTTTCGTGGGGTCGGAGAGCATTTGTCGCAGACGTGCGGCACCTGAGATGCCTGTGGGTTTCTTGTCTCCTTCGTGTGTGCCGTGGCCTGCCAGCACTGTTTGCGTTGCGGCCATGTCGTCGGTACGGTCGTCGGGTGCTGTAGCCTGCTGGTTGGTTCCGGTTCGCTGGTTCACTATACAAACACTCTGCGTTTCTCAAAGTGTGGAGTAGTAATTGGCATGTCCTGTTGCAGATCTGTAAAAAGCTATCTCTTATCACTGTTGCATTCGACTACAAAGTACTTCTTATTCCTGGCTCCATTTGACCTCATCCGGCGCAGCACCTTGCAGGCATGTTCGACCTTTTGAAGGGTTTGCTCCGATTCTCGGGGCTCCACAGAAGGTACTACACTTCGGCCACGCAAGGACTGGGAATGATTTTCTCTCTCCATTATCGTAAACATGTCCGACACACTTCCTCTCTTTTCTCTCGTTCTCAGTCTGACAGACGATGTCGCGAGCACATCCGAGTCACCCTGGACCGAGAACGAGAAAGTGTGGGGCGGTGCGACTAGTGACGCGCGAGGAGTCGCCTTCACATGCGAACTTCCGGGACTTCCCCAGATGCTGACAAGGTTTGCGATCGAGCCGCGGCATTTCTATCGAGTGAAGTCATGTGCGGGAGGTTCATGTGCTTCAAATAGGCGTCAGTACCCACGTCGTTTGATAGATCTCAGAAGTCTCCTGTCCAGGTTCGTCAAAGAAGGTTCATTGTCCACTGAACCAGCTTCAGCAACTGCCCATCGCACATTCTCCACCGCACAACAAACAACAAGATGGGTCTCAAGGACGGTATGCTGCAATTCGTTCGAGAGTCCCGAATGCTAGATGCAGTGACTGACGGACTGCACAGATGCATTCCCCTCTTCCGAGGCATTCGACGCCATCGCAAGCGCCCTTTCCGACCCACAGGAGAAGAAGGATGCCGTCAAGCAAGGCGGCGCCATCTTCGCTTTCAACCTGAAGAACGCGCAAGGACAAGAGAAGGCATGGCACATTGACTTGAAGGAGAGCGGCAATGTTGGCGAAGGAGCGGCACCAAGCGGGAAGAAGGCTGATGGTGAGCATATCCGTGCAAGAAGACACTCGAATGCACTGCAGCGGACACTGACTTGATTCGCAGTCACACTCAACCTCTCGGACGAGAACTTTGGCAAGCTCGTATCTGGCAAGGCCAACGCACAGAAGCTGTTCATGAGCGGCAAGCTGAAGGTCAAGGGAGCAGTCATGAAGGCCACCAAGATGGAGCCGATTCTCAAGAAGGCTCAGACAAAGGCGAAGCTCTAGACGCTGAGATGGTAGGATGGCGTTTTTTGTTTGAGACACGTAAATGATACACTTATTTCATAGCGCTCTCCTCGCGACATGCCGCGACACGTATTTCACAAGATACACAGACATGTTTTCCCTGGGCTGTTTCTTCTATGCCGCCATGTACTTATCCTATCGACATCGGGTCTCGGATGCAAGAAGTCATTGTCACCTTCACCGCAAAGTGAGCAGCCGCACTTGCTGCCCGTTCAATGCACGACCGTTTCACATGCTGAAACGCGACCATCGACGCGACCTTCACTTATAGGAAGAGAGCCCCACATCACTGATGCGTGCACTTCGCACTATTATTGAGATAATTCTTCTGCTCAAGACACTCCTTGTGAGCGACGCGTGTGTTGGCATTGCATGTTGCAGGTCCTCGGCACATTTGGAGCCAATCACGTGTTGGGGCGACAGTTGCAGAGCGGCCGTGCGCTCGGCTGATAACTTCCTTTCTGTGTTTGGCAAGGAAGGAACGGACTTTGCGGGCGACTCTTGAACTTCACTTCCAACATTTGCGCATTGCATCGCCGCACAACAACGCGCCCGCCACGCAGCACCGAGCGCGTTTGGTACCTTCGTCCGCGCATGGCACATCCCTCCGTTCACATCGACCCCCAGTGCGACCGCGATTGTACATACTACCACCTCCACCACGAACACGACACGGTGACGATACTCGAGAAGATTGCGCATAACTGCATCGAACCCGCATAAACCCCATCACCTCGCATCGCGCACGTTGCACGCCCATCGAGTCGCGCCGCGGACGCGCGCATACTATGAGCAAGCGAGGCGCCGGGAACTGGGGCGGCGACGAAGGGCGCTACGGCGGAGCATCAGGAGCAGAAATGGAAGGGTCCGACAAGCCCATACAGGCCACTGCGGCGCAGCTGGCGCGAAGAAAGTAAGTCAATGTCTATTGTGCTATTGTTTTCTGTTTCCGCGCGGCGTGTTGTCGCGGCGCGAGTTGCAGGTTGGTTGGCTCCATGGAGTGCGAGAGTTTGGAAGCTATTGTCAGTGACAATGCGCGAGAGTGGCAGGCGGTGGGTTGCCCCCCATCACAATAGCAATTTGAGCGTGCTATTGTCGAGCTGGAGGGTGTACTGAGGATATCCTCGCCCACCTCTTCCACTCGAGCCAGTTTCACGCACGACAGCACGACCCATCTCTCCGCCGAACGAAGAACCACGAAGCCAACCAATCTGCAGCTGGCCTGTAGATTCAAACACTCGCAAAGATGGTGAATGGAGTCATCTCCTTCTCCATGGGTGGTGTCCCCCAAGGCACCGCCCCACCCGCCCAGCCAGTGGGCCACATTCGGCTGGGCCGGGGAGACACGCTCGAGGAGAAGTTTGCACTTCTCGCAGTCTTTGGCCCGGCTAGCCCTCGGGGTCAAGAAAGTGTGCATTACCTGGCCATGTACACTAACATCAACAGGCTTTTGAAGCCAAAGGCTCGCTCGGATCGTGGCCGTAGCGATTCTCCAGCTGTCCAGCCCCAGGCCAACCCATTCAGTGTGCCGACGCCGAACCCTTTCACATCGCAAAGCTTCAATTTCACGGCCAACCAACCCCAACAGTCGAATGGCTCGGCATACCAGTTCGGCCAACAGCCGCCCGCTCCCGCGAACCCACCGCAACAAAACGGCACGAACCCTTTCTCGCAGTCACAAGCGCCTACGTTCGGCGGTTTCGGTGCCTCGACACCCCAGACACAGCCACAGCAGAACGGTTTCAACGCCTCGACGTCGCTCTTCAACCAGCCGTCACAGCAAAGCAGCACTCCGAGCTTCGGTGGATTCGGGCAGCCGCAGAGCCAGCCATCTCAGCAGAACGGCACGACTACTCCTGCAACGAGCTTCGGCGGCTTCAGCAACGCGTCGCAGCCGAGCAATCAAGTCGGTGCAAGCATGAGCAGCAACATCTTCAATAACTTCGGCAAGCAGCAAGAGAACAACGGCCAGTCCTCAAGTACGTTCTCTGGTTTCGGTCCGAAGGCCAAGGAGAATGGTACGCCTGCGCCCAGCAGCTTCAATGCATTCGGTCAGCAGACGCAAGAGAATGGCAGCAGCAGAGCAAGCACACCGGCATTCAGCGGCCTCTTCGGACAGAAGGCACCACAACAAGATGACCATGGCTCCAACAGCTTGTTCGGGCAGAAGCAGCAGGAGAAGGCGCAGGGCAACAACGGGTTTCCGAGCTTTGAGCAAAAAGCCTCAGATGCCAACGCTAAAGCTCCCAATCCTTTCACCGGCTTCAATGGCTTCGGGCAAAAGTCAGCAGAGAACGGCAGTGCATCGCTCTTCTCAGCTACGCAAGCACCAGACCAGACACCAAAAGCCACTGCGACCACCAACATGTTCGGCCAGCCACCTTCCTCGCAGGCCACAGCGCCATCTACCGGACTTTTCGGCTCGATCACTCCAAGCACGACCACTGCCCCCAGCACTGGACTTTTTGGCTCGAACCCATCAAGCGGTGCGGCTGCGCCAGGCACTGGGCTGTTCGGCTCAAAGCTGGCTACGAACGAGCCTAACAAGAGCGGCACGAGCATCTTTGACAATCTGCCGAAGAAAGACTCGAGCAGCCTGAAAATCAACTTCTCATCCGCCGACCCATCGCAGGTCTATCACGGTGAAGATGATGATGAAGATGAGAACCAAGCCCCGAGCACAGAGAATAGCACTGACAAGCAAGCACCATCGACCAATATCTTTGGCGCTGTGGGCCAGTCACAGCAGACTCCAAAGCCTGCGTCAAACCTCTTTGCGCCATCCACACAAGCGCCGTCTCTCTTTGGCAGCACCACTGCGCAGAAAGATGCGAATATGAGCACGATTGGCGCTACCCCTCAGAAATCGTTATTCCCGAGTTCGACACCTGCCGCCACACCAGCAACACAGCCACCTCGCTCACTCTTCGATCGCGTCAACAAGCCAGCACCAGAAGAGACGACGAAGGCTCCACTCTTCAGCGCAACGCCGACATCAACATCCACTGCGAAGCCGCTCTTCCCCGCCGCGCCACCGACTACGACATCTACCACATCAGCGGCCACCCCTTCACTGTTCCAGAAGCCGTCTTCGATGTCCGCAGATGATGAGACTCCCAAAGCCGCGCCGCAAAAGAACATTTTTGCACCATCGGCCGCAGCATTTTCGACGCCCGCAGGTGACGAGACCCCAAGAGCCGCGCCGCAAAAGAACATTTTTGCACCATCGGCTGCAGCGCCCTCGACCCCAGCAGTGGCATCTACAGCACCAACAGCTACCTTCAAAGCTCCGCCGGCCATCGCGCCTGTTGCACGCACAACAGCGCCACCTGTCAGCTCTGCGTCGACGAGCATGGGTACCACCACTGCCCCTTCGAAATTGACAGACTCACAACAGGCGAGCATGAAGGCTCTCAACGAGGGCATGCTCGCTCACCTGAGAACTCAGCGAGCAGATGTCGACTGGAGCCCCATCTACAGGTATGCATTGACGATGGCCGCGCAGATTGCTGGTCGTTCAGCGCCTTCTGACGCCGAGCTCAACCCTACGCCGACGGTCCAGCCTTCGTCTGTATCATCGAGCAGCGCATTTGGTGCCGTCACAAATGCAGCACCATCTCAATCTACCCTGTTCGCGCAAACTCCCAAGGCAGCACCAGCTTCATCCTCGACTACCCAAGTCCCAGCCACAGCACCTTCGAAGAAGCGTCTCTTTGAAGAAGATACCGATGAGCCATCCCGGGTGCCTGCAACGGAGAAGCGCAGCAAGCCCAATGAGACCTCTTCATATCCAAAGCTTCCAGAGAGCGCAAGCAACACAGCCAAGCTGTTCGCGTCTACTCTCGACAAGCCCGCAGCAGCTGATTCTGCGAAGTTTCAGTCTACCTCTGGCTTCACTCCGGCCACGAAATCGCTGTTCTCCGCATCTGCCTCGACACCCACTGCCACTCCAGCGACTGGCGGCTTCAAGCCAACTCTCGGCAACGCAACGCCTTCGGCTACCGCGAGCACTGGAGGCTTCAAGCCTACCATGCCCGCTGCGAGCGCCGGCAACAGCTTTCTTTCCTCATTTGGCGAACTAGCAAAGAAGCAAGAAGATGAAGACCGTCAGAAGCGCAAAGACGAAAACTATGACAGCGAAGAAGAGACCGAAGAGCAATGGGCAAAGCGAGACAAGGCTGAGCAGGAAGAGAAGCGACGCAAATTTGAAGAGGCGGCCAAGAAGACGCCGTCTTTCTCGATTGAAGCTTCGACACCGAAGGCTGCGACAGCCGAAGCTGCAGAGAAGGCTCAAGACAGTGGCGACAAGACCTGGAGGCCAGAGTCACCAGTCAAGTTCAATACCGGTGCCACTACCACGCCGGCTGCTGCTCCACCGAAATTTGGCAATCTCTTCGGCTCTTACTCCCTTGCCAATGATGCCAGCAGCAAGCTTTTCGCTCCTGCCACCTCACTCGATGCATCACGCGCCACCACTCCCGGAGCTACTACTGATGGCGAAGCTGCTACTACCGCCAATGGCGACAAGGCTGCTGCAGACGATGGCGAGCCCAGTGACGAGCCCAACCAGCCACAAGCTTCCGATGAAATAAACAATCTTCAGCCGGCAGAGCGTGAAGCCAACGATGTGCTACTCGAACTCGAAGATGTTCGCACGTCCAAGATGGAGAAGGATGAGGATAGCGGCAAGCAGACATGGAAGCCAAAGACGCGTGGCAGATTCTTCATCCTCAAAGACAAGAGCACCGGCAAGATTCGCATGCTCTCTCGCACTGGCGCAGGCAGGACGGTCCTCAACCACTTCGCCAACAAAGAAGCTACTTTCAAGGTCCACCCCAAGAAGGCAACCATGATCGTGGCTTCAATGTTCGTCGACCACCTTTACACGACTCCACCCGGACCAGGCCAGTGGATGTTCAGCACTCCAGACCAGGACGATGCTGCAAAGATCGTTCAGATCTTGACAGATGGTACACCAAAGTAGACATTTGATGAGACCACTTTCGACAACAGGCAAGACCGACGGGAACGAGATTCACCTTTGATGCCTTCGCCACGAATGACTGACTGATTGATTGATTGATTACCTGTACGATACACCGCGGGTCCAATGCACGAAGGGAAGCACTGGAACGACGCACCAAAATTGAGACTGGCATTGACAGACGTAATGCTTTTTAGTATGCATGGCGAGGGTTGTTTTGTGTGATAGACCACTGCGCGAGTATGGCATTTGCAATGGCGCCTGGAGACTTGTTTATATGGGCTGCGAGGGAGGGTTTTTGAAAGGAGACCGCAATGGCCGTTGCGTGCGTTTACGGGCGCTGGCCACATTTTGCCTTCTCACGACGGAAAGTTTGTCGTAATGTGTGTGTGTGTGAAGGGTCTAGACGACCACTTTTGCACAATGCATAGTCCAGGTAGATGTATACCATCCACGAGGCACTACCCGCCTGTTACATTCGTCTTTTTGCTTCCCAATCTCACGTCGTGCGAGAAGGTCAACGCCATTGGATCTCGTAATGTCCTTTGCTCGCTTGTTGGGTACATGACATTACACTTCGACTCTTCGCCGACTAATAATAATGGAGAAGATTGATTGAAACAGACAGTAGTAGTTAGTTCAAACAGACTCTCTGCTGCAAATCCACGACGAGAAATATGATTTCTACAAATTTTAGTTCAAATTCTCGTTTTGTTAACGTCTTGTCATTCTCATACTCATTCTCGCTCGTCGTAAGTACGTACATCTTTGTCCACACTGGTAAAACCATCTCGCATACACACACACACACACACACATACACACACACTCTCTCTCTCTTGGATACTTTCTCCACCTGATTCACGAAATACAGTGGCTAGTCAGCTACTTTATTTCAAACAAAAATAAGAAGAAGAACAACAACAACAACAACAACAACAAAGGTTGTCTCTCGCTTCAAGCTCAGCTCAGCTCAGCTCAGGAAGATTGGCAAGCCCAAGCCACAACTTATTAATGCGCACCACCACCTTCATCGACATCACCGACAGCCGAAACCGAACTCATCGCCACCGAAGCTCTCTGCGCCACAACACTAGGACTCCTCGATAATTGATTCGAAGCCGGCGGGCTAATGGTATCCGAATCGTCGCTCACGCGTTTCTTGTTGTGATTATTATTATTATCATGATTATTCTCGTTATTGTTGTTTCCTTGGTGGTGGTGGTGGTGGTGGTGATCGATCGTGCTGCTGTTCCTGAAACTCTCGTTCTCGCTGATGGCGGAGGCTCGGCGTGAATGCGGTTCCATCATCGTGAAGCCTTCTTCTTGATGGAGTTGTTGTTGGTGTTGTTGCGAGTAGCGTGATGAGGCGACTTTGCTGGCGCGGCGGTCGCGTTTGTTGCTGCCGACGCCGCCGAGGTTGCCGAGGAAGGATGGGGGGTGAAGGGAGGCGCGCCAGCTTGAGGGGTAGCTTGAGGGTGGAGAGACGGCGGAGTGGCGCGTGGTTGTGTTGTGGTAGTGGTTGCTGTTGCTTGAGAGGTGATGGAAAGCGCTAGGGTTGGTGATGTGTCGGGCTTCGTTTGATTGTCGGGGTGGTGAGGAGTCGGTTGTCGGGATGTGGTTTGGTTGTGTTGAAGGTACGTTTAATGGACGGGGCGAGTCGACGTCGGTTGGGCTGTTCATCGCGCTGTCTCTTCGGGCGGGATGGACTGCTGATGGCTTCTCGATGTCGTAGATTGGACTTGTCGCGTCCTCGAGCTCATGGTGGTAGCTCGTGTCCCCCAGTTCATGTCTGTCTCTGTGGTCTTTTTCTGTTGAGGCATGATCTCCCTGGCCCGTTTCCACTTCGCCAAGAAAGCGTGACCCGCGGAACGCGTTCTTGCGGCGTAGGAAGTCTTGCAACATGGAGGGATGAGTCTTGTCTGGCTCTTGGCCCGTTCTAGTTCGCCTTCGTCGCTCAGTCCTCCAGATGAAGTAAATAAGGCCGCCGAGGAGAAAGACCACAGGCACGATTACGCCGATTGCGATTTCGCCATGGGTATCCAGTCCACCACTCCCTGCATTGCCACCATCATCGGCATCTCGCCGCACCGGTCGGAGCATCACGCCCATGGTCGACTTATAGCTGCGTTCACGTGGGTTATGATCAAGCAAGACTTGCGACAGTCGCAGTACTTCGCGCGAGGCGCAATGGCGATGGGATAAATGCAACGAGAAATGCCACTTACGTGCCTTGTAAGTGCTTGCGTTTCCAATAAACCATAAGGCGTCTGTGCTCCCGTTCAGTCTCCCATGTGTCATGCGTGGTGTATCTCAGTGGCAATTTCTAGGTTCGCTAGGGTCAGGCATGTCGGAGGCAAAAGTCAGGCGAATCACAAAGTGGTTCTGCCGGTGCACAGAGTCTTATAGGCAAAGAAATCTGAGATGGCTTGCGGCCGCATGAGATCTTCAGCTCTCCCGTGCATAGGGGCTTTGGGGCGCTGATTGCAGCCGTTGCAACGAACTGGCTGCTGTCGCCCCGAAGCTGAGAATTATCGAACAAATTTGACGACCGATTGATTTTCGTGTGGAGCTCCAAGGACCAGGTAAAATGTCCCCATGGGGTCAGCCGCGATGCTTTGATGTGTTCGTCGAGAATTGTTCGTCCACCACTAGAAGAACCCTTTGCGTCACGCTCGAGTGTGAACTGGACTACGATGCGTGAATTCGCACTGCAGCGTTTCCAGTCAAGCGAAGTCAAGCTTTGCCGCGAGTAATGGGCTCAGGGGTAGCCTCCGAGAGAGCAGTCGTGACTACTCGACTCATGCGCCGAAGCCAGACAGATTGTACCTGAACTCTAACTTAACCACCGGCGTGCTTGGGTAAGCTCTCACGAGAAGTTCTCACGCGGGTGGGAGAGGGATGCGAGACACCTATGCAAAATCGGCCCATTGTGTGCTGCAATCTGCGTTGTGCTCAAGTACATGGAGGGATCTCGATGGGGCACAAGCGTCTGCGCCCCAGAGGCTTCATCCCCAGCTGGTAGGCACAGAAAAAAAATGTCCCCGTTCCTACTCGGTGCAAACGTGCGCGCAGGTGCAATAATGCAGATTCGGAATAGCTCATGCTCATTCAGCCAGCCCCTCGCTCGTGAAGTCGCAGCAGTACGTGTGTCGATCACTTGGAGCTGCTGAAACAGGTACAGGGAGAGTGAGGCAGCATGCGCGTTGCCCAACGCAACAGAATATGCAGGCGCGATAGTCTCTCACTGCATAGCATTTGATCGTCCCGTTATGTGCTTCATCATGTTGTTCAAAATTGCCGTTAGACTATCGCCCAGGCCCGGATCTGCAGTGGCAGCCCCGCAATGCCTGAAGTCAATTTTCAACGAGATCTAGAGCCCAGCGCGCTCCTCTCTGCTATTGCTACTGTTCTGCTGGTCGACGGCCACTCCTGAGCAGATATACCGAGTCTGAAGCTCGTCTACGTCCACGGCATCTTGGTGGCACCAAGCCAGCCATCAAGATACGATGCTCCATAACATTGTCGTCCCTGGTCCTCCTGATATATTTCCAGAGATTGTGATGTCCGTATTGCCATTGATAAAGTCGCTGCAGTTCATGTTGGCAGGGCACGTGATAACCATGCCTCAGCTGATCAGTGAGAAAGCCGCAATTTCGTCCCAAGTTCCCCGGTAATTGAAGCAACTCAGGCATGCGGTCTTCGATTGTCTTGGCAAGATACTGCCAGGCGCGACCATGCCCTCCAGGTCCAATACTGACGTGGTACGATAGTCCACAGCTGCTGATGGCGCAGCCCCGATGCTTCGACTGCCACGGATAGCATGTGTATCTCGCGAGAAAGCAGTGCACCATTTCGTGCAATAATACTTGGAAGTACATTGCTTGCGCTGACCACAATGCGTGGTGTGAAACATCCAGCGAGATGAGTTCTGGATGATCAGAAGCGTAAGACGGCCATGATTTTCCTATCGAGCCGCCGTTATTGACAGTGCCCGTTTGTACCAATCGGAGACGAGATGCTGGCAACTGTCCCAGAAAAAACAGCTCGTTGAAGATGTCTGCAGCTTCTTGTAGAACACGCCGAGGCATTGGTTTGAACGAGTGCCGATAGCTATTCCTCAGGTTATGCCATCGGGACAGTGCTTGGTGCTGTGTCTGCTGTAGGTGAGTATCGGAGAACGACAGAGCTGCCCATGTCGCAAGATGAGAGGCGTCGTGGGCTCTGTATGATAGACCCGTGAAGATGCTGAACATCGGCCGGGCTTTCACATAGGCTGGCAGTTTGGGCTCACAGTCGGTACAACCACAGCCACGCAATGACATTCGCAGCTCCGCTAGCCTGCGCTGCTTCTCGGGGCATGCTCGTTTTTTCAGATGTAGCTCTGCGGCAGCCGGGGCAGGCCTCTCCATTTGCAGCATCGAGATCTGGGGGGCCGGTGTCATGATGTGCGGAAATTCTGGGAAGCAGATTTCGGCAAGAATGAGCGATGTTCATAATGTAGTGAATGGCATGTCCTCAGATTCAGACTCAAGATTTCCAGGAATGATCCTGCTAATGCTTCATCACTTGACGGATGCTTTCCTCAGGCTCGGTCGATATCATTGCAACTACCATGAGTGGCGTGGCAAGTGGATCATGACTGCCATAGTTAAGGAATTCTCAGTACTTCATGTGGCCTCAATTTGTCAATCCTGTATAGTGAGGCAGCCACACCAATCGAAGCTCCAGTCCACGGGGAGGTGGCAGGCGCATGGCAATGGATCCAGAGCGGGCGATCTTCTCATATCGTATAGACTGCAATAGACGAGTGCGAATGCCTTCCGTGACCGCTGCTTCCAAATTTCATTCCCGCAGCGCTCCTTCTGAAGAGGCAGCTGTGCCCTCAGCCGGCTCCTCATAAAGCTCCATCAAACTTTTCCGCCTCGACGGGCCCTTACGCTCCTGCGCCTTCTGACGATCTATTATTCTCCACGGCTTACCCTCCTTCTTCCAATTAATGCAACTCAGGCCAGGCAGAGGCACGGTCTCTGACAAGTTGCTCTGCGCCACGCTCTTTGTGTCGAGCATGAAAGATCCATGATAGTGGGCCATGTTGATCTGGTCGCGGAAGTGAGCGCGTGATGGATTCGGATGGATCTCGAAATCGCGGGAGTCGAGCAGAGGAGGCGGAGGTGGTTGGAAGGGGATTTGCGGGGAACGCGCTGGTGGATTGGGAAGGCCGCTCATGGGCTTGTAGCTGGTGTGCGTCGACATGGCCCTCGTCTGCCCAAGACCCCATGCGCCACCCGTTTGCTTTGGAAAGACTGTGCGTGCTGGAGCATCGGTGGCAGCTGGTGCGGGCTCTGGGTGAGCAGGAGAGTCGTACTCGACGGGCTCGGCGTGCTCTGCGTGCTCCTCTTGCACGGGCGCCCTTCCCATTCTGAAGCGAAAGGGGTTTTTCTTGAGGCAATGCGTTGCCGCATCTTCGCTCTTGAAGATGACGAGTGTCGTGTTGGGACTGGACAAGGCATCATATTTCAGGTTGCGGAAGTACTCGACCTCTCCGAATTGCGAGATCAGGCGCAAGATCTCGCGTGACTCGCCCAGGTTGGATGGGCGCGGCGTAATGCGTAGATGGACCGCCCTGCCCGCGGTTGTCCTCGCCAGCGAAGCCATCTGCGTATGCGATAGGATGTACCACAAGGACCACGGAGGACGGAGATGCGAGGTCAGGTCGAATCAAAAGTGCAACGATGTGATAGGTCAGTCTGGCAGACCCCGGCATGGCACGCTAGCAAATGTTCGTCGAGCACGACCAACAACCAAACTGCCCTCCTTTGACCGTAAAGCTCTGGTATGGCCATGGACACACCTTCTCCATTCTCAAATCCAATCGAGTTCCACTTCTAATGACCAGTGCCCACACCAAGAATCTCCAAGTCATGAGCACGCACGGTGGCCAAGGTTGCCAGGTGGCAGAGATGGGAACATGTGCCGTTCAAGCGCGTTACACATGGGAGAAGAGTACGATGACGCGAGAGAATGATATGGGAGGACGATCTGGTCCGCTGCCATCAAGCAGTAGATTTTTGTTACATTGATGCGGTCCAAGTCATTCGTGGCGTGAGGAGGCCACTCAGGTTAAAGAGAATGGTCTCCTAGACGGTTCGAAGACAAAGTATCGTTGCAAGTTGCTTTGACCCGGGAACAGCATAGTTGTTCATCATTTTCTCTGTAGCAGTCAAAGCCCAGCTCGATACTGATCATTGCCAGTTGATCTGACCTCCCCAGCCAGAAGCGACCTCTCTCACGAGACCCTCACGGACCAGCTTCACGACTTCCTCTGCCTTGCCTTCAATCCCGCCTTGGACAATCCCCTGCCTCCAATCCCAAGCGCGCTCGATCTTCTCGCCTTTCTGGGGGTCCAAGGCAACGCTTTCGGCCAATAACTCCCAGCTAGACCCTACACTCTTGCTCAATTCTTCTTTGCTGCTTCTCTTTGCTTTGCCCTTCTTTCCAAACGGACCAGTACCAGTATTTACCTCGTCACGATACGCTCCTAGACTGGCTGATAGTAGCGATTCAGAATTTTCGCGTATACGTCCCGGAGCAGCCACAAAGTCCTCCAGGATTGCAAGCAGTGAGAAGATCTGTTGTTGCGTGAAAATGCGTTTATCCTGGCCCAGAAAAGGTAATGCCTCGCCGAACAATGCAAGCAGTCCTTCAACAGGGATGACTGTTTCTGCTTCTGGATCAAAAAGTCCGCCTGGGATACAGTCTGCCGCGCTCCTTAAGACAGCAAAGAGTGAGGCTGCGGCTTGGCGTTGGCGCTCGAGACTGTGCAATGGTCGCTCGTTTGTGGCGAGAATGTCTTGGTCACGTAGTCCGTAAAACTTGCGAAGGGTGGCGTAACCACTGAGATGGGAAGCCAAAAGCTCTGCAGCTTCCATGTCGGAGTGACCTAGGTCCGTGAGGGCAGTGCGGTCCTTGCTGAGCAGAGAGCTCAACTTCACATCCATGCTCTTCGCGGTAGGCATGGCGGTAGAATGCAACAGAGAGAGTGAAGTCAACAGCGACACTGTGTCCTTGAGTTTATCCTCCGCGTGCGCTCGTGCATAGTAGATCAATGCCGGTCCGTATGACTGTGTGTTCTCAGCCAGGTTGTCTGCGTAGCGTTCGGCAATGTTTCGTCGTTGTTCTGTCTGGCCAAGGTCGTCACAAACATCAAGCACCTTGTCGACAGTGTCTTCGTTGGTGAGTTGCAAGCGATCCAAAAGCTCGCCAATCTTGATTTTAGCGGTCGATATCGAATCGAGCCGATTGAGGAGTGAAACTGCCAGCTCCCAGCCTTCTTTTTCGCCGATCTGTGAAGACGTTAGCATGCTGATGCCAAAATGGCGGGAAACAACTCACCTTGCTTTTGCCAGAGAGCAGATCAGCGTACTCGGCGAGCAAACCGTCTCTGTCTATTTCATCCTTGCCTTTTTCAGGAGCTCCGTACGATAGTACAAGCAGGTCTTCCTTAGAGAGCCCCCCTTGACCCAGTGCGTCTCCTCTGCTGCTCGAACGAGCGAGGGGAAGCCATCCTCCCAGTGCAGCAATTTCTGCCATCGTAACAGCAACAGGTGTGCTGAAGGTCCGTAAGATCCTGATGACACTGTCCACCTGCTCCTCCATGATGCAGGCCAGCCCAAGCTGTACATCATCGGTGGTGTCGGGCTGGAAGACGACATCAGGCACCTGTCTCCCATGGTCGTCTTCAACTATCTGGTCTTGCACTCTGAGATATGCATCCGCCAGCCTCCTGCGATATGCAGCCAATGGGGCGACATCTACCTCTCGTGTTCGATTTTGGGCTCGCTTGACTGGATTCTGATTCACGCTTGCGTTCAGATCAGACTCATCCGAGCCGTCCCACCAGATGGTCAAGTATAGTGCTCCCTCAAGCCATTCTTGTGCTGTCATCAAAATCTGATCTGGCAGGCCCAGGACGAGCCCGTAAAGCAATCGCAGATTCTCATAGATGGTCCACGGCACTTTACTGGACGCCTTGCGGCTCGCGGTGGACATGTTCATGCTAGATGCAAGACTTCGCGAGAACACATTTTGCCCGTTCAAGGAGTCGCCCAGGTCATCACCCTCGGCGAATTCTTCAAGATCGTCCAGGGACGACCTCACATGTTGTCTGAACACGGCCCACTCCATGCTCTTCACGTCCCAATTGTTGTACTGCAAGCCAGGGCACTCATCCAGCACGCGCACACAGTCTTCGATGACGGCAACAATGTTGTCCAGCTGTCTTCCGTGATACCCTGGCTCGCTCGATCCATCATCAAGTGCGCTATCCGCATGCTCCCAACCCGCGTCCTTGAGTAGCCTGATAACGCGACCAGTGTGACCTCGCAGGAGATTGGCAAAGACCACATCCCAAAATGATTCGTGTGCAGAAGGCGAGGGCTCGTTGAGGTGAATCGCATCAAAATCGTCTGGAAAGGGCCGATGCCACGTCTCTAGCCAATCTAGGAGCGCTCGTGGGACTGAAGTGCTGTGCGTTGGCGGAGGCAACGAACCGTTTCGTAACCGTCCAGGCTGCTGCTTCGGACTACCCGTATGAGGATGGTACAGCTGCAGCAGCAGACTGGCGAGATAGGTGGCCCTGGTGAAGCCGTCCTTCGACTGCGGACCGATAGCTCCTGTCTTGGTCTTGACATCGCTATGCTGTTTCCAGGTCTTCGACAGTTCTGCCGCCGTTTCCACCAGCGCCACGTCTCCCTCAACAGTTCTGCGCTGGACTTTGGCGTCGAGAGCTGACACGATGCGCTCGCTTTGGAGGATCACCGCGTCCGATTCATTCAGCTGTGCGGGCTTGCTGTTGCTCGTCCTATTGCGCGCGACCTCCGCAATGCCGCTGTTGTCGCGCACTGTCCCGTAGGCATCGCGCTTGAGTCCTCGCGGCGGTGTGGGCGCTGCAGGTCTCTCGCCTCTGCCCGACCATGCGGACTGGTCGAAGTTGTATTCATCCTCGTCCTCGCGCATGGCATCTTCATCGCTGTACCCATCGTCATCCTCGGGAACGGCAAAACCAGGTCTGCGCGCATATCTGTTGGGGCTTTTCGTCGGGTTGTAGGAGCTCCTGCCGAATCGTGAACTTCGTGGTGGCTCGCCGGCGGGAGTGGTGGATTTGCCAGTGTTCTCCAGCCACGTTGGCGGCGGAGCGATGGGAGTTGTTGACTGGTGAGTGAGAAACGATCGGCCTGGCGTGCTCGGTGGTCCAAAGCCAGACATACTGGCCAGCAGTTGGGGATGGTTGCGCGTAGAAGGCCGTGTTGATTGTCAGCAGCGGAACGCGGAAGAACATCGAAAGTCGCGAGCACAAGCGCGCGTCGGTCGGCGCCAACGTTTCGCCAATGCCGACCTCTTCTCTTTCGCGACCATCAACAAACATTCATCGAGTCTTGTTCCTGTTGTAAGGCCGAATGGTCTCTACATCGCTCCTTTATTGGCACACTGATGCAGACGTGTTGAATCTGGTCTGCGGTTCACAATGCTGAAGGGGGACATTGGATTTCATCTTCACTCTTGTGCTCCTCACCGGATCCACGTCGAAATGCTACGGACAAGACCCATCTCAGAACCCGCCTAGCCATTCTCTCCCGTGCTTGGCTCCTCTCGCATTCTGTAGCGCTAAAACGCAGCTTCTGTAGGAGGTAGTTTGCAATGCGATTGTCGAGGTCTCCTTCCTCACAAGCGTCTCAACACCCATCCAGCTCTGCCCTCACTCAACCCACCACATTCAACGCCCATCAACCGCAATGCCTCCCACCTGCCCTCCCTCAACAGTACATGTCCCCTCACCATCCCACCCACCCCACGCAGCAGCATTAAACGATAGCCGCGCTTCTATAGCCGCCGCCCGCGCTTCCCACGCGCGCCTGGCTTCCCACTCAAAACCGCATACGCGCGCAAGGTTAATCTGCAAGCAACGGGTTCGGAACCAGAAGAACCATCATCTGAGGTTTCGCAAGATATTCCACCCCCTGTTCAACGAAGGATGCGGCCCGGCAGGCAGAGTCAGTCATCTGGACGACAAGGAACGATGCACGACATATCGCAAAGGAGCCGACGTCTGCAGGACGCCGCACCGCTGTTTGTTTCCATTGTGTAGAGTAAGTAGGCTTTTCAGTCGCTGTTGTCGCGTGATGCGTGAATGGTGGTGGTGCGGGGACACGACATGATGAGACACGGTGCGCAGCAAGCAAGCGAGGACTCGCTTCGTGCAAGCAATGATTTGGAAGCAAGGAATTGATATGTCAGGTGCAGGTGTCAGTTGAGGGAGAACGACATGACGCTGGCTGCAGACGCGGCTGCGATTGGCGCCGAATAGATGTGTGACGGACGCGCTGTGCCATCGTGTTCAACAAGCGATGAAGCAATCAATGTCGTTGCGAACAAGATACTGAGCGCGTGGTTTTCAATCGTCCTTGCATGAAGCCTCGTCATCAGGAATGTTCTATCTAAGCATCGTCGCTGTACTGCCGTCCATACTGAAGCTGTTTAGTACGGAGGCCAATGTTCCACGAGTTCCCAGTCCAATATTATCCAAGACTCTTCGCTGCGATAGAATTTCTATCGTCACAGAAGCCCGGCACTGGACCAAACAAGAAGCAAGCCAAAAACAGTATCTACCGGGTCATTTATTCAATGCAGATAAAACTCCCCAAAAGCAGTACGCCGTTGTCGCTCGATGATGGTTCAAAAGCCCACCATTCCTGAAAGTGACGCCACCCTTGCGGGTTGTGATGAAGTCTCTATTCCCATAGTCTGCTCTTGTTTCTTTGGTGTCCCCGTCTTCCAAATATGTTGAATAGAAAGTGCAGATGAGTTCAAAGTTCGTGGCAGAAATGGCTGATTGTGTCACGAGAGCAATGGCTTGGTGTCCCGCAGAAAGCAAGCTCTGTGTCACTGCTATCGGCTCTTGGAGGCTTTGGTGCCACGGGAAAGGTTACGAGTGCCGCTCCGGCAAAGGCTCGTTGGCTCGTTTCGCGCTCGTATTCAAGATTCGTGATCTCGATCGCAGGTCTGCAAGCGCCAAGTGTAGAGTAATGCCGGCCGAGAAGATAGCAAGGCAGTAATACACGTGTAAAGAGACGGCGCGGCTTGGATGTTGAGTGCATATGCAATGCGGAGTGAAGTCGATGTGGGCTGATTTCGGAGACACGTCCGAGCACATGGCGCTATGCATGAGCCGCTGCCACACGCTCAGTAGCGGGCGTTAAGGTTTGATACCGACATCCGATGCGCGGTCGTTGCATGGTGTTGTTGATCATTCGACGAGCGACGACGTAACTCGTCCACACTAGCAGCGTGTTGAGGTTGCGGGTGGCGAAGCTGTGCATAGCCTTGCTGGTAAGCGTTCGACGAGGAAGGTTCGTTGGCAATATGGTTGGTGTGCCGAGTTGGAGTAGAGCGGCCAGATGCCTCGATACCCCCACTGAAGCTGTACAGGCTGGTAGGAGCTTCTTGGGAGGTCGACAGACGGCGCGAATCGCCCACGTCACCCAAAGCCGACAAGGAGTTTGTAGAACTTCTAGCACCGTACCGAATATTGGCTGGTGGAAGCATCGACACCGTGGCGGAGCCGGAATTCGAAGCGGAGCTCGAGAAGCTCTCTGAGATGGGCAGACCGTTAATCGGCGATGGCTCAGGACTTGTTGATGAGGCACTGAATTGATATCCAAGAATCGGTGCGGGGGTTTGTGCAGAATCTGCAGTGCTCGAAGACATGGCGGGCAGGCCGTGCGGTGCTGACGCAGCGATGCCACTGATCGAAGAAGCGCGAGACGCCCCCGGACTTGCCATCGACCACGACATGCTGTTGCGGCTGTAAATGCCTCCGATATGGGCTCGACGCTGAGGCTCTGTCAAAGAGGTCAACGGTCTGATATGAGGCACTTCTGTCGATGGATATGTCGCCTGTTGTGGGGCGTAAGGGACGGGTAGTCGTCGCTCTTGTACCGTCTGTGTCGGCAGTGAAGAATGCAATGAACTCATGTTCAAGGACGAGAAGGCGTCAGCTGTCACACTCGGCAGTCGTGCCGTCGGAGCACTGGCTTGATAGCCTGGTGCCGTGTGTAGATTGCCGAAACTGTACGCTGCTGCTGGCTCGTAGTAGAGATTTGCACTGCCTGATGGTGCCGACATGGAGCCCGATGTGTACGGGCGAAAGCTTTCTGTGCTGTAGGCGCCAGCAAACGACTCGTGCCGGGGAACCGTGGACGATGCGTAGGTGTAATCATCCACAGGAGAAGTGTTGTAGGAATCGTAGTCGGGGTATGCTGTACGCGTATGCAGCACTGGTAGGGAAGGGCGTTGTACGGCGATTGGTGTTCCGCTGCCGCCATTATAGAGGGTCGAAGAAGCGTCCATGGGGTAGGAAGTCGTCGTCGGAGTGGCATTCGGGATGCTGGTGCTACTGGTCGGGATAACCTCCAAACCAGACAGTGGCATATCTCGGCTGCCCACCTGACGACAGTCAGCTTATACAGAATCATAGTTCTTTGGGAGCCACTTACTCTGTTGAACGTACAAGAGGCCTTATCAGCCTGCGCGGATCGGCAAGCCGAGCAGCCACTGCCATCACCAGGATCACCGGTGCATTTGATCTTGCGTCGACGACATCTCGAACACTGAAAATTGATCAGACGCTTCACTTGGCATGTGGGAACCGTCACTCACTGCGACTTGGATCCGACGCCGCGAATGGCCTGGAAGCGTGTTCTCTGGATTGTGCTCGTGTATGGATGCAGTCGGGCCTGAGCGACCGGCAAAATCGGAGCGTAGCTCGTGATGCGGCTCATAGTAGCCATGACCATAAGCGCCGTGCCGGCCATAGTGACCGGAGCTGACCGGAGCCCTGTAGGGCGAACGGGCAAGAGAGTCGAAATCTCCAGCATAGTAGGACTGCGTCATCATGTTGGGCGCATGAATCTCGACTCTTGGCGGGCGAACTGGTGAAGAAGAGCAGATGGCAAGACGAAGGTAGCCAGATCACCATCGAGAAGGCCCGGGGTGCATAGGCATCAATAGAGAGGCCAGAGATCCAGTTCAAGAGGGCTGTTTGCTCTCGAACGTGGGTGGTAGCTGCGGAGGAAGATGAGTGAGTTGCAGCTGTGCTTCGAAATGGTGGACAGCAAACACTGTAGGATGTCGCAATAGGAAGTGGAGGCGAATGTTGTTTGCGTTGGACAAGGTGACATGGGAAGAGATCCAACCAGGGTCAGCAAGGGCAACTAGTCGGCAGTGTTGCTGACGATGAACAAAGTGGTTGGGCCTACGGATCGTTGTCGAAGGCGCACCGACCAGTGCATTTGTAGCAGTGCAACTCCTCGTCATTCTTTTGTGATTGTACGGCCATGTTTTATAACAGAGTCCACGGCTGGGTCGAGCTTCACGGTCGGCTGCATATCCGTGCAGTGGCGACCAGTGGTCCAGAAGGTACCCCAGCAGCAAATGCAGGTCCATTGCAGGGACTCCATCGTTTGAGACGTGTATGCTATGGCTGAAGCGTTGGGCGTTGAAGCGTCCGCTTGTTACACAAATCGGCGAGCGACGAGCTGTGAGACAATTGTCGATGCTCGACTCTTTCGGGCGAAGAAGTAAGCCATCAGATTCCAAAACTCTGGCTAGACTGCCGCTGAGACATCGGTGTTGCGCCCCTTGGCCTCAGGATGACGCGCGGCGTCGATCGTGCTGCAGATGTGTGAGCTGTCAGACCATGCTGAAGGCGTTGACAACGACGGCCCGGCTGCAATGCGCTCACGCGGCACGTGTGCATGGCAGCTGAAGTATGTGTTCGAATGTGCCGCTTCAGCCTTGACCATGTTGTTTGCTCATCAAACATTGCCACGCACAACATGCCAGAGTCTCCGGTGTCTTCTGGGCCAGGCCACACCCCCACACGGGCTGTCGGTCGGCAGGCGATCAACGATGCAGACAGGCTTGCCTCTTGTCCGTCTTCCCAGGTACGTTGCGGACTACGGTCATCTCCGTGATGCAAGGTCCTCATGCCATGGCGGAATGCTCTGGGTGAATGGGCATCCACAACGCAGGAAGCCGAGAAATGTTACCTACCATCGCACGAGCTTGAGCACTTCGTGACATGGGCGGCATCGGCCCATGCCAGCACCCGAGCCGCGGTAAGCGCAGCAGACCTTCTTTCGTCGGCGGTGTAACATATGCGGCCAGCTCGGGACGAGAAGGCGCACTGATGTGGCGATGGCGAAGCAAGCTTGATGGTGGAAGAGTGATTGCATGGGATCATATCTGCTCCACAGCTGCCGCTGACTTCACCAAGAGGGGCGATCTGGGCCGTGTCTGCTTGTGAGGAACGAAGGCACGGCGGACGGGTTCCTGCAGTCGGCATCGCGGCACGGACTCATGATGATGGTGCAGAAGAGAGGCGCTGGAGGGAAGCTGGTGTCGGCCAAGGCAGGCGGGCTGGCGGGCTGCGTGGTGGCGCGTGGGCTGGAGCCGAAACAGTCGCCCGCGCAGCTTGTCGCGTCTGCGTTGACAAGTGCATTGCAGGACAGAGCGGGCGGGCGCAGCATGGGTATTTGATGATGTGTGCTTTGATTGATGAGAGCGGTACAGTGTGCAGACGTGAGGTGGGTTAAGTTAGGGCCCGCCAATCCAATCGTTCTCTGCCAAGCCCGCCCAGGAAGGCAGGAGCTTTTCCAGCGGCTTGCGCGCATCGCCGTCCATTATTCCTCCTCGTACTACCGCCACTCCACCTCTGCCGCCAGTGCGCATCCTCAGGCACCATGGCCGTCATCTTCGAGACGAGTGCTGGCGACATCACCGTCGACCTCTTCGTCGACGACGCGCCCACATGCTGTGAGAAGTAAGTCTGCAGAAATGCCCCATCTCCCCGCCCGCGCTGATCGACTTGCTAAGAAACCTGCGCGCAGCTTCCTGAAACTCTGCAAAATAAAGTATTACAACTACTCACCAATCTACAATGTCCAGCCGAACTTCTCCTTCCAGAGCGGCGACCCCATTGGCCCCGAGTCCAGAGACAGTGACGGCGGATCGGCGGTATGGGCACTTCCCGATGGCACCACGAAGCGCGCATCCAGGCCCGAACGCGCCACCTTCAAGCCCGAGTTCTCCAAAAAGAGAAAGCACAAGCAACGGGGCACGCTGAGCATGGCTACCACGCCTTCCAAGCTGAACCCAGACGAGCGAATAGCAGGGAGTCAGTTCATCATCACGCTGGCGGATGGGCTGGAGGAGCTGGACGGCAAGGCAGCCGTGTTTGGCGAGGTTGTGGAAGGTTTTGATGCGCTGGAGAAGATCAATACCGCCTTCCTGGATTCTACGGGGCGGCCTTTGCAGGATATCAGGATACTCCATACCGTGATTCTCGACGACCCTTACGATGATCCGCCGGGCCTCATCGAGCCACCTGAGAGCCCGTTGCCATCAGCTGAACAGCGGGCGACTGTGAGGATCGCACACGATGAAATTTTGAAAGATGATACCGATCCAGAGCAAATGGAAAAGCTACGCAGAGAACGCGAGGCGCGCGCCCAAGCCCTGACGCTGGAACTCATAGGCGATCTTCCTTTCGCGGACGTCACTCCACCAGAGCAAATCTTGTTCGTGTGCAAGCTCAACCCAGTCACACGCGACGAAGACCTGGAGCTCATCTTCTCTCGCTTCGGCAAGATCCTGTCGTGTGAAGTAATTCGCGACAAGAAAACCGGGGACAGTTTGCAGTACGCCTTCATCGAATTCGCAAGCAAGGAAGACTGCGAGCGGGCTTACTTCAAGATGCAAGGAGTGCTGATTGACGATCACCGAATTCACGTCGACTTCTCGCAAAGTGTTTCCAAGATTGCGGATGAGTGGCGAAGCAACACAAACTCCAAGACGGCCAGATCTCGTGGTGGTTTCGGCGGGATCGACAGTCTGCAGAAACGCAAGCAGTATCGTGATGGTGGGAGAGAGGGTGGTAGTGGTCGACACTATGATTATGTGTTTGACAAGCACGACAAGTCGCAGCGAGACCATGACCGCAATAGCACAAGACGAAGATCTCGGAGTCGTAGTCCTGGAAGACACGATAGGCGCGAGGCAAAACGTGACCGGCATCGCGACGATCGGCAAAGGTCGCGCAGTCCAGATAGGTATCGAGATGGATCTAGACGATAGCCAATCGCGCGATCGAACGTCTTCATGAAAATACAGCACATTCGTCTGTCAGCTTCACGTCAAGTCAATGAACGGATGTTCCCTCTGGTGCTCGGCACAAAATGAAGCATTCACTTACAGCACTTGCTGCGTGACAAGCAGGGGAATAATGAAAGCAAGTGCGTCATTCACCTTCACTTGCTGCTTCCGGCCACATAACAATCGAGTCCAAGTTCTTTATCTGAACCCCCGATTCAAGACTCGAGGCGGCGCTGACAACAACGACAACAACAACATCAAGCACATCTAGTCCTGCCCCGTCCAGCAACCAACAAACGCCCGTCGCACACCCCAACACGCACACATACGCAAAAACGTAGAAGAAGAAAAAAAAAGAAAAACACCCCGCAACCATGTCCGAAGACAACAAAGTCCTAGTCTACCACCACCAACCACCACCCCACGGCACATCACCGATCGTGCCCAAAGGAGGTCTGGATACAATCCGCCACAGCGACCTCGAGAAAGCTCTGAAGAAAGGTACCAACCTTCCCTCGCGCTGTTGTGGGAAAAAAAAAATTCTTTGCTGCCGCGCAATTATTTCCTAACAAGAGAAGAAAAAACATTCAGACTCCGCAACGACTCTCCAACTAAGCACAAAAACAATTCCATCCGGCGCTACGCACGTGGAGATCACGCCAAAGGATCTTCTGAGCCCGGTGAGTGAGATGACATATGAAACAACCATCGCTCGGGGTACTGAGGATGAGATTGTGAGATGGAATATGAGACCGATCATGAAAAAAAAACTGACACCAACACTTGCAGGAACAAAAGGGAACCCGGTCTCCGAAGCCCAACGATGACTCGAGCATTGCTTCGGTGCGAATTCCAGCATCGGTTTTCTTGACTCGTTCGACGGTGGGAGGGTACGAGGAGCTGTACATTGTTTCTAGGAAGCAAGAGTAAGAACGAAGTTTTTTCCCGCTCTTGTTCGTGGTGCACAAGGCTGGAAGGGAGGTGGGATGCCTTGCGGAGAAGGGAGAAGAGAGAAGAAGAAGAAGAAGAAGAAGAAGAAGAAAGCTTCATTGTCCACTCCCCCCAAACGCTATCAGCCCTTTGGTACAAGAAGCCCAGGAAGCAAAGAAAGACCGAAAAAAATGTTCATGATACTGGCTCGCTCGCATTGCCTGCCCCGGCGCGCGCCCGCAAAATGGGTATTGACCGCTGCGGCTCATTACGCGGAAAGAAATTGAAGCAACAATAAACGTCGTATGAAACAGAAAGAACACCTGTCCGTTCCTTTCCCATCATCCATCCAAGATACTGTCGAAGTTCCAGCTCATACAGCTCGAGCTGTTCTGTTTGTTTCCTTTTCACTCGGCGGGATCATGATATGTAAAAACCTCGTCTCCAGCAATCCCCGGCGCACGCCAGTAGCTCACTCCGGCCTCCTCATCGTAGCTGTCGAAGCTGTTCGCAAGCCTCTTGCCGCCTCCGCCGGGCAAGTCAACGACGAACGAAGGCATCATGAAGCCTGCGATGGTGCCTCGGATGTGTTTTTCCAGGTTCAGGATCGTGGAGAGAGGGGTGCGGAGGTCTTCGACGCCGCGGACCATGTCGGGTTGGTAAACGTAATAGGGTTGAATGTTGAGGTCGGCGAGTTTGCGGATCAGGGTTGACATGGTGTGGAGGTCGTCATTGACGCCTTTGAGCAGGACGGATTGGTTGCGGACGGTCACGCCTCGCTCGAAGAGGTATCGAGCTGCGCGTCCGGTGGCCCAGGTGATCTCGCGAGGGTGGTTGAAGTGTGTGTGCATGGCGACTTGCTTGCCGATCGATCGGCCAAGGTTGCTGATGTTGACGAAAGTGTCTGTCCAGCCATCGCTGCGATCAGTGATTCGCATCGGACATACTGCGAGACCTTTGGTGGCGAAGCGGATACGTTGTACGTGGGGGATCTGCAGCAGACGCTTTCCGACCAGTTGGAGTTGTTCGGGTTGGAGGTAGTAGGAGTCTCCTCCCGACACGACGACGTCCTGTATCGCCGGTGTGGACTCGATGTACTCGAACATCCCCTCCCATCGTTTTCGGGTCGGCTTCTGGGACGCTTTAGTGACGGAGTCGGTGTTGTTGCCGACGGCGTACGACCGTGTGCAGAATCGGCAATAAACAGGGCAGACGGACGTCGCTGTACACTATGTCAGCGGCGACAAGTGAGGGGACTCGAGCGATGTACCAAGAAATAAGACTTTGTCGGGATATCGATGAACAAGGCCAGGCACAGGCGAGTCGTCCGTCTCGTGCAGGGAATCCAGTTCCAGGGCCGGGTGGTCGTCCTTGATGGTGGACTGCAGAGGGATGAACTGACGACGAATGGGATCTTCCAGTGGATTGTGCCAGTCGGCGACGCTCAGCATGTGTGGAGTCAGTCGCACGGACATGGGCGCCGCCTTCATGCCCGCTTCCACATCGGCGAGGAAGTGCAGGCGGGTTTTGATGCGAGACCACGGCGAAGTGACGCTCGCTGGTGGTGGGATGCGCTCTGGCAGGACAGCTTCGAGGAACCGGAGCAGCTTGTCCTTTCGATCAATCGTGTGGCTCGTCTGCGGTCCACAGTCGTCAGCACGTCGCACAGGTCATGGCCACGCAGCACCGCGTTGCCTCACCTGCCAGCGGTAGCTGAGAAACTCTTCTTCCGACACGTCCCTCCACGCCTCAATGTGCTGCCAGTAGGCACGGCCATGGCTTCTCACCAGGGGCGGCTCGACCGACGGTGTGGTCTTGGTCGCGAAGATGGCGGGTGGCGGAAAGATGTGTTCATAGCTCTTGTCGGCAACGCTGGTGTGGGTGATGATGGTTCGAGGCTGATGCCGAGTCGTTGCTGCCGCCAACGCTCGGGGCCGCAGCCTGGGGAGGAGACTCATTGTCTATGGTTACGTCAATTGGACTGGTAGGGCAGTCACGAAACGAGCCCCGGTCGATGATCGTGCAGGAGTGACAAGTGAGACGTGCGGCACACGCGCCGACTGGAAGTCACGAGCGGCAAGTGAAAGAGGAGCTTCCAACAACCCGATGCACCTCAGGTCTAGTTCGAAATTCTTGCCTGCATCTGTGATGGTGGAATCCCCTCATGTACTTGTGATGCTCGCGCACTCCGAGTGGCAGGTACGATAGGCTGATATCATCGGCCAGGTGGGTCTTGCGATCGTGCGTGGAGCCCTCTCGAAACTTTTGCCTTGTGGGTATAGTACGGGGTACACGACGCTGCAGCTGGGAGTGCATGCCGTGGCTCGAATCCTCCACGCTCTGTTCTAGCGCTTTCGGTGTCACCACCACAGCTGGAAGGCATTGGAGTCGCGGAGGACGAATGGTCGACGAGCCGCGGCGTATCGCAACCTGCCAACTGCCCTCGCAGAAACAACCTTGGAAGTGCTTCCGAGGCCAGGACCATTGCGGGCACCAGCGCGCGCACGAGGCATCGTAGCACCGTGCACTCATGCGTCTGTTCGTCGTGGATAGGCGATCCACGGCGGAAACGTAAATTTCAACGCCCGAGAGCAATAGCACCACGATGCAGCCCATGTTCGGAGGTTTGCAGGTCTGACGTCTGCCAGAGCACTCGCGCGATACGCTCCAGGCATGTGAACAGATACGCGACTCGCGCAACCCGCATATGCTCAGCCGGGATACGGAAGACCGTACCTCCAGAGGAATGCTTCCGCCATGTCACAGCCTTCGAGTGCATGAGACTGCAGGCTTTGCATGAGTCGCGCGTCGGGTGTTCAGCCTGCATGTGGGTGGACTTCAGGAGTCCATGTGCCGCCAGCGAGCCACCGGTGATGATGGCAGCGAATGTGCCTCAACAGACGATTGAGTAATCACCTAGGAGCTAGAGTAGTTAGTCGATGCTGGCCCCGGCTGAGCGGATGCTCTAAGTTAGAATAGCTCGTGATGAGAGGCAGATCGCTACTCTGCTGGGCCAATGCAAGCCACGGCTCTCTGCCGCGGTTCGTCGACGACGCTTGCTTGACGCCATCAACGTGTGTCCCAAACGGTACGCGAACGCACTCGGCCGCTTCTACGCTGCACGTTGGGGAGAAGATGCGAGCGACGAGCCGTCCCAAGCCCAACAACCAGACGCAGGCCGCGAGTCCATCATTGTGCGCACTTGCATAAAGTTCACGCGCTGCAGGTCAAACGGCCAGCAACTTCCCGCTGCAGTATTAACCGGCACCAAAGCTTGTGGGACACGGCCGTCCTGAATCCTGATCCTGATCCTGATCCAGAGTCTTGTGCTGCCGGCACTCCGATCGGCCGCCGCCACGTTGAACCTCTCCAGAAAACGCCAGGTCTCATCATATCCATCATCACCCACATCCGGTATGAATGCAGTGCAGCGAACTCAATAAAATAACATACCGCTGATGACAGACCGACGGAACTTTCGGCCCTACCGCGCGCGCGCGCCTCGACCTCCGCCATCCCCGCCCACAACGACGTTTTGGGTTTGAGAACGAAAGTGGCTGTGCCTTCACTAGTAAAATCGCGTTGACGATGATGGTGGTGGTGATGGTGGTGGTGGTGATTTCCAAGCAGATTCTACGCGATTCCGAAGACGAGTCGCACGGCATGATGTTATATGCGAATAAGGTACCTCTACAACACAACACCTCGTCATCCCCCGCTCAACAGTACATGTGAGCTCTCACCATCACTCATCACACCGAACGAACAAGGCTGCAGCGGGAGAGAGGCTCCAGAACACACACACACACACACACACACAACGCGTCCACGTTGTACGAGTCCGCGAATCTGGGTGCCGGGACGCGAACCCTCGGATCTGTAGTCTACTACTGTAAAAATTCTGTTATTAAAAGCCTACTAGTCTATCTCCAGCAAGTAAGTGCTGTTCTCCTCGGCCACTCGTTACGAATGTCCTTCTGTTGGTGTGGTCGGCGACTGAATAGGTCTAGCGCCTGGGCCCTGGAACTCGGTCGATTTCGCACCGCGTGGCATGCAGGAGACCACTTCTTCCAACGGCGTTCCATCATGTTGAGAACATTCGCGTACAGTAGTACCACAGGCATCTCCGTCCGCCCCGCAGATACAATATCTGCTCGAGCAGTACTATGATGATGACAGGATGCCTGATGTGATCATGCGCTAGGACGTACGAAGAACGAGACTAGCGCCTCCAAGCCATGCTGTGAAACACCCTGACGATGATCCGCTCTCAACCTCTCAAGAATGGAATGTGATTTCATACACTAATAACAATCATCTATATACATCATATCGATAATACACCAGACGCAGTCCTGCCGGCCATCTGCATCCCATGCCAACCAGGGGTGTGAACGAACACGCATGCCTCTTGAGTAACGCCCCCGCTGCCCAAGTATCATATCCAATCCCAAGTTCTTTCATCAATCATTATGACCGGTAAAAATTAAGTCCCTCGGTCGAAGCTTTCTGGCATTTTCTCCTTTGCCTCTGGTACTGTGGTCGCACGCTTCTCACCTTGCTCGGCGGTGATGGGCGATATAGGTCGATGCTCCTCTTGCTCGTTCTGAACACTGATTGTCTCAAGCTTCGTGGCAGGCACGATGTGCGCCCCCGCTTCAGATATGGGGCTGACAGAATCCGCGTCGGCACTCGATTTCTCCGCACTCTCCCCTTGATGACCCTCAACACTACTACCAGCCAACACGTCGCCTGCGTGTGCGGACGGGCCTGGCGAGGGTGCAAGAGATGGCGACTTTTGCGGCGACGGTGTGCGAGACAAAGGCGAGGGGTCGAACGTCACATTACGACCTGGATTTCGTGGAGGAAGCTTGGGCGGTAACCGCTTCGGAACATTGACGATGCGTGCCTTTGATAAGGTCTGCGATGTGACAGGCTGGACGGAGTGGACCGAGTGCACGACCGATTGCTCGATGATCTGTACATCGTCATAGTGGTCAATGTCGTGGTCGGGAAGGTCGTGCGGAGCATCCGATGTCGCAGGCGGTGTGTGAGGAGGGGTGGTGTAACCATTCGCAGTGTTAATGCTGTTCGGCGCATCTTGTGCTCGCGGAGTGGCAAGGACTTCATGCTCTGGCACATCTTGCATGGGGGCTGCGTTCGGATTCGTGATGCTGCCTTTGCTACTGTGTTGACTGTGACCGCCAATACTTCTCCTGCTGGGTGAGGGGGGCATATCGGCCACGGTATCTGTCTGAGTCGACGTATCTGCCATGACGACGAGTGAGCGTCTCCGATCCAGACTAGTCCTCAGAGAGCTCGGTGTCTTCGGGTCTGCGCTAAATGCACTCGACCGCCAGCTACTACGTCGGCTCGCTGGACGTGCACTGAGGTCTTGGCTTTGCCGAGTGTATATGGGATATATGGGAGACATTGGGGATGGGTTGAACGAGAACTGTTCCCACGAGGCTCGCTTTTGTGTGCCAGCCTCTTTGAGAGTCATGCCTTCTTTCTCCAGCGCCAGCACGCCGTACGGGTCCGGGTCATCCATTTTCGGGACGCCAAATGAAGTCCCGTTGTCGATCTCACAGTCTCCTGGGGCCGCTTCCGTCGGTATCAGGCTTTCATCAATGTCGGCATCGCCCTGTGCAGCCTTGATGGTCTCGAGCAGTCTCTGAATTTCGTAAGGAGGGTGATGAACTTTCCCCGCGAGGATTTCAGCCACGGGAAGCTTTTGCCCGTAAAACCTCTCGTTCTCGTCCATGCGTTCAATGATGATGGTGCCGTCGATCTGTACTCCCGCATAGAAGCCGCGACTTTTGAGATATGTGTACACAGGAGCTTGATGCTCGTGAACGGACGTTTCCAAGGTCCCACCAGCACCACAGGGCCCCGCGACTGCGGCAACTTCACCACCAAGGGTGCATCGCACTTTGGAGAAGGCATCCAGCGCTCTCTGCGAGTTGATCACAACAACGCAGTCGTAAATGTCCACGCCAATCAAGAAGCCAAGACCCGCGGTGTGAAGCATGATGCCCGACGGTGGACTCCAGGTGCCATCCTCTTTCCGCGCGATCAATACTCCCGAGCCACCTGCGCCGCTGATCCACAAGCCCGTCCTCATGGTGGTGAAGATGGCAAGACCCTTGGCATTGCGAATCACATGCTCGGGGATATTTTGCAGCACTTTCTGCTTCTGTTTGGGACCATCGGCCGCCTCGACCTCCTCTTCTGCGTAGAATCCATCCCCTGTGACTGGTCAGCTTGCGGAAGTGCGGCGGCTGTTGCTGCTGCTGCTGCTGCTGACGAACTCACGGCAGAAGCTCTTCAAGATGCGCGCAGCTTTGTCGCTCTCCTTGTCCAGGGTGGTGGGCCAGAAGGCTTCGGAGCCGAGCTTGTTGCTCACCCTATTGATCGGTGGACCCAGCTTGTCGAGGGCAGCATAGGCCTTGTCGAAGCCGGCCTTGCTGCCGGTCTTGACGCGCTGCCACATGGCTGGGCACGGGGGCCACTCTGCTGTTGCTGCACCAGCGTGCTGGCGTCGGCATGCGCGAGGGCCGATGTGTTGTGTACACGGCGGGAGGAAGGAATCGAGGCAGCGCGTCCGGGTTTGGTGGTCTTTTGGAAAAGCAGCAGCAGCCAACCGCCGATCACTTGTCGTGGTGGCTCAAGGCGACCGCGGCGCATGGTCCGTGGCAACGGGGTGACGGGTTTCAACAGACAAATACGAATTTCCGGCAGGCAGGCAGGCAGGCAGGCAGGCAGGCAGGCAGGCAGGACGACGGCTCACCCCATCGTTTATTATTACGCAGCCACGGAGGCGCCGGATCACAGATGGGGAGACGGCTAAGCGATGTCATCTGTGACGACGTCACTGCAGAGCAGGCATGATGTGTGCTTTGGTGCCTGTGCCGATCGCTCACCACGCGGATCTCAACCAGCAGCAGCGCCGCCACCTCCTGCTCCTCCTCCTCCTCCTCCTCCTCCTCCTACCTTCTCCTCCTCCTCCGCCGCCGCCGCCGCATCGCCCCGTCTGGCCAGGCAACAGAAAGCTCCATCGCGCCACTGTCCGCACCAAGCCATTTTCCGCACGAGAGTTTCGCGCACCACCGCTGTCGCCGAGGATGGCGCGTCGCTCTTCCGGTACCGCTGTGCTGCCATGATGCTGGGCACTTTCGGGCCACACCTGCACCACAGCGCGCGCTCAGGAACGACCTCTGCACCTGCGTGGCTCCCCACATTGTACCATCAACCATTGGTCCTCTTTCGTGTGCACCGCCGGATATGGCAGTCCCCCATGTTGTCCTCGTACCAGCACAGGCCCTTCCAGCGCAGCCCTGGTGGGAGTCGTTGCACCTCACCATCAACGCGGCCTTTCAGAGCAAGAACGATCCCGCATTTCCGCCTACCTGGACCCGCCTGCCATTGGACCCACTTCTCGCTGCCAAGAGACTTGCTGGCGAACTTGGAGCTGACGGTGTCCTTGCGGTAGCCCTTCTGCAAAACAATCCTGTCGCGTGCGCAGGAGTGCTTCCCTTTCGCGGCCCAAACTGGATTGCCGATGCGAACGCCGCAAGTGGTAATGATGAAGTCGCCCATGCTCCCAATGTCCCGGCGGGGCGACACAACGCGGATGGAAATTGCGAGCCTGCTGAGATTGAAGATTGGGAGCTGTGTTGCGTCTGCGTACATGCTCGAGAATGGCTTCACTGTAGAGCCAGGCTTGCCCGCACTTGTGGCTGACATTCACTTCACCCTGGGCTGCAAGAATCTCAAGTCATGAAACGCCATGTACTACTTTCGCGCAATGCTCCCAATGGTACGGGCGAGCAGAGTAAGTAATCATGTTCTCTTCACCCACCTCCACCTCAAAGATGACAACGCTGGGGCCATATGACAGCTCAGCCGGCCTTCAGGTTGAGCATGCTTTCACGCCAGCTTTTACACAATCTTCTCGACTTTCTGAAAACGAGACTGCAAGAATACTGCTTGATGGGAATGAATCAAGTGTTTGGCTGCTTACCCTGGACACAGGTTTCGGCAGTGCACCCAGTGCGCCGCATGGAGATGCACGATGCTATGCCATGATCGCGGGTTCCTGGCCCGTGACGAATGCGCATCGCATGAGAGAGCAATTGTATGTGCTCATGCAGCTTCACGAGTCATGCCAATACCACATCTGTGCGATAGATGATGTCAATGCACGACATATTGCAGGGATACGACATATGCACAAGACTCCGCACGGCACCTGTGCTCGCATGACTGATGCAGAAGCGAAGAACCCCTTCGCGAGTGTGAAGATTATTAACACTGCCTAGGCAAGCTCCCGTCGACGCAGACTGGAAGCGTGAGTTTCCGCACGGCACTGTCCATGCACATGAAAGTACTGATGAACAGCCTTATAATCAGTTCATTCATCAACGGCTGCATCTGCATGAAGTTGGGCAGAGCGACAGTTGTGGCGCTTTACTTCAAGTCCGCCCGAGTCAAACATGCCCACAGGTCGCGCCCCGAGCTGCGATTGGATTTGAACGCCGGTTCCTTGAGGCTTCCAGATCTTCCATATATACCGAAGCTATTATTTGCGGCATCGAATATAGGATATCGGCAGAACGATGACTTCTTTCGCATAGCCAGCTATGGATCGATTTGCGGACGATCATACATGATAACCGTGGGCTTCTGTACTTCACTTGCGGGCGTCGCCTGCCAAGGTCAGCTCTGCTTCACACAGCTTGTACGCTTCTTTCTCATCAACATGAGAGGCTCTTTCTCTTTATTCTCATTAGTGCTCTCCTGTGTGAGCTGGATCACGCATACGAACGCGATTGAGACACGGCAAAATGTTGGCTTATCGACCTGTGTAGTACGATATTCCTCCTTGATGGCACACCAATTCTGGAAGATGGACTTACCCAATCTGTAGCAAAGATGTCACGACATTTTACTGCCGGCTTATGACTGCGACTCGATTACGGACTTGTGCTTTTGCGTCAACACTGGTCTTCAAGACATGCTTGATGCATGCGTCACGAGCAACTGTACAGTCGCACAGTATCTCGGTAATTAGGTCTTGTCCAGAGCTTTGGAACTCGCTGATTGATGTAGAGTCGCAATCTTTCAACGCAAAGACCTGCGACATACCACAACGTAACCATACAGCCGTGATGAAAATTCTATCATGGACCTTGTTCGGTCTCGCGACAGTGTTCCTTTTCGGGCGAGTCGTCGCATGCGCAATCAGCTACGGTGGGTTCCGTGGCGATGACTGGATCGTCTTGTGTTGCTATGCTGCTCTTGCGGGCTCAGCAGTATGCATTCATCTTGCCACGGCCAACGGACTGGGAGCTGAGAGCTATCTGTTCGACATCACTCAGCTGGAGGAAGTCACCATGGTGAGGCACACGTCCAGATTTCCCGAGTACGCGTCAAATGCTGATGGATTTTACAGCTCTTCTACATTTTCACGTTACTGGGGAACTTCATCTTACTCGGCACCAAAGTCGCTCTAGTCTGCCTCTACCTACGAATCCTCCCTGCGTCTGCTATCAGCCGCGCATACCGGTCTCTATGCTACTCGTTCATCGGTCTTCTCATTCTGACATTCATCGCCACCGAATTAGCGACAGTTCTCCAATGCCTCCCCGTCACATCGATCTGGACCTCTTACCAAGACGGATCCCGCCAATGTCTCAACACCGCGACTCTCCACCGCGCCTCGAGCGCACTAGATCTCGTGTACAGCACAACCCTCCTCTTCCTCCCCATCCCACTCCTCCTCGCAACAGAACGATCTCCCGCGCAACAACTCGGCCTCACCTGCATCTACCTCACCGGCCTCGCAATCCTAACCTGCTGCCTCGGCCGCACAATCATCTCTCTCCCATCAACAATCCCAACTAACAATGACAACAACACCAACAACCCATCATCTCCCCAACCCACCAATCTCACCCAACCCACAATCTGGACCCTCCTCCACCTCAACCTCAGCCTCATCCTCATCTGCCTTCCCCCTCTAGCCTCTCTATCCGACTTCTCCCCCGTCCGCATCATCCGCATCCGCGTCAAACAAAACAGCATGTTACCACAAATCAGCAACAACAGCTCCGCGGAAGAAATCCTCGCCGAAGATGATCGCCGACCATCGGGTTTGCGGCGGACGACGAGGACGACGATGTTGGAGATTCCGAGGGATAATAAAGCTTTCGGTGGTGGTGGTGGTGGTGGTGGTGGTGGTGTGAACGACAACGCAAATGGCGGGACCAGCAACGGGAATGGAAACAACAACGAAAAATTCAACGAATCCCCCGCTCCCGGTTTCCTGCATGTGGGAGTCGGAGATGCGACGGTGACGTTGCAGCATAGTATTCCGAAAGAGACGACGAGGGATAAATTTGTGTATAAAGATGTCGAGGGGGTGATGCATGAGGTGGAATTGATTGATCGGCTGGGGTTGGTGGTTGTGGAAGAAGAAGAGGAAGAGGAAGAAGTAGGAGGAGGAAGAGGTGGTGGTGGTGGAAGAGGAGGAGGAGGAGGAGGAGGAGGAGGAGGAGGAGAGGAGGAGGGGATTTGGAGAGGGGGGGTTGTGGGGTGATGGTTGAGGGAAGATGATGATGATTGCAGGGAAGATGCGCTGTGTGTGAGTGTGTGAAGGACGCATCTCTGATTCCACGAACGGGTCATTGCGATGTATAAGTAACAACAACATATCAAACGATTGACGACTTTGATGCGCGCGAAGGAAGGATTATGGGCTGCCAGAGACGAGACTGGAATAATGTTGTTGTGGTGTTTATCCGAGAGCTCTGCCAAAAGCAGGAAGAGAAACTCCAAAAGCGAGTTTTAGTCTTTGGCGTGATTCAAATCCATTTTCAAGCTTTTTTTTTTCATTTTTGCTATTACTACTACTTACTACAACGACCTCAATCAAAAGGCAGTCGTGCTTCAATATTCCATGTCATCATCATCATCAATATCATCATCATCATCATCAACAAGTCATCTATCATACAAAGTCATTGGAGCCTCGCCTCGGATCGACTTCCAAAACGCGACTTATACCCATCCATCCCACCGCGGTGCGTAGGAAATCGCTACTAGCCACCTACTGTCTCCGCGCCTTAGAAAGGCTAAGCACGATCCTCGGCGGGTCCGGCGGAGCAGGTCGCGTCGGAGGTGGAACATCCTACTGATCCTCGGGCTTACGATTCGTGCTCTCAAAACTCTCGGGCTCCAAATACGACCATTCGGGGACCTCGCGAATTTTCTTCCACATTTCCTTTTCCAACTTATTGGCCGCTTTGTGGTATGGAGTGTTTTCCGCGTTGTAGCGTTTGCAGTTTCGCACGATGAGGAGGACGTCTTTGACAAAGTCTTCGACGGTTTCGTATTGGTCTTTGTCGAGTTTTTGTTCCATGCTGCTGAGGTCCATGGGCTCGGTGATGACGGCGTAGTAGTCTTGCACTTCGTCGCCGTTGACGGGTTGGAGGAATGGCCAGGCTGAGCTGCTTGTTTGCAGGGCTGAGAGGAGGCCGAGGAGGAGGCTGTGGGATGGGTTGCGCCGTGGCTGGCGTGCGAGCGCGTCCATGTCGGGGGACCAACCTGTTGCTTTGATGGCTTCGATGGAGAGGGGATCAATCTCTGGTAATGGCTGTCCTGCCTTGGTATTCCTCCACGCCTTGGGCGGCTGGTGCACTTCGTAACTCTTGGAGACAGCACGGATTTTGGCATGCACGGCAGCCTTCTGTTTCAGCAGCATTCGCCCTGATTCGAGGTAGCGAATCTTGGGCAGCATGGAGCACTGCATGATGGTGCCTCCCTCGTAATCTTTGATATACCCCATCCACTTGGGCTTATCCAATGTGATCTCTTTTGTGAATCCTTGCTTTTTGAAATACCCAATGGCGTAATTGTCGGCGTAGGTCAGGAAGTGCATGACATCGCTCGTGGCTTTGACGTAGTCTTTCAGGTGGCTCATGAGATGTGCGCCGTAGCCTTTCACTTGCTGGTCGGAGCTGATGGCGCAGAAGACAATCTCGGCAAACTGTCTGCCTTTGAAGGGTCGATATGTGATGCCACCCACCACCTCTCCAGGCATGTTAGTTTGGTCTGCGAAGGAGCCAGTCGGAGGTCGCTTGACGATCGCTATGCTCATGTGGGTCCGGTCGTAGACGAGTCGTGCGATGTAGTCCTTGGGCATTTTGGGGAGCTGCTTTTGAAAGATGCATTTGAGGCCGGTGAGGATGATGTGCGATGCGGGTTTGCCGTCGTTGTTGACGACATAGAAGGAGATGTCGCCATTGCGCTCCTCGACCACGGCCGGCTTCTCGGGGTATGCGGCGTGATTGATGGTAAAGGCCGCGTCGGTCTCGTCTTCGTCGTGGTCTCCGTTCGATGCGGGTGGAGGCGACACGGACGGCTTGATGCGCTTAGCATCGTGGCCATTGATGCCTTCCTCCGCCTTGCGCTTCTCCTCTTTGGCGCTGGCCATGCTCAATATCTCATGTCGTTATCAGTGTTGTGCTCGATTGTGGTGGATTGTCGCAAGAAATGGCGCGTGGAGCTGGAAGCGGAACGGCGGGAACTCGGCCGATGCTTGCCGCCAGTCATGTGAAAGCCTTCACTTGTTCAACGTGCCCTTAATTGAGCAGTCACTCACATCAGCACCACATGCTGGATGAATTCACACGCAGCTCTGCGGCTCACATTCAACATCACTCGTGTCTGCAAAGAAGGAGTTCCACATGAGCGGAACGTGCAGAGCATGTATTGATACAGTTTTCATCTGTGAATTGCTATCATTTTATGCTCTCAACACCCCTCCTCAGCACTATACAGAAACCAGAATACCCGAGCGCCGAAAACTTGCCTCCTTCTATGCTCAAAACACGCTGATAAAGTTGTTGATCCTGTCCTTCTGGTTCTGCGCAATGCACTCCGAAATCCACGTGATATTCCGAATCTCCTGTCCCGAGAAAGTCAGTCAGTATGCTGCCCACTACGAATATGAGCTTCACTTGATGAAAAGGAAAACTCTTACCTGCTCCCTCAACTTGACCCACGCATACACGACAGCATGCGTGAACTGGTACGTGAACGCCAATTTTGCAATTTCCATTTCCTTCTGGTAGAACAGATCTTCCAGACTCTTGCCCTCATCGCCTCCGACGCCACCGGACTGGTTGCCCAGCGAGTTGCCGCCCATGCCCGTCTGATCCAGCATGGTGCGGTAGTCATGGACGCCGTCGACTGCTATCCGCACACCCTCCACGTCATCCGCTCTGCTCAACATCAACGTGCCCTCGGGATGCAAGCGGCCAAAGTTGGGATACAGCTTCTTCCGATCCTGCTTCGAAAGCTCTGTCCCGAACGAGTTGATTGTGATATTTATTGATCTCCTATCCGCTTCGAATTCCAGCACCTCGCTCATCACGCCCGCAGTAGGAGTACCCTGGATCCCAGGCTCTTCATTCACAAATCTGTAAAAGTCTTCGAGGTAGTTCTTGTACAGCGTGTTTCGAATGATTTCAATATTCAGCTCGTCGAGATCTTGGTGGCTGATGCTGCCCTTGAAGTAAGGCGCCAGCGGAGTTTCGATCAGGACGGAATTGTACAGCTCTTCGATGTTGGTGGCCACGCACAGCACGGGCATCGTCTCGAACCAGCCCAGAGGGTGACAGCGCTCCAGGAGGTCTTTCGTGTCGCGTTCGTGGAGCGTGCCGGTGATGAGAAGCGCCACGTTGTCGATCATGTAGGCATATGTCAGGTACTCCATGAACTTCGCCAGGCTGCCCGTGGCCTGCGCTTGGACGTAGCGGAACTCGGCGACGAGCTTATCGAGCGTTTTGTCGGCGAGCGCGGATGTGGATGGGTTCGGTGGGAGGGAGGCGAGGTAGTCGCCGTACGCTGGTCCCAGTTGCAGTTTGACATCTGGCACGCTTCTCAGTCTTCGCTCTGCCTCCTCCTCGATGGCCCGCACTCTCTTCCATGACCTACCGTCGATGTTCTCGCATTGTGTCAGGTTGCCGTAGTTCTGGCCGGTGAGCAGTGCGCTCCGGTAGCCACGCACGATGCCTTCGACGTAGCCGTTGGTCGCATTCTGTATAGAAGCCGCCACCGTCAGTCACATGCCGGCCATGGAGATGAGCTCGATGGGCACACTCACGTAGAACATTCCTTCGGCCATGATTGCGGTGTTGAAGGTGGTTGGTGGAAGTGAATGTGCATGAGGCTGCCGCGGTGTGCAGCTAAAGTAGAGGTGCCAGCGTCAAAAGAGCTCGGGCCTGGAAGATCGACACGGCGTCGGTGTTGGCACTCGCGCGCAGACTTCAACATACATGTACCAGGGCAACATTTCACGAGCGACTGGAACATGACCTATTTGATCATAATTTCGTATTTCATTCATGATAGAACACATTTCGTAGCAGCAGCAAATAGTAACACACAACATACCCTGCAGGCTCAACTCCAGCAGAGCCACACGGATAACGAACGCGAAGCAGATCTCAGCACAAACAGCCCCAGCTCCAGCGCTTGAGCGCGAGTCGACTTTTGAGGACGTTACCGCCCAGTTTGAATGATGTTGGGGAAGCCCATCTTTTGTATCGGTCAAAGGCGAGTATCGCAGTAAGTTATGATGGCCTGATCAGTCCAGCTCCATCGCATGGGCTGCACAGCCGTTTGGCTGACTAGGAGCTTGCAAACTGCCCACCATGGCGGTCGTGACTTCGTTCTGGTCGGCGGTGATGGGATCGGTCTCAGCCCTTATGCATCCGCCTGGAGCTGCGAGATGAAGAGCTGGAAGCATCTGAAGGCGCACGATGAGTTGACTTGGATCTGTGGTCACCAAACGGGCCTCGGTCAGGTCTTCGGAAAAGATGTAGTACTCGTGCTGTCCGTTGTAGGCATTGAGAGCGGCCACGAGATATCCAGGAATGGAGCTGTTTTCGAACCAGATGGACACGTCGGTGAGCTGTGGGTAGTGGTTGCTGATCCACTTCGAGTAGGCTCGCTGGTTGATCTGACGAGCTTCGCTGGAATCCATACGCGTCCAGCTGATGCCCAGTCGACGAGTGACTTCGTCAATCAGTGGCTCATTGGTGACCTCTCGCATGGTTGGTGGCAGAACCAACTGAGCGAGGTCGTCTGGACCAACGGCGCGAGAGTCCATGCGCTGAGACTTGCGCGATGTCACGCTCGGACGCTTGGAGTGCGCCAGAGCGAAAGGTCGACGAGCCTCGAGCTCTTCCTTCCAGGTGCCTGATTGCGATTCGGCGCAAGCCTCGTAGCCCGGATCTTCCGGGTAGATCAGAGTCATTCCTGGGCCGTAGACCGGCTTGCCTCGAGGCTTGACGGGCCCATCGCTGCCAGGAGTGACTGTCGATCCGTCTTCGAGGTGTTCTTCCTCCTCGTCATCTTGCGAGAAGATGTCACCACGAGAGCGCTTGCGACCTGCGATCGAGGCTGGAGTAGTGGCGTTTGCGTTGAATGCATTCGCGTTCGCGAGGCCAGCGGGGTTGATGCCATTGAGTATGCGTGCGTTGCTATTTTGCTGCTGAGCATAGTGACTGTTGACGAAGTATTGATTGGGTGCCGAAGGCGGCAGCACGACGGTTGGTGAGTTATCGAAGAAGCTATTCGACATGGTCACGGGCGGTTAGTGTTAGTTCAATTCTCAACTGCTGCTTATCCTGCGCTGTAATCTGCATACAAGCGCTGCGAGAGCTTCGGCTTGCGAGGGAATTGGCGGAAGTCGATGTTGAAGTAGGTCGAAAGGTGACGTGAGCTCACAGCAATGGAGATGTGGAGTGGATGGAGCTGATCGATGATGTGGGCGACGGTGCGGTAGTGGTCGCGACTGATGAAGTGATGAGGTGTTGAAGAGAATGAGTTGTTTGGTGCCGCTTCGTGTGTCGCGTGTCGCGTGAGGCGTCGAGTGGAAGTGGAAGAGGTGGGCGCGATGTCAGGAAAGAGCATTGAGCTGAGAGAAGCGAGGAAGGAAGGATGAATTGTGCCGGATTGTACGCATGGTGGATATTACTCATCAGTGTAGTGCACGGCCCAACAAGATGCGTATATATCAAGAACAGTTAGACCCGCTTCAATGCAAGGGCAAAGGGCTCGGAATCCTTGTCCGTATAGGGGCGTACCCACCGGATCCAGCACATCTCAGCGATATAAGTCCACAAATACCGCTAAAGGATAAATCACATGACACTCCCCACATGAAAATGCACCGTGTGTCCACATCCTAAACCTAGCAAACAAGCAGGAACACAAGAAACCCTCCCGACCAATCATGCACCGCTCCGCCCACAACTATTGCGCGAGTAGCTCCACACCGGCCGGACGATCACACGGCAAGACGGCGACCCGCCCGCCGCTCATCATCGTATCAGACTGGGCAATGCACCGTATAACTGAGCACGCTATTCTACTTCTCATCCGCTACGCCACGCTCGATCCGGACAAAGTGGAGGAGGCGCATCGCAAAGCAAGCAAAGCAAGATACTTGTGATGTGACCTCTCACATCATCGGTAGGTAAGGTTATTAGGAGGTAGTCCATCGTGATTGTGAGATTTGCAAAGTGGTGGTAACCAGGTGGCTGGGGATGACGAATTAAAAACTTCGCCCGGTCTTTTTCATCATCATCATCATCATCATCATCATCATCATCATCACCCACAATGTCAGCTCATCACTTCGCCGGAGCCGGAGATCTAGCGAGCGAGTGGTGCCAGCCAGGCATGATAATAATAATAATAATAATAATAATAAGCAGCACTCATGAGGTTGCTCGGGGAGATGGGATTTCTGCTGATCAGCAAAGAAGCACGTGGTTGGCAAGAACAGCAACGCTCCAAGTTACGACCTCTTTTCACCTCTGCAAACAAGTTTTTTCCGATTCTTAATCCTCAAACCCCTCGAAACCATCCTCCTCAGCAGCCTTCCTCGCATTCTGTGCTCTGACAGTACTAATCAAAACTTCGAGTTCCCGCTCCTTCACCTTCTCAGCCTCGCTCATCTTCGACTGATTCTCCGCCTTTCGTCGCACTTCTTTCCTCTCTCTTCTCTCTTCTCGCACCACTTTGGCACCTTTCTGCTTAGTCCAAGCTTTCTCTTTCCTCTGCTTCGCCGCGGCGAGTTTGCCTCGAAGTTGGGAAGAAGAGAGCTGCGGGCTTTCGCCGCGAGCACGAGCAGCGGTGTCTGCTTGGCGACGTGCTTCGTGCACTTTGTCGGCGTATGATATATTGTTGAGGTCGAATTGTGCGGGTAGATCGAGGCCGTGCGAACGATCTGTAGCTGCTTCTGGGAAGTGGCGTTTCAGTTCGGGCATCTTGGGCCAGCGGAGGAGACCCCAGGCTTTGCCGGCTTCGATCCAGTTGAGCTTTCGCACGCTGAAAATGTCGGTGGGTAATGTTTTGCTGTATGCCTGGATCCAGCTTACGAAAGCTTTTTGTGAGCGGTCGTGAAGTTCTCGTTTCTGCGTCAACACTTTGCGGATTGCATCGGTGGTTTCTTTGGCGTCTATATCGGACAGGCTGGGTGGATTGGGGTAAGGCTCGAGCGGCGTGCCTTGGAGGCCGAGATATGTGATATAGTCCTCTTCACCACTTTCGTTCAGGAACGTGATTGCCATGCCTCGTTTGCCTGCTCGACCAGAGCGACCGCATCGATGTATGCAGTCTTTCGGCTGCTTGGGTGGATCGAGCTGTACGACCAGATCAATGTCGGGTATGTCGATTCCTCGAGCGAGGACGTCCGTCGTGAGTAGGATCGCTGGAGATACTGAGTCGCGGAAGTGCTGGAGATTCTTCATCCGTATCGCGGCTTTGTGGTCGCCGTGAAGAGGATATACCGACATTCCGAGAAGTGGCTGCAATACATGATTCCAGTATTCAACAGCAGCACGAGTGGAGACGTACAATATCGCCTTCTCCGCTTTGCTTCGCTCCAAGATGTGCTTGAGATGCGGTATGCGGAGAGACTGCCTCGTCACAAGGTGATACAGCTTCAAACTTTCAGGCGTCCGCTTGTCTAGTGCACCGCTCTTGCTCCGCACTTTCGCGCTGATCTTGAATGGATATCGCATGCCGACTCGGACAAGCTCATCCACAGCTTCCGAGACGGATGCGCTGAAGAGCCCTGTCCGTCGTTCTTTGGGCACAATTTCGAGTATTCGCTGCAAATCTGATTGGAAATTTGGGTCGAGGAGCCGATCTGCTTCGTCGAGCACCAGGAGATCGAACCAATGCCGCTTGATGACGACCTTGGAAGATTGCAAAACTTCGACAAGTCGCTTCGGTGTGCCAATGAGGATGTTCGCATTCAATTGTGAAAATGTTGCAAGATCTTCTGCCAGCTTCGTCCTGCCTCCGACCAGCAACTGCGGTACCGCATAAGGTCCAGGTGGCACCTGCTCAACTTCCACGTCTTCCATTTCCTCATCTTCGCTGTCCACCTCAGGCTGTGCTGCTTGCTTGAGATAAGCGGCAGAAGGTCTGTGGAAGTCCAGGAGACCTGTGAGCACATCGTATATTTGGCTTGCGAGCTCCTTGGTTGGTGCGACAACTATTGATCGCACGTAACCTCGCTTGTTGGGTTCTTCGGCCTTGAGGATGCGCTCGACCAAGGGTATGAGGAAGCTGAGCGTTTTCCCACTCCCTGTGACTGCTTCAACGACCAAATCCTTGTTGCCCATCAGGAGTGGAATGGCCATCGCTTGTACTGGAGTGGTTCGGGCGAACCCCATGCCCGCGGTAAAGTCGAGAATCCATTGCGACAGTTCTGGTGTCAAGGCTTCGAAAGATTTGGGCTGTTTCTTTCCTGTAGTAGGATCTTGTGCCATCTTTGTTTTTGGTGCAGATGGTTGGCAGACACGCTTCACGAAGTCATGCGGATTTTTGGCAGACAGCCTCCAGGGCAAACTTTATGCGTATCCCAAAATGGTTAGCGTGCAACAGGTGTCACGTGAGCCAGTGCGAGAAGACGGCGGTGCGCTGCAACCAAGACCTCCATCTTGGATTGAGACCAACGAGTGAGGACGTGCAAGAAAAAGGCCATCGTATTGGAAAATCAATGGCGATTGGCTCAGCACATTCTTTTCTGCCGCCCTTGGCACTGATTTCCAAGCCCGCCAACACGACTTGTCAACGTTGTTACGTACGGACACGACGAAGCGTCACCAACGTGGCAGCCCCGTCCCGTGCTGCGTGCATCAATGATCGACAGATTTTTCAACTTCTTGCTCACGCTGTTGATGATGAATGTATTGCACAACAGTACCAGAAGTGATACTGAGATCAACCTTCTGCCTGCAATGTCGCTTGTGTAGTGGTGCGAGTCGTTGGCAAAGTCTGTGGCTGATCAATTCGGGTAGCACGGCACCGCCGATTGGGAATAACGTGATCAGAATCGCTCATGAAATGCAACTTTTGGGGTATCACTGGGTTATCTATCGCTATGCTGTGTTCATGCCATTCTGCGTGCTACCGTTTCGCTCGAGAAGCCAGCTCCACTTGGCTATACCAGGCTGCCCCCAACAAGGTGATGAGCATGCCGAGTGCGTTGAGCGCACCCACTTGAACGTGAAACAGGACGATGCCCAGCAGGATGGTGAGGGCTTGCTTCACATTCCCGCACACGGTAATCGTCAGGGCGCCCGTCATTTTGTTGGCCTGGAATCCAACGATGTTGAGGAAAAACGCAGTGGTGGCGTTGAGGAGTAGTGCAGCGCCAAAGGCATTCGAAAATCGACCCTCGGCGTACGCGATCCTGAATTGGTCTGCTTCGCCGGTGAGATAGGCATATATCACACATTGTATGGCGGCCAAGGGGGACATTCGCAGGAGCACCTCGAGTGCGGAGAGTTTCAATGATCCCGTCATCAGTCGGTTGGTCGCTACGGTCTTGATTGCTGCCTGGGAAGTGTTAGTCGCAGCGACGAAGCAATGGCCGCACGTGTCGCACTCACCAGCACCACGCCCAGCAGCGTCATGGTGAAACCAGCAAGGGTGCAATAGTAATCGCCGACGGTGGCCAGGGCGACTCCCGCGATGAGCGGAATCATTGTAAGGTAGGTTTGGCTAGAAAAGGTTCTGGCGTATGCAAAGCGGTAAATGAGAATGGTCATGACGGGCGTGGTGGATCGCATGATCTGGTGGAAGGGCACGGACACCATGGCCAGAGAAACGTTGGAGATGGCAATGTTGATGGTGAACAGCAAGGAGAAGGCGACGAGGGTCAGGTTTTCCCGCGTGCCGAGTGTCGAGAGTTGGAGGAGGCCGAAGCCCAACATGATGAAGCATCCTATGGAGGTTGCCGTGCAGTGAATGGCGGTCAGAAGCCAAGGAAAACGAGCCTGTGAGCATGTCAGCGTAAGAATCCGAGGAGACGGCGAAAGCATGCGCACCGTGCCCAGCACCGACTTGTTGGACAAGGTCAAGAACAAGTTGAGGAAGAAGTAAGCAGCGAGGAACAGCAGCTTGGAGCGAGCGGGCACATGGTGTTCTGCGGCGACGGACGGCGTCGACTGTGCTTCGAGGTCCCGGCGCTCTTTGAGCGTGGTGGTGATGGATGAAGTTGTGGAGGAGGAGGAGGAGGAGGAGGAGGAGGAGGAGGACGATTCCGTGCTCGATCGCAGGTCCCTGAACGGCTCGTGCGGAAGGGTGTTGTCGTGGTCGTGGAGCAACTTCTCGACATCCCCCAACGCAGGACTGCCCATGCTGGAGATGGTGGGGATGGGGGAATGGGGGGGGGGAGCAGACAGACGCGCGCTCCTCCTATCTATATCGCATGCAGGAGCGGCAAGGTTTCAGGCTATCCGCTGGCGAACACGGATGGTGGCGCAGGGCTGTCAGCCACGTCGGCGCGCTCATTTCGCGTCTCGGCAGCGGGGCGAGGCGCGGCGGGCAGCAGGCGGGCGAGAACTGACGCCGCTGCTTCGTCATCCACCGGCATCCCGATCGTCCATGACTGCGGACTTGCGGCGGCGTGGATCGCGCACGCAGCGACGAGGCCAGAAGGGTGATGGAGTGAGTCAGTCGCGCACGACATCGAGGCCGTCGCGGGCGGAGCATGGAGGGGAGGGGAGGGCAAGAAGCGCCGAGGCTGCCGTGCCGCGCCGCGCCGCGCCGCGCCGTGCCGTGCCGTGCCGTCAACCGTGCTGCGTGCGTGCGTTCCTGGCCCCCGCGCGCACCGGAATGGACATCACACAGCTTCACCCGGGGACGGACACGTGCGACTGTCGCTGACTGTATCACGCGTGCGACCGGACCACCGCCAGAGTCCGGACGGGTGCACCTCAGCTTTCGATTCTGTCTCGCGCGGCGCATGGACAATCTCCCGAATGCATCTTGGACCCTCGTCAGCGAACTCGAGCGGTGCAGGCTGCTATGGTACACGTGTAATAAGTCGGCCCTCGTCGTATCGTGCCTCGTCCTCGTGCCCCTTCGCTGACCTCTACTCCGCCCTCGGCTCCCCGGTGCGAATGCGGATTGCTCTTGCCTCGCGCGCCAGCCGAGCATCCCTGGAACTCAGGCTCAGCAGCCACCGTGCGGCTTGCTCGTCCTCGGCCGTGAACTTCCTGCTCGATGCCTTCGTCCCGCGTTGCAACTTCTTGCTGCTCCGCGTGATGCGGCAGGAACGCGACGAACGTGTCGGCGGCGGCGACAACGGTCCATTTGCATCGTCACTCTCGCTGGACGCACTGAGCACGGCCTCGGCTTCCGATTCGGGAAGGTCGGAGGACCATTCGTCTGCGACGCGGTGTCGGCGCTTCGCTGCTTGCTTGCCTTGCGTCTTGGAAGACACGAGACGTCCTCGCTCCACAGCATGGGTCAGTGCGTCAGCGGCACGCCATGGCGCGGGCGGAGCGGAGCGTGGCTCCATCACCATCGAGTCGGAGAGTGCCTCCACAGGCCCGGAACGGGGGTGTGAATAGACCCCGCCATGCACCTGGTTGATGCTGGTCCATGCGGGGCTGGCTCGGAATTCGAAGCTTGTCGACTTGGGTGACAGTGCTGGTGACTCGTTGGCCGGGCTGGCATGGCCATACCTGGGACCAGTGGGCACGTGGGAACTGAACGCGAAGGGTGAATCCGTGCGGAAGCGCATGTGACCACCTCGTGGCTGCGCTTCCGGCATCGACGGGACCAACCCCTCTGGCTGGCTTCGTGGTACAGGCGGGCAATAGTGGTGGCCTGCCGCAGATGCCGGCACGGCTCTCTGTCCATAGTTGTCTGGACGCCAGCTCGCGGCCTCACGAGCGGCGCAACGAACAACCTCAGGGTCAATCTTGAAGCTCCCGAAGCCCTGTTCGCCTGGTTCGAGGCACTCGTTGATGAATGTCGGACCGAACACTGGCGTCAGTGCCCAGCGGATGCCGTAGCAGAAGGTGATGCACAGCGCTCGAGCGCAGGCATAGGGTATCCAGTAACCCTGGGCGACCAACGCGCCGCCCGTGATGGAGTGTGCCAGGTCCTTCAAGCCAGCGTTCGCCCCCAGTGCCTTTGCGGGCGTGGTCTGTATTCGCATCAGATTCTGTGCCCCGACAACAGTGGCGTCACCTACCTTGGTGTGCTTCAACGCCTTGAAGAAGGGAGTGATTCTGACGAGGCCAGTCCGGTAGTCCCACATGACAACATGCTCTTTGCTGTTGGTGTCGCCGGGGACAACGAACGTGTACTGAAACACTGTTGGGTCCGTCAGCATCTCCTGCAGTGCCCGCAAGATCATTGCCTCCCCTCTTACCATCAAAGGCATCCCGGCCAGTCTTGATCAAAAAGTCCTTCTTCTCACTCGAGTATGGTATGCGACGAGGATAGTCCTCGATCCGACCGTCCCCGCCGCGGCCACTAGGGTAGACATGGAACTTCAGATGCTGCTTGGCAAGTTCTTGACGCTGGGGAGCGGCGAGGCAGTCGACCTCTTCGCTGCATTCTGAAGCTGGGTAGTTGATCACGCCCTGTGCCTGGCTGGGAATGAACATGGCGGCATCTTTGATGAGCTTCTGCCGTTTCGGCGGCGACGGCGTGTTCGGTGTCTCCGGTCGAGGCGTGCCTGCTCGAGAGTAGGTGTACGCCGGCGTCGGCGGGGCGGTGGTATTGCTGTATTGCTCAGGGTACCCGTGGCCACCTGTCGGGTTGAGCAGCGAGTCTATCGTCAGCATCTTTGCGTGAGGGTTGTTGTGGTGGTTGTCGTAGTCCATGGGCGAGGGCGAATCGTAGCGGCCAAATGGATCCCCTCGAGCTGATGAGTAGACCGAAGGCGACTGCATGTGCGAGTAGGAGGACGACGGCATGATGAAATGCAATGTGGCAGGTCGAAGGGTGGCAGACAATGAGCACCGGCCTTGTTGCAACGGATGGCGAAGCGGTGAAGCGTGCGTCCCAGAGGAGAAGGAAACAGCGCTTTCAATGCTGAGTGCATCCAGATGTCGATATGCTAGATCCCTGACCGCGAGCCTTCTGGCTGCATCGGCTGCATTGACCTACGATCATCTCAGCCACCGGGCCCCACAATGTCTTGCGCCTGGCAACAGATCAAAGCGGACTGCAGCAAGCGAACACCGCGGGAACGAGGTCTGGATGTGACTGCACAGTTTGCAGTTGCGCCAGATGTAACAACGGGGCCGATCGATAGCGCCTCCATCAACACGCTCTCCCGAACAAGGCCGATCAATCTGTCCGATGATGGTCTCTGGCAAGTTTGCGGTGAGGGACAAAGCATACGTCTCAGATGTGCTTGTCCACTGGTCTATGCAAAGCGCATGCACGCCGTCGTTTGTGCCCGACAGCGAGAAAGACCCCTTTGGGGAGAGCAACTGCATCGACAGACCGTACATTGCCCCATGCTTCCGCTCTCCCTCTTCCAGTCGATATGGCAACCGTTCTAATTGCCTAGCAATGGATCCCTTCTGCCCGATACTTCTCTGGCCAGCACGTTTGTCCTTCCTTTGATTCGAGCAAACAGGGCCATCGTCGGTCGAGGCTGGGTTGCCGAAGCCAGCCATATCGATTGCGCTCGAACCTCCTCCCGGCTACCGTCGCGCTTGTGGCCATTGCAGCGCATGTACGAGGGTCTCGGTCCAAGCGTGCGTGTTGGAGCCCACCGCGGAGTGTCTGGCGAGCAGCTTTCCGGACGTTGTCTCAGGCCATGTGGGCGCGGACGACGAACATATCAGAGCGCCACGCCTGGTGGATCTTCCCGACCGTTCGGGCCTCACGATCAGGCGGTCGGGATACGTCTGTGTGCTGTCCACTGTCGCTTCCCGCAGGTTCCATCCTGACCCGTGACTCTTCAGGCGGCCATACTACGTGCGTTGTCCGCTCTTTCGCCATTTTCGGGCCCGGGAACCACTGGTCTTTGAGAGGAATCGCCGCTGCGGAAACTGAGATCATACTACTGCACTGCAGCTTTCCCCGTGCTCACATCCTTGCCAGGATATGAACCGGTAAGCTCTCCCCTCCCTCTTCTCTTTCCTCCCTCGGTGTTTGGGCCCCGCGGCTCGCAGTAGCACTGTAACGTCAATGAAGTGACAGCCGCCAACCGAATCGAACCGAACCGAACCGGAAGCACAGAACGGACTGCATGTGTTCTTTCCCGTTGATTCGCGACAACGTGCTTCTCTCGCTTCAAACTTCCTTCCCGCGAATACTCTCTCTCTCTCTCTCTCTCTCTCTCTCTCTCCTCGAATCTCATCTATCTCCTTCGCCTGCGTGTGTGTGTGTGTGTGCAGTCGCAGTCACCATGGTAGCGAGGCGACGCGAGGCAAGACGCGGAGAAGGAAACGAGGCTGGTATCGTGTCCTCTGTGCTCGTTCCCGTTTGCTTGATGTCCCCACCGTTTCCGGGACTTGCCGTTCGTGTTACATACATGTTGCATGTTGTCTTTCCGTAGACTAAGTTAGTAGACTTGATCAAGCGCGCACGACCACGAGCACGGAGGAACGCACGATGCAGCCAAGAATTTTTTTTTCTGCTGGCACGCGAATATTCTTTCCTACTTGCATTGCATATTGCATTTTATGCTATTTTTTGGGTGGGGGGTGGTTATTTTTTTTTTTTTTGCTACTGATGAGACCCACACGCATCCACGATGAAAGCTTGTATGTCAGAGGTATGTATGTATGTACGTATGGTCAAAAAACGAACGCCAAGAAATGATGACTACGAACCCTAACTACACATGTATCTGAGATCCCCTCTTTCCCGCTCTCCAAAAGTGCTGCAATGTGTCGTCGTTGCGTGTGTCGCATATTTGCATAATTCCAGGCATGCTTACGGTAACGGAACGCAGGAGCAAAAAAAAAAAAACTTCGTTGCCCGTTGCTGACGCTGTAGTGGTTTTTTCTCTCTCTTCGGCGGTGCTGCCGTGAGGGAAGTCATTCTTACCAAGACCCACAACCGAGACCGCGACGGCGACACGCTGTTCGGTGTCATGGTGTCATCATATCCGCTGGCTGCATGCGTGCGAACAGCAGTTTTCTGCTACTGTACTACTGTACTTTGCACAGATGATTCACTTCGCTGTGATGTCCTACCTTCACTTGGTAATAGTTTCTTTATCATCGAATGAAGTCGATTTTGTTGTATCCGAACTATATAATCCATCTCATCGTCTGGTCTCCTCATCAACAAGATCATGTACCCTGTCTAATCTCCATCTATCCTCCATGACTTTCCGTCTTGACATCTATGAATTCTCCCACTTTCTGTGGTAACGCCACGCTAAGTATCATCAATGCAATCATGATCCCTGACCAGCTTTCTCATCCTTTTTCTCCTTCTTCTTCTTCTTCCCAAAACTATTCACAATGGGCTTCTTCACCATATTGACCAATTTGCCAAGTCCCCCGAAGAGCTGGCTCATGCCGAATGACCAGCCCTTGATGCGCACTGACCAGATGAAGAAGTAGACGAGGAACCAATTGGTGAAGACAAACACCAAAAAGATGCCGAAATCCCTCCATTTTTGTGAGGCTTCAATGTTGAGTGTCGACAGATATTGGTTGCCGGTCGAATACGGGCAGAGCATGCATCCGGAAGTGGCGTCTGGGTTCAAGAGGTAGCCGCCGGAGGATGTCGCGAAAGCGCCAGCATACTGCGAGCAAGTCTGTCCGGGAGGCGAGTCGAACACTGCAGTCTCGGAATCGGCACATTGGATTTGAGCGCCATCGAGAGTGGCTGCAAGGACTCCTCCGATCCACCATGTCGACGGATTGACCCTGCACAGAATGTCAGTCGCAAGAAGAAGACGACCTCGAATGATTGGACCACTTACCAGTACATCCAGTATCTCCAGAAGACAGGGAGCGACGCGTAGGGTCGAACCACACCGTTGAACAGCGAGAACACGACGAAGAAGAAGGGCAATACGTTCGAGATGACGGTGAAGGATGGCGCAAAGGCACAGATCCACTGTCCCCACGAGGCTTGAAATAAGAAGAAGAGCATGGTCTGCGAGAATTAGCGAGAGTCAAGAAGTGGGAACGGGTCAAACTCACCATGAGAAAGACATAGCCCGATACCGAAGACTCGGTGGGCAATCCAGTGGGGAAATACCATAGTACCCAATACACAAGGGCTCCAATGATGGCGGGTGGAATCTCCGCGACCACTTGAGCTGTGCAGAATGCGAACCAGCCATAGATTCGAGACGGATATTCGCGAGCTTGCCAAAGTGCCATGTTCGTGAAGAATTTTGGGACCACAGCATTGACGATGATGGGTGGGATGACGATGATCAGAAAGCTTGTAAACATGCGATTTTGCATGTCTTGGATTGAGTTGCCGAGTTGCCAGAAAGTGAAGCCGTTGAAGATGCCAATGACGACCGAGACGAAGAGCTTGCCATAGAGGTATGACGGGTCGCGCCAGTACTGCTTGAACGTGCGCTTCAATAGCTCGGCACATTGGACGGCAACAGGAGCTGCAAATTCCTTCTCCTGTTCCTTGCGCTTCGCTTCCGGCTGAGTCTTGCTGCGCGTGAGCTTGAGACCCTCAATCTCCTCAATGACATCTTTGGCCTGCTGACTATTGCGCCACTCCTCGTTCCAGTTGATCTTCTTGCCGTTCTTGCCTTGCGCAGGGCGGGCGGCAGTTTCCAGAATAAACTCAGCAACGTTCTTGTTTGGCGGACAATCGACACCTCGATCGCTGAAGTAGTTGATGACGTCCTTGCCGTTCTCGCCAACGGGTCCAAAATAGAAGGTATTCCCACCTGGGTTCAGCGCGAGGATCATGTCGAACTGCTGAATGAGCACTGAAGATGGCTGGTGGATGGTACAAACGATCGCTTGTCCAGCGTGAGCGAGCTTCTTCAAGAAGCGAACGATGGAGTAGGCGCTTTGCGAATCGAGCCCTGAGGTTGGCTCGTCCAGGAACAAGAGGAGGGAAGGCTTAGCCGCCAGTTCCACTCCGATCGTGAGACGCTTTCGCTGCTCGACGCCCAAGCTACTAACGATTGCATCCTGCAAATCATCCAGCTCAAGAAGATCAATGATCTTGTCCACATATGCGATCTTCTCTGCTCGAGAAACGCTGGCTTCTTGTCGTAGAATCGCGGAGAATTCCAATGCTTCCCTAATCGTAGCTGTGCCATCGTGAAGATCGCCTTGGAGGCAGAAACCCGTGTTGCGCTGGAATGCACCATCCAGTGGTCGACCGTCAACGAACATTTCACCAGAGACGACGCCCATGGACTGTCGTTGCGCAAGGGTATTGAGTAGAGTTGTCTTGCCTGCTCCACTTGCTCCCATCAATGCAACCATGACGCCAGGCTTTGCATATCCGTTGACATTGTTGAGAAGCTTCTTCTCGCCCCCCAGATATGGCACAGTGTATTCCACGTTGCGCCAGGTGAAAATGCTTTCAGATTTGGTGATTTGCTCAAGGGCTTCGTCCTCCCTGTCGTAGTCGCCAGATCCGTCCATTCCGCTCTCCTTTTTCGTCGAGCTGTCGCTGTCGTCCGCAACAACTCCTTTCTCTTCATCTGCTGGAGCGGCTTGCTTGACCTGCTTCTTGGCACGCTTCGACTTTTTGAAGGTCAATGCGCCACCGCCGCCACCAGAGAAGTCGAACAATTCTGTTGCGACGAGAGTGAGAATGATGTAGAGCACGGTGAATGCGATCACGACTCCAAAGTTGCGCCAAAGGTTGGATCGAGAGTAGTTGTATTGCGTCGCGAGGTATGCTGAGCCCTCCACCTGTTGCGCATTGACTGCAGCGCCAGCGAGTGGACAGCCCTGGAATGCAGGATCAATACCAGGACCTTGAGGAACGAGTTGGCTTGGAGCGCATTCCATGGTCCTGCCGGCGAACTCGTTGGTAAGCACAGCTTCGAAAGAGTACGATATTGGGTTGATGTGATACAGCCATCCGAACCAGATATACCGCGAGAGCAGCTGGGTCTTGGGGATCACATAGCCAGTGTAGATGACCAGAAGATTCAACGCAATTCCAGAGAATCGTACCGCCGTATCGATTTCGGGAGACACGGAAGCGAAGAGACGGTACAGCGCGGTGAGCATGATGGTCGTGATGTAGACGAAGAGCAAGTAAATGAAGAGCCTACCCGCATCGATGGTCAGGTTCGTCATGAAGTACATCAGAATCCCGAACACGACGACCTGGACCAGAATGACGGGCAGATCAGCAACAACACGAGCCATTGTGACAGCGCTGGGCCGGTAGTATGCATAGTCCTTGTGTCGGGCGACGACTGCGCGTCCAGAAACGGCTTTCATCAGCTCAGTGAGCTGCAGCCAACCGAGAAAGAGAATCGAGAAGAATAGTGTACCACCACGGGAGAAGGCGCCTTCGGTATCCTCTGGTTGTCCGTAGAACAGGGACCCAACAATCAGGCCGTTGGAGACGATGATGAAGAGTTTGGTGTAAAGTGTGGTCATATCTCCCCACAGAAGCCAGAACTCACGCTTCACGCAGGCCTGCACTTGCCTCACGAAGCTCACGGTGTATGGGCTCTTCTTGCGCACATTCTTGGATTTGCCGCTCTGTACAGCGTTTTCGAACCGCTCGGTGTCTTCGTATTCTGTTTCCTTGAGGTAGTTCTCGTAGTCTCGCAGGTCTTCCTGGGCGCGTTGAAAGGCTGCTGATGATCTGAAGGCCTTTTCCAGCTCTTCAGGAGTTTTCGGTGCGCGATCGGTACATCCTTCGCGAAAGCGCCGCTCCACTGGGTCAGTGACAGATGTGAGGAAGTCGGCGGTGGTCTGACGTTCGGGACAGTAAAATCCCAGGTCAATGAAGTACTGTTTGGCTTCCGAGGCTGATCCCATGAAGATCTCGCGGCCCTGATCAATCACCAGGACTTTGTCCATTAACTCATAGATTCCTTCACCGGCTTGATAGAGTGTGACCAGGGTTGTTCGATTGGTGATGTCGGTCATGATGCGAAGAGAACGGGCATAATCCAAAGCGGTCGAGGCGTCTAACCCCCTCGTGGAGTTGTCCCAGCACGTGACGGTGCTCTTGGACGCCAGTGTCTCGGCGATGGACACTCGCTTTCGTTCGCCGCCACTCACTCCTCTGGTATATTCGTCTCCGACCGGGGTGTATTTCGTGTGGCTGATGCCGAACATGCGCATCAGTGCGTTCGCGATGATGGGGATGTCTTCTTTCGCTTTCTTTTTTGTTTTGTTGTAGAGTGCGAAAGTGAAGGTCTGCCATACATTGAGGGATGCGAAATGGACATCATCTTCCGGATTGTAATTCACTTCGCCGCGATACATCTTTTTCTGTTTGTCCGCAGGTATCCCTCCGTACGACACCTCTCCCGCGACTTCAGCATATGACTCTCTGTTGTTGCTGATTGCTTTGAGGAAGGTCGTGCAGCCAGCTCCGGGCCGACCAAGGACAAGCAGCATCTCGCCATCGCGTACGCATCCGCTGAAGTCATTGATCAATGTTCGAGTCTCGCCTGTTCGTCGAGCAAGCGCTGGCACGAATCGACAGATGATGTGCCAGAGATCGGGTCCAAAGGTGCCCAGAATCGCATCAGGAACGGTCCGGACAAACGTCGCAGTCGCGCCCACGCCCTTGACAGTCAGATTCTTGTAGATGACGCCGACCTTCTTTTGTGGCTTGCCATTGTCTTGCCGCTCGAAATGACCGTCTCGCATGAACTTTTCAAGCTCAAATTCTTCCTCTTCCTCTTCCTCTTGGTGAGCTCCAGGTTCCAGGTCTTCGGGAGAGTCTTCAGTGGTATTTTGGCGAGATGGGAATCGGTTGTCCTGTTGGGTTGACAAAGTCCGAAGGGTGTCCGGGCGATGACTCAAGTTCGACTTTCTGCTCCGGGCGCTGGCTTTGGTATTGACTCGCGATAACGCATTGCCATCTCTGTGCGTCTCCTTGGATCGGGTGCGAGACAATGCCGTCAAATTCCTTCTAAGAGCTTCGAAGTCGTGCATTGCACCCTCTGTGGTCCAGCCACCCACATCGGCTTTGTGAACATGTCAGCGACGGAAACACAGGCATTGGGGGACATGTTCCTCACTTTCTCCCCACGTCCCGTCCTGCCCTCGAGGCTCCTCCACCTCCTCGGTGGGGTGGAGAGGCTCGTGACTTCTTCCGGCATCAGGATGCGGATCGCCCCGATGCCATTGATTGGCAGAGTGAGAGGAGTTGTTGAGCTTGCGCTCATCGACGCTCGAACCCCTACAACAAGTCGGGCACTGGTAAGCAAATGTCTCGCAACGCGATTCTGTTGCGGCTGAATTTACCACATGGCGTCCGAAGGGAATGGCGCTGTGGGAGAAGCTCCCCTGTCGAAACGTGGACGCGTCGGGAATGCGGCGATGTGGTTTGCGATGTGATGGCGCAGTATGATTTGTTCTTCCGTCAAGCGCCAGGCGTGCCGCCGGTTGGATCAGGCTGGGGTGTTGCTGCAGGACGGAGAGCGGGAGAGAGATGGGGAGAGAGTCGAGGAAGACAGAACGAACGTGACGCAAACCGGGCGACGGCGACTAGTAGCTCCATGATGATACGCGAACGCTGCTCGTGGCTGATGACAAACGACAGAGGCAAAAAAAGGGAAGCACAGCAGATGATGCACCTTCCGAACTCTGTTTTCTAAAATCCGATCTCGTTCTAAACTCCGAATGCCATCGAGCATTGACATGATGATGCTCCACGCGCAACAGACGGCAATGTCCGTCTCATTCCGAACATAACAAAAAGCTCACACTGCGACCGCCATTGCACACGATTGCAGATGCGGCGCTCAGCATTCCTGCAGCCAATGTGTCTGACATGTCTTGGAATTCCGACTGGGATTACCTATCTAGGTACGCTTTTTGCTGCTGAAAGATGCGGTGACGGCTTCCAGTCTCCGTTCTCGAATCGACATTGTATATACCGCCGTGTATGAGATACCGCAGACACGGAGTTGAAGGAGCCTTAGCTCCTCGCGGCAAGCCACCAGCAACTCTATCTCAAGTCAGTGACGATGCCCATCTCCTCTCCTCCAGACTTTGAGAGTGTCTATCTCTACAGTCTCATCAAAAACATGACTCGAGGGCGATCGTGTCAGCAACATCCTTGTCCAAAGATCGACACCTTCTTCTCTGCCAAGCACCACATGCATTCCACATGGCATGGCGTGCGCTCCTGCAGTCATCAGCAAGCTGCTGTGCAATAATGCCCCGTCTCATGCTGCCATTGTTCACCATTCGACGTGCGACTTCCAGCGCTGATCTTTCCTGTCACACGCCAAAACCACTGCTCTGCCCTCTACTTTCATGTGCTGCTCGGTAAGCAAAAATACTGCATGTGCATGGTCCACGCGAGTGGAGAATTAGACGCAGAACACCCAGCTGCTAGAAATGCAACCCGGAGTCTTGGCTGATAAAGTCGTGTTGCATCACTATCCGCGGCCGTTGAACATGTCTCCGCGTCCGGTCAAGCAGATTGATAAGCAGGACTTGGTCTCCGATTCAGCCGAGTCATAAATTCTCGTCGAGAAGAACGATGAAACCCAGAAGAGCATACAGCATCAAGTCCACCCTTCATCTCCTAACACACAAATCACTTCGAATGACCCATTTCTCCCCTTCCGTCACTTCCCTCCCCTCATGCAGCAAACAGTCTTTCCCATGCCGATGCAGCAAAACCATCCCCACCTCGAGATGCGCAACAATGGGAGCAGGAGCTGCGTCGCGTTTACCCGCCGGCTCAGGATAGAAAACAGTTTCGCCGCCTTTGCACCCCGTGGCAGGCGAGGTCAAGTATAAAAGTAATGTCCACGTCGTCTTGGCTGGTATGGATATAGCAGCTTCTTCTGCAGAAGATGGGAAAGAGATATTATTGCTCTCGTCATCTGTGAAATGAAATTATCAATTGTCAGTCAGCATCATAGAACGTTCTACTAAACACAACACCGCAAAACACCTCTTGAAGGGAAAACAACTCACAATGCCGATCGAAAAACTGCCCTTTCGAATACCGATAAATTCGAATATTCGGATTCAATCCCAACACCTCACCTCCCCACAACTCTCGCCGCCGCTTCTCCTCCTCCTCCTCCTCCCCCTCCTCATTATTCCTAACACCAAACCCCCTCACCACCTCCCCCAACCCCATCCCCACCCAAAGCCTCTCCGCAAAACCCGGATCATGCACCTGAAACCGATCATTAACCCTCACCGCATCCCCTTTCCTCGGCTTTCCCGGCGTCGTGGTCAGCGGCAACGTCGACAAAAACGAAACATACGACTTGCAGAGCGTCGATGTCCAGAAGCGGGGAATCAGAACAATGTGGTTTTCGAGGAGCGTCGAGATGGCGAGATCTGTGGTGGGGAGGAGGAGGGGTGTTAGGGGTGGCCAGTTGGGGGGCTGGTTTTCTTTTCCTTTGGTTAGGGCTTGGGAGGTGCTTGTGGTTGTAGCTGTAGCTGTGCTGCTTTTCTTTGCGGGTTTGGATTTGGGTGCCATTTTGGGAATGGGAAAAATTAGTAGATTGGTGTTTTGGTATTGATTGGTAGTAGCGGGGTGGAGGAGGAGGAGGAGGAACTGTGACCGAGACGGGGTACATGTATGAGTATGGGCTGTGACGTAATCGCAAGGCAGCACGCGAGGCATCGATCATTCTTCATATGGTTCCTCCGCCTGTTTTCTCCATGCCATCCTGCTAAAAATTACTAGCAGAAGCTCTTGAACGCCGGATCAAATCCTATCCCACATAGCTATCAGCGAGCCTTCCCTCCAGATCTCTCGTGCATCCTGTTGCAGTTCTCGACATGCAGCAAACAGCCCACTTCCGGCTTGGCTTTCCCATTGTTGAGACATTTTTAGCCAGAATGGAAGAAAGATCTACTACCACTCCTCCTACTATAAGTAGTCGACACCTACCTTGCCCGCACAGAAAGTCGTTCCTGCTCGTGATGATGATTGACTTCTTCTTTCTTTGCTTGAGAAAAGCGCCTCACACAGAATCATTACAACCACCACCATACGAATGATGCTGAGAGTAAGAAATCACCCGGTGCTCGTCGCAGGAGCACTGCTGCTGCTGCTGCTGCTGCTCGTATCCTCTGCCGTGCAAGCCTCGCCATCACCTCGCTACGATACTACAGCAGCACCACCTCCGGCGTCCGTCAAGAATGGATCCTACTATGGAGTGTACAACCCGACTCACAACACTGAACACTTCCTGGGAATGCCGTTCGCGCAGCCGCCTGTTGCGGATCTTCAATTCCGAGCACCACAGCCTCTGAACGCATCCTGGTCGGAACAGAAGAATGCGACCGAATATGGTTACGAATGCATCGGCTATGGTCGCGATACCTGGTCGCAGGGGAACTACGTCAGCGAAGACTGTCTGACATTGAACGTCGTTCGTTCTCGCGGGAGCTATGATGGCGGCAAGTTGCCTGTTCTCGTCTGGATTCATGGTGGAGGTCACACGATGGGAGGCTCCGCGGATCGCCGCTACAATCAGTCTTTTATCGTTCAGCAAGCTGCGGAAACCGATATGCCAATCATTGCGGTATCGATCAATTATCGACTCAGTGCTTGGGGCTTCTTGTTCGGCAAAGAGGTTCAGGAGAGTGGTCTTGCGATGCTCGGCTACAGAGACCAGCGTCTGGCACTTCGTTGGGTTCAAGAGAATATCGAGGCTTTCGGAGGCGATCCAGAGCGAGTCACAATCCAGGGAGAGTCTGCTGGAGGAACGTCGGTCGGGGCACAGATCGTAGCATACGGTGGCAAGGATGGAGGCCTCTTCTCCCAGGCGATCGCGCAATCCGGCTTTTCGAGTGCGCTTGTGCCGTATACCAGCGTTGCAACCTGGGAAACAGTGATTGCCAACATCTCTGCCGCTATTGGCTGTCAAGGAAATTCAAGTGTGCTAGACTGTCTTCGGAAAGTTCCAACGGAGGAGCTCAACGACGTCTTCAACTCGACGACAACAAGTGGTGCTTCCTATGGCGTCGTTATCGACGGAGACTTCATCTCAGGGGATCCCAATACTCAGCTGGATCGAGGACAATTCCCACATGTACCGCTTCTCATCGGATGTAATACCGACGAAGGCGCCAGTTTCAGCTCAAGCGTGAACACGACTGCTGAATTTTTGGCATACATTGCTGGAATGGGTTATGACAACGCCACTGTCCAAGATTTTGCCATCCTCTACCCCGATATTCCAGACATCGGTATCCCAGCTACCATTTCCGGACGGCCAGACGCCAGCATTGGATTGCAATACAAACGATCGAATGCCATGGTGGGAGACATGCGACAACATGCGAAGCGCCGCTTCACAGCACAGAGCTGGGCCAAAGCTGGCGTAGATGTCTATTCGTATCGCTTCAACGTCCTGGCGAATGGTGTGCCGTACACTCAAGGCAGTCCGCACTTCCAGGAAGTTGCTTTCGTGTTCTACAATACCGAAGGGCTTGGATATCCGCAGAATGGCAATCCAAATCCTTTGGGAGGAAGTGAGCGCGAGAAGTATCTGGCACTCGCGCTGCAGATGACTAGATCATGGATTAGCTTTGTGAACTTTGGTGATCCAAACAGGCAGCTAGGAGGTGAGCCATCAGACCATAAATGCAGAGGACTCCAGCTAACAACTTCGATAGTAGAAGCCGAGCACTGGCCAGTGTATGCCCTCGACGAGCAAAGAAACTTCGTGTTCGAGCAGAATGTGACATCTCATGCCGAGCCCGACTTCTACAGAGCCGAGGGAATCCAGTATATGAACAGGCTGGCTTTGGCGAGACAAGGCAGTAGCTGCACAGGCTTCGTTGCATGCGGCGCAAGCGATCTGAGTTGGCATCGTACAGGGACGAATTCATGCCTTCCGGACAGCTGGAGAACTGTCGCATGAGGGTAGCACCCGTGAGGAACAGACTAACGCCGCCAAAGACGTTGTCCCTAATGATCTCGATGCAAATGAAGAGCGTACAAGTTAGCATGGCCAGGAGAGGAGTGGCACTGCCGTCGCCCATCTTCTTTCGAAATCGAGAGATGGCCCGATTGTAGTGCTTGAGTGCTCTGGCGTAGTCTCCATCGGGAGGCCTCTGTACCAGCGACGATTGCACTCCATCTGGGTCATCCGCTGTCAGGAGAAAGCTCTTCGTGAACTGTGGGTGCTCATACAACGTTGACAGAGCCAACAGGGCGTCCAAGACGAGAGGCTCCTGGTGGGCAATTTGAAGCACATGGCCGCACCAGAAGTCTTTGTCAAGATTTTTTGAGCAAGTCGTGGGGCGGTGTGGGACAAGAAGTAGCTGAACGTCCGCTTCTCATCGTCCCTCAGGCCGAGGATGGGGGCAAGGCGTCCGTTGCTAAGGCTTGTGCCGTCGTCGGGGCGTGATTTTGGCGTCGATTCGGCATAGCCACATTGTCGTCCCGTGGATGTACAGTTGTGGTGCATCCGCTTCGTGATTTCTTCAAGCCAATGCGGCCTCTCCGCACGCGGACAGCCAGGAGGTTTGCCTCTACGGCGGTTCGCCATGTCGTGTCGTCCTGAATGGGCGACATTGCGCAGACTCGGCGCACTTGACGCGTGAGGTTGGCATGTTTGGTGGGCACGACGCGTGTAACATGTCGGGTGTGTGTCGTCGTGCTTCCTTCCGCAGTTCAATGGATCGAGAGTCGCCGGCAGAAGTCGTGGCTGCCAAGTCCCAACCTCAGGCTGACATCAGCTCATCTCTCCACGGTGCAACTGCATTGCATAGCATAGATTTGAGCAGAGTGGGGAGCCAGCTCGGCATCAGCTCACGACGGATCTGCCAGCACAATGATGCCGCATCGCAATCCGACCAACGTCCACTCGAGACTGGTCGATTCGGTACGGATCAGACACGTGTTGCATGTCCCATGGAGCCTGATTAAGGCCATTCTTCTCGTATGCTCAACAGATAACAGCGAGGAGAGATGCGATCTGGCCAGCCAATACCTCCTACACCCACAAGCACATGACATGGCACAACCGGACCATCGGAATTGCAAATGCTTCCCGCGCCATTCAGTGTACGGCATTTGATGAACCCTGCACGGCATGTTGCAAGTCCCGCGACCCACACAAACTAAGTTGCCCAGCCTCCAGACCTCGGCCTCGAGGACCAGGCTGTGACATGCTAGCCCACCTGCTTGCTTTCCCTCTTCCTCTTTATCTTTCTCCGACATACCTCCCCGGGATCCCACTGATTGCCCAGAAACACACACCCAAAGCCTATGGAATTCGTTGCGGAGTTCTTCAGCCTTCTACTCAAGGCAATTCGTTAATCGAATTGATCAACTCAACATTACCGACCGATTTCAGCAACAAAAGCAGCCTGAACAAAAAACAAACAAAAAGAGGCCGCATCACACGAAAAAGACCAAGACCGAGTTGAAATCAATCTCACGAGCATATCCAAATCATGACTCAAGGATCACTCACCAGCCCCGCCAACGGCACTGCCAACGGTGTAACCCACAGCGCCACGAAGCCATTCGAAAAGGACTCTCGCCTGAGCACTCAATCCGCCTACGACCTCTCCGTCAACGGCCTCGAGGACTTGGTGGCGTTCCAAGACACCCCCGCAGGACTGTGCATCGTCTCCAAAGTGGATCTCCCCGCCGGAGCCCACTTTGCCTATGTAACAAGCCACGAACCCCAACCAACAGCCACCTGGAAGACCATCCAGACCTCGGCAACCACTCATACCGACCCACAGAGTGCGTTGCTGTACATGAACCACTCGTGTGCTCCGTCGTTGGAAGTACACACGTACGCGCCGGACGAGAATGGAAATTATCCTCACGCTCCGCTGCAGGGGGAATTGAATGGCGAAAGTGCGCATCTGAATCAAAGCGTCGGGCTCGCTGGCCAAGTCCGCGTCGTGAGAGATCGTGCGGTGAAGAAGGGCGATAGTCTGACTTTTTTCTATCCCTCCACCGAATGGAAGTTTGATCGTTCCTTTGACTGTCTCTGCGGAGCTGGCGATGGCGTCTGCGTGGGGAAAGTGGAAGGCGCCCATGCCATTCCCGAGAAGGATTTGGGTCGGTGGTTCTTCAATGATCACATTTTGGAGCTGGCGAAGAAGAGAGATGGGAAGTCGTAGGGTATCGAGGGGGGAAGGAGCGCTACGAAATAACAGGATGATTGGAAACATGTGGATTGGAGGACGACGACGACACTCATTTGATGACAAATCAGATTTCAACACTGATGATACGCGGTTCGGCGAACTTCCAACATAGCGTTATAGGCTGATTTCTGTGATAGATAAAATGGAATGGAAGCGCCTATTGTGCCAATCCCATGAAGTCGCAACATACTTTTTCCATACTTTCGCCATATCAGGAAGTTGAGTCCCGTATGCGCATTGGTCGACCAGTCATGACTCTTCCACGTGCCATGGTACAGTTGTTTCAGGGAAGATCAGATCAAATGTCTGCCTCGTCACGTTCTGAGAAGTGCCGGGCAAAGACATTCGAACACCCGCATGCATCTTTGTGATGATGTGTAGCTGTACGGTACCTTGATCATAATTCGCAACCCATGCAGGCATTCTTGCGACGAAGCTGACGTCCATTTTGTCGGTGGTCATACCAGTTGAGCTGTCGGTGGAGTGTAGGCAATGATTTCCGTGAGCTAGTGTGAAGGAGAGGGGCAGATGTGAGACTTCGAGTCCTTCTTTTCTTTCCAATTGCCACCAACTGCGGCGGGGTAGCTGTGTGAGAATGCTGGCGTTGGCACACCGCCGCTCCACCAAGGGTGCTACACTTTGCCGTGGGAAGCTAGAACACGGTAGGAGGTAGCTCTGGGACCGTCCTACAAAGTAGTTGCGATGCACTGCGGAAATCAGCGGGACGAGTGTATCGTTGACAGATTATACCGGAGATGTTGAATAATAGTGATAAGGAATCGTTTTCATTACTACCGCATCTCGCATCATCGCTCATAAGCATGTGTATCATAATCCAACTGGTCGCAATAAGAAAGGTCGCCTGTAGGAAGAAAGGCCGGCTGCGGACTAATCATCCTCCACAATCACCGGCAGGCTGTCAAACACGACCTGATTGAACTCGTAATGCACCATGAAGCCGCTCTGTAGCAGGCGTTTGAGGGCGTTGAGTCGTTGCAGCTTCCACCATCTATCAATGGTCATCTTGCCCCCGCCGTGTATGGTGACCTTTAATCTGGATCCGTATTCTCGGCCATCTTCGTTGAGTGCTGTGCTGTATCGGGGCCCTCTCGTGGGCTTCGCAACCGTGGCGAGGATATCGTTGAATTCCAAATGCAATTGCTTGCGGTCCTTTTTTGAAATGCGCTTTGACGAAGCCTTTGCGATCTTCTCCAAAATCTGCTCGAGATTGTGCTGTTGTCTGTACACGGTGTAGCGCTTGATCATCCGTGGGCCCTTGACATCATCCTCCTCATCCGACTCTGGCTCATCGTCTGATTCGGCTTCGGTGTAGCTCTTCTCGTACAAGAGAGCGATGTTGATGCCAGCTGCAATTTGCACGCCCGCGTCGCTACTTTCGAGCTGATCGACGAATGTGTCCATGGCCGGATCGGTCATCTCCTCCATGTCGTCCATCTGAGTGCATAAAAAGCCCCATTCTTCGAGTGCGGCCACCACGACATCGGCATTATCTGCCTCTTCAATGACTGCGCCATCGGTCGATGCAATGTCCAGAAATAGGTCCATGATCTCCTCCGTCTCTTCCAGCGTGGCTCCACCGTAAAAGGTCGCCACGCTCAGTGCGTGAATGGCAGCGCTCTTTGCACTCGAATATTCCGAGTCGGTGATGGTGCGCTTGAAGGCGTCTGCGACGGAATCGTAGATGGTCTCGGAGGGCTCGGTGATGATGATCAGTGCCAGAGCCTTGAGGGCCAAGACGACCTCGCGCTCGCTCTGGCCGGCCTTGACGCTCTTCAAGAGGGCGCGCACGACTTCATCCACACGCAGTCGCAATTGTGGTTGCGCAAAATGGCGGGTGAGAATCAGATTGAAGCCGCTCATGTCGTTTTCGCGGCCTTCGGTGGAGCTTCGTTTGCGGTCGGTGATGGCGTTGATGCGATCTTGGAGAATGGCGATCCAGGCATCGGAGCCATCGTCGTAGTCGGCGGGTGGGGCGACGAGGGCATCGATGCTTCGGGTGCTCCACTCGGTGTCGTCGGAAAGGGCGTCTTCGTCGTCGGAACCTTCCCTACTGGCGATGCGCGAGCCACGCGGAGATGGGGCGGCGCTGGCACTCCTGCTGAGAGGCGGCGTGCTCTCCTTTGAGCGGGCGGCCTTGGAGACGGTCTTGCCGCTCTCCAGCGCTTGTTTCAGCATGTTCCGTTCCCGCATGTTGGCGATGGTCCTGCTCGCTAGCACGAATGTGCGTCCTGCAGATGGATCGGTCTTTCTTCTCCTGTCTTCGAGGCCTAGGTTGTGGGAGGCGAGGGTCGGCGATGTAGGAATGATTGTATCGGCGGGTGTGAGTGGTCTTCGGTGGCGGTCTGTGGCAGTACAGCTTCCATATGGAGGATGGTGTGAGTGCGGTGCGGGCGGGCGCGGGAGAGAGAAGGTGATGGAAAGTGGTGAAGGAGTGCGTGGTATGTAATTGAAAGAGCGAAGCGGTCAGGCGGGTGTGCGATGCGCGAAAAATTGAGGACGCGTGCGTGCGCCCTCATTTTGCCCCTCCTCCCGAGGCGTTGTCGTGCTCCACCCACATCATCCCCGCCCACCACGTTCTCTGCCTCCTCCTCGCCTTTCCGATGCCTTCTTCCGTCCGACGTCTGCATCTGCCTCACAGTGGCGCCGTTCTTGCGCCGACGACGAGACACACGACGCCGACAACGAGCATGAGCCCGATGCCCGTCTCGTCGTGCCTCTCAAATTGTCCGCTGACGAAGCGCCTCCATACACCTCGGGCGAGATTGCCAAGCTCACCGGCCTGTCCACGACTTCGAAGCATATCAAGAAAGATGCGGAGAAAGATGCGGCCGAAGGTGCCGCACAGATCAATGCCGCTGCTTTCTCCAACAACGCCCATCTCCTGCACCGCCACTCACCCCCAAACAGCCGTGTCGCTCTTCAACTTCACATCGCTGACGACCTTCCTCACGACACTGCTCAACTGCTAGAGAACTCTGCAAGCCACGGTGTACTCTCCAGCACCATTCAGCCCCAATGCCATACCGAGATGCGTGGTGAAGCAGCCTCCCACTGAAACCTTCGTACTTCTCCTAACATGTTCCTTCCTGCCGACCAACGAGATGATTCAATATCTGTCGTCTCGATCATGCTTACAGATTATACACAAGCACTTCCATCCCCGCGGTAGCTATACGTTGTACAAGATCCCACATGACCCCAAGATTGACGATGCAACCAGTGGCTTCAGCTTAATTTCCCACGCGGTAACGGAGTTCAATTCACCTGGAATTCTATCAACGGAGCACCTCCCTCCTTGGAGCCTGCCACCAGCAGCAGCAGACGAGGAGGAGGAGGAAGATGAAGGAAACGTCTGCGACAGCACTCGCTGCCGGGAACTCTATGGGTGTTGGGGGAGTCGTGGAGATCGGATTGTAGTCGCAGCAGGCCGAGCCATCGTAAGTGTCAGGCGTCAGCACAGCCCATGTCACGCCCGTACCAATAGTGTTGTAGGCGAGCGGATATGCTCTGGCGAAGATGTGAGCTACATGCCCTCTTACAAAGTCACGTTGTTCCCATCCATGTCTGTTGCTATTGCCGTCACCGTCCCAGCGGAGTTCGTGTCGGTCCTCGTCTTGCGGTACTCGGAGTGAAACACTGTCGTCGTAGATGGGATGGAGGCCGTGCTAGGTGACTGGCCACACACGATCTAATCTTAAGTTCGCCACGCAGAACCATGCAAGCTGTGAGAGTAGACTTTTCGCCAGTATGACAGCGCGCCCCGAAAAGAGAGAAGCTTTCGTGGACAAGACTGCATAGGAGCTTGTCTCGAGAACATCGTATCTGCGACACGATTGGCCGAAGGACTTGTACAGCGGCCTCAGATGGGTTGTGGCTGATCGTTTCAGCTGAAAGCCACAGAGGAAAGATACCCGTTGCAGACCAGCGTCACAGTCAGCTGCACATATTTCAGACCTTGTCGAGGGCGATATTCATGTCGACGGGACTGGTGCCGAATCACGCATCCTTCCTCGCGGACTTCATGTCTTTTGGAGACTAGTAGCAAGCGGGAACCTCCGGTGTAAAAGTAGCACAACTCCCTGCTCTGTCGTTCGGGCTCGAGTACATAAGCCAGCTGGCTCGAACAACGACAAACATTCGACGTGACGACCCTCTGCAGATGCGCAGCGGTATGGTGTGTTTCAATCGTGACAGTACTTGGAAAGTCTGCGCCAGAGCCACTGAGCGTTAGCCCCAGCTTCTCCTGGGACGGTGCGGATGGTCGATGGTCAAGTTTCAATATTCACGTCGGCACACCCCCTCAACTTCTGCGTGTCCTACCGAGTACGTCAGCCAACGCAGGAAGCACGTCTTAGGTGATTGTAGAGCCAGGCTGCAGCACAGTCAACCCTTCGTTGAAGAACTGCGTGGACCTGAGAGGAGGACTTTCCATAGTAACAAGTCTTCTTACGATACTGCTGGTGCTTCGCCACTGCTAACAGATAGCGTGGACATCTTTATCTATTCGCGTGTGACGGAGATTTGGTTGCCGGTGGAGACCTGCAACGCGTTTCAGCAACAGTTCAACCTGACTTGAAATCCTCAAGCCCAGCTGTATCTAGCCGACGAGACTGCCCACGCTGCTCTCGTAGCTCAGAATCCGAATTTTACATTTGCCTTGGGCCAGTCGGGTGTGTTCGAAGCTTGACCGTCTTGGTCCTTGGATGTTCTTGCTGACTGAATCAGGAAGCGACTCGGGCGGCACCGTGGATATCGTTCTTCCGTACGCAGCGTTCGATCAAGTGCTCTCGGAGCCAAGTGTCAGCAATACCACGCGATGGTTTCCAAGCAAGCAAGCGCAAAACGCAAGCCAATTGTTTCTTGGACAGACTTTCTTGCAGGAGGCCTATGTCATCGCTGATTATGATCGCCGGAGTTTCTCCGTCTCTCAGGCTTTACTTTCGGACTCATCGATAGAACAACATCTGACAGCAATACACCCTCCGTCGTCAAGAACCGACACAGGCACTCAGCGAAACTTGCAGGGTTCATCGCGCTGGCCGTCATTTTGTTGGTGCTCTCTGTTATCGAACTGCTCTGGATATTCAGAAGACCGCAAAAGGCCAGACGGAATCATTTGTTCGAGCCGACTGATGTGAAGGAAAGGGTTTCATATCCTACCTCGCATCAGTGTGAAATTGATGCAAGCAACAGCCAGATACATGAATTCGACTCCAGGCAGCAGATGCCAGGATTGCAGATCGCAGAAGAAGACTTCTATCGACACGAGCTTGAGGCCAGGGAGATGGCACAGGAGCTTCATGGCAGTTCAGCAAGATTCAGTTGGCAGTAATGGAATAGCAATTAGAATGTCCTCCCGAAGGCCGCGTCTTGTATTCTGTTTGGATGACGTCGCGTAGCAGACGCAGTATGGTTGGACTGGAGAACACGGCGTGTAGCGCTGGCATTGGCGTGGTATGCGGGTAAGGTTGGCCGTGAATGAACTGTTGCAAAGGGGAGACGAGTGACACATTGGAGGTCTGGAACGCACAGGCTTGGCGTTTGACCTCGTCTCGAGGTTGTGCTTCCGTTGCTCATCGACGTGCACCGGTATTCGACACCATCCTTATCCACACCATCCATCATGATAACAGTCCAGTCCTGAGAGCTGGCAACTTCTCACAAAAATTCGCCAGATGGGAGTGGAATTCAAGCTGGAGGCCAAGGCATCCCAGCAGGACGCCTCAACGTTGACAGTCCTTCTCTCCATCTGGACCTTTTCGACATTACTATGGAGCATCTTTACCGAACCTCACAGGACTATCGCAGTCAGGACACTGCTCTTCCAGCCTCTTTGGGCATTGCGAATATACAACAACGACCGGACATGGAGGCAGGACCTCGGGCTGTTCCTTGCCATACACAACATCTACGGACTGTTATGGACACGGTCTTGGGCTTTGCCCAGCAACTACGGCCTGAAATGGATCGACCGGAATAATCACGACACGCAAATATATCTCGGCATCTTCGCTCTCTTGGCCATCTGTGGTGCTGCTGCTGGGTCTATTGGCCTCCGTGAGCAGCAATTGCAATCGAAGCCGTCCAATCAGTCGCTACGGGTCCAGCGCATCGACGAAGCTCTGTTACCGCCATCGATAATACCAAGCCGCACGACACATTCTCGAATGTTCCCCAAAAGGCACTCTTTCTCCTACAGTTATCTGTTCGTGGGAGTCCCAGTTGGCTTCACTGGTCGCATAGGCTCAGTGTTGTCCGTTGACAGTCCACGTGCTGGTTGGTTCGATGTTCGTGCTGCTGACTATTTGCATCGGAGTGACGAAGACCAGCATACACTCTCTGAGAAACTCGGTCGATTTCTCCATACGAAAGGCGTGACCAGTAGAGATTATGCATTCGCTTATCTGGTCACCGCGCCACGACTGCTGTCTTACTCGTTCAATCCCGCTTCATTCTACTATATTTACGACTCTTATGCCAGTCTGAAGTATATGGTGATCGAAGTCAATAATACGTTTGACGAACGACGCTTGTACCTGTTGAAATCGGATGGCAGCACTAAAACCGAAGAGGACGACTCGGTAGAGCGCACAACGAAGGTGTTCACAGACTCGTGGGACAAGGACTTTCATGTTTCGCCATTCAACAGCCGCAAAGGATCATATTCACTGCGCGCTATCGATCCTCTCGCCGCCTATGAAGAAACCGGACACATCAAGATCGACAACACCATTGTGCTTAGGTCTTCAAAAAAACATGCAAAGCTCGTGGCACGCGTCTTCTCTGAGGGCAATCCCCACGATCCAGAAAAAATAACTTCTTGGCAACTCACCAAGTTCATGGCCGCATGGTGGTGGGTCGGTCTGGCCACGTTCCCGCGCATCGTGTGGGAAGCAGCAAAGCTCTTCTTCCGCCGGAAACTCCACGTATGGTACAGGCCGGAAGTCGTCGGTACCACTAGCATAGGTCGAGCGTACACATCTGAAGAAACAGCACTCGAGCACATCTTCCGAGATTTCCTAACACAAAGTGTCGAGCACGCCGAGCGTCCGCTTAGAGTCATCTACGAACCGGCACACTACCACGACGAGGAAATTGTGCTGTACTCGTCCAGTTTTACATACAAAGAAGACCACGATAGTACTTTGACGCTGAAAGTCATCTCGCCGGCGTTCTACAGCCGTTTCGTGCATTATGCTCATGCCAGGGAAGCATTTGATCGGGATTGCCTCTTCACCGACGAGAAGAATCGGGCCGTGACGATTTATGGGACACCGGCTCTGCCTGACCTACTGCACGCCATGAAACACGCTTCTCATGCCATCGCGACCGAAGACACCCCCCGCAATACCTTCCTCGAGACATGGCGATGGAAAGTTCTGCGCCGCCTCCGCTGTGCGCCACCTGCTGCCGCTTACCCCGAAAGTCCTCGCAAATTGTCCGATGAAGGAGAATACACGGTGTCCGACATTCGATCTTTCCACTTCTCCGAAATGGATCAGTATGCCCGAACATCATCAACACACATGGCACAGTACAGAAGAATCCTCCTCAAAATCTTCCTCGCTGAAAGGTTTGCATTGGGAATGCCAGGCCTCATTGCACTGTGCGACATCACGTTTCGAAGCATTTTGATTTGGACGTCAATGTGGTATTGCGACAGCACCGCAGTCTGGGATATCCTACGAGCCCGTCCCTTTGATCGCGAGGATCTCTGGATCAGCAGTTTTGCGCTACTGCTTGCGAATAGCGTACATGTATGGAGTCTGCTCAAAGGGTGATTGATGATGGAGCAATCTCCAATTTTCACCACATGGAAACCCCTTCCGTTGCCTCGTTCCGGGGCTGCTGTACATAGACGTTAGAAGAAACGCCTTGGATCCTGACAATGGAAAATTGCACGTCACTGCTGCAACATTGCAGTTTCCTTCGTCTTCAGAGCTTGCTTGCGTGTTTCCCACACTTTCATTTACCACTTGCCTGTCTGCGCCTCTTGACAGCTTCTTTCGCGTTCGGTCGCGCTGCATCCCTCTCCTGCTTCTGTCCTCTTGTCATGCGGCGTGGACTCATATTACCGGCCACACCCTTTCGCGAGTCCGTGTCAAGGATGTCTTTCAGTTCGTGTGCTCCCATTGTTCTTCTGACTCTGGCGGGAGGTTTGGACGGTAGGTTTGGAGCTGCGCTGGCAGTAGACTTGTCATCGTCTTGAGTGCCCTTCTCTTTCGATACAGATCGCGATGTGCCGTTCTGAGGCTTCGCATCAAGTGCTTCTTGGTTGGAAGTGGCCTGCGTAGATGGAGTGCCAGTCTGCACATCTGTCGGTTCGTCTTTCGAGGCAAGTGATGTGCCATGACGAGTGCGTTTTGGAAGAGGCATGGTCACCACCAGTGATGGACGAACGGCGCCCCCTTCTGCTGCTTCGCGCTGCGCAGTGCCGCCAGCTAGCTCCGCGTGCTGGGCAGCTGGAAAAGGTGACTTGGAGTTGGCGCCCGGGCTGCCGGCCAGAATCGAATCCAAATCAGCATCTTTTGCTTTCTTTGCTGGTCGGCGAGTTGCCAATGGAGATGCTGATGCGTTCCGCTTGGAGTTGGCACCAGTATTGGTCTGTGGTAAAGAGAAGGGCACTGGCTCGGGTGTGCTCATGTTCGAACTCAGTTTGGTTTCTCCATCGCGCATTTCCGCTTGCATTTCACTTCGGTTGCTGCTTGAAGGAGGAATCGGGTCATGGCTTAAACCGGGCGTGGTCTTCACTGGCGCAAAGAGACCCGACGGAATGGTGGGCGAAGAGGCCTTGGGAGTCTGACCAAGGAGTGCCGGTGGGGTGGCTTTGGTCCAGGCTGCCGTGTTATTGGTGGCGGAAGCCGACGACTCGTGGTCGCGTTCATCTTCGCCGACTATCGAGTTGTCCAGAGCTGGCCCGAAACTACCAGTGGCTTCGATGCCTTCCATTGCTTCAAGGTCCTGTAGTATGCTGAACTCATCCTCCGTTGCTACGTCAGGCACCATTTTGTCCTCGTCAAGCACCTGAGAGACGTCTCCGTGTTGTCGTTGGCTCTCTGGCTCGGGATTGCGATAGAAGCGATCGATTTCCTCGAGTCCATCCTCGTAGCCTAGCGGCGAAAATGGCAGTTCGGCGTACTGTTCGCGCTCCATTGGTGATTGTCACTGTCCATGTCAGTGGTCGCGCGTTCTGAATGTGCTGTCGCTTTTCAGTGGAAGGGGAGCCAGACAAACCGCCGCTCACCTGCAGCGGTTGCATTAGCGCCACTAGCAGTTGCACGTGAAGTGCAGCACACCCAACGGCTGCAACATGTCGTCCGCCTTCACGGTCTGGCCACTTTGGAGTGCGAAGCGAGGAGTTGTGCTGCACATAAAGGCTCCACCTTTCTCATTGAGCTGGCTCAGTTGGCCGTCTATGTCATCACATTCGCGCACATCAATGTTCTCTCCTTGGTACTCTGCCGCGAGACCGCGAATCCTGTCGCCGCGGTGCACGATTCGACTAGAACCGAGCGGTGAGACTTCAGCAGCACTTCCTCCGCGCGGGTGTTGCATCGTCTTCGCCGTGCTGACCACGGATCACTCCGCGATTGTGCCTGCTGCACCCATCGACCGTATCGTGTCCGCCGCAACGCCTGTACCATGAAGCAATCGATCCCAATCATCGCAGTGCAAGTCTTTCCCATCACTCAAGCTCTTTCAAAAGGGGATCGCGTGTCCTATCGCTTGAGAAGTGTCTGCTGGGGCACCGAGCACTCCTGCCATCGTCAGCATGGCCGCGAATTTCTTTGCCCTCAAATTGCACTCACTTTTCCCCATGTCGGTCGCACAGCAGCAGCACAGAATCGCAGCAGGCCAGCATACGACCTGACAACGCCTTCATCAGCTCTTCATCACATCCAGGCCACACCCGATGCTCTTACTGCCATGCACACTCCAATGATGAATCCCAGTGTCGGGCCCACGACTCTGATATCGAGGTCAGCATCGTTTGGGACAGGCTGTTTCGCCCGTACCTACTTCACTTTGCACGGATTCTGGTCGGTGCCGCACTGGATGCATAAAGGCAGTGGAATGAAGCCGCAGTCAGCCATTTTCGGTGATGGGCGGATGCTAGGCCAATCGTGGTAAACTCAGTGGACACGAGAACGCTGTGGATGAAAAGGAATACAGTAACGGAGACTGCGATACTTGGCCGTGTGGTGAGGACAAGAGCAGGTGAAGTGTTGCTGGCTGACGCGTTGCCCAGATCTCGTGCAAGCTTTGGAAACGTGCAGAACGTGCAGCTGCTTGCTCACAGCTGCAGTTCCAAGTGCCAGCAGTGACGTCAGCACCGGAGCTCAGTCCGGCCCATGCTCGCCTGCTGGAAGACATCACCAATCACTCTTCCTCGGCACAAAGCAGAACAGCGACAAAATCGATCAAGGAGCTGCAGGACATGCGCGATGGAAAACGCCCTTTCGCTGCTGTTGGTCTCAAAGGATCCACGACACCCGCCGGCCAAGCTTCCGTGAAGTGAGAATTGAAGTGAGGCAGCGCGACTCGAGGTGAAAGAGAAGGTTTTCAGCATCGCAGTGAAAAGGACGGGACCACATGGGAACAGGCCGACAGACACAGCATCTCGCGGACCACTATTCATCGCTCTCCTTCGGGCCAACAAATTGGATTTCTCAGCGCCGACCGTCAAAGTCCTAATGAGAACAGCGCGCGCGCCTCTCCAGGCTCTCATTTCATGATGAGTGATCGACAAATCCTCAGTTTGAACCTTGAAGCCACGTCCGAGATCGAAGCGAACGCGAGATATATCCGTGAAATCAAAACAGGTTCGTTATTGCAAACGCGACAGAGAAAATGCCTCGGTGGGATTGCAGCAGTGAGTCTCTAGCAGTGGGTTGGAATCTGTACGACAATGTGCACTCGCTATGGTATTCGGATTTTTCCCCAGAGGCCGAATACGCTACGCGCCATACAATTGCGCTAGCGTCTCGCAGCCGCTTCGGCACCAACTTCGCGTGGCGCACAGCTCCACCGCAGTTTGTCGGTGCATGTACTGCCACGAGTGAATGATCACGCAAAGTAATACCATTCACTTTAGCTTTAGCGCGGACGCAGTAGAAGTAAGCACTGGTAGCCACCAAGGCACATCTACCTTGCCGTGCGACATCAACATCAACATCAACGCACCATGTCGAACACAACGCACAAGTCGCACGCATACACGGAGACGCCTGCCTCTCCGGAATCAGATCTCGAGTCAGCTCTGGAGGGAAACGAGATGCGCAGCACCGAGGATGGTAAAGAGGGCTTGGAGCACGACGCTCAAGAGAAGCCGCCGCCTGCCGATGCCGACCAGCCAACAGTTACTCGAGTCGTGACTGCGCAAGACTGGGCAGGACCCGATGACCCCGACAATCCTCTCAATGTAAGTAATTGGATCAAGAAGTGCTACTCAGGCCTCGAGTCGCTTCATCCGCCTCCTGGTCGGTGCATGAAGCATCCTTAGGATGCACAATATTTGCTTTTTTCTTGATAGTGCTGACGGGACTGATGAGCAGTGGAGTCTATTAAAGAAGTTTGGCCATTTCGGCCCTGTCGCTTTCCTCGGCTTTGCAGTGACAGCAGCTTCATCGTTGATCACGCCCGCAATACTGGACCTACAGAACTACTTCAACATTTCGAGGACGGCAGCGATTTTGCCGCTGACGCTCTACGTCGTGGGACTAGGCCTCGGACCCACCATCGCTGCACCTGTCTCTGAGATGTACGGGCGATCGGTCGTTTACAAGGTTACGCCCCTGGTATGCATTCTATTCCTCGTCGGATCGGGATTGTCAAAGTCCTTTGCCAGTCTCTGTGTTACCAGATTCCTGGCTGGAACTGCCGGTGGTCCAGTATTGGCCGTGGGCGCGGGCACGAATGCCGACCTGTTCCATCCAAAGGACCGCGCTTTCTCATCAGCATTGTTCATCATGATGCCCTTTTTGGGTCCAGGTCGTAAGTCACTTCTCTCGTGTTATGGACATAATCGAGTTCCTGTAGAAGGCGCTAATTATTCGCTAGTCGGTCCCATCATTGGCGGTTTCGCTGCGCAGTATCATGGTTGGCAGTGGACGGTCTGGTGCATGATCATCATCTGTGGCGTTGCCTGGCTCGCCTGCCTGCCCATGCGCGAAACCTACAAGAAGGCCATACTGCAGAAGCGCGCCAAGAAGTTGGGGCTGACCCCTCCCCCAGGACCCAATGTGCTGAGCATCGAATACCTCAAGATGTTGTTGATGATGACAATCGGGCGACCTATCACGATGATCTTCACAGAGTCCATCGTGTTCCTCTTCGGGTTGTACAACTCCTTCACCTTTGCCGTTCTCTTCTCGTTCTTCGCAGCATTTCCGTACACCTTCACGACGGTCTACAACTTCAACACGTGGCAGAACGGCTTGGTCTTCGGCTCGGTGGGCGTGGGCGTTCTTGCTGGCGTCGCCGCCGGTATTGCTTGCGACAGGTTGATCTACCTGAAGAAGCACAAGAAAGCCGTGACTCAAGGCAGAGCTATGTTGCCGCCAGAGCAACGCTTGTACTCGGGCATGATTGGAGCGTTTGCGCTACCGATTGGGTATGATCACCTGTCAGGAAACCTGTTTGATTGTCTTGTACTAATGCGAAACACAGACTTTTCTGGTTTGCCTGGAGTGCTCGTGCCGATGTCCATTGGATCGTGCCAATCCTCTCCGGGATACCCTTCGCACTCGGCAACATGGCTCTCTTCCTGGCATCAGCCTTGTACCTCATAGACGTTTACGGCCCGATGAACGGCGCAAGCGCGATGGCAGCCAACGGGCTAATGAGGTACACGACAGGGGCGTGCTTTCCGCTTTTCGCAGTCCAGTAAGTCCTCCAATTTTCTATATCAGGGTATCTGGTGCTAATTTTCCGCAGAATGTATGAGCGTCTGGGAATTGACTGGGCGACATCGCTCCTGGGCTTTGTTTGTGTCGCCATGCTGCCCATCCCGTTCGTCTTCTACTTCTATGGCCCACAGATCAGGAAGCGAAGCCGCTATCATACAGCATGAGCTTTCCAGAGCGAACTGCCGACGACCGACATGACTTACGCCTTCGCAACGCATGCTCTTCACGGACCGCTGCTCGCTCGAACCAGACACAACATCAAGGGATGATGACAAGTGTGAAGTTCAACGTTGAAGCAACGCACAAGTTCACACAAGACGCCGCCATTGGTGTTATCGTTCCTTGTGGTTCCCCGTCACGTCGGAGGATACACGACTCATGCCCGCATACTCTTTCGGACTCGGTCTTCAGTGCTCTGACGAGTGGGTCCAACGCCTGAACTTGCGTTTACGATGAACTCTAGTGATCGAAGAAAAGGTAGCAATGGGCCTGGCGAGCACCCTTAATGTCCTTTCAAAAGAAGGATCATCTGCTTTCTGGCCATCGATCTTCGTGGCATCTTTTGAAACCGTCACATCCGCATCGCAGAATTGGATAGTATGATTTCTTGTATGAATAATGCATTCCCCAACAGTATTGCCAAGCGTTTCCACGAAACATTGGCATATCGCACTTCTCGCTTCACGGTTGATAGAACAATCGTGCAGATGGCAAACCAATCCAGCTCGAGTCAAGAGTCTTCTCCCGTGCCTAGCTCGTGCTACTCCACACAGGTTCTGATCGAATCGTTGCACAATACGCGCTTAGCCGGGACCTGGAGATCCCTGCTGGCCTCCTGGAGCTGCTTCACACCTGCGACACAGGGTAATCTTGCATTAATTGATTATTTTGCGAACGTTTCTCCGCTGCCAAGTTGTAGAAGGTGCGTGTGCCATCCCAGACATGGGCCTTGCGCCCGCGCATAGGCAGTCGCTCGGATCTCGGCATGGAATTCAAGCGGACATACTACCTGACCATGAAGATCTGTGGCGAGTCTAGACAGCAGTTATTTCGAGCATGGAAATAGTAGTTGCCTGTACGTCTGGTTCTAGACTCATCATCACTCCAGCCAGCATACCACACAGCGTATACTCGCACAGCTTTGATCTTCTTTTCGTTCTCGGGCCTCGTCTTACGACTAATGCACCTCCAGCAAACGTTCCCCCATAGCAAATGAGGGTTGAAAGCCGATGCCTTGCCGAGAGCATGTCACCGTTTCATAGGACAACAGGACATCAAATCTAGAACGTCTTTGCTCTGGAAGGGTTCTGCTTGTCAAATTTGCAAACGTGCACTATACAACAGTCTCATAAGCGCAGCGAACCCTTCCCACCCCAAGCGGCTATAAAGTCAATGGCTTGTAGACACACCCAACGGAGGGGATCCGCCGTTCCTCTCATATGGTTTCTTGAATCGGAGCCGCAACTAGCTTTTCGCCTCGGTGGAGCCGAGCGAAGATCATCAGACCCCTTGTGTGGTAGGTGCAAGATATCTAAGTGTGGAGTGACGCACCTCTGTTCTACGATATTTACTCCACCGTGTCCCTCTCCTGGGGACTCTCCGAGAGCTTTCCCTTTGTTGGTTCTTCCTCCACGATTTGCAACGTCTTGTCTATTCATTACATTCCACGAGTTGGTTGCTGCCTGTTTTGGCGATTCCTGCTTCGACCCTAGTATTGCGGACTGCCCATGTCTACGTGTCGCTATTCCTCCACTTCATTGACGGGTGGTCTACCTGGATAGTACTACTCTCCGAATCCTTCCGCGGCACGCACTCGATATGCTTGTGCCAAAGGACTTACAAGACGGTCTCCAGCACCTGACAGCGAAAGTCGTCGTCATACCCATACCGGCTGTACAAAACACCAGATCGTTTCCGGGACCGAGAGCAGGACTTGTCGCCGTCGGTAAGGCAGCCGGGTTTCTTGAGATAGACCAAGCAGAATGTTGACGTGAACCGACAGGTGTCCTGTTTACATTACTCGGCATCTTCGCAATCACATGTCGCGTCCTGACGCTCGTACAACGGCGACGTAAAATTGGATATGACGACTACGCCATGTTTGCCGCATTCGCTTGCGCGGGCGGCTTCACGACAGCAGTCTTCGTCTCGGTGCGGTGGGGTGTTGGTCTACAACTTGGCGACGTGCCTGTCAACTGGGCAACAAAGGCCATTCAGGTATGGAAGAGCACCATATTTTTGCCGTCCCGGCTGGGCTGACTTTGTCGCAGGCCATATACACCGATGAGATCTTTTATTACATGACCATCTTCTGCATCAAGTTATCGTTGGTTTTCCTCTACCTGAGGCTTGCTGCCGAGCTGCGAGGATGGTTCTTCTACGCCAGCGTCGGAATCCTGGTGGTCCTAATACTGCATTTCATCACGACGATCACTGTCGTCGCGACGCAGTGTATCCCGATTTCGAAGTACTGGAGGCCAGACATTCCTGGCACATGCATTAATATAACGGCCTTCTTTTACTGTAGGTCGAGTGTCCTCATATCTTTTGGACATTGCATTCTGACTGTCAGCAGCTACAAGTATCTTCACGATAGTAACAGACCTAATCATGATCATGCTACCGATTCCGATAATCTGGCGGATTCCAAGAGATACGCGCCAGAAGGTGGCTATATTATCCGCGTTCCTCGTCGCTGGAGGTGGCACACTCGCCAGCTGCATTCGCCTCTACTCGATCAAGATCTTCACCCAATCCCCTCAGCCGATGAGGGACGCTGCTGTGATCAGCCTATGGTCCTTCGTCGAGATCAATCTGGGCATCCTCTGCGCTTCGTCCGCAGTGATCAAGCCAATTTTCTGGAAGACTCGTGCCCCTTCGCTCGAGAAGGAAGGCACCAGAAAATTGCGATCTGCAGCTGGCCATCGCGGCACAATAGGTACGCCCGGGCACAAGCCTCGAACGACAATATCTCGCGACCTGAAAGACTTTGGTCGTTGGTCGCAGTCACAAGCCAGCACTGCCGTAAGCTCGCCAGGAGGATCCGCGCCGAAAAAAGACAGCGAGGAGGGCATGGAACTGGTGGGAAAATGTGAAGAGAGTCTTGAACGGCACACTGTCCATCTTCCTCCGCCTCCGTCACTCCAAAAGACACCACGCGGCCGGCGATCGCAACTCATGTTGGAGGCTGTGGCGGAGCAATCTGATCCGCAGAGACTCCATGCCATGGTTTCGTCTGAGCCGTCAAACGACCCGATGCTTTTGCATGTGCAAGAGGAGCAAGCGAGGCTGCGACAAGCATTCCCTCGGTACTTTCCTCCGTCTCCGGGTGGGACGGGCTCGCCGCAAGGACATGCAATTGCCAGCTGGTAAGGGTTCTTGTTGACGGACGGATTATATGAGAATATAGAAAGATGTTAGCCTCGCGGCAGTTTGAGAATTGAATGTTCTGTGGATGAGTTATGCCGATCTCCACGATATATGTAAATTAGCGACAGTAGCAAAAGGCACATAATACAGCGTGCCAATTCCTTCATCATATAACTGATTTCTTCAGCATGTGGCTGCATTTCAGACAGGTGTTGGACGTCGTGATGAGAAATCGGCCTCGGGCCCTCGGTTGCATCCAACAGGTGTACTTGGTCTGCACGCGAGCGCCTTGTAGTCGTGCCGCGCTGCGCGGAGCTGAGCTGAGTTTTCGATATTCGTTTCGTGATGCACAAAGTCAGAAGAAGAAGCCTGAACAGAGTCCAGAAATTTGACAGAGTTCTCGTTTGGAGGGCCACACACTAGCGGCGGCTCAGTCCGAGCGAACTGGAAGTCTGGAACGTCGCAAGCAAGCCGAGAAATTGTGTTGCACGATCCTTTGAAACTTCATTCGTTTTGAAAAAGCGATCCAGTAATAGTAGTAGCCTTTGGGAGAGACAGAATGCGAACACGGTCGGGAAGATCAGGTGCAGGAAGAATTTGTGCAGCATACGACAGCAGTCATGAGGGTGGTGTTTTCACCAAGATCCAGAGATTATAATTGCATTGTCAGCGCAGCCGTCCTATCAAAGGCGTCGCCTTAGCTCACTTGGGAGAGCGCCAGACTGAAGTTTCACTACAGTCATCAGCATTCTGTGCGGTATCTGGAGGTACTGTGGTACGTCCAACTATCATCTCTTCCAGGTTTTCGATCGCGGCTAATATGGTATCAGTTCGATCCACAGAGGCGACATTGCTTTTTGCCCCTCCATAATTGCATATTTGCAGTTCGCACATTCTTTTTGTACCTCTGATCCCTTGTCGCTACTTCTAGCGTCCATATCTATTTCTCAGTATGATCAATGGCCTTCCCTTTATTACCAAGCAAGCCTTATTTGCCGAAGGTGAAGCAGAGCTCAAATCGCACAACGAGAGACAAGGTGGACGGAAGCAGCATCACTTCACTCAATCCTGCGCACTCCAACGACAACGGCCAGTCTGTCCTCAATCCTCATCAGCATCTCCTCTGTCCTCGCAGCTGCGCCTTCATCTTGATGCACAAGCATACTCAGGCCCCCGACCTGTCTCGCTATGCATCTGATTCGTACTCTGCTCAGAGCCGCGAGCATATCTTGAGCTTGCGGCTTCTTATTGAGCCAAGCGAAGCTGCAAGAGATGCCGAATTGTCGGTATTGCGTCCTCTGCGCCCAGAAGACCTCTGCATCATCGTCGTCGTCCTCTTGTTGCTGAGCTTGACGCCTTCCTCTACTGCCAGTCCGAGGGCTCGACCTTGCTCTACCAGCCTTCACGGTGGGCACTGTGTACAGACAGCTTTCGAGTATTCACAAACATCACGACGTATGATCACTAGTCGTGATGCATGGAGACTGCAAAGGAGTGCTTAAAGTCGTAGTATCTCTTGGTATGTATGGAGCCAAGTGCGATCACTAATAGTCTGAATTGATCCAGATATGTCGAGTTGACATGATAGCTTTGAGCCTTGAACGTCACTTCGTATGCGTTCTATGCCTCATCTAAGTCTCGGGGCTCAAGCCGAGTCTATAAGGGGAACCCCGTATTGAAGTATCTTGCAAGAGTACCAGTGCGGTCATACTGCCTCTGTATCTGTTTGAGCCTCGGTAGGGACTTGCGACGGCTCCCGTAATGTTCAAAGATTGGCTGTCCCCGATGCGCATCGTTCATATAATTGAAGCCGAAATAGAGGCCTTCGCGTTTCGATGCGCGATTGACGTTCGAGACGAAGTCCCTTGCCAACCGATTGATGAACAAGTCGTCTTCGGCATTTTCCCAGTCGAGATTCATAACGAGGGCTGTGAACCGAGCGGTATCAGCTATCTGTTTGCGAGTAGTTGAGAACGTGCTTGCTTACCAATAAAGGGCCCGTCGGCTGGATCGAGGTCGATAGCATCCCCACCAGCGTCGCGTGCTGCTTGAAGCCATGATCTCGTGATAGGCTGCACCGAAAGCCCAATGGCGACACTGGTCTTGTTCTGCAGTAGATGCAACCTTGATCGTACCGTCTCAATAAAAGTCCGATTGATGAGTGGTATCGTTGCCTCTCCGACTTTCAAGGCCGCCGTTGCGAAAAGCCATCTCGAGGTCTGCGCAGAAAAGGCCGGTGTGTTGGTCAGATTTGTGTACTCAACAAAGCTGCTGCTGACCGAATTGCCGGAGAATGACGATTCCAAACTTGTGAAATTGGAAAATGCTTTCGGAGAGCTGTCTTGCCCGGGGAAGAACGAGAGCATGGCGCAAGTTGTGCTGTCTAATTCGGCATCGATATTGATACCAATTACCGCAGACGATCTTGCATCCTGGGAGCCACCACTCGGCGTGATGTAGGCGCCCAGTGCATCCAGAAATCCGCCACACTGCTCTTCAGTATACACGGTGGAGCCGCCATAGATATTGGTGGCATCCATGGTTCGCATTTCGAATTGCGTTACGATGCCGAAGTTATTCCCACCTCCTTTAAGAGCCCAAAATAGATCCGGATTCTCTGTAGCGCTGGCTTCTACCAGGCAATGATCGCAGTCAACCGATTGCAATCAATCAAAGGCCTTAATTGAGTTGCCAAGGCAAGTGATTGCAACCAGAGGTCATTCCAATCAATCGATTGAGCCGGATTGATTATGAGTAAGCAAAACCATACCTACCCATCGATATGAAGACTCCATTGTTGACACCGTTCGCTTCGGGCACCGGCATGTGCCCGCGACTTCGCACCGAGAATTTTGATCGTGCGGCGACTATGCTACAGAGACCTTCTGCCAACTGCTGCGTGGTGGCGGGCTCAAAAACGCACGAAGGGGTAGTTATGCATGTCTCGGACCATACATCTGTTGGTGTGCTATTCAGTCTTTGGCCTTCTCAAGCGAATATTGCCGGACCATTGTGCGACACTAACCTCGAACTTCATCGACATAGGACTGTTCTGTGGGCTGATAGACCGCAGTAGGGAACTGCACGCGCAGCTCATTGCATGCTAGCTGCACTGGGGATGCCTGAACGAAAGAATGAGTGCCAAAGACTGTCAGCAGCAATGATCGCAGTTAACCGTCAACCAGCAATTCATTAATTAATCGATTGACTAATTCCAACCTAACCTAGCACTATAATTAGTTGCAATCATGTGCCGGAACAAGTGAATAGTTGCAACCGAGTCGTATAATTAATTAAACGGAGGCTTAGCAACGTAGCTAAGTAAATAAATAGTTCGTAGAAGGCCTCTAGAAGGCCTCCCGTTAGCTATATTAGCTCTCTTCTATATTATTAGTCTCTTATACGTCTACCGTTTATAGGGCTACTATATAAAGTAAGGATCCTTAGGGGTAGGTTATTAGACGATATAGGGTGCCGGGTTATTATAGAGGCGCTCGGTTAGTAAGTAAAGGTACGGCCTAAATATATTATTATTAGTAAACTTCCTAATTCGGCATTAAAATTAGTTAAATTAGCTAATTAAAACCTAGGTTCTTTATATTCTTTTTACCTATAAAGAACTATAGTTTTGCTTACTTATAATTAATCCGGCTTAATCGATTAATTAAAATAACCTCTAGTTGCAATTACTTGCCTTAGCAACTTAATCAAGGCCTTTGATTAATTGCAATCGGTTGACTGCGATCATTATGTACTGGCAGAGTCCAATGCTCGATCTGACGGATCGGGTGTTACGAGCACGCTGTCAACGGGGTGACATACAACCACAGTCTTTAGATCTCGGGAACCTGAAAGCAAAGTCAGCAGAGCATCTCCAGAGTACTAGCTAGAATACGGGACTCACTCGAATTCCGGTTGCAGAAGAGTGCATTGACCCCTGACAAAGGAGCCTCTCTCATCAGACCCATTGATCTCGGCTTGACGGCCGTGACAAGCTCCAGCGCCCGCTTTAGATACTTTCGAACGTAGCCGGGACGACTTCTCATGAACTGGAAAATTTCCAAGCGCTGAAGTAAAGCATGAAGCGGCAAGAGCCGTTGACGAGACTCTGGCACCAAGCCCGGTCTCTTCTCAGAGCAGACTTCCACAATGTGACCTGATTCTGCCACGCTGGGCCACACGTCAACACTTTCGGAGTCGTCACTGAAGTCGAGAATCATGTCGACTCCGCGATCGCCCGTCGCCTCCAAGATATTCAGCGCGCAGGTTGTGTCTGAGCTCAAGAACACATTCTTCTCGGGCAGCCCGCATGATTCCGTTAACATCTGCCGGTCTGACTCCGACGCTGCAGTGGCAAAAACAATGATCGCAGTTAACCGATTGCAATTAATCAAAGGCATTAATTTAGTTGCTAAGGCAAGTAATTGCAACTAGAGGTTATTTCAATTAATCGATTAAGCCGGATTAATTATAAGTAAGCAAAACTATAGTTCTTTATAAGCAAAAAGAATATAAAGAACCTAGGTTTTAATTAGCTAATTTAACTAATTTCGATGCCGAATTAAGAAGTTTACTAATAATTATATATTTAGGCCTCTATAACTACCCGTTACCCTATATCGTCTAACAACCTACCCCTAAGGATCCTTACTTTATATAGCGGCCTCTACGAACGGCAGACGTATAAGAGACTAATAATATAGAAGAGGAGGGTAATATAGCTAACTAGAGGCCTTCTAGAGGCCTTCTACGAACTATTTGTTTACTTAGCTACGTTGCTAAGCCTCCGTTTAATTAATTATACGACTCGGTTGCAACTATTTACTTATTATAAAGGTTAGTATATAGCAATATATTAAGCGCCCCTAATAGTACCCGTTAGAGATATTAAGAGACTAATTCTTACCGATTCCTCTATATATATTTAGCGTGCTTTTGTCTTGCGCTAAGCGTACGTAGTATAAGCCGGATACTTTAGCGTCTAACTTAGACGCCCTCTAAGCTATTAGCCCCCTAAGCTATCGCTCTTATAATTATCTCCTCTTCTCTATAGAGCTACCTTAGCTCGTAGAAGAGTCTATATTAATGCGGTAGCCGGCCGCTTGCGTTCTTATTACGTTACGGTTGCGTTACTCTACCGCCTATAGTCGTGCGCGATTTTTAGTAGTACTATAGTAATATACTAGATTTAAGGGACTTTTTATATTATAGACCCTATATAGGCTACGCGTTAATTACGAGGTAGATGCGGGCTATAAGTTCGCGCCTAATTACGTTAATACTTGTTCTAGTATACTATCTTTAGATAAGCGCCCTACTCCCGCTTTATACTATAGACCTAAACCTATATATACCGAAATCGGTAGCTTATTATACGTACGCTAGTTCTAGTAAGGGCAGCGGTGTTATACGATATCCGCCCTTATATTATATCGTCTCCCTAATACTAGAGACGCCTAAAAGACCTATAGACGACGCCGAGACCTTATCCTATATCTAGAAGACGTTAATTTCTAACCTAATAGTAAGGTAAACCTCTCGATACGCTACTTCTTAATATTAGGCCTTATGCGCTCGACTTTCTAATTCGTTCTAATCTTAGAGTTATAAGGTTCAAGTAGCGGATACTTAAGATAGAGGCTAAAAGGTATAGGTATCCTATTATTATAAGTAAGAGGAGGAATCGTTATACTAGAGGTCTCTAATAATACGACGGGTAGTAGATAGAGAGGTAAATCGCTTTCCGAAAGTATTTAATCCTAGAAGAAAAGTCGTAAAGAGTATAGTATTAGCCGGCTAATATACGCTAACTAGCTACTTATTCTAATACGAGAGTTAAGATATACTACTACCGTAGGAACTTAAATTCGGGGCTTACTTTAGTAGTTTTAGGAGTCGGAGTTTAATTAGTAAGGCGGGTATACTTATAGTCTATAGTTCGAATATAAATAAAAAGATAAGAAGGACGAATATAGATAGTAACGTAACGACGACGTATAGCTATAACCTTTATCTCTTACGAAGTCGTATATACGGAGGAGATAGTAGAGAAGTAGTTACGATAGCTTCTAACGTATACTTACTAGAAATAGGTACGCTAGACGAGATAGTATCCGAGGACTAGCTACGTAGGGCATTCTATTACCTACCCGCCTTACGACCTACTTTATCTATACTAATATAAGCTACCCGAGTATATATAGTTTAGGGTTATATTCTAGAGCCGAAGGTAACGCTCGACTACGACTAAAAAGATACTACGTTACTAAAAGAGGCACTATAGATAAGACTTAGATTTAATTTATATACGTATACGTATATAATCCGCGGGAAGTTAGCTACTTCTACTATATATATAGCGTTTAGGATTAGATATAGTACGCGTTTAGGAGTCGCGGATAACATAGACTTAGAATCTAATATAGTACGCGTTTAGAAGTTATAGATAATATAGACTTAGAATCTAATATAGTACGCGTTTAGGAGTCGCGGTCGAGACTAGTACTAGAATACGGGTAGCGTAGGCATTACCTATATCTCGAAAATAAACGAAGACTACGCGCCGTTCTTATAAATATAGTTTATAATAAGGGATAATAGCGTACGAATAGGCTAAGTATACGCTATAGGTAATACGAGGCGAGAAGCTACTATAAGAGAGCAGTAAGTAGAAACTAGGTAGTCTAACCTAATCCGGACGCGGAATAAGTAAAGGCAACCTAGGAACATACGATAAATTATTTCCTAATAAGATAGAATATCTATTAGGTAGGGAAATTAAAGCTAGGGCCCGGGGCCTTAGCTTATATAGATAAAAGAGGGAAGGAATCTACTAAGATATAACTACTTAAGAACCGAGAGAGCTACTATACTAGGTAATTAAGACGATCGTATAGAACCTAGGCTAGCTACTATAGTTTCTAGTACTAAGGAAGATAGAATCTATTATAGTACCTAGGAGTTCGATATAAGGAACCGACTAGCGGACTTTACCGCCGCTATAATAGGTACTATTAGTAATATACCTAATTAAGAACCCTCCTTACGGTCGCCTACTACGATAGATATAACGTAGCTTCTAACTTTATAGAAAGTCCTAAGGAGTATACTAGATACCTATAAGCTAAAGCTACTATTACCTAGAACTAAAGCGAACTCGTTCTTTAGAGGATAGAATACTACTAAGTTCCTCGAACGGTTCGATAGTCTCTAGAAGTAGTTCGATCTAGAAGAGCGTAGTAACTAAGAAAAGATTAATAGCGTTATTACTAATACTAAGATTATTCTACGACCGGAACTAAAGCGGTTAAAGGGCGTGCCTAAATATAACTAGACTAAATTTAGGAAGTCTCTATTAGACTACTTCGCTAATAGTAATACGTATTATATTATTAAATTAGTATCGTACCTTACGTTATACTATAAGACCTAATAGTTAGAAAGCGATAATCTAAATAAATTCTTGCGATAGTTTCGATTAGCTTCTAACTATATTAATTCCGAAGACTTAAGTAATAGAGAACGATCTATACTACTACTAAAAGCCTTACTAGATAGTATTAGTAGAAGGATCTATAGGAAGTATAGCTTATATCCCTAGAAGCTAGAGTCCTTCCGACCGTTTAATAAGATTCTAAAGTCGGTAGAAGAAATAGTTAAAGGATCTAAAGAGTTTAGGCTTACTAAAAATAGAGATAAATAATAGATAACCTCGCTATAGAACTCTATCTTAGCTAGCCGTCCGGAAAGAGCTCTAGCGGTACCTATAGGTAATACTCTTATTAATAACGACTTTACTTATAAGTTCGCGAAGATATCGATCCTATACGGGCTTACTCCGCGGACCGGAACTAGCCCTATGCCTATAAACTCTCTTATAGAGATAGGAATATAATAAGCTTATTAGGTAAATACTATAAGCTTAGGAAATAAACTACTCGCGTACGTAGGCATAGTTAGAACCTTCGCGACGTAGATCTTAGTATACTTAACGATATAGAATAAGTGTTTTAACTGCAGAGACTAAGACTACTACGTAAGAGAATATTCGATTATAGCCTAGCTCTAGGGAAGTAGGTATATCTAGTAGAATAAGCGGAGGAGATAGTACTATAGTCCTTCTACTAGAAACTATTAGCTAATTAGTATACCGAAGTAGGATAGCTAGATACTACGAATAGCTTAGATATACCTAGTAGTATAGAGGTTATTCTCTTCGTACGGTCGTATTCTATAGCTAGCTTACCTATTAAGAGCGAATTAGTTATTAGTACTCTAGATACGAAGGGATATAACTAATATAGCGCCTAGAAGTATCTCGAACCTAGGATATTAGATACTATACGGGAAATTATCGTATATACCTAAAGATATTTAGTTAGGGCCTAGGGCCTCGACTACGATTCTAACTCCTCTAACGCCCGAACCTATATATACTACTACGACCGTGCCTTCTTAGGTTATTAGAGGCATCTATTTCGGTTTCGTACCTACTCCTACTATTTTTAAAGTAGCTATATACTAGTTTAGATAAGCTAGCGTTAAAGAGAAGGATAAATACGACTATAGCGGAGAATAGATCGAGGATATTATAAAAGAAGAGCTTAGAAGAAGCCTTAACGTAGCTACTACTACGGTCGTAAGTACTAAGAGAAAGAGTAAGAATAAGGTTAGTAGTATAGTAATCCTAAGCTAAGATAAGTAGTTAGCTCGTATAGCTAAGAATAGAATTAAGAAATAGAAGAGAGCTACGAAGACGAGATAGCTACGGGCGAAGATCTTCGACTAAGTATTATAAACCTAGGCTTCCTAAGAAGATAAGCGAGATAATCCTCGCTCTAAACCTTCGAGATTATAGACCTAAGATATATTCGGCTATATAGATAAAGATATAGCGGACGAAGATATAGAGGATATTCTAACTACTAGACCCGTTAACTCTTCGATAAGGAAGGCTAGGAACTCTCCGAAGAGATAACGGTTTAATTATTATATAAGGTCGAAGAGAAGGAAGGACGAGAAGAACTTACTACTTACTAAGAAACTAAAGACTAGGTTACTTAGGAGATTAATCTACTATAAGATTCTAATTACCTTTAGGAAATTTATTCTCCTTAGAAGTTCTAAGGTAGCGATTAAGTTACTATAGAATAGGATCCGTACTAACGATAATAAACTATATAACGCACTCTAAACCGAGCCTATAAATATTAACTAGCTAGTAGAGAATATATAGTAGGCCGGGGAATTAGACGATATTAGTAAGGATTAAGTTAGTAAATTTCTTTATAAAGCCTTCTAAGACTAGGATCCCTATACTAGAAAGGCCCTTTCTAAGAAACTATTTTAAAATAAAGGGATTAATACGTATCGCGCTTACGTAGTTACGTAGTCTAAAGTATAGACTATAGTAAGAGAGGTTAATAGTATAATAGTATCTAGGTCTAAGAGCGAACGAAATAGGAGGTATATATATATCGGCTACTAAGCTTACTAATTAGCGTTATAGTTAGGTAATACGCTCTAATCGCTTCCTCGTCCCTTTATAATAAGAGCCGTCTACGGCGTACTATAACCCTTAGTGCCTTACGCTAAGTTTATAGCGATAACTATATCTACTTTAAGTAACTCCTTTACTAAAATACTATGCCGGCCCTAGGGTATTATATAAGCAGCCTTAAGAAACTCTATATTAAGGACTATACTAGGTTAGATTCTAAGTATTAAGATAAAGGACTAGTAGCGAGCCTTTAGGACTAGTACTAAGGTTAGGTGTTATAGTAATAGTAATTATTAGGTAGTAAGGTACCCTATAATAACTACGGAACTATATAACCTTTAGCCTTAACTACTAGTTCTATTAGGTTACTAGAATAGCTATAAATAGAAGGTTTGTCTAAAGCTCTTATAAAAGTTATAAAACTATATACGATAGGGGTGTTTCTACTCTTAGAACTATTTAGCTAATTACGGCTCGTAAAAGGCCTTTAATTCTATATACTAAACTCCTCCTCTTAATATTAGGTTAATTCTAGCTTCTTTAGTGCCTTAGTAGGGGTTTATAAGGTTCGAGAGGCGGTCGTTCTATACTAGTATATAGCGAGTAAAGGCTCGTAATTCCGAGGTTCGTGCAGTTCGTATAATAAGGTACTAGTATATAGCGTTATTATTAATAAATTCCATATATATTTAAAATATAATACGTAGCTAAAACCGGTTACGCTCTAGCCTTAGCAATTCTAACTTCACCTCCTTATTATTAGGTTAATAAAGAATAGTACTACGAATAGCAAAAAGATTACTAATCCGTAGTAACTAATACTCTCTAGCTTAGCTAAGTCTAAGGTTTATACTTAGAATAGTTAGTTACTAAACCCGTTTCTAGGTAAGGTCGATACCTTAGACCTAGTCGTAGTCTCGTTATCCCCTTATTTATACTAAGAACTAGGTAATAAGGCAGGAATATATAACGGTTTAGGTGTCTGCTATTAGACTAAGAGTATTTTAAAGTAGAAGTTTGTTTTTATAATTAACCGGCTGCGCTATAAATTAGTGTTTGTGCCTTAATATCTATTAAGTTAGTTTACGGGTAGTTCTATACTAGCTTTAATTTAGAGGGGCTATAAATCGCTACTAACGCTTTACTACTATACTAAGCTTATATACGGTAGCTTCTATTATAATTAGTCGAGCGCGTCGTATTAGTAATAGTATATAATAGTAAACTAGCTAGCCGTTAAGGTAGTATAGCTCTAGGTAAGGTTTTAGTAGAAAGTTAAATCGGGAGTTCCTATAGTCGGAGGTAAGACCGAGCTAATTAGAGCGTAGAGAAAGGATACTAGTTCTAAGGAGGATTTATATATATAGTACTAATTTAGAGGAATTAGAGGAATTAGCCGAACTAGTATTTAAGCGTATCGCTTAGGTTGCTTCCGCTTTAGCTCGCGTTCTTCCTTTATCGTACGTTTTAGGTATAATATAGTAGGTGCAGGTAGTTTATTATTATTCTCCGCTAGAACGCCTTTCCTCGAAGTAAAATACTTAAGTCTATCCGTAGAGTAAGTTCCTCTTAATTATACTTCTTAAAGGGTTTTTAGTATAAAGGATAGGCTAGAATTAGGTAATTAGCTAGCGATTTTAAACACTCTAGTCTATAGTAGCTATTAACTCTTATTCTTAATATTAGTATTATATAGTATTACTAAGTTATCTACTTCGAATAGTATAGTTTTAAACTATCTAAACTTCTTATTAATAGTATTAGCCTATTATTATCTCCGCTTATTTAATCGTTTAAGGGCCTTTAGGTGTCGCTTAGTCTTAGTTACTAGTACGTTAATTACTTAGAGGAGTTTCTAGTTATCGTTATCCGCCTTAATTATAGCTATAATAGCTTATCGCCTATCCTCTTTCTAAAGAGTAAGAGACCTAAATATTAGTTCTATAGGAGTATAACTAAGGTAGGGAATATAGTAGTAGTTCTAGTTGCTAGCTTAATCGTACGCTTATTTAGGCTAGTTCTTAACCTCTATAGTAAGGTAACTACGAGCCTTAGTTCTAAGTTCGCTAGCTCGCTTAATATAGCGTCGTAATAATCGATTAATAGACTCTATAGCCCTAGTAACTCGCTTAGAGGCTATCGCGCCTTAAACTATATATATATCTTTTTCCTTTAGCTAGTTGCTAACTATTATAAACTTAGTTCTAGGGTTATATCGAGCTAGTAGTAGGTAAGTAGAACTATAGAATATGCGGGTAAGGGCCTTAATAATTATAGAGGCGTTACTATGTTTTAGAGGCTCTACTAGAGTAAACCTTAAGAAGATATCTACTATAATAAGGAGGTACTTAAATCTACGGCGTTCTAGCTACTATATTAGGTTAATCTCTACTACCTCCTAAGGGTATAGTACTAGTATTAGTATCTATTCCTAATTAAACTTTAGTACTAACGCCTATAGTTTATAGCGGAGGTAGCCTTTAACGTAGTTATTAATATTAGTAATTATTATTAGCTACTAGTACTTCTAATATAGTCCGGCATAAATAATACGGCTATTAAAGTAGCCTTTCGTATCGTATATCTACTATAGAACCTTTACTATATTACGGTATTAAATATACTATACCTATACCTCTATACGCCGCTTTATAGAGCTAATACGCTTATAAAGGATATCGGTGCCTTTATAGTACTAGAAGGCTATTATCTTACGTAGAAATAACTTTAGCTAATTACGTCTAGTATAAGGTAGAATTATACTCTAGTAGTAGTAACGAATAACCTCTCTATACTATTCTTTATTCTTCTTATTACTAAAGGGTCGTAGTCTTAGTTCGTAGTTAGTCCCGGCAATCTAGTATTTAGTATTAGAGTTAGGCTTAGTATTAGGTTTAAGGTTAGAGTTAGGGTTAGAGTTAGAGTTAGGGTTAGGGTAAGTAAATATTCCGAGTATTTTAGAATAAAAGGGTAACTAGCCTTCGTTATAGTTTATATCTATATCGAGGTTATTATAATCTACTACCTTATTAATAGTTTTAAGGCCTCTTATTAGGAAGGCCTCCTTATCGGCCTTCTTAAGAATCTTCTTTAGTATATCCTCGTAGCTATTTTTACTATTCTTCTAGATCTATTTAGGTCTATCGTTCTAGCTAACTTAATCTAGTAACTTCTCTATAACTTTATTCGGCTCGTATTCCTTTATAAAGATAGTCCTTAATAGGCCGTCTATAACCGTATTACGATTACCTTATATATACTTAATCTTAATATTTAATAAGCTAAGTTCGGATATCTAGCGTACGTAAATATCGTAATACGCTACTCTACTAAGGAATTATACTAGAGGCTAGTAATTAGTCTAGATAATACTCTTCTAGGTATTCTATAGTATATAGTCGTATTTCGAAGTAAAAGTAACTATCGCTTTAAGTTTACGCTTATACGTGCCGTAGTTTCTCTCCGTTAGTATAAATATAAAGCTATTATATAGTATAGGGACCTTATTACTACTCGGCTAACCTTAGCGGCCTTATTAAATAAAGTAGCTACCTCCTTAACCTAAAGCGTTAGTAAATATCTCTACTAGAAGGGTTAGGTCGTAACTATATAACTCTACTATAGTAGCTACGTATTATTTAATTAGCTTAAACGCTAATATCTTAGTCTCTTTCTATTACTAAGGTATCTTATCGCTTATTAGCCTACGTAATAGTCGTATAATCTCTCCGAAGTTCTTAATATATTTTCGATAGCCTATAACTACGCTATTAAATTTACGGACCTCCGCTATATTAATTAATTCCGGCTAGCTCTAAATCTTCTTAACCCGGCTATACTTAAGAGCTATCCTACTACTAGCTCGGTATATTTAGCTAAAGAGAAGAATCTTATCTATTCTAATCTTAACCTTACTCTATAATAGTCGTAGTTTTAACTATAGGATTCTTAGTAGGAGGTAATCGCGAATAAAAGTCTAGTAGTTCGTCTACGAGCCGTATACTAGTACTAAGTCGTTAAAGAAGAATATTATATCCGCTAGCTAGTTAGAGTAATTACTATAAAGGAACGAAGGTTCGGCGTATAGTAGAGGTATTAGTCCGAGGAATATTTAACCTAGTTTATTTATTATAAAAGGTAATAACTATGCGCCTTATACTATACGTCGTAGTTATAGCTAACCGAGTCCGGGTATACTAAATACTAGGTAGTGCCGATCGTTAGGATATATCTTAATTCCTTAGTATACGTTCTTTAGATTAAAACTACTAAAGACTTAATAGGTTAGTAGTAATAGGAAGTTATATAATAACTATAATAGCTATATCTACGCGTTCGGTAGTTCTTCCGCTATAAAGTAATAGTTAAACGTAGGTCTATACGAGCCGTTAGGCTTCTAAACGAAGCGAACATTAGCCTACTATTCTAATAGTCTTCTATTAGCCTTAATATATCTCTTATATATTCTAGACTTAAGTCCTTTAGTAGCGTACTAGCGTAGTAACTATTCCTTATCTCTAGCTATTCGAACGGCCTTAGCGCGGTATACTAGTACGCCTACCTTAATTCTCGTACAGTATATAATTAAGTTAGTTAGTTCGCTAAGGTTAGTTAGACCTTCTAATTCTAGCTAGTAGTAAGTATATAATACCTATATAACTTTTAGTTTATCCTCTAAGAGGATTATAGGTCCTAGCTAGATTTTAGTCTTCTTAATCTAGTCTTCTAGCTTAGGCTATAATAAAGAGGTATCTAGTAATAACCTAATTATATAGCGTCTAGTTAGAAAACTAGTATATTCTATCTCTACTTAGTATATAGGAACATTATTAGAGGCCTAGTATTCCTTTAATACTACTCTATAAGAGTTATATCCTAACTCTATAATCTTCTTTAGGTAGTACTTATACTAGATAACGATTCTACGCTTCTTCGGTTCTAGCTAAAGTTTAATTCTAAACGGTTTAGTATTATGCTTAGGACTTACTAAAAACCCCGCTAACGGTCCCTTATATAGTTTATCCGAGTACTAATAATATTAGCTTAAATCTTACTATTACTATAACTATTATCCTCGCTATTAGTCGTACTTATTATTAATTAGCTATTATTATCTAATTCGGCTTATAATTAGTAGTAATAATCTAATTCGGCTCGTAATCTACTATAATAATTATCGTCGTCTTGTAATTAGCTATAATAATTAGTTACTAGCTCCTTAAATATAACTTTCTTATCTTATACCTTAAGTATTAGCGGTGCTAATTCCTTTATTTTAGCCTTAATAATTCGGAAGGGTTTACTACCTCTATTACTAATTCTAATTCGCTCGCTTTTAATATTAATTAGGGCCTTTACTAACTTTAGGAAGGGTAGTCCTAGTAATAGTAATAGTCTATTAACGTAATCTCGTAGACATATAAAAGCCTATACTAATCGCTATATACCTAGAATCTCTAGCTTAAATACCGTCTAGTAATTAATAGTATACGAACTTCTATCTACTACTCGTATTAATAGTAAAGGTAGGCCTATTCTCGGGTCCGAGATTAGAATTAGTAGTAGTAATAGTAGTAAGTATAGGTATAGGTAAATTAGGTTAATTTAAGAGCCTTAGTCCGCTACGTGTTTATTACTAATAAGACTAGCCTTTCTTACTTCTAGCGACTATAACTCTAGAATCTTCTATAAGGTAACTTCTATACTAAATATATAGTTAACCTAATTACGGTCCTTCTAGGCTTAGATACTCTACTATATCTTAGAGGCTAGCGAAGTAATTAGACTATTAGTATTAATCTTAAGGTAGTCCGTATAGACTTTAATATAAAGGCTCTTATTACTATATAAACGTCTAAGTAATAACTAATATAGTTAATAGCTCTAAGGTTCTTAGGATTGCTAGGGTTAATACTAGGGTTATTACTAGGTTTGTTAGGGTTATAGTTATTAGGGTTATGCCTCTAGCTATAGCTACTTCTTGCCTTTACTAGCCTATCGCGTTTATCTAAGGTATTATTTAAAGGCTATAGTCGCATTAGGATTAACTAGGTTATCTACTAGTTTCTTGCCGCGCTTTATACGTAGTATTAATATATAGTACTTTAAGTCGTTATAGAAGGATAGTAATAATTAATATAAGTCTATTACTAATATTATAACCCCAAACCATATATACTCGGGTAGCTTATATTAGTATAGATAGAGTAGGTCGTAAGGCGGGTAGGTAATAGAATGCCCTACGTAGCTAGTCCTCGGATACTATCTCGTCCGGCGTACCTATTTCTAGTAAGTGCACGTTAGAAGCTATCGCAACTACTTCTCTACTATCTCCTCTATATATACGACTTCGTAAGGGAAGAAGGTTATAGCTGCACGTCGTCGTTATGTTACTATCTATATTAGTTCTTATATTTTATTCGTGTTCGAACTATAGGCTATAAGTATACCCGCCTTACTAATTAAACTCCGACTCCCGAAACTACTAAAGTAAGCCCCGAATTTAAGTTCCCGTAGTAGTAGTATATCTTAATTCTCGTATTAGAATAAGTAGCTAGTTAACGTATATTAGCCGGCTAATATACTCTACCCCTATTATAAACCTAAACCTACGACATTAGTTAAATTCTAGTCTAGTAGAAGTAAAAGTACTTATAGGAAATACTTATCGTTTATAGTCTAACTTATCTCCCTTATATCGTCTACTACTATTAACTTTGCTAAGCCGGGGCCCCGGGCCTTAGCTTCCTCCTATACCTCGTTCTATACCTAACCGTAGATCTCTAATTAGTCGTTAATATCCGCGTCTTTATAAAACTAAGCTGCAGGCCGCTTCGAATAGTCGGCTTAGTATAGTACGCAACTATTATTTCTAAAAAACATTTGTTCTAGTTCTAATACTAAGGGCTAGATACGAGCATGCTCCGTAAGCACGCGGTCGTAGTAGTTAGAGGCCTTAGAAAAGAAGTCTTCCTTAGAGTAAGTTATCTACTTATAGGCGTCCTTAATAATAGCCGGGTTATCCTATCGTAGCTATTCTACGAGTGCGGCCGATAGAGGACTCTATAGAGTAAAATAAGTAGAGGCTAGAAACCGGAAGGGCATAATACTATACTTATTCGGATAACTAGATAGCGTACTAACTCCTAGAAGGAGGTTATAGTATACGTTACGTAGTTTAGTATAGGTTCCTAAAGCTTTACCTATTTCTAGGCTATTATTCTTAATATCGACCTAAGTAAACTAAGGAAGTATAGTTCGGCGAGTCTTCTCGGAGGCCTTCGTACTATATAGTAGATATAGCGACGAGATACGTACTTAGAAGGCGTTATAGACCTATAGTTTTATCCTATAACCGATTAGGGTATAGTCTTCTTCTATTAGTTAGTTAGGGCCGATAGCCTTAATAAATAGGCCCTTATTATCCTTTAGAACCCCTCGCTTCTTTATATGCTCGAACTAAGCCTAGAAAATATCTCTCTTATATAGGCCTCTTACTAATATAGTAGTATTAGCCTCGTCCTTATTAGTAAGGGATACGCTTCCTTAGATAAGGTTAATACTAGTACCTTAGTATAGCTTATTAAGGGCGATATCGATATAGTAGAACTTGCTCGTACTATTCGCTTCTCTATATCTTATAGCCCTATATAAGAACTTCGTATAGTATAGATAGGAGCATAGGTGCGTCGTATAGTCTAGTCGGATTGCTATATAATATAGCTAGTATATAGGGTCCTAGCGGAAAATCTACTAGGTTAAGCTATAGTATATATTCCTTAGCTAACCGAGATTCTTACGCCTATTAGCCTCTTAAAGGTACTAGTCGTAGATATCGAACTCTCGCTTAATAGCTTCCTCGACCGGCCGAAGCTAATTAAAAAGGGTAATTATAGTCGTACTAAAGTCCTTAAAATCTTATAGCACCTTCTTATTTAGCCTCGTTTTTAGGGCTGCTAAGGCGTTAGCATTCGTAATATATTCTAGTAGCGGATCTTAGCTTAAGGTAGGTCTATATCTAAAGATATCTAAGGCGTCCGCTATAATAGGAGGGCGACGCTTGCCCTAAAACTACGTAGGGTTTATTCTCTTAACCTCGTCGATATTACTATATAGGTATACTACGAAACGACCTCTAAGCTAGTTATTCGTAATATTCGTATAAAGGCTATATATTCTACTACTCGCGCGTCGAGAATAGTTCTTATATAGCAGCCTACGGCTATTAGGCATGTCCTATCGTGCTCGCTTATAGTGCTATTTAATTAGTACGACGGTCTTAGATAGCTATACTACCGTAGTACTCTTAATTATATTAACTATACTAATAAGCTTAGTATCCTCCGTAGGGCAATCCTTATATACTCGAGGAACTTGCTTCTATAGTTTTAGAGTATTGCCGGTCGAGATTCTAGAGTATAAGGAACCTAATAGAACTAATTACTAAGAGGCTATAGAGGTAGCTCGGCTACGTATAGTTAACTCCTAACTCTAACTACTCTACTTACGACTTAGAAGCTCTAATCTACGACGATCCTATAGTCCTCGAGTATATAGCCCTATAAGTGCGCCTAATAGAGGACGATTCCTAGTCGGGGCCCCGGGCCCTAGCTTCTATAACCTAGTCGGGGCCCCGGGCCCTAACTATATACTCTATAGTACCTACTTATAGGACCGAGTAACTAGACGACTAGTCTATTACTATTATAGGTTAATACTTATAGAACGAGGAGCGGGCGCTAATAGGGTTAGTCTAGTAGTAATATCTCTCTATAGCGGACTAATAAAGTTCGGAGTAAGTTATAAGCCTCGATCTCATAGGGCCTATTATATAGCGGCGCTATTAACATTTATACGGTTTACTTCTTCCCTAGCTTTACGAATCTTATCGAAATTACTCTAAGTAGCCTCGGCTAAGGTAGATCTATTAGCTATTAGGTAGAGTAACCTCTAGATAATAGCCTTATAGAGGATTAGGGCGGCCTTATCCTACTTTAGGTTCTTGCTTATAAAGGTAGATATCTACTTTACTATTCCTAAGTACTAAATCGCATTTATAAGTAAAGGATGCTTAGCTCGTTCTAGTCCTTAAAGACTAGTAACTATCTTACGATATCCCTCTTTCTAATCTTACTAACTCTCTCTAGCCTTATAGGCCTTAGAGTATTTAGGGAAGTGCGAGGCTACTTCTTTAGTTATACTCTTAAAGTCGTTAGGGCGGAGTATACTACTAAACTCGAAGGCTAGGTCGTTCTAATAAGATAAGCGCTTATCGATATAGTAGATATATTCGCTAATAATATTATACTACTTATTATTATCTTTAATTAAGTTAATATTCGTAACTAGGTCGCGAATATTAGTAGCTCCGTTCTTATAGCTCTATACTTATAGGAATAGGTTTATATTTACGAAGATCTCGATAGCGAGAGATATAGTTTAAGTATTAAAAAAGGAGGAGAGTATAGGGAGGGGAAGGTAGGTTAGTAAGGAAAGAAGAGAAGGTTTCCGAGAAAAGAAGGGCCGCTTTTATAGTAAAGGTATAGCTACTACTAAGACCGGTAAATAGCAAACTAAGTAAATATTAGGTTTGCTAACTATAATTATAAGTGCGCTTAACCTCTATATATACTAAGGCTAAGGCATGCGCGTAACTAGTTCGCAACTAATTACTTTTATTATATACTAAATTATAAGCGCTTTAGGCTTATACGGTTCTATATACTAGTTAGAGGTGTTCTATCTAGTTCTTCGAGCTCGTAATATAACGCCTTAAGCGTATACGCGGCTACCTAGTATAGTCTACGCTACTAGTATACGAGTTTATCCGATCGCGAATATTCGAGTTAAGTACGATAGATTATTACTATATCCCCTACGCGAAAGTCTTACTAGTCGACGTTCTAGACCGTATTAAAGTACTCCTTTGCTTACTTATAGAACCGCTTGTTCCTATTCTTTACTTCTTCTATTATTTCCTATATATTCTCGAGCGCGAGTAACTATATATATAGGAGATCTTCTCGAGTCTAAACCGATCCCTAATCTACTACTCTATACGTTCGTATATCTAGTTTAATTAGTAGTACTACTTCTCTTCCGATTATAAGAGTAGCCGGTATCTAGCTAGTAGAAGATACTACGGTCGTTCGATCGGCCTATAATACTAATAGAACGTACGGAATCTAAGGTTTAGAACCTCCTTCTAAGTACTTAGATAAGGCAGCTAGTATTAGTTTATAACCTACCTCGACTAAGCTATTAGATTCCGGATAATACGGAGACACCCGTGGTCGTCTAACTATATAGCTCTCGAGAAGATTAGTAATATCCTTAAGGTTAGCCTTAGTATTATCTATAATAACCTCCTATAGAGCGCTCTATTAGTAGAAGATATCCTTATAGATAAATTTAGTAATCTATAGCGAGGTAATTTCTTTCGCGGTCTTATATACGACCTTAGCCTCGATCTACCGAGAGAGTTCTTCTCTAGCTACGATTAAGGATCCCCTCTTATCTATATATATAGGATCTAGGTACTACTTCTCGCCTACGCTTTAAACCTAGACTTCCCGCATAGGAGTAGGCCGCCGTACTCTATTCCGGAAGCTGTATTAAGGACACTTCCTATAGTATATAGCATATTCTAAGTATATTCTATCCTACTAGTATAGGCGGGATAGTATTTAGTATATACCTTCTATACTACGATATCTATTTCGCTCGTATATTAACTAAAGGACCTCTATACGAGCGTAGTCCTAATCTACTACCCTTTATAATAGTGCATCTATATATCTCTAGCGATATAGCTTCCGATCTACGACTATAAACTTCTAGCTAAGTTTAAGGTACCTCTTATATTCTAATAGAGTTATCTCTTCTATATACTTTCTACGAAGAAGTACGAAGGTAATAGACTTAGTCGTATGCTTATAGTCGTCTAGAGTACCTACTAGTTTATCTAGGAAGATAGAGTTTAGAGATTTAGGGGAGTCGGGGCCCTAGGCTCTAACTTAGCGAACTCGCTCTATAAATATATCGAAGAAGGCGTAGTCGATTATATTATTATCCTTACGATCTAGAACTATATTAGCCGTCTACTCTAGTTCCCTATGTTTAGGAGGGGTCTGCGGTCGCCTTAATAGCGCATCTAGCCCTTAATACTTCGTTCTAGATACGTATCGGACTTCGAAGTTAAATAGTCGAATCTAGGCGATCTATCTAGTTACGGTCGTATTAGGAAGGTCGGTTAAGGCCTTACTAAGCTAATAAACTAATATATTAGCATCGATCTCGAGTACGAAGTATACCTTAAAGAGCTATAGTTTAAACTTCTTTAGTACTCGGAGTATAGTAAGATATTCTCGCTTTCTAGCGTCGTACTTCCTCTACTATTTATCCTATATTCTACTCTCGTACTTAGACAGATATCTCTTATCGTCGACCGTCTATATAAGTACGGCTCTCTATCCTTTAATACTAGTATCTACTACGACGTAGATAACTCCCGTCCCGGGGCCGTATTATATAGTAACTAATATAGGAGCGGTAATTAGTAACTGCACGTAGTGCTCCTTAGCTCTCTTATAGGCAATCGTCTATTTAAAAATAGCATCCTTACGTAGGAGCTAATATAGAGGTTTAGCGATAATAGCGAAACGAGGAATCTAGATCCGGAAGTATACGACGATCCTAACGAATATACGTACCTCCTTCTAGTTAATCGGCTATAGCTACCTTAGGAGCTTAGCTATACGAACCGCGTTAGGGTGTCTACTATCTTAATCTATTACGTACCTTATAACCTTAATCTTAGTTTAGAGGATCTATAACTTCTTAATAGTAACTATTATCCTAGCTCGCTCGATGTCTGCGAGAACTTAATCTAAGTCTTAAATGTATTCGATAATATACTACCTTATCCCTAGCTCGATCTCTTCGTTTCTATATATAGTATATAGTCCCTTTACCCCGAAATTATCGATAAAGAGACTAGCCCTATAGGAGAGGTAATCGTATAGGACTATATTTACGATCCTTACGAACTAAGATACTAAGTTCGTCGCTCCTTATAGCAATATAGTTATTCTTAAAAGACCGAATAGAGGGCTATCGAAACTAGTTAGGTCTCTACTCTCCTTAGCTAGAGGAACCTAATCGTATCCTAAGAAGAGGTCGAGAAGGCTAGCTACGATATAACCTACGAATTATTCCGAGAAGGAATCCGTGTCCGGAGGTAAGAAGGTATCCTTAATTATAACCCGGTTAATCTCTATAGCTGCATTAATTAATCTATACTTCCTTATATCCCTTTTTAAAACTAAGAAGTAGGAGTTTCTATACGCGGCATAGCTATATTCTAAGGTTCCGGCTTCTATATAGGTTCGTAAAATCCCTTTAACTTATACCTTCTATAATAGGCTTATATAGAATCCTAGGTGCTACTATAGCGTATATAGTATAGTACGGATAACCTATAGTAGGGCTACCCTTAGGTAAATACGACCTAAGTGTTCGAAAGACGAAGCGAGTGCTTTCTTATAGTTAAATAGTATATAGATTAGTAGTTCCTTCTCCTTCGGCTAGAGCTTAATCCCGACCCTATCTAGTATTAAGGTAAGCATTTCTACTATTAGCCTACTTCCTCGCTTAATATCGGACAACTTCTTAATTAAATATCGTCTATTATATAGGCCTGTCCCGGGAGGCGTTAAGGCTTCCTCCCTTAAATACTCCTCTTTCTATTTTAGTATTCCTCCTAGACCTTCTCTAGAAGTCTTATATATGCTAGCGAGTACGAGTAGTACTTTATTAGCCTTCCTCTTATAAAGGATATATACTCGAATAATAGTAGGAGACCGAGGTACCTCCTTCTATCTCTTCTATATTATTATAGAAGCCGATAGTATCGTCTAGATTAGGATTGTTTCCGGATCCTTAAATTCCTCTTTAGCTAAGTAGGAACCTCTATTAGCCTAAGTATCTAGTTCTATATCCTAATATAAGCTAAGGCCCCGGGCCCTAACCCTCTTTTTACTAATATCCGATAGTATCGTAGCTACTTACTTTCTAGCAGTTATCGTTATAGCTACGAAACCGCGTACTAGTTTCCTAAAGCTAGTTTCTAAAGGTAGTCCTAGACTAAAAGGCATCCCTTAGATCCTTTCGGCCTAGTAAAGGTAACCGATTCTCCTTTTATATTACTAATAGTTCCTTCTTATATTCTATCGTCGTAGTTTCTTCCTACGAGTCTTACCTTACGTACCTAAGTTCGTCCTAGAAGTAAGGGTATAGGTGCAGCTCCTATAACTAGTCTAAAGACGAAAACTAGCACCTTAATCTCGATACTAAAAACGCTAGTAACTAATCTCCTACTAATTCCTAAGATAGTAACTAGCCCTCCTATAGTAATTATTTTACTTTCCGGGATGTTCTAGATTAAGGCAATTCCTATTTCCTATACTTAGTTCTAATCGATAATATAAGAATTCGTACCCTCGTTAACTAATACTTAAACTTCTAGGCTTAGATTCTTGCTCGTTCTAACTATATATAGAACCTAAATAAGGGAAGCTACGATAAAATCGTCTATTACTACTAATAGGTCTATACTAGATAGAGTCTCGTATAGTTCCTTAATAGTCTATACTTTAGACCGCGTAACTACGTAAGCGCGATACGTATTAATCCCTTCCTTCTAAAATAGTTTCTTAGAAAGAGCCTCTCTAGTATAGGGATCCTAGTCCTAGAAAGCCTTATAAAGGAATTTACTAACTTAATCCTTACTAATATCGTTTAATTCCCCGGCCTGCTATATATTCTCTACTAGCTAGTTAATATTTATAGGCTCGGTTTAGAGTACGTTATATAGTTTATTATTATTAGTACGGATCCTATCCTATAGCAACTTAATCGCTAGCTTAGAACTTCTAAGGAGGATAAATTCCCCGAAGGTAATTAGAATCTTATAGTAGATTAACCTCCTAAGCAACCTAGTCTCTAGTTTCTTAGTAAGTAGCAAGTTCTCCTCGTCCTTCTTTCTCTTCGCCCTTATATAATTGTCGAACTACTATCTCTCTAGAGAGTTCCTAGCCTTCCTTATTAGAGGATTAATAGGTCTAGCGGTTAGAATATCCTCTATATCTTCGTCTACTATATCTTTATCTATATAGCCGAATGTCTCTTAGCTCTATAATCTCGAAGGTCTAGAGCGAGGATTATCTCGCTTATCTTCTTAAGAAGCCTAGGTTTATAATACTTAGTCGGAGATCTTCGCCCGTAGCTGTCTCGTCTTTATAGCCCCCTTCTATTTCTTAATCCTATCCTTAGCTATACGAGCTAACTACTTATCCCGGCTTAGGATTACTATACTACTAACCTTGTCCTTGCCCTTTCCTTTAGTACCTATAACTGTAGCGGTAGCTACGTTAAGGCTTCTTTTAAGCTCTTCTTCTATAATATCCTCGATCTGTTCCCTACTATAGTCGTAATTATCCTCCTTTTTAACGCTAGCTTATTTAGACTAGTATACTACTACTCTAAAAATAGTAGGTATAGGTACGAAACCGAAATATATACCTCCGATAACCTAAGGAGGTACGGTCGTAGTAGTATATATAGGTTCGGGCGTTAGAGGAGTTAGAATCGTAGTTAGAGCCCCGGGCCTTAACTAAATATCTTTAGGTATATACGATAGTTTCCTATATAGTATCTAATATCCTAGGTTCGAGATGCTTCTAGGCGTTATATTAGTTATATCCCTTCGTATCTAGAGTACTAATAACTAATTCGCCCTTAATAGATAAGCCGGCTAGAGAACGCGACTATATAGAGGGAACAACCTCTATACTACCGGGTATATCTAAGCTATTCGTAGTATCTAGCTATCCTACTTTAGTATACTAATTAGCTAATAGTTTCTAGTAGGAGGACTATAGTACTATCTCCTCCGTTTATTCTACTAGATATACCTACTTCCTTAAAGCTAGGCTATAATCGGACATTCCCTTACGTAGTAGTCTTAGTCTCCGTAGTTAAAACACTTGTTCTACATCGTTAGGTATACTTAGATCTACGCCGTAAAGGTTTTAACTATGCCTGCGTACGCGAGCGGTTTATTTCCTAAGCTTATAGTATTCGCCTAATAGGCTTGCTACGTTCCTATCCCTATCGGAGGGTTTATAGGCACGGGGCTAGTTCCGGTCCGCAGAGTAAGTCTATATAGAATCGATATCTTCGCGAACTTATAAGTAAAGTCGTCGTTAATAAGGGTATTACCTATAGGTACTACTAGAGCTCTTTCTAGATAGCTAGCCGAGATAGAGTTCTATAGCGAGGTTATCTATTATTTATCTCTATTTTTAGCAAGCCTAAACCCTTTAGATCCTTTAACTATTTCTTCTACCGACTTTAGAATCTTATTAAACGGTCGGAAGGACTCTAGCTTCTAGGGATATAGGCTATGCTTCCTATAGATCCTTCTACTAATACTATCTAGTAAAGCTTTTAGTAGTAGCATAGATCGTTCTCTATTACTTAAGTCTTCGGAATCGATATAGTTAGAAGCTAATCGGAACTATTATAAGAATTTATTTAGATTATCGCTTTCTAACTATTAAGTCTTATAGTACGACGTAAGGTACGATACCGATTTAATAATATAATACGTATTACTATTAGCGAAGTAGTCTAATAGGGACTTCCTAAATTTAGTCTAGTTATATTTAGGCACGCCCTTTAACCGCTTTAGTTCCGGTCGTAGGATAATCTTAGTATTAGCGATAACGCTATTAATCTTTTTCTAGTTACTACGCCCTTCTAGATCGAACTACTTCTAGAGACTATCGAACCGTTCGAGGAACTTAGTAGCATTCTATCCTCTAAAGAATAGGTTCGCTTTAGTTCTAGGTAATAGTAGCTTTAGCTTATAGGTATCTAGTATACTCCTTAGGACTTCCTATAAAGTTAGGAGCTACGTTATATCTATCGTAGTAGGCGACTATAAGAAGGGTCCTTAATTAGGTATATTACTAATAGTACCTATTATAGTAGTAGTAAAGTCCGCTAGTTAGTTCCTTATATCGAACTCCTAGGTACTATAATAGATCCTATCCTCCTCGGTGCTAGAAACTATAGTAGTTAGCCTAGGTTCTATATAATCGTCTTAATTACCTAGTATAGCAGCTCTCCCGGTTCTTAAGTAGTTATATCTTAGTAGATTCCTTCCCTTTTTTATCTACCTAAGCTAAGGCCCCGGGCCCTAGCTTTAACTTCCCTACCTAATAGATACCTATCTTGCTAGGAAATAATTTATCGTATGTTCCTAGGTTGCCTTTACCTATTCTGCGTCTAGATTAGGTTAGACTACCTAGTCTCTACTTACTGCTCTCTTATAGTAGCTTCTCGTCTCGTACTATCTATAGCGTATACTTAGTTCGTCCGTACGCTATTATCCCTTATCGCGAACTATATTTATAAGAATAGAGCGTAGTCTTCTTTTATTTTCGGGGTATAGGCTATGCCTACGCTACCCGTATTCTAGTACTAGTCTCGACTACGACTCCTAAACGCGTACTATATTAGATTCTAAGTCTATATTGTTCGTAACTCCTAAACGTATACTATATTAGATTCTAAGTCTATATTGTCCGCGACTCCTAAACGCGTGCTATATTAGATTCTAAGTCTATATTATCCGCGACTCCTAAACGTATACTATATTAGATTCTAAGTCTATATTATCCGCGACTCCTAAACGCGTGCTATATCTAATCCTAAACGCTATATATATAGTAGAAGTAGCTAACTTCCCGCGAACTATATACGTATGCGTATGCAAATCAAATCTAAGTCTTGTCTATAGTACCTCTTTTAGCGACGTAGTATCTTTTTAGTCGTAGTCTTACCCTACCTTCGGCTCTAGAATATAACCCTAAACTATATATACTCGGGTAGCTTATATTAGTATAGATAGAGTAGGTCGTAAGGTAGGTAGGTAATGGAATGCCCTACGTAGCTAGTCCTCGGATACTATCTCGTCCGGCGTACCTATTTCTAGTAAGTACACGTTAGAAGCTATCGCAACTACTTCTTTACTATCTCCTCTATATATACGACTTCGTAAGGGAAGAAGGTTATAGCTGCACGTCGTCGTTATATTACTATTTATATTAGTTCTTATATTTTATTCGTATTCGAACTATAGGCTATAAGTATACCCGCCTTACTAATTAAACTCCGACTCCCGAAACTACTAAAGTAAGCCCCGAATTTAAGTTCCCGTAGTAGTAGCATGTCTTAATTCTCGTATTAGAATAAGTAGCTAGTTAACGTATATTAGCCGGCTAATAATATCTAAAGGATCGCGTTCTTAATTAGCTTATTTATATTAATCGGCAACTTACCTTTCCGGCTATTTACGTCCTTAAGTAGTATACGGTAGCGCTTACTAGTATAACCCTAAACTATATATACTCGGGTAGCTTATATTAGTATAGATAGAGTAGGTCGTAAGGCGGGTAGGTAATAGAATGCTCTACGTAGCTAGTCCTCGGATACTATCTCGTCCGGCGTACCTATTTCTAGTAAGTATACGTTAGAAGCTATCGCAACTACTTCTCTACTATCTCCTCTATATATACGACTTCGTAAGGGAAGAAGGTTATAGCTATACGTCGTCGTTGCGTTACTATCTATCTTAGTCCTTATATTTATTCGTGTTCGAACTATAGGCTATAAGTATACCCGCCTTACTAATTAAACTCCGACTCCCGAAACTACTAAAGTAAGCCCCGGATTTAAGTTCCCGTAGTAGTAGCATATCTTAATTCTCGTATTAGAATAAGTAGCTAGTTAACGTATATTAGCCGGCTAATATACTCTACCCCTATTATAAACCTAAACCTACGATATTAGTTAAATTCTAGCCTAGTAGAAGTAAAGGTACTTATAGGAAACACTTATCGTTTATAGTTTAACTTATCTCCCTTATATCGTCTACTACTATTAACTTTACTAAGCCGGGGCCCCGGGCCTTAGCTTCCTCCTATACCTCGTTCTATACCTAACTATAGATCTCTAATTAGTCGTTAATATCCGCGTCTTCGTAAAACTAAGCTATAGGCCGCTTCGAATAGTCGGCTTAGTATAGTACGCAACTATTATTTCCGAAAAACATTTATTCTAGTTCTAATACTAAGGGCTAGATACGAGCGTGCTCTATAAGCACGCGGTCGTAGTAGTCGGAGGCCTTAGAAAAGAAGTCTTCCTTAGAGCAAGTTATCTACTTATAGGCGTCCTTAATAACGGCCGGGTTATCCTATCGTAGCTAGCCTACGAGTGCGGCCGATAGAGGACTCTATAGAGTAAAATAGGTAGAGGCTAGAAACTAGAAGGGCATAATACTATACTTGTTTAAATAACCGGATAGCGTACTAACTCCTAGAAGGAGGTTATAGTATACGTTACGTAGTTTAGTATAGGTTCCTAAAGCTTTACTTATTTTTAGGCTATTATTCTTAATATCGACCTAAGTAAACTAAGGAAGTATAGTTCGGCGAGTCTTCTCGGAGGCCTTCGTACTATATAGTAGATATAGCGACGAGATACGTACTTAGAAAGCGTTATAGACCTATAGTTTTATCCTATAACTAATTAGGGTATAGTCTTCTTCTATTAGTTAGTTAGGGCCGATAGCCTCGATAAATAGGCCCTTATTATCCTTTAGAACCCCTCGCTTCTCTATACGCTCGAACTAAGCCTAGAAAACATCTCTCTTATATAGGCCTCTTACTAATATAATAGTATTAGCCTCGTCCTTATTAGTAAGGGATACGCTTCCTTAGATAAGGTTAATACTAGTGCCTTAGTATAGCTTATTAAGAGCGATGTCGATATAGTAGAACTTGCTCGTACTATTCGCTTTTTTATATCCTATAGCCCTATATAAGAACTTCGCGTAGTATAGGTAGGAGTATAGGTGCGTCGTATAGTCCGGTCGGATTACTATATAATATAGCTAGTATATAGGGTCCTAGTAGAAAATCTACTAGGTTAAGCTATAGTATATATTCCGTAGCTAACCGAGATTCTTGCGCCTATTAGCCTCTCGAAGATACTAGTCGTAAATATCGAACTCTCGCTTAATAGCTTCCTCGACCGGCCGAAGCTAATTAAAAAGGGTAATTACGGTCGTGCTAAAGTCCTTAAAATCTTAAAGTACCTTCTTATTTAGCCTCGTTTTTAGGGCCGCTAAGGCGTTAGTATTCGTAATATATTCTAGTAGCGGATCCTAGCTTAAGGTAGGTCTATATCTAAAGATACCTAAGGCGTCCGCTATAATAGAAGGGCGACGCTTGCCTTAAAACTACGTAGGGTTTGTTCTCTTAACCTCGTCGATATTACTATATAGGTATACTACGAAACGACCTCCGAGCTAGTTATCTATAATGTTTATATAAAGGCTATATATTCTACTACTCGCGCGTCGAGAACAGTTCCTATATAGCGGCCTACGGCTATTAGGTATATCCTATCGTGCTCGCTTATAGTACTATTTAATTAGTACGACGGTCTTAGATAGCTATACTACTATAGCACTCTTAATTATATTAACTATACTAATAAGCTTAGTATCCTCCGTAGAGTAATCCTTATATACTCGAGGAACTTACTTCTACGGTTTCGGAGTATTACTAGTCGAGATTCTAGAGTATAAGGAACCTAATAGAACTAATTGCTAAGAGGCTATAGAGGTAGCTCGGCTACGTATAGTTAACTCCTAACTCTAACTACTCTACCTACGACTTAGGAGCTCTAATCTACGACGATCCTATAGTCCTCGAGTATGCAGCCCTATAAGTACGCTTAATAGGGGACGATTCCTAGTCGGGGCCCTAGGCCCTAGCTTCTATAACCTAGTCGGGGCCCCGGGCCCTAGCTTCTATAACCTAGTCGGGGCCCCGGGCCCTAACTTCTATAACCTAGTCGGGGCCCCGGGCCCTAACTATATACTCTATAGTGCCTACTTATAAGACTAAGTAACTAGACGACTAGTCTATTACTACTATAGGTTAATAGTTATAGAACGAGGAGCGGGCGCTAATAGGGTTAGTCTAGTAGTAATGTCTCTCTATAGAGGACTAATAAAGTTCGGAGTAAGTTATAGGCCTCGATCTCGTAGAGCCTATTATATAGTAGCGCTATTAATATTTATACGGTTTACTTCTTCTCTAGCTTTACGAATCTTATCGAAATTACTCTAAGTAGCCTCGGCTAAGGTAGATCTATTAGCTATTAGGTAGAGTAACCTCTAGATAATAGCCTTATAGAGGATTAGGGCGGCCTTATCCTACTTCGAGTTCTTACTTATAAAGATAGACATCTACTTTACTATTCTTAAGTACTAAATCGCATTTATAAGTAGAGGATACTTAGCTCGTTCTAGTCCCTAGAGACTAGTAACTATCTTACGATACTCCTCTCTTTAATCTCGCTAACTCTTTCTAGCCTTATAGGCCTTAGAGTATTTAGAGAAGTGCGAGGCTACTCCTTTAGTTATACTCTTAAAGTTATTAGGGCGGAGCGTACTACTAAACTCGAAGGCTAGGTCGTTCTAATAGAATAAGCGCTTATCGATATAGCGGATATATTTGCTAATAATATTATACTACTTATTATTGTCTTTAATTAGGTTAATATTCGCGACTAGGTCGCGAATATTAGTAGCTCTATTCTTATAGCTCTATGCTTACGGGGATAGGTTTATATTCGCGAAGATCTCGATAATAAGAGATATAGTTTAGGTATTAAAAAAGAGGGGGGGGGCGGGGAGGGGAAGGTAGGTTAGTAAGGAAAGAAGAGAAGGTTTCCGAGGAAAGAACGGCCGCTTTTATAGTAAGGGTACAGCCGCTACTAAGACTAGTAAATAGCAAACTAAGTAAATATTAGGTTTACTAACTATAATTATAAGTACGCTTAACCTCTATATATACTAAGGCTAAGATATGCGCGTAACTAGTTTATAACTAATTACTTTTATTATATACCGAATTATAAGCGCTTTAGGCTTATATAGTTCTATATACTAGTTAGGGGTATTCTATCTAGTTCTTTAAGCTCGTAATATATAGCCTTAGGCGTATACGTAGCTACCTAGTATAGTCCGCGCTACTAGTATACGAGTTTATCTAATCGCGAATATTCGAGTTAAGTGCGATAGATTATTACTATATCCCCTACGCGAAAGTCTTACTAGTCGACGTTCCGGACTATATTAAAGTACTCTTTTGCCTACTTACGGAACCGCTTGTTCCTATTCTTTACTTCTTCTATTATTTCCTATATATTCTCGAGCGCGAGTAACTATATATATAGGAGATCTTCTCGAGTTTAAACCGATCCCTAATCTACTACTCTATACGTTCGTATATCTAGTTTAATTAGTAGTACTACTTCTCTTCTAATTATAAGGGCAGCCGGTATCTAGCTAGTAGAAGATACTACGGTCGTTCGATCGGCCTATAATACTAATAGAACGTGCGGAATCTAAGGTTTAGAACCTCCTTCTAAGTACTTAGATAAGGCGGCTAGTATTAGTTTATAACCTACCTCGACTAAGCTATTAGATTCCGAATAATACGGAGATACCCGTGGTCGTCTAACTATATAGCTCTCGAGAAGATTAGTAATATCCTTAAGGTTAGCCTTAGTATTATCTATAATAACCTCCTATAGAGTACCCTATTAGTAGAAGATATCCTTATAGATAAATTTAGTAATCTATAGCGAAGTAATTTCTTTCGCGGTCTTATATACGACCTTAGCCTCGATCTACCGAGAGAGTCCTTCTCTAGCTACGATTAAGGATCCCCTCTTATCTATATATATAGGATCTAGGTACTACTTCTCGCCTACGCTTTAAACTTAGACTTCCCGTATAGGAGTAGGCCGCTATACTCTATTCCGGAAGCTATATTAAGGATACTTCCTATAGTATATAGTATATTCCGAGTATATTCTATCCTACTAGTATAGGCGGGATAGTATTTAGTATATACCTTCTATACTACGATACCTATTCTGCTTATATATTAACTAAAGGATCTCTATACGAGCGTAGTCCTAATCTACTACCCTTTATAATAGTATATCTATATATCTCTAGCGATATAGCTTCTAATCTATAACTACGAACTTCTAGCTAAGTTTAAGGTACCTCCTATATTCTAATAGGATTATCTCTTCCGTACGCTTTCTACGAAGAAGTACGAAGGTAATAGACTTAATCGTATACTTATAGTCGTCTAGAGTGCCTACTAGTTTATCTAGGAAGATAGAGTCTAGAGATTTAGAGGAGTCGGGGCCCCGGGCTCTAGCTTAGCGAACTCGCCTTATAAACGTATCGAAAAAGGCACGGTCGATTATATTATTATCCTCGCGATCTAGAACTATATTAGCCGTCTACCCTAGTTCCCTACGTTTAGAAGGGGTCTGCGGTCGCCTTAATAGCGCGTCTAGCCCCTAATATTTCGTTCTAGGTACGTATCGGACCTCGAAGTCGAATAGTCGAATCTAGGCGATCTATCTAGTTACGGTCGTATTAGGAAGGTCGGTTAAGGCCTTACTAAGCTAATAAACTAATATATTAGTATCGATCTCGAGTACGAAGTATACTCCGAAGAGCTATAGTTTAAACTTCTTTAGTACTTAGAGCATAGTAAGATATTCTCGCTTCCTAGCATCGTACTTCCTCTACTATTTATTCTATATTCTACTCTCGTACCTAGATAGATATCTCTTATCGTCGACTGTTTATATAAGTACGGCTCTCTATCCTTCGATACTAGTATCTACTACGATATAAATAACTCCTATCCCGAGGCTATATTATATAGTAACTAATATAGGGGCGGTAACTAGTAACTATACGTAGTGCTTCTTAGCTTCCTTATAGACAACCGTCTATTTAAAAATAGCATCCTTATATAGGAGCTAATATAGAGGTTTAGTAATAATAGCGAAACGAGGAATCTAGATCCGGAAGTATATAACGATCCTAACGAAAATATATACCTCCTTCTAGTTAATCGGCTATAGCTACCTTAGGAGCTTAGCTATACGAACCGCGTTAGGGTGTCTACCGTCTTAATCTATTACGTACTCTATAACCTTAATCTTAGTTTAAAGGATCTATAACTTCTTAATAGTAACCGTTATCCTAGCTCGCTCGATATCCGCGAGAACTTAATCTAAGTCTTAAATATATTCGATAATATACCGCCTTATCCCTAGCTCGATCTCTTCGTTTCTATACGTAGTATATAGTCCCTTTACCTCGAAATTATCGATAAAGGGACTAGCTCTATAGGAGAGGTAATCGTATAGGACTATATTTACGATCCTCGCGAACTAAGATACTAAGTTCGTCGCTCCTTATAGTAACGTAGTTATTCTTAAAAGACCGAATAGAGGGCCGTCGAAACTAGTTAGGTCTCTACTCTTCTTAGCTAGAGGGACCTAATCGTATCTTAAGAAGAGGTCGAGAAGGCTAGCTACGATATAACCTACGAATTGTTCTAAGAAGGAATCCGTATCTAGAGGTAAGAAGGCATCCTTAATTATAACCCGGTTGATCTCTATAGCTGCATTAATTAATCTATACTTCCCTATATCTCTTTTTAAAACTAAGAAGTAGGGGTTTCTATACATAGCATAGCTATATTCTAAGGTTCCGGCTTCTATATAGATTCGTAAAATCCCTTCGACCTATGCCTTCTATAATAGGCTTATGCGGAATCCTAGGTGCTGCTATAGCATATATAGTATAGTACGGATAACCTATAGTAGGGCTACTCTTAGGTAAATACGACCTAAGTATTCGAAAGATAAAGCGAGTACTTTCTTACGGTTAAATAGTATATAGATTACTAGTTCCTTCTCCTTCGGCTAGAGCTTAATCCCGACCCTATCTAGTATTAAGGTAAGCATTTCTACTATTAGCCTACTTCCTTACTTAATATCGGATAACTTCTTAATTAAATATCGTCTATTATATAGGCCTATCCCGGAAGGCGTTAAGGCTTCCTCCCTTAGATACTCCTCTTTCTATTTTAGTATTCCTCCTAGACCTTCTTTAGAAGTCTTATATACGCTAGTAAGTATAGGTAGTACTTTGTTAGCCTTCCTCTTATAGAGGGTATATACTTAAATAATAGTAGGAGACCGAGGTAACTCCTTTTATCTCTTTTATATTATTATAGAAGCCGATAGTATCGTCTAGATTAGAATCGTTTCCGGATCCTTAAATTCCTCTTCGGCTAAGTAGGAACCTCTATTAGCCTAAGTATCTAGTTCTATATCCTAATATAAGCTAAGGCCTTAGGCCCCGACCTTCTTTTTACTAAAATCCGATAGTATCGTAGCTGCTTACTTTCTAGCAGTTATCGTTATAGCTGCGAAACTACGTACTAGTTTCTTAAAGCTAGTTTCTAAAGGTAGTCCTAGACTAAGAGGCATCCCTTAGATCCTTTTAGCTTAGTAAAGGTAACCGATTTACCTTTCGTATTACTAATAGTTCCTTCCTATATTCTATCGTCGTAGTTTCTTCCTACGAGTCTTACCTTACGTACCTAAGTTCGTCCTAGAAGTAAGGGTATAGGTGCAGCTCCTATAACTAGTCTAAAGACGAAAACTAGCACTTTAATCTCGATACTAAAAACGCTAGTAACTAATCTCCTACTAATTCCTAAGATAGTAACCGGTCCTCCTATAGTAATTATTTTACTTTCCGGGATGTTCTAGATTAAGGCAATTCCTATTTCCTATACCTAGTTCTAATCGACGATATAAGAATTCGTACCCTCGTTAACTAATACTTAAACTTCTAGGCTTAGATTCTTACTCGTTCTAACTATATATAAAACCTAGATAAAGAGAGCTACGATAAAATCGTCTATTACTACTAATAGGTCTATACTAGATAGAGTCTCGTATAGTTCCTCGATAGTCTATACTTTAGACCGCGTAACTACGTAAGCGCGATACGTATTAATCCCTTCCTCCTAAAATAGTTCCTTAGAAAGGGCCTCTTTAGTATAGGGATCCTAGTTCTAAAAAGCCTTATAAAGGAATTTACTAACTTAATCCTTACTAATATCGTCTAATTCCCTAGCCTACTATATATTCTCTACTAGCTAGTTAATATTTATAGGCTCGGTTTAGAGTGCGTTATATAGTTTATTATTATTAGTACGGATCCTATCCTATAGTAACTTAATCGCTAGCTTAGAACTTCCGAGAAGGATAAATTCCTCGAAGGTAATTAGAATCTTATAGTAGATTAACCTCCTAAGTAACCTAGTCTCTAGTTTCTTAGTAAGTAGTAAGTTCTCCTCGTTCTTCCTTCCCTTTACCCTTATATAATTATCGAACTACTATCTCTCCGGAGGGTTCCTAGCCTTCCTTATCGGAGGGTTAACGGGTCTAGCGGTTAGAATATCCTCTATATCTTCGTCCGCTATATCTTTATCTATATAGCCGAATGTCTCTTAGGTCTATAATCTCGAAGGTCTAGGGCGAGGATTGCCTCGCTTATCTTCTTAGAAAGCCTAGATTTATAATACTTAGTCGGAGATCTTCGCCCGTAGCTATCTCGTCTTTATAGCCCCCTTCTATTTCTTAATTCTATCCTTAGCTATACGAGCTAATTACTTATCCTAGCTTAGGATTACTATACTACTAACCTTATCCTTGCTCTTTCTCTTAGTACTTACGACCGTAGTAGTAGCTACGTTAAGGCCTCTTCTAAGCTCTTCTTCTATTATATCCTTAATCTATCCTCTGCTATAGTCGTAATTATCCGCCTCTTTAATACTAGCTTGTCTAGACTAGTATATAGCTGCTTTAAAAATAGTAGGTATAGGTGCGAAACTAAAATATATACCTCCGATAACCTAAGGAGGTATAGTCGTAGTAGTATATACGGGTTCGGGCGTTAGAGGAGTTAGAATCGCAGTCGGGGCCCTAGGCCCTAACTAAATATCTTTAGGTATATATAATAGTTTCCTATATAGTATCTAATATCCTAGGTTCGAGATGCTTCTAGGCGTTATATTAGTTATATCCCTTCGTATCTAGAGTACTAATAACTAATTTGCCCTTAATAAGTAAGCCGGCTATAGAATACGACTATATAGAGGGAATAACCTTTATACTACTAAGTATATCTAAGCTATTCGTAGTATTTAGCTATCCTACTTTAGTATACTAATTAGCTAATAGTTTCTAGTAGGAGGACTATAGTGCTATCTCCTCTACTTATTCTACTAGATATATCTACTTCCTTAGAGCTAGGCTATAATCGAATATTCCCTTACGTAGTAGTCTTAGTCTCCGCAGTTAAAACACTTATTCTATATCGTTAGGTATACTAGGATCTACGTCGCGAAGGTTCTAACTATACCTATATACGCGAGCGGTTTATTTCCTAAGCTTATAGTGTTTATCTAATAGGCTTACTACGTTCCTATCCCTATCGAAGAGTTTATAGGTACGGGGCTAGTTCCGGTCCGCGAAGTAAGTCTATATAGGATCGACATCTTTACGAACTTACGAGTAAAGTCGTCGTTAATAAGGGTATTACCTATAGGCACCGCTAGAGCTCTTTCCGGACGGCTAGCCGAGATAGAGTTCTATAACGAGGTTATCTATTATTTATCTCTATTTTTAGCAAGCCTAAACCCTTTAGATCCTTTAACTATTTCTTCTACCGACTTTAGAATCTTATTAAATAGTCGGAAGGACTCTAGCTTCCGGGGATATAGGCTATACTTCCTATAGATCCTTCTACTAATACTATCTAGTAAAGCTTTTAGTAGTAGCATAGATCGTTCTCTATTACTTAAGTCTTCGGAATCGATATAGTTAGAAGCTAATCGAAACTATCGCAAGAATTTATTTAGATTATCGCTTTCTAACTATTAAGTCTTATAGTATAACGTAAGGTACGATACCGATTTAATAATATAATACGTATTACTATTAGTAAAGTAGTCTAATAGGGACTTCCTAAATTTAGTTTAGTTATATTTAGGCACGCCCTTTAACTACTTTAGTTCCGGTCGCAGGATAATCTTAGTATTAGCGATAATACTATTAATCTTTTCCTAGTTACTACGCCCTTCTAGATTAAACTACTTCTAGAGACTATCGAACTATTCGAGGAACTTAGTAGCATTCTATCCTCTAAAGAATAGGTTCGCTTTAGTTCTAAGTAATAGTAGCTTTAGCTTATAGGTATCTAGTATACTTCTTAGGACTTCTTATAAAGTTAGGAGCTACGTTATATCTATTATAGTAGGCGACTATAAGGAGGGTCCTTAATTAGGTATATTACTAATAGTACCTATTATAGCGGCGGTAAAGTCTGCTAGTTAGTTCCTTATATCGAACTTCTAAGTACTATAATAGATCCTATCCTCCTCGGTACTAGAAACTATAGTAGTTAGCCTAGGTTCCGCACAATCGTCTTAATTACCTAATATAGCAGCTCTCTCGGTTCTTAAGTAGTTATATCTCGGCGGATTCCTTCCCTCTTTTATCTACCTAAGCTAAGGCCCCGGGCCCTAGCTTTAACTTCCCTACTTAATAGATATCTATCTAGCTAGGAAATAATTTATCGTATGTTCCTAGGTTGCCTTTACCTATTCCGCGTCCGGATTAGGTTAGACTGCCTAGTCTCTACTTACTACTCTCCTATAGCGGCTTCTTATCTCGTACTACTTATAGCGTATACTTAGTTCGTCTATACGCTATTATCCCTTATCGCGAACTATATTTATAAGAACGGAGCGTAGTCTTCTTTTATTTTCGGGGTATAGGCTATGCCTACGCTGCCCGTATTCTAGTACTAGTCTCGACTACGACTCCTAAACGCGTACTATATTAGATTCTAAGTCTATATTGTCCGCGACTCCTAAACGCGTACTATATTAGATTCTAAGTCTATATTATCCGCGACTCCTAAACGCGTACTATATTAGATTCTAAGTCTATGTTATCCGCGACTCCTAAACGCGTGCTATATCTAATCCTAAACGCTATATATATAGTAGAAGTAGCTAACTTCCCGCGAACTACGTATGTATGCGTATGTAAATTAAATCTAAGTCTTGTCTATAGTGCCTCTTTTAGCAACGTAGTATCTTTTTAGTCGTAGTTACGCCCTATCTTCGGCTCTAGAATATAACCCTAAACTATATACACTCGGGTAGCTTATATTAGTATAGATAGAGTAGGTCGTAAGGCGGGTAGGTAATAGAATGCCCTACGTAGCTAGTCCTTAGATACTATCTCGTCCGGCGTACCTATTTCTAGTAAGTATACGTTAGAAGCTATCGTAACTACTTCTCTACTATCTCCTCCGTATATACGACTTCGTAAGGGAAGAAGGTTATAGCTACACGTCGTCGTTGCGTTACTATCTATCTTAGTCCTTATATTTATTCGTATTCGAACTATAGGCTACAAGTATACCCGCCTTACTAATTAAACTCCGACTCCCGAAACCACTAAAGTAAGCCCCGGATTTAAGTTCCCGTAGTAGTAGCATGTCTTAATTCTCGTATTAGAATAAGTAGCTAGTTAACGTATATTAGCCGGCTAATACTAGCCTTCTTCTTCTTTAGCTTATTTAGCTAGCTAACGAATATAGGGACCTTCTTAGCTTCCTTAGCCTTATTAAGTAGGTTATTAGAGTTATCTCTAGAATCGACTTCTACGAACCTCCGCTTAGTAGTAGTATCTATAACCTTAGTAACTTCTTCTAGCTAAAGATCTAGGTTATTAGCTTTAGTAGTAGCCTCCTCTATAATTAATATAATACCCTATATCTAATTAATAGAATTAGCTAGCGTATTTTCTATAATAAGCGTCTTAGCATCTATAATAAACGTTGCTAATTAAGCTTTTAAACCCTAAGGTAGAGGGTTCTAATTCTAATAGAAGGCCTATTATAGCTATTAACCCCGAGCAATCGCCTTATCCTCCTTTTAACGTCTCTATTCTACCTATATTAAGTGCTAGTAACTCTATACTTGCTTTAAGTAGTATATAAAGATTTAATTACCTATAGATAGTAGCTAATTTATATATTCCCGGGAAAGGTAGCCTCTAATTCTATATCGAGGATAGAGCGGGTTCTCCTTACGGTAGTAATAAACTTTAGAACTATTTACTAGCGGATAGTAGCTAACTAATAGGTCGAATTACTAATAATCGTCCTCTAGTCTAATAGCTATAACCGCATCGTAGTAGTATCGCGGTAGTTCTTAATATATATTACCTAGGTTACGATTATAGTAGCTCTAAGAACTATAGGGGCGAGGTTAATAACCTTATAATAGCTAGTAGGTCTATAGTTATTAAGGGCGCTAGGCGTATCCTTATTTTTAGTTTAATTAGTATCCTTAGCTATATAACGATTACTAGAGTTAGTAACCCTAATTCTATTAATTCTTAGGTCTACGCTAAGGAGGTAGGTAACGTCTAACTTACGGCTATAACTAAGGCCGAGTATCTAGTTAGTATGCTTCTACTAGCAGTATATTTATTATTAGTCCTTAATAGACTAACTTAGCGTTAGGAACTACCGCCTTAGTAATCTTTAGAACCTCTACTAGCTTAGTACGTAGTTCCTCTAATAGAGTCCTTCCTTTAGTAACTAAAAGAGCGGCTTCTTCTAGTACTAAGTAAGTCTGCCTCGTAGCCTTAGTAGCCTTTATTTCTTTCTCTCGAATAATCTTGCGTTCTGTCTTAAGAACTAGTTAATACGCGGCGGCTAAGGTTTTAGGTAATTTGTCTAGTAGTTTAGTAGCTAGCTCTTCGTTATAGAGACCTTTAGTATATCTCTTAATAACGTATCTAAGAAGGTTTCTTCCGATATTAGGTTATTCCGTTATATTAGAACCTCTAGCACGGCGTAGAAGGTATAATAAACGCTTAAAGTACGCTAAGTAGCTTTCTTTATTCTTTTATTTAAGGTTCTTTAATTTAGCTATACTATTATCTTCTAGTACTACTTCCTTCTAACTAAATAAGCTAAGGAATTTACGCTTAATAACGTCGTAGTTACCTTGTTCTACTAATACCTTCTTAAATAATAGAGTTACTAAGTAGTTAGAGTTAGCCTATTAAGTAGCTCTAGCTTTTAGTAGTAAACTTAGGTCCTTAATTCGCTATTATAGTTAAGCTCTAATACTATTCTAAGCCCGCTTAAGGTATAGGAGCTAGCGAGTAGCATCCTTATCTCGCTACTTACTTAAGAATAAATTAAACTTACTTAGGTCTAGTAGCTAAGCTATAGTTATCTAAGAGGATTAACTCTCTAGTAAGGTCTAGGTTATTTAAGGTTAAGGTTCTTATAGGTATCGGAACGCTAACTTAGTAGTAAAAATAGGTAGTAGTAGCGGTAGTAGTCTAATACTAGCGGGTAGCTTTAGAAGTTTAACTATTACTATTAGAGTTAACGGCTAGAATAGACTATCGAGTAAAACCGTAATACGCGGTTTAGTTAACTTAGCTAATACTATAAATAACCCTAAGCCTAAGCGTTTTAATAGGGTTTCTAGTATTATAATAGTCAGAGGAATCTAGTAGTAACGCGTTAGTACGTTATATTTAGCTAGTAGAGACTAGGGTACCTAGGCGTAGTAAATTACGTACTAAAGTCTATAATACTTTAATACTACTTAAATAGCCGCTAGCTTAGCTATAGTACGACGTAGTTTTACCGCTTCTTCTAGTACGTCTAGTAGCGCGTATTTAAATAGTCTAAATAGTATCTCTACGAATATCCTTAGAGGAGGTCTCTAACTCTATATATTATAAACTAACTCTTATAGCCGTATAATAGGTTCCTCTAATTCTTCTTCTAACCTCTCGTATTCCTTACTCGATAATATATTACTATCGGTATTATAGACTAGTAGGTTAGTAATCGCGTATTAACGCTAGCGTTCTCGTTATCTCTCTTATTCTATACGTAGAGTCGTACCTTTACGCGCTTCCTATTCTCTAATAAGTAGGCGTAGTAGTTTAGTCGTTCTAGTATCGTCGTTATAGCTAGGACTATACTATCTACTATCGGAATTAACTAGGTTATCGTATAAAAGCTAATAGGGCTGCGGCTAATAGCTTTAGACTAGTAATAACTATATTAATAATTAGTACTAGCTTTAAAGGAAGTTAAGAAAGTCTATTTCGTCTAGTAATCGTAGTAATAATAGTAGAGGCATCTATATACGCTATATTAGATAAACTAAGAACGCTAGATAGTATACTAAAGCTAATTTTAATGCTACTAATGCTAATGCTAATAGATTACCTACTATTCCTATATCTATAATAGTCTTAAGAGTTTCGTCTAATAGCTACGTTTATCGTTCTAGTAGTAGTTTAATAATAGTAAGTAGTATAGACGCTAGAATTAGTATTTGCGACGATAATTTAGTATATATAAGCTATTAGTATAGAATACCGACAACTTAATAGATACTAGCCCTACCTTCGGCTCTAGTAAGAGAGGTTAATAGTATAATAGTATCTAGGTCTAAGAGCGAACGAAATAGGAGGTATATATATATCGGCTACTAAGCTTACTAATTAGCGTTATAGTTAGGTAATACGCTCTAATTACTTCCTACTATCGAGGAACTATACGAGACTCTATTCGATATAGATCTATTAGTAGTAATAGACGATTTTATCGTAGCTCCTCTTATCTAGGTTCTATATATAGTTAGGACGAGTAAGAATCTAAGCCTAGAAGTTTAAGTATTAGTTAACGAGGGTACGAATTCTTATATCGTCGATTAGAACTAAGTATAGGAAATAGGAATTGCCTTAATCTAGAATATTCCGGAAAGTAAAATAATTACTATAGGAGGGCCGGTTACTATCTTAGGAATTAGTAGGAGATTAGTTACTAGCGTCTTTAGTATCGAAATTAAAGTACTAGTTTTCGTCTCTAGACTAGTTATAGGAGCTATACCTATACCCTTACTTCTAGAACGAACTTAGGTACGTAAGGTAAGACTTATAGGAAGAAACTACGACGATAGAACGTAAGAAGGAACTATTAGTAATATAAAAGGTAAATCGGTTACCTTTACTAGGCCGAAAGAATTTAAGGGATGCCTTTTAGTCTAGGACTACCTTTAGAAACTAGCTTTAGGAAACTAGTACGTAGTTTCGTAGCTATAACGATAACTACTAGAAAGCAAGTAGCTATAATACTATCGAATTTTAGTAAAAAGAGAGTCGAGGCCCGAGGCCTTAGCTTATATTAGAATATAGAACTAGATACTTAAGCTAATAGAGGTTCCTACTTAGCCGAAAAGGAATTTAAGGATCCGGAAACGATCCTAATCTAGACGATACTATCGGCTTCTATAATAATATAGAAGAGATAGAAGAAGGTACCTCGAGCTCCTACTATTATCTAAGTATATACTCTCTATAAGAGAAAGGCTAATAAAGTACTACTTATACTTACTAGCGTATATAAAACTTCTAAAGAAGGTCTAAGAGGAATACTAAAGTAGAAAGAGGAGTATCTAAGGGAGGAAGCCTTAACGCCTCCTAGAACGAGCTTATATAATAGACGATATTTAATTAAGAAGTTATTCGATATTAAGCGAAGAAGTAGGCTAATAGTAGAAATGCTTAGCCTAATACTAGATAGAGTCGGGATTAAGCTCTAGCCGAAGAAGAAGGAACTACTAATCTATATACTATTTAACTATAAGAAAGTACTCGCTTCGTCTTTCGAATACTTAGGTCGTATTTACCTAAGAGTAGCTCTACTATAGGTTATCCGTACTATACTATATATGCTATAGTAGTACCTAGGATTCTATATAAGCCTATTATAGAAGATATAGGTCGAAGGGATTTTATAAATCCGTATAGAAGCCGGGACCTTAGAATATAGCTATACTATATATAGAAACCCTTATTTCTTAGTTTTAAAAAGGGATACGGGGAAGTATAGATTAATTAATATAGCTATAGAGATTAACCGAGTTATAATTAAGGATGCCTTCTTACCTCTAGATACGGATTCCTTCTCGGAGTAATTTATAGGTTATATTATAGCTAGCCTTCTCGACCTCTTCTCGGAATACGATTAGGTTCCTCTAGCTAAAAAGAGTAGAGACCTAACTAGTTTCGACGGCTCTCTATTCGGTCTTTTAAGTATAACTACGTTACTATAAGGAGCGACGAACTTAGTATCTTAGTTTACGAGGATCGTAAATATAGTCCTATACGATTACCTCTTCTATAAAGCTAGTCTCTTTATCGATAATTTCGAGGTAAAGGGACTATATACTACGTATAGAAATAAAGAGATCGAGCTAGGGATAAGGTAGTATATTATCGAATATATTTAAGACTTAGATTAAGTTCTCGCGGACATTAAGCGAGCTAGGATAACGGTTGCTATTAAGAAGTTATAGATCCTCTAGACTAAGATTAAGGTTATAGAGTACGTAATAGATTAAGACGGTAGATACCCTAACGCGGTTCGTATAGCTAAGCTCCTAAGGTAGCTATAGCTAATTAACTAGAAGGAGGTACGTATATTCGTTAAGATCGTCGTATACTTCTAGATCTAGATTCCTCGTTTCGCTATTATTACTAAACCTCTATATTAGCTCCTACGTAAGGATACTATTTTAAAATAGACGGTTATCTATAAGAAAGCTAAGAAGTACTACGTATAGTTACTAATTACTACCTCTATATTAGTTACTATACGATACGGCTCTAGAATAGGAGTTATTTACGTTACGGTAGATACTAGTATTAAAGGATAGGAAGCTATACTTATATAGACGGTCGACGATAAGAGATATCTATCTAGATACGAGAGTAGAATATAGGATAAATAGTAAAGGAAGTATAACGCTAGAAAGCGAGAATATCTTACTATACTCCGAGTACTAAAGAAGTTTAAACTATAGCTCTTTAGAGTATACTTCGTACTCGAGATCGATACTAATATATTAGTTTATTAGCTTAGTAAGGCCTTAACCGACCTTCCTAATACGACCGTAACTAGATAGATCGCCTAGATTCGACTTAGAGGTTAGAATAGGTCGGGACGGGTCCGAGTCGGGTCTAGGACCTAAATATATAGAACTATAATAGTTAGGTCGGGTCCTAGCCGGTTCCTACCTAGTTCTAGACCTATCTAATAAATATAGGTATTAGATAGGTCTAGAGGTTAGAATAGGTCCCCGACTTTAGGTCGGTTCCGGGTCTAGGTCGGTTCCTAAGGGAACCGACCTAAGACCTAAATCGATAGAGTCCTCGACCTAATACGAAATCGATAGGTCGGGTCTAAATACTACCGGTTCCTATATAGGTCTTTATAGGGACCTAAGTTTAGAAAGATAGGTCTAATACTAGAGAACAAGACTAAGTCGCTACGGGGATAATAGAATTACTCTAATACTAAATATACGTATATATAGAACTAAGCGTTATAATATATTAGAAGCGCTAGTTAAACTAGCGACTATAGTTATAGAGAAAAATAAGGATGCCGACTATACTTGCTAACTATACTTGCTAACTACGAGATATCGGAATTAAATACTATTTATAATATCGACTACGAAGTCTACTCTACTCTACGAGTATAACGTAAAAGCAAATACTTCCTTTACTAAGTACTATAGCGAAGATATATTAGTGCTATATCCTCCTCGTTATTACTAATCGAGTCGAAGTTACTCTATATAGTAGTTACTAACGTCTCCTAATCTACCTCGAGCTACTCCTACTACTAATTTACTATATTATTCGAAGGCTCGAACGTAGTTAATATCGGCGGCGCCTTCTCTATAAGCGAATCCCGAGCCTATTACTACGTATTACGCTCTTAGGAACGATAGTATATAATATTACTAAACGTCGAGGAATCGTAAGACTAATTATATTAGCTCTAATAACGCGCTATACTAAAGTCGCGCTTATAACTAGTTCTAACTACTAGGATAGAGAGGATGTCCTAAGCTATTAGCGCGTAACCTAGATATTCTAATGCGATTATCTTCTATAACTAGAGCGGATACTCTATAGAATAGGCAGCCGAGTCCTTAAATCTAGCGTAGCGATAACGAGATACCTCGTCCGAATTAGCTAAAGGCTATATAGTCTGCCGCGGCCGTCTAGATACCCTTTAATTAGAGTCGGAGTTATTACTATCTAATCTACTATAGAGACCTATTACGAATAATATCGTAGAGCGGTATAAGGCCTTTTTCGGCCTAGACTAGGACGTAGCTACGAGAGGCTTATATTACGCGTATTCGACCTAGAATTTTAACTAGTAGTAATTCTCGAAGGAGGAATCGAGCCCCTCGCTAGAGAAGGCCTCGCGGTCCTAGAACGCCTATTTTATTACTAGATTAAGAAGAATCGCAATGCTATATATATTACCGAATCGCTCTTAAGTAGTAGTATAGTACTTCTTAAGCTTTATCTATATAGCTTATAGGGTAGAATAAATCTCCTTTTGCTAGAGTTATATTTTATATTTAAGTTTCTTATCTATAATATCTAGGATATCGAACAAGGTATTATAGTAGCTAAGAACGAGGTAGATTATTAGCTCCTTTATCGTACCGATCCGTATCGTAGCCTCTACGAAAGGAGTAGTAAGGTTAATAATATATTTAACCCTCTTCTATTCTATAGTAGTTAGCTTTAGTTCGGGCTAACCCTTATTCTTAATATACTCGTCGATAATATCTCGTAGTTAAGAACTACGTATTAGTATAATCGTAGTTAAGCTCTAATAGGTCTTTATATCTTATATTAGGCGTAAAACCCTTTAAAGCGTCTTCTTCTACTATTTATACCGTTTTAGGTATAGATATAGATCTGCGATCCTCTTTCGCTATAGTACTATAAAACTCTTAAAGCGTTAAGTACTAGAGTTTACCTTAACTATAAGTTTCTAGAACTTTATAAGGAGCGGTTATTAGTATAGCTTCTACCGACTATATTTGCCGACTATATATACTTTATAAGGAGAATAAATAGTACCTTTATTAGAACTATAGCTAGACTTCCTACTTTAAGCTAACGTAACGCATTCGTATTTATCTTCTCGTTCTATCGTTTCTATTCCTCGTTTCTTAGCTCGATCTTAAGAGTAGCGAAGAACTTCCCTAAGGAGAGCTAGATTATATATATAAAGTATAGGAACTATTCCGAATAGGAGAACTCGTAGTCTTTAGTATTTAATATCTCTCCTATATCCTCGTCTATTTCTTAAAGGGGAAGTTATTTAATCGAGACTAATAGCTTTACTATACGTGTACGCTCGTAGGAGTAAATATCGATAGCCTCGACGCTAGAACTCGTTAGTTAGAAGGTATATATATAGTAAGGATACGTATATAGCTATATATAGTATATTATTATTAGAAGCATTGTCTACTATTAGCGCTATAAGCCTATTAGAGATCTCGAAACGAGTAAGTACGTCGAATAGTAGGTCCGCTAGGACTTCGCCTATATAATAGCCCGAAATATATAGAAAGGCTAGTATAGCCTTATACTAGGCCTACTCGCTATCGATCTAGTAGCCTCGTATCGTAAGGAATAATACTCGGAGCACCTTAGCGTACTAACTATCGAGGGCGACAGCTACCTAGAAGGTTCTAGATAGCTAATGTTTTAGATTGTCCTTAGAGTAATCGACCGCGTCCTAGATATATAACTTAATCGTAGCGGCGCTCTTAAAGTCGATAGATTTAGTCTCCTCTAATAGATATTCGTAGATACGCCGAACTATAGGACTTTCGAAGAAGTTTAAGAGTAAGCCTAGCTAGGAAACTATAAGCCTATATAACTCTAGAAACTTTAATCGTTCTAGGTACTCTATTCTAGTAAAACTTTTCTTAAGCCGTTCCTATAAATAAGGGCTATTAGTATATCTACGTTATATATCTCTATAAAGTATAGTTAGCGAGCGTAGTTAGTAAGCGTAGTTAGTAAGCATAGTCGGTACCTTATTCCTATATTAACGAATACTAAACTTATAGATTAATCTTTAGTAGCCTTAATAACTTCTTTAGTAACTCTATACTCCTAGGAGGCTCCTTCGTAGCCTACTAAATCGAGGTACTTTTAGAGAGCTTTTATTCTATTACTTAGTCCTAAGTGTTTAATAACTCTATTATATCCTTTATATATAACCTTTAGGGCGTACGTTTCTTAGTCTATACCTTTAACGAAAAATCTCTAAGCCTATAACGTTCGCGTATTCGAGTTCTATTTTATAAGGTTTAAAGATATTCTACTATACTTATCGTAATACCTCGCCTCTTCGAGCTACTAATAGTAGTAGTAAAAGCCCTCGAACGACTAGGTATACTCCTACTACTATATCTATACGCTATTAGTTTCGACTTAGTCCTTAGAATCCTCTAGCGGCTTAGTAAAGTTAGCTAGAGGTAGTATCCTATCTCGTATACTAGCTTAACTACTCGAGGTATTCGTAATTAGATAGCGTCTCTTCCTCTACTATTATACTATCTTCTTAATTAGACTAGAGTCGACGAGAGACAGCTACGATTCGGAGTTAGTCTATCGTTCGCGAAGCTATATACTTATATATCTCGAGGAAGAAGGAAGTATAGTACTACTACATCGTATCGGAGTCGTAGAATATACTAGTAATACTATAATATAAAGTATATAGTACTAAGAAGGAATCGTAGAACTAAAGAGTAAAAGCTAGTAGAGTAATAGAAGTAAATAATATTTATAGGGGCGATTAAGTTTTATTAGTATAAGTACTAGCGAGGTGTCTCTATTATAGGCCGACGGCCTATCTTAGTAGCGTTATAGAGACGGGCACCTCTAGTACTCTTATTAAGCTCGTAATAGTTATAACTAATAAATATACTAAGTACTCTTTAATTATAGTAATACTATAGTCGCCTTTAAGGGCAAGTATCTTACTAGCGTAAGAGGCTAGTAATATTAATAAAGCTTAAGTCGAAAAAGTAGAGTTAGACTTAGCCTAAGTAGATAAACCTATTATAGAGAGAATTTAGAAACTACTTAAAGACTATGCAAAGCGATATAATACTATATAGTAGAAGGCTAGAAATAATACTAAAAGTAAGAAGGGGAAAAAGAATATAGCGAGCTAGAAGTTTAAGGTATAGCTAGAGCTCCTAGATCTAGTACTAGCTCTAAAGACAAAGTAGTAATATATCTCTAAAGGCGTAACTACTAGCTCGCTATATTCTTTTTCCCCTTCTTACTCTTAGTATTATTTCTAGCCTTCTACTATATAGTATTATATCGCTTTATATAGTCTTTAGGTAGTTTCTAAATTCTCTCTATAATAAGTTTATCTACTTAGTATACCGTCGGCGGCTGCAACTAATCTTAACTTACGAGATATATCCGTATTCTACCTAGCCTAAGAGGAGTTATAGAGCTTCTATATAAACCCTATCTCTAGCGACTAGAATTTGCGTATAAAGGTCTTAGAGATAGCGAGCTTATCTATAGACGTACCTAGAAGCTACTCGACGATATCCTAAAAGCTAAGTCCTCCTTCTTACTTAGAATCGAGCTATATTTCTTATAGAAGCTCTCTATATACCGACTCCTTTATATCGAACTTATAAGCGTATAACTAGAACGCTAGCTTATTTCGCTTAGCCTATACTTTAGACGTAACTAGCTTCCGGAACCTATTACTATCCTAATCGTATCCTAACGAGATAAGCTAATCTAGGACTTCTAGAGTCTAAGTAAAGCGATTAGCTATATTAAACTTAGAGGACTTTTAGGAGAGATAGTTGCGATATACTATATAGTAATAGGGTAGGAAAATTTCCGTTATAGTTAGAAGACGGCCTTCTACTATTAGCTCCTACTACTAGTTAGTATATAGTCGGCAGGCGTAGTCGGTACTAATTTACCTTCGCTTTCGCTATAGATACTAATATACGGACTAATTTTATAAGCCCTCTATAAGGCTCCGTAGAGCGTAGAGTATACTTCTAGTCTAATCGGAGGTACTCGAATACGTCCTAAAGAAGCTATTAGTTCTAGCGGCGATATACTCTTAATAAGAGCTACTTACGTCCGCTCTAGATACTTAGAATACGTATCTCCTCTTATTCCTAGATTATAGCCTCTCGATAAGGTCTATTTCTTACTACGAGGAACTTAGCCTCTCCTTAATTAGTTATATAATAAACTCGGCTTAACTCCTATATTACGCGCATAGTATCGCAAGCGTATATACCTTCTTCTTAAACTATCGAATAGCCTTATTCTAAAAGGCGTAGACGGCGTAGCTCCTCTATATAGCCTACTTGCTCTTAGTAGCGACTCGAAGGTAGAGGTTAGTTATTTTATAGCTAGTACTAGCCGACCTTACCGGCAATACGTAGGGTGCCTCTAGACCCGACTTAGACTAATTAGTATTATACTAGTAGTTATAGTTATAGTGCGGGTCGTCCGCGCCCTTCTCCTTCTCGATATTAAAATAGAAGCTTTTCTTATCCTAGTTCGCTACCTATATAGTAGGCCTATCCCGCGCGCGCTTGCGTTTCTTATCGTCCCTATTATATATTAGTACTACCGACTATATTAGCCGACTATATAGATTATTACTTATGCTATCCGGTCGTACTAAGTATAGTACTCCTCTCTCTAGGCCTTAATCTTCTTCTACTACTACTCCTTCGATAGAGAGCTCTATATATTATTAGAGCCGATTAAAAGCTTCTTCTACTAAGTAAAGGACTTATTTCTAGCTTTACGCTACTTATTTACTATAGCTCTCTTAGGTAATATATCTATACGCTAGCTATGCTTACGAAGGGTATTAGGATTAGAAGAGTAGCTATCTATATCTTTCCTTATAGCGCCTAGTCGTATTTAAAGTATAGAAGTACTTATACTATTTAAATCCTTATTTATAAGGTAGGGACGCTTTTATAGACTATTAGAGGGTATAGTACTTATTAGATATTACTTTTATTATACTATTATCGCAAGTTCGGTCGCTAAGAAGAGATAAGTATCGCGAGGTATATAGTAAATATACGCTTAAAATTTAGTAGTAATATAGGTATAGTAGTAGTTAAGGTAGTAGTTATTATAGTAGGAGCTAAGTACGACGAATTCTAGCTTTAGGTGCGCTAGAAGCTTAGTATGTAGCTATTCCTGCCTAGCTACTAGCTTACCTCTATACGTAGAGATTAGCTTCCTATACTATAGTTAGCTACTATAGTCGGCGATATTATATAATATATCGCTTACCTAATATAGCGTATACTAATATATATAACTATATATAGATAGCGACAGCTATAGACGTACTCTAGAGCTAGAATCTATCGTATACGTTACTTAGATTAACCTTACTATCGCTAGCTAAAAAGAGTAACTACTATATACTTATACCCTCGACGACTACTTATCTACTCGTTGCTAATAGTTACTTCTTAGCTTATACTATCGACGACTACTTATCTCCTTAGCGTAGACGGCTACTTCTTAGCTTATATTATCGACGACTACTCGTCTCCTCGGCGTAAACGATTGCTTTTTAGTTTATACTATCGACGACCGCTAGTCTCCTCGGCGCTAACGGTTACTTCTTAGCTTATACTATCGATAACTACTCCTCTTCTAAGTATTAAAGTAGTATCGATAATTATTTCTTCTCTTCTACTATTATAACGACTCGGTTCCTCGATATAAAGGTAGGCTAGAGAGTCTATTTTTCTATTCTACTACTATATTACGACTACTTAACTAGTAATACTATAGAGTACTAGTAAGTCTAGCTCTTTCCCTTCTATAGTATTTTATATATTCGTAGAGAACTTCGAATAACGAAATATATATACTATAGTCGATTTTATCTATATAATACCTGGATATAATCTATACTATAGTAAATATTTGCGTCTATTACTAACTTACTATATTCTATAAAGTAGCGAAAGCAATTATAGCGTTCGCGCAACTATAACTTCTACTAGGTAAAGATCGGTAGAGGTGTCCCGATATAGTAGTAGAATGCGATATAGTTCTACTATATAGCGCTATCGAACTCTAACTCCCCCCCTCTATAGGCCTGCGTATTCTAGTAGTCGTATACGATTTTCTAGTACTCCTATCTGCCCTAGCCCTTCTCTCTCGTACCTCTACCTATCTACTCCTTCTAACTCTTCGATATCTCTATCTATACTACTCGATGCCTTCTCTTATTTCTTAAGTAGACTCTAATATAGAGTTTAACTCGAGCCCTCCTCTACGAGTATATCCTAATATAAATACTAATATACTGCTATTAGTACTACCTCTACGTATAGGAAATAAGGCTACTAAGTAGTAGCGAATATAGCTACTAAAGGCTATAGTACTAGACGACGAGTCTCGTAGGAAGGTAGTAGTTCTACGGAAAAAAGTAATAGCTATAAGAACGATATAGCGACGAACGAGAGCTAGTAAGTTTAGTATCTCGAAAAGGTAGTTAATACTAGGAATAGTAGCCTTATAAGAGATTCGTAAGCTTTAGCGAACGATAGCTTTATATATCTAGAGGGTCCCTTTTTAGTACGTTATCTACGAGATTATAATAGATAGAGGTAGTAGCAATATTATTAGAATTTAGGCGGCAGCACTTAAATGCTTATAGGAAGCGGCGGAGGCATTTCTCGTTATAGAGTTCGAGATTTCTAACCTTCTAGCGATCTACGCGAAGCGCGTTACCTTATAAGTAAAGGATATATACCTATATAGTTATCTACGCTACTAGTTTACTAGCTAGGATAGAGGAGGGAATAATAATATAGGTATATAATACTAGGTTACCGACTACAATTGCCGACTATAAAGAGCCTAGTATACGTTGCTATACTTAGAAGCTTAGAATTAATATATATAGCGCGGGTAAAGCTATAGCTAGTAGGCTAGCAAGCCTAACGTCCGCCTTAACTAACCTATATACCCTTACTAAACTATTAGTAATACTACTACCTCTACTACCTTAGAACTTATTAGCAGTCGCGCTTTATTAGCTTATTATTATTGCCTTCCTTTTTTATACCTCTTAACGAATTTTTATATTACGCGTATAAAGGATACTACTACGTACGTTAATCGTAGCTTAATCGACTGCTTTTCTCTCGGCTCTCCGCGCATTTATAATAGCTTAACTTCCTACTAATAAGCCTAGCTAGTTCGCCGAGTAATACTTCTTTAGCCGAGATACGGCGTCTGCTCCTCCTCTATTTAGAAACTCCCTCCTACCCGAAAACCCTCCTACGGATAATAGTAATATCGACCCTAGACTTCTTAGTAACTAGGCGCCCTCTTCTAGCTAACGTAGCGCTTCTACCTCTCCTCCCTTAATTTCTAACCCCTCCGCTTATAATAGTAACGACTAAGAGGCTACTAGTAATAACGACTAGAATAGTTCTCGTAGAAACGTAAATAGCAATAATAGAAATAACGAAGATAACGTCTCCGTTATTATTATCGACGATAGTAATAGTAAGAAGAGTAATAGCGACGAGAGTAATAGCGACGAGAGTATTATACCGCCTGCCCCTCCCTCTTAGCTTTCTAGGAAGGCTCTATAGAAAACTATACTAGGCGGTCGGCCTCGTCTTAATAAGTAGAAGCTCGCTTACTAAATAGCCTATAAGAGATAGATTAAGAGGGATAATATAGTAATAGTAGCGGTAGTAGTAGTAGCTAGAGGAGCAGTAGGTAGAAAACGATTACTAGGTAGAAAACGAGTAGCGAAAAAGGGACTAGCTAGAAAGAGAACGGCTAGAAAAGCACCGGCTAAAATAGTAGTAGTAGGTAGAGGAGGTCTAGCTCGTAGAGCTAGTATATAAAAGACTTATTACTATAAGCTAGGTAGTAAGTTATATAGTTAGCATTTATAGTCGGTATTACTAACTTATACTCTAGCTATCGCGCTCTAAGAGATCTGCAAGTACTAGAAGTCTACGGATCTACTTATACTAAAGCTACCCTTTAGCTATCTTATCTACGAAGTTTACTACGATATTTCTAAAAGCTTAGCTATTTCTTAAGGAGGTTACTATTAGTAGGCGAGCGCCCTTAGTACTCTATAGGAAGCCGCTAAGAGTGCTCTAGTCTACCTCTTCTCGAGTATATATACTCCTAGTCGTTCTATATTCGATCGATATTAACTATATTATAGGTACTAATATTGCTACAATTTACGTAAAGCGAGTAACTATTTAGTAGAGGGATATAAAGTTTATTATTAGCCTACTCTCGTCTTAGGGAATTAATATATTTAGTAAGAAATAAATCTCTATAGTATATATAAGGAAAATCGTTATAACTATAAAGGGTATATATAGTAAAAATCGGTATAAGTAGAGAGGTTGCTATAGTTAGCATTCGTAGTTAGTATGCTTATAGTTACCCTAAAACGTATAATTTGCTATATTAAATTAAATATACCTTTAAAACCCGTCGCTTTCTATACTTTCTACTTCCTTTAGTTTCTATCTATTTATAACCCTCGATTTTCTATACCGTATTCTATTAAATCTTATATTTCTATTAAGACCTATCTTTAGACCTATCGTTAGACCCGAGTCGGACCTATCTAATACCTATATTTGTTAGATAGGTCCGGAACTAGGTAGGAACTAGCTAGGACCCGACCTAACTATTATAGTTCTATATATTTAGGTCCTAGACCCGACCCGGACCCGTCCCGACCTATTCTAACCTCTAGATAGGTCCGACTCGGGTTTAACGATAGGTCTAAAGATAGGTCCTAATAGAAATATAAGATTCGATAGAATATAGTATAGAAAATCGAGGGTTATAAATAGATAGAAACTAAAGGAAGTAGAAAGTATAGAAAGCGATAGGTTTTAAAGGTATATTTAATTTAATACGGCAAATTATACGTTTTAGGGCAACTATAGGCATACCGACTATAAATACCGACTATAGTAACCTCTCTACTTATACCGATTTTTACTATATATACCCTCTATAGTTATAATAATTTTCCTTATATATATTATAAAGATTTATCTCTTACTAAATATATTAATTCCTTAAGACGAGAGTAGGCTAATAATAAACTTTATATCCCTCTACTAAATAGTTACTCGCTTTATATAAATCGTAGCAACGTTAGTACTTATAATATAGTTAATATCGATCGAATATAGAATAACTAAGAGTATATATACTCGAGAAGAGGTAGACTAAAGCACTCTTAGCAGCTTCCTATAGAGTACTAAGGGCGCTCGCCTACTAATAGTAACCTTCTTAAGAAATAGCTAAGCCTTTAGAAACGTTATAGTAAACTTCGTAAACGAGGTAGCTAAAGAGTAGCTTTAGTATAAGTAGATCTATAGACTTCTAGTACTTATAAATCTCTTAGAGCGCGATAGCTAGAGTATAAGTTAGTAATACCGACTATAAATACTAACTATATAACTTACTATCTAGCTTATAGCGATAAGTCTTCTATATACTAGCTCTATAAGCTAGACCTCCTCTACTTACTACTACTATTTTAGCCGGTGCTTTTCTAGCCGTTCTCTTTCTAGCTAGTCCCTTTTTCGCTACTTGTTTTCTACCTAGTAATCGTTTTCTACCTACTACTCCTCTAGCTACTACTACTACTACTACTATTACTATATTATCCCTCTCGATCTATCTCTTATAAGCTATTTAGTAAGCGAGCTTCTACTTATTAAGACGAGGCCGACCGCCTAGTATAGTTTTCTATAGAGCCTTCCTAGAAAGCTAAGAGGGAGGGGTAGGTAGTATAATACTCTCGTCGCTATTACTCTCGTCGCTATTACTATCGTCGATATTAATAATAGAGCTATTATCTTCGTTATTTCTATTATCGCCGTTCGCGTTTCTACGAGAACTATTCTAGTCGTTTCTACTAGTAGCCCCTTAGTCGTTACTATTATAAGCAAAGAGGTTAGAAATTAAGGAAGGAGAGGTAGAAGCGCTATATTAGTTAGAAGAGGGCGCCTAGTTACTAAGAAGTCTAGGGTCGATATTACTATTATTTATAGAAGGGTTTTTAGATAAGAAGGAGTTTCTAAATAGAGGAGAAGTAGACGCTATATCTCGGCTAGAGAAGTATTACTCGGCGAACTAGCTAGGCTTATTAGTAGGAAGTTAAGCTATTATAAATACGCGAAGGGCCGAGAGAAAAGTAGTCGATTAAGCTACGATTAACGTACGTAGCGGTATCCTTTATATATATAATATAAAAATTCGTTAAGAGGTATAAAAAAGGAAGGCGATAATAATAGGCTAATAAAGCGCGACTACTAATAAGTTCTAAGGAGGTAGAGGTAGTAGTATTACTAATAGTTTAGTAAGAGTATATAGGTTAGCTAAGGCGGATATTAGGCTCGCTAGCGCGCTAGCTATAGCTTTACCTACGCTATATATATTAATTCTAAGCTTCTAAGTATAGTAACGTATACTAGGCTCTTTATAGTCGGCAATTATAGTCGGCAACCTAGTATTATATACCTATATTATTATTCCCTCCTCTGTTCTAGCTAGTAAACTAGTAGCGTAGATAACTATATAGGTATATATCCTTTACTTATAGGGTAACGCGCTTCGCGTAGATCGCTAGAAGGTTAGAAATCTCGAACTCTATAACGAGAAATGCCTCTACTACTTCCTATAAGCATTTAAGTACTACCGCCTAAATTCTAATAATATCGCTACTACTTCTATTTATTATAATCTTACGAATAATACGCTAAAAAGGGACTCTCTAGATATATAAAGCTATCGTTTGCTAAAGCTTACGAATCTCTCGTAAGGCTACTATCTCTAGTATTAACCGCCTTTTCGAGATACTAGACTTACTAGCTCTCGTTCGTTACTATATCGTCCTTATAGCTATTACTTTTTTCTATAGAACTACTACCTTCCTACGAGACTCGTCGTCTAGTACTATAGCCTTTAGTAGCTATATTCGCTACTACTTAGTAGCTTTATTTCCTATACGTAGAGGTAGTACTAACGGTAGTATATTAGTATCTATATTAGAATATACTCGTAGAGGAGGGCTCGAGTTAAACTCTATATTAGAGTCCGCTTAGGAAATAAGAGAAGGTATCGAGTAGTATAGATAGAGATATTAAAGAGTTAGAAGGAGTAAATAGGTAGAGGTATAAGAAAGAAGAGCTAGGGCAGATAGGAGTACTAGAAAATCGTATACGACCGCCGGAATACGCGGGCCTATAGAGGGAGGGTTAGAGTTCGATAGCGCTATATAGTAGAACTATATCGTATTCTACTACTATATTAGGATACCCCTACTAATCTTTACCTAGTAGAAGTTATAGTTACGCGAACGCTATAATCGCTTTCGCTACTCTATAAAATATAGTAATAGACGCAAATATTTACTATAGTATAGATTATATCCGGGTATTATATAGATAATATCGACTATAGTATATATATTTCGTTATTCGAAGTTCTTTATAAATATATAAAATACTATAGAAGGGAAAGAGCTAGACTTACTAGTACTCTATAGTATTACTAGTTAAGTAGTCGTAATATAGTAGTAGAATAGAAAAATAGACTCTCTAGCCTACTTTTATATCGAGGAACTAAGTCGTTATAATAGTAGAAGAGAAGAAATAATTATTAATACTACTTCGATACTAAGAAGAGAAGTAGTTATCGATAGTATAAGCTAAGAAGTAACTATTAGCGCCGAGGAGACTAGTAGTCGTCGATAGTATAAACTAAAAAGTAATTGTCTACGCCGAGAAGACGAGTAGTCGTCGATAATATAAGCTAAGAAGTAGCCGTCTACGCTAAGAAGATAAGTAGTTATCGATAGTATAAGCTAAGAAGTAACTATTAGTAACGAGTAGACGAGCGGTCGTCGAGGGTATAAGTATATAGTAGTTACTCTTTTTAGCTAGCGATAGTAAGGTTAATCTAAGTAATATATACGACGGATTCTAGCTCTAGAGTACGTCTATAGCTATCGCTATTTATATATAGTTATATATATTAGTATATACTATATTAAGTAAGCGATATATTATATAATATCGCCGACTATAATAGCTAACTATAGTATAGGAAGCTAAACTCTACGTATAGAGATAAGCTAGTAGCTAGGTAGGAATAGCTACGTACTAAGCTTCTAGCGTACCTAAAGCTAAAATTCGTCGTACTTAGCTCCTACTATAATAACTACTACCTTAACTGCCGCTATACCTATATTACTACCGAATTTTAAGCGTATATTTACTATATACCTCGCGATACTTATCTCTTCTTAGCGACTAAACTTATAATAATAGCGCGATAAAAGCAATATCTAATAAGTACTACGCCCTTTAATAGTTTATAGAAGCGTCCTTACCTTATAAATAAGGATTTAAATAGTATAAGTACTTCTATACTTTAGATACGACTAGATACTATAAGGAAAGATATAGATACCTACTCTTCTAATCCTAATACTCTTCGCGAGCGTAGCTAGTATATAGATATATCGCCTAAGAGAGCTATAGTAAATAAGTAGCGTAAAGCTAGAAATAAGTCCTTTACTTAGTAGAAGAAGCTTTTAATCGGCTTTAATAATATATAGAGCTCCCTATCGAAGAAGTAATAGTAGAAGAAGATTAAGGCCTAAAAAGAGAAGTACTATACTTAGTACGACTAGATAGCGTAAGTAATAATCTATATAGTCGGCTAATATAGTCGGTAGTACTAACGTATAATAGGGACAATAAGAAATATAAGCGCGCGCAGGATAGGCCTACTATATAAGTAGCGAACTAAGATAAGGAAAGCTTCTATTTTAATATCGAGAAGAAGAAGGGCGCGGACGACCCGTACTATAACTATAACTACTAGTATAATACTAATTAGTCTAAGTTAGGTCCGGAGGCACCCTATATATTACTAGTAAGGTCGGCTAGTACTAGCTATAAAATAACTAACCTCTGCCTTCGAGTTACTACTAAGAGCGAGTAGGCCGTATAGAGGAGCTACGCTGTCTATGCCTTTTAGAATAAGGCTATTTAATAGTTTAAGAAGAAGGTATATATACTTGCGATACTATATATATAATATAGGAGTTAAGCCGAGTTTATTATATAACTAATTAAGGAGAGGCTAAGTTCCTCGTAGTAAGAAATAGATCTTATTAAGAGGCTATAATCTAGGAATAAGAGGAGATATATATTCTAAGTATCTAGAGCGGACGTAAGTAGCTCTTATTAAGAGTATATCGCTACTAGAACTAATAGCTTCTTTAGGACGCATTCGAGTACCTCCGATTAGACTAGAAGTATACTCTACGCTTCGTAGAGCCTTATAAAGAGCTTATAAAATTAGTCTATATATTAGTATTTATAGCGAAAGCGAAGGTAAATTAGTACCGACTACGCCTACCGACTATATACTAACTAGTAGTAGGAGCTAATAGTAGAAGGCCGTCTTCTAACTATAATAGAAATTTTCCTGCCCTATTACTATATAGTATATCGTAACTATCTCTCTTAGAAGTCCTCTAAGTTTAATATAGCTAATCGCTTTACTTAGACTCTAGAAGTCCTAAATTAGCTTATCTCGTTAGGATACGATTAGGATAGTAATAGGTTCTAGAAGCTAGTTGCGTCTAAAGTATAGGCTAAGCGAAATAGGCTAGCGTTCTAGTTATACGCTTATAAGTTCGATATAAAGGAGTCGGTATACGGAGAGCTTCTATAGGAAATATAGCTCGATTCTAAGTAGAAAGGAGGACTTAGCTTTTAGGACATCGTCGAGTAGCTTCTAGGTACGTCTATAGATAAGCTCGCTATCTCCGAGACCTTTATACGTAAATTCTAGTCGCTAGAGATAGGGTTTATATAGAAGCTCTATAACTCCTCTTAAGCTAGGTAGAATACGGATATATCTCGTAAGTTAAGATTAGTTATAGCCGCCGATAGTATATAATATATTAGTCTATAGTTTGCGTCGTAGTACTAGCTAGCCCTCTTTAACTTATATCTCTTATCTCTACCTCTCGCTTTATAGTAGCTTACCGAATATATAATTCTCCTTTATAATTCTTATAGACGGCTTAAGTCTTACCTTCGATAGCTAAGTATATTTAATACTAGCCTTATTCTCTTACGTAGTAGTTACGCCTTTAGAGATATATTACTACTTTGTTTTTAAAGCTAGTACTAGATCTAGGAGCTCTAGCTATACCTTAAACTTCTAGCTTACTATATTCTTTTTCCTTTTCTTACTCTTAGTATTATTTCTAGCCTTCTATTATATAGTATTATATCGCTTTACGTAGTCTTTAAGTAGTTTCTAAATTCTCTTTATAATAGGTTTATCTACTTAGGCTAAGTCTAACTCTGCTTTTTCGACTTAAGCTTTATTAACGCTACTAGCCTCTTACGCTAGTAAGATACTTGCTTTTAAAAGCGACTATAGCGTTACTATAATTAAAGAGTACTTAGTACGTTTATTAGTCGCGACTATTACGAGCTTAATAAGAGTACTAGAGGTGCCCGTCTCTATAACGCTACTAAAATAGGCTGTCGGCCTATAATAAAGATACCTCGCTAGTACTTATACTAATATAACTTAATCGCCCCTATAAATATTATTTACCTCTATTACTCTACTAGCTTTTACTCTTTAGTTCTACGATTCCTTCTTAGTACTATATACTTTATATTATAGTATTACTAGTATATCCTACGACTCTAATATAATATAGTAGTACTATACTTCCTTCTTCCTCGAGATATATAAGTATATAGCTTTGCGAACGATAGACTAACTCTAAATTATAGCTATCTCTTATCGACTCTAGTCCGATTAAGAAGATAGTATAATAGTAGAGAAAGGGACGCTATCTAATTACAAATACCTCGAGTAGTTAAGCTAGTATACGAGATAGGATACTACCTCTAGCTAACTTTACTAAGCCGCTAGAGGATTCTAAGGACTAAGTCGAAACTAATAGCGTATAGATATAGTAGTAGGAGTATACCTAGTCGTTCGAGGGCTTTTACTACTACTATTAGTAGCTCGAAGAGGCAAGGTATTACGATAAGTATAGTAGAATATCTTTAAACCTTATAAAATAGAACTCGAATACGCAAACGTTATAAGCTTAGAGATTTTTCGTTAAAGGTATAGACTAAGAAACGTACGCCCTAAGGGTTATATATAAGGGATATAATAGAGTTATTAAATACCTAGGACTAGGTAATAAAATAAAAGCTCTTTAAAAGCACCTCGATTTAGTAGGCTACGAAGGAGCCTCCTAGGAGCGTAGAGTTACTAGAGAAGTTATTAAGGCTACTAAAGATTAATCTATAAGTTTAGTATTTATTAATACGGGAATAAGGTACCGACTATACTTATCGACTACGCTTACTAACTACGCTCGCTAACTACGCTTTATAGAGATATATAATGTAGATATACTAACGGCTCTTATTTATAGGAACGGCTTAAGAAAAGTTTTACTAGAATAGAGTACCTAGAACGATTAAAGTTTCTAGAGTTATATAGGCTTATAGTTTCCTAGCTAGGCTTACTCTTAAACTTCTTCGAAAGTCCTATAGTTTAGTATATCTACGAATATCTATTAAAGGAGACTAGATCTATCGACTTTAAGAGCGCTACTATAATTAAGTTATATATCTAGGACGTAGTCGATTACTCTAAGAATAATCTAAAACGTTAGCTATCTAGAACCTTTTAAGTAGCTATCGCCCTCGATAGTTAGTATACTAGGGTACTCCGAGTATTATTCCTTATAATATAAGGCTACTAGATCGATAGCGAGTAGGCCTAGTATAAGGCTATACTAGCCTTTCTATATATTTTAGGCTATTATATAGGCGAAGTCCTAGTAGACCTACTATTCGACGTACTTACTCGTTTCGAGATCTCTAATAGGCTTATAGCGCTAATAGCGGATAATACTTCTAATAATAATATACTATATATAGCTATATACGTATCCTTGCTATATATATACCTTCTAACTAACGAGTTCTAGTATTAAGGCTATCGATATTTACTCTTATAAGCGTACGTATATAGCAAAGCTATTAGTCTCGATTAAATAACTTCCCTTTTAAGAAATAGATAGAGATATAGGAGAGATATTAGATACTAAAGACTACGAGTTCTTCCGTCTAGAATAGTTCTCGTACTTTATATATATAATCTAGCTCTCTTTAAGGAAGTTCTTCGCTACTCTTAAGATTAAGCTAAGAAACGAGAAATAAGAACGATAGGACGAGGAGATAAATACGAACGTATTACGTCGGCTTAAAGTAGGAAGTCTAGCTATAGTTCTAATAAAGGTACTATTTATTCTTCCTATAAAGTATATATAGTTAGTAAACGTAGTCGGTAGAAGCTATACTAATAACTACTCTCTATAAAGTTCTAGAAACTTATAGTTAAGGTAAACTCTAGTACTTAACGCTTCGAGAGTTTTATAGTATTATAGCGAAAGAGAATCGCAGATCTATATCTATACTCGAAACGATAGAAATAGTAGAAGAAGATACTTTAAAGAGTTTTATACCTAATATAAGATATAAAGACCTATTAGAGCTTAACTACGATTATACTAATACGTAGTTCTTAACTATAAGATATTATCGACGAGTATATTAAGAATAAGAGTTAGCCTAAACTAAAGCTAACTACTATAGAATAGAAGAGGGTTAAATATATTATTAACCTTACTACTCCTTTCGTAGAGGCTACGATATAGATCGGTATAATAAAGGAGCTAATAAATTAATAATCTACCTCGTTCTTAGCTACTATAATACCTTATTCGATATCCTAGATATTATAAATAAGAAACTTAAATATAAAATATAACTCTAGTAAAAGGAGATTTATTCTACTCTATAAGCTATATAGATAAAGCTCGAGAAGTACTATACTACTACCTAAGAGCGATTCGGTAATATATATAGCATTATAATTCTTCTTAATCTAGTAATAAAACGGGCGTTCTAGGACCGCGAGGCCTTCTCTAGCGAGAGGCTCGATTCCTTCTTTAAGAATTACTACTAGTTAAAATTCTAGGTCGAATACGCGCGATATAAGCCTCTCGTAGCTACGTCTTAGTCTAGGCCGAAAAAGGCCTTATACTACTCCGCGATATTATTCGTAATAGGTCTCTATAGTAGATTAGATAGTAATAACTCCGACTCTAATTAAAGGGTATCTAGACGGCCGTAGTAGACTATATAGCCTTTAGCTAATTCGGACGAGGTATCTCGTTATCGCTATACTAGATTTAAGGACTCGGCTACCTATTCTATAGAGTATCCGCTCTAGTTATAGAAGATAATCGTATTAGAATATCTAGGTTACGCGCTAATAGCCCGAGATATCCTCTCTATCCTAGTAGCTAGAACTAGTTATAAGCGCGACTTTAGTATAGCGCGTTATTAGAGCCGATATAATCGGTCCTACGATCCCTTAACGTTTAGTAATATTATATGCTATCGTTCCCGAGAGTATAACGCGTAGTAATAGGCTCGGGATTCGCTTATAAAGAAGGTACTACCGATATTAACTATATTCGAGCCTTCGAATAATATAGTAAATTAGTAGTAGAAGTAGCTCGAGGCGGATTAGAAGACGTTAGTAACTACTATATAAAGCAACTTCGACTCGATTAGTAATAATAAGGAGGATATAGTACTAATATATCTTCGCTATAGTACTTAGTAAAGGAAGTATTTGCTTTTATATTATACTCGTAGAGTAGAATAGACTTCGTAGTTAATATTATAAATAGTTTTTAATTCTAATATCTCGTAGTTAGCAAGTATAGTTAGTAAGTATAGTCGGTACCCTTATTTTTCTTTATAACTATAGTCGCTAGTTTAACTAGCGCTTCTAATATACTATAACGCTTAGTTCTATATATACGTATATTTAGTATTAGAGCAATTCTATTATCCTTACGGCGACTTAGTCTTATTCTCTAGTATTAGACCTATCTTTCTAAACTTAGGTCCCTATAAAGACCTATATAGGAACTAGTAGTATTTAAACCCGACCTATCGATTTCGTATTAGGTCGGGGACCCTATTAATTTAAGTCTTAGGTCGGTTCCCTTAGGAACCGACCTAGACCCGGAACCGACCTAAAGTTAGGGACCTATTCTAACCTCTAATTTAACTATTCGACTTCGAGGTCTAATATATACTTAGAACGAAATATTAGGAGCTAGACGCGCTATTAAGGCGACCGTAGACCCCTTCTAAACGTAGGGAACTAGAGTAGACGGCTAATACGGTTCTAGATCGCGAGGATAATAATATAATCGACCGCGCCTTCTTCGATATATTTATAAGGCGAGTTCGCTAAGCTAGGGCCTAGGGCTCCGACTTCTTTAAATCTCTAGACTCTATCTTCTTAAATAAACTAGTAGGCACTTTAAACGACTATAAGTATACGACTAAGTCTATCGCCTTCGTACTTCTTTATAGAAAGCGTATAGAAGAGATAACTCTATTAGAATATAAGAGGTACCTTAAACTTAGCTAGAAGTTTATAGTCGTAGATCGGAAGCTATATCGCTAGAGATATATAGATATACTATTATAAAGGGTAGTAGATTAGGACTACGCCCGTATAGAGATTCTTTAGTTAATATACGAGTAGAACGGCTATTATAGTATAGAAGGTATATACTAAATACTATCCCGCCTATACTAGTAGGATAGAATATACTTAGAATATACTATATACTATAGGAAGTGTCCTTAATATAGCTTCCGGAATAGGGTACGGCAGCCTACTCCTATATAGGAAGTCTAGGTTTAAAGCGTAGGCGAGAAATAGTACCTAGATCCTATATATATAGATAAGAGGGAATCCTTAATCGTAGCTAGAGAAGGACTCTCTTAGTAGATCGAGGCTAAGGTTATATATAAGACCGCGAAAGAGATTACCTCGCTATAGATTACTAAATTTATCTATAAGGATATCTTCTACTAATAGGGCGCTCTATAGGAGGTTATTATAGATAATACTAAGGCTAACCTTAAGGATATTACTAATCTTCTCGAGAGCTATATAGTTAGACAACTACGGGTGTCTCTATATTATCTAGAATCTAATAGCTTAGTTAAGGTAGGTTATAAACTAATACTAGCCGCCCTATCTAAGTACTTAGAAGGAGGTTCTAAACCTTAGATTCCGTACGTTCTATCTATATTATAGGCCGATCGAACGACCGTAGTATCTTCTACTAGCTAGATACCGGCTACTTTTATAATTAGAAGAGAAGTAGTACTACTAATTAAACTAGATATACGAACGTATAGAGTAGTAGATTAAGGATTAGTTTAGACTCGAGAAGATCTCCTATATATATAGTTACTCGCGCTCGAGAATATATAGGAAATAATAAAAGAAGTAAAGGATAGTAATAAGCGGTTCCGCGAGTAAGTAAAAGAGTACTTTAATATAGTCTAGAACGTCGACTAGTAAGACTTTCGCGTAGGAGATATAGTAATAATCTATCGTACTTAACTCGAATATTCGCGATCGAATAAACTCGTATACTAATAACGCGGACCGTATCGAGTAGCTATATATATACTTAAGGCCTTATATTATAAACTCGAAGAACTAGATAGAATACCTCTAACTAGTATATAGAACCGTATAAGCCTTAAGCGCTTATAATTTAGTATATAACGAGAATAATTAGTTACGAACCGGTTACGCGTATACCTTAGCCTTAGTATATATAGAGGTTAAGCGCACCTATAATTATAGTTAGTAAACCTAATATTTACTTAGTTTACTATTTACTAGAGGTTAGAATAGGTCCCCGACTTTAGGTCGGTTCCGGGTCTAGGTCGGTTCCTAAGGGAACCGACCTAAGACCTAAATCGATAGAGTCCCCGACCTAATACGAAATCGATAGGTCGGGTCTAAATACTACCGGTTCCTATATAGGTCTTTATAGGGACCTAAGTTTAGAAAGATAGGTCTAATACTAGAGAATAAGACTAAGTCGCTACGGGGATAATAGAATTGCTCTAATACTAAATATACGTATATATAGAACTAAGCGTTATAGTATATTAGAAGCGCTAGTTAAACTAGCGACTATAGTTATAGAGAAAAATAAGGATGCCGACTATACTTACTAACTATACTTACTAACTACGAGATATCGGAATTAAATACTATTTATAATATCGACTACGAAGTCTACTCTACTTTACGAGTATAACGTAAAAGCAAATACTTCCTTTACTAAGTACTATAGCGAAGATATATTAGTGCTATATCCTCCTCGTTATTACTAATCGAGTCGAAGTTGCTCTATATAGTAGTTACTAACGTCTTCTAATCTACCTCGAGCTACTCCTACTACTAATTTACTATATTATTCGAAGGCTCGAACGTAGTTAATATTAGTAGCGCCTCCTTTATAAGCGAATCCCGAGCCTATTACTATACGTTACGCTCTTAAGAACAATAGTATATAATATTACTAAACGTCGAGGGATTATAAGACCGATTATATCGGCTCTAATAACGCGCTATACTAAAGTCGCGCTTATAACTAGTTCTAGCTACTAGAATAGAGAGGATGTCCCGGGCTATTAGCGCGTAACCTAGATATTCTAATACGATTATCTTCTATAACCGGAGCGGATACTCTATAGAATAGGTAGCCGAGTCCTTAAATCTAGCGTAGCAATAACGAGATACCTCGTCCGAATTAGCTAAAAGCTATACGGTCTACTACGGCCGTCTAGATACTCTTTAATTAGAGTCGGAGTTATTACTATCTAATCTACTATAGAGACCTATTACGAATAATATCGCAGAGCGGTATAAGGCCTTTTTAAGCCTAGACTAGGACGTAGCTACGAGAGGCTTATATTACGCGTATTCGACCTAGAATTTTAACTAGTAGTAATCCTCGAAGGAGGAATCGAGCCTCTCGCTAGAGAAGGCCTTGCGGTCCTAGAACGCTCGTTTTATTACTAGATTAAGAAGAATCGCAATGCTATATATATTACCGAATCGCTCCTAAGTAGTAGTATAGTACTTCTCGAGCTTTGTCTATATAGCTTATAAGGTAGAATAAATCTCCTTTTACTAGAGTTATGTTTTATATTTAAGTTTCTTATCTATAATATCTAAGATATCGAATAAGGTATTATAGTAGCTAAGAATAAGGTAGATTATTAGCTCCTTTATCGTACCGATCTATATCGTAGCCTTTACGAAAGGAGTAGTAAGGTTAATAATATATTTAACTCTCTTCTATTCTATAGTAGTTAGCTTTAGTTTAGGCTAACCCTTATTCTTAATATACTCGTCGATAATATCTCGTAGTTAAGAACTATATATTAGTATAATCGTAGTTAAGCTCTAATAGGTCTTTATATCTTATATTAGGCGTAAAACTCTTTAAAGCGTCTTCTTTTACTATTTATACTATTTCGAGTATAGATATAGATCTACGATCCTCTTTCGCTATAGTACTATAAAACTCTCGAAGCGTTAAGTACTAGAGTTTACCTTAACTATAAGTTTTTAGAACTTTATAGGGAGCGGTTATTAGTATAGCTTCTACCGACTACGTTTGCTAACTATATATACTTTATAGGGAGAATAAATAGTACCTTTATTAGAACTATAACTAGACTTCCTACTTTAAGCCGACGTAATATATTCGTATCTATCTCCTCGTCCTATCGTTCCTATCTCTCGTTTCTTAGCTCGATCTTAAGAGTAGCGAAGAACTTCTTTAAAAAGAGCTAGATTATATATATAAAGTACGAGAACTATTCTAGATAGGAGAACTCGTAGTCTTTAGTATCTAATATCTCTTCTATATCCCCGTCTATTCCTTAGAAAGGAAGTTATTTAATCGAGACTAATAGCTTCGCTATATATATATACTCGTAGGAGTAAATATCGATAGCCTCGACGCTAGAACTTATTAGTTAGAAGGTATATATATAGTAAGGATACGTATATAGCTATATATAGTATATTATTATTAGAAGCATTATCCGCTATTAGCGCTATAAGCCTATTAGAGATCTCGAAACGGGTAAGTACGTCGAATAGTAGGTCCGCTAGGACTTCGCTCGTATAACGGCCCGAAATATATAGAAAGGCTAGTATAGCCTTATACTAGGCCTACTCGCTATCGATCTAGTAGCCTCGTATTATAAGGAATAATACTTAGAGCACCTTAGCGTACTAACCGTCGAGGGCAATAGCTACCTAAAAGGTTCTAGATAGCTAATGTTTTAGATTATCCTTAAAGTAATCGACTACGTCCTAGATATATAACTTAATCGTAGCGGCGCTCTTAAAGTCGATAGATCTAGTCTCCTTTAATAGATATTCGTAAGTACGCTAAACTATAGGACTTTCGAAGAAGTTTAAGAGTAAGCCTAGCTAGGAAACTATAAGCCTATATAACTCTAGAAACTTTAATCGTTCTAGGTACTCTATTCTAGTAAAACTTTTCTTAAGCTATTCCTATAAATAAGAGCTATTAGTATATCTACGTTATATATCTCTATAAAGTATAGTTAGCGAGCGTAGTTAGTAAGTATAGTTAGTAAGCGTAGTCGGCACCTTATTCCCGTATTAACGAATACTAAACTTATAGATTAATCTTTAGTAGCCTTAATAACTTCTTTAGTAACTTTACGCTCTTAGGAGGCTCCTTCGTAGCCTACTAAATCGAGGTGCTTTTAGAGAGCTTTTATTCTATTACTTAGTCCTAGGTATTTAATAACTCTATTATATCCTTTATATATAACCCTCGGGGCGTATGTTTCCTAGTCTATACCTTTAACGAAAAATCTCTAAGCCTATAACGTTCGCGTATTCGAGTTCTATTTTATAGAGTTCGAAGATATTCTACTATACTTATCGTAATACCTCGCCTTTTTAAGCTATTAACGGTAGTAGTAAAAGCTCTCGAACGACTAGGTATACTCCTACTACTATATCTATACGCTATTAGTTTCGACCTAGTTCTTAGAATCCTCTAGCGGCTTAGTAAGGTTAGCTAGAGGTAGTATCCTATTTCGTATACTAGCTCGACTACTTAAGGTATTCGTAATCGGATAGTATCCCTTCCTTTACTATTATACTACCTTCTTAATTAGACTAGAGTCGACGAGAGATAGCTACGATTCGGAGTTAGTCTATCGTTCGCGAAGCTATATACTTATATATCTTAAGGAAGAAGGAAGTATAGTACTACTACGTCGTATCGGAGTTATAAAATATACTAGTAATACTATAATATAAAGTATATAGTACTAAGAAGGAATCGTAGAACTAAAGAGTAAAAGCTAGTAGAGTAATAGAGGTAAATAATATTTATAGAGGCGATTAAGTTTTATTAGTATAAGTACTAGCGAGGTATCTCTATTATAGGCCGACGGCCTATCCTAGTAGCGTTATAGAGACGGGCACCTCTAGTACTCTTATTAAGCTCGTAATAGTCGCGACTAATAAATATACTAAGTACTCTTTAATTATAGTAACGCTATAGTCGCCTTCGAGGGCAAGTATCTTACTAGCGCAAGAGGCTAGTAGCGTTAATAAAGCTTAAGTCGAAAAAGTAGAGTTAGACTTAGCCTAAGTAAATAAATCTATCGTAGAGAGAATTTAGAAACTACCTAAAGACTACGTAAAGCGATATAATACTATATAGTAGAAGGCTAGAAATAATACTAAGAGTAAGGAGGGGAAAAAGAATATAGCGAGCTAGTAGTTGCGCCTTCGGAGATATATTACTACTTTATCTTTAGAGCTAGTACTAGATCTAGGAGCTCTAGCTATACCTTAAACTTCTAGCTCGCTATATTCTTTTTCCTCTTCTTACTCTTAGTATTATTTCTAGCCTTCTGCTATATAGTATTATATCGCTTTGCGTAGTCTTTAAGTAGTTTCTAAATTCTCTCTATAATAGGTTTATCTACTTAGTATACCGTCGGCGGCTATAACTAATCTTAACTTACGAGATATATTCGTATTCTACCTAGCCTAAGAGGAGTTATAGAGCTTCTATATAAACCCTATCTCTAGCGACTAGAATTTATATATAAAGGTCTCGAAGATAGCGAGCTTATTTATAGACGTACCTAGAAGCTACTCGACGATATCTTAAAAGCTAAGTCCTCCTTCCTACTTAGAATCGAGCTATATTTCCTATAGAAGCTCTCTATATACCGACTTCTTTATATCGAACTTATAAGCGTATAACTAGAACGCTAGCCTATTTCGCTTAGCCTACGCTTTAGACGTAACTAGCTTCTAGAACCTATTACTATCCTAATTATATCCTAATAAGATAAGCTAATCTAGGACTTCTAGAGTCTAAGTAAAGCGATTAGCTATATTAAACTTAGAGGACTTCTAGGAGAGATAGTTACGATATACTACGTAGTAATAAGGTAGGAAAATTTCTATTATAGTTAGAAGACGGCCTTCTACTATTAGCTCCTACTACTAGTTAGTATATAGTCGGTAGGCGTAGTCGGCACTAATTTACCTTCGCTTTCGCTATAGATACTAATATACGGACTAATTTTATAAGCCTTCTATAAGGCTCTATAGAGTATAGAGTATACTTTTAGTCTAATCGGAGGTACTCGAATGCGTCCTAAAGAAGCTATTAGTTCTAGTAGCGATATACTCTTAATAAGAGCTACTTACGTCCGCTCTAGATACTTAGAATACGTATCTCCTCTTATTCCTAGATTATAGCCTCTCGATAAGGTCTATTTCTTACTACGAGGAACTCGGCCTCTCCTTAATTAGTTATATAATAAACTCGGCTTAACTCCTATATTACGCGCGTAGTATTATAAGCGTATATACCTTCTTCTTAAACTATCGAATAGCCTTATTCTAAAAGGCGTAGATAGCGTAGCTCCTCTATATAGCCTACTTGCTCTCGATAGCGACTCGAAGGTAGAGGTTAGTTATTTTATAGCTAGTACCGGCCGACCTTACTAGTAATACGTAAGGTGCCTCCGGACTCGACTTAGACTAATTAGTATTATACTAGTAGTTATAGTTATAGTATAGGTCGTCCGCGCCCTTCTTCTTCTTAATATTAAAATAGAAGCTTTCCTTATCTCGGTTCGCTACTTATATAGTAGGCCTATTCCGCGCGTACTTATATTTCTTATCGTCCCTATTATATATTAGTACTACCGACTATATTAGCCGACTATATAGATTATTACTTACGCTATCTAGTCGTACTAAGCGTAGTACTCCTCTTTTTAAGCTTTAATCTTCTTCTACTACTACTCCTTCGATCGGGAGCTTTATATATTATTAGAGCCGATTAAAAGCTTCTTCTACTAAGTAAAGGACTTATTTTTAGCTTTATACTACTTATCTACTATAGCTCTCTTAGGCGATATATCTATATACTAGCTACGCTCGCAAAGAGTATTAGGATTAAAAGAGTAGGTATCTATATCTTTCCTTATAGCGCTTAGTTATATCTAAAGTATAGAAGTACTTATACTATCTAAATCCTTATTTATAAGGCAGGGACGCTTCTATAGACTATTAGAGGGCGTAGTACTTATCGGATATTACTTTTATTATACTATTGTTATAAGTTTAGTTACTAGGAAGAGATAAGTATCGCGAGGTATATAGTAAATATATGCTTAAAATTTAGCGGTAATACGAGTATAGTAGCAGTTAAGGTAGTAGTTATTATAATAGGAGCTAAGTACGACGAATTCTAGCTTTAGGTACGCTAGAAGCTTAGTACGTAGCTATTCCTACCTAGCTACTAGCTTACCTCTATATATAGAGATTAGCTTCTTATACTATAGTCGGCTACTATAGTCGGCAATATTATATAATATATCGCTTACTTAATATAGCGTATACTAATATATACGACTATATATAAATAGCGACAGCTATAGACGTACTTTAGAGCTAGAATCTATCGTATATATTACTTAGATTAACCTTACTATCGCCGGCCGAAAAGAGTAACTACTATATACTTATACCCTCGACGACTACTCGTCTACTTGTCGCTAATAGTTACTTCTTAGCTTATACTATCGACGACTACTTATCTTCTTAGCGTAGATAGCTACTTCTTAGCTTATATTATCGACGACTACTCGTCTTCTCGGCGCGGACGATTGCTTTTTAGTTTATACTATCGACGACTACTAGTCTCCTCGGCGCTAATAGTTGCTTCTTAGCTTATACTATCGATAACTACTCCTCTTCTTAGTATCGAAGTAGTATTAATAATTATTTCTTCTCTTCTACTATTATAACGACTTAGTTCCTCGATATAAAGGTAGGCTAGAGAGTCTATTTTTCTATTCTACTACTATATTACGACTACTTAACTAGTAATACTATAGAGTACTAGTAAGTCTAGCTCTTTCCCTTTTATAGTATTTTATATATTCGTAAAGAACTTCGAATAACGAAATATATATACTATAGTCGATATTATCTATATAATACCTAGATATAATCTATACTATAGTAAATATTTGCGTCTATTACTAACTTACTATATTTTACGAAGTAGCGAAAGCGATTATAGCGTTCGCGTAACTATAACTTCTACTAGGTAAAGATCGGTAGGGGTGTTCTAATATAGTAGTAGAATACGATATAGTTCTACTATATAGCGCTATCGAACTCTAACCCTCCCCTCTATAGGCCTGCGTATTCCGGCGGTCGTATACGATTTTCTAGTACTCCTATCTACCCTAGCTCTTCTCTCTCGTACTTCTACCTATCCGCTCCTTCTAACTCTTTAATATCTCTATCTATACTACTCGATACCTTCTCTTATTTCTTAAGTAGACTCTAATATAGAGTTTAACTCGAGCTCTTCTCTACGAGTATATCCTAATATAAATACTAATATACTACTATTAATACTACCTCTACGCGTAGGAAATAAGGCTACTAAGTAGTAGCGAATATAGCTACTAAAGGCTATAGTACTAGACGACGAGTCTCGTAGGAAGGTAGTAGTTCTATAGAAAAAAGTAATAGCTATAAGGACGATATAGCGACGAACGAGAGCTAGTAAGTCTAGTATCTCGAAAAGGTAGTTAATACTAGGGATAGTAGCCTTACGAGAGATTCGTAAGCTTTAGTAAACGATAGCTTTATATATCTAGAGAGTCCCTTTTTAGCGCGTTATCCGCGAGATTATAATAAATAGAGATAGTAGCGATATTATTAGAATTTAGGCGGTAGCACTTAAATACTTATAGGAAGCGGCGGAGGCATTTCTCGTTATAGAGTTCGAGATTTCTAACCTTCTAGCGATCTACGCGAAGCGCGTTATTCTATAAGTAAAGGATATATACCTATATAGTTATCTACGCTACTAGTTTACTAGCTAGAACGAAGGAGGGAATAATAATATAGGTATATAATACTAGGTTGCCGACTATAATTGCCGACTATAAAGAGCCTAGTATACGTTGCTATACTTAGAAGCTTAGAATTAATATATATAGCGCGAGTAAAGCTATAGCTAGCGCGCTAGCGAGCCTAACGTCCGCCTTAGCTAACCTATATACTCTTATTAAACTATTAGTAATACTACTACCTCTACTACCTTAGAACTTGTCGGCAGTCGCGCTTTATTAGCCTATTATTATCGCCTTCCTTTTTTATACCTCCTAACGAATTTTCGTATTATATATACGAAGGATACTACTACGTACGTTAATCGTAGCTTAATCGACCGCTTTTCTCTTAGCCCTCTACGTATTTATAATAGCTTAACTTCCTACTAATAAGCCTAGCTAGTTCGCCGAGTAATACTTCTCTAGCTAAGATATAGCGTCTACTCCTCCTCTATCTAGAAACTTCCTTCTACTTAAAAACCCTCCTACGAATAATAGTAATATCGACCCTAGACTTCTTAGTAACTAGGCGCCCTCTTCTAGCTAACGTAGCGCTTCTACCTCTCCTCCTTTAATTTCTAACTCCTCCGCTTATAATAGTAATAACTAAGAAGCTACTAGTAGAAACGACTAGAATAGTTCTTATAGAAACGCGAACGGCGATAATAGAAATAACGAAGATAACGTCTCTATTATTATTATCGACGATAGTAATAGCGAGGAAAGTAATAGCGATAAGAGTAATAGCGACGAGAGTATTATACCGCCTACCCCTTCTTCTTAACTTTTTAGGAAGGCTCTATAGAAAACTATACTAGGCAGTCGGCCTTATCTTAATAAGTAGAAGCTCGCTTACTAAATAGCCTATAAGAGATAGATCGAGAGAGATAATATAGTAATAGTAGCGGTAGTAGTAGTAGCTAAAGGAGTAGTAGGTAGAAAACGATTACTAGATAAAAAACAAGTAGCGAAAAAGAGACTAGCTAGAAAGAGAATAGCTAGAAAAGTACCGGCTAAAATAGTAGTAGTAGATAGAGGAGGTCTAGCTCGTAGAGCTAGTATATAAAAGACTTATCGCTATAAGCTAGGTAGTAAGTTATATAGTCGGTATTTATAGTTAGTATTACTAACTTATACTCTAGCTATCGCGCTCTAAGAGATCCGCAAGTACTAGAAGTCTACGGATCTACTTATACTAAAGCTACCCTTTAGCCGCCTTGTCCGTAAAGTTTGCTATAACGTTTCTAGAGGCTTAGCTATTTCTTAAGAAGGTTACCGTTAGTAGGTAAGCGCCCTTAGTACTCTATAGGAAGCCGCCGAGAGTGCTCTAGTCTACCTCTTCTCGAGTATATATACTCTTAGTCGTTCTATATTCGATCGATATTAACTATATTATAGGTACTAATATTACTACGATTTATATAAAGCGAGTAACTATTTAGTAGAGGGATATAAAGTTTATTATTAGCCTACTCTCGTCTTAGGGAATTAATATATTTAGTAAGAGATAAATCTCTATAGTATATATAGAGAAAATCGTTATAACTATAGAGGGTATATATAGTAAAAATCGGTATAAGTAAAGAGGTTACTATAGTCGGCATTCGTAGTTAGTATGCCTATAGTTGCCCTAAAACGTATAATTTGCTATATTAAATTAAATATACCTTTAAAACCTGTCGCTTTCTATACTTTCTACTTCCTCTAGTTTCTATCTATTTATAACCTTCGATTTTCTATACTATATTCTATCGAATCTTATATTTCTATTAGGACCTATCTTTAGACCTATTATTAGACCCGAGTCGGACCTATCTAATACCTATGTTTGTTAGATAGGTCCGGAACTAGGTAGGAACCGGCTAGGACCCGACCTAACTATTATAGTTCTATATATTTAGGTCCTAGACCCGACTCGGACCCGTCCCGACCTATTCTAACCTCTATACCTACTACGGAGCTCGAGAGAAGCCCGGCTTCTTTATAGTTTTCCGAGGTCTTCGTCGTTTAAAAAGTAAGTTCGTAGTAGTTAGAAATAAATATAGTTCTTCTAGAAGATCCTATTAAGTAAAGTAGGCGTTTACGTTAGTTAGGCCCTACCTTCGGCTCTAAAAATATAGACCTAAACCTATATATACCGAAATTAGTAGCTTATTATACGTACGCTAGTTCTAGTAAGAGTAGTAGTATTATACGATATCCGCCCTTATATTATATCGTCTCCCTAATACTAAAGATACTTAAAAGACCTATAGACGACGCCGAGACCTTATCCTATATCTAGAAGACGTTAATTTCTAACCTAATAGTAAGGTAAACCTCTCGATATACTACTTCTTAATATTAGGCCTTATACGCTCGACTTTTTAATTCGTTCTAATCTTAAAGTTATAAGGTTCGAGTAGTAGATACTTAAGATAAAGGCTAAAAGGTATAGGTATTTTATTATTATAAATAAGAGGAGGAATCGTTATACTAGAGGTCTTTAATAATATAATAGGTAGTAGATAGAGAGGTAAATCGCTTTCTAAAAGTATCTAATCGTAGAAGAAAAGTCGTAAAGAGTATAGATAAAGTAGTAAGGTATCTAATCTCCTTAAGTCGCTCGAAGGCTCGTCGTTAATATCTTCTTACTTTTCTTCTTATTCGATATCCTTTTTTTTACCTTTATTTTATATTCTAAGTACTCTTAGCTTTTTAGACCCCCTATTAGAACCGTAGTAGGCTACTAGTTAATAGTACTATCTACGTATTTTCCTAGCCTTTTCTTAGTACCTATTCTATAAGTATTATACCTCTTAAGAAGATCTTTACCTTTATAATCTTAGCCGATTCTTATACTATTACCGACCTCCTCGCTATAAAGGACGACGACTATTATCGTTGCCTCTTATATTTAGTAACGAGTAAGTCTAGCGTTCCGCGTATATATTAGCTATAAGTTCCTTACTAATATAGTATATATAGCTAGCGTTCGGCCGTATAATAAAGTTATAAAATTAAGTAAGAAGAAGAATTACTAGCGCTATAATAATAATAACTACTCCTACGACCGCTATACCGACCTAGATATTATTACGTAGTTAAAGCGCTTACGCTTCTACCTTACTAAGCTAGCCGAGGGTAGGCCGGCCGTACGCGCTAAGTAGCTCTACTACTACTATACCGATCTATAAGCCCTAATCGCTAATAGTCTTAAGGTCTTATAGTTTAATAAGAGCAAGTCGGCTAGAGTCTTTAAGACCTTAAAGAAGAGTAGAGCTAGCGCGCTATCGGCTAGTAGTAGTCCTTCTACTACTAAGCTACTTATAGCTAGTAAGTAGATCGCTCTATCCTCTAAGCTCTTTAAGCTTAAGTACGAGGTATATCTTATAGGTTATATACTCCTCGTATGCGTTACTAATATTCTTCGTAGCGTCTACGCCTACTTAGCGCCTCGAAAGAGGCGCTCGATATAGCGGTCTATACTACTTACGCCGACCGCCTCGCTAGCTAGATAGAGGAGGTCTCTAACGACGAGGCCTCTATAGTAAAGAAGAAGGAGAAGGATAATAATAATAAGGAGAATAAGAAGAATAAAAAGAAGAAGGACGAGAGTATAGAGAAGTAAGCTAGCGTATTACGCGCTCTCCTTATACTCTCTCCTCGCGCTCCTTTCGCGCTACTTATATAGTCCGCTACCTTATTTCGTACTCCTATTCTATATTAGCGCTACGGCCTATTTATATTATATCTACGAGCGCTATAAATAAATAATTTCTCTCTACTTTATATTCTCTATTCCTTTTAGTAACTTTCGTAACGTAATATTTCGTCGTAGCCTTAGCGCTTAGCGCGTACTTATCGTAAGTTATAGTAGTCGCGACGGTTAATTAGTAGCGTAGTAGCCGCGATAGTCGACTTTATAGCTTACGTAAGCTCCTCTTGCTCTACTCTTATACCTTAAATTCCTCGAGCGCTTTATATTCCTTAATATATTTAATTAGTTCCTACGTATCGTATTCTTCTAGCTAGCCTTTCTACTAGACTAGCTACTTCCTCTTACTCTTCTCGACTTAGGTTTTTAGTACTTTCTTAACTATTTACTCGCCCTTATTATCTACGAGAGGCAAGCTAGTCTCCTAAGATTCGCTACTATACTAGAGTTCTAGAAGGGATACGTAGAAGATATTATAGATATATAATCCCGTTAGAAGAGCTAGGTAGTACGCTTACTTCCCGACTACGTCGATTACTTTAAATAGTCTAGTAAACTTATCTACTAGCTTCTTTAATAGTACTTTTAGTTTTAGGTTCTTTATAAATAGAAGGACTATATCGCTAACCTTATATTCCTTTAGCTAATACTTCTAGTTATAATACTTAGCCTACGACTCGCTTACTTACTACTAGCGCTTTATTAACTCCTTATAATTCTACTTTAACCTTTCTATAGCGTCCTTTACTACTAGTACTTCTTCTCGTAGAATCGCGTCTCGAGATTCGATTACGTCCCTCTTATAGGTCTCTATTATTAGGTCCGGGTCGAACTTATAGATAACGCGGAATAGCGATATCTTTAGTATCGTATTTAGGCTATTATTATACGCGAATTCTATAGAGGCTAGTATAGACGCCTAGTCGTCTTAGTTCTCTCTATAATAAATACGTAGGTACTACTTAAGCGTCTAGTTTACGCGTTTAGTCTAGCTATTCGTTTGCGAGTAAAATACTATACTTAGCCTATATTTTACGTATACCTCGAAATAGAAGTCTAACTAGAACTAGCTAGTAAATATAAACTCTCTATTAGAGATAATACTACTAAGTATACCTCGAAGTCGTATAACTTTATTAAGTAGGATGTCTATAAGCTCTACGCTTATATAGCGCTTTATCGTCTAGACGAAAGTTACTATCTTAGAATAGCGGTCGATAATTATAAGGATTATATTAAATATACGACTATTACGCTTACTTAGTAGAAGGTCTATAATAAAGTCTATAGATAGATCTTTCTATAGCCGTTCTAGTAGGAGAAGCGTAACTATCTCGCTATAGGGACGGTAGCGCCTCGCTTTCGCCTTCTAATAGCTACTATACGATTCGACGTATTACTTAACGTCCTCGTTAACCTCTAGCTACTAGTACTTTCTCTTAACGAGTTCTATAGTCTTATCTTTACTAAAATAGCTAGCTAGGAAGTCGTCGTAGTATATACGAATTACTTACGTTCGTAATATAAAGTCGTAGGGAAGGTATAATACTCTTTCGCGATATATATACCTATCTCGGATAGTATACTTATCGCTTTCGCCTCTATTACTCTCTACCTACGTATATAGCTCCTTCGCTATCGGGTCTAGCTAGACTAGCGTAGCTACGTACCCGATTACTAGGTCTAAGGTATTAGCGTACGGCTATTCCTTCGTAATAATAGCGCTAGCGACCTATATTAGTAGCGCGAATCTATACGGGCCTAGCTCGTAGCGTTCGAGGCTAGTAGGCTACGTCCTATTAGCTACTTTTATTACCGCCCTCTAGTTTATTATATACTAGAGGTTATAGGCGGCCTTAATACGGTTTATAACCGGTCTATCTACTCGGAGGTCGCTTTAAACTTAGAGTTTCTACTATAGTAATAGTAATAGGTTATTTATCGCCTATATATCTTTTACGTAATCGCTACGCCTCGATAGCGCGTCGGCTATGTTTAGCTTACCTACTCTATAACTAATTATAAAGTTATATAGGGCTAAGAACGTAGCCTACCTAGCCTATCGGCCCGTTAACTACTTTATACCTATAAAGGCCTTTAGGTTAGTATAGTCGACTAGTACCTCTACCTTATATATAGCGCCTTCGAGGTAAGGCCTCTATACCTTAAAGGATTTTACTACTACGAGGAGTTCCTTATTATAGACCTTATAGTTATACTTAGTATTAATTATCTTCCGCGAGAAGAACGCGATTAGGTACTATTCTAACTCGAATAGCTAGCTTAGAATACTAGTAATAGCGAAGTTAGATATATTAGTCTCGACTCGTAGGCGTAACGTAAAGTTAAAGTACCTAAGAAGTAGCGCGGTCTAGAAGCGTTCTTTTAACTTTAAGAAAGCCTACTTCTCGGCTTCGCTCTAACTAATAGGCCCTAGCTTCCTACTATTCTTCGCGCTCTTCGAGAGTATAGTTAGTAGTACTACGACCCTTAAATATCCGAAGATAAAGTAGTAGTAGAAGTTCGCGAACCTAAGGAATAATTAAACCTCTATTAGAGTAGTCGGCCTCGGCTATAAGGCGATTATAGCTACCCTACTAGGGTCTATTGCTACGCCTCTAGTCGTAACTATAAACCTAAGGAAGTTAACTTATTTCTAGAAGAACTTATACTTAGCGCGTTATACGTAGAGTCCGAATTTGCGGAGCCCTTTAAGTATAGCGTATACGTCTCGTACGTAGTCCTCGCGAGTCTTACTATAGATTAGGATATTATCTAGGTATACTACGTAACTTATATCTACTAGCCCTACTAGCGCGCGGTTAATATACGCCTAGAACGTTACTAGAGCGTTCGTTAAACTAAAGGGTATTACCTAGTATTAGTAGTAACTATATCGCGTACGGAACGTAGTCTTCTAGCGGTCGCTTAGTTTAATATAGATATAATAATACGCGTCTATAAGATCTAGCGACGTAAACTACGTAGCTCTTATAAGTCTATCTAGCGTTTCGCTAATAAGAGAGAGCGGGTACTAATTCTTAATCGTAATCTCGTTTAGCTCGCGGTAGTCTATATATAACCGTAGCTTACTATTCTTCTTTAGTATAAATAGAATAAGCGTATCCGCCTTACTATTAGAACGCTCGATCTAATTATACTCGAGCCTAGTCTTTAAGTACTTCTTAAGCTCTTCGAGCTCTCTACCTAACTAGTAGTATAGAGGCCTAAAGGATAGTATAGTGCCTAGCTTTAGGTCGATCGTATACTTAGCGCTATTAATAGGTCTACTTCGTATTTCCTCTATCGAGTTAAGGACGTCGTCGAACTAATAGAACTCCTCTAGTATTAGAGTAGGCTCCTTACTTATTCTACTTAAGCTAACTATAAATATAGCGGGTGCCTTCTAGAGGTCTTTAAGGAACTTATAGGCCTCTCGGACTTCGAATCGGCCGAAACGATCGTTACTATAACGCTATTTATTTATACTACTATCGATACTTACTTATTATATACGTCGCTATAGATAGCTAAGAATAATATCGGGATCTAGTATATTATATACGTAGAAGATCCCTCCGGTTACGCGCTCGATCCTCGAGAAGTCCGCGAGCCTTATACGTATATAGTATATACTATAATAATAACTTAGTTTACCTATAAAGGTAGTAGCCGGCGGCAAGGCCGCGTTCGGCCGTAAGGGCAACTTATACTAGAGTATAAAGGCTCGTAATACTATATTAATATTTATAGTATTATCGAGAAGGAACTTAGCTAGCTTATAGCTCTCCTAAGACTTAACTTCTCCTCGTACTTATACTACTAGTACGTATTATATAGGTAGGTACCCTATACTATCTACTTTAGTAGTAGAGACTTACGTAATATCTCTATCGCTTCTACTTTTTTTAACTTGCCTACGGCTACCTTACGGACCGCTAGCTTATTACTATTCTTATTCTTATTCGAATAATCTAGACGGATATAGCCTACCTCGTTATAACTATAATACCTAGGTTACTAGTTCTTATCTTTACCTTTACGCTTATTCTAAGAGTTCTTCTCCTTTAAGTTAAACCTATAACTACCTTTAGAGGCATACGTATTACTATCGACTCTCTTACGCTTTAACTACTAGTACGACGCGTCCTTATTATAGTCGTATAAGCCTATATCGCGTAGTATTAACCTTTCTACCTATTTAAGGCGTCGTACTAGGGCGACGAGGTCGGCGCGCTTCGCTAAGATAATATAGTTCTTAATAATATCCTTTCGTAGCGATAGCTTTAACTTTACGAGAAGCTAGCAAACTAACTACGTCTCGGTATAGTCGCCGAGCTATACCTTAAGATTACTAAGGTCTATTACGAATTATCGTATACTCTAATTTTCGCCTTAGCGTATTATCTCGTACTTAACGGTTATAAGTAGCTAGCGGTTCGCTTAATCTCTAACGATATCGTATAGGAACTTATAGAACTACGCTTAAGTATACTCTACTAGAAGTATACTAGGGTACTCGTTATACTAGGCTTCTTACGCTTTACTTATAAGGAATATAATACTAGCGATTACTTTCTAGTATTCTATTATAAACTTCCTCGGCGCGGCTATAAAGTTTACTTTATATACGCGAACGTATTCCTAGGCTTCCTTAATAGTCTTGCCCTTAAATAGCTTAGGAGAGCGGAGCTTAATAGATTCGTAGGGCATATATTCGTTACTACTATAATGCGTACTATTCTTAGTATCTCTAGTAATACTCGCTATACTAGAGTGCCTTAAGTCGAGGCTTCTTACTATCGTACTTAAGCGTATTAGTAGAGTAGTTATCCTAACTTCTTACGTTAAGTATTTATTCTCTACCTAGAGGGCGTAGAGTTCGAGCTATTCGCGTAGTATAGCGTTCTCTTATTCGAGACGCTCGCGCCTCGCCTACGTATCGTTAGTATTATTTATCTCCTTATCTTCTTCGGCTTTAGAGTTTAGTAACTCTCTTACGTAGCTTAATAGTAGTACTACGGACCTAGCGCGTTCGCTATAGTTACTTAGCTATACGAATACTCCTTGCGTAAGTATAGTAGGCCTTAATAGATTACTACTCTCGATAAGGTAGAAGAATTAGTATTATAAAGGTTAGTATATAGCAATATATTAAGCGCCCCTAATAGTACTCGTTAGAGATATTAAGAGACTAATTCTTGCCGATTCCTCTATATATATTTAGCGTGCTTTTATCTTACGCCGAGCGTACGTAGTATAAGCTAAATACTTCGGCGTCTAACTTAGACGCCCCCTAAGCTATTAGCTCTCTAAGCTATTACTCTTATACTTATTCCGGCATATAATTGCAACTAATTATAGTGCTAGGTTAGGTTAGAATTAATTAATCGATTAATTAATTAATTACTAGTTAACGGTTAACTGCGATTATTAGGCAAAAATAGTAGCTTACTATCTAATTACGTAAGTGCGTCGTAGAGGAGATAGAATGCGGCTCGAGTAGTATCCGCGATAAGACTCTATTTAGTTACGTCCGAGCTCGTTTAGAATCGCTCGTTAAATTACGCGTTCGTTATTAGAAAGAAGTCTTAATGCCGGGACTTAATTACTACGGAATTAGATATAGATAATCTAAAGTACTACTTATTCGGCGGGAAACCTAGGCTCTAGAATAGTAGGTTCTATACTTTAATATTAGGAGCTCGCGTCGAATACTTCTCTAGCTAGGCAGCGAGGGACATCGTCGTAGACTAATTAGAGTACGTATCGACGCTTACGCCGTAGTGCAATCGCGCTCCTAAGGCTATAGAAAGACTTAACCGGATTATTATCTTTCTAATCCTACTAGGTACTATTATTAGTATATTAGTACGACCTTCTTCTAATATTACTATATGCGATAGTTAGAATATATACTCGAGCGTAGTCGGATAAACAATATAATCGCTCGTATAGAAGTAGGGTGCGCGTAACGTATAGAACTACGTAACGCTATACTTTAATTAAAATACCCTCTAATATAATTAACTATAAAACACTTAATATAGATCTAGTATAGTAGGCAGTTAATAGAGTACTAAATAGAGAGTTTGCGATAATTACTAAAGTAGCAAATTACTATTATATATACCGTAGTACTATTAGTAAGAGGCTTAATAAGAAGGCTACTAGCTAAGCTATAAAGATTAAATTCTAGCGTATTTTAACTACTCTATAAGAGGCTAACCTTGTCGCCTATATTAATACTTTAACCCTTAGAGGCCTACTTCTAACCCCTTTAATAGTTCTAAACTTTATTTATAAACTATATAGTTATAGGCCTATAGATAACTAGGTTACTAGGTTTATTAAGAGGTAGTAAGGATCTATTAACTCTCGTTATCTTAACTCTATTAAACACTTAAGGTTTAAGGCTAATTTAAAGTAGTTATATAATTAGTAGTATAGACCTAAACCTATATATACCGAAATCGGTAGCTTATTATACGTACGCTAGTTCTAGTAAGAGTAGTAGTATTATACGATCTCCGCTCTTATATTATATCGTCTTCTCGATACTAGAGACGCTTAAAAGACCTATAGACGACGCCGAGACCTTATCTTATATCTAGAAGACGTTAATTTCTAACCTAATAGTAAGGTAAACCTCTCGATATACTACTTCTTAATATTAGGCCTTATACGCTCGACTTTTTAATTCGTTCTAATCTTAAAGTTATAAGGTTCGAGTAGTAAATACTTAAGATAGAGGCTAAAAGATATAGGTATCCTATTATTATAAGTAAGAGGAGGAATTATTATACTAGAGGTCTTTAATAATACGATAAGTAGTAGATAGAGAAGCAAATCGCTTTCCGAAAGTATTTAATTATAGAAGAAAAGTCGTAAAGAGTATAGATAAAGTAGTAAGGTATCTAATCTCCTCGAGTTACTTAAAGGCTCGTCGTTAATATCTTCTTACTTTTCTTCTTATTCGATATCCTTTTTTCTATCTTTATTTTATATTCTAAGTACTCTTAGCTTTTTAGACCCCCTATTAGAACCGTAGTAGGCTACTAGTTAATATATCCCTTCCTTACTCGAATATCTCTTTAGAGATATAGCGTAGATCGCGAGCAACGACGTAGTTCCTATCTACTAGCTATATTAGCTCCGAACGATAGCGTATACTCTTCGAAGAGCGTAAGTTACTCGAATATCTTCCTAAAGACATAGCGCGAATCGCGAGCAACGACGTAGTTCCTATCTCTACTAGCTATATTAGCTCTAAACGATAGCGTATACTCTTTAAAGAGCGTAAGTTACTCGAATATCTTCTTAAAGATATAGCGCGGATCGCGAGTAACGACGTAGTTCCTATCTCTACCGGCTATATTAGCTCCGAACGATAGTATATACTCTTTAAAGAGCGTAAGTTACTTAAATATCTTCTTAGAGATATAGCGCGGATCGCGAGCAACGACGTAGTTCCTATCTCTACCGGCTATATTAGCTCCGAACGATAGCGTATACTCTTTAAAGAACTTAAGATAACTCGAGGAAATGCTACTACGCCTTCTACTACGTTCCTAGAACTAGTTTAGAAGTCGTTAGAATCCTTAGGATTCTTTACTTATTTAATTTTCGTAATTTTATTTACTTCTAGAAAGTTATAGTTTATTAGAAGACTATAGAAACCTACTACCTAGCTAGTAGCTAATTAGAAAGTCGGTAATTCTAGAATTAAACCCTTAGAACGCGTTATATATTTGCTATCTTATAATAAATGCTTATAATAATTAGAAAACGTTAATTATATACTAGCGAGCCTATTAGAAAAGCAGCCCTTCGCTTCTAACTTTCTCTCGAATATCTACTTCTAAATAATAACTCTAATAACCTCTTCTAGCTTTTAGAACCCTCTCGGCCTAATAGTACTCTTTTTAGAAGACTCTAGAAAGCTTTCTTAATATCCGTAGTAGCTTATAGTAAGATTTCCTCGTATATAAACCCTTTCTCGAGTATACTAATATCTTATTAGAATTGTCGGCTAAGATAACTACTACTTCGCGTCGGTCCTAGTACGTAGGCGGATCGTTTAGTAGAGAACTTGCCGGTCTAAGCCTTAGTTCTAGCTCTAGCGATAGTAGCGATCCTCTAAAGAAGCTAAACTAGGGCTCGCGCGCTTCTACGTATAGCTCGAGTTAGATAGAAAATCTACTAAATATACTCTAGAAAAAGTAGTTCTGCGCTTCGTTAATTAAATTTCTAAACTAAAAAAATCTATACTTCTTTCTAGAGAAGATAGTCCTTCTAATCTAGAGAGGCGTATATTAGAGCGATTTCTAGGAAATAATCTACGGCTTTCTCGGTAGTACTAGTAGAAAGATATACCGTAGCATCGATAACTTCTTCGATCCGAATTTTCGCCTTATCGATCTAGACTAGCTACCGAGACTAATCTTTCCTCTAGGTTAGAAAATAAATCTAAGATCGATAGAGTATCGACTTCCTACTCTTATTAGTTTATATAGTATAGATTTAGAGTATATATTAGACGACGATATCTATATATACTACGGAAAGGGGTCTAGTAAGGCTTAGATTTATATCCGCGTTCTAGACTAGTCGTATAATTCGAAAGTCTCGGCTTCCTCGACTAATTAGCTATATCTCTAGAATAGTACTTATACGAACTACGTTTACGATAGTAAGACTACGTATAATATAAAGGCAAAATCCGGTTATTCTCTTTCTAGTCGAGCGCCGATATACTAGTATAGCGCTAATCGTTAGAATCTACTATCTTAGAGCGCTACTACCTCTATTCCCCTAATCTCTAGTACTTCTTAGAACCTTTAAAACGATCTACCTACTAGAAGAGCCTTTCTAATATCGGCTTCTAACCTTCTATTAGAACTCTAAGATATAGCGCTAAATAATACGAGTAACGCTACGTAGAACCTTTATTAGGAACTTCGTTCTACGATTAATATACTTAATTCTATTCTTAGGAGTCTCGAGGATTAGACTAGTTCGGCGTTTTAATACGTTCCGACTACTATTCCTCTAGTTCTACTAGCTAAGGCCGTAATAATCCCGATTATTATCCGCGTGCCCTATAACTCGAGTTCTAATAGTATCTTATATATTCTTTAGAGAATAGTAATTATAATAGAAGAGGCGTTTAAGGCTATTTTAGACACCCGTCTAGAGGCCTTCGTAGAGAGTAGTCTACCGAACCTTAGTAGTAAAGCTATCGATAGATATAGTAACGTAATCGAAGGAGGTTTAAGTACCGAGTTAGAGTATAACTCTAGTAATAAGGATAGCGATATCTAGTAAAGAAAGCGGTTTCTCTAGTTTTATTAGATCTAATACCTTCTAATCCTAGAAGTTTTTTAGAGAAAAGTCTTTTAGCGTTCTATTTTCTTATTTTCTACTTATTCTAAGGAGATTAGAATATAGGCACGGCTCTTTTCTACTATAAGTAGATAGAGGGAGGTTTTCGCCTAGATCTAGTAATAGAAAAGATTTCCTCTCTACTTCTAGTATTAGTTCTTATCTTAGATCCGCTTTAGAACTACTAGGAAGGTTTAGATACTCCGGAAGTTTCTAAGGTCTAGGTTATCTAAATTAGGTAGCCTTAGCTTTTTAAGTTTTATTAATTAGGTACTAAGTAGCTAGCTAACTTCTACTACTTTAAAATTTAAAAACCTTTATCTTCTACTTAATTTCTTCTCTTTTTAATATCCTCTTACTTCTTCTAGACTTTATATTCTACTTTTAAATAGTATTAATAAAGTCTATTTAGAAGCTAAAGGCTAAGGTTTAGATCCTATTAGAGAGCTTAAGAGCCTCTAGTACCTTATTCTTTCTAAAGAATATTATTAGGACAAACCCTAAGTACTAGGTCTTTAGGAAGGACAAGTAGGCTAGAAAGCTATTAAAGAAGGTTTAGAAGAGGTAGTATTCTAAGAAGGTCTAAGGCTAGTAAGATAAGACTATACTCTTTAATTAGGATATCTAGGAAAGGGCTAGCTACTTCTTAGACTTATTTAGATTACTAGGTATCCTAGATATATTTCCTAGGCTATTCCTAAATTCTTATAGAAATAGAAGGCTATACTTAAGTATTAGAGGAATCCTAGGGCTAGAATACTAGCTTCTTTCTAAGATAAAGCTATCTAAAGGTTCCTAAATAAGAGTTAGAAAGTATAGGCTCTATAGTTCCCCTTATAGAGTAATATCTATTATTACTTATTTTCTAGAGTAGGCTAAGGATTCTAAAGGTCCTTATAACTATTATAAAAAGAGCAAAACTACTCTATTTCTAGCTTATAGAAGAGTGCTAAGCCTTAGCTAAAAAGATCTAGATAATAAGTAGCTTTTTAGAGGTACTTATACTAACTACTTATATAATAGCTAGTATAACTAATCTTCCTCTTCTAGATATAGTCTAAGCACCTAGCTAAAAGTAGTTAGAGGACCTAAAGTTATTTAGAAAGAGGTTCTTTCTAATATAAAGTATAATAGATTAACTAGATCTAAGCTAATAGTCTAAGTCTTAAGTTTAAAGGCCTAGGCTAATAGAATTGTCCTAGATACTACTAGATACTATATAGCCTTTAATAGATTTTAGAAATTCCTAGACTTAGAGAACTTACTAAATCCTACTAGTTTAAATTATATTCTAAAAATAGGCCCTTTGCCCTTATACTAGTTTTACTATACTAAGTAGAATTATCTAGATAGTATAGCCTTTAGTTCTAGCTATCTAACCTTCCTCTTTCTAGTTAATTAAAAGGCTTTAAAGGAAGAGAATTTACTTAGTCTTAGCACTTCCTTAGTAAAGTTAGCTAATTAAGTAACTAGAGCTACTAGTTCCTAGTCCTTAAGTTAATCCTCTTCTTAACTTAGGAAGAAGAAAGTAGTACTAACTAGCCCTATACTAGAATAATCTTCTAATATAAAGAAGATACTTAAGAGGAACCTAGAGGCTATAGTTGCTAGTAAATCTAATATCTAATCTAAAAATAGTCTAGATACTAAATCTAATTCTAATTCTAATTCTAATTCTAACTTAGATTCTAATAACTAAGCTAAGGACTAGGTAATAGAAGAAGCTAGAGAAGGTAAACCTAAGGAAGGCTAGAAAAGAGAAACTAAAGTCTAAGTAGAAGAGAGCTAGAGATTTAGCCTTTAGACTTCTAGATTTAGAAGGTATGCCTAGGTATATAGTCTTAGAAGTAGTTAAATCTTAGAAGGGTTAAGAAGTAAATCTAAAAAGTTGCCTAGGTCGTCGGATATTTATAAAAAGATAGAAAACGAAGGTCTAATTATTCTAGAAAGAGAAAGCTAAGAATACTATATAGTATTTTATATTTTTCGTCTATAGTTTTAAGTCTTTATAGATACGTATGCTGCCTAGGTATTATATTCGGTATTATCGAGTTATTTTATTTCTAGGAGATTAATTCTAAGTTCTAGAAACTTAAAACTAGTTAAGGTTTTTAGTCTTCTTTATATAAGACTTAGTTTAACGTCGTTTCGGACTCTAGTTAATATATTTTCTAAAAAGGGTAGAACTTCTAATTACTTCTAAAGACTATCGCTAAGCTATATTACTAGTTTAACGTCGTCTCGAACGATTACCTTTATTAGATATCTTTTTTCTTTTTTTTAGTTTAACGTCTTTATAGACGTTTATCTTTCCTTTAGAAGCTTCTTTAGTTTAATATTATTACGGACGTAAGCCTTCGTTAGATATCTTTTTTTTTCTTTAGTTTAATATTATTACGAATATAAGCCTTCGTTAAGAACCTTTTTTTTTCTCTTTAGTTTAATATTATTATAGACGTTTATCTTTCCTTTAGTAAGGTCGGAGCTTTCTAATCGTTTCTAAAGACTATTAAACGCTAGATACTACCTATCCCTCCTCTTTAAATACTAAAATAAGAGTTTTTATATTCTTTAGTATTCTTATAGTTCTTCTTTTAGAATATATTAGAGTTATACTATCGTAGGATATCGTTCTTCCTTATATTTAACTTTATCGACTATATCCTCTCTACTCGAGATTTTATAGACTTCTTCTAGAACTAGTTCGATCTTATTTTCCTCTTCTAGATTTTAAGACGCCTCTTTTACTTAGTATCTTACTAGGTCTTCTTACTTATAGAATAGAAGTATAGCTCTTAGATTGCGCTTATTAATCGTCCTATTAATTTTAGCGCCGCTAAGCTCTTCTAGATAGTAAGTAGAATAGTTCTTCGTATAACCTAATACTTAATAAGGGCCTTTCTACTAGAAAGAAAGCTTCTAGGAACGTAAATCTTTAATATCTCCTCTCTAGAGAACGATAAGCTAGCCTTTCGTAAAGACTACGTTAGTTACGTTCCTCTTATCGTCTATATAAAGAGAGGCTTATTCCTAAAGTCGTTCTTTATAGGCTAGCGCTTCTACCTTTATAACGTCTATAGCTTCTAGAGCTTCTGCTCTCTTCTAAATAAGGTCTTCGTGCGTTCTAACCTTCCTCTAATCTAGAAGACTAAAGGTCGTAATAGAGAGCTCGATTAGAAGGACTACTTCTCGGCTATATATAAGTAAAAATAGAGTTTAGCTAGTCGTACTATAGATAGTAGTCCTCTTAGCCTAAAGTACTACTAGAACGTACTTTATCTAGCTCTTCTAAGTGCTATCTAATATCTTTATAAGAGCTAAAAGGATAGGATAATACCTAACTTTAACGCGGCTATTTAATTCTAGATTATAAGGCGAGATCCTAGTACGCCTAACGCTATACGAGTTTAAAAGGTCTTCGACTTCTTTTAGATAGGCCCGAGCGCTATCTAGAACTATTCTATATAGTAGACCCTATCTATAAAAGATCTAGCGTTTAATAAAATTTACGATCTACTTAGCTATTAAGTCCTTCGCTACGTAGGAAAACGTTTTACCTTCGACCTATTAGCTAAGGCCTTCGTAGGTAATAAAGAGATAACCTTTCTTAACTCCGGTCCCCGGAATATCGCCTATATAGTAGACTATATCGTAATACTAGACTTCTCCGATAGTTTAAATCTACTATAGAACTATTTATATAGGACGGCGCCGACTATCTCTTAGATTATAAGGTCGGCATCTTCGGATATAATTAGAAACGTCGCTATATATTCCGGACTACTAGTATATCCGCCTAATTATCTACTAGTATAAATCCGCACTTCTATATCTAGAAACGTCGTAGATTTCTCGTATAATCTCTAATCGTTTCCGAGGGTTATTAACGACTCGAATAACTAGTAAATTTAAACGTTCTTATCTCTAGAGATATCGTTCTCGAATAAAGAAACGGCGTAATTCTCGAGTATAAGTACGCTATTTTCCGCGGCTAATCGTACGGACTCTCCGACCTCTAGAAAGGATATAAGCGTAGACTAAAGAGTCGTAGGACTATTCTCTATCTAGCGTAGAGGTTAGAATAGGTCGGGACGGGTCCGGGTCGGGTCTAGGACCTAAATATATAGAACTATAATAGTTAGGTCGGGTCCTAGCCGGTTCCTACCTAGTTCCGGACCTATTTAATAAACATAGGTATTAGATAGGTCCGACTCGGGTCTAATAATAGGTCTAAAGATAGGTCCTAATAGAAATATAAGATTCGATAGAATATAGTATAGAAAATCGAGGGTTATAAATAAATAGAAACTAAAGGAAGTAGAAAGTATAGAAAGCGACGGGTTTTAAAGGCATATTTAATTTAATACGGCAAATTATACGTTTTAGGGCAACTATAGGCATACTAACTACGAATGCCGACTATAGTAACCTCTTTACTTATACCGATTTTTACTATATATACCCTCTATAGTTATAACGATTTTCCCTATATATACCGTAGAGATTTATCTCTTACTAAACATATTAATTCCCTAAGACGAGAGTAGGCTAATAACAAACTTTATATCCCTCTACTAAATAGTTACTCGCTTTATATAAATCGTAGCAACGTTAGTGCCTATAATATAGTTAATATCGATCGAATATAGAACGACTAGGAGTATATATACTCGAGAAGAGGTAGACTAGAGCACTCTCGGCGGCTTCCTATAGAGTACTAAGGGCGCTCGCCTACTAATAGTAACCTCCTTAAGAAATAGCTAAGCCTCTAGAAACGTCGTAGTAAACTTCGTAGATAAGGTAGCTAAAGAGTAGCTTTAGTATAAGTAGATCCGTAGACTTCTAGTACTTGCGGATCTCTTAGAGCGCGATAGCTAGAGTATAAGTTAGTAATGCCGACTATAAATGCTAACTATATAACTTACTACCTAGCTTATAGCGATAAGTCTTCTATATACTAGCTCTACGAGCTAGACCTCCTCTACCTACTACTACTATTTTAGCCGGTGCTTTTCTAGCCGTTCTCTTTCTAGCTAGTCCCTTTTTCGCTACTCGTTTTCTACCTAGTAATCGTTTTCTACCTACTACTCCTCTAGCTACTACTACTACTACTACTATTACTATATTATCTCTCTCGATCTATCTCTTATAGGCTATTTAGTAAGCGAGCTTCTGCTTATTAAGACGAGGCCGACCGCCTAGTATAGTTTTCTATAGAGCCTTCTTAGAAAGCTAAGAGGGAGGGGCAGGTAGTATAATACTCTCGTCGCTATTACTCTCGTCGCTATTACTCTCCTCGCTATTACTATTATCGATAATAATAACGGAGACGTTATCTTCGTTATTTCTATTATCGCCGTTCGCGTTTCTACGAGAACTATTCTAGTCGTTATCGCTAGTAGCCTCTTAGTCGTTACTATTATAAGTAGAGGAGTTAGAAATTAGGAGAGGAGGGGCAGAAGCGCTACGTTAGCCGGAAGAGGGCGCCTAGTTACTAAGAAGTCTAGGGTCGATATTACTATTATCTATAGGAGAGTTTTTGGGTAGAGAGGAGTTTCTAAACGAAGAAGGAGCAGACGCCGTATCTCGGCTAAAGAAGTATTACTTGGCGAACTAGCTAGGCTTATTAGTAGGAAGTTAAGCTATTATAAATGCGCGGAGGGCTAAGAGAAAAGCAGTTAATTAAGCTACGATTAATATATATAGTAGTATCCTTCGTACGCGCAATACGAAAATTCGTTAGGAGGTATAAAAAAGGAAGGCGATAATAATAGGCTAATAAAGCGCGACTGCCGATAAGTTCTAAGGTAGTAGAGGTAGTAGTATTACTAATAGTTTAGTAAGGGTATATAGGTTAGCTAAGGTAGACGTTAGGCTCGCTAGCGCGCTAGCTATAGCTTTACCTACGCTATATATATTAATTCTAAGCTTCTAAGTATAGCAACGTATACTAGGCTCTTTATAGTCGGCAATTATAGTCGGTAACCTAGTATTATATACCTATATTATTATTCCCTCCTCCGTCCTAGCTAGTAAACTAGCGGCGTAGATAACTATATAGGTATATATCCTTTGCTTATAGGGTAACGCGCTTCGCGTAGATCGCTAGAAGGTTAGAAATCTCGAACTCTATAACGAGAAATGCCTCTACCGCTTCTTATAAGTATTTAAGTACTACTACCTAAATTCTAATAATATCGCTACTACCTCTATCTATTATAATCTCGCGGATAACGCGCTAAAAAGAGACTCTCTAGATATATAAAGCTATCGTTCGCTAAAGCTTACGAATCTCTCGTAAGGCTGCTATCCTTAGTATTAACTACCTTTTCGAGATACTAGACTTACTAGCTCTCGTTCGTCGCTATATTATCCTTATAGCTATCGCTTTTTTCTATAAAACTACTACCTTCCTACGAGACTCGTCGTCTAGTACCGTAGCCTTTAGTAGCTATATTCGCCGCTACTTAGTAGCTTTATTTCCTACGTATAGAGGTAGTATTAACGGTAGTATATTAGTATCTATATTAGGATATACTCGTAGAGAAGGGCTCGAGTTAAACTCTATATTAGAGTCTGCTTAGGAAATAAGAGAAGGCATCGAGTAGTATAGATAGAGATATCGAAGAGTTAAAAGGAGCGGATAGGTAGAGGTATAAGAGAGAAGGGCTAGGGCAGATAGGAGTACTAGAAAATTATATACGACCGCCGGAATACGCGGGCCTATAGAGGGGGGGGTTAGAGTTCGATAGCGCTATATAGTAGAACTATATCGCATTCTACTACTATATTAGGACACCCCTACCGATCTTTACTTAGTAGAAGTTATAGTTACGCGAATGCTATAATCGCTTTCGCTACTTCGTAGAATATAGTAAGTTAGTAATAGACGCAAATATTTACTATAGTATAGATTATATCCGGGTATTATATAGATAATATCGACTATAGTATATATATTTCGTTATTCGAAGTTCTCTACGAATATATAAAATACTATAGAAGGGAAAGAGCTAGACTTACTAGTACTCTATAGTATTACTAGTTAAGTAGTCGTAATATAGTAGTAGAATAGAAAAATAGACTCTCTAGCCTACCTTTATATCGAGGAACCGAGTCGTTATAATAGTAGAAGAGAAGAAATAATTATCGATACTACTTCGATACTAAGAAGAGGAGTAGTTATCGATAGTATAAGCTAAGAAGCAACCGTCGGCGCTAAGAAGACTAGCAGTCGTCGATAGTATAAACTAAAAAGTAATCGTCCGCGCCGAGGAGACGAGTAGTCGTCGATAATATAAGCTAAGAAGCAGCTATCTATACTAAGGAGATAAGCGGTCGTCGATAGTATAAGCTAAGAAGTAACTATTAGCGACGAGTAGACGAGTAGTCGTCGAGGGTATAAGTATATAGTAGTTACTCTTTTCGGCCGGCGATAGTAAGGTTAATCTAAGTAACGTATATAACGGATTCTAGCTCTAGAGTGCGTCTATAGCTATTACTATCTATATATAGTCGTATATATTAGTATACGCTATATTAGGTAAGCGATATATTATATAATATCGCCGACTATAGTAGCCGACTACGGCATAAGAAGCTAATCTCTACGTATAGAGGTAAGCTAGTAGCTAGGTAGGAACAGCTACGTACTAAGCTTCTAGCGTACCTAAAGCTAAAATTCGTCGCACTTAGCTCCTACTATAATAACTACTACCTTAACCGCTGCTATACTTATATTACTACCGAATTTTAAGCGTATATTTACTATATACCTCGCGATACTTATCTCTTCTTAGCGACCGAACTTATAATAATAGCGCGATAAAAGCAACGTCTAATAAGTGCCGCGCCCTCTAATAGTTTATAGAAGCGTCCTCGCCTCGTAGATAAGGATTTAAATAGTATAAGTACTTCTATACTTTAGATACGACTAGGTACTATAAGGAAAGATATAGATAGCTACTCTTCTAATCCTAATACCCTTCGCGAGTATAGCTAGCGCGTAGATATATCGCTTAAGAGAGCTATAGTAGATAAGTAGCGCAAAGCTAGAAATAAGTCCTTTACTTAGTAGAAGAAGCTTTTAATCGGCTCTAATAATATATAAAGCTCCCTATCGAAGGAGTAGTAGTAGAAGAAGATTAAGGCCTAAAGAGAGGAGTACTACGCTTAGTACGACCGGATAGCATAAGTAATAATCTATATAGTTAGCTAATATAGTCGGTAGTACTAATATATAATAGAGACGATAAGAAACGCAAGCGCGCGTAGGATAGGCCTACTATATAAGTAGCGAACTAGGATAAGGAAAGCTTCTATTTTAATATCGAGAAGGAGAAGGGCGCGGACGACCCGTACTATAACTATAACTACTAGTATAATACTAATTAGTCTAAGTCGGGTCCGGAGGCACCCTACGTATTACCGGTAAGGTCGGCCGGTACTAGCTATAAAATAACTAACCTCTATCTTCGAGTCGCTACCGAGAGCAAGTAGGCTATATAGAGGAGCTACGCCGTCTACGCCTTTTAAAATAAGGCTATTCGATAGTTTAAGAAGAAGGTATATACGCTTGCGATACTATACGCGCAATATAGGAGTTAAGCCGAGTTTATCGTATAACTAATTAAGGAGAGGCCGAGTTCCTCGTAGTAAGAAATAGACCTTATCGAGAGGCTATAATCTAGGAATAAGAGGAGATACGTGTTCTAAGTGTCTAGAGCGGACGTAAGTAGCTCTTATTAAGAGTATATCGCTACTAGAACTAATAGCTTCTTTAGGACGCATTCGAGTACCTCCGATTAGACTAGAAGTATACTCTACGCTCCGTAGAGCCTTATAGAGGGCTTATAAAATTAGTTTATATATTAGTATTTATAGCGAAAGCGAAGGTAAATTAGTGCCGACTATGCCTACCGACTATATACTAACTAGTAGTAGGAGCTAATAGTAGAAGGCCGTCTTCTAACTATAATAGAAATTTTCCTACTCTATTACTACGTAGTATATCGTAACTATCTCTCCTAGAAGTCCTCTAAGTTTAATATAGCTAATCGCTTTGCTTAGACTTTAGAAGTCCTAGATTAGCTTATCCTATTAGGATACGATTAGGATAGTAATAGGTTCCGGAAGCTAGTTGCGTCTAAAGTATAAGCTAAGCGAAATAGGCTAGCGTTCTAGTTATACGCTTATAAGTTCGATATAAAGGAGTCGGTATATAGAGAGCTTCTATAGGAAATATAGCTCGATTCTAAGTAGGAAGGAGGACTTAGCTTTTAGGATATCGTCGAGTAGCTTCTAGGTATATCTACGGATAAGCTCGCTATCTCCGAGACCTTTATACGCAAATTCTAGTCGCTAGAGATAGGGTTTATATAGAAGCTCTATAACTCCTCTTAGGCTAGGTAGAATACGGATATATCTCGTAAGTTAAGATTAGTTATAGCCGCCGACAGTATACTAAGTAGATAAACCTATTATAGAGAGAATTTAGAAACTACCTAAAGACTATATAAAGCGATATAATACTATACGATAAAAGGCTAGAAATAATACTAAGAGTAAGAAGAGAAAAAAGAATATAGCGAGCTAGTAGTTACGCCTTCGGAGATATATTACTACTTTGTTTTTAGAGCTAGTACTAGATTTAGGAGCTCTAGCTATACTTTAAACTTCTAGCTCGCTATATTCTTTTTCCTCTTCTTACTCTTAGTATTATTTCTAGCCTTCTACTATATAGTATTATATCGCTTTATATAGTCTTTAAGTAGTTTCTAAATTCTTTCTATAATAGGTTTATCTACTTAGGCTAAGTCTAACTCTGCTTTTTTAACTTAAGCTTTATTAACGCTACTAGCCTCTTACGCTAGTAAGATACTTGCCCTCGAAGGCGACTATAGCGTTACTATAATTAAAGAGTACTTAGTACGTTTATTAGTCGCGACTATTATAAGCTTAATAAGAGTACTAGAGGTGCCCGTCTCTATAACGCTACTAGGATAGGCCGTCGGCCTATAATAGAGATACCTTACTAGTACTTATACTAATAAAACTTAATCGCCCCTATAAATATTATTTACCTCTATTACTCTACTAGCTTTTACTCTCTAGTTCTATAATTCCTTCTTAGTACTATATACTTTATATTATAGTATTACTAGTATATCCTACGACTCCGATACGATATAGTAGTACTATACTTCCTTCTTCCTCGAGATATATAAGTATATAGCTTCGCGAACGATAGACTAACTCTAAATCGCAGCTGTCTCTCGTCGACTTTAGTCTAATTAAGAAGGCGGTATAATAGTAGAGGAAGGGACGCTATTTAATTACGAATACTTTAAGTAGTCGAGCTAGTACGCGAGATAGAATACTACCTCTAGCTAACCTTATTAAGCCGCTAGAGGATTCTAAGGACTAGGTCGAAACTAATAGTATATAGATATAGCAGCAGGAGTATACCTAGTCGTTTAAGGGCTTTTACTACCGCTATTAATAGCTCGAAGAGGCGAGGTATTATAATAAGTATAGTAGAATATCTTCGAACCCTATAAAATAGAACTCGAATACGCGAACGTTATAGGCCTAGAGATTTTTCGTTAAAGGTATAGACTAGGAAACGTACGCCCCGAGGGTTATATATAGGGGATATAATAGAGTTATTAAACACCTAGGACTAAGTAATAGAATAAAAGCTCTTTAAAAGCACCTCGATTTAGTAGGCTACGAAGGAGCCTCCTAGGAGCGTAGAGTTACTAAAGAAGTTATTAAGGCTACTAAAGATTAATCTATAAGTTTAGTATTTATTAATATAGGAATAAGGTGCCGACTACGCTTGCTAACTACGCTTACTAACTACGCTCGCCGACTATACTTTATAGAGATATATAACGTAGATATACTAACAGCCCTTATTTATAGGAACGGCTTAAGAAAAGTTTTACTAGAATAGAGCACCTAGAACGATTAAAGTTTCTAGAGTTATATAGGCTTATAGTTTCCTAGCTAGGCTTACCCTTAAACTTCTTCGAAAGTCCTATAGTTTAGCGTACCTACGAATATCTATTAGAGGAGACTAGATCTATCGACTTTAAGAGCGCTACTACGATTAAGTTATATATCTAGGACGCGGTCGATTACTCTAAGGACAATCTAAAACGTTAGCTATCTAGAACCTTCTAGGTAGCTATCGCCCTCGATAGTTAGTATACTAGGGTGCTCCGAGTATTATTCCTTACGATACGAGGCTACTAGATCGATAGCGAGTAGGCCTAGCATAAGGCTATGCTAGCCTTTCTATATATTTCGGGCTATTATATAGGCGAAGTCCTAGCGGACCTACTATTCGACGTACTTACTCGTTTCGAGATCTCTAATAGGCTTATAGCGCTAATAGCAGATAATACTTCTAATAATAATATACTATATGCAGCTATATACGTATCCTTGCTATATATATACCTTCTAACTAACGAGTTCTAGCGTCGAGGCTATCGATATTTACTCCTATAAGCGTACGCGTATAGCGAAGCTATTAGTCTCGATTAAATAACTTCCCCTCTAAGGAATAGATAGGGATATAGAAGAGATATTAGACACTAAAGACTACGAGTTCTCCCGTCCGGAACGGTTCCCGTACTTTATATATATAATCTAGCTCTCCTTAAGGAAGTTCTTTACTACCCTTAAGATCGAGCTAAGAAACGAGAGATAGGAATAATAGGACGAGGAGATAGATACGAACGTATTATATTAGCTTAAAGTAGGAAGTCTAGCTACGGTTCTAATAAAGGTACTATTTATTCTCCCTACGAAGTATATATAGTTAGTAAACGTAGTCGGTAGAAGCTATATTAATAACCGCTCCCTATAAAGTTCTAGAAACTTATAGTTAAGGTAAACTCTAGTACTTAATACTTTAAGAGTTTTATAGTACTATAGCGAAAGAGGATCGCAGATCTATATCTATATCTAAAACGGTATAAATAGTAGAAGAAGACGCTTTAAAGGGTTTTACGCCTAATATAAGATATAAAGACCCGTTAGAGCTTAACTACGATTATACTAATATATAGTTCTTAACTATAAGATATTATCGACGAGTATATTAAGAATAAGAGTTAGCCCGAACTAAAGCTAACTACTATAAAATAGAAGAGGGTTAAATATATTATTAACCTTACTACTCCTTTTGTAGAGGCTATAATACGGATTAGTACGATAAAGGGGCTAATAATCTACCTCGTTCTTAGCTACTATAATACCTTATTCGATATCCTAGATATTATAGATAAGAAACTTAAATATAAAATATAACTCTAGTAAAAGGAGATTTATTCTACCTTATAGGCTATATAGACAAAGCTCGAGAAGTACTATACTACTACTTAAGAGCGATTCGGTAATATATATAGTATTGCGATTCTTCTTAATCTAGTAATAAAACGGGCGTTCTAGGACCGCGAGGCCTTCTCTAGCGAGGGGCTCGATTCCTCCTTCGAGGATTACTACTAGTTAAAATTCTAGGTCGAATACGCGCGATATAAGCCTCTCGTAGCTATGTCTTAGTCTAGGCCGAAAAAGGCCTTATACCGCTCTGCGATATTATTCGCAATAGGTCTCTATAGTAGATTAGATAGTAATAACTCCGACTCTAATTAAAGGGTATCTAGACGGCTATAGCAGACCGTATAGCCTTTAGCTAATTCGGACGAGGTATCTCGTTATCGCTACGCTAGATTTAAGGACTCGGCTACCTATTCTATAGAGTATCTGCTCTAGTTATAGAAGATAATCGTATTAGAATATCTAGGTTGCGCGCTAATAGCCTAGGACATCCTCTCTATCCTAGTAGCTAGAACTAGTTATAAGCGCGACTTTAGTATAGCGCGTTATTAGAGCCGATATAATCGGTCCTACGATCCCTTAACGTTTAGTAATATTATATACTATTGTTCCCGAGAGCGTAACGCGTAGTAATAGGCTTAGGATTCGCTTATAGAGGAGGCGCCGCTAATATTAACTATATTCGAGCCTTCGAATAATATAGTAAATTAGTAGTAGGAGTAGCTCGAGGCGGATTAGAAGACGTTAGTAACTACTATATAGAGTAACTTCGACTCGATTAGCGATAACGAGGAGGATATAGTACTAATATATCTTCGCTATAGTACTCGATAAAGGAAGTATTTGCTTTTACGTTATACTCGTAGAGTAGAGTAGACTTCGTAGTCGATATTATAAATAGTATTTAATTCCGATATCTCGTAGTCGGCAAGTATAGTCGGCAAGTATAGTCGGTATCCTTATTTTTCTCCGCAACTATAGTTACTAGTTTAACTAGCGCTTCTAATATACTATAACGCTTAGTTCTATATATACGTATATTTAGTATTAGAGTAATTCTATTATCCTCGTAGCGACTTAGTCTTATTCTCTAGCATTAGACCTATCTTTCTAAACTTAGGTCCCTATAAAGACTTATATAGGAACCGGTAGTATTTAGACCCGACCTATCGATTTCGTATTAGGTCGAGGACCCTATCGATTTAGGTCTTAGGTCGGTTCCCTTAGGAACCGACCTAGACCCGGAACCGACCTAAAGTCGGGGACCTATTCTAACCTCTAATCTAGCGTAGAGCTATTAGGTTCCTCTAGAAGATTAGTAGAACCTATTAGATTATAATCTCTAAAGGTAGCTATCGCGGAAATTAGTTCCTAGTCTTAGAATAAGTCGTTATTAATTACCGACTTATATTTACCCTTAGATTCTATATCTATATTAGGATTTAGTAGTCGTCGAGATAAGGTATCTAGTCTAGTATATTTCGGACTCGGAACGTATCGGATAGTAAACGTAAAGAGCTATATCTAGGCTACCTATTATACTATCGTAGAATTCGGGAGATTAGAAGTAGATTAACTAAGCTAGTAAGCTAGAGTCTTTATATCTACTTCTAGAGTAAAGTAGACGCTAAAAAGCTAAGGTTTTAGCTTTTTAGACTTTTTAGAACCGCGAGGCATTTAAGTTTTCCTATATCGTATCTTCTCTCTATATCGTTCTAGAGGCTACTTTCGAAACGTATAGAGTAGCGACGGCCGTCGATAACTTATATAAGGATATAGCTATATCTATCTCTACTTATATCTATAGCTAGAATAATTTCGCTACTATTAGGTCTATAGTCGATAGAAATAAGCTAAGGGCAGTTAACTAGAGCGTATCCGAGGGCTGCCTTTACCTTCTAATAGGCTTTAGTCTAGATAAACTTAGTATTCTTCCGGAGGAGCTTATAGAGAGGCGCTATAATTAAGCTATATATCTCGATTATAAACTTAAAGTAGACTAGAAGCCCGAGATATACGCGAATATCTTTCTAATAGATAGGGTCTAGCTAGTTTAAGATCTTCTATACTCGTCGTATATTTAGCTACTATCCTTTAGGCCTACTAATATACTCGACGACTTCTAGCTATTCGTAGAAGACTTTAAACTTCTTAAATACTACTGTTAGACTAGCTCGCTCTAGATCTATAAGAATAGAATTAAGTATAGTAACCGCTTCTATAATAAACTAGCGGATTCCTAGTTTAATTTCTTTATCGTTATAGCGACTTTTTAGCTCTTTAATCGTAATATCGTCGAGGAATAGAATAGCCGTATACGAGAAATAGTTATATAGTATAATAGCTATAATCCGGTAGAACTAGGCAACTAAATTCGTAGCTCCTTAAGGTAGAGTCGTCTATCGAACTAACTTTAGAGGCGTTATAAAACCTATTAGGTTACGGCTTCCTTTATTTAGAGGAATCTAATCGTATCTAGAGAAGATATTAGTAAGGCTCGAGACTATATAGCTAGCTATCTCTTCTAAAAAGCTATCTATATCTAGTAGCGTATTTATATTTCGGATAGTAACCTCGTTAATCTTCTAAGTAGCGTTTATTAAACGATACTTATTTATATCTACTTTATAGACTAGAAAGTAAGGATTGCTATAAGATCTATAGTAGAACTCGAGCGTGCTAGCGTCTAAGCGCTACTTAATTATCTCTTTTATTATCTCTTTTAGAGCTAGATTAAGCCGAAAACCTAGGTGCTACTATAGCGAATAAGGTACTATTTTAATCTTTTAAGGTAGCGCTACTTCTAGATTTAGGCGTCCGAGATATCGAAAGTTTAAAGCAAAAATAGCTTCTCGGTTAAAGAGTATTTTATAAAGTAGATATAATTCGTTTTCTAAAAGTTCTATACTAAGGTTAAGAGTAGATAGGACTTATAGCGTTAGCTAGCTACCTCTTTCTATTATCGAGAACTTTTAAACGATATACTTCTAATCGAATAGTCTAGAACCTTTAAGTAGAAGGGATTCGCGGTTAAGGCATTTTTATTTCTACTTTAGATTTACTTCTAGGGCCTTACTATCTATTATTAAGACATCTACGTTAACTAGTTTAACCTTATTAGCTACTCTTTTATAGAGTATATTATAGAGAACTTTTTTTATCGGCTACTAGGCCTTTCGAGTAAGTTTAGTAAAATAGAAAGTAAACTAGAAAGTAGACTCTTCCTAATCTTAGTAGTAGAGGTTATTAACGTCTAAGACTAAGTCGAAAAGTTTTTCTTCGACTAGTTCGTCCTTATCGTTTATATAGGCGCGCGCAAGTACTCTTCTAGATTTATATACTATAAGAATTCGAAGTTAATAAGTAAGGTCCTCTCCTTTTAGAGCGCTTAGTTACTTAAGCTCTTTTAGGTACTAGAGGTAGTAGTAGCGCTAGCCTTCTAATAACTTTTAATAAAGTCTATTTTCCGCTAAGGTAAGCAGGGCTATAGAGATCGTTATAGCTTCGATTCTCGGCCCTCTACTTTTCTTAATAGCTAGTCGAGAGTTATATAGCCGTCGTTACTATCTAGAGTAGTAAAGGTAAGAAGTTTACCTCCCGCGATAGTAATAGTTCCTTCCTAGGAGCCGTCGTCGTAGTTTCTACTAATAAGTCGGGTTCTATAAGTCTAAGGACGCCTAAGGATAAGCTAGATCGCTACATCTACTTCTCCTCGTATAATAATATAAGAAAGTTTAATAATAACGTTATAAACGTTTATCCGAATATCTTTAGTAAGGCTAACGATCTATATGTTTCCGATAGTACTATATATTATAATACTCTACTTCTAAGGAATAATTACTAGCTTATACTATTTCGTAAAGTAATCTATAATAATATAGTATTTAGAACCTTCGTCGATAAGCGTATTAACTATTCTAGTAGGTGTTCCGACTTCTACTAGTACCTAGATTAATAGACTAATAGTACTTATACGAAATCTTCGAAGATAGTAAATAGATCGATTTCTTCGCTAGGACTATAAAGATCCTTAGTAGAGAGAGCTAATTCTCGACTTAGAAGGCTTAATACGTTAATTAGATTTGTATTCGTAGATAGTTTAGATCCTTTAGGAACTTCTAGACTCTTAAAAATATCGGTATTCTAGACGTCTATTATATAGAGCCTTTAAAGTAGCTTCTAATCGTTTATTACTCTCTTCTAGAGGAGTCTAGAAAGTATATTATAGTAGGCTAGTAGCTTACTAACCGAGAACTCGACCTTTGCTTATATAAGCTTACTTAGAGTTTAAACTTCGCTAATATTATAGCCTATATCTTCGTTAACCTTTTTAGCCTAATCCTAAAGATAGTTCTTAAGAGAATATTTTTTAAGAACCTTTCGCTTCGGTAGATTAATAGGCTTAGGCTCGTTTTCTTCGCTTTTAAGTATATCTATATCTTCGATATCGTTTAGAAACTCTTAAATAAATAAAGGAGTCTTCGTAGTTTCTCGGCCTTAAGTCTAGCTTTTAGGTTCCTCTAATAACTCTTCTACGACCTTTAGAATTATCGGGGTTTTAATACTATATATAATTTCTTTAAGACGCTTTCCTTTTACTTTCGTAGCACGACTCTACTCTTAGAGTTTTTCTTATACTATTTTTCGGTCTCTCTTAGAGATAGCTACGCTAGTAGAGCTTACGCTAGGTTTAAGTAATATACGACTTCTTATCTAAGTAGTAGAGGAGACGAGGGAAATCGGCAAACCCTCGAACTATAGTATCTAGTAATAGCTTATTACTAAGGCTAAAGACTTTATCTCTAATTCTTTTTATCGCTAAAGAATAATTAGCTACTTACTATTAGAATAGTTAAGCTTTATAGCGGGGATCTAGTATCCTAGATTATAAGGCGTATCCTAGTAGTAAGATATATCTTATAGCGACGGCTAACTTTCTATAATCCTCTTAATCTCCTCGGGATATATTTACTTAATAGGACTTCTAATTCGCTCTTAGATCTACGTAGTAATAAACTTTAGCTTTAGCGTCTTCTAGTCCTAGCTAAAGATAATCTTTTCTAAATAGCTAGTATTCGTATAGCCGAAGTATAGGATGTTCCGTTCGCCTTTATATATATAGCCTCTATTAATTAAGTTAAGAGTAGGACTATATTCCTCTTAAAAGTAAGACCCTTAGCCGTATATATAGTATTTTCCTTCGATAGAAGGGTCGACCTTTCTTTTTTAGAAACTAGTAGCGTAGGAACTAAGGTATGCTTTAGGCTAATTAGTCGTTTAGGCTTTTAATTAGTTCTAAAGGGAAGCATAGTACGAGTTAAGCCTAAGAGGATTAATAGGTATAGCCGCGGCGGTCTTCTAATTAATTTGCGCCTAGAGAGAAGCTTAATTTATTACTAGATTCTTAAAGAGTTTAATAAGCTTAAAGACTAGTAGCGAGGGTCTTATTTCTATATTAAACTTTAGTATAAAGGTTAGTTGCTTCTAGTTAACGACTTCTTAAATCTTTTCGAGTATCGATCTTTAACTAGTCTAAAACTTTCTAAAGCTATTATCTCTAGTTATAATCTTATAAGCTTCTTTATAAACCTTAGTAAAAGGTTTAGAGAGCTTTCTAGTATAATCGATTTAAAGATAGTTAAAGACCTTCTTTATAATCTAGTCTAGAAGTCTAGAAAGAAAAAGCTAATACCTCGTATAGTTATTTAGCTCTTTAGTAGGAATCGTAGATTAAATTAGCTTAAATTGCTTATAGTACTCGAGTATATTCGTATCTTTTCCTTTCGCTTAAGCTCTTTTTAATAAGATCTCGAGGCTTGCGCGTATCTAGAAAAGTATCTAAATATTAAACTTAGCCTATCTATCTAGAATCGACTTATAGAGAATAAGGTAGTTATTATCTAAATACTCGTCTAGAGTCTTAATCTCGATTTTAATAATATAGTCGTAGTTATCTAAAAGACGTTTAATTCTAGTAGAATCCTCTTAGTTTAGACGATAGTCCTCGGTAAACTTATTTATTCTAGAGAGCTATTCTAATACGCTAGCGCCCGAAAAACTTAGATTTCTAGGTATATCCTTTTCTAGAAGTCGAGCTATTAGAGTCCCGAGATTTTCGGCTAATCCCTTTATAATATTAGGTCTAAGATTCTTAAGTAAGTTATATAAGGCTTCGATAAGAGATTACGTAAGAGCTATAGTACGTCTATCTTTAGCTAAAATCGGCTAATCGTAATTATTTCGAGAGTCTAATATATTTATAGTAGAAGTACTTATCTCGGGGATACTATAGAGCTAAGCGTCTTCTAAAGAAAGTAATTCTAGTAAAGGAAGGTTTCGTAGATTAATTTTAGTAGTATTAAAGTTAGATAAATCTAAATCTACTTTCTTTAGATAGATTAGTAAGTTTATTTACTAATCTACCTAAAGAATAGGTCGTATTTAGAGACGTCTAGATATAAAGAAGAAAGAAGTAAGAAGATAAAAGAAGATTCTTAGTCTAACTAAAGAATTAAAAGGTTTTCTAGAGGTATAGTTAGACCGCGAGGGCTATAAGAAGGAGTCTAGTAAAGAGAAGAGAGTCGTCGTCGTTTTATAAAGTAGGGAGAGAAAAGATTAATTTTAGAAACAATTAGAAGCCTACTAGTCTCTAAGAGTACTTAAAATCGAAGAGAGAAAGGTAGTAAGTAAGCGTTAGTTAAGTTAAGAAGAAGTAATTAAGTTCGTTAGTATTAAGAGGTCTAATACTAAGAGTAGAAAGCTTAGAAGCAAATACGAGAGCCTAATTATTTTTCTTAAAAGAGTATAAGAGATCGCCTCTTTTTATACTCTTCTTCTTATTTTTAAAGCTATAAGTATATTCGTAAGACTTACTATCGCGATCGATTAGAAGGTTAGGAAAGTATATAAGTTACTAGAAGGTAGTAGTACGTCTCCTAGGTTCCTCTAATAAGAGTAGGAAGCTTCTTAGTTCTTAAGAGAATACTCTACTACTCGTCGTATATCTAGAAGTTAAAGAAGTTCGTTTAGAAGCTAATAAACGCTAGTAGGCTTATATCGAGTATATATATAGGCTCTTATACCTATATTATAGAACACCTTACTAGAACGCTACTCCTAAAAGCTACTACTTAGTATAGTATGCCTTTAGAAGTAGAAAAAAGTCGTTAGAAGCTAAAGGGTCTAGTTTCGATTCCGAGGTCTCTAATCGTATCTAGAGGATCTAGCGCTATCGCCTAGTCGTCTAGAAAGTATTAGAAGCCTCGGAGTTAAACGGAAGAAAGCTACGCAAGTAAGATTCTTATTTTCCCTTCTTAAGATACTATATTCGGTACTCGAGAGGAGCTATATCGTCGTAGCTATAAAGTAAGGCTAGTTTAACTAGGTTTAGGAAAGCAATCTAATAGTCTTAGATAGTAGCGATATTAAACGCTCTCTGCCCTATAGTCTAAATAAGTTTAGAAAGGCGATCCGTCGATCTTAAATAGTAGTAATATTAAACGCTCTCTGCCCTACTATTTAGAATCGAGTCTCTAGAAGTAATTAGCTAAGAGTAGAGAGTAGCGAGGTTAAACGCTCTCTGCCCTATATCTCTTAGCTCTTCTCGAAAGAAAAAGCTATTAGAAAAAGTTCGTATTTATATAAAGTTATACGATTTTCCGCCTAGGTATAGCTTCTAGAATTAGATAGTAGCGAGCTATCGCGCTTATTAGAGTCTTTCGTATACCTACTATAGAGCTCGAGAGAAGCCTAGCTTCTTTATAGTTTTCCGAGGTCTTTATCGTTTAAAAAGTAGGTTCGTAGTAGTTAGAAATAAATATCGTTCTTCTAGAAGATTCTTTAAAGTAAAGTAGGCGTTTGCGTTAGTCGGGCCCTACCTTCGGCTCTAAAAATATAGACCTAAACTTATATATACCGAAATTAGTAGCTTATTATATATACGCTAGTTCTAGTAAGAGTAGTAGTATTATACGATATCCGCCCTTATATTATATCGTCTCTCTAATACTAGAGATGCCTAAAAGACCTATAAACGACGCCGAGACCTTATCCTATATCTAGAAGACGTTAATTTCTAACTTAATAGTAAGATAAACCTTTCGATACGCTACTTCTTAATATTAAGCCTTATACGCTCGACTTTCTAATTCGTTCTAATCTTAGAGTTATAAGGTTCGAGTAGCGGATACTTAAGATAGAGGCTAAAAGATATAAGTATCCTATTATTATAAGTAAAAGGAGGAATCGTTATACTAGAGGTCTTTAATAATACGATAGATAGTAGATAGAGAGGTAAATCGCTTTCCGAAAGTATCTAATCGTAGAAGAAAAGTCGTAAAGAGTATAGATAAAGTAGTAAGGTATCTAATCTCCTCGAGTCGCCTAAAGGCTCGTCGTTAATATCTTCTTACCTTTCTTCTTATTCGATATTCTTTTTTCTATCTTTGTTCTATATTCTAAGTACTCTTAGCTTTTTAGACCCCCTATTAGAACCGTAGTAGGCTACTAGTTAATAGTAGTTTAAGCTTCTAAAGGCTAAGATTAATAATTATAAGATTCTGCCTAAGAATATATATAATATTAATAAGAAAGAGTTTATAGTTAGCTTTATAAATAGAACTAAGAGAGTTTATAGCAAGGAGGTATTAGAGACTAAGAAAGTACTTAGAAATGTCTATAGTAGTAACCGTAAATAGATTATAATACTAGTAGCAATCTATATAGATAGAATATAGCTATAACTAACTATAATATTTAAGGCTTAAACTAGTAATATTTAAGACACCTAGATATAAGATTTTAATACTAAAGTATATAATATTAGTTAGTAATCCTTAGAGACTAGCTAGACTAATAACTCTATTAGTTTTATATAGCTTAGAGATGTCTTTAATAGATATACTAAGGCTAAAGTAAGGAGGTAATAGAGGCTCTTAATTCTTAATAGCTATAGCTCTTATATAACTATATAGTTTATTAACTATACCCTTAAATAGAAGATTATAGTTGCTATGTTTCTACTATATAGTACTTACTACCTATAGCTACTAAATATATTACTATTTAGGCCCTTATTTATTAGATATAGCTAAGAGCTTAATAAGCTTAATATAAAGCACTAAGAGTTAACTACTATAAGGAAAAGGGACTTCCTTAAGCTATTTTAGCCTATATTTACCTAAGCCTTTATATAGAAGAATATTCTAAGCTCCTTTAAGAAGACTAGTATTAATCTATATAATCTAATACGTATACTTAGCATATAGTAGCTAGTAGCTAAGGAGTTAAGACTAGCTACTTCTAGCTCTTCTAGCTCCTCTAACTCCTCTATTAGAAGTATATACCTTATAAGGAGTATATTTAAAGAGGTTTTAACTAAATTTATTACCTCTAGCTAGTAGGAACAACTCTAAGGCATATATAGCTAAATATTTACCCTATAGTCTTAAAACCGGCTTCTTAAAGCTAAGAATACTAGCCTTAAAGAGGCTATTATAGATAAGAAGAAATATAAAACTAAAGGCAAGAGCCTTATTACTAATTAGCGTTAGTTAAACTAAGATAGTATAGTTATTTATAGCCCTTAGAAAGTCTAAGAAGCTAAGGACTTTATAGCTAAATAAGAGGTAGCTAAGAAGGCTTAATATACTAAAAAGGAGGCTTAAAAGGAAGCTAAGAAGCTAGCTAATATTAAGGCTAATATTAAGAAGGAATAGCGTAAGTTAGATAGGCTTAGACAACGTAATATTAAGTAAGAATAAGCTACTAAGGCTAAGGATTAAGCAGCACGTATAAAGGAAGTAAAATAAGCTAATAGATAGTTCTAAGACAACCTTAATTAGTCTATTAAGGCTACTAGAAGGTTTAAATATATAGTTATTAAGAAGCTAGTATAACAACTAGTATTTAAGGAGCCTTAGAAGGTTATAGCTAGCTTATAAGCTAGCTCTTTAAGATTAGGTAGAACACGATAACTAAGCTAGAAGGCTATGCTAAATTTATAGTTTAAGAACCTCTCTATATAGCGATAGCAACGTAGTTTGAATTATCTAATTCTATATAGTAATAGTTGAGAAACAACACCTTAAAGATCAAGCTAAAGTGTAGCGTCACGTGGTTCCGTGCGTCACGCGCACCCCACTTCTAGTTGCAGGGCATGTGCTTGGCGGTGTCTGGAATCACGACGGTACCATTCACTTGCGAACCAGATGTGCCCGACGTTCCAATCTCCACGATGTTGCGGAAAGACGACCCGTAATCCAGACCTTGGTCTGCCATTTCCTTATAATTTGGCTTCAATTCGGATCGAAGTATGATCAGTAGGTGGATGGAGTTCCAACTTCTTAAGCAGTGGTCCGGCATTCCTGTCTGAGCTGGTGCATATGGCACCGGAGCAGTGCTTTTGCCAAGTGCCCAATCCATCCATCGATTCAATGAGGAAACTCCATTCATTGACGTTGTGCTTGGAGGAGTGGGACTTGCGTAGATGTGTCTGGACCTCAGTACCAGGGGCCGCCTCGGAGACTTCCAGAGCACGATGGAAGTATACATCGCGCAACAAGATGATGTCAAATGGGTTCTCTTCCATGACCTGCTGAAAGGCTTGAATGGCCATGGATATGAACCCTGCCGCCGGGAAAATGGTTTGAGACTGGATCTTGTGATCGCGTAACCACGGCAAAGTCGATTGACTGATGAAGTTCCGCCATGTCAAAGAGTTGTCGCTAGATCCTGTCCTCCAAGAGCCTAGTAGGTCGTGACTGGGATATGGGCGCACCCGATGCTCCCTGTTGACTCTCGACTCCGTCCAGTAAGACACCGAGTGATTCCACGGATATGATGGCAGATCTTGCAAGACTCGGAGCTCAGTCTTCCCACTGATCAGGTTCACTTCCGAGAGAGTAACTGGAAAGCCCCTGGAAAGCAGTTTGCAGACCATGGAATGGGAGGTCTCTACCGCATGCTTATCCCGTGTGAGACAGGAAATGTATGAGAAATCACCTGATGGATGGCCACCAGCCTCAAAGGTCTGTCTGATCGGACCTGCCAGTGCTCCGTGGGGTCCAATTTCCAGGACAATATCCAGCGACTTTGAAGACCCATCGTTATAACACATGGATGAGAAAGCAGGCGAGAATATGACTGGCTTGGTCATGTTATCGACCCAGTGTTGTGGCCGCCCGAGCTGTTCTTTGTCAAGCACCAACGTGCCACTGACCGGCGAGAAGTACTTTGCGCTGCTGTTGTTGTTACCGACAGATCTCGACTCAAAGTTCTGGCTCAGTGCGTCGTAATACTCCTGGGGTTGAGGGAGCATGTGATGGGAATGGTACGCCGCACCGACCTTGAGTCGACGATGAAAGACATTGTCCTTGCTCAGCCGAGCTGCGATCTCAAAGATAGACTGAATGTCTCCCGAGAGTGTGACACTCGAAGGACTGTTGACGCAGGCCAGAACAGCTTTGCCAGACTGAAGTTTTTCCAAGTAGGTTGCAACTTCGGTTGGACCGAGCCCTACAGCAAGCATACCGCCCTTGAGCTGTAACTTGGATTGATAAGAGGAGTTTAGGGTACCTCTGAAGTAAGGCACTGCAAGTGCAGAGGTGAAGCTCAATGCATCTGCGGCATATGCTGCCGCAGCCTCCCCACTCGAGTGGCTGACAACAGCATCAGGCAGTATACTCCACGAACGCAAGAGATCGACCAGTGCCAATTGAAGTGCTGTGCAGAGACAGAGACTCATCTCAGGCTCATTGACCCTGCTCGCCTTCTCTCCTGCTCGAAGCTCTTCAAGAAGGTCCCATGAGGCACCAAATCGTTTTGAAACTGTCGCTGCATTTTTCAGAGATTCGAAGAACACCGGATACGCATCAATGAGTCCCCGGCCCATGGCCCACCATTGAGCACCTTGAACATTGAAGACGAATCCAATCCGCGGCTTTTGGGCAGCGTAGTCGGAGTGTGAGTTAGACCTTCTCAATTCGTGCGAAAGTGTTTCAGCACTTGAGCCACTGCATGCAGTGATGTGCGAAAATCTTTTCCGACGTTCTGAAAGGGTGAAACACATGTTATTCAGGAACTCCGGTCCGTTTTGATGGCGTTCGGGTGCGTCGAGATAGTCTGCCAAGTCAAGTGCCATGCGTTGCAAAGCCGTCTCGTCACCCGCAGATAGAATGATGACTTTGGAAGCCGGTACGTGTTGGCTCTCAGTACGTCTGTTCTCCAAACATGATAGAGATGTGTTATGACTGCTCGTCTTGTCAAAAGCTTCCATCACGAGATGAGCGTTGCTCCCTCCATAGCCAAAGTTGTTCACCGAAGCTCTCCGGATTCCATCTTTTGGCCATGGAACCATGTCTGTTGCAATGACCATGCGAGGATCGTTGACACTAACATTGCCTTTCCCATCCTCAAAATTCGCATTTGGCGGGATCAACCCCTTCTCGAGTGCCAATGCGACTTTCACCACGGCTACTAACCCACTCGCAGCTTCCAAACGTCCAATATTGGACTTGACAGAGCCCACGTAGAGCTGACTTTGTCGATCCCCAGTGACAAGTGTCCGCCTCAGGGCTTCTAATTCGATTGGATCTCCCACCTTGGTTCCCGTGCCATGGACCTCACAATATGCAGTCTGGATTGGGTCCAGACCGACCGCGGAATAACATCGTCTGATCAAATCTTCCTGAGCTTCAACAGATGGCGAGGTTATCGTTGGCGTCCTACCGTCCTGGTTCACTAGTGTGTTCTTAATCACTGCTCGTATGTTGTCGCCATCCCGGCACGCTATGGAAAGTGGCTTCAAAATGAGTGTGACCACGCCTTCGCCTCGCCCATAACCCTCAGCTCGCTGGTCAAAAGAGTATGACTTGCCCGTCTGGCCGAGTAATCTGAGATAAATTAGTATACGGGCACAGTAACGATTATCGACGTTCAGCATACCCCAGGCAAGACATGGCAATAAGATTATCTGGATTTAGCAGCAGATTGGCACCAGATACAACAGCCATGGTCGCTTCGCCGGTCCGCAAACTCTGGCAAGCAAGATGAAGTGCACACAACCCCGTCGAGCATCCTGTGTCCAGCGTGATACTCGGCCCACGGAGGTCAAAGAAATGAGAAATACGATTCTACATCATGGCAGCGCCGGTCGCGGTCAAGGCATGCCGAGGAAGGCAATCGGGATCTCTCATTTGACTATCATAATAGTCGCGGAAGAACGAAGCTCCATAGACTGCCGTATTGGAACCCGCGACAGCTGAGAGGGCCATGCCAGCATTTTCAAGTGCTTCAAAGGTCGACGCTAGTTGCAATCGGATCTGAGGATCCATGCTACTAGCGACCTCCGTAGAAAGATTGAAGAACGATGCATCGAACAAGGAGACGTCCTCGTTGAGAAAATGGGCGCCGCGAATGTTCGACTGTGACGATTAGGATAGACACCGGACGTGGGAAGAACGGATGTTACGCACTTTGCCGAGATGCTGACTCTGCGGGTGATGGAAAGCCCGCTGGTTGAATCGAGTGGCAGGAATAGCGCCCCAGGCATTGCGTCTCTCGAGGCAGAGCTGCCAAAGCTTCTCGGGTGACGTGACATCCCCCGGTGTTCTGCAGCTCATGCCAACAATGGCAATGTCGTTGGTGGTCGATGCCATAACCGATCCGATTGATGCGAAGGACTACTCAGACAAATGTCCACAGTATCGAGGACGAGCGACCCCATTTCTGGTTCGACATGTTGACCAAATACTTGTTGGCTGTGACCCTCGTTGATAACTTTCGGAGGTTCCCCGTTCTACCTACGATCGGGCGATGGGTTGCACCATTGGTTTCTGGGATGCAGGAAAGGCAGCAAAGATACACTCGAGAGCTTGTTGAAAAGTGAGCGATCTCTTCCGCGGTCTGCAAGTGGCGTGTACCGACTAATGGCGTCAGGCGACTTCGTGGCGAGGCCAAGCGCAAAGACTTTATGACCAACGTGGTGAGCAAAGTGTTGACTGGCGAGGTGTCCCAAGAAGAACTGACAGCACACTGTTCGACACTGGTGTAAGCGCGTACTGCATGCTTGCAGAACTGAGCATCGTGACTGACGTCGGGAAACTCAGCATCGCGGGCGGAGAGACAGTTGCGTCGTTCTTCGCAGCATCGACGTACTATCTCTGCGCGAACAAGCATTGCTTGCCACGGCTTCAAAAGGAGATCCGATCAAGATTCAGCTCACTGGCAGAAATCGACGCTGTGTCTGCAGGCCAGCTTAAGTATCTGCAAGCAGTGATTCAAGAAGGCCTTCGCATCTTCCCACCAGGTTCGCAAGGCTTTCCCAGGCTATCACCGGGGGTCGAAATCGAAGGGAAGTGGATTCCCAAAGGTGTACGTAGGGCCATGCATGAGTTTCGATGATTACTGCAATGCTCGCAATGGAGGACTGACGCATGTCGCAGACAGAAATTTACACCAGTGCTTGGGCTGTAACCCACGATGCGGCGAATTTCCATCACGCGAATTCCTTCCTACCAGAACGCTGGCGCCTGACTTCTAGTGACGATCTTGGCTTACGTGCAAACAGCTCCGCTTTGATGGAGATCAATCTGCTACTTGCCACCATTACGAACCAGATTCCACGGCATCTCGCTCAGCCCATCATCGATGCCAATCTTCCGGTGAGCGATCCCTCGCACGTCGGTCTGGCGATATATTACTCGGCGACGGCTACACAGTTGGGGAGCGTAGAAGCATATGGACGGGACAGCAACGATGGCTTCTAAAGTTCTAAACAATAGTCACCCCAAGGACGGGATATGCTGACCTACTTGTGCCACAGTACTCCTGTGAGTCGAAAACAGTGCATGTCGGTAGTGTTGTGCCTCAGTTACAGTCACAAATTTGTAACTAGGTAAAATCGTGTAACTGAGCTGTAACTAAGCGTTTTGCCCTATAAACGGCTTGTAACTAGTATAACTAAGATTCGTGCGTGTCTCCTGCTTTCGTTACTACTTAGATACTACTAAGAGTCTTATATATAGTTCGTAGTACTATATAGTTTTAGTTACTAGTCCTATATATACGTAGACGAAGTATAGCGGATAGTATAGAGTATTCCGTAGTTCTATTAGAGCTTCTAGCTTAGGGTCGAGGAAGCTTATAGCTTAGAGTTTAGATTAGGGTATAGAGCTACTAGGGTTAGTTCTAGTAACAAGTATCGAGATCCTAGATCCTAGCCCTATAAAATTTTATTAAGATCCTAGCCTTTTTAAATTAATTTATCGAGTTGCTACCTAATTAGCGGATAGTCCTTAACGTATTTAATAAGCAACCTAATTAGATAGGCATTCTAATTAACTTTATAACGTATCTACCTCTACTACTATAACGCGTCTATTATTCTACTATTTTACGTAATAGGTATCTTAAATAAAGAAGCTATTTAGTATACTAAAAACATATACCTCTAGTAGGCGAAGAATTAGCTACTAGGAGGCCTTAAGGCCTTACGGCATACGACTATCTATCTAGAGTAATAGAAGAACTTTAAAGAGAGTATAGTACCTAAGGGAGAAGAGGCTAGTACTCTTAGAACCTAAGGATAGCGACAACTTATTAGAAACTACTAAACTAGCTCTTAAAGCTAGAAGATACTACTAAAGACTAATATAGTAAGCACCTAGCTCTAAAAGAACCTAATAACCCTTATAGAAACTATTTAAAAAGCCCTTAACTCTCCCTATAACTACTTTAACTCCTCTCTCCTTTCTCTTCTCTAAAGGGCCTAATAGGCCCTTCTCTATTAAGCCTAGACCTAGGCTATCTCCTCTATCCTCTAGAATATCTAAAGAACCCTTTAGAAGAAGCTAGATAGCTATAATATAGGATAATTATAGGCCTAAAAGGCAGCCTAAATCTAAACTCTAATATAGATAATACCTTAGGTAACTATAGTAATTATAGTTAAAATAAGTATATAAGAAGAAAGAGATAAGATTAAAGGAATAAGTAGGAAGGAAATTAGAGCAAAGCTTAGAATCTAGTAGGTAGCTATAGTCTAGAAGCTATCTAGTAGGGACTTTAGAGTACTTCTCTATAAGAAGTAAAAAAGAGTAAAGCTAAAGGAGAACTAGAATTAGATATATATAGCCTAGCCTAGAGCCTAGGTTACTAAATATCTATATAGAGTACTTATATATAAAGTTAAAGCAAACTAAGATACTAGAGCTAAGGAATATATTAAAGTAATAAAGGAGGAGAATATCTTATAGTTCCTAAATATAAAGATTAAGTAAGCTATATAGATAAAGAGCCCTAAAGCTAAAGAAGGCTAGAGATACTCTATAATAGTTATTAAGTTCTAAAATAAGTAAATAATAAGAGCTATAGCTTAGAAAGGATTTATTATTAAAGTAAACTTCTACCTAATAGAAATCTACTACTTATAATAAAGAGTTATATAGTATATAAAGTATAATAAGTTTAGATATATTACTATATACTATAAGAAAGCTAAGGATAGATATAGAGCCTGCTTTATAAACTATAAAACATTTAATTATACTATATAAAAGAGGAAATACTATAACTATAAAAGAGACTACCTAGTATAAGTAAAGATATATAAATATAAACAAGTAGTAATAGCTAAGGCTAAAATATTCTTAGAGTTCTTTAAAGGAAAGTAAACTCTAGTATAACTAACTTATAATAAGGAAGGATTTACTATAGTAACTAATAAGAAGAGGAAACTAATAAGCCTAGTAGAATAGCTCTAAGCTAAGGAGGCACTATAAAGCAGCTAGGCAAGATAGAATAAGCTACTAGGAAAGCTATTAGGATCTAACTCTACTATTATAAATAATAAGAGATAGATAAATAAGCTCCTAATATATATATAAGCTAAGAGTATATAAGAGGCTTAATAAGAAGAGGGAGCTAAGCTAAAGGAGACTATTATAACTAAATAAGATAAATAGATATAACTTATAGATCTACTAATATAATATAAACTATATACCTACTACCTAAGTACTACTAGTAGATAGCCTAAACTTAAGAACTACTTAGATTATAGCACTATAAGAACTATAGATTAACCTAGCAAATAGGAAAACTAAAACAAAAAAGGGTTACTACTAAGTCCTTCTAATAAATAGGTACCTAAGAGTTATATTCCTAGTATTAAAAGAGCTAGATATATTAAAGTAGGATATTATAGATAGCTAGTTAAGAGACCTTCTTTCTATTATAGTAATAACCTAAGAGAAACCTATTACTATCTATAACTACTATAACCTATTAGGCCCTAAATCCTATAATATAATAAGTATACTTATATAGCTAGAAATAGCTATCTAGAAGGCCTAGGAAGCAGCTATAGGTAAGACTATAGTAGTTAGAGACTTTAATCTCTATTACCTACTATAGGGAGGAAACCTAGTTTAGTTATAATATAATATAGTAGATACTTTTATCTAGATAGCTATATAGGCAGGCCTATATCTTCTACTAGAACTAAGAACTATTATATAGGAGAGATATAACTCTAGCTACTAAACACTTAACCTAATCCTAGCTAGCTAAGCTATCTAATAGAGACTATAGAGCTATAAGGTAATAGCTAATAATATATTTAGATTAGACTATATCCTAATTCTAACTATTATAGACTAGCCTATAAACCTATACTAGAAAAACTAGAGCCTAAGACTATAATAGATAAAAGTAAAGTAGGAGAAGGTAAGGTAGAAGGTTTAAAAAGCTATAAAGAAGCTAGAGCTACTACTACTTAGGAACTACTAAGAGCTAGATAAGGTAGTATAAGCTCTTTAGAAAGCCCTCTAAAAGGTAGTAAAGAAGGCAGTCCTATATATAAAGCTATTATAATATATAAAGGTAGAATAGCTAGTAGAGTATAGTAAAGCAATTAAGGCTACTAAGGTAGTAAGAAGAGCCTAGAAGGCTATAAAGTCTAAAGAGAACTATAGATACTACTTAAATACTAGCTATAAGAAGAATAAGCTAGTTAGGAAGGTAATAAATATATCTTAAAGGCAAATAGTTAGTAAGATTACTAAGGACCTAAGTAGAATATAGAAGCTAGTAAGATAAGTAAGAGAAAAAGCATAATAAGGATATATACTACTATAATTTCCTATACTAAGTAGTAGTATATACTAAGATAGTTATATAAATAAAGGTAAAGTAAGAATCCTTATAAACTACTTTCTCCTACTATTAGTTAAAGTAGACCTAAGAGATATCCTAAATATAGACCTCCTAGCTTAGTTCTAAATAGAAGAAAAGATATCTAAAGGAGAGGTCTTTATAATACTTAAAAAGATCCTAAGTAAGAAGGCTCTAAGCCTAGACTAGATCTAGAATATACTACTTAAGAAATATTAATAAGAGATTATACTATTCCTAGCTAAGCTCTTTATAGCCTATATTAGCTAAGTATACTACCTAAAGCTATTTAAATACTTTATTACTATAGTTATTAAGAAGCTATAGAAGCCTAACTATACTAAGCTAGGAGTATATAAGCTAATAGCACTTCTTAATACTCTAGCTAAAGTACTAAAAGTAGTAGTTATAAAGAGAATATCTAAAGTAGTAAAAGAGAGAGGCCTACTACTAGAATTATAAATAAGTATAAGACTAGGAAGATCTACGATTATAGTACTTAACCTTATTACTAAATAAGTTAGGATAATCTAGAAAGCTAAGCCTAGAGTAGTAGCCTTAATACTCTACCTAGATATATCTAGGGCATTTAATAAAGTATCCTACTAGAGACTCCTTTATAATATTAGGATATAGAGCTATCTAGACTAGCTAATTAGGTTTATTTAGTTATTCCTCTAAGATAGGATAACTTACCTTAAGCTAAGAGAATTTATAAACTAGAAGAGAAAGCAAGATACTAGACTCCTCTAAGGATTAATACTATTACTAATTCTATTCTTATTCTTTATATCTATACTTCTCCTATTACTCTAAGAAGGTAATACTATAGTAATAGGGTTTATTAATAATTCTAATATCCTTATATATAATATATCTATAAAGGAGAACTATAAATAACTAAAGAAAGCTTATAATAAATATATAAAGTAGGTAATAAGATATAGAGCAGCCTTTATACTATAGAAGTATTAGCTTATCTACTTTATAAAAGGAAGGAACTATAACTTTAGAGCTATAGTCTAGATCCCTAGCTTTAGAAGTAAACCTATCCTATCCCTAAGACTATTAGGAGTTTAGGTAGATACTAAACTTAAGTAGGGCTTATATATTAAGAAGGTAGCTAAGAAAGGCATATACTAGATCTAGTCCCTATAAAGGCTATATAAGTCTACTTAAGGAGTATTATTTAAGAAAGCAAGATATATCTATACTATAGTTATTAAGCTAGCCCTAGTATATAAATACTAAACCTAGTCTAACCTAGAAGGAATAAGCGAATATAATAAAGGCCTTACTAAACTAATTAAGCAAGTCTAGAACTAAGCTCTAAGGAATATTATAGGTATATATAAGTTAGTTATAGCTATAGTTCTTTAAAGGGAAGCAAGCATCTCTCTAATCTAGCTTTATACTTAAAACCTTACTAAATAATATATAAGGAATAAAGTAGATAACTTAACCTACTAGTATATTAAGTAAGTATATAAAGGAATTACTTAAAGGAAATAAAAAGTAAGGAGAAGAAGCAACTAGTATAGTAGGCAATATAAGATAAGAGTATAGGAAATTTAAAAGATAACTCTAAGCTAGAAGCTACTTTAAATAAGGATAAGAGTTAAGAACTAGTAGGAGCTTACTAGATAGGACTAAGAATAGGAGAAGGCTAAATAAAAGAGGGGTATAATAAGGGAGCAACTAGTAGTATAGGCTATAGTAGGATAATTTAGAGCTAAAGAGATTTATAAGGAGGCTCTAAGGCCTATAAGCACGATAATTACCTTAATTAAGATAGGATATATTAGACTTAGAGTATACCTAATAAAGAGGAGAGTCCTAGGAGTTATCCTAATATACTTATATAACTAAGGTATCTAAGATACTAAGTATATTTATATATCCTACTAAAACTATTAAAGCAATAGATATTAGCTATTTATAGTAGTAGGAACTAGCTTATAGGAAGATATATACTTAATACTAAGAGGCCTTAATACTATAGCTAAGTAGCTAATCTAAGAGGGAGTATTAGACTAGTTCTCCTTAGTTAAGGAAGAGATTAATAAAGAAGAACGAAGCTATAAAGAGATAAAGAGATAAAGAGGGGTCTAAGAAGGAGAGTAAGGCAATAAGAGAGCCTAATTTTACTTAAAGAAATGCAAGATAGAAGAAGTAACTACTAACTATAAAAATAAAAAGGAAGATAAGGGGTTTTTTTATAGAATTTTCCCTTTTATATAATACTAGAGCAAAGCTACTTACTCTAGATAAAGAGGTAGACCGGCAATAAGATTAATCTATCTATCTATCTATTTAGTATACTATTCGTAACTACCTATTAGGTCGTTTTCTAAGTATACGACGCGCTATAGACGCGTATTAAGTGCCTTATTCTACCTTTAATACGAGACTAAATAGTACGCCGCTAAAGACTAGTATACCTCTACTAAATAGAGCTCTTACTATAATTAAAGAGGAGGTTATTTATTAGAAGATTCTAGACCTTAATTTACGTAGTTACTCGCTAATATAGGCTATAATTAGAAGCTAGGCCTCCTTAATAACTAAGGTACGGAATAGATAAGAGGTTAGCTAAAGATAGGCTTATAACTTTATTAAGCGTTACTTAGGCTTAGAAACACGGCTATTACGGAGGCTCTTAAATTAAAGGGCTAAGAATAAGGATCTAGAGGTTATTATAGAGTAGTTTAACCTCGTTTATAATATAATCTATACCTATAGAATTATACTATATAATATTTATAACTTTAATAAGAGTAGATTTAGGCTTAGATACTATTAGAATACTATAGTTATTACTACTATAGAGCGTAGGCAACGACTAAAGGCCTTAGTTTCTAATTTAATATAGTAGTAGACTATTATTACCTATATTAATATAGAAGGCTAGTTAGTACCTCTATATATTATCTTCTCTAGTAAGTAAATAAATAGGGCCTAGTTCTACTATCTACTACTAATATAGAAACTTAGAGTTAGTCTAAAGGGCTAGACCTTATTTAATTATAGAGTAGCTTAGATTAAGCACTTTAATAAATATACTAAGTATAGGACTATTAGTTAGAAGAGGCTCTTAATTCTAGATAGCTATAACAGCTATATAATACTAGAGTTTAAGTTATTCTATAAATAGGAGGGTATTATTACCCTCTATATGCCTGCCTATTTATTATATCTTTTATAGCCTCTAGATATTAGCTATTTTAGCTCTTTAAAGAAGGCATATTTAGCTAGAATCTAAAGGCTTAGCTTAGTTAGATATTACTACCTAATTAAGGAAGACTTCTTACCTAAGTTTAAGCCTACCTATAAGGCTGCATTTATATAAGAGTCTATTCTATATATAGGCTCTACGTTCGGTTTCCTATAGCGAAACGCGAATCGTTCCTCTTTTAGCCGGCTTCCGTAGTATAGCAGTTATAATTTACTTCTTAGAACATTAAGGCAGCCTTTAGAGGCTTAGGCTTAGTACTATTAAATCTATAGGCTATGTTATCTAAGCTAACACTACGTTATAAAACACTAACTCTACTACTACCTTATTTATTAGATATATAGAATACCCCTTAGAATCTAAGGCAGGTTAAGAGGTAAACTAGTAAGATTAAGGCTAGGGTTCTAAACTATTAAAACAGCTTACTAACTATAATCCTTAACGTAGTAGATAGGTTATTAAAAGGGTTTAAAAGGTTATAAACTGCTATAACATTACTAGAGGCTAAATATAATAATATAAAGACTATTATCTAGGAATTATAGTCTTATAAAGCCCTAAGGAAGAAGATTAAGCTTATACTTAGTCTTAATACTAATAAATTAGCACTTAGAGACAATTAATAAGCATAGGCTCGATAGGTAATAGAGTTAGTTAGTTAGATTAAGAAACAGCTAAGAGCTAAACCAACCTGCAGCAAGTATAGTATTTAAGGTTACAACTCAAGAGGTTGTCTATTAGATAGAGTAACTTCTAAGCATTTAATTAATCTAAGTTTAGTATAATTCTAACTCCTATAGCCTAAGAAATCAAGTGTTAAAGTTGATCTACCTAATAATTTAATCAGAATGCCTGTCTGATCAGGTTGCTTATTAAACACGTTAGTCACCTAGTCACATAGCCTGTTTTGTGACTGGGGAGGCTGTTATAGCCCAGTTACATAGTTGTCACGGTGACTGGCACATCACTACATGTCGGAGTAGCGCTCTTCTCTCATAGTCTTTCGTGGGCGGTGTACATCAAGTCCAAGAGTCTGTGCCAATGTTCAGACATTTTCACTCGAGCCATTGCTGCCGAGGGAGCGATGAGGATGGCGACTGTGTCAGTGTGAGACACGGCGTCGATGTTGGAAGGTGGAAGCGTGGAATCGAAGTGACGACGCTGCCAAGCCCGAAACGCGTCTCTCGAAACGCGTCGCATTGCCTGAACATGAACGACACTATCTGGATGCCGCAAACATGTCGTCGCCACTGTCTTTCAAACGAAGGAAGCTCAACGATGCCGCCGACAAGCTCAGGAAGCCGTTCGTCTCGCCCATGAGGTCTAGGAATCCTGATCAACCGCCCACAAACTTTCCACAGGTCAACAGCGGACACAAGAACACTGGCGCCATATCCACGTATACTCCGAGCACGCTGGCGCACACCATCCGCTCTGCAAATTCCGTGCCGCCAACAGGGCTAGCACAGCCAGCATCCGCGACGAGCACCACACTCGCAACTGCTCAAAGGCGCCCGGTCCTGCCCAGGACATCACGTAGCAAGGACGCCGACCCGGAAGAGCGCACAGCGCAAAGGGCAATCTTGGCGGTCGAATCTCAGATGCGAAGGGTGCAGAATGAACTCGATATCCTCAAACAGGCAGAAACGCTCGCAAATTCCACGACCGACGCTGATCTGGAGGATTTGCGAGACAAATGGCGCCTAGCATCACAATACGCAGCAGAGGAGTTGTTTGGCACCGTGAAAGAGAGGGTCTGCCGCATGGGCGGCGTTGCTGCTTGGCGTGAAATGGAGAAGAAGAAGCACGATCGCACACACGGCCTCGGAGATTTCGCTGAGCCTGAAGTAGTAGATGACGATGCCGACTGTGAATTTGATTCGCAGGGTGAGGAACTACCAGAGGATGAGCAGGAGTATCGCAAGAAGCTGAAGCAAAAGGCACGGCAAGAGGCAATGGACGCCATGGATGAACCAGAGAAAGCGATGGAGCAGATGGGCGCGAAAAAGGAAGTCTGGCAGGACCCTGGCAAGGACGATGATGTGAGTACTTTCAAGATATTCCACACAGGCATACCATACTTATTCTCTGCAGACATTCACGATGGATATGATGCTACGGTCGCTCAACATAGATTTGAGCGTGATCGGCTACGACAAGCAGCTGCAAAAGTGGACTTGACGAAGAAGTGTTAGTACTGCTCGTCATTTTGACGGCGACATGGTCTGCATACGAAGAATACGGTGTTATGACTGCTTCGAGATGCCCAGATTTGCGATGGGAGATGGAAGCCTGAGGACGGGCACATGTAATCAACCGAGTCAAAATTGACGCGTGTCGTCATCAATTTGACTTGACTTCGATCTACAATATCTCCCACTGTTGTCCTTCACATGTTGCTGACACATACAGCTCCATCCCACCCGGCTGCCAGTGTTTGTGCTCTGCTTAGGAGCATGTCACATTATACCAATCCGGAAGATTTACATCACATCGACGCAACGACGCGACCAACGTACAGATGGACACGCACGCGGGTGGCTTCATGCTATCACCACCAGCCTCGTCCACAGTCTCCTCCAACGCAAACACCAGTCTGCCGCACCCTCGGGGCTCTCCTCTCCGCCCCGGCGGCACGAAAGAAAGCGCCTTCATTCGCTATGTCGACCAACAGATGCTCCACATCCAGCGACGTTTCGCAAAGCGCACATCACCTCAGACGAACCAGCTCTCAGATATCGATCGTGACAAAGCAGACTCGTGGGGAGACGTCAGAGGCTACGCGTCCATGAAAGAAGCTTGCCGAGAAGTCGAAGAATTGTTGAATGTCATTTGGATCAGCGGGACACCGAGTTTGCAAGTTCCGTACTTGATCAGCTTGGCTTTGCTGATGGGGAGTATGATACAAGCGATGCCGCCTACGCCGAAGAGCTTGTTTAGGACGCTAGGGAAATTGGATCATGCATTCGCGAGCCTGTTACAAGGGAGGGATGTGGGCACTGGCGAGCGGCTGCCGGGTTTCATTGGGGAGAGGGGCGTGAGTGGGACGGAAAAAGTGAGGATTAGAAGTCTGGTGGAGAGGACGAGGATTCATGTCGTGGAGGCTTTCAAACGAGGCGAGTTTGAGTACGAGGAGCCTGAGGAAGACGGGGAGAAAGATGCAGATCGCATGGACACGGATACCGAGGGCGAACTGGTGTTGGAAAATGCTGAGAATGATGGGTTGGACGATGATGAGGACGATGATTTCAATTTGCAGATTGCGAGGGTGTATGATGCTACGATGGTGGAGCTGGGAGACAGTCTCGAGCAACCTTCGATCGGCCTTATCACGGAAAGCAGAGGATGAGACAGCGAGCTCGAGGAGGGAGTGTTCACTGGAGGTGGCAGAGCCCACTGCATGTGATTCCGTCAGAACGATGGGTTCGCAGGCAACCAATGCGCACAACCAAGCCGCCATCCCTTGGAGCGCAGAGTCGTGCAGATCACGATGAATAAGGCACAGCCTCAGCACGGAGACCTCGTACGGAATTGAGCAAGTTGCGCTGTCGGCAGGTGCGAGCCATGTGAAGAAGGGCGTGCATGCGCTGTCTTTCGGAAAGCACGCTAGTCAAACGGCTGCAGGCAACTAGAGAAAGTGCGCGAGGGCGCCTGACAAAACCATTCAACTCTCCACACGCCGGGCCTCACTCGGTCTTCTCGAACAACTTTGCTGTCGACATCGCCGGTCAAGCGCAACATCAGCATGATCCGCTTCAACGCGGCTGGCGTTCAGGCCACTCTGTCCACCGCCGCCCTGGATGCCTCGTTGTCGAGGTCCATCACCCTCACAATGGGGAAAGAGCAGATGATCGATGATCTACGCGTCGACGCGCATCTGGCGGCGGGCATCGCTCTGCCCAGCGCGCCCATTGGTGCCGACGGCAGCACCAAGGGAGTGCTTCAGTATCTCGGAGAATACGGCGACATGCCTTTCATGATGGCTGAAGCTGGAGAAACGAGCGGCTCCGCTGAGCTCACGTCGCCAGAACCTCGCGCCCTCCGCCTCACCGTGGACACCCATGATCGCACGCACCGCACTCGGAGTCAATCCGCGGCACCAGATCTGAAGATTGAAGTCTTTGTAAATGGCGCTCTCTCCGATGTCTACTACTTCAACCCCAAGAAGTTCGGCACGACTCAGAAGTATGCGACGAACGGGATCCGCATTCAGCGGCAGATAGAGAAGCCGTGGACTTATCAGCCATCCACTGCACTAAGCTCGAGCAAGTGGAGTGCTTCCGAACGCTGGGCAGCGGCATCAGTGTTGCTGAAGCACGCAGGTCGCACTCGCGCCCGCAACCAAGGGGCCATTTCTTCACCTTCAGGACAGTTTTTGGCCGCACTGTCGGACGTTCCGCTTCCTGAGAGGCTTCGAGACAGTAAGCACATGGGCCTCATTGACGTGGTCGTCGCGACCGGAAAGGGCGGCAAGGATGGTCCTGCCCATGGATATATCGCGCGACCAACGCCATTGAGAAACAGCAAGGATCGAACCGACTTGCCCTCTGGATCTGTGCCACAACCACATACCCCATTGCACGTACCCAAACCGATGCCGTCTGGCTTGGAAAACACCGACACAAACCCAGAGTCCAACGCGAGACCAGGCTTCGGAGCTGAAGACTCTTCGTCACCACTGCCCTCGAGACCTGCGAGAAATAGTGTCCTTGGATGGTCGGCTGACTCTAACAACGCACATTTTCAGCGACCGTCCCTAGCAGACGATCCGTTCACAGAAACTCCCTTTGCGGGCGATTCTGCGGCGCCGGCTTCTCAGGACGGACCAGAGCTGTCATCGAGTTCCTCGGATATTCCTCGTGCTGCCCAGCAGCCGGCGAAACCGAAAATCAAGCTCACAGCTAAATCTCAAGAGCCCAAATTGACCACAACAGAGGCAAAAGCCAAAGGGTTTGCGGAAGCACATGGAATCGTGTTCAATCGAGAGGTGGTGATAGATGGCATCAAGAACAGCAGAGGGAAAGTAATTGGGTCCTCCCGGACTATCACGCAGCGCATCAGTGATATCCAGAAGATGACGCCCAAGAACCAAAGCGCTGCGTTACGCAAGCTCAAGGAGGACCTGGACCAACAGACCTCTGATCCACCTGGGCAGATTTCTCCCGACAGCCCTGTTCCAACGCGATCGCGATCTCCTGCAAAGCCCGAAAGTCCTCGAGATTGCGCCTCAGCGATGGCCTCGTCCACGCCAGCTCCCTCACCTCTGGCAAAGCAGCACAACCCTTCCTCGATCACCGAAGCCCGCACTGCCATGGCGTTGAACAACGGTGCCGCGCCCGGGGGTAGACTTGTCGCGCGCATCGCATCTTATTCTTCGCCCCAGCGTTCGTCGCAGAGCAAAGTGCAGACACTGCCTGCGAACGGGGAATCAGCAGCATCAACAGCAATTTCGACGCCTCGTCCTCTGCAGACGGTACAGCGACCAGAAACGCCAACAAACGGGACGCCTGCACCCTCCGATTCGGTCAAACGTTCTAGACGCAAGCGCGTCACCCTCGATGACCAGACTCCTGAACAGGCACTGGCCAATTTCAAATTACCTGAGATGAGTGAAGGCTGTACTGTGAGTTTTGCAGAAGGCAACGCGCAGCGACAAATCCAGAAGACCCGGCCAGGCTTCTTTGAGGAGGATGAAATGGTTGTGGGTATGCGATTTGTTGTCGTGTAGACAGCTCCTACGGATTTTCAAAACGCCATCGAGAGTCCGCAAACACAGATTCATGTTATCCAGTCTGGTTGCAGCGCGTAGTACATATTTCATGCTGCGACACTTGGTATGTCATCTCAGATAGAATCCTTTCCAGAGCAATCAATACGTCTGGTGCGCTTTCACCTTCGCCCACAGACTCTCGTCATTCTCCACCTTGACCTCCGTGCTCGTGTCCAATTCATTATACCGCCGGAGGTCCATTTCGCGATCGAGAAGTGGAACGACATACTTGTCAAACGTCTGCCAGTATGGGTTTTCCAAGTGGTATCTACAGCAAACGTTCGGTGTGTCAGTCGTCTCATGTCCCAATCATGTAGAGAGGAGGAGGAGGAGTGTCAGATTTCTCGATACAAAGGGGGTGGGTGGGTGGGAGGGTGTATATCGTAATTGTATGTATCACTCACTTTTGTGAACTCTCATTCGCATACCGCTCCACAATCGTAAAAGCTTGGGCATCTTTGTGGTCTTGCATGACGAACCTGGATTACACCAGAAAAAAAAACACACGAATTAATTATTATTATTTAATTTTCGTCAAGAAAATGTGTGTGTGTTTTTTTTTTGGACACATCGAATGCTGCTGCTGCAGATCATATGTGTATCTTTTCTTTGATTGATTGGTGGGCAAAGAAAAGAGAGAGAGAGAGAGAGAGAGAGGCAGAGAGAGAAAAAGCTGGTAGTGCTTGGTGGTGGTGGTGGTGGTGGTGTTACTCACCATCCCAACGTCTCCTTATCCTTCGAATACACCTGACTCGCCTCTTGTAATTTCGCCACGAGCTTGGAAATGTTTTCTTTGCCTGCTTTGGCGTGCAAGTGGACGACGAGTGTGTAGACCATGATGGATGATAATGGCTGCCCTCGTCGTTTCTTGTGCGTGTTTGGGAAAGGCTGATGAGAGCGTTTGGTGTTGTTTTGTTATCAGAGAGAAAAAATCGTATGTTGGAGACACAGAGATGGAATGGATGTTGATGTTCAATTGCTGACTGCATGATAATAAGGTAGCTTTGAGAAGGCAGGCAGGTAGGAGCCAGTGGCGTCAGTCCAGAACTGTGCCGGAGTCGGGCCTTCCTCTGCGTTCGTGGAGCTATTGTGGAGTGCTGGCTTTGTACATACAGCTTCCGCGTTAAACCCATGTTGTCGTGTGGAATAATAATTCGTCGGGCCGAATGTACTGCGGCATGAAACCGGGCACTGCACATTTTGGAGACCTTGTCGCTGAATTGTTAATATGGTGGGAAAGTTGAAAATTGGGATGCCATGAAGCTCTATCTATCTGTACATAACAGTCCTATTCATCCGCCACGCGCCGCACGTCTAGAATTTAAAGACTTGCTCCTTGGCGTATCCGAGCTCCTTCAGAACACCATCAAGCTCGCCTTGATCCTGCGGGCTCTTCTTGGGCCCGGAAATGGCTTTGTACAGACCAGGAGGACCGCAGACGAATACTTTGACATTCTCTTCACTTGGCGCCGGCAGCACGGTTTTGAGCAGATCTTTCGTAATAAAGCCCTTGCCCTGCTTCCATTCCTTGGGAGGGTTGTCCAAAACGTAGAAGGCACGGAACCGTTGAGGGAACTCTGACTCTAACTGATCAAACTCTTTCTTCAAGAGAATGTCCTCCTCCGTGACGTTGCCAAACACGAGTGTGACTTTGGTCTTGTCCTGGGGATTCTTGAAAATGCCTCGCGCGAGCTGATACATTGGTGTAATACCGGTACCACCGGCAATGAGTGCGACGTGGTCGTGCTTGTTTGCCTCCCAAGGGTACTTGGGAATGGGGCCCTTGATGTCGAGCTTCTGCCCGGGTTCCATGCTGTGGAGATGTGTCGACATTGGGCCACCCTGATACTTCTTCACAATCAAATCCATGTGGCCACGCTCGCCCTCATCGCTGACTGGCGTGTAAGGTCGAATGGTTGGCTTCGCATCGTCCGGGCCCTTGTATTTGGTGATCAGAGCACTGGTCACGGGCAGTCCGCTGACGGCGTCTGGGTTGTCGAAGCTGAAGATAAACTTCTTGGTGTTGTGGTTAATCTCCTCGACCTTGTCCAGCTTGAGACTGATGAAGCCCTGGTCTGCGAGTCGTCAGCATAGAATCTTTCCAATCGTCGTAGTGTGCGCGCGCTGACCTCCCCCGATAAAGACCTTGTCCGGTGGCCCTCCTTGCGCTGGGGTCATGTTCTCATAAGCAGGTGCAGTGTTTTCCTTGGCCAATGCCACAGGGTCCTTCGTTCCAGCGAACGCATAGTATCCTCCTCCTAGTGCGGCAGCGCTGACAGCGCCGATGAGGAGTCCATTGCTTCCTCCACTCTTTGGTGCTTCGGAAGCATATCTTCGGACGTGCTGCAGGAAATGCGCGCGTCAGCGATCAAGTTCGCGATGTGCGTTCGGAGTCTTCGATTTGTCGAATTACCTGTGAAAGCTGCGCCGCCGGGCGGAAGAGGCGCGACGCGAACATTATGTGAAGCTTGACGATACCGCAGTGGAAGTTGTCGCAAGCAAAAGCTGGGTGAGCTCTAGAATAACTTAACGTAGAGACTCCCGGAAACCAATGCCCGATTGCGCCGACGTCATTGCCGTTGCTTTGTTTCCCGGCCGCCAAGACGCCCGCCGCTTCACAACGATTACGTCCATCCGAGTACTGTTGTAGTTGCCAGCCATGGCGGTTTATATGGACATCTCAAGATCGTTGTTTTGAACCACTCCTGGTACTTGGCGATACTCGTCACTAAAGTCTAGGCGGATCCAACCATTATCTTACACGCCTGATCTCAGCCAGGATCTCATTTCTTCGACTCTTTTGATATCATCACTCACGCCGTTCCCTATGCCGGCTTTGGGCAGGTTTGAATCAGAACGACCACGCTGCTCAATGCAATGCTCTTCTCTGTTTATGCTCTTCTCCCCATGCAGTGTCCCCTCAAATCCCTCAATCCGCCTCCGATCCGATCTGGTAGTACGAGCGTCGTCGCTCAACTTCTACCGAATGCTGACGCCGCTACGATTCGTGAACATACGAGTCGCCACGTTCATGGCAGCCAACTCCTGAAAGAGGAGTTTGGCCGCGTATGGAATGATGATTTGGGCAATCTTCGTCTTGTTCTTGCAAGGTCGACATTCGAACTGCTGCTTCTTGATAGAGGCGATCGGCGTCATGAGACCACAAATCTCGCAAATGTGGACTCGGAAAGCATCGGAGACGTCCAGAAGACGCTCCTTCAGGAACGCCGAAGCACCGTGGGCAATCATACAATCGCGCTCCATCTCTCCGAAGCGGAGGCCACCGTCTCGTGCACGACCTTCCACTGGTTGACGTGTGAGAATCTGCAGCGGCCCACGTGCTCGGGCGTGGATCTTGTCGTCCACCATGTGGCGAAGACGTTGGTAGTACGTGGGTCCAAGGAAGACTTGTGCGTTCAGCTTCTTGCCTGTGTGTCCGTTGTACATGACCTCGAATCCACGCTGCTGGAAGCCGTGCGAGGCCAGGATTGCCGAGACAGACGACACTGTGACATCGGTGAACGGCGTGGCATCGCCCTCCTGGCCTTGCAAGGCGCCAACCTTTGAAAGCAAGCACTCGATCAAGTGAGCAATCGTCATACGACTGGGAATAGCGTGGGGGTTGATGATGATGTCGGGCGTGAGACCGTCTGCGCTGAACGGCATGTCCTCTTGTCGGTAAGTGATACCGATCGTACCCTTTTGACCATGACGAGAAGCAAACTTATCGCCGATCTGGGGCACCTTTGTTACTCTCGTCCGCACCTTGACGAAGCGCAGACCTTCGGTGTTCGTCGTGAGCAGGACTTGGTCCACGAGACCGTTCTCAGTGGATCGCAAAGGCGTACTGACATCACGCTTGACGTGAAGCTTGGTTCGCTGGCCCAGCTCCTCTGCATCTGGAGGCATAGGCGCAGTTTTGCCGATGATGATATCATCTCCTGAGACACGGGCACCGGGCGCAACGATTCCGTCCTCGTCAAGCTTGTCGTAGGAGCCATGCTTCATGCGCATGGTGTCGGCGCGCGTAGGCTTCTCGAATGCTTCAACCACAGCCATGCCAACGCGCTTCTCCTGATCCATGTATGCACGGAAGAAAAGCGAACGGAAGAGGCCACGATCGATGCTACTCTGGTTCAGGATGACGGAATCTTCTTGGTTGTAACCAGAATAACAAGAGATGGCGACGATCGCGTTCTGACCTGCAGGGAGGTCTCGGAAGCGCAAAAACTCCATGCTTCGTGTCGTCGCCAGCGGCTTTTGTGGGTAGTATAGCACATTGGCCATCGTGTCCATGCGCAGGTTGTAGTTGGTGAGTGTGACACCCATGGCTTGCTTGCCCATGGCTGATTGGTCTGCAGAGTATCAGTGTGAGGCCGGCCTTTGCAAAGCAAGTCGAAATACTTACATGTGTTTCTGGGGGACTGGTTATGATCAGGGAAGGGAATGATACTGGCGCAGATACCCAGGATCATGGCTGGATGAATCTCACAATGCGTCCACATCCGCACCGAAGCATTCGGCTTGGGCTTGATACGCCGATGTGGATCGTCTCTAGCATCGTCGTACTGTATGCCGTGGCGCATGTTCTTGTGCTCTTCGAGATCGTCGGGCGTCATAATAATCATGGCCGTTTCTTCCTCCTCTGCATCAAGATATTCGACCACGCCTGCGTCCACAAGACCTTTCCAGCCAAAAATGGAATTATCGCGCTCCTCTTCGCTTACACCCTCCAGATTTGCGAGGATTTCTTGGTCGCTCGCTAGTCGCTCGATGTGGTCCTGTTTCAACACAAGGCTGCCGCGGTTCACACTCTTGGGGTCGTTATCAACGACGAACAGTGGGCGACAGACACGTCCCGCGTCCGTGAAAATTCGGATCTCGCGCTCCCGGACATCACGAATGATCGTGACCTCGAAACTGAGGAGACCCTTGCGCCTCAATGCTCGCAGAGTATCTGCAAGTTGTCCCGCATTGCGATGCACACCGACCCATGTTCCGTTGAGCATAATCTTTGTTGCTCGCGGGTTCATCACAGGATCATACTCCTCGAGGAGGTCCATACCACGCTGCCGCATGAAGTCAATGAGCGGAGCGCCAGGCGTACCAACAGACACGTAACACATCAGCGACAAATTCTTGACCAAACCACAAGCTTGCCCTTCTGGAGTTTCAGCCGGACAAACAAGTCCCCAATGCGTATTGTGCAGTTGACGAGGCTTCGCGATCTTGCCGTCACGACCGATCGGAGTATTAGTTCTCCGCAAATGACTCAGCGTAGAGGCATATGTGTAGCGGTTGAGCACCTGGCTGACACCCGCTTTGGAGGAAGACGCTTTCTTTTGATCGCCCCAATTTCCAGTTGCAAGACAGTATCGTAATCCAGACGTGAGAATATTCGACTTGACCGCGAGTGTGAGGTTGAATTCTTTATTCCCCTCGACACAACGGTGAAGGTACTGTTTCATCTCCTTGACGAGCTGCTGGAATTTCAGGCGGAAAACCTGCGCCATAAGTGGACCTGCCAGATCGAGTCGCTTCTTGCCGAAATGGTCACGATCGTCCTCTTCTGTTCGACCAAGCGCACACTGGAGCATGCGGTTGACCATATAGCCAAGGAAGAACGCCTTCTTCGTCTCGCTACCCTCCTCTTGAGAGATGTGCGGGAGGAACTCCTTCTGCATGATGTCTCTCGCGTATCGAATTCGCTTGTCCTTCGTGCCTTGTTGCTGGCCACGACGGCCAATGAAATCGAGTGCGACATCACGTTCTTGGATGACAAAGGCTTCTTCTAAGCAAGGCTTGAGCATTTCCAGCATCTGGGTATCTTTCTTATCCACAATGTGGTTGAGAATGTCCTCGTCAGAAACGATACCGAGGGCGCGGAAAACGATGCCAATCGGAATTTCGGTCTTGATCAGTGGTAGCGTCATCTTGATGGTCTTGCCCGATACTGTCGAATGCGCAGATTGGTTGTAGAGCTTGACCGACACTGAACTGATCAAACGCGTGCCTTTTTCAGTCGCACTTCGCAGTTCGGCAGTGACTGGTGTATTTGTGCCCTTCTTCTTGAAGACTTGAACGATATTAGCCGCAGAGCGCTCCTGGGCGATCAAGACCTTCTCCGATCCATTGATAATGAAATATCCGCCTTGATCGAATGGACACTCTTGGAGAGCGTACAACTCCTGCTCGCTACGATTCCGTAGACCACACATCTTTGACTTCAGCATCACCGGTAGCTTGCCGACGAATATCTGTTTCAAGTACTCTGGCGGATTGTCCTCGTCAGGCTGCCACTCGTTCTCTGTTGTCACGCCATCCCAATCAGGCGAATCTATCCAACGTGTGCGATCGTCGCTCAACCGACCGCCTACGGATCGCTCGCGACAGATTTCCATCTTTTTCGTCATATCGACGAAGACAGGGGCAGCATAAGTCAGGTTCCGCAACCGTGCCTCGTGTGGGAACAGTTTTCGAGTTGTACCATCACCTTCTGTCATGGATGCTGATGCGATAGACAACATGCCGAGCTCAATCTTGTACCGCCGCTTCACGATGGGCATGTTGCTCCTATCATTATCATCTCCCGCGAAGTTCTGATCGATGACAATGTTCGGCGTCTCGGATACGATTTCCTGCATGGTGGACATTGCGAATTCATCGAACGAGTCCAGCTGCTGCGACACCAGGCCTTTCGCGTCGAAGAACGAATGAATGACGGTCCAACAATCCTCCGCCGTGATGGCATTCTCGTCATACGTCTCCTCGCCTTCTTCCGCCATCGCCATCATCGCATCTCCATCGGCGTACGACATCTTGACGGCCTCTCTTTATCCGCCTGCTCACCGCAACTGCCGGCCCGCCTCGGTTGTGCCCACTCTCCAATACAACGCGTACGCCGCTGCGCTTAGCTGTCGATTGCCCCGATGGCGTCGCCGTGGCCAGGTGGCGTGGCAAGGCACGCGCAGCGCAGAACACGCGCAGCGCAGAACACGCGCCTCAAAGGAAAACCTTGTGCAAGCGCGCGGCGCCTGGATTTCGCGGGCTCGTGTTCCCGAGATATCGTCGGTGATTCGGATGCGATCGCGTGTAGGACGAGCGGGTGCGGAAGGAGTGTCGGTGGTGAGGCGATGGTGATTGAGCAGTGGACCTTCGACAGAACATCAACTCGAGATGCATGCGGCTCTTTGCCTCGCGCGGCAGTGACTAAGCAGTGCACGGTCCACAGAACGCTCGGTCACTGCCATTCACCTTCACGCATACCATTTGACAAGACAAAGAGTATGTATGTGATTTACGTAGCTGAAAATCTTGCATAACTTATTGAAATTGCTAGTGAATCACAAGTCTACAGCTTTGACTTGCTCTCCTGCTCCAATTGCTTCGTTGCCTTCTGGTAATTCTTCACCAGCTGTCTGACAGCCAAATCCAACTGTTGCAGCAGTCAGTAACATCTCATATGCCGTGAATTGAAAGAAGAAAGTACTCACCATGACATCCTCACTACCACCCGGAATCCTCGACGCAAACACATCGCGATAGATCTTCGCGACCAATTCTCCTTGTCCCGTCTCAGTGAACCCGTTACCGCCGAACAGCAACACTCCACATTGTGCACATTCATTGAGTACCATTCCAGCCTTAGCTTTGGCCAGCGCTGTCAAACCGCCGAGCCTCGTGTCCGCCTGACTCTTCGGAAGATGATTCATTTGCCATAAGAATTCGTTCAACCAAGATTGCAGCGTCTCCAACTCTGCACCAGCTCGAGCCAGCCTGTTGCGTACTACAGGTTGTTCGACGAGTGCTTTGCCGAAAGCTTCGCGCTTCATCACGTATGCCATCGCCGTGGATAGAGCCACTCGAGCTTGTCGCGTCACGCCAATCGCGATGAGAAGACGTTCGTGGTTGCTGTTTCTTAGTCAGAAGTCATCGCATCTCCCCAACATGGTGCGATACTGACAAGTTGTTCATTATATAGAACATACCCTTTCCTTCCTCGCCCAAGAGATTCTCCACTGGAACCTTGACGTCTTCCAGGTCGATGTATGTCGTTCCTCCAGTCTTGCTGCCCGTGACAGTAAGCCGCCTCATATCCACACCTTCCGTCTTCAATGGCACGATCAACAGACTCAAGCCACCAGGTCCCTTCCCACCCGTCCTTACGGCCATTGTCGCATAATCAGACCAGATAGCGTTCGTGATCCATTTTTTCGACCCATTGATAATGTAATGCTTCCCATCCTTTGTCTTCTTCGCCGTCGTCGTGATATTCGCAACATCACTACCCGCATCCGGCTCGGTGATCGCAATACACGTTCTCTTCTTCCCAGTCAAAAAGTCCGGCAAGAAGCGCTCTTGCAGCTGTCTAGACCCATACTTGATAACGGGCGGAATCGCGTAAGCAAAACCTGCATTCAGGCCACTGGTAGGGCCTCCGAGGCCAGATCTGTGCATCTCATCAAGCCAAATGCCTGTATGTACGTAATCCCAAGATTCTACAGGTGTGCCCAGGATGTCTTTGATGCCCGCTTTGTGCAGCCATTCGACGGGGAAAGGTGCCGGGAGATTGGGGAGCAGCATGTTGTGTTGATTGAATTTGGCGAACAGATCTTTCGGAAGAGTGCCTGCGGTCTCCCATTCCATGCAATGTGGCAAGAAGTGCTCTTCCAGCCATGCTCGACAAGCTTTCTGGAACTTGTGATGCTTTTCGGCGAAGAATGGCGATGGAAGACCGAGGAGCCACGGTGGTTCGCTGAAGGGCACTTGGAGGAGAGGATCGCTGTTGTCGACCGATTTCGAGACTGTGGCGGATGCGGCCATGTTGTGCTACGGTGTTATGTTACAATTCGCTAGGTGCTGTTGGAAGTTAGGAGGACACGACGAGAGTGTGCGAGTGAGATGGCGGCCGTGGTCTGCGAGAGAGTGATTATGGCCAGAGTGGAGTGAGAGAAGGGTCTGGGTCTACCAATAGCCGAGCGGCTGCTACAAATGTATATGTCTCTGTGCTGATGTATAGACACAGGTCATGGTGGTGAGCGAAACCCGAGGTCGTCATGCTTCAAGCTCCGAGTGGAGGTTGTGGTCGAAAGCGACAACCTTCGTCATAGTAGAATAACTCCACAGGGTTTCCCACACAATCGACTCGGCAACAGGATGTCATACATACTGAGAACAGCACAAGAGAGCATTTTTGCCAGGGCAGATGTCCAGTACATGATGAGAGCCACATATCGCACGTGTACATGTACAGTAATTCCCATGAACTGAGCCTTAGCCATGGCCCAATGGACCTGTGACGCTTTGAGCGGCGAATGCGGCAGCTTCGCTAAGGCGACCGACTGGCACGGCAGAGGCCGCCGCTACATCATGTACATGAAAGTTGGCATTTAGCCCTTGATCTTCTTGCTGGCTTCGGTTGGCAAAGGGACCCGAGTTCCCGGCTCTGATACTGTTCCGGGCCCGATCGATGTTCTCCCGCACTCCGTTACTAGAGCGTGTTGAAGTAGTCCTTGCCAAATGCGAGTAGTCCCGTGACAGAAAAGCTCCACAAGTTAAAACGTAGTCATGTCCAGAGCCTTGCCTTGCTTTTCCCCAATGATGAAATTCACTTGTCATGAATAAGCGGTTCATATTCGCGCAAAGCTTTGTCGGAAAAAGCTGGAGCCCAAACACGGCGACGACGATCATGCCAAGCCTTGTCGCGAGTGGTATGCATACTGTCGTGTGGGCGAGAGCCATCATACCACGGGCCCTTGATTACCTTTGTACCCGGTCCAAAGGCCGGCGTCATGATTTGCGGGTCAATGACACTCAACATGTTTGGTCCAATTCGCACATAGCTGCCATATTTCTTGTGGAGCTCGTCGATTACGTAGTACGCATTCAGCTTGAGGACTCGCGACGTAAGCCAGAGACTCCCGATGCGAGCTCGAGGCGGTCCTGGGAATTTCTTCAAAGGGTGGAACAAGATGCGATAGACGAGTAGGCTTGTGTAAAGGCCAAATAGCCAGCTGGTTGCCAGTGCAGCTGTTGTGAAGACTGCTCCATTCGTTGTAGCGCCATGATAAGATCTCAAGTAAAGTACGGCGCCAGCACAGGAAGTGAAGAAGGCCTGGATATACTTGACAGGATACATGTGATGCTCCCCAATCCGAAAGTAGAAGACATGGCTCTTAGTCCTTGCGAATCCGAAAGCTTGATCATTGTACAGTATATCTAAACCCGGCTCTGGAAAGGCTTTCAGTGTCCTGTTCCATGATCTAAGCAATGGCTGTCGCAGAACGATGCTGTTGCAACAACGAAAGGGGCCCGACGAAGACATTGACAGAAGATACTGAGAATTCTCTCTATTCGAACGAAGCATAGTCTGATGAGTTGGTAGGGGCTTCTGCACGCGAGCGAGACGCCAATTGATCGATTGCTGCTCTCGTCCAACTTTATAGAGCGGGCAGAAGCGAGCCCGGATACCTGGATTGTTGCTGATCAAAGCTTGCGGAAGCGCGCGAGTGAGATCGTTCGTGGAATCGAAAGCAAATTCATACTTGGATGCTCCGCTCCTCAGCATGACTACGCGATGGGTTTCACACGATCAGTCATCTCAACTGGGTGGCTCACGATGCTCGACCCTCTTGCGCTATGCCCGCATGAACGTCCACAACTCGCAATCCTTCTGCTGATTGTTGTTAGGATTGCTCCCGTCGCCGGAATGATATGTTAGCACCTCGCTGCAGCTGGGTACGAGTGTTCCACGAACTAGCTTACGTGGCTCGAGACTTTGAAAGAGTGCCGGGAAGGCCGCGCTGTTTCATTCCAAGGCATTCGGAGCTCCTTCGCCGTGTTCGATACAAACGCTCTCCCGCTCGTGTGCAACCTTGACCCAGCTGTGTGTGTCTTGATCGACTTCTTTTTTCGAGCCGAGCGCGACGCTTTCTATATCCATAATGTAGTGGGTAGAGCAATCACGCCCTCTTTCCCAACTGATCAATGCGGGCGTTTTTGCAAGCCCCAACTATGAAAGAGGAAGGGTGATCAAGGCGGGTGTGACCTACGCATGACATGCAAGTTATCTCGCGTGCCATTCGGAATCTTTTCAAACTGCACGGGCAGTCCGGAGCGGTCCCAGGCCGCTCCTGTCGTAAGCATGTGCTGGCCATAGCTTCATAAGATCGACCCTCTTCCTAGCAATTTATCGCATCGTGCCATTATTAAATGTGGACTCTCTTGGCCTCTCTTGGTTGGCACTCTTGAGGACAGTAAGGACACTTCATCCTACTCTTGCCCTTGCTATGCTGATCCAAACTGTCTTTGGCCAGTACATGACCACAAGGTAGCATCATGGGAGGATTCGCATCGGTTGCCTGATCCTTGCTGACAGGGCACACAAAAATACTGTGGAAGGCGTATCCGGGCGGTAGAGGAGTTTCCACTGGTAGCTCGTTGACGCTGGTCCATTGCCCTCGTGTTTGCGCCATCACGCGTTCGAACTTCTCGAAAACAGGAAGAGCGATGCCGCCGGCTGTGACGGCTGTGTATAGTGGCGACTGGGATGAGAGTCCGAGCATGCCGCAGAACTCTCGAGTGAAGGATGTGGATGCTTCTTCGAATGCGGACTGGTTATAAAACAAGGCGTGGAAGGGCGAGTCCTGCAAATTGGGACTGAAAGCTAGAGAGGCACTAAGTGACGAGGTCTCCCGACTGTAGCGCTCGCCAAAAGTAGGGAACACACGCCGCGCGTATTCCAGTGCCCGCACTGGCCCTGCAAGATAGTCTGGGTCGCCGTCGGTCATCTCGTCGGATTTGGAATGATAGAGCTCCACAAATTTCAACCTGCTGAGCTCAAACTCGAGGTTGGAGCCGCGACGCTCTAGTTGATGGCTGTGGTGATGTGCCCAATCGATTGCCGGCTCGAGGTTGTGTTGATTCCGCAAAGCGTCGAGAATGTGATACATGTCTGCGAATTTCTGCTGCAGCCCGCTCTTCTCTCCTTCCTCTGCTGCGCTGCCTTCGCCGCTGTCTTGCATGGCCTCGTCGGCGTCGGCGAGATCATCGATCCAGTCCATCCCGGGTGAATGACCGGACTCTGTCCCTGCCGCATCCAATGCTACCGGCGGGTGCTCCTTTACCTCTCGCACGAAGGTTTTGGCGACATCAAACTTGCCCTCGCGCAAAAGATGCATGGCGATGGCACGGTTGATAAGGTGCGGCTGACTGACCAGCGCATCATTGGCGTTGGTGGGCAATACCGTGCTCTTGAACTTGTCTTTGAGCGCCTTGGAGTACTGGTTGATGCCTTTGTTGACCTCCCTCAAGTCCTCCTCGATCCTGCTGAAGGACTGCTTCAAGGGAGTCGAGAGCTTCGCCAGATGAAGCACGGCCGTGTCGGGGTTGTCAGCGACGGCGTCTCGTGTGGATTGCAGCAAATCGATCAGGCTCTGCACGTCGTCGATTGCCTTGGAGAGGTTTCCCCTCTTCTCCTGCTGCTCGTGCGCAGCCAGAACGGCGTCCATGGTGGAGAGGTGGAAGCCCGGGCGGTGGGGAATGGATATCGGCGGTGGTTTGTTCCGACTGCTGAGGCAGGACTAGAACATTTGGTCGTTTCAAGACACGAACGCCTGTTGCGGGAATGGAGGAGGTAGGTGCCGCTGTTGCAGTGAAGGTGCAGGTGGAGGTGCAGGCGTAGGAGGTAGCAGGAGGTAGCACGAGATGGCAGGTCGCATCATGCGCCGGCTCACGACTGCCGCGAGACGGGGTATTCTAGAATACACGCCGACGTCTCCTGGAGTCCCGAACGCCGACCGCCTGTTCTAACTTACATGTATCCAGCACTACTACCGTACCACCGACTGTCGGAGCACGTCGCAATACCCATTGCTCGAGCCGGAGACCGGTTCGATATCCTGATCGTGGCCGAGTCCCGGCGAAAGGCCTCATGCGGGCAGCCATGAGCGGAGCGCCGTGACCCGATTCCACAGTATCACAGTAGTGGCATCGCCACCCGCCATGACTGCCCGGGCGTCGCAAGAAGGCGCTCGACACAGGCCGCCGCCCCTTCTGACGTCCCTCAGCGCGGCCACTCAAGACACCACTCCCACCTCGCCCGCCCTGCACACTCCGACTCCGACCCGGCTGGACGGCCTGGACGCCAAGAGCGGGCTGCAACGCTTCGTCCTGACCGATCCTCTTGCTTTCCGCTATCTCGAAGCCGACCCGTCGACCACGCTGATCGAGCGCCGGACGGACCTCCAAGGCTACGAGTGCTACATCGTGGAACAATGGACGACATCCCGCATGCACCCTACGTGCATGATCACCACCTTCACGGGCGACCACACGAACGTCGTCAAGGTGGGCGTCTTGGGGCTACCTGCAGACGAATCGACCTGGTCGCCCCGATTACGTGTCTACTTCAAAGCACTCAACCAGTACCATGCCCGCCGCCGTGAAACTCCACTGGGAATTCTGATGGTCACGAACCTGGCCGGATTTCCATCGTCGCTCGCTGTAATCCCCGTCCCGGATGGCGACGTGGGCAAGCACAGATTCGATTTCTTTGTCAACGAGGATTTGAAGAGGTTGGGCTGTTCGGGGCGTGTGGGCCTCTCACTATCGCAGCCGGCTCCCTCCACAGTCGTCAAATTTCATCAGCTCTATCGAACCAGCGAGAAAAACGACATTTACAAATCCGTCATTGAGATCATCAAGTTGTGTCAGACTGCGCTCACTTTATTCGACAAGCTCGAAATCGATTACGCAGATGGCTTGCTGTGCGATGTCACCGAGAGAGCAATCAACGACTGGTGGCTTGAGTTCGGAAGTGATCATTATAACATCGAGCCGCACGATGGCATCTTGGGCCCAACCACCGTCGCCGGGCTCCTAGGCATGCTGATGGGTGCGAGGAACCGGCTGCATGCTATGGGTGCACCCACACCCAAGAACCCATTCGATATTGACGCCATGAAGAAAGCCATCAGCGCGTTCCAAAAACAGCAGAGATTCCCACGAACGCGTCGACTGGACCGGCGCACGATGGACAGGCTACACAAGGCAACGCAGAAAGCAGCCGATAAGGTTCAGTGGACTATGCCCAGGGCCGTCAAGTCAACAGTGGCTGAACTAAGTGGGAAAGGCGGAGACATCATACAGGATGGTATCGGGCGTCGCGACAGAGCAGGTATCGCGGAGATTGAGACCGTGGACATCGATCGCTTCGTCCAGCTGGTGTATAGCGATCGTTGCAAGTGGCTCTGGCTCGGCAAGCCAATGAAGAAACGTAAAGTCGGCGAACAAGCCGACCAGACCTCTCACGATGCCCAGGAGGCACCTGGATTCAGTAAGTCGCTCGTCTTCAAATCGGATGAGCAAGGCGGCTTCAGCTGGACGGCCGGTCGCAGAGGTACTGTTGATGGGAGTGAGCCACAGAAACGCGAGACGGAAGTGGAACAATATGGTGATTCTCGTGTACCGTCGCCCATCGACGAAGGCGACGAGAGCGACCAAGATGTGAAGCCGTCAGTTGTCAAGCGAGCCGCCGGCGTCAAGCAAGATGCCAAGAGCGGCTTTAGCAGAGTGAAGGACGTTGTCGGATTTCGCAACCATAAATCCAAGCCGTCGGTAGACGAGCCTGCGGCCACGTCACCCGTAGACCACAAGGCCAGCAAACGGCCTTCCGTTGCAAGATCGCATACGAGCCCCGTCAGCAGTCCCAATAGCCCCCATGCCTCTGAGACAGACCCATCACGAAACTTCTCTGTCAATGCTGCCGCTGATCAGAGCAGCCGACTGAACGTAGTTCTGAGTAATGGGGATTCCAGGAACCGCTCGACATCACTACTGTCCGCTGCTCAAATTACCTCGCAAGAAAGTCTGCGACCCCCCATTCATGCGGCTTTGAGCAAAACTTCGACAGCCGATGACAGCGACCAACATAAGCGAAGGAACAACTCTGGTACTACAGTTGGTACTGCAGATATTCCTTCCGTCGCTGGCTCGGTATACAATGGCATGGAGCTAAATGAGACTCTGCCGACAGGACCAGAGACTGCATTTGACGTTTCTCAATTGCTGCAACGAACCGTCTCATACTCTCATTACGTGACGACGGAACTGGAGACGCACAACGAATATGCTTATCCTCGGCAAATGAGCTTTAGTTTGGCGGAGGACAGTGTCCTCACTTGGGAGCCTGTCCATGAGAGCGATTACGATCCGTTTGCATCTCCTGCAGCCCAGATGGCAGAGCAGCAACAGACTGCGGAAGAGTTCAAGAAGCTTCGCGCTCTGATCACATTGCTCCAAACACGAACTGTGACCTGGACACAGAGTCAACTGGAGGAGATGCACATGTTTCTTGACAAGACGGATCGTGACCAGGAGAAACTCGATCAGATGCATTTGCCTCGCCAGCAGATTGTCCGTGAGCTGCGGATCCACACTGAAGGTATGCTTCGAGAGGAGAAGGACCGGCTAGAGGTAGGCGGCAAAGAGATTGAGACCCTTGTCGCAAAACTTGAGTACGAAATTGATGCATTGAAGACCAAGGTGGAAGACGTCCGAGTAGCGGTTGGCGACTACGAAAAAGGTGTGATCAGGATTGAGGAGAGGGTTAGCGAGCTGGAGAAAGAAGCTGAGAGAAGCAGCAGCTGGACTTGTACTGTGCAGTAATGTATAGACTGACGTCGTGTGTCATAGAGGTAGAATGTGTTCTGTGATTGATATGCATAGTGACCTCTCTGTCACATGCTTGCCAAATGTCGTCGGGCGGAAGGCTTCCGCGTGGAGGATAGAGCTCTCCACCCCAGCAACTTTACTTCTATTGACGCGACCATTGCTTTGCAGCTCCAACGCCGACACGACACCTGCGTTCCGGCGCCCCGAGCAACACCATGCGTCTCCGTCTGCGGATCGAGCGCAACGAGCTGCCGCCGGTCCAGGTCCTGCACGCGATTCCACCCACGCAGCAATCGCAAACCATTTCGCAATTTCTCCAGTCGATCAATGCTCTTTTCCCGCTCGAGTCGACCACTTGGGATATTTCCGATTATGCTGTTCTGGTCGCCGGCTACGAGGCCACGCATTACACCGAGGTCGGACAGGCGTTCAAGGACGAGGATGAAGTTGTGATCAAGCCGCTTGGATTCGCTGAGCTACGCGCTCGAACTTTGGGTGGACGAGATCAGATCAGTGAGGACGGGAGACATCTTTTGGATGGCGTGCCATTTGGGCGACCTATGCTGAAGCGCCCACGGCGTCCAGAGGTCAATATCCCGGCGAGGAAGAGGCAAAAGACGGACGATGCTGCGGATGCGCAGGCGCTAGCGCGTTTGGATAATGATGAGGACGAAGACGATGAAGAGGACGACGAAGACTTCGAAGATGCGGAAGTCGGAGGAGAAAGCGAAGGGGACGACGAGGATGCTGACGAGAGCGACGAGAAAGACAGCAGTGATGACGATTCGTCTGCGGATGGCAACAGCTCGGACGGTAGTGCCAGTTCGAGCGATGACAGCAGTGACAGTGATAGTGGGGGTAGCAGTGAGAGCGAAAGTGAGGTTTCTTGGGATGGCGTAGAGGAGGAAGTCAGCACTGCAGCTAAAGCGCCGAAGTCGAACGACATACCTGCGCCAAAGCTAGAACAGCACCAGGCCCTACCGAACGAGGGACAAGCTCGAACGAGGGACAGAAATCACCGCAAGAGGGACTCGAAAAAGCTCAAGCATCTCAAAGAGGCAGGCATATTGCCACCGCAGGCAACTCTGCAGGATATGCACGACTGGCAGCAAGAAGAGGGCCTGGACGATCGCAGCGTTATGGTGGCAGGGCAAAAAGCGAAAATGGAATCTGAACGCAAAAGGCTCTTGGAACAGATCGCATCAGGAGGCATCGACATCGCAAGCCCAATTGCAGCTTCCGGAGAAGATGATGAACCGCCGGAGGAGCAATCGAGTCGACCAAGTGCGAGAGAGGTAGAGACCGGTGAGGAAGCCATGAGCAGCGATGCAGCCAGCACGCAGATCATCACGGAAGCACAGCAAGCGGCAGAAGTGACGCCGATGAAAGCGAAGACCAAGCGAGGTGCAGAAGCTGATGATGCAGATCAGTCGTCGGCGTCCAAACGTGCCCGTTTGGACACAAAAAGCATGAATCGTCTTGTGTTTGGCTCACTCGGTCTTCATACCCCGAAGACCCAGGAAGAGCGTGACGCTCTACAGAAGAAGCTGTCTGTCCGCACCACGCGCGCTGCCGCAGTGTCCAGTGAACCGGTCATTGGGGATCTTCCGGAAGCAGACGAGGACTCGGATTTATGGCGCGAGAAAATCGTCCTCACCGCAGTCGAATGCGTAGATGAAAACGTTGAGCTCTCTGAACCGCCTTTTCCATTCAAGCAACGATGGGACCCCCAGTACCAATTCGCGGCAAAGCGAAAGCGGCCCAGAGGGAGGAAGTCTAACACACAGACCAATGGCGAGTTTGTCGAAACGTACGACAAATACAATCAGCACGGCGGAGGAGACGCGTTGGACTATGATGACCCGAAAGACGAGGAAGACGATTCATATTGGGAGGAGGGTGCATTGCTCGATAATGGTGACGAAGCTGAAAAGGACTCAGACGACGGGTTCCCCCCGTTGCCCGCTGATCACGCTTCGCTGCCCAATCTCGCCGAATCCGATGCGAAAGGTGGAGACTACATCACATACCAGGAGCTTGCAGTATCTGCTGCCACGAGCTGGGAGCCTAAGATCATATCACAAATCGCCAAGCTCGAAACGAAGATTGACGATGGTTCCTGGACCGTGGTGCTCAAACAGGGTCGGCCCAAGGAGTTCGATGAGAACGGGAATCGCATCTATGCCAAATTCGAGATGGAAGACTTTAGTGATGAAGGCACCGACACTGATTCGAAGACTTTGTCGTGGGCGCAGCTGCAAAATCCGAAGCTCTTGTTGCGCTCTGTCGATACAGTGGCATCCTAATCAGGAGCTCATAGCGTGCGAACACGAGACATAAGACATACCCACGTTGCTAGCACAGCATCAGCAGTCTTCGAGCCGAAGTTGTGTATCACAAAGTCAGATAAGCATCGCAATTCTCACGAGTTGTCGAAGTGGAACAGCGAGAGGAGCAAGAGTCAGCGATACCGCTGGCAAAATACCAAGTAAGTTTCACCGTTCTTCCATCAAAGCGGCAATTCTGCACACTCGAATCTCTTCTGCTTTCCGGTTCTTGTCTCGCGAATGTTCATTTAGCTCCGCGGAGATCCTTCGAGCCCTACAGACGTCACTCAGACGTTCGACGAAACGGACTGCTTGGGACTGCTACGCATGCATGCGGACAGCTGTTGCGATTGTTTGTAGCATGGCATCACGACGGCCCTATCGAACGGCGTTCGAGTGAGCAGTTCACGCTTCGTCACAAAGATTGGTCAACTGAATGTCTGGCCGCAACGCCATTAAATATCGTGCATACGACCACTTTTACCACAGTATTGGACGCCTTAGAACAAATTTGACCGTCGGGACGGAACTAGTGGCAGATGTCTTCGATGCTGTTTGATGCCTGGGGTTGTCTGCTACTAGCATTCCAATTCCTTAGGCTTGTGTGTATTTGTAAACGACATGTACGTCGCCGAAGCTTGCGTACGTCTGTAAACAATATGTACAGAAATCCCTTTCTCGGCCCGTAATATTGCCCAGCGAATAAGTCCTACCCGATGAACAATGACATGCGTAACTCGCGAAAGGATCGAATCTCGCTCGCCAAAATTCGATGCCCCACAGCTGGTAAGAGTATCTTACCGTTGCGGTGTCCCGTTCGGATCTAGGCAGCTTGCCTATGCCTGCCGACTAAGCCGTCTGTGTTGATAACCCGCAGCACTACAGCCTAGCGCATTCAATTCTAGCTCATCCCTAACAACCACTTCACTTCACTCGTGTACGTTCTCATCGTCTCATCAGAACACAACATCTCCACAGAAAATCCCACATATCTCCAACATGGCAGACTGGGGCACCAAATCCATCGCCGCCGCCTTCCAAACATCCCACTCCCACCCATCCTCCGACATCGAACCCTCAAAAACAGCCCTCCCAACCCCCTTCGTCGTCTGCATCATCGGCGCCTCTCGCGGCATAGGCACCGGACTCGCATCAGCATACACCAAAGCAGGCAGTACAGCCCTCATCCTCGCCTCCCGCCGCATCTCCGGCCTCGAAGCAACCGCCCAAGCCTGCAAAGCCCTCAGCCCGGCCATCGAAATCGCCATCGTCCCCTGCGACATCACATGCCCATCTTCTGTCTCCTCTCTCGCGACAAATATCCAATCCCGCTTCGGTCGCTTAGACGCGGCGATAGTGAGTAGCGGCTACTCGGGTCCTGTCCAAACACAACTCACCGAAACGGAACCGGAAACGTTTCTCCATGCTACGCGTGTGAACTATATCGGAACGTTCTACTGTGCGAAATTTCTCGTTCCGCTGTTATTGGACACAGTAAACGGAAAGCGAATTTTCATAGGCGTTTCGTCTCTCGTGTCGATGATTGTTCGAGGTCCCATTGCGAATACGCAGTATTGCGTGTCGAAATGCGCGCAGTTGAAATTGTTGGAACATCTGCATGAGCAGTATTCGGGGCGAGAACTGAGGGTTTTTGCGGTTCATCCTGGGGCGGTTCTTAGTGAGATGGCAGATGAGACGACGCCTGAGGAGTTCCGGCCGTTTTTGACCGACAGTCCCGAGCTGTGTGGGGCGTTTTGTGTGTGGTTGACGAAGGAGGACAGACAGTGGCTTAGTGGCAGGTTATTGAGTGCGAAGTGGGATGTCAAGGAATTGGAGGGAAAGAAGGAGGAGATTGTGACCAAGGATGCACTCAAGTTGCAACTGAGCTTGCCGTAGCAAGCTTCTATGGTGTCAACGATAGGACCACATGCTTGATGAGCCCGTGAGCTGGGAAGATATTCCGCTAGCTTCCAACTCCGTGACAGAACTCAATAGCCACTCCAAGAAGGTACATCGTATCCAACCTGGTTGTACATTTGAGTCTGTTGTGCTGCAAAGGCGGCCTCGCGCTGCGCATGCTGCTGTTCCTCTTTCTTCTTCTTGAGCTGCACAAGACTGCCTTTGAGGCCCCTCAAATAGCGCCTCGCCTCGTTGACTAGGTGCTCTGGCTCGTTGGAGTACTTGAGGGCTTCGAGCATAGCACGAACCTGCTGTCCATTAGGAGACGTAAACTGAGTTGATGGAACCAAGACTTACCTGTGTTTCTGACTGAATGTGCGGACACACACGTGCATGACCATAATGAGCCATGCCGCACAAGTTGCAGAACTCAACACCGGCGAGTTTGAGAGGACAGCTGCCAACTGGGTGATAGCGAGCACAAGCCCGACATGAGATTCCAGGTGGCTCGATCTTTTGCGATCTCTCTCCGGATACGCGGGGATCCCCATTGCCGGCGGCGAATGTGGCAGCCGTAGGATCGGCAGGAGTCGACGCATTTGGCGCAGGAACAATAGCACGCTTGAATGTGGGGTAGTCTGCGACAATTCGTTTCAGCTCATGTTCTCTTTTTGCGCTTCTTTGGTGAACGTTGTTGGAGATTTGGGTATATTCTCGTCATCACTAATGATGATGGCCTCATCAGGCACCTTCATGGATGAAGCAGATGCCTTCGTAGCCTTGGAAGTTTTCTTGCCTGTTGAAGGCAAAGATCTCTTCTTCGGTGTGTTATCAGATGTCAGGTCATTGAGGGCGCCTTTGCCATTGGGCGCAGACTTCTCACGCTTCGGCTTCTTCTTTGTGGTCCCAACAGCGCTTCGCGATTGCGCTTTAGCTGATGATGAGTCGGCATGAGAAGCCTTACGGCCCTGTTTGGCAACGGAAGGAGTTTTCTCCTTCATCGCCGTCTTAGGCTTTGCTGTCGCCTTCAACTGGGGTTTCGACGGAGTGACCGCCGTTTTGGGTGTAGAATTCACGGCTTTGACGGGAGTCTTACCTTTCGTGGTTGTGCCTGTAGGAGGTTTAGTACGTGGTGCCGCCAGGTCCAGCAACTCACCATCCATACCCTCACCTGGTTCGTCAGCATCGTCGTCGCTTTCGTCAGCCTGGAAATCCGTATCGCTATCGCCCCCGGTGTCTTTCTTCTTGCGACGCTTGATGGGAGTGATATCCATAACTTCCCCATCAGCACCTTCACCAGCGTAGTCAATACGCTCACGAGCACGGCGGCCACGTCCGAATGCCTCAGCCTTCGCAGTGGCTTCCTCTGCGGCGATACGCTCGCGCTCTTTTAAAATATTTGCCCAGACTCCAGGATCCGGAATGGAGTCTTCAGCCTCGTTCACGGCATCCTGTAGGGCCGAGTCGCCGTTTGCCCAGACACGGGCAAAGGAGAATTGAGTCTCTGCCGTCTTGTCTTCACCAGCCTTCGTGTCTTCCATGTGCGAACAATCAATCAGCCTGTCCACGGCCATTGAGTCGTATACGATATCTTGTTCGCCATCGTCCTCGAACAACTCGCTCGCGCCATGTCGAAGAACAGAGACTAGATCAGTCTGCTCAGCATCATCGGCATCCATCTCTTGGATGAGGACGTGGTCAAGCGCGAGCTTCTTGCGGCCGATCTGCATAATGCGCTCTTCCGCACTTGCACGCGTCACTATCTGGAAGCACAGAACCTTCTTTTGCTGACCGATACGATGAGCGCGCGACAGCGCCTGAATGTCCTGGTGAGGGTTGAAGTCAGGATCGAGAATGATAACTGTATCGGCCGTAGCCAAGTTGATACCAACACCACCCGCACGAGTGGAAAGCAGGAAGGCAAACAATGGCGAATCTGGCGCGTTGAACTCGTCGATCCGCTTTTGCTTGTTGAGAGAGCTGATTTGACCGTCAAGTCGTTGGTATCGTAATTGCATGCCGTCCATAAAGTCTTCCACACAGTCAAGCATCTCGAGGAACTGGCTGAAGACAAGGACTCGGTGGCCGCGTTCCTTAAGCTTGGGAAGCAGGATCTCGAGTAACTTGAGCTTTGAACTTGCATCGACCAGATTGCGGTGTGAAGCCGCCATATCCACGTGCCGATCCTCGATGCTCTTGTTATACACGAATGGGTGACACAAGCACTTTCGCAACTGCATGAGAATGTTGCTTAAGCTTGCCCGCTCTCCTTGCTTCAGGTTGGCATCGGCGCTAAAGATGGCCTTCATCAAGTCGGGGTTCTTCGCAAGAATGCTCCGGTACAGCTTTTTCTGCACGATGCTCATGCTGACCGGCACAATGACTTGTGCCATAGGCGGCAAAAATGTCAATACTTGTGCCTTTGTGCGGCGCAAGAAGAATGGTTTGATCATGTCGTGGAGCTGAGCAATTTTCTCTTGATCGAGCTCGGCAAACTCCTCTTCGAGCGCGGCAGCGTCAAAGCTGTCGTCCAGAAAGTGAAGCAGGTTGAAGAGCTCACGCTGGTTGTTCTGCAGTGGCGTTCCCGTGAGGAGAACCTTGAAGGGACATTTCAGCGCGCCTAGTGCACTGTAAAGCAAATTCTTGTCGTTCTTTAGGCGCTGCCCTTCATCAACGATCAGGCCTTGCCATTGCACACCCCTGAAGAACTTTCGGCAGTTGTCATCTGCGGCGGCATCGTAACTGGTGACAACAACATGGCAGCGAAGATCTTTGGCGCCGTCAGGGTAGAGTTCGTGCTTCATGGCCAGATCTCTGCTTTCCCGTGTGCCATAAAAGGCCACCACGCGAAGGCTTGGTGCCCAGCGCTTGATTTCTCGTCGCCAATTTGGACAAGTCGAATTTGGTACAACTACCAAGAAGGGGTAGCAATTGTGCTCTTGCACCAATGTCGCAATGAATCCGATGATCTGGATTGTCTTGCCAAGGCCCATTTCATCTGCAAGAATGGCGTTCTTCTGCGTGAACCACTTGTAGTAAAGCCAGTTCATGCCTTGGATTTGATACTCCATCAATTTGCCGCCTTCCAATGTTTCAGGCTGTGTAGTCTTCTCAAGAGTGCGGAAGTCGTCCTTGCGCACTTTCTCCAGACGGATCTTGAGAGTGTTCGGTTTCGGCTGCCTCACGTAACGCCCAGCCACCCAGTCGTTGTAGGCAGTCACGAAATCAGTCCATCTCTCTTCATCGTCTGGGCCGGGAGGTGTCTCCCACACGGCATCCTCGTATGTGAGGCCTTTGTACTTGATGAGGGCCTTATCAACCTCCCGTATGCGAGCCTTGTCAATTTCTTGGGTGCTGATGTCCACGATGCTGGTGAACTTGACGTCGAGGACAATGTCAGTTCGTAGATAGTCTTCTGGAATGGCGTCCTCTGTGCGCATCTTTGGATGCTGAGCGTCGTCGCGCTTCATGAAGGCTTTGCGGGTGACAAAGGGTGTGACACCCCATACCCAGGGGCCCGGCATCCACTTTGCTCGGAAGTACGACATGCCATCCCAACGGACCAAGTACACCTTATCCTCTTCCTCGAGTCCTTCGAGACCTTGGTCTGGGTCGTAGAGATCCTCGTCTACAGGCTTCCAAGCAATGAGTCCTGATACTTTGGCAGGCATTTCCACGCAGTCCTTGCACTTCCAGTCTCGACTATACTCGCGGAAACGTTGCTCAGGATCAGCTTCCAGCTCCAGCATGTCATAGTCGGCCCGAGAAGGAAGATGCTCGTAATGGAAAGCCCGGAAGCAATGGGTGCAACGGAACATGACGGCGTCCACATTGTTGATCGATTCAGATGGCACGTCGTAGATTGGATCCACGCCGTCATTCTCCTCTCGGTCTCGCTGCTCTTGGGCTGCGGACTTGCGTGGTCTGAATGGACGGCATGATGTACCGTGCTGCCTGCATTCCTGACATTTGCCCTGATCAGGAGCTGTTTTATCCTTCTTCCGCGGGTACCCAACACAGCGACGGCACTGCAGCACGAAGTCATCTTCATCGACTTTGGTGACCAAGTGCTCGCGATTCGTTCGATGGCCCAGGCATTGCTTGTGATATACCAGAGAACAGCCTTGACAGCAGATGAGTTTTGCGAAGTTCGAGCCCTCTCCACACACATCGCAATACTGCGAATGCCGCATGCGGAATTCATTATTACGTGGCAGGTCTTTGAAGCTCTCACGAACACCCACCGCCTTGGGCTTGGGGGGCTGCTTAGGCTCCTCCGACTCTGATCTGTAGATGTCGTCGACTTCAATCTCAGTCATGCGGTCGAGATTTCTCGTGGCCCGTGAACTATGTCGAGCTCCTTCACGAACGGTCTTGGCTTTCTTCGCTGGGGGTCCAGCACGACCGCGCTTTCGCCGACGTTTGCCGGATAAGTCGGACACGAGGAGGTTCTCACTGTCGGAGGCCTCTTCATCGTCCTCGCTGAGCCCAGTGGACTGTCGGCGAGTGCGCATACTGCGACCGTTGGAAGGCCGACTAGATTTACGAAGTCCGGTACGGGTGGGACGCTGAAGCTCGTCTTCTGAATAGTCGTCTCCATCTTCGTCGTCCTCATCCTCGGGCTCACCCATTTCGATGTACTGGGAGATGTCCTGTTGTTTGCGCTTTCTGCCGCGAAGCAGGCGAGACGCTTGTGTTTCATCTTCCGACAGCTCTTCGTCACTATCAACTACGTTGTCAACCGTGCTTACGAATCCATCATTGTTTCGTTTGCCAGCATTTGGTCGCGAGGAAGACATTCTGCCGGTGCGCCTGTTCCGGTCTGCGCGAGGGCCGCGCCGAGTTGGTGCGGACTGCTCAACAGGTGGGCCGACGCCGGTGAACTCTGCAATGGCCTCTTCGCCGTTGTCGTAGCCAAGCAGATCGTTGAATGGCACCTGTTACCGACGTGTCAGAATGTTCGTGGTAGGTGAGTTGTTGAGGTAGGTTGCGAGGCCGAGGAAGACAGAGAAGGCTTTTTTAACATCATGCAAAGATCAAGTGAAGGCAAAACTGAAGGGCCGCGCGTGAAATCCACGCAACACCATGACACATGTCGAGATAGCACCTGAGGTAGCACCTGAAGACACAATGGCGACTGGTATGCTCAGGCCTAGAGTGAGGATGAGAAGACTTACATAGTCGTCATAAAAGTTGCCGAACTGGACTTTGTACAGCACAGTTCCATCTTCGTAGGAATGTTCGCTGAGAACCTTGCGCACACGTTCTCCGCCGTGCCGCAGATCGTCGAACTCGCGGATATTGTGGGCTTCTTTTCTTGACACCTGAACGAGCACTTTGGAGGCGCCTCGGGTTTGTCCAGCTTCATACGCTCTGCCCTTGCCCTTTGCGCGCTTCGGCGGCTCTTTCTCCACAAACAATGTGTCGAGCTCGGGAGTTGCGTCCGAGTCCATGCGGTGTGTCGAGCTTGGTCCGGACGATCGATGCGGCGGGGCATTGATCGGTTTGAAGCCCACGGAGACTGCAGGAGGCGAGGGCGACGCTGTTGTTTGTGGAGGTCCGCGCAATGGGTCTTCATGGAGCACTTCCGGCGACGGACTGTCCCAGACACGGTCGACAGCAGCAGCCTGGGACCTTCCTACGACCATGGGCGCGACGGGAGCGGGCGGTGGAGGAGGAGGAGGAGGACGCGGTGCCTTGAGTGTGCCGGTGCCCAAGTTCCAGGTGGCCAGGTCGACGGCCGTGTCGCTATCATCGTCGGAGCCCACTTGGGGGTCGAAGTGGAAAGACATGTCGATTCGGTCGCCTTGTCCAGTTCAAGGCGTACTGTATTCAATCTTCCGTGAGTGCAAACATGAGAGAGCGCGTATGTGTGCGAAACGACCAGCAACATCGACGCGACGTGATGGATGTTCCTCCGGGGTTCGCGACAGCCACAGGCCGAATTTCGGCCGACATTATTCAACGAACCTTTCTCGCAAGTAGGGATCCATCGCAGCATCCAATTCATGTCTTCGTCGCTGCTTTGCAGGCGCGTTTGTTGCCTACGCAGACTGCCGGGTGTGCACATTGCAAGACAGCAAGCATGGGTGTCGACCACCTCTGCCATCAATCGAGGGCTGCGGGCCACGAAAAGTGATGGCCGCAACTTCAAAGGAGGCAAAGACTGGCCTTCCAGAGCTCGCGCCTCAGCTCGAGATGCCCAAGAAGAGCGAATTCCAAGGCCCCCACCGGAGGACCGAAGACGCTTGAGTGCTTATACTGGACATCAGACTGCAACCCGTAATGGATATGCAGGCCGCATCGGGACGCCTCGAGAGATTCGCCCGGCCTTCTCAGGATCACGGCATCGCGATGATCGCAGAACATATCAACCATTGAATCCCGGCCGACGAGAGAGAGCCGAACAGGCAGCAGTCCGGTCTAGTCGATCTGATGGCAAATCCACGAGGTTCTCCGTAATCGAAGCATCTCGATCACGCGCGGAGTCTGCCCTTGGCCTCCGAGGGCAGCCCAATTTTCGAGCACAGCCAAAACCAGCCGAAGGGCTGTTAAGGTCAATCAAGGATGCGTGCCGCCAAATTCACTTCTTACAGCAGCAGCAGGAAGCTGGAGAGAGCCACAGCGTCGACGAGCTGGTCAGGGATGCCAGGTCATCTCTAAAGAAAGTGAACTCTTATATCACCTCGGGTCAATTTCAGCATGATGAGCCCGCGGAAGCTGTTGTCTCTCTTTTCCGCAAAAAGGCCAGGGCTGGGACCTTTTTGGCGGGGCAGATGCCTGATGGCGAACGAAGCGTCATTTACGTGACCAAGGATGGTGTCATCGATCTAGCTGTGGGCAAGACTGCACCAGTCAATTCCAAGCCCAGAGATGCAAGACCGACCAGAGATGCGCGGGAATCAGAGGTCCACAGGCACGATCGCCGCGATGCACGGAGCAACGATCGGTCAGTTGATGCGCGACGGCCAGTGAAGGAAGACGACGAGGTTCCGGTCTTAATACCCTACACTACAGCAGCAAGCGAATTCCTCTATGGCTACAACAGTGTCCTTGCGGCGCTCACGGCACAACGCCGCAAGCTGTATAAGCTGTATATGCATCCCAAGATTTTCAATGCAGATATTGGGGGCGAAGGTACTGTGTCCGGAGACAAGCCAGGCAGCGAATTAGTGGCACTCGCGAAAGAAGCCGGCATCCCTTTCCGCAATGAATTCAAGACGGCTATGCTAGACAAGATGTCAGATGGCCGCCCGCACAACGGTGTGATCTTGGAGGCATCAAAATTACCTGCTGTGCCGGTCGTCGGTCTGCGCAAACCGGAATCAAGCAAAGGACTGATTCCAATTGAGCTCGGTCCACAAACAGCTGAAGATGCGAAAATCAATGGCAGTCCCAAAGTCATCAACGCTTTGAGCTGCAGCTGGCGCCACCCCTTCATCGTCATGGTCGACGGTATCACTGATCCCGGCAATCTCGGCAATATCATTCGAACCTGCCACTTCTATGGTGTTGATGCGATTGCGGTCGCCACAAACACTTGCGCGAATCTTTCCTCTGCTGTATTAGCAAAAGCCTCGGCCGGAGCTTGCGAAGCAATGCGGCTGCTGTCCGTTTCGCAACCCTCGAATTTTGTACACGACTCTTCCAAGTATCGATGGAAAGTCTACGCGGCGGTGGCACCAACCGGGAAGACCGACTTCTCTGGGCAGTTCCTCAGTACATCACGTGTCTCGGCCGACAGTCCTTTGGCGAAACATCCATGTATCCTGATGCTTGGAGCAGAAGGCGAAGGCTTGAGACAGAATCTGCGCAATCGCGCGGACTACTTCGTGTCCATCGAAGGCGGTCAAAGAGCCAAGAGCGTCCCAGATATTGCTGTTGACAGTATGAATGTTGGTGTAGCTACTGGCGTGCTTCTGGAGGCATTCATGCGCAAGCCAGTAAACGCACCTGACAACATTGCGAATGATGACGATTTGTAAGCTAGCGAATATATTTGTACATTACAGTATCGCATGAAAATGCAGCTGAAGATAATAAAGTCTATACTCTGCGGCTTCTTCTTCATAGCACAAGGCACAAGCCCCACTTGTGCCTGCCAAGTCTGCCATCAGCTGGGTAGAAGAGCGCGCAAAGCGCTCTCTGAGCTGTTTGCAGAACTTTATGTTCCCAGCTCTAAGACACTGAAGCGACAAGAGCACGCCCTTCGACTTCCCAACTTCTACCTCTCCCAATGCCCAGTGACGAGATCATCTTCTACGATCTGCCCAGCAGAGGCACGCCCAAATGCTGGAGTTTGAATCCCTGGAAAGGTGCATAGTCCATTATTCCATTCATTGACAAGCAGCTGACAAATGCACCAGCTCGCCTCGCCCTCAACTTTAAGAACCTTGCCTACAAGACCGAGTGGGTCGAATACCCTGATGTAGCACCAACCTTCAGATCTTTCGGGATTCCACCGAATTCGCCCAGCCTCAATCCCAATGCCGAATATTCCATCCCGGCCATCAAACTCCCAGGAAACAAGCACATCATGGACTCGTTGGCTATCGCCCACGAGCTCGAACGCCTCTACCCCGAGCCCTCTCTGCAGCTCGCAAACAACGACTACGCCGCTCGGATGCAAAGCGCGGTGATGGAACTCTGGTCCTCTTTACAGCCGATCGCTGTGCCGCGCGTTCCAGAAATGGTTCTCAATCCCAAAAGCGAGGAGTATTTCAACACGACGCGGGCGAAGCGTTTCGGCATGCCACTCACCGAGCTTGCGAAGAGTGACCGGGCTGGTGAGCAGGCGTGGAAGGGCGCGGAGCAAGCGATGGATGCCATCATAGCGATGCTTGAGGAGAATACAGGGGAATTCGTACAGGGAGATGAGGCTAGTTTCGCGGATTTCATCCTGGCTGGCGTGTTCAGGTTTTCGGAGATTGTGGACAAGGAGGGAGACCTGTTTGGGAGGCTCATGGGGCATCACGATGCATTCAGGCAGCACTATGAGGCTTGCAAGCCTTGGCTGGAAAGGGACGACTAGGGAATTTGTGATGTCTGGATGTGACGGGACTAGTCGATGCGGGAGCAAAAGACGAGATGGAGGTTGTGATTAAACACTGTGGTGTGGATGATTAGGACCAGTCAGTTCTATCGACTATGCAATTTGCTGCAGTGTCCACTCACCGGCTCAGAGCAGATTTGCATTCATTCCATAAGCACAAGAAATAGGTCCTGCTTGCAATTGATGGAATATCGTAAGTGAGGCCATTAGGAGCCCAAATCGAAATGTACGCGGCTGTCGGCGAGGCCCGGAAGCGACTTGCTGTCTGACTCTCACGCGTCAACACACGTTTTGCAACAGCTCCAATCTCACACGCGCAATCACAACATCATCTGTCAAAGCGATATACTCGATCCATCAACCCGCGGCCAGAATTCACTTCTCACATGCCGTGTCTTGCGATCGTTTCACCAAAGCTACCGCCTTTCCCTGCGATACTTGACTCTTGGAGACCGTCATATTTGTCGGATGCAAAGACTCATCATGGCGGGCTGAGAACAGGATCTGTCTCAGCTGGTCGTTCGACAAGCACTTTCGACGCTTCTCGACCAGCCACTTCCTGGAATGATGACACATTGTCTGATATTCCCATTACTAGTCATCGGATCGCATTGTTTGTATGCGCAAGATCGAAAGGTCGTGTCGGACTCTCTCTCCAAGTCAACCTCACACCTCGCCTTTGGAAATTTAGTTTTGATGGCAGACTTGCTCAAGGATATATGGAGCCGACCCAAGATCGAGTTGAATTGGTGGGAAATGTTTACTTCAGTCTCACAGAATGTCTTCCTTTTTTGACGCCGCGATATTTACAATATTCGGAAAAGAGTTCGAGAGTTTTTGTTTAGCTTTGGACGAACGCATTCATCAGAAAGTGTGCTCACGTCAACCTCAGGCCCTGGTGACTTCACATGCGTTTCCTGCCAGCGGCCCCGCCTTTCATCCGCGCTGCACTAACCACATACAGTAGTCAATTGGACACGATCCGCAGATACCACTGTACTGGCTATCGGGCTGCTCGCCCTGCCCCAAGCTGCTGGCCTGGTATGTCTCTCTCAAAGCGCAGCCGCAGTCTCACTTAGTGATGTGCCGGTCACTGTGACCGGGCCGTGACCGGGCCGTGACCGCTGTTTTGGTCACAAATAGGGCTTGTAACCGTATGACCGAACCTAGGTGCCAAGACCTGCTTTGTTTATAATTTAGTTTAGTCTCTTTAAAATTTAGTATCTAGCAGATTTAATTAGAGTCTATTAAAGTACTAGGTAAGTATTTAACTAGTTAGCTTAGTATAAACTCTAAATCGATACTAGAGCAACGCGACGAGAAATGCTTCGAAAACAGGACTAAATACTATACGCTATACTATAGCTAGGCTCCTAGAACTCGAGATATAAACTATATAGGGTATTGTTTAGTATATACTAGCTTTTTAGAGCCAGAAGGCCCCTCGATAGTCGAACATGCCTACGAATCTCGGTTACTTCGGTTATAGGCCGGCTACACAGCAAAAGCGTCGGTCACAGCTCGGTCACGTCGGTCACACGGTCACGTAATTTTGTGACGTGGCCCAGGCACAACACTAGTCTCACTGTTAGCCCACAACCTCGACGATGTCGCTAAACAAGACTTCTTCCACTAGCCTCGACGATGGAAAGCGAGAACGCACATTTGAACGACATGCGCACGACGCAGTCAACAATTCCGAAAACGAAGACGCGGGTCTCGTCGCGCTGGGCTACACGCCAGAGTTGACGAGAAACAGATCGCTGTCTGCCGTCGTATTCCAGTCAGTTGCCATCAGTGAGTGTATCAAGCGCCAGCGAGTCTACGCATACGCAGCAACTGACTTAGAGATTCCGAGTTTTAAAGCCGCAGTTCCATTTGGAGAAGGGACTGCATTGAAATCTGCTATCATCGGAGGAGTCCAGTTGCCGTACTTCGTTGGCTGGATTATGGTATCGATCTTGGACCAAACGGTGGTGATGAGTCTCGCAGAGGTATTGGGCACATCTCTACCCCGAGAATTGCGTTCTGTTTTGATCATAATAGCTGACTTGGTACAATGATCATAGCTCGCATCAAGATTTCCAACTGCTAGCGGGCCACAATTTTGTAATACGCTCAACGTGCGCTTTATCGTTGGAAGATCACGACCGCTGACTTCTGGCCTTGCCATTAGGGGTGCATCAATTGATGCCTGCCGGCCGTGTGCGAACGACACTTTCATTCATGACCGGCTGGATCTGGCTCGTGGGCAACTGGACGATTGCGTTGTCGGTCAACTTTGGATTCGCCTCGCTCATCGCCGGAACTGTTATAATGTATCACCCGGACTGGGCAGCGACCGACTGGCAGCTACTGCTCATGTTCTATGCCATCTGCATCGCAGTCTTCAGCATTTGCGCCTTTGGAACCCGATTTCTGCCATACGTTGATACGATAGCGGCTGGCTGGAATCTTCTATGCATCATCATTGTGTTCATCGGTCTTTCCGCAACTGCGAAAGAGGGACGACACAGCGCTGCGTATGCTCTGACGCACTACAACAATACGCTCAGTGGATGGGGTTCCCTGGAGCTTCGCCATCGGTCTGCTTCCTGCTGCTTACACTTATGCAGCGATGGGTATGATATCGAGCATGGCAGAAGAAGTGCGCGAGCCTGAGCGAATGCTACCAAAGGCTATGTGTTGGAGCGTTCCTCTCTCCGCTGTCATGGGACTCTTCTTCATCCTACCCATCTGCTTCACACTGCCACCACTCGAAGATGTCCTCAACGCCCCGGCCGCTCAGGGCCTTCCTTATATCTTCCACCATGTCATGGGTAGTCCGGGAGGCGGCCTCGGGCTTATGTTCTGGGTCTTGGGTGTGGCTGTCTTCTGCTCGGTCTCTATCACCACCACGGCGTCGCGTTGCACGTGGGCTTTCGCAAGGTAGGAAAAGTCACGATCAGTTGAGATGTTGCTGACAACGGCTTGTAGGGATCGCGCCATTCCATTCTCAGGGCTATGGTCCAGGCTTGATTTCGGCGGCACACCCATCATGACTTTACTACTCACGACCATCGTTCAAATGCTGCTAGGTTTAATCAATCTCGGCTCAACCAGCGCTTTTACTGCATTCGCCTCTGTGGGGGTGATTGGGCTCGCGGCTGCTTATGCTCTTCCAGTTACTGTGAGCATGCTCGAAGGTCGAAAGGCTATGTCGTCAGCTAAATATCGGTTGCCTTCGGTCGTTGGTTGGGCTGTCAATGGGATTATGGTCATTTGGATTGTCTTCCAGATGATACTCTTCTCCATGCCAACGACTTTGCCTGTCACAGCAACAAGCATGAACTATGCTAGTGTTGTTTTTGCGGGATTCTTTGCCCTCAGCACAATGTATTATGTGCTATGGGCTCGGAATGGTCAGTGTCATCTTCTGCATGGGAGCGAGTGTATTCTGACTTCTTACAGTTTACGAAGTTCCACCAATATCGCATGGTTTGTGAAGAATCATGATTGACGCGCTGCTCGTCAGCAATTCCAACAGCATGATTGTCTCCATGTTTGTATAGACGTTCGACATGTAGCGACGGAACTATAAATTCGAGCCAAAGTCTCACGCGGATGAGCATCGCAAATACTACCCTTAATAGAGTTCATACTCGCGCTATCTATCAGCTGAGAGAGAGAGCCGTAGCTATTACGATTGTTGAGCATTTCTGGAGACGTCGAACCAAAGATTGGCCTCGTCCATTCGCGGGGCTTGATATATGATTCAGATTGATGGTCACGAGAAAGTCGAGATACAAGTTTACCGCATAGACGAAAAAATGTACCAGAACTGCCATAGCAAACTTCACAGCCCATGCCAGGCGTTCGCACTACCCAGAACTCAAAAATCTGCCTCCTCTATTGCCTGTTTGGGCCAAGCATCGATGCAACAGCAAGGCTCTACCATGCTGATCCTGAGGGGAAACAGTGACAATCCAGAGACCACAGACGCAAAAGGTGGTGACGATTCGCAAGATATATTATCAAGTCCGCTCGAATGACAGCAGTATTCTTTGCGGCGCAGCACAGACGCATCGTCGAGACAGTTTCCATCGCAAAATTCCAATTCCAGGATGCAGCTACTGTCAATCCTGTTCGTGGTCCCTTTCGCTCTTGGATACACGACATCTCCAACAGCGACAGAACCATGCCTCTCCGAGCCCGAAGCCGCCAACATCGCTCGCCGCTGGTTCTCCATCTTCCAAACCGATGCACAAGGCAACGGTACTGGCGCCGCACTCGTCGATGTCACTCTAGCGCCCAACTTCCAATACACGGATGAAGGAGCTACATTTGGAGATCCTGCTCCATTATACACGAATCAAACTGCAGTGTACGATTCTGTTTCGAGCTCAGGATATAGTGACGCATTGGTCACGGACGTCAAATATGATGTGCTATACGTCTTTTCTGGCTGCTCGGTCATTGGAGCTAGATGACAGGGGATTCGAAGAGTGCCAAAGCGGATAGTGTGTAGGTTTTATAAAATCCTGGGGACGACCGCGGTTGTGGAGCTCGCTGACATGGGACGAAATGAAAGCACTGTACTGGTTGGAACGGCGATTCGATACTTGGGGACAGATTACTTGCAAGTGGATTTGGCAACTAGGTGAATATACAATGCAACTTCGTCGTCGGATCTTTTGAATTATTACAAGCAGCTTGGGGACTCGAGTGTGCTGGCAGGCTAGCAAACGATGATGGAGGCTATTGATTGTGCAATGCTTTGACAGTGATTGGTGCTGTTCAGCGTATCATTTCGCTTCTATAATGTCCAATCAGATAATCGGACGAAGCTTGATGGACATGCAAGCGAATTGCTGCAGACACCCAGCTCGACGCAAATGATACCTAAGCAAGATGAAACACCGATTGACATAGCTTTCCTCAAACATACTGATGCCCGCATTAGAGCTATGGAGCAAACTGCGCTACTGCCTTATGTCTAAGACAAATGACAATTTGATCGCTATTCTACTGGAAAGATATATCATCTCTGGATGATAGCGCCGAGAAATGCAGGCGAGGTTGCAACAAGGCAAACAGAGGATTAATGGGAGCCTGCCTTTTGATTTCAAATTGCTCTTGTGCCTGCGTAGTGGAAGCTGCCGACCGATTCCACGGACGACTGGCATAGGGAAAGGATTCTCGCGAACGATCCGTAACTGGCTGGTACGAGGGCGCGAAGTGAATACATAACAAAGAGGACTGCCACGGAAACGCAAAAGAATCAAAGAGTAACTCCGCGCAGAGTGCTTTCCGTGGGTCATGTTAGATACTGTTTGAAGAGCTGATTGAACGGTGCAGAAGCAAGGTCAGGCGTAATGCAAAACAGCACTACCAACGCAAAAAGATGAAGAGAAATTCGATTGCAGCACGATCTTATCCGCTATGCATCATGGGCTATAGTCGTGATGCCAATCAGTGCAGCGGAAACATACAGGCATAAGGGTATATCGAATCACCCGAATGGTCACGTAGGCTCAAGGTAGGCCACTGATGGCGAAAGAAGAGGCAAAAAAGGTGAGCCCCAAGTATTGGTATCGGGTTGCTCATACATGTCGGTTTGTTCCGAAACGGGGAATTGAACCCCGGCCTTGTCGGCGCTGCGTTCGAGATGCATCGAAGTGAGAGCGACAAATCCTAGCCACTAGACCATTTCGGATATGTGTTGATGACAGGCAGCAGTCAAAATCGTTTACAAAGCTCAAACAAAGATCTCAAGTTTCCCTTGCGTCTTCGTGTGTCCTGTCACTGTAAGTATAGCAAGCGCAGTCTCATAGATCTTCAGGCGGTTGAAAATTCGCGTGCATAGCTCGAAGGTGGTATAGATGAAGCTGATGTTGTGGGCTGGTTTTGATGCCTCAGGCGTCTGCCAAGCCTCACATAGACCCCTTCTTTCCGCATCAGGCGCAAGCAATCACGGCCGCGCACTTTGACGAATAACTGGACCGCCGCATTTAAAGGGCTTAGAAGATATTAATAGTGTCTCGTCGATTCTGCCTGGCCTTGCAGAGTTGAGGATCACGATGTCGTACGACGGGGACGAGCCTGGCGAGCAGGAGGCTGACAGCGAGGGGTCCAATGCTGATGGTTCTCAGACGAATATCGCGGACTGGAGCTCATCTTCTCCTCATACCAAGGTGCAAATGTGTAAAGTTGTTATTGACAAGGGTGGGACCAAAGCTGAGAAAAGAGCCAAAGCTGCGCGCATAGAAAGACTCTTCACTGCGTGTGAAGAGGCGAATGGGTCTGATGCGATGTAGTGCCTTATATTTGCTTCACATATAGGTCGATACAGCTGGGTATTCCATTATTTCCATCATTGCGCCTAGCTTGCCACATCGCTTTTATCCTCCCTTCCCGTCCCGCCCTCACGACCTCAACGCCGCCGCCGCATCCTTCAAACTCATCACAACTCCATCCAACACCTCCTGCGCATCCGCCTTTTTGCTTTCCGGCGTCTTGCTCAGCAATGCAGCCCCTAAAAGTACCAAGAAATTCCCCAGATCCTCCAACTTCTGTGCCACGTCTTCCAACACGCACGCTCGATGTAACTTAGTTTTCGCTTTCCTCAGATCCAGAATCGTCTCGTCAATGGCAGGTTGCATCGCATTCCGGACATAATAGGTAATGACCAACGCTTCATTTTCCGAGACGGTTCTATTGGAGTTGGCGACGTCACTGCCGGCTTCGACGAGGACAGAGCTGACATTTTGCAGGTCGGAGACTATTGCCGAGGGATTGAAATTCTTGACGTCGGCGCTTACGCCCGCGAGGCAGACGTTGAGTTCATCAATTGAGAGATGTAGTTGTGCGAGGTCTGAGGTATCTCGTGGAATGATCGTCGCCAGGGCGGCGGTGGCGAGAATGAAAAGGTGCGTGATTCCGATCGTTTGGTCCGCGCGTTGTTTGGCGGCCATTGTGAAGTAGGGTTTGCTGATGCGGGGCGGTTCGAACCGCGGTTTGACCCGTTTGCCTCGGAGGCGGTCTTTGAGGTGGACATTGTAGATTGCTTGGAACATGGTCGAGGTTGTGCCACATATCGCGCTGCCGAGGTGGACACGAAAAGCTGGCTGGCGGTGCTGCTGTTGACGGAGAGATTTATCGTGGATTGATACCTGCAGGGAATGACCTCCTGTTCCGCGTTGTGTTGACTATTTGTGGTGGGTCGACCTCGTCGAGAACAAGCATCAAGCTGGCTCATCTCGTGAGCAAGGTTGGTTCACAAGCTGTTGAAAGCTTGAACAGGCATGAACAACCTTTCGAGGCGATTTCAGCTTGAGGTCAGCGTAGTGTTGGACTTACACCATTGGTGATGTTGCTGCGGACGGTGTGTTGGTGTTCCCTATTCTGATGCAGCATCGAGTAGGGATGTGCCAAGGCCTTACATACACCCTTGTAAGGGCGAAATTCCCTTGTAAGCCGTATGTAAGCCTTATAAGGCTGTAAGGCAGCTAAGGCTTGGCTTTTTTATGCCACCTAATTAGGGCATTAATATCTGATTTGGAGTTATAGAAATATCTCGTAATCCGGAGAATCCGACGAACTTTATTTCTAGCTCGTCGCTTTGCAACGCTGCATTTCTGTCTATACTAGAGCTATATACTTTAAAATACTAGAGTATAGAGAAAAAGTACCTCTCTACTATACTTAGATATTTATAGAGCGCGAAAGATAGATCTGCGCGTATAATAGTATTCTTACGTAGCTTATAAGCGAGTTTTAGCCCTTGCAAGGCGACTTGTAAGGCCTTACCGTAAGTTACCTATCCCTAATCAGAACTAGAAAATGCATAGTAGCTCTCAGATGCAAATGTAACAGTACTGGGCAGGCGTAGGAATGCCGCATTTTCGGGCGAGCGTTGCGGTACCCTATGCCGGACAATGTGGACGGCCGATCCGTATATTTTGGCGTCTAGACTCGAGATGCGAAATGGCCGATGGTCTTGCTCCCACGGTGCTGTTGTCTGCCAAACTTTGGTGTGGACGACTGTGTTCCGGACCATCTGCGGCGCTGAGTCCGCTGAGTCGCGATTGGCGGCAATGTCCACCTGCACCTGCACAGCACAACACCACAGACACCACCACGGCGGCGCATGCTCATCTGTCAACGATTCAACGAATATGTCCATCACAAATGCAGCTCTGTCATGCCGCCTGCAGCAGCAGAGCATGATTGATGGTTCGAGTCAAGTACCACACGTCGTCACCCCATGGCCGTCGCTTCCGGTATCCGAGCCATTCCAGCATGGTACAGTATCCACACACACACAATTCCAGCCACTTCACTACCGTTTCATCTTCCACATCTCCCTCTCTTTCTGTGTCCTTCGTCTCCTGTCATCTCACCCAGCAGCAGCGGAGCCACCAAGCAGAGCTTTTGCAGGCACGGATACCTCATAGTCACGACAGCATGGATCACCACCGAGCACGCCTCAGCGATGGCACAATGCCAGGCAGTATTTCCTCGTCCGAGCAGTCCGATCGCAGTTCGCACTACCGATTGGGCACTGCGACTACTGATGGCAGCAGGCCCGTAAGCCGCACAAGCTACACGCCCTCGTATATGTCGATACCACGAAAACCCACCGAGCAGGAGCGCAAGACCAGTGGTCTCGCCGACGCTCAAGCGAGGAACGCCTCCACGTCCTCAGTCGCTGCAGAACCTGTGCTTTCGACAGGTCCACCTGGTATACTGCTCGTTCTGGCGGCGAGCGGGCTCCATCCGTCGATCTTGCAGCACCTCGAGACATTGCTCACGAGGCAGCCCTTTGCAGGCATTGTTTTTGCTGCGAGGCGCGAGCAAGAAGCAGGACTCAAACAATTGAAAATGGACACATATGCTCTCATTGGGAAGCTTCGCCGCGAGATCAGCGTAGAGACACAGCTTAAAGAGAGCTGGAGCACGACAGATATTGAGGCCATCCGTGCGGAAGCCACGAGGCACGGAGCTGGCATCCAAGGCGTCCTTTGTTGCCCAGAGTATGCCGACGTAGTTGACAATCTGGATATCTTCGAGGTTGAAGACAGCGTGATGGAGAAGTCGTGGCGGGAAAGTGTGACTTTCTTACATTCAGCTATTAAGGTTACAGTCCCGCACCTGCTGTCCAGAGTGACGGACATCAAAAGCACTGCGAGTGGGAAGCCAGCGAAGGGGCCTCAAGGACCCTTCTTCATTGTCGCCAACTCCAGAACGCACACTTCTGCCTCTCAAATTGCAAAGGCCGCGTCGGATGCGCTTGTGCATCAGCTGCAGGCGGCCACAAAGCCCAAAGGTCTGACAGTTGGCTATGCTGAAAACCTCCTCATTCCAGACCCTGTGCGGAAAGATGACACAAAGCCGATGCTTGGGTCAGTGATCACGGAACCGGGTTACAGCAGGCATGCGCCGGACTACGACTTTTCAATGGGAGAAAGTCCGACGAAGCTGTATTCCATGTGGGCTATGCAGGAACAGTTCGATTACGCGAATTGATTCGAAGTAAATTACACGCCAATTGCCATTGAAGGCGAAGCCTCGATCCGTACCTCTGGCCTCATACGTACCGCCGCGAAACGATGAGACTACTTATACCAGTTCCAACGCTTTTGGCACCACTTGATCACATACACGAGACCGACAAGCACAGGCACTTCGATCAGTGGTCCAACAGTCGCCGCCAGTGCCTCTTGGCTTCCTGCACCGTACACCGCCACCACGACAGCGATCGCGAGCTCGAAGTTGTTACTGGCAGCAGTAAAACTTTGCGTGCAACTGACTTTGTATCCAAACCCTGCCCTCCACATCGCCCATGCAGTAAGCGGGAAGAGGGTCAAAAAATAGACCACCAAAGGAGCGCAAACTCTCAGCACAGATGTGATCTGCTCCACCACTTGCAATCCCTGCGACCCAAAGAGGACGACGATGGTATACAACAATCCGATCAATGACCAGGGCGCGATGAAGCGGATGAAGTAGAGCTGATATTTCCGCTCGCCCACCAGCTTCAACAAAATCAATCTCGTCAGGACCGCAGCTCCGAGTGGTATTCCCAGGAAAACGGCCACACTCGTTGCCGACTTGGAGTACAATCCTGAACCTCCATTTGTGACCGGCGCCGGACTTTTCGAAACGACCTGTACGTAGAAGACGGCCATGGGCGCGAACAAAACAATTTGCAGAATCGAATTGAATGCCACCAACACAGCACAATAATCCCCGTCTCCACCGGCCAGGTCGGTCCAAATCAAAACCATGGCAATACACCTCGCCACCCCAACAAAGATTAGTCCATCCCTCAATTCCCTCCTATCAGGGAGAAATGCCCACGCCAGCCCCGTCATAAACAGCGGCGCTAGGATCCAATTCAGAAGGAACGAAATTCCAATCTGGTACCAGAGTGTCCTAGTCTTGAGCAAATGGTGCAAAGTCTCGTAGCGGACTTTACAGAGGATGGGATACATCATGACTAGCAGACCGATGGCTATGGGTATGGAGACTCCGACGAATTCTCCGCGTTGGAGCGTTGGACCCGTGGAGGGAACGAGGTTGGAGAGGATTATACCGAGGGCCATGGAGAGGAGGATCCAGAGGACGAGGTATTGATCGAGGAAGGAGAGCGATTTGAAGGGCGGTGCTGTGTGTGTTGGGTTTTGAGGTTCATTGTTGGAGTGGTCGAGAGAGGTTTTCGGGTTGTTCGTGTCTGACTTTTCGATGTCGTTCGTAGTTGCGTAATTGACAACGGCCTGGTGGTCTTGTTTTCTTGTTGTGTGTTGGAGGTTGTGTCCTTCTTCGTCTTTGTCTTTCTGTAATACTCCTTTCTCGAGAGTCTCCATGATTGTTGTTGATTGGCAAAGCGGTTGGGATGTTGGACCGCAATGTCAGTTGGAAGCCTCGAAGTCGATCGCGAGAAATATGGAGGCGGCTCAACTGTTCGAGTAAACGCTCTCGGCCAATCAGAAGAAGGCGATGACATGCTCTGGATTTTTGCCACAGATGCCAAGGCTCGCGGGTGCCACTCCACTCTACTTTACTTTGTACGGTGAAGCCTCTCCCTCGCATGTGACTGCACGCGCGAGACGCGGTGCTGTACTGTGTGTACGTGTATGCGTATGTGTAAAAATTTGCTTGCGCAACTCGTCAACATGTTGAATCAGTCGGACGGAGTCTGTGAGCTTTTTGAATAGTATTGCTGGCTGCTGGTTGTTGCATGTTCTTCCGTCGTCGCTGTGGGCTGGCAAATATATATCGAGTGGAGATGAACACTAATAATAGGAGGTACTTGTGCGAAAGCTATGCACGGAAACTACGACTACGCTTACTTATATCTGAACAACTGCGTTGCGTGGCGGGGCATCTTTACGCGGTCTTGCTCGCAGACTGTCTGGTTTTGGTTTATCCTGCGCCATTCGCTTCGGTGACTCCGTTAAGAGTGGTGCATTGTTTTTTCTTTTTTCGTTGTGTATTTCCTTCCTTTTCCGCGAAACAGGCACATTGATTTTGATTGCCTGTATGGTCATGTCCATTCAGTCTTCCTGAGAATTGATCTCTGGGGGATTCGTCACTGTCGATTCGGTGACTTGATATTGAGACTGCCATAAGGGCAACGAGTGATGGCGAGCGTAGCCTAGACGAGGAGTGTTGAATCGCTCAGGCCGCTCTGCGAAGGAGAGGCATTGACCTGGGAAAGATTTCTGCTTTGTACTAGAATCCGGATGATGTCTGAAGCCTAGGTGCACAGCCATGTTCGTGGCAACGGGCTCGGATCGTTCATGCCGCCGAGGCAATATGACGAATTTCTTGAGACAACGTACGCAGCATGAGCATGATGGCCCAGGAACGCTCTGACACGTGTTTATGATGATGATGCTGCCTGTTGTGACGAAGCAGCAAATTGGAGGTACGGAGAGCGTGGAAGACGGACCGGCCGGAGCGGCACTACTCAAAAGCCGACTGCCGACCACCGACCGCCAAGAGGCAGAACGTCGATGTCGATGTTCGTTGCTACAGCTTCCAGCTTCCTTGTGTAGCACTGCCAAACACCAATAATCTCCTCCGCAACTTACGCTCATGACGCTCCGTGGCCGGGAACTTGGTCGTCATGCAATCATCTCCAGCATGACTCAGCGTGCACAGCAGCGCAGCACCCAATTGTACCGGCACGGACGAGCTCATTCTCGCACGCCGATCGGAAGGTCGAGCATCATCGGAAGTCTTTCTTCCACATCGCACGCTGAGTAAGAAGATGCTGTCGTTGCTCAGCATGGCGCATGCTTGCGAGACGTGCGCCAGTTCGTTGGCAGTAGCCTGAGCATACATGGACCGCGCTCCGCCACAACCTGCTGAGAGTATAAAGGCAGGCCGGTGCCGTTCCCTCTTCCTTCATCACTGCGCGCATCTACTGACCACAAAAACATCCATCGCTCAGTTAGGTCATCATGTCGTGTCCGGTAACGGCCCACCAGCCGTCCGAGAACGGCGGTCCCATCACCAAAACGCATCAAAATCACAACGGAAAGCCCGACCCTTCAACTTCTCAATTGGAAGAGATTCCCCAGCCGCCATCGCACCTCTTTGGGCTGTTGGGCAATATTCCCGACGTTGACTTCACCTACATCTTCAAAGACGTTACCCGCTTCCAACAAATATACGGACCCATCATCAAACTCAACCTAGCGAAAGAGATAGTGTTCGTTGGAAACCAGGAGCTGGCCAACGACGTCTGCGACTCCAAACGATTCAACAAGGTGCCGAGCCCCTCACTGGAAGAGGCTCGTACGTTCCTGGGAGATGCATTGTTCTCTGCGTACAACGAGGAGGTCAATTGGGGCAAGGCACACCGCATGCTGATTCCCACCTTTGGTAAGTGGCAGTATGGACTTGATGGCTTTCCGCAGAGACTGATTCCATTGCAAGGCCCCTTGGGTATCCGAAAGATGTGGGGCGGCATGCAAGACATTGCCTCACAAATGATGCTCAAGTGGGATCGTCTCGGCCCTGACCATGAGATCGAATGCGCGGATGACTTGACGAGACTGGCATTCGACACCATCGGTCTCTGTGCGTTCTCATATCGCTTCAACCAGTTCTACTCCGAGAATGTACATCCGTTTGCAATGCAAATGTCGGATGTGCTTGTAGAGACTGGCAAGAAGAGCGGGCGGCCACACCTCATTCAAGCTTTGTATCGGCGGTCGGAGAGGAAACGGCTGGCGGATATGCAGGCGATGCACGAAGTCTGTGACCAAATTGTGGCTGATCGCAAAAAGCACCCGCAACCGGACAACAACGACCTGTTGAACGTGATGCTCAATGCTACCGACCGAGAGACGGGAGAGGGACTCTCTGACGAAAATATTCGATTTCAGCTTTGCACGTTCCTGGTAGCGGGTGAGTTGGCCGCTCTCTTCTCACTGCTACATGCTAACAATGTCACAGGCCACGAGACCACCTCTGCAACGTCAGTATCAGTAAACTGCTGCTATCAGTACTCGCTAACCTCTTCACAGTCTTGGCTTTACGTACTACCATCTGCTCAAACATCCTGGTGCTCTTCTCAAGGCCCAGCAGCTTGTAGATGAGGTGGTGGGCGATGAAGTTCTCTCCGTGGAACATGTGCCCAAACTTGAATATGTCAGTCAGACCAAGGACCTCGCTTGATGCAAATAGCCAGCTGACTATCATCTAGATCGATGCATGTATCAAAGAGACACTGCGTCTGACGCCGCCCGTCGGTGGATTCACAGTTGGCTCCAAGACCGATCAGGTCGTCGGAGGCAAGTACCTCATACCCGCCAATCATCAAGTCACAGTGAACGTCAGCGCCCTTCATCGTGATCGAGCTGTCTGGGGCGAGGACGCCGATGAATTCAAACCGGAACGCTGGCTCAACGGAGCGTATGCGAAGCTGCCCCCGAACTCCTGGAAGCCATTTGGGAATGGGGTACGGGCATGCATCGGCCGTGGCTTTGCGGAACAGGAAATGATCATGAATGTCGCAATGGTCCTCCAGCGCTTTCAGATCGAATTGGCAGATCCGTCCTACGAACTACAGATCAAACCAACACTAACCATCAAACCTCACAATTTTCGAATGAAAGTCAAACGCAGGCAAGGCAAATCCATATATGTTGGCATTCCAGGTGGCGCTCAGCGGCACGATGAGAAAATTGCGCCCTCGAAGGTTGTCCAGCCAACTCAAACCGGACACGGCAAGCGTTTGGCCATCTATTTCGGCGGCAACTCAGGTATGTGCCTCCTGGACAGCTACCGCAAGAAGTCATACAACTAAACCTCGGACAGGCACATGTGAGGCCCTAGCGCAAAGCCTCGAAACAGCAGCGAAAGACCGAGGATTCGATACCTCCTTTGGGAGCCTCGATTCTGCTACAGAAGACATACCCACCGACCGACCTGCTGTCTTCGTCACGTCCTCATACGAGGGTCTTCCGCCGGATAATGCCAAGAAGTTTGTCAAATGGCTTGAGGGACTAAAACAAGACTCTCGTCCGCTTTCGGATGTCAAGTACGCTGTATTTGGAGCTGGTAATTCGGACTGGGCAAGCACATTCCAACAGATCCCCAAGCTCGTGGATGATGCCATTTCGAAGGCTGGTGGCACCCGAATCGTGGACCTTGGGACTTGTAATGTCAAGAAGGATCTTATCGGTCCATGGGATGAATGGCTCGACAAGCTCATGAAGGCACTGACGGCTGGCGACGACAGCTCTGGCGAGAAACAGGAGCCTACCCTCCAAGTTGCCATTCGACGAAGACCTTCGGGCTTTAGTGGCGAAATGTCCAATTATGGGACTATCATGGCCAACAAGGAACTAGCCGGCACCGAGATGGGACCAGCTAAACGGCATATTGAGGTCCAGTTGCCGGAAGATACTCCGTACACTGCTGGCGACTACCTTGTGGTTCAGCCCCGCAACTCTTTGGCGTCTGTACAGCGGATCACAAAATTCTTCGGCCTCAACGAGCAAGATGTTATATCCTTCAGCGGATCTTCCAAAAAATTCCTCCCTCAGGTGCCTACTACCGTGCGCGAGTTTCTTTCGACTGCAGTCGAGCTTGCGACCCCCGTCACGAAACGCCAGCTGGACATTCTGTCTCGACATACTCCCGCAGACAAAATGGACGCGTTGTCTCATCTCATAGACAACTACGATTCAATTCTGGAAAGGCGGTATAGCATCATCGACGTACTCGAGGAGATAAATGCGTCCCTTCCCTTCGAACAGTACGTCGACATGCTCCAAGCCCTAGCACCTCGACAATACAGCATTTCGTCCTCACCTCTTGTGAATCCCGACGCTGTCTCTCTGACAATCGACGTTCACGAATCTCCTGCATTATCTGGACACGGTATCTTCCACGGCGTTGCATCCACATACCTTGCATCCAGAAGAATAGGCGATCGAATTTCATGCGTCGTTCGGCCCACTCAAATCGGCTTCCGTCTGCCACAGCCAAAGACTCCGCTCATCATGTTTGCCGCTGGAACTGGTATCGCACCAATGCGAGCCTTTTTACAAGAACGCTCGGCGATCGCTCAAGCTCAGGGTGTCGATAAGCTCGGTCCTGCAGTCCTCTACTTTGGTTGTCGGCATCGAGACAAGGACTACATCTACCGCGACGAACTCGAGGCATGGGAGAAGCAAGGCGTCGTCAAAGTTTTGACAGCTTTCAGCAAGATGGCTGATGCAGAGAGCTGTCGCTATGTGCCGGATCTGATTGTTGAGCACAAAGCAGATTTGTCAAAGATGTTTGTGGATGGCGGCAAAGTCTTCTTGTGCGGCAGCGCTGCACGACTGGGAAAGAGTGTTTCAGAGGCTTGCGTGAAGCTATATGCAGAGCGACGTGGTACGAGTCTGGAAGAGGCAGAGAAGTGGCTTCAGGAAGTCAAGACTGATCGGTATGTGAGCGATGTTTATTGAGAGATCGAAGCTAGACTCTGTGGTGACTGTAGTGAGAATGTGTTATAGCGGGGTGGCGTTGGGATAGGGTTTTGTGTGGATAGATTGATCTTGCAAACAGAAATTAGACTGCAGCCGAACTGTATTGCCCTGTCGCCACTGCTTTACATAGGAGGCGAGTCACATCACTAGACACACACCTACATATATAACACAGTGATCGGAAGCATTCGCTCGCAATTCCCAAGCCACGCCACTCGCAAAGCACGCACAAGCAATGGCCCGTACGTGACCATCCTCACTTGCACCCTCAGAAGACGCCACTCACAACTCCCCAGACACAACCTTCCCCTCCGACCTCCCAATCCCAACCGACGACGGAGCCTGCTCCCACCTCACCCCAGGAACCCCCTTCCCTCCCACAATCTCCCTCCCCTCCCACCTCCCACATCTCCCCGGGCACCCTCTCCGGCCTCACAGTCCTCTTCTCCTACCCGCGCACCGCAGCCCCCAACGAAACCGTCCCCGCGGAATGGAACGCCATCCCGGGAGCCCGGGGCTGCACACCCCAAGCCTGTTCCTTCCGCGACCTCTCCTCCGACCTCGTCCAACTCGGCGTCAGAAATATTTTCGGCTGTAGTACGCCATCGACGGAATATCAGCTGGAATTGAAAACGCGAACGCGTTTGCCGTATCAGTTGTTGAGTGATGCGACATTGGAATGTGTGGAGGGATTGGGGTTGCCGACGATGGAGTGGGAGGGGAGGAAGTTGATCCGGAGGTTGGCGATGGTTGTGGAGGATGGGAGGATTTTGAAGGTGTTTTGTCCGGTTTTCCGCCGGATAAGAGTGCGGAGGAGGTGGTGGGGTGGTTGAGGGGGGAGAGAAGGGGGGAGGGAAGGGTTTTGGTGAGTAGAGAGGAAGAGGAGATGTTGAGGAATTCTCAGAAGAGGGGGTGAATGATACTGTAGTTTGAAAGGCGAGAGATGTGAGAGATGGAAAGAAAAGATGCATGTAATAAAACATTCCGTCTTTCCCGTCCTTGAACATCCGTCTTCTTAGCAGCCTAAGACAATTATCGTCTAATTCAACCGATCCCTCACCTCCTCCCCCTTCATCCACAACTCCAAATTCTCCCTCTGCTCCTCATACCACCGATTCATCGTCCCCTCATTCACATACGCCACATGCGGACTCAACACCACCTGACTCCGACTCCACTCCGCCACTCTCCTCCACAAACTATCCTTCGGCAACGGCTCCTCCCAAAAGACATCACTCGCAAAGCCCGCAATCCCCTTCCTTTTCAAACATTCCACCAAAGCCTCCTCCTCCACCAACCCCCCACGACTCGTATTCAACAAAATCGCACTACTTTTCATCCATCCCAACTCCTCTTCCCCCACGACTTTTGCTGTCCGAGGTGAAAGAACAAGTTGTAAACTCACCACATCCGCCCGTTGACATAATTCCTTTTTCCCTTTCACGACTTCGAAACTTCCCTTTTCCAGCCCGAATTTCACAGCCTGTTCATCCGCTTTCTCTTGCGTCAAATTCTCGCTCCACGCTATGATGTTCATTCCGAAACTTTGGATCGCGATGCGGCCGAATTGCGTGCCGAGTTTTCCGAGGCCCATGAGACCTAATGTCTTCCCCGCCAAGGAGAAAATCGTGCCATGCTGCCATGGTGCCTCCTCTTCTTCGCCATCCTGTTGTCGGTCTTGTTGGACTTGTAAGAGATTATGAAATTCCACCACCTTGGAACAAATCGAAAGCAGCAGAGCCCACGAATGCTGGATTACTGAACTTGGGCCTGAGGAGGGTGGGGGAGGTTCGTAACCTCTCTCTTCGCTTTCGTAGTGGGAGTCGGGTAATCTTTCGCCTTTGGTCCCAGCGACAATGATCCCATGCTCCGTAGCAGCAGGGAGAGAAATGGCATTGTTTCGCATTCCCGTCGTGAGGAGGAGTTTGAGGTTTGGGAGGGAAGAGAGGAGTTTTGGAGGGAAGGCTGTGCGTTCGCGCATGGAGGAGATGATTTCTGTGGTATTGTTGTTGGCATTAGCATCATTTTCGGCATCGTTATGGCATATGAAGAAAAAGAACAACAAGCATAGTGTCATCAGCAAACGATCATCATCATCATCATCATCATCCTCCAATCCTTTCTCTTTCTCTTTACCACACTCATCCATTCATCTCATCCCTTCCTCACCCCGCCCTTCTTCTCTCTATTCTTTCCCCTCTCCTCTTCTTTCCCTCTTCTATCCCCCTTCTTTCCCTCTTCTATCCCCCTTCTCTCCCTTCCTCGCCCCCTTCCTCTCCATCCCATCCCCCTCCACACCTCACCTCACAAAAGAAAGAACGCCCCCCCCCCACCCTCTCCGCAAACATTCAAACCAAAAACGAAACATTAAAGAGAAAGAGAAAAAAAAAATCATACCAAACCCCCGCAACCTCTCCACCAACCCCCTCAACCCCTCCTCCTTCGCCGCATCGAGAGTCCGATCAAAATACACAACATCAACGCCAGGAAAATCGTCAAAATGCTTGCGGGCAATGCCAGCGTAGTCGTCGAGGACGGCGAGCTTTTTCTCGACCGTGAGCTCTCGTAGTTCCTGCGCTTGTTGCGGTTGTTCGGGCATGATGGAGACCAGGACTCAAGACACACACCCACAGACCGTAGAGCAGAAGGGGTTTTCCAGTTGCGTAGAACGGAGAAAAGGGGGTAAATAGTATGCTCGTGTTGATATGATATGGTAAATCGATTTCTCCGTGTGGAATTCCAAAGTTGTCACAGAATGGCACAATCATCAAGCTCATCAGAGTTGTAATAAATGCGGCAGTTGGCAGCGAGCGGGGCGCTATCCGTTCGGCATCGGAGACCGGGAAGTGTTCGTTCGTGTTCGTTGCGCATATAAAACTAACTACTCCACAAACAACCACAGTTGACAGCAACATAAAACACATAATAGTTTTTCGTTTAGTACAAGCCATGATCTACCCATTTCTCAATAATCAATCAATCAATCATCTTCATGTTCCCTAGCACTCGCTTCTCGCATTTCCCGCTTCACCTGCTCCAAACGTCGATGCATCTTCCACAAGCGTTCCTTGTCCTTTGCGGGAATCACCTCTCCACGCTTCTCAATGGCTTCCAACTCATCGTACAATTTCGCGTAAGCGGGGTATAATTCTTCTCGAAACTTTTCTGCTAGACTCACGCCTTGGGTGAAACTCATTCGAATGCTGTTGTCGCGTCCTCGGCCGGGGGAGTATGCGGACCCGTGGTCGTGGTCTGAATTGCTACTTCCTGCGCTGATGGAGTTTTGAGAATGCGAGGAGCTGGATTCTGTTTTCCGATGCTTGATGCGATTCTCGGCTTGCGGAGAATCAACCGCCTTGCGTTTGACTCCAGTGTCCACCTTCCGCTTTGCGCCGTTTGTCAACACGGGCGAATCTCTCGGGGTGCCAGCACCATTGGGGAGCGATGGTTTGCGTGTTTTGTCGCTCCCGACTGGACGATCACCATTCGTCTTGGGACCACCACCGCTGGAAGAGTCCGTACTGTTGCTCGTGACTGTATCGTTTCGCTTTCGAAGCCCGTTGACATTAGATATGCCGAGACCTTTGGGTGTTTCAGCGCCGGGTCGCGCTCGTTGCACGCCTACAGCTGTACGATCCGAGACATCGGACGCCACGCGTGGTCGTGCAGCGCCTAGAGGTGATGGAGCGGTAGGTCGATGACGTGATTTGTTTGGGCTGAGTTGGGTCTTTTGGGAAGCAGGAGCCTGTAGCCCATTCGGCGTGCTTTTGCCAAATGTGGAAGCCTTTGCTTTGGCGCTCGAGGATGCGTTCGGCGTCGCTCGTGCAGACGCGGTCCCGGCCTTCGGCTTGGGTGCAGCTGCCGGTTTGGCGGGATTGCGTTTGTCAGGAACGTCGCTACTGCTCGCGGATGCGGTGGCTACAGGTTTCGGTTTCGGCTTGGCGGTAGTGTTTGTCGTTGTTTCTCGTTTGGCAGGCGCTGGTTTCGGCTGGCTGCTGCTGGGTTCGTCCTCGCTCGAGCTCTGTACAATCTCGGCCGACTTCACTTTGGGATTCGCCTTCGCCTTCGCTACTGTTGTGCGTGGCTTCTTGGCCGGCCTCCCTTCACGATCGCTCTCCGCTTTGGCCGCCTCTCTCTCCTTTCTCTTCTTCTCTTTGGCCTCTTCAATCGCTCGCTGTTTCGGATTCTTGGCCAGCTTCTTCATCAAGTCACTCTTGGCCGGACCAACCTTGGGAGTACCCGCCGCACTCCGGACTTGCTTGTCCTCGACATCACCGCCACTGGGCGGCAGTGGGCTTGCACCCGGGTGGGGTGTCAGATGCGAAGAAGCCCCAATGTGCAACTTGGACAGATACTCCCCTTTGTTTCTCCTCTCCTCCGGCAGCAACATCTGCCATAATTGCTCTTCTTTTCCAATTCTCTGTCTATCGTATGCTCGTACTGCGTTGTCAATAGCGGCTTGTCGCTCCTCCTGCGTGCTGTATGCAAAGTTCCAAACGTCTAAGTCTTTGTATGCTCGGTCTATCAAGCCCGTCTTCTTTCCGTCTGCCTTTCCGATTTTGGACAGAATGTCTTCGAGTTCCGGTTTTGGGATGCGCGTCTTCCGCGCGATGTCTTCCACAGTCAGTGGTTCAATCGCAAGCAGATGTATGAGCGGCTTCCGCATCGCCTTGAGGCGCAACGAGGACTCGTTCGACGGCGCCGACGTGGGCGCGGTTCCAATTCGCGGCGTACCGGACGCGCTGAGGGATGGGCTGGCATGTTGGGAGCCCGAGAGACCACGACGATGGGCGGATTTCTGATCTCGATTGGCTTCGAAGCGGTTCTTGGGGGTCCCGATGACGGAGTTTGTGACGACGACCGACTTGGCCGCTTTCTCCTGGTGGTAGGTTGCCAGACTGCTCTTGAGTGCGGCCAATGCTGCATCGCTGCCGACACTCTGCTTCTTCTCCTGCGGCTTAAGCTCGGCTCGATGGCCCACGACGCCGGCGAATTGGAGGTCGGTGAGGGAAGCGGCGGTGGCGGAGAACAATTCGTGCTCGAAGGCTTCGGGGGAGATGGTCAGGTCGATGGTTCGCTTTCCGAGGCGGATTTTCTGCAGGCGTGGTCAGCTCGTGGGCGCTTGCATGTCGATCAGCTGGCGTACTGGGGTGGTGCCGGTGACAAACTGCAGGCCACTGGCGGCACTCGACGCCTTCTTCACATCCTCGAGGAGGTGTTCGCTGAGCTTGAACAGGATTGCCGGCGTCGGGCGCTGCTTCGTCGACGCGTCTCCTGGGGGGAGGCCATGCAGTGTGAGGCCGGTCGGAGGAATTGCGGATACCGACATTGCAGGAGCGGCGGCGGTGGTCTAGGGGGCACTCGCACAGCAAGAGGGCAGAGCGGTGGGCACAGGATCCATGTGCTTGCTCGCGGCGGAATGCACAAACTAGAGGGAGACAATGATGAGCGAGAGGTGGTGAATGGTGGCAGACGGGCATGGCGTGCGGCGGAACTCACCCAACGGTTAACGGAGATGTTTGCTGCGAGACATGTCCAACGGTCGGTCGCGTGAGCGGTGTCGTAGACAGACAGACCGGCGGCACGGCGGAGGGAGGGCGAGGGCGGCCGGACAAAGAGAGAGAGCACGAGAGAGAGAGAGAGACGAGACAACAAAGAAGGTGGTGGTGGTGGTGGTGGTGGTGGTGGTGGTGCTGTCGGTCGTGTGGTGGTGGTGCTGCCGCTGCTGGACTTGGTCGGTGCAGCACATCCAAAGGCGCTTGGCGCTAACTAGTGCACCGGCGATCCAGCGCGCGCAACATTCCACTGCTGCTGTCTAAGTTAGTCTCTCTGGAGATGCTTCTGTGCCGTACGAACCTAATTCCGGCCCACCGTCTCACCATCAACTGCCGCATTCATCACTTTTATTAATACTGTAGATGGGCGTATGTATGTATGTATGTCTGTATGCCCGACTCGACAATCCAATCGGCATGATGCAGTCCGCCACGCAGCCACGCTACATGTACCTTCTCTCTCTCTCTCTCTCTCCCTCGTGCTCGTGTCGCGGGATCCATCATCCATGCTTCCCTTCGGCTCCCAGGCGAGTGCTTGTCCTATCAGCATTCGACCCGGTGTCCCATGTCTCTCTCGTACCTGCAACGCGATCCTTGCTTGTGTGCTGTGTACCTGTATGGAGAGGCTAGAGCTGACATGCCATCATCCCTTTTCGTACGGTACGCCGTCCGTACTCGACGCAGACTCTACGCAGACTCGTTGTTGCTGGTATGCTGCTGTATGCTGCTGTATGCTGCTGTATGCTGCTGTATGCTGCTGTGTGCTGATGCTGAAGAGAGATCAACTACCTTTTATTATGATTAGCTCCCAAGACCCGTTGCGCCATGCTACGCCATGCTGCGCTGCCCACGAGAAAAAAGAGGCTTTCCGGCCGTCGTGCACGTCAACGCTATACCGATTTGGTTCGTAGTGGCGCAGCTTGGCTGATGCTGGTGGTGTTACCTCCTCCTGTAACAAGTAAATAACGAGATGTCACTCGTCTGTCTCGGACTTTCTCAGTAGCAGAGTGGCAGCGCTATGTATGTACATCAAGCAGCGTTGGCGAGTGCAGTTGGGAGAGAGTGCAAGTTTGTAGCGGTGTAACAATAATGAAATAGACACGAAAAAGAATCACGGAGGTAGATGCGTTCGATCTGATGCAGGATGGGATGATGAAAGCTGAAGTACGGTGACACAAAACCCCCATCAGCCGAGTTTGTGCGAGCCGTCCGGGCCAGCGAGGCGTACAAGTAATAATGGGCCAAAGTCCGCCACGATCCCACTTGTTCTCACAGTCTTTATTACTGCACACCACACTTCTTTCTAGAGCTCCATCTCAGCCGAAGTAGAAACGGTGGTGTGTGGTGTGTATGGAGTCTTGCCCTGCAATCTAAAAAGTACAGAGCCACCGCCGGAGAATTCAACAACCCGGCCCTACCTACCACCTCCCATAAGGTATCTTTCTGTTCTGTACAGCCTCAACCGCAACTTTTCTGTGCAGAATAGACCAAATTCCTATACAGTTTGTGCACCCCCATATCAAGAAGTGATGACCTATCACTGCACAAGCCAATCCGTCCCATGATTCCCCTCCAAACTCTGGTAATCCATAAAAGACTGATACTCGGGCATACCGTTCCCATTCCCATTCCCATTCGTGCTTCCCTCACCATTAGTCCCGCCAACTTCTCCTGATCCAGCAGGAGGCAACCTAGGCATATTGAAGAAATCAAACACGTCCAGATACTCCAACTCATTCGGCGCCGGAGTCCTCACATTCGGCGTCGCCATGCTATGATACGGCTGTGGTTGACTGCTGCCATTGTCATTATTGCCGCGCTTATTCATCAACGACTTGTTCGCGCCAAAATATGTCTGCCTCGGTTGTCTGGAAATCAGAAAGTCCAGATCGTAGGCGCAGCGACGCATGTCAGCCAAGATTCGGACCGTGCTGGGCGTTTCGCGAACACCGTTTGCAGGAACAGGAGCACTCTCGGACTCCCTGTATTCGTCCATGACGCGTTGGATGAGGGTGGCGTAGCGTTCTGCGACTTTCCAATAGATCCCCAGTTCACGTAGGGTATCGACGAGGGGGTGGATGGCTGGATCGACGTGGTGGTCGATGGTGGACCCATGTACAAGCAGCAGCCGAGCTGCAACCCATAAGCTGAAAGCGAAGGGCGGTCCAAGTTTGGTAAGCATGTGGTCCGAGCGCACGTAGGTACATAGGGCGCAAATGTCCTCGACTGCGGTGTGGCATCGTTGGCTGGCGGAAAATGACGGAGTGAAAATGGGTGACCGGGTCGTGGGATAGGCGGCCGAGGAGTGCAGTCGGATCACGGTACTGTTGGTGCACAAGCTGACGTTAGCCATGATCCATCATGCAACATGCGCATCCCGGGGTACCGTAGTGCATGTGAAGATCTTCGTATACCATAGGGCTATACGACAAGGGCAGTCAGGGCTGTGACTTACGTATGGTAAGTAATATGCAGCATGATCCAGATGCAGTTGACAATCTTGTTGCCTCCATTAGGGTTGAACAAGCGAGACATGTTGCCGTACTCGCTTGGGAGGCTGTACTTCCACTGATTGAGCTTACCGTCCAGCTGACGGTATTCCTTCTGCCATTGCTCCACATCAGATAAGGCGCTGATGTCGACAGGTTTCTTCAAAAAGCGATGGATCTGCGAGAGAATGCCGAGAATTTCGACGTAGTAGCTGAAGCTGCCCAGATTCTCGGGTTGATTCATCTCGCCGAGGGAGTGCTGCTCGCCTTCCATGCTTTGAAACCATCTTGTGTCCACGGGCTGATTCCGCGCGAACAGGTCATCGCGGCATGGTAGCTTGCGATCAATTTCCTTGTCATCTAACGCGAATTCAAATGCCGTTGCGATGGTGGCATATCGATCTAGCAGGTACACCATCCAGAACAGTCGTCTTCGGCTTTCGTCTTCAATAAAGGATTTCGGCTCGGGGAGGACCATTGCTCGGAGGGTGTATATGGAGGGGAAGAGAGGCGCCACCGAAGTCGAGCTCGCCTCTACAGCCAATCCCAGCTGCACGACACTTCTGGTCATCAACGCTGACAAATTCCATCCTGGCGGGCCATTTGAACTTCCGACAGTATCCAAAGCCAGTATGACCAAAGCCTGCAGCGCTTTCACAGAGCTGTTCTCCAGTCCGTAGAGGAGGACTTTCCGCTTGGATGTGGTATGATACCGTTCTCGAGCCGAGTCGCTCAGTCTCGGATCTGTAGAAAAGCGTAACGTGGTTGCCACAATCGCATGGAGGAGGATGCGGTCCGCTTCTTCGAGAGTGTGTGAGCCGAATAACGAGTCAAGAGTGCTCCTCCGGTGCAGGATGGGACACCAGGTGTTGATATGCTTGAAGAACAGATCCGCCAGAGCGTACAGCAGATCGTATGGCGGAAAGTCCTGGTCTTGAGAGACTGCCTTCATCGCACCGTCTTGACCGACATGCCCCGTGATATTCATGCTCGGCGATTCAAGAGGGCCGTTGCTGGTAGCATATGGGTCACCCGAGGTGCCGGGTGGCAGATGGAGCGGATGCTCCGACGAATGGCGCTGATGGGCGGCGTTATGCTGAGCTACATCAGCCAATGCTATCTCGGTAAAGAATTCGAGAGCGTCTGCACACCGCATTCATGCCGTCCTGTGATTGCAGTCTGTTGTATTGTATCGCCGCTGCGGTGGGATACATGTCGGGAGTCTGCATGAACAGGGCCGTGTTGGAGGCGTGTCGGGAATGGACACTGGCAGGAGAGGCATGAGTTTGGCCTTGTGATTGCACTCCCGGCAAGGCACTGGCGACCTGTTGGAGCACTTGCTGCTGAGTGGCAAGCACGCCCTCGAGTCTGTCTGGTGGGATGCATCAATAATGACACCGTTGCAACGACTGGAGTTCACATCAACGACATACCGAGGCGTGCTTCGAGCTCTCTGCCATAACCCGCGCGAAGGCCCGGCTTCTTGCGCTCCTTGTACTCACAGATCTGGCCATTGCGCACACACCAGTCACAGCTGGGCTGTCCCCGACTGCATTTGACCTGAGGATGGAGTCAGTCACGGCGTCTGATCAGAGCTCGATCCGGAACAATTCCAGCTACAGCCTTGGTGCAACACATGCCTTGCGACTCTTGCACATCTCACACGACACGCTCATGGGCCGCTTTCGCTTGCGCGATGCATCGCCGTCCAGCTCGTCGGCATCGTCGCCGCTCCACGCATCGTCGGCGTCTTCTTTCTGCAGGTCGTTGCTGGGCGAGCTGGGGCCATTGGGCGAGGCGCCGCGTTTCTGCGGCGTCGTGGACGTCGTGTTTGCGCGCATCGTCGCTCGGGAGAAATTGCGACGAGGAACATTGGAGGCGGAAGCAGCTGGACCGAGCGACGCCGGAGGTTTTGAACGAGGGGCGAGCTCGAGCGAAGCTTCCACCGAATCCACTCACCACCTTTCCATCCTCGGCCTCACAGCATGCCAGAAACATTCGGTACATTGTTGTCCCTGTGCGGGAGCGCCGTCTATCCGGGCCCGCATGGATGGTCGTGGCAGTGATGGACGACAGGTCAAGTACGCGTTCCTGGTGATTTGCCGTTTCCGCTCTGCATTCTTTTCCCGTCCTCCATCTTTTGATCTGAGCAGCTTCCTCCTGCGATTGAACATTTGTGGCAATTGAAAAAGAGCCAGCAGCCGACATGCCAAACAGCAAAAATGGCGTGGCGCGCTTTCCACGAATCAAAGAAGTCAAGACCTTCATCATCCAAGGCGTGGGCTCGGGAGGCGATTATCACAATGTCAAAGGCGGCCACTGGTTGATCGACTCCAAGATTTCCACGCCCATGTCAGGATATGAAGAATACCGGCAATCACGAACAAGTTGGGGCATCAATGTTCTTGGGTCTTTCTGTGTAGAGATTGAGGCAGACGATGGCACCAAAGGTTTCGCGACAGGATTCGGTGGCCCTCCAGCATGCTGGCTAGTCGCGGAGCACTTTCGACGATTTCTGATCGGCGCAGGTGAGTTTGCATATCTTGTGCAGATTGCACGAACTAGACTGATTTTCTCCAGACCCACGCGATACAAACCACCTCTTCGAACAAATGTACCGAGCCTCCATGTTCTATGGCCGCAAAGGTCTGCCGGTCGCCGTCATCTCCGTCATCGATCTTGCTTTGTGGGACTTGATTGGGAAAGTTAGGAACGAGCCCGTGTACAAATTGATCGGAGGTGCTACGAGAGAGCGACTGAGCTTCTACTGCACCGGGCCCGAGCCAGCTTCAGCAAGAGACGCAGGGTTCAGTGGAGCCAAGGTGGCGCTGCCTTACAGTCCAGGAGAGGGTCCGGAAGGAATGAGGAAGAACATCGAATATCTGCGGCAGAAGAGGGATGAGGTTGGGCCTGATTTCCCCCTTCGCGTGGACTGCTACATGAGTTTGAACGTACCCTACACAATTGAATTGGTGGAGAAGTGCAAGGCCTTGGATATTGATTGGTGGGAAGAGTGTCTCGCGCCTGACGACTTCGACGGCCATGCATTGATTAAAGCTGCACACCGCACAGTCAAGTTCACGACCGGTGAGCACGAGTACTCGCGCTACGGCTTCCGCAAGCTCATCGAAGGACGCAACGTGGATATTCTGCAGCCGGACGTCATGTGGGTGGGCGGCATGACTGAACTTCTCAAGGTCTCGGCAATGGCACAGGCATACGACATTCCAGTGATACCTCATGCAAGTGGGCCATATTCCTACCACTTTGTTGTGTCGCAGCCACACAGCCCTTTCCAAGAATACCTGGCCAATTCTCCCGACGGCAAGAGTGTTCTGCCGGTGTTTGGCAACCTCTTCACTAACGAGCCCATTCCTACAAATGGTTATCTAGATGTTTCTGTGCTGGACTTACCAGGCTTCGGGCTAGAAGTGAATCCGTCTGCACCTCTGATCGACGCTGCCGGGATACTGAATCCTGCACCGCCCAAGTCTCTACCGCCACCGCAGGAGTCGGAGCATAATCAGACGCAGGTCAATGGGAGCACATAGATTGCATTCGCGTCATTTCAGAAGTTCGGATAACGCGGCTAACGGGGTTTTCATGTTCGGATGCTAATACTTCCAGGCAGACCTAGGGAAGGATTCCATAGAAGGGACGTATATAATGCCCCTGTACAAAATGGCACGAAAAGCTTGCTTACGTACATGATGAGCCTCAGTAGGAACAGATGGCGCTTGTAGGGCTCCGCTGCCCCGGTGCCGTGACATGTTGCTACAGTAGTCAAGGATGACAGGTGCTTGCGTGGGCTTGAGGTGAGGTGCGGTGCGGTGCGGTCGATTGATGATGGAGGGCGAACCAAGAACCAGACCGGTGGGCTCAGGAAGCGAACTCCGCATCCTTCGAGCACACCCCTACGAACAACGCTTGCCTTGTCATGTCATCAACAAGCCCTGCACACTGTATGTGGTCAAAGGTGTGCTCGAGCTATGAGTGGCTGAGTGGGCAGCATTTGCTGGGCCGCCGCCGCGTGCTTGCGGATATCATTCGACGTTCTCGCAATGGATCATCTCATCCAGCTCGCGTGAGGCTGCGGCTCTGGATGGTCGGCGATTGCTATTAATCGTCTTGAGTTTATGTCATGGCCGCTCGACTAGTAGTAGGTGCAGGACGAGGTGAGCGTGCCAGGAGGAAAGCTATTTTCATCGCATCTTCAGCCTCGCGCGGGCTTGGGGTCCACTAGGCAAGCCACAAGTGCGATATGGCGCGTTTCCCACGATCGTGAGGTGCAGGACTTTCATCATCATTATCGCAAGCGAGTCGGGGACCTTTGTGACAAGCGAATCCGGGAGGAGACTGTGGTGAGGATTGTTCTCAATGCGTAGTCATCAGAAAGATGGGAGTGTGTGCGGTCGTCTATGCAGTCGCAGAGGGCCATGACGAGGGTGTGCTGTAGGTTACTGCTGCATGGGCTGCGCTGGATAATCGCCGACAGCCTCATCGGGGGCGGCATGATGTCGATGCTATCGCAGGACAGTACAGTACCTCGTCAGTGGGTGATGGAACCGGGTGCATCCTTCCGACGGTTGACGGCAAGCGGTCAAATGAGATCAGCGCCTCGTGGGCGACAGGGATTCAGGCGAAGCTTTCACGCGGCTCCCGGTCACAGCCGAGACGTTTGTCTTCAGCTTGCATCATCCTCTTTCTGCCTTTGCCTCCACCACCACCACCATCGCCCGCACGCCTCGCCTGCCGCCCGCCGACGAATACCATGCGACAGACGCACGACGGGTGCTGCCGTCCACCCGTCAGTCCCGTCAGTCGCCGCTCCACCGCTGCGGCCTCGTGGGAATATGCCCCGGCTCCGATCCGGCAGAGTCATCACGGCGCCGCGCTTGCAGACCCGTGGGGTGGTATCTTTATTGGATCATCTGAGGCGACGCTAGCAGACCGCACGATGCCAACGGAGCCCCTTGTATATCTGCCCACCAGCTCCCATGAGCCTGTACGCCTGCCATGGCACCAACAGATGGCCCGAAATGTCGAGCCAGCCTATGACAGTCCGGTGTCGATCGAGCTGCGCTTTCTGCTGCTCATCATGCCGAGTGCGTAGTGCGTAGCCTCTCTGACTGACTGCTTACCTACGCAGCCCAGTCGTGACAAACATCAGCTGCGAATATAAGTTTTGCCACATGGCCCTCTGCCGCAAGCACTCCCGGGCCAGCACCACCTCAGCATTCCTATTCCTATCCCCATACGGCATCAGTCAGAGTACGACGTTGCTGAGAAGATTACCAACGCCACCGCCACTCAAGCCCAGCAAGCAACATGTGCATACAAGTCATCGAGCGATATAGCGTCTGCAAATGTCTGTACTACAAACATGCAGTCGATCCATGTCCGGCAACGAGACAACGAGGCCACCAACTCAAGGAGAAAACCGTACTCGTCGGCTACGCATGCGCAGCCCACTCCCGATCTCGAACACATCAGCCTGCGATGGAGATCCCTATGCCACTGCTACCCGACTCTGGCTACTGGAGTACACCATCACCTGCAAGCATATATCGACCATGAATCACGTGTGAGATCAACACATCTGCACACCACCCGAACGCACGCTACTCAGGGGACTGGCAAATTATGTCCACTCGTTTTCCATATTACCGAGAAACGCCAGAAGCCGCCAACGACCACCAGACGGGGGATCCGCGCAACGATCTGGTGGTCCAAGCGCTGACCTTCTCGAAATTGGCCAACACATCGTCATCGCATCTCCATCAATCATATCATCATAGATATGAGCACATGCAACAAGGTCTCAGGCGATACGACACTCGTTTTCCAACGCACCGCACCACCCTTGACGATGACTTTTTGTGCTGCTGGTCATAACGGCATTTGCCGTCTGGACGCAGGATCTGGTCCCATCACACCACACACCGCTGCTGCCTGGTGTAGCAGCAGTATCAGCAGCGTGGGATCAGCTCAGCACCACTTCGTACTCGCGTTGTCGGAGATAAGCCGCTGCTGCTGCTGATGCTGTGCTCGCATTTTTTGGAGTCTGGACCAAAGGCCGTCTTTCGAAGAGATTCTTAATGCATACATACACACCGCACCTCTGGCATTTCACGATGGAGTTCCTTTAACGTCTTCATGGAGCGTTCTCGCGATCATTCTTTCTTTTTCAACGCACCTGGGATAGAGCCGCCGGGTCGCTGGTCGATCTTCATCGAGGTTTCATAACAAGGCAATCTCCACTATACGTGTAAACTAGATTCATTCGCTCTCTGCTTGCTTCTGCTGTTTTCATATTGTATCACGACAGATGGACGGACAGATAGACAATAGGAGGGAATATGGCGCTGGATCGCTCGTTTGGACTGTATCGTATAGATTGATGGAATGAACACCCTGTTTGACATCGAAATCTGCGCGGAATATTGTAGCGAGGTCTGGATCTTCTCTTACGCCCCATCTGAAATTTGAATAGAAACGCGCAAAGCTTCTTGCCATGTTGACTCTTCTTCTGATCCATATCCGTCCGTAGCCCCAATGCTGGAAAGGCTTGATGTCGAACTCGAACTCCATGATGGTACTTCTGCCGTTGATGGTTCAACTTCATCGTCGCTACGCACGCCCTGAGTTCCACCTGAATCGAAATCATAGACTAATCAGACTGGATGTCGAGCTTTCACGGCATGTTTGCCATTCTTCCGATGATGAGTCGCCTTCCGCACTCTCAAGCCCATCGGATTTGCATTGTGCCGGCTCTTGGCCTTCGTTTTTGTGCATGTGGTGACCTTGGAGGCCTCTTATGAGTCGCACAATACTCACATGGGAACGCCATTTCGCTGCGTCGAGTGCTGTGACGTAGGAATTTATGGGCGAGTCCACCCACACCTTTTGTTTAATGTCCACTTTCCCCCTTTCGAGGAGCAAGCGAATGACACGTTTATGACCTCCCGCCACTGCTCGAGCGAACGACCGGGAGATATTTTCCACGTCCGTGTCGAGTTCTCCCGTCTCGAACAGGAGCAGAACGATATTCTCGTGCCCAAACCCCGCCGCGAGTTCGAGGAGTGTTCCGCCATGCACGTAGGTGCTGTCAGCTTTGATGTTCACGTCGATCACTTTGCTTGCCAGGAGCAGCCTCACAATGTTCGCACGGCCGGATTCCACTGCAGCCCAGAGAGGCGTGCGACCAGATTCATTCTCAGTCCAAATGCAGACCTCACTCTTTTCCAGCAGCATCTTCGCAATCGTTCCGTGGCCCAGACGCGCTGCGTTCCAGAACGGTGTCTCGCCTCTATCGTTGCACGCATTCAGATCGACATCTCTTCTGCGCAGGAGCAGTTTCACAATATTTGTTTGGCGCTCCACGACTGCTGTCGCTAGCGGTGTACATCCATCGTTGTCTCGAGAATTCAAATCCACTTGTTTAGTTTCGAGGAGCAGTTTTGCGATTTCTTCGCGGCCGTTCTTCACTGCCATCGCAAAAGGGGTTCGTGAGACCAAGTCTCCAGAGTCTACATGTACCCTTCCACTCTCGAGAAGCAGCTTGACGATGGCCCATTGACCATGGCAGGCGGCATGCCATAGCGGAGTGCATCCTTCATGGTCTCTCGGATCCAGGTCTGAGTCCAAGTCCAGAAGCAGCTTCTCACTACAATTGAGCTTGTGGATCTCGGTGAGTATCCGCTCGAAGATGCTGAGAAAGCCCCAGTAGGCCGCGAGGTGCTGCAGAGTCTGATGTCCACCAAAAAACTTCAACGAAGGCCACTCGGTGATCTCGAAGATGTAATCCAGCGACTGGCCTTCAGTTTCGGCTCTGGAAGCGTGATCCCAACAATATTCCCGCGCGTAGTCCTCTAGCGGGGGGTCCGGGTGAGTTTCAAGGACGTGACGCAGACGGTAAACACGTCGGCGTCTTTCTCTCCACAGGTATGCCCCTGACAGAATTTTTTGATAAAATGTTGGAGCATAATACCTGCCGTGTGTGGGTCGGCGTCCTTGCAAGTTCCAGCTATACATTCGGGAATCATTAGCAGCCAGGTACCGAAAGCAGACACGGGATAATATTGCTTCGGATCGTCCGCGGGCATCGACGGTCAGATGATCCCCCTGATTTCCCTCGAACGATGAGATGCCTCGAGCGAGCATATACTCTCGGACGGACTCATGGTCGAATTGAACCACGTTACGATGAAGCCTTACTACGCCACACGACAAGCGACGAATTCGGTGCAACATCATCTCGTCGTCTCCGCACCAGTACGGAGAGCGTTTGCAGTTATCGACAAAGTCTAATGGCGAGTCGGCATCAACAGCAATCGCATAGCGAAGTTCCACAAGTGTGAGGGGTTGGATCGCAAACGTAATCCACCGGAACACACGCAATGCTGTTCGTTTGTCCTTGCTGTTCCCTTCTCTCATGGTTTTGAACATGTCATGATACAACTCGTCAAGGTCTTGCGGTAGACTGATGATGCTGGCAAGTATACTCTCTAGGGTTTCTTCTCGAAACGTGACCACTCGACCGACGACGATAATGACCCACTGGAAAACACCGGAGGCTCTGGAGAGGATTTCATCTTTCACCGTTTCCAACGAGACCGGATCGGACCAGTCTGGCCATTCACTACAATATCCCTCGAGGAATCGCGCGATGTCTTGCCGATTCTGGTTGACAACGTCGATGCAGTAATCGTAGGTGCTGATGCGCTCCGGATATGGCCGACACGACACGCAGATGTTCAGTCGATGTGCAGCATCCGCCCGGCATCTCTTGAACAGCGCCATCAGCTGTCTCGCGACTTGTTCCCCCCCTTCATCAAGTGCATCAACGTATAGACGAAGGTCAATAGTCTTGGTGACGTCCTGGATGTATCTCAAGAAAAGTTCTCGCAAGTCTGATTCTGTCCAGTCCCATCTCTTGTCTCTGCCTGGCCCGCCTTTGCTACGAAGCCGTTCCTCGTACCGGACGTCTCTGGCAAATCGAGATAGCAATGTGCTATCGCGACGAAGAATCTGGTGAAGCACGGAGCGAAACATACCAACAGCCGTCTGGTGCAGAATATCCCCTCGCCGGTTGAAGAAGAACGATACTACGAGCGTACGTTCTTTCGAGTCTGGATGGTTAGTGACCAGTTCCTGCGCTTGTAAGCTCCGCTCTCGGATATGATTCATCAAGGTGGATTTTCCAGTACCTGCTCTGCCCTTTATCCACAGAAGGCCTCCTTGCTTGGTCCAAGTCCGGTAATCTTTGAGCTCGAATATCCATTCGCAAGTGTGCTCTGCTTTCTCGTTGATGTCACCTCGGACTTCCATATTCGGAAACGCCAATGACTGGAGGCACTGCTCTGCAAAGTCGGGTTCTAAGCGGCCTTGATATACATGAGTGCCTGATCGAAGAAGGGGGTCAGCATGAAACACAAACTGCGAAGTCGCGTGTATCAATGTCTTTGAAGCAGCCTATGTTGCGACGTCTCCCTTTACATTCTCGTTGCTATCAAGAGCTTCGCAGTAAAGATCATGAGATAAGACTATGACCGACCAAAGTTGTTGGTGAACGTGTTGTTGCTTCCGCCTCCAACGTTGTATTGGTTGCCAGGGCCCTCATGAACGTTCAGATTGCCACTGCCGGAATGCGCGTTCCTCACGGCGACGTCCTCTTCTGCCAGAACTTGGACAGTTTCCACGAGATCGTCCAGCTTCCCGTCGATGTTGAGAATCCCTTTCACCTCAAGGATGTTCAAATTCTCCATGATGCTGCTCATGTGCTTCTGCAGCTTGCTGTCCCTTCCCAGAAACACCGTCTTTGTGCCCTTCCAGAGGCGCTTTCCAAAGTTGTCGCCATCTTCCGGGCAAGCTTTCCAGAACAATGCCTGCAATTCGGCCAAGGATTTCCTGCATTGCTCCAGAACAGGCTTGATAGTCTTCCTGGACTCTTCAGAGACCTCGCCCTTCTCAGCCCTCTCATGCGCTGAGTGGAGTATGTCATTGATAGCTGGCAGTCGTTCAAACAGCTCCTTGAGCTTCGGCGGCAAGCCTTTCGCGTCTTGCGTAGCACGACCAATGTCGATTACGGTTTGAGTGAGGCCAATGCACGCGCTGATGAGTTGTACAAGAGTGATGGCCTCTGCCCCCGACATGCTGAAAGAAGTGGTCGTTTCCAGAGTGATGGGCGCAGTAGGATGTCGATGGGTTGAAGTATCCCATCCTGTTCCTGCACAGCCCCGCAGCTGCGATGCAGGAGGAATTGTGGCGTCCTATCGCCGAGCACAGCGTCAGCCAAAGCACCAGAGCATCTCCGGGCCTTGAAGCCTCAGTGACAGGTTTCCGCTGAATGACTTGTTGTATGAGCCACCTTCTCCCGGAGACAGGCCTTTCGGAGCAAGTAATTTTCGCCTGCAGTCACGCACCGCCGCAGCTTCCAACATGCATCTTACTCCGTAACACATGGCTTAGAAAGACAGCACCCCGCCACGCGAAGAACGCCACGCGAAGAACGCCACTTTGTGAAAGAACAAATTCTTGGCTCACAGTGCAACAATGAGTACGCGCAATGAGAAACGATCGGAGCGTTGCATGTCGCTGGTAGGTGCTCTCCCGGACGTGGAATTGCCGTGGCGGAGATGTTGTCAGCGGGCGGGAACTGAGGTCAATGTGTAATCAGCATGCAGTCCATTCGATCATGGCTTGTCTATGTACGCGACGACTGCATTCGCGCTGAGCATCTGTTCCACGTCGTCACAACTCTTCGACTGCACGCGTCTGTTCCATTTACATCTCAGACCTCTCCGTGACAGTCCTGTCCCCAGAACTTCCTTCGACAATCCACCCCAGAAGTCCTCCTTCTCTCCCCCATCGCTGGCAATGCTCATCGTAAATGGTAGATGGAGCAGAGTGCGACATCGCCTTGTCCCGTCTGCTGGTCGCCGCTGATGGCAGGGAGCCAAAAGTGCAAGCGTGCAGACATTTTCTCAAGACGAGTGCGCCCCGACATTCGCATCGGCGCCGCGGCGATTGTGAAGGGAAGAAGATATCATGCCAGACCGGCTAACATGACATCCATCTCCAACTCAACACCGGACGGCGAGGGTCCGATAAGAAGTGTGCAAAGCGTGTCTTTCTCTTTCCTTTCTTGCGAAAATAAAACCAATAAACTCGCTCTCACAGAAGAAGAAGAAGAAGAAGAAGAAGAAGAAGAAGAAGAAGAAGAAGAAAGTGTCGTATCGGGAAGAAGTTGAATGGTCGTCATCGTATTTTTCATCATCCATCATCGCCATCGTCACACAAAACAAGCGGTCCAGTGCCAAGGACACAGAGAGGTTATCCATCTACTGACGAACAACGATTCCGTGGCGGCGGGTAGAGCCAGACTTGTAGCGGCGAGCATCATCCTCAGATTCGGAAGAGCAGTCGGATCCGTCAGAGTATCCGCATCGTGCACCACCGCAGTCCAACTTGACTCTGTTGCCCGAGCGGGTGATGCCGTAGCGTTCGCAGGAACAGCAGGAGCTGGTGGAGGACACGGAGCTTGGGGAAGATGCGCCCGAGCGGACAGACGAGGAGCCGGAGCTGCGGGAAGAGCTGAGAGATGGGACGTCGGAGTCGACATCGCTGTCGCTGTCCTCCTCGGAGTCGTCGGAAGACTCGACGAGTTGCTGCTGAGCGAATTTGGCGGTCAATTGCTCGAGTGTGGGGTGCGCGAACTGCTCGGTGCGGACTTTGAGGGATTCTTGGGGCTTGTATGGCTTGGGAGAGACGATTTGACTCTTGTCGAGGGGACGGCCCTTGGGGACACCAGACGAGGAAGTGCGGCTGTGGCGCGAGGATTGGCGGGCTTCCTTGCGGGATGTCTCGGTCTTGGACGCGGCTCCGCTGGATGGGATGTCCAAGGTGTTGAGCTTGCGGCCGGTGGTGGGCTCGGTGACGCTCTCGCGGGCGGGGTCGTGCGAGACGTGGTAGCCGTCGATGATGTAGTAGTACCAGTAGCGTTGGCCTTGCTTGAGGGTGGTACCCTGGAAGCGGAAGGTGCCCTTCCAGCCGCCGGTCTTGGAGGAGTCCTTGGACAGCGGAAGCTGTCCATTGTAGTTGTCCCAGGAGCCGAGCAAGTGCACGGTCTTGACGTTGGCGGAGGTGCGGAGGGTGAAGTTGAGCTGGATAGCGGCCATGATGGTGGATTCTTCTTTCCGTGGAGAGGATTGAAACTGAGAGTTATGGTTTTCGGTATCGTGAAATGGCGTCAGTCGTGTGGCGAGCAAGCAAGAGACTGGCAATTAGTTTCGTGGTGATGGTGAAGGCGACCAGCGGCTTCGTCGTAGAATCTGGGTGTTTGATAATGTGATATGGGCGGTGATTGCAAAATTAGTGGGGAGGGAGTAGTAGTAGGTGAATGGCACCAGGCCTGAACGATGAACACAACGAACAAAGAGGATGAACACGACCAAAGACCAGCTCTGCAGATTGACACGCTTGCTGCAGAGAAGAAGAGACGAGCAGTGCCGGAGGAGGATGGAGGGCGTACTTTATGCCGGCGCACAACCCTCGCACAGACACAGACGGGCCGTCGCGCGTCGTCGAGCGAGGAAGAGCGGACGGGAGCGAGGAAGAGCGGACTATTGGCATCGTGCAGGCGGCGCGCGTAGATGCTGGATGCTGGCGTTGCGGTGCGCGTGGGAGGGCGGAGGTGCATGAGTGTCCGCCAAAACAGCCAATCGAGCGCTGAAATGAAGCGCTGAGCTTGGACCACGCGGGCGGGCCGCTTCCGGCTGGGCTGGCAGCCTGTGAGGTGCACACAGTACACGTCTCCGTCACATCTCCGTCACGCTCCCACCGACTAATAATTAACTACTCTTGATGTCTTGCAGCACCAATGCGATCGACATGTCCGCCGCCCGCGCAATGCTTGCTTGCTTGCATTCCAGCACCAGCGCGCAGAGCTTCGACGTATCGCCGACTTCACGCGACCCGCTCATCGACGCAAACAGCCTTCTCGGTCGCAGGACGCTCGGCGCTTGGGTGCATGATCAGGGTGTCCGGCCCTTCTCATAGATTGCTCTGCGCCATCTGCAGTTCTGCACATGATCTGGACGAGCGAGCTGATGCGGTGCGACCCACGAAATCGCGCTCAACATATGCAAAGAAGGAGGCTGGATGTCGGACATACCGCGTGGTAGCGTGCACAAGCGAGACACGGGGTACCCGGTCTCGAGGCTTGTGATGAGTCTGTCTCTTCAGCCAATCCGAGCTCCGTTGTCCACATCTTGGACGTATGGGGCGTGGGGAGGTTTTCACTCGTCTTGACAGGTACCATTTCCTTCCCATTCGGTGGCTGATTCGCGTGCGCAGGCCAGCCAGTATCGTGTCCCGTTCAAGCAGAAAGTAGCACATGCAATAGTCATGCACTGCCGATTGTCCCACCCATCGCGGAGAGCTCGCATGCGCTGCTGCAAAGCAATTTATTCGCAATGCAGGTGACGCGGACTTGGACGGAAAGAAGGCAGTGGACACTTCGTTCTTGGACCTCGGAGCATCTTGTGCTGCACGCTTGCGCGGATGTCTTGTGCACACTTCTTGTCAAGGTCGGAAACTTGCATGCCTCTGGATCCAGAATCGGAGCTGTCATTCAGCGGCTCGAGCGGCCTCACGTAGCAGAGCTCTGTCAGCAGCTGACCTTCGGAATCCTGCACGACAAGTCCGCCTCTTTGCGATATGTTGACTCCGAAAGTGCGGCCTTTCTCGTTCTATTCGCAGTGGCGAGAAGATCAAGGCAAGCCCGTTCCAAGGCGAGGGCACAAAGCCATGCCGCCCATCGAACTCGTCTCTCTTTTCCACGCTGTCATGGCATTTGCAACGTGCAAGGGTCGAGCTGCATTCATAAAGCTGCCGTACGCGCATGCACGGACACTTGATAAAGCGATGCCCTAGGAGACCGTCGCATTTGCGAACTATCTGAGCGCAATAAGCGAGCAGGTCGATAACTGTTCTCTGCATCTGGCATCGCATTAGTTTGGGTATAATCCAGCGCATTGAAGTGTACCTCCTGCACATGTGGCTCGTATTTGAGATCTCGGCATAGCCTCTGCTTCCGCAACGAGACAAAAGTCGTCAGATAGTGGATGAAGGCGCCAGGATCTTGCCTTGCTCACACCTCACTATATATCGCTCGTGGGTGAGCTTGTTGGTGGACTTTGACGAAGTGTACAGCCTTTTGGATTCGACGAACGTGCCTCTTTTCAGGCCACTGTGACAAGTGCCATGCTCGGGATTCTTTCTACGACGACTCTGTGGAGAATATCATCAAATGAGCCGGGCCAAGGACGTGGTTGCACTCTGTGGAATTCCCCGTATCAGAGTCCAGGCCGCCGATTGTGGCGCATGCCTGGACACAGAGGCGGCCCGACAACAAGACATCCTATTGGACACAAAGAGCATATGTGAACTCGTTTCTAAGCTACCACGCCTGGATTTGCGATGTGCATATGTAGTTGAGCTTTCACCTGCCTACTGAACGCCATCACTCATTCTCAGGTATGGTTCGTGCGCCACACGGGCGTGCTCAGCTACTCTTGGATACGCCACACAGCCTTGTCCAGGAACGGAAGTTTGCCTATTTGTAGGTGCTGTCGGTGCTCTCTCATCGAGTGTGCCTCCACCTCCCCTTCTACGACTCATAAAAAACAGTCTCTGTAGAGCTTCATCCAACTGCCTCTGCGAAAATGGTGCTCGGTACAGACCTTACGGAAGCCTTTGCGGATCTCACAAAAGCCGTACGCGATGGAGACAATGCTAGTAAGCAACAAGCTCAAATTCATGCTACATATTCGATGGCTACTGATCAGTTGTAGCTCAAAGCGCAGTCAACAATGCTTCGTCAAGCAATTACAACTCCATCGTAGCAGCTCTAAAACCTCTGGAGGACAAGCTAAAAGCGACTGTCCTTGATCCGCTCCTGACCAATGTTGGCTTCAAGCAATTCTGTGCCATCTCCTGCCCGCTTGTCAGTAATGGAGTGGTGCTACCGATCGGCCGCTCCGTGAGTATCACTGCTTTGATTCCCGGAGCCGGAAGTGTTGTTCAGACTACAAACGATAGTTTTTTGAAGCTCAGCGAATCAGCCCATGTTTCACTTCGTTGGCTTGTCGAGATCGAAGTAACTCGCGATGGTGGAAGTCAGTGGCTTGAAGCGCAGCCTGCTTCACACGTCAGAGAGCAGAGTGGGCACTTCCAGATCCTTAGCGGTAGCTTGTCAGTGGAATCTCCCATTTTGTCCAGCACATCTAACGATCGACAGATCGTCCCCTGTTCTCGAGTTGTTGCCGTGGCCAGATGCTTCAGAGGACGGCTCCGGCTCGCCCAGTGCTAAGACACGCAAATTCCGTCTCACTCTTCAGGTCAGATCCTGGTGGCCTGGGATACAAATTGCAAAGGCCGCGCCCTCTGGCGGCTTCGAGGACGTGGGCACAGTCCTTTTCTCCGTAGCTTCGTGGCAGTCACTTCTCGGGACGATAGATAAGGAAAAGGCTGCGATCGCCGTCGATGTCAGTGCAATGGATGGGAGGAGTGGTGACTTCCATCATTTGCGGAATCTCTTTGACATCAAGCTTGACACGCCTGCGCCTTCATTGATGCGTCCCGCCATTCTGTCTCTGGTCCCAAAAGATGGGAGCTTTGACGGCACTCAGCGAGTGGAGAGCATCCTGCACGCAGCGCCAGATATACACTTCCAGGTAGGTGCAGTCATGGTCTATGCAACGGTTCTGCCAGGCTAACACAGTGAGGCTGCACTTGATGTTGGCGCTCCAGTGCAAGGGGTCCTCAATAGTCTTGTGAAAGCAGCTCAATCTCTTTTCAGTAAGCCCGAATTGCATGTACGAACAGCACCGGAGCTAACTATAGGACAGCGGGATCGTCCACAGAGACCGCGTCTCAGGCAGTAACGTCTACTGCGCTCAATGTATCGAAAATCTTGACAGGAGCTATGACTATTCCAATTGCAGTCGATTTTAGTAGGTCGGCTTCGCACTTTTACATGTATAGGTTTGCTGATCATTCATGTAACAAAGACGGCCAGTCAATTGCAAAGACATTGAAACCAATAGGGGACTTGCCTCTGCCGAGCCTTGCCAGACTATCGTCAACCCCGAGTATTCTCGGAATGCTGCCGATTGGGAAGCTGCTGACTGCTGTGAGTAGTGCTGGGCTAGTTGCATGATTTTTTTGCTAATCACTTCCGCAGTTCGAAATGTCTTCGGCGGACATATCGGCCATTCCACGAGACGGTGAAACCGACAAGTTCCTAGTCAAGCCTCTTCTTGGTGACTGTGGATTGAGCATCTTACCTGTTCCCATCTTACAGCCCAGCGAGATTCCCAATGCCTCCTCTGCTACGAAGTTTGATATCAAAGTACAGCCCAAGCTTACTGTACCTGGAGCGAAGAACCCTCTTACGCTCGATATCAACGTCGGTTCGATTTCGTTGATCAGTCCAAGCATTCCATTACCGCAGATCATGCTAATGTTTCGAGACGATCTGGGCAATCTTGCCCAAACAGACATTCTGCTGGCCTTGGATCCCATCACAGGTCGGCGCGCGCCATCGGTTGAAACGGTAAGCTTCGATATGCCTACCTTCTGAAGGTAACATTGCTGACAAGTCCTTCACGTAGGTTATGAAAGAGCTCAGCCAACTGTCAGAAATTATATCCCCTCTGAGCTCGATCTTTCCAGACGAAATCCTCAACAAAACTCTGGACTTTGACCGGCTATTGGCCACGATCGCTCAAATGACGACCCGGCTGCAACGCGCTGCGAATATCACAATTGTACCAACGCCTCTACCATCTCCTGGGTCCGCATTACGGCAAATGTTTTCCCCTGACTGGTATCAGCCAGCGGTTGACCCAAAAACAGGCAGAAACATTTCTGCAGTGCTGTATCTCGGCATGACCGAGTTGTCAAAATACCGCGCCTTCTTGTTGGTAGCAAAAGAAGCTCACGTGGACCAGTCCGATATATCGGTAGTGTCATTCGGTGCATCGAAGCAGTCGCCCGTGACGACATCATCTGTGGTGTTTGACGCAGGTAATAAGATTCCATCCGAGGCCTACTACTATAGTTTGGACACAGCGGGGCCCAAACAATTGTCCCCTGGCCTGTTCTTCAACCTGCTACAAAATTGGAACGATCGAATTATCGGGCTGGAGTGGTGTCTTCGAGCCGGAGACAAAATACCAGACTGGCAGGGCCCCGACGCACCCCAAAAGCTGTTCCGACAGATATATTATGTCAGTTCTCGCCCACACTGCTGCAGCCGCTGTTTTCGCTGACATCCAACAGAAAAACATGTCTGGCTTCACGACTTCCGTCTGCCTCTTTTCGGTAGAGACGGGCGGCCTAGACTGGGAAGACGGCATCTTCCCCTTGAGCAACGACGGCCAGTTCGACATGGCCAAAGATCCGAAGCGTTTGGTCGCAGGCAAATTATACGGTGAGTTGCTTCTTGAATATATTCCTACACTCGCAAGGCACTCTCTACCACCGTTCATCAGCTGATCAGGTATTGCCACTGTAGTCATGGGCACTCGAGGCCAACATGGGAACAATGATGAACATCGGAATGATACGCAGCTGCGCTACGATCCAAACTCATCTCTCACGGCGAGATTCCGCAGTGGTGCGGACACGAATGTCTATTATGATGGATCAGGATGAACACAACACCAAGATGTTGATGTGCGACCGAGCAAGGAGATGCTAGTGACTGGCCAATGGAGACTACAAGGTCTTCTCGAAAAGATTGTGAACAGTCACTTTGATGGAGTTCCTGCCGCGATCTAACCTCATCTATCGCGAGAGCTGATCAGTCAAACAGAGAGTATTGTTCCCTATGCACAGTCAGGACTTCTGCACTTATTCCGGCCTTGGGCTTTTACAGTATCGTTTGGCTCGCACCAAAGCTCAGATTTATTGTTTGGCCGTGCACAATTCGGAACGAGGGGTGGCGGACTATTGACAGAACCCCGGAAACCGTCATCGAATTCGTCTCTCTTCAATATTACTATTACATTTACAAAGCACAAGGATCGCCAACAGCTCTTGTAGAGTGCAGCCACGAGTGAACCATTCGGAGTCTCTGAACTGAGGACCAAGATCGTCCACTAGAGCTTGCGGGCATATGTGCTGCCCAATCGTGGCGTGAGAGTGAACGAATTTCGTGATGTCGATGATACCCCTGCTGATAAGGTAGCCACAATCCTTCAAGGAGTGCATGCCCAGGAGCTTTGCACATCATTTTGGATGGATCGTACGTGGATCAGACGTGTGAGGGATTGCGATGTTGGTGGCAAGTCTTGGCGCAGGCATCCGATGACCTGGATTCGAGTCGGTGCCGCCGCCTATGGTATCAGATGAGAAGCACATGCAAGTGCATGTGGTAAGACTGGAAGTGGCCAAGTCACCCGGTACTGCTGTCTCCGTCGATCCGAGCGACCCAGATTAGTTTAGGAGGTAAGACTCCAGTTCGTGGCCTGAAGTCTGCGAGGACAGTGCCAAGTCGCGGCATGCCAGCGCGGCGGCTACAAGTTGTCATCGTCTCGTTCGCTTTCGTGATCTCATGCTCGAAGCCTACACTACATCAACCTCAAAACTCATGGCAGGTATCGTCAACCTGCGAGCAAACCAAGTGCTCCAAAACACCTTCGCTAAACCTCAGACCCAATACCACCCAAAAGTAATGGCTCTCCATCATCCGAAAGACCAAATCAAGCACCAGTCAAATCCAGTACCTCCACGGCACTTTTCCTCCAGCCCTTCCCGACTCTTCCATTGCCACTCTGTACTGTAGTAGTACTCACCAACTTCGCTTTGCCTCCACTTTGCTTCCATCCACTCCCATCACCCGTCAGATCCAATGCTTCCGCCTCCACAACTTCCTTCCATGCGCCAGGAAGGCTCTCCCGCGTGACAATGCGGGTTTTCATGATCTTTGTAGCGAGTCTCGATTGCGTCGCTCCGGGAGGCGCGGGGGTTTTCGAAGCTGAGGCGCGAGGGGAGCGGCGGAGTGAAGTTGACGAAGAGAGATGAGCTGAAGTGGAGGTTGAGTTCGAGGCTCGCGAGGGTTTGGTAGGCTGCGGCCTGGACAGCGCAGGGGTCGGAGCTGGAGCTGGAGCAGGCCGAGCTTGAGTTGGGAGACGGATGGGTACGGGACTTGTGGAGTCCATGGCTTCGACGATATCTCCGGGAGGCGTCGGATCTGGTGTCGCAGGTCGTTCTATCATCATACCCAGTGACAGATCGGCCTCGTCCTCTCCTGCTGCAGGTGCAGTCTTTGCCCTCTTGAGCGGCGCCTTTCTTCTCCTCTTAGTTACAGAATCAGGCAACCGTGCAGGAACGAAGTCGACGGCATTATCACTTTGGCTGCGAACGAAACCTCCTCGCAATCGCTCTGGGGTGGGCGAGGTTGGCCGAGGAAGCTCCGCGGGTTTCGCTGGTGAAGACGACACGAGCGAGATAATCTCGTTCGCTCTTTGAGCTGCCACTTGCTTCGCCGGTGAAAGCGACCAGAAGCTTGTGATTGATTTTTGACTCAATGCCGGACTCGCAAGTTCGTCAGAAGGCCTTTTGCGGCGTGGCGGTGTTTGCTGCGGACCAGATGGTCTCGACTTGCCAAATTGCTTGAAGAAACCTTCCGCGGACTTTGGAGGGGGTGCGACCTTCACAGCTTTAGGCGTTTCTTCATCGTCTGTTTCGAAATTGTACAACAATGAATCGTTGACGGTGTTGCGTGTGGAAGCAGCCAGCTCTCGGTGATTTTGAAACCCAGAAACTGAATCGATCACGTCGTCGATGTCTTTCTCCTTCTCCGTTTCCGATGCCTTGACTGGCTTCTTGAGTCTTACGTTAGCACCGGTATTAACAGCGTGCAGTGGTTCGCGGGCCTGCCATGCACTCACTTCAAGCACGGACGCTTGCGATGACTTTGTCAGAGTGCCAAAGACATCGATCGGTAATTGAGATGAGTCCACCTCGTTCTTCTTCCGACGCGTCTTCTTTGCATGGACATTTGTATCGCCAGCTGCAGCAGCCCTCGCCTTTCGCCTCTGCTTGAAGAATTCTTTCGGATCTTTTGACTTGTCCTCGTAGTCTTCCACATGCAAGGGACATCCGACTTTGAGAAAGTCGCGCAACAGCCAAAGCTTTTCCGGTTGGTCAGGATGATAGGGCTTGAAGGTGCGCTTCTTGGTGGGAGAGGTCGGCGCATCTGACTCGTCTTGCGTGCTGCCGGGGATCTGAGCCCATTCATCTTCTGCTTCAAGTTCCTCGTCTGCACCTCCGGCGGGAACATACTCGTCGTCCTCATCTTCGATACTTAGATCGATGGGAACCAAGTGCTGGGGAATGAAAGTGATGCGATATTCGAGTTCGCCGTCTGTTGTAGCGTGGGTGCGTTTGCCATGAATCGCCAACACGTATTGCTGCTCTTTCTCTGCTTGTGCATCTGCGTCGAGCCGTTCGTGTTTCTCGCCCATCAATCGCAATTCACGCACCAACATGGCCGGAGCGAGGTTTCTGATGAATTTCTTCGCACCACCAAGACATCTCCAGTCGAAGGCGTCACCAGCGAAAGCTCTCAGTGCTGGAAAGTCCATCTCCATGTCCCACCTCACCTCTGCCTTCAGCCTTGCCACTTTCTCCAACGTGCTCACACAAGGATCCGTGTAGTACCCAAGAATCTCTCTATTCGGGAAGTCCTCCGGTATCGTCAACTTGCTGTTTTTCTTCGTGAAGAATTTGTTCTCGTTGGTCCGGATTTCATGTGTTAGGCGCTCCCTCCATTCCTTCAATCCACTGACGTCTCTCTTTCTAGCCAGTGCGCACAGCTCTTTTCCAAAGCCGGCTCTCGCAGCATCGCAAGCAACCTTGGGCCCGCAACCGGGAATGCCCTCAACAATGTAATCTCCTCCACTCATCAACGCGACCAAAATCATGCCTTCTTTATCCAACCCGCTCTTCTCTTTTACGTCATCCGCACGATAGACGGTGCAATGCGTGGGAACCTTGCCTTTGCCCTCTGCTGTCCAACTCCTCCATAACACCCCACTTCCAAACATCAAAGTATCCACATCTTCACTCAAGACGGCGTCTACCACGCCTTCTCTTTGCAAGAGCGCGCATTCTGCCTCGGCTTCGCCTGGCGCAACATGCCACGGGTATCCGAATTTCCTCAGCAATTCCTTGGCCAGAAATTCAGGCACACTTGCGACTCTGACTCCAGGTCCACCAACTTTCTTGTTGCGCTTGAAGACTGGTTTGTTCGGTCCATCGAAGACGAACAGTGGGTGTATATTCAGCGACAACAGTCGTAGCAGCCGATAGTAAAATGTTCGGAGAGCAGGATTGGATCCACCTTTGGAGGCGAGGATCTGGAATAGCCAAATGGAAATGTCAATCGCAAGTCGGAGGGGTCGTCGGTGGGTTGAGAAGTGCTGGGCGGAGAGCTTTGCGACACTGATGCGCTGGCCGGGGCCCAGTTCCTTGAAGAGGCCGGAGACGCCCATCGTGGTATTCGCGGTCAGTCCGCCACCATGGCGAGGTCGAGGAGTGTAGTCACCGTCATCTGCGTCCGCGTGGGGATGTCGTTCTGTCGTTCAAGAAGTGACTGAGTCTAGGGTTTGTTGTCATGGCGATAACCCTAATGTTCTCGTAATGGACAGCAAGCATGTTTCAGATGGTGCCCAACGCGCGCGTCGGCCGGGCTTTTACCAGACGGCACTACTGCACTCGGCTGATATTCCTCGTCGCGTGGGAGCAGACGGCGGGTGTTGACATGCGACGCGCAGTATTGATAATGCGACTGAACCCGCGCAAACGCCCTCCGCCCAGACTCGCGTAGCACCCGGAGCGCACGGAAGCTTCCAAACACGCCGCAGGACGATCGCGCGCGGAACGGCGCATCCACAATCATGGACGATTCGCTCATTTCCCACTATGAGGACAAGGGCAGTCGCGAAACTTCGCCCGACCCCATTGTGCTACCCTCATCCCCTCCATCCGGCAGGAAGATCAGGAGTCTCAAGAAGAGACGACAGGGACGACAGTCCACCCCTCGAAAGTCGCGCCTGTCGACCGCGTCCCGCATGACCCCGAGGAAAGAAATCGTCCTGGATACACCACACGTTGGACCCAATGATGGAAGCCCGTGGAGGATCAAAGTGACTGTGCAGGCTGAGCAGAGGGACAGCCCGGGAAAGCTGGTTACGAGGACAACGAGCATCCCACTGGGCAGTCCGAGTCGATCTCCCACCAGGAAAAGGAAACCGACGCCGAGAAGGAAGCCGACGCCAAAAAGAAAGATTGTGGAAGCAGACGAGGGAGTAGAGGGACAGGCGCCAGCGAAGAAGCCGCGAGGGAGGAAGAGAAAGGCAACGCCTAGCGCAGAGAAGAACAGTGCGCCGCCGGAGCCGCAGGTAGAGCAGAGCATCGAGCAGCCTGCGGTGGAAGAGCAGGACGACGACGGCTTCGATATTTTTGGGGAAGCTGCAGCCCTCGAGGCCGAAGAAGCCATGCAGGCCATGCAATCTTCATCACGAGCACAAACCCCACCCGATAACCGCCGCGCCAGTGGTCGCCTGGCACGACTCTCTGCGCAATGGTCTGACGGGACAGGCCGAACACAGCGGCTCAGCAGAGCTCGCGAAGAACTCGACGAAGCTCTGCAGGACGCTGTCGGCGGAGACATGTCCTACTTCGGTGATCTTACACTCAGTAGAGCTGAGGACTTTACCATGGTCTCACTGGAGAGCCTGCAAACTGCCAAGGAAGCGAGTATGCTGCATAACTCGCACCTCTCACGTTCGCATCTGTCTACAGTGAAGGAAGGTGTTGAGCCTGGGGAAAAATCAGCACTGAGTGTCAGCTACTTGCCAAGTAGTCCCCCTAAGCATGCTCAAGCGGCGCAGTATCCGGATCTCACCAAGGCTAAGGGACGAATGTCGATACTGTCATCGTGGGAGCCCTCGCTGCAGCGCCAGGGCAGTTTGCAAAGCCCCTTTGAGCCGACCAGCTCGGCAAAGAAACGACGAATTTCCACTCCCAGGAACGAAAGTTATGCCGAGAATCAACGGGTGGCAGAAATGCGAACTTCGACAACAAGCCGCAGGACTGAGCACGCAAAGGAGACTCCGCAGCAACAGTGGCAAAGAGAACGGCAAGCTGTCAGTCAACAAATCCGAGACGCCAACCCACAGAATGTCGTAACTTTGGACGACGAGCCAGACATGAGCGATGATGATGATTTCGGACCCGAAGCTCAACTGGAAATGGAAGCTGAGGAGGACAACGCGGCCGATCTATGGCAGACAGAAGCGTCGCGCAACATTGGACAAGACCCGAATCGCAGCAACCTGGCTGTAAATCAAATGCACGACTCGCAGAGGTCAGAAAGGGTGGACGATTTGTTCGCTCACATACCACCGAAGCCACTTCGGTCTAAAATACCTCGTACGTGGCGCCGCTCCTCCGGCATGGACTTTTCATACGTCGACTCACCTGCTCACTTACCTCTAGCAGAGCCAACAGGCGACCGTCGCCATAGCACAGATGGTAGTGGTGTGCTCACTCCTCCCAGTACTGATCGAAGCAGCGACCATGTTCAGGAAGAAGCCGGCACCGTCGACCTGCAAGGGGAAGCGAATGATCAGCTACAAAGTGAATTCACCCAGCCCGAGACGGAAGGCACACGTTACGAAGACGATGATGTCGAGATGTTCAATGATGAAGAGGAGGATGAACTGCAACAAAATGATCATATGCCGCAGGAAGCAGACGACGAATCATCTGACGCCGATGTCGACCAGCAAGGCACACCTCAAAGCAACTCGAACCGCGACGGAGCATATGCGCAGAGCAGGAATGATAGTAAGAGTCCGCTTTCTGAAGTCGAAAGCCTTGACACTGCCGATAAGACGATTGCACGATCGGCCATTCACTCGTCCGCGACCAGCACCCGACAGTCACGCGCTCCTGATCGCGGCATCATGCAGGGCGCGTTTCCGAGTGACGTCGAGTACCAACCAAAACGTTCGCGACGAAGCACAAGTCGCGCGCACGATACGTCTGCCCAGAATTTCGAGACCACTGGCGCCGACACCTCCCTTCGAGACAATATGGCACAACACAACAACGCAAAACCACGGCGACGCCCCCCGAGAAGACCGACTGCGGATTTGACGGAACTGCTGGGTCTAGCGAGTAGTCCTGCAAAACCTGCAAACCGGGACCTCAAGATCAGCGAGGTGGGCAAGCCTGCTCAGCACCTCAGGCACAGCACGTCGATCAACCCACAGAAGACAAGTCCGAAAGCGGATAAAGGCAACGTCGAAATCAATGGGCATGCACAACATACGGAGGAGATTGACTTTGCATCACCGCCACGACTACAGCAGCCTGCGGTTCAAACCCAGAATGCTTTTATTTCGCCGCCCAAGCTCACGCATGATCCAATCACAGGGCAATTGCTCGCGCAGCCCAAGAGGAGAGGGAGGAGAAAGAAGGCTGGCGATCAAAGCCTGACGGAAACCTCGATGACTGACAGTTTTGCGAGCAGTAACAATACTCAGCAGCAGCAGCACGAGGCTGCAGTGGGGAAGAGTGCTGTGCGCAGCAGTGCCGATCAGACCAATGGAAAGTCAGCATCGGAAGATGGAGACCTGATCCAACAGTCTCGGAAGCCGCAGTCGTGGTCGAGAGACTTTGCACAGCAGGAACTTCGGAAAAGTACAATTTCGACGAGCACGACTCGACCCGATCAGGATCAAATACTTCAGTCGAGCGCTGTGAAGAGGAAAGAGAATCACTTGATGCGACAGTCGAGCGATGAGGAAGAGCATGCTGCCAAGCGCCGCTTTATTCGTGAGCCGTCACACGAGAGACCAGGAACAGGCATCAGCACTCGGGAGTACCACGCGCCCGCGAGGACAAATCGCAGGGGCGGTGACCAGGAACAGCTGCTGCGGGAGAGTACCATGTCGAGGACGACCACGATCACTGAACAGCGTCAAATTAAGCCCCAACGACCGCGATTCGGAGTCGCATACCCCGATGATGAAGTTGATGCACGGAATCGAAGAGAGGGCGTTGCTAATGGCCATCGCCACCCCATCAGTGCGGTGGACAGCAATACGGATTTGCCTGATGATGAAGGTACTCGCCCACCCTTGGAAGAAGAACCACTTGATCAGGAAGACACGTATGAAGGCGAATCTACTGCGCGTACCGAACACCTGCGAAGCTACGAGGAGAACCTGAACCTTGATTCACCAACCAAAATCAAGGTCAAATTCAACGACATCACCTCCTTTGGCGAGCATGTTGATCAAACGTCCTCCTGGCTTGCCGACGCCAAAAGACGACCTGCATTGTTTGATGCCTCTGCTCCACCACAGCAGAGACAGCAACCCCTCCCACAGGCCAACTTCCGTCCAGTAGCATTGGAACGATCTCCAGGAACCCCCGAGCAAAAGAGGTCTAGTCTCAACATCTTCAGCAAGCTCGGCTCAGTCCTTTGGAACGTCGTCCCTCGCTCCAAAGGGCCCACGGAAATCTATCCGGACCACCACCAACCTCAGGAACATGACATCACGACCATCACTACTCACGACGACTCCACGTTCACCACCTCCCTCCGCTCCCAACTTCGTTCTCGCTACGGAGTCCTTTCCTCAACTCACCCGTGGACCATGTCCCACCAGCGCACCCTCCACCGCATGCTCAACTCTTCTCTCTCCCGCCGCCACGACACCTTAATCCCCAACTCCGGCCCACTCCCCAAAGAAGTGTTCCAACTCGTCAACACGACCATTCCTTCCATCACAGACTACAAATTTCATTTCACGCATCAGCACGCTTATGTCGTATGGAGTTTCTTCCAAATTCTCGTTGATGAGAGTTTAATTGAAGACATGAAGAAGGGCGAGGTGGGATTCCTGGGCGATGAGACGGCGAGGAGGATTAGAGGGTATTTCGACCCTGTCAGGCATGGAGATGATTTGGTTTGGACGCTTGAGAGGGAGGCCCCGGAGCATGTGGTACAGTATGTCGAGGTTTTGGCGGAGAGGATGGAAAGAATTGAGTGGGCTTTTGTCGCCCGAGCGCTGGGAGACTGTGTGGGGAGCAACGAGGTGCTGCAGAGGAGGAGTGTGGAGAGACTTGAGGATTGAGATTTACGCTGTTGATTGAAAGCTGTGAAGGATGTTGGAGTTGTCTGCTTGGACTGCGACGTGGTGTGGTGGGGGGGGGGGGGGGGTTGGTCTCCTCTACTGGACGACAACCGAAATGTTGATATTGGAAAGATTGTTGGGCGCGTGATTCGACTTGTTGTCGTTGGAGCAAGGAAAATTGGAGCGAGTGCACGATGGAGTCCATGGGGAGTCAAGATTTGGAGCGCGAAAAGATGATACCCCCAATAACGTTGTCTTGCTTTTATCTCTATTGCTTGGGTCAGACTGAAGAAGGAATTTCTTAGCTGTTGATGAGTAGTGCTGGCAGCTACGGTATCTCACAAATGCAAAGGTTTTGGTTCTTGGCCCTTTCCTCCTGGGTTTGGGGACTTGCTGGAGAAATGTGGGTGGTTATGGCTCGAGGCTTTGCCAGAAGAATCGTTCTCGAGCTGGAGTTATGCTTCCATGAATATCACGGACGTGAAAACACCTTCCGGCGATTTGCGGCGCAGTAGTAGGAAAGGCATTGACCTGCAAGTATCGCTCGTGGTCTATCTGCCCGGCCGGCCACAGTTTGGCGTTCATCTGCGAAAAATCCAAATTACCCTTCTCTGCACGCATGGAACCCATCTCTCGAAAATTCTAGAAAGCAGGAAGATACCACAACCTCGCACCGCACACTCGGCATGCGAAAGATGACTTGCTGACTGCCAATCGTCCATCCGACGGCAGACTCCGTGGCACATGGTTGCATGCCGAGGAACACGCAGAAGTACATACACTCAATCAAGGAACGTCCCACAAGTCTTGATGCCCAGAGAAGCACGTCAAGTCGTCCATTGCACCTTTCCCAGTAAAGTCCATGGCGATCTATCTCACCCACGGGGCGTTCGCAGCTCACACGCGGCGACTCCGGCGAGCAGCGAGCCAATGCTCGTGTGGTCGCTGGTTGACGCCTTGGCGTGTGCGGTGGCGTGACACTTGGCGAAGAGGCAAACTTACCGTCTTGGGAAGGTAGAAGACTGTTCGTTGCTGAGGTTCCAGCGATCGCAGCGCTGAGTGGGCGAAGTTGAGGAGGGCGGGGCTTGGGTAACATGTGGATGGATGGGGAAGGTGTCCTGTGAGGACGAGAGAAGAGAAGTGGAAAGGTATAAGTATTCGGGGAATCTTGCTCAATCTTGCTCAAGGTGGATTTGGGGTGTATTGATGAGCTTTTTTTTGACTGTGGTTGCCTGCCAAGATGAAGTTTCCCAATAGGACTACCTTGCTGGCTACGGCCTTGGCTGCTCCGGCCCTTGCGGCTGAGTATGCGGCGGAAAGGTATGCTTCGGGAGAGATTCATGCGCAGATTATGGAGACGAAGCATGTAAGTTCTTTCTCCTTCGATTCATTCTCACCAGAATGAACAATGAAGTCTGACATGGTTTTTCTGTAGGCCCAATGGGACGCCGACCAAGCTGCTGGTCGTCACGATCCGGGTGCTTTTACCTCTTGGAAGAACTGGCCAGGCGAGCGCGGCGCTACCCTTCGTCGAGATGCCGTTCGTTGCGAAAATGGTCTCGCTGTCGTCGAGCCTTTGAACCCGCTTCAGACGTTCCGGTGCCAGAATATGGATTTCTATGATTTCATGTCACATCGGGATCTGGGCTCTCTCGTTGGTGAGGGTTCGTCGTCGTGGGGATGGAGAGCGAGAAATGGAAGGGAGTTCGGTCTGATCGGGTAAGTCATGTTGGTGGAGGGCATGTCCAGACTGCCAAACCATTGCCTCAGACGGATGCGGAAGTTGAACTGATCATTGGCATAGTCAATTCGACGGTACCGCTTTCGTTGAGGTGAAGAGGGACGGCAAGATGGAATACATTGGTCGACTCCCCAGTCAGAATCCCGTTGTGGACCGCGGTCAACGGTGGAGAGAAATTCGTGTCCTGGGCGACAGAGCCATTATCGGCAGTGAAGCCGTGAATCACAACGTCCAGGTTCGTAATGACTTCTCCTTCATCCACGGATTACGAAGCTGACTTACTGTCGCAGATCTTCGATTTGAACCAACTCCTCGGCGTCGATCCCGCCAGCCCCAGGACTTTCTCAACAGCGACCGATGTGACCATCTTCTCCGACACGCTCCCACGCGGCCGCACTCACAACGTTGTCGTCGACTGGGATACCAACACTGCCATGGCCGTCGGTGCCGCGCCACGAAACATGACCTGCAACAGTGGCTTGCAATACTTCGATCCTGCCAACCCTGCAACCTCTCCCGGATGCGCAGACCAAGATGGTTACGTCCACGATGCTCAATGCGTGATCGTAAGTCCTATCCCATCATCCATCCTATCCACTCGACGTTCTAACAATTCTTCTTCTACAGTACAACGGCCCCGACTCCCGTTTCCGCGGCCGCAACATCTGCATCGGCTACAACGAAGACACCGTCACCGTCTACGACTCCACCTCACGCACAGGAAACCCCGGCGGAGCATCCGAAGTTCTCTCCCGCCTCTCCTATCCAGGCGCAACCTACTGCCACCAAGGCTGGTGGACCGAGCGCAACTGGCACCAATACGTCCTCTTGAACGACGAACTCGACGAGCAAAACGGCGTAGGACCCGGCGCTTCCGGGCGTCCCGTCACGCACATCATCGACTTCTCCGACCTTCGCAACCCGAAAGCTAGCGGCACATTCTTCGCGACAGACCACAAGGCCATCGATCACAATCTCTACATTGTCGATGGACTGACCTATCAGTCAAACTATGGCGCGGGGCTTTGGGTGCATGATACGAGGTCCATTCCGAGGGATCCCACGGGAGGGAATGTGACCACGCACGCCTTTTTTGACATTTATCCTGAGGATGATGCGGTTGGAGGAAGGGTGGATTTTGTGGGGACTTGGAGTCATTTTTTATTTCCTTCGGGGTATGTGTTGGTCAACACGATTGAGAGGGGCGCGTTCATTGTGAAGATTGCGAGGGGGAGGGGTAGTGGGAGAGGAAGGGGACATGGTGGGCCGAGTCGGGGGTAGATTTGGGCAGGGAGCATGAAAGTTATGGAAGACGATGTGAAGTCAGATGTATATGGGACACGGTATGATGTGTGTTCTGTGAATGAATGAAGAAAATTCATCGAATATAATCCGACGTTATTTCGGTGCGATCGCACCCATCACTGACTAAAGTACATTGTGCTGTGTGCCATTGTATAAGATCTATGAATGCATGAAGTTCGATGGCCGACCGTTCCAACGACGCGACATCCAAAGGAGGGTTTTCTTTGGCGCCCTGAAAGAATCCGGCCGTGTCGAACATAAAGCCCAGACGGCGTGTCATACTATCAATCCATCCCACAACTCCTTCCTCGCATCATGATACTTGGTCTCCGCGGTTAGTACTCGTCAACTTCGGCCTCCGACCATCATCAACGACGCGCTCCTCATCCCTTTCATTCCCCACTGGCTTCTCATTTCGCATCTTCTCTCTCTCTGGATGCTGCAACCACCTCTCTTCAACCCCCCTCCAAAACTCCTCCACCTGCACCCCCAAATTCGTCTCCTCGACCTCAACCTCCAACACGTTCCGATTCCGCTCCAAAGCCTCCACCCACTTCCCAATCGCCCCAACCTTATCCGTGGTGCCCGCAAAATGCACCAAAAACTGTCCTCTCCGATACCAAAACCCATCTTCCTCTGCCTTCCCCAGCCTCTTCTTCTCCTCATCGAGCACAGAAGAGTTAAACCACAGTGGCGGAACCTCCACCACCCCCTTCGCAGTCTGCTCCATCCCCATGACTTTTCTCCATGGCGCTCAGCTCGGTAAATTCCAATTCTTCTTTTGGTTTGAAGGTCTTGAATGCCAGGACGGCGGCGAAGAAATTCCACGCTCCAGGAACGAACTCGGAGGAAAAAAACCTCCAGTGTTCAGGCCGTTCCGGTCGCGCGTGTAGAGCATTTGGACTTCGTGGGCGAAGCCCCTTTTCTTCTTGGTCGTCGGGTGGGAGGAACGATTGGAGCGGGATGCGGGGGGGGGGTTCATGATGATGGTGTCGGCGTCGAACCAGACGAGCCAGTGGAGGCGTTTTGAGGGGTCGGGTTGTGAGAGTTCGGAGAGGAGGACCGAGAGGAGGTGGGATTCTTTGATCCAGAGGCCCGGGAGGATAGAGTGCGTGAGGCGGTGGGTGGGGTAGGCCTGGAGCTTGGCGTAGGCGAGGTGGGTGCGAAAGGCGATGGTGTAGGCTTCTTTATGATGGGAGCCGTGGGCAACGGTGACGGTTCCTATTCGGGATGGATTCTTGCCTTTGCGGGCGCTGGATAGGCGGCGGAAGCTGGATGTCCATGGGTTGTGGTATGTCAGGCTTGTGGTTGAAGGAGCGTAGGCTTTCAGGTCGTCAATGGAGAGCTTGTGTAGGTTGTTTGAAGGCTTCAAGAGTTGAAGAAACAAGAGGGGCAGTGTGGAGATGAGAATGAAATAACAGAATATCCGGCTGGAACGCGACATCGCCGGGACTGATGATGTCCGGCGATGTTGCGAGACTGGTACCGGAGCTGGAAGGATTTTGTACGCTGCATGCATTGTTGACACATGTCGATACAATGCACGTGCGGGGGCATTCTATTACAGCCCGTCTGGTGCGTAAATTCTGCGTTTACTAGTGGCGTGGTGACTGGACATTATTCAGTACTCGGTCTGATTCTAGCGTAAGTCTCGATAATGAGCTCGATAATGCCTCACGTTTGATTCGTAAGTTAAAGCAGTTTGTGCGTCCTCTCGGAAGTCGCTAGAAACCGCTATATTACGTGGGCTTGCGCTTATCCGCGGCAATATGTAGGTAGGGACTTATGCTGGATTCCAGCGTTGTTTGAAGCGACAGTGGGTACTTCACTGTATTTACTGCCATTGATTGGCTTGATTCACTGGCTTCTAATGGTGTGAAGTTAAACCATTATTGTAGCTTGAATTGACTCACTTTAGAACGAGCGAAACGAGCACGAGCCGAATATCGATGAATAATCAGATTAATCCGCCAAGAAGCGCAACGACGCCACGATAAATTCGCGAACCAGACGGGCTCTTATACACGGTCGTGGGATCGGACTCTATTCGACTTGCGCGGCTTTGTTTCAGGCTAGTGAAGTATGGAGGCCGACTAACACCTAGATTTCATACCAAGGAGACTTGGCTGCCAAGAACTGTCGCGTCGGGTCGTGCTGCGTTAGCGTTGTCTCGAGCTGGTGGCTGCTCGAGCAGAACTTTTGTGTGCAAGTGTTCGTTCGATATCTATCGCTTTTTCTTGGTAAAGGTAGGTTGGCCTACCCATCGGGTAATAGATCGAACCTAAAACGCTATTGGAACCTGGAGATGCTGGGCTCCGCAGTCCGGACCCTGTTCGCGGAACATCACTTAGTAATGACGAGCAAACAAAGCCTTTACGATGGGCAAAGAACTCGAAAGAAGCCATTCGAAAGCAGTATTCCACGGATCGGTTGGCGCAGCTGTGGTTCGACTGTTTGAGTCGCAATTGCAGCAGCGTACTGAGTCAGAACGTTGGTGGAGAATTCACCAGGAGGTAATGTCGACAGCGAGGATGGTTGAGCTGCCGACAGTCTCGTGGAGCTGCTTGTTGACGCGAAGGTATTTCTGTAGCACCGTGCTCCTGTCAGCGCAACAGGAAGACCAGCGCCTCTTTCGCCAGTCGTCCATCGCGCTCATCACACAGCAGCTGGTTCCACGCGCACTTGTATCATCTTCGAAGCAGGGAAAAGATTGGGAGACATGACCAAGACATCGTGACCCTGCATTGTCCCATCGCCTTCCAAAAAGGTCGCCGAAACAGTCCGTTGTGACTGAGGGAGCAGCAGACGCGCGCTGGAGTATTTCGACTTGCTCAACCCAGCAGGTCCTATAGCACTGCTTTCCATAGTGCTAAGCTCGATGCTGTATCGGCCTCCAAAACGAGCTTGACTGAAAGACAAATAGAAATGCTCAGCTGACGAGTCTTTGAGCTGGAGGTGCAAGCTGCCGCGTGGCATCAAGTCTCGTCGAGAATTGAGGTTACCAAGGACGTAGAATTGACGACGACGGTTGTCCCAGCAATGTGGAGGGGCGGCAGCCACGACGTCGAATCGCCGGTCGTCGCTCAGGCATAATGTTGAGGAAGGACTGTGCTTCAGTATGGTCGCGTTAATCATCTGCACGTCATCTTTCCAGCTACCATCGCCGTTGCGCCATTCATTCACGGGTTGATGGCGGGGCGCTGTGTCATCACGCACGACCTCGAAGATATCTCGCTTCGGAGCACTGTCAGTTAGATGCATTGGAGTCACTCTGCGGAGCTCGAGCACAGCTTGTTCATACTGGCGGGTGAAGACCGTGCAGTTGATCGCTGCAATAAGAACGCCACTCTCGCCTTGAAGCTCACGCATTGGCAGAGAGACGCGGAGAGCATTGCTGACCAGGTCGTGGGGCTCATCCTCGAATACGTCAGGTCGATGCAGTAGCTCTCCGCAATGTTCAAAGCAGCGGAGTTGCGGAGCCAACAGCATTCCTGTTTGGCTCGGATCTGTAGGTGTCCAGTGAAGCATAGACTGGTCAGTGGTACTGGTGAGAACCACTTCTTGTAGTCTCAGAAGTGCGCGACTACCTTCGCCGTAGAGCAGAGGCATGTTTTGACCCAAGATGCCAAGTAGTGAGTAAGCCTGATCCTCCTCGCGCGTTGTGGATCTCTTCGCTGCCCATGAAAGGCGCTTCGCCACTGGCAGAGCGTGCAGGGCGCTGCGGTCGTGCAAGAGTGAGGTGTCGATGCCCGTCAGATCAGCAAGTGCGACCTGCAGAGTGGGAATGGTGGTGTCGCCGAGTTCGCGCCAGCGTTTGTCATAGAAGACAGTCTTGCTTGGGGCAATGAGCTCTTGCAGAGTCCAGCCACGGGTCAGCCATCGACTGCTTCGCAAAAGCGTCTGGTACTGTGTGGCCCTGGGAGCCGGTTGGGATGAGCCTGTCGAGTGAGTAAAGTTTGCCTTCTCCAGATCAACATCGGCGAGATAGGCATAGCAGACTGCTGCGTCAGTATACCAGCGATACATGGAGTTGATGGCTTCGGAAAGTTCGGCACTGCTTTCCTTGTTGATGCAACACGTGTCAATCCAGGCAAAGGGAAGTCCATCACGGACAGCCTGCTCGCAGACTTTTGTAATCTTTTGATAGGCCGACTTCTTGTTGAGTCCTGGGCCGGCTTGCTCCACATCCTGAAATGTCACTTCGGCATCGTGCCAGGTGTGAGATAGCACGGCATATCGGCCGAAGACCTGGCGATCATCCATGAAATGAACGAGTTTGAGGGTTTTTGCGTCCAGCAGCCACATGTTGGCTTGCGGAGTTGGCTTCACTGATGGTGAGGAAGCCGTTCATGTTGGGAAGTGGTGAGCTCGTACATGCTGCGGAGCCGGATTGGTGCTATATCGGGATAACGAATGCGAATGACCGAGATTGTGTGAGTGATGGGTGAAGATTGAGGAGAGGTCGGAATCGGCAAAGCGCGATGACGTTGCACCGGCGTTCGAACTTCAATGTCTGGCAAACACTTCCACCACGCGTCTCGACCACGGCCGCATCGCAATCGCCGAACGCATTGTCCACAACCAATCAGACCGACGAAGACGAGTGAATGAGGTCGGATTAGCCTCGGACCCATCCCTGCTTGCCATCCTTGCAAAGCCTCATGTCGATTGCAGCGCCGCGAGGAGGAAGCGGTCCTCCTCCCAAACGGACGCCCGCCGTTCTCGTACGCTCCAAGACAGCAGAACATGTCGCTCCCACTGACCGGTCGCAAGGTGACGGATGCCCGCGAACGCCCCGAACCCCGCTCCGCCCCGCGCCCTCAAGCCCAGCGAACGGGCACGCGCATCATTTCCGTCGACAATGTGCTGCAGTATGCCTCCGAGATTCCCTCCGCCCAGCGACGACCAGCACCGCCCGGCCAGCGCCCGCTCCACCACACGAGAACGCCGTCCGGACGCCATCCGATCGACCCGAAGCTGAGTGGAAAGGGCATCCCATTGAGCGGCGCCCACATTCCCGCACGGAGCAGCAAGACGAGCGAGAAGCTGGTGCTGCTGCCCGAGACGACCGAGGAAGACGCCGCGGAGGGGGACAGTTTCAGCGACGAGGACGACAGCGCGCCGCCACGAGACGATGAGCTCCGGAAGCGACGCCAAGGTCAGCGGCGAGGGAAGAGCGAGGCCGAACGCCTGCCCAAGTCGCAGCGCATAGCGGATCCTCAACTTGCGCGCGTCACGGCATATTGCATGGCCCAGAGCTTCAAGCTGCGGAGCACCGCTGCCTTCATTCGTGACCAGCATGGCGCCAAGACGAAGCTATACGACGATTGCCTGTACTGCGTCTACCAGCTTCCGCTGCTGGGCGGGAGTGATGGGTACCGGGTGAGAAGCAGTCCTTATGTCAAGCACCCAGGCGGAAGGAGTGTTCTGGACGAGCAAATCGAGGCCAATGAGAGGAGGCAGTATCGCGAGGGATGGGGTGAGGAGAGCGAAGAGTATTCCGTGCGGGGCCACCATTCCGAGTACCAGCCTAGTCCGCCAGTCGAAACGGACCACATGTTGCAAGACGACCATCGCGAGGAAGACGGCGGCTGGGACCAGGAACGCGAGGCAGGCCGACGTGAGTCTAGCGATTCGAACTCCGGCTTCAGCTTTCCCTCGCCACATTCGGGCATCAATCCGAATGCGCACACTGTCGCCGAGCTTTTCATCTTCAGCTACGGAGTGGCTGTGTTGTGGAATTTTACCCAGAATCAAGAACGAGACTTGCTCGCAGACCTGACCTTCTCCACCGTTGCCGCCATGCCGTCAACGGGGAGGAACAGCATACCTCAGCAGATATCCGCCAAGACGGCCGCCATCGCTCCCGCTTCAGCTTTGCCATTGATGACGCGACCTCTAGATGAAAGCGACTTCGAGACGGAGGAGTTCCACTTTCAACATGACCGTGAAGCCGAGAAACCGCGAATATACAACGACATGATCACCCTCCGGACCAGCGACCATATGATCAAGCTCGCCATGTCACACGGTATAGGTCAATCGACCAAGCTTTCGTTCTTCGAAGAACGAATGCAGCGCACGATGGAGTCAGCCCAGTACGTGCCTCGACGACTTGCACTCGAAGGTCGACTGGGCATGGACCGGAAGGAAATTGTCAGCTTAGTCGGCAAGCTCTTCGAAGGGAGAGTCGACGTCAATCTCTGTAAGTCTTGCTTCTCCTCCCCTCATCACCTGATTTCTCGACTGATAAGCCTCTCCCAGCCTCCAACATGCTCGACACCCCAAACTTCTTCTGGGACGCCGAACCTACATTACACCCCCTCTACGCCGCCGTCCGTGAATACCTCGAAATCAAACCCCGCATTCAGGTGCTCAACGAACGCTGTCGTGTCTTCCTCGATTTGGCCGAGATTTTGTCGGATTCCATAGCCGATGTGAAGATGACGAGGATTACCTGGATTATTATTGTACTGATTACCATGTCGATTTTGGTCACGTGTACAGAAGTTGTGCTGCGATTCGCGATTTTGGCGAGCAGCGGGAAGGCAAAAGGCGGCGCGGAGGGTGGAGCTGAGGTGATGAGCGTGCTGAGGGGAGTCGGGGTGCTGGGTGGAGTGCGAAGATGGAGTGGAATGATGTAAGATCACCAGCGGACGAGGATTGAAGCTGGCTTGAATGAAAAAAAAAATGTATACCAAGGTAATGGAGTGGAAGATGAAGAAGAAGAAGAAGAAGAAGCAACCCGCTTTCTGATGGAATTTTATGCTGCCTCGCTGGCACACTTCTCTTATTTCCCCGGGCCAGGAAATCTACCATTCCCATGGAATTCGGTTCGGTTCGGTTTGAATGTTCAGAAGTCTTTCGGCTGGTGGTTCTGGTTCTGGGTTTCGGTGCTCGTGGTTCTTGTCCCGTGTGCTGGCGTGCTGCCTCACCCACCCTTCGGCCCACGATCGGGATTGGCCTCGCCGAACATTGCTTGCTACTCGACGGACTATACTACGTTGGTACCAACGACTATGCATCGTGTTTTCGAAGAAGCTTCCGTTCTTGGAAAAGGTGCAAATTGAATCAGTTCGATTGGCGCATCACCTCGTTCTTGCATCGAGATCTGAATTTTTATCTTTTTTCATCCGGCTCTCGCTTCGATTCACTGCGTTGCGCTTTGCTGGGGCCTCGAGACAGTCTATCAGCGAGGTGGTCGTACTGGCTACGTGGTCTACCGCTGGTAGATTGTGGTTCCTGCCTCCCGTCCTGCCTCCTGAAGCTTCGAAGCTCCCGCGCCGGAACTTTGCAGGTGACAAAGATGAACTTGGACCATGGATTCCGGCTTTTACCTTTTTGTGGAACTCATGTGCATATGGAGGTGGTGTGGAGAGTACTTGGAGAGAGTTTTTTTGAGTTCAGGGAGAAGAGGAGTAGGAAGATGACAAAAAAGGAGAATGGTCAGACAGATGGTCTGGTACGTCTTTTCGTCTACTGACTAAAAGGCACAGGAATCGCTCTCAGGCAGCCGCACTTTTGGATTTCTCGTATCGGCTTCCCTCTTCGTCGATCTCTTCATTTCGATATATTGAGTTGAGCTTCGTTGTCTCTCGCTCTTCCTCTCTTTTTGGCCCTTGACTTATCTCAGAAGGACCGAGTTGTCTGCTCGTCATGGCGTCTTTCTCCCCGACTGGAAAATTCGACTGGGCGGAAGATGTTGAAGAAGCTTTGCTTTCTGGCTCTCTTGGGCCTCCTGAAATGAAGAAGACGAATTGTTCGTCGGAGAGGAGGGTTGCTGATAGCTCGAAGTCGACTCAGGGATTGGAGCTGCCGAGGATGGAGTTGATTGGTATGGGCTCGATGCGAGGAAATCAGAGACATGAGAATGAGAGGGCGAGTGGCTCTGCCATGAATGGAGGGTCTGAGCTGCCAGAGATAGATTCCATGGAGCCCGCTACGAGGATCGGAAATCGGAGCGAGCCAACTGCGGAGCTTGCTTCACTTGCAGATCACGAAGAAGAAGAGTTCCCCAAAGCGTCCTCTCTGCCCGAAATACACCGCAGTGCCACCAAGGAGACAGACGACTCGGAACCTTCTCCTTCCCTAGAACCGGAGCATCAAACTGAGGAGCAGCCTGAAGGCTCCTCTCTCACAAACGATCAAACCTCCAGTGCCAACAGCGACGCAGATACTCCAGATTCTGCTGCCTCGGGGTCTCAGAGCGACGAGGAGCTCTCGAAAACTTCTTCTCGAACAGAAAGCAGTCTCAGCGCCAACGAACAGACCGAAGACCCATATCCCGCTTCTCTGGATTCTTCGAGCGATGAAACCGAACTTCTGGCTCCTTCTGCTCTCGCGCAGATCTGCCGTGGTGCTTGGGGGTCAGATATTGAAAGCCCAGATTTGCCGGTTCATTGGAGTCTTGATGACGAGAATATTGTTGATGATGCGGGCGAGTCTGGATCTGCTCTGACTAGACGGCTTCGTTGTGCTGCTGCTCGGGAGGGAGATGGGGAAGGAAATGTTTCTGCCGAGGAGCAGAGTGAAGCAGAGGCAGGAGGACGACGACTCCCTGGATCTGAAACTCGTCTTCGAGCCAACGGAGGTCGACGAGCGGAGAGTATTGGGCGGGTTCGTGGAACGGAGAACAATCTTCAGATACGATATGTGGTGTGGGCTAATATCTTGGCTCTGGTTGCTTGTTTCTTGTGTCTCTGTGTGCAGCTCAGGCTTTTACGGCATTGCGATTTGAGGATTGGGGAAGTTTGATTTTGAGCGTTCTGGTCAGAGAGTGAGAAAGCCTTGTGTTTTTCATGGATTATGTGGGCTTTCAAAATTTCATACGGAAGACTGATATCATCTTCTTTCCTTCCCTTTTCCACTTTGTGAGCGCGAGCTCGATGTCACCATGTTCGGGACGGCCTGGGGTGGTCGGAGGTACTATGTAGGACAAGTGTAAGCTGATGAAATTGCGACGCAATACAGAGAATCACATACGGTGGGGCAGTCGGCAGCTCAATATTTGCTTCTGGCTGATTGATCTCGAGATCAGGTGGATGCTCGGCGTGCCTGCGAAGTTGCAGGTAGGCAATGACGATGGTAGCCAGGGCGAGTAAGGTGGCAATGACTCCAAAAGTTATTGCTAGCATGGTTTGCTGGCTGTTGTTGTCGCTCAGTACAGCACTTTTGAGCTGGTGCTCGGGTTGGGAATTGATCGAGGACTTGATCACTATCGTGGTGTTCTGGGAGAGTGCCCGAATTTGGCTGTAAGAGCAAGCCATATTTGCGTAAAAGTGAAAGTAAAAGGGAAGTGCTATGAAATGATATCCTGCATTTGATGTGCTGCGTTCAAGGAATATATATGCTATGCTGCCATAATACAGTGAAGATGTGATGGTCGCCAATAGAGAACATCCTTGGGGGTGTTCAGTCGAACGTGATGATTGATCGACAGGGACGATCGCGCCTGGCAGCGTTCTGGCCCAAACAGGACATGTTGTGGAGGTGTCGTTGGGAGGCTGTGCGTGGTACGCGAGCCGGCGAGCACTTTATCCAGTAGGAGTTTGCGGGTGCAGCTGCAGGCGCGGGAGCGCAGCACTTGGTGGCGTCAGCTCGGACAGGCATAAAGTAGGAGGTGCACGACCCTAACGTCCGTCAGCATTGTTGTCGTGATACTCAAATCATCTGCCTGCGTCCCGGGTGAAGAGGAGTCTGACTTGATGCCAGTCAGACCCAAACTTCGGAGACAAGAAATGGATCGTGAGTGTGCAATGTGCGGTGCAGAGTTCACCCGCGCAACGAGTATGCGACGACATGTGTTATCACATGCCCCACTGGATGAGGCCAGAAGACATAAATGCCATATATGCGGGAAGGGCTTCGCAAGAGCAGACAGACGTGATCGGCACATCAAGATCCATACTGGAAAAGATCTGGAGAATTGCGAACACTGTGGTCGAGGCTTTCGTCGCGACTACATTGCAAAGCACCATAAATCATGTCATGGATTCTTTGAACGAGACAACAAGGCACCGAAAGCCGCGGAGCCTGCATGGAGTGGTCCGGTCGTAGAGTGGCACATCACAGTAAACCAAACCATGGAATCACACCCTCAGACTGGGAACACTGGTCTTTCAAAGCCAGTACGATTCGTGAATAAAAGCAACCGCGATCCGATGAAAGAAGCGAAGCGCGCAGTGCGCAGCGATGACTTGGAGCGGCTGATTGATCTTGTGGATTTGCTGTTAGCGCCGCTGGCTGAATTCCAAGGGCTTTATTCTCATGAAATGACAAGACGCGAGCGCAAGAAGTCATCTGGATCGGAGCCACTGACACTCTTGGAAGAGGCTGCAGAATCCGGCGCTTTGCGATGTCTTCGGTACTTGTTATCTCCATGGCAAAAGCTCGAAGACGCACCTGGAGGGAGAAATCTGTTGCACCACGCTGTGAGGTACGGTCACCAAGAGGTGATTATTTTCCTCGTACGAGTCAAAGATGCCGATTTGAATCTTCGACTTGGCCACTTCGACGGATGCAGTCCACTGGGTCTGGCGGTGCAGTCGGGCGACATCAATACAGTCATACTTCTCATTGATCTCGGTTGTGATATAAATGTGCCATGCAACGGACTTTCCGAACCGATCGTCGTGTTTGCCACAAAAACTGGGTGCGAGGATGATCTTGTTCAGTTTCTTATCGACAAAGGCGCTTCTCCTACGACCGCTGATGCCACTGGCGTAACGCCGCTCCATTACGCGGCACGATTCGGCACGTTAGCGATCATGCAAGCTTTGATCCGATCAGGCGCAGTGATAGATGCTGCAGCCAACCACTTCCGGTCAACACCGCTCTGTTGGGCCGCTGATGCTGGTCAGGTAGACGCTATGCATCTACTGCTGAGTTCGGGGGCGGGCGTGAACGGCATACCGGGATGTGTCTATCAGACTCCTCTGTTCTACGCATGCAATGACTCGGTTGATCATGGAACACCAGCACTTGAAGTGCTCATCACTGCGAACGCCAATCTCAATCACGTGTACGTTTATCCCGGGGGACAGAAATGCACAATTTTGAGCCTCATCTGTCGAAAGCCCGAAACTCCACTGGAATTCATACGCCGGGTGGTTGAAGCTGGAGCAGAGCTCAACCTTGGACATCCAGCGCCGCTTCTTGAAGCCTTCTTACGCGCAAGCGCCGAGATCTTTGAACTACTCCTGACGTTGGGAGCGGAGTGGGAAAAGCTCAATTTGGAAGAAATTTGGTCGCCAGGATGGTCCCCAGTACCTCTTCGAGACCGTAAGTTGGAAATTCTTGAGGCGTGGAAAGTGAAACAGCGAAGCCTTGCGGTCAACTGAGCATCAGCGGATATTACTGACGTTTTTTTTGTTGCTGCTGGCAACATCGTCTTTCACGCGTCAAGCTTGCATTCTTCTTCCGTGTCAGAGAAGCAATTTCGTCAAAACCACTCGCCACCACTCATTCCGAACCCAGCATTCATATGCACGTTACTCGTTTCATTCGTTACATCCCAATTGATGCCGTTCCAGTCTATGCCTGAGCCATCGAGACCGCTAACGCCAGAATCAACATCCATTCCCACTTGCCGTATAAGCTGATCCCAATTCTCCCAGTCCATATTTCCAGAGGTATCCATGAGCGAGACATCAATTCCGGTCGAATCGACGGAATTCATGGGCTGAGCACTGTCGTTGGAGTCTGAAGTCGGCTGGGGTTGTAAATTTGTGGTGGTCATGTTGGGTGAGGTGGTCTGAAACCCTTGTGCGAGCTCGCCGAAGGTGGCGCCCGTGACTGGAGTGAAGTACGCTTCAGCAAGAGCCGCCTGCCGAGAAAATTCCTGCTGGGAGACGGGTTCTGTCAAGGGTGCTGTATTTGACGCAGGTAAGATGTTCGTCGCGTTTGCACGGAGGTCTGGTTGCCATGCTTGATCGAGCATGTCTGTTGTGATATTCGCCGCATTTGTTATATTTTCAGTGCCCGCCTCGCCAAGCTTCGGCGAACGCAGTAACTCATGCTTGTCCAGCGGCGTTTGCCCGAATAAAGGGCCTTGGTGGAAGCGTTGCAATTGAGCTGCGCTGAGGGGTGCTCTCGTAACCATGGGACGATTCGGATGATTGAACATCGGATTCGCATTGGGACTGTAATGGCGTGCGAGTGCACCGTCGCGGTGCTTGAGGAGGAGCTCTTCTCGATGGCCGTTTGCGCGGGCTTCCTTGGCTTTTCTGTACAGCTTCTTCAATGGTCGCCACAGGTGGTTAGTATTGCTGTGCTCCAAGCCCCACCGCCCAGTTATGGTTTCATCAATTGCTTTCCAGGCTCGCTCAACCAGGTCTCCCGTTGTTCTGTGACAGAGTTCAGACAGCGCGAATGCTAGTGCATGCCACTGAATGTAAGTGCGGAATAGCCAACCCCACTTTTTCGTTCTCTCTTCGACTTCGAGCAGATGGCTGTACTCGATATTTTCCAAACTGGTGATGAAAAGCTTTTCTTTGATTTCTGGCGGGAGGGAAGCGCCCCCACTTTGTCGCTGGAAGGGATGATATACTATGAGCCACATTTTGCTCATCATTAGCCTGGCCACTGTTGCCGTGACCCAGAATAGTGGCACGCTCATGTCACAGTGCTTCAGATATCGCTCCTCAAGGCGTTGATGACATTCTGTAATCCAACGCTCTTTGTCTTGTAACGTGACAGACTGATAGAAATCGTTGCACGCTTTTGGTGAACCTGGCGGAACGTAGTTCAGTCGACGAAATGTGTTTGCGACCTCGAATCGCAGCAGGCAGAATGACATGATCGTACAACCTTTCCTTTCAGGAGGAAAGTCCAGCATCTCCGGAGTCATATCTTCATCATTGATATTCAGAGGCATCTTCGTGTCAAATGACTGCTCCACTATAGTAGGATCGCAACCATGATCTTCGCTAGCCCTTGTATCGAGAATGCAGACCTGCCACCACAGGCGTCGACGCATCTCAATCTCGAATGGGGAAAGTCCGAAATGGGAGCCGTCTCGATGTATGCCGATGGTCTGGGCTATCCTGACCACGAGCCCGGTGAGAGTCCAGATAACGCGCGCATCGCTGTTCCGTCGCAGACACATGAGGAATATCAGGAAGGCTTGGAGCACGACAATCTCTTCGGTGGTCAGGAAATTTGCCCTCGCAAGCGCGTGCTGGAGAGCGAAGCGATATCGGGCCAGTAAGACCGACTTCTCTTCGCCCAGCATTTTCAGGCAGTCCTCCGCTACAAGACTCGTGGTCGTGCCATAGTAAATTGCGAAGAGCAAGCACTCGAATCCCCGCGACAGGTTCGACAGATGTGCGGCCGAGCTGAGTATCGTGCCTTCGAGGGTCGGGACGTGACAAATCTTGCACAACGGATCTACACGATCCTTGAAGATGTCCCAGTAGTCCTTAATCTGGCCGGGAAGGGGATGCAATGAAAGCATGTCAACATGCTGTGATGTGAAGCCAAACACAAATGCTTGGGAATTGCTTGGCGGGAGTTGATTCGAGCTTGATCCAGGCGAGGCCGTGAAATTATCCTCGTCGTCATCGCTGGACTGATTCAAAATGCCCTTCAAATCTTCGACCTCGTTGCTCAGATTCGCCCAGAAGGAGTTGTTGATGTATCTCGATTTCCCCTCATTTACAACCAAGCGCCCGAATCTGGTTTCGAAGCGGCCCTTTTGCTGCTCCTCCACCCATTTGGTCTTGTTGCGGAAGTCTTCCTCTGCGTCTTTGGTTGCGGTCGAAGTCGTGCATCCTTCCACGCTATATTCGGCTCCCCCACCCCGACGGTCTTTATGCTTCTCGTCGTCTTTGCTTTTTGCTTCACTTCCTGGCACCTCGGCACCCAATCCCTTGACTACACTTTCCAGCTGGCGCAATCGTTCCAGCAGCTCCTTATCCTTGCCTTCCCCTAGCTTTCGCGGCTTCCTAGGGGCTCTGCCTGGCGCCGGGAACACGCATTCGATATGCGCGCGGCTGCAGTGGCAGCACGGCCAGACCTTATTGCACTTGACCTTACGCTTCCGACACGTCACACACGACCGTGGATTGAGGGCCCTACCGTGCGCATCTACGGTCGGTCTCGTGCTCGGCGTCGGAGTTCCGCCCTGCTCGTGTGCTCCCGCCGGCGCATTTGCATGTGAAGTCGACCCCGGCGTGTCGGACGAATGTGCTCTGGCGGGCGAGGTGTCGGCATAGCGTGAGGGCGGTGCGCCGTTCGACGATGGTCTATCCTCATTTACGACTCCCTCGGCCTCCTGAGGAGAGGCTTCTGAGAAGGGTGATGTCTCTGCCATGTCGTCGTCAAGATCATGGCATGGCCTGCATGTCCGACGCTATCTCAGCACCGACTCCACGCTAAGTGCGGTCTCAACTTAATGAGAATTTGATGGGAACTCCAGGTAAATGCACACGACCACACTGCGGCGACAGAACAACCCAATACGAGCTGCTATTTAGGATCACGATTGCGCGGATTCGTCGGAAATTAGCAAGACATGATGCTATCCAGCACTCTTTCAGTCCGCGTGGCAATGTCTATCATCTTCCTTTTATAGGTTTAAGCCCTGAAGTACAATACGATCTGTCGCACTTGTATAGGACTTCCCTTAAGTGTCGATCTTTAATCTATCTTCTAGTTGTACTTTGCATACTATTTCTTATCCAACCACCTCGGCGTGGCAGAACGCATGCAGCCCGGGGTGCATCATGGCATCCCTCTGGTCCGTTATCCTATGGTCTCTCACATGGCAGGCGGCGCACGTTTCGTGCTTTCGACTTTGGGACAACACCACAGAAGTGCAGCTTACATTCCCCAAAGTGTACATCAAGGACGACCAAAATCTCTACATGTCCGATGCGGCTGGAGTAGAGACGGCGCTCTCGACTGACGCAACGGAGATAACAGCCTTCGTACCTGAGACAGTACACAAGTCGCAGGACGGCAAATATGCAGTGGCCTATCGGATTGGCTCATACGGCCAGAATCACAGCCTGACACTCATCGAATCAAGCCCACCGGATCAACTTCAGCCTTCAGTCCTCATGTATCCGTACCCCAAGGCTGGCGATCTTATTCCCATTTTGCGACCAAAACTTTACGACCTGGTTGAGAAGAAAGAGATCGAAATCGGCAATGACTTTGTGGGTAACGTAGCGGAAATCGACGACGTGCAGTGGGGTTTCCGGAACCAGACATACCGCTACATTGTTGTCGATAGGGGTTTCAAAGACTTGCGAATGGTGGAAATTGACACGAGTGGGAACTCTCGAATATTGGTAGAAGAGCACATCGAAAATGGCATCGATATCTCCAGCAAGATTGCTTGGGGCTTCATGAATGAGACAGATCAGATGTGGTGGCTCAGTGAGAGGAACGGATGGAATTCGGTGTACCTTGTCAACACAACACGCGTCGAGGGAAGCGACCGTCCGAGTAACGATTCAATCAAGCAAATCACAGCGGACGGATTCGATGTCTACGAGGTCGCCCATGTGGACGAGCAGGAACAGGTTCTGTATGTCCGAGCACGCGGAATGGTGAAGAATCAATCTCCATACCACATGCACCTGGCTCGGATCAACTTCGATGGGACTGGGTTCAAAATTCTGACGGCCGACGGTGATGGCTATCATCGTCACGTGTTCCATGACAACGGGACGTTCGACGACACGTGGTCGCGAGTCGATCAACCTCTGCAAGGCGTCCTTCGAGATTACCAAGGCAACCGCTTACACCCAATAGAAGTCGACAACAAAGTGTATTTCAACATTACTCTGCCAGAAATCTTCTCTGCTCCTGGCCGCGACGGCGAGACGCCCATTTGGGGTATCATAACCAAGCCCACGACATTCGATGCCACTAAACGCTACCGCGTAATGGAATTTGTCTACGCTGTACCGCAAGAGCACTGGGTCCCCGTGGAACTGACCATGACCTCAATGGCGGAGCTGTCTCTGCACTACCAGCAAGTCGCTGACAAATACGATGTTATTGTCGTCCAGTCCGATGGCATGGGCACGAGCTGGCGAGGCAGAGCCTTTCGAGACGTTGCCTGGTATAATTTTCGCGAGGCTGGTTTTCCAGACCGCATTGCTTGGATTAAAGCCGCTGCTCAAGATCGTCCGTGGATGGATCTCGCCGGGGGTGTAGGGATCTTTGGAGGCTCCGCTGGAGGACAAACTGCCATGGCCGCGCTCATTTGGTACAGCGAATTTTACACTGCCGCCATGGCCGATGCTGGATGCCACGAGAATCGTATGGACAAATTCTGGTGGAACGAACTCAACCTGGGCTATCCCGTGGATGATGCCAAGTATGATGCTGCGTCAAATCTGGTGCATGCACACGAGATGAATGGGACTTTGTTGCTGCTTGTGGGTGAATTGGACCATAATGTTGATCCTTCTAGCACGATGCAGGTCGTCAACGCGTTGAATAAGGCAGGAAAGGACTTTGACTTCATGATTGTGCCAGGAGCCGGGCATGGTGTTGCTTTCAGCCAATGGTATCCTCAACTGCAAAATAAGATCGGGAAGTTCTGGAAGAATTGGAAAGATGGGAATGGTTTGGCATAGTGTTCAATTCGTCGATTGCAACTTTTGTAACAGCTTTCAGGGTTTGGTTTGTGCCTACGGTGCACATATTGATTTCTCATGTACTTTCTAGCCACTACACACATCTATTGCTAGCTGCTGTCTAGGAATGGATTTTGAATTTCGAATTTCCATAGAGTATTTGAATTTGGTCCTTACTTCCAGAGCATTTGACGCACTTTCATCACATTATTACTACAGTGTTGTTGAACCATAGCCGATTCTGAGCTCGCAGGCGACGATGCTCCAGCCTCTTTCCGGGACTCACAGCATCTTGATCTCACTTGAATGTCTTTTCAATTATTCGGAGCTCTTATCGAGCGAGCTGTACAAGATATGCTGTTTCATGAAGCCAGACAGTATGGCAGCAACACATGGAAAGCCTAACACTGCACCCAAACGCCTTTGAGCGAGCCATGCATTCTGTAATAACGCTGTCTCTCCATGACTGTGGAAGCTACTGGATCAAATAAAACCGGCGACATGCTCATCGCTCGTCAGGAATGTGACAGCTTTGATGGGTACGATAGCAACGCCGCTTCATATTCATACATTGTCTGATTCTCGGCAGCCGTTGAAAATTGTACGCTAGCTATCATGTAGGAGCATGATGATGAGATGGGTCTTCTCTCGAATACCCTCGCTTTCACAGTTGCTCCATCATCTCTGTTATAGCCAGCGCTTGAAATTTACCCGCCAAATCCGTCTTCGAGTTTTGCCAGACACGATGATACATCGCGGTTGTCCCATCGGATTCAGATCGCCGCAGAAACGAGCGCTGAGAACATGGCGCAAATTCAGTCTCTGTCAATGCCTATCCCCCGGGCCGACTACCCAGATACTGTCTGATCGCACTCCACGAAGATCGCAGTCCGACCTGACTCTTCCCATTGACGATTTGTTCATGGAATATCTTCACATCAAGAGCCGGATCGAATCCGCGAAAGCATTGACGACAGCCCCCATCGTCTCTGTTACGGGATCTGCAATGTATCGCGTCGTAACTTTGATGCCAACGGTGCCCATCAAGCTCATGGATCGCTTGAAACCTGCACGAACTGCGAGACCGTTCGTTTTCGAGGCTGTGCTGGAGGACCAGTCATAGTCCTTGAGTTTAACATAGGCTGATTCGTCCAGGCGGTATGTGGCAACGAAGAGATTCCTGACAGCGTCTAAGTCCAGCTCGTCTTGGTTAACCTCAGCTGCCTTTTGAACGCTCTTAGCAAAATCGATCTGCATTCCCCTGGACATGCTCGACTGCATTGTACGATCCACTATCCATGCAGCACTCGCTTTGCCAGACTGGGAGTTGATAGGTATGATGTCGTTTCTACTGCGTCCAATATCCTCGATTTCGACGCATCAGCCAATTTGCCGTTGATAGATCTCAGTGCAACATTGGAGCAGCTTGTTTCCATTGACTGACTCGTGCAATCAATTCATGTTTCCCACCGTCTACGCTCGAAATCGTCAATTCTCACCGATATTCGGACACTCGAGCTGGCTGCCTATCCACACATTCCTGGTGCCACCGCAGATCGGCGAAAAGATCCAATGCTGTATTCCTCACCAACACAGTCTCATCGTCGAGGTTCTGGAAGTACAGACCCTCGAACAGGGCTCGCTCGAGCGTACCGTTTTCTTTGCGGTAGACGGTGCTTATCAACAAGTCACTATGACCGATTTTGCTGGTAGGAACGACTTTTGGTCTGTCCTGATCAGGTCGACACAATTAATCCCAGACTGACATTCTCTATCGCCAAATAGAATTCTTCGAATCTGCGGAAGGCACAATCGTCCAATCCGGCAGAAGTCGGCGCCTCGTTCTCTGCCAGAGTGAGCAGTGTAGCCAAAGAGCCTGGTTCCGAGATGTCCCAAAGACAGACCGCTTTGTGCTTGAGCGCGATGGCAATAGTAAATTCAAGGTCAAACACTTCGAGAGCCGTTGATCCGAGTGCATATCTGATGTCTTTGGCAGGAATCGAATTTCAGTGCCCCTTGTGACGGGATCATAGGAGGCCTGGACGAGAGCGTTGGCGACTCGTTAGGGAAGAGTGACTTCCAGTTCGAAATTATTTCGGCTTGACAACGACGAAGCAAGGTTCTTTCAAGCGAGTTCAGAGTACGGCATCGACTGTCAATGTTGTTCTCAGATTCGAGTGGAGGTGGTTCAAGTGTACGTACTTGCACACGTCATCACCCGTGGTGAGTCCAGTCTACATGTACTCACAGCAGTCGCAACTGCAACCACATTCCAATACCGACCTTCGATCGTACCACACACCAGCTTCGCTTTCCTGTCGATGGCTGTGGTATCGTGCCAAGGTGATCGTCCCAAAGGATTGGTCTAACAACATGGTGGACGCTTGGCACGTCCAGAATCCAGTCCACATTCGCGCGTGGCGCAAAAGCTGCCTTGGTGGTGGCCTATGCCAATCACTCGGCATGGCGGTGCAATCCTTTGAAAAGCCCCTCACTACGGGTAAAAGCACGCGCTTTGTCACAATTTTCGAGTTCCACTTGAAAGACCCAGACTACGCAGCTTTTGATCTTCCACGCCCAGCAGGTTTCCTGTTGTCGGGTGTTACTTTCACCTTGGTGGAGTCCCAACGGACTTGCTCCATCAGCTGTAACAACCAAAGCTGGCAAGAACAAGCCGATCTGGCTTCAGCAGATTGCATGCAGTAGATCCTCCAACATGGCACTACCAAGCTATTCAATAGACGTCCCCGTAATCTGGAAAGAATGTCTGGAGAGCATCGACGCAGTAATCCCGCCGGGAGGACCACCTGCAGCCGACCAAGAGCTTCCGTATACAAAGCTCGAAATAGAAAGACTGCGCCTACTTGCCTGGGGAGACGCCGTGGGCCTACGAGAGTTCTTCGAAGAGGATCGATTGGCATGGGATGATCGACTCGAGCAAGAACAGATCAAACGGGTTGTGCTCCAGACCATGAGAGACATGCACCGGAATTTCAATGATTCGAAAAAGCTGAAAAGTCGCTATGGGTTGATGCAAATCTCGCAAGATGGTGAAGTAGGTTCATCTTCTGGAGGGAAAGGAAGCTGGCTTCAAAAGGTAAGGAGATTTGATGTATCTGTTGTGTGGAGGGGGGGGCATCGCAACTACTGATGAGTATTCCAGGCCAGCAGCAAATTGCAGCGAGGCGGGAAAGCCGCTACTCCTGGTCAGAAGATGACTTGGACAGTCCACGACAAGACCAAATTCTCACGCCTGTTGCAGGATACATGCCAATCCATCGATATCCTGATGCGCCTGTTCCCGGGTCTAAATTTCAAGGATGTTGTCAGGGAAGAAGTTGGGCGGAATTCAAATGTTCCGCAGCTGTTGTTGCTCAGGGAAGCAGCTGCTGATGAGAATCCTCTGTTCTTCGACGTGACATCTGAACGACTTGGTGAGCTGGGAGCGACGCAGTTCATGAAGACTGCCCCTTCGCAAGGAAGCGAGCAGACTTCTACAACAGCGGTTGGAGGCTCCTCAAGCAAACGCAACAGTGGATTGCGAGGCATGTATGGCCATCGCAAAGCAGAGAGTGGGGATCAGCTCCGGACAAAGGAGAAGACGCGTCTAACGACCGTCGAAGCAGCGGCTGCTTCTGCAGACCCAGACGCAGCGCTTACTGAACTCGAGAAGCGCCTCGATGTGATCAAGCCGTTTGAAACAGAGCTCGGTACAGGAGCGCTCGACGTTTCTCTCATCGGTCCAACATCGTGGAGTGCGAAGGCACGCGCCCATGTGAGCTGGCAAAATAACCAAACAACAGATGACCTCTCGCTCCAAAGCCGAACACAAGACTTCACCAAATCTTCGCACGCGGCATTCGACTCTTACCACAAGAAGAAATTCGTCCACAAAGCCAAAAAGAGTACAACATACCGTGACGAAGACGAAGACGATGATGTATTCTTCGACCCCGAAGCGAGTCCCAAGTACGAAAGCGTGAACCCCGGCACCGTCACAATCGAAGGCTTCGCGCTCGAAGTCTGGGACTACGAAGAGCTGTACGGCATCAAACGGCAAAGCACTTTCTTCGTATCCACGTCCATGATGCAGATTACCGTCGACCGCATCCTTCGCCGCGTAGACGAACTACGCACAGAACCTTCACGCCTCGGACGGAATCCTCGAGAAGACCATCTCGATCTGCACGATTTTCTCCAGAGCACCACGCGTTGGGTGGATCCAGCTCAAGCGATGGATCCTGCCAACGAGCTGAGCGAATTGTACGCCAGTTTGAACCGAGATGATCTTTTTGTTGATTTTCTGAGCCAAGCTGCGATTTTCATTTGTACCATGGATGGAGAGCAGGCTTGTAACTTCCTATGGCAGATTGTGCTCGGTGTAGAATTGACGAGGAGACCGCAGCAGTATCCCGATTCCTGGGTCTCTGGTTTTACTTCACGTGTTCTGGCGACGCTTATTGTTAGTGATCAGTGGATTCGAAACGTGGAAATTGTGCTCAAGACTGCTCCTGTACCGGAAGAGTTTAAGAAGATACCTGCTTCCGCTGAGGATGCACTCAAGGCCGATGCGTACAATGTTGAAGGACAAGCGGCGATGAAACAGGCGAGATTTCAAGACGCGGCGGATTCGTTCACCAAAGCGTTGGAGATTGGTGGCAAGAACGCAGTGGCTCTGATCGGCCGTTCGGAGGCTTATATCCAGCTCGCAAAGGATCGGGAGGCAGTATACGATGCATGGATTGCCACAGAATTGGAGCCCAAGAACGCAAAAGCGTGGGGAGCTCTCGGAGCCGCAAAACTCCTCCTGGGCCATTTGGACGCCGCGCAGGAGGCATACGCAACAGCCATCCAGCTTGCAACCGATAAAGACCAAAAAGCCGAACTAGAATCCGACATGGAACTTGTGAAATCTCGATACCACGACTGGGCTGATGATTTCAACAGCACGACCGACCGAACGCTCCAACACGACATGTCCGCCAAGATCCGCGATGAGAAATGGAGCATGCTGGGCAAGACAATTCACTTCCATTCGCACGTTCACGAGAGCCAAGTTGACGGGCTTCTGCACTTCGCGGAGACATTGCGTTGGCCGTATTTGAGTGAAGTGAGGGCTGCTGCGGAGGAAGCTTATAATAAAATGCACAATGGCGGTGGAGTGAATACCTTCGTTGCAGACTGGCTGTATGGGCTCACGCTACCGGGAAAACATTTTGCGTTCAAAATCATGGCGACGTTGATCCAGTGCTCGCCTTCGGTGGCGGGAACGATCGGCGCGGCGAAATTCCTGGATAGCAATGTTGTGTTGCCGAAGCAGAGTTACTGGCGAACACGAAGCGCTGTCGGTCGGGTGCTGGGTGCGATGCCCGGGGTCAAATCTCTGGGTGGTTGGGTAGGTCCTTTGCCTGCCGTGGAAATCAGCCCATCGCCTGCTGCTACCGCTGCTGCTGCTGCTGCTGCTGGAGCTGGAGCTGGGGCCTTCAAGCCATTGCTTGCAAGGCTCAAGACGAGACAGATTCCTCCTCAGAGACCTGTGCAAGCGGGCGATAATACCATCTATATCGGTGGACGCCACGATCGGTACCGAGACACGAAACCTGCATTGAGCGAGGATATCGACGCGTATATTGCGGATATGACTTCGACTGCAGCGTATTCTGCTCCGCGGCCTCCGGTCGAATTGCAGAGTAGTGTTGTCGTTACAAGTATTGGATTAAAACGTCTGGCATCCGAGGTCGGAGAATCTACTACAACAACAAACACAGCAGCAGCAGCAGCAGCAGCAGACGACAGGAATGAAGCCGAATACCGCGCCAGCGTAACTTTCTCCATCACTCATGACCAACAACGACAAAATTCGGTCACGTATACACTGTACACGAACCCCATCTTCATCACATTGCCCATGTGCTACAACGGCCCGCATCAAGTCCATCGACGCGAGTCGAAGCGGTTCCAGGTCGTGCCGTGGGAGGCGGAGAAGTTGCACGAGCATTTCTTGGACGATGATGCTGAGAAGGATGGGAAGCATGGTGACGAGCCGGATTGTATGGTGATTAATGCGACCGCAGGGAAAGGCGCGGAGGTTCTTGCGAGGGCTTGGTGTAGTGAGCGGAGTAAGCATGCAGTTGTTGTGAGGGAGGGGGGGCCGTGTTTGGTTTGTGCGGTTAGGTGCGCGCAGTCGTTGGAGGTTAAGGTGGTGATTTGGGTGGGGTGAGAGGTTGGGTTTGGTGGTTTGCTGTGGTTGCTACTTTGCTCGTGCTCGGTATAAGCAGGTTTGACTTTCGTGAGGGCCATCTTTATCGTGTCAGTCGGTGTCTGTATCAGGCGTACGGCGATTGTTGACGCTACGAACATGTCTCTCAACAGGGTGTATCGTTTCCACCGATACCTAATCGTGCACTTGGCGTGGGCGTGCGTATTGCAACTGTGTACGGTGAAGCCGTTTTCCCAGTCGCTCATGTTGCCAACTCTCGACTTTCATCACTTCAACATGGAATCACCCAAGACAAGCTTCCCAAAAACCCACCAGCTCCTCGAGCATTGCCAACCGCACCTAAGACGGCCCAGCTCCTCGAGTCGGATCTGTATCCCATTCATCAACGAGCCCCCTCCTCCCTAATAAAGCTTCAACGTAACCGTCAGCGTCGGCTCCCCACGCCTCATTCTTCCCTCATACTGGAAATCCTTCACACGCTGACGAATCTGCTCGAAACTCGGCGCAACACCATGGAAATCTCTGATGCACTGCACAACTCCATCAAAGTCGGCTGGCGTGATCGTTCTCTGGGCGCAGAAGAAGAGCAGGATTCGGTCTGTTGTTGGCGTCCAGCGGAAGCGATCGCCGGTTGGTGGGGGGCTGTTCGAAGTGGAGAACTTGAGAAGGGCTTCGGTGGCGGCTTGGAAGTCGGACTGGGGTGTCGGCGGCATTGTTGAGGTGTGCTGGCTCGGGTTGCGATGGGAATGGTACAGGTGGCGGGAGGTGGGGAGATGAGTGCGAGTTGCTGCGACGTAGCTGCCGGGAGAAAAGAGCGCCAAGGGATCAAGTTGCAGCCTTGTCAGGTCCGCGCCGAGCAGCGCTTCTCACAGGCAGGAGTCTGGAGTGAAGCTGTCCTCAAATGTCCCAAACTGGCCAAATTCCACTTTTCCGCGATGGGTCCGGGTGATGCAGACGCTGCTGCTTGAGAGAGTACTCTGCACTTTCCGATCCGGTGCGTTTGATGTGTCGATGCAAGATCATGTGCACGTGACGAATGTTTCCATCGACTGAGTGCTGAACTGAAGTGAGGGAGGGCGGTTAGCGCGCGGGAGTAGCCGAGCAGCCGAGTACTTAAAGCGGCGTTTGGCAACACAACCCAAGACACCAACGTGCAATGCAGGGCGAAACCGCGAACAGGCCGATCACGACACCTGCAACATACGGCGACGTGGCAGGGGACGATAGCACTGGGACATAGCGCGCATATTCCCCACCACCATCACCTCCGCGGTGCGCACGAAGCGCCCACGCTCCTCCGAACGCCGCATCCGCATCCCAGGCCGTCACTTGGGACCCATTGTTGCGCTGGCGACAGTCTCCAACACATCCCGCGGGCGACAACGACTCCGATTCGTCCCTGAGCCGTCTACCAACCGACCACGTATACCACCCCACCGACGGCCGACATGACGAACACGCTGGTGGTGAGTGGTGGACACAGCCGGACGCAACTCCGTCAGCAGCGCAGCGAGGCTAACGCGACTCCCAGGGCGACGTGTACCTCAAGATCATCGAGGAGGTCATCGCGGCGTCGCAGGCCGACTTCGAGGAGAGCGGCGTGGGTTCGCAGACGCTGGGCGAGCTGCAGCAGGTATGTGTGTGTGTGTTTGTGTGCTTTCCCGACGCCTTCCTGGATCCGCGGCGACCGGGGGCACTGCACTGCGTCGCGTCGCATCACGAAAGAGACACGGACAATATCGGAGCGACACCATCGGCGGCGGAGGAGCGGGTTCGGGGCGGGCGGCGGAGGAGCGCAGGGCGGCGACGAGGGGACTTTGGGGCGGGGCTGAGCGGGCTTTGAGGATCGCAGATTTGCTGGGTCCGCCCTCTCTTTTGCTGCCCACCCTTTATACGCCCGACCCATCCCGCTAAGCCCCACTTACCGCCATGACACTAGCCCAAGCTGATGCACGTCACGTGTGCCACACATCGAACACCACTACTCACCTGCAAGCATACATACCTGCAACACATTCGCTGACATGCGCAAAGGAATGGCAGAACAAGCTCTCGCAGCGCGGTGTCGCCCAGATGCCATGGGACCCGAAGCCGCAGCCTGCTCAGCCTCCACAGCAACCAATCGCACCGACGAATCCTGGCGGCGGCGTGAATGGCTTGCCTGGTAATCCCTACACCAGCTACGAGGCTTCACAATCGGCTGCAAACGGACAACGAATCAAGACCGAGCCAGGTTTGGAGCACCAGTATCATGGACTCCCCAATGGCAACTACGGCTCAGGCAACGGCCAGCCCATTCCGGTGCAGGGTGGCGCGGCGCGAGCACAGCAGCTCGTCCAGCAGCAGTTCGGCAATGCAGCAGCGCCCTCACTGGCGGCCATGCAGCGTGGTGGTCTAGCACTGCCCGGTCAGCAGCAACAGCAACCGAAGCCGCAATCGATGCAGTTGCCACAAGGTAGCCCCGCTGCGCATCAACAGTTCCAACAAGCCCAACAGGCTGCGATGGCGCGACAGCAGCAACAGTTGCAACAGCAACAAGCTCAGGCTCGAATCAAGGTCGAAAACGAGAGCCCGCAGCTTCAGCAAGGACAGTTCCAGTACCCGAACCATCCTCAGACCGATGGAGCTGACGATGAGGACGACCTTGCGCAATGGCGAACCATGCTCGCTGAGAGACGAGCTGCTCATGCACAGCATGCCCATCAGGCGGATCGAACGATGAGAGATCAAGTCCTGAGCCTCACAGCCGATCTGCAAAGCGGACTGATGGTACCACTTGGCGAGCAGCCTTCATCGCGTGTCAAGAACAAGGAGAAGCGTTCCGTCGCAACATCCCCCGCTGGTCCCTCCATCCCGCAACTTGACGGAGACGAAGATGACGACGAAGACAAAGCTGCCAAGGACGAAGATGACCCAGATGCCATCAACTCCGACCTCGACGATGACGACGATGACGGTCAAGGCGCTATGGGCGACGAAGACGACGACCTCGGCGACAGCATCCTCTGCACATACGACAAAGTGCAACGCGTCAAGAACAAGTGGAAGTGCACCCTCAAAGACGGCGTTATGAGCGTGTCGGGGAAAGAATGGGTGTTCCATAAGGGCATGGGGGAGTTCGAGTGGTGATTTTCATCATCATCATCATATCACAGCAGATCATCACATCAGCTTCTCCTTCCCGAAGTCGGTGCTGTTCTGTTCTACCTTCACCAGGTACAGGAACAAGCAGCTTCCCTTCGGGAACGCCGCTCACCCACCCACCCACACACAACACAGCCTCCTTATCAACCACCCACACACTACGATTCGCTTCGAAAGAATAAAATGACCGAATGATACCCCCCGCAACGGACCACAGACTTAAAAGGGCCAGGGAGGCGAGGCAGATAGTAGGGAAATGGGTAGAACCGAATTTTTCTTTCTTTGAAGAAGGCATTATCAGTGCGCGTCGGAGGTTTTCTTTTTTTTTTCCAGCATAGTTAAATAGAGTGAGCATTTCTCGCATCCCCCTCCCCCCCCCCCCCTCCCAGTTTCACAAAAGCCACCCCGACCCCGCTGTCCGACTAATATTTGCTTGGTTTGGTTGCTTTGGTTGGAATTGGATTGGCTTTCCGCGAGACCCTTCGGAAATCTTGCGCGCGCGCGCGCGCGCGAGGGAGGGATGGGAGTTTCAATTTAGCTCGCACATGAAAACTTCCAGTTCAACTTTGACCTCAGAATCCGTCATGAGTGCGACGGGCGGAGCTATGGGTTTCCTGCCTGTGTAATATAGAGCTAAGAATCAGAATGAGAACTTGGAGAATGAGAATCGGAATAGGAAAGGGAAGGGAAGGGAAGGGAATGACAACCAATCATCCAGATCAATTTGGGACGGAAAGGATACAACACGAAATCAATCCGTCCGTCACGTTTCTTTCCGTGTTTTGTTGGGCGTCATGAAAGTAGATCAGATATGATGAGAATGTTGGATGCATTCGAACTCTGGTCGTAGAGCGCGTGCTTTCTTCCTTTACTTTCCCTCTTCTTTCTTCTTTTTCTTCTCCTCTTCTTCACTTCTTTCTTCTCTTCTGCTCGCATTGCCTATCGAACTTGCCCTATAGAGGCTAGTTCCACCTATCTATCAATTCATACGAGGGATCCAATCTATGATTCCCCCCCCCCCCTCTCTCTCTCTTCTCACTCTCTCTTTTTCCGCGCCACATCTTCCCATTCATCAGGCGTTCGTACACATACCCATCCCGCCATCTATCCATCTATTCAAGCCCTCTTCTGTCCTCTTTTCCTCCCTTGGCATCAATAAATGCTGCTACTGCTGCAGCATCGCGTTCCGCCTCGCGGATCTTTCATCGCCGACCTGCGAAGCTGATCTGTCTGTCTCGAATAGCCTCGCGCGCTTCGCTTCCTTTGGACGCGGGAACAAGATTATATGGCCGATGCGATATCTCGCAAGATGTTGGGAAAGCATCTGACAAACACATGAGTGGCAGTAATGTTGTTTCTTTTTTTTGAATACGTGCCATCATCATCCCATCCCATCTCAAGTCACAAACCACCCACCCCTAACCTCCGCCTCATCCATGCCGAACCCAAACACGATCCGAAACAAATCCCTCATCCACGCCCACTGCTCACTATTCCCCAACCACCTCACACTCTTCGCAACCTCAACCGCAGTGACCCTCTTCGAAGACATGACGTGCGCATTTTTCAAACTCTGGTCGTTCACGACAAGTTTTTTATAAAAGCCCAAAACTTTCATTTGCCAGGGTAGAGTTCCAAACGCAGTATCCGGAAGAGATTGGACGTAGGAGGGGAGTGGTTGGGAAGAGGTTCGAGTGTAGCCTGTGTTGAGGCCGGCTTTGAGGAGGAGGCAGCGGAGGCGTGCGAGATGGGTTTCTTCGCTGCTGCTGCTGGTCGTGGCTGTTGAGGAGGTGCGTTGGGAGGCGGCGGAGGAAGAGGTGGTGCCCGAGGCGGCGGATTCGGAGTAGTCGCTCAGGACGGAAGCGTTGGAGGTCCAGCGGTCGTGGTGCGGAGCGCCGCCGCCGCTGCCGCCGCCGCGATTCGAGCCGCTGGAGCTGGAGGGGCCGAGGACGAGGATGTTGGGGACGTTGACGGAGTCGGGGGAAGAGTGCGCTGTCGAGGTGTCGTCGAAGACTGTGACGGGGGTTTCGGGTGGGAAGGTTGGGGCTTCGTGGTATTTGCGGTTGCTGACTGTGCTGGAAGTGGAACGGCCTGCGGAACCGCGCGTTGAGGTGGATTTGAGGGACGTTTGTGATTGTGCGCCGAAGGAGGTCTGATGTGGACGAGGAGTGCCTCTGTCGGGTCGGATTTGTGTCCAGCCTTCGCGGAACAGGTCGCAGAGATCCCAGCATGCTTGGACAGCAGAACCTAACAATTCTTCATCTGCTTGCTTTCCTTCACGGCTGCTTTGTCGGAGATTGAAAAGCATTTCTGCTAATGACCAGCACGCTCGTAAAAGTGAGTCCGTCTCGCGTGGCAGCGAAGTCGGCATCTTTATCAATCGATGGCACAGCGTAATGTAAAAGTCCAATGTGCGCTCGACAAAGGCGTCCGGGAGCTCGTGGTGGTTGATATTGTAAAGGTGGTTGTTCAACTCGAAGCTGACTCGCAGCACGGAGTCCGTGGCTTCATCAACTCTTGCTCTCGCATCAAACAGTGACTGACAGAAATCCCGACAGAGTTCCAGCGTCGGTATGACTTGCGCCGTATGGTCTTCATCCTTGTTCTCGTAAAGTTGCTGGCACAACCGCCAACAACTCTGCCATGCTTGCTGCTGCACTTCTTGTTGACCTCGAAACTTGAACGTACGCTGGCGATGGCTTGAAGACAGATTCGCAAGCGTATTGCACAGCGTCCAGCATTCGCTCAAGGCGGTACGCAATGCCTCGATTTCCTCGTTCGCCTGCTCGAGTTGCTGCATGGCTTCCTGCATCGTCCCATCTCTAACCAACCCGGCAGTGCTGGGACGTTCCTCATCGTTGGCCTCTGCAGCGCCGTGGTCATCGGCAAGTGCTTCGGGAATGTCTGCACGTACTGTCAGATACCGCTCGAAGTATACGTCGAAGCCCTCAAGCAGACCTTCGAGGCTCGATGTTCGCCGACTTTTGCGCTTCCACTCGTCTTCCAATTCTTGCCTGGTTTGTGCGCGCGGGGTGGGCTTTTCGTTGGATCGTGGGATATCAGTGTTTACAGGCGCGACCGTGGAGGGCTGTTTCTTGGAAATTGTTGGTTCAGGCTGCTGCATGCAATGCGCTCCACCGCTGAACTTACCTTTTGCGTGGGGATCATGGTCGCAGCTTCAGGCGTGCTCGGCGAGGCGAGACGAGCAGTTGATTCGGAGGCGTCGGCAGGTGAAGTGTACTGTGTTTGGCCTCCTTCAAAATCTTTGAATCCGGTTGGGACATGAATGACGGATTGTGGATCATTATCGGCCGAGTCTGATCGTAGTCGCGCGGGTAGAGACGTCACGATCTTGGGTGGAGGGTCCTGCCACTGTCAACAGCTTGAATGATTATGTATAACACATTCAACGTTGTACCTTTGGACTCGCCGGGCTGTTGATATCGATACCCGGCGAGTGTAGTTCAATCGCATCCCCATTTACCGCCGATGTTGGCGATCTGATATCCGTGTCCTCATCCTCCTGCGCGTCTTCATCGATCTCAGTGCCCTCGGTGCCATTTGAGTCTACGGGAGAAGGTTCGATCTGTTGGGGATATGGAGAGGGCGGTGGTGCGAGCGAATCGTTCGGGGCCGAAGCGCTGTAGAATACGCAGAGTTAGCGAATTCATGTTGGCCACAACCCAATGCTTCACCGACCGATTGCTGTGCGTATTGCCTCCAGAGAATGCGCTGAAGCGTGCGGGAGAGTTTGGAGAGTCCGAGTAGGGACTGAAGGCAGACACCAGTCCGGCGCGCGTTGGAGAAGCCATCGGCATTATTGGGTTCTTCAGAGCCATAACAAAACAGCCTCAAGGAAGTCCAGCGCTCCAAGATCAGTCCAGCCACAACAGGTCCGTGGTCCAGCACAAGGTACGCCTGCCGCTCACTCGGACGGCATTGTTATGCTGCGGGCGGTCGTAAAGAGCGAGACTGTGCAGAGGCCGCCGCTCACAGCCTTGCGCAATGCCCAGACAGTGACCGGTTTGGAGGTCCCACCACAGCTGCGAGAAGCGCAGTCCGGGCTCGCCGAAGTGGAAGAATTAGAGCAGGCCACTGTCCCGGTGGTATAGTCCGAGAGAGGTATACTTCCAATCTGCCAGAGGGATACTTCCCAAGAGGAGATCAATGCGGCACCGCCAGCACAACCCAAACGGCCTTATCTTCCAGACGTCCAGCGTCCTGTCCTGTGCCGTGAGAATTAGCAAAACCAACAGAAGTATCATGCACGCAGCACGAAGCTATGCATGCAGATGCAACCGAAACAGGCGCTGCCCGCTCGAGCGTTGTCCGTGGGTCAGCTTCGGGAGGCGTCGACTGCTGCCTCTTCCAAGGCCGGTGGAGAAGTGTCTTGCTGCCGACCAACCACGAATCGCCTGCTGGACTCCAACACAGCGACGCCTTTCCTGCTTGCGCCGTAGAACAACAAAATAGCCGCCCAAGGCGTGTTTGGCTTTGCGGAACCAGGCCCACTCGGGTCCAATCACATGGCCAGCAGCGATGTCTTAGCGTGTGACTCCAACATCACTTGCATCTTTGGGTTTTGGTGCTATTCCTCTCTCTACTGCTGGGCTCAGGTGAAGCCTGTCGACCTGGGCCTCCCATGAATTCCTCCGCGTGACTTCTGATTGCCCGGAGCAGCACTGGTATGAGGTCGGAAAACATTCCGAAGGCAGACTCTCCCGAGTGCCACGATTCGCCGTCAGATCCACGCCGGCCAGTAGCGGAGCCTCGCTGCAATGCCGAGCGCCAGGAGAGAACGGTAGGAACGTGCTCGCACGTGGAGTATGGCGATCGACAACGCCAGAATGTTCATGGAATCGCCTGACCCGACTCATCTTTGTTCTTTCACTGGCTACCAGGAGTTGTGGCTACCCTACCAGTCGACGCCCAGCTGAGGACGAGGCTGAATTCGGTGCTGACAATGTACCATTCGCCGACCGTGCGGGAACAGCTACCTTCTCATCACAAAATTTCCCTCCCATACCACGATACTTGCCAACGTTACACGGAGATTCGATCTTGGTTTAGCTGTACCTCCGCCGTACGTGCCGCTCTCGCTTACTTACAACCGGGCACGGCCAACGGGCAAGTGCACAAGTGTAACCCAGAGGGATGGATCGGGTGATGCGCTAACAGCCGCTTGGTACGATGGTGGAGTATCGATACCCACGCCTTCAACCACATCTCCCAACATGGGTGCTTTATGAGATGACGCGGATGCCAACAAAGTACAACGAAACCCCGTGGACTCATGCCATATCGTGGCACCAGTGGCGTTAGACCAAGCTAGAGACGAACAACGAGCACGAGTGCGGCGCTGATGCATACGACCGGTGTGAGCCCTGTCCAAACTTGCAATCCTCCATCCTTCGATCGCGTGCCGGAAAGATTCCGGGCGCCTGCGCGAGTTATACAAAACTTGTGCTGGTCTTTTTGTCTATTCACGATGCCGTCTGCTGAACGTGGAGCTGGATGGCTTTTCACGCCGAACAGAGCAAGCAATCAACAAGTCCAGAAAAGACGGAAAGTGAACTCCCACAAAAGACGAGAAGTGGGCTCCGCAAAAGACAAGAAGTGTGCCAACATCATGCGATCATTCATTCGTATACACATCTATCCATTCGTCCCACATCTCCTCATGCCTCGACACACCGCAGCTGTATCCCACATAGCACATGCAAAACGAGCGTAACTCCCGCAAAGATGGTCCTTCGTAGCGCTGACCGGCAGCAGCAGCAAAGCAATGGTCGCATCTAAGTCGCCTTGTCGATGATCGTGCCGATGACGGTGCCGATGAGTTGTTCATCCGTTTCGCGGAATGGGTCGGCCTCTGCCTCTGCATCCGCCTCGGCGTCACGCTTGGCCACGTACTTGTCAATAATCTTTCTTACGAGCTCCTTGATAGAAGCAAAGATGGGGTCGGCCTCTGCTTCGGCATCACGCTTCGTAGCCTTGTCAATAACCATTCCGATGAGCTTCACGATGTCTCCAAGGAAAGGATCTGCCTCTGCCTCGCGCTTGAGCGGGGTCTTCCCGACTGGTTTCCACCAAAGCTCCGGGATCCCCGGCGCGTCTCCGTAGATTGACTTGGCTTCTGCCTCACGCTTCACCGGAACCTCCCCGTACGGTCGTGAGAAATACTCGGGGTACCTCGGTCCCTCGTCACCGAATAGTATGCTTCGAGCCTTCACCGGAACCTTGTATCCGAGTTCGCTCCAGAGGCTGGGACTCCATGGTGTGGTGATTGGGGCTGCTTCGATGTTCTTGGGGTCAACATATGATAGAGGATTGTAATTCTTTGGATCTTTCACTGGTGCAGCCAGTGCGCCCGTAGCGGAAAGAGAGGCCAGCAAGGCCGCAGTTCCGGTAGAGTACTTCATGATTGTGATTTCGTGTTATTTGTTTTGCTTGATTTGAAGGCTTCGTTGCTGGCCAGCAGCTATACGAAAGATGCAATGAGAAGCGAAGGAGAAGAAGTGTGAACTCAAAAGGATTGATGATTCTACTGAGAGAACGACAAACAAGCAGGGTGGTCTGTCTATATATACATGCAACTTTCCCCCTCGCCGATTGGCCTTATGTGCCGTAGTGCTATGGCGGACGCTCTCGAACGTGTGCCCCGGATCTAGCCACATACGTCCGTACTGCTTCACTCGGGCATTCGGACTGCTATATTGCTTGGCACCAAGCACGTGCCAAGTCTCCGACGGAACTACCGAACGATAGCACTGCCTTTTGGACATTCCGTTCGACTTCCTTCGTACAGTCAGAATCCTCGGCCCGATCGATATGTAGTTGCAGATCGCTAACTAATTTGATGAGGGCACTGTTCGATTGCTAAAACTAGCACTTGATAAGGGCTTACGCCAATGGAAGTTGGACTCCAAGTTTTGAGAACAGCCTGGACAGGGTACGGCAGAGGATTGATCGCACCTGGGTTGATGAAGACCTTCACCCCCAAAATATCACAAGAATCGACACTCCTAGTAAAATCCCCAATTCCCACTCCACACACCCATCTCGTGCCCTTACTATTCCCCTTACATTCCTCATACACACCACACCTTCCATCCCCCCCCCAAACCCAAACCCAACCCAACCCTTTCCATCCACCTCTACCATAGCTACAGCTTCCCGGCACATGCTCCTCACAAAGAAGCAGCAAAGCTGCTGACGACGTTTCCTCGCCGCCAAGCACTCCAGTACATCATCGATCCACACTTCTATAGTGAATAACCCCTTCTTTTCATTAAAAATAAGCACTACGCATCAAAAACGCCGAAACGCCAAGAACATTTCCCAATTCGTGGGCAGCATGGTACTGTTTCATCATGGTTTCGAGGGTGCTCTATAGATGCAGTATGCCAAGAAGTACTGATACAAGAGCTAGATGGTCGAATTTGCCGGACGGGGTTGATGGCGTGTTTTGGTGTGTGTGTGTGTGTGTGTGTATGGGTGGGGAGATGGGAGATGGGAGACGGGAGACGGAAGACGTAGATCTTGTTGTGGACGTGGAATATAAGACGCACCGTCCGACGGATCAAGTTCCTCAAAGCCCGACGAGTGTTTCTCATCATTGCCTAATAGATTTGAGGGAAATGTGGGCGCAAGAGGCCGAGCTACCGTGCCGTTTCCGACTCTTTTCGAGCACATCATCTTATCACTTCATCATCATCACTTCATTACCGCACCATCTTCCCCAACAAATCCAACATCCTTCTTCGGCCCTCCTCGAAGAAAAAAAAAAAGTTCTTCGACTCTGCTCGACCCATTTATTGCATATCCGGCAAGCATCCTCTCCCCATCCCTACCATCTCATTCACCTTTTCCTGATCACCACCCAACTTCCCCACCAACCACCCCCTCGCCTTGCCCACTACCATCTCCCACACATCCTTCTTTTCCTTCAATACAAATTCAAAATACGCCACCACCAAACTCGTGGCGATCACGTCCTGATCATCACAACCGCCAAAAGCTTGCAAAACCTTTTCGCGAAGGTCTTCGATATCAAGTACCTGGAGCAATTCATCCGAGAATTGCCACGAGCCGGAGAATGATTGCAGGTCGATGAGGTCGTGTAACGCTGACCCGGAACGTGCGCGGGCCTGTTTCTTTTTGGTTTTGGTATTCTCGATGAGCTCGTCCTCGATTGCCGACGAGGAGGCTGGGTAGACACCCATCAAAGCAGACCCCAAATCTTCGTCCGATTCTTCTTTTTCTTCTTCTGCACCGAATCCGTCGGGCAGGTCGGAATCGCCGAGAGCGCCGAAGGCGTATGCTGCTGAACTAGCTGACGCGGGAGCAGGAGGTGGTGGGGCAGATGCTGCTGATGAGGTGCCGAATAATGCTCTTCCTCCTCCTCCAAACGAAAACCCTCTTGTTGAATTCTGTCCCAGAGATGATTTCCTCGCTGCGCTGCGCTTCATCATCATCGGTTGTTGTAGTTGCTGCGACATGTGCTGGCTTTGTTGCATCAGGAGTGCACTACCACCACCTCCGCCCCAGGATCCCGACGGAGGAGCAGGGAGAGGAGGACCAGAAAACGAAGGCGGAGGAGAAGAAGGAGAAAGAACGAGATATCCTCGCAGCCATCGAAGCCAAAACTCCCCTCGCACCAGGCTTTGATGGTTGTCGTTCGGGCACTTGATTTTGCCCTTCTTCTTCTGAGGTCTCCGCCTGCACCGCCACGAAAGACGTCCATTTGCTCGCGACTTGGAACTTTTCGCCCAGACGGACAGCTTCTCGTTCTACGATCTCGTCGAAGCGACTGGCGCGTTGCTTCTTGACGAGAGTATGATCTGCATCTCCAATCTTGGCTGAATGAAGCCAGCCGCGGCCTTGTTCTAATTCTTGAATTGCTTTGCGAGCTGCCATTTGGTGGATGCTGATGCCATGAGTCGTAGCGGAAATGGGGATTTCGAGTTCGAGGGGGCCAGTGGTAGAGGTTGCTCGAAGCGTGATGGATTTGACGTCCTTGTGGGCGGATTTCTCGTCAAGGAGGAGGTAGACTGTGCTGCGGTTGAAGGGGAAAAGTGGCGGGATCTTTGATGGCGTTTGTAATAGCTTCGGTGTGTCGACGGTGGGGAGATGGGCATGGCGATCTTTGGGTGTTGGGGCCTGGTCCACATCTACGGAGGTATCGAAGAAGGACTTGGGTTTTGGTGGCTCGGTTGCTTTTGGTTCTGCGACTGTGATATCAAGGCAGTCTTGTACCTTTTCGATGATGTCAAAGTCGTCATCGTCGCCTGTTGTTTCGTTGCTGTAATGCACTTCGAGCTTGTAGTCTTTTGTGTGAGCGTAGAGTGCGCCCTTCAGCATGCGCATGACCTTTTGATCAGTGTCTTCATTCTGAGTAACGAACTGTGCAAAGCCGTCCCCGGCACGAGCAAGTCCTTCAACCAAAGTGTGCGACACATCTTCACCAATGCCAAGGGTGAAGATTCTTGCATCCGCTCCACCTTCAATTTCTTGATTGATGTACTCAAAAACCTGCTCCTCTTCCCAGATTTGCCCATCCGTGAGCACAAGCATTTCGAAAGGCATGTCTTTCAGTCGCCGCTTGAAAGCCTCCTCGATCGGCGCGAGCAGTTCTGTGGCTCCATAGTTCGCATGGAAGCCACTGACAAAGTCAATCGCATAGTTGACATGGTCCTCGTTGTACGCCTGAGACGTGTCCCACAAAAATGTAAACGTGCTCCCGAACGCGCAAATATTGAAACGTACGCCCATTGGCAACGATTTCAAAAACACCTTCAGCGCTTTGACCAGAGCAGTGTTCTTCGACCCGCCCATGCTTCCAGATTGATCGGCAATGAAAACAATTTCGGAATTGGCGGATTCCATGACGAATTTGGGAACCATTGTCGCCATGATGGCTCGCTGGTTGGGGATTGATGAATGCACTTCCAGGATGGCCTGAGGGCGGCTCAAATCGTCAATGACGAGTTGCAGCACAAAGTCACTTCCAAGCTCGGTTGATCCTTGAGTGAGTGTTGCGGAGGCTTGGGCTGGTGAGAAAGGTTTCGTGCCGCTTCCGCTGTTTGCGAGTGACGTCTCGCCCATGGTCACGGCGATGGGATGGCTAGGTGACTGCACTTTGCGAACAGCCGATTGTTCGCCCATGTCGATGTCCACTGTGATCTTCATGCTTGTCGCAGCGACGTTGGAGGAGAGCAAAGTTCCGGGGTAAGAGCCATATCTTGGTGCAATGGAGGTTGGTAGTGTGTAACGCAGGCCATCGATAGCTGCGTCATGTTTTAACTCCCCACAATATGTAATGTCGACCCAAACTTCAGTCTGCGCAGGAACATTGCCAAGTGTGACTCCAAATACGCCCGCAGGTAGTGATTCCAACAGTCCGGCAGTCTCGCCGCGATCAACAGCATCCTGATAAGTCTGTTTGGCGTCGTCCTTTCGCTTGACAACAGACAACACCGGTCAAGACCTTGTCCGCGTAGCTGATGGTGTATCCAGAGACAGTCACTCCGTCATAGAGTGGGAAGGTGTATCGCAGTTGTGGAAGTGCTTCCGTCGTTTTGTATGTTTGTTGGAGCTGTGTGGAGAATGCACCCGGGCTGACAATGGTATGTGATTCCAGTTTGATGGGTGAGAGATATGTCCGGTGGTAGTTGAGCATGTAGTAAAAGCCACAGATGTGATTGCCGGCGTAAAATGCTGCCATTCTGGCGCTCTTCTTGCTGCCGCGCTACGTGGGGACTTTGGCAGGGCGTTTGGTCTGAGGTCGATGCAAAGATATTACATGTCAGTAGCAAGATGATAGGCGGCACAAGGCAGCGCCAGGCAGAAGGAAACAGGCAGCAAGGCAGCAGGTTGCGACGCGAGACACGTGACCGACGGCGGCCTAGATTGATACATGTCGTGCGACAAGAGCGACTACGTTAACTAGGCTGCTGCACTACCGAGCGAGAGACTCGTAGGACATATCATGCCTATGAACAAACATTCGTGCAGCCCCGAGGATCTGCGTTAGGTCCTCCTCCAGAGTCATCCAGGCTACATTCAAGGACTCCCTGATTGTCGTGATGGCAATGGCCGGGAAAGCTGCCCCCCGACTAACAACACATGCATTAGCACTGGAAGCCGCGATGAGGTTGGACTTGGTCTTACGCCTTGTGGGATCGAACAGCATTCGCATACGCTGGTGCACGCTGCAACTGCTTGTCCGAACAGGACGACGATCATGCATAGGATGGAGGTCGATGCACGCATCTACGTGTCACGCGAAGGTTAGCAAGACGTGCACTGCAACAAGCGAACAGCGTCGTGCCGAGACACGACGGAAGTCAATGGAGTAAAGTATGTACCTTGGTGTAGCGTGCGGAGGAATGTTTTGTCAATTGTGGAAGATGTCCTGGTCGGGTCGAAGGGTGAAGGCGGCGTGAAGGCTGGAGATCGGTCTTGTTTTAGTCTCTAGTGATACTCTGTATAAAGATCCGCGCGATCCGGACAACCTTGCGGTGAAGATCAAGAAAGATGGAAATTGCAGCTAGGGCAAGATTGTCTGTCGCACCAAGAGCCAACCATAGCGATTTCCACCACGCTGTAGCAGGCCCACCTCTCGTAACTCCCTACACGCAAGCGCAGGCGATTAATATGCTTTGCGTGATGAGTGTGACGAGCGAGCATAACGAATGCATTGGGCTCACGAGTCGATCTGCGGCGGGCAGAGCTGGTGCCTCAGGCTCGACGACTTCTCCTTGGACACAGTAACTACTAACGGGCGTGCGACTTGTGAAGCAACACGAAATGCCGCGTTTCGCAGGACTCTTATCGATTGGTGTCGACTGCTATAACAAGCACGGCACGTCAGTATCCGATGATTGCGAGGGTGTGAGCATGACGCAGCCGCCGGTGCTTCGTAGTTCTATCACCAGGGCCTTGTGCTTCCGCTCCGCGAATAAAATGCCGCGCAACGCCTGGGGAAGGGTGTCTCGGGGAAACGCAATGTTAAGAGATCCCCATGCTGCACGTGCGATAAGGCAGCCATGTTGGGACCAGGGAATGCCACGGGTGCGAGATAACAGAGATATGCCTGGAAACAATACAATATGTATCTTGATTGCGTGCTGTCTGCGCGTCGCTCTCCCTCTCGTTTGTGCTGTACATGACAGCAGAAGTCACCACGACTGCCCTCTGCAAACGCTTCATTCTTCGATAGCCGATGAAAATGCCGGCGACAACATTACGACCCCGCACCGGGCACATTGGGATAATCGTTCTGGCATTCTGCACGACACTCGACGATTCAGCATGGCCTCAACTGGCGTTGCACTCCCGAGACGCACGCGACAACGACAACATGGCACCATTGCTTGCGTGATGGCCGGCCTCGGCATGCTTCGCAACCATAATGGGCACCGCTTTGTGCTTCTCCGGCGCACCGTGGTGGTCGTGCGATGTCCCGAACGGGCAACAGGACACGGCGAGTGGCGATGACTCTGAGGCTGCAAAATCTCTGCATCGCCGGTGAGTCGGAAAACTGGGCGACAAACGCCTGTCGTGCTGGACTGGATTGCCTGTTCGGGTATCGCGGCTGACAAGACTGCCTTTCCCACGCCCGCGTGCAGAAGGGTCTGCGCAGAGGGAAAGCAGAAGTCGTCCAAAGCAGGCCTGGGTTGGCAGCTCGAGGGCCGCAATAGTTCGTGAGCTTCACATACGCTCCCCTGCGCAGAGGCTCTAGCGTGCTGATCATGCGAGAGCTGCGATAAGAAGCCTGCTGACACAGCACCTCGAGAGTGGTATCAAGTATCCCCAGCATCTGGGTGTTTTGGGCTGTGGCGTCGACGTTCACGGAACTGTCCAATCACGCCACGATCGCAAGACGAATGTGCGGGGGTCGTCTTCATCCTGCCCAGACCGCTTTCGGTATCGATTTCCATGTAATGTTGAGTGACGAGTCCCTTGCTCAAGAATGGCGACGAGCAAACATGACACGGCTTTGACTCAAAAAACCTCTGCGCAGCCTGCGGTGAACCGCCAGTGGAAGTATAAGACTGTTTCGATCTCATTCTGCGCACCGTTTCATCCATCCCGAGCATTGCATTCTCTCAGGCGTTCTGCATTCATCAGCATCTCATCCCAGCATCCCAGCACGCCACCGTCGCTACCAGATCACACGCGTACAGGTCATCCCCACGAAACACGCTCTCCACGAAGCCATCGCACCGCGATAACCGATCAGCTCACGCCTTACGCCCTTTCGACCAACAAGAACCACAGCAGTCCCCGCACTTGTCTTCGAGCCAAGCTGTTCATGGGCCAATCGAAGTGATTGTCACCGCTTGCTTTGTAACGTCGGGCGTAGGAGTCATTGGTCAGGCGACGCCGGACCGGCAAACAATCAGAATGGTAGATATGGCTACCACCCGTCACACCGCCAGCGACGATGCAGCAGACATGGAGACCTTGCGAAAGCTGTCTGGCTTTGGCCAGAAGATCAGCGTCGATATCAAGATCAACAGCCCACGAGCGACATACACCACTCTGGACCGCATCGAGGGTAGCGTCTCGATCCTCGCACCAACAGATACGAGCTTCGATGAAATCAACATCGAGTTCATTGGCACTTCGCGGACCTATGTCGAGCGTATGACAGCCGCAGCGGCAGTCTCCGGTCGATCAGAGGCATTTCATCAATTTTTGAAGCTGCAGGACCGCTCCGTGCAAGATGTGTACCCAGAAGGTCAGACCTTGAAGGCTGGCGTGGCGTACACGTTCCCTTTTCTCTTCGTCATCCCCGAACGACTACTCCCAAAGATTTGCGGGCACAAATGCAAGTCGACCTGCGTTCGCGAAGCGCACCTCCAGCTTCCTCCCACTTTCGGCGACCACGATCGCGAGGGTGGCGCTGCTGAGAAGGTTCTCGACGACTTCGTGCCAGAAATGGCCAGCACTCGCTATGGCGTCCACGTCAGAGTCTGTAGACTCAGGAAAGGAGAAGATGACGATGAGGTGACTCGCAGCAACCTTGCCAACATGGCAAAGCGAGTTCGGGTCATCCCAGCAACTGAGGAGCAGCCGCCGCTGGACATCGATGTCGACGACAAAGAGTACTGCATTCGCAAAGAAAGAGTCATCAGGAAGGGTGTGCTTCAAGCCAAGGCCGGAACATTGGTCATGGAAGCAATCCAGCCTCCAGCCATTCTCATGCGCGCTCGAAGCAACTCCAACGCACCGGCCATGTCGAACGCGAGAATCAGCCTCCGATTCGACCCCGCTGATAAGCACTCCCTTCCTCCCCTTCTCGGCGACATGGGCACCAAGTTGAAAGTGTGCACCTTCTTCGCCAGCACCGCACGATCCGGCTTTCCCGACAAGAAGAAAGCGCTTCAGGATCCATCGCAAGGCATCCATAGCGAACAAATCAGCCTCTCGTCACGATGCATGGCAAGCATGACCTCCGACAAATGGACCGCGTACGACTGCGAAAAGGACTCCCGACGCGACTCCGGCTTTTCCGCCGGCACTTCCATCCCAGCCCCCAGCAAAGACTACAAGGGAACCCGCTTCTTCATCACCCACCTGGACGTCCCCGTCTCCCTCCCCACCAACAAAGCCTTCGTCCCCAGCTTCAACTCCTGCCTCATCAGCCGCATCTACCAGCTCAAACTCGAACTTCACCTCCAAAACAAAGGTCTCGTCGGTACCATGGACCTCAAACTTCCCATCCAAATCTCCTGCACCGAAGGCGATGGCGACTGGAGTCCTCGCCGCGGCTCCGTCGTCGAGGGAATGGAGCAGACGAGCGAAGAAGGAGACTTCGTCGACGGCTTCTTCGACCCTCGAACCATCAACATTCCCGATGAAGCTTTCCTCGGACAAAGCGATATCCGCCGCCCTTCGCCACCCGTCACTCCACGACATGAACTGCCGCCGAGCTATTCGTTTTTCGCGCCTGCTGCGAGCGGACAGACTGTTCCTGCATACTAAGCCACTTTGCTTCTTTCGGCTTTTCTGGTTTTTCGGCATTTATTACGAATTTCCCCATCTCCTTCACGGATGTTTTCCATTTTAGCATTTCTGGAACGTTTTTTGGAACGTTTTTTGGAACGTTTTTTTTTATTTTTGCCTTGTTTTGGATTGAGGGAGGAAAAGGAAGACATTCGGAGAGACTGCTTGGCAAGATACCCTATAGATCTGGTCTGATTTCTTTTGGAACACAAGTGACAAGCGTGGGGTTTTTTCAGCGACATCAACGACAATTTTGGGGAACGGACCAGAGCTCAGTTTGAGGAAAATTGTGAGAGAGGACGCTTGATGAGGGAAACAGACAGACAGAACGCAGAATTTGTTCGCGTCTCAGCAAAACGTTCTCGAATTTAGGTAGTGTAATACATAATTGGAGCGTTGCGAGAATGGTTGTCTCCTCTTCCGCTCCCTCAGATCGTGTTCTGTCCTTGTCTTTTCGATGAATTGGGATGTTCATGTTATACCAAAGCCGGGCAGCATAAGGAGGAGGTGCAGTCAATGTTCTCAACCTGGATCAGCGGTTCGTGCCAGGTCCCCGCATCGCTCATCCTAGGTTCCCCCTCTTCGAAGCGACGGTGAAGTACCAGCTACTAGATAGAGTGAATGGTGTCGAGTTTCGCTGGGTCCGTGAGCTCCCGAACGAGCGACAGCACAGCCTCACTCGCAGCGTCTCAGCCACAGCCACTCTGGCCTTAGTCAGCAACACCGCGGATCCGTACAGGCATCAGTAGTGAATCGCATCGAACTTGGTCTTTTGCTTCGCTGGACTTCATCTTGTTTCGCTCTGGAAGAAGTTTTGGGGGAAGAAGCGGTTGATACTCGCTGACGAGTGCAAGGAAGAGCAAGAGCCAAGCTGCCAACGCAACGCAACGCAACGCAACAGCCGGAGTCTCAAGTCAACTCTCACGACCAAACAAACAACAGCAGAAACACTTCAAGCAGCGAAATTCAAGCCGAACCACCACCGTCTTCTCCAGTCCCGGCATCCGCATCTTACCCCTTCATCATCACCACCATCACCACCATCAAATGTCCTTCTACAACCACAAAGACCCGCTCCCGCCCGGCGGCTTCGCCAAATCATGGGCAGAAAGCACCGGCCTCAGTGGCATGCACGGAAGCTCGAGTTTGCACGTTAGAATCGTGCTAGACCAACAACAACAATCCGCGAGCGGAAACGTGACATACACGAACCTGGATCAGATTTCCGGATCTGTGATTGTGAGGAATTTGCGGCCGGAGCAGCTGAACTCCATCGTGGTGAAGTTGGAAGGTGAGAGTCGCACGCGGTTGATGACTGCGTATGGGCCGAATGGGGAGAGGCCGCGGGCGGTGTTGGAGTATCACAAGGTGAGTTTGAAGAAATGACATGGGATGAGGTCGGGTGAGGGGAGGTGTGTGTGCTGATGGACGTTGTGTCGCAAGCTGTTGTATAAGGTACAAATGGTGTTCCCGGATTCGTGGGCTACGCAAGGACGGGTTACGTCGAGTGGCAAGACGGCGTATGCGCTTGCGCCTGGAGAGCATCTTTATCCTTTTTCTTTCAAGGTATGTATGATGAGGTGAGGGCTTGCATGATGACAAGAATGAAGATCTGGGCTGATTTGCGCAGCTGCCTTTTAATAGTAACTGCCTGGCCAATGGGACCCAGCAGCCGGTCATCGTGGGCATGGAGTTCGCAAGACCGGCACCTCGACATGTCAAGAAGACTTTACCTCCAACGCTGAGTGGATTTCCGGGTGAGGCAGAGATCAGGTACTATGTCAAATGCACGGTCGGGAGACATGGATTTCTCAAGGAGAATGCGAGAACACAAGTTCCATTCAACTTCTTCCCGATTGAGAACCCGCGGCCTCCGGTCTCTGAAGCGGAAAGCTTCGCACGGCAGAAACACCGCTTTGATGGGTTTGACACTCCTGGAACTCCGACTGTGGGTGACAAGATGAAGGGCATGCTTGGCAAGAAATCGAGCAGCATGTCGAGCTCACCGATTACTGGTAGTGGATCTCCTTTCGTAAGCATCGATGCGCGCTTACCGGAACCTCCGATTATTACGTGTAATCAGGATGTCCCGCTCCGGCTGATCTTCAAGAAACTGAGCGAATTCGGGGATGAAGTCTTCATGACCTCCTTGCAGATATCGCTCATCGGCCATACCAAGATTCGTGCTCAGGATGTGTTCCGGACGGAAAGCAATAGCTGGATCATCTGCTCCGCGAGCAATATGAATGTCCTGCTCGGGCGACCTTCTGATCCGGCAGACACCGAGACCGTCGTTGATGATCGCTTATGGAGAGGGCCCGCACACGTCTTACCCAACACCGTCGCGCCCAACTTTGAAACGTGCAACATCGAACGCACATACCAACTCGATATTCGAATAGGTCTCAGCTACGGCGACCGAGACGCCAAGGTACGCATCGGACAATGGCGAAAAGTGGTGAGATTTGCGTGAAGAGATTCTTCCCTTTTCCATCCACATTACTACTCTCGCTGCACTTTTTTTGCTAACACTTCCCCCTTCTCAGCCCCAACAGATCACCCTTCCGCTACGAATGGACTGCCAGATCTTCTCCGGCATAGCACCGCCGGCCGAAGTCATCGCCCGAATGGAAGATGCGAAAAACGGAATTCCTCCTCGAAAGACTTCTAACGTACCTGGTCTGCATCCGCAGCAGAAATTACACAATCAAGGACCCATGGATCCTGATTTTGGCGCAAGTCAAATCCCTCCGACTCCGGTTGAACATCATGGAGCTTCGCCTTGGTCTGCGCAGAATGCGGTTGGAAGTGGTGGTAGTGGTGCTGCTATGCCGCATGATTACGATGATGCGCCGCCGCCGAGTTATGAGGATGCTATTGCGCAGGGCGCGGGGCCTGTCACGGCGCCGCGACCGACGTATGCGCCTCCGGCTCCAGTGGAGGATCCTTTACTGGGTGGTGGGGATGAGAAGAAAGGGTGGCATTGAGGGCGAGATCAGTGACGAGATGTGATGGGTGATAAAGGATAGATGGTATCATAGATTGTGAGCTCTATGGGTTATCTTTGATATCGTCATGGTTAGCCGTTTTGTTCGTGGGTGCTCAGAAGCAGAAGTTGCCAGTTTTCGGACCTCATGCAGACTGATACAAAGACGACGAAATGACTGACGAAAAGGCTTTTTGTTTTGTCCACATTGTGTAGCCCTTTATGGCGTCGGCCCATTCGACAACGAAAGCGATGGTGTGGCGTTTGAGATGAAAGCGGGAGATGTTGCTGTGCATGCTGCGGGCGTTTTGCGCATCGGAATGTGGAGAGTAGTGCGGATTATGAGTATGTTGGGCTTTATCCGGAGGTATGTCATCTTTCCTTCTCCTCTTCTTTTTTGAAACACAACATGTGAATTTTTGTGGGTGGGTGACTTCTAATACTGGCGGGGCATTCTTGCAAAGGGCTCTCCGTACTGGGATAATAATTATTGCAAGGCGGATAAGGAGGAGACGGAGATGAGAAAGGAGGCTGCGGGGAAGATTGCTGTGCCGGAGTATGGTATGTGTTGTCTTCTGTTCTGTCTTCGTTTGATTGAGTGGAGTGGAAGAAGACTAATGATGTGTTTTTTTGGTGATAGATCCGATCTATGGCCTTGATGGGCCATTGCCAAAGCTTTGCAAGAAGGTTGGCTAGAGATTGTCGTTTGATACTTCCTACGTCATTCGTGGATAGTCTGTTTGGACTGAGTGTGAAAGAATGCGGGATAGCGTTCGCATGGTGTTTCATTGTTTCGACATTCGCGGCTCGATGAAAGGTTTTGTGGTGATCTCAACTTCGTTTTGCCGCGAAAGAGGCGAAGCGGTTTGTTGTGGATGTTGGAACCAACGCTCATTAGTCGGAAACGGCAATTCGAGCATACTGTATCACTACGGAATCACTTGGATACCTCACTGATATGTGTTCGCAGCAGATCATTCTCTGACTGGAGGGCCAAAACGTTTCATGACTGGTCCAGCGTACAACATCGACAATATAGCATTGGGCGGCAGCAATATGCCAAGCCTTTCCTCCGAGTCGTCGCTCCATGTGACGACAACCTTGAATCCTGCCCAGATCTTTTCCCCAGCGCTCGCTCCCGACCATCTCATCGCTTCCTTTCTCCACCAGGGCTGATCAGCGAACTGCTCACCAAACCGTTACGAACCCTGAGCAACATGGCTCCTACTGGACCTGAATATCGCACTGATTGGGTTTGGTCCCCCAACTCGAATATGCACGTTGCGAACAACCGCAAATGGTTCACGAAGCTCCAGAAGATCGGTTCGCACATCACGAGTCTGTATTGCAGCGATCAACGCAGTGATGTCCACGGTATTGGTGATGTCGAGTTCGACGTCAAGGTAAACGAGAACCTCACTAGGTACAAGTCACGCGGCAAACTGGTCTTGAAGAATGTGCTCTATGTACCACATTCAATATGCAACGTCATCGGAGGCCCCATCGATAAACGCTACGACATCAAGAGGGATGATGCAGGCCGAAAAATCTCCCGTCTCTATCGGAAGCGGACTGGTGATGCGGCAGGTATCATCGACCACGTACGACTACCCCGCTTGCGGCTTGTTGGAATGAATGCCAAAGAGACCAGCCTGAACGCGGAAGGAGGATACCTGATCAACGTATGGTGGCCAGACGAAGAGCGAGCCAAATGGCTTGTACCAAAGACTACGAGCCTCCCTGACTTGACTCCACTGGAAAAGGCTTGGATCAAGGCGCATTTCAAGACCTAGTGGAAGTTTCTCACCCTACACGGCTTCAAAATGCACACTCCAGAGCAGCGTGCTGAAGGCCGCAAAACATTGAAGCAGCTGATGGCCGATGAATTCAAGACCAAGGACGAGGTACACAAACGTTCCGATTTAGACTATTACTGCAGTGACTTGGACTCGGAAGATGATCATTACGCTCACTCTGCGGACTGGGATTTCCACTGTATCGAACTTGAATGGATCGAGAAGAATTATCGAAACACTGGTATTTCCATACGGAAGATGGGGTTGAAGCCGTGCATCAGGCAAGATTGCGAGAAGGCAGCGCAGATAGCTGAGGCAGTCCGTGCACGAAAGTGGAACCGTAGGTCGGCTGATTAGGACTCGACGCTTTGCACTTACTCAAATCGCTTCGTTGAGGCAGCTATTGGTCTGTTGGAAGCTCCGCTGCTCCAAGAAATCCGAGACAATTCTCCGAATGTCACATGTACATGCAGCAACGCGCACCAAGTCTCAAGCTAGAGCTTGAGAGGCGAGAGCTGTCATCTACCCTGTCTGCTGTTCGTTTCTCAAACTCAGGTTAGCGACACCGGTAGATCTGGCCACTCTTGCATCGACCAATTCGACGGGGTTTCTTGAATGACTAGAATCAAGTCTCAGACCTCGATTCTGTTACACCTGGTCGTCTGGATTGGGAAAATTAGTCAACCGTTTCAAAGCTCCCAAGTGCAGTATGGCCGCCGAATGCTACTTGCAAGCGCCTCACATTGAAAGCTACTCGATGCCATCACTAAGAGGACTTCTGTGGTGGCCATCTGGAAGCGGATCGATGTTGATCACCCTACAGCTTTGTCAGGAACACAGTCGCGTGAGAGATCCAGTGTATTTGCTCACTGATCAACAGCTTCCAGCGTCCAATACCCTCCAACAGCTGCCTTAGCTTGGTCAATGTATGATGAAGAATCTCGATTATTGATCTCTGCAAACTGTCTGAGGGGACAGCGGCCGCCAGAATCTCCACTTGTGCTACGGTCCAGTGTAGTCCATATGACTGCATCAGGCTGCTATACCAGGCTGACTGCGACTTGGATATTCATTCCGGGAAATGTGTTCAATTCCAGAAGTCTGTCATATGCGAGATACCACGCGGTCAGCCGTCCTGAGTCTTCACCTTCGAAGCGAGATGTAAAGTGCGAAGATATCAAGTCTGTCCTCAAGCTGAGAGCCGTGCATGCAAAGGCGTCTGCGATCTCACTATAACTTCTCAAGCCGCTGAGAGTGCCAAGCGATTTGAGGCCGACGGTATGAGAGATCGTCACGCGAGTCTGAGTTGTTTTTTGAATCAGAGGGATCGAATACGGCTCGCTCCGCGGGTGGATGAGGGTCAAATCGGATCGTTGACGCCTTGATAGTTGCGTGCGACATCAGTATGAACGTGGAAAGTCATCCTGTCAAGGATTTTGTTCACCATCATGGACGAGAATGTCATTTTGGATCTAATGGAAATTGACGTTTGTCTGGGAGCAAGCGCTTTTCCAGCTGCTCGATGGTCGTCGTGAAAAGTGGCACAAAAGGTACAAATCAGTATATGCTCTTGACAAAGGCAGTTGTGCTCATAATGACCTACAATAGGAACAGAGAGCACGGCCGCCCCCTGCCAGACAGATTCTGCTGTGGGCAATTATGGACACCCATTCGCAGTGGGAAGGGTTCACTCTGTCTCGAAGCGAAGGCACTCTGACAACGATGACGCTCAACCTGGGGGTCGCTCCGAGGAGATCCCAAAAGCTACCTGCACCGGGCTTCTGGAACAACTATCGCGGCGCAGCCTGGACGCAGGCTGAGCGGATTCTATTCGTCTGGCCACAGCTGCCTCCTTCTCAGGCCCATTCGAGGAGCGGCTTCCGAATTAGGATTAGCGGGCCCTGCTATGAATTTCAATGATCTCTTGCTCTCTCCCTAGCTTATACGTCGAAGTCCTAGAACACCAAGCAGCGAGATCGCTAGACATGATAGTGCCTAGGAGGTAGCTACGCGACAAACACGACAACCGGCAAAGCGACGTATGCCGGTCTGAGAAGGAGACAGAGCCACAATATACCTTGCGTCTCGCATGAGTGAAAGTAGCCATTGTGGACCAAGTCAGATATAGCGGCTCTTGGGGTTCGTAAGACTTCAGGAATGGGTGGATGATGTGACGGACGTGCAGAAATCGTGCAGAAGCACCGTCTCTAATAATCACAACACTGTTTCCCTTTTTTCTCCTCGCGCGCGTTGACTGGACCCGGATGTAATATCTAGCTCCCCCGAACAGCCAATCAGATGACGAAAATTCTAAGCCACGCATGGACGGCACAACGACACGTCCTTTGTCTTTGCGAGACGCAGAATTCGCATGCACGCAATCGACACCGGAAGATACACCAGGACAGAACTCTATGGCGCGCAGTCGATTCCCACTGCTCTACGCATTGGCAGACCACGGGCCATGTACAGCCAGGAAAAAGCGATACTGAATCACAAGTAAAAAAACCATTGCCGAGGCTCATCATCATCATGATCATTTCGTCCTATATGCCCGTTGAAGAAGACAGTGAGCATCCTCTCAGCTGCCGCGCAGGCTTTGCAAATGCCATCAACCATTTTCTCGGCCCTGCTACGCACCATCTGCTACGTCAAGATTCTTCATTCTCAGGACCCGCAGACTTAGTCCTGTGGGCTGCGCGCGTACTCGACGTGGCCAAGGTTGTCGCGGGCATATTCGCCATGACCCAAAGTGTCGCGAGCATAGGATCCGTGGCCTAAATTACGGAAAGGACTGTTATGGTCTAGTAAAACACTGCTTGGCGTACTCTATGCAAACGACAACTCAATACCGCCGACCACTTCCCTCATGGTGGCCAGGATAGCAATCATGTCTCATGTTTTGGATATAGGCGGTGGCGACAGCGACCATCTCCTTGCCATGTTCAAGACTCAATTCCTCTATCCCCTCCGCAACGGGCAAACACCCAGCCTGCCAAGCGCACTGATATGCGACGACCGAGGACTGGAACTATGGAGCGAAGTCACTCATGCGCCCGAATACTATCAGACACGGGACGAAGTCGAATTGTTCATTGAATACGGAAATGAAATCATTGCGCACATCCCTGAGAATTGCTCTCTCATTGATCTAGATATTGGGTAAGTCAATCCGCATTTTGCTGTGAAGTACATATACTAACCAACGCCTCGAATTAGTGATCTGCGAAAAGTGAAACCACTACTTGACCTCATTGAAGCCTCGCAAAAGCGGGTTCAGTATTACGCTTTGGACCTTTCCAAGGCCGCGCTGGAACGTGGCGTCGGCCAATTCGCACAAAACTATGAATTTGTGCAGTGTATTGGACTATGGGGCTCCTTTGATCATGGCTTCTCCTGGGTATCTAGTCTCCCTGCCGGTCCGAAATGCTTCCTTTCACTTGGGTCAATTTTGGGTAACGGTCCTATTGACGAAGCTTGGAAAGGTCTGGCAAGATGGGCGTCTCTCATGGGCCCGGAAGATCGAATGCTGCTTTGCATGGATGCCACCACCGACTCCAACACAATTTGGAAGTCGTATCATGACGAGAATGGGTGCTATGAGCGTTACATCCGCAACGGCCTGGAAGTCTCCAATGCTGTAATTGGGCGGCAGTGGTATCACGAGGAAGATTGGATGATGACTGGAACTCTGCGGCCATGCACACATCAGACGAAGTTTCAAGCCTTGAGAGATGTTGAATGTCCAGCTGCGGGAAACTTTTTCTCCGCAGGTGATTATATAAACCTACACGGACACTACAAGTATCCTCGTGGAGTTATGCGCAGGCAATTCGAGAAGGCCGAGTTATCTCAGTTGGCGATCTGGAACATAGGATCATCCCGCATCCGTGAGGTGGTGTCCTCTACCCCTTAGACAATAGTGTAAGCTGACGTATCTAGACGATTACCTTCTGGCACGCCGGTGATAAGATCTCTCTGAGAAGTATTGCAAGGCTTGCTGAGCAGATCGCAGCAGCATCGCACTTTGCACAAACTATGACGACATGTCGCTTACAAGGCTCGCGTGTTGTGTGGAGTCTCCCGTCTGTGGGAAAATCAAGTGTAAAGCTGTAAAGTCGACCAACTTGCGTGCTCACTAAACACGTCAGCGTGTTTCCACGGCCATCGAGCATGTCGTACATCAAACCTTTACTCATATGTCGGCGAAGATATGGCTGACTTGGTAGAATATTAGCTTCGCGAAGCAAGTCTGACTTGTTGCATTCTCTCGCTGTATTGCCAAGCAGTGGGGAAACGCTACAGGGGGACACGTTGAATTGCTCTTACTGATCGAACCTGCTTTTGACCTGCCATTTCGGGCGAGGTGCAGGAGCTGCGAACAATGAAAATTACTTCAAGGGCAGTAAGTCTCATCCGCACAAAGATTAAGGCACGAAATCACCTGATCATCAGAATCAGTCTATGGACTTTGAGAGATCATTGAGTGAACTGGTCTCGCTGCAGCTCAGTGTCTCGGAGATTACTCCGTTGCTGAAGATCTACAACGCTGGTGCTGGTGTACAGCTGCCTCGTTCTCAGGCTCTTTCGAGAAAGCGGCTTCCGAATTAGGATTCGTGTGCGTCTCCACTATCGTGCACTGCAGCTGGCCAGCTGCTTTGCTTGCATAATCTTGCAGCTTCAGGTGCCGTGAAACAACGTTAGGTGGTGCATAGAGCTATGATTCGGAATAGAACTTAACTTGACCAAGCTCTTGGGCGGCAGTACGTACTATAATGATGAAAGAAGCGGGAGCGGGGCATGCTGTGCAGAAAGCAAACAGCACTGAAAATGGGAGTCAGGATCATCAAGCATTATCTGCTTTCACTATCACATCCAAGGGCAATCTTTACCGGATCCCCAATGCAGGTGAGCTCCCCTCCTGCAATAATGCACTTACACCCCGCTCGCTCACCACTGGAGCATTTACCTATTTTGGCTGTTGCACGATATCTGCTCCCTCCTACAAACGCCCGTTCTCTGTTCCATCGACAGATATGCGTGACTGTCGATAATGAGTTTGGGAAGCTTTCCACGCCTCAATGTTTATTAACTCTTCAAATCCAATCATAGTATAACCTCGAAACTCCAAGATGTATTAGATCGTCCAGCCGAAGATTTGGACGAGGCGAATTATCAATAATTTTGTAGACGACAGGTCGTTAAGGCACGAGACCTAGAACACAACTCATTGAAAACCAAGGCGAAGGTCATTTGAAGCTGGGATGGACGATATGAGCATGGAGCACTGAGATACCATGCATGCTGTAGACACATAAAAAGTAAGTCCCCGTGCGTACGTTGTATACTAAGCAAGAGACGCGAAAGAACCCACGACGAAAAGACAACGAATTCACCTTATATCCTGCCACCATGCGTTCCGTTCCGTTCCGTTCCATTCCATTCCATGCAAGCAAGCAAGCAAGCAAGCAACAAGGAACAAACCCTCCCTCACTCCTCCGGCCTCACCATCCCCACCGCATACCGCTCCTTTCTCATCCACTTCCTCAACCTCCCCTCCTCCCCAACCCTCCTCTTCCTCCCTCTCAAACCTCCCGTAAAATCCTCCGCCCCACGCACCCCGCCAGTCCTCCTCAAAATCTTCCCCTTCAACCTCTGCGCCGCAATTCTCTGATTCGGCAAGTATTTCACACACTTCATGACCAATTTCGCCAACTGCTTCGAATATCTATGCTTCGCTCCTTCTTTCAACCACCGATGATCTTTCCACGCTTTCGGGTCCGCGTAAAGCGGATCCCGAGACAGGAAATACACGATTTGCCCGTTCAAAAGATATTGATCTTCTTTGTCGTCGACGGGAGCGTTCATGAGGCTTAGCACCACGCGACCGATTTGAAAGATGTTGGTCCAGCTTTGTTGGCGCGCGAGAAAGACTTGTTCGAAGGTTGTGCGGTCTTGGTACGCGTGCTGTTCCGGGGCGTAGTAGCCCTCGGTACCTTGGGAATCGGCGTAAGCGGTGGGGTTGAGGGCGTCGTTTTCGGATGTCATGATGCAGGCACCGAAGTCTGCGAGGACGGGTTGCGGGTAGGAAGGGAAGTTGGTGGGATGGGGTGCGTCGAGGAAGATGTTGTCGGGTTTGATGTCGCGGTGGACGATCTCTTTCCAGTCTTCCACGGGCGCTGGGGCGCTAGGGGCGAGCTTGGCTGTTGTGCCGCGTTGCATGACGAGGCAGGCGTCGGTGAGAGCTTCGAAGACGTACCAGATGAAGGCCTCGGGGAAGGGGTCCTCTGTTTGGTCAATGATCGAGATGATGTCGCCGTGCGGGTAGAATGGCATGATGATGCGATAGACCATGCGGTCGTCGTCCACGCTGTGTGTCAGGATGCCGACGATTCGATTGCCACCCGGCTGCCCGCTACAGACTTGCATTGCTCTGACTTCGGTTGGGACACGGGTGTTTGCATCGTGCGGATCACCATGCCAGAATTTGGCGCTGCCCCAGAATGAGGGTCCTAGAGTCCAGCAGTCTTTGACGGCGATGCGGAAAAGAATTTGGTCGTTGTCATCTACCAGAACCCAGAGATTCGCGGAGCCATCCCTGCCTGAGCCGAGGTGTCTTTGATATTTCCACAGAGCATTGTCGTAGGTAGGAGGATTGTATCGAGGAGCTTGTTTCTGGGCATATTCCTTTCGCGCCTTTTGCTTTCTTTCCACCAGTTTTGCCGTGCCCCAATCCGCGTCGTCATCTTCACGATATACTCCTGCAGCTGGACCACCAAGAGATGCATTGCTATCGCTCGAGGAATCCGCGTACTCGTCGTTTTCCCTGTTTGTATCAGGAAGCCATTCGAGGTCGTTTGTTGCCGCATTATTGCCCTCGCCATCATTGCCCTCGCCATCATTGCCCTCGCCATCATTGCCCTCACCATCATTGCCCTCGCCATCATCGCTACTATCTTTCTCCTCCTTTCCCTCCTCCAATGGTAGATCTTCCAACGCAGTGCCAGCCGTAACAGCTTCTCGTATCCTCTTCACCTTTGCATCCTTTTGCTCTTGAGTGAACTCTTTCCACATCCGGTTGGACGCAGCCCTAGTCTTGTCCTTATGGTAGCCAGGCTTAGTTTTCAAGTAAACGCGTCGATGGTCTCTGAAGAGCTGGAGGTCCTTCTCGTCATCATCGTCGGCATCGACCCCTCTTTTACGTTTTGGTGGCATGCCGCGACAACGTACGCTACGTCTTGTCCGGGCACTTGCGTCGATTTTGGAATTTGCGCTTGTGTCGCAAACGATGTTATTGCAGACGACTGCACTTCGCAGCGTCACTAGTCTACTACATGTCCAGACACCTGCGGCATCCATTTTCTTTGTTGTGTTGTGGGGGCCTCCCATTGTGCACGTGGACGAGGGTTCCGGATTAGGAAATTCGTTTCTTTCATTGATCATCGTTACCAGAGCCCACCTATCACAGATCTCAGTAGCGTAGACGTTTTCGCTCGGGTTGCTAGCTCAGATGATGTCTGGAATTCATCATCAAAGCGTGGCCACTCTCCCTGCTTTGACCACTCAAACAATCGCCCCTCATAAGACGAGTCTCCCCACTTGTGGTACGTGTTGCCGGCAAAAGCATTCCCAGGTCAGAACTGCGTGGCGCGTCTTCATCATGCTCATGGCGGCAGTCAGTTGAGCCACCGCCGTTGAACAAGGTGAGTATACGACACGATTGCTGCAGTTTGTTCGCCAGGTTTGCTAGCGCCCGTCGATACCATTCCTAACGCATCAACCTGCTTCTCCGAATGTCCTCCAGGATCTTGAGCACCTGTGTCGCACAGGCTTGCTGTGCTTGTTTTTTGCCAAAGATGTGGCTGGTCTGGCCTACTTGACCAGCAAGTCGTGGTTCCTTTCGCGCATCGCTAGGGAGGAATTCAGCATGTGTGTTGTAGAACGCTTTGCTCATTGGCACCGGCACATGTTTGTATGCTGGCTGGCAGAAGCCCAGCTTCACTGCCAATTGATGAACCATCTCTGATGGTCTGGTGGGATTGGCATTGACGTCGATGGACTCCACAGTTTGTGTACGGCCAGTTGGGCCGGCTTCTTCCGGTTGAGAGGCCGGACTTGCGGTATCCAGAGTGTCCATGGCGGAAACAGAGGACTTTCGTCGCTTCTCCGGTGCTGGTGCCATCTTGGTGTGCGAGCGCAGCCATTGAACTGCCTCCATAGCAGCCGCTTTCTTGGCATTCGATTTACTCGCATACCGTTTGTCCATTCCTCCGAATGGCGTGGACGGATCGCCTTTGATGCGCAAGGTGCAGGCCCACAGTCCCACGGCTTCCTCAAAGTCGTTGAATCCGAAGTCTGGATATGGCAGCTGGTTCTTCTGAGTATACTCTGCGGCATGTCAGTATTGCAGACGTCGGTCTCATCTACTATACTCACCATAGACCAAGTTGATCCACCGCTCGTCTTCGAGCCCTGCTGGCACGGGTGTAGCTGCTGCACCGCTCACTTGACGTTTCTTCTGGTTCGGCATCGCTTCGACGGTGGGGAGATGCTTCTTGCACATCTCTTCCTTCGCGTCCCTGTGAGATGCATACCGGCCAATGCGGTCTACGAGGCTGCCATTCAGCTTGAGCTCGACCTCATAGCAATGTTGTGCCACTTCGAAGTAAGCAAAGTCGCGGATGATGCCGCGGGCATCACAGGCCATATTGAACGCAGAACTGAACTCGCCATGTTTGGTGGCCGCGCGCAGTGGATTCTTTGTTGCTTTGGGAAGCGGAGGCGTGTATGGATTTGCCCTTTCAAAGTCATCCATGGACATGAGGTCCAAGCCAGCGCCGCCAAACGAGCGGAAGGCGTGGCCGGGCGGCACGTTCTCCATGTCCATGTCGGCGGCCATTTCGGAGGCGAGGGCGTGTGTGGTGGACGAGACGGGATGCTCGTTCTTCCACAACTCGAGATTCGCTCGCAGCTTGTGGAGACGACTCGCGAGTGGGCCGATGTGGTTGAAACGGCGTGATGACCGGAGTGGGTTGCCGAGACTTCGCCGCGATGAGGCAGACGGTGGCTGCGACGTTGAAGTCGCGACGTCGTTCCCGCCGACAGCTTTCCTTGGTGGTGGAAGTCTTTCTTCCGCGCATGTTCCAGACGAAGCGATGTTGTGCGGAAAGCGTCGTGAAATGCCACCAGGCACTCCTTGCGGCATGCGGGCCGTGCCGTCGCGGCGGAACGATGGTCTGTGTGCGCGGCGACAAGACCTGGAACGCGTGCTCGTGAAGAATCGCGCTCGACGATGGACATTTTCAACCCATTCTGCTGATCGCCGTTCGATGCGTCTCGGCTTTGCTGCCTGCCGTCTGCACGTGAAGCCGCCATTGTGATGTCACGCGTGCGCGACGCGCGTGGCAGGCAGGCAGCCAGGCAAGCAATCAGTCGGGTGAGTGAAAGTGCGGAATGGAAGAATGCAACCTAATCTCGCACTCTGATTGGTTGTAACTATTTGCCATCATAGCTAACTAATAGATAGTTGGTCCTGTTTGCTAGCCCCGCTTGCTCTCTCATCAATAGGCTTTGCCCATGGTCACGTGAAAAGTGGGTTCCTATTCATCCCGTTCACTCCGTTCTGCCATCGATTCGACGTAGTGCTCTCGGGGACTGAGACCAGCACTCCGGGAATCTATTATTGATTCAGAAAGAAACGAGTTTGCGTTTCCTCCTCGAGGACAAACGTGGAATATGAAGTTACGAACTGCGTCGCAGACTTGGATACACCAAGAGCTAACTCAATATGATGACAAGAAAGGAGCAGGAGGAACTCGCAGCGAGCGGATCCAGGTACGCTCCTTCCTAAAGCGAAACACGATACTTTGCGCAATCGCTAGAACCCGCTGAAAATTGTGGAGCGAAGGTGTGAGTATTCATAATCGTATTCGTTTTTCTCAGGCGACTCTAACAGTCATCCAACCCCTCTACGATACCACGCCCACTCGCCATCTTACAGTCACTCAATCTTCACCACCTCCCTATAGAGCTCCACATCCACCCCATCCTCAGCGACATCTTTCCAGTACTCGGCAACCACCCCATTCCCATCCTGCACCTCGTTCCACGGCTTGAACTTCTCAAAGACGATCGTAGAAGTATATGGCTCGCCGAATCGTCGACCAGCACCAACCGCACTCTGCACCGTACCTCTCTCGGTATGATCCTTTGTACCCAAGACTCTCACATGCTCTGGCCACTTGCGACCGACCTCGAGGGCAAATTCCATTGCAGTGTATACGGCGCGGCAACATCCGATTGAGCAATAGCAGTTGGTCAAGTCTATCTCCAGAGCCTTGAGGCTAGGACAGTAGCCGACGAGCACATCGAGGAGCATTCCATTGCTGGAGTATGTATGCTTCATGGCAATCGTGTGCGCGCGCTGCATTCGTGCTTGATCCGGGAGAGAGTGCCAGTTGCCCGCTGCTGAGCCGTTCCGAAAATGCATGTTAGCCATTCCGCGGAGAACGTATGGGCTGTGCGAAGCACGCAGGTCGAAAGCGATGCTGGCAGAACGTATGTGCTTTCGTGCGAGGCTGTGGAGGCTAATTTCATCGTCGTCGTCGCTCGGGTAGTCCGAGAAGTTGGAGATGAAGTTCTGAAAGTCGCCAGCAGTGCGATTGTATGGGAAGACGATCTTGTTCTGTTCGAAGAGCACTTTGGCTGCTTGAAGGCGAATTGCTCGGTTCACGGCGAGGAGGGGCCAGTGTGGCTTTTCGTAGCAGCCAAAGTCTCCGAAGCGAATGTCGAATCGGGATTTGGTGTTGGTAAGGAAGACCCTGCCAGGGGCAACGCAGTATCCCCAGATCTTGTCGAGGATCTCGGGCGGAAGCTTTTCGAAAAGGCTGCATGGCGCATCTGCGGTATAAGTTAGTGTGCTGCCTGACCGTGATCAGCGTCAAAAGAAGTACATACTGCGCTTGGCCTTCTGTAGCGCAGTGATGGCGGCACGGTGTTGTTTCACCTCGAATTCGAGGCGCTTGATGAGCGTCCAACGAGCGAGCACCTCGTCCTCAATGTCCTTGTCGTAGGTTGAAGCCATGGCAATACTGGCCTCGTTGTTCGCTTGATTCAGACGAGTGGAAGAGAGGTAGTTGTATTGGCCGACAGTCTGTGCTCGAGTCTGGTGTTCGCGGAAGTTGAAGATTGTAGGTAACAGACGGAGGAAGCTAGGATGTCGCTTGCTTTATTCCAGAACAAAGAGTCGAGCTCGGGTTCGAGTTTGATTGTTGACTCGCTGCCACGTGGCCGCCATTCACTCTGTCGAGTGCTTAATCAGCCATTCACTGTCAACCACAACTCTAAAAAGTGACGTTTCCACCATTCTTACCTTTCTTACAAAGCTTCCCTCGAGAGCCATGCTTCATCCGGTACGCCACCGCAACAAGAATTATTCTGCTCGACAAAGAATTACACCGCGACAGAAAGACATTCCTCTCGAACAAGATGGCGGACAGCGACGACGAGCTCGAGCGCATGCTCATCGAAGCATTCCAAGAAGCCCTCGAGATTGATGAGGATGAGGAACGCCAGGCTGTTGAAGACCAGCGGGAAGAGGACCAGCGGACAGAAAGCTCCGGAAAAGGAAACCAGGAGGCAGGGGGCAAGGCGACAGAGATTCAGCGAGGAGAAGATCAGGAAAACGTAGCCCAGAAGACAGAATACCATGAGGCAGACGGCCATGAGAAGGCAAGCTTGAATTCAGACAGCCCGAAACCAGACAGCCAGGAGCCAGGAAGCCAGGAGATCGAAGACCCGGCGGCAGAAAATCAGCGAAACGAGTACCAGATGGCAGAAGACCAGGGAGCAGAGAACCAGGAGAGAGAAGACTCGATGATGGAGAACGGAGAGGAAGTGGGCCAGGAGACAGAAGCCCAGCAGCCCGAAGTCGAAGAACCGAATGCCCAGCGAGAGGAACAGCACAAGGAAGCAAATCCCAGAAAAATGCTCAAACCAAAATCCAGGAAACCAGTCTTGACCGCACGCGCAGAAGCAATCAGAGAGCTTGAAATGCAAGAAACGGACCAGAATGACGGCTCCCAGACAGATGAGTGCAAGATCGAGAACGACGAACTGAAGTCGGCAAGCGATGATTCCGAGACCGAGAAAGATGATTCTGAGACCAAGAACGGCGAATCCAAGACCCAGAAGGACGAGTCGCAGTCGCCGAGCGACGATTTCGAGAGCAAGAACGATGATTTCTCGCTCCAGAACGAGGAATCCCCGCCGCAGAACGATGCAAACCAGCAGGGCGCCCAACTCTCCTCATCATCTCCACCTCCGACCACCACCGACACTCCACCGACCACAACTCCCCCAAACATCTTCATGTTGCCCTTGCAAATCAAACCAACGCCCCATCCTCTCATCACCAACACCACAACTTCCATCTTCGCCACCAAATTCGTCCTCCCATCCACTCCAACCTCCATTCCTCCGACCGGCCCCACTCTTCCTCACACCTGGACATCATACCCGCAACTCTCCACATTAAACTTCGCCAAACTCTCCAGATCCGCAAAGCAGCAGAACAATAACGGCGAGGCAAACTTGCCATGTCCTGCAGATCCAGAAAAAAACGACAATCGAGCAAGCCAGGAGCTAGAGGAGGAGGAACAAGATAAGGCAGCTCCGATGGAGGACGAGATGGACCTGGAAATGAACGAAGCTCAACTCTGGAAGGAAATGGAGAAAGCACAACAGAGAATCGAAGCGGAAGAGCGGCGAAAGGTGAAGGCGATAGAGGACGCACGACGTCTTGCCAAAGCAGAAGAGTTACGGAAGTGGAAGGAGGTGGAGGAAGCTCGGAAGGCGAAGGAGAGAGCACAGCGTCTTGCGGAAGCGGAAGAGTTGCGGAAGGCGAAGGAATTGGAGGAAGCACAGCGTCGTGCCAAAGCGGAAGAGTTGCGGAAGCGGCAGGCGGAGGAGGAAGAACAGCGTCTTGTCGAAGTGGAAGAGATGCGCAAGCGGCAGAAAATGTATGAAGCACAGTGTCTTGCCACAGTAGAAGAGATGCGGAAGCGCAAGGAATTGGAGGAATCCCAGCGGTTGATGAAAGCAGAAGAGTTGCTGAAGGAGAATGAGAAGAAGAAAGGGTGCGATCCGAAGGAGAAAGACTGCGTTTCCAAGGAGAAAGATTGCGTGACAGAAGAGAAAGATGAGGTGGCGGAAGTAGAAGATAAGGTACCGGAAGAAGAATATAAGGTACCGGAAGAAGAAGACGAGATCGCGAATGAAGAATGTGATGGAACGGAGAAGAAAGATGAGATGGCGGAAGAAGAAGCTCAGCTGGTGGAAGTGAAAGATGAGCTAGCGGAAGAAGAAAACGAGGTGGCGGAAGAAGAAGAAGTGGCGGAGAAAGAAGATCAGCTAGCGGAGGAGAAAGCTGAGGTGGTGGAAGAGAAAGACGAGGTAGCGGGAGAGAAAGATGAGGTGGTGGAAGAAGGAGATGGGGTGGCGGAAGAAGAAGATAACATGGCGGAAGAGAAAGCTGAGGTAGTGGAAGAGAAAGATGAGAAGGCGGGAGAGGAAGATTGTGTTGCAAAGGAGAAGAAAGATACGTCAGAGGAAACGAAGTAAAATGGAAGATGCGTGAGCAGATGGATGAAGGCGAGGACCCGTTCTGGCGATAGTGTGCTGGGGATGTTGCTGTGTGTTTGCAGAAGCCAGATAGGACATCAAGACTTCAAAGAGCATCGTAATCGGTCCCAGACTCATATTCCACAAGCTTCGTCGTTCGCTTAGTAGTGGCAGATTGTTCGGATCCGCTTCTTGCGGCACAGATTTCTGAGTTTTGTTTGCCCTCTGCATGTTGAACTTGCCGCTTCTCGTCAGCGGATTCCGTTAATGGTCTCCGTCGAGCGGAGGCTGTCGTATACTCCGTCCAGACTTTCCATGTTTTCAAAGCACAGAGCTATCTCCACGAGGGGACCGCATTGAGGTGCTTGGCGCCAGAGTCTTGCAGCGTAGAGACCTCTCGTTCGGTGACGTCCCAGTTTCCGACAGCGTCAAGGTCGGTATCGTTTCAGACGACTTCAGCGAGTTGCGGGGCACTTGTGTGTACACGTGGAGTACGAGATGCGTGCAATATGGAAAGGCGGGACCTGCATCTGCATGACAATTTGGCTTTGTCGGCGCGAAGCTGTTGTCGTTGCATCTCCAGACAAGGTAATTCGCCAGACAGCGTGTGCTGGACTTTACGGCTTGAAAGCCGCCAGATATATCGACGATGTGAGCGTACCCCGATAACAAAGGGTTTCCTGCGACCGACTCAGCAGCTCAGCGAACAGCAGTCGAGCGAGGAGAGCTTGATAGGCATGTGCAGGTGTGTCAGGTGTTGCACTTTCGTCAAGTGACGTCGCAATCGTTGCCATGCGACTTGACAAGCAGCGAGCTCGGACTTGTCAGGCGCTATACAGTGCAAACAATGGAGCGACAGGGAATGACTTCAGAACATGTCCTGTAAGCGCGCAGCGTTTGTCTCGAGTCATGCGACATGTGATCGCAGATCCGCCCGCACTCGCCAAAGCAACATGCCGTGTGCCCAATCTATACCGCATGCAAGACGCGTCGTCGCGATTCGGCTTACGTGTTATCAGTTTAGCCTCCGCTACTCCAAACACCGCTCGTTTGTGGCTCTTTCTCACACCCGTTTGCCCGCACGACCTCTGTCGCGTATGCAGAACTGTGAGCGCAAGTTCAGCAGAGAGGAGCTAGGTCCGGCGCGTGTCGCAGAATGATGGCAGAATGAAGAGTTACTAGACACTGTAGGCAAATTAGCTCGTGTGCAGGTAGTCATACCGGATTCTACATATCAGCGATGTGCGCTCTTCGGGACGATCTCCAGGGCCAATGCACCGAGAATAGCGGCGAGTGCAGAGATTGTCTTCCAATGTCCGCGTGTGGTGCAGTAGTATACCCCTGTGCCCTGTTTGCAGGAAGTGGTCCAAGCGACACGATGGTATTGCTGTCCAGTCCATTTCCGGCAATGCGGACCATGGCCACGATGATTAGAGAATGCAATGTGAGGAGAGCGGAATGAACGACAAACGATGCCGCTCTGGCTCCGGGCGAGAGCGAGTTCTGGAGTGCATGCGGAAGTGGAGCTGACTGCATTGAACTAGGCAGGGAGAGATCGGATGAGACATTCCATCACCCGATCGTATACAGTATACGGGTGATGCGGGCGGTGTGTTCTCGAACGTGTGATGATGAGGAGCGTGTTGCAGGCGGGCGGAGGCAGCCGTGAATTAGCCGTGGAGGAGGCGAGGAGGAGGAGGAGGTGGTGGTGGAGGAGGAGGAGAATGAACGAGGAAGAGCGTCGAACGAGTGTTGCAGAGAGAATGAGGTGGTGGGTTGGAGTTGGACTTCCAAGCACTCGACGTTCTAGAACTAGTTCTAGTTGGCCGCGTGTGGAGCCGCTTGTGCGAGACGAGACCCCAACTCAACTCACCACCCACTCTACTGACTGCTGCCTCCTCCTCCTCCTCTCCTGTTGATTGTGTGCAATCCGGTCATCACTGCTGCTGCTCCCTCACCATGTCGGGCCGTCCAATCCCCCGCATCAACACGCAAGACATCCAAGGCCAAGACGTCGTCTCCAGTATGCATCCCCACCCGCCCGCACAATGCTGCATACTGACTGCCTAGACTCCTCCGACGACCACTTCTCCTCTGCTTCCGAAGGTGGTCATCACACCCCCAGCCAGGACTATCCGCCCCAATCGCCGATCCCCATCACACGAGTGGAAAGAGTAGACGACGAGCCCGCACACGGCGAAGTTCCCGGTACTCCCGCATACTCCCTTCGCACACAAGACGCTGTACCAGACGAGATCGAGATTGTCCCGGAGGGCCGAAGATCAAGAAGTGCCACATTACAGATCGTGGGGAGGAGCAGAGGGAATAGCGCCGCGAGCACAAGCTCCACAGGCAGCAGACCAATGACACCCGGAGGCACTCCCATCCCCAAGCTAATCGTCGAGCGCGTGGACAACAAACCTGCACATGGTGAGGTTGAAGGCACAGAAGCCCACGCAAAGAGAATGGCAGACGCTACTCCCGACGAAGTGCGGGCGGCCTCTCCCATTGCCGCAAACGGCGAGAATGGTCAGTAAGTCTTCGTGGGGGGATGGCTACCGAAGCTGGTGTTGACTGACTTACCCTCGCAGAGATCAAGTAGAGCAGGATCCTGAGAATCGACAGGCATGGTTCCGCAGCATGTGGGAGGGGAGCCACGAGCAAACGCCCACACAAGCTTCAACACGCGTGGATGCCACACTACAAGGAGACGCAGCGGATGATGTACCCGACGACGACGATGACGACTTTGGAGACGATTTTGATGACTTTGCCGAAGGTGCCGAAGACGATGACTTTGGAGATTTTGACGAGCCCGCGACACCAGCACCTTTACCCGAAACACAAACATATTCCTTGCCAGACGCCTTAGCTGGGCTGGTGAGTATCGCTCCGCGACCGACGCCATTTTGTCTCCCTACTGACCATCATTCAGCCCAAACTAGGTCTTCAACCTGACATATCCGCCTCCGACCTGCAAGATGCCATCTCACCTTACCTCGACCTCATCTTTCCAGACCAGCCCGCTCCACCCCCGCCCTCAGCCATTCCTCCTCTCGACATGTCCAACAGCTCCCCTTTCCTCTCTGACCGCTCTCTCTCGCTCTGGCAACAACTCGTCCAGCCCCCGCCCATGCAACCTCCCAATTGGACCCGCAGCAAAATTCGCCGCCTCTTCCTCGTCTCTCTCGGTGTCCCGGTAGACCTTGACGAGATTCTTCCACCTTCGAAACAAAAACGCCTCGTACTCCCCAACATCAACCTCTCCTCTTCCGACTCCAAACTTGACCGTCTTCGATCCTCCGAGGGCGCGAACGATTCGACCACCAGTCTCGATAGCAAGACGGGCGCGCCAAAGAAGTCTTCGCAACACAGACGGACGGGCACAATCAAAGGCCCGCCTCCGCCGCCGGAATTCGACTCCAACCGTGCGGCGTTGGTATGTCGGACAACAGAAGAGGCGATGAAGAATATGGACGATGACGAGCTACGACAACACCTGAAGACGTTAGAAGAATCGAATCATGAGGCAAGCTCCGTGCTGGAATACTGGCTACTCCGAAAAGATGAAGGACTGAAAGAGAAGGAGGCACTGGAAGGCGTGATCGAAAACTTGGTGGGCTTTGTCAAAGGGCGGAGGGGTGGTGGGAAGTGAGCCAAGCACATATATTTCTGCATGAGGGGGAATTTGGGATCGTTAAGGGCACTGGCAAGCGAAAGCAATGAGCATATTTGGGTACATGGAGCGTGGGGAAAAGTTGGCTTCGTAACAATTCGGATTCGGACGGGCTTTGCTTTTCTTTTCAGTCTCTGATGACATGAGCAAGGGTGCATATATCTTTGCAAGCGGGTACTTATTACTGACATTTATTTTCATGGAATGAACTTGCCCTTGAGGCAAGAGAATTCACTACTATGGCAAGGCTTGCGACGGGAGCGGGTCCTGGGGGCGGGGAGGGGCGAGGTCAGCAGGCATGGCGGCGGCGGACTCGTTCTGGTGGCAACAGGTAGAGAGCAGCGTGTCTGGAGATCCGTCGGCGTCGAAGTCGAGAAGAAGTCGGAGTGGGAAAGGCGAAGCAAGTAGCAAACCGCCAGCACGCAGGGGCCACTTCCTCACGCGTACGCGTTGGCTCCACAACCGTTGGACGCGCTTCACCTGCCTCAGTGGCCAGCTCTCCGGAACAGGCAGCAGCACTGCAACCCGCCCGAGCGATGGAGAGAGCACGCCGTTCCACTCTCTCTCTGCGCTTCTCCTTTGACACAACCCTTCGACTTCCGCAGCGCTGGCGCCTTCAAGTCTACCGGAGGAACAGCGAGAGCCCGTTCTGTTCTCGTTTCTCTGAGCGAGTTCCGATGCTTGTGGGGGTTTGCCCCGAAGGCTTTGTATGCTTCGCGCCAGGCTGTGATGTGGGGAATGTCGATGATGGATTGAGCGGTGGGGAGGTGAGAGCGGATGGATGTTTCGGCTTCTTGGAGAGTTCGCCTGTGGAGTCGGAGAACTGGTGGCCCTGCCGCAGATCGTTGTGGTCGGTGATCAATCCTCAGGCAAGAGCAGTGTGCTTGAGGGACTGATCGATAAGCCACTTCCGCGAGACAGCGGCCTCTGCACTCGATTTGCCACCCAAATTATCTTTCGCAGAGCAGCACAGGAACACGTTGTGGTCTCCATCATCCCGGACCAGCATGCGTCGCCCGAACACACCTTGCACGTCAAGCAGTGGGGGAAGACGATAACTTCGTTGGAGTCCAACACTTTCAAGGAGATTATGCAAGAGGTCTGTATACCATCTAGTTATTGACTTCCTTTACTAACATTCAACCAGGCGCACAAGGTGATGGGACTATCCGAAAGTGGCAGCGCCGAGGGAACCCGGAAGCCTACATTCTCCAACGACGTTCTCCGTCTGGAGTTCTCTGGGCCCGACCAAGAGCATCTCAGCGTCATCGACGTGCCAGGAATCTTCAAGAGTACCACCCAAGGCGTCACCACCAAAGCCGACATCCAACTCGTGAGGAACATGGTCAAAGGATACATGGACAATCCTCGTTCAGTCATGCTGGCTGTCGTTCCCGCCAACACCGATCTCGCCACACAAGAAATTCTGGAGCTTGCTGCTGAGGCCGACGTTCATGGTGATCGTACTCTCGGCGTGCTCACCAAGCCCGATCTCGTTGATCGGGGTGCCGAGTCTGGTGTGTTGCATCTCGTGGAAGGTCGCTCTCGCCTGATGAAATTGGGTTGGCACATTACCCGCAACCCGGGTCAGAAAGAGCTGCGAGATGCGAATGTGATTCGTGGTGATCTGGAAGCGGCATTCTTCCGTTCTTCTACTCCGTGGAATGGTGTCGAGAAGGGAAAGGTCGGCATTGACTCTCTCAGACTTCGCATCAAGGATGTACTGTCTTCGTTGGTCAAGAAGGAGTTTCCGAAGGTATGCCCGTTCCTACTGTGATGCATCGATGCTCCTCACTAATTGTCACTTCAGGTCCAAGTTGAGATCAAAAGCAGGCTTGCTCTCTGCCAGAAAAAGTTGCGTGGATTGGGAGCAGAACGAAATACACCAGCGGAGCAGACGGCGTATCTGATCGAGCTCGCCACCAGATTCCAGCGCCTCGTATCCATGTCTATCAGTGCTACCCACGGTGCCGACGATACGTTCGAAAAGAGCCCCGCGCTCTGCATCGCTCCTGCTGTGATGTCTCGTATGAAGACCTTCTCGGATGAAATGGCACAGTATGGCGAGTCGTACGCGTTCGCCAGAGACGATAAAAGTACTCTCAAGGACGACGACAGCATCTCTGACGAGTCATCTACTGAACAGACCTTCCGCATTCGAAAGTACAATGACAGGGAAGATCTCGTGGACATCCTCTTTCCACAGGAAAGCCTGGATGTCCCGTTGCACGGCGAGATGGGCGAGTGGCTTCTTCAGGTCTTCCGAGCCAATCGAGGGTTCGAACTGGGCACATTCAGCGCCTCTATTCTTGCGACGGTGATGAAGAAGCAGTCTTCGAAGTGGGCAAGCATCAGTCTGGGCTTCGTGAGCGATGTTATTGTCATCGTCCACCATTTCATCAGTTCGGCTCTAGCCTCAATTTGCGACGACAGCAACGTCCTTGACACGTTGGCGAGTAGGCTGTCCGACCAGCTGGGGACGAGGTATCAGAATGCGATAGCCTGTGCGGAATTTCTGCTCAAAGTCGAGAACAGCAACACTCCTCTGACTCTCAACCACTATTTCAACGACAATCTCCAGAAAATGTAAGCATATCCATATCGCATTGCATTGCTTTATTGAGACACTGACCATTTTTCAGTCGCCAGGAGAAAGCCGCTGCTCATGTCAAGGGTAAGGCCTTCCACAACGGCAGCCATGGAATGGTTGTACGCTTGGAGCATGCTTCGCAGCCCGTTCGCTCGATGAGTAACGAGCAACACGCCGTCCAGGAAATCCACGACATCCTGAAGTCGTACTACAAGGTCTGTCGCAAAACCTTCGTCGACAGCGTCTGCAGACAGGCGGTGGTCTACTATCTCCTGGAGTGTAACGAGAGCCCGCTCGCGCTTTTCTCTCCTCTTTTCGTCAGCCAGCTGTCTTCTGAGGCACTTGAGGACATCGCTGGTGAAGCGCCAGCACTGAAGAGGTCTCGGGCACAACTGACCAAGGAAGTGGCAAGTCTAACTCAGGCAGTCAGGATCTTGGCGAGAATTTGAAGCGGAAAGGGTTTGCATCGCGAAGGGTTTTGCAATACAAATGGTGAAGGGTGATGGAAGCGGTCGCGAGCTCGTATTCGAGGCCGATTGATCGATGTGCCCTTCCACGCCTCAACGACTGGGATCGAAAAGTTCATGTAGCTGGGTGGGCTTTTGAAGGCCCTGAGCAGCATTATTTACGTAAGCTCGTCCATAGGCTCAGATAAATCATTGATCAATGACTAGCTGGTCTGTCTTGCGATTGCGCCTCATTGGTGGAATGAAGTCGTTATCCCTCTCTGCGGCTTGGAGTCAGCTTTGGATATATCACTTACCAACTTGACAAGTCAGTAGGGATACTAGGGACCGTAGACGTGGATGATCGAGATGCTGACTTCGTATATCGAAGAATGCTGTGTGAATGGCGTGACGCAGCAGTCTCAGGGCTGTATTATCTGCTGCGAGCCTCCAGGCAATTTTCCCGACTATAGCAGTTGTGTGCTGAGGAATCCGGATCAAACGCCTCCAGTTGGTTCGTTGTTCAGGATAGCGTGTAGCAGCCAGCGGGTCGCTTTTCGAAGTGACCTGTAGCAGACACCGGGTCGTTTCTAGAGATACACGCATGTCAGTTCACTTGTACGGGTGCTCATGCCGTGTGCACGGCTATACGGTGTGCCTACTGTAATTCTGGCTTTGCCTTGCTGGCGAGCTATTGACCATTCCTGAAAAGTGGGAGCTCTCCACAAATGCCAAGACAATTACCTCTCCACCAACGGCGAACACGTTCCGTGGCCCCATCGAGAGAAAATCGCACTTCACAGGCTTCTGCATGTTCCCAACAAGTGCGGTCGGCCTTATGCACTAAATCTCTTGCTCCCATTGAAGCAAACATCTGCTGGGCCGGGGCGACAAGGCTGAAGGATTCAAAACATATTTCCACTTCTCAGCCTTGCTGCCCTGCTGGTCTCTACTGGAGTTCGAGATCAATGTGACATGAATCGTCGTCCGCATGAGCCGTCTCTTGGCTATGAGCATCGACAGTACGGGCTGCACTGGTCCTGCCAGTGTTCCCATTCTGGTTGAAATGGCTGTCTCTCCTCACTTCCAAGCCATTGCCTTGTATTGGCGGCGCTGACTCTTCTGATGAGAGGCCGTCACTACGACGAAGACCGTTCATGCGAAGACCAAGACTGTGCATTCAAAGGTACCGTCTCTGACTCAAGTCGTTCTGTTCAACACATCCGAGGCGAGCACACTGATCTTCACACCCTCAGACAACGAAGACCAAGACTGAAACTAAGTGTCCCGGAGCGAAGAAGACCATAACCTCGACCGTGTACGCCACGAAGACAACGACGGTAAGTGGTACCTGTTGAACGATATCCGCTTTTTCCCAAGACCCTTTCCCGCTGATTGGGTTCGCACCACCACAGATCAAGACCCGCGTCACGACGACCACAACTTCCACGGCGACAAGCGTAGTCGCCTCCACAACTGTATACGGTGCATGCCTCTCAGCCGCCAACTACGCCGAGCGCGTGTTTGCAACTCCCATCGTTGAACTCAGACCGCTCGATGAGGAACGCATGGACGGAATTTTCGAGGTCCAGGACGGAATCGACGACGCCTTCTCATGCTGCAACGCTGCTTTCATTACACGGCCCGCGAGCGAAGGCGGCATACTCGAAGCCCCGGAGATTTGGGCCCTCGACTCCGCGCCGGATGAAAATAACCCTGATGTCCTGGTCCCTCGCTGTTTCTTTCTGGGCTCCGTCGATGCGTGCACTGCCCCGACCAGAAGATAGGCTCTTCGCACTCGATTACGCGGAAGTTTCCAATGAAACACCTGGCGTGGTTGGCAATGGGCCTTGCGGACAAGGAGTTGTGGAAATGCCACTCCCGCCCCCTGAGGGTGGGGAAACGATGAGCAGCTCATCGGCAACGGGCGGACGGTTTCGAGTTATTATGTAGACCAGTGAATGGCAGTTAAGGTGAAGACACATTCTCTTCAAGGTGGAGGAGGAATGGCGCAGAAAGGTCAACGACGACAACGGCAACAACAACAACAACAACAAGTGCAGGGCCTCGACGCGTCGTCTTCTTTTGTACTTTTCGTGGTTGCTTACCTTTTTTTGATATGCCCAGCAACGGGAAGATTGTACAGTTGATACTTTGGACAAGATGGAAAAGAAAAAAAACGAAAAAAAAAACAAATAGGCAACTTGTCTCCAACTGTGCGGACCCATCCAGTGTCATTCTGCTTGCCGAAAAGGCCCTCCAAAGCTTGACAATTATCTCCAGCCCGCTACTTGCAACTTCCTTCCGCGAAAAAGTGATACTCCACGCCACTTGATCTCGAACCTCCTTCTTCTTAGTCGTCGCTCGAAAAGATCAAGAAACGATCGAAATACTCCATCATGTAAGGTGCCTGATGTACATACATCTGGCCAACCGTTCCACCTAGTCGTGCTCCGCCTTGTCAGAAATACTAACAAAGGAGCAGTAGCTAGCTAGCCAGCCAGCTGGCCATTGACGTGAATCGTGAAATGGAATAGAATAGCACAAGTACCCGCACATGAATTTCGATTTTTTTTTTAAAAAAAAAACCAAGTGAAAAAAGTCACGACTCCCTTTTCCACAGCTTCCTTTCCATAAGCGCTTATTACCCATCAACTCTTTTTTCCGTTCCGCTGCAAACAAGTAGTGTCCCAAGGCAAAGACGGCAACGAGAATCATCTCACAACTCAACCTTTCCAGCACAACACAAGACTCATTTCAACACAACACAACACGGCCGAACAAAGCGTAACAAGGCATCTCTTGTTGCATTTCCTCATTTCACTCAACTGACAAAAAAAATCCCCCAGCGACAGCATCGCGTACATGCAACAGTAATTGGAGAATTTTCCTTACTACTTACTTCCACTACTGCTACTCAAAAAAGGCCTCATGTTTGAAAATCCTTCAAATCCTATATCCCGGCCGTTTCATTCTTTCACACAACTTTCTCCTTCCTTTGCTTCGTTCCTTTCTTCGCTTCCTTTCTTCCACCCTTCTACTATGCTTTCTTCCCTCCTCCGCTCTCTCCCAACAACGCAGCATAGCACAGGCACAATTGGGGAAAAAATATTCCTTGATCCATAATCACAGAGACATGATGATGATATCATCTTCTTGTTGTTGTTCTTGTTATGGTGACGCTGTAAATAATCAACGACAATAACAATCTTCCATGCGGCATTCGCTGCGTCTGACCAGTCCACCACCAACCAACCACACGCACTTCCCCACATTCCAGACATTTCAATGACAGAAAAAGAAAGAGGACAGACAGACAATCAGTCGCCGGGGTTGTAGCTCCCAAAAAAAGAAAAAAATAGAGTACTCCATGCAACGCCGACGCTCCGTTTCTTTCAAAATTGGATCTGGTTCTTGTGTCGAGTCAAAAAAAAAGTGAGAAAGTGCAAGTTCAAAATCAAGCGATTCAATTCGATTCGGTTCAATCAAAGGCGCTTGCCGGGAACGAAGATGAATAGACATAATAGTGCCACATCAATGAGGGTAATCCAGAACAGACACATGAGCGCTCTTTGGCTCAACAACCTCTTGACAAAGGGCTCCTTGATCCTCGCGAAGCTCATGAAAGTGTATTCGCTGAAGCCGACCAGGGCAAGGATGGGATCCAGCATGTATTGATGTGTGGCGAGGAGGTAGATGCCGATGGTGAAAGGGAGAATGAGCCAGCATCGTGTCGCGCGGCTTTTGTTGAGGAAGATGAGGACGAAAGCGGTCCAGAGCGCTCCAAAGATGGCGACCAGGCCGCAAATGAGGCGCAGCATCATGGAAGGTTGGACGATGTTGCCCAAGGCTTTCGCTCGGAGGAAGCCGGGGAAGGCATCGCGCTCCATGGCCTGAAAGACGTAGTCCTTAGCTGCATCGAAGACTTCGGGGTCGTCTCGGCCTTCGTTCTCGATAGCGTGTGTGATGTCATTGAGAATGCCTTGCGGAAGGATAATCTCGCGCTCCGCTCCCGGGAGCAAGAATGTGTAGAGGATCTTTTCGGCCGACGCTCGAATATCTGCTCGCGCAACCGTGTGCTGCGGACTGTTGTTGCTGTTGATGTTCCCCGACGAAGGTGAGCCATCCTGTGTGGTCATGTAACTCGGTCGAGGTTGCTCAAGGCCTGAATCCGAGTTGTTGTGGCTTCCGGTGCTATTTTGGGGGCTGTGGCCGGTGCCATTCTCTGCTCGCAGAAACGCGCTAAGTCGCTGATCGGGTGTTTGTCGCTCTTTTGACTTTTCGTTGAAGGTACCGCTGGGCCCGGCTTCGGTCGAGTTGCGCTCGAGGCCATTGTTGTAGTTGTCGAGAACCTGCGACGATCGTTTGCTGCCCGGTTTGTCCAGCTCGGGAGTCGACACGAGGACGGATCTTCTCAGTTCGCGGACGTAGTGACGGCAGAGGGACATGTGTTGGGAGACATCGAGCCTGTAACGCGGTCAGTCTGTGCGCCCGCCTGTCGTTGCTTTTTCCCGCCAGAGACGTACCAGAAATCGAGGTAATCGACGGAGCGCTGCACGTCGCGCATGTAAATGTAAAAGGAGAAGAGGTCGACCTGGAGATATGCATCAATGGGTGTTCCAATGGCTGGCGCGGCATAGCAGGCAGCTGTTTACGCACCGGCGCCAGTGTCCGCCGCGACAGGACCTCGAAGAGATTGGGCAGTCGCTCGCGCGCCGAGGCATCCGGGGTCGGAGTCCGCTCGGAGCCGTCCATGGCGGTGATGGCGGAAGGGAAGGGGGGGTCGCCGTCGGGCGGGGTGGGTGGTGCGGTGGTGCGGTGCGGTGCGGTGGTGGTGGTGGTGGTGGTGGTGGTGGTGAAGAGGAACAACGGTTGCGTGAGTTGCCAGGCACAAGGAGGTGGTGCTGCACTGCTGCCGGCAAGCGTGTTCGCGCTGCAGTGGTGTAATTAAAGCGGGCCAATCACAAGCCGCCATGCCGGACCATCCCCGTCGCAGATCCCGGGCTGTTTGCCGGAGCCTTCTCACCTGCAACACACATGTCTCACCGTCTACCGTTACAACAACGCGTCAACGCGTACAGCTACATCCTCTATCCACAACAACACGTGCTATTCGACGCGGATATATCGAGCCTCATCGTCTTCAACCCAGGACCGATACCAGTCAACTCCACCACCATCTTGCCAAGGCGGGAGCTATGGACGCCATCATTTCACCGCCATCAGGTCAGGCCACAAGTAATTCTACCCGTCCAAGCGCTGCCTATCAATGGCACACGAAGGCAGACCAATCGCACGTGCAAAAGCTCTTCCTCGCATCGAACAATAATGACCAGGAACGGCACGGGTGAATGACGAGCAATCCCTCGTTTTCGTATACCGCATTACGTCTGACACGAGTCGTGTGGCTCAAGTACACATCCCCAACAAAAACAAAGTCATTATGCTCAAAGAAGCAGACATCACTCGTGCATTCCGGGGGGAAATCGCTCCATCATCTCTCCCTCCACCATCTTCCTCTTCCCCATCATCCCTCCATTAATTCACTTCTACCCGCCATCCATCTAAAAACGTCCAAGATCATCGTCAATAACATCATAGGACCACGAGTTCTTGCACTCCCAAGTCGTACCCAAGATAATTCCCTCACACACCTCGAACGCATTGAACGAGTTGCAAGGAGAGTAGTACTTGGATCAAAAAGAACTTGTCTCCGAGCCACCAGTCTTTGCCCTTGTCGCTGATGGCGCCGCTGCGGCATGACTTGGGAGTCCTTTGGCGTCGATGGCAGAGCCGTACAGCGCGCAGTGGATGTAATAAGTCGTTGATGGTGGGTTGGGGCAGTTGGCAGTCTCGTTCTTGGCATCCATGTTGGGAATGACAGATGGCGCACGCTCAAAGTAGATGTCGAAGCTGCTGCACTCCTCGCTGTTGCGGAAGGCTGCGCAGGCCTCTGTGCTGTACGAGCCGAGGATGCGCAACGTGGTCTAGATGGCAAATCGTCCATGTTCGCGCAATATTTTTCTCCGGTACCGCCACAGGCCAAAGAGTGAGAGCTTGGTGACCTATGTCTGCCGTGTCTCGGTCCTACCAAATCTACCACACACAAGGTCTAATAAGTCTCTTACGAGCAATCGTGAGAAGCTCTGTGCAAGGACTGGATCGTGTTGATCAAGTACACTCAAGCCATCTCTGCCCAAACATAACTACCTCACACGCCATGTCTATCTATTGTGGCGACCAGTGATGGCGACGAGGTAGTGCTGCTCGATTCTCCGCAAAGGCACACATGGGAGCCAATGAAAGTAGAACGACTTGAATAATCGCGAACAAATTTTGAAGAAAAGACATAACATGATTTTCCTGTCCTATTGCTACATAAAAAATCGATAGTTCTAAAAATAAGGTATACCGCTTGATTCGACCCCAAAGCGTCTTTGTCATCCTCCCTGCTGTCCCTTTATTATATCGAATGGTATTAAGGTTTTTTCTCTTTCAGTCTTTTTCCAGATACAAATGAGTGGCAGTGTCGGCTTTTGACACGTGAACGGTTCTGTGTTTTATACAGTAGGTTCGTCCGTCATGGGCTGGCTGACTGACTTGTCGTTGTGTGGAGGGAGTAGTGTCGTGTCAGTGGTTCCGCCTATTGTCGGTTCTGTCGGGCCCATTGCGCGGCCCACTTCTTCAGGGCCTTCATGATCTTGTTCCACCATGCTTTGGAGCCCCAGTAGCCGTAACCATTGCCTCCACCATTGCCGTAACCGCCACCATTGCCTCCACCGTTGCCGTAACCGCCACCATTGCCACCGTTGCCGTACCCGGGTGTGCCGTAGCCGTTGCCTGCTGGGGTAGTTGTCGTTGTGACGGCAGAAGTTCTTGTGGATGTTACGAATGTGGACGATTGCATCATGGTAGTGGTCCTGGGTCCAGTGCCGGATGAGGATTGGGTGGAAGTCGTTGCCGTGATAGGATCGTTGAGCGATGTGAAAGTGGAGGACGATACAGGTCCTGCCGAAGTGGAGACACCAGATGTGGTAGATTCAATACGGGTGGTGGTAGACTCGAGACTTCCTGTGGAAGAAGGTCCTGTTGTCGAAAGGAAGCCCGGCTGAGACGTGAATCCGGTAGATGTCGACAGCCCGGTCTGTGTAGAGCTCAAGCCTGTTGAAGAGGAGATACCCGTCTGTGTCGAAGTGAATTGACCGGACGAGGTTCCCGATTGAATTGAGGTCAAGCCGCTGGTTGATGCGGTGATAGGGTCATTGAGCGATGTGAAGGTACTAGAAGCTAAGCCGGTGGTAAACGATCCTGATTGGATTGAGCTGCTCAGGCCGGTGGTCAACAATCCTGACTGGGTGGAGCTGCTCAGGCCAGTGGTCAACGACCCTGACTGGGTGGAGCTGCTGAGGCCGGTGGTGAACGATTCCGACTGTGTCGAAGTGCTAAGGCCAGTGGTCAACGATCCGGACTGGGTCGAGCTGCCGAGGCCAGTAGTAAACGATCCGGATTGGGTGGAAGTGCTCAGGCCAGTAGTGAGCGATCCAGATTGGGTCGAGCTGCCGAGGCCAGTGGTCAGCGAGCCAGATTGAGTCGAAGTGCTCAGGCCAGTAGTAAATGATCCTGACTGGGTGGAACTACCCAAACCTGTCGTTAGAGAGCCAGATTGAGTCGAGCTGCCGAGGCCAGTGGTCAATGAGCCAGATTGAGTCGAGCTCAAGCCGGTAGTGAACGACCCTGACTGGGTGGAGCTGCTGAGGCCGGTGGTGAACGATTCCGACTGTGTCGAGGTGCTAAGGCCAGTGGTCAACGATCCGGACTGAGTCGAGCTGCCGAGGCCAGTAGTGAACGATTCCGACTGTGTCGAAGTGCTAAGGCCAGTGGTCAACGATCCGGACTGGGTCGAGCTGCCGAGGCCAGTAGTAAACGATCCGGATTGGGTGGAAGTGCTCAGGCCAGTAGTGAGCGATCCAGATTGGGTCGAGCTGCCGAGGCCAGTGGTCAGCGAGCTAGATTGAGTCGAAGTGCCCAGGCCAGTAGTAAATGATCCTGACTGGGTGGAGCTACCCAGACCTGTCGTTAGAGAGCCAGATTGAGTCGAGCTGCTGAGGCCAGTCGTCAATGAGCCAGATTGAGTCGAGCTCATGCCGGTAGTGAAAGATCCCGATTGGGTCGTGCTGCTGAAGCCAGTGGTGAATGAGCCCGATTGAGTAGAGCTCAACCCAGTAGTCGGCGCAGTGATGGGGTCGTTCAGGGAAGTGAACGTGCTCAAGCCCGTAGTCAATGACTGAGACGAGCTCAGACCCGTGGTCAGAGACCCTGTCTGAGTGGACAAGCCAGTAGTGAACGATCCTGTCTGAGTGGACAAGCCAGTGGTGAACGATCCTGTCTGAGTGGATAAGCCAGTGGTGAACGATCCTGTCTGAGTGGACAAGCCAGTGGTGAACGATCCTGTCTGAGTAGACATGCCAGTAGTGAACGATCCTGTCTGAGTGGACAAGCCAGTAGTGAACGATCCTGTCTGAGTGGACAAGCCAGTAGTGAACGATCCTGTCTGAGTGGACAAGCCAGTGGTGAACGATCCTGTCTGAGTGGACAAGCCAGTGGTGAACGATCCTGTCTGAGTAGACATGCCAGTAGTGAACGATCCTGTCTGAGTGGACAAGCCAGTAGTGAACGATCCTGTCTGAGTGGACAAGCCAGTAGTGAACGATCCTGTCTGAGTGGAGCTCAGGCCCGTAGTCAAAGATTGAGACGAGCTCAGGCCAGTGGTCGTTGCAGTAATAGGATCATTGAGCGAAGTAAAGCTAGACAAGCCAGTAGTCAATGATCCTGATTGAGTCGAGCTAAGACCGGTAGTGAACGAGCCAGATTGAGTAGACAGACCAGTAGTGAGAGACCCGGTTTGCGTAGACAAGCCCGTCGTAAACGAGCCAGATTGTGTCGACAGGCCAGTAGTAAGCGATCCGGTTTGCGAGCTCAGGCCAGTAGTCGTTGCGGTGATAGGATCATTAAGCGAAGTAAAGCTAGACAAGCCAGTAGTCAATGATCCTAATTGAGTCGAGCTAAGACCGGTAGTGAACGAGCCAGATTGAGTAGACAGACCAGTAGTGAACGATCCTGTCTGAGTGGACAAGCCAGTAGTGAACGATCCTGTCTGAGTGGAGCTCAGGCCCGTAGTCAAAGATTGAGACGAGCTCAGGCCAGTGGTCGTTGCAGTAATAGGATCATTGAGCGAAGTAAAGCTAGACAAGCCAGTAGTCAATGATCCTGATTGAGTCGAGCTAAGACCGGTAGTGAACGAGCCAGATTGAGTAGACAGGCCAGTAGTGAGAGATCCGGTTTGCGTAGACAAGCCAGTAGTGAACGAGCCAGATTGAGTAGACAGGCCAGTAGTGAGAAATCCGGTTTGCGTAGACGAGCCAGTAGTGAGCGAGCCAGATTGAGTAGACAGGCCAGTAGTGAGAGATCCGGTTTGCGAGCTCAGGCCCGTCGTGAACGAGCCGGACTGAGTCGACAGGCCAGTAGTAAGAGACCCGGTTTGCGTAGACAAGCCCGTCGTAAACGAGCCAGATTGTGTCGACAGGCCAGTAGTAAGCGATCCCGTTTGCGAGCTCAGGCCAGTGGTCGTTGCGGTGATAGGATCATTAAGCGAAGTAAAGCTAGACAAGCCAGTAGTTAATAATCCTGATTGAGTCGAGCTAAGACCGGTAGTGAACGAGCCAGATTGAGTAGACAGGCCAGTAGTGAAAGATCCGGTTTGCGTAGACAAGCCAGTAGTGAACGAGCCAGATTGCGTGGAGCTCAAGCCCGTCGTAAACGAGCCGAATTGAGTCGACAGGCCAGTAGTGAGCGATCCAGTTTGCGAACTCAGGCCCGTCGTAAACGAGCCGGATTGAGTCGACAGACCGGTGGTAAGGGAGCCGGTTTGCGAGCTCAGGCCCGTCGTGAACGAGCCGGATTCAGTCGACAAGCCGGTAGTAAGGGAGCCGGTTTGCGAGCTCAGCCCCGTAGTGAACGAGCCGGACTCAGTCGATAGGCCAGTAGTGAGCGATCCAGTTTGCGAGCTCAGGCCCGTCGTGAACGAGCCGGACTGAGTCGACAGGCCGGTGGTAAGCGAGCCGGTTTGCGAGCTCAGCCCTGTAGTGAACGAGCCAGATTGGGTCGATAGGCCAGTAGTGAACGAGCCAGTTTGAGAGGCGGACTGAGCAGAAGTCGTCGCAGTGATAGGGTCATTAAGCGATGTGAGCGAGGAAGGTCCCATTGAGGAAGAGAAAAGACCGCTAGTAGAGCTCAGGCCGGAAGTGAACGAGCCGGACTGAGTGGACGAAGAGACAAGGCCGCCAGTAGAGCTCAAGCCAGTAGTGAACGAGCCCGACTGAGTGGAGCTCAGGCCGGTGGTTAATGAGCCCGACTGCGACGAGACAGGGCTAGTAAGGGAGCTCAATCCGGTAGTAAATGATCCAGATTGAGTAGAGCTCAGGCCAGTGGTGAATGAGCCCGACGGCGAAGAGACAGAGCTGCTAACAGAGCTCAGGCCAGTAGTGAAAGAGCCTGACTGAGTAGAGCTGAGGCCAGTGGTGAACGAGCCGGACTGGGTGGAAGTTGTCGCAGTGATGGGGTCATTGAGCGAAGTAAAGGTCGACGAGGAAATGCCGCTCTGAGACGAGCTCAAACCGGTAGTGAACGAGCCCGACTGCGAAGAGACAGAGCTGCTGATGGAGCTCAAGCCGGTAGTCAAAGAACCAGACTGGGTAGAGCTCAGTCCAGTAGTGAGCGAGCCGGACTGGGTGGAAGTCGTCGCAGTGATAGGGTCATTGAGCGAAGTAAAGGTCGACGAGATGCCGGTCTGAGACGAGCTCAAGCCGGTAGTGGAGGATCCAGATTGGGTAGATGAGAAAAGACCGCTGGTAGAGCTCAATGCAACAGAAGAGGAAATCCCAGACTGGGTCGATGTGAACAGATCGCTAGCAGAGGACAATTGAGTGGAGCTTTGTGGCTGTGCAGAAGACATGCTCATCGAAGACTGGCTGACCGAAGACTGGCTGACCGACGAGGACAACCCAGTGACGCTTGTCTGCACGCTAGACGGCAGCTGAGTGCCCGAGGTAGTCGAAGAGAGACCGAGTGTAGATGTCGTTGAAGGAGTGATCGGGTTGAATGTGACGCTGGCTTCCATCGACGTCATGCCCGTCGAAGAGAATGGAAATCCAGAGGTTGTAGACTGGCTGATGCTGCTCTGCAGCGAGGTCGACGAAAAACCATTGCTAGTCTGCGAAGAGATGGAAGACAATCCAGTCGAAGATTCGATCGAAGTGGAGGAGCCGCTTTGGCTCGACAGGCCAGTTGTTGATGAGATTCGACCGGAGCTTGCGAGAGGAGAGGTGGATACCCCAGTAGTGAATGACAAGCTGCCAGAACTTGTCTGAGTGAATGTAGAGGAAGACGGGCCAAGGCTCGTCTGCAGAGAGGTAGAGACAGACTCGGTGGCTGATCCAGAAACCGTGGAAGAACGTTGTTCAGAGCTTGACAGCTGAGTAGTGGAGCTTTGTGCGCTTCCGGAGCTTGTCTGGGAGGTGGACCCAGAATTTGACAGCTGCGAAGTCGAACGCTGAGGACCTTCAGAGCTGACCTGAGATGTCTGAGACAACAGTCCAGTGGAGGAACTGAGGCCAGAGTTCGTCTGCGAAGAAATTTGGGTCATGCCTGCACTAGACGAGGCCATAGTGGTCGTTGGCATGATGGGGTTCACCGTCACGGTAGTGAAAGACCCCGTGGACGACGAGCCAACTGCAGTGGACGACAATCCGCCCGTAGTGGACGACAGGCCGACAGCGGTAGATGACAAGCCCACGGTAGTGGACTGCTGGCCGGTCGTTGTAGATGTCTCGGGCTCATCAGGCTCACCTGTTCGAATTCATCAATATCGATGGAGCCAACGATCAGATTCGTATGTTGACTTACAAGGCTCGCCATAGCATGGCTCACAGTAATCTCCGTAGCATGGCTCGCAACATGGCTCGGGATAGTAGTATCGCTTCTCCTTCGACTTCGACCCGGGAAGTCCGAAGTTGTTGGAGCCAGCTCCATTACCACGAGCGAAGCGGAACTTCTTGCGTGGAAGCACCTTGGGAGCGTCCACATGAGCGTCCGCAGCGGCATCCAGTGGTGCATCGACGCCCCGGTTGACATTGGCTAGCCCCTGGGCGAGGACCACTGGCGCCACCAGGGCCACGAAGGCTGGTGAAAACTTCATCTTCTCTCTCCAAGGAGATAAGTCGGCCGAGCGAAATGGGCAACAGTGGCTTGGAATGAAACGAATGGAACAATGGCGTTGGCAACTCGGCGCTGCTCTGTCGGAACGACGGTGTAGTTGGCTTGTCTCTCTTCCTTATATTTGTTGTCCAGCATGGTTCGCAAAATCAATCAAAAGCATTTCCACCATTGGCTTAGACTTCGGCCGCCGTTGAACGCGGGTGCATACCGCCGGTGCATCTGTTGAAAATCCTAGTTCAGTGCGAGGTCCTTAGTCAGTCGTACGAAGAAGCATTGTTGGGGTTTCATATGCACAATGATCGCCGGTCGCAGCACGTGTTGTCAGTGGCGATGAGGAAGAGATCCATCTGGAGTCAAGACTTTGGTCGGAAGGGCGGGATATCGTTGCCTTGCTGCTTATACAGAAAGTCATACTCATGTCGGGTTTGAGATTTTGTCCTGATTTCAAGCCCCGATGACCTCCAATTTCTTGCCCGATAGATCGCAAGGAGGAGGGGAGGCGCATGAAGCCGTCCAGGGTCCTATACAGCTTCACCGATCCGAGTGCCTCTCTTAAGGGAGTAATTTCTCACGATACTGTTCTGCGCAATAGTCCTCCAGCGTGCCTGCAGATAGAGCATGAGATCGTCCCGTCACGAGGGAAGGTGATACAGCTACGGAGACATCTGACAAGTTCCCCATTTAACCTCAGAACGAAATATAGCCGGTCGAGTCGTGTTCAAAACTGCCACCGCTCAAGAACGTAGATGTCTTCGTCACTGCCAATGTGAAGATGTCATTGAGGCTTGACCATCACACAAACACGATCAGATTGTGGCGCGAATGTGTCGCATTATGAGGCCTTGAATCGTTTCGTAGCCCAAAGGAATTCTTTCTGCACGACTAAATAGCCCGATCCAGTGACCGATCCAGTCGATCAGATATGCATCTTCGGAATATATGTTGGGAAATTGTCACTGACTATCTGAGCAGTGACCTCTTTGGAAAGCTGACTCTATACCGTCGTCACAAGCATCGCACCGCGTAGAGCTCCCGCAACGTTGGTTCTGTACGCCGATTGCTGCATCGTGGCAAAGTATCTCAAGATGAACCTGCGCCACTGACTCTGTGGTCAGCGCAAGAGTGGTGATCATAGCATATGCCAGCGCAGCTAGACCCCTTCTGCTGTCCTATAGTGTTAGCGCAATTCAATGTAACAATGTCGGTCGGCAGTGATCTTCCTACTGCCAAACGCCTACTCGGCATGCGGCATTGCATGACTGCAGACTTGCTGTCGTGTCCCGTCTGAACTGCTTTCACACTTCGTTGTAGACACGTTATGTCGTGCTTCAAGAATGATCTCATGCGGCGCTCAATAAAGCTTGGTCGTACATTCTGAAGTCTCGTGTCGCTGGAATGAGGTGCGCGCGATTGGGGTGTTGACTCCAGGTGCATGAAGTGAAACAGGCACATGAAGTCAAATCTTTTACGTTTCTGCGCGCTTTCATTGCGGTCCGGACCATGACTCGCAGCCTGCCGCAAAGCTTAGCTTGACAGTGCTGCCGATCCCACTTGGGACGAAATCGACTGGTGGCAAAGGCCTGCATTGCAACGGTGATCAGCAAGTCGGCACTATCGGCAGATGTCTTCAGGGCCCACGAAGTAGATCATAGGCAAGCTAGCTCTTAATATTCATCAAAGCCTGCGCCACAACAACGACATCTCAAAGACACCGCTATACGCCGCAACGATCCAGGACTTGACCAAGGTTGCTGTTCCGCGGTCTATCAGACGAGTCTCCAGCACCGGCCACGTTGGTGCCGGTGGTAGCTCGAGGCCACAGAATACGAACGGAAGGATGGCCTGACGCAAGAGGATAAACTTAAAGAGGACGACGACTGGGATTTTCCGTCGTTCAGCATCTAGCAAGAGTGTTAGCACTAGCTGTGATTCTTACTTTCTAACGGTCAATTTTTCTCCTCGCATCTGCCATTCCGCACCTATTCCACGCTCAACTTTGTGTCATTCTCCGCCTTCACAAATTCCAAGAAAGGCTGAAGCTCAGGCACCCTCGCGCCATTGACAAGGAACACTGCTGGCTTGCCGTATGGTGCAGCTACAGTCACGTCTTGGCCTCCCGTGTACTTCGTCCCGGTCCAGACGTGCTCGTAGGTCCTGTTACCATTCCCAGCTGGCAGGTAGACATTAACTTCGAATGTCTGAGGGTCAAGGATGGGTGCGACATATAGATGCTGACCCAAGTAGAAACTCTGGTAGCTGATGTTGCGAGCTCTCCGATCCTCTGGATGCTCCAAAACTACGGGTCTAAGCAGTGGCCATCCCTTTGGCTCGCTCTCGGTTTCGAGGACGTGGCGTCTGTACTTGCCCAGCGATGCGAAAAGTCGTGCGTTGTAGGCGTAGTACTCGTACGTAGTCGTGTTGCTATAGAACTGCGCATTAACAGACGGGATGTTACCTTCGTGGGAACGGAAGGCGACGCTGCTGACAGCTGCGAGCTCTCCCCACCTGCCGAGCAGTTCGGGTGAGCGAGTAATGTTGTAGTTGGCGTAGGTCAAAACCGTGGTATAGCCACCCACGTCAGAATGCTGCTGCGAGTAGCCAGAGAAGCCCATGTGAACCATGATGGTGACGACCGACTTGATGCCGTCATTGACGCCCCAGTCAACGTTTTGGTCGCCTACCCAGAAGAGATTCATGTACTTTTGCGATGACTGTGCAGCAGAGCGATGGAACAGAACCGCCTCGTCCTGCAGGCCGAGGTCTTCGACAAGGGTCCGATGATACTGTGCCCATCGCGTCGGATAAGCGTTGTGGTAGAAAAACGCGTCACTGACTGCATCGTAGATCTTGACATCTCCACTTAGAGGTGTGTATTCTCCGAAATCAGTCATGAAGCCAGAGATGTTGGAGCTCCACACCTGCTGCCGCAATACATCTTCGTACCAGCCACGGAGGTATGGGTTGGTGAGATCGACCACTCCAGCTTGAAGGCCTGGCCCACTCGAGATGATGGCGGTAGAATTGGTCGTCGTATTCTGCACAAAGTAGTGGTTGGCACTTGCTTCGTCGTACAGATTTCTTCGGAAGCCGGTATCTTTTGTCGAGACATTGGTCAGGAAAGTGTTGATGTACGACAAAGTGCGGACGTTGTATTGATCCCGCAGATTCTGGACGAATTCACTCCACGTGGGATAGAGCACTTCATCGTTCTCCCAATTCCACCAAAGCCTAGAGATGTTCAAGTATGGTCCGACCTGACTGTGAGTGCCAACCCAGTCTTGTAGCCAGACTCCAGCAATCGGCGCGCCCAGCTGCAGGCCCTGCTGAACGATCCTGTTAACCTTGTCCTGTCCACCCTGGATACCGAGAATAGCTCCGTCATCTACCCACTTTGGCAACGCCGGCTGCCTGCCAGTATATGCGGTCAGCGCCTCGATAGCATCAAAAAGATTATCAGTCCTGGTGAATGCTCCGTCCACGCTCAATGAGTCGTAGCGGATAGTGACAGCGTCTGGCTCAGTGAAATCGAAGTTTGAATAGCCTGTGCTCTTCTCAGACAGGTAGAACACCTTGCCATCAGTTGATATGTAGGATGGAACAGACGTGTAGGTTGTGTAAAAGCTCCCGCCAGCGATCGAATTGTTGGCATTCAACAGCAACGTGATTGGCTCATCTCCGCGTCCAACACCTTGTTCTCGCGTGATGACGGGGATGCTTTGATTCTTGAGCGAAGCAAATGAGGCTTGCCCGCCAAGTCCGTAGAAATCTTCGCCGGCGTGGGAAGTAAAGCTGAAGTAGAGCTTTTTCAACGGATCCTTGCTGGAAGATGTGATATCGAGGTAGAAGGCAACACGGTCGGAGAGATCACGGGGAACCCAGAAGTGCAATGCGTATCCTGCGCTGACTTGGCCGTTGTACGTCAGCTGACCGCTGATTCGCGCTGCCTTGCCCGTCGCTGACCCATTCCAGGCCACCAGCTGGATATCCGCAACGTCTTGGCCATCCGTAGTATTAATGTCGATTTCAGTGATGTTGAAAGCGCCGTTCGAACCAGTGACAGAGTCGTTGCCAGCACTAGCTTTAATGAAAGGCTGGTCCGTAACTGTACTCCAAATGTCCCATTCTGGCGTGGTGATCTCAAGTCGATCGTGCTCCCGGGAGAGCACAAAGCCAGAGCCAAGCTCCCATGTCGTTTGCATATCGTTGGTTGGGGACAGAATGCCTTGCGTTGACGCAGCGCACAGCAGATAGCAGCTCGCTGCACATAGCTGGCTGATCCTCATTGTGCCTGGCTGGGAGGATGGAAAATCCAGGTCAATCTTGAACTCACCTGTGATGCCATTATATACTAGCGAAACGGTCATCAGATGCAGTCCACAATGGCTGCAGAGGCCAAGAGGGCTCAACTTCGCTACGAGAAGACATGCAGGAACAAGTGGAGGGACGCAGCCCGTCGTCATGGGTAAGGGTCAAGGCGTGATTTGGCCTTTCCGCCTTGGGAAGGCCTGTGGTCCGGCTTGTCGCAAAGAGTGCAAAAAAGCCGGAGAAGCCATACAGCATGTCTGAGCTTGGTAGAGTGCGCTTTTGTGAAGGAATATGTCAGCGCAAGACTGCAAGAAGAATCTCGGGCATCCTTCGGTGCATCCGGCTGTTCCCAATTCAAGACCTCGGTCTTCAAGTGCCATAGCGCCAGGACTGTGCAGTTATGAAGTGCTGAGCGCAATGTCTCGATCCTTTTGGGGGAGTGATTGCTGTTGTTCTTCACACATGTTGCTTTTGATATGAGGAAGAGAATGGCGCTGGACACCAGTATGCCATTGTCTCGCAGACATCTCACCCAATTTCCCAAAACATGATGCGCCTCTCCAATGTGGCCGGAACAGCCCAATGTCCCATCTCGTCACGATGTTCGTCTTTTATGGGCAGTACGAGTCCATAGGAACGCGTCGTGGGTGATACGGAGGGACATCTGGCGCGAGTGCGATTGCAGGCTGGCGGTCAGGTGCTCGGCGTGGAATGTCGAGTGGTACACGGGCGGTGAGATCAAGAAGGCAGACTGGGCTTTGATTTCGCAAGATATGTCGCGACACAGTCAATAATGTGTCTCTCCCGTTGACAGCCAGCACAGCAACAGACTGCAAGGAGATGGGGACCGGACACGCGAGTCATGTCGGCCCATCCCGCAGAGCCGCACTAACATTTCTCCAAACTTACAAATTCCACCCCACCACCTTCTTCCTTTCCGTTTCTCTCTTCCAAGCGCCGTCCTCACAAAAGCTGCGTTTCTTTGCTCACACACCGACGACCAAACCTCGCGCTCGCGCCTGGCAAACGTCTCCCACTGGCAAATGAGAAATTCGGAGTAATCTTCAACCAAACACTGCTACATCCGCTTTCACAAGCGGCTCTGGCATCACTGCCCGTGAGGGCCTGCCATGACACTTTTCCATGGTTGCACTCGGCATCAGAAATCTCAGCCACAACAGGGAATTTCGCCTTTGGTCTGGTTCCTTCTATTGTGGCTATGGGAGCCGGTGCGAAGATTGTGTGTATGCCCTCTTCTCCGAAGAGGGGTATGATCACTTTAGTGCAATACGCAGCGTATCTGAGCTTCTTGCCACACCTATCGCGAGATATGGTGGGCGGGAGTTCCGGGTATCATTCGATTCCGATTACTCTTGTGAGGACGGCGCTTCAATTTTTCTTTTTCGAGGTGAGTCACGAGTCTGAGCATTGGTGAGAGCGAGGATACTACTGACGATGATTGCCATTGGTGAATCTTTGGTAGATTCACTTCGGGCCTCTACAGAAGCCAATGGGCCGCGGTCTTGCCACGTCAATTTTGTCGCCAACTTCAATCAGTCATCAAGTGCTGGCATCTTGCTCTTGATATCACTATCCGACCCCTCCCACGTGTACATCAAATCCGTCCGCATCGTGTACTTCGTCCCACGCAGTACGTCGTCGCCACTATGAAGCAGATTGCGATGCTGGAAAATCAAGATCCGGCCAGTCTTGGGCAGCACATCGATGTCTTTGTTGCGGTCCATGTTCGGCCTGTGGAACGTGGTCGCGCCGCCAACGAGCACATTTTCTTGCTCTTCGACACTCATCTTCGCAAGCTCCTCCTTCGACGGTACTCCGCCGTTGTTCAAATACAAATGCATCGTAAAGTACGACCTCTCCTTCTTATCCGGTGTCTCATATGCCCCATCGCAGTGCGGCCGAAAGTACTCTCCTCCCACATATTTGAGAAACCGCATCCGCTCATTCGGTCTCGTAAATGTCCAACCCTCTTTCCTCCTCGCCGGCCCGTTCCCAAAGACATTCGGCACATCCTGCAACCGCAAGATCTCCCGCACCTCTGGCAAGTGCGCAATCCGCTTCCAGATCTTCGCGACTATTTCGCGAGAATCCCAGATGATCCATCCGCAACTCCGAGCATCAGTCCGCAGTTCTTGCCGACCGCCTCCGATGTTGATCATGGCGCGCTCCCACTCGCCGTTTGTCGTCGCTTCGGCTGCTGAGATTAATTGCTTGCACTCCTCCGGACTCAGGACATTGTCGAGAATTACGGCGTAGAGACCTGCGTAGCATGGGAGCGTGCTCTTGGCGAAGTCGATGCGGTCAACAATGATGTATGGTGCGGGCGACGACAAGAAGTCGTCTGGAAGAGTGGACATTGTGGGAATTATGGAGCGGAGTGTTGGAATCGATGTTCAGAAGTGTTGTGCTCGCGGCGATGCCCGTCTTGTGCTCGTCTGTTTTGGCTTGGCGTTGATGTACGCTTCTTTTGCTCCGGATGGCAAGTCGCAAAGTCGCCTTCGAGATGACAACAAATACAAAGCGTGCGCCCAGAAGTTCTCGGGAAATAAGGCACTGGGTCTGAATTGTCAAAGAGACGGTTGTGCTTTGCTTCGGTGCCTCTTGCGCTGGAGCAACAAGAAGGATTCCTGATGAGTCAGGGTGCGGCAAGCTGCAGGGCAGTGCACGAAGCATCGCCCTTTTCCCGTCGTCCCGGCGTCCTCACTTCACCGGTGCGCCGTACATACTTGAAATCTCGAGCCGCTATCAGAGTGTGCGGAAGAAAGTCAGATTCTGGTCTGTAGAGTACTGACTGTCCTAAACTGATTACACGCTCATCCCGTTGGCGAGATTCAAATTCAAACCTCAGATCGCTCCCGCCCAAGGTTCCCACATGAAAGGGTATCCTAACACTTTGAAGAACCGAACTCATGTTTTCTGCGCCGTCCGGTGGTACAAGATCGCCTAACTCACGAAAGTCTGCCCGCCGTTACACTCATTCCACGCCAGCCATCCTCCTCCCAAACGCATCAGAGTCAAACCGTCCGTCTAGCCAATCGAGGAACCACTTCGCCAAGAGCATACATGACCCCATTGCCATTGCGTGCCATACCCAAGTCGCTTTTTCATCCGGCCCATATGGTCGCTCTCCCCTCCGTAGCCTTCGAACCCATGCAAGGGTGATCTCTCGCTGGCATGGCCACGAATCCGTTCCAGCTACAATCTCGCTCGTCACGCTGTCATTAGGCCAGATTTGGGGCACGATGGTGAGCGTGCGATTGGTGAAAGGGACGCGCATTGCCAGTCCCGTGTGGGTAAAGATGTGCACGATACCTCTGGAGAAGTAGATTATTGTCGGCCTCAGGACGCAGTACGCGTTCCAGGAGAGACCTAAAGCGCGGCCGACGGTAACGAAAGGTGTGAACAGGACCATGGCGAGAAGCATGCCATAGAGTAGTTTGTATCGCTCGGATCTTTTCTTCGCCTTCTTGATTTTTTCTTCTGTCCAGTCTTCCACGAGAATGCCGCACTCGATATCGTCCACCTCCGTCGGCTCGGCTGTACCGTATGTTACTTTGACTTTTTGCTTCTCCTTAACCTCCATTTTTCCGTGTCCATGATGTTGGGTCTCTGGGAATCCTGGGGTGGTCTCAGCTACTGTTTATGGTGCTCGCTCAAAGTCGTGGCCTTGCGGTGCTGCAGAGGTATTGTCGTCGTCGCAGATCTCTGGCACTCGTTGCACCTTGTGAGGCATTATCTAGGATCTCGATACCTGTTGCTATAACTAACCCTAGTAGCTCTAAACCCTAATTGTAACCCTAAGCTATAAGCTTCTCCGACCCTAAGCTAAGAGCTCGCTCGCTCGACCCTTATACTTTATAGACTACGGAATACTCTATACTATCGCTATACTTCGTCTACGTATATAAGGACTAGTAACTAAAACTATATAGCACTACGCACTACATATAAGACTTTAGCAGTATCCGAGTAGTAACGAAAGCAGGAGATACGCACGAATCTTAGTTATACCGGTCGCAAGCCGTTTACAGGGCAAACCGCTTAGTTACAGCTCAGTTACGCCATTTCACCTAGTTACAAATTTGTGACTGTGACTGAGGCACAACACTAGGCTGGGGTCGACGCGTTCTCGACGCGACGATCGCGGGATGCTGGATGGAGCTATGCAGCTCCAGGAGCGGAGCATCCCAAAGTCAATTGGAGTTTCGGACATGCACAATACAATCCCTTCAATGGATGTGCTCCTCGTCTTCAGACAGAGCTCGAGGCGTTCCGTCCCCCCTTGTCCTTTGCATGTGAAAGCAATTTCCGCGAGTGAAAATTGAGTCCTCGCGAACATGAAGAGCTTGCGTCTTGGCAGTGACATCAAGCGCTGCCCCGCCGTGTTTCAAGGCGCGGCGGCGGCAGCGAATTGTTTGGCGGCGGTGAACACAAGCTGCACCACCACCTCCTCACCACTCCTTTCCTGATCACGCCACTCTTTTTCACAAACATCCTCAGCACACCCACCGCCACCGCGCCGACACAAACCACCGACGCTCCCACGCCATCATGGCACGAAACTGGCTGCCTATTGTGGCACTGCTGGTGGTCCTCTACGCGGGGCAGGCACACGCGTTTGGCGCCGGCAACATCAGCGGCCTCAGTAAGATTGAGGGACAGAACTGGCGTCATGGAGACATCGAAGACACGCTTCTCACCCTCTTGACGGCTCGCGCCATGGGTGGGAAGAAGTTCAGCAAGCTCGACGTGAAGCGAACATATTTTGGCAACTGGTTGCGCGATTACAGTCAGGCCGTCGATGTGGGCACTGTCAAGTACGTTTCTGCAGAGGCCATTCGTCTTCTGCTGTGGATTCTGGGTTTCATGAGCTTTGGCTACGGCACTGGCGAGTTCGAGGTCACCAAGGAGCGTCTGGGTTGCTACAGGCCAGAGGAGCACATCGACGTAAGAAATGACTCAATCGCGCGAGCATGACAAGAAGAGATGCTAATAGTGATCGGCACAGAACCCAAAGGACTACGCCGACAATCAAGATGCCAGGCAGTACGACCGCCGCTTGCGAGGGCCCATTGACGAACGACGTGAGCTCTCAATCGATGAGAGAACTGGCCTCAAGAATTACATCGCTTCGGAAGATTTGGGCATCACAACATCCTCGGGAATGGTTCGCCAGCTCTTGAGGCGCTGCATCGAGCTTGGCCGGCAATACAAGCACAGCAACGACAAGAGGGACTTTTACGAGGCTCTCCGTCTGCTCGGGACAGCCTGCCACTGTCTTGAGGATTACTCTGCGCACAGCAACTACACCGAGCTAGCCTTGATCGAGATGGGCGAGCGCGACATATTCCCACATGTCGGCCGCCGCGCCCAGATTCAGCTTCGCGGGGCACGTGGTCCAGTCTATCCGATCATCACTGGCACCTTCGGTGGCACCGACTTCCTTCACTCTGTTATGGGGGAGTTCACGGACAAGGCAACTCAGTTTGAGCTGGATGAGCTGGAGAACACCATGCAGCAATCTCAAAACGCCGATACGAGTCTGTTGAAGGAACTCCTTGACAAGCTTCCGCCAGGACTCCTTGGAGGTGGGGACCAGAAAGGCAAGGCCGATCAACTGCAGGCCAACGCGCAAGCAGCGCGCTTGGAGAACATGCACATCTCGCCGAAAGAGCCAGAGGAATTCACTCGACAAATGGAGGAGATCTGCAAGCAAATCTACCCTATCATGGAATTTCACGACAACCTCATTATGCAAATTTCTGAGGCCATTGACAAAATCCCGGTGCTACCAGCGTTGATTGAGCAGGTGCAGAACCAAGTCACCATCTTCGTCTTCTCGCTCATGGCACCCTTCGTTGTCCCTGTCATCAGCCAGATCAAGGAGGAGTTGAAGACTGGCTCCAGCGAGATTATCGAGTCCAGCAAGGCTCAGCAACTAAATGTCTTCCAAGATGACCACTGCACTGACCCCACGCACTCTATGCTCAGCAAGGATCACTTCTCGAATGTTCTCAACGAGCCGGCTGGCAAGATCGCAAGCGCTGTTCTGAAGTGGGTGGTGCCACAGATTGTCGCGTGCTGGGATGACGATAACATTGATATCCGCCGCACGAATGACCGCATCGTCAATGGTGTCTTTCACCATCCAGCCCTTCGTGAATATGGCGAAGATGGTGCATCTGATGGCCGCCGTGCCATGTTCGAGCAAGTCGAGCGATGGTGGCATGACCAGAGTGAACGCGAAAAGGATGACCTGCGCAACAAGCTGTCCCGTGATGGCGTCGAGCAGGGTCGTAACCACAAGGAGGGCGTACACGACCACGGCCACGGATGTGGCAAGCCACTTGGACTGCCGACCATGAACACTTCCCAGAGCTCAGGTGCTATTGGCGGGGTCCTCGGCGCGTTGGGCAACGCTGCTCAGCAGAGTCAGTCTGGATTCCACGGCAGACAGTCCAATCCCGAGGCCAACAAGATTGGTGACGCTGTCGGTGATGCTGTTGGCGGTGGTGCCCTGGGCTCTGTCGTGGGCGGACTCGCTGGCGCTGTCGGCGCAGGCCTACTTGGTGGCGCGTTCGGTGGTGGCGACTCTGACAAGAAGAAGTACGAGAGCAGCGGCTACAATGATGACAACTCGTATACCTCTCGCGTCACCGAGACCGCCCACCGACCTTCAAGTGGATATGGAGGTGGAAGACAGGAAGAGCGATATGGACAAGCCTCATACGAGCAAACCTCATATCAGAGTGGCGGCCACCAAGAGAGATATCAACGCTACGAACAAGACGGCCGTCAAGGCAACACCGGATACGGGTTCGAGCAGCGCACCGAGACTCATCCTTCGTACGGAGGAGGCTATGAACAGCGCAGCGAGCGTCGCTATGAGCAGCCGGGTGGTGGTTTTCAGCAAGAGATTCAGCACCAGCGCGTGTCCAGTGATGGTCGCTCATACCAACACCAGGAGACACGCTACGGCAACAAGAAGGATGACAGTGAAGATGATGACAACAGTAACGACGAGGATGATCGGGAGAAGAAGCAGAGGAAGCAGCGCAAGAAGGAGGAGAAGCGTCGCCAAAAGGAGCGCGAAGAGTCCGGCTATGGCGGCAGGGATCGCAGTGGTAGCCGTGAGCGCAAGCGTTCGGGATCCAGGCGTCGCTCTGGCAGCCGAAAGCGAGACTCAAATGAGTACAAGCGTCGCAGTGGCCAGCAACAATATGGCGGTGGCTACCAGCGAGAGGAGTACTCTCAGCAGTCATCCAGTGGCTACTCGAGGCAAGAGTACAGTTCGGAAAGCCGATACGAGTCACAGTCCAGCTACGGCGGCGGTAACGAGTATGGTCGCCAGCAGCAGCAGCAGCAAAGCTATGGTGGTGATCAGTACGGCGGTGGGTCGTACGCCCAACGCGAGGAGCATGGCGGTAGTCGTGGCAACGACGATGAGTACGGACGACGCGACGAGGGCGGATATGGGGGAGGCTATGGAGGCAGCTCAGCATATGGAGACGAGCAGAGGCGTCGTTGGTAGGCGAAGGCGCGAGGCGGTCTGCTCAGCTGAGTTGGTGAAGCTGACCAGCAGGTTGCTGCTACGCTGATGACTGCATGAGTACGGCGTTCGCCCAAAAAGTATACAGGACAGAGATGAATAGCAAGACATAGTTTGATCACAACCCAACGGCTCATGGGCGTGGCATGCCGTGTCGTGGTGGCCTCGGGACCGGTTGGTGGTCAACAAGCTGCAGAAACTGACAGTTGGGCGCCTGCGCTTTGCAGCTGACGATACCGCTTGCATGGCATCGACTGCGAAGGGAATTCCTGCCAACTGACCGCCGAGGACTCGTGCAGCATACCGAAATGACCATCGGCACGTTTTAGTCCATGCCTTCACTTCCAAGCTTGCTCAAGCATCCACCCAACAGTGCAGTCTGGAGTAGCCCAGGCTGCCCAGCTGCAGGGCATGCGCTCGGCCTGTCCGACAAAAAGTCTGGGTCTGGGTCTGGATCTCTTTCACATCGTGGCAGCCACAAGGCTCGAATCATGGCAACATTGGCAACAAGAAAAATAGACTTTCTGCTTGGACTGGTTCTGGTCTTGTCGCGTGGCCCGCACAACGCCATACCAATCACAAGGTTTCCCTCCACGCGCTAACCACGTGCAAGCTCCATGTCATCTCCACCGGTCATATGCTGTACTTCTGGTGGCTTGGCCGCAGTTGGGAGATTCGAGACCTCATCGAGTTGGACTGTGTTCAATGGTAGCTGAATGCGGAGGTGTGGCGTGAATAGAGCTTTCGAGGATGGTTGTTACTGGACAATAGGCTGTGGAGGGCGCTGTAGTTGCATGTCAAGTCCGATCACTGACGCCGAGAGGCGTTAACTCTGGACCGCTGCTGCGATGCACTGACACGGTGTAATAAGCGATGTGGACGGAGGAAAGCGCTCGCGAGATGGGGAGGTATATGAACGGGACGTTCTACCCTGTCTGGTTCTCGACAAGATCTTCACCATTGGCATTATTCTGAACCAGACCGATTACAAGAACCGTCTTCTGCCACACCCAACAAGTCCGACCCAGACAACCATGCAATACCTCAAGTCCCTCAGCCTTCTGGCCGGCCTCCTGGCCGCTAGCGACGCAGCTGTCGTCAAGCGTTCCGATTGCCGAGCAGGGCAAACAACCATCAATAGCCAGCTCTTCACGACCCAATGCGATGTCGACCGAGCAGGTTAGTCCCCACCTCTTCACCCCCCACCACCCACATCTCCAACAAAACTCATAACACAATCACAATCCCCAGGCAACGACTACAGCGCCATCCAAACCTCCCCCTCCGGCTGCCGCGCCGCCTGCGCCGCAGACTTCACCTGCGTCACCTCCCAATACAACACGGGCAACGGCTTCTGCTACCTCAAATCCTCCCCCAACCAACTCTCCATCGTCCCAGGCACCAACACCTACGACCGCGGCAGCGGCTGCACCTCCAACATCAACGTCAACGGCTGCACGGTACAATGCGATACCGACTCGCCCGGCAACGACCTCTCCGCCACGTACACGGGCAGTTATGCCGTCTGTGCTGTGCTGTGCAGGGATAATGCGCAGTGTGCCACGGCGCAGTATAATGCGGCAAATGGCTTTTGTTATCAGAAGAGTCGGGTCAATGGCGATGGGTTCCGGGCTGTGGCTAACACGCACAGTTTGGTTTGTCCTCGTTAGGTTGTGTATTGGGGTGGGGTGGGGTGTGGTGTGGTGTGGTGTGATTCGATGGGATGGGGATGATGTGTATAGCGTTACGATTTTGGTTTGTTCTTTGATGTTATTAGATACCACCGTACGTCAGCGATGGTTTTTTATTTATTTATTTTAGCTCTCTCCTCAAGCCGGGAGAAGTTCGCACAGTAACGTCGGGGCCGACTGAACGCCTACTTGATTCTGTCACACACTTCATGCTTCTGTGTCGTCAATCAGTGCCAAGTTGGGAAACAGCAAGGAAACTCGACGAATAGGGTTGACTGGTTTGTCGCATGTCACGACACAGTCAATGAGCAGTAAAGGAATGGAAGACATGCTTGAGAAGTCGTCGACTTGCATTGTTTCTGAATCATGAATTGGCGTTTATTCTACGCCTGGCTGGTTGACCCCGCGTGCTGATCGCACAGCGATGTGAAACGTATCGGCCATTCTCAGTAGCGCTGTGCGCGCAACAATGCCCGCGTAGTGTAACAGATCTTGCTCCATGGCATTCCAGATGCTCTTGGGCTTCCACGCTCCAGAACCCCCTGCCATCTAGCATGGGAATACGACATTTGCTCAGTCCATCTCGCCCACTCCATGGCTAGTCATCGAGCCACAGACTGATCGCCCTATATGGCTCCATCAAATACTGGATCTGATATGCGAGATCGGTATGTTGATCCAACGGTGCATACTCGTGAAAGGAGATGAGGGCCCGCTTTGAATCGAAACTCTCCCAAGCAGGGTAGCCATCGAGACCGGTCTCGTAGTACCAATATTTTTCTACCCGCTTCGTTGGCTCGATCATGTAGTATGCGCGCCAGCCATTCACGCAAATGAGGTCGTAGTAGCGCCTGCTAAGACTGGTGCGCAAGCAGAGCTTAAGGCGGGTGATGTTTTGCAGGTCCTCGGAGCGGAGGTGATGGAGATCGCACTTGAAGTCTTCTCTATGAGAAACTCGCAAGGTGAAGTACGAGTGTGACCAGAAGTCGCGGTAGCTTGGCTTGTAGAACGCCGCGGCTTCATTGTGAATCTGTCGGCAGGTGCGGATCAGGGAATTGCTCGGTGGCTTGGCTTTCAGGAGGTCGACTTTGTTGTCTTTCGAGGTGTCGTTTGTATAGACGAGTTCGTAGATGTTGTTACGAGTTTCCGCGGGGAGCAAGTCGAGGAAGAGGCATCTGTCGCCGCCTTTGGACTCGAGACTAGAAGATATGGTCAGCGCGCCGCCGTGGAGCTGCTCGTTTGGTTGCTTGCTTACTCGGGCATGTCGGCGGACTTGAGGCCCTTCGAGTTTACCTCCATCGTTTCTTGGTGGTGCGATGGAAAGTGGTGAGGAAGTTGGGAGAGGTTCGATGCTGATGCAGAAGCTCAGGGCAAACTTTCACATGCAAAAGCACGTGCCGCTCCACTCCTGTTTGCTAACTCATTGTTCGAGGTGAATGAACGGGCCGCCCCACCTCCCCTCCTTCTTAGATGCGCGACAACTCTGGCAGTGACACAAACTTGTTACACTCGAGTCCTCCGCCTGGGCTCGCAGCTCGAACCTGCTGCCTGCTACGCCGCGTACCCAGACAGGCTGTTGCCGTTGCAGCTGGTGTAATACAACATCGAGTCTTGTAAGTAAGACTGAATACACGGACTGACATCGCCCGCCTCGAAAAGTATGCCCCTGACTTGATCAGTTCAAGTTGAAGCGAAAGCGGATGCTTCCCCCAAGATGCCTGGCCCAAAAATTCCAGTTGAGGGATGCAACATCTTCGATAAATTGCCGGCTGAAGTGCGCAACAAGATCTGGGAGCTGTCTTTAACCGACAACCGCGAAGAGATCGAAGATCGAGGTCTCGAGCCTTTCCCCGGCTGACAAGTCCCTCCTCTTGACTTGCAAGCAAGCTCAGTCCGAAGCTGGCGGTCTGTATCTCGACGCCTACCGGGCTTTTCGGGCAACCTCCCGTTTCAAGATCACCCTCCTCAGATCGGAAGAGATCACGACAAGACTCAAGGGATGGTTGGATGCATTCTATCATGCAACATCGAAGGAGACATGGGCGTGGCGCAATGGCCCCATCAAAGATCTGAACATCGTCCTCGTTCATGCTGGGCGCGAATTGACCTTCGGATGTCTTGCGGAGTCCGTCTTCTTGAACGCAGGACGACGAAAGAATTGTTGGTGAAATATTCGAGATGCGCTCGATTATGGATTTTTTTCGAACATCATGATACAGTTCTTGACAGGTCAAGAGCAGCCTTTGGGATTGGGTGGGAGGAAAAGCATCGGCGAGCCTGATCGGTGAGGCAGCCCTCGTAGACGAGTTGTGTAGATGTTGATTCTCCGTCCGGCAGGCAGCTGCCAGAAGTGAGTGAAAGAGGAAGCAAGGGACCGAAGTGATATCTGTTGTGGGCGACCAGGATTAACTCGTTAGTGCGGACGAACTAGGATTAGCGGAGCATTCGGCGGGCGGCAAGGGCGGCAATAGGCGAGCGCCACTGCCACGCGAGAACTGCCACAACGTGTGCAGGCGGCGTCATGCAAGTCAAACAGCTGGCAAGAACGACAGCAGCAGAGAGTGCAGCGAACAATGCGGCAGCGATAATCATTCAGCGCCTGCGACAGGCGACATTGGCCCCGGATCGACATCAATCACTCCGCGTCGCCCACCATGCGGCGACCGGCTCTTGCATTCTTGTTCTGTAAGCCACCTCGCACCCCAAGCATCGCAACACCTCTCACCATCCTCTAGTGCTATGCATTTGTTGGACCTGCACTTTCGCCCGAGCCTCCGTGGACACCGACGACATCGACGAGCATCTTCCCCCCGGCCTCAGCGACTATGTCGAATTGATGACCGAGTTGACCAACGGCGAGGACGTTGTGGTGGAGCCCGAGCATGAATGGAGGAGTGATGTGCTGGAGGCCGTGTCTCTCCTACGAAAGGTGAAGCCGCCGACGGGATCAAAACTGCAGCAGTTCGTGAGCAAGCCGAAAGGCTTCTTCGGCAATGCTGTCTACTACGCAAAAGAGGCCTTTGTGCTGCTCTTCATGAATGCGCCCAAACACAACCATCTCGTCACAACAGCTACCGAAGAGCAACCTGCCAAACTCGCTCAGCCATTGTCCCGAGCTGTCAAGATGCTCGACGATGCGGCCAAGGAGAGCGATCCCGATGCCATTTACCTGCTCGCCGAACTCAACTTTCATGGAAACCACTCGCACCCTGTCAACTACGACACTGCTTTCCAGAGATACAAACAGCTAGCAGACTTGAACGGCAATGCAACTGCCCAGTACATGGTGGGCTTCATCTATGCGACGGGGTTGGCACCATCCGTACCCATGGATCAAGCAAAGAGCATGCTGTACCACACATTCGCTGCCGAGCAAGGACATACGAGGTCGCAGATGACCCTGGGATACAGGCTCATGTCGGGAATAGCAACACCGAAAAATTGCGAAGCGGCTGTGTATTGGTACAAGAGGGTCGCGGATAAAGCTGTCAGGTACTATCGCTCTGGCCCACCAGGAGGTCACTCTCTGGTCAGAGACGCCTGGAGGATCGCAGACGAGGACGGCGGTGTGTATGGCGAAGGAGCGAGTGTGGCGTCGGCGGGACAGAATGCAAAGCAGGGTGGTCCGACGAGCGACGCCTACGCAGATGTTGAAGACGTTCTGGAGTACTTGCACCTTCAATCTTCAAAGGGTGACCTTAAGGCGACATTCGGACTGGCCAGACTTCACTATGATGGCACGCGAGGCTTGAAGCGCGATGCGAAAGTGGCAAAGCAGTATTTCATGGACGTGGCTCGCGAATACTGGACTGCAAACAACAAGATCAAAAAGGACGTGTCTCACAGCACGGAGAGACTTGCAAGCAAGGCGGCTGGATATTTGGGTCGCATGTTCCTTCGTGGCGAGGGGACTAAGCAGGACTTCACAAAAGCAAAAGTCTGGTTCAGTCGCGGGCTAGCCAATGGCGATGCTCTGTGCCAGTACATGCTGGGAGTGATGTATCTTGAAGGCCACGGTGTCGAGCCAAATATTGTTAGAGCGGCTGAACTCTTCTCCGCCGCGGCGGACCAAGATCTTGCAGTGGCTCAAACGCATCTCGGAACCATTTTCCTGGACCAGGGCGACACAGTGGTTGCTGCCAAATACTTCGAGCTCGCCGCCAGGAACAGTCACATCGAGGCATTCTACTATCTCGCTGAGATGAACCACAAAGGCATTGGTCGTGACAAGTCTTGCGGCAGTGCAGTCGTATACTACAAGATCGTCGTGGAGACGGCCGAAGCCATCTGGAGTGGTCTGAGCGAGGCTGTTGAGGCATACGATGATGGCGAGCTAGGCAAGGCGTTCATGCCATATCTCATGGCTGCGGAACAAGGCTGCGAGAATGCCCAAGCCAATGTTGCGTGGCTGCTTGACCAATCGCAAACGAAACCTCTATGGAGCCCATTGAATTGGCTCTCATCCTCAGCCAGCAACACCAAACAAGCGATCGGAGATGCAGCTCTCGCTCTTGTTCACTGGACACGATCTGCAAAGCAACAGAACATCGATGCTCTCGTCAAGATGGGCGATTACTATCTCGCGGGACTCGGCACTGCCGCTTCAGCGGAGAGAGCTGCTCAGTGCTATCAAGCAGCAGCCGAGACTCTTCAATCTGCGCAGGCCATGTGGAACCTTGGCTGGATGCACGAGAACGGCATCGGGATTGAGCAAGATTTCCATCTCGCCAAGCGCTTCTACGACCAAGCGCTGGAAACAAACCATGAAGCATATCTGCCCGTCACGCTCAGCTTGTTCAAGCTTCGTTGGCGATCATGGTGGAATGGCATAACAGGCGGCACCATACACGGCATCGAAGACGAAGAGCAAGCGAGGAAGAGGAGAAGTTTTGCGGAATGGCTCAATGACTTCCTTGAAGCAGATGCTGCCTACTATCAAGACTACGAAGGCTACGAAGCCGATGACTGGGATGGCACAGAGCCCATGCCGGGTGGTGATGATTACTGGGACGCAGATGGCGAGCTCGACGATGAGATCCTGGAGACGCTTCTCATCGGTGGTCTCCTCGCAGCTCTGGCCGGACTCTTCTGGTATCGACAACAGCGTGCGAGAGAGATCGAACGCCGCCGAAGAGAAGCTGTAGCAGCGCAGCCGGGTGAGGTGCAACAGCCTCCTCCGCAAGATGCTCAGCAACAGGATCAGGATGAGCTACAACAGGCTGAAGATGGAGGTCTGTTTCCGCCTCCAGGCGACCCGAATTGGAATAACTGGGTCGCGGGAGGCATAGGGCATTAGCTTCTTGTAGTGAATCACGACGTAGCGATTGTAGAATGATGAATTTGATGAGAACACATTCAAAGCTCAAATTCCACTGAATCCACGTATCCTCATCCTCTTTATGAGAGCCTTTGCTGATGTAATAGCTTCTACTTAGCGTCCACATCATTCAGCCGCGAGATCATCCCCTGCAGGTCCGCATCGTCACAACGTTATGGATGCATTGCGCATGCGCCCCTCCAGTATTGCCGTAATTTTTTTTTGATACAAAACCAAACTCACCCATCACATTCCAGCACCACAGACAGGACGGAGATTCAGGCCGTTGTCGGTCCTGTCGTGCTCTCTCATCACGCGCAAGAAATAAGCATACTCGGTTGGACAGCCATGATTCCGAAGCGTCATCATTCTGGTGGGAAGGACTGTGGATCTCATCCTTTCCTCGAATGATCTTAATATTGTTGAAGACAGTAGAGAAATACCATTTTGGACGTAAGGAATTACGTGTCGTCGGTATCGCACATGTACTTTTATTTCATTTTTAGTCAGAAGGGAGAGAGAGAGAGAGAGAGAGAGAGAGAGAGAAAGAAGCAAGGAAGATCATTGGAGCAGGATTGATGGTTCAAGGAAATGCCAGAAATATCCCGAATGTAATGATATTTTCCCTTTCGCTCGGGGAGTTCCACGTACACGACACACGACTGTTGATGGGCGAGAGAGGCGCGAGGATGCGAGGCGAGGCTGTGCTGTGTGGCGGCCGAAAGCTTCGTTGAGGGAAAAGGAGTGGCGATGCTGTACTGTGTGGCGGTTGAAATTCCGTTGCGAGGGACAGCAGGAAGGTGAAACTAGTCCGCGACTCATGCTGATCTGGTTGTTGCCAGTTGCCAGGAGGTCAACTGTAATTTTTGCTCCGTATCAGTCCGAAGGAAGCGAGAAACGCTGTCCAGCACCCGAACGCAGCATCTGTATGCAGTCAATAGCAATCGCAATTGCGTCTCGGAGGAAAAACATCCAGTACAATCAGCGCGAACATCGAAGAGTGTGTACAAAAGATCTGTCCACATCTACATAATCCTGCAATCCAACCAACGCCATCGCTTCTCCTAGTTTTGGAGCACGATTGTGCCTCCTATGCTTACAAAATACACAAAGAGTCCTCTCTCAGACCACTTCCATCCATCCATCCGTCCGTCCCTCAAAACTCCCCATCATCATCCATAACCAACAGACTCGCCATTTCATCGCGCGTCAACGTACTCTTCCTCTTCTTCGGCCTGCCTCGGATTCTCGTCTTCTTTGCCATGGGACTACCAGGCAAGTCCACCTCGCGCAATGTGTCGCCGCCTTCCATTCTGCGGAAAGTGTCATCGCCGGGAAGAGGAGCTTCGGTCACACCGTCGAGCCCGTAATGAGGTGCAATATTTTGTCTTCGTGATGATCGGGACGTGCGAGAAGTGCCATTGGTTGCAGCATGGCTAGAACCACGATGTACTTTGGCTTCATCCGCTTCTTCCTGGGCCGCTGCGAGTTTCTCTTTGATGGTCATTTGGGGTACTTCGAGCTCTTCGCTTTCCTCGCCGTCATCTACCGTAATTGGCTGCGGCGAAGGCTCTCGAGTTGCGTGTCTGCTGCTCTTTGCTATGGGTGAAAAGACGTCCGCCAGGCCACCGTTCAGTGCTCTGCTACTCTTACTTTGCGGTGAACGACCGGCAGTAGACTTGCCGATAGTGTTCCTCTCAACAGGCCTGAAGTCGAACATGTCCGGTGGCTCCAGCACATCGCGTTTCCGTTTCGGACTGTCGAGTTTGTCGAGCTTCGAGGCCAGACTCCTCATGCCGTCGCTAGCACGCAGAGAAGAGGCCTGTTGTGAGGTCGCTGTCGTAGGCGCAGTCGCCGCAGCCTCGCTGCTCGGCAATTGCATCTCGCTGGGCTCACTATCCATCAAGCTGGATTCTGGCTCCGGCACTTCTGGCACCTGCTCTATTTTTTGCTTCTTTCCATCTCTTCTGTTAGGTGTCACCAAGCCCATGCCCTTGCGAAGATCGTCAATATTAATAGTATCTCCCGTATTCATGCGCTTGACCCAGCCTTGCATCATAATCAACACCTCTTGCCATCTTTGCTCCATATGCTCCCAGCATTCGCGAAGACTTGCAATCTCCTCATCTCTCGTCTCCACTTCCTTCTCGAACTCTTCCAAGCTGACGAAGTTCGGATTGGTGAGAATTGTCTTCAAATGCTCCAGAGTATTTTCCAAATCAGCGGCCAGTGCATGGTAGCTCGTTTCCGGCTCTGGCTGTAACAAATTCGTGCGCGCGCTCCGACTCTTCGGTCTTGCTGCTTGATCGCTTCCCAAGCTTCCAATCGCACTATCAATTTTCCTCTGCGCATCTGATTGAGTGCCTAACAAGTCATGCATCGTGCTCAGCGCACTTTGAATCAAGCTAATCAGTCCATCGTTCTCATCACTGAGATTCTGGCTCAATTGGGTCAGAAATTCCGTCGTCTCTTGCTTGAGCGAATATTCGGGATCATGAAGGTTTTGCGCTGGTTCCTGCATGGTCCGCCGTACAGTCATGGACGGAGCGGTCATGCCTACCCGTGTGCCTCGCTGTTGCCCTTGCAGATGTGTCTTCAGCCGCTGCAGCTCCAGATCTCTCTTCTTGATGTCGTTCGCGCACTGTGTCTTGACTTGTGCCAAAGTGACCTTTGCCTTTGCTAATTGCTCTTGCAGTGCCTTCATGGCCTTCTCGACCTTCTTCACCTCTGCGAGAGCAACGCGTTCCGCCTGCTTCGCCTGCGCTGCATTTCTGGCCGCCTGGTCATTCTTTGCCTGTAGACTCTCTATTTCCTGTGTCTTTTTCGTGCTCTCACTCCGTAGCTGGCTGATTGTGGCAGCCAAATGTTCTCGGCTTTCTTTTTCGCGGTCCTCGCGGAGGATGAGATCGTGGACCAGGTTGATGATAGAGGCGCGCGACTCTCTCGACGGCTTCACGAAGTCGATTGCTTCACCATTTTCGAGCCGCCCGCGAGCAAGAAGAAGATTGTTCAGATATGTCGACGCCGTCCGCAGGCTTTCGTGATCCATGGTGTGCGTGAAGTCCTGGCCACGTCGCGAAACCCGCCAACCGCGTGTTTGGCGCATTGTTTACACATGATGACTCGAATAGGCTCTAGCTCACGCCAAGAACTGGTCTCAAAATAGACCTCGGCGCAATGGCAGGCCGACGTCACCGAAGACCTAGACCTCTTTTCCTCAAGGACATAGGCAGCTCTGCGAGTTCTCCTTCTTCCCGACCGCCGTCTCCATTCTTCTTGACGTGAACTGTGCATACACATGGCCATCCACGATAAAACATCCACTCGGCTCGCAAGGCTCATCTTGCGCGATACGCTCGGTTCCGAAACGATGTTCCGACCAAACCAATTTGCAACGCGCTTTCGCCATTCCGGCTCCCCACCGTTCGCATGTCGCAGCGTTTCGTGACTATGCGGACTGGGGGCGGGGTGAAGAGGTCGTCGTACCAACCAACAGCGCTATCCGTTTACCGCAGATTTGCCTAGCATAGCGCTATCTTCGTACTGCAGCTCCATGGAGACCGGATAGCAATAAAGCTGGACCGACACGCTCGCTGAAGTCCTCTCGCTATTCCTCACCACCTCCCAAATCAAACGGCACCCATACCGAAGAGACAGTATCAAATACGACCGCAGAAATGCCAGGCTACGCAAACACTCAGCTTGAGCCAGTCAAGCTCCTCAGCCTCGAGGGTTAGTCCTTTCTTAGCAATCAGATTTCCCAGCTCAATCGAGCACATTGCACCGCTGGTAAAAACAGAACAGTGGTTGCAAATGATGTCAAACCTAAAGGGACTTACGCGACCATCTGTCAAGGATGGACTGAGCAAGTCAAAAATATGTTACACACTCTGAACATGAGAGGAGATGCTACTGCTATTCGAAAAGCATGATCACAGCAATGCCCAGATAGCAGCAGAAGTAGCAGCTCCTACTCGCCTGCAACCCCACAGCCTGCATGAAAAATATCAATGAACGACTTACGCGGGGCCTCACTAATTTGTTCTTCTTCACCATACCAGAAATGCAAGGCTGCATGGCCGCAGTCTACGAATGGGCCGACTCATACGACAGCAAAGACTGGGAGCGTCTACGCAAATGCATCGCTCCGACCCTCCGAATCGACTACCGCAGTTTCCTCAACAAGCTCTGGGAATCCATGCCCGCAGAAGAATTCGTCCAAATGGCCAGCGACCCACACGTCCTCGGAGACCCAACACTCAAGACCCAACACTTCATCGGCGGCACCAAATGGGAAAAAGTCAGCGACGATGAGATTATCGGTATGTATCCATCCAAATTTCTTCTTCTCCACTGAGCCGCCAGTATCTTCTTCCCTGGCCAGAACAGAGATCATGAGCAATGACATTTACCTCTGTACTAAGATTAAAAACACCAGGCTACCACCAACTCCGCGTCCCCCACCAAAAATACACCGACGAAACCCTCACCCAAGTCGCCGTCAAAGGCCACGCCCACTCGTTCAACCTCCACTGGTACAAAAAAGTCAACGGAGTTTGGAAATTCGCCGGCTTGAACCCTGATATCCGATGGTTCGAGTATGATTTCGGTAAGCCCTTGAAAAAGAAAAAAGGACAATCCTCCCTAAAGTTGCACTTGACCTTTTCTCCCATTAAAGAGGAAAACAAGTGAGTATATGTGAATCCAGACTAACACCGGGGTTCAAAATAGACAAAGTCTTCGAAACCGGCCGCAACCAACTCAGCGACGAAGCGGAACAAAAGAATCTCGCAGCTCAGGCAGAAGGTATGATATCCTCATTCATCCATACATGTACCATCCATCCATCCATCCATCCAACGTTCAATGTTTCTTCCCCCATCTCACCACCCAATCCCATCCCACCACCACCCGCTCCCCCACATCACGCAATCACAACATTCCCTCATCTCCAGATACCACAACCCCATCTTCTTCATCTTCCACCACCACCACCACCACCACCACCAGACCCACCAGACCCACCAGTACTCGTACAAAAAACCTCTCCGCGCTTCACGAACCCAAACGCTGCAACATCAACATCAACATCAACATCAACCTCATCATCGCCGAATCTCCCACAGGCGAAGGCGACCCTTTTTGAATCGAACAAGCTTGCTGACGCATTAGCCATCGCAAACAGGAATTCCACCACCACCACCACCACCACCACCACCTGCAGAAAGCACAAAAGGTTGAGAGGTGAATCGTGCACGAAGTGCTGTAATAAGCAAGTCAACAGGCAAGCAGACAAGCAGGCAAGCAAGTGGATAGACAGACATGATGCATTTTCCGAGTTTTGAAAGACTCGAGAGGTTATGACGACGTTGGTAAAAGAATGAAAATAAAACAGAAAGCCACAATCTTTCAAACCTTCGACACTACCAGATTCTTTCACACCGAAGAAAGACAAAAGCTTTTGGATCCATGATACAACCGAAACTAATTGTACAGGGTATCACTCATCATCACAACAAAACAATCAAGTCCGTTCATGTGCCCTGCAGTCGGTTCGGTGCTGCTGCTGCTTCCCAGCAAAGCATTCCGAGCATTCATTCTGTTGCGCAAAACAGAGCAGGAGAAACTACGAGCAGCGGTCGAAGTATCTCCGACAAACAATCTCATAACAACGTAATCGATCTTCGGGACCGATGGAACTGTCGACAGTAAAGATGCGTACAATCACGCCGTTCCATCTGAGGTCCACGCTGAACACATTTCGTGAGCAAAGGCTGTAAACAGTGAAAAGAGGTCGACAGCTAAGCGTCCTCGTCTCCGCCGGCCGTGGCACGCTTACGGAGCTGGGAAAGAAGGTCAGCTCAGCGCAGAACGCTTGGTTGGAGTCAGGATTAAGGGAGTCGTAAATGCATACCTTGCGACCTGGCTTGACATCGACGTTCATGTCCCTGTCACGCTTCTCTGGCGATCCGGTATCGTTGACAGAAAGCGTCCTCAGCGAAGCGCGAGTACGCTTCTTACTCGTGCCGTGACTTGAGCCGGAAGACGCAGTGCGGTGATGCTTCTCTTCACCCTGCTCGGTCTGCATCTCGTCTGGGGCAGTCTCAGTTTGGTTGGCAATGGTGGACATGAAGTCACGATCTGAACACGACAGTCAGCACATCATCACTTGGTCCCACGTCGCACCGACTCACCAGCATGATCAGCTGAACCCTCCTTTCTGCCGCGCATAACAGCAGCAGGGACAACTCCAGTATCCTGTTGGTGGACGATGCGGCTATCCTCATCCTCAGTCGTGCAGCGTGGGAAGTTTGCGCAGCCGGCATGCATGCTGACATCCGAGAAGCTTGAACGCGTGGTACCACGGCGATCGATCATGTTTTCGTCGCCATGGACATTGTGATCAGTGGTAGCATCAGCTTCTTCCAACTTCTCCACGTCTGCTTTGGCGTCCATGACATGGGCTGGGAGGGGAGGGGGTGCCATGATGCCACCATTGGCACGACGCTCAAGTAAATCGACCACCTTGTGCACCTGGTCGTTTGGAATGTGCACTTCGAGACCCGAGTCGAACACGGAATGGCCGTTCTGGTTGGCTCCGGGCTGACTTCCTGGATATGGTTGTGGAAAAGGCGCAGCCGTACCAAAGTGCATCATGCCGTTACCGACGCTCAATGGCATACCAGATCTGGAGAGCGTGCTGTATGCAGAGGTCGAGCGACTACTGGTGCTTTCTTGTGGAGGGCGCACGGGGTAGTTGGACGTGCCATACGTTGGAGTCGGCGGTGGAGCACCTGGCGCGTTGCTGAACATGGGCGAGGACGACATGAACGTGCTGTAAGCGCTCGCACGACGCTTCTGGTTCTTCTTAGTTCCAGCGATGGACGAGTGATGGCGGAAGCGATCAGGCTCTTGGAACTCGGCCGTGTGGCAGTCGTTTGGCATGTCCGGCATGAGATGAGGAGCCAGAACGCGCTTCACGTTGATCATGTCCTGGCTAGGCCAGGCCTTGCCGCAATTTCTGAGCACGTCTGGTCATCGTCAGCGCTCCATTCGCGTCCACTTTCGAAGCGAGCCAGAAGCTTCGCACTCACCAACTGGAGCATGCTGAAAGTTGAAAATGACATGCACCGTCAACTTCACAAACCTCGCATCCTGATTAGCCCTCTCCAGAAAGCCCTCGGAGATCTCCACTTTGATACGGCCCTTGTCGGCATACGGGTGCCACTTGTGCGCATACACGCTCTCCTGGTAGAAAGGCGGGAAGCGCAACTGATCTGGCGGGCCACCGCGACCGGCTTGAGCAGTAGACACGTGAATGGCTTTGGGCCACTGCACGTCGGCAGTCATAGTGTCGACGCACATGACATGGCCATCCACAGTGATCTTGAACTGCCACACCTGCGGTCTATCCGGGCGAGGCTCGCCAGCAGGGCGGAAGTTGAAGGGTCTGGGCTTCCAGGAGTGCAGCGAGATCTGGAATGGCTCGCCAGCTCTGAGACTGGGGATGAAGGCCGTCATCAGCGGAGCGGTGATAGTTTCTGTTGGGTAGCATCATCAGCATATGCCGACTTCGGGACGTTGTGAGTGATGCCCACCATCCTTAAGAAGTCTATTATCCGTGACACCATAGCACTCGACGCCGAACTCCTGAACGGGAATGTGTGCATCCGGGCCGGAGCCCGGGAAGATGAGGACGTCCCAGTCCTCGAAGCGCATGCTTGCGAAGCACGGCACCGGCGCCGTTTGCTAGAAATTCGAAAAACCTGCAGGATGATGATGCGCGGAGGTGGAGGTGCGCGCGGCGGAATGTGTTGTTGTCTTGGGATCAAACGAGCGTCGGGGTCGCCGGCATGCGGCGACGCAGAAGGAGCGTGGCGTCGTGCGGCTTGCCGGACAATGAAGGAAGAGGCTGGTCGTCGTTCAAGAGCAGATGAGAGCGGCAATGGAGAGGGCAAGAGGAGTGGTGCGATTTTCGGCAGCAAGAAAAGAAGCGGCGTTGGCGCGCCGGCAGAAACACAGCAGGCGCGTCATTTCGGCCACAACACGCAGCCGTCGTTGAGTCGATCGTCACGCGGAAGTCGCGTCGCGGTGGTTTTGCAGGCGCAGCAACGAGGATGAGGTGAAGCGGCTGCTTCGTGGGGATCAGCTTGCAGTACGATGGAGGCAGAGAGGCGCTGCGTGCAATTGCAGTCAAGTCGTGGTGCTGTCGAATATGTTCGGGACGTGATGGAAAGCGGGAGCGTCATTCTGTGAGGCATGAAGTGAAGCCAACGTCTGCCCGATGCGAGTCGCTGAAAGCACTCCTTCTCACCTCATTCGTCCCCGCTCAGCTCATGCAGCAGCCCATGAAAGCAGACGTACCAGCTCGAAAGAAACTTCTTATTCTGAAATGATCGAGAATCCTCCCAGCTACCTAAGATCGGAGACAGCGTGTGGAAAGAAAACGGACTGAAGAACCCCTCCCCCCCCCCGTTCCTTTCTCCGCAACCTCTGGGTTGGTTGGAATCTTCGCACCCCATCAGCGCCATGCGGCCACGTCGCAGAAAGCAAGCCCTCTGTTGTAAAGAAGTGAGCAGAGAATGCAAACTCCTCATCGCCGCGCTAAAATGGGAAGAATCATCCCCGCTGGAGCCCCCGAGAGCAAATGCCGCTGTGAAGACGAATCGACAGAAAGAAAGACTTCGTGCGGATGGTGGATGGGTCGTCTTCGTTATTCGGTGGTGTGTGGGTGGTTATGTTGTCGTTGGTGTGTTGCAAAAAGGGTGTGTGGAGGGAATAAGTGTATATGTTCAACAGGGTTAAGAAACTTTTCTGTAATCCCGCAATCTGACCGCCATCGCCCCGCTCCCGTGGTATTTCGGATAGAAAGCATGCATGGATCGAATTCAATGCCATGAGAGAGATCGTTCTCCGTGCTGTCTGAGAGCGCCGCCGCGTAATTCTCATTTGTCGTGGGTCGTCGTTAAGAAACGCAGATTTCCCGCATGCAAGTAGTAAAAGGCAGATCGCATGTTGTTGTAACCTTTGACCAACTCCCGCTAAAGTGCAATCTCACTCAAGGCAAATGTGAAGGAAGTGCGCTTACTGTGACATGGTTAGCATCTGGTCGAAACGTATCAGAATCACGACCGCCTGACCTTCATCGGAGCGAAGTTGCCATACGGATGCTGAGGCGGCATTCCCATGGAGGGGTAGACTGGCGGAGGTGGCGCAGGGCGATACGGCGTACCAGCAGGGCCAGAGTTGTTCTGCGAACGGCCCCAGCTCAGGCGGACACGAGAGTTGCCGATCGGGTAGCCCTGCATCTGGTTGATGGCCATCTCTGCAGCATGCCTCTGCACGAACTGCACGAAACCACAGCCCTTTCCGGGAGGGATCTTGACGTAGGTGATCTCGCCGAAGCCTTGGAAGAAAGAGCGGAGCTCGTCCTCGGTCACATAGCCAGACAGACCGCCGACGAAGACGGTGGTATTGTTGGGGTCGGTGAACTGGTTCATTGGCTGAGGTGCGCCATAGTAGCCCATGGGCGGAGCACCCATGCTGTACATGCCCGGCATTCCTGGACCGCCAGCACCTGGCATGCCGGCTGGTTGCATACCTCCAGGACCGCCAGCGCCGCCGCTCTTGTTCTTGGGCGTGGCAGTGCTGATGCGCATCGGTCGATTGCCGCAGTAGACACCTTGCATCTCGTGAAGCGCCTTCTGCTGGTCCTGCTCGTCTGCGAAGCGAACGAAACCGTATCCGCGAGACATGCCAGAAATGGGATCGCTCATGATTTTGGCCGACTTGCACGATGGGTACTTGTTCTGGAAGAGCGACATGAGAACGTATTCATTGACCTCTGGGCCCAGATCGCCGACGAAGATGCTATACTCGGGGCCTCTGTCGTCGCGGCTGCGGTCAGCGAGGCCTCCACCGCTTGCCCAGTTGAGCTTGAACTGTCGGTTCGAGTTGGGAATGACCTGTCCGTTGAGCTGGAGAGCGCGCGTGGCGGCATCGGGGTTCTCAAAGTCGACGAAGCAATATCCAGCGTTTGATCTGCACGCACGGTCAGCGCTACTCCGCAGATCGACGAGTTGTGTCCAGCAGTCAGTGCACGTACCCAGAAAACTTATCGCGGATCATCTTGACATTGACTTGATAACCCATGCCAAACCAGACACTGCGCACGAAGTTCTCGTCAATCCACGGCTCGAGTTCACCCATCCTGTAGCACGGTTAGCGAGTGCGCCCTTGTCGATGCCCACGCGCGATGCGCCGTGCGCGATACTGACCACAGCGTAGTCTTTTGGTCGCCGCCCTGATTGGGGCCGGGAGGACCTTGAGGACCAGGAGGCCCCTGCGGCTGAGGGAACTGGCCCTGCTGCGACGGATCGATGGGCTGCCCCATTGGAGGGCCTTGCGCCTGTTCTTGACCAGGCGCGCCGCCGAATCCACCTTGCTCGAAGCCGCCTTGTTGCGGAAAACCGCCCTGCTCTTGACCAGGCTGCATTTGGGGCTGCGCGCCGCCTTCTTGGGGTGGGAAGCTCATTGTCGGGGTACGGGAGGCTCGAAATCGCGAGCGGATGTCGTGGGCGAAGTCGCGTGTGCGCCAAATTGCTCGGGACTGTGATGAGCAAAGCGTCAGCGCAGCGCACACGTCATTTCTCCAGCGTCGCGAGTGCCGTGTCGAATGGCCGTCGCCGAGCGCGGGTGGACTCACCGGTGAAACAGAGACAATAAGTATGCTCGCTCGGCCGTGAGGTGCGTGGAGCTCGAAGCGAGATGCGCGCTGGAGCAGTGGCCGGGTTGATGGTTGTGGTTGTGGTGGTGGTGTGTCCGAGGATGTCGCGCAAAGAGTAGTAATGCACCCGAAAGCTGCTTGCGCCCGCCGGAAACAGTGAAGCCTACAGCCTGGACGCCTTGCTCTCGCTCAGCACACGCACGGAACTGCGATGGGCGGAAAGGGAGGGCCCCACGGAGGGATGGATGGGCGGATTGGAGTGAGGTGGTGTTGCCGAAGGGCGCTCTAAATCTGCAAGAAATGTGGTGAGCCGCGGCGCTAGGAACGAATCAGAAGGCGAAGTAAGCCGCAAGGCGTTCGTCAGGCGCGGAGGGAGTGGATGGGGGATTGCGCGAGGGGAGCTGCCCGGCGACCCGGTACGAGAGCACCTGCGGACGCTGCGCGTGCAGATGCGGTGCTGAAGCGGGAGGGTGTTGGTGACGCTGATGAGATGTGCTCTCTGCGCCGGCGTCGCTGCTGGCGGCGCTGCTGCTGCTGCTGCTGCTGCTGCTCTGCCGTGGCCGATGGACGGCGCGCGGGTGGGTGGATGCTGGGTGAAAGTGCGCGCGTGCGATCAGGTGACGACAGAGGAGACCGGGGTGGGAGAGAGGGCGCGCATCTCACATCCAGGCGACGAGAGATGATGCACTGGCTCGCTTCCACCGAGTGCCGTCCGTTGAGCCGCACGGGCAGCTTCCACCAGGCTCCGGCAGCAGCACGCGCCCTCTGTACAATGATGCTAGGCGAGGGCAGAGCAGGGCCGAGCAGGGCAGAGCAGGGCAGAGCAGGGCAGAGCAGGGCAGAGCAGGGCAGAGCAGAGCAGAGCAGAGCAGCGTGTGCAGGTGGTGCAGGTGGCGAGGGACGACTCACCAGCAAGAGACACCGAGTCGATTCGCACGCGCGCGCCGGGAATGGGGAATCACCGCAGGAACGAGGACGCCGCAAAGCAAACACAAAGCCGGAGGAGGAGACGAGACACTCGGGATGAACTGATGTGGTCGAGGACGGAGAGCAACAGGCAACAAGCGCAACCAAGAAGATGGAAAACGGGCAGCGGCAGCAGCAGCAGCGGGGTCACGCAGGCCGACAACTCTTCGCAAACTCAAGTCCCCATCCGCGCGCACACACCTCGGATCCTCTCGCGACTCTTCTCCTGCGGCCTACCTCCGTACGACGCTCACATATACAATGTACCAATGTACCCTTCCCATCATATAACAGATCGTCCGTATCTGCGTTCTACAAATCATCAATCACCATTCCAGCTGGTGTGCGACGTCGATGGTGCGGAATCCCCTTCTCCACGATCCGCGGTACAGTATCATCACAACACCTTGCTCGGCTTCAGTCAGTGGCAGTCTCAAACAACGGCACCAAGCCACCATCCCACCCATCCGGATCCGGCGTCCGCTCATCTGCCGTGTCGTGAATCGTTGGCCGACGTTGACAGCTGCAATACCTCCTCGGGCACTCTTGAGTCGTAACAGCGCAACGTTCGTGAAACAGTCGTCCGACAGTACCTCAGCTTTCTTTCCTGCACCCCTCACCCGTGCACGTGCACCGCCGCCGCCGCAACGACGCCTTGCCCGTCTTGCCGTGTCCAATGTTGTAGCATGTGTGAACTGGTCGGATCTGGTGCTCCAACCGGACATGCTCGCGTGCCAGCTGTCCACGGCGCAGTGCAACGCGATCACGGCACAGAAACAGCGCGCAAGGTGCGAGGGATGCGGAACATGAAATCTGGATCGAAATGAAAAACAACAAGAAAAGCCAAAGCATGAACGACTTTCGGGTTTTTGGAGATACTCAGAAAATGCCTTATTCCTGACGTGTGATGTTTTGTTTTGCTGCGGGCTGTAAGGGCATGTAGGGGGGAATAGCATAATTCATTTGCAGGCTGTGAGTCTTCTCCACCGCCCGCCAACAGAAGACCCTCTCTACCGTGTTCCAAGAAAAGGAGATGCTCCGCCTGCTCTAGCAGCAACGCACGTTGCCTCCACCCGCTCTCAACGAAGGACCGTCGATGTATGTTGGGAAACACGTGAATCTCGTAATCTACTGGGCGGGCTTGGCCTCCTCGCCAGCTGGTGCGTCAGCCGTGTCCTTGGACTCGCCCTCTCCGGCAGCCGGTGCGTCTTGAGCAGGCTCGGCCTCGGAAGAAGTCCAGAGAGTCTGCAGTGCGTGTCAGTAACCGTCGTATACCACATCGCAAAGTCACACTTACCAGGTTATCACGGAGGAGTTGCATGATGAGCGTCGAGTCCTTGTAGCTCTCCTCAGACAGCGTGTCGAGCTCTGCGAAATATGTCAGCATGCATCGACGCGTCATGCACATCGCGCAACTCACCAGCGATGGCCTCGTCGAATGAGGTCTTGGCCATTTGACAGGCCTTGTCCGGGGAGTTGAGAATCTCGTAGTAGAACACGGAGAAGTTCAGGGCAAGACCAAGACGGATGGGGTGGGTTGGGGCAAGGTCGGTGCTGGCGACCTCGGTGGCAGCCTGGTACGCCTCGAGCGACTTGTCGGCAGACGTCTTCCGCTTGTCACCCATGGCGAACTCGGCCAGGTAGCGGTGATAGTCTCCCTTCCTGTGCAGCGAACATGGTCAGAAATCGATCCTGCCCGCATTGCATGTGGTATCGACGTACATCTTGTGGTAGAAGACCTTCGACTCGCCACTCTGGGCGGAAGGAATGAGGTGCTTGTCCAAAACCTCGAGGATGTCCTCGCAGATCTTCGCAAGCTCGGCCTCAATCTTCTGGCGGTACTCCTTGATCAGAGTCACCTGCTGCTCGTTTCCCTTAGACTCCTCCTTCTGCTCAATGCTGGTGACAATGCGCCAGGAGGCACGACGAGCGCCGATGACGTTCTTGTAGGCGACCGAGAGGAGGTTGCGCTCCTCGACCGAGAGCTCCTGATCGGCGGAGGCAACGGCCTTCATGTTCTCGACCATTTCTGCGAATGCGTCAGCGCACGTCTCGAACTGCACATCACGCATCCTCCTCACTTACCCTCATAGCGCTCAGCCTGCTCGGCAAGCTTCGCGAGGTAGACGGAGTCTTCGTAGCCCATTTTGCGTGGCGTGGTGTGTTTGTGTTCAGGGACTGGAACGATTGAATGCGTCAGTTGAGGCTCATGCAGATCAGGCATCGTTTTGGCGATTGCTGGCAGGCTGCGAAAAATGGAGTAGAGGAGAAGTGTGATCTGGCCGACTGTTGCGAAGCTGTGGCCGTGTGTATGTGGACGGGCGGGGCGCAGCGGACGCAGTGGTCGGACGGAGCGGTGCGATTGCGCCTGTTGAATGGCAGCAGTGCGCTTGCCTGGCGCAGGAGCGGTCAGGGCGGTCGCTGTCGCCGCAGGCAGTCGTGGGTGCGTACGGTCGGACGCCGAGAGTGGTGGATCTACTCGCAAACGGGGCCGACGCGGTCAATGGCGTCTCGCGAGCGGCCTCGTTGGTGACTCCGCAGTCGCCCACGAATTCGGGACGCACTTTATCGCAGGCTGATGACCAGTTCCCGGTACACGGAGAGGGCTCTCCTTTCGCGCCTGCCACCAGCACACGGCACTCGCGGGGGAGCAGTACTGACCTGTTGGTGTTGCTGTATCGGAGGGAGCGGATGGCGAGGATGGCGAGGGCGAGACGGCGGTTGCGGTTGCTCAATGATGGTGGGGGGAGGGAGATGTGTGTTCGCAGGGCAGGAAAGTGACGAAAGCGAACTAGGACGAATGTGAGCGCTGCACGTGACCGCGCCTTGACTGGCCCGTAATTTGGTTTCTTCCGCGTGTCCACAACAACACTGCAGCCTTACCGCGCACTGATTCACGTCGGACCGCCAGGCAAGCACATCACGCCGCCAACTCCCCAGCGCCGACATGATTGTTATGCACGAGCAACACTGCCACCTTCCATGAGCATCATCGCATCACCGTAGCTTGCACCCCGCCGGGCCAATCACCGTGTGGAGAAGGCTTCTCGCCCAAAATATTGGCCCACGACCCTGCGGCACTTCCTGCCCACCAGCATGTGACAAGTATCAACAACAAGCAAACCACGCCAACGCCACTGATTACAGCCCGAATAATGGTCAACACTTCGTGCAGCTTGTCAAACCCCTCTGCAAAGTGCCCGATCTCCTGGGTCATGCACGCGCTCCACCAAACACGACCAGTCGCGTGACGCGTCAAATACACTGAATTACTGCCTTCAAGCCCAAGCACTGCCCACACTGCTGAAAGGCAGTGCGAACCTATCGAGGAGTACGTTTGGGACTGCCTGTTACATGACAGCTTCGATACAGGGCACACAAAGGTGGAAAGAGACATATCAACTTCAGAGCAGCCACGAAAGCCTGTCATTCCGAATCGCGTTACCGGTAGAACATCACCCGCTCTTTTGTCTATTGAGGTGCTAGTGCTCTACTGGTCCACCAACACTCGAAAGCACTCGCCAAGAGGCACTTGACTGGGAGTCTGTCCATTTCGCACTGTGATACCAAGGCGCGAGCTGTCGAAAGCGTAAGAGTTCTAGACGTTGCAAGGATATTCTTGCGCCAACTTTACTTGGTCATCTGCATTCATAGCCCGCCCACAGCGCCGGCATTCAACCAGGTGAAGTCAACCTCGATCTGCATGCCGAGATCTTGCCAGCGGTAAGCTTTTTGACGCAGCCGTGCCTTACCTCGAGCCTCACTGGTCTTGCGCCTGTTCGATACTGCTCGGACCATCGTCTTTCGCTCCATCTCGCGTTCGACGGAAATGCATCTTCACGTCCGCTGGCTGGACACGGCGCCAAGACGTCGCTCCCCAGCAGTCCGTTAGCCGACGAAGCCGAGGAGCAGTCAAGCTCACTTCGCCATTCGACAGATGCATTGAACTCCACTTCCACGCCATCGTCGTATGCAAAATAATAATAAACCATCATCACTGACCCGACAACAACAGCACCCTCAGCATGCCGCCAACCCAACCCATCGTAGTCCTCTTCGGCTACGACATGTCCACCTTCACCATCAAAATCCGCCACATTCTCAAACTCAAACAAATCCCTTACACCTTCGTCGCAGTGCCCACAATGATGCCACGCCCCCTCCTCCGCGACAACTTCCACCTCACATACCGCAAAATCCCCGTCCTCGCCATCGGCCGCGAACTCTACTGCGATACATCCCTCATCACCGAAGCTCTAGAACACTTCTTCCCCGCCTCCGAAGGCTACCAAAGCATCTACCCTCGAGCCCAAGACGGACGAGACTACCGCCCCATCATCCGAGGGTTTGCATCCTACTGGACCGACCGCCCGCTTTTCCGCATAACGTGCGGATTAATGCCAGCGAGTATATGGCGCAGCTCCTTCGGCACCGATCGAGCGCAATTAATAGGCCACAAACTAGATCCCGAGAAACTAGAAAAGAAACTTCCTGAAAACCTAATGAAATTGGATCATCAGCTCTCGATGCTCGAACCTTTGTTCACCACCACGGGGACTGATGAAGGTCCTTGGATCTTTTCTACGCTGACGCCTTCGTTGGCCGATGTCTCGCTGTACTATGAACTCCTCTGGGGCTGGGAGATTTCCTCGGGAGAAATGACGGCTAGCCTCACGATGGGCGATGCCGTGAATTCGAAGGAAGTGGGCATGAAACCTGTCTTTAACGCGCAGAGGTATCCGGGGGTTTGGGGGTGGTATCAGAGGATGAAGCGGTATTTTGATGAATTGTCGGAGATCGAAGAGGATCGGTCGAAGGATGTTGAAGCGGTTTTGCAGCGAATGAGAGAGGCGCCGGCGTTGGGAAAGAGGTCTTTGTTGCTTCCGACTCCGAGGACGGTGGTGGAGGATTTGTGTAATCGGACAGGGTTGAGAGAGGGGGCTTTGGTTTCTGTTGCGCCGGATGATACGGGTAGAGATGAGTAAGTTGTGGGAGGTTCAATTTGCTTGTTGATTGTTATACTAATTGTGGCGGTAGCCCGACGATTGGAACTTTAGTCGCTCTCTCGCCGGAGGAAGTTGTCATCAAGCCGAAACCACTCGAGCAGCCTGCTACAGTCGAGACGAGAATACATTTCCCAATGCTTGGCTTCGTGGTCAGGCCAGTCAAGGAAGCTAATCTATAGCCTTGACGACAAGAATGCCAATACAATGGCATACCACTCTGGAAAGGGCACATCCGAATGATTTCCGAAAGAACTCCCTTCTCCTCGCTGGAGCGATTGCGAGACTCGAGACGGGTTCCGAACAATTGGCGAACCTGTCTCCAAATTGTTGTCTACTACTTGCGACGTAGAGCTATCGCATCCTGCACTGAGCGCGGCGACGGCGTTTCCAGACTGGCCAACAGAATCCCATCTCATGTGGCGCAGCTGCAGCCGCCCAGCCCGACTACGCCGCAAACATAGATACAGCTGGCTGGCCGATTCTTGCGAACGTTGAAAGTGGGCAAATGAGGTCCAGACTCCTGCCCGGTCCTTTGCAAACCCAAGATCAGGAAGCCAGCGTGCTTTAGAACCGATGGATGGAGACGCCAGGCACAACCTACCTTTGATCTGAATCGAAGGCGAGAGAGGCAAGATGCCAGGTGCCAGGCGTGCACCCGCAAAGCATCAGCCCATATTTGACCAAGGGACGCCAACTTCTGCACCATCTTCTTCTCTCGCTACTCTTCCTCTCTGAATTCCAATCTTAACCGCACGTGTAGACAGTTTCAATGCACTTTTCTTCCGCCATCACGTTGCATGTCGGCAAGCACCTGCGCCTGCATGTGTAAAACAAATTGGCGATAATGCAATCCGCTATAAATGATGTTAGTAAGATCAGTTGGATACGGAAGGGGGAATTCCTTGATGTTTGTGAAGAGAGACACGACGTACAATCGGAGTTGCAGGTGGCTCCTTCGATGGTGCAGGAGGCTCCTCGTGCCTAAGAAGAAAGTTTGAGGTTAGCGAAAATGGTACGGTAGGATGCCTTTTTGGCGCGTTCATACCTCCACGTCGGCGCCTGGAGCGGCCATGACGAGATGGCTAGCCGTGGCGAAGACTGCAATGATGACTGCTTTGAGCTGCATTTTTGCGACGAGTTTGATGGTGTTCGGAATGTGTTCAGGTAGGTTTGCTTGGTTGTTTGGACAGTTGTGGTATTGATGTGGCAGTTTGCCTGTATTTGTATGTTTAGTGCTCCCGCTTCTGTTCACTCCATTTCCTACTGCTCTCCTGCGATTCCGCAACTGCCAAACTTGGCGTCGGCATCTGCGCCAGATGTTCGACATTGATCTTGGGTCCCTTGAACCACTTGCGTCCACTGAACGCATAATGAAGCATCGCAAGGAGCATGACGCCACCATATATCAAGACCGTCCAATTCATAGTCTGCAGTGTCACGTTGACGCCTTTGAATGCGGGCCAGCACAGTGCAGGTGTTATCACACACCACCAGGCTACTGCGATAGCGTTAACTGGCGTGGAGAATCGTCCAAGATTCCATGGACCTGGCTTGAAGCGGTTGCGGCCGAAGAACAGCTTCAGCGCAATGGGAGCAATGAATGCTGTGTACTGCCCGATACCAACTGCCCAAACATCAGTGAAGACCTCAGAACACGGCTTCAATGGGAGTTCTTACCAAGAGTGAAAATAGCTCCAATAGCAATCGGCCCTCCAAAGCTGATCAAACCACACAGTGCCGAGCATAGCAAGACAAACCAAGTCGCCCAGACGGGTGTCTTCGTGCGTTTATCAACCTTTGACCACAGCTGAGAGCCAAGAATAGCGCCGTCTCTAGAATAAGCAAAAATGACCCTGGAGCCAGCAATTGTGACTCCGACACCGCAGAACATTTGAGCGACTTGAGTCAAAGCGAACAGCGCCAGACCAGAGTTCTTGCCGAGAACTTGAAGACACAGCGATCCAAAAGGTTGCCCGTATGGGCCTGCTACGACCTCTGTAATGTCTTTGACAGTGTATGCGATGACCAGAACGATTGCAAATCCTCCGTACAGTCCAGACTGCGATGTCATCACGATTGCGCGAGGTGAAGCGATATTCGCATTGCTGCATTCTTCCGCCAGATGAAAAGGAGCATCATACCCAGCCATGGTGTACAAAGCAGTCAAGAACCCCATGATCGTCGCCCATCCAATCGGCCACTGGGTTCCATTCTGAAAAGTCTTCCACGTCTCGTGCGTGTCATTGGTCTTCGGCGATTTGATCGAGGCCACAGGAAACCAGGTCACAAAGATCAAAACCAGAATGACATTCCAGACCGTGCCCACAACATTGAACATGCCAATAAACCTCGTCGACCGCATGGCAATCAAGCCATTGAAAAGCAAAAGCGCCAAAAAGACGAGATAATTATGCCACGTCTCAGGCACATACTCCGGATTCGAAATCGTCGCCGAAGTGGTAATCATCAACGCCAAAGCGTAATTCAATGAACATGGTCCGATGGCAAAGGCAATAGAATTCGACCAGCCTACGAACCATGCACATACGGATCCCCAGCCGTCGGGTGCGAGAACTGCGGCAGCGTAGTATAGACCTCCTGCTGTTGGCATGGAAGAGCAGAGTTCTGCCATGCTGAAGACGACGGATTGGATCATGATGCCTGCGATGAGCCAGCCCCAGATGAGTCCGCCGGTGCCAGAGTAGCCGAGGCCGAAGGAGAGGGTTGAGGCGATGGAAGGGAGGAGGCCGAGGATGGAGAAGGAGACGGAAAAGGATTCGAGAAGGGTAAAATCGCGTTTGAACTCTTGCCTTACGGGAAGGGTTAGTTTAGTGGAGAGTGAGAGGAAGAGGTTTGATGGAGAATGTACTTGTAACCAAGAACCACCAGTGCTTGCTCATCTGAAGTTGCATCGTCGTCAACGACCGCTCGCTCGTGCGTCCCGTCCAAGATGGACGTCACGTTCGGCGGAGTCTTCTCTGCCATCTTGTAGTCAATGCCTGGTTACTATCGAGAAGCATCAGCGACTACTGAGGCTTGGATGATCGAGATGTAATATCACACAGCGGAAGCTGAGGAAGAGCTGAAAAGAAGCCGACATGCATTGCATTTGATATCGTTGGCGCAGAATCCTGCTTGGCCCTTCCATGTGCTACCCGCCCGAATAGGTCCGATAAGCGTGTTGATCATTCACGTGCGACATGGGCGTACATATATACCATCCTGATCGCTAACCATCTTAGTGATTGACTTCAAGCCTACTGTCCCGTTCGCAAGCCATCGCGGAGGATTCCCCTCACCAATGAACGGCAAGTGAACAACGAAGAAATCCAAGCAGAGCTCGATTTGCGCGGGGGCAATTTGTAGATCTCTGCCATATCGGTACTTTCTCTGTCGACCGGGCTTCCGGCATGGATGGTTCAGATGCGCTTATGCGGGACAAGCTTCGAGATGGATTCTGTAGCTTCTGGGCATTCTCCTCAGCCGCAGCATGGAGAGTTTCGTTGAAAGCCACGAGGCGCATGTGTACTCGTATTTGTCCTGTACCGTACGTTGCCCTAGATATGCATCCTCATAAGGATTCAGCAATCGTTAAAGGGCATGACAACGCAAGCCCGAGGCAACGTTCTGGCACGACAGCACAGAAGAGCTTGACGCTCCAAGCCCATGCTGACTTGCATATTAGCATTGTTTTCACTTATGTATCACGTTTACAGGTATGTCTTGAAGGGCGCCGGTTTTGTGGGCGAACTGCCAATATTGTCGTCTGTCGCTTTGCTTGTCAAGTTGTCCGACCGAGAAGAATACAATCCTTGACAATCGCTGTGCCGTCACTGATGCATTTCTTCTCCTCTTGGGTGCATCGTGAACCCCGGTCAAGAGTGTCGCCTGGACCCGCAGTAGTGTACTGACTTCTGTGCTCGGATGCGTACTTGTTCAGGTCGATAGCACCAGTCGCGATGTCGCGATGCGTCAAGGCTCGCATAAAAATGCACCATGCAACTTCTGGCTGATCAGAGGGAGCATGTGGCTAGCTTGATAGACCTGACGATCGTCAACAGTTCTCATATTGGCGAAGAAGCCCGCCAGACTGAGTGTAAGGCTCAGAAAGCGCAATTGGCGTGCATCCCGCTTCAATAATATTCTTCTGGTGCGGTCATGGCACATTCAGCGAGTATTGTTCGCCGACAATCCACTGTGCACATAATATATCAGTCAAAGTGCGACGACAATGTTGGCAGCATCTGCCGTTGCAAGCGTAGCAGAAATTTTTAGCCAAGGATATTTAGAGCTCTGTATAATGATTACTAAATCATTAGCATAATTACTTTATAGCCCACTATACGAATCGCACCTGTCTTACAATATTCGTATATTACAAGCTAGTTCTATCTGGACTTCCCCGGTATTCAGGCACCCGCAATATGCTCAAACGCTTTCTCCATCGCCTGGCAAAGCAAGTGTACCTTCTTCGGCCCAGGCATTTCCAAGTGATCCGCATCAACAGAAAGGCACAGCGCCTCGCCAACGTATGCGTCCCAACCGTTCGGGCCCAAGTCCGACTCCGTTTTGTCGGGGATCCCCCAGCCGATTGCGCCCATTGCCTTGTCCTGCATGAACCCTGGAAAGGGCTGGGTCGAGATATTGGACTCCTGTAGCAGCTGTACCAGCTCTGCGTCGTCAGCACACTTCCCAATCAAGCCTTTCTTTGCCCATACAATGACAACGCGAGCAGTGCGCTGATGCTCGGGTATCGGAGAAGGATGGTACGCAGCGACAGCGGCAAAGACAGCCTGGAGGTGGCGCCTGGTCAGGTCTGACGTCTTCCACATGCTACCAGTCCGCCGTGCGATGGCCTCGTAAGTTTTCCATCCTGCCTCATTTTTCGCATCGGTTCCTGGGGGCCGAGGGCAGCACATGTCGAGCAGTATCAACCCCTTCACGGCGCGACCTCTTGCGAGAAGTTGGCGGTAGACTTCATAGCTGACCATGGCTCCTCCTGAGAAACCTCCGATAAGGAAGCTGCCCTCGGGCTGCGCTTTCACCAGAGCGTCGGCAATGAGCGTGCCCGCTTCCACAATGCCATCCTGTGGTCGGAGTCGCTCAGGACACTTCAAGAACGGCGAATCGATTCCATAAATTGGCACCTGTGACTTCAATTGGGGCAGATGAATGTAGGTTGTAATGCTTCCCGTGCCATCCGCAATAAGATATAACGCAGAGCGTCCAGTCAATGGACGTCCTTGCATCAGGGTTATACGTATCTGAGGTGGCGGTGCTTCGAGAGGGCTCGGTGGACTTGAAGAGTGTTCGAATGAATCCTCGCTCGAGCTTTCACTGCGATTGTCATGAGCGGCAAATTCCGGCGTCAGTTTGGGGACACTGCGATGCGGATCGGCGCTATCAGTGGGCGGCATGCTTGAAGCCTTGCGCAGGCTGCCGATAGTACGATGCTCGACAAACAAGGACGGCAACACGTGAGATCCGGTCAGTTTGCTCACATTAGCAGCGATTTCGATCGCCATGATCGAATCGATTCCTAGTGATACATGGTTAGCGGAGGGTTCGAGACCTGCACACGGGGAGGAATACCAATGTCCTGAAGCTCGGTCTCGTCACTCAGCTGCGAACGTGGCGCCGCTGTTGTCTCGCTGATGCTCGTCAAGATCTGCTCGAACGAATCTATGGATCGCAGCTCGGGGACGCCTTCTTGAGCGGCTCGTATTTCAGTCGAAGCCACAGATCGCTGTGTGGCAGGCACGTCTGGCATGGGAGTGCTCCCCACCGTAGTGCTAACCCGTGCCATCTCGTTTGCGCTGGCGGTATCCCTCACGTTTGCGGCCCTGCCAGGTTTCAGGATTTTGTCGAGGATGTGGTTTTCGATCCGGTGAAATTGCAATCCCACGCACTGACCGATCAGGCGCTCTCCATCAAAAATATAGACATCGCATCGTGCAGTGCTATCCGTCTGCTGCGAGACATGTGCAAACGTCTGATATTCTTGCTGGGGCTGGAGTTTGACACATTGGTCAAAACTGTCGAACCGATCCATGATGAATGTGGTATTGGACCCGATTCGCCGCGGACTCGCGTTGACGAGAAAGCCTGCCAATTGCATGAGACATTCGCCCCAGTAGGGCGACGCGGAGAATTTCGTTCCCTGGGGCTCGATGGGCAGAACGACACTGGACACGCCTTCGTCGAAATCGGGTGCCACGTATACGTCTCGTACGCCTTTGAATATGCTGTCGTACGCGACGAGTGGCTGAAACAGCGAGTAGAAGATATCAGGCAACATCCGGTGAGCTTTGCCCTCGTGCGCCATCGACCTGACGTGTTGCATGCGGGCCCGAACGAAATGCGACATTCGCTCCCACTCTGCCTGGAGCAGCGTAGAGTTACGCAGCTGCACACTGCCGGTAGCCATGTGCAAAGACGACGGCCCATCCTCCACGGTCCAAGATATCTGCATGTTACTATCACCGGAGGCCTGCCTGCGAATCGTCGTCCGAAGTTCTGCCCCCGCCCCTTGCATGGCCTGGGTGATGGGTCGTTCCAGAGATACGTTGTGCAGCGAGATATCAGTCACGTCCAAGTCCCGCCCACATTCCTTGGTCAGAAAGTATAAGGCCGTTGAAAGCCCAGATTCGCAGACTACACTGCCAGGGCAGAGGGGAATTCCACGAATGCGATGACCGTTCACCAGTGCGGCGATGTGCGGGTCGGCGAGAGAGACACCCATGGTCAAATCGGAGTCGGACTGGCGAACAACGTAGTCGGCACATGTGGACCATCTGTTCGGCGATTTTGGTTCGGCCGCACGGCGTGTGTTCTGCTCCTCCGTATGCGTAATCCAGAAATCGGTCATATCCCAAGCGTATGCAGGAAGGGTCACCAGACGCAGTTCCGAGATAAATGGAGCATGAATGCTTGTCCAATCGACCACAATCCCACCTTTGTAGAGAGCTGACTGCGCCAAGGCCATCGACTGCCAATTGGACTTGGGGTGTTCCAGCGACGAGATGACTTGGGAGGACGGTAGCGACAGTGTTGCTTTGACGAACGAACTGCATGTCGTCCCCGGTCCAATCTCCAACCACACGGCGTCGGGAAATGAGGCGTGCACGGATTGGACGGATGCGACGAACTCGACCCGTCGCCGCATGTGCTCACCTAACATACGGGCGTTGAGGATGCCGTCTTCTGTCACAACTCGCGCCAGAAGTGTCGAGGCCACGGGAATCTGGGGAGTAGCAAAGGAGATGGCAGAGGCGAGGCTCGTGTACTCTTGCACCACGGCTTCCATCTGTGCCGAGTGGAAGGCGTATGGCAGTGGAATGGCCTTTGCTTGTCCCTTCAACAATTGAGCAAACGTATCCACGTCTCCACGAGGTCCACCGATCACGGTACCGGTTGGACTGTTGATGCAAGTCACTTCGCATGACAAATGGGTGGGCAACGCACTGGCTGACCATCTGGACGGAGTCGGTCCCGCGGGGTCGAGTCCAGAGCATCTCGCCGATCTGGCACACACCTTGGCCCGGTCGCGCGCCGATCTCTCCTGGCGGGTCGCAGTCACTGCGGCAGACCTCGAAGACCTGACAGAACAACTCCGCGCCGGGCTTCCTGAAGAAGCGGTGCGAAAGCCTGAAAGTCCGCCACGCATCGGGTAAGTCAGACCTGCGATCCACTGCTCCCGGCCGCCAGTGCTGACAGTCGATAGCCTTGTATTTACTGGCCAAGGGGCGCAATCACCTGGAATGGGCCTGGAACTGTGTGGAAGGCCGGTGTTTGACGCATCTCTGCGGAAATCGTCCGACGTTCTCCGCCAGCTGGGGTGTGGTTGGGATCCTGTGAAGGAGCTCGCCAAGGATCCCGCCGACTCTCGTCTGGGTATTCCGGAGGTGGCGCAGCCCATCTGTACCATTCTGCAGCTTGCTCTGGTCGACGAGCTTCTCTCGTGGGGTGTGCAGCCAGTCGCGACGATCGGTCACTCCAGTGGCGAGATCGCCGCCGCATACACTGCCGGGGCCTTGACACACGCAGACGCAGTCGCCGTGGCGTACTTCCGAGGCATGTCCTGCAAAGACATCTCGCACCAGGGCCTGAATGGCGGTATGTTGGCAGGCGGATGCTCCCCCGAGACTGCCAACGAAATCATCGCCTCGGACGAATCGATCGACGGTCGCGTGGGCGTGGCCTGTGTCAATTCCCCATCCAGCGTGACACTCTCCGGCGATGCTGATGCTCTAGACTCGCTCCAGTCGTTATTGGTAGGCCGTGGCATCTTTGCTCGCCGGCTGAAGGTCAACGTGGCGTATCACTCCCATCACATGACCGCGGCGATGGATCAGTACGCGGAGTCCATCTCGCACATTTCTGCGCAAGCATCCCGCTCCGCAGGTCCCAGGATGGTATCGAGCGTGATGGGTGCCCACGTGGACGCGGAAGCCTTGGGTCCATTCTACTGGGTGCGCAACTTGATCTCGCCCGTATTGTTCTCCGATGCCCTCAAGGAGCTCATCATCCCGGAGACGAACGATGGCCGTCCCACTGTCGACACACTCATCGAGATCGGCCCGCATGGCGCTCTCGCCGGACCGATCGAGCAGATCCTCAGCCACCATGGCATCGAAAACGTCGATTACAAGTCGATGCTCACCCGCAATCAAAACGCCCAAGAGACGGTGCTGCGACTCGGGAAGGAGTTGCTCCTCGCGGGTTCTCCCGTCTCGATCACGAAAGTGAATGGGGACGAAGATTCGCGTTTCCTGACCGATCTGCCTCCTTATGCATGGTGAGTTCTCGCGGACTGCATAACTGACACAGTGGAGCCATCGACCTTTTTGCTGACACGATGCATCGGGCAGGAATCATTCCAAATCGTTTCGGGCGGATTCTCGCCTCCATCGTGAGCACATCAACCCCAAGTTTGCCCGGCAGAGTCTGATCGGCACACCGCTGCCGAAGATGTCGGAGAATCAACACACGTGGAGGAACATGCTGCGTCTCGCCGATGAACCATGGCTACGCGGACACACGGTGGGCAGCACGGTGCTGTTTCCCGGAGCAGCGATCGTGAGCTCGGTGCTCGAATCGACGAAGCAACTAGCCGACCCGGGGAAGACGGTCAAATCCTTCATGTAAGCGTGCGTAGCCCTGTCCGTTGCATTCTTTCTGACGTGCATAGACTCCGCGAAGTGAACTTGTTCGCAGCCATCGCGCTGCCGGAAGATGTCGCCGTTGAAATGATCATTCACCTCCGACCCCATCTGATCGCCACGAGTGGCTCGACGCCCTCCGAGTGGTGGGAGTGGACGGTGTCGTCATGCATCGGTACGGACCAGTTACGAGACAATGCCCGGGGTCTGATCACCATCGAATACACGGAGACGCAGAGTGCCCCAGCCTCGATGGAAGAGCAGCTCTTCACCGCCGCCCAAGTCGCGGATCACCAAAGCATCAAGAAGGAATGCGCGGAGCCGTACACCCACGGGGCGTTCTACCAGCACATGGCCAAAGCATCATGGGCATATGGAGAGCTCTTCCAGGGCTGTGAAAACGTGCACGTGGGCAATGGAAAGACCTGGTTCGACATACGGGTCGTGGACATTGGCGAGACATTTAGCAGAGGCCAACGGGACCGGCCGTTCCTCATCAACGGGGCCACCCTCGACGCCGTCTTTCAGAGCTGGCTGGGCAGTACATACAAGCATGGCGAGTTCGAATTCAAGAAGCCATTTGTGCCCACGTTCATCGCGGAGCTCGAGGTGGCAGCCGATATCCCCGGAGCGGCTCCGTACACCATGCCGGGCCACTGCAGGTCGGAGCGCCACGGGTTCAACGAGCTCTCGTCGGACATCATCCTCTTTGACGCCGAGCTGTCGCGTGTACTCCTCGCCGTCCGCGATTTCCGTTCATCCGAGCTTGATGTCGACGTCAGCAACCCGGATGGTGGGCCGCGGGTCGACCCGACCGATATCACGTCGCTCGTGCAATGGGATGCGGCACTGCATGCATTGGACGTGGACGACATGCGCACAGTCATCAAAGGAGCGTCCAAGCGGGAGAAGATTCTGGAGGTGAGATGCCCGCTCCAAACACTATCTTGTGCGTTGCTGATGGAAATCCCAAGCTCGTTCGCCTGTGCCTCCACGACGTCCCGAGTGCCACTGTCCTCGAGGTCATGCTGCCAGAGAGCGGGAGTGCGGAACCGCTCCTGGCATCGCTTCCGGCGCATCACGTGTTTCCACGCCGTCTGCGATGCACCACGTGGGCGAGCGCGAACCCTCCGCCCGCCACCAGCGCCGACATGTTCGCCCCGGTGTCGTGTTGGGACGGCCCGGAGCGCAACCTGTCGGCAGACGAAGCTCGGTCCGATGTGCTCGTCATTGAGGAACTGCCGAGCAGTCCCACTGGGGTGGACCGGCTCATCGAAGCCATCGAGCAACATTTGGCAGCCCCGAACCCGGTCTGGGTCGTCGGCGCACCTGATGTGAACATCGCACAGCATCTCTCCACGCTCGGATTCGAGGTCCTTCCCACCAGAGGCAGTGGGGGTTCGGTGGCCGTGAAGAGAACGAGGCCTGCGAAAGCGCGGGATATGGCCCACGAGGGCCATGATATTGTCATCGTCACCAGACCGCGCGCGACACACATCAGCCAGACGTTCGCCGAGTCCCTCCAGCAGGAATTCGGCGGTCGCGGTTGCCAAGCCACGGTGGTCCCCTGGGACACGGATCGGGGCACGAGCGATGGGACGGGCAAGTCGTTTGTGTTGCTCCTCGAGCTGGAAACGCCATTTCTGGAAAGTGTCTCGGAACAAGACTTCGAGAAACTGCGAGACATGGTGCTCACGGGGGAGAAGATGCTCTGGATCACATGCGGCGACAATCCTTCGAACCGCATGGTGGACGGCTTCTCCCGGTGCATTCGAAGTGAGATTGCGGGGAAGCAGCTGCGACTGTTGCATCTCAGTGCGGCGACGGGGTTGCGGCACGGCCCGTCGCTGGCCCGGCGCGTGTGGGAGTCGACTGCTGCCGACAGCGAGTACCAAGAAGCCGACGGGGTGTTGCAGGTTGCACGCATCTATCGGAGCCCGCAGCAGAACGGGAGCATCCGCGCGCACCTGCAGGACGTCGTGACGACGACGAAGCTGTCGGACACGGAGCCGACATTGGCGCTGACGATTGGCCGGCCGGGACTGCTCGACACGCTGCGATTCGAGCGGGACGATCGCTTGGAGGCTCCCATGGCGCCGTCCGAGGTGGAAATCCAAGTGCAGGCCGTGGGCGTCAACTTCCGAGACGTGATGGCGTGCATGGGGCTGATCACGGTTCCGGGCTTGGGCCAGGAAGCCAGCGGAATCGTGGTGAAGGTGGGCGACGACGTCACCGCGTTGAAGGTGGGAGATCGGGTGGCCACGACGTGTGTGCGGGCGGCAGCAACCCGCATCCGCGCCGACCACGGAACGGTGGCTCGCGTGCCGGACGCCATGTCGATGGAAGAAGCGGCGGCGTTGCCCGTCGTGCACACCACCGCCTTCTACGCCCTGGTGCGCGTGGCGCGCATGCAACGCGGCCAATCCGTCCTCGTCCATGCCGCCGCCGGCGGGGTGGGCCAGGCCGCCATCCAGTACGTCTCTCCTTCTCTCCGCCGCCCCCCACGTGATGTGCGCTGACCCGTCCCCGCGTCCCGCAGGCTCGCCCAGCATCTGGGATTAGTCATCTTCGCCACGGTCGGCACGCCCGACAAGCGAGACCTGCTGATGCACGAGTACGGGGTCCCGCCGGAGCACATTTTCGGTTCGCGGGACGCGAGCTTTGTCAAGGTCGGTCATCATCATTCCCTTCGCGTGCCAGACCGCGTGCGCTGACACTCGACGCGGACAGGGCATCGCCCGCGTCACGCGCGGCCGCGGCGTCGATTGTGTGCTGAATTCGCTCTCGGGCGAGTTGTTGCGAGCGTCGCTGGCCTGCCTGGCGACGTTCGGCAGCTTCATCGAGATCGGCCTGCGCGACATCACCAACAACACGCGTCTCGACCTGCGGCCCTTTCGCAACAGCATCAGCTTCACGTTCGTGAACATGTACAACGTCTACGCGCACGATCTCCCCGCCTTCCGCAGCGTCTTCGCCGACACCTTTGCGCTGATCGGCCGTGGCGTGTTGCGCGCCCCGGCGCCCGTCGACGTGCATCCCGTGCAGAGCGTCGGCGACGCATTCCGCATCATGCAGCAGGGCAAGCATCGCGGCAAGCTGGTCCTGTCCTTCGACCGCGATGCCGCGCCCGTTCCCGTCTTCTCCCGCGCCGCCGACCGCCTGCGTCTCGACCCACACGCCACCTACCTGATCGTGGGCGGCCTGGGAGGGCTGGGCCGGAGCCTCGCAAAGCACTTCGTCGCATGCGGCGCGAAGCACATCGCCTTCGTGTCGCGATCGGGCGACGCGTCTCCGGACGCGCAGGCCTCGCTGGACGCCCTCGGTCGCGCGGGCGCCACGGCTCGCGCGTTCCGAGCCGACATAGCCGACCGGGCCTCGTTCGCGGCCGCCATGGCAGCGTGCGAGGCCGAGTTGCCGCCCGTGCGGGGCGTGGTGCAGATGGCCATGGTCCTGCGCGACGTGGTCTTTGAGAAAATGTCCTTTGCCGAATGGAGCGCTCCGGTGCGGCCCAAGGTGCACGGGACGCGCCATGTGCACGACTACTTTGACGCCCAGCGCCCGCTGGACTTCATGATCCTGTGCTCCTCCAGCTCCGGCGTCTACGGCTATCCCAGCCAAGCCCCGTATGCCGCCGGCAACACATATCAAGACGCCGTGGCCCGCCTGCGCCGCTCGCACGGCCTGCCCGCCATCGCCGTCAACCTGGGCATCATGCGCGACGTGGGCATTCTGGCCGAGACGGGCACGACGGGCAACATCCGGCTGTGGGAGGAGGTGCTGGGCATCCGCGAACCCGCCTTCCACGCCTTGATCAAGAGTCTGATCGCGCAGCAGCGCCACCAACCCGACTATCCGGCGCAGGTGTGCACCGGCCTGGGCACCGCCGACATCATGGCCGCCCACGGCTTGGCCACGCCGGCATACTTCGACGACCCGCGTTTCGCCTCGCTGGCCGTGCGGAGTGCGGTCTCGGCCGACGCCCGCGGGGACACCGCACGCGCCGACCCGGCGATCGCGTCGCGTCTGGCGCACATCACCGATCGGGACGAAGCAAACGCAGTCGTGACCGCCGCATTGGTGCACCAGACGGCCGAGATTCTGCAGGTGCTGCCGGACGAGATCGATGCATCGCGTCCGCTCTACCGCTACGGCGTGGACTCGCTCGTGGCCATCGAGGTGCGCAACTGGATCACGCGCGAACTCGGCGCGAACATGGCTCTGCTCGAGATCTTGGCCGCCGTCCCCATCGAAAGCTTTGCCGCCAAGATTGTGGAGAAGAGCAACATGATCGCGGTGGTATAGTCATGTCCTCCCGGCCAGCGATGATTGCGGTGTCACGGTCCACGACGCGAGCTTGCATCTCGACTTGATGAGTATAGCCAGGTCCAAACCCAGGCGTTCGAACACCACAGATGCGGAAGACCATCGATCAGTCTATGGATTAGACACGAGCCCTCTGCACTAGATGTCAGTTGAGCCATACCACCACGTGCGAAGGTGAAAGGGGATCTAGGGCTTCGTAGATGACGTCGAACCTCACTGCACGAGCCGCTCTGACGAAGGCACGATCACCACTCATGCCTGCTCGTTCAGCAGCAGCGGAGCAGATCTTGTTTGTCTTACAAACCTCTTCGTGATCATCACGAGTGTCTGTCTTCGAGTCAACTTTACGAAACTTCTCGATCGATGTCGTCGCGAAACTCTCTCGCGTCTGCGGAAACGCGTGTGAGCTCGTCTCGAACTCCTTCTCTTTGAAATTATCTCGAAGCCGTCGGTGTTGCTGCAGGACACATAAAATTTCCGCCGCTATCATATCTAGATGGAGCATCTATGCCGTCATTGACGACTCCGAGAGTCGAAGAGAGAGCCCCTACTTTCTCTACAGCCTATTCTCCCGTTTTCTAAGCCACCCCCCACAAAATCAGCACATCGTCCCTCATTCCACACTATGCACACCAAAACAAGGAAAGACTCCAAAACATACCCATACCTACATATTCTTAAACCTCGGCGGCCCCTCCGCAGAAACACTCTTCTCGATATACTCGGCAATATCCGGATCGCCCTTTTCCAAATACTTCCCATACGCCGGCCTCTCAACAACTCTCTTCATATACCCGAGCAAAGCCGGATACGCGCTCAAATCCAACGGCACAAACTCCCTCATGGTCGTCAGCGAGAAAATCATCATCATATCCGCCGCAGTGAACTCCTGTCCCGCGAGCCAGGGCACTTCTCGGACGCGCTTGTCGAGCACCGCCATGACTTGATGCGTTTTGCCCTCGAAGCGCTGGAAGAGTGGGCTTTCGCGGCTCACGCCCGCGAAATTCAACGTCATGGTTCGCCCGATGGCCGGCTGTAAGGTGCCGTTGGCCAGGTGGTAGTAGTACAGGAAATCCGCGTAGTGTTTCTCTCCCGGTCGGACGAAGAATTTGCCCGCGCCGTGCACGTGCGCGATGTATTCGAAGCAGGCTTCGGTTTCGGCGAGCACGATTCCGCCGTCGTCTTCGATGATTGGAGAGGCTTCGAGGGGGTGGAGTTGTTTTAGTTCTGGGGGCGCGAGGAGCGGGGAGCGGTCGTATTTCTTGAGTTCGTATGGGATGCCGAGTTCTTCGCAGAGGAAGACCACGCGGTCGGATTGGGAGTGGCCGAGGTGGTGGACTGTGAGGACCATTTTTGATGTAGGTGCTGTTGATATTGGTGGTTGTGCAAGGGATGCGGTCTTTTTGGTGTCGCTGATGCAGCTGGAAGAGTAGAAGAGCTGTCTGTCATGTAGGTGGGTAGGTCTTTTGGTGACACCACGTCAGAGGTGCTAAGATAGTTGAACCCAAGTACCTAGGTAAGAGCTGTTGTTGGAATAGCCGTCTTAACTAGTGCCCTCCACTTACCGAGCTACGTGGGAGATAAGTGGTTAAATCCGAATATCATCGAACGGCGACGGAAACAGAGATGGCTCTCTGTCGTGAAATTGTGCAAGATCACTATTTACGAAGCCCCCTTCGAGAACATCACACCCCACGCTCGGAGGTCTTTCGAATCAACTCCGAGAATGCGCAACATATCCCAGACCACAGTCACAACAGTATCCACCACGATCAACCCAGGCCATCGATTCTCCCAGTACGCAACTCTCTGCGCAGCTCTCAAATTCGTGCAAAATGTAGAAACAACCTTGATCGGCTCATTTTCCATCTTGGAGAGCACGTCTTCCATCTGCTTATCCAGCTCGTCCTCACTCGTAGACACAATATCGGCATTCACACTTCGATCCAAGTGCGACTCAGCTACAACTTCGTAGCCCGCATCACCAAAAGTCTTCATAACTTTCTGCTGCACTTCGTTCAAGTATGGCGTGACGAGACCCCATCTCACCTTTTTGATGTTGTCACCTGTCTTCTTCTGCTGCTCCGAAAAGATCTTATGGAACACGTTCAACATGCCGACGCAGCTTGTCGTAGCCTTGATCCCCGTCGCGTCTTCGATCTTCTGACATAGTTCCCGATCTTTGTCCAGTCCCAGCCATCCGGCGCTGGTGCCACTCCACCCAATGACGTCCACCTTCGCGTCTGCTAAAAGCTTCGCGGCATCGATGATCTTGCTGTCGTCGAATTGTGACAGCGCGTTGCCGCTCAGGGAGATCTCGGTGACTCGGAAGCGCGAGAAGTGGACGGAAATGTTGGGGAGTGTGGAGGCAATGGCGACTGTTAACGGCTCGAGAGCGGTGTTTGACGAGGGCACGATGACGCCGAGTTTGATGATGCGGTCTGTGGCCATGGTTGTGTACAGCTGTAGAGGCGGCAAGTGTGGACAAGAGGTACTTTCGCGAAGACCTACTGATTGTCGGATTCTTTGTAGAAGAGAGCCATACTTATCTCATTTTCGCACGGGCATCATTTGACGTATCGCGCCTGTCCGTCCGCGATAGGCCGCGGCGGCGGCGACGGCGACGATGGCCCTCACAAGATGGGGCTGTGATAAGCTTGAAGCTGCCAGTCTGTGAGTGGAGTGGAGCCAAGAGACGAGAAGAGCTGTGGACTTGGCAGAGCTTTGCCTTCACTAGTTAGTTCTACTTCGACTCTGAATCCTCAAGTTTGCGATATCAACACGGCAGTAGGATGTGGCAAGAGATGCATGCACGCTAGCTGCACGAGTATGACGAGCAGCTATCGGTTCGAAAAACTAACTCCCATCGCGGATCACGTAGCCGCACGTCAGCAACCTCATCTCGGCCAACAGCAGATGGTTTCGATTCTGAGAACCTATCGAAAAGATGCAGCAGAGCATGAATTGCCATGGATTCTGGCAGACTGCTCCAAGATATCACACGACTAACACCCACTCCATCGCATCCGAAAGCACATAGTCCTTCCGCACGTCCTCCACCAAACCATGCACATACGCCTCTCCGACCAACACAAACCTCTTCACCTTATCCTCATCATCACCTCTCCCAACTCTCCTCAGAACAAACGGCACCGCACCCCCCGGAATCGTAAAACCCCCATCTTCCTCCCTCGCAAACCCACCCACCAACCCAACAAACCCCCTCTCCGTCCAACAAAGCCTCCTCCCCTTCAACGCACTCCTCAAAGCCACATTCAACCCTCTAAAAGCCTTCCCATTCTTCCCACTCTTAAAATGCTCAAACGTCAAACCCCCTCTCTTTAAACGCATCTTCTGTCTCGCACTACACGTCTGTCCCGGAAAAGTAGGAGGAGGCGAAACGTTGAGTTGATCGCAAAAGAAACTGAGGATTTCCGTATAAGCTTCGGAACAAGCATTTTTTTTTGCCCTTCGATGTCGTCTTTTCCGGCGACGAGGGTGGAGCAGAAGGAGTGTCAGAATGGGGCGCTGGTGAAGTATGTCGGATTCGAGGATTTGATGGGATGGGGTTGCTGGAAAAAGGTGATGCAGGCGAGGAGGGTGGAGTTTGTGGTTAGAGGATCTTGGAGGGAGAGCCTCGGGTCTTTGGAGAAAGGTTTTGAGAGATGGGTGATTCGATCTTGGTATTTTGCGAGGATTTGGAGTGTCATATCTGACGAAGAGACTTTGAACACGAGTTGGCCGTCTGTGTTCCCCGGGCGATAATGGGAAAGGCAGGAAGTTTTGTGTGCCAGAGCGGTCGTGATCCGTGGCTTGGACCAGTCTGGTACCCAAGAAGGAAGCTTGCTCGTACTCGGATCCGTATCGTGGTCGACTGCATGACAGAATACTCGTCATGTTGTGATTGTTCATTCTCAGATCCTGGTCACCAGCTGCGATCCTATTTTCACTATCACCAATCGCCTGCTTTACAGCATGCAAAGCCACCTCACTATACAAGTTTTCCTTCGGCTTACTATAAAATCCACACAACATCAGTATCGCATAGTCCCATGACCCCATACACCTTGTCAACAGGCTCCTTCACCCCCGCATACCTCGTATCAACCAGCCAACTTAACATCGACTCACTCCCAAAACTCGTCGAAAAATAAGTCTTCGCTGAACAAATTCCCGCCGCGACTTCGAATCCAGATTGTATCTTCTCCTTCTTCTCATCCTTCGTCTCCTCTTCCTCCTCATCATCACGAATCCCCAACCCCGAGACCCCCAAACGATACCCCGCAAAATCTAGATTGTGCCCATGAGTTGGACTTGGCGTTCTTTGTCGAGGGGACTTTGTTGGTTGATGCATAGTTGGTCGGCCCATAGTGTGATTTCTTTCGACGGGTCTCGGAGGTGGCGGAGGATGGTGTCTAGTGTGATCGTGATCATTTTGGGATGTCCGGAAAGGGTAATGGGTCGGATGAAGTTGTCGTCGCCCCAGCAGTTCAATTGCTCTGTGAAAAGTCTTGAGCGTTCTGGCGTTGCGGCGTTCTCGACTAGATCTTCATCTTCGTGGGCAATCTCGAAGCCGGATGGAATGGCTCCTAGCTCAGAATTCTCTTGTTCCCAGAAGGCGGATGTGTCCCAGGCTCCTAGATCGGCCATTGGGGACCAGGTGCAATAAACAGAATATGATGTCTGGTGTTGTTTCTAGTTGCAGGATTCAACATGTATTCAGTCAGTAGCATTTACAGATTGTGGCTGAAGTGGGGGCTGAAGGATTGTCGCCGTGGCTGGCATCTCGCATTTGTGCGCATGGCTGCAACCTCCCATGCAGAATTCTGCGACATTTTCATCTCTTTTTTGAATGCGACATGCCTCCCCTATGTCGTCGAGGTTGGTGTGCTTCTGGCTTGCTGCACATTGCAATGGCGAAGCACTGAACTGAAGACGTACTCATTAGAGTGCCAATCGAGATGAAACATGAGAAAACGAACGTTCCGTGTCAGCTTCTTCATATTCCGTGGAACGAGTGGATGGAGGAGGAGGGACACTATGCCGAGATCGATCGTCAGATGGCGCGCGGGTGAATATAGAGACACGATGCGATGTGACGGGAGAGGAGGAGGAAGAAGAGCAATGCCGGGAACGTGTCCGGGGCGACCATTGCGCGGCGTGTGATTGGTGGAGGAGCGAGAGGCAGATGTCATCAATGATCATGGTGAGCTCTAACTTAGGAACACGATCAATCGGAGTTCATGACGAGTCCATTGACAACACTCACCCTTGCTATTCTGTAGTACGCAGCACACCCCACGCTGCCACTTTGCCTATGTGCCTTTGCAACTAGTTCATGTTCTCGACACGCAGTCTGCTGCCCGCACTGAGGAACGCTGCTGCAACGACCAGAACTACTTTCACCCCGCGAGCTTCTTTCTCCACCGCGTTTCGAACCATGGCCACCGAGTTCAAGCTGAAAGGCTTGACCAGCATCGACCTGAAGAATGGCCAGACTCAAGAGGTTGAAGTAGAAGGCGTCCAGGCGAGTGAGGACAAACTGGCCACTGTCCTCCTGGCCAAGGTCAAAGACGAAGTACACGCTCTCTCGCCAAAGTGCACGCACTATGGAGCGCCTCTGGCAAAGGGTGTCTTGACTGGTGATGGTCGTCTGACGTGTCGTAAGTAGTGACTTGCGAGACACCCATTCCTTAGTCCATTCCTTCCAGCAGCACAAACTCTCAATGCAACGCAAGCACGACTTGCAATCAGTTAAAGCTGACATTGGCCATCTACCCAGCCTGGCACGGCGCCTGCTTCAATGTTACGACCGGCGATATCGAGGATGCTCCCGCTCCAGACCCTCTGCAGAAGTTCGAGATCGTTCAGAAAGATGGTGGTGTGTACATCAAGGGAACCGAGGCAGACATCAAGGCTGCACGAAGAACACTGAGCATCAAGTGCAAGGCTCAAGGACCAGAGAAGGTGGTCGTCGTTGGGCGAGGCAGTGGTGCCATGGGTGCAATTGAAGGCCTTCGAGCTGGTGGTTTCAAAGGACACATCACATCCATTGCCGAGGAAGGTCACCCACCAATCGACAGGACGAAGCTGTCCAAGGCGTTGATGGATACCGCGGACAAGGTGCAATTCAGGAAGCCAGACTTTTACAAGGAGGGCGACGTTGAGTTTGTTGACGACACTGTCACTTCCATCGACTTCAAGAGCAAGAAGGTCAAGGGTGCGAAGACGGAGACGGATTACACGAAGCTCATCCTCGCAACTGGTGGCACACCCAACCAGCTTCCACTTCCCGGCTTGAAGGGCGACTTGAAGAACGTCTTCCTTCTCCGCACTCTCGAGCACGTACAAGGCATCCTGGGCGCAGCAGGTCAGGACGGAGGCAAGAAGATCGTCGTCATTGGCAGCTCCTTCATCGGCATGGAAGTCGGAAACGCTCTTGCAGGCAAGAAGCACCAAGTTTCGATCATCGGTATGGAGAGCGAGCCATGCGAGACCGTCTTTGGTTCAACAGTCGGCAACATCTTCCGCAAGCTGCTGGAGAAGAACGGCGTCAAGTTCTACATGAAAGCGCAAGTCGAAAAGGGAGAAGAATCGAGCTCTAAGAGCGGCTACATTGGCAGCGTCCACCTAAAGGACGGCACATCGCTCGAGGCAGACGTTGTCATCGAAGGTGTCGGTGTCAAGCCAGCTACCAAGTTCCTACAGAACAGCGACGTCACTCTAGAGAAAGATGGCTCTATCCTGACTGATGAAAGCTTCGCCGTTAACGGCCTCAAAGACGTCTGGGCCATTGGTGATATTGCGAGATACCCATACCACGGACCAGATGGAAATGGCAAGCCTGTTCGAATCGAGCATTGGAACGTGGCACAAAACCAAGGACGCAGCGTCGCAAACTCCATCAACAACCCTGGATCGAAACCCAAGCCTTTCATTCCCGTCTTCTGGTCTGCTCTTGGTGCTCAGCTGCGCTACTGCGGACATACTCCCAATGGATACGACGATGTCATCGTGCAAGGTAACACAGATGTCAGCGAAGGCAAGCAGAGCTTTGTGGCGTACTATACCAAGGGCGACACCATCGTGGCTGTTGCTAGCATGATGAAGGTATGTCCTTCACTATCTACTCACGCGTGTGATGCATGCTCGAGCAATTGCTAACCTGACTGTTCAGGACCCATACATGACACAGAGCGCGGAGCTGATGCGTAGAGGCAAGATGCCCAGCAGGAGTGAAATCACCAAGGGCGTGGATATCATGGAAATCAGCGTGCCGGCTGAGGTGAAGATTTGAATGCTTGGAGCTGTTGTAGCGTTGTAGATGCATGATACTTTGATGATGTGCATGCTTCGGGAAAAATGGATAAGCAAAAGGCGTATGAAAGCGAATTGCATGACTGTTGTTTCTACTTCGGTGACTGTGTGTTTCTGCCTTCTGGCAATGTCTGCGTACTGGATAAGGGCTACGTGTGTTGGCGGGGAATACGTCAAATGCGAGAGAAGCCCTCTATAGTCCAAAAGTGATTGAGAATAGTACGAGTAAGATGCCGCTTCAACAGGGCTGTCAACGCAGGTATCCTTCATCAGCGGCTAAAAAGATCCAGAGAATGACAATGCAGCTCGAGTTGCGTCGCGTTGCTCTTTGAATTGAAGCCGACTTGAGCGGAAGAAAGCGACACTGCTCTGCAATGTTCGGCTAGCAAACTTGAATGGGGCTGAGGACTGGACGGGCTGAGAAAGGGGTGTTTGTTTCTCAGCCTTGATACGGTGCTGAGTGTAGATTGACGGCCCAGTCAAAATTTCTAATCAAATGGCCGTGAAAGGCCGACCGCCCGGAAGCCCATCGGATAGAGATCGGATATTGGCAAATCGCGCTCGGAGGCAGGGAAGACTGACAGTAGAACTCAAACTCCTCTCTCCCTACATTCTCACCTTTGCTGCAAAAGCATCCGGATGCCATCTTCTGTACAGAACGATCAGTGGAAATGAGAATAATATGGACATCCGGCGCGGGTGTCCTGCCCGGCGTGCTCCCGGAACTGCGCGCAATGCGAAGATCATGACGTCTTCTAGAATGAGTTCCTTTTCAATATGTCCACCCTGGAAACAGAAGCCATTGGCTCCTCTGAAGCTTCCTTTGACACTACACTTACCGTGTATCATGCGTATACCAGCCCTCTTGCTGGCCGTTGGCCTTCCTGCCGTCGTTCCACAGCTCTTTACAGGACCTGAAGATCCTCGTGTAGAGGTAGCACTGCTCTCGATGTTCCAACAAACGGCGTCTCGACTGCTCCCGATGGACGTTTGTTCCTAGTCCTGGCTCGTGTCGATGGCTCGAAAGGTCCACTGGTGGTTGAGTACGATCGTGCGACGAACACTTCTATCGCATATCCAAACGAAGGATGGAATTCCTACCGCGGAGGGGCAGATCCAGCGACACACTTTGTCCGCATCAATTCACAGCGTGTTGGGCCCGATGGTCATCTCTACATTGTCGATGTTGGGAGCCCTTCATTTGGCGAGCCGGTCATCTTCCCAGATGGCCCGAAACTCGTGCAGGTTGACCTAAGCACAAATGAAGTCAGTCGAATCTTTTGAATGGGCAATAGCACGCGTTCAAATTCACTGCTCGACGATGTACGATTCAATCTCGATGCTGGAAAGGCATATCTCACGGATGCAGGCTCTCCAGGCCTGATCGTACTGGACCTCGCAAGCGGACTCTCCAGACGTGTTCTAGAGACCGTTCCTGGAGTCACTACAGGAGCCACGCCTGTGTCGGCCGAAGGACACTATCTCACCTCGCCCGAGGGAAACCTGCAATTCATACATGCGGACCAGCTAGAGGTCTCGCCAGACGGAAAGTGGTTCTACTTTCAACCAGCGAACGGAGGTCTGAGCCGGATCAAAACAAAATATCTCGACCAGGCCTTCTTCAACACGTCACTCGCTGGAAACAACGGTCTCGCCGCATACGTTGAGCCAGTCGCACTCACACCCTCCACCGGCGGTACTGCCATCGACAGCAATGGAGTCATTTACGTCTCCGACACCGATGAGCAGAGGATCCTCACAATTTCCGCGAATGGCACCAAGGCAGTCCTTGTGCAAGATCCGCGCCGTCTTTGGGTCGATGCCATGTGGATTACAGCTGACGGCAAGTTGTGGATGCCTGCGGCGCAGTTGAATAGAGGGATCCCGTTCGGCAATGGCCAGAGCAATGTCTCGAAGCCAGTCTTCACGTACACGATAGATGTTGGTGTTGGTCCGCCGGCAAATGATCACGCGTGAGAGATAATTCGGTACGGATTGGAGGCCCTTGGTTGGAAACATGTGAGGGAATGATTTCATACTACACGTCTTGATGTGTGAGAGTCAACAACTAATTTCCTTCACGCAATGCTTTTCTCTCCTTCCTACAGTCCCCCTGATCGAGCTACATACAGCAGCAGTCGTTTGGGCGACCGGGCCGCCTGCCAAGCGACATGGCTTCGCAAAACCACTTGCATGCTGTCCACTTCACCTAGCATAGTAGCCGTACAGCAGAGGGGGATATCTGAGAGGCCTGGCAACGTGCTGTTAGCGAGATAAGTGGGAAGCGAGCGCCGAGCGTGGCCGCCCACGGGCGATGTCAAAGATTCAAATACGCAAACGGCAGTGACTCGAAGGAGGGTTACTCAAGATTGCCGGCCACTCTACTACTACAACTCCCTTCGATCGAGGACGAGGAGAGGAGCATCGCGTAAGGAAGAACGGCGCGCTTGCAGTCCGCACTTCGACCGGTGTGTAGACTGCTACGTTGATGTCGAATGCATCATTCGAGGACATTCTCTCTGCGCGCAGTATCAGAGTGCAATATGTATTGAGCAGGAAACCATGTGTACTACGGCGAGTTGGCGGCTAATCGTCGAGGTTTAGTTGCGGCAGACCCGCTTAGAAAGGGAACCGTCAACTCGTCTTTTTGCTTGCTTTTTGGACTTTGCGTTTGCCGAAGGTCAGGGGTTCGAATCTCGATCGAGCGCTGGATATTCAGTACTGCTGCTTTCCTTTTTGCCTTCAGATCCCGCACTTTCCGGTTGCGAAATTCTCGCCTAATGTCGCGAGATTCTGGAACTGGCGCTACACTTGGTGCTGGGTTATGGCATATATGTTTGCCTGCAAATCTTACTGACTAAGGCGAGTCGACGACAAATCGTCGGACTTAGATCGGCAGACCCACATAAAGAGGACCGTCGGCTCGTCTTTTTGCCCTTTCGACGTCTTCCAAAAAGGTCAGGCGTTCGAATAGGGGGTTATGTAGTAGATGGTCTTCACTACCTACTGCTCTCTCTCTCCTTTTTGCCCTGGAAATTCCCACTTTTTGGTTAGAACCTTTCCCGAAAATCACGAGGAGATTTTCTAATCATCGATATAGGGACGAATGACGGTCCATCTTGTTTTGTTCCTCGTTCTTGGTTACAGCGAATATGTCACGAAGTACAGTTGCCATTTCTGGGTGGCTTCACTCTCGAAACTCGGCCTCCTTCAGCGATCTCAGGACCGTAGCGGATGCCAGTGTCACTTTCTACTCAAGTCGACTCCAATGTCAAGACCTGTGGACTGTCTTGCAGCTTTCCAATCCTCAGGCCTCCAGGAAGCTTGAGGTCGTTCCGCTTGGATGTTCGCCCATCTGCGTCAGGCGGTAGGTCCACCGCTCTCGACATGAGGCGGGAGGTGTGACTCGTGCATCTCCAGTCTCTTGCTCCTTCGACACAGCGCCGAGGACCTGTTATTCTCTGCCGGCACCAGTAAAGCAATGCAGCTACAGCATCTACCGTTTAGTCTCGCCCAAGAGTCTCAATAGTTTCGCAAAGCGCCTTCGGAGAAACAATGACAGATATCCTTGACTATTGGTAGAATCAGCAACATCGCTTGAATGTCAGTCCGCGACCGACATTCAGAGCCCCGCAATATCCAGACGCCGGCGGAGCTGGTGAGCTCAGCGACGAGACCAGTCAGCAAGCAGACCGGCGAGAGTGTCTTCAAGATTTTCATGCGCCCGTTTATGGAGGAGTCCTGGAAGTACCTTCAAACACATTTCTCCGCCATACGCCTGTCTTCCACGGTCGCGGGCCGCAAGTACCCCGGAAGTCATGGACGAGATGCCATCGTTGTCCCCAGGGTGCCTGTTGCGCTATGGAAACCTCCTACAATCAGTAATCCTTTGAGGACGCGCAATCGGGGAGGAAGCTCAACGTGCACCTTTACCTCACGACATGATCGTGGTGCGAGACCAATACGAGCACATAACCCAGCTGGAGAAATCGCTTCTGGATCCCAAGAATAAGCAGGCGCTCCGCGAATGGCGAGAAAAGACCCGCCTAGCACGCATCGATCGCGGCTTCATGCCCAAAGACGCCAGCGGTCGGAACTCGCGGGTCGGCAGCATCCGAAAGGCCGTGATAGAATGCGTTCTCAGTCAGTCTGGGAGTTCCAACGAGAGTATGACGTAGGAAGACATATCCAGCTCTCGTCTTAGACCTGCTCGACGGCATCATTGATGCCAGGATCTCCTATCGCGTTCGGAGGCAGAGAGCCTCAAACCCTCGCTTTCTGCAAGCCGCAGACTTGCGGACATTGCTTCGTTAAGTAAGATCTGGCGAAGAAGATTCGGTCGATCTCTCCGATACAACAGCGACAACAATAACAGCGACGACGACGATAGCAGACGAGGATGACTCAACAACAACGATACGCTCGGTGAGAGCTTCCAACAAACTTTCCTTGGCCAATACCAATCCTTCGACGGTGGCCAAGGTAGCAGCATGCTTGAAGATGATGAGAACGACGAAGAACCTAAAGAGTAGGCCTGACCAAGAGTTGAGGGCTGGAGAGGTGCTAGCAACGTTTACTGATATGTGTGGAGATGGTGTACTCGCGCTCTTGCAACGCGCTGCATGGGGAGCTCAGTAAGTGAATCCACGACCATGCCGCGTCGCTGACAGTGACATAGGTTCTAAAGAGACTCACTCGACGGAGCACTACCGAGACCTTGTCACAGGCGGCCTCCGAGCAATCAGCCGCCCGTTGCAGCTGAAGCATTCATGTGAGATGATCGAAACCTGGCTTCTGGCCGCCGTGGACGACAGGGGGCCGTCTGGCGTTTTTGTCAGTCCCATTCGATGGACAGAACGCTAAATATACCGCTTCGGATGGACGCACTGACCGACATGGAATTCGAGCCGGAGCAGCCACGATCGTAATCCCTCGAACCGCCTGGTGGCAGCACGAGCGAGGCCCTCACTGCCGCAGTTGCCGTTGAGAGCACGGCGGTCAAAGACGATTGAGGACGATCAGGCCAAATGCTTGGCCCCGTATCGTGTCGGTAGTTGTTGCAGCAATCAAAACTCTCATCAAATCTGATCTGCTTCAAAAGAACGCGAAACGAAGACCAACATTATCCATTAATTCCGCTACGAAAAGCTCTCCACGTGCAAATAACACCCCTGCGCTCCCGTGCCTTTATGTATAGCCCTCGAGTCACTTTGACGAACTAGCAAGTTCCTCACAGTCGACGTCAGTCCCAAGGGGCCACATACAGAAATCGCTGATTCTCCGTGCGCGCCATCGAGCAGGATCGTGATCAGTCGGTCGACGTCCGGACGGCCGGAATAGAATGTTGCGCAGCTGAGGAAAGGCAGTTGGATGCCGAGAGGTAGCTGGTTTGGGAGCAGTTGTTCCGAGGACGGCGATGAGGCCAATTTTGGCTCTGTTTGGGGCGAAGGTAAGGATCTGACGGGTGAGATTTCATCCTCTTTGGTGATTTGTTCACCTTGCTCTTCTTCGTCGACGGTTACACAACAGCAAGGTCCTTTCGATTTATCGCATTGCCAACCGCATTCTTTGGATGCGATGACGGTGCTGTGATCGGTGAATTTGTCGGCACAGGTAACATATATGCTGATTTGCACGTCGATGCCTCGCGAGCGAAGCTTTTCGTATGAGGTGCTGATTTCATTGTTCGCCCAGCGAGCTGAGGAGCTGCTTTTGACGCACCAGACCAGATGTACTCGTCGAATTGGTAGTGTCTTGCTCTGCTTTGTGGCTCGTTCGGAAAGGTGCTGCAAGATTGAGAGATTGAAGGTTATGCCAGTGGAGCCTGATATGAGTAGGACGGAATCGAAAGCTGCGAGATCGGATTGTGAGCCGCCGTAGGGTCCGTCGATGATCGCGATATGGGAAGTATTGGCGATTTGAGTATTTCGTTCTACGTCGCTGTTGTCTTTCTTTTCCGAGATAAGTGCTTCAGAGGATGTGTTGGCACCGTGATAAATCTTCTTCGTGAAGCCTCCATGGCCTTTGAGCAGGAACACCAGATCACCATCATGCGACTCTGGTGTGGATACGATCGTGGCAGGATGACTTTGCATGAAACCAAACTTTGGTATCGAAAGGAGAACATGTGAACCCGGACGCCAGCTCTTGATCGTCCGGCTGGTGATTCGCAGCTTTGTAACGCCACCTTCTAGCTGGACCATCGAAGCTCGACTGACGCGTAGGTTGTTCCAGGCCACCATCAGGAACCGAATGATTCGATCAGCCAGATAGAGACCGATGGGAATGTAGATGTAAACTCGACTTGATAGGGCGGTGCTTGGTAGATGGAGCATGATCGCGACGATGAAGCCGAAGAAGGTGATGATATGCTGGGCCACGAAGAACTCGTAGGAAAGTTCTCGGAGCGGAGCCATCGTGCTCAAGTTCATCCATAGTAGCAGGGCCAAAGCTGCGATCCCAGTAGGCGGACATTCATCGGTCTGCCATTCCAGCTGCATGAGTCCAAACTCTTCCCAACCAGTGCTTTGAAAAGCAAAGTGGAAAATTGCGAGCAGGAGCATCATTCTGGCAGACCATCGATGAAAGACGTTCACACGCTCCCACGAAGTCCCGGTCAAAGTGCCAATCACGCTGTTCTTATTGATCAACAAGATCACAAGAGGAGTCTGCGCCACGGCAAGCCAGCCAGCACGAACTCCAAGAGCTTGCCAGTACTGCGCTCCTTCGACATTGTTGTCGATAAACTCAAGCGCCAGCACGAAGGCCAGATATACGAGGACCAGAAGCACCGTGCCCACAGGAGGAATCTGAAAGCCCGCTTTCTGCATCGGCGCAAACTGAAAATACGACATCTCTCGTCCCATCGCAGTAACAGTCGCAAACCACGTCGACGGAGCATGTTTCGGCCTCGCAGGATCGACCTTCCGCCGAGCAGCTTCTCGCAGTCGACTCTGTAACGTGAGCCAACGCATACACTTGACCAACATCGCCACGCCAACAAACACCACAACTCCATACCAGAAATACTTTGCGAAAATCGCTCCGTTGAATTTGAGATGGGTGTCGTCAAGCAGATCTTGCAGGAAAGCGCTCGCTTGCGTCCGATTGGAGAAGTCCACGCCTTCTGCCGAGAGTGGCTCGATTGACGGGCTCGAACTCATGTCCATTGACATGTCCATTTCAGTCCCTGCGGCGTGGTCGTGCCCTTCATGTCGCCTCCAGAGACTTGTTCGCTGGTCCATCTTCGCGGCCAGTACATAGTACGCTCAGACGTCAATAGGTCCCTCCAACCGGCCAGCGTCCAGTCATGAATAGCACGATCTCCGATATACGACCAGCTGTGGCGTGAACGTGGCGACCAGGATGCGCAATCACAACCGCGACGACTGCTAAGTTAGGGAAGACAACGACGGTATGGAATGGAGGGTAACACTGGCCTTGCATGTCTCAAACAGAGTTCTTTGTCTTTGGGCGGGGACAGGATCGAGAACGTGAATGAGCAAGTTTCCACTCCGCCAGCCCTCGGCACGAATTCATCCGGCGGCGGCATCGATCAAAAAGGAAAAGACTCCTCCTTCCTTCTTGGCCACTATACAAAGTGACTTCACGGTTCTGAGTGCTCTGTACCATCTTTCCAGGCATCGTTCGCCCCAAGCTCTATTCTACTTCTGCAACTATGTTCGCAACGGCCGATCAGTATATCTAGTCAACGCTGGCGAACCAGCGCACGCCGGCGCAGAGAACCTGGTCTCGACGTAGACCTTCTGCATGCGATCCTCCTTCTTGTCGAACGTGTAGTACACCTTGTCCAGGTCCTCAACACGCACCCGGTGTGTGACCATTTTCAAAGGGTCGATCTCGCCAGCTTGGATCTTCTTCAAAAGGTCCTCCCAGTACCGGTGCACTGGTGCTTGGCCGTTGCCAATGAAGCGAATGCCACGCTCCATCAGGCTTCCGATGTTGAAGTGGTTGGTGTAGCCAACGTACACGCCAGTGATTCCAACGCGACCAAAGTTCCTGACACTTTCGATCATCTCGTTCAGGATCTCGCTGGTGTCAGTCTCGAGCCCCAGAGCGAGCTCAGCCGCGTGAATCCAGCCCTTCGGGTACTCGCCAGCTACACACTCGAGTGCAGCGTCTGGACCACGGCCATCGCACATCTCCTTCAGCTTGGCCACGACTCCACCCTTGGTTTCTTTGAGCTGAGAGTAGTCGACCGTCTCAACTTTAGGGTACTTTTCCTTTACGAAGTCCAGTCTCCAGTTGCTGTCAATGACAATCACCCTTCGTGCACCCTTCATAAAGGCGAACTCGGCTGCCATCTGTCCAATTGGACCAGCTCCCCAGACTGCGACGATATCGCCATCGTAGACGGTCGTGTCGACCACGCAGTTCCAGCTGGTCGCAATAACATCCGACAGGTAAAGAGCCTTCTCATCCGGGACATCATCTGGAATCTTCAAAAGATTGACATCGCCATAAGGCACACGCGTGTATTCCGCCTGACCACCAGCAAAGCCTCCGGTGAAGTGGCTGTAGCCGAACATGCCAGCTGTACGACCTCCATACATGGCGTTCTCAACCGTGTTGCTGTTCGTCTTCTCACACTGCGACGACATCTTTTGCTGACAGAAGTAGCAGTCTCCGCAAGCAATCTGGAAAGACGCCACTACTCTGTCACCCTTCTTGAGTCCCTTGACGCCCGACCCCATCTCATCCACAATTCCGCAGAATTCATGTCCCAAAATATCGCCTTTTTGCAATTCGACAACGCTGCCGTGGAGGAGGTGGAGGTCGGAGCCGCAGACTGTCGAGCCCGTGACTTTGAGAATGACATCTCTCGACTCGATAATCTTCGGTTTGGGGCATTCGGCTGCCACCAGTCAGTCTCTCTCCCGACCGCAATTCTCGGATGTACTCACTCATTTCAACCGTGTTCTTGCCATTCCAGATCAATGCAGACATCCTCTCAGACGGGTCTCCATACTTCTCGCGGTCCAGCGCAGGGTTCGTGACATCTTGCATCGTTGTGGCATTGTCGCCATGCCCAATAGCCTGCTCGGCTGTGAACGCTGCTTGTGAGAGTGCCATGATTCTACGGTATTGCTGGAGAGTATTGGAAGAAGAGAACTTGACATCAGGACCTACAGGACTGCCAGATTCGATGTAAATACCTTCTCCATCATCTCGCCTCTCACACAACACAAAGACGAGTGCACGTCATAGTGAGGTGGATAACAGGCGAGCTTGCGGCTGCAGCAGTCGGGGTGGAGACCGGGAGATGATGGCTTCATTGAGTATTGAACGTCATCTGCTCCTGTTGCTTATGCAGCTGATGATGGCGTGGTCGCGTTCAGGAGTGGAGTGGTGGTGTCAACTTGTCAGTGTTGATGCTCGCGCTCGGTGGTTCTTTCATCAAAGTGATGTTTCCCTTGGCAAAACGATGCGGCTGAACCCAAATGCAAAGTCGTTGTTGGTGAGCACGAGTTTTTATAAAGTAGAGTACACATTTTGTTCAGTCTTGGACATCAAGGTGTATCCACTGACTAGTGTGAGCTGCGTTGAAAAAGGATCGAGTTGCACTCATGGTCACTCGTTGGCAGACTAGTTAAGAGTCAAAATCTGTCTCCATACTGCAGAAAAGAATCTTGAATCATGTCCCTTTCTGCTATAACTTCAATGTTCCGCACTCCCTGTGTGCATGTTAAACCACCGGGGCCATGCTGTGACTCTGTGTCCCCGGCGTTCATCCATTCGCTGTCGTGACTTCATGTACTTCATGCATCCATCCATTCATCCACATAATAATCCCACGCTTCGAACTCAAAGAAGACGTGTGCTGTATGTACTCCGCATCCCAATGTCCCAAAGCCCCAGCGTAGATAGAACCCATGTGCTAGATTCTTTTCCCAAACCCTCGGACCATGCACAACAAGTATCCCCGACCTGAACCAGAGAAGAAGAGAGAAAGATTCGAAAAGGAAAGCGCCAGATGCGGGTATCCTTTATGCGCAACGAAGAAGAAAAATAGAACATGCACGCTGTGCAGTCGCAAGGTCCAGCTCACTGCCACGCGTGATTGCGGAACTTCGCAGAGCGACGGATCATCCGCTTGCTGCTACCGCCGCACTGTGAGCCGATGGAGTCGGTGGGGTAGTAGACTCGCGGTTGACCAGCGCTCATCGGGACGGCGAGAGATCCATCGCTCGAGACGGTGAGATCGGAGCAGGTCAGCAGCTCGGTGACTTGGGTGCCTGCGTCGTAGCCCGAGTCGATGTTCAGCGTGTAGTTCGAGCCGGTGGAGCTGAGTTGCGACAGAATCGTGATCATCTTGCCTTTGCGCATTGCAATGGTGTCGCCGTCGGTGTAGAAATGGTAATTCTGGTACGTCAGGTAACTCGAGTCGTCGGCTGCGGCGTTCTTGCGCGCTGCGTTGCATGCCTTTGTCGCCTTGTAGAGCTCGCCATCGGTGGGGTATCCGGAAGTCCAGATCGCCTCGCGGTTGAATGGGGTGCTCTGTCCACCATAGGCTTGGTAGTGGAGCTCCTGGCCTTGGTAGATGACTGGGATGCCATCGACCAGCATTGTTCCAACCAGCACGTTCTTGGCAAGCGCCACATCGCCATTGAGCGCTCCGATTCTTGGCTGGTCGTGATTTTCGCTGAAGCTGCCAAGGAGTGATGTGTCCTTGTAGCCACCAGCTTTGACCTTGTCAATCATTTCGGCCAGCGAGGAGATGTCGCCACCTTGGACGAAGGCGCCACGAAGAGGGAAGTAGCTACGAGAAATGTTAACGAATGGCTATAGTCTCAAGGGGATCAGTAAATACCCACTATGCGTAATTGAAGACACCTTCCATGTAATTTTGATAGCTGCCAACAAAATCCGGATCGTTCATGTATACCTCGCCGAGAGCGTATACGCCGGCTGCCGCAAGGAAGGATGACCAGAAGCCAGTATTCACCTCCATGACCGAATCGATACGAAGGCCATCGATCGAGTAGTCCGAGATGAGTCTACTGATCCAGGAGTTCCAGACGTTCTGTACGGTGGAGTCTTCCGTTCGGAGGTCTGGCAGCGGAACATTGGTCGAGCCCATCCAGCACTGCTCGGTATTTGTCTAATCATCGAGTCAGCAACGGAATGCGCCTCTATTTGGCATACGAAATTCGGTAGGAACGTACCATGTTGTCCTGACTGTAGTTATTGACGCAGTACGGATGGAGGTAATCCTCGCTGTCGAACTGCGGGAACTGGCTGTAGTCGATGGTATCTGGGGCGCCGATCCAAGCGAGGTGGTTCACAACGATGTCCACCATCAGGAACTATCAGGATTCTATCAGTTCTGTGTTCTTTCCAAGACTGGTAGCCTCGAGTGCCGACATTTGCATACCATATTCCGAGAGTGCAATTCTGCCGAGAGAGCGCGCAAATCGTCGGCCGTGCCAAAGTGCTCGTTGACCTGATCGATATCATCTTGCCAATAGCCGTGGTAGGCTGAGCCGTCGATGCTATGGCCTTCGACTTGGTGGGTTACCGGCGAGATCCAGACTGCGTCGAAACCGAGATCTTGGATGTAGTCGAGTCGGTTGATCAGACCGGCCCAGGTGCCGCCGCAGTAGTCCGCGTCAGCAGTATTGCAGGACGCAGTTGTTGACCCGTCGGTACGGGCGAATCGGTCAGTAAAGACCTGATAGATCGATCGCCCTCTCCACGCATCACCATTAGCAGCGGAGCCGATTTGGCACAATGCCAAGAGCAGCACGGCGACAATGCCGGCGATGTTCATGTTGTCGATGTTTGTGGATATTCAAGTGTGTGTAAGTCCTCGATGCTGTGTTCGAGTTCGAGTTTATGTGTGCTGTGTTCCACTAGGAAGGTTCTGAAGTTGTTTGAGAGTGTGTAAGTGTCGACGTATAAGGTCGCAGAAGCTTTGGGGTATAAGGTAAGTGGAGCGGAAGGGTCATGCGGGCGCTAGCGGCTTTTCAGCTGACGAGCCGCGGTGAACATGACAATAGGACTTGCTGATCATGGTGAATAAGGCGGATAGCAAAGGTTTTATGCTTCTGCCGCCCCTCTTCGGTCGGCATCATTCACCTTTACCGTGCTCATTCAGCTGGGGCTCACATGTGTGCGCGCATGGCCTCGTCACAAGGCGTGGATGCACATTCGTCAGCCGGCGCCAATGCCCGGAATGGCAATACGTGGTGGTGGTCAAGGAGCGGCCGTGATGCGCAACGAGCACAGCATGCAGGGACCGGGATTGTTGCCGTGGGCGTGGCCATACAGCAGACACCGAAGTGCTGGTGCCAATCGAAGGACGGATATGCGCTAGAAGGGCAAACCCAAGACCAAGCGGAGGCGAATCTTCTGTTCCTGTAGCCTCGGGCTCGACGGGGATTAGCTGTCGGCTGGCCGCCTGCATACAAGATGTCGGATGTCGATCTATGGTCTGGAGATGGAGCGCCTCTGTCGTAGGTTGCGCAATGCCGCCGCATCTTGCCTCGCCAAATCAACAAGCTCCATCGGACATGGGGAGGAGGGCCGCATGCGCCGAACCGATGGCTGATGGCTGGCTCACCGCGAACCACGGGGGGGAAGGAGGCTTGGGAGCGCAGAGACGCCTCTCATGGCTCCAGAGAGGCGGCCCGAAAGGAAGAGTAGATCGGTCGAGCGGTTACAGCAGCTCTGCCACATGCTGCTTTGTCCATCTTGCCCGATGAGAATTTCTCGCGTAAGTACAGCTTTTGCGTGGCCCAAGAGTCGGGCCGCAACGAGCGAGGGCGCGGACAGGCTTCACAAGCGGATATGCGCGCCATCTGGAGCTCTCGGTTGAGCGTGTCGACGGGCAATTGGGGGTGGTCGATTGGCGGTATGGCAATTGTTTGGCCTGCTGATGTGAAAGCGTGAGGTTGTGCGTGTGGAGCCGCGCTTCTTTCAGCCGAGTTTCAGCAAGCAGCCTGTTTCACCATGCTTGCCTCTGGCGCTTGCGCACTCGACGGCACGTCGACGCGTGTAGGGCAAGACATCTCACTGCCATTGTCCACGCGACAACGTTCTCCTGCGGTTCTACGTACTCTGGTACTTTCTCAGGCACTCTCTCAGGCACTCTCTCAGGCACCGGCACGCAGTTCGGGCACTTGCGACGGTCCGCGATGCTTGACCACGGATGGCTTCGAACAGAGTTCTCACCCATCGGATCTCACCGCAGCAGCCCAGTATCAGCCGTCTACCACCCACACGCCGACGGGTCGCTGTCGTCAGCGACGCACCCTCTGCATGAAGAGCCATGGAGCTCATCAGATGCCTCCGCGCACGAGCTGTCAGCTCGACGAGCCGTGCCAGCCCGTTTCGCGAAGCCTCTCACCGGCTGCCATTCTCCTCAAATGACAACTCATCACCATCCTTCACACCACTCCCTCCCTCCGTCTTGAGATCGTCGCTGCATCTGCTCCCATGACCAGCCTTCAGCGCGGCATACATCCATACCCTACCACACACCTTGCAGGAGCAGCAGCAGCAGAGAAGCATCCACGCGCAGGAAGCAAGTCGCGTCGTGCAGCCAGCCAGCCAGCCGATCACTGGCAGCGCCAAACGAGGTGGGGCTATCCCAAGCCATATACCAGCACACCATTCATCACCAAACCACTTGCCACGCTTCTGCACACACGCGGAAGATCGTGGGGCAACCACGTTCTATAGACGAGACGAAGGAAATTCATGCTTCCCCAGCCCCCGGTAAACCCTGAGTACAATGGTAAGGTAGGTAGTCACTCGTCGTCGATATCATCTTGGCACTCGTCAATCGAAACATGAACAAAATACGCAAGCAGGTCCCCGGCGGTCACCACACCTACCAAACTGGCATAGGTCACACTCACACACGGAAGCGGTCAGCAGGCAACCCCCCAAGAAACAAACCTCCGAACCACAAACCAGACAAACCGCGCGCGTGCCTGACAATCGTCGTCATCATCATCCAAGCCGGCTGCAACCAAACCCGCCACAAATACATGTCAACAAGTAGATTCTTCCGATGATTCCATGTCGTCAGCACCTTGAACCCGAAAGGTCCGCCAACGAGAGGCGAAGGGTACCTCGTAGGAAGTCGTGAGTAAGTAGTAATAGCCGTGAGTAAGATGCCACGGCAGAGCATACACACAAGTCTCAAAGTATACTCCGAAAATCAATAAGAGGGGGCTCACGCGTGCCTTTTTGTACTGCCTCCACACCGGTCGTGACTCGCAGTTGGCGGCACGCACGAGCGCACCCACCGGAACATGCAAGTACGGAATCCTGCAGGATAAATCTCATGCTCGCCACGCAGCGGCTCAAGCGACAACGATGTTGATGATGATGATGATGATGATGATGATGATGATGACGCCGTACATAACTTCTTCAGCCTAATAATGCAAAATCGTTCCCTCCACACATCTACATATGCATTCCCTTTTCGTTCAGCCTCACAGCACAAATATGCAATCCTTCAGCGCCCTTGCACCTTCGCATATGACAGCAAACCCTACGGCACTCGAAGTATTCCCCATGCGAGAGCGGCATTCGTCTGCTGGCCTCTCCTCACTCGTGCAACATAATGATGCGGAATTACCTAAACACTTCCGTTCGCTCGTACACCTTGCACCCTGCCTCATGCGCGTGCGGCTGCTGTACTGCTCGTGCGCCCCAGAAACCCAAAAGAAATACGTCGAGAGCTGTTGAAAATCCCGCGAATTGTGCTGTTCGCGTCGTACCCCCGACGTCGTGGCGGAAAACTTGAAAACAAAATATGAGCTTCCGGCGCAGTGTATGCTCGGCTCTATTTGGCAGGTGCAATTGTGCCATGGCAAACGCGCGAACATTTGACACCGCAGCAAAGCGGTGACGCGAGTGCGGTCCTGAGATGCGACTAATGGAATTACTGGATGCGCGTCGCGGGATTAGCCAGCCATTACAGACCGCATGGCAATCGCGAGGTGCCAACCCATGCACGCGAACATGTGCTGGGAACCGTGTGACGAGCCTCGGGTTCTCCACTTTTGCCAGCTCCTGGTGCGCATGTGCCGCATACAGCGAGAACACCAAAATCCGGACATGTGGGGAGACGGTAGTCGTAGACTCTCCATGTGTGTGCCGTCAGCCATCATGGCTCGAAATCTCGCCATTGTCGCGACATGTTCCAAAGCCATTGTTGCACTCTGCATGCGATGTTGAACTGCAAAGAAGCCACAAGCCACATCGTGGAAGTGGGGCAACATTGCGGCGCGAGTGTCGAGCAAGTGACAAAGACATGGCTAGCAACAGCGCAATTGGACACTCAATGAGCTGCGTACCCTGGCGCTACTCTTCGATAAGAGTCGCTTCGGTCGCTGCCAGATGTTTCAGGTCTGCTGCGCGATGAGCTGCCTGGCGCTTGTCGGATGGGGAGATTTACTTGTGGGTGCACATGATTGGCGCTGGTGGTGCGCACAGGAAATGGTCGACCCGTGCCATTGGAAGCGGAAATCGGAATATCGCCTGTCGTGGGTGTGTGTTCATTTACGCTCGAGTGAGAACTTTGGCTCGGTGTATCTTCACCTCGCAGCAGTGCTCGCGTGGATGGCGACAATTGCGGCGCAAGGTGGCTTCTCCTGTTGTGACGCTCCATCATGCTGACCGCCCAAGCTTCCAGGTCCACGGGCGTGCGCTTTGCTGCTTGCAAGAACGGGTCGGTGTCGTACAGCTCCTGTGGTGTTGGTCTCTGCTCCGGCACCTTCATCAAGCACTTGGCGATGACGTCTTCCAGAATCTGAGGAAATGCCTCGCTCTTGGGCAGCTTCGGCGCAGGCTCGAGGACGATCTGTTGTAGCAGGTCGAGAATGCCTTGAGGTCCGCTTGCCTCCTCTTCTCCATCATCTGCCGAAGAGGTGAATGGGAACTTCCCTATCGCGAGCTCCATGAGCGTCAAGCCCACACTCCACACATCGCTTTTGACAGAATACGGACTGCCCTGAATGCGCTCTGGTGCCATGTATGTTCCAGTCCCCACGAATGTATCTGCTACACTGTTTTCCAGCTCGGAGGATACTCCAAAGTCGCACAACTTGATCTGGCCTCTGCTGTTCACGAGAACGTTGGAAGGCTTTATGTCTCTATGCATGATTCTGTGGGCGAGGTACAGATACTTGAGACCGCCGAGGATGGCTTCTGCAATCTTGCCCAAGACATCGACACGGACTGGCCCAAAATTCTTCGATATGCTGTCAAGGGAACTGGCAGCAAAAGTCAGCAATAGGCGATGGCCTTGCCCTCGGCAATGAACTTACCCAACATCCATATACTCCATGCACATGGTGACATCATTCGACTCGTTCATGAAGGCGCCATAAAAGGACACAATGTACGGCGAGTTGCACTCGTGCATAATCTGCAATTCCCTCACGATGCGCTTCCTAATCTCTTTCTTGGCCTCGACATGGATGATCTTTCTTGCCATGACGATGTTCCAGCCTTTGTGCCGCACTTTACTGACAGTGCCTCCGTTGCCTGATCCCAGCTCTTTCAGGACCTCGAGGTCTTCGCTTCTCCAGTCTGGCCTGAATTCGACGCCGATCTCGAGGGTATCTGCTCTCTTGCCATCAGTGCCCAGTGCTCCGGGCAGCCGTGAATCCTCGTCTGAAGGCACTGCCGGCTTGGGAGGGGCGCTCAAGGCAAGACCTTTGACGTTCTTCCTCTTCATCGTCCGTGCCGTACCGATGGTATTGCTCATGTTGGCGGTGATTGTCCGCCTTGGCCGGCGATTGGCAGAGTTGGGCCGGAGGGTTGCTCTTTGCTGGGAGGCAGTCGTGGCGAAGCGAAAGGGACACGTCTGTGCAGCAGCTATTGTGGCAGGGGGATGTCTCAGCAGGCAGGATGTGCGTCAAGTCCGTGCCCAACCAGATAGGTGCGTGGATCTGGCGGCGGCAGTGAAGCAGCAGTCGGCCAATTGACAGCCAGAAGCCAGCATGCGAGTGCGCGTGGAGGGTGCCGAAGCGGCAAGCGGCGAGTTGGAGGGCAGCGAAGACACTTCCAATAGGCAGCCGGGGGAATGATTGATATTGTATGCTCTGGATCCGTCAACTGCAGGAGGCGTCCTTCACGCAGGCCCCCGGTGCGACAGGAGTAGTCGTGGGAGTTGCAATGCTGCAGGTGTGCCGCGAAACCGGCCGATTGTGGGGTCCCGTGCTTCCAACACAAGTGTCAGAGTATTGGCTGCGCGATACGGGCGCGCTGCAGACACGAAGACTCAGACGCGGGAGCCGTGCGGGTATTGGTGTGGAAGCTACACACAAGGGGATAATGATGCCGTCTTCATTTCCTCCAAACAATATCGGAGACTTTGAGCCTTTTTCTCGAAGCGAGTGAGCGCTGCAGGGGCAAGTGTGGACAAAGGGAATCTGTCTGAGAACTGCACGCACGAGACTATGCTCGGCTACATGCTTTCGTGACCGAGCGGTGATGACAGCAAGGCGGACATGTCTCACTGGTCGCGCATACGGTGAGGCTGAGAGTAGTGCCCGTGGACAGTAGTTGTCGTCGGTGGAGGTACGGCAGTCGATGCCTCAGGTATATCGGAACTACCTTCCACCGATCACCGAACATCCCGAAAACGGATAGTCACGTGAACTTGTCGCGTAACTCAAAGCAACCACACGCTCTTCATCGCCATCTTCGCAAGGTCCACCTCTGCCACCACCTCGCCGAACTGACCGCGCGCGTCAACATGGCCGACTTCTTCGATACCACCGCTGCGGTCGGCTCAGACGACGAGGAAGAAGAGTTTGATGAGGAGACTGGCGAGGTGATTTCCTCAAAAAAACAGAAGTCAACGAACGGCGCGAATGTGGACGACTCGAGCGAAGAAGAGGAAGACGATGACGACGAGGAGGCGCAGCGTATCCGCGAGGGCTTCATCGTGGACGAAGATGAGGATGAGGACGAAGAAGCCAAGCGGGAGCGGAAACGAGAGCGCAAGAAGCGGCGACGCGAAGAGCGCGAGCACGAGGAAGAGCTCGACGAGGAAGATCTGGACCTGATTGGCGAGACCCTACCAGACGAGCGTCGGCGACCGGAACAGCAGAGCAAGTTCAAGCGACTGAAGCGCGGTCACAGAGACAATCGAGATGTCAGCGATTCTCGGGGCGTGGAAGACATATTTTCGGATGAGGAAGATGGTGATGGCGACATGGTCCCTCCTCGCCGTGCCTTTGGTGGCTACGATGATGAAATGGACGGCTTCATCGAGCAAGACGAGTTTCCCGATGAGGATGCTGGGCAAATGGATGAAGATATGGGTGTCCGCGCACCACGTAGGGCTGGCATGCCTGACTTCAGCAATCTCAAGGACTCTGGTCTCGGCGAAGCTGAGCTGGAGGATATGCTAAGCGCTTTCGGTACCGGCGAGGAGTTTATTTGGGCGCTCGAAGCTGAGAAGGACAGAAATGAAGACTTCATCGACCCAGACAAGCCTCTTGAGCTCAAGGACGTGTTTGAGCCGTCTCAGCTAACAGAGCGCATGCTCACAGAGAGGGACAACGATATTCGTGTCAACGACGTGCCGGAGCGCTTCCAATTGGCGCGCGAGCCATACAAGGACCCTAACAAGCTATCTGATGAGCAGATCGCGATTCGGAATGCTGAAGAGGCCAGCTGGATCGCCGGCATTTTGTTTCCTAGGAAGCGCCTGGAGCCGAACCTGAGAGGGCCATTCGAGGCTGCCATCAAGCAAGTACTGCAGTTCATGAACGTGGACGACCTTGAGCCCGCCTTCATCTTTCAAAACCGTAAAGACTATCTCATCCATTCCGAGCAGGTGCCCAACAACGACCCGAACGGACCGCCCTTCACTATCAAAGCCGAGAAGCTCCTCAATCAGACTGATCTTTGGGATGTCTTTGAGCAGGACCTGAAGTATCGAGCATTTGCTGAGAGGAGAGATGCGATTCAGAACAACGTGCAACAACTGAAGGAGCTTGAGCCTGATTTCAACGGTGAGATCTTTGATGATCTTCTGCCTTTGGCTGCACAGCTGGACGACCTGCAAGATTTGCAAGATTACCTCAACTTTCAGTACTCGCTCCAACTGAAGGATCTCAGCATCGCTGATGCTGAGGCGAATGGTACACAGAAGCGAGCACGTGGCACCCGCAGTCTTTGGGACAAAGTACGTTCAGGACCAGCATATCACCTTGTTCGAGCTTTCGGCATCACAGCAGACGGCGTAGCGCAGAACGCTGAGAATCAAGCCGTCGGTCGACGTCGATACACAGAAGACCCAGAACGCTCACCCGAGGACATTGCGGATTCGCTGATTCGGGATCCGGACTACAAGACTGGCGAGGATGTCCTCACAGCAGCCAAGGCCATGTTTGTCGAGGAGATCGTGATGAGTCCTCGGATGCGGAGACATATGCGCAAAATCTACTATGAGCATCTGGTCTTTGATTGTCACCGCACCGAGAAAGGCATGAAGCAGATCAACGCAGACCACCCCTGGTACGAGTTCAAGTACCTGCGCAACCAACATGTCCGCTATTTTCTCGTTGAGAAGCCCGAGTTGTTCTTGCGCATGCTCAAAGCCGAGGCAGAAGGACTAGTGGAAGTCCGAGTGAAGCTGCGCGGCGAAAAGCGCATCAAACTGGACTTGCAGAAAGCCATCGAATCCGACAACTTCTCGGCAGTGGCGGATGTGTGGAATGGTTTGCGTCGGGAGGTCCTTGACACCGCGGTCACAAAAATGCACCGCATCATTGCCAAAGGCGTCAAGGACAACCTCAAGAATGAATGCGAGAACAAGATCGGTGTGTATTGCCGAGACGCATTCACGCAGAAGCTCGACCAGGCGCCGTACAAGCCCAAGGGCATGGAACTTGGCACGTACGCCAGAATCCTGGCTTTGTCACACGGGGACGGAAACCGCGGCGATGCAATCTGCTGGGCCTTTGTCGACGAAGCTGGTGCCGTGAAGGAAAATGGCAAGTGGGCCGATCTTCGACCTGGCAAGGAGGAAAAGTATATCCCAGACGGCAAGGACATTGAGAACCTGAAGGACGTAGTGCGGCGCAGGAATCCCGACGTGATCGCAGTGTCGGGCTTTTCTGTTGAGACATACAAGCTCTACCAGGACTTGAAGGAGGTTGTGAGAAAGCACGACCTCCACGGTCCTACCTATGAAGATCCAGACGAGGATCGCGAAGTCACAGACCCGCTTGACGTGGTGATCCCACAAGATGAGGTTGCCCGCCTCTATCGGAACTCGGATCGGTCTGCTATCGAACATCCAGGAATGCCGCCGTTGACACGATACTGCGTTGCTCTCGCCCTCTACATGCAGAATCCGCTCAAGCAATACGCAGCGCTCAAGAGGGACATCACCTCCATCACCTTCGATCCGAACCAGAATCTTCTCCCTGAAGACAAGCTCCGGCGATACCTTGACACCGCAATGGTTGACATTGTGAATCTCGTTGGTGTCGACGTCAACGAGGCCGTACACGATCCATACACTGCCAATCTACTCCCATACGTCTGTGGGTTGGGCCCAAGAAAGGCTGACAATTTGATCAAAGCTGTCGGGCACAATGGCGGGGACGTGGTCAACCGTTCCGATCTGGTCGGAGATCTGGACAGACATCTTCGACCGGCTGTGGGGCCCAAGGTGTTCACCAACTGCGCCAGTTTCCTTTACCTCATTTGGAACGATGATCCCGAAGCCGACTATCTCGACAACACGAGAATACACCCTGAAGACTATGATCTTGCACGAAAGATCGCGGCCGACGCTTTGGAGCTCGATGAAGAAGATATCAAAGCTGAAACGGACGATAACGGCTTGGGTGCTGTTGTGCGCAGACTGGTCAAGGAGGATCAGCAAGACAAGGTGAATGATCTCGAACTGGAGCAATACGCCAAGCAGCTCGAGGACCGATTCCAGCAGAAAAAGCGAGCTACCTTGGAGACCATTCGCGCTGAACTGCAAAACCCCTACGAGGAACTCCGACGAAACTGGAACTCCTTGACAACTGACGAGCTGTTCACGCAGCTCACTGGCGAAACTCGAGATTCGCTCATGGATGGCATGATTGTGCCGGTCTCAGTCAAGCGAACTTTCCCGGACCACATCGAGGTCAAGCTGGAATGCGGTATTGACGGCGGTATCTCTGAAACCGAATACCCAGAGGACATGGTGCGACAGCAGATCGAGTCTCGGCGGATGTGGGCTACCCATCAAGTGATACAGGCCAAGCTGAGCTTCATTGATCGCAAGAAGTTTACTGCGCAGTTAACATTGCGCGAGTCGGAGTTGCGCAAGCCGTTCCGTCGAAACTACGATCATGGTCTTGAGGAGTGGGATGACGTGCAAGAAGAGCAAGATCAAAAGGCGATGAAGAAGGCCACTGAAAGCAAGACCGGCCGGCAAGTGAGAGTCATCAAGCACCCACTGTTCCGTCCTTTCAACTCCCAGCAAGCCATCGAATTTTTGCAGTCGCAAAATCGTGGAGACTGTGTTATTCGTCCATCATCCAAAGGACCAGACCATTTGGCTGTTACATGGAAAGTCGCTGAAGGCGTCTACCATCACATCGACGTTCTGGAACTGGACAAGGAGAACGAGTTCAGTGTTGGCAGAGTGCTCAAAGTCGGCAAGGCCAGCTATTCCGATCTCGATGAGCTGATCGTTCTGCACGTGCAGGCCATGGCGAAGAAGGTCGACGAGATGGCCAACGATGAGCGCTTCCAGAACGGTACGAAGGAGCAGACAGGTAAGTTCGATCATCGACCGACACCTATCCCGCGTGCAAATACTAACATGATTTCATAGAGCAATGGTTGACCACATACACCGAAGCCAATCCCAAGCGATCGATGTATGCCTTCTGCCTAAACCGCGCATACCCAGGCTACTTCTACCTTTGTTTCAAAGCCGGCTACACCGCCCCCTTGGCCCACTGGCCGGTCAAAGTCATTCCGCAAGGCTTTGAACTGCGAGGAAACAAGTATCCGGACGTCCGAGCACTCAAGAACGGTTTCAAGTTGATCATGTCGAATATGGCCACACAGAATGGTGGTGCTAGGCGGTAGGATGGCCTGGGCCCAGACAGGCGATTGATGAGAGGAGAGGCGACTGAGAACTCTGTGTTGTTTACTTAGCGTTCTTTTGCTTGCGGGACTACTACCTTATTGAGTACTCGAGAAAGCTGGCATCGGCATAGCGGATATGATTCGTGTGGCGACAGATAGGCAGTCAAACCGACGGACCCAACTGTGAATGCCGGGCGGAGAAGTCTTGGATGTATTTTGTATACTATTGAAAGCGGCGGAAGAGCGAGCGAGCTACCTCTACAGTAGCTCCCTCTCTCTATCAAAAGCGAAGAACTTCGGCTCGGACATTTTCTTTGCACTGCTCTTTGACACAGCCGGTTGTGCGATCACTAAACACTCTTTTGCAGAAACCCAACCATGGTGCTGGGGCATGGTATGCTGCAGTCAGAGTACTCGGCAGCTGTGCGAAGCTTTGTCATCATGATCTGCTGCTATTGCTGCTGCTACTGCTGCTGCTGCTCCTGCTACTGCTGCTACTGCATAATGCATAATGCATGCAGGAACAGGCAATTGGTGGGTTGAGACTACACAAAACAGTCGGCTGCATCTGATGATGTTTAGTGAACAGTTTCGCCAGTACTAACCACTGTGCTTGTGAGAATGAGCTGTGGTGGCAATGTGATACCGTATCTCTGCGAACTTGGAGTTCTTTCATCCCGAACTCTTCATCGTACGCACCGTCTTTTTCAGACCCGGATCGGACGGACTCCAATCCGTCTCACCGATCCTTCCTATGTACGTCAAACTTCCATAGAGACGGGGAAAAAAAAGTCCTTCTAATAATTTCCGAGGATATTCTTTTCCGTCATTATTACGATACGTGCAGTTGACGACAACGATGATGACGATGATGATGATGACGATGATGATGATGATGATGATGATGATGATGATGATGATGATGATGCGTTGCGTCCAGAGTGTCGGCAACTCGCGGAGCATAGAATTCTTTGTTTCATCCGTGTCGTGTCGTTGTGGCGTCATTATTGCCTCGCGAAAGTCCAGTCCATATTGTGCATGCAATGCAATAATGCAGGGCAGGATGCAAGTCTCTCTTCTGCAAGCTGCATGGCGCTTATCAACTCATACAGGACTTCTTTGTCCACAGAACATAGACCGGAGTCGTGCTTCGGACGATGACATCAAATCCAACTAGAATTTTTTAATTTTTTTTTTAGTTACAGTAGTCTAGCCTCGAGGCTTCCGGGGAGCTACGCTACTTGGTTTGCATTCAACGTCACGGTGGAACCGTAGAGAGAAACTAACTCCACAAAAGTAGTGTGGTAGGAATACGATGATGAATGATGTGTAAGCTGTGCCGAGCAAAGCTTTTGCAAGGACGTCGGTGTTTAGTCAGTGAGTGTGCCTAGACTATGCTGCCACCACTGCTGTAGCACAGTAGAAAGAAGGAGAAAAAGAAGAAGGAGGGTTCGCCACGGCTCTGGGGGTTTTTTTTGTTGGTACTGTATATAATACACTGACTGCTCTTACTTCTTGTTCCGCTGCTATCTTTGTCGCTCTTCTTACTCCTACTCCTCCTGCTACTACTACTACTACCCTACCTTGTCACTCACCGCACCCGTTCCGTTCTACCTATCCTTCTCTCAAAAGAATTACTCTAACGTCAATCAATCAATCAATCAATCAATCCTCCCAACAACAACAACAACAACAACAACAACAACCTCCTCCGCTTTCCAATCACCACCCAAAAATGCCCTCCTTCACAGTCTACAAAGGCCACGAATCCGGCAAAATCTCCGCCGCCACAACAGAAAAAGCTTCGCTCGACCGCGACCAGGTCCTCCTCCGCGTCACAGCCTCCGGCCTCTGTGGCACAGACCTGCACTTCCGCACCGCAGACATGGCGTTGGGCCACGAGGGCGTCGGCATAGTCGAGGAGCTGGGTCCGCAGGTCGCGTATTTGAAGAAAGGGGATCGTGTTGGGTGGGGGTGAGTTCAAAGAAGAAGAAGAAGAAGAAGAAGAAGAAGAAAAAAAAAAGACACTGGAGCAAGAGAGAAAAGAAGAATGGGTTGGAAGTAAATGGGTTCTAACGAGGTTTGGGTTTTTTTCTAGGTACTTGCACGACTCCTGCGGACACTGCCAGGAGTGTCTCAGAGGGAATGAGACGTATTGTCCCGAGCGCGCGTTATATGCTATTGCGGACAAGGACCAAGGATCTTTCGCTAGCCATGCTGTGTGGAGAGAAGCCTTCTTGTTCAAGATTCCGGATTCGATCAGCGATGAGGCTGCGGCTCCCTTGATGGTATGTCGAGGGATCAGCGCCATCTGGGAGAGCGGATTCTGACAAGTCTGCAGTGTGGTGGTGCGACAGTATTCAATGCCCTGCACGCGTACAACGCCCAGCCGACAGAGACCGTTGCCGTCATGGGCGTCGGAGGCCTGGGACATCTTGCAATCCAGTTCGCCGCTAAAATGGGGTGTAACGTCATTGTCATCTCAAGCAGTGACCGCAAGAGAGAAGAGGCACACAAGCTCGGTGCTTCGGAGTTCGTCGCCACCGAGAACGTCGACCAGATCCAAACCTCGAGGAAAATCGACCGTCTTCTCGTCACCATGTCTGCACAGCCAGAGTGGCAGAAGATCGTTCCGGCACTCGCACCGGGCGCCACGATCCACGCTTTGTCTGTCGATGAAGGCGACTTCAAGATTCCGTACATGCCCTTGCTCGAATACGGTCTGAGTGTCCAGGGATCCATCGTGGCGCCACGTTACATCCACAATCGCATGCTGGAGTTTGCGGCTCTGCACCAGATCGAGCCTATCTTGGAGAAGTTCCCCATGAATGAGAAGTCCATCAACGAGGCCATGGACAAGTTGAAAGAGGGCAATGTCCGGTACCGCGGCGTTTTTGTTCCAGAGAACTAGGTGATGAGCGGCAGCGCAGGGAAGTACTGAAGCAAGTGCTGCTTGGTACTCGGCGGTTGATATCACAGATGACAAGGATGAGCATTACTGAGCATAATGCATTGATGATATGAGCCATTTGTCGAGCTCCAGCGATTCTCCAGAGTGTATTCGTAGACATGATCGCGCGGAATCCTCGTCCGTCGCCATCAAGACGTGGCATCACGAGGGATGCGTGCTGTTGTCGCTGACTTTGGGTTGGTCAGGTTGCGCATGAAGGCCGCTGATGAAAGAGCATGTCTCACTCGAGCAGCGAGGCTGGATACTCAAACGTCTTTTGCATGTGGTCTTTGAACGTATCGCTATCTGGCGTTTGAAAGCCAGACGGATGGTCCATCTTAGGGGGATTTGTCTCGACTTCTATCGTGACCTAATGCAGTGTCAGCCAAAGTCGAAGCCGCGGATCTGACAAACCACACTGAGTTTCTTGTACCTCTTCGTCCAGCGATGAGAAGTCCAGTCCAATGCAGGGTGTGGTGGGCATCTCTTGGGGCGGTTGGGCATCACTCACCGGTCCATCGTTGACAAGACCAACATCCATCATGGCTTGGAAGACTCCATCCTTGACACGGTCTTCGCGGTAGAGCTTCCGTATCTGCCCAAAGAAGAGATCATACAGCTCCTTTCCTTTCGCAGCATCGGCAGATGCGTGAAAGCTAGGTTTGTTGCCTTTTTTGGTTGAGGCTAGGAGAGTAAATTGGGAGACTAGATGTGCAGTCAGGGAGACTGCCGTGTCAGTGAACGCAAGCTCGTGCTTACCGCAGAGGACCTCCCCGTCGATCTCCTGCACGTTCTTTTTCCACTTGCCACCGTGGTCGTCGTCCCACAGCTTGACTTTGAGCACCTTGGAGGCCATAGATTCGGCCTCCTTGGCAGTGTCTTCCTTTGCGATGGCTGCCAAGATCAACAGCCCTTTCCCAATGCTGGAGATGAGCTGGCCATCGACAGTCACCGAGGCGGATTTGACACGCTGGATGACAGCTGGGATTGCCAGTCAGCGACATGTGTGATGGACAGAGTGATCGTCTCGCGCGCATTGATTGGGTGGCACTGACTTTTCATGCTGGCAGCCGATCGTGGTGCGGGAACGGTCCAATGACAGAGCGGGCTGGGTGATACAATACACGAAACCAAGGGTTGCAAAGCGCGTTGGCGGTCCGCAAATCAGTGAAGCCAGCTGGTCACAATGGGAGTTGCACCAGCGGTGGGCAGAGTTGCCGGGGTGCGCTGCAGAGTCGCGTGAGGTGGTGCTAGAAAGCGAAACCAGAGTGTGTGTGTGCGTGATGAGTGAGTGCATGTGACGTGTCGCAATGGGGAGCGTGTTGTTGCACCGGCGAGAGGAAGTTAGAACTAGTGTCGCGCTGTCTTGGCACAAGGCCTCCGCAGCGCCAGCACCCGCTGCCCTCTCATGCGTCGGACAAGGAGGCCCTCACTAACTACTGCCCGCTGCCATCGTTGACATTTGCTGCCGCCTTCCAACACCGCCGCCCTCCTCGAATGCATCGGACACGACGCCTCCCCGCGCGCGCCCGACAATCACCCTCCCGCCCGCCATCCGCATCACCATCATTACCGCAAACGAGCTGCGTCCCCGAATCCCCAGACCGACTCCTGCGTCTCGCTGAGGCCGCCCCTCTACGAGCGTCGCGTGTCGCGCGCATCCCCCACACAGCATGGCCGCCCGGAAGCTGCAGCAGGAGATTGAGAAGGCACGCCTGCCCCCCGGAACCGCTTGCCCATGGACGCGTGCTGACAGCCTGCGCAGGAGTTCAAAAAAGTCGCCGAGGGCGTGCAATTGTTTGAGGGCATCTACGAGAAGCTCACACAGTCCACCAACTCCTCACAAAAGGAGAAACTTGAGGATTCATTGAAGAAGGAGATCAAGAAGCTGCAGCGGAGTCGAGACAAGATCAAAGGCTGGGCAAGTCAGAATGACATCAAGGACAAGAAGCCGCTGCAAGATCAGCGCAAGCTGATCGAGACGGTAAGCTCTCCATGTGTGGCCTTGCAGAGCCAGGTGCGGCCGTGACTGATGCGTACCTGCAGCAAATGGAGAAGTTCAAAGCTGTCGAGAAGGAGATGAAGACCAAAGCTTTTTCCAAGGAAGGTCTGAATGCCGCTGCAAAGTTGGATCCCAAGGAGAAGGAGAAGAACGACGTTTGCGACTTCCTGCAAGAGATGATTGACGAGCTAGGGCGGCAGATCGAAGCCCTCGAAGCGGAAGCTGAGTCTCTCTTGGCCGGTCTGAAGAAAGGCAAGAAGGACTCGGGGAAATCCGATCGCACGGCGGAACTGGAATCGAGGGTGGAAACACACAACTGGCACATTGGTAAACTGGAGCTTGTGTTGCGATCGGTGCAGAATGACAACATCGAGCCCGAACAAGTGAAGGATTTGGAGTCCGATATAAAGTACTATGTCGACTCGAATCAAGAACTCGACTTTATGGAAGACGAAGGGTTATACGATGCGCTAAATCTGGAGGAAGAAGAAGGGCTGTACGGCATGCCTGCGGACAACGACAAGGTCTCAAGTCAGGACACACAGAGCATTCAAGACGAGCCTGCCGATGCGGAAGAGTCAGCACCGGCGAAGAAGCCGCCCACAAAGTCGAAAACGGTATCAGAGACCACAGCGAGGAGACCAAGTGTACAGCTCAAATCGACATCGCAACCTCTACCGCCTTTGGCGACTTTGCAAAGTATACCGAATAGTAGCAACAGCAAAGCTCCCGAGACAATGAAGCCAGCACCTCTCCCCTCGATACCGACCGGCCAACCGCTGAAGTATGCATCGGCGGCGGCAGCAGCGGCTGCCAGTGATAAGAACGGTGTGGGGATAGCACCCCTCCCCCCTCCACCGGGAGCGGTCAAGTCGAGCGCAACGTCTTCACCAGCTGTTACAGCCGCGCTACCAGTCACGCCCTCACCCGCAAAGCCTGAACCCTCCAAGTTCTCCGAGCATGCGACGAAACAGCCCCCGCCAGAGACGAAAGCTCCCGAAGCCGAGCCCACGACTTCATCACAAGCTTCGAAGGTGTCATCGGTCAAGCCTTCACCACAAGTCTCCAAAGCAGAGCCCGCCGCCGAAGCACCCACTGTCAAGATCCCACAACCACCTAGTCCGGATTCCGGTATCGCAGGTATCGCATCGTCACGCGGCGAGGTGGAGGACGATGAGGAAGAGTGCATCTTCCACCTGCCTTCATCGCTACAAGATCTGCTTGGCTCGTTTGAGGAGACAAAGCAGCGAGCCAAGTCGGACCAGCCATTCGATGCAAACTTGCTCAACGCTTCGCGACTGACTTGTCCCACGCCGATGGACGCTGAGAAGCCCAATCACTACAAGCCGCAGAACCCATACGCGTACACACCACCACATTACCCTCAAGAACCTCTGGGCATATTTGATGATCCTCGGCTGTACAGTCGGATCGATCAAGATTCGTTGTTCTATGCTTTCTACTACAGACAAGGAACATATCAACAATATCTTGCTGCAAAGGCACTGAAAGGTCAAAGCTGGCGGTTTCACAAGCAATACCAAACTTGGTTCCAGCGACACGAGGAACCCAAGAACATAACAGAGGAGTTTGAGCAGGGCACCTACCGCTTCTTTGACTACGAATCCACATGGTAAGTGGCTCTGCTATCGAAGATATTGTGATTGCGTGCTGATTGTGTCGTGCAGGATGAACAGGAGAAAGGCCGATTTTAAATTCGCGTACAAGTTTTTGGAGGACGACCTCTGAAAGATGTGCACTCCTTGCTTCCTTTCCGCTCTTTTCTTCCACACTCTTGGACGTATCACAGTAGCTCAAGGCTTCTCGCTCCGGCTTCAGTTTAAGGAATCGAATATCACGGCCAAGTGCCCCATTTCGGCGCTCGCACCGAACAAATCACTCTGTTTCCACTTCCCGCTCACTCTGTACTGACCATAAGTCTTGCCGTATTGCTGACCGCTTCACAAGCTCCAATGGACCAATCATAGGGCCAGAAAATGACTTTTTCCAAAAAGGCACAAGGCTGCAAGGAACATGCCACTACTAGATGCAGCCTGCAGCTTCGCCTACTGCGAACTCTCGCGGACCACGTTCGAGCCCGCTCTGTCCCAGGTGGTGCAAGCGCTGCGCCGCCGCCGCCCAAGATTACCAAGAAAAAGTGCGGCCTCTGCCGCAAAGCCTCGTCGAGCAAGCACCGCGCATGTTCACTGCGAACTGCAACGCGGCTGCCGGGCGACCGGCTGGCAAGGCTTCACAGCCTGCAGATCCGGTAGGGTGCACCACGTCCTCTCCTAACCATCGGGTCTAAGCGTGCCCATCGAGCGCTTCTGCTGCCTTCCGCCATTCCTTCAGCCTTGCTGTGTTGATGCCTAAGGCAGCACAATATCTCGACCACAGCATCCATGCTTCAGTATGAAGGCAACCACATCCTCCTGCTCAGCCCTGTTCGAGAAGACGTGATGAGTCACGGATGGGAAGGGGTTTCCTGTATCGTCTACACAGAGCCTCCCACTGTCGCACGAGGGATCCCGTCGCGGATCAGGTGCCACGACCTTGGAACTCAGCCCAGCGTTTCGATCGATGTTTTGCTCATCACAAGGCAGACCAGAAACGCGGCCTCATCGCTGCCGACAACCAGATGCCTCATCATGCGCACGTTGCCTTCGCATGGGGAAGACGATCTCGGGTTTGATAATCCCTTCGCAGCAAGTCGTTCCGTTCTCGCTGGCCTCTCGTCATCGGTACAGCCCTCTGTTTCGAATGGCTATCGATCTGCCGGATTCCTTTCTGCACGGCAGTGGCCAATGTCAACCAACATGCGAACTACTGCAACGAGGCTCAAATTTCCTCATCAAGGAATTCCGGCCTGCCTCGCCATTTCGCTCGAAGGCGAGCGGGCCGTTGCTGAGCGCCGCCTCTTATCATCTCATCTCACTTTCGAGTCAGTTTGAGAAATGCCTTATGACGGCCTCCGGAAGGCTTTCTTCAAGGATGGCCATATGCGGCCTCCGCGTAGCAGAGATGATAAATTCGATGTCCGTCGCTGTTGCAGTGGAAGTATCATCGTTGCAGTTATTGTTGTTGCTCTCGTGAAACATTTTACTTGTGATGAGCACAACGAGACACTACAACTACTATTACCATTACGATTCTTCTTCTTCTTCTTCTTCTTCTTCTTCTTCTCCGCCGTCAATCTTCAACAAGCTCGCTGGGTTCTTGGATAAGGCATTTGATGTGGAATCTGTAATTGAACATCCGAGTCCTTATCCAAGAATCGCAAGGAGGAAGAGTTCGAGACGACTGGAGCCCAGTGATCATAAAGGTGACAAGGTAAGATCTTTCAACAGACCTGCGTTCGTAGGGAGACATCATCAGCAGAAGAACTAATTTATTGGTCTTGACAGATGTCCGGCTACAATACTCGACCCATCGCGCCTTATGGTTACCCAACAACTCCCACCTCGCCCGCTTCGTCTTACGGCTCACCCTCTTCTCCTTACCAACAACAGCAACAACAGCAACAACAACAACAACAACAACAACAACAACAACAACAACAACAACAACAACAACCCTACCACACCTCACCATACTACCCCCCACCACCCCCACCATTTCCTCGTCCTCAAATCCAAATCCCCATCCCAAACCCAATCCCGTAAGTCCCTTTCCTTTCCTTTCCTCTCCTCCCCCCTCCTCTCTCCCTCCCTCCCTCCCTCCCTCGATACCTCTCACTCAAACATCGCCCCCCCCCCAGAATCGAATACTGCTGCCTCATCCCCCAATGCACCTACGCCGCAGCGCGCAAAGCCGATCTCGAACGGCACTATCGCGCCATGCACCCGGCACCGGGCTCTTCGGCGGCGAAATTCGATTGTGCGGTGCAAGGGTGTCGTCGGATGGGGAATCATGGGTTTGGACGTAAGGATAAGATGGTGGAGCATTTGAGGGAGGTGCATAAAATGGAGGTGCCGCAGAGGTATGGTCCGGGGGGTGCGAGGGGAGGAGGGGCAGGGGGAGAGGGGGGAAGGGGAGGCGGTGGTGGTGGTCGTGGTGGAGGAGGGGGAAGGTATGTTGTTTGCTAGGTCGGGGATCTGCTTTTGTTGGTTTTGGGAGTAGGGTTCGGCGTTTGAGATGTTGGGAAGATGGAAGAGGAGTCGAAGCGGAATGTTCATCTTCTGTGTATAGAAGAGGCATCGGTTTGGCGGGAACTCTCTGGTCTTCTTTTCCCTTTGAAGTCGCGGCCTTTTTGTGCAATGATTTTTGAATAAATAGATATACCCCACGCGCAAGCAACAAGATGGAAAGATGATGAAGAAATTCATAGCATCAACGCTTTCGAATAGAACAAGATCGATATGCTTTTCAACAAAGGACATACCATACATTCATCTCACATGTCACGTCCAGCGCAAGTCAACTAATAAACAAATGCTCGCTCGCCCGCTCGCTCGCTTAAACGCTCACTTCACGACACCGCTAAAGAAATCACACGCCAAACACTCCCTCACTCTTTCCACCTCTTCCAATCAACATACAAATTGCCGTTCCCATCCTTCCATCCCATCAATCAATCACACTACTTCAAACTCCATTGTGGTGTAACGGTTTAGCATTATCGGTTCTCAACATTCTCGACACAAGAGCGAGAAAGAAGTCCCGATAGATCAGGGTTCGGTGAGTTCGCCTTGTCCAGTGATTGTGGCATTCCGTTCTTGCGCAGTTACTGACGGTTTCGGATCCAGATTCCCTGCAATGGAAATGATCAAAATCACTCTTTTGCTTTTCTTTTTTTTTCTTTTTTTTTTGCCTCGGGTGGTTGTCTTTGAGAAGAGGCAGAAGAGAACGAAGATGATGATGGAAGGGAGGAGAAACTTTTTGCTTTCCAGAAGCAATACATCCTCCCCTCTTCTCATCATCATCTTCATCATCTCCCTCTCCCCCTCCTGCCACCCGCCCACCTCGTCTTGTCCCGTATGATGTAGGAGGCTGATTCCATCACATGATTCACATTACACCATCCCCCATCCTAACCATTTCATCCACACCCGGATCCTCCGCAATCCACTTCCTCTCCTGTAAGTCGTGATGTCGTAACAAAGCCGCGACTCGCTGGTCGGACAGTGAAAGCAATTCGTGCCGCAAATTCGCTTGCAATTGTGCCAGAGCCTGCGCATGTCCTGCATGCGGCCGCTGTCCTTGGAGGATTTTTTGCCGGTTCGAAGCCCATCGGATGGCGGCTTGGGCTTGTAAGTAGAGTTTATGCGCGTGGAAGCGTTTCGCCGCGGCGTCGGATAGGATCCTGAAAGGTGAAAAGTATCAGCATTGATTATTGAGATTCTTGAGAAGTAATGTATGCTGTGCTAGGTGTCGATGTGTTTGGAGTTTCCGTTACCTTCTGAGTTGTTGTCTCGCTGCTTCTTCGTCGCTCTCTTGTTTCATGCTCGGCACGGTGGTTGCGAAATCTTGTTGAAGCATTTGGTGCGATTGTGCCACGCAGTGTCGAAGGACGCGGAAGCCTTCTTCGTTGTAGTCTTCTGCTGAGGGACTGACTCGGATCGAAGACATGAAGTGTTGAACATTGCGGAAATCGGTCATGAGCTCGCCGATTCGCATTGCTCGTGCCGTGTTGACTGTTTGTTGGAGACATTATCAGTCAGGCTGTTTGTCCCAGTATTGGTGATGCTGTCTGTGGCTGGATGATCCAAAATTGGTGAGACTCACGTCCATCTGCCATGTCGCGAAGAGATGCAACGAAGACTTCTTGCGTCTGTGCTGCGATGGTATGCTGGCGCTGCATCAGTAATGTTGTGGCTTGGTACAAAGACTGACTCGATGCTCAATGTAGTGGCAACCTCAGCCCTGCCGCAGGGCAGTAAGATATTATATGAAAACATCGCGCAGTATGCCATGATAGGCGTGGGGAAAGACATGCTTGTCTTGCGCTGGGTATGAGCATGATCGAGGGGTTCGTAGTATGGTGGCTTGCTGCGCTTGCTGCGCTCCGGGAGAGTACAGGACACATGATGGACCAAGGACCGCTTGTCTGCAAGGTTAGGATGGTGGTCCGCAGTGTCAAAGTCCCCTAAAACACGGCATCATTGACTCCACAATGGAGGTGAGTCTCTGCATACCGCTAGCATGACAACGTCGATACCTACCAGTGCGATGGAGCTCTTAGCTCAGAACGCCATACGTCAAGGTGGCTTCGTAGGGCAGACGAAAGCGTTGGACGGGAAGCTCAGGCGGCCTCTGGTCAAGCCACGATGGGGCGTAGTCCGGAGGCTTCGCTCAGATGGGTGAGCATCTCCATTTAAGATGCGGCTCTTCTGACGAGTGCCGACCACCATTGGCCTGCGTAGTCGGCCAGACCAGCCTTCACTGCATGATACCTTGCGATGCATGTGGCAGAGCTCGATGCCGAAAGCGGGCAAACGGCGGGAGAAGTGGGCGGTCTGGGGATCCTGCGGCAGCTAGCCGGAGCGAAAGGAACCGAAACTGGATGCTGATTGGCTGGTATCAAAGACATGGTGCACAAGTTGGTATAGTACAGCGCCTCAAGCGCAGTCGTGTCTGCAGTAGTAGTAAACCTTGCAGAGCTGTAGAAAGCTGCAGCTCCCTCCTAGTAGCACCGTGCACGCGGTACAAGGTTCAGAAAACGTGGGCTCGTCTTGGGTCGGGCCAATCCCCATGCGAGTCTCTGAGCTCGCTAGTGCCGGAGTGCGCGAAGTGACGAACGCGCGCAGCTTTGCAAAGGCACACATCCGCCAGCAACGCCTCACAACGACGAGCATTCTGACGTTGCACCGCCCGCACATGCTATGCCAGGGACAGGGCTGAAGCGGATCCAGCTCAATCCTTCTCCGCGATCGCTTGCAGACGTTCATCGACCTCGTCTTCCGTAAGTGGACGGAAAGCCTTGTCTGTGCCTTCCTTGCCGTCTTTTCTTGGACCGCCGACAATGCCAATCTCCAATTCGCCCTTCTTAAAGTCCACGCTCAGCACGGTGCTCAATGTGGTGATGGCAAGTTCCACGACCTCATCCCAGCTGCCATCGGCATGCTCCTTGTTCTTGAGCTTCTTCTCGAGAAAGTTGAGCGCTTCTTGGGCCTTCGGTCCAGAAGCAGTGGCCTTGTATCCGACGTAATAGCCTGCGGGATCACACTTGTACAGCTGTGGGCCAAACTCCTCGTCCACTGAGATCAGCGTCGTCGCAACACCCAAGGGTCTCATGTATGCCTATTCCCGTCATCAGCACTGCTCACCGCCTTCTGCTGCTATTGGTGTGCTCACTCTCTGCGTGTAGACTTGTGAGATGTTGGCAATGCGCTTGGCCAGCACATCACACGGCATCTCGTAGCCATTCTTGTATCGAAACTCGGCCGCTTCGCCTCTTGCACGGTTCACCGATGCTCGCGCATCTGCTATTGACCCCGTCATGACGCATCCTACTGACGGCGAGAGCTTGTAGACGTATGAGACGGACGACGGGTCGATGAGCTTGTCCTGGTTGCGCATCGCGATCAGCCACCGCAACTCATCCTCTTCTCCGAACTTGTTCACAACATACCGGCACCTTCTTCTGTGAGATGACCACCGCGCAGTCCTTTCCTCTCACACCAACGGATGTTATGTTGGCTGCGGTGATAGCCTTGAATGCGTATTCTGTGTTTGCCTCCCGTCAGCTCTTATTCCCTCTCCTCGGCCCGGCGGCATCGAGATCCTGTCACTACACACCGACTTGGTAGAGACGGCCCTGGTCGCTGAAGATGGTGATGTGTCGGTCGAAACCCGCGCTTCCTGTGATAGACACGAACGGTTAGCACAGCTGCGCATGGCCATGGCTTGAGCTCTGCATACCAGACATGGCGCCGGTGGTTCAAGTCGTCTTCGTGGCAGCTTGGTCGTTGCGCTATCAGTCTGTAGTATTCGGGTATCGAGTGGAATGGTCGTGGGAGGTTGCAGAAGCGGCGTTGAATGTCTGTGATGGATCATCCAAAGGCAGCTGTGTCGTGACGACGCGCCCCAGCTCCATGTCGAGCTCCAGTGCAACCTGAGGCATCCACCCAAAAAAGTTCAACCACCGTTCCTTCACATGCTGCAACCCGCTCACTTCATGTGCACGGTTTGCGACAACTTCCGCCATGGCTGCACAGTCCACGCAAGCCGAGGCGCCCCGTGTGCCGGCGTGGAAGCGTCTCGGACTGAAGCTCAAATATGCAAAAGACAATCCAGCCCAAGCAGAGGCAGAGTCCAATAATGCATCGACCACTGCGGTGACGAAAACCATTGCGCCGACCCAAACGCCTTCTGCGCCGCCTGTAAACACTCAGAAGCGCACGCTGGAGCCCAGTCACCAAGACAAACCTGCCAAACGAAGCAAGATCGAGAACCCTAAGCCATTAAGCCAACAAAAACCATATCCTGGCAGCGCACCGAAAACCAAGACAGCAGGTCAGCAGGTGTGGGAGGAAGACGAGCGTTCTACTCTGCCTGGACCTAGAGGTATCTTCAAGGCTCCCGGTCAAGCCGCGAAGCGGATAGTCTTTGGCGAGGACGAGGAGTAAGTGGCGACGATTGTACCCTTTTCGACTTCCCATCAGAGATGCTGGCAAGCTATCACGGGGACCGACTGCCACTAGCTGGCGCTCGAGATTCTTGAGCAAGGCTTGTGACTGAGAAAGGAGTGAACGGCGATTAACACATGCACAGATCTCCTCAACCAGCACAAGCGCATTCATCGCCGCCCAAGGAACCTCGATTGACCAATCCACGCAAGTCTGTGTCATTTACGCCCGACACGAAACAAGAAGACAGCTTCTCCGCTCAGAGCCTATTCAAAGCCTGGGCGTCCGGCGAGGATCCGGCCGAGAGCGCTGCAGCAAAGGCGTCAACAGAACAGCCCGCGTCGCCGACAGCGAGGCCCAAATCGAAGAAGGAAAAGAGGAAGAAGACGAAGGAACCTACCGACACATCTCGACCAGCAGAGAGTGGAGACGTGCCAAGCTATCTGCAGTATCTCGAGCAATACACGAATGACAAGTCGGATTGGAAGTTCAACAAAAACCGTCAGAACGACTTGTTCAAACACCTCTTCGATATTGATCGCATCCCGTCGAGATACAACCCTGGCCTAGTCGAATACATCTCCACCACTCAAGGTCAAGCGCGAAGACGAATCGCACAGCAAGCCGAGGAGATTTTGAAAGCAATCTGGGTCGGCGAAAACGAGGACGCAGACCAGATGTCGCTAGGCTCAGCAGCTGAGCGACGTCTGGCATACTACGAAGCACTGCAGGTTTCTGTTGATCGATACCAAAAGTCTGGATCTGGTAGGACACAGTACGGAGATGAGCAGCTGCGAGAGATTATGCGTGAACACGAGCAAGGGAAGCGCGCAGAGCAGCTCCTTCAGAAGGCCCTAGCGGATGAAATTGTCGGGCACGAAGACAGCACGCCGTCTTCTACGGCTGCCACAAGTTTCTCATCGTCATCAGCAACAATCCCTCGCGCGACCCGAGTCGTTGAGATGCAGAAGACCGCACCGGGGCAGTACACGAAGACGGAAATCGATCTCAGAAACACGAAGAGTGCCAGCGCTGACGCCAAGCGCAAGAGAAAACGCAAATCCCGAACAGACATTTCTTCGTCTTCTTCAGATTCCGATTCCTCTTCTGATGGCAGCTCAGACAGTAGCTCTGACGAGAGCGATGCACAAAAGACGAAGAAGAAAAAGAGGACAGCGACGAAGAAACCTTTACTTCCAAAGAAACTGCCTCCGCTATTCGACACTGCAGTCTTAGATAAGAAATTCGGCAAGCCCGCGACATATACAGCGAGCAAAGGACAAGCGGGGAAGCGGAGGAAAATTCACGAGAGCAGCGAGGAGGACAGCGACAGTGATTAGTCAGTCCTTCTTGGCCAAATTGAAGTGCTTTTAATTTTCATTCTTTTTGCAAAGATCAAACTACGGTATGAAAGTGAACAGCACCGACTTGCGTAGCCCGTCAACATTTCGATCTCGATCCCAAGCGAGTTCGCGGAACGGACTCCATTAACATAATGATCTTCGCAGCCATTCGATAAGACAATAGGTTATGACTCGAGCTCGAACAACAATGAGAGAACAGTAAATGGAGAACATGTTCTGCAGCTATACATAAGCAAGTACTCCACTCTCTCCTATCTCCACCCCGATCCATCCCTCTAAGCCTCCCGATTAACAGATACGCGGCAACGATTCTCGCATGAATAAAACGGAGAAATAAAAAATTCATGTCTGCCATCCCCATTCATACAAGATCTTCGCAGCCTGCTAATAAGACGATAGGTCATAACTCGGACTCGAAGGATAACGAGAGAATAGTAGTGAATAACCAAAACATGTTCTGTAGCTGCCCATAAGCAAACAAGTTTACTTTCATCTCTATTCCCATCTCCATCTCTACCTTACCTTATCCTTCTAAGCCTCTCGATGAGCAGAAACACCGAAACGATTATTATACAAACACACAGAGAGAATTGTAAACAGAAGTGTTTTATCACTCTTGCTCTCATCCTCCCTCTGTTAGCCTTACTCTGTCTCTCCCTCTCCCTCCCCCTCTCCCTCGAACGAGTAAAATGCACAGCAGCAGCAGCAGCAGTAACGACAATAATAAAAACCATTGTCCATCTCACTTAATTTCCTTCGATTCCCTCTTCTCTTCTCTTCTCTTCGAATATACGAAATTCTAGAAGCCTGCGCTCCCAGCAGAACGGAACGGAACAGAACAGAATTCCTGCCTGCTTTGTGCCTTCTCTTCGAAGAGAAGGGAGAAGCAGAAGTGAGTTTGCCGGCGGCCGGAAAAGGAAGATGTTGACAAGTATTCGGGGCTCATCTCTTCTTCTTCTCACAGGTAAAAAAACTCATTTCATCCAACTTATATATCTGTCAGACTCGTCTCGTCTAGCAGCAGACAGCTTGCTTTTCTTCTTCTTCTTCTTCTTCTTCTCAACGCTGCGCTATAACATGGTACGATACAAATTGCAAAGCGTAACAACTCTCCTCTCTTGGCATTTGCAACAAGCTCCAATTTTTTTTTTTTCGCTATTCACATAACATCAACCCTTTCCTTCCTCTCTCGAGTCAAAATTCCCCCGCCTAACAAAATGAACGCACCAAAATTTCCACAAATCTACCTCCCAACAGAAACAACAGAAGTGGCATGACTCGGTCTCCTCTCGGCCTCCTCCCTCATCCGTCTCCTTCTCACCCTCAACCCCACAAAATACAACACGACGGGAATGACCCCGAGGACCAAACTGACGCCTCCATAAACACAAAGTCCAACCCGCGCTCCCAGCTTTCCCAGTACCACATCCTTCGCCGAAAGCGAAAAGCAAAACGCCAGAAGAAATATCACCATGTGACTCGCAGCCAGCACCGCTCGTTGCTCGGTTTCTTCATCGGGAGACTCAGAGGAGGAGGAGGAGGAGGAGGAGGAGGAGGAGGAAGTGAAATGTTTGTTTTCGAGCAAGAATTGGAAGATGCTGACGAGGATGATGAGCAGGTTTGCTGCGAAGAGGGACATGGCGAAGAGAGGGACGAACCAGTGGATTTGGGGGGATGTGGTGTTTCCGAGGATGAAGAGCGAGACAGCGATGAGGAGGGCGGCGGGGAGGGCGGGTTCGAGACGCCATTCGGGTGGAGGCGGGGAAGGTTTGGGGAGAGGAGGGGATGTTTGCCTGCTGCGAGTTGCGAGCGAAGCTGTGCGTGTTGGTGTGGGAGACAGTAAAGCAGGAGAAGTCGGAGAGTCTCGCGAGTCGATGGGAGCGTTGACGCGGGTTTGGCGGATGTCGAGGAGACTGCTTTGGTTCTTCAACATGTGCATGCTCAGATTCGTTGATGGCGAAGCGTGGAAGGCAAGTGCGTCGGCTAGGACTCTGGCCAATTCGAAGCGATCGAATGTGATTTTCCATGCTTGGAGGACGGTACAAAAGTGTTGGAATTCCAGATTTTGCTGGAGGATGAAGAGGATACGTTCGACGGAGATTTGTTTATCGCGGTTGCAGTCGATGCCACTGAGGTAGTGCGCTGCGGCTCTGGCCAGGATGACGTTGCGTTGCTGGTCGTCTTGAGCCAGTTTGTTTCCCGAGCTTGACGGTCTTTTCAATGAACCGAGCCTGGAAGTTCGTCTGGCGAGAGGAGAAGGAGATCGATGGGGTTGCTCTGCGGATGGGGGTAAGAGATCGAAGAGAGAAGATCGCCGGCCTGGAGACGCAGGGCTTTGCGGACGTTCTTTCGGTGACTTTGCCGTGGTGTCAAAGACAGAGCTCCATGGACTGGCTGAGCCAGTAGACTGCAGCGACGCACATTTCCGAAGGGTGGATTGTAGTCGCCAAGGTTCGTGACCCCAGTAGATTGATGTCTCGTCTTCACTCGCTGCTTCCTCCTTGAAGCGGACGACCCGTGGCTCGTACACCCAGTGCTGGTACGCAAGTATGAGAGCCAAGGCTATCATCACTGCAATCGCCATGCTCACGAAAGACAGCCCTTGTATGCTCGGGTGGAATTTGCGTGTCGTGCCCAACAAGGCCGGAAATGCGATGCAGATATCGTACAGGACGCCGAGATGGTACGCGCCATACGCACTCCCCGCGAGAAGAATCGGTTCCGTGGCAAGCATTCGTAGTGGAGCCAAGCAAGCAGTGCTGCGGTCTTTTTTGGCTGGCGAGACCAGTTTCGGCGAGCCGGCTTTGCGTCGATTGATGGCTTCTTTCGCAGTTTCTTTCATGAAGATCGTGGGAAGTATGCACACAACAATCAAGACGACGATCACGTACTGCGTCCCCCTAATCCCCCTCTTTTCAGCCGTATAGCCGCCAATGTCGGGTCCGGCCGTGACTCCGAGCAGCATGGAGAAGATGTAAACTATCAGAGCAGATGATCGCTGCCGTCCAGTCCAGACGTCGAAGATCGTACCGAAGCCAAGATGCAGCAGTGGTGCGCAGGCCAGTCCAGAGAAGAACCTGCATGCCAGAAAGCTTGCTGGCGCGCTGCAAAAGGCCGTGGCTAGAACGAACATGGCAAATAGTGGTAGAGTTGCTAAGTATATCACTTTGCGACCAAAAGCTTCGCTGCCTAGGTCACTCAGTAGGGGACCAAAGACGAGGCCGAAAACGTAAATTGATGTTGGCAAGGCAGATTCTATGCTTGTCAAATCCGTCTTGATGGCCGGGTTTAGGGAGGCAGTCAGTATCGTCGACGCCAACGTGCAAACGAATGCAGTGAAGCCTGAATGAATCACAGTTAGCTGCCAAAATCAGTAGAACCTGCCCGCTTCTGGTAACCCACAAGCTATAGCGGTATGCATCCACCGCATCCTTTTCGTCCAGTTCCTCGGATTTCCACCAAAAATCTCCCAATGCAGCTCCGCGTGTATATCATATTGCTTGGCAGTCTTCTCACTCGCTATGAGACTTTCATACGACCTGCCGATAAGGACTTCCGGTGGCTCTCTCGGCTCCAAGAAATTTTCTCGTATAGGATCTGTCAAAGGACTGCCGATGGGTTGGCTGATTCCTCTCGAATGTCTTCTCGCATCTTCTTGGGGGCTGGAAGCGTTGGCATCTGATAGGCTTGAAGTGATGTGTCTTAGGGTGTAAGCTGATCGCTTGTGAGACCTTTTGATCCACGCCTCTCTGGGAAGAGCGGGCTGAAGTTGGCATGGTAGAGTGGTGCTCATGTTTGAGGTTCTTGCAGAGGAGGACGAAGTGATGAGATGGGTGCTGTTCGCAGCAATCGAACTCCCGTCCAGCTGCGCGAGCCCGAGAGAGCTGCTGTTTCGACTGTCGTATTGTCTTTCCGCTCTCGCTCTCCTCGTCGAACCCCAAAGCTATCTCCGTCAACAGATCCAGACCGCCGAACCAGTAAAGAGGGCGAAGTCGAGGTCGATGACAGCAGAGCCCGGACACAACCCAGTCTACCTACCTATTCACAACTCACCTCCCCTCCCTCACGAGCCACACAGCCATGACAGCCGAGGAGACCATGCGCGTAGTAGGTCTATACTTCGACATCTCTGCATAGCATACTCCAAGGATCTCGGATGTTTGACGTACCAGCCTACTCATGTCAATGACCAGCTCGTCCACACGATCCCTTGCCACGGGCCAGAGCGTGTCATGTTCGCGCAGAGCCGAGCGCAGCCTGCGCTCCAATCACCTTTGCGGGATCACGCGGTCAAGGCAAAATAATTCTCGAAACAGGCTTCTTGGAGATTTGACTGGAATGGAGACGGCCGATAAAAGCCAGCAGACCGGGATGAGGATGGACGAAACGCGTGAAGTCAAGGGAGACGGGCAAGGATTTGGGAAGCAATGGAAATTCTATTTGCAACCACGACAAAGCTGGGGGGATCTTGGCACGATTCATCGCCTCGAGAGCCGCGAATAGAATGTGTGCCATAACATTGGATCGCAAAATAGTGCATTTTGCAAGTGATGCAATAGATTGATGAATGAGAAGAGAGTTGCAGTTCATCGTGGAATTCTGGAGACTGGCCAGAGTTCGCCCGGGACGTGAAACGGGTTGGAATCGTCATCCGTCGACCGGTTTTGTGAATCTTGACAGGTGCTGCTGCTGCTGCTGCTGCTGCTGCTGCGGCAACACCGCTGCAATAGATAGTTTACAGGCCGGACAGAAGCAGTGGAAGGTACAGCAGACAACAAGATCGCCGCTCCGTTTCTGAAATGGCAGAGCTGTGCAGATGGCACTAAAGTCTTGCATGCGTGTGAGTACTTTTGGGAAGCCCAGCACAGCATGTCGGGCAAATCCAACCACGAAGTCGGAAGTTGACCAGCTCAACGGAACCGACACCAACGGTTTTCGAACAGTCGTTCCCACCTAGAGTTTCCTGCACGTTTCCTTCAGCCGTAACCATGAGACCTCCCAAGCGGGGCTTCTCGGCGACGACTTCTGCCCATCACTCCCCCATTCGATGCACGCATCCTTCTCATTGCAAGCAGCAAGAGCAAAGACCTTCCCGCGCTCCTCGTTGTAGTTGCGCAATTTGGAATCATGATCGGGTAATCTGACGGCAGGGTTGAGCCAGAAGGCGTCGTAGTGTGCAGGGAATGGACAGACCAGAGCATTGTCCGTGTGTGGCGGAGATGTCGAGATGCTTGCTTGCGGCGGAGAAAGATGTGTTGGTGGACACGTCTGTTGGTCGGTCGGAGCTGCGTTGCGGAACGTGCATCCGGGTGGTCGATGATGTCGGCTCATCATGTTGCAATTCTGGCACACTAGTGTGGGAGCATCAGCAGGCAGCGGTAACGTGCCAGTCCTTGCGCATGGATCCCTGAGTTGATGCTGGATATTGGACTTGCATCGCACCACCGCATCATTCGTGGCGAGACAGACTGTGCACTGCCATCTGTAATACTGACACATGGCGAGTGGGTGAGCTCCGATGGCGTGTGTGATGCATATTCGAGTGGAGAGCGGCTGGAGATTTAGTACTCGTTGGGCTGTTGCTTGTGTGCACCATGCCGCCTGGGCTTCTTTCTTCTGCGTGAAGGGGTGAAACAAGAAGCGAGCTGGGTGGAATCATTGCGCAAGACAAGCGTTGCATGTGAAAGACCACGGAAGCATTGAGGTCGGGCGTGGTATGACGGCTGGGCGGGCGGGATTGCTTCTGCGGCAGTACATGGTCCAGGTGAAGCGCTCGAAACACGATGGACGGCGGAATGCATGCATTATCACCTGCAGGCGCGGAAGTGTGTAGAACTAGCTGGAGCGTGCGAGCGAGAGCGGAGAGTGGCGGGCGGCAGCGTTGCGGCGTGAGATGTGAAGCTGCCTCCCCGCCCACCGTTCCACTCCCGTCTTCTGCACCGTAACTAACTAACTAAGTAGTATAGTATATGCCCGTTCCATGGCCCTCTGCTGCGCGCCGCCCGAGCCCGCGGCATCTCCCTCTTCTGCCCTCGTCGTCGTGCACCATGTTTGCGCTGGCCGATGGTGCGCCAACGAGTCCTGCACCGCAACCACCACCGCGCCCGCCCACCGGCCTCCGCTTGCCGTCCTTCGAGCTCTGGGGCATTGCCGCCCCGCGCCCCCATCGGCGTGCCCGCCGTCACCCTCCTCCTACTATGCGCGCCGCCGAACCTCTGCAACATGCGCTGCTGCCCGAGTCCGGCCTCGCCAGCGACATGGACTCGCTACACATCGATGCCCCCGCTGCCCTGTCGCCCACCAGGCCCAAACTGCCTCCGGGCCTCGTACAAACGCCCTTCCGACACGATGTCGCGACCCTCACGCCGCCCGCCGATTCTGCAGAACCTGCATGGCACCCCCATCTTGCCACCGCACCCATGGGCTCGCAAGCTGTCGAGCCATGCAACCTGACTTCGACCTCGGAGCGCCTTGCTGGGGAGCGCCCTGTTGCCGTCGCGCAAGGTGGAGGATCAGCGCCAGACGCCAGTGAAGACGGCCGTGCTGCGAGTCATTCGCAGACTCACTCCCCGACCGATACCGACTCGACGTGGATCGACGGCGCCGTCGACGTGCTCGTGTCGCACGTCCGCAGTGCCCTGCTCCCGAACAACCCTCTGCGAGTCCTCTCACATGCCTTGCCCGCGCCCTCGAACGGCCACACCTACACCACAATCATTGAGCGAATCGGCGCCGTCACTCCCTCCAATCCGCCCACATGGATCAACATCTTTCACGCCATCCCGGGCAAGTTCAATCTGCCTGACATCCCCACCTCTCCTCCAAGCACTCCCGGTCAAAATGCTGCCGAAGAAGACTACTTCACACAAAAGGTCTTTGCGAGTGCTGTGCCCATCTCCGACTACCAAGACGACCTGTCCGCCCTCCCTCGATCCCCGCGTCCGATTGTGCCGCCATCCACCGTCAACCTTGCCATCGTAGAACGCTACATCCCTCCAACTTCTGCGAATGAATTCAGAGAAATGTTCAGCCCCAGCGGGCCATCAGTAAGTGCCGCGGGAGCACCGCCTGTATCACCCACTGACGTGTCCTTCTGTAGCTTCTTGTCGACCGCCTCGTCGAGCTCTCACCCGCCGGCGGCTCGCTCGTCTTCATCTATCCCACCAAAACCGGCGCGGCCACGTTCACGAACGAATACCTCGGTCCCATCCTCGACCCTCTCCTCCGATCCACCCAGGTAGTCAATGGCATTTCGGCGAATTTGAGTCAGGACTTGGGAACCATGGCGGCCGCAAAACAGTTGCAAGAGTTTGAGCAGATGCAGCAATCGGTCGAGACATTGTGCGCCAAACTCGCGCAGCGCAGCCGCGGCCGCTTCACACCCATTTACGCATCAAAGGCCCACGTCAAGCTGGACCGCGCTACGTGGGCGAAAGACTGGTGGCCGAAACAAGAGTATCCTAGAATCAAAGAGACAGTGACTCGTGCAACACAGGAGGCGCAGAAAAAGCAAAGCAATCGATACATGGAAAGAGCTTCAACACCGACAGAACTCGTGTCGAGATTGATTGAGGGTGTGCAAAAGAATCGTTATCCGAGAGGCCAGGAGCCATCGAGCGGCATTGAAGTGAGCATTTTTGTGATCCAGCGTTCAGCGTAGTGGGAATTTGTATTGGGAAAGCGGATCATCGGACCAACGATGGGATTAATGAGACCAACGATTTGGGGAGTGTTTGATGAGCTGAGAAAAGGGCGCGCGCGCGCGTGTGTGTGTGTGTGTGTGTGTGTGTGTGTGTGTGTGTGTGTGTGTGTGCGCGGACGAGCTATACCCTTGATCATACCATATTCTAATAGGCCCACTATGTCAAGCCTTTGACGACATAGTTCTATAGCACAAAGCATTCCAATTCCATTCGACTTGACCCTCCGCCACAGCTTTCACCCGGTCGGCCGGCGATCTCCACGGTGGGATGACCTGAAGAAATGCACGTGCATGCTTCTCCGAGTAATGCAAGAGGTTCGTCCGGACGCTGACCAAGTTGTCGTGACATGATCAAAGCACGCAAGCACAAGTTCACTAAGCAGCCCTCCACTGATTGGTGCGCAGTCGGCAGCAAGTAGCCATGTACTCCGCATCTAGAGGATCGATGTTCCCTCGTCGGCAACAAGGCAATGACGTTGACTTCGGCATTGTATCGAATGATGCATTCGCCTCGATTAGAAATGCAAGACCAAGACCTAGATTCTCTGTGGTAGTATATATATTCTTCTGCTAGCGACTCACTCTGCTTTCCGATCTAGCAGTTACTGCACATTTCCAGCGATTGAAAACCACGCATACGCTCCCACCATGTCGACACAGACACAGACACGGCAGAAGAAGTTCGCCGTCACCGACGACATTCCCATCCCTCGAGGCGAAGTACAATCGAAACTCGTCTTCTACGCTCCACCCGACGATGGCTCCGTCCCATTCAACTACATCGAGAAACCCCCCGAGGGCCTCCCTCAGCGCAACTACAACCAAGACGAACAACCCATCACCATCCACGACATCCGCGGCCGCGAGCACGACTTCGATATGAACACCAGCGGCTTCGGCACCCTGTCCAACATTCCCAGCTCCATGCAAAACTCCGACTTCAACTCGGACGACAAAATCCAAGAAACGTACTATCCCGAAATCGAGAAACTGATCCTCCAAAACGTTCCCGGCGCCCATCGAGTTTTCATCTTCGATCACACCGTCCGCCGCAGCGACCCCAACGCCCACCGGGCCCCCGTGAACCGCGCCCACATCGACCAAACGACCAAATCCGCCAACATGCGCGTAGACTACCACATGGGGAGCGAAGCTTCCCTCCTCAAAGCCGGCCGCGTCCGCCTCATCAACGTCTGGCGTCCGTTGAACGGCCCCGTCGTCGCTTCGCCACTGGCGTACGCGGATTCGCGATCGGTGCCGGATGAGGACATCGTGCCCGTGGAGCATCGGTATCCGCATCGCACGGGCGAGACGGCGGGGGTGAAGTTTACGGAGCAGGGGAAGTGGTTTTATTGGAGTGGCATGCGGGATGATGAGAGGATTTTGTTGCAGTGTTATGATTCGAGGGATGGGGCGAGGACGCCGCATTCGGCGTTTGTGGATCCGAGGACGAGGGAGGAGTGGCCTGGGAGGGAGAGTATTGAGGTTAGGACTTTGGTTTTTGGGTAGAGGGGAGGTGGGAGTGGAGCTGGTATGAGGGACAAGGGTGTGGATGGATGACTTGAATGATGTTGATGCATGTCAATGGATATTATGACGATATGGACTTGTGATGCAACGTTTCCCATGCCGTGACCAGCGTAGCATAATAAGGATATTGCTGTGAATGCAAACCGTTCATCGCGTGTTCTTGTCATGATCACAGCTGTCACCGCTGTCACATGCCTTACTCATGCTGGCAGTTTCAGGCATGGAAGTGTTTGCCGCCCACAAAGAAATGGCATTCACGCCGCAAAGACACGAACCTTGCCCCATATGCCTGCCTGTACGACCTCGGCGTCTTGCAGAGACGAGACGAGTAACACAATACGGAGTGTGCCTGACCAGCAGACCATTCGATTCCGAAAATAGGTAGGTTCTCGGGGAACGCACGGGCGATTCAGATGCCGCGGGCGTGCGCGCGCGCGCGCGCGCATCACTCGTCAACTGTACCACCCAAGCTCCATTCCAATCCTCTCGCTCGCTCTCATTGTACTAACAAACAAAGAACTTACCACTGACGATATGTAGCCCACGCAAAGCTGCCTTTCTCCTTCGCTCCTGCAGCACAGCATCATCATCATCATCGTCGTCATCAACAACACCATGGCAGCCGCCGTGCAGCCCACCGATCTCATCGATTTGACGGGGAAGTCGCAAGCGGCGTTTCCCATCCGTTTAGGCGCTAGCATCATCATCGATGCGAAGAAACAGGAACCCGCCGACACCGCAACGCGTTTCGCTAGCATACGGTATAATCACAAAGCGGCGGCGCTGAAGCAGACGGAGAATGTGACGAAAGCTTCGATTGAGGAGGGGAGGGACGGGAATGAATTGGTGTTGAAGGCAGAAGATGGGGAATACAAGTATCGAGGAAACTATGCATCAGAAGAAGGGAGTTTTGTGTTGGTGTTGAGGGGAGAGGGGAAGGAAAGGGAGATGGTATTGGAGAGACTCGATGGCGTGCATTCGTTCAATTTGGTCAGCATACCGGGGGAGAAAGATGCTGGGACGCTGCAAGGGAAATGGCCGCATTTGAGCGACGTGGTGGGAGGAGGAGGAGGAGGAGAGGAAGGTGGTGGTGATGATTTGTTTGGAGATGACGATGAGGGTGCTCCGCCTGATGCGTCGAATCCGTTTGATTTCCGACACTTTTTGAAAGTGGAACGGGAGAAAGCTGGGCCTGCTGCGGTCGAGACGAGTCGTAGTGTGTTGGATACGCCTCCTGTTGCCCGGCCTGCTGTTGTTCGCAGTACGCCTGCTACACGCACGACGAAACCTGCTGCGAAGGCGAAGGCTCCTGCGAAGCGCAAACCTGTGGCGGAGAAATCCAATCCGAAGCGTGTCAAAGCGGGTCAGGAGCCTCTTGCTGCTGTCGCTGAGCCTGAGCCGGAACTGGAGAAGCCAGCGAAGGTCACGAAAGCTACAAAGGCGAAACCAGAAATTCCCAAACTCCGCGTCGATCGCAAGGCATCGATCCGCAGACCGTCAATGGATGATTCGGGCGAGCTCATTTTGGAAAACGAGACCCCGGTCACGGAGAAGCCACCGAAGGCCGCGGGAGCGATGGCGTGGGCATTGAATGGCGCGCTCTCCAAAGGTCCCATCAGCCTGGCATCAGCAGCGAGTAGCCCCGGCCTCGCAGCTTCTGCGCACGTAAGAGAAGTTGAAGAACCTCAGGAATACGAATTCGATTTTGGGGATGGGAGTGAGGCGGAAGATGAGCAGGACAATAGCGAACTTGTGCTGGAGAATGCTGCAGACGAGAAAGATGGTGATGCTGATGATGCGGACGACGCTGGTGGGGAATTGGTGCTGGAAGACGACGATGCGGACATTTATGAGCATTTGACTTTGCCTTCTCCTGCACAGAATCATCATCATCATCATCATCGACCGAGCTCGGGTGTGTCGCACTTTCCGTCTGGAGAGGAAGAGGATGATGATATGGAGAAACAGCTTGCGCTTGCTATGGCGGCTGACGAGGAGGAAGAGGAGAGTGAGGAGGAGTGAGAGTGGACAGATGCTAGGATTTCGCATTTTCTGTGCGAAAGACTCTTCAACTCCGACAAGGCGCTCTTCCGACACTCTTCGGGACTTTGACGCTATCAGTGGCAGACGGGGATACTTTGTGTCCAAAGACTTTTGCTGATGCCATCCGAATGGAAGGCTCGGGCATCGTCGTCATCTGGCTGCACTCTGTCATTGGCACCAGGTTCAGAATCCTTCTTCGCGGAGGTTATAAACCACTCGCATCAGCCTACCCATCCGCAGTTTGACTCAACGATGGACATGGATTGACTCAGCTCCGGATCCGGCAGTCACGCACATCACATGGCGAGAACGAGTTCTACTCGCTACGTCCTAAATGAAGCGGAACGACAAGATGAACGTCTCCATTCCAGGATGGATACGCGTTCCAATCCCATGTCCGGACTTGCGAAGGATTTGCCCACCTCGGAAGATCTGAACGTGAAGAAGGCCGTCCAACACAACAACAACAACAACGATCAGAGTATTTGGATACTTGTTATTACTAGTGGTCTGGACAAAGAACGTGTGCTGAATTCTGTTGCAGAATGTTGGTATGGCGAATGGCTCTCTTTTGAGCTGTAGATGTTTTTTTTTCCGACTTCCCGCTTGGAGGAGGAGGAGGAGGAGGAGGAGGTCGCGAGGTATGATATGATGTGATGCGGTGTCTCGACTCGCAGACGCTGATTGGAGTGAGAAAGATTTGAATAGCGCTGGGCGAGGAGCTGGGAGATGAGAAGAGATTTTAATGAAGAGGTTTGGAGTTGATGTTGCAGTGGCATAAGGCGCATGTGTACGATGTTGCTCGGCTATCTCTATGCTGTCGCTATTGCCGCTGGCCGAGCTGCAACTCATCGACATGAAAAGATTTTGGAACTCGCCGCACTCTGTTCGACAGCTCGTAAGCTTTGCTTGCTTGCTTGCTTTGCTCACACCGACATTGTGTCTCGACTCGATTGACTTCTGGTTCTACTACAGTCATACAGTGTAATATTGTCAGCTGGCTGCATTGATTGATGACCTTGCCTCCTCCCTTCCTTCCTTCCTTCCTTCCACAATTCCTTCTTGCTGCGTTCACATCTCACGTCATTTTTTCTTTTTTCTTTTCTGTCAGCCTCGTCATCATGAAGGAACGCTTTGAGAGAAGATTGGTCATGCTCGGTGTGATGCTGAAGAATGTCATTTTTTTTTGGTGTGTGAATCGGCAAAAAAAAAAAGGATAAGAGGAGGAGAAGGAGAATAATTTGTGTTCTTTTCCGATTTTGTTGAACTCTTTTTGATTACTGAACAGCAGAAAGCAGCAGAAGCAGCAGCAGCAGCAGCAGCTTCTAGGAAAGCTTGTTGGTTGGTGTGATCAAAATATAGACGACGAGCAAACAACGCCCCACTCTGGACTTTTTTCTCTTCCTTGAATTGAGATTGGGATTTTTCTTGCTGCTTTGCAGAGGAAAAGCAAAACACAAAAGAAAAGAATGGCTACCATGCGAGCGATCGGTGCGTCTAATTGTCTGTCCATTCCCTCTCCTCCTCCTCTTTCTCTCCTCCTCCTCTTTCTCTCCTCCTCCTCTTTCTCTCCTCCTCCTCTTTCTCTCCTCCTCCTCTTTCTCTCCTCCTCCTCTTTCTCTCCTCCTCCTCTACCTACTACCAAATCACCCACCCGCTAATCTTCTCCCCCTCCTCCATCTCAGACATCAACAGCCCCACCGGCACCGGCACCGGCCCGGCCTCTTCGCTCTACATTAATCCTTCCATTCCCAAACCTTTGCCCAAAACTACCGAATGCCTCGTGCGCGTGAAAGCTTTTGGGCTGAATCGCGCGGATACGGTGCAGAGGGAAGGAGGGTATCCTGCTCCGGTGGGGGTGAGTGGGATTTTGGGGTTGGAGGTTAGTGGGGTGGTTGAGGTGGTTGGGGGTGAGGGGGGAGGAGAGGGAGGGGAAGGGGAAGGAAGAGGAGGGGGAAGTGATGGGGAGAAGTGGAAAGTGGGAGATGAAGTTTTTGGATTGGTTTATGGAGGGGCGTATGCGGAGTTTGTGGTGGTTGATCAGAGGATGTTGGTGAGGAAGCCGAGAGGGGTGGGGTGGGAGGTTGTGGCGGGGTGGGTGGAGGTGAGATTTTTCTTTTTCCTCATCTTTTCCTATTTTTTTTTATGAACTGATGTTGATGATAATGACAATGTCTACCTAGGTCTGGATGACTGCCCTCCAAGCCCTCCATCTCGTAGGAGAATACAGTCCGGAAAAAGTACAAAGTGTCCTCTGGCACGCGGGCGCTTCGGCAGTGAGTATCGCGGGGATTCAGCAATCTTTGCACTTGCACCCGGATCTTCGAGTGTATGCTACGACGAGACAGGATGCCAAGTGCGAGTATGTGGTCAAGGAAGTCGGGGCGCACGCGGCTGTGAATGCGACAAGAGGTTATGCGAAAGCGGATGGGAGTGAGGGGGGAGGGACGTGGGCGGATGAAGTGAAGCGGTTGAATGGAGGTAGGGGAGTGGATTTGGTGATTGATTATGTGGGCGCGCCGTACTTTGCGGCGAATTTGGATGTCTTGGCGCAGGATGGACGGGTGGTGATGTTGGGGATGTTGGGGGGGATGGTGCTGGAGGAGAAGACGGATATTATGGCGTTGTTGATGAAGAGGGCCACGGTGGTGGGGAGTACGTTGCGCAGTCGCGATTTGGCATATCAGAGAAGATTGAGGGATTTGTTTGTGGAAAAGGTGTTGCCGAAGTTGGTGGATGGGGTTTATGAGGCGCGGATTGAGAGGGTGATGAGTTGGAGGGAGATTCGAGAGGCGCATGAGATGTTGGAGGAGAATCGAACGATGGGGAAGTTGGTGTGTGTTGTTGATTGATGCTGGAATTCGTATAAATCAGGTGGTGTCTGATGGAATGGACTAAGTATAGAAGACAAGGCGCGGGCAGGACTCTGGAACGCTTGGCAGCCAGGTTATCCCGGTCACGGCTTGGTGGCGTCAAGTGGGTGAAGGTGTTGATCGTTATTGTGTAGTGATGGCTGCAGTGAGAGAACTCCCGTAATAACAGACGTCGTCAGTGTCTTGTAGCAGGAGGCCGAGGAGACGTGTACGAAAGGTGGGATCCTCCACCCGCCAAGCACACGTACGCGGACTGTAGTCGTTCACCGCCGCCAAGACGCGCGCAGCCACGAAAGATCCAGGCGTATTGACGTGTGCAGATGACAGGGAACGCCGTGTTTTTTTTTTGGACGTGGTTTGATGTTCGGCGTGTACTGATCATGTGTGGAGGGAGCGACGGAAAAGGCAGCACGGCAGCAGATTGGGAGCATCAGGAGAGCAGAGAGCAGCAACAACGACAGCGACAACAACGACAACAACACCGTGCTATTTGCATCTTCGCAGCGCCCGTCGGACACTCGGGGCAGATCTCTCCACGAAATGGGCTCAAGCGCGACGATCGGCCGGCCTTGATTGGAGCGTGGCCTATGGCGAGGCCGCGCAGAGCTTTCATTCCGGCGTGCAGCACAGCCCCCATCGTGTCACTCTCCATACGAACGCCGCAGAAAGGGGAAGACATGCTCGCCGAGTTGTTTTGTATTGTCGAGTGGTCCGTCATCACCACCACGTTCCCCTCGCATCATCATTCGGCATACTACACTCGTTTGTGCGGTGCATAGCGATCGGTGCAGTGAGAGAGAGCAGACGCCAGAAGTGGCGCCGACGTTGGACAGCCGAGGACTCATCACGGCCCGCGCGGCGAAGATCGAATCTCCTCGTCCTCGCAGCCACCACGCACCTCCTGCCTCCACAGCAACCCCAGCGACCTCTCGTCTTCGGTCGTCCACCGCACCATCACATCACCAGTCGCTCGCTTTGCTGCCTGCGCGACCGCAGTTGCATCCTCGACACCGACACCGCGCCGCCTCCCTCCCCACCGCCGCCTCCGCCTCCGCCGCCGCTCCGCTCCGCCTCTGACGCCGCTTCCACTCGCTCGTCGCGCCCGGACTGTCCGGAGCGCATCTCCCCTCGTCTCGCGACCGCCGCACCACCACCACCACCACCACCACCACCATGCGGCTGTCATCGATAGCCACCGCGCTGCTGGCCGTCACGCCCTTTGCGCGTGCCGTCGAGCGCATGCTCACGAGCACCTCGTTGAACCCCTGTCAGGTCGACAGCAAATTCAGCGCCACCCTCTTCGATGTCATCTTCACCCCCCACAACCGCAGTCTGGCTTTTGACGTCGTCGGTGTCAGTAGTATCACCGGCAATGTCACCATCGAGCTGCTCGTCCTCGCATACGGACTGCAGGTCTACAAAACCACCATCAACCCTTGCGACTCCGACCTTCAGGGTCTCTGCCCCATGAACGCCGGCCAGATCACCCTCAACAGTAACGCCGAGATTCCCTCGGAGTCGCTGGCACAAGTCCCCGGCATCGCATATACCGTTCCCGATCTGGATGCCCGCGTGCAGGTGTACTTCAACCAGACCGATACCTCCACCTCCGCCGCGTGCGTCGAAGCAGAGTTGTCCAATGGAAAAACGGTCAATCAAAAGGGTGTCGCGTGGACCGTGGCAGTTCTGGCAGGTCTGGCACTTGTCGCTTCGGCCATTACATCCGGACTGGGACACTCCAATACCGCAGCACACGTCGCTGCCAATGCCATGGCCCTGTTCGGCTACTTCCAGGCGCAAGCAATGATTGGCATGACTGCCGTCTCTTTGCCGCCCATTGTCCAGTCGTGGACGCAGAACTTCCAATGGAGCATGGGCATTATTCGTGTCGGATTCTTGCAGACATTGGCCACATGGTATCAGCGCGCGACGGGCGGAACTCCATCCACGGTCCTCTCAAATCTGAGCTCCGCATCCGTGCGAGTGGAGAAGCGTAGCTTGCAGGATTACACCCACCTCGCCGCTCGCGCCGTCAACGCTCTGCACAAGGCCGTCACCAAACGATCGAACGTGGGCTCGGCTTTCACCGATACCTCGACCACGGTTACCGTCCGCGGCATTGAGCGTGTGGGTTTCCGAGCGGGCATCGAAAGAACCAACATCTTCATGACGGGCTACGTCTTCTTTTTGATCTTCGTCATCTTTGTCGTGCTCGGGGTCTGCATCTTCAAGGGCATCTGCGAGTTGCTCGTCCGAGCGGGCCGCATGAAGGGCGAGAAGTTCCAGGACTTTAGAAATGGCTGGACCACCGTCCTCAAGGGCATCATGTTCCGTATCGTGCTCATTGGCTACCCCCAAATGGTCGTCTTGTGTCTGTGGGAGTTCACGCGAAAGGATTCGCCAGCAATCGTCGTCCTGGCTGTCTTCACCCTCTTCAGCATGCTCGCCATTCTGGGATGGGCATCCAGCAAGGTCATTCGGCTGGCGCGCCGCTCCATTGCCATGCACAAGAACCCCGCCTACATCCTCTACTCGGATCCCGTCTCGCTGAACAAGTGGGGCTTCCTCTACGTCCAATTCAAGGCCACTGCCTACTTCTTCATCGTGCCGTTCCTGGTCTACATCTTCGTCAAAGGACTCTTCATCGGCATCGCCCAGAGCAGCGGAACCGTCCAGGCCGTGGCATTGGTCGTCATTGAAGCTTTCTACCTGATTGGAGTCTGTGTCCTGCGCCCTTATATGGACAAGAAGACCAACGCCTTCAACATTTCCATCTGCGTCATCAACTTCTTGAGCGCCATTTTCCTGCTCGTCTTTTCGGATGTGTTTGGGCAGCCGGTAAGCTCTCTTTTACACAGTATGGTGACTCAGCACTGACATCCGCACAGGGCATTGTCACTGGTGTGATGGGCGTCATCTTCTTCGTCTACAATGCTGCCTTCTCGTTGATCTTGTTGATCATCGTGTTGGTCGCATCCATCATCGCCGTCACATCAAAGAACCCCGACACGCGCTACCAACCCATGCGCGATGACCGTGGAAGCTTCATCAAGTCGCAGTCTGCGCTCAACACCGAGCTTGACGCACTCGGCGCCACCGCACGAGGCGAAGACAAGCACGGCTACATGAACAAATCCGCACGCATCGAGGACGATGATGATAGCTGGTCTGGCGGCAGCGCCAGCCGAAAAGAAGGCGAGGCAGGTGGCTATGGCTACGCACAACCGCCTCGGAGCCCCATGGGGCCAACAGCACCCTACGATGGCAGCGACAATGGCAGCCAGCGACATCTTCCTCCCTATGACCGAAGCACAAACGCGAGTCCGTTTCACAGCCAACAGCAAGGCCATCACTTTCGTCAGCAAGGAGGTGCAGCAAGTCCCAGCCCTTGGCAAAGAGGAGCCGGTTACGAGTAGTAGGAGGGAAACAAAGACTTATCGACCACCTTTGTTTAGCGAACCGTCCAAAGAGACTGTGGCCACGGCCATATTAACGATACCTGATTTTGTGAAGCACCAGCCTCCCAGCTACCTAGCACATTGGTCTCATCATCACCATTACGAGCAGCACAGAGACTCGGTCGACACGGTGGATAAGGTCATGGATCTGTATTATCGATCTCGATCTCCTTCGCCATACCGCGCGATGACATGAAAGTTAGCGTTCTATCACACATCCTTACAATCACAAATACACACCCAAACCGCACACGTACACAAATATAGATATGTCTGGCTGGCTTGCGTCTGGAGCGCGCCGGTTTATGAGAAGAGTAAAAGAGAGCAAGAGAATGAGAATGAGAGAGAGAGAGAAAGGGAAGAGAGAAGAGTCCGGTCACTTTTTTTTTTTTTTTTTTTTTTTTACAACTTATCACTATTGACGAAAACGAATTTCATCATCATCATCAGCATCATCAAAAAACTTCTCACTGTTGATATCGGTGTGTCTGTTCTGTTCGTCTGTCCATTTTGCCACCTAACCTAGTTGGTTAGTCTCTTGTTTTTGTGTGTGTGTATTGAAGTGCTAGTTAGTGGGTGGGGAGTGAAGGGGGAAATCTCAAAAAAAACGGCAAGAGGATAAGGACCTGTTGGGATGGGATGGGATGGGATGGGAAGGAGTTAATGGAAAAGGGAAAAAAAAGGGGGGGGGGGGGGGCGGGGGCAAAGTAATAAATGGAGGTAAGTAGTGAAAGACAAGAGATGAAAGAGAGAGAAGGGAAGGAAGAAAGCAAGAAAGAAAGCGTGGTCTCTCTCTCTCTCTCTCTCTCTCTCTCTCTCTCTCTCTCTCTCCGCCCCAAAGTCAAGTTGCAAGTTTCAAGTCAATTCTTCTATTCTAACTACTCATTTCATCGATCGCGTTAGCATCAGCAATCAGCAATCAGCAATCAGCATCGGGAAAAAGAAAAAGTACTACGCTCTCTCTCTCTCTCTCTCCCTTCTTTCCTTTCCTTTCCTCCTCCCTCGCAGCCCTTTTATTTTGGTCGTCGTCGTCGTCGTCGTGTTGTTGTTGTTTACTGACCAACCAACCACGAACCAACCAATCAACAAATCGATCAAAACCCCACCCACCCACCGACCCATTCATCCCTGGGAAAGATTAAAGAAAAACGCCAATCTGGTGTTGTTGTTGTCCGTCCGTGTTGTTGCTGGGAACTTTTCATTCGCCTCGTCTGGATTTTTGGTTTGTTCGTCTCTGTTTCTCTCTCTCTCTCTCTCTCTCTCACTCACTCGCTCACTCACTTCAGTGAAGAGAAGAGAAGAGAGGTGAGGAATGCCAATGGGCACAATTGCAAGCAGGCAAGCAAGCTAATCGCAGTCGTAGTGGTCGTAATGGTAGATGATGGGAGAAGAAGAAGAAGTCCTCAATCGTTTCATTGTTTTTGTGGCCTTCGTTTTCTTTTTTGGTAGATGGCGTATGGTTGGTGGTGTCGTCGTCGATTGCGATTGTGATTGTGTGTGTGTGTCGTAGACGCCCATGGGGCGTACTGTTTGGACTGTCGCTTCCGATATGCTGCTACCATTGCTTTTGTCTTTTGAGGTTGTTCCTACGGATCCTCAGGAGCGTCGGTGTTGTTGAGGAAACGCAGCATCATGTCAGCCTTGTTCATCTTCTCGGTCATCTTGTCGGCCTTCTTGTCTTGTTCTTTGCCGCCGGATCCAATGCCGGCCAGGCCCTCGAGTCGGTTGTCAGGTCCGGCACTATCGTGTGGTGCTGGCTGCTGTCCGAAGACTAGACGCGGCTGCTCTTGGCCATGACCAACACCAGCACGCTGCTGCGGCGGAGGAGGGAAAGTGAAGGGGTCCGCGCTACCGAAGACTGGACGCGTGCCGATGGGTGGCTGAGTCTGCTTCCGCTGCGGAACCTTTGACTGAGGCGACGTGTAATCATTCGAGGACTGAGGCGCGGCACCCATCACGTTTGGGAACGGTCGCGCGAATGGCTGATCCATGACTTGACCAAAACCTTCGCGACTGCCCATGGCTTGGACTCCTGGATCACCAGGAGCCGCTCCGAGGCCATTCGACGAACCAAGAAGCTGCTCCATGTTACGATTGCCGTCGTAGAAGAAGGTGTTGTTCTGACCGCCACGGTTCATGTGCTGGCCCGGACTAGCATACATTTCGCCAGAGCTTGGCGAGAATGGTTGCTGCAGACCGGGACCGGATGGAGACTGCTGTGGAGGCTGTCCATAGAAGGCGTAGTTGGGCTGCTCACCGAAAGGTTGCGGCGCAAAACTGTTCGTGACTCCAGGAATGGCTGGGTAGTTGGGCGTGTAGGTTTCGTACGGAATGCGATATGGCATTTGGGCGCCGTAGGGATCTCGGTCTTCGCCGTATGCCATGGTGTAGCCTTGATTCGTGGCATATGGGTTGTATGGAGCAACGGCACCTGGACCGATGCCGCTCGGTGCCTGACCCATTGCATGTTGAGAGAATGAAGCAGGGTTGATTGCAGACAGCCAGATGCGGGTCTTGTAGATGCGGTAGAGCTCGGTGATGAGATCCTTGAAGTTGATGTAGTGGTCGGCGTAGTAATAGAAAATCAGCTTCTGAAAGTCCCTGAAAGATTGTGAGCGGGGTGACAAATAGTCCAGTGATGACAATTCTCACCATTGCCACTCGGCATCGAGAATTTCCATCTGCAGACGAAGATGCTGGACCTTTTGCTGGCAAGTGCGTTTCGCTTTGGCCTCGTTGCCCTCCTTTTCAGCCAGCATCTTAATCTCGTGGTCAATCGCCAGCCGCTTGATCGCCTTTGGCTTGAGGTTGTTGAAGTTGTCGCGAGGCAAGCCGCCCTGCATACCGGACGGCAGGTCGTTGGCGAATGCAGGGCCCATCATGCCTCCGCCACTGCTGTCGTTCTGAATCTGCGCGTTCGGGTTGTAGCCACCATCCTTGTTGCGAGAGTACATCATGAGCCACTTGTATTGCTCTTCCGAGTACTTCTTCTTCAACAGGCGAGCCACGTCCGGCGTGACTTTGGCATGTTGCACCGTGCCGAGATCCTGGCCGCGGTCGGCTTCGACAATGACCAGGTCGCCCTCACGGACGGTCAAGCCGGTGTTGTCCAGGAGGTAGAAGACGTCAACGCGGGAGCACTTGAAGCTCACGATGTACAGCTGCTTGCGCGGACGCCCGGCTGCCGGTCCCCATTGCGGTGCGCTGTTTGGCTGTTGCTCGCGTCTCATTTCGATGTCGCGGCGCTCAGTCTGGGTAAGCGACACGTGGGGCACGCGGTACATGGCTGGAATGTCGAACGCGCTCTGGCCGTCTGGCGCTCTACCCAAGTTAGAAGTGCTTTCGGCGCCGAGTGCGTACCCTTGATAATCTGCCACTCACGAGTTAGAACTGTTGTCGCCTCAGCTGTATGGCTAAGCAATGTCGGTGTAACTCTGTGCGGGTGGAAGTGAAGGCGCGGCGGAAATCGGACGATGAAGCAAAAGCCAGGCGTTGCGCGTAGGCAGAAACGAGGCGGCAAAGGGGGGATAGTGCCACAAGTGAAGTCAGGCCACAATGTCATGCGAATTGGCGCACTGTGATTGGCTCGCATGGCCTGTCGTTGAGGCAGGCGCGGCCGTTGCGAAGGCAGTCGCGCGGTGACGAAGGGCAGGTGCGGAGCGGCCTGGCGGTACAGAGGTGGTAAAGGGCGATGACTTACCGCTGTGCTGTTGGTGGAACTCGTCGCTTTCTTGAGGGTCGTGAGTGAAGGTTCGTGATAGGAGGGAAGGCTCGCCAGCAGCGAGGGAGCCCCGGCGGGTGGGTATATCAGCCATCGAGTGGCGGCGTGATTCATTCACGTTGGGCACATCGTCCCAGCCCAACGAGCTCTGCCATTGTGCACGACGGCCGTTGTGATCTATCGGGATCGTGATCAGTCAAACAGCGCACATGTGGCACACGGATCGCATGACGCAAACATACCGAGGGAGAAATGGGCAAATGCTGCGCCAAATGTCTGCCCGCGGAGCAGGCCGGGCTGCGGAGAGTGGCTGTCCTGGTAGTCGCTGTCGTTGCTGGAGCCGCGCGGGTGATCGAACGTCGGCGGGAGAGTTGCGGTGCGCATCAACGAGCCGATGGGCGGATGCGAGGTGGTATGGGTGAGTTTGGTCCCCAGCTCCGACTCCGACTCGGTATCAGCCTCCTCCTCGGCGAGCAAGCCCAATGGCAGCGCCGCGTGGCTGCCCTGCTGCGCGCTCGAAACGCCCTGAGAAGGTTCGCGCTGGCCCTGCGAATGCGACAACGAACGCCCCGTCTTGGACGTGGGCTGCAATGGGATGGCGAACGGCAGAGCGCCCGCGCCTTCGCTCACGGCGGGAGAGGGAGTGCCGCGCACTTGATTGACGGCGCCGAGGCGCACACTGGCTCTCGCGTCCAGCTTCGCCTTGTCGGACAGCTTGAAGCTGCCGCTCCGCGTCGACCAGATGCCGCCGGGGAGGCCGGGCATGCCGCCTTCTTTGAGCGGAAACTTCCCAAACGACATGGAAGACGGCCACGGCTTCTCGTCCTCCGACGACGCCACCGCTTCGGAGTCTGGAGTTGCTCGACGGGCGGGCTGTATCTGTTTCTCAGCCTGGGGTGGAGTCGACGAGCAAGGAAACTGCTTACATTCATAATGTCAAACGCGAAACTGTTCAAAGAAGATGAAGATAATTATCTGGGCTAACGTCAGCTTCGCTTGCACACTACCAATCTCACACCACCAGCATCTGCACAGCTTGGCAGCTCGGGTGGGCAAGCCTGGGGGGGGGGAGATGCAACGCCATTGCGCACATGGAAATGGAGAGTCGGGCGACACCACTTGCATACCTGAAAGAAATCCTGGGTATCGTATACAATCGTCCCGCCTCTAGTCTATGTCTACAATGTGCGATACTGTGGCGACCAGACACACTGTCAGCATACATTCTTCCACCCAACGCGAAATGCAGACTGGTTTCGCGACTCACCGAAGTAGATTTGTGAGCTACTATTACATATCTGAAGGAAGCGGAAGTTCACGTCCGTTCTATGCCGTGTATGTGTCTGGCACGTCTCCGTCAGCCTAGTTCTACTCTGGAACAAAGACCAAAACACGACTTTGGAACGTACCTATGATCATTCCCGCCGCCCCGCTGCTTATAGCATTCGCTCTCTCGCGCTCTCCTCGATCTTGGGGAGTGGATTGCGATTGCGGAAGCTGCAGAGCCTCACATTGGCAAGGCGCTGCTGCCAACGCGATGCCTGGGAGAGTGGAATTCGAGGCACCACGCGTGCAAATGTCAATGGCCGAAGAGTCTGTCAGCAGCGCGACGACTACTGGTGGATGTGAGATGAGATGGGGGCGGCGCGGTTGAGCTGAGAGTTGCGTTGTGTGTGGGGAAGCGTCGCGATCCGGGTCAAGCCTGCGGGCCAGGATCACGCGCGCGCGCTTTGGACGTCGGAGATCAGAAGAGGGAGATTGCGCCGGGCGTGTTCGGCAACGGTGATACGGCCGATGGGGAGCATTCACGGGTTCGGCGGGTGTCGAAGCGGTGAGGTGTGAGGTGAGGTGAGGTGATGTCGCAAAGATGGCCTCGAGAGATGGATGCTACCACTGCAGAAAGGCGCTCGACGCTCGAAACGGGCGGGAGGAGTGGGTACGGTGTGCCCTTGAACGGTAAGGTTGCCGGCCGGGATGGCGATGATTGGCGCTCCCTCCTACATACACGCGCGTGACACCCCTCTGTGCTGTGCTGTGCGCTGCTGATGCTGTTGGACAATGGGCGATTCGAATGCTGCGGGGGAACTGTACGCTGGACGTCCGCGACTTGGGTCATCTTGGGCGGCGCGGCTTGGATATAAACCTCCCTCCTCAGCCAGTGTGTGGAGAGAGCTACGACTGTAGCAGCACCGGGGCATCTGCAAGCTACAGCACGCCGTCCCGCAGCACCAAGGATTCAGGGGCGCGAAAGGTGTGTCTGCGGAGTAGAACTATGCTTCATGCCATGTGTTCTTGTACCCTTTCCTTTGCGACGACAGCACACTATTTCTCCGCCCACCGGCGAATCATCACGCAACCCCTGCGCCAGCTCACACCCTCCAAGGCAAGTGTTCGCACGACCTGCTATGTACTCCGTCCATCCTGCATGCACTTCTGTGCGACTCTCGCGTGCAATGGATGAGAGCCCCACTGTATGCGACGGCATATTATCATGATATCATAGTAAGGAGTGTTGTCAAGATTCCCAGTAGCCCTCTTCGTGTCCCTCATCTTCATCAGCATGCTTTCCCTTCTCCGGCGACGTCCTGTCAAACGACCTACGGACTCGCGCCCGCACCAGTCGATCTGCAAGCACGCAGCACCTCCTCACGCGGAGAAACCCTGCAATACCCGACACAGCTAGAGCAGTACATATACAGGACACATGGAACCAACGAGCGGGCCACGAAGCAGCAGCAGCAGCAGCAGCAGCACAAAACAACAGGTCATGAGAACTGGCTTGGAGAGCTGCAGGAAACGACTAGTTACTGAGTGAGGAGAACCTTGTCCAGAGCAACGTCTCTGAGAGAGGGGTAGCGTCATCATCATCATCATCAGCAGCAGCAGCAGCAGCAGCAGCAGAGCAAGCTCTGGTCCCAAATCCTCGACGACAAATGCACAAAGTAATCAATGCAGCTGTACAATACTGACTAGCTGTGTAATGACCGCGCTCTCTCTCTCTCTCTCTCTCTCTCTCTCTCTCTCTCTCTCTCTCTCTCTCTCCCTCTGTCCTTCCGTTCCTTCCATCGTTTCCTCGCCGGCAAAAAAAAGGTGCAAAGAAAACAATTTTTCATTTCCCCTCCATTCTTTCCTTTCCCCATCTCATGGCAAGCGACCTGCGCGGCTGTTCTTCGTCATCGTGGATACCGTGACATGAATTACCCCCGGATAGTAATCTAAAAGTGAGAAATGAACGCTTGCTCGCCTCCGCCATGCCATGCCATGCCATCAGAAGCAATAGATGAGACAGCCCACAATGATGTTTTCCCGTCCGTACAGCAAAGAATGAAGAAGAAGACAGTGTTTGTACATGATCGTTGTGTGAAAGGGTCGAAAATTGCTCCGGTCATCCTGCTCCTCTCGGAATCCTGCACGCCGTGGAACGCTGTTGCAATAGTGCGAAGGTGAGTCACGCTCACTCGCTACGTTTGGGTCGCTTGCCCATGCTTTCCACCTCGGGGTGCACAACACGCATGTGTCTTGTGAGAGCATCGTTGCGTGAAAAGGTCTTCTCTTCGCGACACATGGGACATCGGACCTTCTGCTTGCGACCGTTGTGGATAGTATCCTCGTGCCGTGTCAGATCATAAGGCCGTGAGAAGATTGTGTTGCATGGCTTGCCCGTCGATGGGTTGACACGTGTACACTTGTGAGGCCCAGCCTGTGAGTTCCTAGCAAGAATGGCAGCTGACGTCATGCCGCTACCCGAAGGCGCAGGCGAGGCTTCCGATCTGGGTGATGATGAGGATTCGTCGTCGGCGGTCGTGTTCGGCGACGTGCTCTCCCGGTTCTTCTGTTGCGAGCGATGATAATCGCGTTTGTGCTTCTGCAAGTCGATCGGACTGTTGAAGCGTTGGGTACACCCGTGGTAGGTACAAGTGTAAGCTCCAGTATTGGCACGAGTATCGGTGGGCTTCCGAGGTGCGGAAGTTGCGGTGGTGCCGTTCGAGATGCTTTCTTGTGAAGACTGTGGGAAGCCAGCGTCACTGATCGATGTCTCCATAGACGGCAGACCAGCAGGGAAGTCAGGAGTTGCGTCGGGTTGGGTGTTCATCTGAGCAGCAATAGCAGCTTGATAGTTGGCCTGGTAGGGGTTGTGGGACATTTGACCATCGCTTTGTGGCAAAGAGTTAAAGTCAAACCCGTTGGCTGACAGATCCGTGTCAACTGAGGTGGCGTTTCTAAAACTGATATTCTGTTGACCAGTGGCGGGCAGGCCGGCGAAGGTCACGCTTGGCGCACCCATATAGGTACTAGTTGGCCACTGCTCGGTCCCGTTCAGATGTTGCTTGTAGCCTGCTGGGATGCTGTCTTGGAACAGCGGTTGCTGGTCATTTTCGTTGTAGTCGAGAAGTGCGTCTTTTGGGGATATCGTCTTCGTCGGCTCGCGCTGCAATGGAGGCCGATTGCGTGCGAATTCGGCCTCGGCGGCCGCGTCTTTCTGTTGCTGGCGCAAGCTCGCGGCCGTACCGACACGACCATCTTGCACTTGCGGCTTCCACTCCTTGGTGGGAGCATGCGGTGAGCCATTCCTGAAGGGCGAGCGATCCCGGGAGATCGCCGAAGAAGGCGATGCCGAGCGCGCAAGGTTCGCGGTCTGCAAACGCTCGGTGATGAGATTTCGATGAGGTGATAGAAATGTGCTTTGCTGTGGTTGCTGTGCTTGGCTCTTCGGCGCTGATGATGCGTAGCCCTGGTTGGGATTGTAGAGTTCGTCTTGGTATGCGGCAGATTCGGTGCGGAACAATTGCACCTGTGGGTTTGGCGGCTTGTAATCTGCTTCGTCGAACCATGAGCACTCGAACAAGGGATCAGCAACCAGACCATCAATCTCACCATTCTGCTGTGTCAGGCTGTAGGTCTTCGTCTCGCCTTCGCCAGCCCCAGACTGGGGTGTGGCCGGCGAGTCGTTGCCGTAGCTGGACATGGATTGTCGTGAGGGAGGGAAGTCTGAAAAGTCTTCAGAGTTGTGGTAATCGAAGCCAAAATTCTTCATCGCCAGGTGTGCGCTGGACATATGGGCAGCGGCACTGGGCGCGTATCCGATCGGAGCGAAGTCGCTCCCGAGCGGTGTCTGCGAGGGTGTCGCAAAGGCCTTGGGATATGATGCTGGGTCGGCACAGTTGGCCGGTGAGTCTGGCAGGCGCTCGGTGTTGGCGATGAGCGGATACGAGGTGGTGTATGTATAGGGAGACGCCGGGCCAGTCGATGCGACGGTCGAGGCTGACGGAGTGCGATGATGACTCCCGGAGCGCTGCAGGCCTTGCGGATAGTTTGTTCCTCCCACGTTGCAGTTGTACGACGCCGCGTACATGCCCTGGTGCCAATCCACCGTGGCGTCGGATGCGGCCGAGTCGTGCCTCAAGGCCGGCGGTGGAGGAGGCGTCGGGCTCAGCAGGTGCGATGCAGGCGGCGACCGCACGGCGGGTGAAGGACGCAGGTGCGATGCGGTGGAGGAGGGAGTATACGAATCGGGGGCCTGTCGCAGCAGAGCCAATGCTTGCTGGTATATCTGCGGCTCGACGGTGTATGCGTATGCGTTGACGTCGGTCGTCGTCGTGGTGAAGGGTGCGTGGGTGGTGTGCGCGAGGTGTGAATTGGAGGTGTCGAAGTTCGAAGGGAAGGAACGATTCAATTGCATCATCGGTTCCCTTTCCAAAAAAGACCCCGGAATTTGGCCTGGCCCGCGTGGAATCTGGCTATGTCATCCGCGACGCGCTACGTCCGTGTGCTGAGTCGACGGCCGAGACGAGTGGCGAGGGGCGTCCAGCGATGCGTGCTCTCGATGCGGCACGCGGTGCGATGCGGAGAGTAGTGTGTGAGCGGTGACTGTTCGCAATACGACGCCGGAGCGGATGCGTTGCGGTTTTGTGTGTGAAGAAACAGAGTCCTTTGAGACTTGTCATCGACTAGGGTCTCGGCTTCTGCGATGGGGCTGAGCCACATGCGATTCGGTCCCTCCTTGCCGGTAGCGTTGTGCGTGTCACCCACCTGCATATCCACCATGCAACATCAGACAAGACCTATCTCCGGCCGCCGACTCCCAGCAGAAGCTTCCATGCAGGCATGATGGAAGCTCACTTCCGCTCCCATTCGCCAATCCGCCTCCAAGTGTGATTGCACCTGCACAAGGACTGCCATTCCGCCTGGTTATGCTTAACGCCAGGCGCCACGGATGGCGAGCGGCCGAGGGAGAAGTGGACGGACGATCTGTGTCAACATGACCAGGCCCTGCTTGCAAATGCTCTCCAAACATCCTCTTGCCCGTTCTGGCTGGCTAGTGTCTATATACACACCCATACATACGAGCTTGGGAATAGCGTGGTATTGGATCGTGTCGCTGGCTATTGCCAAGGATCATCTACCCAATAGCCTCTCTTACCAGAGCGAGCAAGCAGGCTGCGGCGGCTGAGGTCTGTTGCACCCTGGGCAGTAACAGGATATGGAATACCGCATACAGTCACCCACCGTCCTTTTTCCGCGGCAAAGAAAGGCTTCGGAGAGGCCGTGGAAATCTCTGCATCCCCCATGTACGCTGCCCAAGTGAAACCTGGGTATGTACTGCGACACACATCGGTACAGCCGGCAGCAGACTTCTGGCGCCGACCTCCGTTGAGCACTCATTGGAGCCAAGAAGCGACCGGACCGAGTTTCGCTCGAAGCCACAGCGAGATGACTTCATACCCCACGTGGATCTGGCTGTGCAGCAGTGATTACGGGTCAGCGATTGGTCGCAAACTTTCCATCGGAGTCCACGAGACTCCACCCCTGTGGCGCGCTCGCTGTGGCTGGTGCACACGGCTTTTGTGCTATCCGTATGGATGATAGCTACCGGCTGTTGCGTTTCTACCCAAGCTGGAGCGGACAAATCAGCATTCTCGCAGTATGGAATTCTACTGCCTGATCATGGACCAGCGTATGCTTGCCTCTTCGAGCCGCTCTCTCATCACTCCTGCTCAGCTCATCAGCTGATGTGTAACTTGACACACGTTCTGTCCGAAGTATGCCCTTTCCTGCTTTGTCGACGCCCTCCAAACGCCGGCTTGCCTCGTACACGACTGGGGCAGCTGATGACCATGGATGGGTGCTGGGACACAGCCGTCCAAGCAACACCTTCCCTACGACGTTGCGGAAACACTATTGCAACCTGGCCTGGCCTGGCCTGGACACGCACACCAACAAGCAAGGCCAGAATAGCAACATGCGCCCACAAGCGAGCCGGGCCCCACCAGTCCACCTCGCCAATTCGCCAAGACCTCGCCGATCGCACCAGATCTGCACATAGATCTGCTGGAAGCGGGGCTTCTCGGTAGCGACACTTCCGAGGCGAACAGGCTGAATGGCGGCTGCAAAGCACTGCACTCTCACGTCTTTCTTTGTGTGCAATGACTCGTATCAACATCATCATCACAATCGTCACCTTTCATCAGAGAGCACTGCCACACGATATTCTACAACCTCGGAGCAGCCCTCTTCCGTGGATTCATGCCATGCCATGCCATGCGCGGATCGACTGCATAGGGCTGCATGAAAAAGTCTTCCCAACGCGACAGGGAAGGGGAGGAATGTTCTAGCTCCGACGCTCTACGCTCCTGCTGTGCCTGTCACACTTGACACTGTAGTACAATTCCTACAAAACAAGCAATTTTGCCTTGTTGCTTGGTTGGCGTTGCGTTGTACACAGCTGTGGCTTGTGAAGGCCGAGGACAAAGCCGATATCCGATCTCGCACATGCTTGTGATTTTAGCCCTGCGTTACTACGGCACCTAAAGTAGTAGACTAAGTGCTTACATACGATGCTGCACTACAAGTATACAGCACTTCGTATCGCGCTCAGTTAGTGGGTCGAGAATAGTAGCATGACGATCTCCAGATCTACTACTATTGTAACCACAAACTACAATGATACATGTATACGAACGCGGACGATGGCGGGAATCATGATGTATGCATCTTTTCAAGACTGGCTCGTACTTTTAGAGCATGCGTCGGTAAGCCCACAAATTGGCTTGGTCTGGTTGCTACTTCACTTCCACACAACAACGCCAATGACCATTCTTCCATAATCCTCCATCTATCTATTCATACCACCAAAACACCCAGAAAACACAAATCCTTGCCCTTCCCTATCCTATCCCATACACCATACACGGGACAGGACAAAACATGCCTCCCTTCTCTTCTCATCCCCCCCCCCCCCCAACTACTCTCGAGTCACATACCCAAGCATACTCTTGTCACCACCCATCTATCCGAACCCACTCCAACCTAGAGGTAAGGGTTTCTTCGAAAAGTCGAAACTTTAAGATATATTAGCACACTGCTTTATTATAGCCATGGTGTTTTTATATCCACACGAACAGACTAATATGCTCTCTCTCTCTCTCTCTCTCTCTCTCTTTTACCTATCGCGCTAAAAGCTACAGGTCTTCAGATGAAACCTATTTTCATCTTTCTTTTTCGAATGTCCAGGGTGTGTAGGGAGCGGAGTAGAAGGAGATGGGAAGGGGACCGGGATGTGTGGTTGTTTCATCATCAGAACAGTTCTCTCCCGACGATTGACATGATTTGTGTCTTCCTGTCTTGTCCTGTCTTGCCGACTCTACTCTAGGCAGCAGCAGCAGCAGCAGCAGCAGCGAGAAACGAGGTTTTTCCATGCTGGGGAAAGGTGGAATTTGTCATACGTTTTGTGGGGGAGAGAAGAAAGTAAACAAGGTAAACCATGTATGGCGAGTCAAGAAAGATAGGTCGGCTGGGGTTGAGTTCGAGTTCGAGTTCGAGGACAAGGGTAGTACTGTAAGAAGGGGAATTTGGAATTGTTGTTTGCACGGTGCTGCGGTTTGCGCATGTGGCAAGATTTCTGCGTGTGGTGGGGTGGGACGGGGAACTTAGGAGGAAAAGGGAAGGTATGATGAGTCAGAGTTGTTGGTACAGAGAGACGTGAGTGGCTCTGACAGTGTATGAGTTTCATCGAAGATGTGTATGCTGCTGCACTTCTTCTATCAGAGGTTTTGCTAGAACCTATTGTGAAGATCTTGCGGCATTGTCCAAAGCAAGCAGTCTCTCGAGAACTCTTCTCAACGGGATACAAGCGCCTTTCGACATGGTTGTTAGACCATCTGCTTCTTCCGTTCCATTACTTCTCTCTAGCACTTCTTTCACGTTTGCGATTGTCGCTTGGAGCAGTTTTGGCCCGCTCTCTTGGTAGTACGTCCATCGAATGATATCCTTGAGCCCTATGAGTCCAGTCGTCGTGTCGAGCCCCTCCAGAGCGGTGATCAGAAAGCCTTTTGCACGCAAGAAACCCCTTTCGCTGTAGAGCGCGCTGGGCCTCTTGCTTGCTGCATCTCCTACTAAAGCTTCGTAGCCTGCTTCGTTGTAGTATGGTTCACGTACGAGGACCAGTCCGAGGAGTGAGACGATGACCTGTAACAGTGTGCTTCGTGCTGCGCTCCAGCCTTCTCCTTTTGTTCCTGCCCATGTTCCGAGAAGTGATAGGCAGATCTTACCGTCTTCGTACAGATTGGGATTGACGCGGCCAAGGCTGCCGATGGAGGAAATTGCGGGCCAGGAGTGGAAGTGGACCTGAGGCGGCTCGGAGGGGAAGGCGGGAGACAGGTAGAAGTCGACCACGAAAGGGGCATTGGCGTAGGGCGTATCTGTGGGTCCGATGATCAAGCAGCGAAGGAGATCGAGACGTGATTCCCATGATCGGATGTAGACGCCAGCAGGAAGAGAAGAATTGTTCCGTAAGATTTTGTGCTCCTTTTGTGTGCGTTTCGTGTGTGCTGAAGTCGAAGTGGGGGGCTCATGGCGAAAGCGGTGGTCTAACGGAACGTCTCCGTCCAGGATTGCGTATGAGGGCGGAGCTTCTGTGGTATGTTCACTGAAAACAGGTTCCTCTGCTTTCGTCTTGTCCCCTTCGATGTTGACCGGCGACACAGATTGCGAAGTTGGTGGCGTGTGGAATTCCTCTGCATCTTCCATGGGCATATCCCCCATGTCGTCGTCGGCAGATTCCCATTCGTCATTCTCGACCTCATCCTCGTCCATTTCTTCGCCATTCTCATTCTCCCACCGGATGGGCAACTCTTCCTCTTCACTTTCCGGCCCCCTTTCCCAATAGTCATCAAGTTCCTCATCGTCAGATATCGACTCGTCATCATCATCGTCATCCATTCCTTCCTCATCCCATTCATCGACTGCGTTAGTGCCATCGGATCGAACAGCGACTACGCATTGCTCTCTGGGCAGAACAACATCCTGGATCTCCGAAGCGGCTCCAAGACGCACGACCAGCGAGCCGTCGAGTGGAGTGTCGATAAGTTCACCAAGCCAAGTCTTGTCTGTTGGTCGGTCGTGAAGTGAATTGTAGGGAGGCGCAGTAATCAAGACGATGTCACCCCGGCGGTAGTTCAGAGCGGCTGGCGCCTCGATATCATACAAACTGATCTGCGCTTTGATTCCCCCGAGAGGCGAGATGCGATGACGGATGACTGCTGGCGGAGCGTCTGCATCCTTCAGGTAGTGAATGTACGAGCCATGCAGCCAAAGCATTGTTGCCATGCGATCGGATGCATTCACGGATTGCACCACGCCAACTCGTTCAGGCTGCTCCACAAAAGCCGAGTCGTCCACCGAAACAAGTTGAAGTGAATGAGCGATCTCTCCAGGCCAGGCCGCGTGCTCATCATCCATGCTTGAATCGGGGAAGAGATCAATAGATCGCTCGGTAGAGACGGTCAGATCCTGCCATTGCACTGACACGGTCGTCTCAAATTTGGTGATATCGAATACATTCAGATCATATCCGAGATTCGCCTGTCTATCCAGGTGGGGAACCACGTCGGGTCGATCGCCGCCATTGTATTTGACACGTGCGCCAGTCAGGTCTCGGAAGCGCACTCGCAGTCCTAAGCGAACATCGATTTCGGAGTTGGATCTGGTTGACTGTGGCTCAATATGGCTGGTGATTGGCTTTCGCTCGCGCTGATACACAGAGAATTCGGCCGACTCCAGTTCTTCTGATTCGAGCACAAATGGAGGTTCCTGTTCTTGAGTACTGCCTATCCTTCGTTGCACCCACGCGACCTCTGCAGCCACAGTACGCACAGCAACGACGGTGCCTACAGGGGGCGTATTGGCATTATAAGCGCCATAGATCCAATTTCCACCGCGAAGCTGGCCTTTCTTCGTCTTTGCAATGTCGCCAACACAAAACGACCCATAATGCCCATCCGGATGCTCACCAGCTTCGTCCCCGACCTCGACGACGCAGTTGTCTATCAGCCGTAGGTGAATATTGTTCGTGATTGCTACCACTTTCCCAATCCAGTCTTTGTAGATCACCAAGCAGTCCTCGGTCACTGCCTCGGCCTCCACCAATTCCGACGCGGGCACGTCTGTGATGGGAGATGGCCGGCCGTTTGGGTATACGCAGAACTGCGAAGTGCTCGGTTCAAAGTTCTCATGAGGCAGCAAGCCCTTGAGCTGCTTGGAATTTTGGTAAGTAACGTCGCAGATGGGCTGGAGAGTGCACTTGGTAAATGTGCCGAGGACCACACCCGACTGTGCATCCTGCACCGAGCGCTTGACAATGTCGCCGATCAGGAGTGACCGATCTATGAGCTTGAGCTTGGTCACTGGTAGTAACTCGAGGCTGGGCCTATTCTGCCATCGAACCAGAACCGTGTCTTTTGGCGGCGCGCCAACACTCATGAACCGCCGGAAGGTGGATTGCGAGATGTCATTGTCGCGAACGATGTCTTCGTCCTCGTATCTGCTTGGAAAGGGCGTATGAGTCTCGATGTCGCTGTGCGTTCGCTCCACGACGGCCAGGGATTTTTCGTCGGCCTTGCTCGCCACGATATCATCGGGATGAAGGATCAGAGTCATGGTCGCGAGGGATGGCCGCCTTTCCGTGAGGTTTACCGAAGGCGAAGGAGTGAGGTTGTCCGAATCATGCTGCAGCGCGTCCTTTTGACGACTTGTATTTTGCGGCAGTGTGTCGCTGTGAATGCGGAGTTGAAATGCCCGCGTCGAAGTGTCCAGAAAGTAAGTGTTGAAAGGCAAAGACTCAGGACAAGCTGCGGGTCACGGGCTGCATAATCTTATCGCGGATCTAGCCGCGCCGATCAGCACCCACCTACTTCTCCACCAGCGGCCACCTTCCATCGCACAGCAGCAGCAGCAACAGTGGAAAGGTCAAGATGGCCGATCCGCTGTACGAGCTGCTGGCTCCCTACTTCGACAACGATGCACCGCCGCCGTCTGATCGAGATCCACAGACGACCGGCTATTTGGCGCGGCTCAGCACTCTCTCCCTCTCCGATCTAAACACCACCGAGCCCGCCTCTCTCCTACACGCCGCCCAGTCGCATTTGCGCAATCTGCAAGCGCTTTCGAAGCGATCCCACAAGGCGGTCACATCCTCGTCGACGCATTTGGGCCACCTGACCTCTCTCCTACCCGAATTTGGATCTCAGGCACACGCGTTGAGCAAGGATGTCCCGCACCTGGAGGATGCGGCAGCGGAGTTTGCACGAAAATATGATAAAAGTACGGAGAATGCAGTGCTGGATCGGCGGAAACGAGCAGCGTTGCTGGCACGCAATGTGGATCGGGTGTCGGACGTGCTGGACCTGCCACAGCTGCTCTCTTCCACCGTGACAGCCGCGCAGGCAGGCAGCTCGGGAAACACGGTAGCAGGTGGAGCATCAGCGACTTCTTACGCTTCTGCGCTCGACTTGCATGCTCATATCAGGAGGCTCAAGACGCTCTATCCGCAGTCTCAGCTCGTGGCCAATATCTCGACTCAATCCGAGGGCGAGATGCAGAACCTGGCCTCCATCCTCATCACCTCCTTGCAAAGCCCCTCGCTGAAACTGGCTGCGGCGATGCGGACCGTCGGCTGGCTGAGACGCGTTGCGCCAGATCTCGCAGAAGATGGAAAGTACACAGCTAAGCAAGGCATTCTGTCTGCTAAATCTTTGTGCTTGTCGGTCAATTCTGTTACCAGTGATGGTGCTCTGCCTTCGTTATTCCTAATTTGCCGGCTGCGTATGCTACAAGACACGCTCAATGCTTTGGAGCCGCTGCGTGACTTAGCTGACCAGGAGACAACTCAACGCAAGACACCAACGACCATGAATGGAAAGTCCACAAAAGCTGCTTCTGAGTCTACATCAGCCGTATCCATTGGTACGCAGAGCGAACGCTACCTGAAGCGCTATATCGAGATATTCAGGGAGCAGAGTTTCAACATATTAAGCATGTACAAGAGCATCTTCCCATCGAATTTACCAGAAGCAGAGCGGGGCGCAAGCGGCGAGACCACAACGATGGGAAATGATCAGGATCCGCTGCTTCCTTTACCATCTCCTGTCTCCACCTTTTCATTGCACCTTGTGGACATGCTTGAGTCGGCACTGCGCGAGTACATGCCCAACATCAGCGACGAATCTTCGCGCGAATCGTTATTGACCCAAGTCCTGTATTGCGCTGGCAGCTTGGGACGACTAGGGGCAGACTTTGGCATGATGATTGCTCTGCTTGAAGAAGATTTGGCTGATCAAGAGCATAATGGTTTAGAACATCAAGCTGCGGTCGAAGAGGTCGAGAGCGAGCCAGAATGGGTGCAGGTGATGAAGAAGCACCGTGTTCAAGCGAGCAGACTTGAAGTGCTTGCGAGGGGTGTCGGCACTTCACGCAAGGCTGGCGGAGACGTGATTACGCCCGGCGCGGTCTCGCCGAGTGGCACTCCATCTTTGAAAACATAAGATGCTGGAGAGTGACAAAAGGGGAGGGAGAGCTGAAAGACCAATTCCAACAGCAGCGAGGATCCACAGGACGAATGCTATAGCATGCAATATTCATCATTGCTGCGCAGTGACGCCACTGCTTCTACGTACGGGATGTCTCCATTGAATTGTGCTGTGGAAATTCAGATGCCGTCTACACGGTGTCTCTTTGAAGAAGTCCGCGCCGCCCTGCATTCACTGCAATTGTCGTTGCAATATAAAGAAAGTCGATTTCTGCTGCCAAACGAATGCTCATCGACGATATCGCACTCCACTGACACGCCAAGAACCTCAAGCTCCAACGACACCCTCATCTATCCTCATCGATCATCATGGACCGAGAATGGTGGATGTCGGACCGACTCTACTGGAGGAATCTCACGTCGCCACACCTTGAACGACAAGGTAATTGGCAGGAATTCCCCGATGATGGCTACAGTACTCTCGCCGATTTGGGTCCGCTCCACTCTTACGGCAGTTGGACTCAGTACGGGCTGTTTCCTTGCGTTGAAGCAACTCCGTACTCGGCGGCTGACCAGGCTTACATGCTGCAGCAAGCCGAAGCAGGAGGCATGCCCATGGATTTCAGCGACAGTGGAGGGCCATTGGGCGTTTATCGCGGAGGTGCTGGAGATATTGGAGAGCCATATTGGCTTGGGTGGCAGTTCTACCGCGGATAAGGCACATGGCAATAGCTGTATGGGTGACTGAGAAGTATCCCCCGACTGTCAAGTCATCCTCACTTGAAATCACGTTTCACCACCTGTCCCCACACCATCTGTTTTAGCATGTGGCAAGTGCGATTTCTTGCGCACGGCAAGGCAGCACATGGTACAAAGTTTGATTAAACAAAGCTTTACTTGATTGCAAGCGCACACGATCGCGTCATGTGCAACCCGCCTTCACTTGATATATGCCATGTGGGTTGCCAATGTCTTCATTAGCTGCGATCGAACCTGCTATATGCGGCTATAGTGATCCTCAGCCTTATTCAACAACCCCTGAATTTCAAGGACATTCACACAGGACACTCTTCGCAAATCGAGTCACGATCGCGGAAACTCTTCAACATGAAGATGCGCGCTGGCACGGCGATCCACTTGTAAGCTTTTTCCAAATTGCGTATAGAGCTTGACCTTCGGGACTTCAACACGAAACACATGTCCTCTACCAACATGATTCTGACCAAACTTATAGCTTCGGAATCGCTCTCCTCTTCATCTCCTCCCTCCTCCTCCTGTTCGTCACCCTCTCCGCGCCCATAATCAACCATCTCGGCCTCCTGACCGTCGACCTCGGCTTCATGGGCGACAAAAACCAACCCTACTCGTTCGTCTACGGCACCTTCGGCTCCTGCTGCCTACACTGCGGCGACCATGGCGTTGACGTCTGCACCGGCCGCCACATCGGCTACGAGCCCAGTCGCCAAATGGCCAACAACTTGAACATCCCCTACCAAGACGTCAGCAGCGGAACTTCGGACGCTTTGACAAGAGTCATGGTCCTCCACCCTATCGCCTGCGGTGTCTCCTTCATCGCTTTCCTCCTCAGCATCGGCGGCGGAGTCATCGCATCGCTTGCGGGAGCTCTCGCGGCGGGGTTCGCGTGGGTGTTGGTGCTGATTGTTATGGCGACGGATTTCACGCTTTTTGGGATCGTGAGGCATCATGTTAATGATAACGGGTTTAGTGTTGCGAGGGCGAGTTTTGGGGATGCATTGTGGTTGCTTGTGGCGAGCTTCGTGCTGTTGCTTGGGGGAATGGGGATTGTGTTGTTTACGTGTTGTGTGGCGAGGAGGGAGAAGAAGAGGAAGGGTAGGAGGGAGAAGGAGATTGCTAGTACGGTGCCTGTTAGGAGTGGTGGGGAGAAAAAGAAGAAGAGGTTTGTCTTTTTCTGATCTTTCTCAGGGGGGTTGGGCAGCCGGTGGTGGGAGAAGAACCAGTCGAGAAGCTTGGAACTTCAGGGACGAGGTCAAGTAGACAGAGAGATGTCAATTACCGCGAGCAGTGTCTATGGGACCCTAAACATATAGTAGCTTTAGCAGACTGCAATGGATCTTGCAGCCCCCGGTACATCGTGTAGTCTCTCGTAGACTCGTGGTTCCATTTCCAAATCTTCGCGGAGAAACTCGTCGTCGCTTTGTGCTTCAATGTTGCCATCAGGCAGCACATGTCCGAGGAGTTTGGGAACTTCCTGTAAATGGCCTCCTTACCGAATGATAGAGCCATCACGCCGCTGCCGGTCAACTTTGCTGCGTCAATGCGGCGATCATCAGCAAGGAGGACGCAATCTATAGCCATGAAGATGGTTGTCATTTTACCTTGGAGGAGAGAACTGCTCGGGGATGCTGCTGGTTGGCCGTTGATAGTGTCTTCTCAGGTCAATCCCATGAGCATTGCTTGGTAACTATTTTGATTGAATTTTGATTATCTTTCCAACTTCTCCACTCAAATACTATCTGGATGGTTTGTTGATGTGTAGCCCGACGCACTAAGTGTGGTACTTTCAGTTAACTTCTGACGTACTTCTGTTCCGCCTTACTCAATCAACAACATAAACTTGATTCTATCGGCTAATTGTGGCTTAAAAATCGAAAACCGAACGTCGCACGTATTTTGCGCACCTTGCAACGCTCACTCTATACCATCTCCTGCAAGAGCAGGACGCACAGAGATTCTCGCAGCATAAACTTAACCACTGAGTGACGTCCTACAATTCGCTCCTCTTATTCGAAAGCCATTCGATTCTCGATCTTGCCAATTCCCTCAATCTCAACTTCGACCACGTCTCCATCCTTCAGGAGGCTGGGAGGATCCTGGAACAAGCCCACTCCACCAGGTGTCCCAGTCATAATCAGAGACCCAGCTTGGATCGTCTGCCCTTGACTGAGAAAGCTCACAAGGGCCTTGACACCAAACACCAGGTCACCTGTGTTGGAGCTTTGTCTTACTTCCACATTCACCCTCGTCTCCAGCTTGAGATTTTCGGCTGCCCCCAAACCCTCCGTCGACACAACACATGGCCCCATTGGTGCGTATTTGTCGTAAGATTTGCTGTAAGACCATTGTGGCACGGGACCTGCTTTTGCTGGCTCTCGCTGCCAGTCTCTTGCCGAGACATCGTTCGAGGTCAAGTAGCCGGCCACATACGACAAAGCGTCATCCTCAGACACATTCTTGGCGTCACGTCCGATGAGAATGGTGAGCTCTCCCTCATAATCACATTGGGCTTGGCCTCGTGGAGGAATCGGGATAATTTCTTGAGGTCCGGCGAGTGTAGTGGACGGTTTGCAGAATATTGATGGGTTCTCTGGGAGCGAACGACCAGTCTCCAGGATGTGCGTCCGATAATTCAAGCCAACACATCGAATGAAAGGGACTTCTTGGACACTCAAGGGGCAGAGGATTTCTGCTACTTTCTCTGTATCCGAGGTGACTGATGCTGATAGTGCCGTGTTGCCACTGCAGACTTTGACCTCGAGGTCGCCGTCTCTTGCAATCTGTAGGATATCGTTGGAACTCGCTGAAAGGACAGGTTCGCCATACTTGATTTGTCCATCTGTGGATCTGTAGCGAACCAGACGCTTCCAGTTCACAGGACTTGGCATTTTGTTCGTGGTCGTTCAAGATTCGTACTGCAGCGAAAAAGGAACCTTCAGCAAACCATCATTTGCCTTGTATCGTTCTCTGAGTGTCACAATGGAGTACTCTCTTCCAACAAACTTCACCGTGTCCAATGGCGACGATAAGGTTTGAGTAGTGTCTGGTCCCTCAAAAGTGGCTCCGACTTGCATCGGATAAAGTGGCAAAGTGACAAGAGCAGGCACACGGAGCGTTACCCGTTCCATCGAAGCTACCAAGACACAGCTGCGCTCCTCCGGATTGAAAAGCCAAGTAAGCGAATTATGATGAGAATGAGCGATCCAAAGCCTCCCCGTGCTCGTTGCGACCTTGGCAATGTCTCGCACAGCAGGTGAGTCTGTATTCGGTGCTTTAATGATGCAGTCACTGACACGATGCAGAACTGGAAAGCGTTCCAGTTCTAATCGTTGGAGCCGGGCCATCTGGCGCGACTACTGCCCTGTTACTGGCTCGATATGGCATTAAAGCACTGGTCATCTCTCGACATGTCGGGACCGCAAACACTCCGCGTGCCCACATTTTCAATCAGCGAGCGATGGAAGTGTTACGAGATGCGGGCCTCGAGGCAACACTTCGCACCGTAGCTACCCCAGCCAACTACATGATGCATACAACTTGGTCTCACAGCCTTGCGGGTGAAGAGTACGGCAGAATGTACGCATGGGGAAATCGACCAGATCGCCAGGGTGACTATGAGGCAGCTAGTCCTTGTGTTATGTCAGATCTGCCTCAGAGCGTGCTCGAACCAATTCTAGTGGAGAATGCAACGAAAGCGGGAGCTGAGTTTCGCTTCTCGACGGAATTTGTCGAACAGGCCGCCACAACAAATGGTGCTGTTGAGACTGTTGTTCAAGAGCGGCAATCAGGTCGTCGATATTCGATCCGCTCCAGTTACTTGATCGGAGCTGACGGTGCCCGAAGTGCTGTTCTGGAAAGTCTCGGTATTTCTATCGATGGTCGGAGTCTCAATACTGCTTTCAATGTTCACATCAAGGTGGACCTCAATAAGTACCTCACGCACAGGCCGGGAACGCTGAATTGGATCCTCAATCCAGACGCACCTCAATGGTCAGCTGTGGGCAATTTCCGAGTCGTCCACCCATTCGACGAGTTCGTGGTGTCGATGCATCCAGCCGCCAAAGATGGCCAGACCTTCGAGCCTACTGAAGCTGATATCCTGCAACGACTGCATCAGATGATTGGAGACGCAGATTCGAAGAACAAAGTACCTATCAAGATTCTATCTAGTTTTCGATGGTCGATCAACGATCAAGTCGCCCGCACATGGCAGAAGGGAAATGTAATTTGCATTGGAGATGCCGTTCATCGCCATCCTCCGATCAATGGCTTAGGGAGCAACACCTGCATCAGCGATGCCATGAACATCTCCTGGAAACTTGCATATGTGCTTCAAGGCAGAGCTCACCCTCGAATTTTGGACTCAATAACCATTGAACGGAAACCTGTTGGCGATGGAGTTGTCCGCCGAGCGAACGAGGGAATGGAAGACCACCGCCGTCTATGGGAACTTATCGGCCTGTCCACCGAGGCTCGCGAAGTGGCAACGGAATTAATGTCACAACCGACCCCGGAAGGCAAGGAATTACGCGCGCAGTTCCTGGAAGCGCTTGAGCAAACAGACAACGAACTAAACGCACTTGGCATTCAAATGAATCAGATCTACGCCGACTCACCCCTAGTTGCAGTAGAAAGCGGAGACACATCCAAACCTGACCTTGCATCCATCAATCTGCTGAAGCAGCAAGTGATTTCTACTTATCCTGGACATCACCTTCCGCACGTCTGGATTGCCAAAGACAGTCAGTCAGAACGCATCTCAACGCACGATGTGTGTGGGCGTGGAATTTTCACTCTCATTACCGGCGTTGGAGGCGAGTCCTGGAGGGAATGGACGGCCGCGCTACAAGCATCGCGAGAGGGACTCATCGTAAATGTGATATCCATTGGCTGGCGACAAGACTACAAAGATTTGTACGGAGACTGGACACGAGTGCGTGGCGTGGAAGATGAGGGTGCGGTTTTGGTGAGACCTGACCACTTTGTCGCCTGGCGATGTCAGTCTGTCTCTCGAGCTAGCTCGAACACGTTGATGGAACTGTTTGACAGTATACTGCCACGTCCATAATGATAAATACAACTTCGCGCCGGAGGCAAGGTCTGAAATCTCAAAACAAGAACATTTGCGTTGTACCTATTGTGTTCTCCACACAGATCAAAACTCTTCTGGCACTGGAGGGCCCCACATAGATAGTGTAGTGGGACCGCTCTGCTCATGTGCCACTGGCGTGTTCTTGTTCACCAGATCTCCGTCTGCGTAATGCTCCAGCATGAATCCACTGGTATCGAACCAGTAATCGAACACCTGCGACAGACAGCGTCAGACAGTGCTTCAATGGCAGTCTTCAAGATCCGAACTGACTCACCTGACTCCCGAGTTTATGCCTGCCAACACCCCAGCACAATTTATAGCCCTTCGAAGTGAGATAGTCGTGTCCGAGATGTTGAATATCGATATCATGGACTTCGAATGCCGAGTGAGAGACATCTGGCTTCTGGCCTGGCTTCGTGGGCTTGAAATAGAATGCGTGGTGGTCTGTATACTCTTCGCCGCGATCGATGTGGAAGAAAGTCGTGACGGGCTCCTCGCCTCGGAGAATAATGTCAGAAGGCGCCAATGCTAGATGTTTTGTATACCAGTTGAACATGATCTGATAAGTTACTGGTGCAGCATAAGTGACGCCGTAATGGCCCCATTTGTGGACCTGCCATCTATTGTCAGTACACTAGGCTTGAAAGACTCCCTTCGAGCGCTGTACCGGTGCAGGACCAGACTCGAAACGATGAAATCTGCCTTTCCGTGGTTTTTCATCTTCAAAATTGATCACGAGTTTCTGCAGCTTCATCTCTTCTATCGGCTTCTGTGTCTGGCCATAGACTAGGTGTACAGGAATCCCGCTCGGGTCATGCAGAGTCATCATTTCCCCTCCTCCAGGCATGCCCTCCATCAACCGGATTTCTGAAGCGCCCGGTATTCGAGATGCTTTCCGGAGATCATCGCGGCTTTCGACCAGATAGGCAGCACCACAGAATTTCGATTCGCCAGGCGTGCTTGCCTTTCGGGCAAGATAGAGAAATGGATCTGGTCCATAGCCAGCAAAGTAGATCTCGTTGCCGTCTTTGCTGCGCTGCACAACGTGGAGGCCAAAATCCAGGAGGAATTGTTCGGCTTTTGTAAGGTCTACATGTTCGTAGATGACAAAAGAAGTCTTGACAAGCGCCACTCGTGGATCATCCTTGGGAATAGGCATGAATTCTTGTCTGTGACGCTGCTGTCTCGACGGTGTATTGCTTTAGCCAATGTGTAACCATTCACCTTCTTTGTCTGTGGCGTGCATACTATCATCTCACCTGGAAATACTTCCGCCTCAATGATGCAGGATCTGCGCTCTGCAGCATGCGCTAGACCGAGGCCGCGGCGAGCAGCTGGGTGCAGCTTGCCACTTTATCCGTGAGCCGGCTACCTCCACGACATTGGCAGCTCTCCACGGCAAGCACCGAACATGCCATATTGCGAAGTCTGTAGTCCGATCGAATCCAGAACGACTCATCTGCTTGACAGGCAGAATTGGTTGAAGATTGATCACAATGAATTTGAATGCCACCACAGACGCTCAAGATAAGCCGGTCGAGCGCATATTCGGTTACGCACTCACATCATTGGTGTTCTATGCAGTATGGAAGGTGATCGAGTTTCTGAAAATGGTTGTTTCGAACACTGTCGCTGAGCAACAATGTGACAGATCGCATATGCATACATCTTCTCGCCTGTCAGACACATCCCAGGACCCTTTTGGTCACGAGTGAGCAGTGTACCATATCGTGTCGCCACCTTCAAGACTCGGCGCAGCGCATATGCGCATGAGCTCGTCCAGAGATATGGGAGCATTGTGGTGATTGCCCCCGATCAAGTCCATACCAGCGATGAAATCGCAATGAAGACCATCTACGATCGCAGTTCCATCAAGACAAGCTTCTACTCCAACATGGGGTCTTGGAAGGGAGTCATCACTACTCTTGGTAAACTGGACTATGCCTCAGCAGGACCGACCAGGACAAATCTGATTCAATGCTTCCAGAACCGCAACCTGGAGACACTTGCTGACAACATCGATAAGCATGTCTTTCAATTCGTCGAGATCATGAAGACCAAAGCGAAGGCGGGAGAGAATGTCGATGGCGTTGTCTGGTTCAGACTACTTGCATTGGATATCGTTACAGATGTCCTGTGGGGAGAAGACACGGATCTTTTGGGCCTCGCTGGAAGCGACACACCGGACCTTCTCAAACGTTTCTTCGCGTTCAGCCAATACAATGCCCTCAAAAGTTTCATACCGGTCGTCGAGCTCTTGGCACGATACGTTGGCCCGCCTAAACTGTCGAGACTTCGACGAGAGTGTCTCGATATGGATGTCACAGCTCGGCAGGCGTTGGCTCGCTGGCACGAAAAGTCAATGAAGACTCACGATCGGGATGTCTTGTCAATGCTTCTGAACTCGCAGACTTTGGACGACCCAGAAAATCAAATCAAGCCCGAAGATCTCCCGGCATACATGGTAGAGATGATGGCCGCAGGTTCTTCGACCACTTCTCATACAGCAGCCTTCGCTTGCTGGGCTCTCGCAAACCATCCGGAAGCGCAGCAGAGACTGCGCAAAGAGCTATTCGAGACGTTGCCAGATGCTACCCACTTTAACATGAAAGACTCTCAAAAGTGCGAGTATCTTGATGCCGTGATTCATGAAACTATGCGACTGTGGCCCATGATTCCTGGGCCGCTAGAGCGTTATCTTGGTAGAGCAATCACAGTCGACGGCCTCACGGTACCTCCAGGCGTGATCGCGTCAACCTCAGCGCTGACTTCTGGCCGCAATTCCGATGTGTTCCCTGAGCCCGAGAAGTGGCTGCCCGAACGATGGCTCAATGCAACAGATAGAATGAAACTGAATTGGACGCCGTTTGGTTATGGTTCCCGCATCTGTCCTGGCAGTAATCTCGCCATGACTGAGCTCAAGTATATGCTCAGTGCAACGTTCCGTAACATGCGGGCGGTGCAGCCGATCGGCGTTGATTGGCAGCCCATCGAACTTGCAGATGTATTCGCTGCTGGCACGAAAACTGGGCACTGCTGGTTGCGTTTCGAAGTGCATGTGGAAACACCATGAACGATATGTAGTGCATCGGTAGACGTGGTATTGTGTACCTTCGCATAACACTAGCTTCATTTTTCATGCGATACCGGGACGAACGGGTTGTTTGCCAGTGCCTTGACCATTTTCGCGAACGAAGATTGCTGGCCCCAAGACGAAGTGATCTTAGGATACAGATCCCCAAACTTATTCATCAACGCCTCAGTATTATCACGCCGCAAGAGAATGCCACCCGCAGGATCATTGTCCCGAGCACAAAAGCTGTGGTCTTTCTGCGCCTCAGTGCCAGCCACAAGCCAAACAAGTGCTGCCGTGTGATGTAAAGCAATTAATGCTAAGATGTTGTACTTGGCTTGAGTTTCATTCGGTCGTGAAGTCTCAGTGTCTAGCATCTGCCATAGTGATCGCGCATGATGGAGTGAGTCGCTGGCCTCTGATGTGAAAGTCCAGGCGCTGATATCGCGTATCACAGGTTTGTCACTCGCACTGGGTTCGTGTAGCCCATATGCGGTCTGCTGTATCGAGTTCAGAGGCGCATAGAGTCGCAGAATGCTGAGCTCATACAGGATAAGGGCACTTAGATATACGGATCGGTTCTCGTGCAAAGAGTGTGAGAGCTGGCAATGTCTCAAAGCTCCCTTTCACTTGTCTAGCGCTTTTACAACGCGGAGATAGTCGTTCATCAGGCTACGCATTCGTCGCCCAGTGCAGTCCAGATGGTCCTGTGCTGGCTGCAAGCTCGAAATAGTTGGTCGAGCAGATTGAATCAAACGTTTGAATATATCAGGGTCGTGAGAAAATCTCCAGACCTCGTGTTGAAGACCGAAGAGCAGCAGCTCTACGTCTACAGGTCGAAGTGCGGGTAAAATCTCATCTTCATCAAGGGCGATCCGGACGAGGTCCGAAAATAGAACGTCCACACGCTGCTCCGCTGCTTGATGACCAGAGATTGTTGAGCGGACGTCCTGTACCTGATCGGGAATAGGTAATGGCAAATTGATCTCCTTCTACGAAGTGAGGGGCTTCTTGTTGAACAGCACGCTCATGAATGTTTCGGCTCGCAAGATGCCAAATGCCAGCATTTTACGTCCTTGCAACATCGAATCATCGCTTGAAGAAAGGCCGTCGTTCGTGTGATGCGTGGTGTAAGTAGCAGGCTTTAAAGCAAATAGTCGCATGCGCTGAGTATGATCACCTAAAGTGGCACCAAGTCGCTGTGCTGCTGAAAAGGCACCGTCTTGTTCGAAATACAAAGCTGTAACTTGAGTCAAAAGCATGGATCTGCCGATGTCAAGGGCTTCGGACTCAGTGGTCTGGTCGCGCAAGCGCTCCGAACGCACGAGCACTTCCCGAATCATGCCGTGTAGTACTGAGCCATATCTTGCCGCGGCGTTCGTACCAGAGTAGAGGGCACCGATCGATGTTAACGTCAGATAGAGCAGAGGGTGTAGCGTATTTGAATTGGCGCTCTTCCTAGGGATGCACGGCCACAGAGGATGGAAGTGGTCGAAGTACTGCTCTATTAAGCCATCGAGCAGGTGAAGCTGCGGAGACTTGGACGCCTGATTTCCACGAGTGAATATGAAGCTCGATAGACGTCTTGAGGAATCTGCCCACTTGGCGGCCATCGCGTTGGCGTGAGTCGTGGTGGCATCCTCAACCATTGAACTCAGTATGGCTCGCATCGAAGGTGTCGAGACTGCAGAAGTTCGGAGTGATGTTCCACTGCTCGGCAATAGACCACCGTAACAGTCAGCTGGTTGAGGTGAATTGGTTTCGTGCATTGAAGTAGGCAAGGCACGCAACTCATCTTCATGCATGACCTGGCCTGCATGCCCAGAGTCAATGGCTAACTCTGGAAGTGGGAATATCATATCGTCTTGCGCGCGTCCTCGCTGCAAGTAGAAGTCCTCATGTGTCCACTGCCATCCTGTCGAAAAGCCCCAGAAGGCAGGATCGATGTGATCGGCCGTATCATCGCCGGGGAACAACAGCAACGTCTGCGAGACATCAATGTCTCGCATTGCACTTGCGTCTGATACATCCGTCATGGAGAGGGCCGGGTCACCTGCTTGGCTCCAAGGCTCGCCGTGCGCGGTCGTTGTGCTAGCGGTGAGTCCGGAGGCAGAAGACTCTACTGTATCCCGCTGACTAACACGCTTAGGGGCAGAATAATAGACACAGTTGCGAGATGCATTGTGGCATGCCGAACACGGCTGCTCACCGTCACAGCGAATACGCCGCGTCTGACATGTCTCACATGCAGTGTGACACCTTCTACGCTCACTTTGTGCACGTGTCGACGATGATGTAGCGTCTTTTCCGGTTTCGTGAATACGGAGATGTCTTGTCAGGAGGTCGCTCCTCCGGAAGGTAATGTTACAATCCGGGCAGCGGTGTCCGGCTGAGATGCTGTGGTTTCTCTGGTGGCGCGTCAGAGTGCCCTTGGAGGAATAAGTCTTGCCACATTGTCCGCAAGGGTACATGTTGATGCAAGAAGCTTCAAGGAGCGATGGCGCTTCTTGCCTTCGCATATGAATCAGAGCTGCTGCTCAGAATCCGGGTATCTTGACCTATAAGCGCCCATCTATGGAGAAGTGAGCGGAGAAGGTGGAGAAGCTTTGGCCACAGTGCCACACTACCCAGGGTCCGACCGAAGAGATTGGAGCCACTTTATCCGTCTCATGGCTAGCAACGACGGGCGTATTATGGACTGAGCGAGATGCTGCATCATGCCATACAGCACGATCGATCCTGATTAGCACGATAAAACATCCAGTATGGGCAAGACGGCACTGATCACCGGCGCAAATGGCATCAGCGGAGGAGCCATCTTGGAGTACCTGGTCAAGAACACCACGGCCGATGAATGGTCCTCCATTATAGCAACGTCCAGAAGCCCGTTCAAAACAACCGTTCAGGACCAAAGGATCAAATTTGTGGTCCTAGACTTCTCGAAAAGCTCAGATGTCTTGGTGTCTGAGATGAAAAATGCGTGTGCCAATGTCACCCACGCATACTTCTGTTCGTACGTCCACGAAGACGATTTCGCGGAGCTCAATGAAGCCAACGAGGCTCTCTTCGAGAACTTTGTCGACGCTCTGGAACAAGTAGCCCCCAAGCTCGAGAACATCACCCTTCAGACTGGCGGCAAACACTATTACGTGCACTTGATGCCGGTTCCTTCGCCAGCGCGTGAAGACGAGCCTCGTCTTGAAGGGCCGATCCCGAACTTCTACTTTCCTCAAGAGGACAAGTTGTTCGCCGCGCAGAGAGGAAAGAAATGGTCATGGTACGTGCAGGCAGTAAAGTTGCAATTGTGCCCGGCCTTCCCTGCCCCGAAGCCAGACATCACCTAGTCGTGAAGGTCCAGCTGCTGATCGTCCCAGGAACGTCATTCGACCCGAAGCAATCATCGGGGCAACGTCGAAGCCGAATGGCATGAACGAAGCTTTGACAATCGCCATGTACTTCTTGACGTGCCGTGAATTGGGAACCGAGGCGCCAATGCCAACAAACCAGCGCTACTGGGTGCGTATCGATGGTCGTTCCGTGAACTTGATGTTCTCCGACAGATACTGACATTGGCTCTGCTCGTATAGGAAGGCGCAGATGATGTTTCATATGCGCCTTTGATCTCTGATCTGACCATATATGCATCCACTCATGCCAATTGCGCCAATCAGGCATTCAACGTCACAAACGGAGACTACTTTTGTTGGAAGTATATGTGGCCAAGACTTGCAGCATATTTCAACGCTCAAGCGGCTTCCGACCAGAAGTTCTCCAAGCCATATCCGAAAGAAGGCGATGTCCAGCTGGAACTGAGTTTGTTGGAATGGTCACAAGATAAGCGGGAGGTCTGGGAGAGGCTTTGCGAGAAACAGAATCTTTCGGCGGCCAAGAGCACGTTTGATTTCGGCACTTGGGCTTTCCAGGATTGGGTCTTTCAGCGGACGTGGAGCGCCACGCTGAGCATGAGCAAGGCGCGACAGTTCGGATGGAATGGATACATCGACTCGTATCAAGCTTTCATTGAGACTTTTGAGACTTTCAAAAGGAATGGCCTCATTCCGGCGTAGGCAGAAATGAAATGTGTTTTGCATCTCGCACTCAGACGTGACTCGCACATTCTGCAGGGACAATGAATTGAGGGATGAGATGAGTTGGTTGCTGGCCCAATGCCGCTCGTTACGGCAGGAGAGTCGGAGACTGCGTCCTCTTGACGAAGGCGGATCGGCACGCGACGTTTCTTATTAGATACATAAGCAAGGAAATGACAGTTTCGCTCTCGCAATCTCCGAATCACCACTAGTCCTCAGACTTAGAACCAGGCATGAGTCGCCGGAAAGTGGACAAAGCCCATGCTCATAGGATCCACCTGCGTCTGCGGATCAGCGAAATGAGGATACACTCAGCGATGTGGCATGAACGCCCTGAGATCGATGCCTGTCTTTTCGCGTTGCCCGTATGCACATACATACGGACTGTAGCACAACTTGAGGGAAGTTCTCGATTCCTTCTGAGAAAAGCTGGCCAAGAGGGCAGCATCTGACTGGAAGGTGAAGCGGGATGCGCTAGTTCTAACTAGTATGGTCTAATCCTAATACGGAAGCCGCGTTCTCGCTGTATCGTAATGGCATCCCCTGCGAACCGTGATGCATCGCTGACTAGGTCTAGCAGCTTCTGTGTCGATGTTGAGCATACAATAGGATACCTACGGATAAAGATAAGTTCTTAGAATACGCAGTCGCCGCACCAATATCGTTGATTCTCCGCGCTCATGTCATCTCCAGAGCCTTCCATCAAAGCAAGACATGCGGAGAGACAAGGATAAGGGACGTTGCATGCGTTGGTGGTAGAGACTGCAAGGAGTGTGAAAATGCAGCCAAGGAAGACGGATACGAGGCGTGCCATCTTCGTTGTTAAAGAGAGTCCCGGGTAGTCGTTCCGAAGGTTAGGAGAATAGGCTGCTTGACTTTGTCAAACGAACGTAAGCTTGTAGTCTGGCAAGTTGGAGGTTTCCGGCCTTTTATATGGAACAGGTAGATTCTTGATCTAATTTTTTTGAGAGCTGTCTAGCCTTAGGGCCAATCGAAAGCGGCCTTCCACAGCCAACATGATGACACGGATGTCTCACGGGTTAGAACTAGTCCTCGAGTACAAGGTTTTCCTAGCGAGGGTCTTTGCGGAATGAAGGCATTGGTTTCCCTGTCTATGACCCTTTTCTCTCCCCGAATCTTTTAGCCGACAATCCATTGCGAATGACTCCTGCTTAAGCTCTCTTCCTGAGACGAGCAATCAGCGTGTCCATATTATTGAACATAGCTCGTTCTATACGATTCCAGCGAATACTCGTGAGGCAGTGGACCATGCAAGGCGTCGCTATGACATCCTGCGTCACTCGATTCGTGCCTCAATCAAGACTTTAACGCGCATTGCTAGCTGGAATGCAATGTGGATTGCTGTCGCTCTGAACGAGCCGTCTTCCACGGGCTGGACTGTTTCCAACGACGTTGCAACACCTGTCTGTCGTATCGGCTACACCCTCGAGCGATACGAAGCTCTAGTTGCCAACAAGGTCCAGGAATATCTCTGTGCCTCTGCAGAAGGCAGGCGCAGGCAGGCGTGCAAGCTAACATTGGATCAAATTTGACCTGCGGCTGGAATGTTCGACAGCAACGGTCCGAGGGCGTTCGATTGAGCGTAACTTCTCCAAATACATTGCTGAGGTGGCTCCTTTCCTGAACTACGAGCCCTTCGCGCTAGGGCCTGAATTTGGACAATAGTGCCTCAATGTTAAGCACCGTAACTCCCTCCCTCCTTAGCGACGGTGCCGGCTTTGGCCGTGGTGGACAGAATAAGTTCTTTGTTAACAAGAGCAAAAGTCCCAATCATCGTTATCACTTCATTGCATTTGAACTGACAGCTACAGCCGACAGTGTCTTCTATGAGCTTTTAGCTGATGCCATCATCAGATGCTCGTCCAATCATTCCTCATTAACTGCGTCACGCCTCCGATCCCTGTACACAATCCTATGCATCATGCTTTTTGTTCCAAGCCAACCATCTACAATCCCGAGCCGTTGTAGACGAGAGTATTCGGGCTGCCAGCACCCGCGTCGTTGATAACACCCGAAGTCGCGATAGACTTGATACGAGCAGCAAGATCAGCTGGGGAGCGAGATCCCTCGAGTGCGATGAGGTAAGCTGCCAGACCGGCAACGTGAGGGCAGGCCATGGATGTACCGGAGATGGTGTTGGTGGCGGTGCGGCTACCAATCCACGCACTGTTCAAGAAAGTCAGCAAAGAATGCTGTTAGTCCAAATACAGCGTGACTTACGACTTGACGTCAACACCTGGTGCGAAACCATCAACGGCTGGGCCGAAGTTAGAGAAGCTGGCACGGTTGTCGTTGATGTCTGTAGCGCCGACAGTGAAGACAGATGGCTCCGAAGCTGGCGAGGTTTCGCGGGCGTCAGCATCGTCGTTTCCTGCGGCGACAGCGACGAAGATGCCAGCATCCACGGCGGCCTTGACAGCATCGTTGGTCTGTTGCGAGAAGCCTCCGCCCAAAGACAGGGAGAAGACGGAGCGGGCAGTGCGACCATTCTCTTGGGCGTTGTTGACAGCCCTTTGCTTGGTCAGCCTCTACTCATTACAATAGAACTGATTGATCGGACTCACCAGTCAATACCAGCAAGAACACCAGAGTTCAGACCAGTACCCTGTATGATGCGTCAGTACAGCGAAAATGCAATATTTTGGTAATTAAACTTACAAGAGCACCAAGGACCTTGACGGCGATGACATTGGCCCTCTTGCTCACACCGTACGTAGAGCCAGCAGCGGTTCCAGAGCAATGTGTTCCGTGGCCATTAAGATCCGTCGCGATAAGAGGCTCAGTGACGACGAAGTTGGCCCCGTTGACAGCACGGCCACCGAACTCCTCGTGCTCGGCGTTCACGCCGGTATCAATCACGTATACCCAAGTGTTGGCGCCGGCAGAGTCGTCGTAGGTGTAGGTGTCACCTCCGGTGGAGCGGCGGGAGATGCGGACAAGACCGTACTCGGCAGGAGTCTGCTCAACGAGAGCACGCTTTTCGACGACAGGAGCAGAAGCGTACACCCTGGTGTCTGGCTCGATGCTTGCGATCAGGGGGATGTTTGCGACAACATCGACCAGTGACTCATCGGCGTCGAAAGCAAAGCCTCTGAATGAGCCGAAGTCGTATTGATGTTTAGCAACAATGTTAGTTGTGAGTCGAAGGGTGCTCAGCACCGTTGCGAGTGAGGAAGAGTCATCTAGGCGGGCGATCCAGCTGCCAGCGACGGTCTCTGCGCTTTGTCTGCGGTCGACAGTGGCGGCGCCAAGCACAGCTGGCAGGGCCAGGAGGACGTTGAGAAAGGATCGCATGTTGATGGAAGGCGGATAGGGTATGAACGATGATACTGTCGAGTTATTCCAGGTGGTCGATGGCAGGATCGTTCACCTATGTAGTATCTGTGTGCCACCTACGCAGGTAATCTTGTACCTGTGTTGAGCCTTCCCTCACGGTAGCTGATGCAAGCCACTCTGACAGACACTGTATTCTTTGATGCGCTATTGGAGAAAATTGTGCAGATCACAGGCTTCATGTTTGCTGCTCAGGCCGATCACTTCGTCTTTGAGAAGGAGTCAAGAATACCAAGATGAGTACTCTCACCAGGGACAGCCAAGATTTCGGGGCGGCGCCTGTCACCTACCTGTTTCAGCAGAGTTAGGATGGGAAAACAAGCATTCATTGCGAGAAACTTTGTAGCTTTATGTCGACAGTGAACTCATACCGAGGCTGCTGGTTGGTTCATTGCCGGTGAGGGCACGTAGCATAGTGCCATAGCCAAGCCATATCGGCGATATACATAGCATGCCATTGCAGTACCCATATTTGCGCGTTGTCCGCTGCCCAGCAAGGCGTGTAGGCATGTGAAATGTTTGCCCTCTCCACAACTTTGATACCGCCTGGGCCGAGAATGACTTGCAGCCTTAGTGCAAGTGGCGTTCGTACTTCAGAGCCACAGGGACATATGCCAAGCGCCGAAACACGTAGGCCATGACAACCTAGGGATGGAAGATACCGATAGCTAAGTAAAGGTAAAATTTCTCGCCGAGGCGTTGCGTGACCAGTAGCTGTGGAGTGATGGCGAATGAGGCACGTTTCGGAAACGTCTCGTGCGGTGTTCGTTCTACCTTCATGATTCAGCCAACCAACCGCGAAAAAACTGTGAGTCCGTGTCCGTAGAAGACTCCGTGGATATACTGATCAGGGCTGCCAACTGCCATGACCCAGCTGCGCTGCTCCGCTGCACCATTTCACATCTCGCACAGGCTGACAGCTCAAATGGACAGTGTAGTGCTGGGCGACTTCTGTGCGTTCGCATCGCTGTTTACGGTAATTTGGCCTTGGACTTGGAAGCCTTCGATTGTGTGGCCGAGGCAGTTGAGCGATTCATGCAGTCTTTCCCGACCTAGGCAATGAACAGGCGGGAAGCGAAGTCCTGCAAGGCCTTCAGGGGCGCAAAAAGTGCCGTTTATGGCCTACTTCCGATGAAAGATGGAGGCTTTGTTGGTGAGGAGCAAGAGAGGTGGCTTGCTGTCCTTGACGGATATTCTATTCCAAAGTTTTCCCCGCTCGAGGTCTTGGCAAAATCAACAACTCAGCAAGAGGAACGGTCCCAACATGGGATTTGATGCTAAATGGCACCTGTTCAAAAAGGATGTTCATCTCATCGGTATTCCCACTACACGCTTTGGGACTCAGGAGTCCCGATTTGATATGAGAATTAGGCTAGACGCCTTCACATAGTCCGACTTCACAGCACCGCGCGAAGTTCGAACGAACAAACTCCATATGTTCCAAGGTCATCGATGCTGATATACTATGCCGAAGAAGACCTGTTCGTAGGGGAAGTTATGTCAATCTCGGTCCCGCGGTTTGCTCACACGAACTTGTCGCACGATTCACAAGCCATCCGGGATTGCAGATAAGTCTGTGTGCCACCATCATCGTAGTCGGATATGGGACACGAAGCATCAATTCCATATACCACAAGCCAGCTGCACATCTGAAATCTGTGTCCTACACCATCACAATTGACTTGGCTTGACCCTGTTGAGCGCCGAAGATATGGCTAATGGCGCACGTTTACCGCTGACTACATCGGTGGAGATAAATTTATTGATCAAGATCATTGATTGATTGGCTCACGCACACAAGGTGTGAAAAGTTCGAATGGACTGAGATGGTCATGGGGATTGACAATAACATTTGAATTGCTGTTGCTTTTTTCGAACCGCCATCATTCCAGCCATCAATCGTCGTCATCGTTCATTCTCTCCATTTCTCCCCAACTATCTGCATTGCTGGCATAGGTACAAGGAGTGGAGTGCCTCAATATTTCATCATCATCGTCGATATTCCATCCAGTTGCTATCTTTCTCTTGCACCATCACCATGAAAAATTCCGTTGTGCCAGGTCTCAATCAACATGTAGCTTCACACGTTGCTTTACAAATCTTCGCTAAAGTTGACTTGGACCGTAACACCAGATCTGGCGGACGCATCGGTAGCAGTCTTGATGCCGGTGTAGTCGCACGCCCCCTTGTGAATGACCTTGTGCGATGGCCGCTTCTTGTATTTCGCATGCAACAACTCCGTGTTACTACCCGAGACGCTGCTAACGTGGAATGGGCTTGGCTGTAGGACCGCTTCTTTAGCATCCGAAGTGGTGCTGCTGTCTTCAAAGTAAAACCAATCATCGCCGTCGCTGGGCGCAAAGTAATGGGTCTCTACATCGTCATCGTCGTTTGCGTTGATGTTCTTGCCGTGAGCAGTAGCACTCAGACTAAAATTGATCAGACCAGACTGGACGTTGAAAAGGCTGTGAGAAGTATGCATCAGTATTAGATTCTCGGCTTTCTCGTAGAATTCATATGACTCCAGAAGTAACGTACTTGAACCCAAAGGCAATGTCAAATCCAGCCTGGCTGTGGATGCTGTCCGTTGGAGGCGGGTAGATACTTGCCAGCGATGGCCAAGTCAAGACGTCCAGCCCCGAGAGCTCATCATTGGCAGCAAGGGAGAGTGAATGAACAGTTGTCTTTGACCCATCAGCGCGCTGAACTTGCGCACTGTCTGCAACGCTGCCGATTTCCCAGCATTCAACCGATGGGACACCCTTCTCATCAACCACGAATGCCGTGATGCGAGACTTCTGTGGCACAGTCTCATCTACTTGACTTGTCAGTAAGTCTCCTCATAATGATTCCTGCATGAGAATGGAGAGAGTGTCATGGAACGAACCGTCAGATGTAGCTTTGGGGCGTGCTGCCGCGACAGCCGCCAGCAAGGACGAGATGATAGCGTTGGTCAACTGCATGATGTACAGAGTTGGATCGACTGTTCGAAATTTCTTGTGAAGTGGCTGCGGTCTAGTGTGGTCGGGTGAGTTGGGAGCTGATGATGGAGATGCGAAGTTGGAACTATGCCTGGATTATATACATAGTGGACTGCTCTTGCTAGTCGCTCGGTCTTGAAAGCGGTCTCGTGCCACTTCCTCTGCCTTTCCAAGATCCATGGCTCGACGAAGACCTGGGGAGCGTTGAAGCAGGATCCGTCTCGACCTCTCCAAGAGCTGTGGCTGATATCAGTCGCTACGTTCGAGATTTTTTCGATTTCTTGCAGAGGAAGCTTGGCGATTGGAAGCTGCCCCTTCGTCTACCGTGGTACTAATGTTGAAATCCACCAGTGTCGGCAAGCTTTTTGCAAGATCTGCGCTGTATGAACTGTATATAAAGTGCAAGTTTGAGGTTCGCCATAGGAGTCTCAAGGCGCTTTGACTTGAAAGACCGCGGGGAGGACGGTTGCCGGATCTGTTGAGGATAGATCCGCTGCCCGCCATGCGTCCTTCCCGGAGAGGAATGTGGAGCAGCAAGTTTCCCTTTGCTTGACTTCTGACCTCTCAACGAGCAGCATTAAGCTGAAAGTGCGACATAACTGCGAATCATTGCAGTATCGAGCCAAAAGCTGTGGGGTATCAACCACCACACCATGGCAATATCACATGTGCCATGGAACCTCGTCCGCTTCTGTGTCTGACATCGTACGAGGATTCAATAAAGAGTGTCGTGACTTGTGAGCTGGAAGTCCAGACATTGTCCTGCGGAAGGCATTCATGTCAGCCTTCTGACTCATGGAGAAGAGTATTCGAGCATTTTGTGAAATATGACTTCCTCAGCTTTCAGCGCGAGAACGTCAGAGCTACCATCATTATCATGGGTCGGGATGGGGCGTTCCGTCACTGAATGTCTCGGAGCGAACATACCGGCCAATGATCATAGGCCATCCCTCGAACATCGTTACGTCGCTCAGACCTAGGAAATCCAATGCCAGGCCTTGTGAATTGCAACGGAGTGGTATCGCCGACTGCCAGTCGTCGAAGTCAGTGAGATGGAAAGTGTCGAAGCTACAAGTATGTACTGTTTCTACACAAACTCTCGTTGGCATGTCTTGTTTCTTAGATCGTGCCAGCGGCCTTGTGAATTTTGCTACAAAAGAATTCGGGGTCCACCAATTCCAACATTCGACTGTAACGCTAATGACTCTGAGACTGCAACAATGTTCTATCGTTCGTCCTAGCTAACTTGCCTGCTTCTCGTAGATGTCTCAATTGCTTTCCGTCATTCGACGCAGATATCACCAACTACGGTCCTCTGCACGGACTGTGCAATTTGATGCCTGTGACGACTGCACCTATCATCAGTAGTCTGCGGCTACATGACCAAGCTGTTGCATCCCTGAATGCTGAAAGATCTTCCTCACCAACAACGGGCTTTCTGATATCCAATGTTGTCAGTGACATCGACTCCTGCGAACACAAGCCGCTCTGCATCTGCCTTCTCAAACGAGCCCTAATCAATAAAACCTTCTCGTGCAGACCGGGAAGTCTGGCAGGAGTCTTTCCAGTTGCCGGGGAATTGAACTTTGCTTGGAGAAAAAGACCAGGTCTTAAACGACCAACTGGAAACCTTCATCCCAACCAGCTCCGGGTTTCTCAAAGGCCATGGCCCATTAGCAGGCGTGTCAGCAGAATTACTCCCAGGAAGCGGGGATTGGTTTCTCGTAAGCTTTCCGTTGCATCCCTTCCATCACCCCTTCTCAGCATCTCAACCCATCTCATCACCTTCCCAACCAAACTAACTACCAATCGTTAACATCGTTCTTTCTTTTCTTCCACCACACAGTTCGACCCCCAAAACCTCCACCGGCCACCTGGACATCCGCCTCAATTTCCGCACACGCGAAGGGCATGGGATATATATCCACTACGACGGTGTGGTGCAAGTAGACGTGGCGTGTTTTGCGGCGATTCTTAATAAGGGAAAGGCAAAATCGACGGAGGTTGGGGATCATGAGTTGTTTTCCAAGCCGGTTATGGAGACGAGTGATGAGAAGTTGAAGTGGATTGAGAGTTCGTGTTGGGTTGGGGAGGGGAGGTGGGTTGTGGAGGAGGGGGGAAAAGTAGCGATTGGGTATCAGGTGTTTCGGGTGAGGCCTAGGAGGAAGTGAAATAGGACGAAATCTCTTGGTTTCTTGGTGGGGTTGATATGTATATTGAAGGTGATTCCTTTGTGTTCCTCTCCGTCCCGAATTGTGAGCTGGTGGTTTCTTCGTCAAGAGTGCTGTTGACCTTGTCTCATGCCCTCGCCTTGATCAGATCCGCAGCCTTTTCCCCAATCATATAAACAGTACTCTGTAAATGCTGACTCGGAATGATCGGCATAATGCTCGCGTCCACAATGCTCAATCGCTGTGTCCCGTAGACCAAGAATGTGTCGCTCACACAACCTCCCAGTTTTTCCGGCATCATCGGGCAACTGCACGAAGGATGCGAAAGTGTAGGGCTCAAGCTCTTCTGTTCCAACAAAGCGTCGTAGATCTCGGTATCAGAAGTATACTGTGCTCCTGGCACGCTCTCGGAGATGGAAAACTTTTCTTGGAGAGGAGGGTAAGAGTAGACGGAGCGCAGGTATCGCATGCCGATGGATAGGATACTTCGGTCAACGGGGTTGACAAAGGCGTTGTAAAGAACATTCGGAGGGCCTGTCGGATTGGTAGGGTTGAGATGGACTGTTCCGCGCGAGGCCGGCTTTTGGACAGCTACAATGCTGTAGGTGGCGTCTGCTGGAACGGGAAATTCGGCCGCAGCTGCGTCTTTGCGGCCGAACAGGGAGCTTATGATATCTCTTTGTGCAGTGAAACCGGCGAGGAGCTCGGCGCTGCTGGAATAGAGCGACGGTAGGTACGAGACAGCGTCCTCGTTGTGGAGCTGAGAAATGACTTCATTAAAGTTTGAAGTCATGTCTGGTAGGGAGATGAATGCGAGAGCATTGCCGCGCGCGTACGTGTATGGACCTGTCTTGTTGACCTCGTATTCCTCCCAAGCGGATGCATTGAAGGTTGCGTTGGTCATCAGCGAATTGACACTGGGAAAAGTTGTCGAGGATGTGTTGAAGATGACAGTGGCGTATGGATGATCCTGAAAGTTGGCCCCAACAGCATCGAGCTCGAATTTGACTTCCACTCTGGCGGCTTCGAGCACTGATCGTGGACCTACGCCACTCAATTGCAGAAGCTTTGGAGTCTGGATCGCGCCAGCAGCGAGGATGACTTCTTTCTTTGCAGCGATGATGGCAGTCTCTCCGGTAGCACTGGATGAGACCTCAACACCGGTGGCAGTCGAAAGCGAGTCCGCATTTCCAAATACGATCTTCTCTGCCGTGGTACCAGTCAATATTTTGAGATTCTTTCGCTGTGATATCGGGTCGATGTATGCATAGCGAGCATGTGCTCTTCGTCCTGTCTTCTTGTCCACTGTATTCGGGAACCACGATGGGCCGTGGGCCTCGCCATTGTTTCCATCAATCGGAATGTGAACTCCAGTAGCTCTCCAGGCATTCCAGTAGTCTTTGACGTCAGGATACTGAGAATCAGTAATGCTCACAGGTAAAGGTCCATTGCCATACACTTCGGGATCCCAGGAGATGTTGAAGCTCTCAGCGACAGCTGCAGAAGGAGGCTGGAACGTCGTGCCCTTGTTGAAATATGGCAGAAGGTCTTCCCAGCCCCAACCTTCATTTCCGAGCGCTTCCCAGGCGTTGTAATCAGCGGCAGAACCTCGATCGTAGACCATTCCGTTGATGACTGAGCCTCCTCCTAGCACTTTTGCTACGAGGACGCGGAAGGTGGAGTTTCCAAGTCCTGGCTCGGGCTGAGATGTCATGTTCTCCCATATCAACCCGGCACTTGCAGTTAAGTCGTTGGCTTTGTACGGAATTTCAGTGGCATCCGTGTCAACGGACTCGCCACTCTCAATGACAAGAATGCTCACTGCAAGGTCTGATAAGTGGCTTGTACATGCGGCATGAGTATCGACCTTACCCTGTTCATTCTCGCTGAGACGATTTGCAACAACCAGACCCGAGACACCGCCGCCAACTATAACATAGTCGTACTCTTGCTGCACTGGTGCCGCCCATGCAAGACTCACGGCGCCGAGAAGCAAACATGTCGTGAGGGAGTTCATCTTGCCACTTGCCAGCGCGACCCCGAGAAGCACTGTGAATTACGGTGAAGTGCGAAAGCCAGAGGATATGTAGGCATCGGCGGCCGGGAGTGCAAGTGCATGAGAGGCGTTACGCGATGTTCTTGTCTTCCGCGCAGACCCATCTTGGCGACGGCCGCATGTCTGTGGGTCGCATGGTAATATATAATCCTAGTCGCTCACACGCTCGACATTTCTGAGTGGTGGCTGGAATTAGGAGTGATTCCTCGTCCGGCATAGCGCAACGCAGGCATGGCTGTACTATAACTGCCGTACCGTGCAGGAATCGTGTTTCCATGAGGTCGAACTCGCATCCAATCACCGACGCGTAGCACAAAAGAGTAGGCTTGGGACGGAGCACGAAGGTGGCGAATTGCGTGCATTCGCGGCCAGAGTGTCTCTCCGAGAGGACGTCAATGCTTCTATTTTCCGGCAGCTACATAGTCTCGTGCAGCGTGTGGTTTGGATGCTGTTCAGAAGTGCGTGTTGGATGAATACTGGCCAAGGTGTAGAAGAATCGCCATCGGAAGGCCAAGAAGAACTTCGTGCCTCAGCGCCCAATTCCGCCTCTTGCTTGCTGCGAAATGGAACTTCCTTCAACTAACATCATTACATGTATTTTCGTTCTTCGAAGTAAACAGATCTCGCAGCCAGCCAACAGCCTCGCAGATCATGGTCTTCGAAGTCAAGATCAAGACCTGAACTTCAGTCAAGAGCAGGACCCGAACTCCCAAACGAGCCTAAACTCCCACTCGAATATCCACATACGATCTCTCTACGACACCGCACCGCTTTGACCCATTCATCCGGCACACTCTAGAGTCTCCCATGTACCATCTCATCATGATCGAGCGAAGAGTGCTGCCCTACCAAGTTCCAAAGCCCAGACTAAACATGACATGAATCACCTTTGAATTCAACCCTCCATCTCCAAGTGAACTTCCAAACTTGCCTCACTCGAAGAAACAAGCCCTGGAATACCACCTAGGAGTGCAAAATGTCAACGATCGTCCTTGGCTTCATGGCCGAGTGGCAAGTCCCACGACTAGGGCTCCTCGTACTGTGAACAGTGCAGGTGGCTGCAGACATCGTAGTTATTATCTGCCACGAGTTGGTTGGTGCGGTTTCATAAAGCCAAAAGTCAAGGGCGGCTGTTTTTTGCCCTTGCTGATCCACCTTGGTTAATCATTTGCCATAACCCACCCGTTCACTCCCCTCCTCCAACCTTTTCCCTTTGCAACTCTAGAGCAGCGAAGCAGGAATGAAGTCCAACCCTCCTGACCGCCATCTATAACGATCATCCTTGGCCTAGTGGCCAACGACATAAGTCGCATCTTCCAAGATATGCCGTCGGCAACAATCCAAGCTACCTGTATTGGTAGAAGGCCGATTGCGACCTCACCATTTCTGGTGCTTGGTACTACGAACTCAAGGGCGATGGTTTTTGCCTTTATGGCGCAGCTTTGTGATCAAGCTCTTGCAGGATGGTTACAGAGTCTTGCATGCAATACTTTTGCTTCTTGTGTTGCTTTGTGCTGGCGTGGATCGAGATGCATGAGGACTGACATTCGCTTGTATCGGTTATCGCGAGGAGAGGAAAGGGATGGAGCAGACAAAAAGGCATTGTGCAGAGGGTATCAGCATATGGCACTTCGCAAACGCTCAGCAGGTAGGTATCTCGCATTCTTTTACTCCATCCATCCATTCAGCATCCCGATTTGCTTCCTGCGCGACAGTATTATACACCATCTCCTGTCTCCAACAGTCCATGCGACGACGTCTCATCGCCAGACAACGGAGGATCAAGGTCCTGAGGAGGCTCAGCTTCCTAAGCCGCAGCAGCTTCACTCTTTCTCTTCTTGCGCTTCTTCTTTTCCGTTCCGCTTCCTCCGTCTGGTTGACTTGACTCGAGTACCTGTAATTGCGCGGCAGAAGCGGCCTGTTCAGCAAGCACATCGTCCTTCTTATTCGACTTGCTACGCTGTTTCTTCTCACCACCATCAGCAGTTCCCGGTGTCTCAACTGCAGCTCCAGCTTTGCGCTTCTTCGAGCTCGCTTGCGGTTGCACGGCAGAACTGGAGGGGGTCATTTGAGCAATAGGCGCACTGGAGGTCAGTTGAGGATCGATGGCCATGTTGGTGGCGGGTGTGGCATCAGCAGCGGCCTTGACTTTCTTTGGCGCAGCCTTGGGAGTCTTCTTCGGTGGAGGAGGAGGAGGAGGTGTTGGTAGCTTGGCCGGGACCTCGTCATCCTCGTCCGACTCCTCACTGCTCGAGCTGTCTTCGGACGAAGAATCGTCATCGCTGTCATCTTCTGCCGCAGCAGCGACATCTCCCGGAAGAGCCGAGGGTGATTCGACCTCTGCATCGCCCTCTTCCGCATCCTCAACCTTGCCGCCTGCAGCCTTGTACGCTTTGGTCGCCTCCTCATACGCGCTCAGCTCGCTCTGGTATGCCGCATGGTATGGCTTGCGCTGGGCTTCGGTCATGGCCCTCCACCTTTCGGTCGCAATCTTGCTGATGTCGCCGGCCTTGGTGCCATCGCTGGGCGGGTTGGCGGCGACTTCTTTGGCGATGAATGGGCGCACCTCTTTCAGGTAGCGGAAGTAGGCGGTGAGCGGGCGCTTGGGCGCGTTAGGGTCGCGCTGCTTGTATGGTCGCTTCTCTCTCCTTTTTGTCGAATCGACGGGGTTGCCGTTCGCGTCGACGGGCACGGCAGCGAGCTGGACCAGGCCATTCTGGATGGCTTGCTCGGCGACTTGGGCAGCACCAGCGACGCCTTGGAAGGGGAGGAGCAGCTGGCTGATGTCGAAGGTGCCGGCGCCTTGGAGGACGACGTCGGTGTGGGCAATGTAGGCCTTGATGGCGGTGTCGATGGAGCTGCTCAGGCCGATGTAGGCGCTGGTGAGCTGCGACGCGTCAGTTCATCGAATGCTGTCGACCGAGGTGAGGTCATCGGCTGTTGCTATGCGCGGTCGCGTCGGCTGATTTTGTTGTCGCGTCGCAAGTGAATACAATCGATGGACGCAAGGGAAGACGTACGGCGTTGCGGGTCTGGATGAAGCGCTCGGTGTCGACGTTGACCTGCAGCGTGGGCGGGTAGGCCATGGCGTTGCCGTTCTGCTGCTGCTGCTGCTGCTGCTGCTGATTTGCGTTGTTCGCGGCCCACGACACGAGCTGGTGAAAGTGGTCGGGATATTGGTGGGTGTTGTTGGACGCCATGCCGCTCGGTTGATGGAGGATTTGATGGGCGCAGAGTGCAGAAATTCAACGAGCGCGCTGAAAAGTGGGCGGCGGGCAATCGGCTAGTCGACGCTGGATGTGGCTTAGCGGGGCGACAGGCCATGAGAAACTTCGCCTCCAATTTCATGAGACCGGCAGCAAGCTCTCCCCAGATGCGATACATACTGCTTTCCCCATGCACTGCCCATTTCTGCCAAGTTCGAAGTGTGCATCGTTGGCCTGCACTCCCACCTCGCAGCTCAGCCACTCAGACTCGCGCCAGCCAGATACTGTGGATCTCCTGGGCCATGGGCTGGCAAATGACTTAATCAAATCTTGCGCAGGAGTCAGCGGCAGACTTTGGCTGTCAATTGCTGCGGCAGCCCCGCTCGCCATTCAAATTTTGCTTGAAACGCCCTCTTTCCCTCCACCCGCTCCTCTTCACGCGAGCAGTCATGATGCCAAATCACTCTGTCTCCGAGACTGAGCAACATGGGCACGAGCTCCCAAGGTACGTTCTGTCCTTTCGATAGGGATGGAGCCTAGGCTATGGCTGCTTTCGCCGAGTGGGCTTTGTGTTGAATCACTGCCCGTCACGGCCATCGCACTTGGGACTCTCCGCCATGCTTCAGTGCCGACCGACATCATGATAGCTAGTCTTATTGATCCTGCATGCACGACATACCATGTGGTAGCTTCAATACCAGGCGAACCTGTACACAACTCGATTGTGAGCGAGCAGGATTGCATTTCACGTGGCCAATACTCCGCAAGTCCACAGCTTGTCCATCGATATCGGTATCGCGACCACGCACGGCCACGGTAGCACCCGCTAGCGCGCATCGCACATCTCCCCCCCCGAGTGAAGCCTTCCATCTCCCATCATCCCCAACACCATGACATACATCCAAACTCCCATATTCTACCATCATCATACCTTCGCTCCATATCCTCTTCCCACGAGAAGCCGTCTTACTCGATAGGTTCAAGTACACATTACGCGCGGAGCTCTCTTATCTCTTATCTCTCGGCCGCCGCCCCAACTTTTCCCACACGCCCCGCTTGACACATGCAAAGTTACCGCCGAACAACCCCTGCCCTGCATGCTTTCCTATTTATCCAAAAACGAAACCGTCTCCATGCAACCGCTCAGTCTGTCTAAACAGATCGTCATTCTTTGCACTACTAACAACTAAATCATCATCATGCAATTGGCACCGAAGGAGGTAATATTCTCCCAGCTCCCTCCCACCACACCTCATACACCCACTAAGTCCATCTTCGAATGATGAATAGATCGACAAACTCCACATCGCCACGACTGGCAACCTCGCCCAACGTCGCCTCGCGCGCGGCGTCCGCCTCAACCACACCGAAGCCCTTGCCCTCATCGCCAGCGTCCTACACGAACTCATCCGCGATGGAACCCACAGTGTGTCAGATCTCATGTCCGTGGGCACAACGCTTCTCGGCCGCCGACACGTCCTCCCTTCGGTCCCGCATACGCTGAAAGAGCTGATGGTGGAAGGAACCTTTCGAAATGGAACGTATCTGGTAACCGTGCATGACCCCATCGCCACGGATGAGGGGAATTTGGAACGGGCGTTGTATGGATCTTTGCTTCCTGTAATGGACAAGGGGCAAGAGGTGGAGACGTTTCCGTGGCCGCCCGTGGAGGGCTTGGAGGCTTGGGAGGAGAAGAGGATGCCCGGGGCTGTTGTGGCTGTGAAGGGCAAGGAGGGCAGAATCGCACTCAATGAAGGGAGAAAGAGAATAAAGTTAAAAGTTACGAGTAAAGGCGATCGACCGATTCAGGTGGGCAGTCATTATCATTTTGTGGAAACGAATCCGAAGCTGGAATTTGATCGGCTCAAGGCCAGAGGGATGAGATTGGATATTGCCGCGGGGACGTCGGTGAGGTTTGAGCCGGGGGAGAGTCGGACTGTCACTTTGGTGGAGATCTCGGGGAACAAGGTGATACGCGGAGGGAGTGGGTTGGCCAGTGGAGGAGTGCATGCTGTGAGTGATGATGGGTTGTTGCAGAGGTTGAAAGAGGGTGGATTTTTGCATGTGGAACGGCCGAGGGCGGATGCAAGGCTGGAGGGTTTTACGATGGACCGGGAGAGTTATATTGCCATGTTTGGGCCTACCACGGGAGATCGAGTGAGGTTGGGAGCGACAGAGCTGTGGATTCAGGTGGAGAGGGATTTGACGGTCTATGGAGATGAATGCTCGTTCGGAGGCGGCAAAACGATTCGCGATGGGATGGGACAGGCTTCTGGGAGGGCGGACAAGGACTGTCTGGATACTGTCGTCACGAATGCTTTGATCGTGGACTACACGGGCATTTACAAGGCAGATATCGGCATCAAAGATGGCATCATTGTTGGAATCGGCAAGGCTGGAAATCCAGACGTAATGGAAGGCGTCGACCCGAATCTCGTCGTTGGCGCTGCGACAGATGTCATTGCTGGGGAACACAAATTCGTCACGTATGGAGGCTACGACTCGCATATCCACTTCATCTGCCCGCAACAGGCATACGAGGCAGTGGCGAGCGGTATCACAACATTCCTCGGAGGCGGTACTGGACCGAGCACGAGCACCAATGCCACGACTTGTACACCAAGCATGAACATGATGAAGTGGATGTTACAAGCATGCGATGACTTACCCATCAACGTCGGTATCACAGGCAAAGGCAACGATGCAGATCCCGCGGGTCTGATCGATCAAATCGAAGCTGGTGCATGCGGACTCAAACTCCACGAAGACTGGGGCACCACGCCCGCCACCATCGATGCATGCCTCACCATCGCCGACGAACACGACATCCAAGTTCTTATCCACACCGACACGCTCAACGAATCCGGCTTCGTTGAAACGACCGTCGCAGCGTTCAAAGACCGCACTATCCACACTTACCACACCGAAGGCGCCGGCGGAGGCCACGCTCCAGACATCATCTCCGTCGTCGAACACCCGCACGTCCTCCCCTCCTCCACCAACCCCACCCGCCCGTACACCGGCAACACCCTCGATGAACACCTCGACATGCTCATGGTCTGCCACCACCTCTCCCGCAACATCCCCGAAGACGTCGCCTTCGCCGAATCGCGCATCCGAGCCGAAACCATCGCAGCCGAAGACGTGCTACACGACATCGGAGCCATCAGCATGATGTCCTCCGACTCGCAAGCCATGGGCCGCTGCGGCGAAGTCATCCTCCGCACCTGGAACACCGCGCACAAAAATAAGCTTCAACGAGGCTTCTTACCGGAAGATGCGGGCACTGATGTCGATAATTTTCGAGTGAAGCGGTACATTTCGAAATATACCATCAACCCGGCCATCGCCCAGGGCATGTCCCATCTTCTCGGCTCCATCGAAATCGGAAAACTCGCTGACTTGGTCTTATGGGACCCTTCCAATTTCGGAACCAAGCCCGCGCAAGTCGTCAAAGGTGGTATGATTGTCTATTCGCAAATGGGCGATCCCAATGCGAGTATTCCGACCGTGGAGCCGGTAATTATGCGGCCAATGTTTGGTGCGCTGGTCCCTGGGGCGCGAGGGATTGCGTGGGTCAGTGCGAGGAGCGTAGAATCTGGAAAGGTGGCGAGCTATGGCTTGAAGAAGAGAGTGGAGGCTGTGAGGGGGTGTAGGAGTGTCAAGAAGGGGGATATGAAATTTAATGGGAAGATGCCGAGGATGAAGGTCGATGCGGAGCGATATGTGAGTTCCCTCTTTCCTCGATTCGTTCTTCTATTTTCGCTTGTGAATTATGGATGCGTTTTGCTGACTTGGTGTGTCTTGGACAGATTGTCGAAGCGGATGGCGTGGAGATGAAGGCTGAGCCTGCGGATACTTTGCCATTGAGTCAGGGGTATTTTATCTTCTAATGAACTGGTAGCGTATAAGATGGGATGATGGTGCTCTCGCTCCTCAATGACTTCCTTATGCAGGAGCCTCCGGATCTCATCGCATTTTGACGTTCGCAACCGGAGAAGAGGCGAGGGACTCACAAATCGAGAGACGTCTTCCGGTGATGCGAGCTTTGTATGCCTACGGGTGATACGAAAACCGGAAGCTTCTCTTCTAAGCGGAACGACCTCGCTTTTATTTTGGCTTGCTGACGTCTCCAAGAGAATGCGGGCAGCGTGGGCGCGGCAAATTGCAGAAATCGCTGTACCAGCATAGCACACTGCATTGCTACTTTACGTTCGCCGTAGGCAAAGCACCCAAGGTTAGCCGGGCCGACCACAGACCATGGTCTAGAAGAACACATGGGGTCGGTGTGCGCCGGATCGGCTCAGGGGTGGTGCTTGCCGTAGCCTTATGTTGCTATCACGCAGCACGGTCACCTGAGCTCTGGACAATAGCCATCCATCTGGATACACGACGAACGAATGTGGAGAATCCTACCCCAACAGATCTTTGCGTCAAGAACATGTGCTGAGTTGGCCGCCCCCAAAACACCTGAAGGATGTGATGAATATCATTAGAAGGCACAGCGATGAACGACAAGACGGCCCGAGAACATGCCCTGTACCACGCCCAACGGCATGCCGCATATTGCACATCGTGGCATCATGCAGTCCGCGCAAGTGGCTGTAATAAGACACCCACTGCCGACACTCCTCTCTCAGCCTACCAATTCCTCGACGCCGAAAAGTCAAAGCGTCATGCGGCGTAGAAATCTCCAGATAACCTTTCCCTACGGCCCGCAAACGTACCTTGTCTGTGTTTCAATTGGCCTCAAAGCTGCCGTGGGGATAGCTGATGACACGCGGTACGGTGTGGTGTGCGTGGTGTGCGTATGGTATGCAATGCGTGTCCCGCAAACAGCGCAGGAATTCTACGCCACTGACCACGCTCAAAAAGTGTAAGTCAAGCTAAATGCCAACTTTCCAACCCCCAATCTTCCTACTACTGAACCAAAGAGGCAAATACGGTCGCGTAGATTCGCCAACGAGAGCGAGAAGAAGAGCTAATAACCCTGTCATCGGACGAACCATTCACCTGGGGAGAGAATCCTGGTCCCCTGTCCCACCAGAACATCAACTTCACCTCCTCCCACCACCCACCACCACCTACCACCTACCTTCCCAGCTGCGGCGTTCTGCGCGCGCGCTCTGCGTCGCAAACAACGATGAACACCGACGCCAAAGTCGTCAAACACCCAGAATTCGCACGCTTCGTCCACAAAATCCCCATCAACAAGCACTGGAAAGGCCACATCGTCGCCATCATCGGCGAATTCGTCGGAACGTTCTTCTTCTTATTCCTCGCTTTCACGGGCGCGCAAACGGCCAATGTCTCGTCGAATCCCAACACGGGCGACACGGTGATTACCGAGGCGCCGCAGAAGACTCCGCAGCAGTTGTTGTATATTTCGCTGTCGTTTGGGTTTTCGTTGGCGGTGAATGCGTGGGTTTTTTTTAGGATTAGTGGGGGGTTGTTTAATCCGGCGGTATGTTGTTGTGGAGGGGAGGGGGGATTCTCTTTCTGTCTTTTCTGATGAGGGTCTGAGAGAGAGAGAGAGTGTAGGAGGTGGGGAACTTTTTGACTGATTTTTTTTCTCTGTGCAGGTTACGCTCGGCATGGCGTTGATTCGTGCTATTACCATCACGCGAGCGATTTTCTTGTTCGTTGCGCAGATGGTTGGTGCGATTGTTGCGGCGTTTGTAAGTGGTGTCTCTGCTGCGAGCGATATCCCGTGCGATTGGACCTCCTGCTGATTCCATGGTTTTCCAGGTCGTGCAAGCGCTCTTCACGGGAGATCTCAATGTCGCAACGACATTGTCATCGACAACGACCCTCGCACAGGGCGTCATCATCGAAATGCTACTCACTTCTGTCCTGGTCTTCACAATTTTCATGCTGGCTGCAGAGAAACATGTCGGAAATTTCATCGCGCCTGTTGGAATTGGACTGGCGCTTTTCAGCTCTGAACTTACTGGTATGACCGACCTTTCCCTTACGAAACAAACATATTTCAATCCTACTGACGAACACTTCACAGGCGTCTTCTGGACCGGCGGCTCGCTCAACCCCGCCCGTAGCTTCGCCCCCTCCGTCGCAACCTCCGCCGTTGGAACCGCAGGCTGGGACTCCGAACAATGGGTCTACTGGGTCGGGCCCTTCGCGGGCTCGGCTCTTGCTGTTTTGCTGTACAAGTTGATCAAGATTCTCGAATACGAGACGGCAAATTTGAAGGACCCTGAAGCGAATCTACAAGATCTGACGACTTCGGCGGCGCCGACGGGGCCGCCTGCGAGACGAGTGGAGAGTGTTGAGACGTTGGAAAAAAAAGGGTAATAGCTCTGATATGGAGAGTCGGTCGCCGGCTGGGAGAGCGTAAGTGCAGTAATGCTACTTGAGGTATAGAATGATGGATATGCGATATGATTACACGAATTTATGGACATTCGGGAATGGGTATGATTGATGACCTTAATGGATATGAATGATTCTTGAGCATGACATAACAGAGCTTGCGCTCCATGTTTCCCGCACAAGCGAACAAGCAAGACGTCGTCAGCAGCTCGAGCTCGAGGGGAGCTACAGACAGCCCAAACGTCATCGAACACTTGTGAACCGCTTACCAATACGGTGACGAACGATCAGCTCTAGGATTCGGGTCGCAGCTTCGGAAAATCACCACAATTTGTATGGTTTGAAGCTGCCGCTATGTACTCCTCCTGCCGTGTGACCCACGGAAGTTGCTTCCAGACCGCTTACCATTACCAGCGCCGAGGTTAGAGAAAGTATAAGTAGCTTCCAACTTCTGCTCCGACGACAGCTCCTTCGGTGCAAGTGCTTCTTGGAAACGTGTCAGAGACGGCGACGAAACCAATACCCAATCCACAAGACCCAAAAGATTCCAACAAGATGTCTCCCAAAGATATCGTCCTTCCTTCCGAAGGAGCTCACGGCGAGAAGAATGGAGCTGCCACTGCAACATGCTACTGCGGTGCAGTGCAAATCGAAGTTCCAACCGAAGGAGAAGGACTAGTGGACACGTTCATCTGCCACTGCACAGATTGCAGAAAAATCACAGCATCGTAAGTAAGAACCTCCAACATCTTGCAGTGCAAGAAAGATATCCCGAAATCGATCAAAAAGCTAACGCTGCCCCCCATCAGCATGTTCGCCTCCAACTTCGTCGTCAAAGACTCCCACCTCAAACACCTCCGCGGCGAATCCAAGCTCACGAAATTCAAGCAATCCGCCACAATCGCCACAGGCAACTGGATGGAGAACTCGTTCTGCTCCGTCTGCGGAACGCTCATGTATCGCCGCTCCGAAGGCTTTCCCGGCATGTCGATTCCGCGCATCGGAACGATTGATGATTTTGGCTTGCAGGAGACGAAGTTCAAGCCGAGAATTGAGACCTTTGAGAAGGATCGTTGTCAGTGGTTGCAGCCGGCTGAGGTGAAGGAGCATGTCGATGGGGCGTATTATACCGCAGGGAAGGCGTGGAAGAGTAGCCATGATGGGGCTGGGGGAAAGGGGGAGTGACTCGATGGGGGGAGGATGGGGAGAGGTGGGAAGTTGTGATGTTTGAGAGTCCATATCGTGATGGAGCCAGTCATGATTGCAGTGCCGAAAGTCTTACCCCTTGGACTGAGAAGGATCTCACCATGAGTACTTGTAGTACTGTGTGAACGTCACTTCTGGTCAAATCGTATCTTGCGAGACCCACGATGTCTCGCTCCCTGCTCGGAGCTTCCCGCCTGTAAGTCTCACTTTGAGGCACGCCACATTCAGACTAATCTTTCGATCTCAGTAGCCCTGATTCAGACAGTACGCCCAGCAAGGCTCACTATTGAAGGGTTAGTTCTGCTGCGCCCCCTTTATGCCATGCGAGGTCTTTACTTCGTCTATACGGTGACAAAACAGAGGTCCGAGGTTTCGCGATTGAATTCTGACCATACCTAGGCTGTCCTCGGGAGCAAGAACAATCGGACGTCGGAGAACAAGGCGCATTGCAGCACTTGGATCTCTTCAGTTGTTTCGGTTGCACGCCCTTTTGCAGAAGCACCAACACCAATATCTCCGAACTCAGTCATGATCGAGCTCCTCTGGCTCCACAAATTTTACGACTTGTCTCTCCTGTCCAGTCTAAGGCTTCAGTGCAATCATCCAATTTTTTCAGTGCTTTCCGTACAGACGTTCAGTATTTGGAGGTCGAGCGTGGGGGTCCTATTTGTCAAAAGGTGTTTGTTTGTCAAGCGAGAGGAGAGAGTGTATACGAAGGGAGGCAACGCCCTGGGTAGCGAGAGAACACCCTTCTTACGACTTGCAATGAAACAGCCAACCCCTGATTCGGGTCGCCGCAGTGCTCTGAGACTGTGTCGCACGACCTTCAGCTACCAAGCTCAGTTTGTTATTCCAGCATATAAGACGTTGGGTAACCTAGCTTTCGCTATGATAGCGACAGCAACAACATCATGTCAGGCGCAGAGATTGTTCAGCTCCTGAGCGCTTGTGTCGACCTCACCAAAACCATCGTCACCATTGCCGAAGCGGCCAAAAGCTCCCATGGCCTTCCACCCAAGATCTTCCAATTGTTCGAGGAGTTGCCGGCCGTTCAGAGTTTATTCGAAAAATTCCAGCAGCACCACCTCCATGAATCGAGAGACAATACAAATGTCAGTGTCACACCAGTACTACGACACTGCGAACAAGATCTTCGATCATTGAGCCTTCTCTTCGAGAACGTCTGTCCCAAAGATGAAGCCAATCGTCTGCAGCGTACCTGGAAAGGAACCACAGCTCTGATATCCGGCAAACACAGCAAACTGCAAGAGCTGTGGACATCGATACTCGGTCATCTGGAGATGCTCGAAACCAAGCAGATTCTGGACATCGGAGACCAACTTGACAGTCTGAACGACACGATGAGCTCGATGGCGAATGAGCACGAATCAACGTACAACTACAATGTGTCTGGCAGCATGTACCACAACGAGGGCGGAGCGATGTTCCACAACAGTGGTGCTCATAATACCAACTACCAATCCGGCGGCAACCAGTCGTTCGTGTTCAACAGCAAGAGTACGTAGATATCGCGGGTGGCTGCTTTGGAAGTTGAGGTACACCTCGTAGACACATGGGTCAATCATTGGATTGCGAAGACATTACTCATCTCTTGTGTTGTCCAGACTTGAATGTGCATGTGAACGACGAGGTTCGCGGCTCTCAACCCCAATGTTTGCCCTGTCTTGCTTTTCCCCAGATGTCATCACGAAGTAGCTTCGGGCTCAAACAACATATTTCGTGTGAGTGGGTCCTCAAGCATCGTTCCTACATCGCGTGGCTTGAAGCGGGCGGCCTCTTATGCATCAGAGGCCGAGCTGGTACGGGGAAGACGACGATCATGGAAGCCATCACCACCCATGCAACGCAGACACCGCCCGGCGTGCTCTCACTTGTGTTCTATTTCGATCGACGAGGACGTCCACTACAGTACTCCACGCATGGCATGTTTCGGTCCTTCCTTCATCAGATACTATCGCAAGACGAAGCACTTTTATCGACATTCTGCCAGGAAATTGGCTTCGAGAAACGAATTCGAGAACTTGGACAGCCGGGGGAGAAGTGGGACTGGAGCGAGATCGATCTGGGGTCACATCTCATGAGATATTGTCAAGAGTATTCCAAGCAGCACAAGAAGGTCAGATTGCTCATCGATGCACTCGACGAGATCGGAGAGGATAATGCCCGGGAGCTGCTGCAGTGGTTCGAACAGCTGTTTGCCCAAGCGCCAGACCAGATCGCCATATGCGTATCTTGCCGGCCATACCCTCGCCTCAGCCCGTCGTGGACATGCATGATGATGGAACAGATCAATGGTAGAGCTATCGAAGCGTATGTGCGCGCACACATCGGTAAAGGACTGAGTGTAAAGGCCAAGATCGATACGGAGCGGGTGATTAGTGACATACTCGACAGAGCGAGAGGGGTTTTCCAGTGGATAGTGTTGATCATTCGAAGAGTGCAGAGCCTTGAGAGCGAGAGCGTGGAGTCGATCTTGGCGGATATACGGCGAACTTCTGTGGAACTGGATGGCATCTACCGACAGATGCTGATGCAGCTGAGCGCGAGCGACAAGGAACTCGCATATCCCGTATTTTGCTGGATCACGCTCGCTGCTCGGCCACTTTCACTCACGGAGTTGCGGTATGGGATAGCGGTGGAGCCGTTTGTGCGTCTACAGTCGACCCAGGACTGCGAAAGGTCGATGCACTGGTGCGTGGATGATCACGATCTTCGCCATCGTCTTTTCCGGCTCTCCCTCGGACTGATCCACACTGTAGTCGATACGACTGGGAAGACGATTGTCGAATTCGACCACGAATCTGTCCGAGACTTCATGCATCGCAGCGGCTTGCAATTACTCGAAGGCACAGGAGAGGCTGAACCGGGCAGAGATGCAATCGGTCGCAGACACAGCGCCCTTGCTGCGACCTGTGTGCAGTTTCTGGCAGCGCGGAATGCCATCGATGCTGAGCTTGATGCAGACGAAACCGGGAGCATCAAGGGAGGCCCACAAGCACTGGGGGACGCCGTCGGGTTCCTGGAATACGCTACTCACCACTGGATGATCCATGCAAGACAAGCTGAGATCGCAGGAATTTCGCAGACTCATCTGATAACACTATCCAATTGGCCAGAAAATGCAACATGGGCACAATGGGATCGTCTGTGGGATCTCCGGCGATTGGGGTGGGTGAGAAAGGAATCATACACGCGTGCAACGTTGCAGCATGTGGCGGCCAGATATGGTCTGTTGAGCATAATACTGGACTTGATTCCCAAGATCAAAAAGCAAGGTACGCTCAAGGTCCAACTGTCCAGATGGCGCTGGCAGCCCGATGGCATACTGATGATGGATGATCACCTCCATACGCCGATTGCCTGGGCGGCTGGAGGAGGCCACTACGAGATCGTGAGAGCTCTGCTAGAATTCAGCAAGTTCAGTGCGGATAGATTCGATAACCCTCCGCTGGTTCGTGCGGCATGGGGGGGACACACGGATGTGGTGAACCTTCTTTTGAGCGCTCACAAGGTCAACATGCATCGCAACGGGCCTGCGCACGTTGATGCGCTATTGGCCGCAGCCCTGAATGGGCATGACTCCATCGTCAAATTGCTTTTGCAAACGGGCAAGGTGGATGTCAATGCGGCGGGCATGCTGTTGTGGACGCCTTTGCACAGAGCGGCTGAATATGGACGCACGAGCGTGGTGAAGATACTCCTCAATGAGGCCAAACTGAAAATCAACGCGGTTAATAGTGACGGACAGACAGCATTGGATCTGGCGCGTGAGGGGGGCCATGTTGAGATTGAAGAGCTGCTCATCATGAGTGGTGCAACGATTGGAAGGTAGCACGGCGCTGGAATGTAAGCTCACCAGTAAAAGTTATGCCAGGTACCAATTTGCGGAATGGAATCATATCGATTGCGCTTAGATGATACGGAAAGATGGCTGGCCCCGTAGGGGTAGCAAGCAAAGAGTCGGCCATTGCCACGATCGCGAATCAGGGGAAAAGGCACAAGCATTGGACCATCATCCCTCAATCATTCATAGATCTCAACATTAACCATTATCTTAACTATCTCATCCGCATAATCAGCAAGTCGCACTCGCATCATACCTTACGAAGCATGATACGGCGGCTGATGCTGGAAATCATAGATCTCATACCCCTCGCTTTCCTCGCGGGTCTGCAACAAATCTCGCGGGGACTGATCATGGTGATGAGGGTGGCGAGTGTGGGCCGTGTACCCGCTCGCATCCGCCAGCGCCGCCAACGGATCCTCTTCTTTGGTCGCCACCTCCTGTCCCGCACCTCCGTAGGCTTGCTGGCTATCGTGTGGGGAGATGCCATAGGTTTGACTGTATTGTTGGCTGTCGTATGGAGTTGTGCTGTAGTCGTTGTATGTCACTGTCGTCGATTGCGATTCGACTGCGCAAGTGGCAGGCACAGCGAGATCGAAATTGTATGGGTCGTGCTGCTCGATACTACTGTGCACGTCGCAGTCCTCGGCAGTGGCTCCAGCGGACATTGGAGCTTGTGGAGCAGGGGTCTGGCTCTGCGGGTGATGCTGTTGCTGCTGAACGCCGTCGAAGCTGCCATACCACTGCGGATCAAAGTCCTGCTGGCTGAAATCTTGCGTGCCATAGTTTTCCAGAGCAGGGTCGGTGACGAAGTCTGTTGTTGCACTGGCACCAAAGTCGAACGCGGAAGCGTCGAAAGCGCTAAAGTCCATGTTGTTGTACGAGATGTTGATGTTGCCACCAGTGAAGTCGAAGCTGTTGTTGTCACCGGCCGGTGGGAAAAGGTCTACGGCAGAGTTGGGTGCTGAGTTTGTCCCCTCGTTGGTTTCGAAGCTGTTTGATGATGGCCAGACCGCCGAGTTGAGTGCACTGCCGGATGAAGAAGAAGCATCGTACTTGAACGGCGACTGAAGCGCAGCCGGTTGTTGCTGTGTCGTAGATCCATATGCATCTGCGCCGTACGTCGGTAATGCAGAGTACTCGTAGACACTGTCGACCCTCTCGGTCTTGAGGTCCAGGTATGGAGCAGCTGCCTCAGCATACTCAACTCCATAAACATGCGGCTGCATCGCTTCCGATTTGACCAGGTCTGGAGTCGGAACGGATAATTGTCTCCAGTAAGCACGCCCTTCCTCTGCCTTACTCAGCCGGAACTTCCAGCAGATGAGTAGCAATCTCTGCCGCGCCCCATCCGGCATCTCGATGGTGATCTCCTGAAGTGCCGTCGTGTCTCGAAGCTCCCGGTCAACCACTTCTCTGCTTCTTGCATCCCCAGCCGTCTCCCCAAACTCTTCCAATGACGACATGGAGGAACCCTTCAGCTTGTTCGCCAGTGTTAAGAACTTCATCGCCCAAAACGAGGAGCCGAACTTAATCAGCATGTCCACTCTTCCCGTTCCATCCTGTTCTTCCACCCATCCATCCCAAGGCACAGAGTCTCTATATCCCTTCTGCAAAACACCCTTCTCATAGAACCCATTAGTGCAAAACACTGTCGAGTCCGGCGGAAGCCGTTGCGAAGAACAGGATAATGAGATGCCCAACTCAACGTTCGTTTTGTCCTCCCATGTCCCTGATGGAAAAGCGATCGAAGCCTCAGCGAACAGGACATTGCAGTCGATTGGCCGAGAAGAACATTGAAAGCTTGCGAGGAGAGGAAGTTCGGAAGCAAATTCGTCCCAGGTTGGGTGGACTTCGTCTTTCAGCGGCGTTGCAAGGTTCCTGGTGTATATGTGCATACGTTCTGGCTCTGTACCGGGGGTTTTCCGTTGGACAAACATCTCGAAAGAGATCGGCTGGAAGACAGACAGGTCATTTTTGATTTGCGGGAGAGTATGGTATAGATTGACTGGTTCCACTGATGGTCCTCCAGCGGCGATGGAGCTGCGGGTGGAGTAGCTGCTGGGTCCTGTTGCAGGGTACTGTGAGGCTCGTCGACCTCCGACGGGATAGTATCCGCTTCCTTGAGTATAGTAGCGGTGTACCTGGCCGCTGAGGTCGTCCTTCGAAAGATACCGCATGATGTGTGGATCGCTTTCCACGAAAGGTTTGAGGACTTGGATGTGGCTGGAGACCTGCTTTCGCGATCGGGATTCTCCGGTGTGCTCTTCGATGTAGTCGGCGATCAATTCGTTACGACCACGTTGTTTGTCCTTGTGAGGAAGCTTGCGGCGGCCCATTGGAGGCCAGTTGACAAGTGCTATGAAGTGTGAGCATAGTGCGTCAGCGAGGAGACGAAATTGCGACTATGGTACCTTGGAAGAAAGCATACTCCAACCGGTCAGGCCATTTCTGCTCCGCAGATCCCTTGTCCTCCTTGTGTTGGCGATTGCGATACTTCATGTAACCATCCGATGATCGAAACCGCTGGAACAGGTATCGTGCCTCCTTTCTGATCTGTTGTTGATCTCGTTGTCCATGATGGAATCTATGCTGTGGATGCCGAAGTCGGTTGTGCTGCAGAAGTGTGTGGGAAGTCGCATGCAACGGACGTGGAATATGCTGATACGCAGGATAATTGTTCTCTGTAAGATACGAAGTAGGATACTTCTGGTCTACTGGTGCGGCGTAGTACTCTTGCTGTCGATTGCCCGAGTGCTCCTGCAGAACTCTGGACGATCGATTGGATGACTCCTGATGATGCAGCGGTGCGTTGGAGGGCAAGACGGCAGTTGATTGAAACATCGTCATGGTCAAAGACATGCAATCCACTCCGAGGCACGAAGAGCAAGAATGCTGCTCAGTCGAAGAATGCCTGAGTGGCCTCTCGGCTGTCCAAGCCGTAATTCGTCGTAGCGAGTGGAGATATGCCTCTGCCAAAAAGAAGGAACGCAGATTGTAAAAGGAATGACTATGGTGAGCGTGATCAAAAGAGCGTGGTGGCAGGCAGCAAAACCGCAGATCATGCCGTCGTTGCTACGCAGAATAGGCAGTATATACAAGACCATGGTCTAGCCAGGCAAAGGGCGCTGCCGACAGAGCCTTGTGTCGCCATCAGAGACCCAGGAGCAACAGCAGCAATCTCGGCCACATCCTCTGCTCATGCGCGCAAAGGTGGGTCGGATAGTGTACCGATTGCACAACCAAGAAGTGAACAGTGTGAGCAGGTGAGTTCGCACAGACCGTGCAGACGTCTCATCAAAGTGGAGTGCAAGGGCATCGAAGGCGATGATGCAACGCCTGGCAGTAGAACGATCGAGAGAGGGATGGGGACTGGCTTGGCGGTGGTGGCTAATCTCCAAGTAAGACAGTCGGCGTGGCATATGGAATGCGATGTTGCAGGCGACGGAATGTAAGCATTGTGTTGACCCGCGTCGTGGAGATAGAAAGGCAGTATTTTCCGAACCACGTCGGCTCGAACTTTTCGTTGAAGTCATCGTCTGCAAGCACTTGAACACTGCATCTCGGTAGCCTAAGGTTGCAGAAGAGGTCGCATCAGCCACGCAAGGGATTTTTCGATCTGAGCCATAGCACACGTGATTGCATGAACCGCATGGAGATAGCGTGATTGATATGGAAAAGACGTCGAGACCAGAGTCACAGGAGGGAGCCCGAGAATAGAGATTGTCATTCGCTATGCTTGACTCAGGCATCGTCGTCAGCATCCTGCTGTGCGGTAAACTTCCTTCTCTTGCCACCTTCGGCAAGTTTCTGCAATGCGATCTTGTTGACCTGCGCGCCAACCTTCTGTTGCATCCTCTCAATCTCTGCTTCGGCGTCTTCTGGATCCTCAGCAGCAAAGTCCAGCACAAGCCTTCGCCCCAACAAGTGAGTATCTTTCAAAGCGTCCATGGCACTTTGCGCTTCCTTAACAGTCGTGAAGTCTGCGAAAGCGAAACCTCGGGCACCGCGATCCATCTTCTTCGGCACACGGACACTTCGCAGTTGACCGTACTCACCAAACAGCGATCGGACGTCCTTCTTCGTTGCTTCGAATGGCAAGTTTTTGATGATGACTTTGGTCGTCGCTGCTTTCTTAGCCTGGTCCGCCTTCTTGCGTTTCTCCGCGGCGTCTTCACCTTTGTGCGAGGCGCGAACTTGAAGCTTGTGGCCTTCAAGCCTGTAACCGTCCATGGCACGAAGTGCACCCTGAGCGTGTTTGGCAGTCTTGAACTCCAAGAAACCGAATCCCATGCTGAGTTCTCCACGTTTGGGGTCGACTCTTGTTTTGACCCTCGCATTGAGAAAACCATCGAGGGCTTTGAAGGTCTGGGTGAGGACCTCTGTTGTGGTACTGAAATTCAAGTTACGCACAAACAAGGTCGCCGAGCCAGCCGCGTCAGGTATAACGGTATCCTTCAGGTCTGACGTGGAGAGTTTGCTCACACCTTCAGTAGTCGAGGATGTGGCGGGATCGTCGATGGTCTTGGCAGAGAATACATCCTTGGGTGCTTTCTCCAAAAACAGCACAGACGACTTCACTCTGCGATAGGCCAACGTCCCAAATGCTGCCTTGCACTGCGCTGGATTGCTGTACTCCACAATCGCTATTGTGCCGGCGGGTGGCATGAGGAAGCGCTTAACGTCTCCTTGCTCGTCGAACAGCCGCTGCAGCTCATCTCGGCTGCAGTCCGCTGGAATGTTTTTGACCAAAATGGCCGTGTCGCCACGCGCGCTTTTTTTGAACGCGTCCAGATCGACTCCCTGTTGGCGAAAGTAAGACTTTGTCTCTTGTATAATGTGTGTCTCAGCATGCGCTTGCTTGACTGCGGCATCGCTTGAAGTCGGGTCCAGGATCTCAGATTTCGCGATGCCGAGTCGATTGGCAACACTCGAGATGACAGCATCTTGATTCATATACAGAGCGTTCCAATTGAAGACGGTGTTAGCAGCTTCTCGCTTCCGCTTGATCTCCTGCTGCTTCTTCAGTGGAAGCTTGGCTAGTTCGAAGTCGTCAATCTTTTTCTCCCGTTTCGCAGCACCAGGCAGGATGTGCATCAGTCTTCCTTGGAATATGCGCCCATCGAGCTCGACCAAGGCTCTTTCGGCAGAGTCAGGATCGGTGTACTGGATGTAGGCGAAACCCTTTGCCGCGCCCGAGGTCTTGTCCAGGGGTATGTGTATCTATGCCTCACGATCAGCAATGGATTCTTGAAGGCATGCCTTGAGAAGGTGCATATGATGAGATTATCAGAAACGACGAAGCATCTACTAAAATACAGTCCTCTTTTGGTCTAAGCATTTGCCGAAGCATAAGCTGTCCCTATCAGGAGATCATCAGGGTATGGGTAAAAGGAAATTGAGATTTACTGACCTGCTCAAGATTGTCGAAAGGTTCGAATTGTGCTTCAAGGTCTTCGTACTTGACATCGTATGGCAAGTTGCGCACGAAAAGGCGCATTGTGGAGCGTACCTGCTGGACGTCCTGGTCTACTTGTTGGTCGTCGTCTTCCGCAGGCGGCGTTGGTATCGAAGATTCCGGCTCTGCAGGAGTCTTCTCTCGTTGGCTTTGACCATCGGCGCGAAGAGGTGTGTCGTCTTCCGAGGCAGATTCATCTGGCATCGCGGCCAAGGATTCTTCCTCCTCGTCCTCCAGAAGGCCAAGAAGTCGGCTTGTTCGAGAACGTGCCCAGTCTGCATCGGAGACTGCTGGCTTATCGGTGCCTCCATCTTGCTCGAATTCGGGCGCAGGATCGCCTGAAGGAGGATCTGCCTGAACCACTTCGACTGCAGCATCTCGCATCGTCGTGTCCTGAGCTGATTCCGAGTCTGGTTTTGTGCGTTTTGTCTTCTTGGGTACCTGCTCATACTCGTCATCACTCTCCCCGGCCTCTACCACCGCAGCCTCCTCATCTCCCCGCGCCCCTGCCATCATCGTCTCATCTTCCTGCGCCTTCTTGTCGCTCTTCGATTTGTACGACTCGAGGAACTCCTTCAACTTGGGATCGTTCCCACGGCCGTCATCCTTGACTCTGCTCTCGCCTTCGCGCTTGCGCTTCAGCTTGTTGTCCTCAGTAGTCGGCTGCTGGTTAGCACCTGTGACCTTAGCTGTGGGATGACGTCTGGTAGCAAGGCTCTCGTCAATGGGCTTGGCCATCTCTACGGCGATACGAGACATGCGAATGAAAGTCTTGTTGAAGTACTTGACCGCCTTTTCGGCATCCTCGCTGGTTTTGTAGCCAACATAGCCAATGCGACGATTGGGGAAGATCTTTGCATCGGTGATCTGCCCTTTTTGCCCAAAATGCTCTCGAAATTGAGCTTCATCGAAGGTAGGCGGCAGGCCCTTCACAAAGATGCGTGACGAAGCCATCGTGTTGGAAACAGGTTGTGAGGGACTGGGTGGAGGTGATTTTTCACCAGCAAGCGAAAGTGAGAGCGAGAGGGAAAAGTCGGCCGGAACGGGCCGCTAGTTTTACCGGTTGTTTTCCACTTCGCATCCCAGCCATCGCGGGCGTCACGCCGTCACCCAACCACAACTTCGTCTTCCACTCCCACGCGAAAAACACTATCCGACGCGCTTCGTCGATATATCCAACTGTACAGCTGCATATATATTCACCGGTTACCCGCGCACACTCCATCAACATGGCGGACGACAAGCACGAGGAGAAGCTGGAGGGTGAGTTTCACGCATTGCGGTGTGGTAGGCAGCTTCAGAACTCAGAGCTGACCGGCATTGCAGCTCAGATCAAGTCGGTGGACATGGTGCGCAAGACCTGTCGGCAGCCAGACTAGACGCAGGATGCCATGGACTGACGAATTGCTGCTCAGAATGAGGACATGCAGCAAGAAGCCATCGAAGTTGGTGGGTAGCGCGCATTTCCATCAACAAGCTCCAATGCTGACTTGCTTTACAGCCCAAGAAGCCATGAACAAGTTCACCATCGAAAAGGTATCCGCTCTCACCCTCCACTTGGTGCGATCGAGGAAGCCACTAACATCGAGAAAAGGAAATCGCCCAGCACATCAAGCGCACGGTATGTCCTCGCACATGGCCGCTGCGCGCACTTTCGGCCAATATCTAACCCCGTCCCTAGTTCGATGAACGCAAGGGCGCGACATGGCATTGCATTGTGGGCAGGAACTTCGGGTCTTTCGTCACTCACGGTGAGTACCCTCAGCCGCGCACCCCTTTCTGAAGATTGTTCCAGCCCCACTTGAGCCATATCCACTGACTCGTGTCGCAGAGACAAAGCACTTCATCTATTTCTACCTGGGCCACTGTGCGATCTTGCTTTTCAAGACGCAGTAAATGGCGGGGACGGGACTCAGCAAAAGGTCAGCAGGGGGTGGAGGTGCTTCGATATCACTGCATACAGTTTACCCAAGTCCCAAACAGCTTGATGCTCAATGAAAGTTGTTTCAGCACTCGACCCGCGAGTCGTGCTCTTGCAGTGATACTGGCTCGTCTGTCTGTTTATTACATAGCCAGTAGAGGGTATTGTTATCATGCCACAGCGATGTCCACTTTCACATGCTCACGGCCGCAATCATCATCACTTCGCATCCATGCCAAATTTCCCCAGATCGACAGCCATGCGCCGGCATGCAGCCGCGCGTGTGCTTCAACCCGAAAGCGAAAGGCCGAGAGCTTGGGAGCTCGTGTGCCGCGCAATCTTGCGACAACATCATCGCCAGCGCCACAACTAACCACAGTCTTTCCTTGAGCCGAAACACCCCGCCAGTATCGCCGACAGAGCACTCACCGAAAGCAACATCTTGATCAGACAATCGCGACACCCACCATGGCCTTCATCTTCACGTGCGGCTCGCACAGTACGTCACCCGCGCGCCATCCGCGTTCCGCAGCGCCTCTCTTGCCTCGCTAACAGCTCGGATGTGGCAGCGTTCGAATCACTCCTCAAAGGCTACGAGAACATCACCGTGCGATGCAGGAATTGCGGGAATTGGTCCGCGAAAGTGAAGAAAAGATGGTACGTTCCCGCGACTGGGCGGAAGCATGCGCAAGGACCCACGAGCTCACTTTCTACTCGCAGGCAGTGGTTCACATTCTGCTTTGTCCCGATCATACCATGCTCTTGGGGGGCCGAGAAAATCCTCCTATGCCACGTCTGCAATTTTCCAGACGACATCCGCAATTCAGATGACGCCGTACGCCAAATGCAGCAGATTGATCAGGGAGGGGTGCCAATGCAGCCGCCGCCGCAACAACATCCTGACGGGCCGAATCACGGATGGAATTCTGGAAACCCATATGGAGGTCAAGCGACCATGAGTGGGGGCGCAGGAGGCGGGGGCCAATACCAGCAGCCGCAGGGCATGCCGCAGTACAAATAGCGAAGAGACTGTCCCAGAATATGTGCGGAAAGAGGAAAGAAGCTGGCGTTGTCTGAGTATAAGAGCACGACTATTATGGATTTGAGATACCACAGCTTTCCCGCGTTATCCGCGAGTAATTGAGGCTCAATTGAGACCAAGACCGATTCCCACGAGGTGTGTTTGCGTCACAGCCCCGACCATGGTTTTGATCTTTCGAGGAGAGTTGGGAAGCGTTGCGATGATCCGCGCAACGCTCTCGATCAGCACCGCCTGATGTAAATTATGGCCATGCACGTGGGCTGGGTCGATCATAGGCCATCTGGCCATTGAAGCATACGCCTTCGGACTGAAGCTCGTGCCCTGGCAAGGTGTCAACCAGATGTCATACCTCAGTCGAAGCTCACGGTGGTTTCGAGGAAATGGCTTGATATATTGCGACTGACCATTCTGATATGCGGGTGATTCTGAGGCCGACTCTGCAGTCACCCAGTCAATGTCGCGACACGGGTCGGAGGAATAGCCGTGGCCGCCTCGTCTTCACTTGCCTTGCTGACGTGGAAAGCAGACATTTCTTCCCGCAGCATCTCACATGCCTCAATGGTCAACAGTGACTTCTATATGGTAGAAGGTCCTTACCATGGAGGCTCGTGTCGACCCCCGATCAGGACATCATTCAACGAATCAGTCACTCTGTGCAGCAGCTCCTTCTTCGATCTAGCATAGTAACGCTGTCGTGAGCAACTCCTTGCTTACATCGATTGCTCAGGCGGTTGCCGGCTTGTGAGCAGGTGAAGTGAAGAGACAAAAGAGAGCAACCTGACTTGGGACTGATAATTGAATCCTTACCTAATCGGAAGTACACGTGATCGCGCGGCGAAATTGCGTCACGTCAGTTTGCCACGTTCGTCTCACGCGTCTTTCTCTTCTTCCATCGCCACACCTCCACCCTCGTAACCTTCATCGCCGGAGGTGACAGAAGCGTTACCACTATGAGCGGCCACGAACATGTCCACCTTCGACGGCGTTGTCGACGAGTTTCCCGATATCCGGATTGACTTTTTCCGGCAATCGCAGAATCACCGCCCTGCGCTGGCGTACTTCCTGAGCCATGTCCACTCAGATCATCTCCAGGGCCTTGAAGCATGCAGGTCTCCATTCATCTACTGCTCGCCTGCTACACGCGAGATCCTGTTGCGGCTCGAGAAGTATCCTCATCGGATGAACTTCGCAAAGGGCATTCTTGAGAGTCGACAACAAACATACAGACACTTGAAGAAGATCTTGAGGCCGATTCCATTGGAAACTCCAACTGGCATTGAACTTGTGCCGGGACGCTCGATTCGTGTTACTCTGCTTGACGCGAATCATTGCGTTGGTGCCTGTATGTTTTTGATCGAAGGCGATGGCAAAGCGATCCTCTACACTGGAGACATTCGAGCGGAAGTCTGGTGGGTCAACGCACTTGTCCGCAATCCAGTGATGGTCCCATATGCTCGTCATGGCGACTCACTGCCCCAGAAACGTCTTGATACCGTGTATCTCGATACCACATTCGCAAGCAAAAGCGATCGGTACCGCCACTTTCCGTCCAAAGCGGAAGGTATCAGTGAGCTGCTGCAAAAGGTTGCACAGTACCCTTCCGACACCGAGTTCTACATCGATGCATGGACATTCGGCTACGAGGACGTCTGGCAAGCCCTCTCCGCGTTTCTTCACAGTCAAATACATGTCGATGACTATCGATATGGCGTTTACAGCTCTCTGCACAATGGTGCAGAGCCCAAAGCACCCGAGGCATACAAGCTGATTCGAGCCAGAGTCGGCAACGAGGAGCGAGAAGGCTGTTTATCCACTCGATACCAGCGACTTCACTCATGTGAACGTGGAACAGGGTGCCCAATTTTCAACAATGGTATCAGAATAAATCAATGTCCGATTGTAGATTCTCGCTAACATGATCAGATTTCGTGCGAATCACACCTATCATCTCGAGACACAACGGCGAAGAGATGGCCGAGCTCGGCGCAGGTGGCGGTCAAGGAGACTTGAATCAGCAGCATGAGGTCGAGATCGATGATAGCAACATCTTTCACAAGCTGATGTCCCTTTGCGTGGAAAAGCTTCACTCGCGGCCCGAACTATTGTCTGGCGTTGTGCAAATGCTAACAAAGATAACATCCGCGGGTGGCACAGCGATTCGACTCGAGCTCGCAGATTTGGTCAACGACGATGGGACTAAAAGTACCATCCGCGATGCCGACGAGGACTTGGTTGATGTCGATGAGTTGCCGCTCGAGGCACTCGTCTCTGTACTTGCAAAGCGCGTTTCCAAGGCAAAGACGGATCATGCCGCCACTCCAGGTCTCGCGGCATCCCGCTCTGGCTCTCTCCCGAAGCAGGTCTCATTCCCCTACTCTCGCCATGCTTCCTTCGGCGAGCTTTGCGTCCTAATTGAGGCGCTCCTCCCAAAGGATGTGTATCCTTGCACAGTGGACAAGGGCAGTTGGGGTCCAGAGCATTCAATGTCCTACCTCTTTGGTCATCTGTACAAGGCCCCGCCGGACTTTCGTCACGACAGGAAAATGCTACAAGATTTGAACATCATACAAGAGAACGAGGCAATTCTGTGCCAGTCCCAAGAATCTGAGAGGGAAACACAGGAATCTGTGGTTCTGGACGACAACCTCACTCAGATTTCCAACACTCCGATGAGGCCTGCCGTGGTGTCGCCTACAATCCTCCAGAATACCAGGAAGCGCGCTGCCAATGCCAAAGATCCAGCACATAATAAGCGCTCGAAAGAACTGGTACAAGAGATCTCTGGCTCCACTCGAGTGGAACGACGTAGATCACTCACCCTGGGACCAACAGCCATGATCTCAGGCATCGCGAAGAGCGAGGCTTGGCTCCGGAACTCCAACCTGCAAAACGAGAAGGAGGCTAGGGGGACAAGTATATGCGAACCAGCTCTCACTTCCACGGAGCTATTGCCCTTGAACAGGTCCATTCCAGAGACAGAAGCGTGAGTCAATATTTCATTCTCCGACGGACTGAAACTAACATCATCGCCAGTATCATTTCTTCGCGCTCGAATAACGGCCAACGACGACAGACTGCTTCCAGCAATCAGGATCACGCCTCACCCACACCGACGCCTGTACGCCAACGATCCAAAGTTGAGCATCAATTCGCTGAGCTCACTGGAGATGCTCTGAAGGAAGCGCTCCAGCGGAATGCATACGATACTGTGCTCGGAGATGGTAAGGAGTGGTCGCTGGTCAGTGTCGATGGGCACACCGTCAAAGAAGAAGAGCTGTAGTGCGCACTTCCACCGTGCTTCATAGCATTTCTATCATCTTGCTGGCACTATTCGGGAACATACTGCGCATCTTGCAAGCAGCAGAACACTCGAAGACTTCCTCTGAACAGCAACTCCAACTCCTCCACTCTACGCCGTCAACTGATCCCATTTCATCGCCAAAAAGACCTGCGCCTCCACATCCACCCCATCAACCACAGCCTTCTTATCCTCCAACTTCTTGACCCTCCCTCTCTCAAACCCGGCATAATACAACGCATCTTCCAAATGATTGATCCGCCCTTTCGATTGATACTTCATCTTATCATCCAAACTAACCTGAAACTCCCCTTCCCCTCCCTCAGCACCACCACCTTCCCCAGCAGCAGCAGCCGACGAAGCAGAAGAACCAGAACCAGAAGAAACCTGCTTCGTCTCCCTCTTCAACGCCACAATCACCGCATACCCCTTCGGCCTCAACGCAGAAATCATATGTTTGATCCCTCCAAAAATATACTTGGGATCCTCGCCACTCACGCCAAATACTGCGTGCGTGTAATGATCCATGGCTAATTGATCTGCTGCGAGGACCGTCGCGTTGGGAATGTGCGAGACTTGAGAGGTGTCGGGCTGTTCTTGCGAGGCGACGGTGAGGGTGGGGCCGAAGGGTGTTCGGACGGGTTCGGTGAGTTCGTACAGGGCTTGTGCGAGCGATGTGTCGGAGACGAGGATTCGGGAGCCGCCGTGGATGTTCAAGCGGGAGCCGAATTCGTCGAGGACGGAGTGGAGGATTGCGAGGATTTGTTGGGCGGAAGAGGAGGAGGAGGAGGAGGAGGTTGACATTGTGTGTTTGGTGGGGGTTCCTGTTTTCTTTTGCTTCCTGGTCTCGGTTTTCCTTGTGATTTATATATTTTGCTAGTTTGCAATCCAATGGACGCACTCGAATTGTTTCAAAAGTATTGCGTTATTCAAGTTGTCACTGAGATGGCATGTGTGAAGTGAGTAAAATACATGTCAGTTCGAGCGACAATGCGCTGTGATGTCAATCCGCCGTCCGGTCCGCTCGACCGCTCAGCTTCCTTTCCTGGACAGGTGACCGAGGAGCTACATACCTCCATTTCGAAGATTCGAAGTTGGAAGAGTATGAAACTCTAAAAAGGCGGGAATGATGTGGGGAAAACATCAGTTCATCAACATGGGGAGATTGATTGTATGTACGTGACTACAGAACTCGGTGCACGCAAGGCGTTGCGAAAGCCATCACATCACATCACGATCCCAATGCCCCTCGTACTCTGATGTCGCGACGACTATAGATGGCAAAAGTGACTGTCTACTCAATGCAGTGCTACCGACCCATCTGATACTCTGCAAATTCCCCATCCATCTCCCTTTGTCATGTCACAAATCTCAATTCTCCAGAACCGTAGTCCTCAATCAACAAAAGAATCTCGACTTCCGTTTCCGGAAACATGACCAGATTTCTTTATACACTCTGTCACCAAGCTATAATGCGTCGTGGTAGCTCTACGCCATCTCAGCTCGTCATTTCCACCCAACATCAATACCTAGCATCACATCGAAAATGTCTTTCAGCTGGACGCCGTCCTGGCGCCCCAAATCAGGCGCTCGAGGCAGTAGACAACCACCAGGAGCAACACCGTACGCACCATACCGTGACCCACTCCCATCGGAGGACGGATTGCGAGCCGAGTTTCTAGCCTTCGCACTAGAATCCGAAGACCATGAAACGGAAGGTATAAAAGTATTCGCGTGGATCAAGTCGCAAACACTGATGATCAATCAGAAGCCAAAGAAGAGCTCGGCCAAGCCCTTCTCCAGGAATGGACGCCACTGACTCTAGATCAACAACGAAACCTCATCCCGCAAATCCGCAAAGTACTGAATTTCTGGAACCAAGCAAAAGCCCAGGTAGAAGCAAGCAACAGATCCGAAAGCGCTGCTCAAGCAAGACCTCGCTGGGAAGAAGCGTCACGAAGGGCAGCAACCCTGAGCCTAGCCATCGATACGCTCAAGAGGATGTGGGAAGGATATGCCGGAAGATCAACAAAATTCGTGGCGTGTTTGAATGAACGGAAGCAATTGGCGCAGAGTCTCAAGCGAGATGCAGACTTGATGAAGCAAGACAATAATACATCCGCGCTGGGAAGTTCGGCTGCGTTCGATGCGATGGTAGACAGGGCAGAGGCCTTGAAACAAGCGAGAGCGAGGAGACAACAGGAGGTTGACTGGGTTAGAGTTGGGACGCTCGCAAGAGAGCGCCAGCTTAATGTCAAGCCAGCGGGCATCAAAGCCGGGCCGTTGCAAAATCCCGATCCGACATGGCTATCGATCCAAGATATGCGCGGAGGCATGGGAACGATTCAAGTCTGGGCGCACGACGATGGCCAGGGAAGAATTGCCGATCGTGTCGTAATCAAAGATACCATTATGAAGACGTCGCTCTGGGAGAATTCCACAGCCTGGTACGGGGATAAGGAGGACAGGATCCCGATTGAATTTTGGGCGCATTCGAGAATGGATACTGGCGGCAAATACATTACGCATCTGGCATCGCATCAAGCTCAGGTCGATGAGGATCGAATGTTGTATCGAATGTGGCTGGAATACTGTCCCAACGGCGATCTTTCGGATGTGGTGGAACGACACCGATCTGTGGAGAGGCGCATTCCCATCGAATTCATCATCTACACTTTCAAAGCGCTCATCGACTGCTGCTTGCGCATGGAGCGCGGCACGGTCGGCAAGAGCCCGGGAGAATGGGAACAGATCGTCCACCGAGACCTGAAACCCGCGAATATCTTGCTAGGCCTGCCTAGGATATCGTTTCCGTCCTATCCAGAACCAAAGATCACGGACTTTGGGCTAGCCGTGGTGACGAATCCGGATGATCAGGTGAACCCGAGCTTGTACAACCTTGGAGCCGGTACGCAGGGCTACCTGCCGCCAGAACAGCTCAGTTTCATTGATCCGACGACCAGAGAGCCAGTTGACGACTTCAAACTGCTCGCACCCACAAATGTCTGGGGTGTGGGAAGTATCATCCTCTGCTTGCTTGAACGAAGCGGCCTGAATATTGCCACTCAGCCCGACTATATGCCCGGAGGCAGTTGGAAGTATGGGGTCAGTGATATGGCCAGGTCCATGTATTCATCAGATACAGACCTGCTCGACATGGTCGATCGATGTCTAGCATACAATCCAGCAGAGCGGCCGACGCCGGAAGAGTTGAGGAACTGGATTAGGAAGAAGATCGCTTCGAATCCGTGGCTGAGTGTTGAGTCCTGGGGAGGAGAGCATCCGATGGCTTACGCTCGTCTTATCGAACCAAAGAACCACGTACATTACATTGGGATGTCGTTCCGTGAAGTCTTTGGACTTCCAACCGGAGCGCCTTACACTGGCGCTGGTGCGGATGCTGGTGCGGATGCTGGTGCTGGACGACGTTCCGCGCCTGGCGGCGTTGGGTTATCTGCCAGGCGAGCTGGCCGCTCGCGCAGAAAAGCAGGGCCTGGGGTTAAGCCTCCGTCTTCAGGGCGAAATCCTTTCTCCGACGCGGCAGAGGTATGGCTGGAAAGTGACTGAAACCGGTTCTTCGCGTTGTGGATCACAGCACACTGATCTATGATCAAGAGCGACCACATCATATTGCATCGTTTTTCCGCAGCTAGAAACGCAATTCTTGAAACTCATCATCCTGTGGAAAGTTGAGATGAAAGCGCGGGCACTTTGCATATTCCAGCACAGCACCATCACCAGTCTCGAAATCAACAACGCGACCTCCAGTCTCCTTGTCCTCGCTCAAATACATAGCTTGCAGGCCATCACCGCTCATTGTCTTTTGCCATGACGGCAGACAGAAGCCGAAGATTTGTCCTGTAACGTCCCAATACGTTTGTTGCTGCGTATTGAGGTACTTGAATTTCCCCTTGATCTTGAACGCCAGAGGAGTATTCCTGTTCTGTTCGAATAGCTCTTTCAACGTCTTCGCTGTCGTGCTCACAGGAGCCTGTGCCCTCTCTTTTGGTTGGAATGCGGTGACCATGACGAAGGGGAGCTGGTCGTCCTTCCCAGCCAGGTCGGCGTCTCCGTCCTTGTCGACAGCGTATGGTATTCCATCAATCATGACCAGATCGCTCTCTTCATCTTCCAACAGCCCGATACCGTGGTCGCCTTGGGTCTTGAGGAACGCTGTCGGCGGACCTCCATCTTTCAGGCCGGCGTTGTATGCAGAGCGAAGTGAGAACTGGAAGATGTCGTTCGGCGCCATGGGAGAGCTGCTCGTGGTACGCTGCTCGAGAGGGTCAGTCTAGGGAGTCAGCAACAAGAGCTTTAGAATGCAAGTTCATGTGGCCACGGCCAGACAAGCGCCAGCGAAGGCAGTTCAGTGCCGGCGTTCTCACCGCTCCGTGCTGCAGCTCGACGCGCGTGTGATACGTGCGGCTGAAGACGTTCCGTAGAAGCAGTGTCGAGTATCACAGCAGTGCCATCTCTCACAACTTCCGCAGCTGAAGTCGTTATCGATGCGAGTTGCCCGGCCGGCGAAGGCGCAGGGCGTGCTTGCTTGTCGAACAGACTGCCAAGCTGCTCCAGTGCCGAAGTCGCGAAAAAGGCCATGCAGATTGCGTTTCTCTCGAGTCCTCAGTTCAGACTGTCGAGTCACGGCTTGAAGGACATTGCAAACACGTCGTCAAGTTGAGAAGAACCACTCCACGGACGCGATCAGCCGAGTGGAACCGGCGAAGTGGTTGCCTAAGGCATTCCGGCCATGTCTCCTTCGGGCCCGAGAATTCTCCTCCACGGCACAGGAAGCATTGGGTCGATCTACGCCTACCAACTGCTCCAAGGTGGCGCCGATGTGACAGTGATTTGCCGATCGAACTACGACGCAGTCAAAGACAATGGCATCCACATCGACTCCGACCTCTACGGCAAAGGCCTCCACATCAAGCCAAGCGTCGTTCGAACTCCTCAAGAAGCCGCCGAAAATGGACCTTACGACTTCCTCCTCGTAGCCTGCAAAGCCCTCCCCGAAGCAAAGACGTCCGAGACGATAGCGCCAGCAGTCACGCCGGGCCGCACCACCATCGCCCTGATTCAAAATGGCATCGACATCGAGCAAGAATACGCCAACCGCTTTCCCGAGAATCCCCTCCTGAGCTGCGTAATCTACCTCCCAGCGACTCAAATTTCTCCAGGACACGTCCACATGGGCGGTCTTGAGCGCTTAGAAATCGGCCCTTTCCCCTCGTCCGCGCACGAAGATCCAAAAGTCAAAGACTCTGCGGACAATTTCATCGCGGCTCTCAAAGCTGGAGGAGGGAACCCCGTCTATCATGCCGATATCCAAGAATTGCGCTGGTTCAAATTGCTACTCAATGTCCCCTGGAATCCCATTTGCGCTTTGACGCTGGCACGGGATTTGCCGTATCTGGCCTCCTCTGAGCTCGCGAAACCGGTCCTTGACGGTGTGCTGGACGAGGTGGTCGCTGTGTCCCAAGCACTCGGCTACAAGAGCGTCACCAAGAAAGCTGCCGATGAAGGCGTTGCCGTCATAAGGGCTCGCCAAGGCACGCTGGGCACTGAGCCGAGTATGCTGGCCGATGTGCTACTGTCGAGGAGGATGGAGCATGAGGTGATTTTGGGGAATCCTGTGAGGACGGCACAGAAGATTGGTGTGCCTGTGCCCAGGATGGAGCTGCTGTATGTTCTAGTCAAGGCGTTGGATCTGTCGCAGCAGAAGAGGAAAGAGGGGAAGAGTTTGGATTGCGCGGATCTCGGGACTGCAGCTGCGAATGAGCGACAGGAATCATGGGGTATCCACTGGATGTCGTCTTCACGTGCTGGCTGGTCATGATAGACTTGAGGGATAAAGACATGTCTGACGTTACTCTATATAGACCGCACATTATTATTACATCACATACCAATGCCCCAGCCGTCTCGAATGCTCTCACATCTTGTTGTCTGTCGTATAACGAATGATGTCGGGTATCTTCAAATTCCGCCCAAAGCACGCTCGCTATGCAAAGACAAACCACATAACCGCTCGCTCCCAAATGCAACAAAGTGTCCTGATCAGCAACACCTCCCACTGCTCCCTGCAATTCCCAGCACTCCTCGTCGTTGCCGTCTCCGTCTGTGACTCCCGCCATACCCATCACTCGTAAGCCCACCAGACTTGATACTGCTCGACCCATCGTCAAATCTGTAGTAATCCGCATCTCCGTACTGTATCCCACTCATCGGATCATCAGGATCAATCTCGCCCAACTCAATCTTTGTCAAGATAATTCTCGCAAGTTTATTAAACGCCTCTTCCACCCCATCCCCCGACAACGCACTCACTTCCATCGCAGCCGGAATCCGGTTCTGACTCGCCCAATTCCCCGCAATACTCGCGTTGACACCTCGATCATCCTTGCCCGCTACAGTCGCTCGCTGCTGACTGCCCAACGTAATCGGCATATTCCCCGGCCCAATCGTTCCCGTCCGACTACTCAAACTCCCAAACCCATCTCCTCCTCCCCCTCCTCCACCACCACCTGTTCCTCCCGTTGCTCCATCAATCAAAAACCCCTCCTCCCCCTGCACCTCCCTCGCCAACTCCGGATCCTCCTTCAAATCCTTCTTATTCCCCACCAACACCACACTCAACTGCGGACTCCCCAACGTCCTCGCATCCCTCAAAAACTCCCCCAACCCCCGAAACGACTCGGGATTATTCACATCATACACCAAAATCGCCCCTGCCGCGCCACGATAGTACGAGCGACTCACGCTGCGAAACCGCTCCGTACCCGCTGTATCCCAGAGCTGTAATTTGATCCGTTTCCTTCGTGAAGGAAGAGGCGCGGAATTTCGGCCTGCTCCGCGGTATGTTCCGTTCATAGAAGGAGTGGTAGTAGTAGTAGTAGTGCTGGAAGAGAAATCTCCGATTTTGACGATTTTGCTGGCGAATTCTACGCCGATGGTTTGGGAGGAGAGGACGCGCCATTCGGATTTGACGAAGCGGTGGAGGAGGCAGGATTTTCCGGCGTTGGACGGGCCGAGGAGGACGATTTTGGCGAGGTAGTCGTACATGGAGCCGAGTTCTTGTGGGCCATGGCCGTGGCTGCTGGGTGGGAGGTCGGCGGTGGTGGTGGTGGTTGAGGAGGTGGTGCCTCTGCGTTGGCGGGGCATGTTGTTGGCGGTGAGTTTTGGAGGGAGGGGTTATTGAGAGGTCATGGCGGGTTTTGACGCCGCTGGGAGGGTGCTGGTGGAGAGATGGTGGTGGTACTTGGTCAGGTGAGGTGGTTCCTTATTTCATGTTGCTGGTTGCCAAGCGTGGGGATCGATCACATGCGACTCTTAACCTGGAATCTCTATCTCTCTTCTTTCTTTCCTGTATCTCTGCGCTATCATCGATCAAAGATCCTTTCCCACGTGATTCATCAGCGACTCAACATAGCCACGGATTTGGTCCAGAACACTGCTAGTGCTGGCAGTATCACAGACTCACAGTGCACAGTCCGCCCTCAGGTTCCAAGGAAACATACGACCGATTACAAGAACCAAGATTGTTGGTGCTACCGAATTCACCTAGAAAGGTTTGTACCTCAATAGACTGGTCTTTCATGCCTGCTTCTCATGGACAAGTCGTGCGTTGGCAGGCTCACAAGACACGCTGGCATCCGGCACGGTGGCCTCGCGATTTTCCGAGCATTACTTCGACCTCTCGAAGACAAGGCTACACTCTGTACACCCAAGCAAATGGCAGATCTTGTTCCAACAACGCGCTCAGAAATCTTAGAAGTGACCGCTGCAAACAATTCAAGAAAGTAATATAGACTTATACTCACCACCACATCTGTTCGAGCTTGATTTCCTCTCATCCACAGCAATCCTGCTCCTCACAATCTATCCCCTCATAGCAGCAAGCATCCTCTCTCGCCATTCTGAGTATCTCTAGTCAATTCACCCAACACCCAACATGAAATCCTCCTTGGCTATACTTGCCGCAATGGTGGCGGCTACATTGGCGGTATCGATATTGGACAATTTTGTACTATCCTTTCATGCGGAAGCTGACGATGATGGTTGAAGGTACCTGTGTCAAACCACAATGGTATTGCTCATGACGATGTTGTCACGGCAGAGAATATGGCGGCACTGCTCAAACGGAATCATGATGGAATTTCCCATGAGGGTGGTGCTGTTGAAGCAGATACGGTGGAGGCGGTTGTTGTGAAGCGGTCGCATAACGGGGTTCCTCATGGCGCTGCTGAGATGGCCGATGAGGAGGTCGGTAAGAGAGCAGTAGCTGACGCGCATGATTGTGAAGATGATGAGTGAAGGAACTAGTGGTAAATGTATCAATGCACACGTGCATGGAATTGATGAGTGAGCTTTTTGATCATAAGTACCGGCCCGCTGCCACCACAAACACCCTATGCAGAACTCTCAAGCCCACAGGAATGTACAGTCAATGTCTCGCACAGCCCATCATTCACTCAAACTTCCCACCAAATCCCTTTCCGAAGCCGCTGCTAGCGTTCCTCCGCAATTGGGCAATCTTAGCAGTATTCTCCGCCCTCCTTCTAGCGCTCTGCTCGACAATGGCCTTCCTCTCAGCGTCTCTTGCCTGGTACGCCAGCGAGCTCTTCTTCGAACCACCCATCTTGACGCCCGTCGCACTGCCTCCGCTGTCTTGTCTGGAAAGACCATTGCTGGTGCTCACTCCACGATCGTTGGATGCTTGAGCAGCTCCATTCGTGGTAGCTCGGCGCAGTAGGGAAGGAGCCTTGAAACCACCGCCTTGCGATCCGGAGCCCCAAGCCGTGCGTGAACCTGCCGCAGAATTCTCAGCGTTGCTGCTAGCACGTTTGAGACTGAGACGGTTCACGACAGAAGGCTTTGCAGCTGTCCGACGTTGCGAAGCTGGAAGACGAGGAGGTGGCATGGCAACGCGATCTGGAGCAAAGCCACCATCGTTTTGCCGAGCGAGCTCTTCTTGAACATCGTCGATCCCTTCATCGCCTTTGTCGGCTATGTCTTCTCCAGACGAGGCAGCATTTTCTTGATCTTCCATCTCGTGTTCAGAATCAGAGCTCAAGTCAACAGCTGTTGGTCCCGCAAGGGGCACGTTTGGCTCTTCGAGGAGGAAGCTGACGGAGTCCTGTATCTCCATGAGAGATGCTGGTGCCCTAAACGCAGAAGCTTGAGTGCAGCGCTGCTTGGCAGGACGTCGTTCTGAAGGCGCGTCTTCCATCCGACGCTTGTTGCCGCCGACTTCTTGTAGAGGTGCCTGAGAGGCATCCGATTGCTGGGAAGCTTGGCTGTCCGACAAGGAGGCAGGTACCTGGGAATCATCCTCGACGTCGGACAAGTCCAGGACATCATCATCCCGCTCGTCGTCGTCAGCAATGGCCTTCAGAAAAGCGTCTTTGCCTGCGCTGTGTTTGCCCTCTGCCAGGCTTGCGATGCTTTCATCTTGCAAAAGCAATCTGCGCTTCCTGGCTTCCTCGCGCTGCTTCATCTGCCGCCGTCTCGCAGCAAGGTCGTCTTCATCTTCGTCGAGGTCGAACATGTTGGCTTGCTTCCTACGCAATGCACCCGTCATCAAGTCTTTGTACAATCGTTGATGCTCTGCTTCGTCCGCGATTCGTTGTTTCTCCGCAAAGTGTGCAGCAAGCTGGCGCTCATCGACATCAATCAGGCTTGAATCAATCATCTCGCGATCCTCCTCCGTCTCCGGAGCTACGAAGTCGTCACCTCCCAGACCTGCGTATTCGTCCTCGGATTCCTCGGCCTGCTCATCCATCATCTGCTTGGCTTCACGTTCAGCTTCCGCCAGCTCTTCAGCACTCAACGTTTCCTTGCGCTTGCGGGCCATCTCTTTGAAGGCGTCTCTCTTGGTAGTCATAGCTGAGACATCGTCCTGGCCATCCTCATCTTCGCTGTCTTGCACGGCCTGGCGTTTCCCGCGGACTAGTCGATTTCTCTTCGGGGCCGGGGCAGGCGACTCACTAATGCGCAACTGCACTGTAGATTGAGTCTCCTGGTCTAGAAGCGACTGTGAAGTGTCCTCGCGTGGCAAAGCGGGCGCGGCCTGCCAGTTTGCAGGCAACCCAAGATCTTGCGATGGGACCCAGCTTGGGGTTTCATTCGTGACTACAGACCCGGCTTTGCGGCTGTTCTGAAGAGGGGTCTCTGGAGCTTGAGTTTCCCATGCAAGATTGACCTGTTGGCTCTCGGGCAACTGGCTGCTGGGGACTCTATCGTGCTGGCTATCGTTGCTTTGCGTGAATTGAGGCTGAATAGCAAAAGTCACAGGTGGCCGCGTGGACGAAGTTGTTGGAACCAGGTGATTCAATACATCCATGGAATCCTGCTGTGTGCCCTGTGTTGGAGTCTGCATGGTGGCATTGAACATTTGTGTAGGACTCATCAATGAGCTTGCTTGATGTCCTGCGTCAAAGTTGAAGGCTGCAAATGGATCGTTCTCCTGGGTCTGAGTTGGAGTCTGAGCAATGGTCGGAGGAGCACTGGAAAGCTCATCGTCGCTGATGTCCTCGTCATCGAAGACAACCCGAGATTTTCGAGGTTTCTTGCCAATCATGGGCGTCTGTGATAGACTCATTTGATCATCCTCCGCATCCCGGCCGGCTTTTTCTTCACCGACGGTTTTTGCTCGATCAAGGGTCGCGTCAGCGTCCTCTGTTGTCATCTGTTCATCCTCGCCATCTTCATCTTCCTCCTCTTCTTCCTCTTCCTCGTCTTCTTCGGCAGCGTCATCCACCATGTCGTTGTCGTCTCTCTCGGCGTCCGGCGCCTCGTCTTCGCTGCCAGAGCCATCCACGTAATCTTCGTCTTCACTCTCGTCGGCGCTGACGTTACCGTTCTCTTCTTTGGCAGCTGCCTTCTCAGCTTTGCGAAGCTCGACAGCATCAAGCCTAGCCTTTTCGAGCAGGTTCTCGAACGCTTCTTGCTCTCGCTCCCGCTCTTCTGATGTTAAGACTTCGATACCTTTCGCTTTCAGCTCCGCAATGCGTTGCTGCTGCTGTGCTCGGGCTTGCTCTTTAGCGCGGAGACGTAGTTGGGCTTCAAGAGCCGCAGGATTGATGCCGGGATGGAGTGTGCCGTGCTTGCGCCGACCAGTACTGCTATCATCCCCGCCAAGATGTGCGAGATGCTTGAGTCGATGCATTGCTCTTGAGTCTGTGTTTTGCTTCTTCATGGTATCTTTCGCTCTATCGAAGACACTCAAGTGCTTGGGCATGTTTTGCACAATTTCCAGGTCATCATCGCTGCTGTCATCTGATGCTGGCGCCATAGCCTTTTTGCCCAGTCTTGCCAGTTTCAGGCCTCTCTTTGGCTCCGTGCCCGAGCGTGGAGTCTGGACAACCGCGGCGTCCAGCTCTCCAGACTTGGCAATGCGTGCGGAACTCCAGACGGCCCCTATATTAGGCAGCTCATCATCATCCTCGAGATCTGCTAGACTATTGAGGCTGTCCTCTCTGACAGGCTTCAATTTGCTCAGCACGCCTTGCTCGACAAGTGCTCTCTGGCGATCAAGCGGTGTCGGCGGGCTTGAAGGTGGAGTGCTCGGGGGTTCTCTTGGGGGTGCGTCCATAGCGTCACTGCTTGGGGCTGAGGATGCAGAACTGTCGCCGCCTTGAGGTCCTTGCGCCTCGTTACCTTGTCGAAAGTTGAACTTGGCAAACAAATCACCCGTGGTGAACTTCTTCTTCGTCTTCATCTGATGAGCAAGCGCCTGTTGACGAGCAATGCGCTGAGTCTCGCGCTCCATCTCGAGCAATGCCCTCTTGCTCGCTTTTCGTGTTGGTTTCGCAGCATCGGACAGAATTCGCTCAATCTCCGGATTAACTGGCTCTTCCGCACCCTCCACAATCTCATCTGGAATATCAGAAGACGCGTGCCTGCTTCTCGCCTCGGCTTCCCTCTCCAGTCGTTCTGCGCGCTTCTCAGCGATCAGCGCTGCTAGCTTCGATTTCATCGCGGTAGGTCGAGTTGGGAGATCATCGTCGCTGTCACTCTGTGTCGTCTTTGCAGGGCTTACAAACAAGGTAGACCGAGCAGCGCTGGCAGGCACAAATGGCGGTTGGCTGCGGAATCGCGAGTCCAGCTGGGGCGTGACAGTGTACAGCTCGTCATCGGACTGCGGGTCATTCGTGAGCTGCTTGTGCTCCGGCGATTTCGCGCCGCGTTGCTCGGGACTTGATCGTGAGCTTTGGTCATCGCCCAGCATACGTCTAGCGGATTTGCCCATTGGCCTACGAGGCTCATCGTCGAAATCTTCTTCTGGTGCCGACTCTGCTGGCTGCCGCGCTTCGCGCGTCTCTGGACTATTTGATGCGGATTTGGCGTGTTCCTGGCTTGACGCGTTTCTTGAGAAAACGTCGAAATCTGAGCTCCGGACTGGAGAGGGAGTTGGTGAACCATCGTCCTCGAAGAGATTTCGCGAAATGGCTGGCCGCTTCGCTACCAGCGCGTCTCCTAGTCCTGATGGAGAGCTTGCCATGATTGCTCGTAGGTTCTGATGTTTCGTGTTGGCGATCGTTGGTAGTCAATGAGGCCGGTCCAGGTCGCTATGTGTGTTATGAACTCATGATCCAGTGTGCTGCAGTATAGCAAAGCAATGTGTTGTGGAGTGGGAGAGATGTGGTGGTGCAATGGGTGGAAGTGGTGAGGTGGAAAGCAAACGCGAGATTGAAGACGCGACGCGCCTCGATGATCGGCGGGCTTGGCATTACGATGCAAGGATCGCGCGGGCTCGGCTCGAGGCTGAACTTTCTCTGCGGCGAGCGCGAGAAACACTCCCGACGGAGCAACATTTCTCGCCAGCACCACACTCTCGACAGACGATGCCATTCGAGGGGTAAATGCAATGCAGTCGTGGATCTCTCAAGAGGCCTCTCCGCGACATCGTCAAGTCCATTGGACACGCCGCGAACTCGACGCGATGCACGCACCTCCGATGCCTCCATCGCATCCGATCCCATCGCGGCTATGTCAGTGATGGAACCGCAGCGACAGCGATTACCGGCCACAGCAGCCGCCCATGTGGCGATCGCGGAACTCGTCATGCAGTCAGCCATGGAGGGCGTAGCTACGCGACGGCTGAAGCAGGGCAGCAGACAGCCGAGTTGGATGCTGTTGCGGGAAATACTCAACAAGTAGCTGAAGCGAACACTGCTAGTACGGGCACCTCAAACTCCGTTGCGGCCACGCAGAACTCCACCGGTGGAGAAGGAGATAGCACGGCGGAGCCTCATTCAACGACTGCTCGACACTTCTCGCCTCACTACTTCAAAACGCGGCTTTACAAGCACAATGCACGACTTAGCAAGGCAGCCAGGCGGAATGCCCGCCATCGCAGGCCCGATCCCGACGCCTGGAAACGTGTACTGCGTATGTTGGATCAAGCCACGGCAGTGAGAGAGGAGCTGTACAAGCGCATCAGCGAGGTTGTGACGGTGCCCAAAGGCGTGGCTGCTGTCTTTCGCCCAACCAAAGAAATCGCTATTCTGGAAATCATGCAACGCACAGGATGTCATGTGCAGATCCTAGCCGGCCTTCCAGTTGAAGGGCACCATGGAGCCTTCACTGAACTTGTCCTGCAGGGCACCGTGTCTCAAAACTCAGCCACGCTCAAGGTGCTGCCAAGTTACCTTCAGGTCTCAGTCATACAAACAGCCGAAGCGAGATCGCAGTTGAAGGCGTCAGAGCTCCATCGGCAGACCCAGGTCGAAAGCGCCGGCGAACTTGAAACCGAAGATGACTTCACCATACGTGGGTTCCCAAATCATGATGACAAGTATGATGGCTTCGATCAAGCCACGCACCTGGAGGACCGACACATCCATTCAGTTTGGTCCACCGACCGTGAGAAGAGAGATCTGGAGCTGCGAAAACAGCACCGTGATCGTTCACAAATCAACACGATCCTCGACTTTACCGCCTACGTGGAAGATCTGACCGCAGTCGAGAACCTATCAGCCCTCTACCACGATGAAGGCGAACTTGTTGGTGATAAAGTCACCCGCGTTGCAACGCAGCTTGTTTCGCTGTTTACCGATCCGGCCACATCGCAGTTCTCCACGGACCAGTCAACAAGACGTGCTTATCAGTATTTGGCAAAGCACGAAAGAATCGATGCAGTGCGCCTGATATCCAAGGCACTGGGCGAAGCTGGTCGTATTCTTGGTCCTGGCAGCTTTGATGCGCTGCTGGCAGCGGCATCGCGTAACGGAGATCTGCATAACTTCGAGCTTGTGCTTAGGACCATGCGACGCCACCACATCCCTAATCCGAGAACCTGGGCTCGATTCCACACGCTGATCATACAACTTGTGCCCCATGAGGCAAACACCGTCATTGCTCTTATGCGAAATAAAGGGCTGCTCCAGGCCAATGATGCACTTAAACTCGTCAGCAGAGATACGGTCCATCACGAACTTTCAGCGTACATTCACGAGAAACGAACCTTCGTCGGCTTTTCGGAAAAGTACAGCGAGAAAGTTGCACGCGACTTTGGACGCCCCGACTTCAATTGGCTGACCGCGGATGCCCTCAGCAGGATGCTTCAAGTCTTGTTATCACTTGGCAGAGCGAACGAGGCGGTTTCATTAATGGAAGAATTCCGGAAAAGAGGAACCGAGCCACCGGATACAGCATGCTTGAACATCTTCCTGAACTCGGACATGGACGATCGTAACCCTCCCTCAGCTATAGCTACGTTGAAGATGTTCCACGTGGGCAGGCCTGGGGCTCTTGTGCCAGATGTCTACACCTACGCGATGCTATTCATGATAGCATGGCGTAAAAGGTACTACAACATGCTGCGGGTGATATGGCGATACGCATGTATAGCTGGACAAGTGTCGGGGCAATTGCGCCATCGGATTCTCGCGAGCCTGCTACGTTCCTCGCTGATCGGGGAAGAAGACATCACTGGATCTCAGATGTTCAAGGCGTGGGCTGGCAAATTCGTTGTTGGTATTTCGCGAGATCTGGTTCCTGCTTCATATGTGCCATATGACACATCGCCAACCCGACCTCTGGGCGACGATGAAAGGCAACTTATAGAGATGGGCACTCGGTTTCCAGTTGAGCGAAGCACGGGCGCATGGCGACCTTCTAAGATCGGCTCCCAATCTCGTTTTGAGAAAAGCATGGACAAAAGGCGCGTTGTTGAGCTGGGCTCCAAGTCTCGGCTTGTATCGAGCGACAGGCTACAGGAAGCGAAACATTTCATGATACAAGACCTGCAAGAAGCTGGGAACTGCAAGCCGCTGTTACCACTCGTGGTCGTCCTCGAACGCGCTTTGCAAAGGGACATCCAGTGGAAGGAAGCAAGTTTTAACTATCCGGATGACACCGTTGCAAGAGATGGTGGGCGCGAGCTGCTCGAGGAGATCCTGTTGCGTGGTATCAGAGTTCCCATGAGGCCTGGTGACTGCACTGCGATACCAAAGCGGGAGATCCCTTGGTTGCTGCAGCGGGAAGTTCAAGCAGCAGCTGCTCGTGCAGCCAAAGTCAAAAGCCAGCAGGACAGCCAGCCCAGTGAGTAGTTAATGGTTGTACAGAGTCTGTTAATAAGCATAGCGAAGGTGTGCAGCGAATGTGCAAAAAGAGCAAATACGAAGTCGAAAACAGCTTGAATGTCACACAAAGTCGCCAACCCTACTCGTTTAAATCTTCCAAAGTCTCCACGCAAGAGCAAAAAGACCGACCCATTCAAGCTCCTTCTAATAAGCAAAAAGAAACGGATGATTTCCTCCTTGATGCCGCCGCCATGATTCGAACATGGGTTTTCACAGTTTGCAGGAATGGATTGACCACAATGTAACGTGCTGACCACTGCACTACGGTGGCTTCTTTGTTCGATCGATGGGATGACAGGAATGTTGTTGGGTTATGAATGGTTGATTTGATGGGTGCGCGCATGCTTGTGTTGGGGCCATGCGGGTTGCCGAGGGGGCGGTGAGGGGGTGGGAGAAGGGGAGGTGGTGGGTTTGGGCGAAGTGATTAGAGGTTCGGAGAGTTCCATGGCTTGTTTGTAGTGTGGTGATAGACGACCTAGTGGTGGTTGTAAGGTGAAGGAGTTGGAAGCGGAGACGTAGTTTATTGGCAAGGCATTGGATTTGTTGGTCTGAATGGGCGACGATTCGCTCAATGCAATTCGACTCGGCTGTGCGTTCACTGGGATTCCCATATCGCGCAGTCTAGAACTCGCGAAGTTGACTTACAAGAGCGGCAGACAAGCGCTTTGAAGCCGATATACGCTATATCGAAATGCAATGGCTCTGATGTATACGTGCTTGCACATGACTCGCGCACAGGATGGAGTTGCCAAGGAAAGAATGGGCACAGCGTTGCGACTCCATCTCGCTGCAACTGCTCTCTTACACCTCGGCGTTCCAGCCAACAGGCCACGAACTAAGAATCCCTCAGATGCATGTACTTGATTGCGGATGTCAGTGTTGGTAGCTTGTTGGTTCCCGCGCGGTGACTCCGGCTAGCAGACACTGTCCCCATACTCGGTCAGATGGCCATTGCAAAGGCACGGCCGTATTTCAAGTCATCGGGACATATTAGCAGTGGGACAAAATCGTGGTCCCAAAGCTGACATCAATCGACAAGAAGATCACGCAGGACGGGACAAAGCATTGCCTCTTCCAAGCACAGAGATCCAGCTTCTTCTCTTTCAAGTTTCAAGCACAGAGATCCGGAGCGAATTCGGATTCCTGAGTGTCTCAAAGCACGCAATATCTGGGTCTTTTTGTTATTAGCAATCAAAGTAGTTGATTTCTTTGTCCTGACAGCAAGGGGTTTCCTAGCCTTCGGAGCAAACTTCTTTCCAGGCCACTGTGATCTACTGTACCGCTCATCTGGGATACAGGCTCGGCAGAATTCACACCTGACGATGGAAGAAACAAAGAGGATACAAAGCAAAGTAGTGATTATTGAGAACGTCACTCTCAAGGTATGTCCTTCCATTGTTCGCAATGGTGCTTTCGGAAACGTTACCCTTGGGTAGTGCCTCGCTGCAACGCAGTCTCGATGAGAAAAGCTCGCTGATTCCGTTTCTGAGGTTTTGCATAAAAATACTTGTCATTGGCCTCCCTGTTGCTGCGTGCCGACTGCTGACTGGAAAGATCACTAGGTCCAGCATCGACAACCGCTGCCTTTCATCGTTAGTCAGAAGCAATAATGCTTGAGGCAGCGAATGTCTCTTACCTTGGCTTGGCAATCCAGCTCTCTTCGATCGCACAGCCTCTTCAACCACGCGCTCAATCTCTCGCACCCTCGTTGGTGTATGTGATGCGCGTGGCCTGACCCCCAGCCGAGGTGAGAGCGTTTTTTTGCCGCGCAGTATTGAACTCTGCCTTCACATCTGGAACACTGGGCGGCCCGAGACGATCTCTCATCCAGATGAAGGCTTGTCGCACACGTGACTGCATGGCGCTATCAGACAAGGCTCCATTCCCATGCGCAGCGGAGATCTTTGCCAGGATTCCCAGCTGGATGTTCGGATCCTTCGACAGCAGCTGCAGCAACCTGTCATGCTTGATCAGAGCGATAGTCCCGATGATCACGCCGTCTGGTTCGCAAAGCTCGAATTCCGTATCTGCTGGAATATGATGGAACATGAAATGTTCAGTCGCTTGATCGATGGCTCCGTATGCTGGTATGGTACGGCCTTGCCAAATGATGTTCTGGAGTATGCCATTGTTGCCGGCATCGGTCGTTGGTGGGAACAAGGCCATGTTCGCTGGATCTGTGGCCATTTCGACTCATTTGTTTAGTGAATAAGTTGGCTGTATAAGACTCGAGAAGATCTTGATATGTCGAAGATGTGAAGGAGCTGTTGGTAGAAGCTGTAAATGGGCGACAACGAAAAATTTAAGGCTGGTAAGTCTGAAGGTGTGGCTGAGAGTGGAAGATTGCTAATGCAGGGAGAGTATTTGTCGTTTTGGTGCAGGTGAATAGACAATCACATTCCCAGTAAACCACACGGACAATCGGGACCTTTCAGTGAACGAAGCTGACAGACAAAATTTCAGGGTGAATTTGGTCGCATGTGGCTTGCCGTGTGCGGGTCTCACTGTCTCAGCCCTCAACGATAGAGACGACTACACTACACTGCGAATTGGCTCTGCTGCAAACATTGCAATGGGCACAAATATGTGCTGACAATGCTTGCCACGGATGGACAAATGATTGCTGGATGAGCCATACTAGCTACAAGTATCTGCCCATGAGCCCTGTTTCAATCGAGCATGGAGAGACCTATTGCAGCATGTGAGTTCCTCTTTCCATATCTCTGCCTCATCATTCTAATGCCGCGCAGAAAGCTCTGCAAACCGGTTGCCGCAGCCCCTATATCAACACGTCAGAATCACAGCATTATATAGCTTTCATTGAGGGATAGCAGTATACACGACCTAGAGCGAACGATATGAGGAAAGCAAGTATAAAAGCAGGTAATTTTGATTTGCAAAAGACAAGTAAATGTTTAGCGCCACAGGGGTATATCCACCGAACGCCTCGCTAATGTCATCAAAACCAGAAACCACGAAGTAGAAGCCTTCTGCTTCTCGTTGGCCCGCCATCCTTCTCCCTGCTTCTGTTCGAACGACATTGCTGTTCATTTAGCCGTCTTGAAGCTTGGTACCACCTGTTGAGTGGTTGAGAAGGAGAGAGCATCGGCCGGGAGCTACTATATACATGGTATCAGCACATCATTCCAAGATACTGAAGGCTCGGACTAACCTTGAAAAGGCACACGGAAGCCCTCTCACGGACGATGGAAGCTGGAGCCAAGGCAGTGCGTCGAAGTGGCTGGATGCTAGGACGATGTCAGTATGTGTCGACCAGCGTGTGGAAAGGGGTACTGACACTCGCACAGGGACTCGAGCCTCCTTCACTCCTCGTCACTCTCGCTCTCGTCGGTATTGACACCGTGGATAGCATTCAGCAGGTTCTCGGCAGCAGCAGACACTTCGGCCTCCCGCGCTGCTTTCTCAGCAGCGTGGTTGCGTGACTCGGCCCGGCCATTAGCACGCGCGACAGGGTTGAACACCTCCTGTCGGAACTTCTGCACCTCGGCCTGGCTGTCACCGTAGCCGCGCTCTTGTGCGGCCTGCCTGAACGCCTTGGTGACTCGCGTGTCGAGTCCCTTGGTGTCAATGACCTTGGTGGTGTCGTTTGGCCCGGCTCGGTGGGCTTCGATCAACTTATTCAACACGTCTTTGGTGTTGAATTTGGCGATCAGTTGCATTAACTTGGCGTGGATAACATCTTTGATGTTTCCACAGATGATGTCGCCATCCTTCGTGCCCGTCTCGAACGTTCCGTCGGCTGGCACAGTGTGCTCTGAGTCGGAGGTCCCAGGCGCGGCAGCGTTGTTGGCAGCGTTTGATCCGGAAGCTTGTGGTTGGGACATTTTCACGGCTGGGTGTTGATGAGTTTTGAGTTGACGCGGTGGTGTCTCGGTCGAAAGGCCTGAGGGATTGTGCTTGATGGCGCTGCACTGGGTGTCGTTGTCGCGAGTGGCGGAAGTGAGAAGCGGAAGACGGGGAGTGCGTTGAAGTTGTTGTGTGCTTAGGATGGAAGCTGGTGAAGAGAGGGAAGTCTTGAGGAGTTGGAAGGCCTTTTCAGGGCGAGACGCGGCCAAACGCTACCGGGCCGTGACATTCACCAGGCGTATTTGTGGGGTCAACAATGGGGTGAATGAGTGTGCACGGGTATTTTCACGGAGCAAAATACAGCTAAAAGCATGTGTCTGGACAATCAGAAGCTGGGATCGGGCAATTGATGAGCTTCCCGCTTGACAGAGTCAATGATAAGGTATGGCACCGCAACTATTGTTCCACGTGAATCTATGCTAATGTCAAGAGCTAGTCAACAGGGCGAACAGGGCAAAAGCAGCTCCGCCTCTCCTTGTAGCGCATGCAGCGAGAAAGGTATTGTTCCCTCCATACGATCAAGCATCTGAACGCTCGTCCGCGTGATTCACTGTCTAGAGGTCGTTTACAATGCCTCTAGCCTGTTTATTCGATTGTCATTTGCTGGCATGTGATATCACGCAGGAAATGCTGATTGTAGAAACCAACCCAGAGAACATTAGCAAGACGCAATGGGGTTCTGCAATTCGACAGTGCCTCTCGGGAAGCAAATGAGCCGGAATGTTAGCACAGCTCGCTTTTGTCGACAACAAAATCATCAAAGTCACGGGCCGAACGATAAATCGCTATAGGCGCCTTTCCGAAAGACCGGGCTCGAAAAGCAGCATCTTTAGCACATGTTACGGGACAGCCGATGGTGAATGAAGCTGTTCACTAATAGTCGAGCTTCGTCACTCGCTTGTCAACCGACACATCCGCTCCACCAGTTACTCGTCAACACGACATAGAGACCGTCACTCGCACAAAGCCTCTTAGCACATTACATACACTGGGCGCTCTATCCTCCATTCAACATCGCTACGAAAACACACCGACGCAATCGAAACCATGGCGATCAAACGTTTCCGTCTCCCGCGACGTGATGCTGCAGACCAATTGCCGCCTCTTCAAACTCAGCGGAGAGTTGCGCAACGAGGTTTACCGGCATTTGTTCAGACTCCAGAACCCCAGCGCTACCGAGATCTACCTCTGCTCGAAGGACCCGCGAGCCGCGACAAAGAACAGCTTCGCGACCAAGCACAACGGGGTTGACCTAGCCCTGCTTGCAACATGCCGCCTGATCTACCACGAGGCCACCAGGATCTGCTACAGCATAAACCGAATAGGGATGGATCAAGGTACGATGTTTCGTCTCGAAAACGAGTTAGACAGCGCGCGACTCGAAAGCATTCGCCATGTGCGCATGCACATTGATTCTCCATGCTCGTTGATCCTGTCATGCATGAACATCAATCGTTGCATGCCGGGTATCGAGACTGTGGACCTCGTCTTCGACTACGGCTTCGATCCTAATCATGACTGGATGAAGTACAGCCCGTCGCGGATCTATGGGATACTCGCCAACATTTTCCATTACATTTCTCGACGAGTCCGGCAGCTTGGCTACTTGTCCAAGATTAAGCTTACGGTGGATCTCCGGCTGACTTGTCCTACCATGCGGGACGTGCCTTGACCGCGCGCGGGCGTCAGCGCATGGAACGATTCAAGCAAGAGGACTACAGTGCAATGGGAGAGCTCTTGGAAACCGGGAAGAGGCTGAATGCCCTTTTGCCGAAGAACAAAGCGATGACGGCGAAAGCGGCTGGGACAAAGAAGAGCGAGGAAGACCAGAGTGAGGACGAATACTGAAGGGCGGGCATTGTGGAGGAAGAGATGTCTCCGTTCCAGCTTCTCCTGATACTGCCGACAGGGTTCCATGGGACGTCAAGCTCAAGGCGATGGACTCCAGGTAATGGACAACGGAGTCACAGGAATAAAAATGCTGCACAAACGAGCCAGCAGAAGCTCTCGAAGATCGTATTGCCACCACAACGACGCTGAGACTGCTTGCACTGACTCGGAGCTGGGCCCATAAGCAGACCTCTCAGACTTGTGATCCTGGGCACTGACACATAGAACAACAGGATCAAAGGTTCTTTTAAAATGTCTACCCAAACTCAATCCCTAATCGCAGACCTTCTCCACCCATCACCAATATAAAATCCTCCTTTTGCCGACTTTAAAACGGACAACCATCACAGGCCTCTAAATCACATTCCCTCTCACAAATCCCAAAATCTTGGTAATCTCACACCTCTCATTGAAAGCATGAATTTCTCGAACATCGACTCTCGGCAGGACGATACGGTCTGTCTGTACAATCACACACACACACACACACAAATCAGCAAAATCATTCTCACCACCAAACGCGAAACCTTCCCTCATCATCTTCCATCTTTCATTTCTCATCCCTCAAACCTGTGGCCAAAGCAGGAGAAGAAGAAAAAGAAGGAGAAGAAACAAAAAAAAAGGAGAGGAAGCAAAAGAAGAAACTCACCTGTACAAAATCCACCGTCACAGTCCCATTCCCATTGACCGTAAACACCGCCCCATCGTCCGGCCCACCAGGGACATCAGCATCCAACGCCGTCGCCAACGCCACCAGTTCCGCGCGGACAGTCTCGGCCGTGAAGCCGACGTTGGCGGGCACGCCGACGGCGAGGAATGCTTGGAGCTCGGTGGGCATGATGATGAAGGTGCGGCTTGCGAGGGGCGCGAGAGGGATTAGGGCGGCATCGGCGAAGGAGTGGGAGATGATGGTGCGGAGTTCTTGTTTGATGGCGGAGATTTTGCGGTCGGAAGTGCAGGCTGGAGCGGCGGTCGTGAGGGTGGGTGAGAGGAAGAGGAGGGTGGAGAGGGAGAGGGAGAGGAGGGTTTGTGGTGATGTGGTGAAGCGCATGGTTGGAGTTTTTGAGGGGATGAGGTAGGTTGTTGATGTGGAATACTGTTCGTTCCTCTCGAGTCGTCCTCGAAGAAGAAGAAGAAATTCGTATGCTGCAGCTTCCTTCTACGATAGATGATGATGATAATCAAACGTACGAAAAATAGCCACAGGTGTCCGCGAGCGAAAGCAGGAGGGGAAGTCCAAACAAGGTCCTACTAATAAGTACTTTTATCATCACTAGTTAGACGAGCTAGTCTCAAAGAAAACAACCTACAATACTGCCTGCCGATCAATTATTCTTCCACCACGCGAGAGCGGCTGACAAGCTGGAACAACAAGCCGCCTGCTTATTAGCCACGACCGTCATTGTCCAACGATCCAATCCCGAGCTATGAAACTCGAAGTACTTCACGACGGTGCCCGTCGCGGTAAACTGTACAGCTCAGAACTAGAATACTCCTGGCAGGGATCTACGATACAACGAGTAGCTTCAAAACTTGTACAAATGTAGTTGGGATTAAGCTTGTTATTCCCACTTTCTAGGCTAGCCGAGGAGCGATCGTTCGCGGTAGACGCGACGCCGCGTGGTAAATGCGAACAGCCTCGTGCGTCAGGGCCCAGCATGCCAATTGGTTTCCTTCAAAAGCCTCATGAAAGCCACGATGGTATTCCAAGGGTTCAAGTATGTACTGTGGTGGATGATGATGCGAAGTTGTGTCGTTCGTCGGCATCCACGATTTTCGTCTCCAAACTCATTCATTTCGTCATGCATACAACCGCATTAGCTCGGCACTGGTTGTGCGAATTGTATTTTTGACCAAATCCGCTTTATTACCTGGTGGGATCGCGGCCATAGGTCGGGAAGTGGTAATAAGAGAAAATTACCTGATGAAGGAAGACGTGACGTATCTAGGAACAAGACGCGATCGAACTCCAGGACAACGTGTATGCCATGCACGTTCGCAGAGATAAAAAGAAGAAGAAGAAGAAGATGTAGTCGCATGCGCCAGCGCGACGTCGCATAAATTTTGTTTCGCCGGTAGACCTGTTGGCTATCGATCAATGTCAATTCCCAAGATATCACATCATCATCAATCGGCGTACGTTTCTCGCACCGCAAGCAACCCATTCGAATCTCGCAACAATTATAAAGCAAAGTTGAATCAGCAGATCAAGAGCGCCATGACTCCCTTTTCCTTTTCTGTTTCTTCCTACTTGGCTCGATACTGGGCGACTTGGTCCCTACTTCCTGTAACCCTCTGGTGTGCGAGCGAGGGGCGCAGAGGGCGGGGGTGTCTCCACGACACCTTCGGGCGAGCTTTCCGTGATCGGAGGAAGAGGGTCATTGCCTCCTGGAGCAGTTTCAGTGGGCAATCCGTCGTCAGTGGAAGAAGCGCCAGTCTCTGGGGCCGTCTCAGTTGAGGTAGTGAATCCATCATCAGTGGTGAAAGTATCAGTCGGCGAGCTCGTGGGCTCTGGTGTAAATGTCACGCCTGGAGAAGTCGCTTCGTCTGAACTTGTTGGAGTCGAGGTTGGCTCGTCTTCAGTGCTTGTTTCTGATGCTGTAGTTGTGAACTCGTCTGATGTGGACGTAGCAGTATCAGTCGATGTTGTGGTCTCTGCAGGTAACGATGTGGAATCTGGCGTGGGAGTGAGCGAACCAGAGACAGCCTCGATGCCTACTGTGCCAGCGATGCAGGTACCGTTCTGTATAGCTTCTGCTGCATCGCCATCACTGTCACCATTCCCAGACCACACTCCGCGAGAGCCGAACGCAAGAAGACGATTGGGTTCGTTTCCAGCAAAGCATGCCGCAAAGATGTAGTTGGATTGAGCTCCACTTGCGACCAAAGTATCATTGCATGGGGCGAATGTTGGCGCAGTCCAAGGGTCATCGAGAGGCAAGCCATTCGGGACAAGATACACATAAGGTACCGCCCAGGTCTGCTGTTCAACTGCGATCTTGGTCTGGGTACCGGAGAGGATCAAGTTGAGGAGGTTGTTGAAGCCGAAGGAAGCTGCGCCGTTTCTTCCGGACACGAGTGCGATGACGTCCGTGCCGTTATCGTTGCTAGCAGCCTCGATGTTTCTGCCGTAGAGCCTCTGGCCATTGATGTTCATGAAGAGACGGAATCGGCCGGTTGGGAGAGGGTATGCAGTAGTGACAGTTGTGATATCCGTTGTGGTGACGGTACTAGTGAATGGAACGGTTTCCGGTATCTGCAAGGAGTATGAGTTTGTGAGCAACATTTGAGGATGCTCAGACATACCGTGGTTGAGGTGGCGATATCAGAACTGACAACAGAAGTGGCAGTGAAAGTCGTGGTTGTCGTTGTTCTTGTGGTGCGCAATGTCGCAGTTCTCGATTCCTGCGATTGTCAGCAAGTCACAAAGTTGTGGTGGTGGGGTTCGAAATGACCGACAGTAACAGAAACAACGCCACTGAACGACGTGACCGTCAGTGTGGCTGTAACGGTGGCGACGGAACTCGTGGGACGAAGGCATCGGCAAGCGTCAATGACTCCATCGTCGCCGTATTTCCTGCGCAGGACCGGAAGACAGGCATTGGCTTGTCTGCGGACGATGCCGACAGAATCGTCGTCATCAGAAGGCGTCGACGTCGGGAAAGGTGTAGAGCTTGCTGAGTTTGGACACGTATATTGGAAGCTCGTGCTGCAAAAGATGAGCGGGAGATTTGATGTTCAAGGCGATGAAAGCCTACCTGAGCACACCTGTGGTGACGACTCCAGCGAGACTGCTCGTGGTTCCACTGGTCACTCTGACGGTGCTTGTGTAGGTGCTTTGCTTGTCAGCATATGAGCATGCCGAGACAGACAACAGCATACTTACGTTGTTGTCACTGTGGTTGTTGATCGGCTCGACACGCGTGTGACGGTTAAAGAGAAGGACGTTCCAACAGTGGTAGTCCTGGTGCTGGTGCTTGGCGTTTGGCTGGCTCGATGTCAGCTCCGGCAGATGTTCAATTGACTGGGATAGAACTGACACCGTCTCATACACGACGGCAGTAGATGTCAAGCTCCGGCAAACGCTAGTGATGGCTGCCCTACCTCCGCCAGAGATGCAGGCAGATATAGCAGAGGCTGGACCGTCAGTAGAGCAAGAGGGGGCAGTTTGCTGTCTTGCGTTCAGAGACGGTTGAGGAAATGCCGAAGCGAGCGAGATCAAGACGAGGAGCAAGAAATTGTACATTCTCGCCATGATGTGGAGTTGTTGGTGCAGATGATAGGGCCGCTGTGAGGGAAGTGAGCAAACCAGTGGATCTCGGCATCAATATATATGGAATCCAGGATGTATCAGCAGGCCGAGCACATGCTCTCTACGAGTGCGGCTCTCTACCGGACTGGTCCAAACTAGTCTCTGTATGCACGACGGAACACATTGTACCTCTTGTATTTTGGCTGACGCGAGACCGAGGTGTTGGTGGACTGCGCCTGTACAAATCAATGGCCACAGCAGTTGCGTCGTATCGACTAGGCTGGCCGCCATCGATGAATGAAGACAGTCTCCGCTATCACTAGCTCCACTTCATGGAGCATCGGCTCGCAATGGCTCTGGTCCCGAGTGTCACCAGCAGTGTCCAGCTGATATACCAGTTCGTCGGTCGTATTTCTTCTTTGTCTTGTACTGCAGCAGACAGCCGTTGGCAGCAGTTTCGCAAAGCCATTGATGACACGAATGGCGGACTCGACAAGTTGGTGCAACCTTGTACATCCAGGTACCGAGCAAGACAAAGACTGAAATGCTTGGCGCGATGAGGAGGAGGGAGCATGATCGCTTTCAGACAAGCCTTGTTGCATGTTCTGTTCGGACACATCCGGTGGAATTCAGGAACCAGCGAAGCACACCGGTGGGACTTTTCATACGAGGTCACTAAAGTGGCCACACTCTCAGCGCCCAATGAAGCTGTATCTCTGCCTCGCCCGGGGAACAAGAAGGCCTGTCAGCCATCTCTCTCCTTTGGCAGGGTTTCCTGTGGCGGCGAATGCGCGAGGAACCTGGAAGTGTGAGCTTGCACTGGAAGGGAAAGATCATGGACTTGTCGTAGCTGGAAGGCGTGAGGAAGTCCGTGGGGTTTCGATGGCGAGTTTGTGTGTACTGGAGAAGCCGGAGACGATGAACACCACAGGTCTCTCCGTTTCATGACGGCGAAGGGAGATTAAGTGACACGCATGGGCGATGGATGAGGCGATGTTGTGATGTGCGAGGGAGAAGTGAGACGGAGCATCGCCGAAATTTGACGTGCTGTGCCAAGCACTGAGCACTGGAATCGTCTTCCTCTCACGACATTGCACTGTACTGTGTGAAGTGTGCATAATTTCATACGAAGGCTGCATCAAATTGCATCTGGCTTCAATGCAATGCTTGTTCAACTTGGTCTCTCAAGTCTCGGAAGTTGGACTGAGCAGCAGCAAGGATCTCTGATCACCGCCACTTCCGTCTCCGCGACTGCCGACAACTTCCTTCGACGACACCATGTTGTCGCCGACATCTCAATTCCACGATGCGGCCGACTCTTTCCACCTTGATCCTCGGTCTGATCAGCTTCAGCGCTACGACGAGAGCGCAGAACGACATTGGCGGACTCTCTGGCAGCCATACCGACATTCCCCGGTGGTGCGGAAAGCCATATGAAGCTGGGTATATCAGACATTCTGCGATGTGCATCCCTCGCCTGTGGCTGACGGCATCGCAGCTCACCCAATTTCGAGCCGGGAGGCAGGCTTGAACCTCCAGCGCCAGCACCGATTTCTTTGCTGCATGCACAAGTTCAGCCTCGCCACAGCATCTATGATAGCAGCGAGAAGGGGGCACAATTCATAATCGACGCCGAGATATCTCGTATACATGGCCAGCCTCTTCCCGATGGCATGGCAATCACTACGGACCCACGCGATCATGTGAATGCCTCGTTCGATTTCGAGATTCGCGAGCAAGAGTCGCAACAGCTGCTGGCTACTGGCCAAGTACCTGTTGGATCAAGCGGCAATCTGATCAATGTTGCCCTGGCAGGCATTGAGCCACGAATTGCACCTTATCCTGTCCATCTCACTGCGACAGTCAGACATGGCCCAAAGACTGCCACATACACAGCAAGCAACGACTTCTACTTTCTACCAGCGAAGAATAATGGAAGTACAGTGAAGATCGACAACCTCCACGGCGGACTGCTCGTCGCGAATAATGCAACCGACTACAAATTTACCTCGTTCCTGCCTTTCGGCTTCTACACGAGCTGCGGTGGCTACCTCAACTACTCTTCGGCAAACGTGACGGCATATCAGAACCTCGGGTTCAATGCCATAAACCCAGTATGCGCTTTCACAGACGGAGATCTCGGGTTCCTTTTCGACTGGCTTGACGCCAGCAACCTCTGGTACCAATATGACATGCGAAACTCGTACCGCAATTTGACGTCTGTAGCCGAGCAGATACCACTGGTCAAGGACCGCTCCAACCTTCTCACATGGTACACGGCCGATGAGCCCGACGGCTGGCAGTATGCCTTGAATTCGACAAAGCTGGCATACGACCTCTTGAAGCGAGAAGATCCATATCATCCTACGGGTCTCGTCTTAAACTGCCAAAACTACTACTTCGAGCCCTACACGTCTGGCGCAGACTTCATGATGCAAGATGCCTACCCGGTCAGCATCGACCCAACATTCAGCCGCAAATTCAACACTACCTGCAACGAAACGTACGGCGACTGCGGCTGCGACAATTGCATCGGCTCGCTGCGCGACGTCAGTACGCGACTCGACACCTATGCCACGTACGAAGACTGGCTCGAGGGTCATAACCAACCTCTCTGGAGCGTACTGCAAGCCTTTTCTGGAGAATTCTACTGGGCTCGCGATCCCACACCTCTGGAGACATGGGTCATGATGATCCTCAGCTTCAACCACAACGCCAAAGGCATGATGAGCTGGCTCTTCCCAACATCTGACATTCTGCACGAAGCACACGGTCGCCTGGCGAATATCATCACCACGGCCCCCGTCAGCGAATTCTTACTGGGAACCAACCCCATACCACTCCTCAACGCCTCTCACACGCCCACGCCCTCTCAATCGCACGCAAATATCTCGCCTGATCAACACACTTCCCCCCGACGCCATGTCGATGCGACAGGAAACACGGATATGGACCTGGCAGTTTGGAAGTTTGAAGGTCAGCTAATGATCATGCTCGCGAACGTTGCTTCCACTTCGCAAAATGAGACGGTTGTCATTCCATTACCTGAGAGTGTGAGTAGAATTGCCGATCGGCTTTGGGGGAATCTATCGTATACTTTGCAGAGCGATGGGGGGGAATTGGTGGTTATGAATGTCATGGGACTGTCGACGGGTATTGTTTTTTTGGATGTGAGCAATAGAGTTACGGGATAGATGGGGATATTCATTCTCGTCCAGCATTGTCGTGAAGCATATTTGTAGGTCGAGAGGTGGAGGTTTGAGTGCGTGATTTATTATTGTTATGGTGTGTACAAAGTCACTCGAGCATTTCTTCCTTTCGTCTTCTACAAACGAGACGAGGTCTTGTCTTGAGTGACACACCCTCCTTTTTCCTCCAACATCGTATCGGAGGTACTTCGAGCAATCCCGTCCGTGCAAGAATGATGATGATGATGATAATGAGGTCGTCATGAATATATGTCCATGTAGAGAGAGAGGTTGGGTGGCCGTCCCGGAAGTTTTGCGTGCGCTTCTTGGCATCGGACCGATCGGCACCTCATGAGGAGGACCTCTCCGAAGAAGTCGCAAACAAAGATGACAACAAACCGAGAAGTTGTCAATTCAATCAAGCCGGTGAAGAAGAGCGGACTAGTGCACCCTTTTGCCTTTTTTTACAGCCGGAGCAGCAACAGAGAAGAGAAGACAAGCGTGGAAGGCTGAGGGGAAATTTATAGAACTAGTTAGTTAGTGGATCTCACTCATCGGTGCATCCATCTGGGGAGGATTGCTCCGTTCTCCGTTCTCCGTTTCTTTCCTTCCCTTGCCTTGCCTTGCCCCTCCATCCACCAACTTCGCTCTTGTACCTGCATGAGCTGTGCGGGATTACCCATTTTCTTACGGTACACACACCAATCCCACCACAAGCACAGAAGACCTGGCCGAAGGATTTGTCATACAAGGAAGGGGAACACACACAAACAACACACACACACACACACACACACACACACACAAGTAAAAACGCCAGATACGTGCTCCCGCTTCGCTTGGAGAAGTCCGGGTATCAAGCGAGCAAAACGAAACACGACAAAACAGAAACTATTCCCCTCGACCTCCGTTCTACTCATCTCCACAACTTACAAGACCATCATCTCGAAACACCTTCGTGAAACAAAACAAAACAACACACAAACGAAATGTCTACCTCCTCCTCCTCCTCCTCCTCCTCCTCGTCGTCATCATCTTCTTCTTCTCATCCCACGGAAGCGGAAGACAAAATCTCCCTCCTGGCACTCCAACTCCCCACCCCACTCCTCGCACCGGACGTCTGGGGAAACTTCAAAGAACAACCCGCGAGAGTCAGTGTCAGATTACGGTTGCATTCTTCCTTCCGCAGCGCGTCGGAAAAGGATGAATTGGACGAGAGTACGATTCATTATGGAGTTTTGGCCAAGACGATAAGGGCGAAATGTACGAGTTCAGGTCCGCAAGGAGTAGAAGATGTATTGTCTGCGACGGAAGAGGCGGTTCATGAGTTGGCGTTGAAGAGGAATGGACAGTCGTTTGTTGTGAGGGAGAGTGGGGTGGAAGTGGATTTGTTCAAGGGGAGTATGCTGGGGAGCGGGGTGGTGGTTTCGAGGAGGACGGAGTGGGATCAGAGGGGAGGGAAGAAGAAGAAGGATGTGCGGGAAGGGGTTGAGGTCCAGGGTGTGGTGATTCCGACGTTGATTGGGGTGAATGCGTATGAGAGGGGGTTGAAGCAGCCGCTTGTTGTCAGTGTTGGGTTGGAGTGGCGGGCGGAGGACGGGGAGGCGGGGAAAAAGAGGGCGGAGGGGATGTTGGGATTGGAGAGGGAAGTTGTCAATGTAAGGCGTGTGGAGGCTCTACTGAAGAACAGTAGAGGCTGCGTTTCTGGCGGGCTGACAATTCGACAGATGGTGCAGGAGACTGCATGTGAGACGTTGGAGACACTAGTGGAATATGTGTACGTCCAGCTGCAGCAAAGACTGCCCCAAGTTTTGTCGGCGGGCACGAGATTCCGTCTGCGGGTCGAGAAGCCGAGGGCGATAGCTTTCGCGGATGCACCCGTCATCGAGATTGTGAGGATTGTGTCGAGGGAGAGGCCGGCACAGAGCGGCATATCTTCGCGCGATGCGCTGTGTGTGAGTGTGGCGGGGTTGAGCGTTGTAAAGCCCTACTCAGGCTGAGCGTCGGAGGCAAGTGCGCACTAGAACTATTCTCGTGTGACGAATTTCGGAGGATGGTAGTTCTAAATCATGATAGGATGCCCGAAGCAGCAGTGTCCCTGTTGAAACCCCAGAGTATTGAGGCAAGAAGAGTGCAGGCACGCGTCGAGGATGTCCCACGTACGTCGGCAGCTGTGCACACCGCCGATATCCAACTTGTTTACCGATGCACGTGGTAGCGTTCAAAGTTGTGGCGTCGACGGGGCAGCAGCCGTGGCATAGAACTATGTGCCGTGAGATGCCGATGGTTGCGACACCAGCAGCACCCACAACACCACCGGCGGGGAACACTGGTTGGGAACAACGGCTCTCGGCGTCTTGCCAGACTGCCAGACGCTGGGGTGCGTCGGGAGGAGTGGAAATTTCACCACGGCGGAGAGCGTGGAGCGGCTAGAACCATCTGCGCCGCCCAAAGTCAATTGCGCCCTTCCGCCCAGGCATAATGCTGTTTGTGTGAAGAGTCGGTGTGAGAGGCGCGGGCTCTGATTCGCAATGGACGTACCACCAACCCACTGCAACTACACTCGGCAATAGGACACAAGAGTGGCGAGGCCCCAGACAGCAGCGCCTGCAGCATGACATTGATGGGGAACCATCTCGCCGTATCGTTGAGGAAAGAGCGTTCCTAGCGGCCAATGGAAGAGAACTAATCCGCAAACCCTGCAGTCGAGGCAGGTGCCGCCGCAGCGGTGGTGGGGCAGCTTCGTGGATGCTGTCTGTCTGCGATTGCGGTGCATCATAAAGACACCACGACGCGCTCTGCAGCACCTCTCTTCCATCCTCTCTCCGCGCCTTGTGACTCTTGTCCTCCCTCCTCCCACCTGGACAAGCGAGGGTATCCTGATTCCTGACCTCATTGCTGCGGGGTGAGTCCCACTCCCTGCCCAGCGCCGCCTGTTTCAACACGGCCGAATCTGTTTGCTCGCGCGACATCAACCCTGACCGCTCCGTCCAACAGACTCCCACCACCCTTTCCACTTCCATCACCACACTCACACACCGACAACATGGCCGCGGTCATCAAGGACGCACTGCCATCGCGCCTGAAGCCAGGCAACGGCGAGGCTGACGGCCGTCACCACGGCAAGTCTCAATCCCACGTGGTAAGTTTGCATGCGTTTCATCACTGCCTTCATGGCGGCAAGCGGCGGCGGCAAGAGAATTGGCAGCAGCGCCCGCAACAACGCTGAGCTTGTCGACACGGCAAGCACTCGCACTCGCGGGTGACTGCGAACGCAGCTCAGTCCTCCATCACACATCACTGGAGCCTGGTGAACACGGCCACTGCCACTGCCGCCGTGATGAGACCACCTCAGCCCACTGCTGGCCAAGCTGGATCGACCTCCGCCGCCGGTTCACATCCACCAACACATGCCTGCTTCGGCCTCATTTACCCTCCCATCCAATCACTTGACTCGACAGTCATGCCTCGAATCTGCACATGGCCGTCGTTGGGACGGCATCTCGGTCGACAATCCTCTACCTACATCCGAAGACACCGCGCTGCAACATGGCAAGCACTCTCGCAAAAGAGATATATGAGAAGCTGACGGGTCTTGATTAGGCTTTCGAGAACACCTCGACCTCTGTCGCGGCATCGCAGATGCGCAATGCCCTCAACAATCTGGCTGATGGTGTCACCGAGCCCAAGGAGAAGAAGGTCAGTACATTGCCAATCATCATCCAAAAGCGAGTCGGCGGGACTGACCCACGCAAAGCGATTCGAGACCGAGATGGACAACTTCTTCGCCCTCTTCCGCCGCTACCTAAACGATAAGGCCAAGGGCAACGAGATCGACTGGAACCGCATTGCTCCGCCAAAACCCGAGCAAGTCGTCGACTACAACAGCTTGGGCAACTCGGAATCTGTCGAGTTCCTCAACAAGCTCGCAGTCCTGAAGCTTAATGGCGGTCTCGGTACCTCCATGGGCTGTGTCGGTCCCAAGTCCGTCATTGAGGTCCGTGAAGGCATGTCCTTCCTCGACTTGTCCGTCCGTCAAATCGAGTTCCTCAACCGCACATACGACGTCAACGTCCCATTTGTGTTGATGAACTCCTTCAACACCGACTCCGATACCGCATCGATTATCAAGAAGTACGAGGGCCACAACATCGACATCCTGACCTTCAATCAATCCCGATACCCACGTATCCTCAAGGACTCGCTCCTTCCCGCCCCAAAGTCCGCCCAATCGAAGATCGCCGACTGGTACCCACCAGGACACGGTGACGTTTTCGAGTCGCTCTACAACTCGGGCATCCTCGACAAGCTCATCGAACGCGGCGTCGAGATCTTGTTCTTGTCCAACGCAGACAACCTCGGCGCGGTCGTCGATCTGAACATCCTGCAGCACATGGTGGCGTCAAAAGCAGAGTACATTATGGAGTTGACGGACAAGACAAAGGCTGATGTCAAGGGTGGTACCATCATTGACTACGAGGGCCAGGCTCGTTTGCTCGAAATTGCTCAAGTTCCCAAGCAGTACGTCAACGAGTTCAAGAGCATCAAGAAGTTCAAGTACTTCAACACCAACAACATCTGGATGAACCTGCGTGCCGTCAAGCGCGTGGTGGAGAACAACGAGCTCGCCATGGAGATCATCCCCAACGGCAAGAGCATCCCGGCTGACAACAAGGGCGAGGCCGATGTCAGCATCATTCAGCTCGAGACTGCTGTCGGTGCTGCCATCAAGCACTTCCACAACGCCCACGGTGTCAACGTGCCGCGTCGCCGCTTCTTGCCCGTCAAGACGTGCTCCGACCTGATGCTCGTCAAATCCGACCTCTACACTCTCAAGCACGGTCAGCTGGTGATGGATCCTAACAGATTCGGTCCCGCACCACTCATCAAGCTTGGCGGTGACTTCAAGAAGGTTTCCAACTTCCAGTCCCGCATTCCATCCATTCCCAAGATTCTTGAGCTTGATCACCTCACCATCACCGGTGCCGTCAACCTCGGTCGTGGGGTCGTTCTCAAGGGCACGGTCATCATCGTGGCCACCGAGGGTAGCACCATCGACATTCCCCCGGGATCCGTGCTCGAGAACGTGGTGGTGCAGGGTAGCTTGAGGCTGTTGGAGCACTAGACGAGTTCTTTGTCTCTATAGCAGCAATGCTGGCGTCACGGAACATGGGATCTCGGGGCTACGAATCAAAAGGCATAGATGCGGCATGAATGTGTGTGATTAGAGCGTTGAAAAGGCCAGTCGGTTGATCTGACGGCCAGCAAAGCGTTGTTTGCATGAGATACTACCGGAGGTTCACTCCCAGCTACGACAATGGAATGAAGATGTTAATATGATTCGATGTGTGCTTTTCATTCTCCCCTATCACCAACATCGGTATGGATAGAATACTGACTGATGAGGTCTCGACATGTACATGTACTGTGCATGTCTCATACACGTACACATGTGAAGCCTGGAGCGATGACGTACACATAGGCACTTTCTGCAACCTGACGAGCACCTACTATTCCCTCTTCGAATCTCATGCACATTGATTTCACACTTCCGGTGAGACACTGTCTCCTGATCTCGTAGCGTACCACCATTTCGAGTCCGCCAACCCAACATCACATCACCGTGCAGCTGGCTGACAGGCAAGGATCGCCGTGTACACCACACAGCACAGCTCTCTGCCGTTCCGCCGCCCACCGCTGATCGCGTCCTCCGAATACATGTGGCCCACTACTTTACCGACCATTGATCCCACTCGTCGCGGCTGAACTCAACGTCCGACGACGAACAAGTGGAAGCGCATTGAAAGATCGCGATTCGAAGCCAAACCATGGTCGACTCTCCGCCGACCGCGGACCCGACGGCGCCGCAAGAGGCGCAGCAAGAGAAGGCGGATGAGCATGAGCAGGGCGTGGAACAGCGCGAGGCGTACGAGTATTGGGGCTATCTCTTCAAGCCCGACAAGACCGGCACCGATAAGCTCAAGACACTGTTGCGTGGACTCAAAGATCTCATAGTAAGCATGTGCGCCAGATCCCGCCGCCTGCTCGCAAACTGACTACCGCACTAGAACGAGCAATATGAGCCATCGGACAACCCAGACTTGACACCCAACCAGCTCGCACACTTCTATCGCGACTTGCATGGCAACTACGACCAGCTCTTCCTCGGGACGCCGAGCGAGAGCATTGCCTTCATATACAAAAGTCTAGGCTGTTTGCACAGCCTGCAGCCACTTCACCATACCCACCAGACTGCCTTCACCGATCCCACGGTACCCGCGCTCAAGACGGAAGGATGGATCATGTGGCAGACCATTCAGCTTCTGCTCGGCCCCGAAGAGCATTCGAGCTTCTTGCGTGAAGCTGTCGCGAAGTGGGATGTAAAGGACCACGATACGGGAGCGGTGTTGCCCAAGATACTGCCTCGAGAGTGCTTTCCTTTGGAGCCGGACAAGCACATGGTGGCTTGGTACGAAGGCGTATCGGAGCGTCTGAGAAAGGAAGCTGAAGAAGAGGAGCGGCACAAGCAGATTGAGGTGGAGCATGATCTGGATCAGCCGCCGCCACGTCGAGTTCGCGATCGACCACATGGGCCACCTCACGGTCCACCACGGTTGGAAGCGGAGGTACTGAGTGAGGACGACGGCGCATCTGTGGACTCGCGAGGGCCTGCGTTAGCATATTTCCGCAACCCATTGTACAGGCATGTCGACGGACGACCTTCAATCGTGCGAAAGAACTCGAAACGGCCCGGGTTGAGCCCACGCGCTACGATGATGGACAAAGGCAAGGCAGCAGCCGCCTCGTTCGGACGAATTGCACGTGGTGTGGGCAGCCCGCATTTGTGGGCCGGCGAAGGAAGACATAGTCGAAGTCACTCTCGAGACCATCACGACCATCACGAACGTAGACGGAGTCATCCTGACAACAGGCATGCTGTAGACGATCCGTTGTCACCAGGGTCGTACGACGAACGCTATGAACCACGAGCTCACTCCAGTCACAGCCACAGTCGCAGCAGTCGCCACAGACGACGAGCTTCTCAGCAAATCGATAGAGCTGGGTCTGGAGCGGTTGCTGATGATGAGATGGAAGAGAGCGAAACGAGTCCGGTTTACAGCCCTCCAACTGGATCCAATTCGAGCAGACATCGACATCATCGCGCACCATCGGACGCTCGCCTGAGCGATCGTGAGCAGCCTCTGCGACACTCGAAGAGCCACGAGCCGACGCCGAGTCAGCGAGAAGGGGATGATTACTTCGGCAGAGCTGATCCTGAGGAGCCTCCTCCTACAGCGAGAAGGAGCTCGATACACGACAGGCCCAACACGCCGCCGGTGCAATACAATGAATTTGGACCTTCATTTGCTCCCTCAGCGTCCCCTCTGTTCGCCGCTACAGTGGCCAAGCACCCTGTGCCGCTTACGGCTCCGCACCCGCGATCGATGCCGCACCGAGGCCCGCCTGGAGGCATGCCACCGCCCGGGCCAGAATATGACGGTGGTTTGCCTGCGAGACATCCTTCGCGAAGAGTGCACGACAGGTACTCGAGTCGTAGTCCTGCACCTGATGATCGAGGTTATGATAGACGACGGCATCATGATGAGCCACCAGGACCATATGATGCACGAGCTCCACCACCAAACGGCTATCCTCATGGGCCGCCTCCAGGGCGTGATCCGCGCGACCCTCGCTATCCTCCTGGTGACTTCACACCACCTCCCCTTCGGGACCCCCGAGATCGTGGCTACCCACCTCCGGATGATCGTCGACCACCTCCGCGTGACCCAAGAGATTACCCTCCTCGCGATCGGGATCCTCGCGATAGGCGCAGCAGTCGCGGGGGCATGCCTCCACCTCCCCCTGAAGATGATTACGAAGAGGATCGCAGACACAGTCGACCCAAACAGACTCGTTTCGCGGATACTGGTGTCAGTGGGAGGAGGTACCCGGACGAGACGGGGCTCAGACGCAGTTCGTAGGAAGACCCTCGTGCTTTGATTCGGGATAAAGTAAGGTATTGGGTCGAGGAGAGGAGGAGGAGGAGAAGGGCAGATTGGTGGGTATAATGTGTGATGATCCTTTATGCGTGATGAGATGATGCTATGAGTTACGAGGAATGATGTTATGGTTGCAGAGGCTTTGGTTTGTTGCATTGCGGCATGACTTGATGAGCACAGCGGTGGTCTATACACTCGACTCGGTTCTGATGGAATTATTTGAGAGTTGTTGTCATGGAGTTTTAATCCTCAGTGAATACTGTTCATGGTCTGCGTTTGCGATTGCTGGGTGGAGCTATGCGAGACGAGCTGCTGCAGGAAGACTCCATATGGTGACATGAGGAGGAGGAGGAGAGGAGACGAAGCTGAATAATTGCATCCGGCGTCACACCCGCGACTGGTGGCGCATACATGGCGTCGAGAAGCTGCATCGATTGACGCAGCTGACAGCTCTCGACCTGAACTTCACACCATCACCACTACTTACTGCATACAACAGCACGCAAAACATCATGCCGGAACAAACGAATGAATCTTTCTCCGGCCCTGTGCCGCTTTGGATTGACGGCAAGGAAGTGACCACGAGCACGACTTGCGACGTCGAAAGCCCCAACGATAGCAAGACTCTCTGGACGTCATCATCAGCTTCCGCCAAAAAAAAAAAACTGTCCGAGCATGCGAAGCCGCGAAAACGGCATCCAAATCATGGAGCAACACCAAAGCTGGCGAGATCCAAAAGATCCTTCTCAAGGCTGCCGACATCATGGAATCGCGAACCGAAGAACTCGTATCGTACAGGAAAGACGAAACCGGCGCGCTCGAGAGTTTCGCTCAATTCAACATCATGACAACAGTCGATAACTTCCGCTCCGTCGCCGGTCTTGCCTCTACCATCAGCGGAGTAAGGTGGAGGCCGGGTTTGCATTGTGTGGGAAATTCAATATGTTTGCTTGCTGGCGGGGGAAGAAAGAGATGATTGCGGAGGAAATAAAACGTCACAGAAGTTTTATTTTTTTGATGATTACGAAATTGGGTTTCTTTTCTTACGACTAGGGGAATTGTTCTTCTTTTCCAGTCTAACCCCTGCTGCTTTTCCCCCTCTCTCATCCTGATCCTAATCTATATCTATCAACCAACCCCATCTCTCGCGACATCCAGTCCGTGTCTGTGTCTGTATCCGGCCAATATTGCCATCACGAAGCTCCCTCCCCCCCGCTCTCTCTCTCTCTGACCTCAATCGCGCCCCCCCCCCCCGCCCCCCCGGCGCGCCTTCCTTCCCTTTTATACCCATCTCAACCCCATCCACTTCCTATGCCCAAAGCTCCCCATCCCCCACCAACTCCCCACACCCCCTCAAAAAATCCTCTTTCAAATCCTCCCAATTTTCCACTCCGACACTAACCCTCAACAACGTCCCCTCAACCTTGGCATCACTCATCTTCCTCCACTCGATCAAACTCTCCACACCACCGAGACTCGTCGCATGGTGGAAAAGTTTCAATTTACTCGGCAGATGCCTCGCGAGAAGTTCATGCTTCGTCCGAATGGAAAAGACAGGACCGAATCCATGTGGCATTTGTTTTTTCAGCCACGAGTTCATATCTGATGGAGATTGGAGGCTGGCGTGGAGGACTTTGGATATGACTTTTTGGACTGCTTTGGTCCTCTTCTCATCATCACTCTTCTCCCCCGTCGTCTTCTCCGTCGTCTGCTCTTCGACGCCTTCGACAACCCCATTCAACCACCGGACCAACTTCTCCGCATTCGCACTCTGTCTCAACACCCGTAATTCCAACGTCCTCAAACTCCTCACGCCCAACCAACCTTCCAAAGATCCCATGACACTTCCCAAAAATACCCGTTCACTATACATTCCCCAATAGTGCTTCTCCCAGTTCTCTCTTTCTCGTCCTTGTTGTCTTCCGATGGCAACAACACCGCACAACATATCCGAATGCCCGCCAAAATACTTTGTCCCCGAATGCATGACAAAATCCGCGCCCCATTGGAAAGGATCCAGAAGAGGCGGCGGAGCAAACGTCGCATCGACAGTCAAGTATGCTCCACGTTTCTTCGCAGCAGCCGCAAACTTTTCGATGTCGAATGCGAGGCCTGTGGGGTTTACTGGAGTTTCTAAATGTACGACATCGCCTTTTCCTAAGCCAGCTTCATCCCAGGAAATTTCGTCAAAGAGATTGACGATTTTGCATTGCGTGAGTTTTTGGTAGATGCCCAGCACACCGTGGCAGCCGTGGTAGCCTTCGCCGATAGCGATGACGCGGGGTTTCAGCCAGACGAGAAGGGCGTGGAAGGCGGAGAGGCCGGAGGAGTAAGTTAAGCAGGGGTGGCCGATGATGCTGGTGAGCATGAGTTCGAGGCGCGAGGTATTGGGCGCTGTGAGGCGGGAGTAGATGTGCGCGTCGCCGAGCATGGGACCACCGGGTGGGTGGAGGTCGCCGAGTTCGAGTTCGCGGGAAGGGTCGAGTTTGGTGGGGTCGTGGTTGTAGCGGTAGGTGGTGGAGACGTGGAGCGGAGGAGCGACGTCGATGTTGTAGTTGATGGGATCATCGGCGTGGATAGTTCTGGTTGCGAGGCTGAGGTTTTCGTAGTCGCCGGGTTGGGGGATGCGTTGTGGTGGCTTGTTGGGTTGGCCATGGATGGGGTCTGCCATGGTGAGTTGTGCGGAGTGATGGCGTAAGGAGAGTGGTGAGGCAGATGAAGGACGGTTGGGGGTATCTTAATAAGAAAGTCGTTGTATAGCCAGCGTCAATGTGGAAGAGGATCCAAAGCTTTCAATGCTCTGCCCCACCAACAACGACAGTAGTTAGGGCGCGTGCCCCGCTCATCCGCTATCGATTAAGTATGCCGAGGCAACATTCGCCGAAAACTGCCCCGGCGATAATACAGTGCCAGCCAGAGATATCGAATACTCGCTGAAACTGACAGTCCACAACTAGATGCGCCGCTTGAGTGTGATGCCTCGGGAACTGCTCGGCGCGGCAGGAAGTGCATGCGCGAAACGATCGCGGTCTAGGAAACAATCAGTCAGCATGCCATCAACACAGCGCCAATTTCTAACTCACCTTGCTCCTTGTCAAATCCAATGGTGATATCGTCGTGCTCCTCCGCATACTCGAGATTCTCCAAATTCACAAAGCGACTCTTGCGATACACATCCTCCTGCCCCTCTTTCCCCTTCTCGCGATTGGGAAGAGTAAATTTGGCATCGACGAGTTTCACCGTCCACTTCTTTCCTTTGCTGTCGCCTTTGTGATTCTCAAACACGTCCGTGGTCTTGATCTGAAAACATAATGCGTCCGCGTGGCTGAACTCTTCCATGAAAGCAAGAAGTTGCACAATCTGTCCCTGTGACACGACCTGGATGCGCGCATTCTGGGCTTGCCACTTTTTGTATATCGGCACCACCATGCGTCGTCTCGAAATGTCCAGCGTCGCGGCGATCCCATCAAAGCGGACTCCACACCCGGTGATGGCAGCCTCGAAAGCATGGAGGTCGTCGTGAGTCTTGAAGGTAAAGGTCCGGATCGTCTGCTGTTCGTGGACGAGTTTCAGTAGCTCAGCAATGCCGCCTGCGACTGTCGGATGCGAATGCTTGGTGTCAACCGACATGGTCATGTCTTCCTGCGGCTCGCGCAATATTTGCACGCTTGGAGTGTCGATGGGCGGCAGTCGGAGCAAAAGCTCGCCCTTGCCCAAGTTGAGGCGGTCAGTGATGCAACCAGTCGCGTGTCTGGCGAGGATGCGTAGACTCTCCGATTGCACTGTTTTATGCGGCCGACCGCTATCATCATCAGGCAGACCATTCGTGATCCCCAGCTTCTGCCACTGAAGATTCTCCAAGGCAGGATGAGCCGACTGAGTGAAGCTGACCGATTGTGCTGCAGGCTCGATGTTGAGGCTAGCGAGTGACATCTTCCCCACAATGCCTTCGTCAGGACCGAGTGCAAGCCCATTGATTACATCGTAAAGCGCCTGCCTCGTGCCCGCGTCCGGAAATACGAACAGCATTCTGCACTGTCTCTTGGCTTCACGAATCCGTACCACCATAGCGGTAGTGCCGCCAGCAGCAGAGTCGGTGAGCAGCTCAAAGTAGAACGGAGAATCTCTGCAAATATCGTGGTTGACGGCGCTGAGCGTCTTGTGTCCTGGCTCAGTGATGAGTAGCATTCGGAAGCCGCGGTGTACTCTACGGGCACCACTTCCATCCACATGCTTGGCCAAATGTTCAAAGATGAAAATAGAGCAGCCTCTGATCTTGTCTGCCGGAAATGAGCTAGAGTTGGACGAGTCGACATATTGAAGCTCCACGAGCCGCGATTCGTGCACCAGCTTCTCATCGGGCTCCTGATGAAGCGTCCTTTCCACCTTTCGAGCGTACTCTGATAAATTCCACAGTGCACGGAAGTCTCGCTCCTGCATTCGGACGCTGAGCACAAAGTTGCGTGGCAGGTGAATCGCAACACCGGAGGAGCTCGCTTGCCACGACACATCAGACCATGTGAGCACTCGCTTGGTATCCTGCTGGGGCAAGATCTTGATATTCACGAGTTCGCTCTGACTAGCAATGAAAACACTGGTCTGATAGTCGTGTCGCCCTCGTAGCACTGTGAGCAAGCACGGCAATGCCACACGGTCTGTCTCATGATCTTCGGTATTCAAGTAGACCTCAACGGGGAAGCGGCCGTACCAGAAGAATTCCCGAGTGTCATTCAGAGGGAGAAGTTCGTGAGGATCGACAGAGTGCTTGGACTCTTCGACAATGACAGATTTACTGACGCTGCCGCCTAATATTGCAGCTGCATCCGATGTGAAGCGTGGATACTCGACCCAGATCGTTGTGTTTTGTCCTTGGATGAGAGAAGCCTCCGGAGGCAACAAATGATTCTTCGAAATGGAGAGCGACAATGATTTGAGCGAATTCTTCAATGCTGCCAGGCCTCGGCGGACGATGCGCGACTCGCTCTCGCTTGCACGCTCATCCGTATTCGAAGCATCATACTTCTCTAATGGGTCGGTCGCTATCCACCATGCCTTGGCCAGGTCGACATGCGGTTGTGTAAGGAGCTCGCGATGATCGTTGGGATCCTTTCGCGTGAATAGCGCCTCCAGCCCAGTCTTTCCTGTGTGATACCACCACAACGCAGCTCTCAGCCACAGTGACGGAGTACAGCGATCGGCAGGCATCTCCTTCTCGGCCGTCAAGCGAAAGACGCCTTTCATGTGCGCGACACGCGCCGCAAAATCAGCGAAAGCAGCTTCTGCAGCCGGGTTGTTTTCCGAAGACGGCTGAGATGAAGCGGAATGTCGACCAAGAGAGAGGGCTGAGCCGGCTGACTCTGGACGCGAACTTCCTTCTTGCCGTAGAGCTGCTGCAGTGGACTTCGGAATCGTAGGAGCAGCAAAGTAATCGTGAGGGCGATGCAAAGGAGACGGTCCAGGTGAAGGGGCCGTCTTTCCTGGTCCGAGAAGAGAGGCTCTCGGGCTGCCACCATTCAGAGGGCCATTGTGTGAACGAGGTGATTGCAAATGGTGAGAGGCAGAGTCAATAGATTGCTTGGGCTGCGAAGATGCACCATCTCGCGAGCTCGGACGTGAGTGTGAACTTCTAGGCGAGAAGTGATTGAGGCTGGACGAAGATGCGTTGGGCCTGGCGAACATCGCGGCTGCTGGGTGCGAGCTGGAAGATGAGTTGAAAAGCCGATCACGAAGTCCTGGCGGAGTCGATGCTTCATCTGAATGAGGGGGAGAAACATTCGTGCCGGACTGTGCCGAAGACCGGAGAGACAGAACGCTGTTCTGCTGCATCTGTCGTGCTCGATTGGACTTCTCCTCCCTTGATGACTCTCGCGAGTGGTGGGGTCGCGGCTGGGCAAGCTGAGGAACAGCGCGCAAAGGCGATCGAGGTGGTGGCTGAGGTCCTTGTGTGCGATTGAAATCTCTTTGGGATCTGTCTTGCCGTAATGACTGGACTTCGGACCCCGCCTGTGGCGGCTGAGCCGGTGTCACGTCTCCTGGAATTCGTTCCAAGTATTTCGGGTCTGCAAACGGATTGGGTGCTTCAGGCGTCAAAGTGCTCTGAGGCGACACAATGCTCTCCGGCGGCGATTGTGCGTAGTCCGATGGCGACGCGAGCATCTCTTGAGTAGCCGCCGAAGACGCCTTCGACTGCCTTGGGTTGCTGCTCGTGGCATCCTCGTCGTCCTCCTCGCTGTTGCGGTGTATCAACATGCTGGCCCGTTTGAACGCCATGCCCTCATTTCTGTTGATCTCCCGACGTTTCTGGACCACGGGGGAGGTGGCATCATCGCTCATCGCACCAACAAGGTGATTTCGAGTCTCTAACAAACTAGGTGGCTGTCGTAGAGGCAGATCGCTCGGTGCCGCCGGTGTGCTGTCGGAAGGGTCGCTCAGCGGAAGCTGAGGGGTGATTGGAGTCTCGAGAGGCGTCGAATGCTGTATCTCCGAACTGTCAAATCCAGTAGGCACTCGCCCAATGCTCGGGCGATGGGGTTCTACATCTTCGCTGGGCGGAGAAGAGAACTTGTGTGACATGGGCGGAGACAGTTCATTGTGCGACGTGTTTACACGTCGAACCGGAGGTGGCAGAAACTCCTCCTCTCCAGCATGCGGCAGTGAGGGCTCTCGACCATGGCCGAACGCAGTGGTGGGCATCGGCGGAGACCGCGGACCTGGTCTCGCATCTGACACCGACCTCGCCATTGCCGCCTTCCTCCTGCCAATCTCTCGAGGAGGATCTGGAGCCTCATCGCCGCCCTCGCCAATGATCTCGGGGTGTGTCTTTGCAAAGCCCACCGTCAACCCTTTCCTCCTCTTGGGCTTGGTGAACGTCGGGCGATCTGGCGCCGGGCTCTCCTCCCCCAACGCTTTGACCTGATGTGCCTCTGGCCACCGCTTGGCAATCGCTATATCCAACCTGGGCTTGCTCTTCTCCGTGCTTGGCTTCAGAAAGTCCACAACATCGTTGTTCAGCGCGAATGTGCCTTGGTGGGGCGGCGCAGGTCCGGCATCGTCGCTGGGTTCTCGCTCCTTCAGCACCTTTCCCCATTTGCTCTTCTTCAGGAACCTGCTCGCCTTGGAGGGTTTGCTGTCGTCGTCGGCCATGGCGTCCAGCACCAGCGCCTATGTGCAGTTCCGGCCGTGAGGAAAGCGGCTTGTCGCTCGGCACGCGCGCGGTGTCATCAATACCAGGCGGCTTGCATGAAGCTGCACGCACGATCCCAGCAAGCAAGGACCCTGATGAGCTGCCCACTGACGATCGGGTGTCACCCACTTCTGCTTGATTGATTGTCGCGTCTCACGTGCCTCGCTGGACCTCTGCGTCGCAGGTTGCGCAAAGGTGAAACGCTGAGCCAATGTCGTCAAGCATGCAGCCGCGCAGCTGGGTGACGGGAGGAAGGTGAGTGCGGCCGAGTGCGATGGCCGAGAGTAAGAATCAACACCTGCCCGAACCGACCAGCAGCTCGTTCTCTCTCACATTCACCACGATCGTATATGCGACGGCGGTTGGCGGCTGTTCGAGAGCATCCGACCTGCAGCTGTGCCTGTTCCAATTATAGTTTACCTTGACACGAGCCCTGAAACACCATCGTCTGCCAGTCCAGTGCCTCCACCACCCCTCTCGCTTCAGCTTGCTCAACCACAGATTCTCCGGGACATGTGATTGTTCCTCTGCACGTCGCCAAGCGATATCAATCGATGCGAGCTGACATCTGGACTGTGCAGTTCGTACTGTACCCCCCTCGCGAACACCCTTCGTCTTCCATGCGAGATTGTTCTACGCCACGACGCTGCCACGTGCGGGACCCCGCGCCGCCAACCACCACATGCGATCGCATCCGAGTACCGCTTCGAGTAGACGAGATCTACCACATGAACAAAGCCCGTGGGTGCATTGTTAGGCCTCCAATTCGCACCCTGGCATTAGTCTTGAGATCTTCCACGACGATCGAGAGTCGGCAATGTCTGTTGTTATCTCGAATACGGCAACTAGGACCTGGCGCAGCCAAACCGCGTTGGGCTCACAGGCTTAGGAGGTATTACACATTTTCCTGCATCTCCCGTGGCCTCCGTGTCAGAATAGGGCCGCAGCCGTTTAACATCATCCAGGAGAGGCACATGGCATGTGCGCCATATGCGGCCGGTGCGTGGCTTGAAGATGGCATGGAGTGCACAAGTGCATGCGTATGTTGTGGGCGGCACATTCTATGCAGCATGTCTACATTGCTCGTTTGTTGGTTTGATGACAAGCTCAAAACTTACACTACGAGCCATGTCTGCGCCGATAGTCGGCCGAATACCACGCTTTCGACAGGTCCACATCTTCGGTCTCATTCACTCAACAGACCATTCATTGCTCTCGTCGAGTCGTCGAGTGCTTCATGCTGTCAAAGTGTGAAGCGGCTCCATGCTTAAGCAATGACACCAAACGTCACTTTGGAAAAACAAGGTCAACGTGCATGGGATGACGTCCGTTGACGTTAATCGGTCGGAAGGTGCTCGGGAATCGCTGGTACGTGTAGTGAACAGGTGGCCGCATATGTTGCAGATGCCATTGGGATATGGATCATGGTGGCACGGGTGTGGTTGACGGTACAATAAGGGAGAACGGGGACCGCACAACATTGACACAGGCAGTGAGGAGAGACTTTCTTATGTCATTGCACCTGCTTTTCAGCTCTGCGGCCATGAGCCGTGGCTTGTAATCGACTACTCATCGCTGTTGTGTCGCTATTGTGATCCGTTGCGACTTGACATCGCTTCAGTGTCATCCTCTATCGTAACATGCATCTCTCGCTCTTTTAGTTGGCACCGGATGCGGTGATGGTTGGTGGCGGGCTAGTCTTGATGGCACCGGAGCTGGAGCCGACAGCCTCGATGGACTTGACAGCCGCGATGGACTCCTCGTCGCCTGGCACGACCTCGCCAAAGACGACGTGACGACCATCGAGCCAGGTGGTCACGACGGTGGTGATGAAGAATTGCGAGCCGTTGGTGTTGGGGCCGGCATTGGCCATGGAGAGGAGGAACGGCTTGCTGTGCTTGAGCTTGAAGTTCTCGTCGGCGAACTTCTCTCCGTAGATGGACTTGCCGCCCGTGCCCTGTGGACATTGGTCAGTAATCGCATTGAGCCAGCGCATTCGACTCGTCCCATTGCACATACGTTACCACGAGTGAAGTCACCACCCTGGAGCATGAACTCTGGGATGACACGATGGAACTTGGAGCCTGAGTAGCCGAAGCCCTTCTCGCCAGTGCACAGCGCGCGGAAGTTCTCGGCCGTCTTTGGCACAACGTCATCGAACAAGTTGAAGTTGATGCGCGCGGTGCGGGCTGCCAATGCGTTAGTCGGGTGGAAGAGACGTGCACCGAAATGCCGTTGATCACGCACGCTTGGACTCTTCGTCCTTGACGACAGGCTTGCCGTTGGCGTCGACCGAGACGAGCTTGCCGGTCCACGACACGTCGAAGTAGGCCTTGATGGTCATGTTGGCGGCGGAGGCGTGGAAGGATCGGTTGCAAGTTGGTTGGAGTCGGAGGGTGGGGAGTGCTTTGCTGAAGGCGGTGGTGGATGAAGCACGAGAAAACATGATGCTCGAGAAGGTAGCTTTTCTACCCGACTATGAGGGGCAATTAGCAAGGGAAACACCGACCCCGCCAATGCCTGAGGCCATCCGTCAGGACCCGTTTTCCGAAGAAGATCCTCTCTCGGAACACGTCAATAGAAGGCTGGGCGCAGCAGAAGCTCCATGTCGTCCTGCTGCACCCGCACCGCGCGATGGCGTGCTGTTGCGGTCGGTGCCGGCGCAATCATGGCAGTGTGTGTGTGTGTGTGGGCGGGATTGATTGCAGCAGGTCGATACGTACACGCTCCTGTCGCCGTGATGATGGTCGTACAAACCCGTCCTGTCGCTCGATTCAGCATTGAATGCGGCACACCACGCAGGTCCATCAAAGAAAACCATCAGAGTCGACTCACCAGAGAGAAACGCAACCAAATACACGTTGCTTAATGTACAATTCCAGTGCCTTGATGGTGAAGTCGATGTCGGGATGAAATCAAGACGGAGAGAGTTGCTGCTTCATGTCCTTTCTCGCCATCGAGCGTGCACGGTCTCGTCTCCGCCGAACTCCTGACGCCGGCCGATTTCTGTGATTCGCCGACCATCGACAAGCGCAACCTCGCGCTCCATACCACCTTGCACGAACACACACCTCTGTCTGCATTGCGCTGAGTGCAACTCGTCGCAATGGACCTCAAGAGCTTGCAAGATGCGGCGAGCAACCTCACGCTATACGACCTCAAAGCGGGCGTCCGCAAGGTCCAAAATGGTATGCCAACTGGCCACCACGCCGAGTCCCACGGTGCGCTAATGGTCGATAGCTGTCATGAACTACACAGAGATGGAGGCCAAAGTGCGAGAGGCGACGAATAACGAGCCGTGGGGAGCATCGTCGACCATGATGCAGGAAATTGCCAACGGCACATTCAACTAGTATGCCACACTTGGCTTCAGCACATCTAGCCGCCCGAGCTGACCTTGACCCAGCCAACAGCTGAACGAGATTATGCCCATGATTTACAAACGATTCACAGAAAAGTCGGCAGAGGAATGGCGGCAGATCTACAAAGCCCTGCAGCTCATGGAGTTCCTCATCAAAAATGGCTCCGAACGGGTCATCGACGACGCTCGATCGCACCTTTCGCTCCTGAAGATGCTCCGACAATTCCACTACATCGACCAGAACGGCAAAGATCAGGGAATCAACGTGCGCAACAGGAGTAAAGAGCTCACGGAACTGCTCAGCGACGTGGACAGGATTCGGCAAGAGAGAAAAAAGGCCCGACAGACCAAGAACAAGTATGGCGGTGTGGAGGGAGGCGGTGGCCTGGGCTTCAGCAGCTCATCTGGCAGGTATGGAGGCTTTGGCAGCGAGAGTGCAGGTTATGGCGGAGGCAGCGCAACCTTTGGCGGCAGCTCGAGGGCAGTATACGGCGATGGAGGTGGTTTCGGTGGGGAAGCGAGCACCGACCACTACGACGAAGGTCCAGGGCGGAACCGTGCGGACAAGTTCGACGAGTACGACGAGTATGACGATGGCGGAGCACAAGCTCGACCAGGCAGGCGAAAAGGCGACGTTTCAGGGAAACGTGCAGCTCCAAAGAAAGCAGCAGCCGCTCCGAAGCCCAAGGAACCTGAGGTAGACCTTTTCGACTTTGGGGACGAGCCAGCTACAGTGACTGCGGCACCATCCAATGGTGCAGTAAACTCAGCGTCCATTCTGTCGCCGTCCTCGTCTCAGCCAGCACAGCCAGGAGACGACGATGATGATTTTGACGACTTTCAATCCGCTACTCCAGCTGCACCCGCTGCACCCGCGAAGACTGTACCCAGCATCCCTGCGCCCAACTACAGCTCCTTCTCTACAGTTGCCCCGACATCCACCACCCAATACGCGCAGCCGACTCCGCAGTCTAGTGGTCAGAATGCGGCCTTCAGCAGCATCTTGTCAACCGCATCCCCGCCACCAAGCAGTGCCACCCCACTCGGCAGCATTGCCTCGCCGAAGCCAACAGGATTTCAACCTTCTGGTCCAAACTACTTTCAGTCGGTGCAAATGGCGAGCCAGTCCACCGGTGGCTCTTTCAGCTCGCAAGTCAAGTCACCTGGAACAGGTCAGATCGGCGCGAAGCCTGCGGCCAAGTCGGGAGGTGGTGACGCTTTCGCCAGTCTGCTGGGGGGTGCTGGACTTAAAAGCAAGGCGTCTGCACAGAAGGGCCCGACCATTGCAGACATGGCGAAGCAGAAAACTCAGGCTGGCCTGTATGGAGCAAATGCGCCAGCTGCTGCTGCGCCGGCAACCTCTGCTCAGCCAAAGCCTAGTACTGGCAGCAGCGGACTGGACGACCTGCTAGGGTAGATAGATTCGAGATAGTTTGTCATGTCCACGGGACAGTCACCCACGATACCACGATTGCAAATCAAAGTGAGCAGATGCAACCCCATTCTTGTTCCGCGATCCGGTGTTCGTGAGTGGGGCCGCGATTGGAAAGTTAGCCGAGTGCCAAGTCCCACAGCAGCTGATTTGCTGCCACTTCAACTTCCAAGTGCACGAAGATTTGAGGCCGGCCCAGACAACTTCAAATCACCGCACCCAGCGACACCCTTCGGTCACCACAGTCACAATGTCGGCCAACAAGCGCGGTGGTACTTCTGGTCAGAAGCTGAAGATGACCCTCGGTCTTCCAGTGTACGTCTAACTGCAGAACCCTCGAATCGCAAATGCCACGCACTCCCGAAACACGGCCGTCGCGCAGCGGAGAAGAAAGAGCAATGCTCGGAGACATTGGGTCGGGAAGAGAACACAGACTAACAGGTGTCATATCACAGCGGTGCGGTCATGAACTGCTGCGACAACTCGGGCGCCCGTAACCTTTACATCATCTCCGTCAAGGGCTTCGGTGCACGCCTCAACCGTCTCCCAGCTGCTGGCGTCGGCGACATGGTCATGGCGACTGTCAAGAAGGGAAAGCCAGAGCTGCGCAAGAAGGTCATGCCTGCTGTCATCGTGCGCCAGAGCAAGCCTTGGAGAAGAGCAGACGGCATCTACCTTTACTTTGAGGACAATGCCGGCGTCATTGTGAATCCCAAGGGAGAGATGAAGGGATCAGCCATCACTGGGCCTGTGGGCAAGGAGGCTGCTGACCTTTGGCCGGTGAGTACAATCGACTTTGCGCATCGCGGAAGCTATGCGTCTGATTTACGGAGCAAGAGCGTTGTTGCTGACATGGACACTCTCATAGCGTATCGCCTCCAACGCCGGTGTTGTGATGTAAGCGGGTCTAGTGTTTCTGGGATATCCAAGAGAAATGGGACTTCATGCATCGGAGCAGGCGTTACAAGAGATGGCAGCTAGTTTGGTCCGGAAGGACATTACCACTAGCCGACGGTCCTGGTCTCGAATACAGATCACGCTTCATGACTTCATACTACGGCCGCCTGTCACTTCCCTGTCTGCGCCTCACGGCGACCGCAAAGTCCGAGACTGTGGCAGTAATGTCATAGAGTTGTATGCAATGGAATCAGCCCGCATGCAATTATGTCATGTTAATACTCTGGGAATTTTGTACTTCTACCGTGACGTGCATGCGACGATTTCGCAGACGAGCAAGAATTAGTCTTGAGACTGACCTCTACAGCAGCAGACTGCGCGCCAAACCCTCCACTGCGCCCCACCTGTTTCAAAGCTCGCGGGGTCGAGTCTGTTCGGCGATGTCGTATATTTCGAAGAACAGGTTATGGCAGCATGCCCTTTCTCCACGCCTCTTTCACTCGAATGACAGGGAGTTGATTGCGAGAGACTTTTCATTGCGATCGAAATCCTGTGCTCCACTGAATGGTGATATCGACCGGCGAGTCGGTGCCAGTTTCTGGTGTATACTCATGACCCAGCTCACTCATCGCTTCGTGCGTGCCATGTTCTCGCTACCTAAGTACAACTGCAGGGGCCATACATGCAAGCTGATGATATAGCGGCGTGTTGCTTTGATCAACATGTATGACCCGGATGTTGAGATTGAGTCGGAAATATTTGTCGACTGGGCATCGAGCTCGCTTTCGGTCTCACAAGGTTCTTGCCCAAGCATCACCACTCATCCTTGCGATACTTCTTTTAACATGTACACCACCATCGCCAACCACATGTGCTGCTTCCATGCCATGATCGATGGGCCACTATCAGCCAGCTGAATTGACGCGAACAATGCTCAGAAGTGCAAAGCACAGTCTATGGCCGGAAGACAAGACAGATGGATGGTTCTGCATCTGAGAAACAAACTCCACACATGCCTGCTCTTGCATGGTCAAGCAGTTGTGCCTTCGTGTCTCTGGACGCCTCATCAATCATGCAGCAATCTCACCAGTACCACTTCCCATTCGTGAGAGGTCCGGACATCTGGCCGTAAATCTCCTGTCGACACGCGTGCATTCTGCGCATCAGTCCAACGTGGAGCAAAAAGACTTCACCAGCATGACCCTCGATCCTATCCCCGAGGGCTCACATAATGATGCGCCCCTGCGTGGCCGTGGTTCGACAAGGGATCCCTCTGTCAGATCGTGACGTCTACCGAGCAGCATACGAATGTATGATTACCATGCTGTGGCCACAGCGTTGCCTGAAAGGAATCACCCCGACACGGTCCATGCTACGCCTTTAGCTACCGCTTTTAGAGTTCGCTGTTGGAAATCTGCCTTGATAATGAGCAAGTGCCAGAACCTGGTCATTCTAGACCTGATGCCTTGCACCTCGTGCCCGCGCTCGCTGTCGCGTTATTGTGGCTCCCAGGACTCACCCATTCGATATTAGAATCCCGTGGTTTGGACACTGTCTCGCGAAAACCATTCGTTACTTGGGGGCATCATCCGCATTGGCAGTCGTCCTGTGACAGTGACCGGTGCAAGCCTTGACTTGCCAGATATGGTCACGGAATCCGGATATGAAGGATACCCACAGAGAGTCGCTCGCGCGACCGTTTAACATCTTCTCAGGATTTCGACGCAAGGGAAAGAAAGAGAAGAAGTCGCCTACCGATGAGATCGTCATTTCGAGCCCCAGGCTAGAGGATCCGAGAAAATACAATGGCATCGTATGTATGACAAAGCTTGCCTCCATCTTGCGACACTGATAACCTAGCATATCCGCGTCGCGACACAGAACGATTTCTCACGTCCTTCACGCCCACTTCTCCAACCGCCTGCGCCTGGCAGACCGATGTCCATGGTATACAGCGGCGGTACCACTCGCATGTCCCGAGAATCACTACCAGATCAGACTCTGCGTGCCAGTATCAGCACACCCGCTCTTCCAATCGTGAAGCTGAACGTCACGAAGAGTCAAGCAGCAACACATCCCGATCGCGCTCCCAGGAAGCCTGTGACCGCAAAAAGAGTAGACAGCAAGATTGGGCATCCGGAAGAAGGCAAAGAGACTAGATCATCGGACTTGGCTACTTTTAACGGTTTCCCGCTGCCACCGCAGCAGCGGAAGTCACCACTTCCTGCAGACCCACAAGCTAAGCCTGAAGTAAAGCCCGAAGTAAAGCCCGAAATCAAGCCTGAAGTCAAGCACGAGGTCAAACACGAGGTCAAGCCTGACGTCAAGTCCGAAATCAAGCGCTCCAGGTAAAGATGTGACTGATCGGACACAGCAAAAGCCGTCGCTGAGTATATCTATAGCTCAATCAGTGTCCCTGCTCGACTTCCCACTCCACCACTTTCGGATGATGGAAGTACAAAATCACCTCCCTCTGTTCAGCAGTCAGTGCGCGAAGGAAGTTTCAGCCACAGGTTGAGTCTGCGCTCGGCCACCAGCTTCACGCAGGAGTCTTCTGGTGACCCATACCACATACTACTACCTCTGAAGTTCAGAGCTTCAAAGAGCATCGAACTGCCAGATCCCGAATTACCCACAACAGACGATCCGAAATCGTTCAGTATTTTCAGGCCTGTGGAGAGAAATATAGGAAGTGGCAAGTACTCTCTGGAAGAACGAGCCGAACAGCTATTTAGTGCGGACCATCTCCGGGTTATCCTGGAAGATGCAAGATCGTTGTCGCTCTTCTCTGCCTATCTCCGCGTCTACCGGCCTACGAGAGCTGGACTCTTGGCCTACTATTGGGATGCCCTCAAGGCAATTCGCGCCATGAATTACGCCCGCTCCATCATGCAGCAGCTATCGGAGAAGGATATACCCGCTATCGTAACGAATCCGCCAAGTGCCTCTGTCGATGACAAGCTGTCAGAAGCTGCCAGTGAGATTTTTGAGGAGCTCCTTCGAGAGGATCTACCGGCGTACGTGTGCTATATTTACACTCGAGTGGTCGGCACCAGTATCGAGCGACGAATCTCTGGAGCTTTGTCCACTCGTTTGCGGGATCCGAGCAATGGCCTTGCAGAGGTGTTCGTACTATCGGATCCCAGTCAAGCAGGTAATCGTAAGTAAAACCTCGTCAAAGACTCTGTGAGAGAACCATGTTGACTTGATCAGCAATCGTTCTCGCCTCGGAAGAGTTCGCTTTGACGACACAGTACGGTCTGAAATATGCAATTGGTCGAAACAGCAGCTTCTTACAAGGCCCTTGCACGAGCAAATACTCTGTCCGACGTATGGCAATTGCGTGCGCCGAAGGCAAAGATCATATCGAGCTTCTCGTCAACTATCGCCGAGACGGCACTCCTTTTCTGAACCTCGTGATGATCGCGCCATTACTTGACAACCAGGGCAGCGTGCGCTATTGGCTCGGAGCACAGGTCGATGTTTCTGGTTTGTTGAGAGATGGCGACTATCCAGAAAGTGTACCCAAGCTCGACACGGCTGCCGCATTGCCAGAAGACAGTTGTCAGCTCAGCCCGGTTGACAATGTACAAGCAATAAGAGCGCTCAGTGTCATGCTGGACAGCAGGGAAATGGATTCGATCAAGCAGAATGGAGGTCGCTTGTGTCAAGGATACAATCATTTGCACAATACGGCTCTTCCGATTATCGGCCTGGACAAAGCGAGTCCTGTCCTTCTTCAAGATGATTCTGAGGACAGCTCCAAGGAGAAAGAAGGTGAAGAGAATGAAGCCTGCCAACAACAGCAGACCTTGTCCTTAGCCGAATCACCTCGTCAACAGCTCGAGGGAATCTACAAACACGTAAGCAACCTACCACCTCTTCCTCTCACAACAAAACCAGTTAACAAGACCTTCTCCAACACAGTACCTCATCGTCCGCCCCGCCCCCTCCCTCCGCATCCTCTTCGCCTCCGCCTCCCTCCGCACCCCAGGAATCCTGCAAACCCCCTTCCTCTCCCGCATATCCGGCAACCCCAAAATCAAATCCGACCTCGAAAAATCCCTCCGCAAAGGCTGCGCCGTCACGGCAAAAATCCTCTGGCTCCGCTCCACATCCCGCACAGCCGTCGATTACTACAACAACGCCCACAACCCCCAAACCGCGGGTCGTCCCCGCTGGGTCCATTGTACCCCGCTCTTACACCATACGGGCGCCGTGGGGCTGTGGGTCGTCGTGCTGGTGAATGCGGATGAGACGACGTCGACGACGACGTCGCCGATGAAGCTGCCTGCGCCGCCGATTATCCAGCATTCGCGGCAGACGAGTCTTGCGGATCGTAGAATGGGGTTGGCGGCGGAGTTGGCGGTGCATGAAAGGGAGATTTTGAGGAAGTTGGATCATCGGGGGAAGATCAAGGGGGAGAGTGAGTGGGAGAGGGAGAAGAGGGAGGTGAAGAGGCCTAGTACGGCGTTGTGATTGTTACGAAGGAAGGAGGAAGAGGAGGAGACACCGGTGTGTAGTTCTAGGAGGTTTCATTTGATTGGTTTTTTGTTTTCTTTTGCTTTTCGTGTATTATGATTTCTGAGAGAATGGGGAGAAAGTATGTGTGTGCGCGTGTGTAGTGATAATGATTTAATTGATTCTTTTGTTTGTTAAAATGGGAGTTTCGAACGACGGCAATGAAGGAATTAATGACGAGAGTTCCTGAAGTCAAGATCATTTGGTAGTGGTTGAAAACAGGTAAAGAACGATGTAACTATGTAGTGCGCTACTGCTGCTGCGGCCCCTCCTTTCTCGCTCTCGTCACTATCGTACACATGCAAGAAGCAAAAAGCAAAAGCAGCAAAAGAGATTTCTGTTCGGCATGTTTCCCCATTTAATTTTCATTCCATTCCCATCCCATTCCTTTTTCCTTTCACTTTTTCACTGCTGCCGTTCGTATGCAAAAGCCGAGAGCCAAGAGCGTGATACAATCAATCAACCAATCCGATTGTCTTTTCTTGTCACAGAACAAGACCTTCATATCCAAGTCATGATCATGACCATGATGCAACAAGACCGAGCAGCACCCCGGTGATAAGTCCATCCATCCAGCTGACTGACTGAGCAGGAAAGGAAACATAGCTTGAGGTGTTCGTGATTTGCACAAACAGAACATTCGCGCCGCCAGCAGAGCAAAGTCATGCGCCTCTTCCCGCCCGACAGATTCGTAGCTTAGTATTTGTTGTTGTTGTTGTCGTTCAGTGAGAACACGTTGCCAAGTCTATTCCCAGTCGTTCCTTTGGGTATGCAAGAAAAGAAACACAATAGTCGTTCATGAGTTCGGAGAGCCGAGAGTTCTTTTCCCATCCGGTGCGCGTCAATCAAGCATGCTGTCATCGAATTGAACAAAGGAGGAAGTAGAGCTGCCGATTACTGGAAAGTTGTTCCCTCTCTGCTGTTGCCACGAGACATGGCATGGTCGTCAGTCATGAAGCTCGCTTCAGTCATGAGACTTGGGGTCGGTGTGTCGGGATGCGTGGTGCCCAGTTCGGAATCTTGATCGCCAAACAGGCCTCCCTGGGTCATACCGATTGGAAGGAACTCGAGACCGGAGATTGGGAATTGTTTGGGCACAGGTCGAAAGTCCTCGGGTGTTGCTTGGTGGTAGCCTTGCAGGTGCATGCCCAGGGGTGTGAGGTCGTCGGCGTCTGCTGGGCGGACATTGAAGTACGGACTTGCGGGTTGACTGGTGGGTGCGCTGATGGGGTGGCCGTGTGGTAGAAAGTGGGGAATGGTCTGAGGCGAGTGTGGGGTAGAGTGCACAGAATAAGGGCTGTACTGAGGTGGCGGATGTCCGTGGTAGCGACGTTCTACGTGGCGAACGTGTCTTGGCCCGTGCATGCCGTACAGGCGCTGCTGGTGCTGGCGCAAACGGCTGGCGTCTCGCGTGGCCTGACCACCTTTTGCGCCAGATGCTTGCCGATTTGGCGCAGGCGTAGCACGACGCTCAGGCTTGCGCTTGGGATCTTTGCGATACCGAGTCGTCGAGATTACGCCGCCTCGCAACGCTTCATCAGTCAATCGCCACAGACTCCCTTTCTTGGTCGAGTTGGGTCGATCCGTGACGCGCTGGAATGCCTGGCAGAGTCAGCGGATGTGGCGGGAGGCGGGAGAAGGCGTACTTACAGCATTCATAGAGAGATTGTGCCGGACACTGTTCTGCCAACCCCTGTTGTTCGGGTCTCTGGCCTTCTGACTGTGCGCGGCGACCCAATCATACAATTCGCGGAGGGAAAGCGTGTGGTCGGGCGCGTCCAAAAGGCACTTGTATAGCAGCTGCGCATAACACGGGTCGGCAGACTCTGCTGTCTGCTCATCGCTGTCGTCTCGGAGAGGATTACTCGTCATTGTGGCACTGCGCTGGGGCGAATGCCAGGGTCCGGCGCACGGCTGTCTCCCAAAGTCATTGCGTGCGACGACCGCGGGTTGATGGGCCAGGTAGCCTGCACTCATGCGATCGATTCCCGTCATCTCCATGGGGCTCGAGGCGGGCATGTGTATGTCAAGTGCGTCAGCGCCGTGCAAACCAAAACTCACGGCGTGGTCGAAGCGCGCTTCGGGTACCCACGACAGACCCGGCTGAGGCGCGGTCTGCTCGTACCCGAACGCGGGTGGGGCGGGCACCATGGGCCAGTGGCCGAAGGTGTTTTGCGCCAGGTTTGAGTCGCAAGTGGAAGAGGACGCGGAGCAGTCACTGTTCGACGAGATGGGGTCGGAGGGGTTGGTGTCGGAGTCCATGGCGCCGAAGTGCGTCGCAACGGGCCCCTCAAAGGGGAAGGCGTCAAACTCCATGTCGGTTGTCGAAGCGCAATCGTCGGCCGTTTCGCCAAAGAGCTTCAGGATGTCGGCGGCTTGTTGGTCAAGAGACAGTGAAGCGTGTCGTGGGTGTTGGTCTTGTGGCTGCGTGACACCGACGTCACCAGATGCGGAAGTCGGCGCACGCTCGAGTGGATGCCAGGAGGCTGCCTGGACCTCCATAGCGGCGCGAATGTGCAGGCTGTGAAGGGGGATGCGGGTGCAGGAGCGTGTTGTCGCGGAGCGGTGTTGGACAGAGCTGCTGTCCTGAGACCGGGGAGCTCAAGTGGTTATCAGGCGAGCAGGTCGATGATGGGGCGGTGTGGTACGAAACGGTGAAGACTGGGCATGCAAAGTAGGTCTCTGTGATGCTTAACAGTACGGCTGCGCGTGTACCGCAAGCAGGGAACGACCAGATCTGTGCCGGGCGCGGCTCAGGGGGGAGTGATAAAGAAACGGCAGAACAACCTACGATGCTGCACGTCTTTGCAGGGTATTTGGAAGATGCCCTGGTCGCATCTCGCGCGTGCCTCCAGACGGTCATTGTCACGGATGCACGCTTTGCTTTGGCAGCGCTGCCGCCAGCGCATGCCCACTCACATGGCGGTATTCTCGGCTGCGCTCCCATGTCTCCCCAGCAGCAGCCATTGTGGTCACGTCTGCCCGCTCTTCTGCACGCAAACAAGGTCCTGGAGCGGCGTTGCCAGCGGGCGGTTGTGTCTTTGTTAGGCCGGAGCGCGCACCAGGCGTATCCTGGGCGGACAGCATGCGCCGGGACACGGCCGCCAGATGCGTCGACACTGGGTGGCGGCAGCGGCATGCACGACATCTGCGGCCACAGTCATGGGCGCCCATCGCACAGCGCGGCGGACGCGCAAAGGCTCCCGCGTGGTTGGCGTAGCTCCACGGGTGACTCCCGCACCTGCGCTAGCCTCGCGGATGCGCGCATGTGCCTAGGCTCCGGCCTCCGTGGTGGTGGTGCAGCAGCGGCGCGACTCCCAGAGACTGCCCGGCACGCGCATTCGGCGGCCCCAGGATCACGGCCTTCTAGAAGGGGGTTCGCGCGGCAGCAGACGTCCTGACAGGGCGAGACTGATTGGCATGTTTTGTCATCTTCCCAGAGCCGCTTGGCAACTCGATGCAATGTTTGGCGTTTGCTCTTGTCCATCGTCGGTGACGAGCGTGCCATCGCGAGACGGTCGACCCCCCTCCGCCCAAGGCTGGCGACGTACGGCTGTAATCCGCTTGGTGCTGCAGTCGCTGTTGCGAAGAGCGCTCTTACGGCCGCCGCAGACGATGCCATTGCCCGCGGCCGAGAGCACGCTCCCGCCAACGCTTCTGCCAGGGCCCCTGTCCGCGATCTTTGGTGTGCCCGATGGTGTCTCAGATGGCGCTATCCATTGTTCGCTCCACCGGGAGTGCGCGAGGACGACGCACAATGCTGCCGACGCGGCGCCACGGCAGGTGTCAACGACGCGGTGGCATGCAATGCGTGTCTCTCCGTGATGCTGCCAACGTGAATGGACAGGTACGAGTGAACTCTCGTTGCGCGGTCACAGCAGCTGCCAAAATCTTGATTCGAGCAGCTGATCTCGCTACGCTTGACAGGTGTTGCGCAACGTCGAGAGCGGCCATAGTTGGCCCGATCACCTACGGCCGAAACTGAAATGTTGTATTACAAAGTCCTCCAGACAGCAGATGCCTACCGATCTTGAGAGGGCAATGCGGTCGCTCAAATAGTGCATTGGCGGCCGAGAGGCGTTGGTGGACTACTTCCTGTAGTATATCTGACATCACGTGGTCAGTCCCTTGTTTCACGTCGCAGCTGCTGATGCACTTACCTTTTTGAACTGAAAGTGAAGCTGAAGGATGCCCTACATGGAACATTAGTCTCAAAGTCGCTGCTGTGCACTGCAGATCGCAATGTGCCTGTTGCGACTCCAGCATAACGTGGGAAGCATACCTTGTCGAAGCTGCTCCTGAAGCCGCGCTCACGTTTTGCACTGTAGTCCCATTCCTTGTCCACGATGCGGAAGGCGATGTCCTCGTATGGCGGTCCAGCAGTGAAGCGAATCAAGCAAGTGTCGTCCTCTCCAGCTGGGGCGAATGTTTCTCCTCGCTTCCTCCCATTCTCTCGCTCTATCCGGTAGGTGGGTGCCTTGGTCTTGTCGACGAGATCTGGATAGAAGACATTGAACTTGTAGCCTTGGACTACTCTCGGTGGCGGATTATCGTGGTCGTAGTGAGTCTGATTGTACTTGTTCCATTCGTAACCAAGAAGGATCCGATTGAAGTATCTGGGCTTCCGCGGTCGATGCTGTTGCGCCCATTGAGTGCGATTTTTGGTCACCACTTCCACTTCTTGCGTGATGAGCTCTTCATTCTCGCCAAGACCCCGTGCCACCTCACGATCGAATGGAGACTGTGTTGTTTCGCCACCTTCCGTGCGAGCACGCTTTGCGACTTGGCCAGAACCAGTCGAGGCTTGGCCATTTGCACTCTGGAAGTTCGGCACGGATCCCGTCTTCAGCACCATTTTCCGATCCTCAGCGATCTTTTGCGCGAATTCAGCAGCCGCCATGGTCTTCAAGGATTTGTCCTCTGGCTGCACTCGGAGGAGTGATTCCGGATCCAGCGTGTGCCGACCATTCTCGTCAATGCCTCCCATATCCGGTACGCCTGCACCTTCCGCACCGCTATGGGATAGCAACTGCAGACGTGCTTCAAGGCGTGATTTGAGTGCCGCAGCTTCCGCCACTTGCTGTTTGCGCAACCCGCCAGATCGTGCCTCCACCACCGCGCGCGACACCTTTCGCAGTCGAGCTCTGGCCTTGTAGGTCAGCAAACTCGTCAACAAGTGTTCCCAATAGTCGGTGTCTATTGGCTCGTTGGAGGACAATTTCGTGCGGATTTGCTTCTCCAACTTTTCCAATTCGTCTAATGTCTTGGGACCGAGAAGTTTGTCCAGGTCTGATGCTACTGCGCCAACACCGCGCGCTGTTGATTGTGTGTTCTGGCTACTCTTCCGCCGATCTTTGCAGATTGTTTTCATCATCTGTCATTGCGTCAGAACGGTGCGCTCATCGTGGCAACATCGCAGGCACTTACAGTCCAATAGTCGTGATTGCTCTTGCTCTTCTCAAGCGTGATGTATGTCTCGATACTCTTCTCCAAGTCCGCCAATTGTGCATCATCCAAGCCTTCGAACACGGCTTCCGGATCCACTGTCTCCAGCTCATTGGGGTCAACCTCATCGCCCAATGGATTGCGCTCCGGGTCAATGACTGCCAGGGTGACTGCCAGCCAATCAATCGGCTGCGCTCTCCCTGCCTTTGCTCTGATTGCAGCCTTCTTCTTCGACTGCTGTAGCACAAATCTGTCCTCGTCGGCCACCCATGCGTCTTCTTGGGCGTCGGCGGAGCGCTTGGTCGGAATCGTAGAGCGTGACATTCTGCGCAAAGCGCTCTCCGTCGGCGGAAGTGGGCGTGTCACGTTGCGCACGGGTCGTGGTGTGAGTCGTTCTGCGAGGCGAGCGGTCCGATGAGTAGGCAGAGGCGTGAATTGCGTTCCTGCGCAAACAATCTTCGGTCTGAAGTTGAGCTTCACGTTGCTTGCCTCGTGCTTGCCAAGACACGCGAGAGCGGAGCTGGCGCCGCGCCGTCAGCCTGTCCACACTTTCAGGCACCAGGCGTCGCGTTGGAGTCAACAACAGACGCGCTCACGGTGCGAAAGCATGGCTTTCAGCCGGCCATGGAAGTCACTCAACATCAGCGGAGAGCATCCGCTACTGCTGTTGAAGGCGGACATGAATCAGACGCAGTGCACTTTGGAGCTCACAGACCTCAACCGTGTTTGGGCAATCAGCTTGACCAGGAACGAGCTGGTGGAGAGTGCGCGTCAACAGCGTGCCAGCATAGACCCCGGCGAAGACGATGAACAATTCTGTCAATTCTTGTCGAAGATGCAGAGTGCGTTCAATCGTGAAGGCAAGACGCGCCTACGACTTGAGCCGGGCGAAGCTGAAGATGGGCTTGAGCTCAGCGTGGCGGTACCTCTACCAGGCTCGTTGCCAACATTCAAGTGGAAAATGCAGTTACAGCGTCTCGATAGCGATGACAGCAATGCACTCGAGGCTGATCTTGTTGCGCCTCTTCTTCTGTATACCAATACTTTGCGGTCGCAGATCCAGCACTTGGTCGAACAGCTCGGCCACAAAGATCGTGTTATTGCAAAAATTGCTGACAAACTGGAGAACATTGGCCAAGATTTGACGCAGGTCTTTCCGGGAGCCTCCCACATCAAGTTCCACAAACGAACTCCGAAGAGAGCGCAGCTTGCAAGTCATGTTGATGGGCTCGCGCCATTCGACGCAGCACTATGGCAGGCAGGAAGCGCGAAGGGTGGTACCAATTCCGAGCCTTCTGTGGAGGCGCTCGATGACTTGTTGGCTGGACTTCCTGCAAGCCGGTTGCTAACGGCTCACGAGGACATGAAATCAAGCTGGTGGCGGTCTTGCGGAGGAGGAAATGTTCTCAGTGATGCTTCGGACCAAACGGAAGACGACAGCATGGTAACCGATGGCCGCACGGAGTATGGCCGCACGGATGGAAGAGCTAAAAGCCCACCCACACTCAGACACGATGGAAGCAGCAAGTTCGATGGCGATTTTCAACGCCAAGCCACGCCGCCACAAAGAGTCTCTACTCCACCTGCCACCGGCGACGATGATGAGGAGGAGACAGAAGACGAATATGATCTTGACGCACCAAGACCGAAGGTCTCGCAGCAGCAGGTAGAGAGCCAGACGTCGGGAGAGCCCCCAATGACAGATCACGTCAATGCAGCCTCAAATTCAGGCACGATGAATGAAGATGCCGGTAAGCAGGATGCTGCATCGGATAGGTAGATGGATGTGCTGACGATTGTGATAGAGAGATACTCAACCCGGAGGACGTCTGAACCCCAGGCAAAAGCAGGACTGGGAGCTTTCGGCGGGAAGCACCAAGCCAGAACACCAGAACCAGAGAGAGAAGACTCTCCGCCCTCGCCTTCCGAGCGTGATGACCGTGATGGCCCAAAGCTTGGTAAATTCGGTGGCCAGCGTAAGCGCAAGACGCCAGATCCAGATGTGGACGAAGGACCCAGCGATTCCTTACAGTCGCCCCCAAAGCGCACCAATAAGCTTGGCGCTTTTGGTGGTGGATCTTCACGTCCAACCAACACATCACCTGCGAAGACGAAATCGAGTCTCGGCGCGTTTAGCGGTAGAGCAAAGGCCGAACCTGACAATGAGGAGGAAGAGGATGACCTCGATGCTCCGCGCTGTCGTACAGTTGCGCAGAAGACGTCTCAGGAAGAGGAGAGGCAATCGCGAGCACCAAAGAAGGTAGAAGCAGAGGCAATTGAGCAGAAGCGCGAGAATTCCGAGGAATGGGCAAATGACAGGCGTGACAAGCTCAAGCAGAACATCGCCGAGAGGAAAAAGGAGCCCGTCAAGAAGAAGCGTAAATTTTGAAGCGAAACATGTGAGCGGCTGCACGCAATTCTGTGCCAGCTCTGGAGATGCACGTCTTCGCCAGTCTGTAAAGGTGATTGCGCCGGGTAGAGCTCACATGCGCCGGGTGCGGCGATGGGGAAAAGAGATGTGGGATGGAGTTGGTGAATGAGTGACGGGGAATGGAAACAAAAAGCAACAGGGAGGGAGCGCGAAGCAGCTGTGCATCACCACCAACAACAGCCACAACGCGTGCTTGCCACGAACGCGCCAGACCCGCGTCAGCCATTTGCCGTGCGCCGGAACACACTCGAGCAACCACGACCAATTCCACCACGCGCACATTCATCCCGCCTTGCTCTCGTCTGCTCATCTTCCGGCCCCGCGGCCGCCTGCATCCATGTCGCGCGCGCAGAAGTAATGTGCCAATATAGGTATTATTTCTACGCCGGCTGTCGCCACCAGCGCACCATTCTCGTCACTTATTGCGCGAATGCATCTCCGACTGCAACCGCTGGCGACCACGAGCAGCCGCAACATCCACCGCGACCGCCGTCTGCAGCAGGCAACTCCGACCCCTTCGACGACGACGAGGGAAGTGCCGGCTCGATTCCCGACCTGACTTCCAATTCCACTGTTCCATCTTCCTCGCCCACGACAACAACAGCATCCGACTCTCACACCTCGCGCCGGCAGTACCTCTTAGCATCCATCTTCCAGCCGACGCCACCCGTCGCATCTTTACATTTGCAGCGACTCGCTCGGAGGCACTCGGACCCAGTCATCGCTGATATGGCCACGCTGCCCACACTTGCCAGAGCGAACTGGAGGGAACCATTTCAGTTGATCATGGGCGCTGCAGCAAAGAATACAATCGCCGACGTTGGTCGGCCTGAAACACACAACCAGGAGAGCGTTGTCAGTTGCACCACATCTCACGGCATAGCTTTGGCTGACAGTCCAACAAGGCGTTCAATGCAAATGGAAAACCTCGAAGGGGCCTCGTTCTTGAGCAGCTCGAACAGACGCATCGCTCCACGGATGGGTATGCACCAGCCATACACACTCTGGGTCATCTGGCATAAGCCTGTTGATGGGCACTGACGTTGTCTGCAGAAACGCTTCCGCGCAAGTACAATCTGTGCCAATGCAGAGCAACCAACTTCCAGAGCAAAAGACTGAGAGGCACAGTGTTCTCTTGCCTACGGATCGCGATTATGCTGAGATGTTCAAAGAGCTGGCTGAAGCACGCCAAGAGATCGAACGCCTCCAGAGGGAGGCCGCTGCGGCTGATACATGTGCACCTTCGGACCATGCTTCGTCGCTCACTGGTCAGGAAGCCAGTGCCAGCTTGACAGGAGTCAGCAGTCCTCATCATTCTCCAGCAGCCCTTCTCCAGCGTGAACATGAGAAGATGCAACTGCAGCAGGCCTGTGTGCTGGACGTGGCAATGCACGATGTCCTGACAACCCCTCCGAGCAGTCTTGACTTCCCAGGACTACATACCGCCGAGTATGCCTTGCAACGATCATGGCCAAAAGCGATTGCTGTTCGCAAGCCGTCCTATGCAAGCATGGTGACGCACGCGGGAGTGCAGACAGGCGAGGAGGATTTCATTGCGAGGGAGGGTGGCGATAAGGACAGAGTTTCCATGTCGGCCACGCAGGCGCAAACGACCCTTTTGGAGAGCTCGGAGACTGCACCCGGGTCTCGTGGCAGTGCTAATGATGGAAGACGCGATCAAGATGCGCTGTCAAGCCTCAAATCCAGCACTCCCGTCAAGGTGTCTCCTCGATTCGCTCAGCCCACGAAGGCTTTCAGTCGTCGCGCCGACGAGACGATCCGCAAGGCCAATAACAGCAGTGCCAATAACAGCAGTGCCAATAACAGCAGTGCCAATAACAGCAGTGCCAATAACAGCAGTGCCAATAACAGCAGTGCCAATGGCACTGGATCGGAAGCGAAGTCCCCTTCATTATGCTCAAGCGCTCAGAAGCAGCAGAAGCGCAAGTCTCTGCCAGGTGACTGGTTCAGTGGCTCTCCTTCGCAGACGGGCAAGAACTCGCACGCGCCAGCAAAGCTCATCGGCGGATCTCGTCATGCAGAGCAAGTTGTTGCCATGCAGACAAACGAAGAACACAACACGCGGAAGAAGACGAGTACATACCGGTCGCCGACTAAAGCGGCCACCCAGCGCACGATCGCGACCATCGGACAAGAGACTGCGTCACCCGCTCCTGCGCGACTGCAACGCAGCCTTCTCAAGATCGATGTCTCTCCGACGACGCTGGCGAAGGGAGCAGTATCAACAACATCGGGCGAGTGCTCTCCCACGTCAACTGAGACCATGATCCAGGTAGAAGTGAGTGATCGCCGGATGTCCGAGCTTCAGCCGCGAACCAAATATGTCAATGTGCCTGCTCCACGACGTTCGACAATCACTGCTGCTTTACCTCACTCCCGCCCATTGCCCGCGAACACTTCGATTGCAGAGATCCTATCGCAGCAAGCCAGGGCAGCTGGACTGCCAATGGTCGCCAACACGACCACCCAGCGCAGAGGTTCGCATGGCCATTTGCTGATACCGATCAAGGCCAAGCTGGACAGAATTGGAATCCTCAGAGAGGGCCCACACGCTGCCAATGTTCGAGGAAACCCGGATTTCTTCAGCCCAGGCTCGCGAAGCAACCAGTCCGATCCGTTCAGCCCACCACCCTCGCGAACCATGTTCGACATCCAGGAAGCACCGTCCGATGCATCACACAGCCACGTCGGAGAGCGACAGCCATCTGATGCAATTTTGCTGAACAAGAAGTCTGTGGTCCCACCGCATGTGCGCGCTGCTCTTAGAAACGCTACCGCTCCTCCATCTAGCAGGAATTGGCAAACAACATACATTCAGCCTTCGCTCAGAGCCACAGCACAGGAGTTCAAGCCAATGCTCCAGCAGACTCAACAACCTCTTCCGCAACAGGCGATAGCACCGCAGCAGAACATGCCCCTACTTTCTGGACACTTTCTCCCGAACGCTGCCCCCCCGCATGTGTTCGCAGCTCCAGCTAAACATCAGCCAAAGCCAATGATACCGTATGGTAACGCGCCACCTGCACCTGACAATGGGTTTCCAACTATCGAACAAGCGACCAGATTTTACGATGATGACGAATGGTCGAACATGACACCTGGCATGAGGCACGCAATCCTCGAACGTCGCGCCAGTATTCGTGGTGTTCCCACACCATCCCAGCAAAGCCACTCACAGAACACGGCATCGATTCCCGGGCAGTATGCTAACATCCAGCCACTCTGCACGGCATGTCCGGATGTTTTCGGCACAAGTCCACCCAATTCACATATCGGGCAAATTCTTCTCCCTCGCATCGATCCGGTGACTCAAGCTCTGCACTGGACGGCCAAGTCTGGTGTCGGTCCCGAGACGCCTCCTCTCCCCGGCAGCGCAGCGATGCCAATGCTCCCTTCGCCGCCGATGGCACCGCGCGCAGGACCTGCAAGCTTCACCTCGTCGCAGTTCGCTCTACCAAAAACCCCAGGTCAGCAGCCACGCTCATGGACCATTGGCTCAGACCAGCTCCGAAGAGTCTATGGCTGGAAAGGTGGTGATGGGCGCGAGATCAAGTTCGTTGGACATGGTCCGGATGCCGAACGTGACCCCAACAGCGGCGTCCGCTTCAACTACCAGCGAAGAGTCACGAGCACAGGAAGAGGTCCTCGCCTGATCGGAGGTAACGATGAGAGTGGTTCGCCAGAGGCTCCACTTGCGCCTCGTTCTCGACACCATTGGGCCCAACTTGCCGGTCATATGCGACAACCTTGTGACAAGATGGAGATTGTGGATGCGGTTGAGCAGATACCATTGCCTGGTGGTCAAGCGTTTTACGGCTATTGTGGGAACTGTTCCATCAGCACTCACTAAGCCTGGATGGCAGTGAATCTGCATATTGACTTGTTTCCGGAGCTCGAAGGTGCGGTCTGTCCGACTTTTGTTTGAAAGCATTGTCTATTGGTTTGGGTATTTCGAACAGCAGTTGTAATTCTGGCCGCGAACGATAGAGGTGGGGAAAGATTGCTTACATTGCATGGTGTTGTTGTTTGAGCAGGCTTGGGCCGGCTCTTCTCATCGTTCAGGAGACATGCTCCCATAGCTTACTTACAGTACTCGAAGCTAGATTCTTGTATGCATGCGCTACAAGGCGCAATCCATCAACTGCAAGTGAGATAAAGTCGGGAACGTGAACGCCCCGCAACGGCAGTACCTATAACAGAGCTGCAGGACTAGCGCCGTGCCATTCGCGGCAAAGGAAGCAAAGCTTACGGAATCTAGGCTTCGTGCTCGTGAGGGGTCGTTTCGGTCGGAGGTATGATGTGCTCCTCACATTCTCATCATCAGATAACATATTCAGAGACTCTTCAGCACAGCAGAGGAGATCAATTGTGCAAGAAAGAAAGAAGACAAGATTTGTTCGTAAAAATCATGGCCATCGAACTCGAAAACAAGAAACAATACGATGAACTCATCGCTTCCACTCCGACGGTGATTGTGTTTGCTCATGCGAATTATACGGCGAATAGCAGGACTTTCAAGTCGCATTTTGTCAGCGCTGCGGAGGAACAAAAGAATGGAAAGGTGGCTTTTGCGTGGTATGATGCTTTTGATGCGGATGATGTTAATGCGGAGTTGGTGGTATGTACTGTATTATCGCCATTTTTTCTGGATGGAGTGTGGTGGAGGGGGAGATGTGCTGACCATGTGCGAAATCTAGGTGAGGACTTTTCCGGCGTATTTTGTTTTTCGCGATGGGAAGAGGGTGAAGAGTGTGCTTTCTTCGTTGGCGACGACGAAGCAGTTGGATGAGGATGTGGCGGGGTTGGTGGGTTGATCATGGATGTGTGCAAGCTGAGGTGAGTGATGGTGGAGTGGGAAAAGATGGATCAGGAGAGGATGGGTTATGGTTTGGGTGGAACCGACGGAAGTGGTATCCCCGCGCTATTTGAGGGGCAGCTAATTTACAAGTTGAACGGTAATGGTTTACGGTTTGTGGAATCATCACTTTCTCAAGTTGGCTACACATGCCTCCTTGATCACTTGTCATTCTCCCGTTCGTCAATCGCGACGCAAATCGCTGCGATCAAGCTCAAGTCGACGTTTGGTGCGACTGTCACGTAGTACTATTTCTCATGTCAGAATTCCACATCAAGCTATACATCTTCGCAAAAATACTCACAGTCTGCTTATTCCCAACAATCTCTCTCGCATTCATGAAGCTACGACTCATCTGAGCTACGACTCGGTCCCGATCGTTTGCCAACGTGATCTTTGCGCTGCGATCAAGCCAGTCTCCTTTGACCTGCAGTTCCATTGGACGTGCGTCCGCGGCGTTGACGAATTTGACAGTGCTCTTGGAGCTGCCCATGGAGAAGTTTCCTTCGATGTCGAAATTGTGGCCCGTCGGTGCATCGGCGTGGAATGTCTTGTGGAGTTTGAGTTTCTTTTCGGCGAGGGTGAAGATCTCGTTGCCGGCCATGTCGGAGAATTTCTTCTTGCCGTGGAGAGAGACGACTGGAATACATCAGCGAAATATGCCTCGCTGGATGGAAGGAAGTATACGCACCTTTTCCTTTCACTTGCATGATATGTGCACCATCTGCGGTCTGTACTGTGAAGGTGTCTCCGATGGCCCAAACCTTCTCGGTGAGGGTGAGCGTTATCTGCTGAGGGCTGTAGAACTGGTCGTTGTGAGGCTGAGGACCTAATGGAGGCTGGAAGGCTGGTAAAACAGGAAGTCCAGATGCTGCCAGTCGATCTGCCATTGGTTGTGCTGGAGGTGCACCTGCCGCTACGCCACCTGCTGCTGCAGAGCTTAGCGGTGCATTTGTGTGGGTTGTCGTCATTGCCCCCACAGGAGCATTGGTATGGGTTGTTGTCGTTGTTGCGCCCGGTGGTGTCTGGTGAAGTGCGGTTCCACCAGGCCCTACTGGTTGGGCCGCTGCAGCAGGAAACGTCGTCGAATGCGAAGCCATTGTGTTCGGTGCTGTCGAGTGAGCGCCAGCGGTGTGAGATCCTTGTGCTTGCTGTGCTTGGGCTAGTTTCGCATGAAGTCCCGTCCCTTGAGATGCTGTCGCCGGAGGAGCTTGTGCATGTCCTGGCAAATGGCCTGGATCCATGTGGCTGGCGCTCGCTGGTGGGACAGCTGTCGTATCAGTAGTGTAGACGGGAGCTGGTGGTGCTGACATGGTGCTTGAAAGGTCTTGATTTTAGGTGAATCGCTTGTGGAGGTTGTGTGAATCTAGATATCTGGTCTGTGTACGTGCCGGACAAGATCATAAATACCGTAGAGGTCACAATTAAGTTGAAGCACAAACCTGGTTTCGCCACATTGCTGTTACCTGATCCAGCAAGGCGTGTGTTGTGATCTAGCTCTTCATGCACGATGATGCTGCAGATGGCGCAAGGAGGGTGTAGGCCTTCACATTTCTGTTCTTTTGAGAAACATCTCTGCAATGCCGCTCGTACAGACGTTGTCAGACCACCTTGAATGTGGGAAGCCTTACGATCTCATCTCTGAGGCTTCCAGCATCCGTACCATAGTTCTACCCGGTCCCGCGTGAAGAATAACCGACCTGACGATAACCCGAAGACAGCCACCGATCGATGGAAGAGACACAGGTGCGTGGCGCAGGCGTGGTCGTCAGCCGATCGACAGAAAGATGTGGCCGCAGAACTTGGTTCTTGGAGGTCGAAAAGGCATACATCATCGTCAGCCCCGTGCCGAGGCAAGCAAGGCGTGACGTGACGTTCTTCGCCAGCAATGGCACCAGACACTTCTTGTCCAACACAAACAACACATGCGCCGTGAGAGGTTGGCCATTGCCAGGACGCCATGGTGATATCCATACCGATAGCATGATGATGGCAGTATCGCCGTAGGTTCCACCGCGAACGCTCTCAGCTGAAGTCGACCTCGAATCCTTCCGTCCCATCACCACCTCCACACATTACTCTCCTTCAACATGACTCTCACCGCAGCGCAGAAGAAGCCTCCGACATGGCACACATCATCCTCGCCGGCGCAACAGGCTCCGCAGGCGCTGCGATCCTCTCCCACTGCCTCTCCAACTCCTCCATAGCCCGCGTCTCGATCCTCTCCCGCCGCGACGTCAAACTAGCAGAGAACCAGCCCAAAGCCCATGTCATCATCCACGACAACTTCGAACAGTACCCTGAAAGCCTCCTCGAGCAACTCCAAGGTGCAGAAGGATGTGTCTGGGCGCAAGGGATAAGTAGCCGTGGAATCAGTGAAGCAGATTATACAAAAATCACATTCGATTACCCCATCACTGCGGCGAAGGCTTTTGCGACGCTTGGGCCGAAGTTCAATTTTGTGCATCTTTCTGGCGAGGGCGTGGATGCGGACAGTGCGAAGGGCATGATGTATAGTCGGGTCAAGGGAAAGACGGAGAAGGCTTTGGTGGAGGTGATGAAGGAGTTGGAGGGTTTGAGAATTTATAATGCGAGACCAGGGGTGATTAATGTGGAAGGAAAGTATCTGGCGCAGAGAAACGTAAACGTATTGGATCGGTTTGCGACGGGTGTGGGGAATTTGTTGGAAGTGGTATATAAAGGCATGGTGATACCTGCGCCGGGTCTTGCGAAGGTTTTGGTTGATCTGGCGATTGGTGATGGGGAGCCGTTGCCGCAAGGTGTTGGTATTGAAGGAGATGGGAGGTTGGTGAGAAACACTGGGCTCAGACGGTTAGCTGGATTGTGAGGGCGCAAGGTAGAGAACTTGAATGTCAGTGCTTCTGGTTCGCGTCCGCAGCATTGCCATAAGCCGATTGAGGTAAGTGCAGAAGAGGCATGGTCGTTCATTGACATGAAGTGTCACTCCCACGTGTTGATATTGAAATGCTGTACACGCTGCGCCATACCGCTTGAGACCTTGGGGCTGTTTGTTCTGCAGTAGCAGGACAGAGTACGCTATTCAATCGAACGATCGTCGCTCTCCTTTCCAGTTACATATTGTTTCGCCCACCCGTCGCTCCAATAGCCCGTCCTACTCCAAGATCGTCCCGTCCTCGTCAGCGCAGAAACATCTCCTTAACAGATCTTCGGTTAGCACTCTCCCTCCATCCCCTCACCTTTCCAGCCGAGACCACAGACAAGACTCTGACTCACCCACTAGGCGCACACTGTCCAGAAGCCTGGGTAAGCAGCTGGCATTGCGCATCACACAGCGGTGTCCCGAGCAAAGGGCAGAGAAGAATGCCGTTGAGTTGACGTTCTTCGATGGGGGTCGCGGAGGAAATGGTCACTGTGGCGAGGAGGAGGGAGATGAAAGTCCTGAAGTCCGTCTTCTTCGATGAGGTGTGGAGAGCTGTGGGCTCGTGAGATTTAGAACCGTGCGTGAGGGATTGATATTTACTGTGATGTTTGCTAGGTGGTAGAGTATCGATTGAGCTACGTGCAAAAATGTCAGTAGTTAGATAGACAGTCTGCAAGGATGAGACGAAGGTAAGATCGGCTGGAGGGCTGCTTCCCCTCTTCTATGAATGCATTTATGCCTCCTCTCTCATGAAGTTCTAGGCAGTGAGTCTCAAATCTCGTGCGTACTACAACCGGTGGTGCTAGTCCAATTGCCAAGTGTGTTAAGCCTTGGATGTGTTCGATCGAGGCAGGATCTGCGAGAGGATTGGAGTGCTCGTTTCTCGTTACTTTTACTTGCCATGAGACGGCACGTGGAAGTGCGCTAGTGATGGCAGACCGATTTGCTTTACGGGATCTCGTATGTGTGCTATAGTGTACGAGTTTGCGGGTCGGCGGACGAGAAGCCGGGCTCATCTTCCCACTCCAGGCCGTCTTTAAAGTCTAGGGAATCACTCGAGCGTAACTCGAGGAGGGCATTCCTATGCTTCAAAGCACTTTCCATTTGAGTTTTGCTGCTCGTCTTCGTTCATCATGTTGTGAGTGATGGCTGACTTCGTTTGAGGGATAAGGTTTGAATCTGGACTCTTGTCCTGGAGCATTACTTTCATCTATTCCGAGTGCGTTGGCTGTGAAGAGCATTTGCCCTTCATTCGATGTGGAAATGGATTTATATGCCGAGTTTACATGGAGACTGGAGATGTACAGAGAGAAGGGGCCGAGACGAGGTTCGGCAGGTTTCACATTTTCTCAAGCTGTCATCTTGATACAGGTATCCTCGTTTTCGGTCGTGATGAATGTAAACATAAAGTCGGCAAATCGTGAACAAAGGCCAATGCATGGCAGTCGTTCTTCGCCAATGTCGTGTCGCGGGCTGGTCGTACTCGCGGTTAGGATTTTCCCCGCGCCTTTAGTACCCTCTGAGAATGACTCCAAATTTCAAGGCAGTTTTCGACGGTCGTCTCGACATACAATAGCTCACTGGGCTCCCAGAAGCAATGTAATAATTCGGTTAAAAGACCAGCAGAAGCCCAACGTCGGTCGGAGGCCGGAGAAACAAAATGCCGGTCAAGACTTGTGGCTCTCGGCCGGGAACAATTTGCTGTCGGAGCGCGGCGAAAGAACCATTCTCTCTTCACGCCGCAAAGACGCCCCACGCTTCTCGCATGGCCATCTCTTTGGTGAAGACGACCTTATGATGAGCCTCGACAGAACCACGAGCACGCCCCCATGACGCGCTTTCGCATTCGTCCCACCCCTTCCGGCGGCGCCAATCTTCGTTACATGTTGTCACCAGAACTCAAGAAATTGAATTCGCCATCTCCTGTCAACACCGTCGGCAGCCCCGATCTTCCAGACCAGATCCCCAAAGACGCTTCGCACGATCAAAATCCTCCTGTCGAAAGACCCTTTCGCATTCGTACATTTCCGGCCCTCAAACCTTTCGTCGACACAACTCCCGTATTTCCTCCTTTCGACGGGACTGAAATGGACGCGGAAAAGCTGCTGAAGGCCTACGGATGGTCTGGCTCCGGCAGTCTCGACTCCCACAATGGTGCGGAATCTCGTGGGCTCAGCAAGCCGTTGCTCGTCTCGAAAAAGGTCGATGTTTTGGGCGTAGGATTGAACAAACATGCCGCGGTCAGCGATCAGTGGTGGATGCGCGCGTACGATTCGGGTTTGAAAGATTTGGGGACGGGGAAGAAAAGCACGTTGTCGGAGGTCAGAGAGAAGGGCATGTTTGCGGGAGGATTGTATGGCAGGTTTGTGAAGGGAGAGAGCGAGGGCGGCACAATTGAGCAGTGGAATGAGGAGCAGAAGAAGAAGAGGAAGCGGGAGACGGAGGATGATAGTGGTTATGACAGCTCGGGGAAGAAGGTCAAGACGGAAGATGGAGAGTTGGTGAAGAAGAAGATCGGACTCAGAGTGGATGCTTTCACGGAACAGGCGAGGAGGAAGACCTTGTTGGAAGTCAGAATTGTAAAGCAGCGCAAGTTGGAACAGAAGGCGAAGCAGCTGCCGGCTGTCAGCAAGTTATATGGCCCTGGGGCTGTTGAACGTGTTTTCAAACTTTCCGGCTTGGAGCCTAGCAACAAGCTTCCGCAAAAGGCGGACAAATACGAGATAGAGAGACGCCTGCGAGAGTTCAGGCGGACAGCGAAGGAATTTGTAATCAGCCAGCTAACGCCGGAGGATCGAGCAGAGCTTGAGGCGATTGACACGGGCAGAAAGAAAACGAAGGAGGAGGAGAAACGGGCCCGCCATATTGCCAAAAGGGAGAAGATTGAGGAGAAGCTGCGGAAGAGAGAAGCCAAGAGAGAACGGAAAGAATTGGACAACGAGATGAAAGCTTGGGAGAAAAACATGACGGTGGATGAGTACGAAGGTGACGTCAAAGAGCAGAAGGGGAACAAGAAGCTACGCAGCAGGCAACTAAAGGCAGCGAACCGGGCAGGAATATCACTTGGTGAGTATCGAAACTTGCAAGGAGAGGGGCAGGGCAGTGTAGAGATTGTGGAGGAAGAAGCAGAAGAAGACGCAGAGGCAGATGCAAAGGAAGAAGCGGAGGAACATGAAGAGACAAACGACGCGGACCAGGCTGATGAAGAAGCGCCGAAACGGCACCCACCTCAAAAAGTCGGCTACCTTGAGACGAGAGCTCGGGAGAAAGGCATGACGTTGGAGGAGTACGCGGATCACGTCAAAGAGGAGAAGAAAATTCAGAAGCAACAACGCAAAGACATACGCAAAGAGATCAAGGCGGCGCAGCGAAATGGGCGAGAAGAGGAGCGCACTGCGGAGGTTGTGGAGCAAGACGCAGAAGAGGAGACCGATGGAGAAGCCCCGAAAGCGCCACCTCGCAAAATCGCCGAAGTCGTTGATCAGTATGGAAAGCTTCGCTACACGGTGTATCAAGGCGTTCCGATTCCACTTGATCCTAACATCTGGAGAGACATCAGGACTAGACGGCTGCCCAAGGAGGTCCAGACTGCGCGAAAAGAGTACATGTTGAATCAGCGGGCGGAAAAGAAGGAGAGGAGGAGGCGGAGGGAGAGTGCTGCCGTGAATGCTGCGGCCATGGCAGAGGAGCAGGCTAAAGACCGGAAGATAGTCAGGGTGGAATCTAAGGCTGAAGCCCGGACCAGATGGAGAGCCTGGAAGGAGGCACAGGCCGAATCTAGAGCCAAATCCGCAATCGAACGCAAGGTCGACTCCCCAGTCGAATCGCCCGACGTCAAACCCAAGGTCGACTCCAAGGTTGTATCCACCGTCGACTCTACAGTCGAATCTACAGTCAAACCGAAGCACGAATTGAGGGACCAAGCGAAGGACGAAGCGAAGGTCAAATCCGACGTCGACCCCACGCCCGTGACCAAGAAACCAAAGGCAATTGTAGGGGTCGAAGCCCTGCTGATGGAAATCTTGCACGTGTCGCGGGCACAGAAGAACGGCAAAGGGGCGGGCAGAAAGGTTATGATGGAAGGAATCGAGGATCGCGTGTCTTTGGTGACTGTCAACACGAAAGAACCCGAGCCGTTTTCGCAGGGCGAAGTGAAGTCCGCGAGGAAGCTGGCCAGGAAGGCGTGGGCTTTGCAGAAACAGAGGAATAGGGCTTCGGAGGCTGCGAAGCGGTGGGAACGGGTTTTTAAGGGAATGGGTCCGAAGGAGATGGCGGCGATTCGCAAGTTGAGTCGTCCTTCCAAGTTGAGTAAGGACGGGACGGTGCGGTGATAGTGGGGGATGGGGGGGTTTTTTTTGACAATACTCCAAGGTACTACTCTGCTCTTGCTGCTACGTGCTAGAAACTACATCATACTTCATACTGTATACCACCACACACATGCTTTTTCTTTCATCGATGATTCGTGTGCTTGTGCTTGTGCTGTTTGTTGCTGTTGCTGTTGTTGTTGTTGTTGTTGTTGTCGTTGTTGTTGTTGTTTCTCATGGTGCTACAAAGTTTGCTTCAAGCTGTGTTGCTCGGATTACGTTACTTTTGCAAAAACACTTGATTCGCTGTTTTTCGCTGTTTCACGTGGGACGAAAGTTTTTTGTTTTTTTTTTTCCTTTTTTTGTTTTTTTGCTCTGTTCGACATACATTACCACGAGGAGGCACATGATGTGGCTTTGTCTCACTTCGCCGGAATGCGCTTTCCCGCTGTCAAGACGCGGGTGCTTGCTTGCTTGCGCGCATGTGCTACTGTCGTGGGTTAGGAGGAGGAGGAGGTGCGTGGACGTGACGTGGACTGCTGGACTGCTGCTGCTGCTGCGGTTTCTTCGCACGGCGCGCACGGCAGATTTCTGACAGCTGCGGTTGCCCGGCCTAGTTTTTTGTTTCCTCGTTGTACTTTCGTAGACGGAAGGTGGAGGCGAAGGGAAGGGAAGGGGTGTGCGAGGTGACATGTCACGTCGACAGACGGGAAGTGACGTCTGTTTGTTTCTGGTTTCTGGGATGTCGAGGAGGGCTGTGATGGACTGGACTGGATTGGACAGGACCTCGAGTTTTTGTTAATAACCGGCGCTTCTACTCACTCCTTCATTCATTCACGTTCAATTGATCACTCTGTTTTTGTTGTTGTCGTCGTCGTCGTCGTCGCACCAATTCAAAGCTGTCGATTACCCATACCGAGAGTCGGAAAAAAAAACCTGGTTTGTTTGCGCGCTGGTCGTTCGTGCGATGTACCATGCTGCGCGACGGGAATTCTTGCAAGACTTTGGAGGGTTGAAAAGGAACGGCATGAGTGTTGTTGAGCAAGATTCTTCATCATTAGCAGAGACAACAGGAGCAGGAACAGGAACGGCGAACGAGCGAAGGTTTTGAATACTCGGCAACATGGCTGGGTTGCAACTCGCAGGGCTCCTGAGACGACTATTTCCCCGCCGAACCCGTGACAGAGATGTGGAGAAAGGACCTACGAGTCCATCTACCTCGGACACTTCTTCGACTCCTCCTGCGGTGACCAGCAGCGGTTCTGCTCGTTCTCGCTCGCAGCATGCCTCTCGCACGCCCATCTCCGGCCCCACGCACAGCGAACATCACGCGCGCAACGGGATCTTCGTCCGCGACAGCATCATCGGGTTCGCAGACGGCCTGACTGTCCCGTTCGCATTGACAGCCGGGCTTTCTTCGCTGGGATCTTCGAAGATAGTGATTTTGGGCGGGTTGGCGGAGCTGTTTGCGGGGTCGATTTCGATGGGGTTGGGGGCGTTTTTGGCGGCTAAGACAGAGAGGAAGCATTTTGAGGTGGAGGAGAGGCGGGAGAGGAGGGAGGTGAGAGAGTGTCCTGGGGAGGAGGAAGAGGAGATTTATGAGATTTTGGGGGAGTATGGGATTTCGAGGGGGGAGGCGAGGGGGGTGGTGGAGAGTTTGAAGAGGGATGAGGAGGCTTGGGTGAAGGTTTGTTCTTTTCTTGTCACCGGTCTTGTTCGGGCTGGTCGGCTTCTGACATGGTCTGTGGAAGACGTGCTGACTGGTTGCAGTTCATGATGGATTTTGAGCTCAAGTTGGAGAAGCCGGGGTTGAAGGTGGCGTGGATGGAAGGGTTGGTGATGGGTGTCTCGTATCTGTTTGGTAAGCGGGACGAGGCTCATGATCATCGTCCTGTCATCATCGCTGACCACTGGCACGATGCTCAGGCGGCCTGCTTCCGATGATACCCTACTTCGCCACCAAAGACGTCAACGATGCTCTGTTCAGCTCCATCGGAGTCACCGTCTTCGTCCTGCTCGTCTTCGGATTCGTCAAAGCCAAGGTCACGGGCTGCTGCGTCAAAGACTCGGCAGTTGGCGCCGTGGAGACTTTGGTCATCGGAGCTCTTGCGGCAGGTGTGTCGTATGGCATCGTCAGAGGAGTCAACTCGTCGAAGATGTTTGACGCTTCCGACCGCGCGCAACCAATCACGAGCAGCGCATTGGGGTCGGCAGTGGTAGTGTAGGGTGTGATGGACTGACCGACGTGCTGGGACAGACCATGTGGTGGGATCAGCGCCGATGCGAGGCTGCAATTGCCATGCTTTAGTGTCCTATGGAAGAAAGTTTCTACTTGACTACTGTGTGACGAATGGGAGAGGTAAGCGTCAGCCGCGGATGACCACGTTGGCGGCGTGGTGTAGTTTGGTGGTGGTGGAGGTGCGAGGTGTGGAATGGGATTGGTGCGGGAACGGGGAGCGGCGTTCGGCAGTGGTGCCTGCAGGCTGCAGGCTGCAGAGATGACATGCATGGCCTCGACGGGAAGGCGCAGGCACGGACATGTCATGATGACTCCACCGAGGGTGTGGGAAGACGCGGTGTTGACGGGGCGTAATCATAAGTATCAAAAAGTAACTAGTGGTGTGAATGCGGAGCGGGAGAAGTGAGACGGTGTGTTGCGGCGACTGGGCGGACTCGTGCATTGATTGGCTTTGGAGCTGCACGTGATGTGGCTGCCTCGACCCAATCAGAACGGTGAAGCTCGGCCGACTTCATGGCAAGTGCGTGTGGCTGCTTTCCTTTCTGCCACATCACATCACATCGTGCTGCCCGATGTGATGAGGGTGACCTGGTCGCCCTTGTTATTGTGGTGATGCGGCATGCGATGCGATGCGATGCGATGCTTGGCGCGCCTTTGCCGTGTGGACGCGCGCGCCGGAGACGGACTAGAATACCACTTGGTCGGACTTGGTGCCGTGCCTGCTGCTTTGGTCCTGCCACTCCTTCTCCCAGGTCGGTGGCTCTTCCTTTCTTGACCGCATCACGTCGCGTCGTTCTTGCTGCGGTGAGGTCGGAAGAAGCTGGTGTGCTGCTGTTGTTTGCTGTCTGTCGCTCGCGTTCGCCAAAATGCTCGGCTGCGTGCGTGCTTCGCTTCACTTCTCACCACGTGAACGGCGAGCCTTCTCGACCGCTGCCTTGGTCGGCACTGCTGCCGGCACGTTTGGTCGCACGCCGATCTTTTGACAGGACGACGACGACGACGACGACGACGACGACGACGACGACGACGAGGAGGAGGAGGAGGAGGGGCAGATATTTGGACATCTCATCACTAGACTTTCGGATGTTCAGTACGTGGGAATCCTCGTCGGACCACATGCACGGGAGCTGATGTGCCTGCAGACATATTCTCACCAGGTCGCGCAAATTTGTAACGTCAGCGCCGACAGATTCACATTTCGCTTCCGCTGCACCACGCTCGTTCAACAAGGCCCGGTGCTGCTTGCCTGTCCGCGACAACCTTGACGGAGTCGCCTGGCTGCTTGGATAGATGGGCACTCTGCGGGCTTCAGATAGCTGGGACATTCACCGAACGCCCGCCGTTTGTCCGCCACCTGCACGAGCAAGCCACTTTACGATGCATTCCCCAGACTGCCCGCTGCACGATGCATCTCCGCCTGCAGCTAGCGACGCTTCACCTGCCTTTCCGAAGCAGATCTCGAGCGAGAGTATCGCCTCCCTTCGGATGCTGGACCACCTGGACAGTCCGCAGTTGACGCTGCACGACTTTCACAAGTTCCAAGCTTCGCCCGTCCTCGCCGCTTCACCAGAGCTCGAGTCGCGGCGCATTCGAAGAAAGGCTTCAAATGCGAATCTTGCAACGGCTCATGCACGGTACACGGACCCTGCAGCCTACTGTTGTTTCGATGGCCCGTGGACGCCAAGCTGGATTTTGCCACGCTCGCCAGCCTCCGCCTCGCTTCACAACTTGTCGCCTGCTTCCTCGCACCAACGACCACTCACCCCTCGACCGAGGACCTACACCGCTTCCCCTTCTTTGTCTTCCACTGTCGACACACTGCTGTCTTCGCCTTTCCAGACACCTCCTCACCGAGGCGGCTCGCGCGCCGAGCACGCAGAGGACGACCGGAGCGATTGGGGTGAACCGATCCGGACGAAACGTAAGTTTGACTCTTTCAAGCGTGCAAAGCGTCTTCCGCGCCAGGCGAGCGGCGGCGGCAGCGGCGAGGGGGGCGACGGCGAATTGTGGGAGGTTTACGCGGCCGTTTTTGAGATTGAGGAGGACGCGGCACCTGTTGTCGTCGAAGGGGCTTTGAAGAAGGCAAAGTCAGTCAGGTTCGACACGCGCACTGGCACCATCTCCGACGCGCCCGTGGAGGACCTGCAAAACCCGAGAGAAGAACACCCGACTTCAGCGACCTCGCTGTCAGCAATCGACTGGCCTCTGCCGCCATCGTACTACAACTGGCAAGGCACTTTCGGTGAGTCGAGCTCGGCCTGTCTGGAGAGAAGCTCAACGCTGACTGTGCAGGTCATTTGCATACTGCAACTCCGCCCTCTACACCAGCTACCGTCTTGTACAGAGGAGCGAGCTTTGACGTGCTGAATCCGCACGCCTCACTGATTCTAGGATCACGCTGTCTGGAGACGCCAGCCGAGATTGACGGGCTTCTGGACAGCTATTTTCAACCAGACACTCAGGCAAACATGGAGCCTGAGAGCACCTACGACGAGCCTTCCCCTGGCGAGCCGGGCGTTCCCAGCGAGCATTCACGTCGTGTGCTGTACGACAACGCCAGCGATGCTCGTCGCAAGATTCTGCACATGAGTGATGCCGACAAGGGAATCAGTCCTCCACCAAAGGCTCTGCTCACTGCCGGTGCCAGTCGCAAGGTCGAGAGACCTTTCTCCGACCCTTTCGATCTGACGCTCAGCGACTCCGACAGTCACAGCACGCTGATGACCATCAACCACATCATCAAGGAAGGCCGTCGCGATGATGCGACGTCTCCTGCACGCATGACGCCACTGGGCCTGGGCATCACAGGCTCTGATGAAACTCATGCGTATGTAACAAACTCCCGTCCTTTCTCCCGTTTAAAGAGTACACTTACGAGATGTTTCTCCAAGCAGGACGTCCGAACAAACTACAGATCCGACGATCAAGGCCATACTCGACGACTACGAATACACCAGGGCGCCGTCGTCCCCGCCTGACGAGCAGCTTCAAGAGGAAGACATCGGTACCAGCCCGTCGATTGAGCATGGTCGTGGTGGTGGTGGTGCGGGCGAGACGGCCTATGAACGTCTTCGAGGTCTTCTGTCGCCGCTGCAGACTCCGAACACGGGCGGCGACAGTCTCTTTGGCGAGCACCGCTACCGCCCAGAGCCACTTCTTGCAGCACCTCTGCCCATCTACAGAGGCGTCCACACCTACGCTCCAGGTGGCCGCTACTACAACAACAGCAGTGATGTGCCGACCTCGGAGCAGAGCTATGGCAACACCAGCAACCTGCTGAACCTCACACCACGCGGCGTAAACAGCCCACCGCGCGTCGAGCTCTTTCCTTGCGATCCAGCAACTTGCACGGATCCTGCTCACATCCATGTCTCCTCTCGTGCAGAGCCATTCGAGATCTACGAGGATCCAGAGGAAGACGATCCCCCAACTCCAAGCGTGGTCCCGTATCCCGAGGACGACAAGGAGAACATCCCACCAGATGACTACGAGTCTCCTCTGATTGCTGAACGCGGGATGCATGGTGACACTGACTTTCGTCTGACCGATGCCGGCTTCCGCTTCCCCGATCGTGACGAGCATGAGAACGACAGCGATGCTGGTAACCTGGGCCGCCAAATGCCTCGTAGCTCCAGCTACTACCCCGACGATGAGGCCAGCGAGTGGGTCACCGAGTACGGCGTCTCTCAGATGGAACTCAATCCCAACTCTCGCCTCAGCGCCATGACCGACGAGAGTTATGCCGATACCAGTGACGAGTGCAGCGAGGACGATTTCAGTCCCCCACCAGCTCCACCACAGACCCCAATGTCGGAGGTTCCAGACGAATTCCCACCACCGAAGGCTGTCAACTTCCTGGGCGAGGCCAGAGACGATGTGGCGGCCGATGACGACGTCGACAGCAGACGCCGCTACCTCATCGAAGCACGCATTCGCACTCTCGAATCCAAGATCGCAAATGAGCAGGTCAATTCCAAGTACACTGGTTCGCCCAAGATCGACGGCACTCAGCGTCGAGCTGAGCTCGCGGAGCTCGAGCATTTGCGCGCGCTTGTGCCATCCGAGTCGCGCCCGTTCATGCTCAAGGCCTCGGAGTCGATGACCACTGACAAGGCGAGCGCTCAGGCCAAGTTGCAGAAAGCGAAGACCTTTGTTCGCCCTCAGTATCATCCAAAGATCAACTTCAGCCGTGCTGTTGCCCTCGGTCGTCATGAAACAGCCTTCAACTCGGGATCCGACACTCGTGGTCTACTGGCATCTCCCAGCAGTCCATCGCCATACACGAATCTTGGGTTCAACGACAGCACCGGCACTTTCATGACCGTCAACCAGGAGTCTCCCATCGATGCTCGTGGCCCGGCGACCCATCTCTGGTCTCCGTTTGAGCAAGATCCCACACATCGCGCCATCCACGTCAAGTCTCCGATCGGCAAGAAGCCACACATCATCGATATCGAGCTCGGTCCCATGAGAAGCAGCAAGTCCAAGCGCTCTCATCGTGCAGCTATGGGCAGCCAGTACGAGCCTCGTGACTTGCATCTCGTCCAGTCCAAGCGCATGTCTGATGGCCAGCTCATGGCCCGCTCTGCTGGCTGGACCATGTTCCCTCGCCAGCAGAACGTCGCCACTCTGGGCACTGCTGGGCCCAGCAACACTCCCTGGTCGTCCTCCTCGACCTACCCGATGCTCGTCAAGCCCGAGACGGAGCAGGAGCGTGACGTCCGTCTCGAACAGAAGCGCATCTCCCAACGCTTCCTCTACGGCTGCGCTGCCTTCCCGCCGTTGTCTCTCGCCTTTGGCCTCGGCTTCTTCGACGGCATCATTGCCAAGCGCTCAGGTGGCAGGATCACGGAGGCTCGTCCTTCGGAGAAACGCAGTGCGCTGACTGTCGCCCTTCCTTTGGGACTGATGTTTTGGGCTGCGGGCATTGTTGCCCTTATCGTGATGATCAATGCCGTCAAGGGCAAGGCCGGCCAGGCTTCCTCATCTTTTCCTCCCGCTTAATTGCGGTGTTGGGTTGGTAGTAGATGCTGGTTTGCCGCGTATATACATACGCTGAGATGGCGTCTCCCCACTGTAGGGAGATTGAAAAGTGAAATGCGAACGAAATGAAAATTGTTTGAAAAAGCCTTTTTTTTTCTGTGATTGTTTTTTTTTGTGACTACGTTCTAGGTTGAGACCCGCAAATGAATTGAGAAACGTAATATTGATAAATTATATAGAAAGTCTCGATTTTTACTAGGCGATTCTATCTGCAGTATGACCGGCTCCTACGGACACTGCACTGCGCGAGAGCATCTGGTCCTTGTGTTACATATCCTGCGCGATTAGTAACATTTTAGTAAGTGGCCTCTTCGTGCATAAGCGGCTTGCAGTAGCTGCTGCACTGCCCTCCTACACTACAGTCTTGAACATACAGCGGCGGACGTTCTAATTCTAGTTCAACACATGGACATCAGTCGCCATTTGCTATTGGAAACACCTAGCCATTTCGGTTGCCACCAATCATAGACCGAATACTCCATTCCAAGCAGCATCGGACGCGAATGAAAATGACCTCCTCGGCTGCACGACTGTGTCCTCTGCCGACCTTCGATAACCATTTCCGCCTCCTTAAATTCGACCGGAGTGTGTTAGACGGACCATTCGATGACTGTGTAAGGCTCGAAACCTACGAGATGGTCGATGCACCGCCGTATGCTGCCATCTCATATACCTGGGATGCTGCGAGCCCTGAGAGTCAACTACTTGTGAACGGACAAAGGACTACCGTCCGCTACAATACCTGGTGTGCCGTTAAGGAAGCGGCAATTTTGTACACGTCTGGATCGACAGCGTTTGTGTCGATCAGGCGCACCCTAAAGAGAAGACCGATCAGGTTTGGCTTATGTCCAAGATTTATCGCAACGCCTCTACCGTTCTGGTCTCGCTTGGGCCCACTTCGCCAGCAGCGGCGTTTGTCGCTGCAGAACTTGTTAAGCTTGAGCGCGATCCCAGATGGGAAGCATCTGGCCCCAACACAACCTCTGCATCGGCTGTGATGGAAACGAGGCGGAGTATCATGGCAAAATGGTTCGGAGAGTTTGGTCGCACACCTAAGAAACGCTCGGAACGTCGGCGGACTTCAGAAATCATGGCCAGACTGCAGGAGGAAACCGTCAAGGGGCTTGAAGAGATTGTGCAATTGCCATACTGGTCGCGTCTCTGGATCATTCAGGAAATTGCTTTGGCTAGCCACGTGCGACTCAGGATCGATACGCATACTGTACATTGGCGCAGTCTGTACGAGTTATTCCTCCTAACTCTGGATCACGATTCATCCGATGAATCCAATGATACCGATGATCAATCAGACATGGGTTATGCGACTGGCCACATTTCGAGTCTGCGGCCGCTTCACGTTCTAGAGTGCACAAGCAGCAATCTGCGGAGAACTTATCGACTCGGACCAAACCCTAGCAGCAGTACTTCAGAAACATCGCGGTCAGCAATGCCAAGATCCTCGAGATCGAGTCTATGGCTTATTGAGCCTCATAAGTTGGCCAAGTCATCTTGGCCAGATTCTACCGGACTACTCGAGGTCCGTTTTAGAAGTGGCGGCGGAGACATTACGATACGGGATGATGTGTGACAGCATCTTGCAAGTCATGAAGTGCGATGACCTGATGCGAGAGCTTCAAACCGCACTCGAGCTAAGATATGCAGTCGCTGGTCAGACTGCCGCTGCGTGCCTTGCCCAGCACAGGCCCGAACCACATCATCCAACTCGAATCATTCGCAGGCATCCAATGTTCTATCATCGCCTTCAGTATGACGCTATGGGCCGTATGTGCCTGCCCATCCAACGCAATGGGCCACCGCGAGGCTTGAAAGAGGAACAGTTTGGAGATGGGTTGCCAGATCGCACAACCGCGCCAGTTTATCGCCCAAGAACTTGCGGAAAGACTTTAACAGTCGGCTACATATGTAATTGGGCTCTGCCTGGCGACATAATTGCATGGAACACCCGTGGCCTCAGCACTAGGGTCGAGAGGTCTGTGGGGTTGGTTCTGCGCGCCGCTCCGAGCAACGATGTTACGGGTATGGATGTGTATTATCACATTGTTGGCCAAGCTATTCCGGCCCCCAATTGCACTGCGGATGTTCTAAATCCTCACTGTGAATACATGGGAGCAAATCCACAAGTTCCAACACATGCAGAATTACCGATCGAAATGCACCTAGACGCCGTAGACGCGCTCGTCTATGTTGGGCAAACCCTTTTCGAACCGGAAGAGAGGACGAAGAGGCCGTATACGCGCTTCTGTAGACATCCATCATCGTCATACGCGATAGGGCCAGCATGGAAGTAGTGTTCAGACACTAAATCTATGAAGTCCCAACGCACGCCTCTGCGTACATTATAACCTTACTCGTATAGTAGCTAGCTATTGATTGCGGCAAGCGTGCTCATAGTGAGGCCCACATGTCCTATGCCGTTGCTGCTTGGACAGGGGACGAGCGTGCTCATAGGGAGACGTGCATGTCTTACTTCGCAGTTGTGCGCGAGTTTTGCACCTGTGTTTCTCTGACAGTCTGACGAGGCCGGAGCCAACACGGGTGAGAATCTGCGAACAGTGCTTATATGCTTGCTTGGATGAAATTGAACGAGTCCATATCATGTTCAACGTCGGTCGCTTGCTTCTTCATGGCCGGTAGAGCACGGCCGTCCGTTGCCGTGGAGTACTGTTCGCTGTTTCTGTATCAATCAGCTCTGAAATCTTCGAAGCAGCTCGAAGAAGAGACCGCCGATTCTACGGAAAGTGGCAGAAACGAGTAGCTTAGAGCCATTGCCATGAAAAGAATTGAGCAGATTCGGAGGTCATTGAAGAGAATGCTATGCAAGTGACTGATCGCACCCAGGACCAGGACCTTTCGCAGGACAGTTGTTCTGCTCCACACACGGCCTCCGCTTCTGTCCCGAGAATTGGCTGGAATGGCGCTATAAAACGTCACGGGCATGCTGCATACATGGACCAAGGGCAAAGTCTTCTCATTCAATATCGACTTTGCCAGCCAGCCGTCAGGCAAGTAGCGCTTTCAGCTCCGAAGCTGTCGTCCAGTAATCTCTAATCGTTGGATGCTGCGGTGCAAGAGCACATCCATTCCAGCCTGCTTTCTCGCCTGCGGATGGGATTTACGAGCGTCGGAGCGGGAGCATCCTCCTACAGGTTGTTTTGGTTGAATTCGCAAGTCGATGCCATGGCCGCGGCTAGAGAGGTAATGTGGTCTTATTTATCTTGACTTGGGATGTAGTCGGCGCATAAGCAGCTCTTATGCAATGGAAGGAGTCCACCTCGAAGTCGAAGAGGTTTTCTTCGAAGCGCAAATAGCAAGAACATCGTACGTCTTGTAGCGTTACCGTGCTCTGAACATTCGTCCACCTATGTTATCGGACGCTTCGCACGAATCATACATGCTTTGAGCTTGAACCACAACTCGCACATCGAAGGCATTGTACCAGCGCGACAGAAAAGCTTCCGTACCCGGACCTGTAATCTGGGATATCTTAATTTCTCGTTCCTTGTCCTTGCCACGTCCCGACAGATTGGTTCGGTATCCCAACGAATGACTATTTATTCGAAATCTGAGTGAGCTGGTTGGTCGTCTGTCCCAGTTCGAGACGTTTCTGTTCCCGAGAAGGATGGAGAGCTTGGTGTCTACGGAGCAGAAATGTCTCAAGATCGATCTCGATCCGTTTCGTCCGACCAGGTAGTGATATTCTAGATAGGTTCTCTTTCATTTTCCAGCTCGCCCGTCGGTGTCGCTTTCGCTGAGCTGAGGTCTTGTACTCCCGGCCCTCGATCCACTATCTTCCCCGAGTCATGTCGGGTCACTGTCATGCAGCTCATCCACACTCGATTGCCGACCGAGATCTCCATGCAGGGTACGCCAAATGAAACGCCAACATCTGCACTGCGCAACGGTTCCAATGTGTGCGTACGGAGGTCAGATTGCGATTCGCGGGTGTAGAGTTCATTATTGGCCTCTTCTATGTGAAGCGATGCTCCGGGTGTCCCTTTAAAACAGGGGCAGATCTGGTTGGAATCCTTGTATTTTGTTCTCTCTTGTCAAGTAGCGTGGCTTGAATGCTTGTTCGCATGGCGTACGTTACACCTCGGGTCAGGTAAACTCATTAAGGTCCTTTGGATGGGATACTGGACAGGATTTGCGAGATTGCTCATGCGCTTGAAGAGAAAGGGAGTGTTGGTGCGCGATGCTGTTGATTGGTGGTGAGGTCGACGTTTACAGAAGACTTGATCGAGATAGAGATGTAAACAAGCAACGTAAGTTTCATCTATTACTGTTGTAACGATGATGAAAATTTCAACTATCATAGCTCTCGCCTCAAAGACACTTCAGAAGAAGAGCGAAGGTTTGGTATCATGAAAGGCATCTATCCCCAGACTGCAAATGTATTTCCCTGTTCTCATCCTCGTAATATTGGCCACGAACTCATCACGGTCTCAACCCAAGAGAGAAGCGATGATTGGTGCCAAAATACCACCCAAAGATGCAAGCAGTGGGGAGAGGGCAGTCAAAAGACCTGCTACGAGGCAGCTGAGGCCCACAATAAGTGCTGGGAGCTCCGTGGTGAGGAATGGTTGGAGAGCAACGTAGACAGAGGCTAATACATGGTCAGCATGCATTTGATATGCTAGGATGGGATGAAATGTACATACTTAGGGACAAAGTGTTAAGGACAGAACCCAGCGCTGGGTTGAGCTGCTGAAGGACAGGAAGAAGGAGGTTGGCGAGGACGATTGGACGACCATCAAGTTGACCAAGCACTGATGGAAGGTCGGCGAGTGTCTGGCGCTTCTGCTTCTGGGAGCGGGCAGCGGTGACCTTGGCGGTAGCATCGCGGACTGCTTGGCGGATGCCAGCAATGTCACGCATGATAGATTGGGCAGCAGCCTCCTTGTCCGCATCAGACGCATACTGTGGAACCGCAGAGGCGACCTGGGCTGGAATGATTGTTAGATGTAACATCGAGTAAGACAGGGCGAGAAGACTTACTCATGTGGGAGGTGAATGGCTTCAGCTGTTGGTTCAGAGTGACGAGCCAGTCTTCGAGAGTGCCTGCAGGAGCCTGGCGCTTCTCGATAGCAGCGTTCTCAACAGCAGTAGGGGCTGCCCAAGCCATAAGAGAAAGGCCTGGAAGGGCGAGAAGGGAGAACTTCATTTTGAACTTCTTTGTTGATTTGGTTGGTTTTGGTAGATGAAGTGAAGAAAATTGAATACTGTTGTTGCAGTAAGAGAGTTGTTGTTTGACGATAGAAGTAGAATGTGGTCGGGATCAGTGGTTATATGTCCATCTGATCAATTGCAAAGGCTATACAATGGTCGCAAGTGTCGTGCTAGTACAACTCAACATTGTGTTGATCACTTCTTCTTTGCTGCCGTTGTTGCATCTGCGTGCTCGCCTGCAAGTGCACTAGGATGAGCAACCATATTGTCCTGTCCGAGCTGTCGGAGGTCCACTCATCAAGGTTCAACACTGCATAGTCTGGCATCTGTTTGATGTGAAAGTTTAGGCCCCAAGCTTTAACTGAAGTAAGCGTTGTCTTGTCGATCAGAGGCGCCGTACTATGCATATCCAGCGTCGCCTAACGGAGCAAATCTCGCGGCAGCGTCGGCAGCGTGATGGATTCACCGCACAGCAATTTACTGTACAGTAGTGTCGCAGGCCCGTCGGCGGGTGCTCCGGAAAACAAGTGGATGCTGCTTCTAAACGCTAGGCGAGTACGTACGGGTTGATGCTACTGTAAGCTTTGACTTGCAAGCCAGCCGCCCGGCACCGCCAACCGCTATTGTGCAGATCTCACCATGTAAAGGGGCGAAGGTGCTGTCTGGCGGATTTTTGTGGATATGCGAGTGGTGTGGAAATCATAGCCTGTTCATCAGCCGCGGCGGGGGGGAAATGCGGCCAGACATCCACACGCCAACTCATGCTGTGCTATGCTTTGCTTTGTTCGCCACTTGCGAGGGATTGGGTGTAATAGCTTCAGCTGGCGCTTCGGCGGTTCAAAAACGGGCGAACATCCATCGAAGGAATTGCACGAGCATCCCTCTCTGATACGGCATGTGGAAGGCACATGCGATTGATAACGATGTCATTACGATCGTCGCCTTCGGGGTCGTGGCAGTGCCGTGCGAGCACCATCTCAGCATCAAGTTGGTTTGGTCGAATGATGCACCGAAGCTCTCAGCGGCGTCAAATCTGCATTTGGCGTGTCCTCGTTACATTGTCGCCGGGTGCCAGCGAGAGCTTGTGATCATTGTTGGGGCGTGGGAGGATTTTGTTGACGCAGAGCTCTGCAGTCGCTGATCCAGCAAGTGTGTTTTCCCCCTTGGCGCTAGCGAGGGATCAAGAAACAGTGTGCGCTACTCAGCACTCGCTTGGGTGAGTTCAATGACTATTCTAGGGCACAAGCCCCCAGGCGTCATATCATTACCGCATGCGGACGATGCGTAAGAGACTGTCCAGTCGGGAGCATGGAAAGTAGCGGACACACCTCCGCGGTTCATACTTGGCCCCAAAATCATCAGCCAGTCCTTGCGGATCGGTATTCTTATCTGCGCAATCGTGAGACTGTCCGCGGAGGCAGCAATCGAACCGTCACTTCGCTCATGCTTGCCGTGTGCTGCTGCTTGGAGCCAACGAGGATTCTAGCAGACGCAGCATATGTGTAACCTCCAGGCAGATCTTCGAAAGCATCCACAAGGTTGCCGGCGGAAAACAATGCCATGTGGCTGAAACGTTCCAGCTCCGTGGCACCAATGCCCGGTAGGTTATGTCCATCGTCGGCAATTGGACATTCGCATTCGGATCTGAGCTGCACGCTGCTCATCGGACGGTCTGCTTCTTGGCTCTTCTGCGTCATGGCAGCTTGCGGATTGCAGTCTTGGGTAGGAGTGTACTGGCCAGAGTCGTGCCTTCCAGCTCGTGCTGTGAATACTTTCACCTGCAACCTGTAGCTTGTAGTGCGGATTCACATGCGGCCAAGCTGCCGAATTGCTGTTCCCGGCTCGCCACGGATTCCTTGACGATCGATCAAACGTGTTGTGGTGGCAGCGGTGATCATGACACGCCGGGCGTTGTTGGCAAGATGATGGCGTGCTGGTTGCAGAAAGGTGAGATGCGGTGAAATGTATGGTGGCGGCGTGGTAGTTCTAAAGTCGCCAAGTTTTCACCTCAAGGGCAGCGGCCTGAATGTACAGATGTATCAACCTCGCAACTTCGTGTTTCCGCGAAAAGGCTACTTTTCCGGATTATTTCTTCGATTGCGTACGCAACGATGCGTTATTATATTCGATACTATAGCTAGTCTATACGTCGAGAGTCTCTCCTTCGATTCCTAGCTTATAGAAATATAGATATATAGTATATTATTCGTATTTCGAAGAATTCTCTCGATTAAAATCGACTTTTTTATCGTATTTCTTTATTTTATCTACGTAGGGATGCTTATATCTACTAAATACTATAGTCCTAGTATGGAAGAAAGCTATCTTTATCGTTTCTAAAGTTTCTATAGCTATAAAGACGATATAGCGTTCGTATTTCGAAGAAATCTCGCGATCGAGAGCGACTTTTCCTCGTCGCAAAGTTATCGTTCGGCTGCCGAGAATTTTAGGGTCTAATTAAAATTTTATTAACTATTAATTAATATTTGTTTAGCGTTTAAATATATGCTATTTTTAAGATCCTTCTTATAAAAGATTCTTGCTAAATTTTAATTATTAAGCAATAAAATTTTAATTAGACCCTGAAATTCTCGGCAGCCGAACGATAACTTTGCGACGAGGAAAAGTCGCTCTCGATCGCGAGATTTCTTCGAAATACGAATACTTTATCGTTTCTATAGCTATAGAAGCTTCGGAGACGATAGATTAAGAGTCGCTTTATTATTTTATATTCGAGAAAAGTATATAAAAGTAGAGGTGCATGCGCAAATAGGGTAAGTATATAGAAAATACGAAAAACCGAAAACACGAAGTTGCGAGGTTGATACATCTGTACATTCAGGCCGCTGTCCAAGCCTCAGGCATCACATCTACCAACGCACATTGCCTGGCCTGGCCGAATTCTTCAATCATCACACTTCCAGAATCCTGGACTCTGGTAATGTACCTTTCTATCGAAGACGGTGAACCAAGACGCCCAATGTCCAATCCTTCGCTGATCTTGAAGATAGAATAGTGGCTGTAGAACAACATAACAGAGAGCCTTTCGGGAGCACGGCCCAACAAAGCGCGTGGTATTCACCTTCACCACGCCACCGACGCCACTCCAACCTTTCCTCTCTGCAGCTTTGTAGACGGCGTCAGAGATTTTGCATCTAATCTCGATGCGGGGGAAAGCAGCAGAGTGGCTCGCTTTCATCCGACTTGACTCGGAGCATGCCTTGCCTGCCCCCTGGACCGCTCCAGCTCCATACATCCATCCTTACGATCACCACCAACGTCACGCCGACTGCACTGCATCGTGGCTTGCAGACTTGCAACACCAAGTGCCTATCACTCGATCGACCCTCCAGCGCAAGTCATCGGGCACCTCACGCCCAGCCGTCAAAAGCTCCGGGTGCTACGACACTATTCACGAACGACGTCCTTCTCACTCAATCTCCCACGCCATATCCTCCCGATCTCGAATATACGGCACAGGTGCATCCGCCCCATACTTCACCTGCCCCATCGTCCTTCCATTCCCCAAGAACACAAAAATGTTATCCGGATTGCGATACTCCATCTCGTAATGCTCGAACCGTGGCCGTTTCATAAACTTCAAATGGTGCAGCATGCTCCCCGGCTACACGTACACTCTGCCATCTTTGGTGTTGTCTCTGTACCAGCTCTTGCAATCTTCGGCCCAAATGGAATGTTTGGCGTGCCACGCGTCCTCGTACGCGTTCAATTGGTCCGTAATGCGTTGCTTTGGGTGCAAAGACTTGATGTGGTCTTGTTGGAGTTTTTGGCAGCATTGCAGCATGTACTCGATTTGGACTTCGTGGGAGGGGAGTGCGCAGCCTTGGGCCCAATTGCCGCGTGGGCCGTTGGTCACGAAGTAGTTTGGGAAACCTGGGTGTGCGATTGAGGCGTAGATGTTGGGGCCGAACTGGTCTTGCATTACTTGGCCGTTGAGGCCGGTGAGCTTGAAGTGTGGCAGGTACTGGACATCGAAGCCGGTGGCGCAGATGAGTATGTCGACTCGCACGTCTTCGCCGGAGGAGGTGACGAGGCCGGATGGAGTGATTTTGAAGGTATGAGTTTCTGCTGGAGGTCTTCACGTCCGTCCAATCGCTCGCGCATCGTGTGCTGCACGTACTCCCTGAACTTGACATTCAGCTCACTGCCTCGATAGAACATGTCCCATCCTCCGACGATCGACTTCTCCATACGTGTTCGGTAATCTTGTAGGTATGCCGGGTCGTCATGGAATCGCTGCTTTTCCTTCTCGGTACAGTAGTATTTGCCTGCTGCGGCATTCGCTGGATCCATGGAGTCCGGATCGGCCTCTTTGTTGTCTATACTGGCGCCAAATTGCGGAGCAATATATGTTACGTTTCGCATAAACACCGAAAGCTTCGATGCTGTGGCAGCGACATGGGGCACAATCTGGATTGAGCTTGACCCAGTACCGATCACTGCCACTCTTTTGCCTGCCCACTCCAGATCTTTGGGCCACGCAGCGAAATGGGCCAGCGTGCCTTGGAACTCGTGCAAGCCTTCGATGGCTGGCCATTTCCACTTGGTAAGTACACCGGAACCGTTATGGAGGACGTGGCAGGTGTCGTAAAAGGTGCTGCCGTTGATGCGGTTCTTTAATTCGACTTTCCATTGGCCTTGGAGATCGTTCCACTCTGCGCTGATCACTTCTGTGTTGGTCTTGACGTACTCTTGCAGGTTATGCTTGTCGTAGAAATTCTTGAAGTAGTCCTGAATTCTGGACGGGTCAATGAGATTCCTGTCTCTTGCGTGGGGCACAAGAACTTACGCTGGGGCGTAAGCGTAGTACGAGGTCCAATGGGGATTTGGCTGTGGTTTGAAAGTAAGCATCAATCGAAGGATACTGTTCAACAGGGGAACAGGGAACCACTTCCGCACCTCAAACGGAAAAGTGTAAGTGTGCTTGTGCCGCAAGCGTTGCGAAGTGTATGACATGCAATATTATTTGGGAGATACTTGGGGATCAAAACTATGTGATAGGTGAAGCGATGGGCGTGAAGCACGATGTCTCTTATGTTAGTAGATGCGAACAGCCAGGGCGGGTTTTCCTGGGCAAGTGAGGTCAGTGCTGACTATGGTGACCTCAAAAGGGGAAAAAAGGTTGCACCTGGCAGACAGCACATTTACTTCCTACAATCATGTTCACAAAATGCTCGAACAGCTGCTCTTGTTTTCGGTTGAGAAACGTTACGATGTAATGCGGTCTTGAGCGAGGTTTTTACTGTCGGCTGCAAAAATCTTCTGGTCCCAAAGAGAACTGTTTCCCAAAATAGTATGAACTGACCTGGCTGAAGAAGCATCCAATCTGGTCCATATCCTTTTTGTGAACGCATCATTATATGCCAAGATTACCTGATCGTCAGACATCGGCCTCTGTCGCCATCTGGTACGCGCAAATGCAAAGGTTGCTGCCCTGCAACATCTTCACTTCACCTTGCTCTGTTCTGCTGTTCCATTTCAATCACCACCGAAGACAAGCAAGCTCTGGATCTTGACTTTACCAAAACCGCGCTCGTACAACGACTGCCGTCCACGGTGAGCAGGGAATTCAGCGATGATCAGGACATTGACATTCTCAGCAGGAACGCCCGCTCTACCCAATAGCTGCAACATGGCACCGAGCGTCTCTCCGGTGGCAAGCACATCATCCACCACCAGAACAGTCGAGCCTTGAGTTACCGCATTCCTAGACATCTCAATCTTCTCCTCTGTTGAGTCGTCGGGTCCTGAAGAGGAGATAAACGAGGGGGGTTTTGTGACAGAAACCGTCGGCGGAGGACGCTTTCCAGCTTTCCGAATCACTGCCAGCGGAATGTTGACCTGGGTAGCCAGTGATGAACTGAACAGAAAGCCTCCTGTCTCACAGCAAGCTATTGCGTCGATCTGGGCCCAGTCGCCCGCGAAGTGCTTTTTCAGCAAAGACGTACAAAGGCTCAGCCCGCCTGGCTGTTGAGCGACTCCGAGCACGTCGCGATATGCTATGCCCGGACCCGGGAAGTCGTAGAATGTGCGCACCATACCTTCCAGGCAGCTCACGTCTTCATCGAATAATGGAAGCAGACACTGTTTCAAAAATCTGGCTGCTGCCTCATTCCCGGTCGTGTCATTGTTGAAAACGAAGCTAGGGCAACTGTTGCTGTCTTGGCCTGCTTTCGGAACAGCATTATCGCCATCTGCACCACTTGTTTGATCATCTGGTGCTGCACAGCTTCCACGGGCTTGCTGAGTGATCTTGCTAGCCACAACTCTCACTTCGAGCAGTCTACTGTCGGAAACCAAGTGTGAGAAAGTTGCAAGCGGAGCTTCATCTCTCATGCCGGTGATGAAGAGAACGTCCACATCACTGGCGTCCTTCACCACTCCCAAGAAGTGCTTCTCTGGCAACTCGGGTTTCAGTTGTAGCTGGTCTTGGAAGTACTTTGTCAAAGGTGCTCGATGTTGCTCTTTGTACGCACGATCTTCGAGCAGGCGCTTCAGGTCAGCTCCTGTGGCTGCCGCATACCCATGCTTGGCGGAGTCACTGATACTGGCTGTGCGCGCCGTAAGGCTTGTAGAAGCATCGGCAGTAATGGCAGAGACCCAGAGCTCGGCGCTGTGGTCCTTTCCAGCGCAGCTTTCGCCTGTGACCAGGACAATAAGTTTTGGTGCTATCGGCGCTTTCGGCAAGGGGCAAGCGAAGGAGAGAACATTTTCTGGATCGTACTTGGACTTGAGCTGAGCCAGGCGAGGGCGATTCTGTCCAAAAGCTTTGGCTGCCAGAGCAGAATCTCGTGGATCTGGCCCAAGATCGGCGCTGTAGACACCACTGCTCACAGGAAGCAACTTGTTGGCCAGATTATACACTCACTGTACGGCTGCTTGAGAGATGGCTGTGTTATCTTTGTTGCGGTCCCAGACTCCAGTAATCACACATGCAAAATCCCAGTCACGGCATCCAAAAGCTGTAGCGGCTGCTGGTACGTTGCCGACTGCTCCTCCACCTTGCAGAAGATGGAAGTAGCATTGTGGCGAGGGCCGGACTTTCATTGCCGAAAGCAGAGATTTCACAATTTCGGGCGTTGCAATATGTTTGAGGAAGACACAACGCTTGAACGACGACGTCTTGCCGCCAGCATGCCCTCCGTGCATCCCGGACATATACATCTCTGTGTCAAAGAGACCGATGCCGTCCACGATTCGAGAGCTGTATTTCTCCTCGAAAAGTTTGCTAGCCACTCGTATCCATTCGTCATTACGCTCAGTGGGCTCGCCAGTGAAAGTATGGCACATGCTGATGCCAAGATGCAGTTGGTCGCGTTCGCTGTACAGATATGCATCTGCAGAGCAGTGTCGAGGAAGCTTACTAGCTATGAGATGATCAAATGCTGCGAGTTTTCGTTCCACTTCATATTCGTCGTTCAGCGGCACGATCCAGTTATGAAGTGCGAACTTCCCTGCACGAACAGTCTTGAAAGTAACGCTGACAACAATCCCAAAGTTTGTTCCAGCGCCTTTCAGCGCCCACATCAGATCGCTATCGTAATCCACGCATGTAGCATTGCTAGGACGATACTGAACCGGTACTTGACCGACGCAGAATAATTGTCCCGAGGCGACGCTGGCGATCACAGCACCAACAATGGCATCACACGCCAGCCCATGCAGTCGAGCAAGGTGGCCAATGCCGCCTTGGAGCCAAAGCCCTGCCCCGACACTTGGACGAGATCCGAGTGGCACAGTCAAGCCGGCAGCCATGGTGGTGCGAATGACATCTCCAGCCTTGCAGCCGGCGTCAACGATGACAAAAGTGTCTGATTGGAATGTCGACGATGTTTTTTGGACAGGTGCAACAATGTGTACTTTGTTGAAGGCACCCATATCGATCGCAACGACATTGGGCTGTAAGCAATGCCCACCGTGACCACCACCCACAATGGTCAGCCGGGTGCGGTTCTTCAAGGCCCAGTGAACGCAGTGCTGAATGTGCTGGATCTCGTGTGGCTTGACAATCAATGCGGGTCGGTGCTGGCGGGCCTCTCGATTTTTGACCAGGTAGTCTCCAGTAACCGCTGGCATCTTATCTGTGAGCTCATCCAATGTGGTAGCATGCTTGGTGAAAGTCATCATGATGTTGGGTGCGTCAAAACACAGACGATCTGGATAAGAATGTTCGCTACGCCCGTGGAGCCGGCATACGCTGCGCCATTCCTTTTGAATCGCTTCCTTCTCGTCAACATCTCGTACGACGACACCTGCCGCGAAACGAGCAAAGCAGTCCAGGTCCTTATCCTTGTCGGGCACACGGAAGACGCCGTTTGGGAAAGAAGCTGTAAAATGGCACACCAAGCCGTCCAAGTGAAGCGACCCATGTCGATGAAATATCACGACCATTGCGTCTTCTACCTCCTCGTTGAGCATTTCAAGCGCTTTCTCGACGTATTCGCTTTTTGGCTCCATGCCATACATGCTGTGGCAGAATAGAATGACATCGAATTTCTCGGCCTTCCCAGTAGCATCGGCTTGTGTTTTGCTCTGAAGACAGAACGGAGCTGATTGAATGTTTGGCGCGCTCATCAGCGACGGCAGTAGGGATGATGTGGGTGAGGAAGAAGAAAATGATTGCCCCAGCTGCCTGGCGAAGATCTTGTTGGGTTCAAACGCGGCGTATCTCTTGATCTTGTGTTTCTGCCGATCCGGTAGACTTCCGAGTACACTTCTTGGACCAGGTCCGATCTCTAGGACGGCTAGTTGAGAGTGAGACTTAAGCAGATGCGCCAGTAATTGGGAAAGTTGAGGTATGATGAATTCGTCATATGTTGCTTTTCCGATGTCATGTGCGATAGCGGTGAATCCCACGTCGTACTCAGCGTCCGAAAGCGGTCGGGTAGCGGATTGTGTTGTTTCGATGACTCGCCGCCGAAGAGCGTCCTTGAGAGCACTGACTGTCTCCATGTTGGCTCTGTGCGACAGTGATGAGGTTTGCACCAAGACTTGATTAGGCGTAAGTAGTTGAATTTGGAATCTTTATGGAGCCGCCGGGCAGATCGGTGCACAAAGAAGGTGTTTGCTCGAACAACTCTTCGCCGGCTCATTGGCCTGCTTTTATTCCATGGGGTGGTACAGCAAACGGCGACAAACGCAGAGAAAGGGGCGGAGTGTCGTAGATAGACGGTCGAGCGACAGCGCTTGCAACACCAGATACTTGCTTGAACATTCTCGAGGCAACTTATCTCGCCAGGCTCTTAAGAGATTGCGTATTCCAAGGGACATGTTAGGACGAATGCAGATCACGGGGCGCGGGCTGTCTACTATGTTTGACGCTGCTTGTTGTATGCCGCTAAACATATTCCAAATGCGCTCGGGACCATCTATGCAATTCCCATTGGTTAATTACTTGTTTTGCCAGAATTAAAGCGACAATTAACGCGATGTGTAGGCAAATCAATGGAAGGAAGACACATAAAAACGTAGCACACGACGTTCCCGCTCAGACGCTTCCCGGGCTCGAACGCCGCGAGCTAACATGGCCAGCACCACGAACTCGTTCGCAACTGGCAACGACACGAGCTCTGACCACAGTGAGCTCATCGATGATAACGCAATATCTTCACTGGCGCGCTCTGATGACAACTCTGGCCGCATCGTTCCAGGAGAATTCAATGCCGTCCAAAGTGCGTCCCGGCAGCCAGATGACTACGTTACCGAGTCGTCTATCACCGCCATCAAGGGACTGAGCAAGCTAGCTAGCCTCAAAGAACGTGTTCATGGTGATCCTGAGCAAGCAAAGACGCGACTGGAGAGGATGTGCGGCGCAGTGAGAACACTCATTGAGTGTGTGGGAGAAGAGCCCGACCGCGAGGGTCTGCTGGCCACGCCGTTGCGGTATGCTGAGGCATTATTGTTCCTGACTCAAGGGTACCGGTGCGAAGTTGAGAAACTCGTCAACAACGCGCTGTTCCGTGAAGAACACCATGAGATGGTGATTGTGAAGGACATTGAGATCTACAGCATGTGTGAGCATCACCTCGTGCCCTTCACTGGGAAGGTACATTTTACTTGAATTCTGATCATTTGGTTCCGACGATTAATAACGCTCTGCGCAGGTGCACATCGGGTACATCCCAAACGGCACAGTCATCGGTCTGTCCAAGCTTCCGCGCATTGCTGAGATGTTCTCGCGTCGACTGCAGATTCAAGAGCGTCTTACTAAGCAGATTGCTTATACCATCAACGACATTGTCAAGCCCAAAGGCGTCGGAGTTGTCATGGAGTCGTGCCATCTGTGCATGGTTATGCGCGGCGTCGAGAAGACAGGTACTACCACTATTACAAGCTGCGTGCTTGGCTGTTTTGACGACTTGAAGACACGAAACGAGTTTCTGAGCCTCGTTGGCATCGGCAGGCTATAAGTCTAGACAGTAAAGCGTACACATTTATGGGGTGGGTGTGGCGGATTTTTAATACCAAAAGTGCAAAAACCCAAAAATAGATTCAAGTATTAGGCTAAGGACAAATCGTTGTCGTGCTGCTATAGTCTTCCGTTCTGCGTCGTCGTCGTCGCGATTCTACGTCGGCGTCGCAATTCTATATCGTCGCCGTAATATATATTACTATATTATTTTCTATATTATCGTCGCTGTTCTAACTAACTAATAGTAGAGTAGTAATTAATACTAATAAGCGGAAACTATATAACTTAGTAGGGCAGAGGCCTATAAAAACTCGTTATCTAGTAATAAGCGAATAATATACTACTCTAAGGTACTATCTACGCGTAGCTAGAACTAAATCGCTCTAGAATCGATAGGTATAACCGTACTTATAGTATTAGTAATCTATTAAACCCTTATATCTAGTTATATAGTTACTAGTATAGACCTAAACCTATATATACTAAAATCGGTAGCTTATTATACGTACGCTAGTTCTAGTAAGGGCAGCGGTGTTATACGATATCCGCTCTTATATTATATTGTCTCTCTAATACTAGAGACGCCTAAAAGACCTATAGGCGACGCCGAGACCTTATTCTATATCTAGAAGACGCTAATTTCTAACCTAATAGTAAGGTAAACCTCTCGATACGTTACTTCTTAATATTAGGCCTTATACGCTTAACTTTCTAATTCGTTCTAATCTTAAAGTCGTAAGGTTCGAGTAGCGAATAGTTAAGATAGAGGCTAAAAGGTATAAGTATCTTATTATTATAAATAAGAGGAGGAATCGTTATACTAGAAGTCTCTAATAATACGACGGGTAGTAGATAGAGAGGCAAATCGCTTTCTAAAAGTATCTAATTATAGAAGAAAAGTCGTAAAGAGTATAGATAAAGTAGTAAGGTATCTAATCTCTTCGAGTCGCTCGAAGGCTCGTTATTAATATCTTCCTATCTTCCTTCTTATTCGATCTCTTTTTCTTCTTTTATTTTATATTCTAAGTACTCTTAGCTTTTTAGAACCCCTATTAGAACCGTAGTAGGCTACTAGTTAATATATCTCTCTCTTACTCGAATATCTCTTTAAAGATATAGCGCGGATCGCGAGTAACGACGTAGTTCCTATCTCTACTAGCTATATTAGCTCCGAACGATAGCGTATACTCTTCGAAGAGCGTAAGTTACTTAAATATCTTCCTAGAGATATAGTATAGATCGCGAGCAACGACGTAGTTCCTATCTCTACTAGTCGTATTAGCTCTAAACAATAGCGTATACTCTTTAAAGAACGTAAGTTACTCGAATATCTTCCTAGATATATAGCGCGGATCGCGAGTAACGACGTAGTTCCTATCTCTACTAGCTATATTAGCTTCGAACGATAGCGTATACTCTTTAAAGAACTCGAGATAACTCGAGGAAATACTACTACGCCTTCTACCGCGTGTCTAGAACTAGTTTAGAAGTCGTTAGAATCCTTAGAATTCTTTACTTATCTAATTTTCGTAATTTTATTTACTTCTAGAAAGTTATAGTTTATTAGAAGACTATATAAACCTACTACCTAGCTAGTAGCTAATTAGAAAGTCGGTAATTCTAGAATTAAATCCTTAGAACGCGTTATATATTTGCTATCCTATATAGAGGTTAGAATAGGTCGGGACGGGTCTAGGTCGGGTTTAGGACCTAAATATATAGAACTATAATAGTTAGGTCGGGTTCTAGCTAGTTCCTACCTAGTTCTAGACCTATCTAATAAATATAAGTATTAGATAGGTCCGACTCGGGTCTAACGATAGGTCTAAAGATAGGTTCTAATAGAAATATAAGATTCGATAGAATATAGTATAGAAAATCGAGAGTTATAAATAAATAGAAACTAAAGGAAGTAGAAAGTATAGAAAGCGACGAGTTTTAAAGGCATATTTAATTTAATATAGCAAATTATACGATTTAGTATAACTATAGGTATACCGACTACGAATACCGACTATAGTAACCTCTTTACTTATAACGATTTTTACTATATATACCCTTTATAGTTATAACGATTTTCCTTATATATACTATAGAGATTTATCTCTTACTAAATATATTAATTCCCTAAGACGAGAGTAGGCTAATAATAAACTTTATATCCTTCTACTAAATAGTTACTTACTTTATATAAATCGTAGTAACGCTAGTACCTATAATATAGTTAATATCGATCGAAAATAAAATAACTAGGAGTATATATACTTAAGAAGAGATAGACTAGAGCACTCTTAGCGGCTTCCTATAGAGTACTAAGGGCGCTCGCCTACTAATAGTAACCTTCTTAAGAAATAGCTAAGCCTTTAAAAACGTCGAAGTAAACTTCGCGAACGAGATAGCTAAAGAGTAGCTTTAGTATAAGTAGATCTATAGACTTCTAGTACTTACGGATCTCTCGAAGCGCGATAGCTAGAGTATAAGTTAGTAATACTAACTATATATACTAACTATATAACTTACTACCTAGCTTATAGTAATAAGTCTTCTATATACTAGCTCTACGAGCTAGATCTCCTCTATCTACTACTACTATTTTAGCTAGTACTTTTCTAGCCGTTCTCTTTTTAGCTAGTCCCTTTTTCGCTACTTGTTTTCTACCTAGTAATCGTTTTCTACCTACTACTCCTCTAGCTACTACGCTACTATTTATTCTATTATTTACTATATCTCTATCTACTATATTTCTAGCTACTACTACTACCGCTACTATTACTATATTATCCCTCTCGATCTATCTCTTATAAGCTATTTAGTAAGCGAGCTTCTACTTATCGAGACGACGCCGACTACCTAGTATAGTTTTCTATAGAGCCTTCCTAGAAAGCTAAGAGGAAAAGGTAGGCGATATAATACTCTCGTCGCTATTACTCTCGTCGCTATTACTCTCGTCGCTATTACTATCGTCGATATTAATAACGGAGCCGTTATCTTCGTTATTTCTATTATTGCCGTTCGCGTTTCTATAAGAACTATTCTAGTCGTTTCTACTAGTAGCCCCTTAGTCGTTACTATTATAAGCGAAGGAATTAGAAATTAAAGGAGGAGAAGTAGAAGCGCTATATTAGTCGAAAGAAGGCGCCTAGTTACTAAGAAGTCTAGAGTCGATATTACTATTATCTATAAGAGAGTTTTCGAGTAGAGAAGAGTTTCTAGATAGAGAAGGAGTAGACGCTATATCTCGGCTAGAGAAGTATTACTCGGCGAACTAGCTAGGCTTATTAGTAGGAAGTTAAGCTATCGTAAATATACGAAGGAGCGAGAGAAAAGCGCTCGATTAAGCTACGATTAACGTATATAGTAGTATCCTTTATATATATAATACGAAAATTCGTTAGAAGATATAAAAAAGAAAGGCGATAATAATAGGCTAATAAAGCGCGACCGCCGATAAGTTCTAAGGAGGTAGAGGTAGTAGTATTACTAATAGTTTAGTAAGAGTATATAGGTTAGCTAAGGCGGACGTTAAGCTCGCTAGCGCGCTAGCTATAGCTTTACTCGCGCTATATATATTAATTCTAAGCTTTTAAGTATAGTAACGTATACTAGGCTCTTTATAGTTAGTAATTATAGTCGGCAACCTAGTATTATATACTTATATTATTATTCCCTCCTTTGTTCTAGCTAGTAAACTAGTAGCGTAGATAACTATATAGGTATATATCCTTTACTTATAGAGTAACGCGCTTCGCGTAGATTGCTAGAAGATTAGAAATCTCGAACTTCGTAACGAGAAATACCTCTACTACTTCCTATAAGTATTTAAGTGCTACTACCTAAATTCTAATAATATCGCTACTAGTTCTATCTATTATAATCTTACGAATAACGCGCTAAAAAAAGACTCTTCGGATATATATAGCTATTATTCGCTAAAGCTTATAAATCTCTCGTAAGGCTACCGTCCCTAGCTTTAACTACCTTTTTAAGATACTAGACTTACTAGCTCTCGTTCGTCGCTATATCGTCCTTATAGCTATTACTTTTTTCCGTAGAACTACTATCTTCCTACGAGTCTCGTCGTCTAGTACTATAGCCTTTAGTAGCCGTATTCGCTACTACTTAATAGCCTTATTTCCTACGCGTAGAGGTAGTACTAATAGCGGTATATTAGTATCTATATTACGATATACTCGTAGAGAAGAGCTCGAGTTAAACTCTATATTAAAGTCTACTTAGGAAATAAAAGAAGGTATCGAGTAGTATAAATAGAGATATCGAAGAGTTAGAAGGAGTAAATAGATAGAGGTATAAGAAAGAAAAGCTAGAGTAGATAGGAGTACTAGAAAATCGTATACGACCGCCGGAATACGCGGGCCTATAAAGGGAGAGTTAGAGTTTAATAGCGCTATATAGTAGAACTATATCGTATTCTACTACTATATTAGGACACCTCTACCGATCTTTACCTAGTAGAAGTTATAGTTACGCGAACGCTATAATCGCTTCCGCTACTCTATAGAATATAGTAATAGACGCAAATATTTACTATAGTATAGATTATATCTAGGTATTATATAGATAATATCGACTATAGTATATATATTTTATTATTCGAAGTTCTCTACGAATATATAAAAGACTATAGAAGGGAAAGAGCTAGACTTACTAGTACTTTATAGTATTACTAGTTAAGTAGTCGTAATATAGTAGTAGAATAGAAAAATAGACTCTCTAGCCTACTTTTATATCGAGGAACCGAGTCGTTATAATAGTAGAAGAGAAAAAATAATTATTAATACTACTTTAATATTAAGAAAAGGAGCGGTTATTAATAGTATAAGCTAAGAAGTAACTATTAGCGCCGAGGAGACTAGTAGTCGTCGATAGTATAAACTAAAAAGCAATCGTCTACGCTAAGAAGACGAGCGGTCGTCGATAATATAAGCTAAGAAGTAGCTATCTACGCTAAGGAGATAAGTAGTCGTCGATAGTATAAGCTAAGAAGTAACTATCGGCGACGAGTAGACGAGTAGTCGTTAAGGGTATAAGTATATAGTAGTTACTCTTTTCGGCTAGTAATAGTAAGGTTAATCTAAGTAACGTATACGATAGATTCTAGCTCTAGAGTACGTCTATAGCTATCGCTATCTATATATAGTCGTATATATTAGTATACGCTATATTAGATAAGCGATATATTATATAATATCGCTAACTATAGTAGCCGACTACGGTATAGGAAGCTAAACTCTACGTATAGAGGTAAGCTAGTAGCTAGGTAGGAATAGCTACGTACTAAGCTTCTAGCGTACCTAAAGCTAGAATTCGTTATACTTAGCTCCTACTATAATAACTACTATCTTAACCGCCGCTATACTTATATTACTATCGAATTTTAAGCGTATATTTACTATATACCTCGCGATACTTATCTCTTCTTAGTAATCGAACTTATAACGATAGTATAATAAAAGCGACGTCCGATAAGTACCGCGCCCTCTAATAGTTTATAGAAGCGTCTCTATCTTATAAATAAGGATTTAAATAGTATAAGTACTTCTATACTTTAGATACGACTAGGCGCTATAAGGAAAGATATAGATACCTACTCTTCTAATTCTAATACTCTTCGCGAGCGTAGCTAGCGTATAGATATATCGCCTAAGAGAGCTATAGTAGATAAGTAGCGCAAAGCTAGAAATAAGTCCTTTACTTAGTAAAAGAAGCTTTTAATCGGCTCTAATAATATATAGAGCTCTCTATCGAAGGAGTAGTAGTAAAAGAAGATTAAGGCCTAAAGAGAGAAGTACTATACTTAGTACGACTAGATAGCGTAAGTAATAATCTATATAGTCGGCTAATATAGTCGGTAGTACTAACGTATAATAGGGACGATAAGAAACGTAAGCGCGCGTAGAATAGGCCTACTATATAAGTAGCGAACTAGAATAAAGAAAGCTTTTATTTTAATATTAAGAAGGAGAAGAGCGCGGACGACTCGTACTATAACTATAACTACTAGTATAATACTAATTAGTCTAAGTCGGGTCCGGAGGCACCCTACGTATTACTAGTAAGGTCGGCTAGTACTAGCTATAAAATAACTAACTTCTACCTTCGAGTTACTACTAAGAGCGAGTAGGCTATATAGAGGAGCTACGCCGTCTACGCCTTTTAGAATAAAGCTATTCGATAGTTTAAGAAGAAGGTATATACGCTTACGATATTATACGTATAATATAAGAGTTAAGCCGAGTTTATTATATAACTAATTAAGGAAAGGCTAAGTTCCTCGTAGTAAGAAATAGACCTTATTAAGAGGCTATAATCTAGGAATAAGAGGAGATACGTATTCTAAGTATCTAGAGCGGACGTAAGTAGCTCTTATTAAAAGTATATCGCTACTAGAACTAATAGCTTCTTTAGGACGTATTCGAGTACCTTCGATTAGACTAGAAGTATACTCTACGCTCTATAGAGCCTTATAGAGAGCTTATAAAATTAGTCTATATATTAGTATTTATAGCGAAAGCGAAGGTAAATTAGTACCGACTACGCCTACTAACTATATACTAACTAGTAGTAGGAGCTAATAGTAGAAGGCCGTCTTCTAACTATAACGGAAATTTTCCTACCTTATTACTATATAGTATATCGTAACTATCTCTCTTAGAAGTCCTTTAAGTTTAATATAGCTAATCGCTTTACTTAGACTCTAGAAGTCTTAGATTAGCTTATTCTATTAGGATATAATTAGGATAGTAATAGGTTCCGGAAGCTAGTTACGTCTAAAGTATAGGCTAAGCGAAATAGGCTAGCGTTCTAGTTATACGCTTATAAGTTCGATATAAAGGAGTTAGTATACGGAGAGCTTCTATAGGAAATATAGCTCGATTCTAAGTAGAAAGGAGGACTTAGCTTTTAGGATATCGTCGAGTAGCTTCTAGGTACGTCTACGGATAAGCTCGCTATTTCTAAGACCTTTATACGTAAATTCTAGTCGCTAGAAATAGGGTTTATATAGAAGCTCTATAACTCCTCTTAGGCTAGGTAGAATATAGATATATCTCGTAAGTTAAGATTAGTTATAGCCGCCGACGGTATATAATATATTAGTCTATAGTTTACGTCGTAGTACTAGCCGGCTCTCTTTAACTTATATCTCTTATTTCTACCTCTCGCTCTATAGTAGCTTACTAAATATATAATTCTCCTTTATAATTCTTATAGATAGCTTAAGTCTTGCCTTTAATAGCTAAGTATATTTAATACTAGCCTTATTCTCTTATATAGTAGTTACGCCTTTAGAGATATATTACTACTTTATCTTTAGAGCTAGTACTAGATCTAGGAGCTCTAGCTATACCTTAAACTTCTAGCTCGCTATATTCTTTTTTCTCTTCTTACTCTTAGTATTATTTCTAGCCTTCTACTATATAGTATTATATCGCTTTACGTAGTCTTTAAGTAGTTTCTAAATTCTCTCTATAATAGGTTTATCTACTTAGGCTAAGTCTAACTCTACTTTTTCGACTTAAGCTTTATTAACGCTACTAGCCTCTTACGCTAGTAAGATACTTGCCCTTAAAGGTAACTATAGCGTTACTATAATTAAAGAGTACTTAGTACGTTTATTAGTCGCGACTATTACGAGCTTAATAAGAGTACTAGAGGTACCCGTCTCTATAACGCTACTAGGATAGGCCGTCGGCCTATAATAGAGATACCTCGCTAGTACTTATACTAATAAAACTTAATCGCCTCTATAAATATTATTTACCTCTATTACTCCGCTAGCTTTTACTCTCTAGTTCTACGATTCCTTCTTAGTACTATATACTTTATATTATAGTATTACTAGTATATTCTACGACTCCGATATAACGTAGTAGTACTATACTTCCTTCTTTCTCGAGATATATAAGTATATAGCTTCGCGAACGATAGACTAACTCCGAATCGTAGCCGTCTCTCGTCGACTCTAGTCTAATTAAGAAGATAGTATAATAGCGAAGGAAGGGATACTATCCGATTATAAATACCTTAAGTAGTCGAGCTAATATATAAGATAGGATACTACCTCTAGCTAATCTTACTAAGCTACTAAAGGATTCTAAGAACTAGGTCGAAACTAATAGCGTATAGATATAGCGGCGGAAGTATACCTAGTCGTTCGAGGGCTTTTACTACTACTATTAGTAGCTCGAAGAGGCGAGGTATTATAATAAGTATAGTAGAATATCTTCGAACTCTATAAAATAGAACTCGAATACGCGAACGTTATAGGCTTAGAGATTTTTCGTTAAAGGTATAGACTAGGAAACGTACGCTCTAAGAGTTATATATAGGGGATATAATAGAGTTATTAAATACCTAGGACTAAGTAACGGAATAAAAGCTCTCTAAAAGCACCTCGATTTAGTAGGCTACGAAGGAGCCTCCTAGAAGCGTAGAGTTACTAGAGAAGTTATTAAGGCTACTAAAGATTAATCTATAAGTTTAGTATTTATTAATACGGGAATAAGGTACCGACTACGCTTACTAACTACGCTTACTAACTACGCTCGCCGACTACGCTTTATAGAGATATATAACGTAGATATACTAACGGCTCTTATTTATAGGAACGGCTTAAGAAAAGTTTTACTAGAATAGAGTACCTAGAACGATTAAAGTTTCTAGAGTTATATAGGCTTATAGTTTCCTAGCTAGGCTTACTCTTAAACTTCTTCGAAAGTTTTATAGTTTAGCGTACCTACGAATATCTATTAGAGGAGACTAGATCTATCGACTTTAAGAGCGCTACTATAATTAAGTTATATATCTAGGACGCGGTCGATTACTCCGAGGATAATCTAAAACGTTAGCTATCTAGAACCTTTTAGATAGCTATCGCCCTCGATAGTTAGTATACTAGAGTGCTCCGAGTATTATTCCTTACGATACGAGGCTACTAGATCGATAGTAAGTAGGCCTAGTATAAGGCTATACTAGCCTTTCTATATATTTCGGGCTATTATATAGGCGAAGTCCTAGTAGACCTACTATTCGACGTACTTACTTATTTCGAGATCTCTAATAGGCTTATAGCGCTAATAGCGGATAATACTTCTAATAATAATATACTATATATAGCTATATACGTATCCTTACTATATATATACCTTCTAACTAATAAGTTCTAGCGTCGAGGCTATTAATATTTACTTCTATAAGTATATATATATAGCGAAGCTATTAGTCTTAATTAAATAACTTTCTCTCTAAGAAATAGATAGGGATATAAAAGAGATATTAGATACTAAAGACTACGAGTTCTCCTATCTAAAATAGTTCCTATACTTTATATATATAATCTAGCTCTTCTTAAGGAAGTTCTTCGCTACTCTTAAGATCGAGCTAAGAAATAAGAAATAGGAACGATAGGACGAGAAGATAGATACGAACGCGTTATATTAGCTTAAAGTAGGAAGTCTAGCTATAGTTCTAATAAAGGTACTATTTATTCTCTCTACGAAGTATACGTAGTTAGTAAACGTAGTCGGTAGAAGCTATACTAATAACCGCTCCTTATAAAGTTCTAGAAACTTATAGTTAAAGTAAACTCTAGTACTTAACGCTTTAAGAGTTTTATAGTACTATAGCGAAAGAGAATCGTAGATCTATATCTATACTCGAAATAGTATAAATAGTAGAAGAAGATACTTTAAAGAGTTTTACGCCTAATATAAAATATAAAGACCTATTAGAGCTTAATTACGATTATACTAATATATAGTTCTTAACTATAAGATATTATTAACGAGTATATTAAGAATAAGGGTTAGCTTAAACTAAAGCTAACTACTATAGAATAGAAGAGGGTTAAATATATTATTAACCTTACTACTTCTTTTATAGAGGCTACGATATAGATCGGTACGATAAAGAAGCTAATAATCTACCTTATTCTTAGCTACTATAATACCTTATTCGATATTCTAGATATTATAGATAAGAAACTTAAATATAAAATATAACTCTAGTAAAAGGAGATTTATTCTACTTTATAAGCTATATAAATAAAGCTCGAGAAGTACTATACTACTACTTAAGAGCGATTCGATAATATATATAGTATTACGATTCTTATTAATCTAGTAATAAAACGGGCGTTCTAGGACCGCGAGGCCTTCTCTAGCGAGGAGCTCGATTCCTTCTTTAAGAATTACTACTAGTTAAAATTCTAGGTCGAATACGCGTAATATAAGCCTCTCGTAGCTATATCCTAGTCTAGGCTAAAAAAGGCCTTATACTACTCCGCGATATTATTCGTAATAGGTCTTTATAGTAGATTAGATAGTAATAACTCCGACTTTAATTAAAAGGTATCTAGACGGCTATAGTAGACTATATAGCCTTTAGCTAATTCGGACGAGGTATCTCGTTATTATTACGCTAGATTTAAGGACTCGGCTGCCTATTCTATAGAGTATCCGCTCTAGTTATAGAAGATAATCGTATTAGAATATCTAGGTTACGCGCTAATAGCCTAGAATATCCTCTCTATTCTAGTAGCTAGAACTAGTTATAAGCGCGACTTTAGTATAGCGCGTTATTAGAGCCGATATAATCGGTTCTACGATCCCTTAACGTTTAGTAATATTATATACTATCGTTCTTAAGAGCGTAACGCGTAGTAATAGGCTCGGGATTCGCTTATAGAGGAGGTACTACTAATATTAACTACGTTCGAGCCTTCGAATAATATAGTTAGTTAGTAGTAGGAGTAGCTAGAGGCGGATTAGAAGGCGTTAGTAAGTACTAAATAAAGTAACTTCGACTCGATTAGTAATAACGAGAAGGATATAATACTAATATATCTTCGCTATAGTACTTAGTAAAGGAAGCATTTGCTTTTACGTTATACTCGTAGAGTAGAATAGACTTCGTAGTCGATATTATATATAGTATTTAATTCTATATCTCGTAGTCGGCAAGTATAGTTAGTAGCCTTATTTTTCTCTATAACTATAGTCGCTACTTTAACTAGCGCTTCTAATATACTACTACGCTTAGTTCTATATATATATATATTTAGTATTAGAGTAATCCTATTATCCTCGTAGTAATTTAGTTTTATACTACGTTATTAGACTTATCTTTTTAAACTTAGGTCTCTATAAAGACCTATATAGGAACTAGTAGTATTTAGACCCGACCTATCGATTTTATATCGAGTTAGGTACTCTATTAATTTAGGTCTTAGGTCGGTTCCCTTAGGAACCGATCTAGACCTAGAACCGACCTAAAGTTAGGGACCTATTCTAACCTCTAATCCTATAATAAATACTTATAATAATTAGAAACCGTTAATTATATACCGGCGAGCCTATTATAAAAGCAGCCCTTCGCTTCTAACTTTCTCTCGAATATCTACTTCTAAATAATAATTTTAATAATCTCTTCTAGCTTTTAGAACTCTCTTAGCCTAATAGTACTCTTTTTAAAGAACTTTAGAAAGCTTTCTTAATATCCGTAGTAGCTTATAATAAGATTTCTCTATACGTAAACCCTTTCTTAAGTATACTAATAGCTTATTAGAATTATTAGCTAAGATAACTACTACTTCGCGTCGGTCCTAGCGCATAGGCGGATCGTCTAGTAGGAAACTTACTAGTCTAAGCCTCGGTTCTAGCTCTAGTAGTAGTAGCGATTCTCTAAAGAAGCTAAACTAGAGCTCGCGCGCTTCTACGTACGGCTCGAGTTAGATAGAAAATCTACTAAATATACTCTAGGAAAAGTAGTTCTACGCTTCGTTAATCGAATTTCTAAACTAAAAAGATCTACGCTCCTTTCTAGAAAGAATAGTCCTTCTAATCTAGAGAGGCGTATATTAGAGCGATTTCTAGGAAATAATCTACGGCTTTCTTAGTAGTACTAGCGGAAAGATATACTATAGCATCGATAACTTCTTTAATTCGAATTTTTATTTTATCGATCTAGACTAGCTACTAAGACTAATTTTTCTTTTAGATTAGAAAACAAATCTAAGATCGATAGAGTATCGACTTCCTACTCTTATTAGTTCGTATAGTATAGATTTAGAGTATATATTAGATAACGATATCTATATATACTATAAAAAAGAGTCTAGTAAGGCTAAGATTTATATCCGCGTTCTAGACTAGTCGTATAATCTAAGAGTCCTAGCTTCCTCGACTAATTAGCTATATCTCTAGAATAGTACTTATACGAACTACGTTTACGACGGTAAGACTACGTATAATATAAAGGCAAAATCCGGTTATTCTCTTTCTAGTCGAGCGCTAATACGCTAGTACGGCGCTAATCGCTAGAATCTACTATCTTAGAGCGCTACTACCTCTATTCCTCCGATCTCTAGTACTTCTCGGAACCTTTAGAACGATCTACTTATCGAGAGAGCCTTTCTAATATCGGCTTCTAACCTTCTATTAGAACTATAAGGTATAGCTATAAGAGTAATAGCTTAGGGAGCTAATAGCTTAGAGGGCGTCTAAGTTAGACGCTAAAGTATCCGGCTTACGCTACGTATACTCGGCGTAAGATAAAAGCACGCTAAACGTATATAGAGGAATCGGTAAGAATTAGTCTCTTAATATCTCTAATAGGTATAGTTAGAGGCGCTTAATATATTGCTATATACTAACCTTTTATAATACTAATTCTTCTATCTTATCGAGGGTAGCGATCTATTAAGGCCTACTATACTTACGCGAGGAGCATCTATATAGCTAAGTAATCGTAGTAAACGTACTAGGTCCGTAGTACTACTATTAAGCTACGTAGGAGAGTTACTAGACTCTAAAGTCGAAGAAGACGAGAAGATAAACGACGCTAACGATATATAGGCGAGGCGCGAGCGTCTCGAACGAGAGAACGCTACGCTACGCGAATAGCTCGAACTCTACGCCCTCTAGGTAGAGAATAAACGCTTAATACGAGAAGTTAGGACGACTACCCTACCGATACGCTTAAGTACGATAGTAAGAAGCCTCGGCTCGGAGTACTCTAGTACGGCGAGCATTACCGGAGATACTAAGGATAGCACGCGTTATAGTAGCGACGAATATACGCCCTACGAGTCTATTAAGCTCTGCTCTCCTAAGCTATTTAAGGGCGAGACTATTAAGGAAGCCTAGGAATACGTCTACGTATATAAAGTAAACTTTATAGCTACGCCGAGGAAGTTTATAATAGAATACTAGAAAGTAATCGCTAGTATTATATTCCTCGTAGGCGAAGCGTAAGAAGCCTAGTATAACGAGTACCCTAGTATACTTCTAGCAGGGTATACTTAGGCGTAGTTCTATAAGTTCCTATATAATATCGTCGGGGATTAAGCGAACCGCTAGCTACTCGTAACTATTAAATACGAGATAATACGCTAAGGCGAAAATTAGAGTATACGATAATTCGTAATAAACCTTAGTAACCTCGAGGTATAGCTCGGCGACTATACCGAGGCGTAGTTAGTTCGCTAGCTTCTCGTAAAGTTAAAGCTATCGCTACGGAAGGATATTATTAAGAACTATATTATCCTAGCGAAGCGCGCCGACCTCGTCGCCCTAGTACGATACCTTAAATAGGTAGAAAGGTTAATACTACGCAATATAGGCTTATATAACTATAATAAGGACGCGTTATACTAGTAGTTAAAGCGTAAGAGGGTCGATAGTAATGCGTATACCTCTAAAGGTAGTTACGAGTCTAGCTCGAAGGAGAAGAACTCTTAGGATAAGCGTAAAGGTAAAGATAAGGACTAGTAACCTAGGTATTACGGTTATAACGAGGTAGGCTATATCCGTCTAGATTATTTAAATAAGGATAAGGATAGTAATAAGCTAGCGGTCCGTAAGGTAGCCGTAGGCAAGTCGAAAAAAGTAGAAGCGACGGAGATATTACGTAAGTCTCCGCCGCTAAAGTAGATAGCACCGGGTACCTACCTATATAATACGTACTAGTAGTACGAGTATAGGGAGAAGTTAAATCTTAGGAGGGCCGTAGGCTAGCCGAGTTCCTTCTTAATAATACTACGGATATTAATATAGTATTACGAGCCTTCGTGCTCTAGTATAAGTTGCCCTTGCGGCCGAATGCGGCCTTACTGCTAGCTACTACCTTTACGAGTAAACTAGGTTATTATTATAGTACGTACTATATACGTATAAGGCTCGCGGACTCCTTAAGGATCGAGCGCGTAACTAGAGGGATCTTCTACGTATATAATATACTAGATCCCGATATTATCCTTAGCTATTTATAGCGACGTACGTAATAGGTAAGTATCGATAGTAGTATAGATAAATAGCGTTATAGTAACGATCGTTTCGGCCGATTCGAAGTCCGAGAGGCCTATAAGTTCCTTAAAGACCTCTAGAAGGCACCTACTATATTTGCGGTTAGCCTAAGTAGAATAGGCGAGGAGCCTACTTTAATACTAAAGGAGTTCTATTAGTTCGACGACGTCCTTAACCTAATAAAGGAAATACGAAGCAGACCTATCGATAGCGCTAAGTATACGATCGACCTAAAGCTAGGTACTATACTACCCTTTAGGCCGCTATACTACTAGTTAGGTAGAGAGCTTAAAGAGCTTAAGGAGTACCTAAAGACTAGGCTCGAGTATAATTAGATCGAGCGTTCTAATAGCGAGGCGGGTACGCCTATCTTATTTATACTAAAGAAGAACAGTAAGCTATAGTTATATATAGACTACCGCGGGCTAAACGAGATTACGATTAAGAATCGGTACCCGCTACCTCTTATTAGCGAAACGCTAGATAGACTTATAGGAGCTACGTAGTTTATATCGCTAGATCTTATAAACGCGTATTATCGTATCTATATTAAACTAAGCGACCGCTAGAAGACTACGTTCCGTACGCGATACGGTTACTACTAATACCGGGTAATGCTCTTTAGTTTAACGAACGCCCTAGTAACGTTCTAGGCGTATATTAACCGCGCGCTAGTAGGGCTAGTAGATATAAGCTACGTAGTATATCTAGATAATATCCTAATCTATAGTAAGACTCGCGAGGACTACGTGCGAGACGTATACGCTATACTTAAGAGGCTCTATAAATTCGGACTCTACGTATAACGCGCTAAGTATAAGTTCTTCTAGAAATAAATTAACTTCCTTAGGTTCGTAGTTACGACCGAAGGCGTAGCGATAGACCCTAGTAAGGTAGCCGTAATCGCCTCGTAGCCGAGGCCGACTACTCTAATAGAGGTTTAATTATTCCTTAGGTTCGCGAACTTCTACTACTACTTTATCTTTAGATATTCGAGAGTCGTAGTACTACTAACCGTACTCTCGAAGGGCGCGAAGAATAGTAGGAAGCCGGGGCCTATTAGTTAGAGCGAAGCCGAGGAGTAGACTTTCCTAAAGTTAAAAGAACGCTTCTAGACCGCGCCGCTCCTTAGGTACTTTAACTCTACGTTATGCCTACGAGTCGAGACCGATACGTCTAACTTCGCTATCGCTAGTATTCTAAGCTAGCTATTCGAGTCGAAATAGTACCTAATCGCGTTCTTCTTATAGAAGATAATTAATACCGAGTATAACTACGAGGTCTATAATAAGGAACTCCTCGTAGTAGTAGAATCCTTTAAGGTATAGAGGCCTTACCTTAAAGGCGCTACGTATAAGGTAGAGGTACTAGTCGACTACGCTAACCTAAAGGCCTTTATAAGTATAAAGTAGTTAACGGGCCGATAGGCTAGGTAGGCTACGTTCTTAGCCTCGTATAACTTTATAATTAGTTATAGAGCGGGTAAGCTAAACGTAGCTAACGCGCTATCGTAGCGTAGCGATTATATAAAAGATACGTAGGCGATAAATAACCTATTACTATTACTATAGCGGAAACTCTAAGTTTAGAGCGACCTCTAAGTAGGCGGACCGGTTATAAATCGTATTAAGGCCGCCTATAACCGCTAGCATATAATAAACTAGAGAGTAGTAACGATAGTAGCTAATAGGACGTAGTCCGCTAGCCCTAAACGCTACGAGCCGAGCCTATAGGGATTCGCGCTACTAATACGGGTCGCTAGCGCTATTATTACGGAGGAACGGCCGTACGCTAATACCTTAGACCTAGTAATCGGATACGTAGCTACGCTAGTCTAGCTAGACCTAATAGCGAAGGAGCTATATACGTAGGCGGAGAGTAATAGAGCCGAAGGCGACAAGTATACTATCTAAGATAGGTATATATATCGCAATAGGGTATTATACCTTCCCTACGACTCTATATTACGAACGTAAGTAATTCGTATATACTACGACGACTTCCTAGCCGGCTATTTCGGTAAGGATAAGACTACGGAACTCGTTAAGAGAAAGTACTAGTAGCTAGAGGTTAACGAGGACGTTAAATAATACGTCGAATCGTATAGTAGCTATTAGAAGGCGAAAGCGAGGCGCTACTATCCCTATAGCGAGATAGTTACGCTTCCCTTACTAGAATAGCTATAGAAAGATCTATCTATAGACTTTATTATAGACCTTCTACCGAGCAAGCGTAATAGTCGTATATTTAACGCGATTCTTATAATTATCGACCGCTATTTTAAGATAGTAACTTTCGTTCGAACGATAAAGCGCTATATAAGTATAGAGCTTATAGATATCCTACTCGATAAAGTTATACGACTTTAAGGCGTACCTAGTAGTATTATCTCTAATAGAGGGTCTATATTTACTAGCTAGTTCTAGTTAGACTTCTATTTCGAGGTATACGTAAAACGTAGGCTAAGTATAGTATTTTACCCGCAAACGGACGGCTAGACTAAACGCGTAAATTAGACGCTTAAGTAGTACCTACGTATCTATTATAAAGAGAACTAAGACGACTAGGCGTCTATACTAGCCTCTATAGAATTCGCGTATAATAATAGCCTAAATATAATACTAAAGATATTACTATTCCGCGTTATCTATAGGTTCGACCTAGACCTAACGACGAAGACCTATAAGAGGGACGTAATTAAATCTCGGGACGCGATTCTACGAAGAGAAGTACTAGTAGCAAAGGACGCTATAGAAAGGTTAAAGTAGAATTACGAGGAGTTAATAAAGCGCTAGTAGTAAGTAAGCGAGTCGTAGGCTAAGTATTATAACTAAAAGTATTAGCTAAAGAAATATAAGGTCGGCGATATAGTCCTCTTATCTACGAAGAACCTAAAACTAAAGGTACTATTAAAGAAGCTAGTAGATAAGTTCGCTAGACTATTTAAAGTAATCGACGTAGTTAGGAAGTAGGCGTACCGCCTAGCTCTTCTAACGGGATTACGTATCTATAATATCTTCTACGTATCTCTTCTAGAACTCTAGTATAGTAGCGAATCTTAGGAGACTAGCTTGCCCCTCGTAAATAATAAAGGCGAGTAAATAGTCGAGAAAGTACTAGAAACCCGAGTCGAGAAGAGTAAGAGGAAGTAGCTAGTCTAGTAGAAAGGCTAGCTAGAAGAATACGATATATAGGAACTAATCGAATATATTAGGGAATATAAAGCGCTCGAGGAATTTAAGGCGTAAGAGTAGAGTAAGAGGAGCTTACGTAAGCTATAAAGTCGACTATTACGGCTACTACGCTACTAATTAACCGTCGCGACTACTATAACTTACGACGAGCGCGCGCTAAGCGCTAAGGCCGCGACGAAATATTACGTTACGAAAATTACTAAAAGGAATAGAGGATATAGAGTAGAGAGAAATTATTTATAGCGCCCGTAGGTACTACGTAAATAGGCCGTAGCGCCGGCGTAGAATAGAAGTATAGGATAAGGCGGCGGACCGTATAAGTAGCGTAGGAGGAGCGCGAGAAGAGAGTATAAGGAGAGCGCGCGATACGCTAGCTTACTCCTCTATGCTCTCGTCCTCCTTCTTCTTATCGTCCTCCTTCTCCTTATTCTCTTTATTATTATCCTCCTTCTTCTTCTCTACTACGAAGGCCTCGTCGTCGGAGACCTCCTCTACCTAACTAATAAGGTAGTCGGCGTAGGCAGTATAGACCGCTATATTAAGCGCCTCTTTTAAGGCGCTAAGTAGGCGTAGACGCTACGAAGAATATTAGTAACGTATACGAGGAGTATATAACCTATAAGACATACCTCGTACTTAAGCTTAAAGAGCCTAGAGAATAAGGCAATCTACTTACTAGCTATAAGTAGCTTAGTAGTAGAAGGTCCGCTACTAGCTAGTAGCGCGCTAGCTCTGCCCTTCTTTAGAGTCTCGAAGACCCTAGCTAACTTACTTTTATTAGACTATAGGACCTTAAGGCTATCGGAGATCCGGGCCTATAGATCGGTATAGTAGCGGCGGAGCTACTCGGCGCGTATAGCCGGCCTGCCCTTAGCTAGCTTAGCGAGATAGAAGCGTAAGCGCTTCGACTACGTAATAATATTAGGATCGGTATAGCGCTCGTAGGAGTAGTTATTATTATTATAGCGCTAATAATTCTTCTTCTTACCTAGTTTTATAACCCTATCGTATAGCCGAACGCCGGCTATACGTACTATATTAGTAAGGAACTCGTAGCTAATACGTACGCGGAACGCTAGACTTACCCGTTACTAAATATAAGAGATAATAATAATAGTCGTTATCTTTAGTAGTAGAGAGGTCGGTAATAGTACGTAGATCGGCTAAGATTATAGGAGTAGTAACCTTCTTAGAAGGTATAATACTTACGGAGTAGGTACTAAGAAAAGGCTAAGGAGATACGTAGATAGTACGAGGTAGGAGCGGGGCGCTTATCTAAAGATAGTATACTAGAACAAGTATTAACGTAATAGGGCGCGAACTTATAGCCTATACCCGCTCTATAATTAACGCGCGGCCTATATAGGGTCTATAATATAAAAGTCCCTTAAGATCTAGTACGTTACTATAGTACTACTAAAAATCGCGTACGACTATAGGGCGGTAGAGTAACGTAACCGTAACGTAATAAGAACGCAAGCGGCCGGCTACCGCATTAATATAGACTCTCCTACGAGCTAAGGCAGCTCTATAAAGAAGAGGAGATAATTATAAGAGCGATAGCTTAGGGGGCTAATAGCTTAGGGGGCGTCTAAGTTAGACGCCGAAGTATCCGGCTTACGCCGCGTATGCTCGGCGTAAGATAAAAGCACGCTAAACGCATATAGAGGAATTAGTAAGAATTAGTCTCTTAATATCTCTAACGGGTATAGTTAGAGGCGCTTAATATATTACTATATACTAACCTTTTATAATAGCGCTAAATAATACGAGTAACGCTACGTAGAACCTTTATTAGGAACTTCGTTCTATAATTAATATACTTAATTCTATTCCTAGGAGTCTCGAGGACTAGACTAGTTTAGCGTTTTAATATATTCCGACTACTATTCCCTTAGTTCTACTAGCTAAGGCCGTAATAATCCTAATTATTATCCGCGTGCCTTATAACCTAGGTTCTAATAGTATCTTATATATTCTTTAGAGAATAGTAATTATAATAGAAGAGGCGTTTAAGGCTATTTTAGACACTCGTCTAGAGGCCTTCGTAGAGAGCGGTCTACTAAACTCTAGTAGTAAAGCTATCGATAAATATAGTAATATAATTAAAGAAGGTTTAGGTACTAAGTTAGAGTATAACTCTAGTAACGAGAATAGCGATATCTAGTAAAGAAAGTAGTTTCTCTAGTTTTATTAGATCTAATACCTTCTAATTCTAGAAGTTTTTTAGAGAAAAGTCTTTCGGCGTTCTATTTTCTTATTTTCTACTTATTCTAAGAAGATTAGAATATAGGCACGGCTCTTTTCTACTATAAGTAGATAGAGGGAGGTTTTTACCTAGATCTAGTAATAGAAAAGGTTTCCTCTTTACTTCTAGTATTATTTCTTATCTTAGATCCGCTCTAGAACTACTAGAAAGGTTTAGATACTCCGGAAGTTTCTAAGGTCTAGGTTATCTAAATTAGGTAGCCTTAGCTTTTTAAGTTTTATTAATTAGGTACTAAGTAGCTAGCTAACTTCTACTACTTTAAAATTTAGAAACCTTTATCTTCTACTTAATTTCTTCTCTTTTTAATATTCTCTTACTTTCTCTAGACTCTATATTCTACTTTTAAATAGTACTAATAAAGTCTATCTAGAAGCTAAAGGCTAAGGTTTAGACTCTATTAGAGAGCTTAAAGGCCTCTAGTACCTTGCTCTTTCTAAAGAATATTATTAGAATAAACTCTAAGTACTAGGTCTTTAAGAAGAATAAGTAGGCTAGAAAGCTATTAAAGAAGGTCTAGAAGAAGTAGTATTCTAAGGAGGTCTAGAGCTAGTAGGATAAGACTATACTCTCTAATTAAGATATCTAGGAAAGGGCTAGCTACTTCTTAGACCTATTTAGATTACTAGGTATCTTAAATATATTTCCTAAGCTATTTCTAAATTCTTATAGAAATTATTTATTTATTTATTTGTTCTATTAACGTACTATAGGAGTCGAAGACTATATAGTACGAGTAGGCCTAATACTTAACTAGTTATATAAAAGAGAAAAGCCTCTTAGGCTAAAAAACTCTTAGTCTTATTTATTTATTTATTTATTCTATTAACGTACTATAAGAGTCGAAGACTATATAGTACGAATAGGCCTAATACCTAACCGGTCGTATAAGAAAGAAAAGCCTTCTAGGCTAAAAAACTCTCGGTCTTAGAAGTGCCTTATTCGCGCTAAAAATAGATATTATAGGCCGATACCTAAGGGAACTAGAATTTTACTTAGTATAGCTTAGCGCTAAGCGCTAAGCTACTAAGTACTAAGTCCTATATATAGAATTTTAATATCTAAAATTAGTTCTAGTAGTAGATATAGCTAGTATAGTATAACGAGTCGGTATAGAAGGCCTTTATTTCTATTCGTCTCGAACCTAAAGAGTTATCTCTAGGAATATATATTCTAGGTAGGAAGAGTCTACCTTTCTCTCTTTCTTCTATAGCTCTTTTTAGTAAGTAAATAGCTAATCTCTTACCTAGTAGCTACCTCCTCTCTCTATTCTATTCTACCTACTATATTCTATTCTCTCTTTTCTACCTCTTCTATAGTAGAGTTCTATCTTAGTTTATTAGGTAGTCTTAGGGTTATCTTAAGATAGTTCTTATCTTATTAGATATATAGCTAGTAGTAGCGAAGTAGGATTATTACTCTTAGTCTTAAAGATATCTTATTCGCGCTAAAAATAAATATTATAGGCCGATGCCTAGGGGAACTAGAATTTCGCTTAGTGCGCCTTAGCGCCAAGCTAAGCGCCAAGCCCTATATATAGAATTTTAGTATCTAAAATTAGTTCTAGTAGATATAGCTAGTATAGTATATTAAGTCGGTATAGAGGCCTCTATTTCTATTCGTCTTAGACCTAGAGAGTCGTCTCTAGGAATATATATTCTAGATAGGAAGGGTCTACCTTTCTTCCTTTCTTCTCTAGCTCTTTTTAGTAAGTAAATAGCTAATCTCTTACCTAGTAGCTACCTCCTCTCTCTACTCCTATCTTATCTACCTCTATTCTATCCTCTCTTTTCTACTTCTTCTATAGTAGGGTTCTGCTTTAGTTAACGATCGTTAGGTAGTCTTAGAGTTATCTTAAGATAGTTCTTATCTTATTAAGTATACGGCTAGTAGTAGCGAAGTAGGATTGTCTTATATACTCTTATACTTTACTAGTATGCTCGAGAGTATCTATTTCTACCTACGGCCGCGTAGAGGCGTATAATAGGACTTCGTAGGCATTCTTATAGAAATAAAAGGCTATACTTAAGTATTAGAGGAATTCTAGAGCTAGAATACTAGCTTCTTTTTAAGATAAAACTATTTAAAGGTTCCTAAATAAGAGTTAGAGAGTATAGGCCCTATAGTTCCCTCTATAGAGTAGTATCTATTATTACTTATTTTCTAGAGTAGGCTAAGGATTCTAAAGGTCCTTATAACTATTATAAAAAAAGTAAAACTACTCTATTTCTAGCTTATAGAAGAGTACTAAGCCTTAGCTAGGAAGATCTAGATAATAAGTAGCTTTTTAGAGGTACTTATACTAACTACCTATATAATAGCTAGTATAACTAATCTTCCTCTTCTAGATATAGTTTAAGTACCTAGCTAAAAGTAGTTAGAGGACCTAAAGTTATTTAGAAAGAGGTTCTTTCTAATATAAAGTATAATAGATTAACTAGATCTAAGCTATTAGTCTAAGTCTTAAGTTTAAAGGCCTAGGCTAATAGAATTATCCTAGATACTACTAGATACTATATAGCCTTTAATAGATTTCTAAAATTCCTAGACTTAGAGAACTTACTAAACCCTACTAATTTAGATTATATTCTAAAAATAGGCCCTTTACTTCTATACTAGTTTTACTATACTAAGTAGAATTATCTAGATAGTATAGCCTTTAGTTCTAGCTATCTAAACTTCCTCTTTTTAGTTAATTAAAAGGTTTTAAAGGAAGAGAATTTACTTAGTCTTAGTACTTCCTTAGTAAAGTTAGCTAATTAAGTAACTAGAGCTACTAGTTCCTAGTTCTTAGATTAATCCTCTTCTTAACTTAAGAAGAAGAAAGTAGTACTAACTAGCTCTATACTAGAGTAATCTTCTAATATAGAAAAGGTATCTAAGAGGAACCTAGAGGCTATAGTTACTAGTAAATCTAATATCTAATCTAAAAATAATCTAGATACTAAATCTAAATCTAATTCTAATTCTAACTTAGATTCTAATAACTAAGCTAAGGACTAAGTAATAGAAGAAGCTAAGGAAGGTAAACTTAAAAAAGGCTAAGAAAGAGAAACTAAAGTCTAAGTAGAAAAGAGCTAGGAATTTAGTCTTTAGACTTCTAGATTTATAGACGATCGATACTAATATAGATCCTAAGAAACCCTAGAATACCTCCTATTCGTATACTAGTTCTACTAGAATAGACGCCCGAACTAGCTAGTAAGAGCGAGATCGCTAGAGGAAGTACTAGAAGATAAGATACTACGAGGGCTAGTACTAGCCTTTATAGAAGATATAGGTATAGAAACGAGGAGGTAGTATCTTTAGAAAGATAAGAAAGAGGAAAGGGACGAACCGACTCCTTAACCTAAATAGTTAAAGGCGACCCTACCTTTCCTCTAAGAGATATTAGGTCTAGACCTAATACTTCGAAGGCGACCCTACCGTTTCTAGAAAACTCGAGACTATTAGGTAACGACGCTCCCTAATAGAACGATACTTAGAACCTACCCTCCTATAACTCCTCCTTATATACTTTTAAGTTTAAATAGAATCGGCTAAGAAATAACCTTACTATTACTAACTAATAGAGTATTAGGTCCTAACCTAATAGCTAACTAAGCGACCTAATAGCTAACTAAGCGACCTAATAGCTAACTAAGCGACCTAATAGCTAACTAAGCGACCTAATACCTAGAGGCGACTTTACCGTTTCTTTAAAAAACTTCTAATCTCTAGGCAATAGCGTCCTCTAGTAGAATACTAGTTAGAACCTACTCTCTTTCGACCCTTCTCCTATATATCTTAAAGTTTAAGTAGGATCGGCTAAGGATAACCTTACTACTACTATCTAACGAGGTACTAGGTCCTAACCTAATATTCTAAGAGCGACTATACTATCCTTTAAAGTTCGGGAACACCTTCTTTCTATAGTTATTTCCTTTTATACGCTCCTTCGAGTACCTCTCCTAGGTATCGGCCTATAATATCTATCTTTAGCGCGAATAAGAAACTCTTATAATAGAATACGATTAGTAGCTACTAGTAGCTCCCGTCCTATATAGTCTTCGACTTCTATAGGACGTAAATAGAATAAATAAACAAATAATAAACAAACTTCTAGATTTAGAAGGTATACCTAGGTATATAGTCTTAGAAGTAGTTAAATCTTAGAAGAGTTAAGAAGTAAATCTAGAGAGTTATCGAGGTCGTTAGATATTCGTAGAAAGATAGAAAACGAAGGTCTAATTATTCTAGAAAGAGAAAGCTAAGAATACTATATAGTATTTTATATTTTTCGTCTATAGTTTTAAGTCTTTACGAATATATATATCGCCTAGGTATTATATTTAGTATTATCGATTTATTTTATTTCTAAGAGATTAATTCTAAGTTCTAGAAACTTAAAACTAGTTAAGGTTTTTAGTCTTCTTTATATAAGACTTAGTTTAACGTCGTCTTAGACTCTAGTTAATATATTTTCTAAAAAGGGTAGAACTTCTAATTACTTTTAAAGACTATTATTAAGCTATATCGCTAGTTTAATATCGTCTTAAACGATTACCTTTATTAGATATTTTTTTCTTTCTTTTTTTTTTTTTTTCTTTTTCTTTCTTTAGTTTAATATTATTATAGACGTAAGCCTTTCCTTTAATAAGGTCGGAGCTTTCTTTAGTTTAATATTATTATAGACGTAAGTCTTTTCTTTAGTAAGGTCGGAGCTTCTAATTATTTCTAAAGACTATTAAACGCTATATACTATCTATCTCTTTCTATTAAATACTAAAATAAGAGTTTTTATATTCTTTCGTATTCTTATAGTTCTTCTTCTAGAATATATCTAAGTTATAGATAGATTAATCTTATTACTAGTCTACCTCTTTATCTAGAGTAAGTAGCTTTGCTCTAGTATTATATAAAAGAGAAAATTCTATAAAAAACCTCTTATCTTTCTTTTTATTTTTATAGTTAGTAGTTACTTCTTCTATCTTGCCTTTCTTTAAGTAAAATTAGGCTCTCTTATAGCCTTACTCTCCTTCCTAGACTTCTTTTTATCTTCTTATTTCTTTATAGCTTCGTTCTCCCTTATTAATCTCTTTTTTAGCTAGGGAGAACTAGTCTAATACTCCCTCTTAAATTAGCTACCTAGCTATAGTATTAAGGCCTCTTAGTATTAAGTATATATCTTCTTATAAACTAGTTCCTACTACTATAAATAGCTAATATCTATTACTCTAATAGTTTTAGTAGGATATATAAATATACTTAGTATTCTAGATACCTTAGTTATATAGGTATATTAGGATAACTCCTAGGACTCTCCTCTTTATTAGGTATGCTTTAAGTCTAATATATCCTATTCTAATTAGAGTAATTATCGTACTTATAGGCCTTAAGGCCTTCTTATAAATCTCTCTAGCTCTAAATTATTCTACTATAGCCTATACTACTAGTTGCTCTCTTATTATACCTCTCTTTTATCTAGCCTTCTTCTATTCTTAGTTCTATCTAGTAAGCTCCTACTAGTTCTTAACTCCTATCCTTATTTAAGGTAGCCTTTAGCTTAGAGTTATCTCCTAAATTTCTTATACTCTTGTCTTATATTACCTACTATACTAGTTGCCTTTTCTCCTTACCTTTTATTCTCTTTAGGTAATTCTCTTATATACTTACTTAATATACTAGTAGGTTAAGTTGTCTACTTTATTCCTTATATATTATCTAGTAAGGTCTTAAGTATAGAGCTAGATTAGAGAGATACTTGCTTCCCTTTAAAGGATTATAGCTATAACTAACTTATATATACCTATAATATTCCTTAGAGCTTAGTTCTAGACTTGCTTAATTAGTTTAGTAAGGCCTTTATTATACTCGCTTATTCCTTCTAGGTTAGACTAGGTTTAGTATCTATATACTAGGGCTAGCCTAATAACTATAGTATAGATATGTCTTGCTTTCTTAAATAATACTCTCTAGGTAGACTTATATAGCCTCTATAGGGACTAGATCTAGTATATACCTTTCTTAGCTACCTTCTTAATATATAGGCTCTACTTAAGTTTAGTATCTACTTAAACTCCTAATAGTCTTAAGGATAGGATAGGTTTATCTTTAAAGCTAGGGATCTAGACTATAGCTCTAAGGTTATAGTTCCTTCCTCTTATAAAGTAGATAAGCTAATACTTCTATAGTATAAAGGCTACTCTATATCTTATTACCTACTCTATATATTTGTTATAGGCTTTCTTTAGTTATTTATAGTTCTCCTTTATAGATATACTATATATAAGGATATTAGAATTATTAATAAATCCTATTACTATAGTATTACCTTCTTAGAATAATAGGAGAAGTATAGATATAAAGAATAGGAATAGGATTAGTAATAGTATTAATCCTTAGAGGATTCTAGTATCTTACTTTCTCTTTTAGTTTATAAATTCTCTTAGCTTAAGGCAAGTTATTCTATCTTAGAAGAATAACTAGATAAACCTAATTAGCTAGTCTAAATAGCTCTATATTCTAATATTATAAAGAAGTCTCTAGTAGGATACTTTATTAAATGCCCTAGATATATCTAGATAGAGTATTAAGGCTACTACTCTAGGCTTAGCTTTCTAGATTATCCTAACTTATTTAGTAATAAGGTTAAGTACTATAATCGTAGATCTTCCTAGTCTTATACCTATTTATAATTCTAGTAGTAGGCCTCTCTCTTCTACTACTTTAGATATTCTCTTTATAACTACTACTTCTAGTACCTTAGCTAGAGTATTAAGAAGTGCTATTAGCCTATATACTCCTAGCTTAGTATAGTTAGGCTTCTATAGCTTCCTAATAACTATAGTAATAGAGTATTTAAATAGCTTTAAGTAGTATACTTAGCTAATATAGGCTATAAAGAGCTTAGCTAGAAATAGTATAATCTCCTATTAATATTTCTTAAGTAGTATATTCTAGATCTAGTCTAGGCCTAGAGCCTTCTTATTCGGGATCTTTTTAAGTATTATAAAGACCTCTCCTTTAGATACTTTATCTTCTATCTAGAACTAAGCTAAGAGGTCTATATTTAGGATATCTTCTAGGTCTACTTTAACTAGTAGTAGGAGGAAGTAGTCTATAAGGATTCTTACTTTACTTTCGTTTATATAACTATCTTAGTATATACTACTACTTAGTATAGGAAATTATAGTAGTATATATCCTTATTATACTTTTTCTCTTACTTATCTTACTAGCTTCTATATCCTACTCGGGTTCTTAGTAATCTTACTAACTATTTACTTCTAGGATATATTTATTACCTTCCTAACTAGCTTATTCTTCCTATAGCTAGTATCTAGGTAGTATCTATAGTTCTTTTTAGACTTTATAGCCTTTTAGGCTCTTCTTACTATCCTAGTAGCCTTAATTACTTTACTATACTCTACTAGCTATTCTGCTTTTATATATTATAATAGCTTTATATATAGGACTACCTCCTTTACTACCTTCTAGAGGGCTTTCTAAAGAGCTTATACTACCTTATCTAGCTCCTAGTAGTTCCTAAGTAGTAGTAGCTCTAGCTTCTTTATAGCTTTTTAAACCTTCTACCTTACCTTCTCCTACTTTACTCTTATCTATTATAGTCTTAGGCTCTAGTTTTTCTAGTATAGGTTTATAGGCTAGTCTATAATAGTTAGAATTAGGATATAGTCTAATCTAAATATATTATTAGCTATTACCTTATAGCTTTATAGTCTCTATTAGATAGCTTAGCTAGCTAAGATTAGGTTAAGTATTTAGTAGCTAGAGTTATATCTCTCTTATATAATAGTTTCTAGTTCTAGTAGGAGATATAAGCTTGCCTATATAGCTATCTAGATAAGAGTATCTACTATATTATATTATAACTAGACTAGGTTTCCTCTCTATAGTAGGTAATAGAGATTAAAGTCTCTAACTACTATAGTCTTACCTATAGCTGCTTCCTAGGCCTCCTAGATAGCTATTTCTAGCTATATAAGTATACCTATTATATTATAGGATTTAGAGCCTAATAGGTTATAGTAGTTATAGATAGTAATAGGTTTCTCTTAGGTTATTACTATAATAGAGAGAAGGTCTCCTAACTAGCTATCTATAATATCCTACTTTAATATATCTAGCTCTTCTAATACTAGAAATATAACTCTTAGGTACCTATTCGTTAGAAGGACTTAGTAGTAACCCTTTTTTATTTTAGTTTTCCTATTTACTAAGTTAATCTATAGTTCTTATAGTACTATAATCTAGGTAGTTCTTAGGTCTAGACTATCTACTAGTAGTACTTAGGTAGTATATATATAGTTTATATTATATTAGTAGATCTATAAGTTATATCTATTTATCTTATCTAGTTATAATAGTCTCCTCTAGCTTAGCTTCCTCTCTCTATTAGGCCTCTTATATACTCTTAGCTTATATATATATTAGGAGCTTATTTGTCTACCTTCTACTATTTATAATAGTAGAGTTAGATCCTAATAGCTTTCCTAGTAGCTTGTTCTATCTTGCCTAGCTACCTTATAGTGCCTCCTTAGCCTAGAGCTATTCTACTAGGCTTATTAGTTTCCTCTTCTTATTAGTTATTATAGTAAATCCTTCTTTATTATAGGTTAGTTATACTAGAGTTTGCTTTCCTCTAAAGAACTCTAAGAATATTCTAGTCTTAGCTATTACTACTTATTTATATTTATATATTCTTGCCTATACTAGGTAGTCTCCTCTATAGTTATAGTATTTCCTTACTTATATAGTATAATTAGATATTTTATAGTTTATAGAGCAGGCTCTATATCTATTCTTAGCTTCCCTATAGTATATAGTAATATATCTAAACTTATTATACTTTATATACTATATAACTCTTTATTATAGATAGTAGATTTCTATTAGGTAGAAGTTTACTTTAATAATAAATCCTTTCTAAGCTATAGCCCTTACTATTTACTTATCCTAGAACCTAATAACTATTATAGAGTATCTCTAGCCTTCTTTAGCTTTAGGGCTCTTTATTTATATAGCCTACTTAATTCTTATATTTAGAAACTATAAGATATTCTCCTCCTCTATTACCTTAATATATTCCTTAGCTCTAGTATTCTAGTTTACTCTAACTCTATATATAAGTACTCTATATAGATATTTAGTAACCTAGGCTCTAGGCTAGGCTATATATATCTAATCCTAGTTCTTCTCTAGCTTTACTCTTTCTTACTTCTTATAGAGGAGCACTTTAAAGTCTCTACTAAGTAGCTTCTAGACTATAGCTACCTACTAGATTCTAAGCTTTACTCTAATTTCCTTCCTACTTATCTCTCTAATCTTATCTCTTTCTTCCTATATACTTATCTTAACTATAATTACTATAGTTACCTAAGATATTATTTATATTAGGGTCTAGATTTAGGCTGCCTTTTAGGCCTATAATTGTCCTATATTATAGCTATCTAGCTTCTTTTAAAGAGTTCTCTAGATATTCTAGAGAGTAGAGGAGATAGCCTAGGTCTAGGCCTAATAAAGAAGGGCCTATTAGGCTCTTTAAAGAAAAGAAAGGAGAGAGAAGTTAAAGTAGTCGTAGAGGGAGTTAAGAGCTTTTTAGATAGTTTCTATAAGGGTTATTAGGTTCTTTTAGAGCTAAGTGCTTACTATATTAGTCTCTAGTAGTATCTTCTAGCCTTAAGGGCTAGTTTAGTAGTTTCTAAGAGGTTATCGCTATTCTTAGGTTCTAAGAGTACTAGCCTCTTCTCTCTTAAGCGCTATAACCTCTTTAAAGTTCTTCTATCGCTCTAGATAGATAGTCGTATACTATAAGGCCTTAAGGCCTCCTAGTAGCTAATTCTTCGCCTACTAGAAGTATATATTTTTTATAGTAACTATATATATATCTAAGTTATACTATTATAGGATATTATTCTTCCTTATATTTAACTTCGTCGACTATATTCTCTCTACTTAAGATTTTATAGACTCTTTCTAGAACTAGTTCGATCTTATTTTCTTCTTCTAGATTTTAAGACGCCTTTCTTACTTAGTATCTTACTAGGTCTTCTTACTTATAGAATAGAAGTATAGCTCTTAGATTACGCTTATTAATCGTCTCGTTAATTTTAGCGCTACTAAGCTCTTCTAGATAGTAAGTAGAATAGTTCTTTATATAACTCGATACTTAGTAAGAGCCTTTCTACTAGAAAGAAAGTTTCTAGGAACGTAAATCTTTAATATCTCCTTTCTAGAGAACGATAAGCTAGCCTTTCGTAAAGACTACGTCGGTTATATTCCTCTTATTATTTATATAAAGAAAGGCTTATTCTTAAAGTTATTCTTCGCGAGCTAGCGCTTCTACCTTTATAACGTCTATAGCTTCTAGAGCTTCTACTCTCTTCTAAATAAGGTCTTCGTACGTTCTAACCTTCCTCTAATCTAGAAGACTAAAGGTCGTAATAAAGAGCTCGATTAGAAGAACCGCTTCTCGGCTATATATAAGTAAAAACGGAGTTTAGCTAGTCGTACTATAGATAGTAGTCCTCTCGGCCTAAAGTACTACTAGAACGTACTTTATCTAGCCCTTCTAAGTACTATCTAATATCTTTATAAGAGCTAAAAGGATAGGACGATACCTAACTTTAATATAGCTATTTAATTCTAGATTATAAGGCGAGATTCTAGTACGCCTAACGCTATACGAGTTTAGAAGGTCTTCGACTTCTTTTAGATAGGCCCGAGCGCCGTCTAGAACTAATCTATATAGTAGACCCTATCTATAAAAGATCTAGCGTCGGATAAAATTTACGATCTACTTAGCTATTAAGTCCTTCGCTACGTAGGAAAACGTTTTACCTTCGACCTATTAACTAAGGCCTTTACGAGTAATAAAGAGATAACTTTTCTTAACTCGAGTTCCTAGAATATCGCTTATATAGTAGACTATATCGTAATACTAGACTTCTTCGATAGTTTAAATCTACTATAAGACTATTTATATAGAACGGCGCCGACTATCTCTTAGATTATAAGGTTAGTATCTTCGGATATAATTAGAAACGTCGCTATATATTCTAGACTACTAGTATATCTACCTAATTATCTACTAGTATAAATCCGTACTTCTATATCTAGAAACGTCGTAGATTTCTTATATAATCTCTAATCGTTTCTAAGGGTTATTAACGACTTAAATAACTAGTAAATTTAGACGTTCTTATCTCTAGAAATATCGTTCTCGAATAAAGAAACGGCGTAATTCTCGAGAATAAGAATACTATTTTCCGCGGCTAATCGTATAGACTCTCCGACTTCTAGAAAGGATATAAGCGTAGACTAGAGAGTCGTAGAACTATTCTCTATCTAGTATAGAACTATTAGGTTCCTCTAGAAGATTAGTAGAACCTATTAGATTATAATCTCTAAAGGTAGCTACTATAGAAATTAGTTCCTAGTCTTAGAATAAGTCGTTATTAATTGCCGACTTATATTTACCTTTAGATTCTATATCTATATTAGGATTTAGTAGTCGTCGAGATAAGGTATCTAGTTTAGTATATTTCGAGCTCGGAACGTATTAGATAGTAAACGTAAAGAGCCGTATCTAGGCTACCTATCGTACTATTATAGAATTTAGGAGATTAGAAGTAGGTCGACTAAGCTAGTAAGCTAGAGTCTTTATATCTACTTCTAGAGTAAAGTAGACGCTAAAAAGCTAAGGTTTTAGCTTTTTTAGACTTTTTAGAACTACGAGGCATTTAAGTTTTCCTATATTATATCTTCTTTCTATATCGTTCTAGAGGCTACTTTCGAAATATATAGAGTAGCGACGGCCGTTAATAACTTATATAAAGATATAGCTATATCTATCTCTACTTATATCTATAGCTAGAATAATTTCGCTACTATTAGGTTTATAGTCGATAGAAATAAGCTAAGGATAGTTAACTAGAGCGTATCTAAGGGCTACCTTTATCTTCTAATAGGCTTCGGTCTAAATAAACTTAGTATTCTTCTAGAGGAGCTTATAAAGAGGCGCTATAATTAAGCTATATATCTCGATTATAAACTTAAAGTAGACTAGAAGCCTAAGATATACGCGAATATCTTTCTAATAAGTAGGGTCTAGCTAGTTTAAGATCTTCTATACTCGTCGTATATTTAGCTACTATCTTTTAGGCCTACTAATATATCTAACGACTTCTAGCTATTTATAGAAGACTTTAAACTTCTTAAATACTACCGTTAGACTAGCTCGCTCTAGATCTATAAGAATAGAATTAAGTATAGTAACCGCTTCTATAATAAACTAGTAGATTCCTAGTTTAATTTCTTTATCGTTATAGCGACTTTTTAGCTCTTTAATTATAATATCGTCGAGGAATAGAATAGCTATATACGAGAAATAGTCGTATAGTATAATAGCTATAATCTAGTAGAACTAGGTAACTAAATTCGTAGCTCCTTAAGGTAGAGTCGTCTATCGAACTAACTCTAGAGGCGTTATAAAACCTATTAGATTACGGCTTCCTTTATTTAAAGGAATCTAATCGTATCTAGAGAAGATATCGATAAGGCTCGAGACTATATAGCTAGCTATCTCTTCTAAAAAGCTATCTATATCTAGTAGCGTATTTATATCTTAGATAGTAACCTCGTTAATCTTCTAAGTAGCGTTTATTAGACGATACTTATTCGTATCTACTTTATAGACTAGAAAGTAAGGATTACTATAAGATCTATAGTAGAACTCGAGCGTACTAGCGTCTAAGCGCTACTTAATTATCTCTTCTATCGTCTTTTTTAGAGCCGAATTAAGCTAAAAACCTAGGTACTACTATAGCGAATAAGGTACTATTCTAATCTTTTAAGATAGCGCTACTTCTAGATTTAGGCGTCTAAGATATCGAAAGTCTAAAGTAAAAACAGCTTCTTAGTTAAAGAGTATCTTATAGAGTAGATATAATTCGTTTTCTAAAAGTTCTATACTAAAGTTAAAAGTAGATAGGACTTATAGCGTTAGCTAGCTACCTCTTTCTATCGTCGAGAACTTCTAAACGATATACTTCTAATCGAATAGTCTAGAACCTTTAAGTAGAAGGAACTCGTAGTCGAGGTATTTTTATTTCTACTTTAGATTTGCTTCTAGGGCCTTACTATCTATTATTAAGACATTTACGTTAACTAGTTTAACCTTATCGGCTACTCTTTTATAAAGTATATTATAGAGAACCTTTCTTATTAGCTACTAGGCCTTTTAAGTAAGTTTAGTAAAGTAGAAAGTAAACTAGAAAGTAGACTCTTCTTAATCTTAGTAGTAGAGGTTATTAACGTCTAAGACTAAGTCGAAAAGGTTTTCTTCGACTAGTTCGTCTTTATTATTTATATAGGCGCGCGTAAGTACTCTTCTAGATTTATATATTATAAGAATTCGAAGTTAATAAGTAGAGTTCCTCTTCTCTAGAGCGCTTAGTTACTTAAGCTCCTTTAGGTACTAGAGGTAGTAGTAGCGCTAGCCTTCTAATAACTTCTAATAAAGTCTATTTTCTACTAAGGTAAGTAGGGCTATAGAGATCGTTATAGCTTCGATTCTCGGCCTTCTACTTTTCTTAATAGCTAGTCGAGAGTTATATAGCCGTCGTTACTATTTAAAGTAGTAAAAGTAATAAGTTTATCTCCCGCGATAGTAATAGTTTCTTCCTAGGAGCCGTCGTTATAGTTCTACTAGTAAGTTAGGTTCTATAAGTCTAAGAACGCTCGAGAATAAGCTAGATCGCCGCATCTACTTCTTCTTATATAACGATATAAGAAAGTTTAATAATAACGTTATAAATATTTATTTAAATATCTTTAGTAAGGCTAACGATCTATATATTTCTAATAGTACTATATATTATAATACTCTACTTCTAAGGAATAATCGCTAGCTTATACTATTTCGTAAAGTAATCTATAATAATATAGTATTTAGAACCTTCGTCGATAAGCGTATTAACTATTCTAGTAGGTGTTCCGACTTCTACTAGTACTTAGATTAATAGTACTTATACGAAATCTTCGAAGATAGTAAATAGATCGATTTCTTTACTAGAACTATAAAGATTCTTAGTAGAGAGAGCCGATTCCCGACTTAGAAGGCTTAATACGTTAATTAGATTTATATTTACGAATAGTTTAAATCCTTCGAGAACTTCTAGACTCTTAAAAATATTAGTATTCTAGACGTCTATTATATAGAGCCTCTAGAGAAGCTTTTAATCGTTTATTACTCTCTTTTAGAGAAGTCTAGAAAGTATATTATAGTAGGCTAGTAGCTTACTAACTAAGAACTCGACCTTTACTTATATAAGCTTACTTAGAGTTTAAACTTCGCTAATATTATAGCTTATATCTTTATTAACCTTTTTAGCTTAATTCTAAAAATAGTTCTTAAAAGAAGGTTTCTTAAGAACCTTTCGCTTTAGTAGATTAATAGGCCTAGGCTCGTTTTCTTCGCTTTTAAGTATATTTATATCTTCGATATTATCTAGAAATTCTTAAATAAATAAAGGAGTCTTTATAGTTTCTTAGCCTTAAGTCTAGCTTTCGAGTTCCTTTAATAACTCTTCTACGACTTCTAGAATTATTCGGGTTTTAATACTATATATAATTTCTTTAAGATACTTTCCCTTTACTTTTATAGTATAACTCTACTCTCGAAGTTTTTCTTATACTATTTTTTAGTCTCTTTTAGAGATAGCTACGCTAGTAGAGCTTATACTAGGCTTAGGTAATATACGACTTCTTATTTAAGTAGTAGAGAAAATAAGAGAAATCGGCGAACTCCTAAACTATAGTATTTAGTAATAGCTTATTATTAAAGCTAAAGACTTTATCTCTAATTCTTTTTATTACTAAAGAATAATTAGCTACTTATTATTAAAATAGTTAAGCTTTATAGTAGGAATCTAGTATTCTAGATTATAAGGCATATCCTAGTAGTAAGATATATCTCGTAGTAATAGCTAACTTTCTATAATCCTTTTAATCTTCTTAGAATATATCTACTTAATAGGACTTCTAATTCGTTCTTAGATTCGTATAGTAATAAACTTTAGCTTTAGCGTCTTTTAGTTCTAGCTAAAGATAATCTTTTCTAGATAACTTATATTTATATAGCTAAAGTATAGGATATTCTATTCGCCTTTATATATATAGCCTCTATTAATTAAGTTAAAAGTAGGACTATATTCCTCTTAAAAGTACGACCCTTCGCTATATATATAGTATTTTTCTTTAATAGAAGAGTCGACTTTTCTTTTCTAGAAACTAATAGCGTAGGAACTAAGATATACTTTAGTTTAATTAGTCGTCTAGGCTTCTAATTAGTTCTAAAGAGAAGTATAGTATAAGTTAAGCCTAGAAGGGTTAATAGGTATAGCCGCGGCGGTCTTTTAATTAATTTGCGCTTAGAGAGAAGCTTAATTTATTACTAGATTCTAATAGTATCTTCGCCGGACCTAGTTAACTAGGTCCGGCAAAAATCTAGTAGTAGGTCCGCTAGAGAGTAATCTTTAAATATACGGCGGACCTACTAGACTTATTATTATTCTAAGACTAGATTTAGATTCCTTAGGGTCGAATTAGCCTAGAAAAGTACTTTCTATAATTTTAGAGCTATTATAATTAATTATTTAGAGTAGGCTTAAGATTTCTTAGTATAGGGTTAGAAGAAAATTAATTATAAGGGCTAGGGTAGTAAACAATTATATCTAAAGTATAGAATCTACTTAATAGATATATAGAATAAATATAGAATATATATATTTATATATATAAGTATATTTAAAGTAAAATAAATTTTAGAGTAATAAGTTAGTAAAGATAAATATATCCTTAGGATAACGCTAGGTCTTAAAGTATATATACTCTATATTCTTAAATATAACTTTAAATCTAAGTTCCTAGGCTCTAATATAAAGATAAATAAGTAATAGAATAGAGTATAGTCTAAGAAAAGAGCTAAATATAATATTAAGAACTAGTTAAAAAGTAAGAGTCTTATTATTATATTCTAAGTATATAAGTTTAAAGTTATAGTATTAAACTTAGAGTATAGGATTATATAGTAGAAGAGTATTAAAGTAAAGTATAGATAATAATATAAAAAGTAGAGAGTAGTAGAAATAAATACTTAGATATAAGTAAAAAAGTTATTCTTAAAAAATATAAAGTATATAGTAATAAGATCTATATTTATATCGCTTAGATTCTATCTACTTATATCTAAAGAAATATATAATAGCTTAGAGTAATAAAAAGTCTAATAGTTAAAGAGTTAAGTCTAGTAAGCTTAGAATTAAAAGCTACTATTAATTTATATTAAGCTTAGAAGATTTCTTTCTACTTCTTCTTTTTCGTCTTTAGTAAAGGTATCTTTTACTTTAAATAAATAGTCCCTAGGATCCTTAAGATTAATATCTCTATCTAAAATAATATTAGTAATAATAAAATAAAACTAGAATAGAGTTACTTACTAATATAGTAGTCCTTAATATAAGAATTTAGAACTACTTCTTTAAGTCTTACTAGACTAGTATAGACTTCTTTATTTTCTTTATACTTTTCTAGTAGCTTATCTAGTAGCTCTATAAAAGAACTACTAGTAGGAATAGCTACTAGAGTATAATTAGACATTTCTAGTATTTATTAGTTTAAGGTCTTAGTAGAATAGAATAACTTACTTACCTTAATAGTAGTATTAAGTACTAGAATATATTTCTTCTTATAGAAAATATACTAAACTTATATTAGTTAAAATCTAAATTAGATAATAGTTAAGTACTTACTTTTATTATATTAAGAGTTAATCTTAATTAGTATTATTCTAACTAACTAGAACCTAATAGAATATTAGTATAGAAAGCTAGAATACTAAAGTAAATACTTACTTAAATATTTCTTAAAATCTTCTAAAGTAGTAATACTTTAGATTTATATTAGCGAAAGTAGAAGATAGTAGTAGAAGAAAGAAAGAGAAAGTAAGAAGAAAAGAAGAGAGTATATATACCCTAAACGTATACTATTCTAGATAAAATACTACTATAGTATAGAACTAAAATAGTAAATATTTATTCTAATAAAATATTATTTTAGACCCTTTAGAAAGTACTTAGTAATACTTCTAAGTATATAATCTCTCTTCTTTTCTTTCTTCTCTTAGACTCTTAAAGTATCTTTTTACTTACTACTTTAGTTATATCTACTCCTATTTACTACTACCTAACTACTTTATTTATTAAAGTAAAAATGTCTACTATTAACTCTACTACTTCTAACTATATTAATAGCTACTTTAAGAATAATAGAGCTCTTACTAGTAACGACTTTAAGAATACTAATTTAGTTACTTATACTAAAACTAATAAAATAGAAGATACTATTCTAGTTTATAATTTAGATTTAGGTATTATATTCTGCTCTATTTGTCGTACTAACCTTACTATTAGTAACTATCTTATATATCTTAGTACTAAGTATAAGGAACTCTATAAGTCTTATAAGAATAATAATATATTAAGTACTTTAGAATCTAAGATAAATACTTTAGAACTATCTACTCTAGAAGAATTAGAAAACAAAATAGCTAATAATAAGTTCTTATTTAAAGAGTTAGATATATCTCTTAATAATTATAAATGTCTCGAGTGTAATTATACTAGTATAACTTCTAAACAAATTAGAAAACACTATAGTAAGAAACATAGTACTAGTACTATAAAAACTAATTTAAAAGCTCCTTATATTATAGAGAATATACCTCTATAAGTACTAGAAGGCTTTAAATATAATATTAAAATCTATTTTATTCCTAAACTACCTAATTTAGAAGTAGAGAATTATAATAGTACTAGAAATAATACTTTAGAAAATAGAACGAGATCTCTATCTAGTAGTAGTAATAGTAGTAGCTCTAGAAGCTCTAGTTCCTCTAGTACTTCTAGTAGTACTAGAGTAGAAGTATTAGAGGATTTAAATCCTAATATAAAAGATACTATACTTAATAACTATAAACAAGAAATATATATTTTAGAAAATACTACTATTAGTTCTAGTAATATAGATTCTAATACTAAATTACTAAATACTTTTATTAAAAAGTTAAATATACTTACTTATTTAAAAGATAAGAATAGAGATAATCTAGTAGAGCTAGGGTATAGTAATATAGATCCTACTACTAATTTTATAGAATCTAATATTAATAGTCTAGACTTAGAATTATTAGAAGATCTTATATTAGAATACTTAGACTTTATAAGTTCTAAAATTAATAGCGCTCCTTTAATCTTAAGACAAAGACTAAAGAGTAGTAATTATAATTCTAAAGAGAGAGAATATAAAGACTTTATACCTCTAGAAAATAAAGCTACTCGTAGTACTTATTTTAAAGTATTTTCGCAGCTTCTTATATTTATTATTAAAGTATACTACTGTTCTAGCTACTTTTAAAATAGTAACGATCCCGAAGAGATTAATTTCTATAATATAGTAGAGAATATTAATATTAGTACTACTTTAGAATCCTATCTTAGAAAAATTATTACTTTTAACTATTCTACTTTAAATATAGACGAGAATAAAATAGAACTATTCTATATCTTTAGTAGTACTTATATCGAACTACTTAAGATTAAAAATACTATAAAAGTTAATATAGATACTACTTTAAATAATATAGTAATAATTTTCTATTATATAATAAGTATTAATAGTTATACTAAAGAAATTATAGATCTAGAAGCTATAGGTAAATTAACTAGTATTATATTATATAATTCGCGTCTTACTACTTTAGGCTACTACTATTATAGAGAAATTCTAGTAGATACTATAATAGAAGAAAACGAAACTACTTTAGACTATAGTTTTAATATAGAAGAATTTATTTTGAAGTATCTAACTAATATAAGTAGAAACTACTTTAGCTTTATTAATACTCTTAGCCCTTATCTCCTAGTTCTTAATAAAGAGTTAGTAACTACTAAAGGGCTTATAGGAGAACTTAAGCAAGATTTAATACTTTATAATAATTTAGAATATCCTATAAGTAAAATTAAATAGCTTTTTAGTAATATTTATACTAAACTAGAAGATATTCTACTAATAAAGCTTTTAAATATTAATAGTATAGAAGAATTAAATCTAGACTTTAATTTAGTAAACGATAATACTTTATTAAATAGAGTAGGTTCTAGTATTCTAGATATAAACAAGCTTCGTAAATTTAAAGAGAGTCCTTATTTTTTAAATTAAATTCTAACTAAGAATAGTTACTATAATAGAAAGCTACTAAAAGGAATTAAGGATAATAGACTTATTTTTAATCCTAAAAAAATCGAACAATTTAATAGTTATATTAATAACTTTACTCTCTATTTAAGTATAGCTATTTATTTATTTAGCGGAGGTCCTCTTAGAGGAACCGAGCTTACTACTATTATTTTTAAGAATTTAGAAACAAAAAGTAGAAGTCTCTTATTTAATAAAGAAGAACAAGTATTTACTATAGTAACCGACTACTATAAAAGTAAGAATATTACTAGAAAAGAAAAGACTAATATTAGATTCTTACCTCCTAAACTTAGTAAACTTATTATAGTCTATATACTTTATATTATTCCTTTTAAAGAATATATTTATAAGTATTATTATAATTTAGATAACCCTACTACTCCTTACCTACTAGTTCGAGATACTAAAATAATAATAACTTCTATTATAAGTACTACTTTAGAACGCGAGTCTAGTCTATTATTTAGAAAAGGTCTTACTATTAGTAGCTATCGTAAAATTATAAACTATATTATAAAAACAAAACTAAATAACTATAACTATTATAGTAGTAGTAATAACGAAGAAGATAATTTAGTAGAAGATTTTTAAGCTAATAGAAGTACTAAAACTAGTTATAATTACTATTTTAATATAGGATTTAATTTTAATAGTAGTAATACTCTTAGTCTTTTAAATAAAATAAAAGAATTTAGTCTAAGCTACTACTTATATTTTAATCTTCTAGATAAAGAATATATTAATAGTAGTAGTACTATATCTAAAATAGAACAAAAATCTAAACTAGAGAGCTATACTTTAGATAATAATCTCGACTTTAATATTAGTAGTAAAAGCTTAGAAGAAAATATAAAACTACTTTATAATAATAGTAGTAAGACTTTTTATAATAACGAGCAACGTCTAGGCCTTCTAGAAATTATAAATAAAACGCTTATTCTAATATTTATTAATAAAACTAGTAGCGGAAAGAGTCTACTCTATTTACTACCTAGTTTTATATTTAAAACTAATTTATATATTATTATTACTCCGCGAGTTACCCTAAGTAAAGATCTCTATACTAGAGCTAAAGAGTTAAATCTATCTCCTAGTACTATTAGAGATACTCCTTCTACTAATAGTAACTTATATTTTATTAATATAGAAGATTTAAATACAAACGAGCTCGATAGTATAATTAATACTTATAAAGAATATAATAGAGATATCTATATATATATAGACGAAGTGCATTTATTTCTATTAAAGCGTACCTTTAGACTAGAGCTAAAATACTTTAAAACCCTTTTAAAATATAAAGCTAATATTATTCTACTTAGTGCTACTCTACCTATTTCTCTCGTAAATATACTAGAATCTACTTTAAATATTAAAGGATATACTAAAATAATTCGAGGCTCTAGTAATAGAGAGAATATAATTTATAAACGAATCTACTTTAAAACTAAAAAAGAAGAAATTACTATTCTAGAAAATACTATTAAGGAGATTACTTTAAACGATCTAAATACTAGAAATAAAATCCTTATATTTATTAATAGTAAAGATAAAGGCTTAGAACTAAGTCGTATTCTAGGAATAGACTTTATATCTAGTAATAAAGAAGATAAAGATACTATTTTAAAAGATTTTTTAAAAACTAGTAGTAAGAGAATACTTATTACTACTAGTATACTAGAAGTAGGGCTCGACTTACCTAGTATAAAGTATACTATTAATCTCGACCTTATATTTAGTTTAATAAGTATAGTATAAGCTAGCGGCCGTATTAGAAATAGCAGTACTAGCTATATTATTACTAAAGAACCTACTAAGTATAGTATAGAGTCTATTAGATAAGACTCTCTATTAAATAATCTTAATTCTATAGTAGATATTACTAAATTTAAAGAGCTAGACCGCCTATACTATAAGTTATTTAGTATAGAAACTAAATGTCTTAGAATTCCTATATCTTTATTTCTAGATAATACTATTACTAGATGTCCTACTTATAGTACTTCTAAGTGCTCGATTTATTTAGAATCTAGTCGTATTTTAGAAGAAATTAATACTAAAGAAGAAGAAGAAATAAGAACTAATAACTATAATATTATTATTTTAGAAGAGAAGCTAGTAGACTACTATTCTAACTATTGTTTTACCTATCTATTCGACTCTTATACTTTAAATAACTATAAATATAATATAATAGAGTGCTCTAATACTATAAATAATAAAGAGCTAAATACTTTAGTAACTAAATCTAAAGATCTTATTATAAAAGATTTATTAATTAAAGTAAATAGCGCTTGTTTTAAGTATCTTTTACCTAAGAATATTTATAATAATCTTATAAATAAATATAATATAACTAATAATAAGTGCTACTTAAATAACTATATCTACTATATTATAGCTCTTTTCTATTTAAATAAAGAAATATTAGAAGACATACTTAAAAGTAGTAGTAAAATAGAAAGTCTTAGAGCTTTTATAGTAGTACTACTTACTCCTACTACTATTTATAATATAGAAACTATTAAAATAATAGATATATTAAGAAATCTAAAAGTAATAAAGCTAATATCTATTTTAGAAGATTACTATAATAAAGAAAGTCTAGAAATAGATAATATAGAAGACTATAATCTAGAAAAGAGTACTAGCTCTAGACGGTCTAGTATAGATAATAATTTAGAATATAATCTAGAAGATCTATCTAATAATAATACTTTAGAAGTTCTTAGTAGAAATACTAATTTATTAGAGACTCTTAATAGAGAAGAAGATACTATAATAGATTTAGAAGTACCTATACCTTTACTTAGTAGTTCTCCTTATAAAGAAAATAATACTTTAGTAGATAATCCTATTCTAGATAATAGAGACTTATATAGTAGTTCTCTTAGAGAAACTTTTAATCGTCTTAGTACTAGTAGACAAATACCTACTATAAGCTCTATTAATAGTAGAAAATACTATAAGAATATAAGTCTAGATATAACTAATAAAGATAGAGGCGAAGAATCTTCTAAAAGAACTAAAAAGTAGATATATTAAACTTAATATTATATTAGAAAAGCAAAAAGGGCTATTAAAGTAATAGAATTATATAAGTTAAACTATTATTATAGTAGTAGTACTAGAGTAATAGCTAAGCCTCTAAAGTAATAGAAATAGAAAGAGTTAGATTTCTAAAATAATCGTTATTCTAAAGCTCTAGAGTTACTTAATTAGAATTTATATAAAGTAAGGTAGTCTAAAAGTAGCTTAGTGCTTTTTCTAGCTATTCCTAAGTCTATATTAATTATCTCTTTTTACTTTCTTTTCTTCTTTCTTTAACTACTTTAGGAAACTACTTTAGAAAACTCTACTACTTTACTTACTTTATCTCTACTACTCTAGTAGCTACTATCTATTTAAGATATCTACTACTCTTACTACTAAGGACTTTATTATTAAATTTATTAATAAATGCTCTATAGTCTCTTCTAGTCGCCTAGATAAGACTATTAAAGCTTTAATTAATATCTATAATAGTAAAAGTTTAGTAGAAGAAGTAAACTACTTAAATAAGATAAGAGTTATCTATTATTTAAAAAGACTAGAGTATAAGGACTCTAATTTAGTAAAGAAGTATAAAGGTTAGTACTATAACTACTACTTAAGTATTTTTACTAATTTTAAAATAGATCTTATATCTAAAGTAAATTCTAGTTCTATTATTATAGATCTAGATTATACTAAGGATCTTACTTTATCTATACTAAATAAAGAATTAAAAGAAGAGTTAGAGTCTCTTAACTACTATCTTTTAATCTACTCTATTATTTTTAGAGATAATAGTAAGTACTAAATTAATATATAAAACTAGAATAGTACTAACTAGAATAGATCTTATTAGAAGCTTTATAAAGTAAGAGATATATTCTCTAAGCTTTATAATAGAAGCAAGATATACTTTCTCTTCTAATAATAATATATTAGAAGAAAGTACTAAAGTAGATTTACTTAAAAGAGACTTCTACTTTCTAAGAAGTTTTAACTATCTAAACTACTTCTATACTAAAGAAGAACGAGATTATATTAAAGTAGAAAAAGAAGATAATAAAGAAGTAGACTCTATTCTAAAAGAATTATATAGAAATATAGAATAGCTAAATAGAAGTTAGAATAAAAGAGTATAGAGTTTTATAGAGGAGTTTAGGAGTATTCTAAGCTATTAATTAAATAAATTATTAAATATAAATTACTTTACTTACTTTTATATTAAAGTATAAATAAAGAGTAGTATAGAGTTAGAATAAAAATTAAAGTAAATTAAATAATCTACTTTACTTTTAGACTATTAAACTACTATAAAGAGTTTAAGTATATACTCTTTATTTAATTAAAAGAAGAAAGGAAATTAAAGTAGATTAAAGAAAAGAAAAGAGAATAAAGTAAAAGCAATTTTTTTTTATTTTAGTATTTATTTTCCTAACTCCTAAACGCCTTTTTAGAGTATTAACTCTAGTTCTCCTCCTTTAAAGCCTCTTCGATACGACTATTATAAGTTAGTAAAAGCTATAAATAAGTTAAAAGTATACTTACTTTACTTTCTTAACTAAAGAAATAAGTAAAAGGTCGAGTTTCGAAGTTTCTTTAAAAAGCTTCTTATACTTTACTTTTAGATTATTATACTTCTTTAAAAGAAGAATAAAGTCTTCTTTTTTAAAGGTATTTAGTATACCTTTTCGAACGCTAGTATATCCTCTAAAAAAGAATTAGAATAAAACTAAAATAGAAAAAAATAGAAAAACTTACTTAGAAGGCCTTTTCTTTTTTTTCTCTTTAGTTTTAGAGACTTTAAGAGATATCGAGCGAGAAATAGTCTCGGTAGGAGGCGGAGTTCTATTAAAAGAAATAGAAGAAGTAAAAGAAGTAGAAGATATTTTTCTAAAATAAAAAAATATCTAAAGTAGTAAAGAGAGTAGAAAGTCTTTCTAGAGTAGTTTTCTTCTAGAGTAGATTCTAAAGTAAAAAGAAAGAAAGAAGAAAGAAACTAGAAAAGAAGGATACTATATACTAAGATACTTAGTAATAGCTTACTAATTTAGTAGAAACTAAAATAGATTATATTTTCTAAGATTAAAAAATTATAGTTTAGGGTTATTTATAAAGTATATTTATAGAATATATTTTTAGAATAAGCTTAGTAAGTAAGTAACTAAAATAAATAAGAGAGTTCTACTTTAGTTAAAAAAACTAAAGTAGTAATATACTAAAATAGTAGAGAGTTTTATTAAAGTAGAAGTTTAGTATATTATTAGACTATAATTAGTAAGTAAGTAACTAAAATAGATTTAAGTATTCTATTAAAGTAAAAGACTACTAGAGTAGATTTAAGTATACTACTTTAAAGTTAGATAAAAGAATAATAAAGTAGAAACCTACTATACTAAAATAGAAAGAAATTTTATTTAAATAAAATACTATTATATATACGCGAGACCTAGTTAACTAAGTCTAGCAAAAATCTAGTAGTAGGTCCGCTAAAGAGTAATCTTTAAATATACGGCGGACCTATTAGACTTATTATTATTTTAAGACTAGATTTAGATTCCTTAGGGTCGAATTAGCCTAGAAAAGTACTTTCTATAATTTTAGAGCTATTATAATTAATTATTTAGAGTAGGGTTAAGGGTTTTTAGTATAAAGTTAGGAGAAAATTAATTTAAAGAGCTAAAGTAGTAAATAATTATATCTAAAGTATAGAATCTACTTAATAGATCTATAGAATAAATATAGAATAGATATATTTATATATATAAGTATATTTAAAGTAAAATAAATTTTAGAGTAATAAGTTAATAGAAAAAAATAGATAATTAAAATAGAGCTAGGTCTTTAAGTATACTTACTCTATATTCTAAAGTATAACTTTAAATAAGAGTTTCTAGCCTTTAACTCTAAGAGAAAGAAGTAATAGTATAGAGTAGAGTCTAAGAAAAGAGCTAAGAGTAATATTAAGAATTAGTTAAAAAAGTAAGAGTCTTATTATTATATTCTAGATATATAATAGTAGAGTTATAGCTTAGAGTTAGTATAAAGGAATTATTATATAATATTATAGTAATAGGAAGTATAAAAGTTAATATAAATAATAGAGACTAATAAAAACTAATAGCTAGACATTTAAAAGTTAAGATTTAATAGGAATATATAGTACTTAGTACCCTAATCTATATTTAAAAAGTTTATATTCTATTTATTTACGTATATAGAAATATATAAAAGTAATAGTTAATAGAGTAGTAAGATTTTAAATAGGCAAGTCTAATAAATTTAACTTTTATAAGAATATTAGTATACTATCTAGTTTAATATATTAATACTATAATATATTATAGAAGTAGAAGTAATAGAATAGAGTTAATAAAGTTAAATATATTAATTAGATATAAGTTAAAGGTAGAGTTTAGGAGTAGAGAGTAGTTATAAGTATAAAGTAAAATTTATTATTATATAAAGTATAACCCGTAGTTATAGTAAATATAAAGTAGTAAGAATAGTATAACGCTTAAGTATAAAGTAGTAAAGATTAATATATTTAGTAAGAATTTAGAGTAGGGTTTATAATTAGCGTAGCATAACCCGCATAACCCGCATAACCCGCATTAGGGTTAGGGTTAGGGTTAGGGTTAGGGTTAGGGTTAGGGTTAGGGTTAGGGTTAGGGTTAGGGTTAGGGTTAGGGTTAGGGTTAGGGTTAGGGTTAGGGTTAGGGTTAGGGTT